>OV725081.1:27038161-29643648 GCA_928085145.1 Nezara viridula
CCAATTTTGGAGGCTTGGAGAGCAACCGAACAAATTTAAGCAGCCAAGTAAAAGTAAGATCTCAGAAAAAAAAAATAGATCCATAGGTATGTCAAAACCAAGCATGTGTCTTGAAGGTCACTAAGTATAGTATGTCAAAACAAAGCATGTGTCTTGAAGGTCACTAAGTATAGTATGTCAAAACAAAGCATGTGTCTTGAAGGTCACTAAGTATAGTACGCACCTTATTTCACTCTTTATCCATATTTTTTTATAATCGTTTATAAATGTGAGAAACGAGAGGGTAGAGTTGGTTCTGATATTTATTATGGAAGGATAGGTACCCGGATTGGGTCAAATCTGAAACAAAAGAAACATTAAGGTCATTATGGATTATTTTATTTGTAACAAAATAGAGTGCATTGAGCATTTTACGAAAGATTTTGGATTGTAAAGATATGATATGAGAAGAATTTGGTGGTTTAGAGCCCCATAGCTCAACTCCGTAATTGGAAGTTTAGAGCGTTTGCTTATCGTTTCAGTCTCAGGATTCAGAGTTATACATTTGTCCAGATCGAGTCCCATTTAACGGATTTGATCAGGGAGTTAACAGAGATAAGTAGTGTATTGTTAAAAGAAAGTGTAGAACATTGAGTCATAGGTTTAGAAACAAATTTAAAAATACAAGTACACACAAAAAATTAATTTATTTGAAACAATTTTTTTTAAGAGCTAAACATAATACAATTTCAGCCTGCACAGTGTTGCCATAATGCCATTTAAGTGTAGCCAACCGCGGTACTGGTGCTAACGAACCGCGCCCGCAAGAGAGAACAATGTCCAGTTCCGTTTCCGCCGGGGGCGGTGGCAGCTATTCCGTTACTCTGATAAATCGATTGTCTCAGCTGATACCGCCGTATGCTTCTTAGCTCTGCTCTATACTCCACGCTATTCCTAACTGGGTCACTCAACCTCCTCTTAAACTATTCCAAAAGTTTACTTGATGTTTCAAGAAAAGAAATGATGTCGGCGAGGAAAGATGAAAAGGGATTAAACTATCTCATTGATGCTAAACAGAGAAATTAAAACTTTGCAAATTATTATCCAGAGGTTTATTATTTTCAAAAAGTTAAATATGTACAGCGTAATCCCACATACGACTTTCCCTATAATCTTTTCGCTAATATTAGGTTATTCTTTAAAAGAAATATTTTGTATTAAATCTATGTTATGAAACTTGTATATTAAGACTTCACATTAATAATAATAACAACACATATTTCATCACAATAGTCCTACTTTATTTGTTTTTCTATACCAACGTTTCAGCCCTTATACCACTTTCAAGGGAAGTAACATATAACAAATAAAACAATTATCACAGCATAATTATATTTACTAATTAATTATTTTCATTTAATACTTTATTTCCCATATCTATTTTAAATAATTAAAAATTATGGACTAAATTGCCCTTTTCAACAACGTTTAATTACTCAAACACTAAAATCTTCCTCTATAAGGTTATGTTTATTTTAAAACCTCATTACATTGTCAACAATTTCAAAATTAAAATTTACATTATTAAAAATATCTTTATGAATTGCTAAACTAGTTCATAAATATTACATTAAAATAAATACAATCACAGACCAACTATTAATTCACCCTTTTATAAAAATATAATTTTTATTTTTGACGTTAAGTTTTATAATTCAAAACACCATTTTTATTTTTAAAATTTTAACATCAATTATTCTAAAAAATATACCTAAACAAGTTCCAAACTGAAAATAAAGTAGTATTATTGTGGAACATCAAATTACAAAATTCAAAACGCCATATCCCTGCAACAGTAAATCCTTTTCCATGTATTTTTTTTTTTTTTTTTTTTTGTAAAAAGAAAACTTATCTTTAAAGGCAATACATAAGCAAAAAAATGCATAAATTTTGAGTTATTCGCAAATAAAATTTTGTATTAATCATAACTGTTTTTCAGCTCTTTTTCGGTTATGTACTTCTCTTTAATACCGTAGTCTCTTTAACACCGTATACTATGCAAAAACATTTTTTGCCATCGCCATCTTGAAAACAAAGGTGGTTGTCGATGAAATTTCCTGAAGGCACGTTTTCTAGGTGTTCTAAAACGGACAGAAAACGCAATTCCGCCTTTCACTGACAACTTTCGATATAGTAAAAATGTCTATTATATCTAAAGGATTTATTAGATGATTATATAAATTTTAATTTGATTCTCATATCTCCGTCCTTAAGATAATTTCTCGAAACCATTTGCATCAACCAGGAATCTAATATATTCGTTAAGAAATGAGACAAAAGCAGATTTTTTCAACATTTTTTTTAGAATTACTCCTAACTTATTAGAGTAGTCTTTAATTTATAATCCATTTTTTAGCGATAACTTTCGACCAGAAGTGGTCATTAAACAACTAAAAGATGATCATGGAACGAATCTTGGCGTCTTCTGTGTAGAAAGTATTTATTTAGAGCTAAGCACTTTTTAAAAGGAGTTTCATTTCAATCTAATGCGAATTACCTAGCTGTAAGATTACACCGAAGAAGAATTTGTGTCAGTGTTACGTTTTTTAATCAGGCTAAAGAGTTCTAACCGTACTATTGGATTTTTCATTTAGTAGTGAGAAAAGAGAATTTCCGATCGTGGGTCACAAACCCATATATTTTATTAAAACAAACTATTTAGGTTCCATAGTAGCATATGACACTTAGGGCTATGGCTTTTATATTATAATTGTATGTTGTTTTTGATTGCAATGAAAAAACGAAGGAATAAAAAATGTACTGCAGCCAAAGAAGACAGGCAAAAGCCTATATAATATAATAAAATTATTTCAGTTTGTGGGGATTCCTTTTGCTAGTTTGGATGTTTATATATGTTGAGGAACAAAAAATTTATCTAATCTAAGGTAAAAATAATATGGACTAATCTTGCAATTTATTTAAGGTTGAAGTTATGAGGTTAATATGATAGGCATTAGAACTTCAATCAACATACACAGTCGAGGTGTGGTAGTTAATTTTTTAAATGACTTCCATTGCTTGATAACTAGAAGGATAATAGAAGAAATAAATTGTATATTTAAAAAAAAATATTAGTAGAAAAATTCATAAACGTGATAAAATTCTTTTAAAACTTGAGCTATAAAAATCTGTTGTCTGTTTATTTTTTTATAATATTTTATTTTACATTATATTTGCGATTAGGTTACAATGCATCTAGCGAATGTGCTGTCATTCATTTTGTCTGCTATTTCTGAAAATTATTTATATTGTGTGCAGATCCAGAGGCCACTGCCGTTTTGTATTTTTTTAGGCTCTTCTGGTAACAAGGATATTTTTTTAAACAAAAAATTGCACATAACAGAACTGAAAGAAAAAAGAAAAAATCTTAGGAATATTGAAATCGATTTAAAAAAAAACAACGAAATTATAGAGCATTCAATTTCAGGGTTTGCAACTTTTTTCCTTATCCTTTTATTCTCCAAGGTGGTCTAACCTAGCATATGGTGAGAGACTTATTTCACAGGTCACCTCATGGATCCACAATAAATTTTAATCCACCCAGACTGAATTCAAACAGAAGCAGCTAGTCTCGAAATTGCTAATGTGTCCTAATGGTCCTAGAGTGATTTTACAAAGAACTGTTTGACCACCTTCAAATGTTACATGTTGCGGAAGGGAATCTGGAAGCAAGAAAAAGTATCAGTTTTCAAGCGCAATTTTACAAGTATAAAATGAACCTAAAAAATTTCTTAACAAAAATGTTTTACAGTAACTCTTCGCGAACTAACCCTATTAAAAATCGATCTAGGACTGTTTAGGTTTTACATTTTCGCGATTTTCATAAAAACTCATAATTATTTTTACATAATAACTTCATTTTAGAGAAACACTAACATAAGCCTTGAGTCACGAAACAAGTTGCTATAACTATTACAACAATCCCTGTAATTAATAAATGGTCATACTGAGTAAGGGGTAATGAGCTTACCGATACCATGGCAAAAAAAAAACAATCAAGAAAGGAGTTCCAGTAAGGGATCCTTTTACAAAGAAAGTAGTAGCTTTGATAAAGAGAAAGGCTCTTGAGAAATGGCAGTGTATCTGGCATAATTTAATAGATAAGTAGTTGAGAGTGATCGAGTCCTCTTCAGTCCCAAATCTAGCGGTTCTCCAATTAAAGAGAAGAGAAGAGATCATCTTAGCGAGGCTACGAATCGGACAATCTCGTTTAACCTATGAAAACCTAATGGCAAAGGAGGGACTCTCTGAGAGTCTCGGCTGTGGTGTCATTTTAACAGGAAGCCATATCTTAACTGAGCCTTATGCCTAGAAGGTGCATCGGAACGAAATAGAGTTGCATAACAATATTGTTAAAATTAAAAAAAAAAAAAACATCACGAAGACGGCAAAGAAGTTGCTTGTTTTTTTCTTCAAAAATCACAATTATTTAACAAAATTCAAATTTTCTTTTGTAATTTTTCTTTTTTAAAATTTTTAAGGTTTAATCTTTCCTACCTTCATCAAGTTTATTGTTGAATCTAGTATTGTGGAATAAATAAAATAGGGCTAAAATGACCATCAGTTGTTGAGAAGAAATAAATAAATAAATGGTCGTATATTGAGGATTTTAATTTGTTCTTAGTAAAAAAGTATTGACCAATTACAATTTTCAAACTTAATTTCTTGTTTTTGCTCCATTATTTACTATCTTACATCATATTTTTTTTTCTATAAACGTGAAAAAACACGTTTCGGCATGCTTATGTATGTTTGCTTAAAGCAACCAGATTTTTTGTAAAATATACATTTTTTCTCCCAATTATCACGTGAAGAAAGGTCATTGGACATTTTATTATAATAAATAAATATACGCTTTCACATCACGTACCTATAATATTATTAAATATTAATAAAATTATAATAAAGACCTCTATGATGTCACAGTGAAAGGTGGAGGGGTCACTCGGTCCACGCGGAATGCGGAATATAACTTTGCAGCTTGCGGGTATAAAATATTCTATGCTACGTGTCAAGACAAGCGGTGTATATGCAAATTATATAACCTAAAAGTGAGCTTACCACTCCAAGGCAGGCATCTTATCCATTTATAGAACTTAGCTGAACCGTGAAGAACATTCGTAATCTCATAAATAGTGAATGTTCCCAGTATCTGGTCGGGCCCATATAGGAAACCTGTGTCACAGGCAAATAGCCACTAAATCCCTCTTAAATAAATGTTGTGACTTGGTATTATAGATTATGTATCTATCCATGCTTACTCAATCCTATCCTATTAATATTCACTTCGAACTTCGAATTAATTTCTAAATGCTTCAAGTTGATTTAGGATTGTCTCCCTGAATACATTGTTCTTTAATAATGAAATACTCGTACATGCATACTAAAAATAATATGTGCTTGTTATATTTTATTAGTTTTACTTGATAAAACTATTTAAGACTCATTGTGAACAATTGTATTTTTTTTTACAAAAGGTAGAGGAAGTCCTCTTAATAACTTCTGCCAATAAAAGTTAAAAATACTTTTTAAATTTTTTTTGTATTTAATTTTTTTGTTTTGAACAATCTTGGCGATATTAATCGGAATACCAGATGAAAAGTAAAAATGAACTAGACGAAAAGTTTATTCTTAGTTATTACACTAAATCATGGCGCATTCTTAAAGGTTTTCTTCAATAATTTTTCTATCCCTACTTCAGAAGAAGTGTGTTGTTTGGGTTTTTACCTGGACAAGAGACTGACATGGAGAAATGGTACTAAACTGAAAAGAAAATAACTAAACAAACGATTTGGACTCTTTTCCATGTCACTAGATACAAGCTTCAAATGACCCTTAACTAACAAATTTACTATCGTATTTGATTGTGTAGAACATATTAGTTTTTAATAGATAAGTATTATTTTTCGCAAAAATTTTCTATTCTATATTTTAAAAGCCTGGATCTGTGGCTCCTTGTGTTAAGCAACTTTTCATGCTGCATAAAATTTACCTTGAGGTTCCGTAGTCGTTGGTAGTATTCTTTCCCAATTACGGTATTTGGAATCTTTTTTCCGATGGCAGACAAGTATAGTAATCAGTAATCTTGGTAGCTTTATGCAGGCATCCATTTCCGCCAAAAAGACAGAATTCACTAAATATTCAACAAGTGTGAGATTGCTGGTTGCCAATATCACTTTGTTTCTTAGTTACTTTTTAAAAAAAACAAAACAACAACATTCAGTACGTGGAGTACATACCAATTACATTATGCTGGATCTCACTTGTTTCTTCCATTTTCTTTTGTTATAGCTTTTTTTTTTTAAAGATATTTCACTAATTTAGTTTACAGTGACTTATATGTTATATATTTTTATGTTTAGTAGTTCTTATATATATATATATATATATATGTATATATATATAGAATAGAATAGAATAGAATAGAAAAATAATTTTATTCTGGGACGAAGTCCCTTCAGAATAACAAAAAAGTACAGAAATTAAAATTTTACATCTATATATACATATATATATACATGTATATATACATATATATATATAACAGGCACCCCGGGGCAATTGCCGTATATATATATTTGTACATACATCAGTATAAATATCAATATGTAATTCAGTATATTGATGGTTCAACGACGCAGATTTTGTAAGTAAAAATTTAAATAAGAGGGTTTACAAAATATTGGGAAATGTCAAATCTAGGACTGCACAAATTTTTCAAGTGACTGCCAAATATATAAACAAATAAACCAACATATAAAAACAAAATATAATTAATAAATAAGGAATTGCAGGATGTGGTCAATTCATAGATTTTTTTTCTTGAAACTATAAAATTTGCACTTGAAACTGTTTGCAAGATCATCGATATAGAGTATATACATTGTATATGTGTGTGTGTGTGTGTATAAAAACACATGGTCCTGCATATATATGGGGGTTGGCAATAGGGGTAATAACCTATCCTATAAGAAATGCCTTCTTTAGAAAAAAGTACCTCTTAAAGTGATAAAAAGGTCTTTCACCTATCAGTCAGAGCTCAACCAAGTATTGGTATTAGTCACCTAGTAAAGATTTCTTCAAATAGAGAGAGATAAGTGACAGTCGATAGTAATGATTAGATAGTGGTTGGTCAAAGATTACCCCTAATGGATCTCAGAAAATTTTTAACTGTGTTGAACGGCCATAGAAACTTAAAAATTATTTCTACTTTAAATTTTAAGATTGGTTCAATTATTCTCCTTTCTAAGAATATTTTAATTATCAATGCTTATTAATTATAAGTAATAGATTATTGCTCATAAATTATTAATATAACTCAATGGGAGTATCCAGAAGAGGGTGAGGTGGGACAATTGTCCTTCTTGTTTGAACAAAATTTAATTAAAATATAAACAAAAAACTCTCAGAAATTGATTAACGGCAAAAGATAAGTATTTAACATTTCAACATTTTGAATTAAAATAATTACGAAATAAAGACCGATTACTTCACACTTTATTAAAATTAATTTTAATTTCACTGTCTGTTTAATATTTTATAATTTTTAAAAATAAAATATTTCTCTTTTAAAAATACAATTGTACAGAGTATTTGTGTTATCTTGAATAGCCGTTTATGAATTCTGAATTTGGCTACGTTACTTACACTTTAAAAAATGTTTATGTTCTTCTAAAAACTATTCAGTTTATAGGAAAAAAAAACTTTGAGATTGGTTACCACGATGATAAAAGGTGCAGCACTCAAGATGTGACGAAAGAGTAAAAGATATGGCGGAAGAAGATGAAAGAAACAGGTACTGCTAAGTAAGTTTAATAAAAAAAATCTAACATAAAAACTTTTTATCAAATGAAATTTTAAGTAAAAAGGAAATCCATTCTTGAAAATGGCGCAGGTGGAGAGATAGGAACATTTATATATACCTATACCATTGAGGAGATTTTACTCCGTTTGCATCCGTTACTCCGTGTCCATTAAAATAAAGGCAAAATAAGAATATATAATTTTTTTTATATTCAGTGATCATCAAGCATAGTTATCAATTTAAGTAGAACAATAAGATACATAAAGCAAAATGCAGCACAGGAAAAATCATGTTTGCTAGTGATTTTAATGCCTTGTCTTCTTCTCATGAGGCATTGAAATCACCACAAGATGGGCACTACGAGATCTGACGGCTCAATCTAATTCACTTTCCAAAAAACAAAACAAATATTCACATCAAAAACTCGTCTATGTTTCACTAATTCTGGTATTAGTGTTGCTCAAAATTGATCTTAAGTCTTCCAGTTTTGCAAAACTAGACCACTCAAATTGTTGCAAGACCAAGACTAAGACAGGAACCTACAAGAGTTGTGCAAGAACATGACTGACCTACCAGACGATTGCAGTCTTGCAGTAAAATCAAACTGAGACTATTTTGAGATATAGTACTGTGATTTAACATTGTAACTGAACCTTAAATCAAAACAGGGTTGTTTTTATTGTTAAATTGTATATTTGAGTATAGCTTTCCAAAAAATAACAAAAAATTAAACATTTACCAGGACTGGAAAAAGATAAAAACGTCGGTCAAGGAATATCTATGTTACAAGGCCTAAAATTTTTTGAATGAGAATAAAATCTCTGGGAGAAGCCTTTTTCGAAAATTCAGTAACCTCTCAACATATAATGGTTTGATATCCACGAGTCTTGTTCATTAGCGAATACTAAAATGCGAAAAAGTTCCGCATATGCAGATTGCATATTTGATGACTCAGAATTAAAAAAATCAATTGTGCATCAGACAAGAAGTATGCGATTGGATATCATGGAGTGATGTTCGATTAGCTCTTTTTTTTTCTGTCTTGATGATGCCTGAATTGGAGAAACCCTTACAATTTTTTTTTCTTTGCCCGCATTTTGGAGATATGAGGCTAAGTGGATTGGATTTTTTCCAATTATAATCTAACATTGAACAAGTAGTTAAGGAATGCGTTGATTTTCATAACACCTCATTTTAAGATTGTCTAATGATATGTTTATTACAATATTTATATATTATAATTACGTGATGTGTTAAGTGTTTTTTTTTACTGCATCAGCGGAAACTAACAATAAATCTTCTTCATCGCAAGAACCTTACAGCCTCATAAAAGAGTTCTATGCAGTTAGAAACGGAAAAGTCAGCTAGAATTGAAAATATAATTGCAGATAAAAGAGATAGGTGGCATATGATTGTTATGGACGATTACACCCTGCACAAAAGCAATTAAAAAGAGGTTCAGATGAAGAGTTTCAAAAGAAACTCCTTGTACCACCTTATATTGCACAAGCTCAACAATACTTAAATATAATTGAAAAGTCTTGTAAAACTTTTGAAGTGAACAAGAGCGAAGAAGTGTTGAGGTGGGTTAAAGCCACGTGGGAGGACATCTTGTAGGCGTCGAGGTCGTTCAGCCTTCTGGGAGGTTTAACCACAGGGAGTGGAAAATTTGATCTAATTATGACTTTAAATAACTATGAGGTAGAAAATTAACAACATTTGTGGACACTCAAATAAAGGAATATCAATGCATTTAAAATTAAAAAAATCAGTGACGGGCTGATCTGAAACTTCGTCAATCTACAAAGTAGCTAAGACATTTAATTGATCTGTCTATCCAATAGCATTATAACGGCCTATCCACTTAGAGCTATAGGAACATAGTCGTTCCTTTAATTCCGCTTGAAAAATCTGCCCAAAACGCTGCAAATTATTTAACAATGGTTTATTATTTCCAAACGATTATAATCTAAAGTAGCATTCATTACCATTCTAATCACAAAGAAAAATAAATAAAAGGTGATTCCAATTGTTGGACTAAACTTTTTTTATAAATCATAAGTAATATGCTAAAAAAACTGGCATTACTTCAGTAACAAATTCAAAATTCGAAAACCCAAACAAAGGATATAACCTTTTCAGTAAAACATACAAAAAAAAAAAAAAAAACTTAAACCATATCTTTTCTCCTGATTGTCCGATTTTAACGATATTATTTTTTTTAGGGAATTCCGTAAACTTACAATATTCACAAAGAAATGTATACTTTTTGAGTTATTCGGAATTTAATTTTACCATCCCTCGTAACTTTTTTTTCAGCTTCTTTTCGTTGAAGTATGTCATATAGATAAATTTAAAGGGCGTCGAGAAAATGACTTTAGAGAAGTTTCATTGAAATCGGTACATTCGTTAAGGCGCTACAGTCTATAGCAACGCAGGTTTTTCAGCAGCCATTTTGAAAGTAAAAGGCGGATAGTAATGTGGATGAAGGAGGATTACCCTCGGGTGAGCTTTTGTATCCAATTTAGAAAAAAAATCGGTCCAGTAGTTTCGCAGAAAACAAGCGGACAGCGGACGGACAAAAAATTTGTATCCGTTTTTCGAATTCTACGTATCCTGAAACGTGAAACCTCAAATTTTGAGAGGGGGTTAAGTTTTTGAATTTTTCGGTCGATCACAATTGTTCATTATTGAAAATAACAAACCAAAATTTTATGAAACTTAACGAAAAATTCCTTTTAGCGAATTTGATTGCAGAGACGATTTTGCTTCATCTCTTAAATATTGGTGGGGAAAAGTGCTAAAGTATCGATTAGGCATCATATCGGTAAAGGAGGTAAAAGGAATGTTAGGAAGTCTTTGTTCTGTTCAAACAATGGGAACGTTATGAATTATTATTGATCATGACCACTAGTAGCGGATACAGAATTTAAAATTTTGAGCAGGACTTCAACCAGAAAGCTATAATAAATATAATGACAATTGCTGTGAAAAAAATAAAGAAACTGTTTATAAGAAATTGTTTAAGTGATCCTTGAAGCCCAATTAAAATTAAAAAATGTAGTTACAAGAACGATAATTCTTTTAGAGACAATTAATATAAATTAGTAACAAACTAATCAAGAGATAGAACTTGGTTACGTTATAATTTGAAAAAATTTCAAACTACACAGCCTTATGTCTCCAAAACGTAGGCAAACTAAACAAACCTGTCAACGTTTCGCCAATTCAGGCATCATCAGTACAGAAAAGTACATCTAATCGAACATCACTCAATGTTATCCAAACGCATATTCTTTTATAAAAAGATTTACGTGTATTTAAGTATGTGTTTGGATGTCGTGGAGTGATGTTTGATTAGCTGTTGTTTTCTGTCCTGATAAGATCTGAATTGGCGAAACGTTGACATGTTTTTTTACTTGTCTGCATGTTGGAGACATAATATTGTGTGGTTTGGAATTTTTCCAAATTATAACCTAACACTTAAAGATGATTTTTTAATATTTTTTTTCTAAGACTAGGTCATTTATATTTATTAGCTGTATATACATTCTAATCTGAAAAAAACTTTATTCAAGTATTAAGCGTAGACTATTCACAAAGAAATATCTATCAATGAAAAAAAAATATGCCTTCCAGTTAGGGGGAGAGAGAACTTCAGGCAGATATCAAATCTAACAGGTAACTATCTATGACATGAAGTAGTAGTACCAGAATTTATTTACTTATTAAAACAGAAAAGCAAGCTGTAGGACATCAATGATTGGGAATAGAATAGCGTTGGTAAGATCCTCATGACTGCGGAGTGCTGAATATAATTCCACCTTTCAATTTTAAGTTGCTCAACTTCGTTCACAATGAACTTTAAGTTGGAAAGTTCAAGAGATTAGATGTTGCGAAAGAATGAAGCCTATGTATAGATAATGGTTTATTAGTTATGCTACCGTTGAGAAGGAGGAAAAGTAGGTGGATCTTCTCTTGGGCGTGAAGATTTCTCCAGATATTCACTCAGCTTTCCCGAAAAGAGAGGGATAGTGACCTGGAAATGTCATACCCGAAGATGTCCCAGGACTTACTTTCATAGTTCGAAAGTTTCTTTACAATATTTTTTTTTTTAAAGAAACGAATGAATATAATATTTGTTGAAAAATACTACAAAGCATACTATCAGGACATTTTAATTGGAATTGGACGTGATTCTCGCTGAAATAAATAAGAAAATTCGTGATACTTATATGAAATTAATGAAAGTTTAAAAAAGATAAATAAAAACTATACCTTCCTAACTTAGATCCAAGTTGGTGTTTAAATACTTGATTTAAATATGCGCAAGAGTATTTTATATGAAAGATAATTTCTGTCTCTTATTATTATACCATTAGGTTACCTATTTACTGTTGAGAAAAAAAGATAAGTAATGATTGGACCCACTGGTACTAGATGTTCCAACTTTTGACAGTTGGTAGCACTGCTTCTACGATGCTTTGCGATAGTATTGATCTGGCCTTAGCTGAATTAAATAAAATGAAAGTCATTGTGGATTATGAAAGTTTAACTTCAGTCTAAAGCTAAATAATTACTTTTCTTTTCCTAATCCAAGTCTCTCAATAAGTGCAAACAATTATCAACGGTTGCGTTGGTTATCGGCGTAACGAATTAAGTACCGCACCAAATTGTGAAAGTGATATGTTCTGATGCCTCGATGGACAATCAAATTAAACTCGAAATATTAATGAAAAATTCCTTTAGATAATTTATGAAAAATTTGGCATTCTTTATCAGATAAATTACTACTTCTTGATTTAAATAACTGCTTAGATATATACACGAATGTTGGCAGACTCTTTACAGACAAAAAAAAAAAAAAAAAGAAGTTCTGTAAAACGATTTGTGGCTCCAAGTTAGGTTTGAGACAACCATTAAGATAGTCGACTTCTCTAGAAATTAAAAAAAAAAAAAAAAAATCGCAACGATTTCGCTATCAGTAAATACAAAGACGGAAGTTCGTGTATTGCTTCTAGGTAATAATAGTGCTTGTTCCATTGAGGCTAAATAACATCCTGCTTGAACCTAAGGTGGTAGGGGAATCCCAAGAGGCAAAAGATTAGGTAGCTTCTGTCAAGCATGATTTTTTAAAAATTAATTAAATATTTTTAAAAAACTGGTTAATAACCAAATCGTTCTATAAAATTTAGTGGATAAAACCAACAACGTGATAGGCGGATGTAGTGATAAAACCATCATAGCTCTTTTAGTCGCATTTTTTTTATTAATGGTTTTAAGATATAACAATAAATTTTAAAAATTAAGTTTTAAATATCGGTGTTAGTGAATACATACAAACATAGAATAAATATATTAACATTGTTAATATACAGGTACATTAAGAAATCATAATAATTCTTTCCCCTATATTTTAGTTTTTACTTAAGTAAGTAACAAGAAACCGCAGTGTAATTCACAAAGGATATTATTAGGCACGAGTAGTGTGCCAAAAAATAAAGATAGGACATGCTTACGCCATTTTCTTTATCGCTACCATTTAGCTATACTCGAGTGTTAAAGAATCGCTTAAACTATACATACCTTTTTTTTTTTTTTAGCTTCCTTTATTAAGAAATATTACAATCTGTCTCTGTTAAGGACAAATAAAAGAGTTCAGAGAGCACATTCACACCATATATACAGAAATATAAATAAATAAAATAATAACAAAAGAATACATAGAAATACGAACAAAATAAAATATACAAAAAAATATCATTTCGAAAAATGTTTTTAAACTATTATTCAACTATTGTGTTTTTCAACTGAAATCAGTTATCAATATCCTTAGATATAAATTTAAAATTGGTAAAACTAGGTCATCCATCAAGAATTACTTACAATTTAATTATATATGGATAATTACACTTTATAACTATGAAAGAAAAAAGTAGTATAAATAACTTATAAATGTAGTACATAAAAGTAATAAAACCTATATATCAAAGCAATGTCAGAAAAATAAAGAAAGGTCTCTTATGGAAAAGAAATTCATTCATCAAATGATGGAAACAAAATAGTATTTTGAGGAAATTACCGATGAAATTAATTTTAAAATTCTGAACAAAATATTGCTTTTGACACGGGGTAGCAAATAGTGTTGCCCAAATGAGAGACCAAGTCGTGTCTTGGTCTTGCGCAAGTGTCTCGCAATAATCTTGCAGTTACCTATTAGCTTATTACTACAGATATATAACCGTAATTTTTTAGATAGGAGGAACCTAACTAACCCCGAATGAAATATTAGAAGAGTTAAATGCAAATGTATATTGGTTATAACAATTCTTTACATACAGTAACTAAAATTGTTAAGTATTAGTACTTATTTTACCTTAATTTTTATTCAAAAAATCGATTTTACTTACCATTCTTGGTCTCGGTCTTGCAACAGTTAGGCGGTCGTGGTTGCCAATTTTGGGCAACACTAGTAGCAAACTGGGCATTCGGCGTATTAAAAACCCGGTATCGAAACTTGTGAAGGAGGATCACTAATGATTAAAAGAAAAAAAATGTCTAAATTGAGAAGATATTGATAAAATGCTTACTTAAATATTTGGGTGTCCAAAAATGTATTAATTATTGTTAATTCATAGCATTGTTGTATTCCATCTTTATATAATATACAATATATATAAGTAAATATTTATATAAAAAATGAGTAACCAATTTAAATAAGAAAAACAAAAATATGTTTCACCGCCTAAACGCTGACAAATCAAAACCCTTACTACTGTTTCTATTCCAATAAAGAAATAAAATACTGTGGAATACGGCATAGATGAAAATACAAAAAAAGGTATAAAAACTCTTATTTCTTATGTTACTTTTATTTTTGTTAAAATCTGAGAAGAATGTAAATTTTGGTTTACAGTTAAAAATAAACCTGCAGATGTGCTGCAAATGCAGTTTGGCCGACGGACTTGGTCCTTGTTACAGGTAAACACAATATGCATTAGTTATATAAAAAAAATAATAAATATAGACCGCTTAAAAATATGAGTTTTTTTTTTACTCCAAATAAATCTGAAAAATTAAAATATTATTGTCTGATTACAATATATTTTTTTTACTGACAACGCAAAATAAGTTATTTTATATATAAATAATGATACTTAATTATTTATCTAATTTTTTTAAATTAATGGCAATGACAATTTAAGACAATGGTAGATTTTGCGTCTCCCTGCCAAGCCAGCGTTAAGGAAGAGTCATAGAGACTAACCACTTAGTATAAAATTAATATTTTCAAGGCCTAGGTAGGCATGATGTTTGTTATAAACTTCTTTTATTATTACTGATCATTTTTTGGTAATGGTTGAAACAGCAGCGGTGGCATTTTGAGAATATTCAATGGGAGTTTTGGCATTGACCAGCTTCTCTATTCAGGAATACTTCTTGGGCTCCAAAGAGCTTTACTCTTTAAGAAAAAAAAATCTTAAATTGTGCACAAAAGAGTACCTCAAGTTTAAACTAAAGTTAATTTTGACCAAATTTCTCAGAAATTGATACAAATTACTATAAATGGCTTTGCAGCTTGGGAATGAGTTCTCTAAGAGAAAAATCTCGTAGGATAAATCTTTAAGCATCAAATTCTGGGTCCAGAGAGTATCAACATTTTTTATATAAGTCAAAATTATACCTCTCGAAATTGTTTAACTCCCGATTGTTGTAAATTGGTTACGAAGGTGTAGGTTTTATTCTCCGTAGTTATTGTTATTTAGAATCACATATATCCAATATAAATCTCATTGCCAATCTCAACAGCGGCGGATCTTTATAAACGGGGTGCCAAAAGAAATCGGTTTCACAAAGAAGTGTTGGTACTCATGGGATACGGGATCCGGATCTCTAAAAGTTTTATTCCATGATTTTTTTTCTCTAAGGGAACTCAGTTCCTAGCTGAAGAGCAACGAGCCTTCATTGAAACTAGCCGAAATCCTCGCCCTACCACTTAAAGGAACTTTAAAGTATACCTACTAACTCAATTACAATTAGTTTACCTACAATTTAACATTCTTTAATTTCATAATACGTTTTCATTTAGAAGTATCGTTCAGGAGTTATGCTAGAAAAAAATATCTAAAATATTTGGCTTTTTTGACTGTCAAAAGTTTTCCCTAGATTGTCCATGTTAGTAAGTATAAAAAATAAAAACTATTCTCACTCTTTCACAATATATTTCATATTTCGATCCTAAAGCTGTTGACCTAATACTCTATAAATAAGCTACTATTTCTAAAAGCAGCAGCTCTGGGATGGCAAACAAGGTTCATTTTACATTGGAACACTTTCCCAATTTACATATAAACCTTGTGCTTCGAACCTTTTTAGCTTCTGGCTCTAAGGCTACCAGGACCTAATTCGAGCTCATCCGGCAAAATGCAATTACCAAGGTTCATGATGTTAATTTTCTTGGAAATAAAGAAATGTTTAAACATCTTTGTTTGTTATGTTATTAATTTTCGACTGTTTTTGTTTTTGAAAAACGTAAATCTGCGTTTACGGTAGGGATCGACCGATATCGAAATTTTAGCCAATACCGATATTTCAATGGCCGATATCCCGATATATCGTCCATATCGGTCTATTTTCCTCTTTTCGTCAAAGTTTCTATAGTTTTACATGGCATATCCTACTTATTGCTACATAAATGAATAAACTCCTCGGCCTACACACAAATTTTTACCGAAAAAAGATCGATAAACCTTTATTTCAGCATATTGACCATTCATTTCTATATGTCTAGTTCATTTCAACGTCGCATAGAAAATTCTTGTAATTGCTGAATGGAAGTATCAATCAATCATAAATATATATATATATATATATCTGATGACTTGATATTATCTAAATTAGTAAAGTTAGACCATTTTTTTAAATTTTTTATATTATATATTTTTTATTATTATTTACTTCTCAAAATTTGATAATATATCGATATTGTAATCACCGATATATAGGTCTGATGACATTATTTTATGATGATTCATAAAGTTCCACTTGGAATAAATTTCATTTTTATTCCTGATAAATGCGTCAACCAGTCTCCAAGGAATTGACATAAACATAAATTCGAGCGAAGATTGATATATCGGCTTTTTTATTTTCACAAGAGTTTCAATTCAAGTCAAGAGTTGGGATATTATTTTTAACTGTAAACTTTACAGTTTGCTGTTTATCTGCATTCAAGAAAGAGTGTTTTTCAAGAGTATACAAAGATAGTTTAGCTAAGCTCTTGTGTCGCTTTCAGACGTTAGTTCGCTGTTTTGTCTTTCTTGAGAGATCTTGTTGAATTTAAAGGTACCTGATTCGATTTTTATGAATTTTTTTCATCCACCATTTGCTTTGAAGTATTTTACGCCGTCCTTCATTTTCTGTTGATTCCTTCGTTTGGTATATTTTTAAAATTACAATAGGTTAGAGCAAATGCGATTATGAACGTCAACCATGCTTGTTTCTCTGGAAATAGACACAAATGTTTAAACAAGCTATTTCTTTTATTTTCCGTTTTCCTATGTTGGAGTTTATGTTGTTTTTGAAAAATGTAAACCCGAGTTTACCCTTGAATAAAAATCTGCAGTTGTGCTGCAAATCCAATTTGACCTATGTACCTCGACCTTCTTCCCCTTTAATCAGCTCGAGAGGGCAGCCTCGGCGATAAGCGGACTGGTGGGGAACTGGGGCGGTCCTGGGAGGCGATAAGGAGGGAGGGAGGGAGCGAAGAGGGAGAGGAGAGAGGATTCAGTCCTAGCATGTGCTCATAGCAGGCGGGTGTGAGTGTGCTCTCGAGAGATTACGATGCCGTCGTCCTGTTCCTGGATATTTCCTCTGCTTCTATGCCTTCATCTAGCCCTAGCGAAAGGTCAGTCAAATATAATTATTATACTATGTTAATACCACTGGGTATCCTTCTCCTCTTAGCCAAAAAAAATACATGAATATAAAAAAATTGAATTAATATATTATCGAAGTCAACCGTATCATAAATATGGATTACGTCCTTCCTGAAAAATCAACGTTTTCTTTCCAATAATTTATTTTAACTCAAGAATTACCCAGTCATCTAAATTCCAATAACTTTAAAATTTACAATATATATATATATATATATATATATATATATATATATATATATATATATATATATATATATATATGTATATATATATATATATAATTTATTCGTTAGTACTGTAGGACTTCGATTTTATTTATAATAATAAAAACACTTATGATCCAAAAGTTCAACCTTTTTCTTCTTTACATCCAACGTTTCAGCCCTTAAGGATATTTTCAAGGGAAAAAAACTAACTATATAAAACAAAAATAAAATTATTTGGGTTATATTCTATTACAATTCCATTATAATTAATAAGCACAAAGGCATGTGATAAGAGCAACTTTATAATCAATAATTTTATTTTTATTTTATAAAGTTTCTTCCCTTGAAAATGGATTGAAGGGCAGAAACGTTTGAATATGAAGGGGGAAAAAATTGAAGGACGAATAAATTAAATTTGTTTTTTTTATTATTATAATTAAAATTTACTCTGATATATATGTTTGTTTAACATCACAAAATCTCATTATTTCATCTAATGATTACTACATCCGAAGGAAACTAGTTCAATAATAAGAGAAAGTTTTCAACCGAAGGTCAAACTTTTGTAACCAATGTCATTAGTAAAACTGACGAGTTTATTTGAATAATTCTTCAACAATAACGACCTTACAAAAAAGGTTGCTGTGAACGTGAATTCATTGACCTTCCATGAAAGCTCAGTATTCACATCCGGTCACATGTGCCATATTTATTCCAACAAAAGCCTCTGTACAAACTATTGAAAATTAAAACAAATAATTTGTCAAATGTGTGGATGGGGTAGATTTGATAAAGCATCTATAATTTATAATATTGAGATTTTTTTATATAGTTAAAATGATACTTTAACATAGCAATACAAATACAGAATATTATTTTTCAATATTATATAAATTTCAATAAAAGAGTTCGGCTCTAGCCGGTGACAACGATACATCGGCTCCACGGCGGTTTCCCTTTTAATAGGGTTTTATTCGCCCAATCGAGCCAAAAATTTACATGTGACCGAGGACGTACGCTGGAGACCTGCTGCTTGAATTTCGAAAAAATCAAGCAAAGAACTTCGCCAGGACTAGGAGGTAAAAAAACTCAACGTGCCTGTGGGACCGGGGTCCTTATCACTGTGCAGAACAGGACTTGTCGGCCCCCTCCACCTCACAGCGGCCGCCTCCATCCAGCAAGGTCAGTGGCGTCTTATCAATACCAACAGCTGTCACCGAAAGAGCCCAACCTATTTTGTTAACCTTATCCATTGTTTCATTGATTTTCTATATTCTCTCTCTGCTCTCTTATTCAAGGAAAAAAATTATATATATATACATATCAGCTTTATCAATCGATTTATTTATTAAATTTTATTTATTATTTATTCAGTGGACGTGGGTATGTGTTTTTAATTTTATTTAATTTTTTTAACAGTATATTTTAAATTGTTTTTATTCATTAACTCATTTATTAATTTATTATTATTTAAATAAGATTTTATTGATTGTATATTTTAACTTGTTCTCAATTGTTAACGTATTTATTAATCTTTTATTTTTTATTCAGATTATATTAACTGAATATTTTAATTTGTTTTTAAAAAAATTGATTTTATAGATTTTAACTTTTTACCATTACTTATTTGATATATTTTAACTTAATTTTAAGCAATTGATTTGTATATTTTAACTTCATTTTATATTTTAGCTTAGTTTTAAGATTAAATTTAACTTTTTATAGTATAACTTGGTTTCTATTGATTTTAAATTTTAAATTTTAGATTATTTTACCATTATTTATTTGATATATTTTAACTTGATTTTGTGCAATAGATTCTATAGATTTTAACCTATTAATTAACCTTTTTTTTTTATTATAACTTGGATTCTCTTGATTTTATATTTTAAGTTATTTTTAAGCAATTGATTTTATAGATCTCAATTGTTTTTTAGCTTTATACATTTTACATTTTAACTTTTTTTAAACATATTTATCTGATACTTAAGTTGGCATATATGCATGTCTCTCTCGTTTAGTTTTTATTTATTTATTTTTATTTATATATTAATTCTCCTTAAAATAATTTATTGTAATCATGCGTGTGGTATACATGGCCTCGAATAAATAGATTGTATTTTAAATGGACCTAAAAATAATGAAAAAAATCGAAATTGGCCAGAAAGTATGGGTTCCGAGAACAGAAGGACCTGCTCAGGAGGCTGTTGTTGCCTCTGTGATGTCTGTGGATGCCGCGGAAGGCGGCCAAAAGAAAATTGTAAAAGTCGAATGGCCAGACACAGAAGGTGTACTATTGGGAAAGACAGTTTCGATAGATGATGTCTTCCCAGCATTGCCAAATGTTCCACAGAATGTCGCAGGGGCGAGCAGAGAGCAGGAGGAAGAAGTTATACGCCCTAATAATAAAGTTTGTCCCATATGTGGGCTTTCTTTTAAGGGTGAAAGAGGTCTTGGAACCCATATTGCAAAAAAGCACCCCAGGGAGGCTAACACCAATACACTGAGGGGCATAGTGAAAAATGTTATAGGTCCAAAAAATGGAGAGGGTGAGGTATCAAAAATAAAAGAGGACATTATTGGATGGTCTACCGTGTTCAAGAATCTCTTAAAAGAAAACACAATGAATATTGCGGATTTTGATGAGGCCGTAGGCCAGTTCCTAAATTTTCTCAAGAATATCAATGCGGAACTGCCAGGTCCCCAGCACCCAGCCGTTAAATTTTACAAGATGAGAAAAAAAAATAAAACTAAAGTGGCTGATAAGGGTGCTGGACAAGTCTCAAACCGCAAAGAGCGAACAAGGTAGACAGGAGTCGTCGGCAGGAGCAGTATCAATACGAAGTCGCACAGTATAATTATTACAATAAAAGAAAAAAAGTTGTGCAAACTGTTATGAATGCCGATGCTCCTAAGAGGTGTCCTATAAAGATGGCCGATATCGAAAAATATTATAAAGACCTCTTTGAGAGCGAAAATCTCTGCAGGCGTGCGGATTACGAGCAGTGTGCCCCGATGCCAAATTTAGTGTCCATTGATGTAGAAACCGTCAAGAAAGCCATTAAATCAACATCAATGGACACATCGCCGGGGCCTGATGGAGTTCTGATCCGCACGATTAAATATTTCGATGTTGCAAATATTATTAGAACAATTGCGGAGATAATGTTGAAGGTGGCCTATGTCCCAGAACCACTTCGACAAGGGCGCACAATACTAATATATAAGGGGAAAGGTGATGTAAACAAAATCCCTTCCTGGAGACCCATCACCATTTATTCTATTGTGCGCCGAATCATAGAGAAGGTTCTGGACCACGAATTAAGAAAACAGGTCACCTTCCACAGGAATCAGAGAGGCTTTATAAAAGGCCTCCCGGGAACGCACGTCAACGCAAGGATTATCGACGCTGTATTGAAGGATGCAAAGATTATGAAAAAAGATTGTGCGGTGGTATTCCTTGACGTTGTCGGTGCTTTTGACAATGTTGGCCACAATCATATCGTGAGCTCCTTGGAAGCAAGAGGTGTGTCGCCGGATCTTCAACACGTTATATCGGCTCTCCTCTGCACGAACACAATCAAAATTAGTAACGGTGTTCACGCAACTAGCCAAATCAAAGTGCTGCGCGGGGTACCCCAAGGCGGCCCCTTGTCGTCGTCGCTCTTCAACCTGGCCATTGACCATCTCTATCGCGACCTGTGCGATGAAGAATTTTCCAAAAAATTTGGATACAAGTTAAAAAGTGACCAAGGTTGTGTGGTCCTCACAGGTTTCGCGGATGACCAGGCCGTGTCAGCGCGTGACAAGGGGGCTGCAGAAAGAGTGATCGGCAGCGTTCAGAGGACATTTGAGGGAATTGGTTTGGCTATTAATCCTCAAAAAAGCGTGGGCATCGTTCTAAATAAAGGAGAGCTGGAAACCGCGATGCTCTCCCTTGAGAACGGAGAGTACATCCAAACAATGCAGAATGGAGATACAATCAAGTATTTAGGATGTACATTCTCGGGAGAGCTACAGTTCAACGAAGATTCGGTGACCAAATTGAACGAAAACCTGAATAAACTGGTAACCTCTCCCTTGCTGAAGCCGGAGCAGAAGCTAAACATTGTCAACCAATATCTGTTCCCGGGTCTTACTTACCCTCTCCAAACTGCGCCCCTCACAAAGCTGCGTCCTGCCGTACTTGACGGCATCGACACTATGATTCGCAGGAGTGTGAAGGCTATTGTTGGACTCCCTGCGAACACCTCCACGGCGATGTTATACTCTCCCAGGAGGTATCGAGGATTGGGATTAATCCGCTGCCAATGGGAGGCTCCTCTACAACATTGGTCCATTGCTCAGCGACTGTCCAATGTGCCCGATGCCCTTTTTCAGTCGATCTTTGATTATTCGGCTGAGGTTGATGAATGTGCCGAGAGATTGGGGGTTGATCGGGGTATTCGGAATATGAGAGCTCTACGGCAGTCGCTTCGAGAAAATTCGTTTGAGGAATGGACCAATTGCAGGTGGCAGGGCATTGGAGTTCGCCATTTTAAAGAGACCCCGAAAGCCAATAAATACATGTATGATAAGCAAGTACTTTCTGGGTCTGAATGGTCAAATGCCCTGAAACTAAATATTAATTATGCTCCCCTGCGTGGAGTCCCAGGTGTCAGCGGACAGGTAAGAGAAGTTGGGTCCCTCTGTCGCAAATGCGACAGAGAGCCAGAAACACCAGCACATGTGCTTGGAAAATGCCCCAACAACTCCCTCCTTATAACACGCCGTCACCACAGAGTCAAGCATGAACTGATGAGGCTCCTTGAAGAGAGAGAATACGCCTGTTTCGAGGAAGTATATTGTATAGATACGGATGGATCCACCCGATATGCCGACATTGTAGCATTCTCTAAGACGGGAAAGTCGGCGATGATTTTGGATCCGACCGTGAGATATGAGACCAACGACCTCGATCAGGCAGAAAAAGTGGAAAGGGAGAAAAAACAGATATATGAGAAATGCATCCCTTTCCTTAGTGAAAAGTTCCGCGAGAGTTTCGGGCCGAGAGAATTCCACGTGAGAGGCCTTTGGTTCGGAGCTCGCGGAACGATACCAGACTAAACAAGGAGCTTCATGGAGGGCCTTGGTGTCGACATAAAGGACGTGGCAAGGTTGGCAGAGAGTATAATCCTCGACTCCCTGGGAATCATCCACCACCATGTGCATGGGAGCGGATAGGGGGAGAGTTTGCTCGCGAGGGGGAGGCATGCGTGTGTTACAGCATTTTTTATATTATTATTTATTGAACACGTCCACTGTACTTTATGAATTTTTTTATGTATTAGGTTAGAAAGAGAGAGGAGAGAATGTGAGTGGGAACATGTATAGGGGGAGAGAAGGAAGAGAAAGGGTACAGAATGATAATAAATGAATGAAAGAAATAGTAAAAATTATAAAAAAAAAAAAAAAAAAAAAAAGGAAAAAAAAAAATAATATATATATATATATATATACGTATAAAATATTGTATACTATGCTCATACATATTGTTAATCCTATAATTGTATAATAATTTTAAATAATGTCTGTAGTGATTAATAGGTATGCTGTGTTGTTAGCAACCCAATGTAATTGGGCAGCACCATTTTATTTTATTTTATGATAATAAAGTGATTCTCTCTCTCTATTAGTTTTCCTCGACATTTCTTACATTTTATGTATTCGATATTACTTTAAGTCATTTTTACTTAACGTACAATACGTTGCATTGATATTAATTTCATTTTTTTATACGAAACCTTGGTAAAGAATAGGAGATATTAAATTAATAATATTAATGCATTTTTAAAGATATTGATCTTTTTTCAAGTATTTTATTTGTTATATGATTATATTTCAATAATAATATTAAAAGCATACATGAATTATTATAAATAAAAAAATACACTTTATATATATATATATATATATATATATATATATATATATATATATATATATATATATATATATATATATATATTAAATAATGTATTTTAATTATTTTTTTGGTTTATTTTTTTTATTCACATCTGTCATAATGGTAATAACAACCAGTGAAAAAAAAATACTCTTTCTATAAAATAATAATAAAATTTACCATGCGAAATATTTCAAATCGATGCCTGTTTTTTTATAAACTCATGATAGTTCATTCTGAATTATTTTGTTTAAATGTCTAAAATTCAAAATAATTTTTTCATTTTTTTCGTCAAAAACATTTCTTGACTAAATAATGAAAATCAGCATACATATTTGCATATTGATAGTTTTGTTTTTTTATTACAAAAATCACGAATATGTCGGTATCATATTTCTTACCAACTTTAAGTTTTGATATTCATCCGTGTTTGAAAAAGTCATGAGTCACCTCAAAAAAAAAAATAATAAAATAAAATAAAATAATAATAATAAATAAAAATTAATAATAATAAATATACTGCACCCAACCAATAAAATAAAAAGTTCGTCATCCCACCAATAAAAATGAAACTGTAACTGTCAAATAAAATATTATTTTATTTTTAAAATATTACAAGTTTTAAAGCGAATATTTGCAAATACCTCAAAAAATATTTTTTTTTTCAAAAATATCTGTAAAATTTCATTTAAAAATTTCAAAACAATAGGAGAAAAAATCCTTAAAAATTATTATCGAAGTCATCAACAATACCTACTTCGTTTTTAAAAACAATTTTTCAGGTCCCTTTGGACTTAAAAAAACAAACAAAAAAAAGCCAATCGGTATATGAAATAAAATATATTGTCAATAAAATATTGCACTTTGTGCAAAGCCAACATATAACTTTATTATCGCTATACCGATTTCTTTGATGCAACCATCCTAAGCTCCATAGTTCTCTACACAATAGAATAGCTTACCCCAAGCATGCAAATGCTTGCTTGAAAAGGCTCATATCTAATTATCTTAGCATTAGCTCTCTAATTGTCTTTATTATCTATGGGTAATTGAAGAGTTTATGACTTCTTAATTACAAAGCCCATCGGCCGAGATGGAATTTCTTTCATCGTTAGTTAATTTCGCCAATTTAGAGCTGCAATCAACCAACGCAAATGACTATGAAATTGGAATTAATTTTCGTTGGTCAGCATCCATAGAAAAATAGTAATAAATGCTTCTATTTAATCTATATTTTTAATAGTACTATAGAACAGATTGTAGTAAATTATTTAGTATATTGGTTGTAGAATATATAAAGATATACATTGCTCTTCTCACAATTCATTTGTAATGACCATTAAATTTCAGTAATTTCTACTGTGATTTAATTATGGTATAAATACAAAAGTATTACTTAACGATGTTTTTTTATAACTCAAATATGTATGTATGTCTCAGTAAACTGTATTAACATAAATTGTAAAAAAAAAATCATATTTCTTGTCCATTAAGCCAACGAAAATTTCAATGAAATTGCAATTAATTCTGCTTGGTCAGAATCCATATAAATATGAATAATGAACAAATAAAAAAAATATAAATAAATACGAGTTTAGTTAATTTTAAGCTCTACTTAGTTAATCTAGATTGTTAATATAATAGATTGTACAGAGATTGTAGTCAATTATCTAATATATTAGTTCTCTATGTTAATCATATCATATAAATTTCAGTAGTCTCATTTTTACGATATTTTCATTTATTGAAAAATATAACAACGATGATATAAATACTATTTTACACAACTCGTTATCGATATTTGTTCAATACACATAAAGGAGGACATATTGAATTTCGTTGTTGAAATCTATTATATTCACTCATATATGTGTATTTCTGTTAACTGTATTAAAATTCGTTTTAAAAAACATTCTTGCATAATCGTAACAATTTTGAGTTATTTTATTGTTTTGACGGGTATTAATTGGAATTAATTAATGATTATAAATTAAAATTTCCAAACATTTTTAAAAACACGTAAAATTCAAACAACAATCCGTTCTATTTACAGTTTTCCAAATATTAGTCCGTAGTACAGACTCCTTTTTATCGAATTATTAATATCCGCCTGAAACTTCGTAAATAGTTTCATCTCATCGTAACCTACCACTATATTATTTACGGAAACTCTTAGAATTGCGGCGTTTTCAATCTGAAAGGGGGCAAACTTTGTCTTTTTAATTAGCTAATAATAACTCGTAAATACTCATTTTCTTTTTTATTGGATCCTAAGATAATTTGATCAGATAATCGAGAAAAAAAGGTGGCCTTCAAAAATATTGAGCTGTTTGGCGTGACCTATACCCCCAAATTTTCAAAAGAACAAGGTTATATAGGACAAACGGCCCAATATTTTTGTAGAAACTCTTTTTCTCAATTTTGTGATCAAATTAACTTACGATCAAAGTAGAAAGCAAATGGGTATTTACGACTTTTTAGTACCTAATTATATAGAAAAAGTTTGCCCCCTAGATTGAAAACCTCGCATTTCCAAGAGTTTACGTAAATAAAATAGTTGTAGGCTACGATAAGATGAAACTATTTACGAAGTTTCCGGCGGATGTTAATAATTCGATAAAAAAAAAAAAAAGGGACCTGTACCACGGTCTAATCGCTTATTCTTTTAAACAAAAAAGCAACTGGGAAATTACAGAAATATTTTTTTTTTTTTTTAAATTGTCAGAAAGAGGTGTTCTATGGATTCGAAATCATAGTGAAATATAAAAAAAAAAATTGAATTCATAAAGAATTTCACACTGGTACTATAATTTTTTTTAAATAAAATATGTATTTATATAATAATGGTTCTTGATAGGTTATGTCTCCTTATGCCTCTTATGATTGCTACAGTATGCAGTTGGATCTCATGATGTGATCTTCGGTTTCTTTTAGATTTCTGTTCTTATGATGCCTGAATCTGTGAAACGTTGGCGGGTTTTTTAATTCTTTACTTGTATTTTAAAGATATAAGGCTGTGTTATTGGATTTTTTTGTTGATAAATTTACATTAAATTTCTGTTTCATGGTGAGTTGTTTACTTGTTCCATATTAAGAATTTTGATTATTTTACCTCTCCTATAGGTAGTGTTGCCCAAAATCGGTCTTGGTCTTGCACTTTGCAAGACCAAGACCAAGGCCGCCTAACTGTTGCAAGACCAAGACCAGGACTGGAAAAAAAAATCGATGTTTTAATAAAATATTAAGGCAAAATAGTTACTAATACTCGACAATCTTAGTTACTATATGTAAATATTTGGTATAACCAATATAGTTTTGCATTTAATTCCTCTAATTTTTCATTCAGGCTTAGTTAGGTTTCTCCTATCTACAAAATACAGTACTGTAAGACTGTTGCGAGACTCTTGTGCAAGACCAAGACCAAGACGAAACTGAGTTTGCAAGACCAAGACTCGTCTGGGTCTCGCATTTGGGCAACACTACCTATAGGACTGTATTATTTGCAGTTACGATCGATATATAATGGATCTATATCGTGTGCTACCAATTCAACATCTAGCGTACAATACGACGTATTGCATGATATTGCCATAATTTATAGCATAAACAATTTTAACTATATAAAATATTGTTTATAAAGTGATAACAATAGAAAGCTAAATAATACATTAATTTAATTACCAAAACGAGATAAAATGTATTATTGTAAATGTATTTGAATACTCGATAAATATTCAGATTAATAAATAAATTAGTAATAACAACTAATAAATCAGGTTAAGATGCAGGTAAATGGTATTGTTAGTTGTCAGCGTAGTGTTGCAACCTTCTGACTAGACCCAGGAAACGTCTGTCAAATCACGGCCCTCATCCAGACAAAGACCACTGATTTACTCTCACGAAAAAAATTGATGTGCCTGGAAGGGCAAGCACCAGGGATGTTCAAGCATACAAAAGTAGTCCTTTAGAAAACTATTGGGTACTAATAAAAAAAATAAAATAAAAATTTTTTTTTCCTGATTTTAAAACGAAATATGTAGATAAAATAATCACTATCAATTGATTCTGTAAAATGTTAATATTTTTTAAAATGTAAAAAAAAAGAGAATCACAAAACAATATAAATAACTTTTATTCAAATTGCTTATAACACCTTTACGGAATAGAGCTATGGAGCACTGCGAAAACTTCTAACATCCTCAAAATTCAAAGATTTTAATCAAAAGTTTAGTGAAAAATTGCACAGTTCTATGCCAGAAATGATATACAAGTTTTCTTCAATAATCTTTCTATCTCTACTTCAGAAGTGCGTTATTTGGGACTTTACCTGGACAACAGACTCACATGAAGAACTCCAACTACACTGAAACCAAAATAACTGAACTAACTATTTGGACTTTTATCCAGGCTTTTTGGCAGACGTTCCAAATTACCGTTAATTAACATACCAACTATCTACAAATTAATTATAAAACCTTTATGGTCTTACGAGAGCTATGTAGCACTGCGAAAAAGTCTAATACCCAAAAAATTCAATCTTATCAATCAAAAGTTATGCGAAAAATTATAGACGAGGCTTTCTATGTTACAAATGACTTGTTATATGAGGACTTGGACGTCCAAACGGTTTCACACTCAGCAACGCATTACTTTTTTTTATTTATTTTTTTTCATGTTCTTCCCTACCTCGCCTTTTAGGCTATACGGGATTTTCCCGGACCAGAGGGTGAGGGCGGGGAATTTAAAATCCCCTCTGGGACCGAGACGCGAACTCGTGACTATTTTCATATCATAGAATCATATATTCGGTTGCCAGGCAACGGCGGTGCAGTGCACACGCGTTAGCTCATTAGGCCATCCCGCCCTTTAGCAACGCTTTACTATAAAAACTTCCACCGGAGACTAACTTACATATGAACTTATTAACGAATTTTAAGGCGGTGGCCAAGAGATTTTCAGCCCTCCCTCCCGAAGCGTCTGAAAAGAAAATGGCTTCGAGATCTTCTAATTTAGATACTTCATTAGAGTGCTACCAATGGGTAGATTCTCTATAATTCTTTTCATGCTATTGTATTTCTCTGTACAGATTTACTAGATGTACATTTAATTTATACAGTTGTAAATTCCATGAATAAATAAAAAATGCCGCAACACGGAATGAGTACAGACCGTTTATTTCCTCACACCTCAGATCAGATTATTTACTTCTTAAACCTTTTATATTTTAAAATATTTTAATGCGTCTTATGGAGAAATCGAGTGGTTTGATTTGAGAATCATATTATTGATAACGATGAAATATCCTCCAATTTTAGTGGAGGAAATAACATGCAAATTTTTACTCCCTAAGAACAGGGCAAGGAGCTGATTGGAGGATAACATTTAATCTGATGGAACCAGAATTAGGTTGGACAGGTCTAATACGAGGTTAGTACGGCGGTATCTTGGATGCAGATTTCGAAGTCAGAAATATTTAGGAAGCAAAGAATTGCTATTGAAATCGGTTGTTAATATATTATTAATCAAATTTACATGTGCAGAAAATTTATTGATATATCTATAGAAGTAATACCTGAATCTAAATCAGCGATTTAGTACCAAGTACCAAACCCTTTGCTTATTACTTTTACCCCACCACGCCAAAAATACTGGATTATTTCTAGATATATTTACTCCAGAAAAGAATTTAAGGATAAAAGGTTAATAGTTCGGACTATTGCATCACAAAAATTACAGAAATAAATTATTTAAATTGCATATTAATATTTTTGTAAAGCAATCTTTTATTTGATTGGTTATACGTATTTCCAGTATACATGTCACATGTATGGAATATGTGAATTTAGCTCCCAAAACGTTCACAATCATTTGTTTTTACTTTATTAAGAGATTACGTCAGCTCTGATTTTTACAGAGGTTACAACTTTACCCTTTTTCAATTTCATTTCAACAGTTCCAGAGAGAAAAAAAAAATTAAAAATAATTTATTGTGTTGAGAAATTTAAGTGATGTTGACAAATCTTATTGTGCTACAGCTATCTCCTTTAACCGATTGCTAAGTTATTTGTTATGGTGGTTATGCAAGTCCTTCTGGGAATAAAAGTAAGGTTTTTTTCAATTATTTTGGCAAGTAAATAAAATATTAGAAAATTTACATGGATTTATTTGTACTATCACACCGAACATGGGATAACTGTTTCTACCAACATACCTTCGATTTATTGCAACAAGTCATTAAGTGACATTTCATAACCTCAAATAATTAAGAACTACGATAAATTTTTCCTAAGTGATATCACAAAATTGTGTACTTAGTGTAACTACATATGCTAAATAAAAGAGTTGGTTGCCATTCTCATGCACTTTTGAATAGATGAACAACATGGTTAACCTATATCAAACATACACTTAGTGACTTTTTTTAATAAATCGACGATACGTTTTTATCTCACTCGCACGCATAGGCTAAAATAAAAAAAATAAAAATAATGAGGCAGCCTAAAACAAAATAATCAATAGAAGAAATAATAGGTCATAAAAAGATTTTTAAAAAATAATAATTCCACCGGCCTGGTAATGCCGGCGACGCGGTTGAGAGAGAAGCGCTGGGATCTCTTAGAGTCTAGTTTTGTCCTTCACACGTGGGGAAAAGGGCTGGACTCGGAGATCTCTTACCTAATTGTAAATATTGTATTTAAGTATGAATGTTTTTCTATTTATTTCTATTACTTATAATTTATTTAATTTCTTTACGAATTTCTGTATTTCATTTAATTTTAACTCTAAGTTACATTTCCTTGGTTTATTGTAGTTTTTGCCTTTGTTATATAGATTTTTATATATTTTTTTTTATTTATTTTTTTTTTATTATTTTTTTTTTATGTATTGTATATATGGTATGAATGTGCCTCACTCAGCCTTAGTACTCAGTGCCCTTAAGTGTGGCAAAATGTATTATTACTCAATAAACAGATACAAAAAAAAAAAAATAATAATAATAATAATAATAGTGATCAAATAAAATAAAATTTAAAAAAAGGAAGAATAACAAACTACAAAGGTATACCATTAATTTCTGGATACTAATTTACATTAATACTGAATGTAAATTTAAAGACAGGAAACTAATAAACAAAGATAGGCTATTAAATCCTAGATATTAATTTACTATAAATTAATGTAATCATCGTGTTTTCATCGTCCCACAACGCTATTGATAAACTTTGTGAAACTCTTCGTTGATTCGATAACAGCGGCAATCCTCAAAGATATATGTTACTTCGGACCGATGTATCATATCCGATATATGCTTTTCGTCGAGTATTCTAGTTAAGAGGTGGGCATGTGTGAGCTTGCTTTGTCCTTATTCTCAGGCGACTAATTGCAACCGGTTCGCGGTCTATGCTACCGCTCCAAGTTGTCTATGCATTCTTAATGAACTTCAACTTAGTAGGTGGACACTCATCCCACATCGACTGCCATATTTTTTTATTACTTTCTTTTAGTGGACGGGCGGGTTCTGACGCAGTAAGAGTAGCCCCTCTAGCAACTATGTCACCTTATCATATCCGTGATGGCCACACGACTAAGAGCCCATATGAAGTAGACCAAATTTATACTATCCTTTATAAAAGTTCTTTTTCAATAAATATATTTGTGCAGCATGAACCAATGATCCAATTTATGAGAAATTGATTATAAAATCTGTTCAGATTTTAAGTACAGATCAGATTTTCACGACTTATTAAACCAGCACTAAGGCTGAATAATTGTTACGTCAAAAATACTTTAATGAAAAATTATAGTTCGCGGTACAGAACCTTTATATCATATTTTTTTTTTTAATACTAATTGATAGATTTATTTATATAATAACAATATAATCTACCACAATCAAGGGCATTTGGTATTATGGCTCTATGCTAACATTCATTCTAAGAATAAGAATAAAACATAAGTAAAAATATATACATTAAAAGAAATAGAAAAATAATTGTAAAAAAAAAAATACACTGTACAACTTAAAAAAATAAATAAATTAAAAAAAATAAAAGAGAAAAAAAATTACTTGTCAGACATTCATTTCTATTTACAATAAATACATTTGATCTAGAGGAACCTTGAACGATGCTTTGTCGCTCTCATGATGAGAAAGGCAAAGAAGGGCTCAAAAAGATCCCAGCGCTTCTCTTCGAGTCGTATCACCATTTGAAGGTCAGTCGTTACTGAGTGAGAGCGCTAAGGTTTCATCTTATATTAACCTGAAACTTTTTTATCTCTGAAAATTCTCAGAAATTGGGCATTTTATCATTAAATAAATTAATTCAACGAGGTACTAAAAACTCATGAATACCCATTTTCTTTTCACTTGAATATTAACATAATTTGATCACGAAATTCAGAAAAAAAGGTTTCCTACAAAAATAGGTCATTCCAAACGGGCCAATATTTTTGTACGTCGCCTTTTTTTTCTGAATTTCGTGATCAAATTATCTTATGACTGATGTAGAGAAAGATTTTTTGTACCTCATTATATATATAAATTTTATCGATCTCCACATTGAAAACTCCCCATTTTCGGTAATTTTCGTGAATTAAAAAGTTGTATGTTACTATAAGATGAAGCCATTCTCGAAGTTTTAGATAAATATTAATAATTCGATAAAAAAGGGGAACAATAAATCCTTTGTGCCCAATTGATTCTCTTGAATATTGGGAAGAAAATGCGTTGAAGTATCGATTGGGCAACGATTAAGGAACGTTCAAGTGTCAGAGGAATGACTATACTTACCACTGTTAGACTTAGAACCTGTCGACATTTACCCAAGGCCGCTCTGAATATAAAACAAAATAAAACATTTGAATCGGTAAATAATGTTATCCCGAAAGGTCCCCCACCTTGCGATTGGTCAAGGAGAACCCCTCCCTCTAGACCGAGCTGTCGTACTCGATCTCCTTGACTTTATGCCTCTGGGGACTAAATCGCCTAGGGATCCGGCTAAATTGTCTTTTCGGTTTCGTTATTCCTTCACTTTCTTGAAGCGAATGACCGTAACTGTGCATTCATTGTCTCCGCCGTAACGAAATGCAAACTGTCGAGCAACATTTCTCAGCCAACCTTCATTTTATTTGTATCCTTTGAGCTCATATCACAGCCTGTACCACTAGTACAATAAATAAAGTTTTTTAAAGCGTTAATATGATAAATAAATAAACTAATTAATTTTTTTAGTGATTATTAATATTACCGTATCACCTACCTAGAATATTAATAATCTAAGATTATTTATTATACATATATATATATATATATATATATATATATATATATATATATATATATATATATATATATATATATTAGAACATTTATAATAACAGTGAAACACTTACTGGAAGAATGTCCTCTATTTGAAAGTTACAGACAAAAAACAAGGTTAGCCAAAACATTAAGAGAAATCCTTCAAGATACTGAAGAAAGAATCAATAATTAGTTTGAATTTTTAAAGTTAACAGGATATTATAAAATAATATAAATCATAGTAAAACACCAATGACCCTTGAGGGTAGAGGCGTGAAAGAGAGAAAAAAAATAAATGTTTCATTTTTATTTACTGGGCATTGCGAATGCCATAGAACATGTTTAATAGAAACAGATAAAATTAGTTTAGTATTTATAAGAAACGTTTAATATTTCAATAAGTTCTGGTAAAATTAACCCCATATTTTGCTGAAAGTTATCGGTAAGTTATCAATCCCAAGCCACAAAAAAAGCAAAAAAAAAAAACCGATAAACCAAGCCGAACATAAAAAAATCCAAATATTTAAAAAAATTAAATTTGTATATTTCAATATTATACACTCATTTAATATGATAAGATCATCTCATACGGGTGCGAAAAATAAGCTTATCCCTAGAATAATCAGGAAAAAGGTTATGAAGAAAAGGTAATTTCATATACACTTAACCGGAATATAATACAATTTATTCTATATTTATATAAAATAACACATTCATTTCTTCACTGACCAATAAATAATGAAACTAATTTGCAAGGCCCAACTAGTTGATAATATATTTTATTATAGTTACTAACTATACTAAATTATTAATGTTTTGTGAGTCAGATATATTTTTTATAATTTATTTTTTGTTTTATGTGAATACTGAATTTTTTTGAAAGAGTATGTCTGTACTATGAAATTTTACGATTATCGTTTACGAAGTTTAAAAAGTTATATTTTTTTCGAAATTCTTTTTAATACTTTAATAATGATATTTTTCGCACATTAACTCGGTGGCATAATTTTGTGTTTGCAATAAAACGTTGAAGAAATTATTATTGTTATTTCTTCAGTAAAATGTACCAATATTGTTTTATCTCTCTGTATCTCGAATGAATGTCACATTGAATTCCCAATGTTCATAATAATTCAAATCCCTTATAATATTCGGTATCCACTTAGATTTATTTAGATTCATTTTATAAACCTGATAAAATGAAATATTCATCACTAATTTGAAATCGTAAACAAGTATTATTTAACTTATACACCATATGTAAACCATACGAAGCACAAGAGAAGTGGTTGTGCTTCCTCAATAGATAATTGGAAGTAAGAGGGTGCCACACACAGAGGGCAGGTTGCATTCGAAATGGAATCCTATAATCCATGTTCATAGGATCGTAACCTATCTCGCGGGATACTTAATACTCGGCCATTCATTGAATTATGGAATAATAAAGAATATCGTATTGAGACTCCCTTGCTGGGAGGGTATTAACGGTATAAAGCCATTAGCATAAAGGGATGAACTTGGAAACCGGATCCCTCTCTCGTACTCCAAGATTGTTTATGGTCCAGTTATTCATTTAAAAATCGCGAAATTGGGTTCATGTTTCAATATTACTTATGAACAGCCGACTACCATAAAATACATTTTATAATATCTTTTATTTATTTAGAGGCACTTGTTTAATTTGAAATTCTTTATATAGAAGAGTATCGTTCTTGTTCTACGGCATATTACTCTCTTGACTTCATCACGTTCTAAAGAACCTTATATAAAAAATAGCTAACGCTTAACAAGATAATTGAAATACTTAAATATATATTTTTAACATGTAATGGAATATATTTTACCAGTATACCTCAGTGATAAATCTCACTACCCTTCTTGCTACTGCATTCGACGATAAGCTACACCAACGAAACATATTTATTCGTATATACAATATAATATTATCAAGATAGGCTATTCAACAAAAATGATTGGTTACCACGGTTACAATTCACAACTTCCTGTTGAGCTAATCCACTACCTAGGACTCCACCTCCTGGACAAATGTAACTTGGAATCCTCATACCAGACTGAAACGACAAGAAACCGCTTGACGTTTCCTACTACTTCAGCACTTACTAGAAAAATGATCCAACTGAATTATCGCATCAATAATGCCGTGATGTGAGATAATAGGAGAAGAAATCAAAAACCATCTTTGTTGTATTTGGAGTTGGTTTGGTGGTATTTTTTGTTCAAACCTAACGGCATGTGCTTGGAAGAATTAAGTACTTATACTGAATCCTAAGACATTTAAAGCATCAGCTTTTATAAATAAATATAGTTGTTTGACGTAAGTAATTTTGTCCATTTCACAAATCGACGGAAATCACCCGAAAAAACAGATATATTGTTAACAAAGGTTTGGACTTATAAAAACAGTTTTCAGACCTAACTCTATTTATCACCTCGGAAGTTATTGAGAATTTAACACGCAGGAAAGTTGAATTTATAGTGACTACCATTAATTTGTATTTATTTTTTTTATTTTACTTGCGTGTTCGAGTTACTATCAATCAAGGTTTTGACTAAATAATATCTAATAGTCTATACTGAATAAATTACATACATATACGTAAACAATTTTAATAGCTAATTTTAAAAATATATATAAATAAATACATATTTTTTGTTATTACATACACGTAACATTATATATTTATATTTTATTACAATACGCCGTTATGAAATAGGTAGTAAATTATACAATATCTAAACAGTGTAGTTTACCCGGACACAATGTAACATATTTCATACTCATGAGCTATTACTTATAATTTATATCTCATATTATTAATCTGGCCTTGTAGATGGTTTCACTTATATCGTGTGGTCTGAAGCAAAGTTTTTTTAAAATAAAAAATATCCAACAGCTTCTTTCTATATTATCCAAAGTGCCCAATGGATCACAGAGCTATTTATCTTTGCAATAAATTTTTATTTCGGCTAACACTATCATAAATTGCAATATGTTAGTTTTTAAACCCAAACATGTGATAAGTAGCACACACAGACCATCTAAGTCTCTTTCCGCAAGAACTATGATTTTTCGTAGATTATTGAGAATATTTAATAGAAATTTTAGTAATAATTATTTATACGTAATGCAGCATTAGAATTATTTACATTTCACGAAACAAGTTGCAGGATCCTCTAATTAGACCATCTCTATGCATTGACTGAAATGTGAATCCACATTTACACTTGTATTTGATTTAATAATTGGAATACATTAACTAAAGACTTCTCTTCAGAAAATTACTCAACAACACTTACATCGGAAAAAAATCTTCAGTATTAAACGGGCCATAGATTCATCACTAAACTAACCATTGACATAAAATAGAAAACTAAAAATAGAAATTCCATAAACGATTTATACTTTTATAGAGTTAATTGAAATTGACTTGATTGGCGAAGGGACAGTGACCGGGAAGAACAAACCGGTTGTGAAAAACCTCAGGTGCAGTGTCCGGATTTTTTTGTTTACCTTCCAATGGTCGCCATATTTGTTTCAAGTATTCGTTACTTGTAATATCATTATCTTCGTTATTATATAGTTAAATCTTTTACTGGAAATATATTAATAATTATTACATAATTATTATGTACATTAAATTATTGGTATTCATTAAGTATAAAGAAGGTTTTACGACACCACTAGTAATTTATAATAAAAAGTTAAAATTATAACATTTTGTATTTCTAGTCCAACTTAGCCCACGAGTTACAATTTAAGATAATAGTTAACAAATAATTTTTTTAATTAAGTGTTTATGAGATGCTATTCCCCCCTGAAAAGCATATAAAATATAAAAAACAATAACAAAATATCAAAAAGTTTAATTTAAGTGACTTGTCAATTTTATAACATTTTAGATGCTATAGAGAACACATCATACCAGAATCGTTTAAATAACAGTAATGTGAACACTATTGTATTTTAATTCTTGCCTGTGTGGAAAGGTACAGGAGAAAAATAATATGATGGAAAATCAAGTACATTAAATTATAAATATAGTTTTGCTATATTATTATAATTAGGTCTTTTGCCCGCCTTAACCAGCCTTCTCCATCTCTGTCCATCTGTCCATCTAGGGCTATTTCTTTCCAGTTATTTGCATGTAGCTCTGCAGCATTATTGCTGATTTTATCTATCCATATGGTTTTTGGACTTCCAGGTTCTAGGTAGTCCTAACTCTTGCCTACATTGAGGTATTCATTGTTGTTAAGATGCTTCTTGATGGATTGCTCTGAACTAAATGCCCATCTTAACGTCCTTGCCTTCATATCATGAAGCATTGATTTATCAGTTACTGTAAGCAGTTCCTTATTGGTCCTTCTCCTCTATGCCTTTAGCCCTCTGAACCTATATCGCTCTGGTTATCATGCGGAGGATTTTTCTCTTAAATTTTTCAATACATATTTCTACAGTGCTGGTTAATGTCCAGGTTTCACAGCCATATATCCAGGTTTCGCAGACAAATATCAGGAATGGCTTTGAGACTTCTACAAATTTATGACGATTTCAATACCTTTGAAAGAGAGAAGAAAGTTCTTCCTGTGCTTGTTATATCCTGGTCTATTTTCAATCGTTGGTGATTCATTTGAGGTTATTTGTGGATCATAGGTATTTGAATTGGTCTATGGTCGGGAAAGATTTCCCCTTTACGCATTTATTATTATTATTATTACGCCCCGAGGCACATTTTTAGGGTGCTACCAGTGGGTTGTTTCTCAACAAGTGGTTTCATTTTATTATATTCTTTTGTTCACATTTACTGAATTTATTTTTATTTGTAATACAATTGCAAATATCATCAATAAAAAAAGAAAATATTATTACATTTATAATATTATTAAATTGGCTGATATAATATACTGAATTTTTTAAAATATCGGAGTCGACTTTTTGTTTGGTGAAAATCGACAAAAGATAGAAGCGTTATATTCCTCGTTAAACTGAAAAAGTTAGAATTAATTCTTTACAACTCGTTATATTTCATCTTAAGGGACCTTAATCAGCATGTTTTTTTTTTTCAATATTGAGAGTTCATGCTTTGAAAATGACACAACACACGGATGAAGCTCCACCCAAATACAAAAATTATTTATTATCAATTTACCATTGATCCGTATTTGTTTCTATCTATGTATAGTTTCAATACATAACTTATTTACCACTGTTAATTAGAAATAGAAAAATATATTGAAATAATCATTTCCCCCCATATACGTATACCAAGGTACATTCTGTAATCTTAAACTTACTCTCTTTAAAAGAGTCTTCACCTTCTATAGGTACAAATAAAAATATATTAGCTAAATTAAGATTTAATATTTAAGAAATAAAAATTAACCAAGAAATTACGTATTATGTTCATACACTTATTATAAATGTAATGTGAGGTAACTCTTGTCGGGCCCGGGTTGAAAATACTAAAGGATGTTTACCTGTTAACAAGAGGAAACTGGATGGAACAAAAAACTGGAGCCCCGCGCTCACTTTCAAGCTGCCGCTGCTCTATCGGCCATTTATATCTCCCTGTAATTCCTAACATCACAGAAATATCTAACGATGCAGTGCTAGTAAAACTATGAACATTTCTTAATTACTTTCCTTCAAAAAAATAATATTACATATGTTTACCACTGGGTAAGTCTAATAAGATACCGTTACTATTGAGAACAGTGAGTGATCTTCGAAAGCAGAGATCATTAGTTTCCGAACGAGTTTATGATTGATGAAGTCAAGTCTAGGGTATGGATAGTCGTTATAGTATTCCACTTGAACGTTTCTTTTTTTCAAAAATATTAGATGGAAAATGCGTTAAAGTATAGATGGAGCATCGATTAAGTAAAAGAGATAATGGGACTGATTCAATTTACAAAAGGTTATTTTGTTATAGCTGCACCTCTTCAATCTATAAAAAGGAGGCCTTTTGTAATTGAGTATCATTGGAGTATTCCTTTTTGACGGAACGTTCAATTGATACTAGAGGAACGACTATGTCTAACATCCTAAAACTATGGAACTACTAATATAACATTAGGCTGTGACTTATTAAAGTAACTAGTTAATAGCATAGATGGGAGACAGCAGGGGTATTCATCCAACTATTGCTAAGTATTGTAAAGCTCTTAAATGTGTAAAGTCGGAAAAATTATTTACGAAATGTGTGTTACATATGTCCGCGCTAGTACTCTCGATTTTAACGCAGCCTGGGATCCTCTAAGGTGTTGTTAACTTCGTTTTTGTAAGCTTTTGATGTGTTTGATTCCTTGCTTTTATGAGTAGAATATCCACAGAAATGGAATGCAAAGACAACTAGGATTTCATCTATGTATTCATAAAGTTCTTTACACTCTGAATCTTCAACCATGCTTTCTAACAATTTTTAAGCAAGCAATCCAGCAACTCAGCCTTTTCACTCCGCTTTGAAATTTTAAAAATAAATCAAAACGTTAATAAATCAATTAAGAACTCGCATACTTTTTTTATGGTGCAGGCATAACCTTACTATAACTATTAACACATTAGCTCAGACAGGTTATTCACCAAACATTCAAATTATTTACTGACTGCTTAGCATGATAGCACATTAAACATTTACAATAAGTGCATGAATACTCCGTTTCATCCGTTATCTGTTTTCCTGACCATCGAAATAAAATGTAAAATTATCAGCAGTACCGAAGGTTTAACACTTCTTAAATTTTTATATTGGGGAAGGGCTTAATTCAAAGATTATGGGGCATAGGCGGCTTAACTTGGGTATATTGGGGGAGGGGGCGAAGGTTTGTATAACATGATAATAGTGTTCTATGCATGGAAGCGAGGGGGAATAAAACGCCTTTCACAAAGGAATAGATGAGTAATCAGTTCATTATCTTTAATATAATATAACTATTATAAAAATAATAATAAGGTTTATTGAACTTTTTATGGACTAATGGGATCTACGAGGGGGATCTATGACTAGCGAATATTTTGGAGTGATTCGTTGTCTCTATTTCCTTAATTTATTTTGGCCAAGTAAATTGGGGTGTACTATCTAAATTCTGTATTTATGTGATATGTTTTTCATTCTGGCGATACTTGAATTGGCGAAACATTGACTTGGAATGTTACAATAATATACTAATAGCAGTTTTTGCCACTTGAAACAAAACAAAATTATGTTCTTATTAAAAAAATAAATAAAAATATGACTGGTAAGTTGAGTGGGATTAAAAAAAAAATTATAGTTGTTTACAATTTTAACAATTGTATATTCGTAAAATTCTCAATGCTCCTTACTTTGTCACTAATAAAATAATCCATAAAGACCTCAATGTTCCATATGTTTCCGATTTGGCCAAATCCAGATACCTATCCTTCCATAATAAACTTCATAACCATCCGAATCCTCTTGTTTCTAACCTTGCTTCCTCTTCGATTCCTGATAACCCTCCGAGGCGTCTGAAAAGAAGATGGCCTCGTGATCTTCTCATGTAGACAAATTACTAGAGTGCTACCAGTGGGTAGTTTCTCAACAAGCGTGTTTCATGTGATAATATTTCTCTGTACACATTTACTTGATGTATTCATATTAATACAGTTGTAAATATCATAATAAAATTTTAAAAAAACAAAAAAACAATTGTATATACTACAGAAGTGAATTTGCTCAGAAAAAAATTAATTTCTATTTGTTTAAATCCAATTATGAACATTAATTATTTAAATATTTCAAATCACAATAACGGAGTACCTGGAGTGACGGCAGGTGCCGATGCGCGTTGAGATGCGGGTAAAGGTGATGTATGATCGGCATAAAGTGGTGAAAGGATGAAACCTTGAGGTACTCCTGCGGTAATATGACTGCGAGTTGAAGTGACATTACAGTGTATTACTGTCTAGTAACTGTCTTACAATTATAGTTTTATTATCTAAAGTAATAAAAAGTGGAATAGATATATTTAAAAAGAATATGAATCAGATTCAAATGTTTATGGACGCTCAACAGGCAGTTACTGCAGCTTTGAAAATGGTATTATGGACTTTTAAACGTAATGGTATCATATATTAGTTTTACTAAAGTCCAATATAACGCGCATTTACTCTGATTTATATGATCGGAGTAAATGTGCGTATTATATGTAATTTAATGAACAAGTAGTTGAATTGAGTGCAAACTTTTTATTGATATGGCAATTCAATGCCTTTTATTACAAGTTTTCTTAGATTCATTAGTAATTAATAGGGGGTAATTGTATTTGTGTGAATCAATTGATTCTGACGGTTTCTTACTTCATGCGGGATAGTATGTATTTATTTTCATGTCTTTTTTGTCCATTTTTATTCATACACTATTCAAATATATATTATTTGTAATCGCAGCTCAAAGATGCTGTTGTTTAAGAAATTTTAAGCTGGAGATTCGAAACTTATAGACCCTTTTTGCGAATACAAATATATATTTAAGTATGTATAATTCGCGAACACAACTGGCAAATTTCCTACGTGAGGGGATGCCTGGTAAAATATCGTCAAAGGCGTCTACAACCTACACTCCATGCGAGAGGAATCCAAAGATGTACTATGTCTCATCAGAATTCTGTTTTTTTTTTTTTTTTTAGTTAGTGAATATCAAGGAGTATTTAAAAAGGATTTGAATAGGAAAAGAATATGGTGGCTCAATTAAGCAGTATTGTTACCCGACTATGGCCAAGACAAACGAAGGATTATTTATTTACTATTACGTACGTAACAATTTTTTTTTTAAATTATTCAGTGAGACACCGTGAGTGTTTTCAAACAGTTTGAGCTAAAAAACACTAACAAGTTACTGAATTAAATGTGTTTATTCCATTAGCTGAAAGTTATGTACCGATTATTTGTGCAAAAAGCGGGAAAACTTATTTTTAAGTTTGTCTAAATTTTCAACTGAGATTTCAGTGTTACGAAACAATTCAGACCGACAGGTTATTGCACGAGTATAAAATCTACTTAATCTATCCGTTGAAAGGTTGGTAACGACTTACTAAGCCAACGGTTCCACCCATTTTTATGTTAAATGGTTCGAATGACTCAATGATGGCTCGTGAATATTTTGAAACAATTCGTGCACAAAATACTGAAAAAAAAATGTATTATAAAAATATTAAAACCAAAAACATATATAAATTCAAAACAAAACAAAAAAACTCTACAGAACTTGGGATATCCTGCTTACCCTACGGAAAATTGAAATCTAGAAATATTTGAACTTGGTGTACTAGTTGAGCGCCTTTCATCACACATTAAGGCTCTATGCAAGTAGATTTCATCACATGTATGGGTTCAACATCTGCACGTCACAGGTCTTGAGTTCCGTTCAGGAGTGCAAAGCACACGAACATTAAACCATGTTCAGGAGAGCCCATCCCCTCCCAAGGTCGATGGCACATGAATCTTTCTTCACCCCTTCTCAAGATATTTTATTGCTCTTCTCTTCTTAAAAAAAGTGCAAACAAAAGTAAAATTTAAAAATTCATTGATAATATTCAATTATATATCCTGCAGTTTGTTCCATGCTTCCACTTGTCTTGTGGTTTGAAACTTTTCATTTTGAAAATTCATACCCCCGTCGAAATGAGCCCTCTCAAAAATTCAAAACCCCATCAAAATGTGACTCCCCTCAAAATTTTCAATTTCGCAACTTGTACCATTAAACTCCCTTCTGGGCTAAATATTGTTATATATGGACGTATATTCGCTTAGGATGGATAGGCTTTTCCAGATTTCTATAGTCGGGTTTTTTACTAATTTTTTTAAATATTTTTCTGATGAATTAAAATAAATTTAACTATCAAAACTTTCTTTGAACTTTTTTTTATTAGGAACAAAATAAACTTACTCCAGGCATTAAAATTATTATTGCTGGGGTCTACAATCCACCCGTTACAGTCACTTGCAGAGTTCATCCCTCAGCGAGTTACACCTGCCAATGATAACCTCCCGCTCCTGTAATCTGCCGCAAAGTTTTCATTTACCGCCTCGCCGCTACAGAAACACAATTAGAATTTAATTAGACGAGCCGATGTATCATAGAGCAAATTAGCCCCCTGCGCGCTATGGCTGCTGCATGAATTATTCAGGGATGTATCCTAGTGAAAAAAATATTCCAATTTGTAATGGAGGATTATAGTCGCTTCCGTGCCTCGCGGGAGCATTGACTTCTTTCTCATTTACACAAAAGGTATCATCCCATATACCGCTCAGCAGCATTATTACTGCTCCATCGTTAGCATCCAAGGCAACCAAGGCTTGGATGTTATGGCTTATGGTATATGGCTTGGAGGAGTGTCTTAGGAGATCTTGCGGTGCAAAAGTCAATATATCGAAAATGAATATCGTTGTGAAAAATTAAATAAATTGTGCTTATGAAATAAAGATAATGAATATATATATATATTATCGGTTAAAAATGAACGCATTGCAAAAAAAACAAAAAAAAAAATTTCTGAAAATGATTATTACGTTGAGTTTCTGATTTTATTTTTAAAGAAACGATAACGCCAGATATCGCAAATTCTTTAAAAGTAAAAGGCTTTGGTAGTATCGACATTTTATCTATTCGCACACTCCAATCAAGTACTTAATACCTTTATGACTTGTCTACAATGAAAAATAAAATGAATGTAAAGTCATTTTCCAGCAAATTCAAAAAACACATTCCATACCTGCTTTTGAAATTATCAAGCTAACCTTACGAGCATTAAAATTTCCTCTATCGACCATCTTGATAAAATCATTAAAGATAAACTTTCCCTTAGCAGCTAATATATTTCTCGAAATAGGACGTCCTCGTGATTCTACTGAAAAAGTCACATATAAAGAGGTTCCTCAACTTCCGTATGATCAAAACACACTACACTATTCGACACTATCACACGAAGCAATTCCAGTAATTAGTGTTACCCAAATGCGAGACCGAGACGAGTCTTGGTCTTGCAAACTCAGTCTTGGTCATTGTCTTGGTCTTGCAGTTACTTATTAGCTTATTACTATTGGGATATGACTGTAATTTTTTAGATGGAAGAAACCTAACTAAGCCTGTATGAAAAATCAGAGGATTTAAATGCAAAAGTATATTGGTTACACCAATTATTAACATATAGTAACTAAGATTGTCAAGTATTAGTAATTATTTTGCCTTAATTTTTATTTAAAAAATCATTTTTTTTTACTAGTCCTGGTCTTGGTCTTGCAACAGTTAGGCGGCCTTGGTGCAAGATCAAGACCGATTTTGGGCAACACTACCAGTAATATGTACTGAGAAACAGAGCCATTTCCATTCCGTCTTTCGTCAACCAACTTGAACTTATCTTTCTTGTTCGGATTACCCAGGGTTTTGGTTTATCTTCAATTGACAACTAGCCAATCCGCTGTATTCACGTTTCTTCAATAATCAATCCTTTGAATAATACTCCCATATGGCCCACATTTCACTCCTTCACTACATTAATCACTTAAATATTTACTCTTTATTGCTCACGTCAAGAGCATTTGTTTGAAATATCATATTTTTGGCCGAAATAAAATTATAATTTTGCATGAACGAGGGAAATCCAAAAAGAAGTTGATGGTTCTTTTTGTGGAATTCATAATGTCATAAATAATTTTTTTTTAAAAGTTAGCAAACTGGAGACTTCAAAAGTTCAGAGTCCTGCTGCTGGACAACAAAAAATCATTCGTCCAGAGACTAAGAAAACAATTTTAATTAGCGGAAACATACTAGCATTTATATGTTTACACATCACAAAAGTATTTGTTCTTTAAAGAATCATTACTTACAGCTTCTAGTTTTATTGACGGACCTTTTAGCAGAGTTTGCAGAGCAAACAAAACTTACAGAAATACCTTCGGAATGCTTTCCGTAAAATATGCTGAGCAATTATTTAGAAAGATAAAATTTGCCTTGGGTTATGTCATGCTAAAAAAATGTTGTCTCTTTCTAAAATATAATCATTGTTATTTTGTTTAACACAGAAAGTTTGAAAATTGACAATACAACTGTTATAATAATAATTTAAAACTAGTAAGTTGATATAGATGTCGTTTACTAACAAAAATGTTTTTTATTTATTTATTTATTGAGTAATATATATTCTCTTACATAGACAATATTTATAAAGAGATAAGCATAAGTTCATGCTATATGTTCAGAAAATATAAAATAAACAGAAGCAAAATAAAAACTAGATAGTAATCAAGAAGTATATAAAATACATACAAATAAAATAACTTAAAGATAAATAAATTTAAAAAATAAAATAAACAGACATACCTATTTAAAATGAGACATGGGAATTTCAAGCCAGGCTTTTCCCTCCAACTATAGAGGAAAAACAAAACTTCAGGAGATCACTGCGCTACTCAACCGCGTCATTGGAGCTGAAGCCAATGAAGTTTTATTACACAATTAAGAATCCATAAGTTAATTAAAAAACACTACTTAATGCGAATTTTAGAACAAAACAAACTTCTGGGTGTGTTTTGGAAAGAAACTCATTTTAAAAATAACTTGTTTGTTATTTTTTGAGGTATAAAAGAAATTACAGTTTACTTTCGGATTAATATATCGTTTTTCCTTAGGGAATGATGTTTATCTCAGTATTATAAAATATACTGAACAAAAAATAGATATTAATACAATACAAAATTGATTTTTATCGATTAAAATATTAATGCATCAAGTACATATTTAATTATATTTTTCTTTATAAAGTCGAAATAAGCATCACGTGGTAAAGTGTTGCAGCGACGCAGCAAATATTTAACACATGCTATAGCAAACCTCAAGGCCTCCATCAAACGAGCCAACCTTAAATGGAAGCGAGATTCGACTCCTTCTTTCGTGATGCAACACAATTATAGTTCATCAGGTTGTAAAAGCGCTGGAAACATCTGGTGGCCACATTAAGACTACCACCTAACGGGACGTTGATAAATAAATGGATTTTAAATTCCACAATCTGAAACCAAATGGGTAGAGAAATTAGTTATAGGTTCTACGTTAGTATCTTTTGGTGCGTGTATAACGGTCGATGTACAGCATAATGGTGGTCGGCTAGTTCAAAAGAATCCTTCGGAAAGGTAAACATAACATTAATAAGATATTAATTAAATAATCCAAAGGACGAAACGAGCTCTTCTCCTTTCAGAAAATCATTTTACTTTATAATAACAATATATGTATTATCAAAATGGACGTTTCTATTATTTGTATAACTTCTTTATTCAGCATCTAAAGCAAGATTTTTGAAAAAAATGATTTTTTTATAGCATATTATGATGGTAATACAAAATATTACGTGTTAATATATTATTTAATGGTGGGTAACGCATCCTCAATAACGCAGTATCAACATGACTCAAAAACTTAACCTTCAATTCAGTTCACATTTCATCTCTATCAAATTATAGCATTATTCGATTTTCGCTTATAGTCATTCTTCATCTATAGTTTTTTTTATATAATATATTTTTGTTATCTTTTTGAAAGTTTTTTTAAAAAGAATTTATTGTTGCGTAATAAAACCTGGAAAAACAATTCAATCCTCTCAAACTATACTCTAATGAGTTAATATTTTTTTAGGGTTGATCGAATTCAGGTATATTCAATGGTACAGACCCTTTTTATCAAATTATTAACATCAGCCCGAAACTTCGTGAATAGCTTCATCTCATCGTAACCTACAACTATTTTATTTATAAAAACTCTTGGAATTGGAATATATGAAAAACTTTCAGTATGAAGATCGGTAAATTTGTCCATTTAATTAGGTGCTAAAAACTCGTAAATAACTATTTGCTTTCCACTTGGATCGTAAGATAATTTGATCACAAAAGCTGGAAAAATGATGGCCTACAAAAACATTGGGCCGGTTGATCTATATAACCTCGTTATTTTGACATTTCGGAGGTGCAGGTCACGCCAAACGGCTCAATATTTTTGAAGGCCACATTTTGTATTGATTTTGTTTTCAAATTATCTTACAATTGAAATGAAATACAAATGGGTATTTCCGAGTTTTTATTACCTAATTAAATGGATAATTTGCCTATCTCCTGATTGTAAACGCCTCAAATCCAAGACTTTTCGTAAATAAAATAGTTGGTGAAATAAAATAAAACAGGTCATGATGAAATGAAGGTATACGGAGTTTCAGGTGATGTTAATAATTTGATGAAAAGGGATACCCCTTTTCATGTACTACGGACTAGTAGCTTTTGATGAAGAACAGTTCCTAACCCTTTTCTATTCATCTGCACGCTAGTTTCCACGAATTTGAACTTCAGTTCTGACGTAACTTCTTGTTAAATTAGGATAAAACAAGTGTTAGTTGCCAGTTCAAGTCCTAATCTGTTATGTTAGCACCATTGCGTCGTCAATTTCAAACGTAAACTTATAGTTATCTTCCTTTGAAGGTCGCAGATCATGTGGTGAAGTAACCAATTGCGAGACTAACATAAAGTTTTTCTATCGTACATGTTAAAAAAAATCTATGCCTTACCTCAATTTGAACCCTCTAAATATTTTTACTAGAACTGATCATGGAAACTAGTGTTCACATTAGTACTATTTTTACGAGAATTCGTCAAGGGAACTACAGTTTTCAACATCTATAATTGCTGCTATAAATTTATATATCCATAATTTTTACATTTTGGAATCTATTACATTATTAGATACCCAGCTACTCCAAAAAAATGAAATAAAAATAAATTCGCTCAACGAAACTACTTAATTCAACTAGTGCAGATTTAAGTGTAGCTAATTTCCATTAGTACGACTTCCATTTATTCATCATGGACAACTTTTCGAGCGTTTCTCCGTTTATATAATTTTGATTCCTTGATAAGGAATTTTAATAATAATCCTTAATAAACATTATTAAATGTTTTTGCTACATTATTTCAGCATTTTGACACAATGAAGGAAATGTGCAGTTGTTATGGAGGTTGGTGATTCTTGACATGAAGGTGTCAGCGGTTTACTTCAATCGATATATTACTGACTGATCGGTTAGGTTTTAAGGACTGATTGAATCCTTGTAATTTTTGAGGAAGTACAGTATATAATAAAACGTTTCTTGAACCTTGCATTGGTATGACTTCGAACTTGGAACAACCAAAAAAATCATTCAGTGGATTTTTCATTCTCATATGTTTTAGATGGTTACTTGAATTATTCCTCAAACCATACAGGAATCCGTACAAATTAGTGTCTTGGATAATTTACCAACGCAATCTATTGCGATATAAAGATGCTTACAACATCCAATTATTCTTACTCCTTAAGGTGCATGAATTATAGAGTGAATACTTATTCTTGTTGTTCCAACAGTGTGTTACAGGCCTCCTTCCTCCTCGTTCCAACTTTGTATTATTGGAGTAACGACATGTGGCCTTTCTGGTTCAAAACAAGATAGGAAGCCTTGATCGGAATAGACCTGGAATAATCCTTTAGCCCTCCGTCCTCCAGGAGAAGAGGACCAGTTAGCAAGTTCGTGCTGGAGAAGCGACCACCCATGGCCCGGACCATTGACGAGGAAGCCTGCCTGTCACACTAACTAGCAAGACGTGCACGTCCGCTCTTTGATAAAATCCCACTCACGACTTACCAATAGCAGCTTCACGCGTAATTGCTACCTCACTGTTATATTATTTTACACCAAAAGCAAATAAGGTGAGCACTCTACAATTTTACCCTGATCCTGTCTCCCTCGTTCAGTTTGAAAGCGTGTCTGAGCCGACTTGAGCTTAAAGGAACGGTTTAAAATGTATTACCTCTAGAGATCCAACTCAGGAAGCATAATATCATTATTACTGATCGATCACAGATAAAGTCTTTCATTCTTCCTGCGGCCATAAAGGAAACATGAAATCGTCATCAGGAGAAAGCTATCGGCTGCCGCAGATGGCATCTGGTATCTCATAAAGAACAGTCACTTTTACTTGATGATTACAGGTCGCTTTGGAATCTGATACCATTCATCAAAGAAATCCTGATTCTTCATTAGTTCAGATACCTCCGTTTTAATAGTTCTCAGATGATTTAAGTTTATTTTCATTAACATTACTACAAACTGTATTTTTAAGTCTGACATTTTTCAAGAGTCAAAAGAATTTATAAATCTAAGGTGTGTGCTTTAAACCAGACGAAAGAAGTTAAAACACCAACAAGGGGAGTTAATAATTTGAAATATAAATTATAACTAATAACAAATTATAATTATGATGAAATACTGATTTCTCTCGCTCACAGTATGGAGGTCCGATTTTTAGTTTCTGAGATATTTTAATCCATATCCAAAAACACTTCAATTAGTCAATTCCAGCCGACTTTACCCGAGCGTTACACATGAGAAATAATATATAAATCTGTGCTATAATAAATAGGGTATCTTAATTGTTATGTGATTATGAATCCATGGCAACAGTGACATCATTAATCACTATCACTAGAATAAGTTTGGACCTTAGTCTAGTACAGTTACTTGAAGACATAATTGCCGCCATATATATTAAATACATCCGCGCATATAATATCCGCGTCGAAATGTTGTTTTTTTTTTTGTATTTATTTATTTAGACATATTATAATCTGTCTCATAGACAATAATTATGGTGATATATGAACACATTCACACCATATACACAGAAAACAAAAGTAAAATAACAACTGAATAATAATCAAACAATTATATACAATAAAATATAAAATAACCTAAAGATAAGTAAATTAAAAACATAAAAACACAGCCATACCTGTATACAATATATAAAATCAGGCAGGGAACCCCAAGCCAGGCTTCTCTCTCCTATAGAAGAGAAAGAACTATAGAAGGAAAAGCACGACTCTAAGAGATCCCTGCGCTACTGTCTCAACTGCGTCACTAGTGCTTAAGTTAGTGGAGATCGAAATATTAAAAAAAAATAGAAATTTATGGCGTCTCGATCCGTAAAGTTTTGAAACCTAATTTTTTCATTGACTTTTATTTTAATTCTTGTAATATTTTAATATTGTTTTGAAATTATGATTTGTCACTTCTCCATGAAATTCCCTATCGTTCGATACCTCATTCATCCGAATCCATTGTCCTTGGAAGCCAGAAATCGGATCTGAACTATCGTATTACGTATAGAGTGAATTGACATATATAGTTAGAAATTAAATGGTATTTAATAAAAATCATATAAAAGGAACCAAAACATTTAAGAATATCCATTCATAATATTAGTACATCCATTTTATTATAACCATTGAGATTACTAAAGCGTTTTCACATTATTTCTAATGAAGCTGGTCGTACATTTTGTCTATTCGTTTCAAGTTACCTCTTGGCTAGCGGTCCATTCCTAGATAAGGTTGTGATTCGCTCGTACCTGAAAGATTACCCGTGTAGATAGATTAAGCTGCATTCTGCAAGATATTATCGCCACTAATTAACCGCAGATCATAATGCACTCCAACACCGCGCTCAACATCTTACGAGAAGTTTATGTCCGGGCTCCTAATGTATTCCTCCATTCACAACACCCAACGGCTATGCTCCCAACCTCATTACCATATCGTTTAGGCTAACGGTACACACAACAAAATACTATATCCCATATATAATTCTATAAATTGCTAGTCTATTGTAATAAGGAATCGATATCTCCCTTTGAAATTATGGGTTACACACCAATGGGTACCGTTTCATTTGAACTTATCACCCCAATAATCGGTAAATATTAGAGAAAATAATGCAGTCATTTTAAATGACTCAATTTTAAATTTTCATTCGAAATGGACCCGTGCGGATCCATGAGGGGGGGAGAAGGGGAAAGCTCCTCTCCAGAAATAATCATAGAAAAAAACTATATTTAAAATACACTTACTAGTACCAGTACTTGTGAATAACCGTAAATAAATTATTTTGAATTAGCTAAGAGGATAATCGATTTATTAGAAGTTCATCCATAGAATTGGTTATATTTCTTCCAAATTCTGTGCTTTCCGTTATAGTTACCAACCTCTCCTCACCCCCTCAAAAAAATATACCTCTGGATCCACCACTGCAGTATGAACGATGCACAGTGTTATACTATTTAGTATACCACGTTAGTATACTATTTCACTTCATATTTATTTAACGTTAATAAATAAATAAATAAAACAAAAACACAAGTTATTAGCTCAAGAAAGGAAAGTGGTCTTTAAAATCAAACCAGCTGGAGACTTTCGATCAGCTCCTTTATTATAGCTGTGAAATATCGTTTGGAAAGTGTGTGTGGCAAAATCAATGATTTCTCTTTTGAATATTGAGAAAGAATATTTTTGTCGTGTTGTTGTTTTAATTTGAGATGAATGTATATTTTAGTTAATATAATAGGTAATTTTAACTTTTCAAAATGTCTTATTTGTTACAATTAATTATTCATAAGTCGTTCACAAATATAAATTAATGTACTTAAAATACTTCAACGTGTTTAATTGTTTAAAATAATAATACTTTTAAATAATAATAAGTTTAAAAGATTCTTATAATATGGATGAATGTTGTCTAATTGAATAATAGTTCAATGTGATTGCATAGAAGATATTTTGTAATTTTTGTTTGTTCGTTTATTCTTTTATATAAATACACATATATACATACTTAATAGATAACATATATATACTTAATAGATACAAATAAAAATCTTTTGTATTTTAATAGTATGTACCGTATCCTAAGTTATAATGCAGTTTGAAAAAAACGTAGGAGGTTTTTACAACTTACAGTCAGGTATAAAAATATTAATGAACCAAGGCTATATTTATGTTTTCATAGCTAGAGATTTTAAAATTGACGATTAATGTTTTATGGATTCTAAAACTGTGATAATGCAAATTCAATGCCTAGTTTATTTCATTTTATAGTTATACCAAATTTCTAAACTCCTTTTGTAGGTTTTCTTTTTATATCTAAACTTAATTTAATCGGTTCCGGACTTAGTTTGCTCGCTGACCCGGGAGAGAGAACTGTTCAGCTCTATTTCTCGCCTTAGACCTAGCTTAAAGCTTGGTCGCATCCACGATGGATCGAGTGTTTACCTGTAATTTCTTTAGCAGATCCTATATTTTACTATGGGAGGAGGTTTTTTCATTTATTAAAATAAATTACATTTCAATATCTTTTTCAATTCGTGTTTGCAGTTTATTTTCTTTAGAAGGACTGTATTAGTCAATTTATGTATACTTATAATTCGTAATTGCAATATTGCAGAAAATCTTTGGTTTTTTGATGATTTGAAAAACTAATAAAAAGTGAATATTTTCTATGGGAAACCAGCTAAACACTTTACTATATTTATCAATTTTTTTTTGGTATAGGATATGTTCTTTAATTCTTTATTAAAATCAATCATCGATTCATCATTTTAAAGGTTTTAATCTCCTTCTGGTGAAGGAAGTACATAGATCTCCAAGAAATATCAGGAAAAAAAGTCATTATGAAAAAGAAACTTAATTCGGGAGTAACTCAAAACGTGTACAATTTATAGAGAGTTATATGCAGGATTATTTGAAAGCTTCCTTTATTTATCCAGAAAAAGAATCGGTCCTTTATTAGCATAGATGTAGCCCATTGTTTCGGTTTATTATTTTAAATGAACCATTGTAATCCAACAAGAGAAAGTAAATTAATTCCTTCCTTTCATAATCATACTTATTTCCTTACTACGTTGCCATTTTTCACGCAAAATAAACTATGCGAATTATTCGTGCGGACCAACTAGTTATAATTAATTAGTAATTAAAGATTATTGAAATAACGAAAAATACCAATTTTCGTGGTTCCAAATCAATCTCTCGATTATTTTTTTTTTAAATTGAAAATTAAACAATTTTAAAATTCATAAAACTATGTTGATTGATATGTCGGCGTTTTAATCTTGTAATTTTAACATTCGAATTTTTTAAATAAATATTTTCAATTATATTATACAATTCTTACCAAAATATGCATTGCATAACCTTGATCATTTATAGTAAAATAGTGTCAATAGTATATATGATTAGTAATAATAAAAGGCAGGAAAAAAATAAAAGAATAAAAACATTATTATGTAAATATTATACCCAAAAGGATAAGTATATACCCTTACGTGTCAAAGATAATTATGCACGGAGGGTGTTAAGCAGCCTTAACAACTTTAAAAATTTTTATCTGTCTTTTTCTTTACTTGATTTTTGGCAAAAAAAAAAAACATTTTTTATTACTAACCTTTCATTACGACTTTTCAGTTCCAAGATCCATTTTTAAGTATTATCTTAAATAATCTTAAACGATTTTTAAACAAAATCGTCCTTGTTGTCTATTACCCTTATTCCAGATAATGTCTTTGCTATTACGGGTTGGTGGAAGTCATCATGTCCGACTTTACTTGGCTCTCTATCTACTTAAGACTTAAGTTACCATACTTTAAAATGGCTCATGAAGCCAAATCGTCGAAAATAAAAAGATAATTATAATTGTTTTTTTTTTTGTTTTTTTTTGTGATCCTTGACAAAATCAACTGAAGAGAGAGAGAGCAGAATAATTTATTTAAGTATTGTTGCCGTTCTATATAGGATTGCTCGATACACAGCATACTGACAAATGGCCAAAAATCAATTTAAAAATAAATAATAATGTGGCCCCCAAACATGAACTCTATGACTAGAAAATTCGAATTTAATCAGCTCACAAGACGTTATAATCTAGCATATAATAAATTTATATATTTAAAAATTTTGAGGTCCCTAGCTTTCTTTAAACACAACCGCTAACAAATGAAAATAAAAAAATAGTAACACAAGGATTTTTTTCTTTTTATCTTACAGCACATGACACGTGATATTGTTAAGATTCCCGTAAAAAATCCGCAAGCCCTCGTGTTAATGGACGTAACAGGGTTACAAATCCCTCTTGCGATTCAAGGCGAAGGCCTATATTTCCAGAGATCTAACGTTATCGTCCAATTAGGAGGGTCCAACCGCTGAATTCCTGGGCAATTTGGACTAAGCTTCGGATTGCAGGTTTGGTGGTCTTACTCCACTGCTTGTTTTATTTTGCTTTCTGGGTACAAACGCGGTGGTGGAAAATGCGACAGAACATATGATCAAAATGTTTACTTACAAAATACATGTATAGGAGTATACATAAGGGTATATATTTTTTTTCTGTTGGTATTACATACCTTTTAGATGTTTTGCCGCCTTACCCAGCCTTCTTCATCTCGGTCTATTTTGGGCTATTTTGTTTTTCTCAAGTTATCTGCTGTTGAACTCGTATTTGTTGATTCGATCAGTCCATCTGCTTCTTGGCTTTTCACGCGGTATTTTATCTACTATTGAGGAATTCATTGTTGTTTAAGCCCTGCCTATCTTAATCTCCTTGACTTCATAGTATGAGATATTGATTGAGCAGTTTCCGTAAGCAGTTCTTTGTTCTCCATGTGTTAGTATTCTGATCCAAGATCGTGTAGAGGATTTTTCTCTCAAATCATTCAATACTTCTTTCTGGTTAATGTCCAGGTCTCACAGCCATATATCAGAACTAGTTTTATCATACCATTGTATAATTTGTTGTACAATCTTTTTAATTTGAGATTTTTCGGAATTTCAATACCTTAATATAGTAATATATTCATAATAGAATGTGCTAGGATAAATTCAAGAATTTTATAGTTGCAGCCTGTTTTTTCGCACAATTTGATGATATTTGTCGATTTATCTGGAATGTACTTTACATATATAACAACAGTATTAATCTTTGAGTTTTATTTTCCGTACTCTTTAGATATTCTTTTGTCAATCTTTTAAAGATTCTTTTATTCTTTTGATTATTTTTAAAGATAATTCAAGACACATCTTTGCTCTCTGAGATATTCCAAAATTTGAGTATGCTATATATATGTAAGCTGAATACTGTATATAAATGTGAGTGTGCTTTAATATGATTTTTTTTTTATTTATACCAACTATTAATAAATTTACTTATTCTGTTATTGTTATTATTGTTTACTAATAAGAATAAGCTTGTCTTATTAGTATACGCAAGTTGTGTTAAATATTTTTATAGGTATTAAGTTTTGGTTTTACATATGGTTTCATTTTTTCTTTCTATCACTAACATTACTTTGTCTGTAAGTAGATTTGATGCGAATGAATACATAGAAAAGCCCTTAAACATATTACTTTCGAATATAGCATTTAAACCAAAATATTTACCTTGTTTTGTTAGTACACTTCAGCAAGCAACTAACTGCATTTTTTCTCTTTATATCTTCATTCCCGTATATTCAGAGCAAATCTATCGTCCATTTCATTTTATATTTAGTTATTTTATAATTATTTTTGTTTTAGCAGGGGATTGAATAGAAAAAATTCATAGGTATAATCTATGATGGTAACCTGTGCTAATGATGAACAATGTGCTAGTACAGTTTGCGAATCTTATATCAATAGATCTGAAACCAGTGAGATAAAATAACAATAAAAGAAAAACAAGGTAGCTAGCTAGATCTTTACTCTAATGGAACACTAAGTAATAAATAAAAGCAAATAGTTATTTTTTTTTCTTTAATGATTTTACCTGACAAATTATTGATTAGAATAATCATTAATATCATACAGTAATTTTATACTTTCACCAGCTGGAGAGAAATAAGGCTTAAGAGGAACCTGACCCTCATGACCAAGGCCATAACCAAACAGGGGTAATCATTAGTGAAGACCATAGAAATACGTATTATTTTTTAATAACTGATAATATGCAATACAAAAATAAACTAACTATAAAATCATATATAAATCATATCATCGTTGTCCATATAGTTTATTACTCTATTGTGTACTATTATAAATATATGGATTTGTTGACCATAGTTGGTTGTAAGTCGGTATGTCAAGTTTTGTTGTTTATGTACGAGAGAGTTAGTCTTAAAATTTTAGATTTAAACGATTGTAGTTTTTGTAAGGGCATATTTTTTTGTGAACCATATGCACATATGGGTATAAGTAGGTATGGTATGTCTTAAGGTTATTCTCTAATTATAAATTTTAATTCGGGAAAAAGATTGAATAATAGATAAAGTAAAAGTGCTAAAACCACTTCGCCATTTGTTTTTAACGAATTAAAATATCAATGATGATATAAGTAATTATTGAACTCGATATTATTTCCAATTTTTTAATTATTTATTTTAGCTACTTCTATGCAACTTTATATTGAAATAATAATTTTCCATGGTATACAGTTCTATGATATAATAGAAAAAAAAATTAGGTTCATGTAAAAATTATTTAAATTTCGCTGAAAAAAAATATCGAAAAAGATATCGATACTAAAAAAAGATATCGAACTTTGAATCTACTTTAATATTAGAATGTAACTATTCGAAATAGTTTTAGAGCTCTACCTGTAGCCGAATAAGATTAGTAACCGGGACTTAACGTGCCTCAAGGTGACTAAGGTTATCGTTATAGTTAAAACCGTTCCGAGGGCGGTGAAAGTTAGTACTGGTATTAGTTCAAGGCTATTCTTCAAACTATAAAATTATATCCTGCAAAGCAAAGCTCCTTGCAAAATTGAGCAATTTAACCAGGTTCAAGAAAATAATATCTTAATTTTAAATGATCCTTTAGAAACTGCTTGCGAACACCCAGGTCTTCATTAAATACCCAATTTTCTCCCTAAACAACTAACTAATCTTCTCTCTCATTTTTAATAAAAAATTATTTATACCAGTAAGATATTCGTGATGTAAATTATGTTGATTGATCAATAATAATTTGTTTTTCTTTAATCGGTTAGTTTGTCTGGATTATACAAACAGGTCTGGGAGAGCACTACCTTACCTCTTACATAACACTGTCTTAAAAATTTAAAATTTGTTAATATGTTAATGAATTTGTTTTTTAGCCTTCATTTAAATTTCAAAATATTATTACTTCTATAAGTAATTTGTGGCATAGTTTGTCTCAGTTAAATCTTTTATATAATATATCTTCTTTGGGACTTTTTATACAATGTCTACAAGAGCTTATCTGGAAGACAGCATTTAAAAGATGAAACAATTAATTTAAGGTTGGGGATATAAGTATGATCGTCTTCCTAGCCCTCCTTTGCGCCATATTTCTTCATCCTTTTGCAGTAAACTTCTTTTCCATATATTATTGGTTCTACTCTTCGAATGGTTCGCCAGTTGTGAACTTTGGATTCAAAGATAATTCTCTTTTGAATGTCTTCTTGTAAAATCTCTGATGATTAGAGGCCATTTTTTATTTAAGTAATTCATTTTTTTTTTAAATTTACTGCTACTTTATTTTAAATTATTTAAAGTAGGAATGGAAGGAACAGCTACTACCCTTCCTTGCTCATTTCTGGATATGGCCACGGATGTCTAACAAAGCAGTTATGTCGTAGCCTTGGAGTCCAGGATGTGTGCACGATTGTAGCCACATTTAAGGATCTATACATTGGAAGATAAAGTCTACACAGAATATATATATATATATATATATATATATATATATAATCTTGGTCGAAACTCTGGTTTCTATGATTTTCCTCACATCAAGTTTATTCTTGTAACTCTGTTTAGTAGTTAATTAGGAAAAATAACTTATATAATAGTCGAATTTTCCATCTACAAATATGCCTGGATTGGTTCCTTCAAGCTATCAATGATGTAATGTTTCAAATACCTTAAATACGGGGTTTTTCCAATTCAGAGGGTAGGAGGCGGGGAGTAATTACCAGCTTTAAAAGCCACCTCCCCACCGGGATGCGAACTCGTCATTATTTAATCAAATTGTTTTTCTTGCGCGTTAGCCCGCTCGGACACCCCGTCCCTACAAAATAAGATTCTTTATAAGGATATCTTGAATAAATTAGTTTTATTGCTTATGACTTTTTATCTACGTAAGGTATCATTGAGGAATTCTCTATTGGGTGTTGAACGATAACCTTATAATTTTTCAGTATACCCATAATGTAAATATATTATTGTTTATTTGTTTACTGATTGTAAGTGTAATTTCTTAGTTGTTTGTTACTTCAATATTTAGTGTGTATAATGAATAATGTGTTTTAATGTTTAAAATAAGTTTTCTATTAGAATTATCCTACACAACATACAGAAATTTTTTAGCTATCTACATCAATCTATGTTATGAACCTATAAATATGCTGAAATTCCATTCTTGAAAAAATAAATTCTTTATATTAGGTCTAAATAGAAGGAATTAAAAAAAATTACGTTCATCCTTTCATTTACATTCATTCATTTAATTTACCAACAAGTGTGGGGATCCACTATACCTATCATGTATTAGGTCGTTCTATACAAATGAAATTTTAGTTTTACAGAAAAAATTATTAAGTTAAACAACCTTATGAAATCAAAATATTTACCCTTATGTTCTTTACATATGTATTTTCCAACGTTTTATTAACTTTGCAATCCCATAAATGAAAAAAAACAGAGATTTGATGTGAAGAAATGAATTCAGAAAATGCGTTTGAACTCATAATCATGTTCAAAAATTTAACCTTTAAGGAAATTGTCCAAATTTCTGAACAGATGGAAACATGATGGAGATAAGTCTGGCGAATAAGTTGTGTATGGAATGACTTCGTAACACTGTCTGTCGTGAAACATGAGATCTGGCATTGTGTCAGAGTATAGGTCCCCTCCGATTAACCAATGCAGATTCTTGTTTGACTTGTTTTGATGCATTATGTCAATATCACTGTAGTACGATGTGGATGTGATAGTTTCACCGCTAGGTAAAAAGGAGAAATAAATTATTCCTGTCATCGACCATTATACGTAAAATAATAATTTTTTTCGATGTCAATTTTTTTTTTAACAACCAGTGAATGGTATGTTTGATACAACAACCTTGCTAATGTTTCTTGCAATTTGGGCTGCCAATTGTTCAAATTTAAACTCATAAAAAAGTTACACGAAAATCGCGTATCATATTTGATTGCATACTAAACCTTGTAAAATCGATTGGAACTAGAGTAAATATTATCAAAAAAGAGAATATTAATTACGGATGATCATAATCTGTAAACAAAAACGTAGTAAACAAGAAAATACCTCTGAATTTCTGAAATAATAAAAACGAACTTTTCATATGAAATGACTTAAACTTATAGTTTAAGGCCCTCTTCGAAGCCTATTACTCCAAGCAAAGTATTACTCCTAAGCTCAGACGGCCCTGTTGGAAGAGGAGCCCAGTTCTGTTCGAGGAGTAGTCTCTGCCCGGGAGGAATGCTGCCTGCTCCTCGAAATGGCCGCCCGTGGACAGATTACCTCGGCACTGACCGGTCCAGTGATCAGCCACCGATTCCCGCTCCTTCCACTCAACCGGAGCGCATTGCTTTTTCTTAACTTGCCTTTGTTTTTCACTCCTTTCTTCACGGCGTTCCTCAGTTCCTGTTACTCTTTACGTTATTTTCTTTGAACCAGGAAAAATCGAGTCTTTTTTTTTTTAGCTCGGGAAGAAATTTGAATAGGAGAAGTTAGGAACTGTTTTCGTGCAAAGATTTACCCACTTCTTACAACTGCGAGCATATAAAAATTGCTCTAAATATTTCTGTGTCCGCCATTCTGAAGAATTATGGCGTAACGTCGTTAATTTAGATCAGAAGTCGGCAAACTACAGCCTGCAAGCCGTATCCGCCTTCCAATCACCTCCAATCCATCCAGTCAACGTTTCTTTGATTACATTCCAAAATTTTAAAAAGATAAAATTTAGCAATTACTTTCCATTCTATACAGTTACGATATAACTTTTGACGCAGAACAATTCTCACAAAATACAGAAACCCTACACGAGCCTCTCTAACTCTACAACATCACTTACTTAAATCTCATGATTGGTTCAAAGTAATGAAAATTTGACTTCACAACAAATCCAAACTTCAACAATCAAATTTCTCAGACGGACACGGTGCTTTACTTTGGACTCACCTTCGGTAAGGATGGCATGAGAGCCATATGTAAAATGAAGCGTAAGTAGTTTTAATATGGTAATTGAGTTTTACAAGAACAATCGTAAGTTTTCTACTATTCAAAGGCGGTTATCTACATCCAGCAAAGATGCAATGACTTATGCATCGATAGGAATTTCCAAATGGCCGGATTCAGCAGTTAATTGCAGGTTATGCCTGGTAAACCCTCACTTCTTAGGTTTTCGGACAGGCCGAGGATGTGTAATTGTAGAGCCATTTATCAAGATGGACGAGGGACCCAGAGGATGACTGCGGAAGAAGCAGCGGATACCCAAGAATAGCAGCAATTAACATTTGAGATGTTTGCGTCAGATTAAGGGTGAGGGAACTCCGGGAGAGTTGGTCCGAGGTGCCTTTCTTCTGATAACAGTTTGGCCTTCAACCAGCATTTATATATAAATAAACAGTAAATAGTATTAATATATACATATATGCCAATAAAAAACTGAAATAGAGCTTTTCTTACCACTTCAAGGATACTGTAACCCCGAAAAAAACTCCAACTGGAAGTGTTAAATGACATGATGAAGTTCTAACCAGCACCTTGGAAAGAAGGATTAAAAATGCGAAAGGTCCAACAAAGTCCTGACATCCGATGATCGGCATTGGTGCACAGAGGGGGATTTGATGAAATTTTTAAGGGGCTAATAAGGTATATAATTGAACTATTGTATTATAATTCTTTGTTAAATACTCAGGACGCAGTCATTAAAAACGTTTTATTGGTGTCAACGTTTCAACCCAAACATGCGGGTCATCATCAGGGCGTGGTTCGATCACTGAAGATATTCGAGTACCTGAATATCCTCAGTGCTCGAACCCTGATGATGACCCACATGATTGCGTTGAAACGTCGGCACTAATAAAAACCTTATAATGACTGCGTCCTGAGTATTTACCACCCATGATATATAAAACAGTCTACTAACTTCCTTCAATAATTTATAATTCTTCATTCACTCGGACCATTTTTAAGAAGAAGAGTGCAATAAAATATCTTGACAGAGGGAAGAGCAGACATCTAGCTCGAAACAATTCATCAGAAGTATCTGCACAAGAACAATGATACAATAATTGACGAGATACTTTGCCAAAAACAAATGTAGAGAGAGAATCAACCATATACTGAAACTAGTAGCCAAGTTAAGTGACTTAAAAAAACGAAGGAATAATACAGCGGTCTGTTATAATATATATTGAATAAGATAATCATTGCATGTTATTTTAGGTAGAAACATTACTAGGGCTATTATGTTTAAAACTAGAGCGAATAAATTTGTTTAAATATTATTATCATTGATAATTTTATCTTCCATTAAAGAACTCATTAACATGTTTGTAATAAAATATCAGCAGTGAATTAAAATCTCTTAATACAAACCATTCTTCGTAGTAAAATTCTAGACATTGAATTAATAACCTGGCATGTATGATTTACTTTTAAATTTTCATTATAAATCAGATTTTAAACAAGTTTCAATTACTTTAACAGTACGCCAATATAAAAAATAAATAAACTTATTTATTACTTTTCCTAATTTTAATCATCACAGTTTTACTAGATAATGGTCCTAAGTTTTAAAAGTATTTTAACATATTATAATACAAAATGAAATAAAATTAACATTGACTTCCACGCTACTACCGCCTTCCATATAACTATAGGAAGACATTTTATTTAAAGCGCAGCTCCTGATTTCACATTTTTTGCGAATTATTTCCGGCTATTCCAAACCAAAAAGGAAATCCGATAGAAGGCAGCCTTTAGAAAATTGCGGTTCTCAGGTTGCGGTTTCCAAGCTCAATTCTAGGCTAACAAGTGAAAGATGTTTCTTAAACGAATGGGGTAAAAAGAATGGAGAGAGCGGTGAGCAAATTATAGAAGTGACACTTAAGCTCGTAATACTAAATATAATAATTCAGTGAACAAATTTTTATAAAAAATGTCAGTTTGCGCATTGTTACAAAAGAATGATCTGAAAAAGTTTAACAAGTATAATTCCAAATTTTTGACAAAGCATTTTAAATAAACGAATATATCATTTATGTTTACACGTATTTCCGAAAATCACTGCTTATTTCAATAGTAATTAAAACATATTGAAACACGAATAAGGTCGTTTTTGGAAAGAATAATATCTTAAAGCCCGATCATTAACAAAGAGAAGGTTAATCAGGTTTCGGTTTGGAGATAAAAAATACTGTATGATACAGGAGGAAATTTTATAAAAATTATCCTAGAAAAGAATTTATTCTTGTTTACAATAATGCTACAATGTATTTTTTTTATTTTTTTTTTATAAAATGGCTTTCAAAAACTATTGATTTTTTTTTTTTAAGAAAACCCAAGAAATGCGAGTTTCATTACATTCCTCGAAAAAAAAAATAACAGTTTTTGTACATTTCGGAAATATTCTAATTTTTTTTAATATTTAGTTCCGTTAAAATGGCGCGTTTTTACGTGAGAATCGAAATTTATGTAGATTTGCGAAAAAAATCCATTACGGTTCACTTTGAAAATAAGCGAATATTAAAATAATAATATATAAGAGAAAAGAAGTGTTAATCTCTGGGATGGATCCCAGGTACCAGATGAAAGTACCAAAAATCATGCGTAAATAGTGTCTAGAAAAGTTTTTTTGTAATTTATTGTTTACTAATTGCCCCTTCTTTCTCAAACCAAGGTAGTTGGAAATAAAACGCTAAGAATTTCCATTACAACCAAATGGTAGGTCAATATTCAATTATAGGTTGAGGTTTATAAATTAAAATTTGATACCGACCTCACTCTTAAGTGTAACTCAACCTCATATTACCGATCGTTCCAAACCATCCCAGTTCTCATATCGCCGACGTCAGGTTTCCTCCCGGTGAAATATATGTTACTAGGCCCTTGAGCAAACAAAACGGTCTGTGGCCTTCGGCTGAAGGAATTGGAACGGAATGGCAACTCGTTCCGTTAATCTTAGCGTTCTGCGGCCACCATTTATAATTTCTGCGGCTAACCCGGGGACTGTGCCATCTATTATCCAATTTCAGTAAAAAAGATTGAAATTCTCAATTACCGCTCATTGGCCAAATAGCAGTCGTCCCGGTTCCTTATGGGGGGTCCCAGGTCACTAGGTAGAAGTTATTATAGATAACTACTGCTAAGTTTCGTACTTAACGCGGAACATTAAATTTATTCTCTCTCAGATATTCAGTAATTTTCTATAAATGAGGTGATAAAATAAAACGGCTTTAGATTTTACAGTAATCGCAAAAATAGAGTAAGTAATGAAGTGACAAAAAGTAACTATTTTCAAAAGATGTGTAAGTAAACTGAGTTTTCAATTTAGGGTTCCAAAGCCTATCTCAAGCAGCTGTACATAAGAAACAAGAAATTGTTTAACCGATTCAGAACTAAAAAATATAACTTCATTTCATTGCTGATCACATACATGCACTTCATAACCCTTTAAAAAAACAAAAAGCAATAAGTACATCACTTTAAAACAATTCAAAGTATAATTATCAATATTAGAGTTTGTATGGTTTATATATGTTTGGTATCTTATGACAAGCTCAAATTAAATTAAACTATTTTAACATTTATCTACAAATAAAAAAATAATCTGACATATGACAATATAAAGGAGTACAATAACTGATTCATCTCACTTTATTTCTGCTCACACTTCTGTAATTTGGTAATACGGCAGGCGCGGTGGGTATACCATAGCGCATAACGAACCATCATAGAGTCAACTAATAATACATAACAAACTGTAAATCACACAATTTACAGTTTGTTATTACAACACATACAAAATGTAAACACAATTTCATAATCACTTTACATGGAAAATCATTATTTTTACCATTATTTTTTAATGTAAAAAAAGTGTATTTAGGCAATTATATTTATTATTATATATCTCAGGTCATATAATAACAAGAAATAAAAGCTTTGCGATTATTTATTGTAGTAATTCTTGTTAAAAAAAAAAATCTTTAAGATGACAAAATATGAAATCAAATTATTTGTTAATACAACTTCAGGTGAATCTCGACCTTTTCCCTAATAAAACGCAACTTAATTAATATTTATATCAAGCTTATTAATCGACTAAGTTTTTCTAAAAGTTGGGTATCTGTAGTATAGTCGGAGGATGATAAAATAAATTCCAAATAATTGATGATTTTTTCTAAAAATAGAACTTAGCTTAGTTCAACTGCTCAAATGTCCTCTTTACAGGGTTCAACAATGACAAAATCTACTTTTATTTGATGTACATTTTGTCTAATTTATTGAGAAGCAATTGCTAATCACTTAAATTAAATGTTTTTTTATTTATCGCTACCTATTCAACAAAAAAACGTGACTTACTTAATAAAAACACAAACTGAAATTTCCAACTTTTCTCCCCAAAACCGGACCACTGTTTATATAATTTTTTTGTAGCTCTTGATGTCTGTAATCATTCCTATAAATAGCTCTGCTTACGATATAACCTCTATATAGGAATTCCAAGTCATATTCAACTTCTTTTCAAGTCAGTTTCAATTTTTTTCAAGTAAAGATCGTTTTCTAAGTCAAATTCTATTTATTTTAACTTTTTGAAATATAAGGATATAGATGAGAGATTTTTATTGAATAATTCCGATACGTTAAACTAAATCGAAAGTCGAATTAGAAATGGAATATGTTGAATTAGGATTGGAAAAGAATTAATTCATCTTGTAAATAGTTGAATATGACTGAAAAAAATGAAATATCGTACGTATTAGTATGTAATGTGATAATTTTATTTTATTATTATTTTTACATTATAACAGGTGTTGTTTCTTTAATTATTAAAAATATTAATTAGCGGCATTACATCAAAAATAATATTATGATTGTAATATAAATTTTTGCAACATTTTAATTAACATTACATTCTATGTTTCAGGTATGGAAAGCATTACATTTTTCTCAAATGGATTATCGTAAGTTGTAATGTATGTATTACACTATAAAATGTCACGATATTTTAGAAAATTAAAACTCCTATTAAAATAATGACCTATGATTACGAATTAAAAATTCTTGCAATTAGATATTACGTAAATTGATTAAACTGAACCTTTCATAGACCGACATTATTCATTATTTTAATTTAAGTTAGGTATCTAAATATGAATGTACTATATTTCTTAATGAAATTATTCAATTCATTATGAAATATATTACATGTAATAAATATAGGTTATGTTTGCTATTTATTCGTCCAGTATTTTTTTTCTTCGAAAAAAGTAATTAAAATTTTAATTTATCCTCATCTATATTTCTTACCATGTTATTATCAATGCTTTCTATGCACTGCTTTATGACACTAAATTATTTCTGGGTAGATAATTTGATATTTTCCAATTAAGGCTTAGTTATTAGTTTTAATTTAAGTACTTAATATAAAACACAAAGTACTAAATTTATTGAGAGGAACTTTAATGGACCTAATAACCGTTACAATTAAGGCACGGAATAATATGCAACAAAATAAAATATTACGTTCGATCTTAATTCAATAGTTGACCAATTTAGATATAATTCCTTTAATGTTTTGAATAATAACTTTATGAATAATATTATGATTTGAAGCTTAGTTCAATCATTAAAACCATATTTAATATTATCGTTCTTTTTCATGACGATATTCATGATTATCGTTTTGCATTCTTATATCCATTGATAGAATGTTTTGTCTGTCTATCCATTTCTTAGAGTATTCAAGAAAGACGGCCAAGAGGTTAAATATATTGTTCGAAAAATCGATCAGATAGCTGTTAAAAAAAGGGAGATCTTAGATATAGCATTTATATAAAAAATATATGATTTTTTTTATTATATTTGATTTGTTACGTGATAGGATATAAAGAAATGTGTTTAAATTATAAATTTAATATCCTAGGCAAATCTTACAATGTTTTTTCAAACTATCATAGTGAATAATATTATATCACTAACTATTGTTCTTATGATAGTTGATGTATATTATATAATATTATTATTATGTTATATTCTATTATAGGGAGCGGGGTAGCTCAGTGGTAGGGTACTAAGCTTTCGGTACTCAAGGTCCTAGGTTCATGGCAGTAAAATTATTTATTCTGTTTCATTGGCCGTTGGGCGAACCTGGGGTAAGTAGACCCTCCTGGGGGACACCCAGCCTCTGTAAAGTGGGTACCCTTAATTAAATAATTGATTAAGAGGGAAAACCTGGCGGTTGAGCGTGATCTCGGTAAAATCACCTCCTTGCCCAACCGTAGGCGTTAAAACAGTACTTTCCCTAAATAGTACTGAACCCAAGACCCTTCATGAATTTAATTCTATTATAGAAATAGAAATACAAATTAAACTTTATTCTGGGACGATGTCCCCTTAGAATAACAATAATGAACAGTTAGAAAAGAAAAAATTCATATCTGGCTCAAAACTAACTTAATAAAGATTCAAACAATATATTCAACAACTTAAATAATAGTATGTAAATTACTAAAAAAAAAAATCTTTTCAACTATACTTATAATTTTACTGGAAAAAAAGAAAAAAGAATTACATGTATAGAAAGAAAAATCAAAACCTCCAGAAAAGAAAAAATATCAAAAGTACTTAAATAAAAAAAATTGACTTATGTTAAAACACAAATAGCTAAAGCATACAAAATATATACATATATTAAAAATATGTTAATGACAGAACATGAGCAACGGGAACGCAATATTGCATTATCTCTGCATAAGAGGTATAAAATAAGAATAGATAGATAAATACAATTATGAAGGGGTATTAAATTAATTTTATGAGAAAACAATTGCAACCAGAAGGAAAAAAAAGAAAAAAAATTATTTAAAGAAAATAAATTATTTATATATGTTATACAATACGCAATGGTATTGTGAACTATAAAAAAAACATGAAGATTAAAGGAGGAAAAGATACATATGTATACAAATTGAGGAATGTAAGAAATTAAATACGTCAAAAATATACACAAACTTGTAGATGAAAAAAAAGAAAAATTAATAAAAACAACAAACAATCTCTTATTTTTTATGCATCACCTCATATTGATATGCCAAAAGTGATACTAAATCCTTCCAATTCATAAATGATAAACAGAAAATAAAATAAAATAGTGGCGTATGAAAAAAAAAATTGTCCTTGTTTCATGATACATGTAATATTATATTGTTATATATTGAAATTGTTTTTAAAAAAATATAATCATTTACTTATTATTAAATACACCGATCGATAGATGTTGCTACCTGGTCGGACCAATTTGTTATTATTGGTTACATAAATGCTAAACTCTCATCGAATAATTTAACTCATGCTAAAAACGAATAATTTGAGCCATCAAACATGAACATAGGTGGAGCCATTCGTTACAACCCTAAAATTGGTCTAGTTAAGCATTGCTATTGGTTTGGCCAAAGTCCGGTAATAATGCATATAAAATATTTCTTTTAAGTTCATTAAGTCGGTGGTTTAAGGAGTCCTTAAAGCCCAAGGACCCAACTAAGGAGCGACAGATGCTTGGCGAAGCCCCGTTACCGCCTGGTGGCTAATTTGCGTTGGCTAACAAAGGAGGAAATCAATCTGCTTTAGGAAAGGTCAGGGGCCAGGGGAACGGTACCCTGGGGGAATGCTATTAGTGCCCCTGTCCACTTTGTCCTACCGATCCCATCCTCGCCACACCAATCTTATCTCCCTGCCTCTCTGCCTCTCTCTCTTGATTTATTATTCGCAATTAGTATATACCGTTGTATTATTGATTCTATAAATCTCCCTACCTCCCGAAATCACGATTAAGCTTTGTCGGAGGCGACCCCCCTCCACTGCCTCCCAATTAGTGGGCTAGAGGAATCGGCAGCCCCGCGATAAAAACGTGGGCTTGAACACGGAAGCCAATTACAAATGACAGCCAATATTTTATAAATACGATTAATGGAGTCCTATAACGATTCAATTACTACCAACGAAATTCAGAGAATCCATCCAAAATCCATTACTTTTCAGTCTGTTCACAAACCAAAGTGACGTAGCACAATATGCCAAATCGCAAATATATCACGAAAATAAACAACGGTGTGTTCTTACACCATACGATCATACCATACGTTAGAAGAGGAAATATCAACAAGGCGGAGTTAATAATATGAAATATAAATATTTTTCTGTTCTGTATTCACAAAGTAACAATATTTACAATATATATAATCACAATTATGTATAAATATTCCGTGGTATACATAGCTTTTTATCAAATTGTTAACTTCCGCCTAAAACTTTGTAAATAGCTTCATCTCATCGTAACATACAACTTTTTTACTTACGAAATAGTCATGAGTGTCTGTGGTTGTAGCGCTCTTACTCAGTATCCGCTGGCTTTTAATACCAATGAAGTGGTTGAGAGATAAGCGCAGGGATCTCCTGAAGGCTCGCTTTCCCTCCACAAGTGGGGGAACAAGTCTGGTTCGGAGTTCCCATGGCCGAATGTAGATAGGTATGCCTGCGTCTAAGATCTTTATTTTTATTATTTATTTGTTTTTTTTAAGAACATTTTAATTCTATTTTATTTATTTATTACTGTTATTGTTATTTTCTTCCCTCTATAATTTTAAATTTTCATCCGATTCATGCAATTTAAAATAATAAATAAAAATTTTAATTATTATTTTTGATTTTGTAAAATATATTAATAATGATCATTTATTACCGAGCTCTTTTATTTTTAAACATAAATACTAATAGACCAATTGAAAGTAAATGTAAACCAATTGAAGGTTACACCTTCACTTCAACGTTATATAAATTTTCCCCTCACGTCATCCTTAGTTTTTACCAGTCAACAGCTGAATACAGCAATATTAATTTTTAAATGTTGGCAGATTTTCGTAGCGGTTGAATAAAAAAAAAAAAAATAATTCAAAGAAAGTCGGTTAGTCTAAAAAAGCATGAAAGTTGTTAGGCGGCAGAATTTTTCAGTCGTCGTGCCGAGTAAATGTCGTGATCTCATAAAAAACATTAAGAGGCTTGTTTTTTTATTCTTTACTGCAAGTATATAGTACTTGATTATTGTAAGTGCCCCTATAAGAAACTTACTTGATTTAAATAAGTTAAATATAGAAAGTATTAAGTGAGACAAAAAGGAACAAACTTTTTCCTTTTGTTTTTTTTTTTAAATTCAATTATTGTTTAAAATAAAATAAAAATTACAGAGTCTTTACCAACTCGTAAAATTTTTCGTTTCAAATTGGGTTAAGGTCTCTAAAAAACCGAAGTTGGAAAATAGAAAGGGATAAGTACTGTCATTTCTCATTACTGTTAACTCTTAAAATAATATAAAAATATTGTTCCTCTATAGGACCTTGCTAGCGAACCCCACGAGAAAACAGTTTTAAGTAATTATAATTTAAATTTAGAATAAAATATTTTTCTTGTAAATGTTTTTTTTATTAATAAGAACATCATATAATAAAATTGTAATTGAAACTCGCCTTTTAATAAACATTATTTTTGTTTTCCGATAACATTGATCTAGATGTTTTCTTATAATTTCATTATTTGTACTTTTAAACATTAAAAGCAGTTATGTGTGTTAAAATGGGTTAATATTTTATGTTTGTGTTTTATTTCAAAGTAGATTATTGAAAATAAATAATTGAATTTAGGGAATAACTCCATTTTTATTTATGACTAAATTAAATATTTACCAAAACGTTGCCTTACAAAACACGAAACTACAAAGAAGGTCTACTAGTCAGAAATTTATTTTCTCAAGTAAAATTTTTTTTTTAATTTCTAATTTTTTAAAACAATTTTAGAATTTATTCATTTTTGTTAGGGAACGCTTCAAGTAAGGCCATTAAATAAATAAAAAAAACGACAATGAACTTTAAAATAAAATCTATATTAGACCTTTTAAAAAATAATAGTATAATATTGGCCTACATTTTACTCTATTATAATTACAGCTGTAAATTATTGTAATTATAATTATAATTAATATTTATTCGTAGTTCTCTAATAATCAGTTTAAAGATATATTTAATCAGAAGTATTAACATATTGAAATATAGTTAAGTATCTACATACGATATAAATGGAAAAATCAGATCTATAAAGCGCGTCCTCGAGTTCTTTCTTATTTAATATTTTGTTTTTCTTTTTTTTATATTTAAATCAATCAACACATCGTAATAATATTATATTTTAGGTTTGCGTATTTTTTCCTTTATATTCCTCGTAATCAGCTGTAAAATATAATCTTCCTCTGATGTATTTATGGAACCTTTTGTATCCGTCAATATTTGGATGGCTTGGTAAGATATCAATTGCAAAAGTTTTATTTATATTTTGTTTGCATATATGTAATTTTGTTTTTTTCTGTCCTAATGATACCTGAATTGGCGAAACGTAAAACACAGCTTTAAGAGTTTGGATTTTTCCATTTATATCGTAATCACAGTATGTCTCTTTTTGAACCATATATTTATTTTAGTAATGTATTTACATAGTCTGTATATTTCTTTATACATAGTTAGATATTTAAATGTGAGCAACTCGTGTGTCTTGACGTAATACCAAGCCCTAACGCAATCACAGTACTTTCACGTAGGATACTCAATCTTATCCAACAGGTCACTGAAACAGCCTACGTGGGATCTCGCTACCCACGGAAACTCCTACTCCGACTTCCCACTCTTCTTGGAATATTTAGTCATCATGCTCTTTCATCTGGTGATAAAATGAAATGATAAAACAGATATCAAGTGGGAAAATATCTTGAAGGTTTTCCTAGGCAATAGAAAAACAAGTGACTCTACTAAATCAAGTCTACAAACATAATGGTTCAGGGCAATGTTTATTTGAGAAGTTGTGGAGTGATGGACAAAATGACATCATTAGAAGGAGAAAATATAGGGGGAAAAAATGAGAAAAAGAAGTTGTTTTTTACATATATGACTGTCGATACAGCCACAATGTTTTATAAAGATACATCGATTTTAAAATTTGACTATTGGAAACGTTTCCGAATTCGGAAAACTAGTTTCGAGAAAAAATTCTCCAAAAAAAAATTGAAGAAATAATTAAAAATATTTACAACTTTTTTAGCAATATTGGTTTAATTCATTTCTACATCGATATATTGAAGTATTGTTATAAAAAAAAAATTTCATTAACTACGGCAGAACGGTTATTATCACACGCATAACTGCTCATTAGCACATGATTGATAATCATGTATTGTTCATAAACAGAATTACTTGATACTTATCAAAACTAAACAACTTATCAGTTGTAAATCCTTTATAAATAATCAAGCCAAAATGATTGAAATAAAAAAAAAATAAACACTTCATATTTATAATTATTTATTAAGTAACTTCTAAGGTATTAAGGACAGATCCATCGTACATAGAACCAACACATACGTATTCCTTACTTCCAATTTCATAATTAACTACAAAGATACAAAATATATATAAATAACATGACCACGGCTGAAATGCCTATACGAAAGCCACTGAAAAGGAACTGAAAGATAGATCTCCTGTGCTGAATTAATTAAGTAAGTAAAGACCAAGATATACAGCTGGATATTATAATCCATCATGCCTGTAATGCTAATTACACTACTACTTAATTACAGTACTTAAAAATAAAGTACGTCTTTATAATGTTTCTACATTATCAAACTTACGATAGAAACAGGTTTAAAAACTATAGATATTTGATGGAACCATCTACTTATGTAATATTATTTTGAATGTTTTTTTTTGTTATTAATTTATAATTGGGTCATTGGTGAGATTTATATCGATTGGAAGACACCTCTAGCTATTATTTATTTTGACCTCTCACGCTCCCCGGCCAGAAGCCGAGGCAGGAAGATGGATGACATGTAACAGCTACTCGATAACCGGTTTCGACTTTCGAAAATCGTTATACTTTCTCAAGTGGACAACAAAACCGCTACAGTAATGGCAGTGTTAGGGACTAGTTGTTTTTGACATGACACAACTAGCAAACTATTAGATGTAGTTCAGTCGGCTTCATGCCCAGTTGACATGATGTATGTTATCCAGTTTTCCCCTGGCTTACTTCTTTCCTCTACTTTGACCGTTCTTTTAGATTCATATCTCTCACTAATATAATAACAAACCTCACTAATATAATATCAAACTGATTTTCTAAGGTAATATTATAAGATAATAATAATAATAATAATACTGTTCTATATTATTTGAAGATCAGGACTTTTACCAATGGCATCCTTTAAATAATTTATATTATTTTATTTCATATCTTATATCCAGAGGAGCTTTCGGTGACCTATGCCATATATTTTTCTATATAACGTAAAAGATCAGAAAAGTGTTCATTCTTTGTCTCATAATATATTTTTCAGAAAACAACATTCCATTTTACCCGAAACCATCTTTCTGAAAGCATTAGTATTAATTTATTTCCTGAGAAATTTTATAATTTTCATCTTAATAAGGAAAATATTTTTTATCTGTTATGCAACAGTCTGGATTTAAATAAATACTTGAAATACTTTCTCATTATAGTAATATTAAATGGAAGAAATGTGAAAATAATTTTTTTTTTTTCATAAAAGTTTTTGATATTATCTTAATATTTCGTAGTTTGTCAGTATATTGTTATATAATTTTGCGATCAGAAAACAAAATCTTAATATGTAAAACCACAATTATACACTTGAAACCATTTTATTTTTTTATATGTACTCTTTACATGTTTTTAGTCCAACAACTTCTTATTATGTATATTCATATTCTTATATCTCTAAAAATTTCACATTTTTCTCCATATTCTCAGTACTCGCGAACTTTGCCATTTTCACAATTTTAGTGAGTTTCGCTCCTTTCGCAAGTCTTGGTAGTTTCACTATGCTCTATATAATCATGATTTTTTAAATTAAAGAAATATTTAAAAATATGTATCATGAAAACCAGTTTAATTCATAGCACTAACATTACCAAAATGAAAATAATTGGTTTTTTGGCTAAACCGAGCGGTTGTCTCCATCCCTATTGTCCATACTTGCACCTATAGAATAAAATATTTATTATTGTTATCAATATTTTGCGCATAAAAATGAATCTTGAAATATCTCATATTTTTACAAGAATAGTTTTTAATGTTTTAGGATTAGTATGTAACCCAAACCGGATCAACAATTTCTGAGTGTGAATGAATATAAGAATTTTCGACTAAATTTAGCCATTTTATATATTTTTTTATACAATTCACGTTCACCAATAGATACATCATTGTAAAATTTTTTATTGAAATTTTATATTGTAAAAACATTTATCAACAAAAGAAAAAGACGAAAGAAAGCATCCAGAAAACTTGACCTCGACACTGTCTTTAGTAAAGTTGTTTGAAAGCGATATGGAATGATAGTGATAAAGAGGTGTTGTTTTTGCCCTTTTCCTCCCATACTCGACGCCTGTAACTTCTTCGAGTGATTACCATTCGATCCGATGAGAAAAAAAAATCGAATTAGATGTCTAACTCTTCTTCCTCAAAAACTGGGACTGATATACTCTATCACTAATATCCTTAAGGATATACTAATGTCCCTAATTGTGATAAAATGTAATGTTACTCAATAAAGAAATGATACATTTAAAAAAAAATAAAATTAAAATAAAACAGGGATAGGCGGTGTAAGAAAATTTCAGAAACAATAAAGCAAGAACAGTGTGGGTTAGTGACATGGCCTCAACGAATCACATACCGCATCAATGATTCCTCTATCAATCAATGAATCCTCTAAATCTATTTTTTTTTAAGAAAATGTAAATGTTACTTAGTTGTGTCAGAATTGTTATAGTAATTCTGTACTATGTAAATACCAAGTAATGCCTGTAATAGTAGTAATCGAAATTATTGAATTTAAAAATACCACAAAAGAATCTTAAATATTTTTCTTTCAATTTTATCGTTTACTCAAGAAAATATTATTGAATATTGAATAAACATAGTCCATGAAAAATCCCATAGCTACAGGCGATATAACTTGATATTCCCTGACAGACGAGTCCCTAAAGGTCAAACTAAGAGCCGATCTACAATCTACATAAACATAAAGTTATTCACTTTATGAGCGGAGAGGTTTTTAACTGCTTGTGGAAAGGTTATTGACCCAGAGGCAGATTGGGCTCACCCATGCTCTTTGGGACTATCTCATTATTGACGGGTCTTAAGTTAGAGATATCTGCTAGTTACAATAGGGCAGCCTTAAACGAGAAATTCACACTCCCATTTTCATTCACGAGATTTTAATTAGGAGACGTTGTTCGTTATAGCCCCACTCGGGTTAATGTCTTCTTTTATGGCAGAACCTATACTGTGGATGTTGTATTTTTATTTCCCTTTGAGACCTACTTGCTAATTATCGGTGTTCACTAGCTCTTCCAATTTGCAATACAATATTTTAGAAGTCGAAACAGATCCTAGAGCTCCTTAGTAATTGTTAAACAATAATTTCTTCTAATAACATTTTGTACTGATGAATATTTTATGTGGAGACATTCTCACGATCGTGCCCGCTTACAAATAGATTTTACCTTAACTCCAAACAAAGATGAATAACTTACAATTAGATATATATACACAAGGTGTCTACTAATTTATTTACGAAATAACAGGAATTTCTCTGGTTCGTAGATCGGTGACAGTTGCCTCCAATAGGCTAAAAAGATCACTTATTCGATAGTTGATAATAATCGCCGGGAGAATCGACAGTGGACATACATCCAAATACCACCTTTTTTGTCATTTGGCAATCACCTAAGCATATTTTTTCAACTATTGCACAAACGCTCATATCATTATGAATACATTTCATAAAATCAAACCATTGATTCAGGACTTTGTAGTGATAATTTATCAAGAATGTATGATATGATCCAGCATTTGCCACATTTAGTTTATTTCTACAAGACTCCTCCAATGTGCGGTTCATTTGATCGAGTTGATGAAATCGAGCTTCCTCTTCAACTTGCTTATAGTCTAGACGTAGCATCTTCCGACTATACCATCTGTTCCGGTCAATGGCTCACTATCTACAAGCAAAAAAACTTAGGAGTTTCTTTGTGAGATTCAACATGGAAAGACTACCAATCTTTCTGTTTTGATCGGAAGAATTTGATAGTTAGCCTCGAAATGGTAAACACCAAAGAACTTCATGTCTATTGTTACTCTAATCTAAAAAAATAAATTTGTTAAAATATTTATTTCACCAATTAAAAATAAATATGCCATTTTTGTCTAAAAACCATTATACAATATACCACAGAGGACAGGACAGAGTTGAAGGATTTGTCGTTGGGGAGCGTTGCACCCGCGGCCGGACATTGTCTCCACTCCTGATAGTTATCGCTGTAATCACGGGGGCAGTGACGGAAATAAACCACCTGCTTCTGAGTCCGGATGTGACGTCGCCTTACTTAAAAGAGTGGATCTGGTAATGTTCATTTCACTCCTTTAACTAACTGAAGTGGAAGGAGTATAGAAATGTCGAAAAATTACTTCTTATCTTATTTTGTTTAGATCCACTTATATCTGCATATTAAACAAGATTTAGAAAACGAATCATTCTGTCGTGGATGTCTTCTCTTGGTTTTAAGTAAAACTCATCCTGAAAAAATAATAATACAATGCTGACTATATTTTATATATTTTGTTAAGCGATTTCATCAGTATCCTATGTACTATATATAAGGATAGTAAAATCAATTTTAAAACGGTTAATTGGTATTGTGGCACTTATTATTATTATTATTTTTTTTTTGTCATGAACATAAACTACACTCCTTTTTATCATTTTCCTTTTTTTTATTTACAAATATATCTGTTGTATACCGGAGGTAAAAAACACCATGTCACATTTTAGTATTTCTTAAGAGGAGCCAACGTACCATAACTATTATGGAATAATTAGTTCCATAACTAAAAGTAGTTAAACATGAGATACTAAAATTAGTTCCTTAGTTAGTAAATCTGAACCACTGGAGGTAAAAGACACCATTTTTGTAATCGTTCAAGGAGCCGATTTTCCATAACCTTTTGCTACTAATATTTGTTTCTTTGACACTAAATTATTTAATAAAAAAATGGATAAGGTGTTCTTTAACCTCCGGGGCACGGATATATGTATAAATATCTTTATTTTTAAGACCTAGCAACGTATACATCTTTTTAAAATTGAAATTGTTGTCTAAGAGACTAGAGTAGACTTAACAACGTTACTCAACGAAAATAAAAAAGGAATGCTTTTAATGATTGTAGTGGCATTTCGGTACTATTATGGTTATCATATTCAGGACTAGAGCTACATCGACAGATAGGAATTATTCAAAAACTTATTAAAATAAAAAATTATTAATTAAGTCATTTTTCATTTCCTAACCATAGTCGTGAGTTAATATTGGGGCAGGGATGGCCTAGCGGGTTAGCGCGTGTGCACACATGTTTTTTGTTTTGTTTTTTTTGCTTTTCTAAATTAGTTTCTCATTCATTGAATGACTTAAAATAAAGATTTGATGTGTAATAAAATCGTGTTATACAGACTTAGAGATGGACAATTTAGCCCGAAACGTTGTCTGATGTATCGAAAATGAAACACAAAAATAAAAAAGATTTAAAAGAGTTATATTATTTTTTTCGCATTACTATACCACAATAAATTATGTAAAATCGTAAGAAATTCATTTGTATATCATTTCAATGATAATTATAATATTTAATAACGGTTATCATGGAATGATATCTATCCTGGAGAAGATTTAAGTGAAATAATTTTATATTTATAAAATTATGGTTAAAAAAGATAAATTAGGTAAAATGAACTCTTAAGAAATCGTATTCTACTTTAATTGATTTCATTATTTTTTTAAGCTGCCGATGAGCGTTAAATATATTCTTTTACTTGGATCCAAAACATCAGATTGGTACATGGTGCCTATGTCTGAATATAAAGGTGCATATCTTTCAGTAATCTTATTTAATTTAGTAACATGTTCTTAATATATCTAACAATCTACGATATAATTTGTAATGGCTCAGTGCGAATTTGCCTCGGTTTAAGTTAAAATTGCGGGTACTGCCGCAGAATGGAATGCCAGTTAAGAAAATTTCTTTCCGGTGAAGAAGAGATGTTCTTTGATCTTCGAAGACAAGCCTTGCCTTGTAACTGTAAAAAAAAGCAAGAGAAGTTATGGCCCGAAAATCGCCTCAAAGAACGGACACTCCCAGCACCTTATCATCCTTTGAAAGGATTCTCTTATACTAATGCTTCTCGGATCTTCCTGCACTTTCAGAAATTTTCGTAGGTTACGAAGCGCTTTCGCTCTTAGAGGGATACCTATTGCGAAGATGGTCCTTCTGATTTTTTATTAGTCGCACTAATTTGTGCAGCTTTGTGTTCAGCAGTGCAAATAAATTCCACGTAAGGGACTTTTCAAGAGATCTTATAAGTCGCCATTTTAGCATTCAGTAATTTTTTCTCATGAAAAAATGAAGTATCTGTTAATTATAACCTTCGCAGCATTAAACTTTGCTGTAAATTGAAAATTTTCAAAATTGGATGTATTAATAATGATGCCTATACTTTTGTGTTTGTATTTAAGTATTGATAATCAACGAATTCCTAAAAAGTAAATTAGTACTTCTTAAGCATCTGAGAAGGCGACAAAGAAGTGGAGTAGATAGTTGTGGAGATACAAAGCTGGTAATATCGGATCGAATCTTCGAGCTTCTAATAATGAACAGATCCTATAAAGCGCCATTACAGTGCTTGATAATATTTTTCTCATAGAAATAATAAACTATGTTAGTTAAAATCTTCACAGCGTTAGGCTTGGAAGTAAATTTTAAATACTTGCATTAAGATTATAGTATCGAGATTTACAACAGGAAGGGACCTTTGGATGGAGACCTTAGATCCAATATGACGGAGGTTTCATAATAAACCATAGAATATAAATAAATAAACAAATAATAAGCTTTAGCGAACCCGAAGGTTCGATGCCGAAACATATAACTTTTTAAAAATGGATGTAGAAAAAAATTATGTTATCTCTTTGTTTTAGCATATAATGGTTTATGAAACCAACTCAGCCATAATCAGAAGAAATATTTACAGAATATTAAATAAATACAAACATTTGCAGGACGGAGACAGGATAACATTGCATAGACTAAATATAATTTCAAATATACGAAACTATTAATTTCAAGTTAATCCACTATCAGCCATATTTACACCAATTTAAAAAAATTTGTTGTCACTTAATGACTACTCATCAAAATGACGACGTTTCGGCTCGTCGAGCCATTTTCAAGTCTAAGCCAGTTTCAACTAAAACGACGAGCCGAAACGTCGTCATTTTGATGAGTAGTCATTAAGTGACAACAAATTTTTTTAAATTGGTGTAAATATGGCTGATAGTGGATTAACTTGAAAATAATAGTATGCACCGAAGAAGAATTGAGTAATATTGTGAAACTATTAATGCATATCCGTCTCTCGGTAAAATATATGATCAAGATTTCTGTTAATAATAAAATTGTAAAAATTACTCCAAAACTTGATTGCAAAATGTGCAACACTAAAGAAAAGGAAACAAGTCATCATATATTATCGAAATGCCCAATTTATATTAGTTTAAGGGTAACAATTTATCAGAGTATGGAAAATCTTGATGGGATGGAAATATTTAAGCCAATCAGTGCAGAACATACGAGAAAATTGTATTTTTGTATCTCAAATACATGAAATTATAGAGCATTGTAGGGTATTCTTAAATATTGTCCTCCCCATAATATGGCAAAAAATCCATATTGTACATCACCATGTAATCCGGCCGGGTATTTTTCTTGTCTGTTCTCTTAGGTATAGGAGTAATCTTTTAATTTAATTTTTAAACATAGTTTAATATTAATATTTTTTAAAAAATGTGTAATTATTGTTTTATGTGTATTTATTTATGGATATTGTTGACAATTTTAGATTTTATATTAATTTGATAATTGGAACTATTTTAACTGTCTGACCTTTACCGAATATAATTTTTAATTTATGCTAAAGAGTGTTGTAATGTCTGTCATGTAGTATAAAAAAGAATTTGTATTTCCATAAGGATAATAATGTTTGTTATTTTGTGATAGACTCCATTTGTAATATCATATGTTATTTTAATGGCCAATTTACAGTTGTTTAAGAATAAGAATTTATCAGAGTATGGAAAATCTTGATGGGATAGAAATATTTAAGCCAACCAGTGCAGACGATATGAGAAGATTATATTTTTTTATCTCAAATATATCAAATTATAAAGAATTGATAGGGTAATCTTGAATATTGTCCTCCGAATAATATGCCAAAAATTCCATACTGTACATCGGCATGTAATCAGTATTTTTCTTGTCTGTTCTCTTAGGTATATTGGTAATCTTTTAATTTAATTTTAAAGCATAGTTTAATATTAATATATTTTTTTTAAATGTGTATTTATTGTTTTATGTGTATTTATTCATGTATATTGTTGACAATTTTAGATTTTATATTAATTTATATGTTAAAATCAAGACAGGAAGGGGTGCCGCTGGGCACTCCTCTCCATCACGCCGATTAAGCCACTACCTGTACACTTACCGACAGCAGAGCCGCTAATTGTCATTGCTTATGACAGGTGTGGGTGGATAAATGAAGTTAAAAAAAAAATATTAATTTGATAATTGGAACTATTTTAACTGTCTGACCTTTACCGAATATAATTTTTAATTTAGGCTAAAGAGTGTTATAATGTCTGTCATGTAGTATAAAAAGGAATTTGTATTTCCATAGGGATAATAATGTTTGGTATATTGTGACAGACTCCATTTGTATAGGGTTCTTCCCTTGAAACAAATAATGTTTGATTGATATAAGGAATAAAAACGAACGAGTTCATAAAAAGTAAATTAGTACTGAAACATTCGAGAATTCGTCTTTATAAGCTCATAATAACGATTAGATGTTGTAGGTCTTCTTTTTGTCTCATAAATAAATCTTTTTTCATAAAAAAATTCAAGTACCTGCTAATTATATTATATCCTTGGAAGCATTAAGGTTGGGTGTAAATTACATTAAGGTTCTAGTATGGAGATTTATTACGGGAAGGAACCCGTGGATGGAGACCTTAGACGCAACATGACGTAGGCCTTGTCGATGCCATCTACCCGACCTCTGAACTCTGATGTAAGCATTACACCTTACCAAGCACATTACCAACTTAATGATACACTCGAGGATCCTGAGGAAATGTTGTCATGAATAAATTAACTCGAGGAATTCCTAAAATTATCTTTGTCATAAAACAAATGAAAGAAAATATTTCCAAGGGAACTATTCCAAGAAAAAGGTACGAAGACTAGAGATACGTCGGATGACTTGCCGTTTAAACCTATTTTTCTCGGACTTTCTCTATTTTAGCTCGTAGACATCGGTGATTTGTGTCCTGTCTTTTCTCGCCGTATCCTCTTTACTGCTAGCAATTTCCCATTCGAATACTCCGATGAAACCTTGAAATATTGGGCAACCAAAAAGGCAGTTTGGAGAGATTTATTTCCACCTTTTATCTTTAGTGAGTTTGGCGATTTATAGGTTTCGTCACTTTGACGCTTTGTTGCTAGTTAAAATGTGGTTATGAGACGAAATATTAAAGACCCGTTAACTTTTATGATACCCATTTCATGCATCGCATAAATATTTTTATTGCTAACAGTATTTGTTCTTATAATCTATTGATATCTGGGTTAACGAGTTACAAACCTGGTAACTATTTTTGTAATTATTAAATAAAGTGTACTATTTTTATGGCTCTTTACCATTTTTTTTACTCTCCATCATTTGTAAGTGTTTAAGTCGTAGTATAAAGTATACTATGTTTTGTTCTACTGCCTGAGTAAATTCTTCATGTTATTGCAATGTGTTCCAGTGTAATTGTTGTGCTACATGCCTCTCAAAGTACTGGTTCAAAGCATTTAAATAAATTACCATGGATGAAGTCCTTTTCTCACTTTTGTCGAGATTATTTATTTACAATTTCTGAAAGATGTTGTGCACGAGAGGGCATTTTACTTGATTTCTTGTAGTTTGTTTGATTTTCCCTTCTATGCTATTTTTCTTGTAGAATTATTTTGCACTAATTTCTCCAGTCAGGAGCTGAGGTCAGATATACCATTATGGTTTTATTCACTTTCCTTTTGACGAGGTCTGCATCTTCATTTCCGGATATACCCCAATGTGAGGTTTTATTGTTTTTTTGTTTGTTTTTTATATTAGTCGCAAATACTTAATTTCTTTAAAAGAATTCATGAATGTTTTTATAAACATACATTTTTAATCTGCAACACCATAATCGTAACCGTTTCTTTACTCTGACCATATTCCTTTTTTCTTTTTCTTTTTTTTTTTTATTCCGCAACGCATCGAAGTGAGATCAGTACGAGAGACATATGTCATATAAAAATACGCCTGAGAGTAGACGAAACTATATTATTACATAGTTAATATTTGTTTTTTTAAGACTAAAATCTGACATTCTAATACCACAGTCGCTGTACTGTCTTCAGCATTGCAAGACGGAATGCCTTGAAGACGACCTAGGTCGAAACTTCGTACAATTGAATAAATATACTCTTGTATAATATAGTATTTGTTGATCTCGCCCTCGACTAAGTTCTGAAATTAGAATCTACAGTCAACCATCTCCTTGCCGTTATCTACGATATATATGAAATGGTAGCATACATTTCTTTTTAATAACTGAAGTTCGATGGATATTGATGAATGAAGTATCAAAAAAAAAGAATTTTACAAAGAAGTAATGAATGAGTTATTGGAAAATTGTAGATTTCCGAACTGACATGGTTTCAAAAGTCGAATTAAAAAGATTTTTCTTTTTTTAAAGATTCCGGTGTAGACATTAAAACTAGAACCATATCGATTCTTAACACATATTGATCCGGTACGTTTTTACATGTCCGGAAAATGTTTATTCTGCAATTCACAAAATCTCTGTTTGGTATAATTATAATTTACTTTTTTTTCAGAATTAAAAAAAAAACAAGTATCATTTATTTCCTGTAATGTACAAATCATGAATTTTCGAAATTTGGCCATTGGTGATAGTTTGGAAAATAACGATTTTTCCTCAAGAACTATATAAGAACTATTCTCTGTGTTTTAAAGCCCTAAAATATACTATTTTCGTGCTTAATTCTAATTCTTGCCAAAAGCATCTTCGTGCTATGGTTGTATCTTGATATGTTGCTTTCTTTTTATTACATTTTTTGGTATACTGGGTACGTTACGTACATTTATACTGGTTATTTATTTTATATTTAAGTAGGTTTTAAAAATTAAAATGTTGCTATTTATGTTAAGTCTTTAGACGGGAGTGATATATTCCAGTGGAGGCAAACTAATAATTTATTAATTACATATTCCCTTTAACAGTAGTGTAATGCATAACAGTAATGGTAAAGTATGACAATTGACCAATTATGTGTTGAATAGACTATCTTGGTAATATTATATTGTATACATGAATAAACATGTCTCGCAGTAGGTATATGTTGTATGCATCAGGGAAAAGGATACTTATCTAATTTGAGAGTTCTCACTTGTGCATACTAGTTAACCTACAAAGCTTGCAATGAAGTCCGAATATTAATTAACCATATTAATAAAATTTATAACTGTAAAAAATAAAAATAAATCTAGTAAAAGTGACGCACAGAAAGTGGTTATGGAATATTTTACTTGTGACAAAGTAAGTAGTGTTGCCCGCATACTACAGACGTGTCTTGGTCTTGCAAAATCAGTCTTCACCATGGTCTTGGTCTTGCGCAAGAGTCTCGCTATAGTCTTGCAGTTACTTATTAGCTTATTACTGCAGAGATATTACTGTAATTTTTCAGATAGGAGAACTCTAAGCCAGAATGAAAAAAAAAGAAAAGTTAAATGTAAACGAATATTGGTTATATCAATTCTTTACATATAATAACTAAGATTGTCAAGTATTAGTAAATGTTTTGCCTTAATTTTTATTTTAAAAATTGATTTTTTTAACCAGTCCTGGTCTTGGTCTTGCAATAGTTAGGCGGTCTTTTAGCCAACACTAAAAGTAAGCAGCATTGAGAATTTTATGAAGGATTTTGGATACGAGAGGAATTCGGTGGCTTAGTACAGCCTCAAAGCTCCGTGAGTCGAAATAGGGCTTGTTATAGTCAAGTACATGAATCTTTTTTAATTAATTGGAAGCCTAGAGTGCTTCATTCTAGTATAGAGTGCATGGGTCTAGTAAGAGCCGAGTTAGCCGGAAAAAAATCTAATTTTCAGTCAGAACAATACCTAAAGACCCTATATCAGTTCTCCTGACCTCCCAAGACCTCCCGACGAAGACCCATCCATTAAAATACCAACCCTTTGGGACGCTGATGTCCATGGAGAACATCATCACTAATCTCGTAAACGTGGACGTTTCAAGAAGAACGAGACCGACAGAAGAAGATTTACCTCTCCTCCTTAATTACGCCCCTCGGATGAGGGACCAGTGATGGGCTCGCCCGAGGCATTCTATATTCAAAGCATCTCCTTCCCGTTAGTCTTGAGTAATTCAGAATATTAGAGCAATTAAACTGTCTGACGCAGCCCTCCGACATATTATATAATTATCTGCGATGACCACAATGTGTTTTCTAGAATGGTAAGACATTTTACAAGCGTGAAATTTCTCACTCTGGTAATTTATATCCAAGGTTCTTTCTTCCAGTAAATTAAAGATTAGAGAACGAGTTTCAATGTAACCCTGTGCATAATAATATATACAATGAGCAATATCTAAAAAATTGAATATTTGATGTTCATAAGACGGTTTCAAATTATTGATAATGAATTAAGATTACATAAAATATTTATTGAATGTTATAGGTATTTACTATATTATTATTATTATTTTATTTATTTATTTTCGGGGAATGCGCCACACAAATAGAGTTGGCTATAATGATAACAATGAACAAATTAATATGAAAAACATTTACAAATTATATACAAAGTAAAACTCACTAGGATTCAGTGACAACATCCTCTCCTGATAACAACAAAGCATTCGACTGTATGCCTAAATATAAACAATGAAATATAATATAATATCCCACATAATACAATAATTCAAAATAATACATCTGAACATAGCGAGCAATAAAATGACAAATAGTAATAAATAGCACTAGTAAAAAGATAAATACAGGCATAGAATACAATACATAACATATAAACATGTCAATAGTAAATAGCAAATGATACAATAAATACCACAAGCAGAACAAAGTAAATAACCTTCAAAGTTTTGGAAAAATATATGTAATGTTATTATTCATTGAAAATAAAGGACCTCAATCTGTAACATTGCCTCGTGTAATAAAACAGGTTCTTGAGGAAGAGTTCATTGTCAGTTTTGAATAATCCAAATAATTCGCCCTGATCATGTTAATGGAATGAGGTAGGAAGTGTTGGCGGAAATGAGTATAAATCGGGCACTGGACAAAAATACGAAAAAGGTCCTCCTATTCATTTAGGTTACAAACCGAGCAAATTTCTTTTACTATGTACTTACTTATAGAAAAAAACATAATATCGGTGTTAAATAATAACTTCGTATTTTTGTCCTTCCCTTCCTCGCGTGCAAGGTTATACGTGGTTTTCCCAGACCAGGGCAGAGGACGGGGATTAGGATTAATGCCAGAGTTAAAAGGATTCCTGCCACCGGGATGCGAACTCCTAATTATTTTATTGTGTAAATCTTTAATTTATCAGAATGCCGTGCAACACGTGTTTTGCAAACTTCCGTCTCTTGTCTTTTGCGAAGTAATACCTAAAGCAACCTACATCATTCGCATAGCTAAGGTTGGCCATAATGGAAGATTTTCCTTTTGCGCCCGCCTCAATCCTCACTTATCTTCTTCTGCTTCCTAAAAAATACATACTTTACCCTACACATTGGATAACATTGGATAAAAACATTGGATAAATATACTTAACCTTGCAAAAATTTTCAGATTTCCTTCTTAAATAAACTCATTAGAGCATAATTACTCAGAAAAATATTTTTTAAGAAGTACATATTTTTAAATTGTACATCGAACAATTGTTTGAAATACATTTCACTTAATATTTCAAACACGATTAAAAAAAAAAAAAACAAGAATGAGAATCACAGTTTTATTTAAACAAAGATCTTCCAGGATGATGGACATATATTCGTAATATAATTAAAAAGCTTAAAAACGTGAAAATTGCAAAACACATTGGTGAATTTCCATAATAGTCGTGCTTGAAACATGACATTTATCATTACATGAGCATAATATTTACCGAGGATAAATATTTGGTTTCATTTCATCGATCAAGTCTGCGTAACATTTTGAGGTTAATAACTTGTTGTTGGTTCAACCGAGCTATTATTTTAGGATAATTAACAATTTATATTTTATTTTTTTAAAGCGTGATAAAAACAGCTCTGATTAAGATTCCCATCATAAATAAACACATAATCCTTTAAATACTGTTTTTAGTTTTTGGAATTGAATTGAATTCCATCATTACGAAAGTTGTACATAACTGTGAACAACACGGCTTCCTACTAAGAAATGTTTGTTTCTTTAGTACTGTACAAATACAAAGTACATTCTCTCTTCGCCACAAATAAAGTATTACCAGCAACTGTGTTTAATTTTATGAACCGGAAGCTTTCATTCACACCACACCAACGTGACTTCTGCACCGTGGAGTAGCTAACAAAGCGCATAAATCACGAGATAAATGCAGTTAAAGGAGACAAAAAATTATGCGCCAGGCACATCACATTGCCAAGCCCTCGCATGCTATTGTAATGAAACAGAAGACGAGTGTGTACGTGCGTGCTTTAACAACAGAAGAAACACCAAGAAAGGTTTAGATTTCGCATATCGAATATGACCTATCTTGGTTCTTTTCGAAACAATACATAACAGATGTTATTATACAACGAAGGAAAGAAATGAAAAAGAAAAAGAGTTCCACGAGTAAAACATGAGACTTATTCTTCATAGAGAGGACCGAAAATTGCAGCAATCGACTGACAGAGATCTGTATCGAAAATTCTACGGTGAACTGATAAAATATTGAGCCAATATTAAATTGTTTATCCGCAGATAAGGGTTTGTTCAAATTGTTACAAATTTCTTCCATCTGGTATGATCACCGTAAGGAAACGAAATACTTTAAAAATTGATATATACTTTTTAAAAATGAGATATCTGATTTTATGAGAAATTAATTTGATTTACATTGGTAAATATTTGATTCAACATGATCTTAGCCATCCAAAACTTAATAAGGAATCCGCTACTGATTCATGCATACCAAATATTATTAATTGTTCTTAAAAATTAAAAGTATGGGGATTATTTAAATTGTATATATAAATTCCACGACTTTTTCCTGTTTAATAATAGTTTTCCTTGACCAATATATATGAAGAAATAAATAATAAAAATGTATAATTTTTAACTATATTTATTTATTATATATGGAAGAAAATTGACCACAAAATCATTTGAGCAACAAAAAAAAAATCAATTAATCAAAAAAATTAATTTAAGTAGTTGATGAACTTCTCAACGGCAATACTGTCTATAGTATTCCATTAAAACATTTTTGATCCTGAATAAAAAATTCCAATCAAGAAAAAAAAATGCTTCCTCTCAAAACTATATTGTATTTAAAAGACTTTTTTTTTTTTTTTTTTAGGCAAATCATTTTTAGGTCAATTTCCTTTATAAAGAAAATTTATAAAAATAAATTTTTTATAAATAAAACTATCTAAATTTTTCTTTGTAAAGAAAATTTTATAAAAATAAATAAATATGTTCATTGATGTGTATATTGAAAATATGAAGTAGTATTGATATGTTGTTCTTTTCAAAAAAGCACTGTTTTAAGTCCATTTTACTTGAATTTTATTGATTACCCTTCCTAGATTTCAATACCGATGTCGCTACTGAAATCCTAAGGGTGATGGATATAGTGACTGCGGTCGTTTATAATGTTGTTTACCCCTTCAAGGGCGTTATAAACGATATCCATTGTAAATCTAATTTAAAAAAAATATTTACGTACTAAAAAATAATCCATAATTTGTACCTGTTTTGAAAATTCCCTATCTTTTCCCATTTTTCCTGGTCGATCGCCACCCTGTGTGTGTGTATATATATATATACATATATATATAAACAAAAATTGATAATTATTAATTGGAATCTTTTTTTTATAATATTGTCAGTTATTCTTATAAATCGAATTTATAATTTAAAAAAGGAGGGCCTTCTCAATTCAATTGTCAAAACTAATGAATTTATTATTTTTAATTCAGACAACAACCTCAATAAGTTGTATTTGTTCCTAATTTTAAAAAGTAATACAACAAGTTTTTATTAACTAATACGCAATTAAAAAATAAATGATCTCTTACATCTTACATTAATGACATCCTATCAAAACCATTTTTGGTTCATTATGTAAATTTAACAGGATGTATAAATTTAAATTATCCATGTTTATTTTTGTCTTATTGAACCAGTTCTCTTCCAATGAACCGGAGGTAGAAAGCTCCTGTGATACATTTTTCCCTCCCTAAAACCTAACTCTATTAATTTTTTTATCGACTAACTCTAGATTTTTTAGCCATTAATTTACCTTCCTGTATAGAAAACGTGTCATGCCAGTAGAGAAAGCGGCCGTAGTCCAGTGAAGGGTTAGTTTTTTTGTTTTATGAGATGTGACGGAACTTGCTGTGGCCGTTTAGTCATTGGTAATCGCCGATTGCGTCAGAGCAGTGAGGTAATTCAACCACCATTAGCTTTCATTACTTCTTCAACTGTCGAAGGAAAATAACAAAAAAGGTACACGTATCTTAGAGGCCATCACGAAGTACTGGGGTGACCGAAGAAGTCGAAGGACGACTTGTTTTACTAATTGTCAGGTTTAAAACCATACCGATAATTTTGTAAGTTGTCTTAAGGTATCAACAAATATACTATCAAAATGATAATATTGATTTTATTCTATGCTGGTTATATAGATTATAAAAGTGTCTAATATATTCGTTGAAAAGCATTTTTAATTTTATTAATCTTAACACCGACTAGGCTTCCTTTTATCATTTATTAAACATCATGGTCCATGGTACAGACCCCTTTTTATCGAATTATTAACCTATTTTATTTACGAAAACTCTTGGAATTGGGGCGTTATCGATCATGGAGGGGAGCAAATTTTGTCTATTTAATTAGGTACTAACAACTCGTAAATACCCATTTGTTCTATACTTTCATCGTAAGATAATTTGATCGCAAAATCAATAAAAAAGGAAGCCAACAAAAATATTGGGACGTTTGTCCTATATAACCTCGTTATTTTGAAAATTTAGGAGTGTAGGTCACACCAAACGGCTCAATATTTTGGAAGGCCACCTTTTTTCACGATTTTGTGATCAAATTATCTTACGATCCAAGTAGAAAGCAAATGAGCATTTACGAGGTTTTAGTACCTTATTAAATAAACAAAGTTTGACTATCCCCAGATGGAAAACTCACCAATTTCGTAAATAAAAAAGTTTTAGGTTACGATGAGATGAAACTATTTACGTAGTTTCAGACGGTTTTTAATAATTCGATAAAAAGTGGTGTGTACCACGGACTATCATTATTTGAATTTCGAGAAAGGAGAGGAGAGGCTGCAACTCGGTAATTATTAGAAATTTTATTCAACGTGTGATTTAAAAATAACCTAGATTCTTGTTACAACTAATTAATAGTAGAACTTAATCCCGTTCCCTGCATCAATTTCCAGTTATTCAGAAGAACTTTGCTAAAACTTAAAAAATTATGCGTTTTTGAGCTTCAGAAATCAACAGATGCAATTAAAACAAACCAATACAACTTCCTAACCTAACCTATACGGCATATTCAACTTAATATGATATGATGATAAATATAACGTGTTTATAGTCGTATTGCTGTTATACGATTAGCGAAGCTTAACACTTTACCGCGGGTGTTAACACTTTACTTAATAATTGATTAGCTTGAACCACTAGTATCTTAACAGTTTAATAGTAGAGCAATAAGGCACACCTATTTCTGATCTTGCGCTAGTCCAATATTATACTCGTTCAAGACCTATTTCTTCAGTGCAGAAGAGACTTGGTTTGTTGTTCTCTCACTTACTAAGAGTATACAAGTCTTGATGCTTATTGCGATTATATTATCTGAAATGCCTAAGGGATCATAGAGTTAATCTCCTACATTTGCCTTTTCAACAGAATATTAGTTCGAATTCTATTAAAAATAGAAATAGTTTGATGATCAAACCCAAACTTGTAATAAATAGCAACCACAGCACCTAAGAGGCTACCACCTAAGAATTATGGTTTATCTCGAAAAACGAAAAATATTTTTAAGGACTTTGAAATACAAGATTCAGTATAGTTCTTAAAAACCATCCAAGATTTGGATGTTCACATTGATATCTTTAAAAAAAACTAATGTGTTTAGACCACATGATAAGAGTGATAACATCAACGAGGAAAGATTAATAATATGAAATATAAATTATAAATAATAACTCATTATAAACAAGATGAAATGCTGAACAATTTCCTCGCTTACAGTATACAGATCCGATTTTAGTTTTTGAAGGGGTTTAGATCCACATCTAAATACTCATTATCAATTGGTTTTTGACACTATTTTTTTTCCTTTTCGCATCCCTAACACGGCTTCGCGTTAAGATACAATTTTGAGTTATAGCCTATTGCAGGGAGGATGAAATGCTGAACAATTCCCACGATTACAGTACGCAGGCCCGATTTTTGGTTTCTGAGATATTTTAATCCATGTGTAATAAGATTTCAATTAGTCGACTTTAGCCGACTTTACCCGAGCGTTAACACGAAATCTGACGGATTAATCCAATTCACTCTTCAAAAAAAAAAGTGCAAAACGGGCTTAAAGAAGTATTCACTTCAATAATTTATTTCGTTTTGGTCCGTAAACTTTTTGAAGCATCTGAATTATAAAACTTTTAAAAATTATTTTTATTGTAATTTTAGTAAGACTTTTTTTATTTTTAAATTAACATTCTTCACTTCTCCATAAAATTTCCTTTCGTTCATTCATCAATATCCATCACTATAATTATTATTATTATATGTAGTGTAGATTTGTATGTTTTCACTCAATTTTATTTTATTTTTATTTTTCACCGAATCAAACGAAATGATCACTCATTAGGAATCAGATTTTATGAACCCCAAATGAACAAATATATGACCGGACGTGTTCATATAAATAATTATCCAATATAAAAAAAAAATAGAAAAGGTAAATAATAAATATTTACCGGCAACAAAACCGAAGAGTGACACTAAATAAAAGTGGGATCTGATGGGAGCTGACAAGTTAAGAGAAGTGCCTGCAGAATATAAAAGAGGTTTTGCTCTTCCAGGGCCCAAGAGTGATGACTGTTGCCCGGAGATATATCAGTCCCTGGAACCTGGCCTTCAGTCCTCTACAGTACTTCCTTTAACCTAACAGCCTCTTACGTCTTCTTTCTTCATCCTCAGCTTCATGTCTTCAATTATCTTCTACTACTTCTATGACCAACCATTTTATTATCTTTATTAGTAAATCTAAGTTCAGGAATGCAGCATATGAAAGAAAAAAAAATTGATGGACATACTTATACTTGGGTTCATTCAGCCTAATACTGGTCTTATTTAATAATTCAGGCAGTTGGAGAATGATACTAAACCATAAGACAAGGATTTCTAACCTTTGAGGTCACATTTATACGTTAGTAGTTAAGCGACGGGCAAAAACTAGTTGTTTTCTCTAATTGTACATTGAAGGGATAAATATTATGGGTTATATTCATACATAAAAAGAATGATTATTTAATAATACATTAAATTTACAAAGGATATATATATAGATATACAAAGGTATGTCAGTAGTCCTCGTTTGAGTTCCAGCCATCTGAGGCACATAGGGAAATGAAAACTTGAAGGCGACCTCCAAAGTCGGGTCGAAACGTTGGCTTTTAATAAAATAGTTTTGCCACTATTTAGCCTATTTATGACTGCTACCCCAGACTATCTCCTTCCTTCTTCGTATGATTGATTTGCAGGAATCTTGCATAGGCTGCATGTTGAAATTCTACAACCGTACCTGGCAGCCCAGGACGCCCAGAAGTAATGGAGTATGATGGTCAGCTGGAATCAACACCTTTGGAATTATTATTATTACTTAAAATGTTTTATGTGTCTATCTATTTCCTCGTTACATGAAGAATTTCGGTAATTATTTACATGAGGTACTCCTCCGGCCATCTTGGTTGAACTGAGGTTATACACAATGTTTCAGATAAGGTTTACAAAATATAGCACCAGAAAGCGCCACTATTACGGAGGGGTTGTCTTGTCCCATCCACCTCACCTCCTTTTTAAGTAAATGTAGAAATTATATTGGTTACGTTACATACTACCCGCCTTTTTTTGAAGTTAGCATTCTTTCCCCACCATTTTCACTTCATAGAAAATAAATATCGATTGAACACCCATTCCAATTTCCATCTTATCAACATAATATATTTATGCTTATAGTTTTTATATATATTCTGTCAGATTTTCAGTCTAATCCAGTCTGATCCTGAAATATTTTGTTTAGAATCTGGTAGTGTCAGTGTGTACCTCAGTAGACTAAAAATGTGTTTGATTAGTAGAAGAAGATTTAAGTAACATATAATTGAAAAAGATAACCCTTAGCCAGCATTATCTGTTATAGGAAATTGTAAATTATTTAATTCTTCCTTAATTTTTATAATATTGGACATAGGTAATGTACAATTACTGATAATGTGTCACAATTAAAACAAAACTCAAGTTAATCAACTTCTTTAATGTAGGATAAGGAAACCGAAAAGCATTAATAATGATAAATCGAAGAATATGTGTCTATAAATAAGATCTAAAATATAAAGTTTGCATAATCGATATACTGAAGATAGAAAAAAGTGGACAAGTTAAAAAAAAATGCTGCTAATATATATTGTAAAGGTTATATTTGGTAATTATTTGTAATGAACAGATGGTGGAGGGGACAAGAGCTGATAAGACAACTCCTCGGCTATAGTGGCGCTTCCTGGCGGTGTGTATTGTAAACCTTATCTGAAACATTGTGGATAACCTCAATTCAACCAAGATGGCCGGAGGAGTACCACTTGTAAACAATTACCAGAATTTCTTGTGTATCCGCGGGACAATTGAAATAAATTATTTCTTGGTTCTTCATTTCTGGAGGTGACATCGGCCTTTGGACTGCATGATGAGTTGAGAGCTTCCTACATACCGAAGAGGATCGTGGCTGAACCGTACCTTAAGGTGGAGGAAGAGGCACACACACAGAGTGGGTACGGCACCCCGGGGCAGGAACCACTTAGAGATGATTGACAGGAGCCGATGGCCGAGGGACGAGCAGACGTGTCCGGACCGGTTCCTGCTACCAGCCTTTCTTCTTCACCGCTGTTTATTTACTCGGCTACCTCACGCTAGTTGGCCTTAAGCTCCATCATTCCCAAGGTCTCGTGATAACCTCAACTTAAAACTCTATCCCAGTATAAGCTAAAGATATTCTCAGTATTAAAAAATAATCAATAACACATTACTGTATTTAGGATCCTTAGGGTATTTTTGCAACATTTTTTTAATTTTTATTAGTTACGCATATTCCTGGCTTACAATAAAAGAATAATAATAACAAAACAAAAATACAGAAAAAAAAAAGTACAATAGTAAAATAATACATAATGACACACACGAAAAAGATAATACTGCAAGTAGCTCAATGCCTACTTAATAAGTCTCTTGGCCAGCGCCTCAGCAGTCTTCTGGACGGATTATAAGGATTTGTAGCAGTCGATAGAGCTTGAGTAAGTGGATTTGAATTTAGAGTCAGTCTGTCATGAAAATTATTATAGCGGTCAGTGGTAGTTGCCGTGATGAAAGGAGTGTTAAGGTCAGTGTGTAATGTAAGGTTTGAAACTTTGGGTTCCGAAGGACTTTTAACTAGAATGACTGGATGATTTTTATATTTGATTTCTTTGCTGTTCCCCATGGTTCGATCCAAAGTGGTTTAATGAGTACTTTGTAAATAGTTAATTTATCAGTTACAGATAATTTAGAACGTCTGTCAAATAGCCTGGAAAGAAGTCCGTATCGCTGATTAAGTTCTTTCCTTTTTTGTTTTATGTGGTATTTCCATGTCAGTCGTTTGTCCAAGTGGAGAACCAAATATCGTACAGTTTTTGAAGGCGGTAGAGCGATATTATTAAAGAACACTGGAGGACAAGATTCATGTCTATTGTAAAGTTCTTAAATGTGTTAAACATCGAGAAAGTTATTTAAGATCAGTGTATTAAATATGGCCGCTAGTACAATCGATTTTAACATGGCTGGAATCTGTTAAAGATAGTGTTAATATCGTAAATGTAAGGGGTAGGTTATTGTAAGGTTTCCATCATCTGTTTACTACGCTTGTTTTTAAATGGAATGGGGTGTTAGAAAAGATGTTGAAGGAATCCGGAAAACGTTGGACAAAAGAAAAAATTAGTTTGTTTACGTACTTAAAGAAAACATAATGAAGTTTGAAGTGAATATTAAAGGGATGTTTGTTGCAAAGTTTTTAAATTTTCTTATAAATGTATGGTGTCATACTCCCCATATATACAGAGGTGCCCAGAAGGGGGTTTCATAGCGCAAGTTGCACCAACAAATTTTTTGAGGGAGCATATATTGACGGTTTTTTGAATTTTTGAGGAGGTTTATTTTCTATGGGGTTATGAATTTTCGGATTAAAGGATATGGGGAAAACAAGGAACAGACTATAGTATGTGTAATTTTATATGATCTACGATTTTTCTTATGTTACCTTAGCTTGCTCTGTTTTAAAGAAAAAGTGAGAAATAAAATATCTTGGAAGAAGGGAGATTGATTCTTGCGCCATCAACCTTGGGAATGGGCACACCTGCATATATAAAACAGAGTTCAAATAAAAGAAAAATAATTCCTCAGAAATTGGGAACGGAGTGGCCGAGCGGCTTAACGCTTGTGCTCAGTGCCGTGCGTTGCTCGTCAACTTGATGAAGTTTTGAAATAAAGAAATAATTATGAATTCGAATCCCGGTACCCAGTGGAACCTTTAACTCGGTATAATTCCCTCGCTCTATCCCCCGGCCTGTAATTTAACAGTACTACATTTATTTACGGAGTGCATGCCTCATGAGCCATACACATTCTCCTCAAATATACCAGATAAGAGCATACCATATATTAAGAGAGGATTCGGAAATGATTGCGAACCTTCAACAATTTTTAAAGGCATAAACAATTGTAACAAAATATACTGATCCAAAAGAAACTATTGTCTTAATTGGCATAATACCCAGAGGATTTAAGTCTGGACCATCTAGGCCAGCTACACAATGGCGAATAATGACAGATTCACAGTATTGTAGCTTTAACTTTTTTTTTAATTTAAAAGTTTTAAAAAAAGTTGAATCCTATATAAATTTCGGACGATTCCAAATTCTACCCTAATATTGCAAACTTCAAAAATCGAATTTATTTTTTTATAAAGCTTATTTTTATCTTTTCTGTAAAATTTTAGTTCAATTAAATACGCGTTCTCTGGCGTTCCTTAGTGATTTTATTTTTTTATTTTGAGGCTCACAAGCACGCGTTGTTCCCGGAAAACATTGTACAGAAGCAATTCTCCATGGATGAGGTGACTAAATAGAATGAAAAAAGAAAGGAAAAGTAGGCTCGTGCTCAGGACATAATTAAATTATTTTTTTTATTTTAAAAGAAGTTTTTATATGCATCTCATAAATTGTATCGGAAAGTATGATGAAGAAAAAAAAAAACGTAATATGAGAGGAAATTTCCATGAATATCTTAATCTAGATTTATAGATCCATCAAGACCTTATCTAACAATTGCATAATTTATTAATTTTAATGGCATTCTTAATCATCTTATTTAGAATTTCTTTAAACTTTCCCATTTATTCTCTCTGTTATTTAATCCAGAACAAAATCTGGAGGTGATCTTCGACCATATTAAAAAGTCACCCAAAAAATCTTTTAGCTATCCTTAAGAAATTTCTCCATTTCTGGTGTTAAATTTGGACAATTCTTTCGAAGTTGTTTCTGTAACAAAAGAGGCAAGTAGTGCTTAAATTGAACAGGGCGGTTCTGAAAAAAAATCACAGGGATTAAACTTGAACTGATGGAGTCACTTTGGTACAGGTTCTGTCACAATGAGGATGGAGCAGGTTTTCCTATAATCTGTTGATGCTAAAAATATGGCGGATCTGTTTGGAAAGAACCGTTTGTTTGGTGGATCCCAAAGGCTGTGAGCCTTGTCATTACACAAGCCAACTAATGTCTGCAAAATTGTGCTTTAACATAAAACAGGTTAAGTATGGCATATAACGGGTCTAATAAGGCCGCAGTGTATCTACAAAAAAAATTAAATATCTTTCAGTTTAATTATGACAGCATACCGATCAAAAAAACGGACAGAGTACGTTATTTAGAATTGACATTGGACAGAAGAATGATATAGGATTAGTATTGCCCAAAATCGGTCTTGGTCTTGTACCAAGGCTACCTAACTGTTGCAAGACCAAGACCAATACTCGTCTCGGTCTCGCATTTGGGCAACACTACATAGGATCCATAAAAAAAAAAAAAAAAAAAAAAAAAATGTGACATTAAATCACCGATTAAAACTATTAAAATCACTACTAAGACCATTCTAATCAAAAGCAAGACATATATTTATTCAAATGGATTTAGGGACTACAAGTATGCGAAATCGCAAAGCCAATACACACAACTGAAGAATTTTCAGTTGAAGATTCTACGACAAATTACAGAAGTACCATTCTACGTGAATAACAACACTTCAAACACTGACCAAAATCATAAACATACGAAAGAACTACGTACGATTTCATAAGTAAAATGGACACTACAACTTGCCAATAAAATAAATAGCCACAACTTTTATAATAGTGAACATTATAAGATGACTAAAAAAATGAAACAGAATGAGGGAGTCTATTTTTTTTTAATTTTATAAATTATGTAAGGTTTGTTTTATAAATTATGTAAGGAACGGAGAAAAATATATTTTTTTTATATGATAATTATGCTAACCCATATGCTGATAGTCGATAGTTGTTATTGATATAAGCGAATTAATAAATGAAAGTATAAAGAAAAAAGAATTATAAAGTAGAAATCAATATAACGGATCACAAAATTCGTACATTTGCATCTAAATTAAAACGAAATGAATGGTTTAAAACATTCCGTCTATTATAACATTCATTTAAAAAGAATCACGTCTTTGGCTTATATAATATATAAACTTGTAATAATATCCCAAAAAAAACCCATAGCAAAAATAAATTAAGCTACTGATTTACTATACCGTATATGTATCCGCGAAAGCTGCTAAATTGTGAATTTTAATTGCTGCGTTGAAATATAGATGTGCTAAAGGAAGACCGGATCCTGTAGTGGAGCTATTACAATTGCACGGCCATCAAACTTGGTACTGCAATCAATCGCTAACAGCGCCTTCGGTATATTTTCGCCAAAATCGCCTCATTAAATTCGCTATAGTATATTGAGGTAGTTCGTTAAACTCTACTCGTGTGATGGCTACCTGTTTTTAGACGGATGGGCTCGAAATATATTGCCTCCGGAATCGTGTTCCATCAGCTGTGTAAGAAAGGACTGCTGATTGGATACAGGAGAGTTTTGGTATGCATCGCCTTTAACATACATCAACTCTTAAGGAATATTTTGACGTAACGTACAAGTACTTGCAGAATTATTTGACTAACTTTTATTTCTTCTTGTAAGGTTGAATAATCCTCAACCAGTTCTATGAGTTTTCTGCAAGTATTATGTATCATGCCAATGATAGCTAAATGATTAAATATTTAATCTATTTACTAAAGGTCAATATAAAATAGTGTATAGGATCTAATCGATTATTTTTGTGATATTTGAAAAAAAAATTGGCAAACTTCAAATTGTTCTAAGTAAATATTTACTGATCCATTACTAACCTTTTGAGTAAACCTTCAAAGATATATTAACTTATACAATGTGGTGGATACAAAAAATAAATTAGTCTATGTATATTGCCATTCCATCCCCCCTCTGCTAATACTATATAGAATCATTTTCTAAATATTATGTATCTCTGTAGATCTCACTAATTTTTTGGCATCTTTTCAATCAAACTTACTTAAATTATAAAATTCAAGTAATTTTGTGACATTACTGGATAAGAAAATTAACAATTTCTCAAATCACAGTTTCTTACCGGAAGTTAGATTCACAGTTTGATACAGGAAGTTACAGAGGAACCTAACCGTAACGAGCTGACTGTATGAAGGGGGTTCGCCAAATTTGAAAGTGGTGATGCAAGTTTGGAAAGACAGACTGGCTCCGAGCGACCATCTGTCGGAACATCTGCAACGAACGCAGGAGCTTTTGGAGAGCGGATACCCTAGTTTGTATCCAAGAATCGGAAGAATGTTTTATCGCAGAAGTCCAACGCCCGTACACACACTTCCCAAAGAAGCAAAACCTTGCTGAAACGGATGCCATCGAACTACAACTGCAGCTACCCTTTAGCTCTGACCCTTCGGACTTATTATCTTTTCTGAAAAAAAAAATTCACATTTTTCAGGGAAATACATTTCAAACAGGAAAGGTAAGAACTGGATTTTTCTCAGTCAAAATTCAAATTGGTTCAGGCACGTAATCGAAATGCTGGGTTCTAAATGGCAACTAACCATGGAATACACAGGACTTCACTTCGGAAGTTAGAAGAAATTGGATATAAGAAAAAATAAACTACATTTAAATTCTTAATACGGTATTTTGTTTTACTCACTCCAATATTTTTATATAAATAAATAAATCAATACTACAACATCCCATCAATATTACAACTAATCCAATATTTTATTCTATTACACCTACTCATCTAATATTAGTTTTTTGATGGATCAAATGGATCAAGAAAGTGTTTGTCAACAGTTCATGTCCTATTAAGCCCACTAATTCAGACGAGCCTGGATTTGAACCTTGTTCGTTCAGATAGATATCTATTTTATTTTAATTAATATATTATTTTCTAGTACATGATTCACATTATATTACTAAAATTGATTTGGTGATCTCTCTTTAACACATCAACATACTAATGTCATAATTCTTAATCTCCAGTGACACTATACGCATCCATCCTGATATTTTGTAGTTATAACTCAAGATTATAATCGCTATAAATTCATATGGTTTAAAAAAATAAATTCAGAAAAAAATGAACCGTATCGTACCATTCAGAGTGTGAATATCTAATAGTATCAATATGAAATGGTTATTTTTCGTTTAATTGAATTTGTGCCTTTGAAAAATATTTAAAGCTTGAAGTTTTTCAAGTATTTTTATTATATCTAACATGTTAAAATAACATTTCAAATGTAGAATATTTTGGCGAAGAAGTTTTGCTCTCGACAGAACGTAGCCAGTTCAAGGATGCCCATTGTCAGTCACCGCTGATACCGTACGGCCTGTTATGCCTTCTAAGGTGATCTGGGATACCTTGAGTTCCTATGGGAACCGAAAGAACACTTCGATATACCACATCATCCATATATTTCTCCATTATTTAAGTATATATTAAACTGAAGTTTCATAATAAATAAGGGAGGTTATGCGAGGTCAAATAGTGATATCACATTTGTACTAATCTGATTATCTAATATCTAGTTTTCTGTGCTTATTTTCTTGTTTATTTCGTGTTTATTATCGTTCATTACTTTTCTAGTTAGTTTGTGTTATTTTTTGTATGTGTTTTGTTGTTATGGCTTAGTTTATTGTAAATATTATAAATAGCGAGGTTAGGAGTGGGACATTTCATTAACTTTCATACAGAGTAGATTCTTGTGAACTATTCTACAGTGGGTGGAAAGCACCATAGGAAGCCCTAGTGAAGATAGCTTATTTACTTGCTTGTGTAGGAACAAATTTAGTAAGTATATAGAGTACTAGACTTTTACTTTTACCACTAGTGATTCCTGCTGTTCGGGCAAGCCCATTCTAATAAGACATTTAAAAGTGTATTAAGAGGCCCCTTAAGGTAAATGAAAACAATTTCAGGTGAATATAGTTCTTCATTTAGTTCTTTATTAGTTATAGTTTAAAAGTGGAAGGTTATAAATTGCAGATAACGTTATCTCAGTTATAATAAACCCTATGGTCAATATCGAGATGGAGGGGGTACAAAAGGAAGGAAATCTCTCAAGAGCAGTGGCAAAACGACCAAGGAGGGTCTCTTCTCATTTACCAGAGGATTTGGAAGAGACTAGTACTAAAAGCAAACTTTGCCAGGCTAAAGATATACAGGAGAGCATCTCAATGGCCATTGAAAATAATGGAAAAAAATTAAGCTCTAGTGTCCGTGACCAGATTAATATCAAGGTACAATGCCTTGTTGATATTATTGAAAATCAGGAAAAGGAAAAAGAACAAGTTGGAGTCTCGGCCATAGTTCAAAAGGCTATTTTGGACACGCTTTCGTCACAGAAGGTGCATGATGTATTGAAACAAATTTTAGTAGATAAATCTCCGCAAAAATATACCGATACACTCACCACGTCAATTGGAGCACCTCACCAAGAACCTAAACGTTCGAAGGAACCTCAGACACAAGCCGAAAAAAACATTAATCAGGCTGGATCCTCAGCTGCCTCTGAATCCTTCACGGTGGTGGTAAGTAAAAGGAAAAAGAAGAGAAACAACGCTACCAGCAAAAAAGAGCCTGATGCAAAGGAAAATCCAATCGACAAACAAGGTACAAAACCAAAATCAATAGCGGAAATAGTTAAATCATTGCCAGCTAAACCGACTCAAACGCCAAGACCTACATATGTCACTATCAGCGGAGTAGGCAAAACTCCGGTAGACATTATTAATGGCTTGCCATCGCCGGATGAAATAGGTGTGAAGGCGTCCATAGTCCGAGCGACAAAGGCAGGCTCTGTCTTGGTTCGCATGGATGATAGGTCCGAAGCCACCAAAGTAATCGGGTGGCAGGGGCTGCGTGAAAAAGGACTGCAAGCAAAACTTGCTATGAAGAAGAAGCCCAAGATGGAAGTAAAAGGTGTGCCTCAAAGCTGGACATCTATGCAGCTGTTGGAATTTCTATGGGGAAGAATATCTGAAAAATCGGGCGCCACAACACTTGTTCCTGATGACATTCGGCCTCTTTTCTCTTCAATAGCAAGGAATGGTTTTACTAAGAATTGGGTGATCGAAGTTCATCCAATGGTTAGATTTATACTCTTAGAGACAGCCAGCTTAGATGGAGGATGGTGGTCGATGTCCTTTAAAGACTACATCGACGCTCCACGGTGCACTAAGTGTCAGGGCTACGGTCATACTAAAGCAACTTGCCCAGTAGATGGCGTAGTCTGTATCTGGTGTGCAACTATTGGCCACATGCTTAAGGACTGCCCCCAAAAAAAAGAGTTGACTGGTCCGACCTGTATAAACTGCGAGCGGGCCAATGTCCCATCTAGCCAACGGAAGCATAAGGCAGGCAGTCGTGAATGCCCTGTGCACTTAAAGTGGGCCAAGGAGGTGGCAAAAAAGACTTTTTATGAATAGAATCACCATCCTCCAACTGAATATGGGCCGCCGACGCATCGTGGCAGATGAACTTCGAGCTCTCTCCCAGCGATTCGACGTCATGGCGGTCCAAGAACCATGCTGCCGTGGGAACATGGTCACGGGGTTCGGCCTCGCATCGAGGGTTATCGCCCTGAGCAGTGGAGAGAGGAGGCCCAGGGCTGCCATAGTGGTCAATAACCCAAACCTCGATGTGATGGATCTGAGGCAGTACACCACGCCGGATAATGTCGCTTGCTTCATCAGGTGGAGTAACGTTACTTTTACGCTTGTATCGGCTTACCTACCTGATGGAAATGATATTAACGAAGACATATCCGCCATGGAGATGATCACAGCTTGTTCTCGAAACGTGATCATATGCTCAGATACCAACTCCTGGAACACGGTTTGGGGGTCCAATCGAACAAATAGAAGGGGTACTAAGCTCGGTGATTTCATATCTAGGAGTCAGCTAGTAGTAATTAACGATCCTTCTGCCATCCCTACATTCTCTAGTGCTAGGGGACAGAGTTGGATTGATGTGACTCTGGCATCACCGCAGCTGGCTAACCGCATCACCGATTGGGCCCTCGGATCTGATACGAGTTCCGACCATCACTCAATAGTGTTTAGTGTCGTAGAAAATGCGACACTTACAAGTTCCCACGGCATAACTAAAGGCTATATTACAAAAAGAGGAAACTGGAGTGCCTTCCGGTCCACGTTAGAGGGAAAACTCGTTGACAATGAATGGGATGCGGCGGAGACGGATCTGACTGATGACCTAGATTACAGAGTCTCCAGGATAACAGATATCATCTGTGATGCTGCAGAGGAAACCCTCCAGCACCGGAAGGCAAGAGCTCGACCAGTCCCATGGTGGACGCCGGCCCTCACTATTATGAAGAGAGAACTCTACAAGGCACGGCGGTCGTACCAGAGGTGTAGTTGTGACGAGAGGCGCACTACACTTCGTGACGAGTACAAGTCTAAGGCCAGGACATACCGAAACTAAGTGCGGTCACTAAAGCGGAAGTCTTGGGACGAGTTTATCGTCGAGGAGTCATCCAAGAACCCCTGGGGTATCCCTTACAGAGTGGCCCTGGCTAAGATGAGTCCACAACAGGTGATTGCTGCAATGAAGAGCGGCGATGCCCAGGCGACCACTCTGGAGGAGACGGCGAAAAATTTCATTATAGAGACCTTCCCCAGAGATGATCCATCCCAAGATGACGAGAGAGACGCGTTTATTAGACGCACTACGGTATGCCCACCCGGTACAGACTTGTGCCCACCCTGGGACATATGGGATCTCCGTACTGCCGTGGATAGACAAAGGCTTGGTCGTGCCCCAGGTATTGACAATATTGATACGGCAATCCTCCGAAATAGTATTCCCTACATTGAAGATCAACTCCTGGCAATATTCAATGATTGCTTAGATAGGGGCTACTTCCCAAAAAAGTGGAAAATTGCCGATCTCAGACTTATTTACAAGGGAGGTGACAAGGATAAACAAATGGCAAAGTCTTATAGGCCTATCTGTCTCCTCCCTGTTATGAGTAAGGTGTTGGAGAACATGATGGTCACGAGCCTACAGCCTATTTTTTCGAGAGCTTCCCATCCACGGCAGTATGGATGTACCAAAGGCAGGGGAACTGCAGATGCCCTGCTGAGAGTACGCCATGACGTTGAAGAGAAGGCGGAGAAGTATGTCATGCTCCTCTTGTTTGACATCACCTCCGCCTTCGATAGCGTATGGTGGCCAAGTGTACTCCAGCAGCTGCAGAAATACGAGACTCCTAGCAACTTGTACATTTTGATGAGAAGTTATCTCCAGGATAGAACGCTCCGAATAAGAGGTAATTTCTACGAAGTAGAAGATAGTATGGAGAAAGGCTGTCCACAGGGCTCTGTCCTTGGCCCTGCTCTGTGGAAACTTGTCTTCGACGAGTTGCTGGGTGTGCTCGAAGAAGAGCAGTTCTCCGCCACAGCTTTTGTGGATGATTTAGCCGTTGTGGTGGCGTCGAACAGCAGAGCCAGGTTGAAAGAAGAAGCTGAGCGGTGCGCCAACCTGATAGAAAGATGGTGCGAGATGAAGAAACTGCGGATGTCAGCTGCAAAAACACAGGCTATCCTCTTGAAAGGCAAGACTGATAGGGCTCACCCTATTACAATGATAATCCAAGGATCGAGAATTCGTCCGAGTGAGGTTGTCACCTACCTCGGAGTCAGAATAGGAAGAAATTTCAACGTGTCACCTCACTTGGACTATTCGAGAAGTAGGGTGACCCTAGCGCTTAATGGACTCAGTCGTATCGGGGGTGCATTTTGGGGCCTCAGATACCCAGCGACTAAGACAATTTATAAAGGTGTAGTTCTGGGTATTCTGAGGTACGCGTCCCCAGGTTGGTTTCTGCATCTCTCGCACCACCAGAAGAGGAGGTTGGCTTCGATTCAGCGGACGGCTCTGCTGCGCGTCACCAGAGCTTTCAAGACAGTGTCTCATGAGGCAGTACAGGTCCTGGCAGGAGGTGTTCCTCTCGACCTCCTGTTGCAGGAAGACATGTTAAAGCACCAGCTTTCAAGAGAAGGCTCGGCAGGTCTACCAGAAAATCTCCGTGAGAAGATTAACCAACAGCCAGGTAGATGGAAAAAGATAATACAAGACTACACCCTTGACGAATGGAACCAGCGATGGGTAACAACTCCGAAAGGAAGTACTCTTAGAAAATATTTTCCCACCATCGGTTCCCGGTTAGCAGCAAAATGGGTGGAACCTGGTTATTGGGTCTCCCAACTACTCACTGGACACGGGGGCTTCCGAGCAAAGCTCTTCCAATTTGGAAAGAATATCGACCCCTTGTGCCCCAGTTGCGGAGTCCCAGCGACTGCCGAGCACATTGTCGTAGCATGTACTGCCTATGAGGCACAGAGAGCAAAACTGCTCAGGGAAACCGGTCTCTACATTTTGACTGAAAGGGAGCTCCCTCAACTCATGAGTGAGGAAAACTATCCTCATTTTATAGATTTCATTGCAAAATGGAAATCCATTATAGGCCCAACTCATTTCTACTTGGGAAGAAGAGGAGCTGCACCGCCTGGAAGGCCGCCGGACGGAGTAGCAGAAGAAATCCGTGACCAAACTTAGAAGAAATGTAGTTGAAATATGGACCCAGTCTATAAATATTGTTTTTCTAGCAGCAGTGTGTTGTTACGCGGAAACGCTTAACATCTCACTGCTGCTAAAACCCGTATTGCCTATCAGGCACGGCAGGGATGTAAATAAATAAAAATAAAAAAAACTGAACTTTATTTGTAAACACAAATATTTTTTTAAAAAATATTTACTAAATTTAAACCAGATATACTGTTACAAATATGAAAGATGAAACATAGGTTATAAGGAAAAGGGAGAGTGACAAACAGCACAAATGATGGAAAAATATAGATATGTTAAGCATAAGCAAGGACATTACCCAGCAGCACCTTCACTCTAAATTTATTCCATTAATTTAGAAAATCAGATCTCTCATCCAGCTTCTTTTTGGTTGCTTCCTGAAGAACATATCAGCCACTGCCATATCGTTTATCTTTTTTCATTTACGTGAAGTTAATTATGATAACGGTAACGAAGAGTAAGACGTGTGTTGGTCAAAATATTTAACACTTGGTTCATGTAAGTCGATGTAGAATTCTGTTACTCACGAACCAATGAGCTTCTATTATTAATCTTAAAATTTTGGATTGTTAAGATTTTCATTCACAAAGTACACTTTTTGTCCAAAAATCTGTGAGGTATATATCGATATTAAGCAGTTATGTGTAAGTACTTATCCAGTTTCTATTAAAGTATCATTTTTGACAATTTTGAAAATAGAGTACTGGGATTTAAGTTGTTTGTTTAAAGTCTTTTCATTTGGATGAATAGTCAAATAAATCATTAATTAACATCATTTCTAAAAATGTTTAAATAATGCAGAATATGCATGTTCAAGTTTAATTAAGTAGCTATTCATTCACATATTATAACTTACTATTTAAAACAAGATAAAATTAATATAATTTTATTTAAAATAATTTAGAACCTAAATTTTTTTCTTATTATTTAGTTATTTATTAATTTTTAATTTTTTTTTTTTTTTGCAGGTAAATGCGACAGACCATTGTAAAGTTTCTGATATGACCTTTTGGATTTATAAATCAAATATTACGTAAGAGTTTTAAATATTTAAATTATTTTTAATTTTGTTTTTTTTTTACCATACACACACCTTTATACCTGCCTAAGTGATTGTTAAATTGTTTGAAAATGTATCATTTATAATTTTATTATAAGTAAGATATTTGTCTTTTCTAATTATTTATTACATTCTAAAAATTTACAATTCACCATCATTGTGAATGTTATTTTTTGAAAATTTCACGGAAACAAAACAAAATATATATTTTTTTAAGTGGAGTACTTCCTCAATACCGATAGTTATGATTTAATTAATTAAATTAATTAGCTTCGGAGATTTTTATTTCTATAAACTCTCAAAAAAAATAATAATAACTGTAATTAATAATTGCACTCAATAACTATGAAATGTTTTAGTTATTAGCCAGTATATCCATGAATTTCTTCTAGAAACATTTAAAATCCACTTCCGTCTCATAAAATGAAGCTTTCAGGTCTATTTTGGGAGATTTTAACGGTGGGTAAAATAATAGCGAGTTTATCCCTTATTCAATCTTACACATTTTTAAAACCACCGAATTTGAATAAAATCTATTGTTTAGGATTTTTTTTTTTTATTGACATCAAAAAAAGTAATTTTAGTAAATAGGTACCTATCTTTCTTTATATAATTTAATTCACAACAAACAATTTATTTCGAAGTATTTTTAAATAATCTTATCTGAACCTAACAGTATTTTTTATTAATCATAGCATGTTTTATTGCAGTTGTTAATGACCGTGCATCAACGGCTAGGAAATGCATAAAGTTAATGAAATCATAATATAGAGAGATCATCCCAACTTAGGATCCGAAGAAATGACGAGGCCATAGTAACTTACGACCATTAATAAAACTACTTTAACTGGCACGTTAGGAGTAAAAATCGTTAAATCTTGATGTTTCAGTCACACAGTCTCAGGAAAAATTGTTGTGAAATAAAAATGTGTGAAAACACTCAAAGATTATGATAATAATATTTTTAAATTTATGAAAAATAGTTAGCACTTTTCCAATTACTATAAAGAATATATAAAAATTACCTAACTATTTGTTTTTGTCTCGAATTTAAAAAACGATAAACGTCTCAAACAAACTTCGACTGAGATTCCTGATAATTTTGTTTCATCCTTTTAATTCATGAGCCGACTACTTACCCATCTCTAAACTATTTTATTCACTCAAAGATAGTATAATAATAATACTTTATTTATTCTGTAGCAAGTCCCTTTAGAATAATATACAGAGATAGAAATGTGGGTTTTGGAGCCTCAGGGAACTATCACAAAAAACTAACACGAATAGATATAAATGAAGAATAGTGTAAGTTGTTTTGTAACTTTATTAATTAAAATATATTTAAAATATGCTTACACTAGGATTTTTGTCCAGAAATTTATACCAATGAATGTACTAATAGGTTGATTGGGTAGAATAGGAAATAGAATATTTTATTAGAATTTTCAAAATCTTTTCAAATGTAAAAATTTTGGCCATTAATTATATACCATTGATCGATATACTCATGATGTATATATGAAAAAATTGGAGCCTACGATATAATAGTTAGAAGCATGTAATAATTCCCTTAAAATCAAATGATAGGAAAATTTTGAATTTAAACATTCCTACCAATGGGTAGTTTCCCTACAAGGCTATTCATGTGATTATATTTCTATCGTCACATTTACTAGATGTGTTTTTAATTATTATAGTTGTGAATTTTATGAGTAAAACATTTACATTTCGCACTCAGTTTTCTTGAGTGAAGAGAATTAGCCGAACCTATTTAGTGTATATAATACTTGGAAATCAATTGTAAATTCTTTCATTTACTTTCACCAAAGAGAAAATAATTGAAATTTCAATATAATTAAATGCTAATTATAAAACTTGAATAATTCATAACATTCCATATTAATAATAACAATTAACCCCAACTCGTTTCATACAGAAATTGCCTACTTTGAATTTTTATTGAATCTCTCTTAAGCCTTCTTTCCGTTTGGATTCAATTCTTGCACTTTTTTGTCTCCTTTTTTATATCATAAGATAACAAAAGAACAGTTACTGGACGGAAACAAAAACACAGAACAACAAAGGCATATAATAAAGCTTTTTGCATAAATTTTATTATATTAATATTAATTGCGTAATAAACTGAGTTAATTTTAAATATTCTCTCACCTTAAAAAGGTAGTAATGGCGTTTATTAACCTAAATGATCATAACTAATATTAGAATTATTTTCGTGAATTAAATAAAAAAATTATAATTGACTTCTTAACCGAAATAACAAAGGTTAATTTCCAATTCTAAACTTTACTATTATAAATATTTAAATTGAAAAAACGAAAATTATTTTTTTTAAATATTTTTATATAATTATAGATTTTTTTAAAAAATTCTAAATCACTTTCCACAAAAAGAACAAAACGTGCCTAAAGAAGTTTTTACTTCTAAAAAGTTTAACAAATTATTTTATTTGTTCCTTTGTCTATTACTAAACAAACGATAATTACTCGAGATGATAAAATAACAACGTAAAATTATTTATTTAATTATAACCAAAGATTTTAACTAAATCTTTCGGTAGTCTTTTCTTAAGGTTTTGAACCCCGTGCTTTGATCTTAGATGGCGGAGGCGGTGAAACCTCTAGAGCTGCCTACTCAGCCCAAGTAAGGAAAATGGTGGGAGTCGGTTCCTGTTAGTTGTCACCATATTGGTATCTCATGAGGATATCTCATTGGGTTTTCCAACCTTTTAAATCTTAATTTATTTGCCAGTTCGACATCTCTTAAGCAGAGATAAAGTCTACCGAATAACGTTTTAGGTTCATGATAATGTGAAGAATGAAAAATATAATTTATATTGGGACAAAATGTTTCCTAAGATAAAATCGTATACTAAAATCAATTTTCTATAACAGTAGTTTAAAGATTTTTACAAAACCGTCGGTTCAATGCTGAAATGGAGTATCTTAAAATTCATACTGCAAAATTTTATTTGAATGGTTAAAAGTTCAGTTTACTTCACTCTTGGAGTTAATATTATATGTTATTTTTAAAAAAAATCCAACAAAGAACAAAAATAAAAATAAATTAGCAGATACAAAACTATGGCGTTGCACCAACGAATAGTATTAGATTGTTCTATTTTTGTAGGGGGATTATGAGTCGCAAATATAAAATAAAACAATAAGTAAAAATTGATGGCAAATAAAAATTATAAAGTTTTATCACTTCAGATTCCTAGACCAATTGTTGATACTTCTACAATCAAATAGTTCTAGACGTTATTTCTTTTGTTTTATTTACTTCCAAATATTCATTATCTCGTGATAAGAATTAGCAGTCAAAATATTATAATATCTCCTTGCATTTCTAATACGAGAAGAAATGAAAAAAACAATTTTTTTTGTAAACACATTAATGAAATGGTTGTACTTTTGAATTTCTGGTCTATTTTTTTTTTTTTTTTTTTTTGTGTGTTTCTGGACTGTAAACTGTTTGCAGGCCAAAAGTACATAATGTATTTATTTACAATGATTGAATTGCCTTTATAATTTTACCATTTATTTAAGCCATAACAATATTTCACGCCAATTAGCTCATTTTTAAGTTATCTATAACAAGTCACAAAATGTCAGTAATTATGATCATAGATTATCTAGCGGCAATTCAAATTTATAATGTCAATACTGTCATGACAACATACCAAAAATCTACGACATCTCCAACATATTTTCATATTATATAATTAAATTTTTATTATTAGTTTTGGTTACAAATACATGTCAATTAAAAAAATTGTTTTATGACTTGTTATAGATAACTTCAAAACGAGCCAATTGGCCCGAAACGTTATTATGATTTAAATAAATGGTAAAATTATAAGGGCAAATCATTCCTAGAAAACGAATCATGTATCCTTCCGCATATAAGCATATTACACGAAAATACACAAGAAATTCTAAAAGACGATTTATAAATTGCCGTTTACATTATATCACTCGTTACTAACCTTTAGCAAAAAACAGCCGTTTATATTATTTCACTGTATTCTAACCTTAATCAAAAGGCAGTAGTTTTAAGAAATACTTGAATACACGTATTTTTGTCCACAAAATCAATCAATATTACTTATGTAATAAAAATATATATTTTTCACTACCCTAATTTAAAAAAAAAAATCTAGTTGAGCACATCACTTAACTATATTTACTTATTTTTTTTCTAAACCGAAAGATTTCATAATTGCTATTCTTTATGTTTTTTGTAGTATAGATTATTATTAATTTTTGAAGTAGTTTTATTTTATCTTATATTCTGTATTACATACTAGATTTCATTTTTTTTTTCAATCATATCCTAAAACACATTATATATTTAAGATGAAATGTAAAATAACGCTATCCTCTTATTTAACTTAACATTTAAAAAAAAATGTTTTGCATCACCCCACTGTGAAAGGTCAGATCTAAATATGGGTAAGGTGTTGTAACTCCCCAGCAATAATACTGATAAAGTTGTCTGAGAGTTACATTTTGCAGACAAGTATATCTCATCTTTCACAGTTAGGTGAAACAAAACACCAATTTTTTTAAATATAAGTTACTTTCGTTATTGCTACGTTAACGTCCACAACATATTAATATTTTTCTGATACCGTAAACGCGGAAACTTGGTCCAAACTTAACATTTTGGCGAGTAGAGTTGTTTAAATTAGAATCATTTCTTTGTCTACACCTTCCGTAAAAAAAACTATGGTAACTTCTTACATTCTTTTCTCGACCGTCATGAATGTGTTAAAATTATATTTAAATACATCTCTAATTTAGTTATTGTATTTCTTATTTAGCTACAGATTCATTTTTTTCTATTATAGCTTTATTAGCCAATTTTTCGACATCATGACGCCACAAAGTGTCTAAAGGTTTTATTTCCAGTTCAACTATTCATTAGCACCTGTCGAGAAACTGTAGACAATCAGCAGACGGATTGATTGAAATAATAAAAATAATGACATGTCAGGCTCCGAGAAGAATAGCTCTCAGTAGTATAGCACTTAGCAGTTATAGCAATATCTTTCCTGGATTGAATCAATTACCATGGTTTGATAAGGGAGATCTCTCATCCAGCGCCTTTTTAGCCCCCTCCTCGTATAGATGGGTTCGTCAGCTAACAGCCATATCTCTTGTTAGTATTCTTGCACTCTTAATATGTTGGTTCCATATCATTCTTTTTATGACTTAATTTAGTTTTGCTACAATAGTTAATGTACATTCCAATGGTCGGTAAATTTTACATGTAATAACTATTTTCTGAAATATTTTCTTATTTGTTACCTCTGTACAGCATAGATGTGAGTGAAAACAACATAAATTTATGAATATATAAACATCCTCATAAATTTCTTCAACGAACTTCGATATAATAATCTATTCGTGAAATAGACTATTATTTAATAAGAGAAATCTGAAGCGCACAACACACAACTTTCACTTACCGCTCTACTTTGAATGAAAATTATTTTCTGGCAATGTTGGGCTATTATAAAATTCTTGAAGTGCATTTTCAACGGAGCTATGGTTTAAATCATACAGCCAACACATCATTAAGACCATTAAAATAACAAAAACCTTATTAATTATATCAACGGTAGGTTACTACATCTGTTTTTGTAAACCACATAACTCCAGGCTCTGAGCTATATATACATGCCTAGAGAGACTTGAAAGTACATATTATTACATATAAATTATTTTTATTATGTTCAATTATTAGGTATTATAATATGTTATTTTCCATATGTGAAATTTACTAAAATGAAATTACGAGATTTTCATTGCCTACCATAGACAGGTCAAAATTTGTCACACTAATTGTAGGTAGGTAATTTTGGGACTTCACAAAGAGGAAAATTCATCAAACTATGTACTAATTTAGTTTTTTTTAAAGATTACATGACGATTTTTGTGAAAATCTTAAAAATGTATTGAATCGATTCTATTGTATAAAGTGCCACTTTCGGTAAGCCCATTTTGCCGAAATAGTTGTTGTAACATCACAGGCATATACTTACCTTACATATGCATTTAAGACACGGTTTTTCGTTTTTGAACTATACTGTTCACACACACACAGACCATTTTGTGAGACTTGGCTATTTGGACTCAGGGAACTTTAAAACGTGTATTTCCGCTGAAAACTCACTTTAAAAAATGAATACGAATACAATACTTTCCCTTACTATATATTACATATATTGGGGATTGAAAGTAAACATACGCCAAAACGTTTTAAAGGGTTATAAAATATTTATTAAGGAAGGAGATGGTCCGGGGTTGCGGTCATAAATAGATCATAAATTTATTTAATAAAATAGTTTTACCACTATTTAGCCTATTTATGACCGCAACCCCGGACCATCTCCTTCCTTTATAATACAACGGTCAACTATTAAATATTCAAAATATTTATTTCTACTAATTCCATTATATTCATTGAATTTTATTAATCATTAAAGTTGTTATTTTGCATTCTGCTTTAGCAATGTAAGGACTTTTACTGCTTTATCAGGATTCTATTATGTTCGTTTCCTCATTGAATATATTAATGTAAACGAACTAATTATTATAAAATTAATATCTGAAACTATGGGGATATTCAGAAAAAATACATCTGCATTTTATGGCTTTCTTATATTATATAGTTTTATGTCCGGTTTAATAAATTAATAAAAAAACTTTAATATTCGATTTATAATAAATCTAAAATATTAAACGCAATATATACATAACAAATTATACAACTGTCGGTTTACGATACTGATTTCATATTCATGATCGTCATAATGGCAAGCTTTAAACGCTTGTATTATTTATTACTTCCATGTTTTTTAAAGGTGAATGCCAAAGATTTTTGCTGTTGGATCGGAAAAAGAGGTGCTCGAAACCGGTAAAAGATTTATCAAACTGGTTCCTTAATCTTTCTTTCATTTCTCCTTCGGGAGGAAGGCCTCGTCTCGGAGATATTAATAATTCATCGGAGGTTGGAAGAGCATTAGTCATATAGTCTATATAGCGAAGGACATGACCGCTCTCGGAGGAGTCCAATCGACAATGGGACAGCTGACAATGCCCTCATTGAAACTTTTTTATAGGTTTTTCTTTGAGTCCTCTGCCTCAACCTGGACGCCTACATGTGTGGCCGCAGGCTTTCTGTTTAACCGAGGGCACGCGGCGGAAAGTAACCACGTAGTAGTAGGTCTATCATTCTATAGGTTCTCTTTCTTTCTTTTCTTTATTTCTTAGTGCTTATCTTGGAATGCCGTTTATGACAGTAGTGCAGAGAGTAAAAATATGCATACAAAATATTTTATTAGGACCATACAATAATAATAATAATAATGTACTGATGCCAAAGTCAACAGTGGCAGGCACGAATCGTTTAAAATTACCTCTTGATGTGCTGAAAGAGGCTCAACACTTAGTTCTCTTAGGCACAGCAAATATTGTCAGAAAAATTTTAAACATAAAAAGTGTTTTTTTTTTTTCTATAAAAAAATATATTTGCACCTGTCAACTTATTGTAGACAATCAGCAAATGTGATGGCGATACATAAAATAATGACATGACAGGCATAGGGAAGGAAAGTACTCAGCAGTACCTCTTCCCTAACTTGTTCCAATTACTTAAGTTGTTCAAGGAAGGAGATCTCTCATCTAACGCCTTTTTAGTCTCCTCCTCATATTCTGGGGTATCTCAGCTGTGGCCATGTCTCTTATTATGTCCATTTAAATTTGTGTAAAATCGTTGATAAAGGATCGTTATATGTTGATCACCTGTTGGAAAGTGGAGATAAGTATGTAGAGTTTTGTTAGTCACGTATCAAGGTGCTTTCGTTATGAGTCGCAATAGTTTTTATTAGAACGTTTGAAGTTTTTGTAGGTGGGTCTTTTTAGCGATGCCGTATATTTGTGATGGGTACGTCCATATGGGCTTAAGTAGGTATGTATACGTATTAAAAACAAGTTAAAGAAAATTTAATAAACAAATAATAAATAACAATATGAAGGTGACTGGACTTCTGGTCTCCCATCTTCAAAAACTCACCCCGCAAAGCGAGAATACAAAATAGAAATAATAATAACAACGCTTTATTTATTCTGCGTCAAGTTCCTTTAGAATAATGCACAGCAATGGGGATGTGGGCTTTGGAGCCTCAGGAAATAATCACAAAATAGACAGATTTATATAATGAATAAATAAAAGAAAAGATTACTATTTACCTCTAAACTTCAATCAAGAAAAAAAAGGAAATAAACGTATTTAAAAAACTAATTATTTATATACATATTTACAGCATCTATTTACAATTATACAATTTTAGGTGAACTGAACGAATAAAAGGCGATTGAACAGGTGGGATTTAAATGTGGGGAGGGTATTGGGTATTGGAGCGACAGATGTAGGATGGGATAGAATTCCGGTTCAGTGCTTGCCTCCGAAGCCATTAAAACAGAAACAACTGAGATAAATCTACGAGTAATAGCCCCTGTACTAGTAATAAACAGTATACAACTAATTAACAAATAATAACTTTTAGCCGCTCTCCAGATAGTGAAAATACAAATTGGTTTGCAGCTAGAACACTTGATGGAAGAACCAGGACCGAATCCAGGATTTACTTTTAGTGGTGCTTTTTTTTTCCAAATATCGGTTATTACTCTGAATGAAGAATAAAAAACCAATGAAATATTATAATTTATGCCGTAATATGAAATGATGTTTAAGTAGTCATTTTGATAATGTTTATATGTTCATTAATTTCTGTTTTTTCAACTCATAATAATCATTAATTTCTGATGATTTTGAAAATCAGTCAGTTAATGAAAACCAATATTTTTCTGACCTTTACTGTTCTCACTCACATCTATGTCATACAGATGGAAGAAACAAGTTTATTGAACATAGTTTTGAGAAAATAGTTATTACATCTAAAATTTGCCGACCAATGGAATGTACATTAACTATTGTGGCATAGCTAAATTAAGTTTAAGAAGAATGGTATGGGGCCAACATATCAATAGTGCAAGAATACTAACAAGAGATATGGCTTCAGCTGACACACCTATCAATAAGAGGACGGGACTTAAAGGCGTTGGATGAGAGATCTTCCTTATCAAAGAATGGTAATTGAATCAAGCCAGGAAGAAGATGGATATAACAGCTAAGTGCCAAGCTACTGAGAACTATTCTTCCCGGAGCCATGGCATGTCATTATTTTTATTATTTCCATCAATCCGTCTGCTGAATGTCTTCAGTTTCTCGACAGGTGCTGATGTATATATGAACTGGATAAAAAAACCGTTAGACATATTTTACCGTCAAGCTGTTGAAAATTTGGTGAATAAACCATTAGAAGAAAAAAAAAAAGAATCTGTCATTAAGAAAGTAATAAAATAAACAAATTAAAGAGGTATTTTAATACAACCATGGCGGTCGAAAAATATTGTAAGAAGTTACCATAAAATTCCCAGATTACCCTAAAATCCATAACTGCCCTTAAACAACTCCTAAGATTCCGTGATTGTATTCCTCTAAAAACCAGACAGCTCCTTGTAACCTCTCTTATTCCTCCACTTCGACTACGGCTGCTTGGTGTATGGAGGGCTATCTGCCAGGCTGGAATTGAGACTAAAAAGACTCATGAATTGTTTCATAAGATTCATTTTCGGGATCCCCAGACGTTCACATGTTTCACTATGGTACACCGAGTTGAAGTGGCTTTAACCTACTTCCCGACGACAATTCCTTCTTGGGGTTTTCCTTTTCCAAGTCTTCAGAACTAAAAACCCTCTCTACATCCTGGAACTTCTTACTGTGCGCTCTTCTATCCACTCTCTCAATACTAGGTCTCAACCTATAGACTTATATATTCCCTCCCATAAAACTTCATCCTTCAGCAAATCCTTCGTCATTCGTGCTGTTTCCTTATGGAACTCACTTTCTACCCCCATGCGTCAATCCTCATCCACAAATTCCTTCAAACAACTCCTGTTCCAACACCTACTCCACATTCAAACTTCCCCTAACATGTAAAATTGCTTGCATCTATACAATGTTTAATTTCAATCCATTGCACAATTGAAATAAGAATTAACAATAAATTAGTTGGTATTTTTATTATGTCAGACTAAGATACATAAATTTGTAACTCTGTTATTATTCTTAGGGGACAGTAGTCCCAGAATAAAATTATTTTTTCATTTCATAAAATAGGCAACATAGAGGTTTTTTTCCCCAAATATCGGTAATTACTCTGGAAGAAAAACAACCTACCAATGAAATGTTATATTATAAAACGATGTTTCAGTAGCCACAGGATGTTACAAGGATGTTTATATATTCATTAACTTCTGTTTTTTCAAATAATAATAATAACCATTATTTTGAGCTCCGGTCAGTTAACGAAAAAACAATATTTCGTGGCACCTTCATTGTTTTCACTCAGATCCATGCCCTACAGAGCAAAAAAAAACAAGTTTATACAAAATAGTAATTACATGTAGTAATAGTTAATGTGCATTAACTATTGCGGCCAAACTAAATTAAGTTTCAATAAGAATGATAATGTGGCAACATATTAAGAACTTAAAAAACATTAAACCTGAGACTACGAATATTAAATTCACATTATAGACGTGTAAATTGCAAACTCTTCAGTCAAAACTTTCAGGGCGTATCAGCCGTCTGGTTCGGCAGTAACACTACTTTACATAAAGACCTTAATGTGGCAACAATTACATATAAAAATAATATGCAATAATATTTCTTATAAAAAGTCATAACTTGAATTGGAAGAAACTTAATGGCCTTACATTTAAAGTATGTTTAAACTAAAAGTAAAAACTAAAAGTGAATTTGATCAATAAGGAAACTTGACTTCCTGAACAAGTCATAATACCGATCGAGTTTATAAAAAGCTTGTGAGTTCCCAAGTTTGTAGCTAGTAAACTTGTCTAGTTTAAACCAGTCTAAATTAAAAACTACTTCTAAACAAAGTTCTAGTACGATTGTTTAATAAAAATAAAAACATAAAAAGGAAATTAATAGAATAAAAATTAAACCATACTATCTAATAATATTTACAATAAAATTTATGAATATATTTGTCAGTTAGATGATGAGTTCAGAGATTCAGAAGGGCCTTCGGTCATCGCTTCTTATTCAAAGGCTGATTCACCGAACAAGGGTCCAGGTATAGTCACTTCTAAAAATACATCCTCGTCCCGGAAATCGTGGACATAACAAGGATGAGTATATATCATTTATCACGATAATTAACAATTGAAGGCTGTTGATTCAATAAAAGAAAATAATTATTGTTAAATATATTCATATTCTACCATACGTCTTACCTCTCAGACAAGTCTAATTCCAAATCGCTTAGTTAAAGAAGAAATTTGTCTCTCGATATTGTATTTTTATGTACATACCAGGTATCACAGACTCTGATCAAAGGGCAAGATTTGCATCTCAAATTTAGTTGAAGATTAGCAAAGAGCTGAATGAATTTTTTTTTTTTTTTAGGACTAGGTGTGCCCATCCCCGTCAAGATCGATAGCGGACATCCTCCTATGAAGAAATTTGATTGCTTTCCTCTTCTTTAAAACAATACCAGTAGAAGTAGAATCATAGCAGAAAAATTGTTGATCATATATAGATTTACTTAACTTGCAGTGATCTGTTTTGTATTCCCTTGTTTTTGGCATTGAAAGTCCCTCCAAATTAAAATTCTAATAAAGATTGGTTCTCTCCTAAAATTTATAACCTTATTGAAATATTCTTCCCTCAAAGAATTTTACGCAACTCCATTCTGGGGGCCCCTTGTAAGAGGCAGATTATTATGATTCTACCTCAAGACTGACCAACATTGATCTAAACAGGTCAAATAATCTAACTATTGACGATACTTCATAACCTCAGGTGCATTTATATTGCAAAATAGAATATGAAATAATCTTTGTATTATGAATGTGAAAGAATTAAATGTTTAATAAAAGGAAATATGGGCACATATTGCGGTATAGTGTTCGGTTTGATGGAAGGGGCTAAATAAAGTCTTATAATAAATTAGTTAGAGAAAAATTATACCACTATTGTACGTGACGTAAAAACTTAATCTCTTTGGAAGTACTTTTTATTTTCTGTGAGTGAATAAGTTTGATACTTATTACAACCATCAAAGTATGTTATATTTTTTAAATTATAATCAATAGACTGCTACTAAATGTGAGCACGTTTAAAGATCAGATATATAAAAAAAATATCTCTAAAACATTATAGTTCCATTAACTAGCGTTCTTTTTAATTTCATTTATTATTTTAACAAGCCTTTAAGGATCACTTAAACATCATTTAATATAGTTTCTATCATTTTCTAGTTGATAAACTACATTTTAAAAAAATCCTCTCCTCAAAATCAAATCCTAAATCGCCTACTGCGCGGAAGCAAGTTTACTTTTTAATAAGTGTGAAATTATTTCATTAATGCTCACTACTAAAGGCACAAAGGCACCGTCCCCATATATTCCATTCGTTCAGGAAGTGCAACAAAAAGAAAAGTGTGAAAACGAAAAACGTGAGCAAAGTAAATTTTTTTTTTTATTTTAGAGAGTTAATAACCTTAAAAATATTATTCTTATATGCAAGTTATTATGTTTAATTATCTTTTAAATTGTTGAGTGAAAGTGGCTCCAAATTAAATAAATGGTGAACCTAAAGAATAAAGAATAATCGACGAAATGCTACAGAAAGAAAAAGAAGTATCATGTCAACGTGTCAGAAAAAGAAAAGTGAAAAATAAAACAGGTATCAGATGACTTATCAAAATGACAAACGATCACGAACTGTGAGATCATAAGACACTCACATTAACGTAGAAAGGTAATGAGGAGAGAATACCTCAGTAAAAAAATCAAATAGGAAAAGGAAAACCTCAAAAAAAATCGGCTTAATAGCTTGTCAACATCTCAGACTAATCCTCACTCAAAACGTGAAGAATTATCTTCATCTGATCCATGTGGTTTTGGAATTTCTTTCGATTCATGGAGTTCTGCAGAGAATAACTGGAATAACTAGTATTCACTTGGAACTAGGTCTGATGAATAGGGAGAGGGGGGGGGCAAAGGTCCCATCAATAATCAATAATCAAAACTCAATAATTTATTGCGAGTGAACAATGAGGTATAGAGCCTAGCGTTGTCTTGGTGGAACACAACACTCTTCCGATCATTCATAACTCTTCAGAATGTTTTCCGAATTCGATGTTACTATATCTGTTGGAAAGCTGAATTATTGCTCTTCAATGCTGCATCAATGGTTTTTTGATTTAATGCCTATATAAGGAATAAATATACAAAAATTCCTTATAGGTTTTTATTTTTTATCTCCATTTGTAGTTTGTTTAAGAAGGTCCTGTTAATGTCATTTTGTGTACTTTATGTGGCCCTAAATTCCTGCTAAATTTCTTGTGAATAGCTAAAGTCGTGTTGAAGTTTTTTTGTTATTTTCGAGAAAAGAAATCATGTGAGATACCCAAACATTAAGCATGGACACATAGTGTGCGATACATTAAGGGTCATAGCAATCTCTCCTCAAATTGCTGCTTCCAATATCATGTGGGCGACCAGACCGTTGAACATCTCATTGATATCAAAGTTTCCTGAATAAAATTTTCTGAACCAGTTTTGACAAGTGCGTTCGATTAAGCCATCATCCCCATATATACAGAACATTTTTCTATAAGCTTCTCCAGCACGCTTACCTTTTTTAAAATACCACAACAAAATATGCCGATAATGAATGATATTTTCTTCTATATTCACAGTTCAATAGCAAACACAATACTTAGCTAGTTTCAACAAGAGTTGACAGATATAGTTGTTGGCATATTAAAAACAGGATTAACAATCCATCTTAAGGATTAATTCATCAGATAAGAAGTGTATCATACTGGTATAAAAATAAACAGAAAACCCGAAAGGACTTATTTGTCAACATAATATTTAAGTTGTGAATAACTGGGCTAATGAATCTTGATCTGTAATGCTGCAGTATTGGGCATGATAGTATAAAGTAGCATATTGAGTCTTATCCTTTGTAGCACGGAGGGCACAAAGATTCAGCATTAAATTCTATAGTATATTTTTGAATGTAGAGTCTTATGTCAAATGAGTAGTTATTAGTTTTTAGTACCTCATTAAATAAATTAATTTAATAAAGAGTCCCACTTCTGAGAATTTTCGTAGTTAAGATGTAACCATTCACAAAGTTTTAGGCGGATGTTAATAATAATGTATTGAAAAGGACAGTTTTCAGTTCCATATTTTAAATATAAAATAATGTTACTTAAGGTTCATGTTTTTTCTTCATACATTTATTCAGTCCTGTCAACTATATTAGTTGAAATCAGCAAACGATATAACAAAACAATCGACATGTGCTTTTTTTAGGCGAAAAAATTTTTATATTATAAAATAAGGCTGTATTTTATTTCTTCACCATATTTATTTCAATAATAACACCATTAATTTCATATTCTGATACGATTCTACACTCTATGATGGTGGTATTGGTCCCATGTAATTTAATATTCTATGAATTATCACCCTAATTAGGTTAAGTCAATTTTTTAATTTGTAATTAACACTACCAGTTAATTTGCAAACTAACAGTAGCACTTGATAGAATGAGGTTGCTTTTTTAATAGGTGAGAAGTATCAACAAAGATATAACAGTGTGCAACCTCCCAACCACACTTTAATTTAATCTGACTTTGGACTACATGGTTGGAATACATGCAACAAACATGGTTGCATAAATTAAAGATATTTTAAAATAATTTATGTCTGTTGATCTTACCTTGACATATCCGAATTTGAATAAAAAATCAACCTCATTCTATCTAGCTGTGCTGTTAGTTTACATATTAACTGGTATTGTTAATTACAAATTAAAAAATTGATTTAACCTAATTATGACTATAATTCATAGAATATTAAATTAAATAGGACTAATACAACTATCATTGAGTGTAGAATTGTATCAGAATATAAAATTAATGGTGTTTATCTTATAGATGGCTTATGTAAACTGAAATAAATATGGTGAAGCCTTATTCTATAATAATAAAACAATGTAAAATCTTTCCTAAAATTAATAAAATATTTTCAGTTAAAATAAGTTGTGTAAGGCTTTATTTTATCCATTATTTCTAATTTCTTCTACCTTTCACGTTTCTTCATCCATAGCTACCTCAACTGTCCCGTATTTATTTATTATTTTATCCTTCGTATTCTCAGAATTAAAACCTAATGGCCGCTATCACTGCTTACTAGGATTAAAATCTAGGGGCAAAAAAAAGTTAGTAGTTGAACGTAAGTAGGAGTTATCAATTATCGTTATAACAAAAATTAAGTTAGAAATTATTCAATCTCGTATTCTCGAAGAGAGATAACTTTAATGATATGTATCGAAGAACATTGAAAGTACGTTTCTGCAACACGTATTTGATCCTCGTCATTATTCCGTGAGCGTATGAGGGCGTTGCTCCGCCTACATGATAGTGCGAATCCTAGAAGACATTATCAGTCAGGAGGCGCCCTCGGGGATGCTGGGAATGTGCAGTTAGAGACAGCTTCAATGGAACATTCAAAACATTTGACAACACAAACAGATAAGACAATAGAACATCCTACGGGTTCGTAACGTGAATATAAATTCTTTCAGTGGCTAAGTTAGCAGATTAAGTGAAAATTCATGATTTTTTTTTTTTTACTATCATTGTTAAGGGTTTATAGTGTTCGTCCAAAGATATTTGAATAAACGTACTCATAACTTGGACACATATCTGAAATAAATAGTACTTGTAAAACGTAGCGTATTTCTCACTTATGAAAGGACACGAATAACATGAACTTGTTTTTATGGATCATATCAGTGTTAAAAACTATGGTCACTATAAAAATTATTTGAATCTTTAATTTAGAATAATTAAAAAAAACTTTCCGATTTTAACTAATTTACTATAATGTTTTTAATTTATTTTGAGTTGAGCTAGAGGTCAGAGGGGTTCGGGCACCTTCGTAGTATTCGACATCTATGGTAAAGTTCCTATTGTTATCGTATTGTCTCAGTCAATAATATTCATAACGAATAGCTATAAGGACGGTGTTGCCGAGCAGGCTGATGTCTGTAAAAAACGTGTGTTACCCGAATAAACTGTGATTGACTAAAGTTAATTAACGATTCCGGCGCCAAGTGGCTTTTAACTCTGCCATTAACCCTCTACCCTCCGTTTTAACCTGGATCGGGAAAAAAAAACCGTATAGTCTAAAATGCAAGGAAGGGGAGAAAAATAAAAAAAAAACGAAAAACCATGAATTCTTAACGATTATCAAAAAAACTTCAAAATTAAGTCGTTTTTTTCATATTTTAAATTTTATATATTCGCAAGATAATTCCATTAAATTAAATAAATATTATACAAGGTATATTATTCATCGAAAACACTAGTCGACCGATATGGTAACCAAAGTATGGCGCAAAAAAATTCATTGATTAACAATCTTTTGCAACGAATTTTATAAGTAATCACCTTCACGATCCTGAATAAACTCGCATTATAACAATACAATCTGCTTATATAAATTGAAAGCATAAAAAAGTACAGAAATAGCCGACAATAAATTCTATAAAATAATAAAAAACTGTCCTTAATATTTATTTTCATGGTTTTTCTATTGTACCTTAAATTATTTTGGAATGATGCAATATTACAATCGATTGTTCAATTAGAAAAAATCAATTATTTTTTAATATGCGAAATACCTGATGAGGTATTGATTAAGAAAAAACAAAAGCTGTTAGAGCTTTATGAAAAGCAGCATTCTATGGATAATGGAAAAATTACAATCAAAATGTTATGAATGTTTTAATCAGTTATCGCTTTCTAATTATCATCTTATAACAATGAAATCTTGAAATGTTTTCGGCTGACGAATTTCAACATTCAGATGATAATTTTTTTATTATATTATTATTGTTTTCATCAAACATAAATCCTAACGTTTGGCAGCTTATAATCATGGAATATAAATAAACAGTCAAAGTTCTGGATTCATATAATATCTTCAATAGACACAAACTTCTAAATAAAAATGTTAACGGTAATGCAACACATTTTAACTTTAGTCCCAGTTGTTCATTGTTCACGCCAGAGAAGGTAGTTTTACAATCGGTTAAGAAATGTTATTTCTTAAGAATGTTTCCTTTTTTCTTTTCTAATTTTCATAAATTACACAACACTTAAGGTCTCGAAGAAAACGCATTTAATCGAATGACCTTAGTTCTCAAAACCACTTTCCATTCTAAGGAAATATAAAGGGGATCGGAGACTTATAACTTAAAGTTAATACGGAGGACGGACACAAGTAAAAGTAACCTATATGTTGTACAAATAAGTTAATAAAAAAAAAAATTGTTACGCAATGTGTATCAAGTCACTGCTGCGAACTCCCGTATTGTCTTAAGGGCAGGGTAGGGAGGAAAATGAAATAAAATAAGTTAATTAACAAAATAACACCTTCAAAGAAAATACAAAAGAGTGAATTTAAAAAATAAAATAAATTTAAATACCTTATGTTTATGCACTTTTAAAGAATAGAGCCTAATTAACTGGTAATTAACAAATAAAATTTAAATGAAAGCAATACAAATCAGTAATTTTCAATAGAATTTTATTGTATGCCCACGGAGGCACGATATATTAACAATTTTGCAATGTTACAATTGTAATTGAATTGAAGTATTGTACATTTTAACAATGTTTTCTTTAGTCACTGGATTAATATATTATAATAATATATAATAGATTAATGATAATAATAGATTATCACTTTCCAAGAGTTTTCATGGAAAATCTGAGTGTTTGATTCAAGATGCAATTAAAAATGTCTGAGGGTGTGCTCATAACAAGACCGCCGCACAGTGGGACGACTAAGCAAAAACACGCGACATCGGTAAATCAATTTTTTTTTTCAATTGAACTATTCAATACAAACAATGAAAAATATATATTGTGCCAACTAAAAATATTCTCGGAAACTCCACGAACAAAACAAGTTATCAATAAAACATTTTATCTAATTTTTGTAGTTAAAAAAAACAAACTAGATTTAGACAGATTCAAATAGATGTCATGAGTTTTTCCCACTCTTCTCGCTGTGCGCCAGTCAATCGAATCACGAATAAATTCAGTCATGCAGGATTAGACGTGCTGACGTCCTTGATCTGAGTTCTCACTAATAGGAATTCATTTACTTCGGTCACTGAGTTTTCATAACAATTATTTTAAAATTTTTAAATTAAATTAAAAAGAAATCAACTAGCTATTACAAAAAACAATTAATAACTTAACTATTAAATAAATAAAATTGTTGTTGACATTATATTTTGTACTACAGTAAGGGAATTAAAAATATCTGTAAAAATCATCTCAGTATAATATATAAACTTCATTTCTAAATTAACTTCAAATTCAGATAATATATAAAATATGACATGTTTTAAAATCATCTCAGTTTTGCCAGAAAACAGATGATTTCTGAATAATTAAAATTAAATCTAAAGCTAAATGTTTATACTTGAGTAAGGATATAAATCTGCAGTTTTAAACATTCTTAAAAAGGATGTATTAAATATTCTCAAACAAAAATTAGATATACAAGTTTTTCATTGTAAGCCCACTGACTAGTAAATCGAATTTATTTACGTATAATTACTTAATAATAGGATGTATTGGAGTTCGTAACTAAATATTATTTTTAATTCCTCTGTACACATTTACTTGATGTATTTATATTAATACAGTTGTAAATATCATAATTTAATGATAGTGGATTGATAGTTGATGGTAGCAGATGTATTGGAAAGAAGTTGGTTGGGATTTTCAGCAAGTGAAAATACAAAGTTAAAATAAATAAATTATATTTATTAAGGAAATGAAAATATATATTTTATTTATTTATTTTTATATTGCATTTTCACTGACTGAAATTCCAAATTGCTTCTCTTCAGTTATTTTGAATTTGTTTAGAACAAAATTTGTATCTTCAGCCTTATATATTTTATACTTCGCTATAAAGGTTAGGTAACTGGTAGTTTTTTTTTTTTGTTTAAATTAGCTTAACATCAATCTTTAATAACTCAATGTTTTTATCTAGATGATTTCAACTCGTCTATTTATAAACTTTGAAAGGATAAGATTTTTTTTTTATAGATCGTTAGTGGACCACTCACGTCTTTTTTATTTATCTTTTGTAGTCGTTTTTTCAGGGTCTTCATGATTCTCTTGTTTTTATTATTTTTAGGTTTTTATTATTTGAAATTCGTGCAGAACCGTGTCACAAGTTAACTCAATTTGGAGCGGTTTTTGTCTTGTTTAGGTTTTTAGTTCAACAAATCCTACTACAGTAAAATTAGAATGCTCCTTACGATACATATCTTTCCAATTACTATACCTCTGAAGTTAAATTTTGTGAATACTTCATAATTTATGTTCTTCGCGAGAGACATATTTGTCTGTGCGTATCCAGATGGGAGCAAGAAGGGACAGATTGATAAAACAAATTAAAATAAAAAATTAATTTATAAATAATGCATTAACAGGTAAAGATAAATTTGTTTATATTTTTACGAACAAGACTAATTCTTTTGATTGTAAATTAATTATTATTTTTTAATTAATTGGTCCTTCGTCTGTCCTTGCACTTGTATATTGGCAAAAATATTGTACATTTCGTTTACAATTTATCGAGTTTTTAAATAGAAATGGATGGTTGGTTGAAAATCTTATTTTCTTGGATCTTAAGATGATTCTAATTATTTAGGAATTCTGCAAGGCATACTCCTAATGAATGAAAAGCTACATTTAATACATAGTTTTGGATACATTTACTTGTAGGAAAATAGGTGATTAGAGAATTATTCAGGAAGCGAAAATTCCTCCAAGAGCGTAAATTGCTGCAGTTACCTGAAATATGCTGTATCAGGAGCTCAACATGATTCCTCGCCTCCCAATGGTAATGACAGCGGTCTATGTCCTTCCTCTATTGCGGGGTAATAGGAGACACTGAAAATGGAACGCCTCTCAGTAATTTCTAACGATGATTGGTCGTACTCGTTTCTCTTCTTCCGAAACAAGTTCCATTACAACTGTCAAATATCTTTCCCAGCGTCAAAACCAGTTTGCATACTTTTGGAAGAATTTGAGAAACTCGAAATATTGATAAAGGTGGTTATGAGATTGATCTTAAGGTGTTTACCGTAGCGACAACCCTTGAAAATACCTTACATTTCCAGCTGCTTTAAATATTTCAGTACGTTAAAAAAAAAAAAAAAAAAAAAATCAAATGCCCACCATAAATATGAATCCAGGATAAATATATACCAGGAAATAAATATAAATTATCCAATTGGGGTAAAAACAACCAGAAGTATATATCATCGTTTATACTTAGGAATTTCCACTTATTAGCAATATTTATTCCAGTAATTTTATAGATTTTCTACAATAAAGTTTAAAAACAAGGTGTTATCTTTTGATTTTGTGTTAATCATGTTATCGTATTTTCATTTCACTCTTTTGTTTTATATTTTTTTTCTGTTAATTTATTATTGATGGAAGTGCAAGTGTATTTTTAGTTATAATAAGTATAGTTACAATTTTGCTAGTTAGCAAGCATGAAAAAAATATGCTACTGGCCCTATCGGATGGGTGTGAGGAAGGCTGCTGGCTACAACCCACGCAATGTTCTGAAATATATTTAATTCTCCCTCTTTAAACTCATTGCCCCACTTATCCTCCGTCCTTCTGGTTTCGTCCTATTGAAAAATTATTTAGTTGCGTAAGCCTGTGTAATACTTCAGTCGGATAATGATTAATTATATACATATTATTATATATTATATACTCTTTCTGATTGTATCGCTTCCAAATAGTCATCATCTGTAAACATACAACAATTATTGCTCGTGGTAGCAACCACAAAATTACAAAAAAATCGATGGCCGCTAATAAATGGCTGGAAAAACTACCACATGATAGCTCGTATGATTAGCAACTGATTACTCAATCCTCTTCGGTCAGGATTTCGTGAATCCCTAAGGCAGTTCCTATCTTATACATCTCTACGTCTCTTTCAGGGCTATTCATTTTTGTAATATCTTCTTCTTTAATTATTTTCTTTTGAGTACAATTTATATTATATGCTAGAAATTATTATAGAAAATCTATATAGAGTGTGTTAATCAAATTTTAATCCTAAATTTATGAATCGGCATTAATTACAAGCTAATTAAAAAAAAAAAAAAGAGTTACCCGAATAAGCATGCCAAATACCATTGCCTATAACAGAGTTACTTTCTGTTACAGAGTTACACTAGATAGTAACAATCAATAATAATGTTGTGAAATTAAAACCGCTTTTTTGGTTTGAAGCGGTTGTGTTTAGCATTATTCGTTTTTTTTTTGGGCACATTACTCATATTTGAAGAAAAAATATCGGGCGGTGCATCAAATAACTTTCCTTTTAGTAGATTTTTTTTATTTAATATACTTTAAGAATATTATTTTATTATAAATACAAAATTTAGATAATTAATATAAAGTAAGACCATTCTATACAATACATTTTTTTTCAAGGTAGAAATAAAGTTTTCTATTTATTTTCCTTGGAACTTCCATTTATTTTTCCATGTTGACATCATTTCTACGTCCGTAACACTGGTCTAGAGGGTAGTCCGCCACTTATTGAGAATTAAAAAAAAATATGAAGCGTATAACTTAAATTCATTTTAGTTAATAAAGAAAACAACTAATTTGGAGGGGCCGCGGTGGTCCAGCGAGTTAAGACAACTGCAAAAATGTTATATCAAGTGTTCAAATGCCGTTCGCGGAAATTAATAATACAAAAAAATATAAATAAAATAATTAATAATAAATTAAAATTAATAAGTGCAGAGCCCACTCCACTCGACTTCTCAGACCACTATGCGCCGGTTCGATGCACGCACGGAGACGGTAAAGTCTCCACCATGAGATTAAAAGGAAGGTGAGGGACTCCCGTGTCTTGCACCACAGCTCCTGGTCCTCCAGGTTGGGGGTTGATTATAGGGCTCATAATTCTCTATCCCATAAAAAAATTTGGTGGAAGATTGAAGCAAAAGATTGCCAACGATCCTTCAGGAAAGTTCCTGAAGAAGAGGGAATAAAATGGCAACCGGTTAGTAAACCACGCGCTCCGTGGATATCAAGATCTGCCCCAAGCTGCTGAAGAAGATTCATGATATAAAAAGTCAAAGTTAACAGCCATAGAGAAAAAATAAATAAATTAGAGACATATTGAATGAGATATAGCTCAGGTATAAATCATTAAATAACTTAAGAAATAAATTAATTTTTTTTAGGGAAGATATCCTTTTTCAGGGACACCAAATGACTAATTTTGCACAACATGATTATTTGGACTCTGAACAAAGGTTATTACAGAAGCCAAGTCGATAGAAAAGGATTATCATTTTCCAAAACCAGCGATTCGTTTATATGTTGCGCACCAATATTGAGTTATAGAAGCATTAATGATTGAAGCCCTCTCCCCCTTTAACTCTACCCCTGGATACGTGCCTGTACATTTACTACTAATCATTTCCTTTCCATAACAATAAGGTATTGACTCTTAAATATCAATATCGGTAGTCATTACGGCAGTATAGGTATATAGTACATACAGCGGTATCCTCCAAAAAGATTCCACCATAGTTTAAAAAAAAAAAAAGACGCAGAGCTGCACGCAACTAAAAAGAAAGTAATAATAATAACTCACAGAGCCGTCGAGGGCTAGTTGGACGTCTATTAATCAATATGATCTTTAAAGCCAGCCAATAAAGAAAAGGTAATCATGAAATAATGGCATTTATCTTGAAAATATCTCAGGATGGATCTCTGGAATCCACGCACCATCGGTAATTCTATCAGTTGTTGGGGTTTAAAGACCTCTTAATGTAAAGTATAAAATATCTGCCAGGACAATGGACCATAAACAAAGATATGCGGGAACACGCGAGCCAGCATCTAACTCGAGCTAATTCTATTGTGGAGCCGAGCGGGATAAAGATCCGGAGGACAGGTATTTGGCAAGGGAGGTGTGTAAAGGTAGGGGATTACCGGTGAGTGAGGAGGCAGGCGGGGAGGAAGGGAGTAGCCGGGGAGGAAGGGAGCAGCCGGGAAGAAGGAGCCTTCAGGAGTGGGACTAATAAATCGATGGCGAGCAGTCTGGGGTAATGCTGCAGGATCGGCATTCCTACTAGGTCCCCTCCTATCTCACCAACCTTTCAACTCCCTCTTCCACTCCAACCTTTATATCCGCTCTATCTATCTATCTATACATCGGGATGGTACAGTCTAATTTAGACGGTGACAGTAACTGTCGTAGTAGTGTCAAAATGAGTGGCAGTGCCCTATTCAACACGCCTAAATAAAACTAGTGAAAGTTAGAAAACATGGTGGGTCCATGTCATGATTATTGTTGTAAAGGGAATCATTTATATTTAAAATTTAATTTCGATAACAAAGATAGAAATGCAATAAAATTGTAAGGCTTCGTAACTGTATTAGATGGTAAAATGATAGAGCACACTGATCAGTCTTATCTATAATATTTAAGAAAATATCACAAAGAATGGAGTTTAATGAGATTATCATCCTATTACCAAATGTTATCATTTTTTCGTCTTCTTGTTTTAAGAAAGTTAATCAGTAGACGTTTAAACGTTGAAGTTGACAGTGGTAATATTACCGCGATAGGTATCAATTATCAATCAAAACCTGATGGAATGATCGTATTACAAATGTGGAGGTCGTGATGACCGAGCGTATTGAACCATAAACCTCAACATCCTTGTTCCTAGCGACGCCGGTTTGAATCCAGTCTGGACGAGTTAAAATTTATTTCGTAGCGGTCGCACTGAATGAATCTCGATCTCCCTTCTGTGGTTAAAATAGATTTGTTGTACCAAAAAAAAATAAAATAATAATAATAATAATAATAAACAGACTCCAACCGTCAGATCGGTTTCAACAAGGAAATTTATTCAAAACCAATTGCAATTTGAATCATAAATCAAATTTTATTGTGAAAACCCCAGCTTTAAATCCAGTTAAAAATTCCTTTCTGTGGAGTTGAATGTTACGGTAATAATATAAATTAAAATGATGGTGTAATTCCGATATTTGAATCAATACTTTGTTGGTAAGATAATGAAAGTTTTCATAATTAATCAAGTGATTTATTTTTTTTTTTTATAGTTATCTGGTTAAAATAAAGCTAAATGACACACATCATTGATAAAAGCTGGATGCCCAAAAGTACATTTAGAATTTTATATTTTTGAATTTACACTATCATTAATAGTTTATGGTGTGCTGATTAGACGTCAAGTACAGGCTGAATGTCATCTCGTGTGAAAGATGCTGTACTGTTAGTTCATCTAAAAAAAAAGCCTATATCATGACAGTTATAACTATTGTATATTTTATCAAGTCAGCAACTGCTATAAAGGTAAATGTCAACGGTTTTGAAATCATTTACTAGAACAAAATAATTCCTTGCACACCATATTGGTAGGAAATTGCTTTTTTAATTACTTCTTTTAACTACTACTTCCCAATCATTAAATCTAAGTTGTAAAGTTGTAAAGTTCAGAAATCCTTATTTTGAAATAACACATCATGGATGTTTTTCTTATGCTCAGTATTCATCGAGTATGGTATTTGAGCTTCTTCAATGAACTTTTTCTATTTTGTCATTTTACATTCCTATGAAGTTCGTCATAATTCTATCGACGCATCCATCTTATCATTCTGCTGCTGGTCCTCAAGGTATTTATCACCTTAGGTGCATCCTCTATTGTGTTTACACAGCTGACATTCCTACTCACCTCGGCGGTCCCTCACAACCTTTGTTGATCGCACTTCCGTCAATGAGAAGTTATGCGTTATACTACTAAAACTCTCAAGTTACACTTCACTTACTTTAAATTACACTTAAAGAATAGAAACGAGAATGTTAGATTGTGATGAATCCCACAACATTACGCTTTCTTCTATTTAAAAATTCATAGATCATATATGTACTAAATAAACAGTTGTAAACATCAATTGAAAAATTTAAAGTATTATAACACTACTTATTTCTTTATTTGATTATATTTTAGGTGCCGTGTTCAACTATATACATTAGAGGTACCTTATTGGTTATTGATTTACATTACAATATGTCTGTAGGGATTGTTGTATTTTTTTTTCTTTTAGATGTATATGTTGTTTCATGTAATATATATTCAGCTGCATAGGTTATTTCTGATTTACATTGTGAGTACGTTTATGAAGATTGTATTTTTTAAATATGTCTTAAGTAATTGTGTTTTTTCAGAAATTGAAGTAAGTACTTCTGATTTTCAGATTGTAGGGCTTGTCGATATCCTAGTAGGCGATACGAAGTCTTTGATGGATCCAAGCTCGGACAATTTTCAAATCTGTTGTGAAATTTGTATTGCAGCTGCGACATCTTTGTGGTGAACTACAGTCGAGTAGATGCCCATGCGTGAGCCTGGTGTGCCCTATTCTGAGGCGTGTGAGAATAGTTTGCTCCCTTGCATCTGTGGAAGTGGATTCATGTCATTAAACATGCTTTTCATTTTGTTTTTACCAGGAACCTTTGTCCAACAACATCGCCAGGCCTCTTTACACTGGTTCAAAACTGAGTTATTAAAATCGTAGAGCGCTATTTTAATATCTGGTGGTGATAGTATTCCATAAGTATACTTCCTGGAAGTATTATGCCTGGTATTCCTGTATGACTGGAGACCCACAAAAATTTTATACTTTTCTTTGTTTGTTGAATGATTTGTATGATTTCGAAAACAGTGGCGTTGTTACATAATTTAATAACTGTTAATTTCATTGATTATTATACCTAAAGCTAAATAAATGGCAAAGAGCTCGGATAATACACTACTTATAAGTATTATGTAATCAATCAATTACTTAAATTTAATAACGATGTTTATCGAAATCGATCAATATCTTCCAATAGTAAACCGATATTCTAAATAAAACACAGAATTAAAAATATAAAACAAATATTAAATTTCTTTTTTCATCGTGTGCATAAGAAGATTCTAGAAGATGTGCGTAAATAGATTGCTACAAAAAAAAAAAAAAAAAAAAAAAAAAATTACTGACTTGATCTCACCCTACCTTCTAGTTATTTAATAATTAATTAAATCAGTTACACCAATTTTGTCCTATTCCTTGTTCGTCTTGAGCCGTTTCGATCATGAATCATCTAGCCTCAGAACAATTCTTTACCCTCAGCCTTAGTTTTGGATCTAACGTCCTGTAATCTAGAACATATCGGGGTTGGTGATCCGACAACCCCAATACGGTTGGTTTGGAGACAGTCATGTTCAGTCTTCATCCGGGATTCTTTAACTCGAACTATCATTTTATTCGGAACACAACTAATATTGATGATATATATTTTTTGTCTCCGTCAAGAATGGTATATCCGGTTGATCTTTTCCAAAATCACCTTTTGCTAATTGATTAGCTTAAAACGACATCTGTGCCTTCTAAAATCAGATTCTCAATTAATAACAAACTCATATTAACTTTAAGTGGGTTAACAATTAAGTAGGTTATCCATTATGTCACTCCTACCATTCTTTTATTTTCATATATGAAATTTTAAAAAAAGAAACACTGGAACTAACAGATGATCCAAATGCTAATGCTCCCTAGACAATCGGCTTCTATGATCACTCCTCATACGGAAGGTTACTCAATCCTCTTAGAACTATTAACTAAGAGGCACAGACGGAAGTAAGGTAGCCGAAGCCTGCACTGACGTACCATTACTCTTCCTGACTGCCTTCGAGGAGGAGGTGGCGCAGACGACGTGCCGCGGACCTCAAAGACAGAGGACCGCTATTGTGCGGCGGCTGTTGAGGTTGGGAGGAGTTATGAATAGAAATGTCACCCTCCATAGAGCACCCTACCATCTTAGTCATTCACTCTTCATCTTGCCTCAGCTCCCGCCTCTCCTGACTCCCAACGAGCTCTCTCGCTTCATAATGAATGTATACAACGCAATAGTATCCATCGGCGACCTTTATGAGATTAATAAACGTAACGCTAATGCTTTAAACGTGGTATTTGAGGGCATTGTTCACTTCCAATCTTTATCCATTAGTTACGGTACTGAAAAGAGGTGACGGTTTTAAATCAAATCAAAAGCTATAGTTGCTTAACGTCGATATCTCAAATTCAAAAGGGCAAATGTGCGGGAAACGTGGATCTTGTGAGTTTAGTAAACATGTTTTTACGAAACCGAAATCCGATGCAATGTTTTTTATATCAGATGTTACGAAGGGAACGTTCATACCAATGCGAAAGAAATGATCATACCAAAATAAAAAAGCTGCAAATTATTTCACAATGGTTTATTATTTCCAAACAATTATACATCTAAAGTAACATTATCTTCCTAGTTACAAAGAAAAATAAATAAAAGGTGATTCCAATTATTGGACTAAACTAATTATTTTTTAATCATTAGTAATATACTTAAAAAAATAGCTTCAGTAACTCAGTACTTCAGCAACACATTCAAAATTTAAAAACCATACAAAGGATATAACATTTGCAGTAGAACATATAAAAAAAACTAGAGACCATATCTTTGCTTCTAATTGCCCGATTTAAACGATTTTGTTTTCTTAGGAATTTCCGTAAACTTTTAAAAAAGCTGCAATATCGACAAAAAAGTGTATACTTTTTGAGTTATTTGGAATTTAATTTTGCCACCCCTCGTAACTTTTTTCCCAGCTTCTTTTCGTTGAAGTATGTTATAGAGATAAATTTAAAGGGCTTCGAGAAAATGAGTTTAGCGAAGTTTCATTGAAAGCGGTACATTTGTTTAGGCGCTACAGTTTATAGCAACGCAAGTTTTTGGCCGCCATTTTGAAAGTAAAAGGCGGATAGTAATGTCGACGAAGGGGGATCATTCTAGGATAACCTCTATTTTTATATCCAAATTTGAAAAAACTCTGTCCAGCAGTTTCGGAGAAAATACGCGTAAAGCGGACGGCGTCGGACGGACAAAAAAATGTTTATTCGTTTTTCGAATTCTACGTATTCGGAAACGTGAAACCTCAAATTTTGAGAGGGGGTTAAGTTTTTGAATTGTTTGGTCGATCACAATGGTTCATTTTTTCAGATAATAAACCGAAATTTATTCTTTGGTAAAAATATAGCACGAATTAATTTTTGACAAGATATTCTCCATCACTAAAATAATTAATAAAACCTTTTATATTACATGAAATTTCATATTTAAACATTATTTAATGTTTAAATATTAATTAAAATTTACTAATATCGCAATAGGCATTTTCTGAATAACCATTAATTATTAACCTAAATAAGATTTTTAAATCTTGCTATATTTTGATTGAATAATTTGAAACTTGACCATTCGACTTGTTCTTCACTTAAAAGTGGTTCTAGATGCTTAAACTATTATATTATATATTATAAGTCAGAAATTGTTTGGAATATCCTGATATTATATTGTTTGGGGCTTAAATATAAGGCATTATACAATATTTTTACACTGGAGGTAAAGACATTATGTCCAGCATTTTTTAAGGGGAGCCAATTTTTCATAACTTTGACCTATTGAAATTTGTTTCTTAGTTACTACAACTGTACCCCGGATGTAATACCCAGATCTGTATTATAGGAAGTGATATATATATATATATATATATATATATATATATATATATATATATATATATATATATATATATATATATGTATATATGTGATATATAATACATTATATGTATTCGCTTTTATAAGTGAGCAACTAAATTTTCCTAAGCCTGAATTCACGTTTAAAATAAAATAAGCCTGCTCACTGCTTGAATTATTTTCATGCGAAAGACCAAGCGTATGGATATACATAGATAACTTCAATTGATATCGCATTGTTTCCAGATATTTAGCAAGTAAATATATAAAGCGAATATATCTATTTTTTTTTTTGATAAAAATTTTAAGTTATATAAATAAATACTTTAAAGATATTCGGTGTTCACTATTCCATCTTCTGCCTACTATTTACCTCTTGCACATTAAGAAACACCAGAGTTTTTTTTCCTTCTTTGTTAAATGATATACATTTATTCAGTCAATATAAGAATAGCAACTATTCCAGTGAATGCTGAGGATATTGTTATTTATGTTTATATATTTCTAGTATTTATACGTTATCATTTTTAGCTATGATAACGTATTGGAGCAAATACAGGGGCTTGTACAAGGAAAATATCCCAATGAATAAGTCCTAACTAGTGATTATCCATGATATATTGTATCATTGATCAACTACCGTCAATGACTATGAAATAATTGATTTGACTATGGTATTTATTCAGACGACCATACGGTCTTCCACGGCTTCAGCTGTGACAGCGAATGGACAATAGCATGGCTGATGTGACGTGCTGTGACGGTGATTCAAACCCCTGCGGGGGGTATGCTGTTTAATAGACACAACTGATCTCTTGTAACAGTCGCGTACTGTTTGATAGAGCTCTCTATTGAAGCTGTTACAGTTACCAATGTCGAAACGTTCCTTAGCCTCTAATGTGGCGAAAGGCCTTGAAACATCTCTGGAGGAACAGTTAGCACATGCTTAGTATGCAAGACCTCCACGGCATCGGCGACTCTCAAAACTTATTATTATTACTGGTTTTAATTTATTTTTGTTCTTTACCAATCTTTGTTTCGTAAATTAAATAATGAAAACTTTTTAACCTAATGGATATACGGAGATTTCAAGATAATATAATCAAATATATATAGACGAAGGGAGTGAATGAAATCTGGCCTAGAAAAAAAATTAGAAATTTGATTTATCCGCCGTTTGAATTTAATATTTATTTTATATTAATATTTGTTTATTTTGATACTTCATGAGTAAACCCAATATAGGAAACGTGATCATTCAACAATATTAAAATAAAATAAAAAAATATATTTTCTGAGTGAACTTTCTCGATAGATTTAAGTAAAACAAGTATTAATTTTAATTTTTAATGAGACATCGTTCTTTTTTATCCTTATAAAGTAATTTAAGGAGAAGTTGCGTATAAACAGAGGTCGCAATGAATGATAAATGTCAAAACACATCAATAAGTGAACCTTACTGTACTTCTTGTTCGCATACGTTTCTACCCACTTTGCAGGTCATCGTCACGGTTGTTTGGTGACGACAAAGAAAGAACGAGAGACTTCATTTCGCATCCCTACGCCTACATTCTCCTCAAATTACTTCTAAGTTAAACACCATCCACATCATTAATATAAAGTACAATATTGTATCCCAAATATCAACAAGTGTATTTTTACATATACAGGTCGCAAATACCAAGACAGGGTATAAAGTAAAGATAGGATAGTTCGAAGAACATATGAGCCTTTCACTTTCTCTGAATCATATAGCTCTTCTCTTTTTTAGTATATTATAATTTCCCTACAATTTTCCAGTAATCATTTTATCATTGAGTCAGAGTGATTCTCTTAGGGAACAAACAGACAAATATTTTTGCTAAACTTTCATTAGAGCAAGAGTCATTAAGATCTGACCCAAGAACAGAGCGAGTTTGCCAATCTTCCACAATAGCGGATCCAGAATTTAATTTTGGGAGAAGGCTTCAGCCCGAGAGCTTTTTTCCCCCTATATATAACGATAATTATTTTGGGGAAAAAACAAGATACTAACTACCTATAAGAAATGGTGCTTAAGTGATTCTTGAAATCCTATTAAATGTGATTATACGAACAATAATTCTCTAAAAGATAATTTTTTACCATAAACATGGTTGCATTTTACCATTTGAGAGATCAGCCCGAAAGCTTCCCTCCCTCCTCCTCTCTCCTCCCCATCCCCCCATAGATAATAGTCCAAAAGTACTCGTCCATAGTTCAAAAGCTAAGATATATCTAGTTATTTTTTCCTTCCTCAATCCTTGGTTTAGAAAATATTTTACATATTTTTTCCGACTTTTTTTTACAAGTTATCTTATAAAATGCTGATAATTTTCTTTCCAATAACATTTCTGCCTGCAATCTTGTAACTTAGGAATTCAATATGACTCGTTAAAAACGTAACCCCTGCTTATGAGGAGGATGACCCGTATTACCAAGATATCATCTACTCCACAGTCGATTAGCAGCTGATGGAGGTTTATGAACCCCGTTCGGACACACGGATGATTGGATCGTACCATCCATCCATCATTCCCTTCTACACTTCCCTCATTCCCTTACCCAACATGACAACCTCCATCATATCCTGGTCAATACTTCACTTCTAAATTACTAACGATTCTCCGAACCCCGAAGGAGGTCGCATATCCCCGACCTTAACCACCAAAGGAGTTGGTAAGAGGGACCTCTGTAAATGTAGAGTCCCGTTATTTTTAAAGACTCCCCCGCGTATTTGTTCGTAATAAAAAGACTGGACTCGCGTGACGCAGTGTCCAGGAAACTGCTATAATTGGTTGGACCTTTACTGCCCCCAACAGCCAGCAATAAAAACGCACAAAAGGTTAATGATCCACCAATTTTATCATCACTAACGGTCCACAGTGGAATTTCCTTTCGCGTGCTATATGTCAGCGTAATTGTTCTTTAGTTTATTCCATGTTATAAAACTGCAATGAATAAAGTCTGCGAATGTTGCCTTAACTAGTTAACTATACGCCGGCATGTTCATTAAACTCTACAATATAAAAGCTGCAATTTCACCAGCATGACAAAATGCAATTATACATTATAGTTTATTCAAATTGCACTAGTGCACTAGGATACTAAATCCGTCTGTTCTTTTAACTACTTATTTCATAAATACTGATAATAAAAATATTTTTTAAAAAAGTAAACATATGTATATAAATAAAATGGAAACAAAAATAATAATGGGCAACTTAAGTTAAATAATAACATGATTAATATGAAAGTTATAGTTTTAAATTTTAACTTTTTTTTATTGTTGAAATTTACAACTGTATTATATGATAAATACAAGTAAATATGAGCAAGTAACATGACATGGACAACATGAAGAGAAACTACCGATTGGTAGTACTCCAATTATATTTCTATATTAGAAGGTCCCCAGGCCATCTTCTTTTCAGACGCCTCGGAGGGTTATCAGGAATAGAAGAGGAAGCAAGGTTGGAAACAAGAGGAATTCGGATGGTTCAGAAGTTTATCATGGAAGGAAAGATATCTGGATTGAGCAAAATCGGAATCATATGTTACATTAAGGTCATTATGGATGATTTTATTCGTGACAAAGTAGGGAGCATTAAGGATTTTACGAAGGATTTTGGACTCGAGGGATTGGATACGAGAGGATTTTGATGGTTTAGTAGATCCCCAAAGCTCGATCCTAAATTTTAACTTTAAAGTTATGCATTTTGACGAGATACTTGTCCATGAGATTTTATCGGTAACAACCAAATTCCTCAGATAGATATTATTTTATGGTCAATAACTGAATCTAATTTCTTGTTATTTCAGGACTTTTGGACTGAAAACTAGACAGAAATTAGATACATACACCTACTTAAATCAAAGTAGACGTTAACTTCACAAATTAGCAGCCGAGCCAAAAATACTGAATTTCAAAAAATAAAATCTTTCTTTTCTGAAAATTACAACTTATGACCGCACATCGGCCCATCCAACAGAGATTGAAATAATTAGATTTTAAAAATCTTCTAAGAAAAGTTATTATTTCAAAAATAAAATAATGATATTAGTTGTAATACAATATAAATAAATAATAAAAATAAAGATGAAAGTTTTCTGCACGAGAGATCTTCATTAAACAATCAAATAATTCCATAACAATAATAATTCCACGCCAGGAAAGAGTTACTTCTGGGTCGTCATTATCTGAAAGGATACACGTGTCATCGGCTTAGGTGGTGATGGCAGTATTGGAGAGAAAGAAAAAAAATTAATATTGGGTAATTAAAAGGTTGTTTGTCATTCTGATGCACTTATTATGCTGTTTTTGCTACGAAAAATAATATTAAAATTAAAAAGGAAACGTACTAAAAGTATAGCTTCTAAAAATGTACGTAGTGACGCCTTTCGATAAACCAACGAAATGTTAATTAGACGAAATATGCTTAGATTTTAATCACTAAATAAAAAAGTTACGATCATTTACAAAGTTTTACATGGATGTTTTATTTAAGAATTTCTTTAATATGAAGTTTTCTTTAAGCTTACTCTATCTTTAATAAGTCTTTCCATCTCTGGCGACCCATCGTATCCTCCTCCGACAGACCCAACCAGCAGTACTCTCCACAACTCTATCCTTCCATCTAACTGAGGTCTTCTATTCCTTCTTCTACCCTCTTTCTCCCAATCCATAATTATCTTTGGTATTTCCCGTTCGTCTCACATGGCCATACCACTTGAGTTTACGTAGTGACGCCTTTCGATAAACCAACGAAATGGTAATTAGACGAAATATGCTTAGATTTTAATCACGTAGGGTGAGTAAAATTAATTATTATTATTATTTTTTTATGGGAACGAACTAAATTATTTTGTACTATCTTGGGTGCTCAAGGGTAACCATTCCTTCCTCCTAAGTGGCAAAGGGTGCAATAAAAAACAATAAGCGATGACAATGGAGGGCTATTTGTGACAGCTGCATGGGTGTAAAATACTTCTAACTTTATCACAAATAAAATCACTCATAAAGATCTTAAGGTTCCATATGTTTTCGATTTGGCCTAATCGAGATACCTATCCATCCATAATGAACTTCGCAACCATCCGAACCCTTTCGTTTCTAACCATCATGTCCGATCTCTCATGACCCTAAGAGATGTCTCAAATGGATAGCCTCCTCATGTGTAATTTTTGTTATAATGCTTTCTGAATGAGTAGTTTCTCTACAAGTGTTTCATGTCACTAGATTCTTCACATTTACTGATCTTATTGTTACTTATATTATTGTAAATTCCATGCATAAACAAATAAATTGGTTTTATATATTACGAATCGTTTAATTAACATGTTTCTTTCATAAAAATCTCAAGCGGATTCAAAGGGAATTTCAGAATGAACCACTCCCTTAAAAAAAAAAATTTCTGTAGCTTTTTTATGAGCATTCTGAGCCAAATGCTTAAACAATCATAATACCTACATATTTTCATTTTTTTTTAACTTAATTTCTTCACACACAAGTTTCATTCACAAAAAGTACTCATGATCAGTGAGTCTGGTGTCGGGAAGAATAGTTTATCTAAAGCAATGTTTATGACGTATCATGGAGCTTTTATTGTAGTCTTGAATGTTTTTGACTGACAAGTTTGAAGTTTTCGTATGTATTAAAGAAGTAAATATAGCAGTCGTAGTCTGAAGTTTAACGTTTTCTTTTTTTGTTGATATGTGTTCATGCCATTCTTCTGCCAATTGTCAGTCCAAGATATTGTACCTTATCTGTTTGAGGAATTTGGGCATTGTCTAGGTAGTATATATAAGTAGGTATATAAGTAGTAGGTAGGGCCAGTTTCATGTTAAAGGGGTAAAGTAATATGTTAAAATTTATCTTTTTAAATTATAATATACGTACAGTTTGTTTTACATTTATCTCTAAAAGTATTAATGTTCCTGTAATTGTCATTATATAAAAAAAAGTTAAAATTAAATCCTGAATCGGTTACAGTTGGTAATAATTATGAATCTCTTCATTAATCTGTAAAGTATTATATAGTACTATATATTTGAATGAGAGTTTTATAATTACGGAGTAAGTTTTAATAACCAAAACAGTAACCGTCTTAAACGGGCAATAATCACAGGCCAAATGAGTGTTCTTCACGCCATTGAAAACCCGATGTTTAAAAACGCATTACCCAGAGAGCTTCAGAATATCACAGTAGTGAAACAGATGTAGTTTTAATTTTGGTTTCCATCCCATGCCTCTGAGAGTAATGTGAGAGTGTTAGAAGACCCGTGATTAGAAGACAAGAGGAATCACTACCGGAGACCATTCGGGTAACGCAAAGGAATCAAGTTTGTATGAAAGTGAATGTGCTGCTTATGTGAACATTTCACTCACTTACAGTATACAGGTCCGATTTTTAGTTTCTGAGATATGTTAATCTATTACATCTTCTATAAAACTCGTTATCATTCGGTTTTAAACACTATTTTTTTCCTTTTCGGCTCTCTAACACGGCGTCTCATTGAGATATACTTCTGAATAATAGCCCATTACAGGGAGGATGAAATGATGAACATTAACATCAGTAACAATATGCAGGTCAAAAGTTTAGTTTTTGAGATATTTTAATCCATGTGCAAAAACACTTCAATTAATTGCTTCCAGCCAACTTTACCCCAGCGTTACACATCTGACGACTCGATCTAATAAACTCTCCAGAAAAGAAGTGCAAAACGCGCCTAAAGAAATTTTGTTGGTAAATCATAGTTTACTATAACTTCATTTAACTACTAAGGGATAGCAACTGTAGAAAAATAATTATTAAGTAACAAGTTGTCTAGTCTAAGGAACTGCTACTTAACAGCTGAACTGTTACTTTAAAGCCGCAGTGCCCAACCTTTTTATAACGGGTGCCACAACCAAGGGTGTTCCTTATTGAGACGTACCACAGCTGTACCTTCCTTTTCACATTATCTTGCCGCCTTTAAAAAATTTAAAAAAAATACACTTGAAAATAGAAGAAAATAAAATGTTTCCTTTTTTAAAATTTAGAAGTAAATACTAAAGAAACTTTAATATCATGAACTATAAAGCAGGTCTGACAACCTTGAAAATAAATAATATTTATTTTTACATTATACAATTATTTATTTTTACTATTTTATTTTGCCTGATCATCCCAACCATCCTTCTCTTCAGTTATTCACTACAATCAACCATCAACCCACAATTTTAACTTTATGCATCTATTTATATTTGGAAGAATTGGCAGACATATGTTAGAATTTGTTTTTTCTCTAATTTGAAGTATTGACCTACAATAATTTTAATTTGACCTTCATGATGATTTCGAGTAAAGATCAAAGCACTTTTTAAACAAGAACGGTACACGAACCCTGTGTTAAAGAAAAAAATTAAACAATAACTACAAATTACGCTTCAAATTTTGTTATCACTTAAAATTAACATTATTTCGTATGTTAAGATTGAATATAGATATATATATATACAACAATAATTTTACTTAAAAGTTAAAAAAAAATACTATTTCATCACCGAAGATGACTTTAGAAGCTAAAAGAACTGCTATAACGCCTTCCTTACATTGGGTCTATAAAAGCAGTGCAGCAAATAGAAATAATTCCTGATGCATGATTTGAGAAGTAAACATTTTTTTTTTTTTTTGCTATTCGATTTGAGCATTAGATTTAAAAAAATAAAATTAAAATGAAAAGAGAAGTGAAGCTATTAAATAACGTTTACTATTTGAATTAAAATTTTAAGTGATTTTTATCTGATTTTTTTTATGGAGAGACTAAGGGAAAACATTATTGTACAACGAAAATAATATTTAAAGGAAGGAGATGGTCCGGGGTGGTCATAAATAGGCTAAATAGTGGCAAAACTATTTTATTAAAAGCCAACGTTCCTTGTAATTTAGCTTACTCTGTTTATATTTTAATGTACTTACTGTTTATAATTTTAATAAGCTTATTCACATTGTTTATAATTTTATATGACTTGTTATATGTGACTTCCACAATTCTCTATATCGTTTTGTATCCGTTCTAGCCCTGAAGAAGACCTGCAAAGTCGGGTCGAAACGTAGGTTTTTAATAAAATAGTTTGGCCATTATTTAGCCTATTTATGAACGCCACCCCGGACTGTCTTCCTTTATAATGCAACGGTCAACTATTATATTCCAAAAATAATATTTCTGCTTAATGTACCATATTATTAGCCAATTACAGATTATTATCCAAATACTTCATATTAATTTCACCATAAAATGGGATATTAGGAGCGTCAAGAGAGAGCTTGAAAGCGAGAAATAGGTTAATGGAACCAATGGCGGTAGGATAGAAGAGAAGAAGAAAGAACATCCTCCTGACCCGGTTAGTCTCTAAGAAAAATTTTTTTTTCAATACTAATTTGTTCAAAAGATTGTTTAAAATAAATATTTTAATAAACTATATAATTAAATATATAATATAAAATTAAATTCATTAATTGACAATAAAATAATTTAATTTTAAAAAATCTTTCACAGGAATAATTCTTCAGATGTTAAACTCAAGACTACAACACTAATTTTAATTATCTGTAGAAGTCATATTAACAATTGAGTGAAATGTATACGAAAATATACAATAACATTCATTTGCTCTTTAGAAATAGATAGTTACTTTTATGGTCGGTTTTATTAGAAAATATTTTTTTATCCTAATGTTTTTAGTTTTTCAAGTATTGACAATTTATACCCATAACAAATGATTGCGATCTTACACATCATATAATATGAAACCAACAAACAATTGAGAATAATTAAAATATAATCAAATATATTTTTCAGTATTTCTAGCTCTGATTGTTTCAAAGCATTCACAATATAATTTAATAACGAACTAACCTAAAAATCAGTTTAGCTGTTCGCTCAATAAATCCGTTACATAATTTTCAACGGAGAGGTTTAAACACATTTTATACAATAATTTATCAGCATTTTGAGCCAAAAAATTTCAAAACATTCACGGGATCTCACTGAATAATTTGAGCAAAATTAAAAATCCAGCTGTTCGTTCAAAAATGGTTACGAACCTACTAGCGGTCAACCTATCTTCATTTCTTTCAAGGGAGAGGACAAATTATTTCAAACTAATTAATTTAATAATTAAAATTGAAAACATGTATATATTGTTGGCTTTTTTTTGTTCCAATTTACAGATAAGATGATATCATTTCTCATATATGATTATTTTAATATTTATACTGGAAATAACGGTCTCACTATGTATTTTTTTTTAATGAGAAATAGAGCAAAAAAATATTTATAAGTCTAAAACAAGCGAAAGATACTGTTTAAGTATATTAATCTGCTTGCTGGTATTAAAAATACGAGAGAATATTTTATGTAATATTTCATGAATAAATTCTCATAAAAGCGAACCGGTACTTCAGTCATCCAATACAGAAGTTATTCCGTTCCATCGAATAAGGGGCCCGTTACGAGCGAAGGAACTGCCAATCTTGACTACTTTTTTCTGAATGCGGTTTAATTTTCGATGATAGAACTATAAAATAAGAGCCGATCGTAATACAGAATATTCCCATTAAATCTCCCACCTATATATAGACTAGAACTATTCTTCATCGTATATAGCTTTCCACGAAATCGAAAGCTTCAGGTATCAATATATACAGTCACCAGCTATTAATCATAAAGTAGAAAAAACATCTCAAGAAAAAAAAATGAGCCTAACGGATCAATTCCCTCCCCTCATTTTCCAGCGGTCTACCATAAGTAAAATTAATTTTTATTTATTTGAAGACTTTACCACTTAGTGTTGTTGACAAAATTACATGGAATTATATTCAGGTGTAAAATTTAACTTTCTTTTAAATCCCAAAATCTTTTAGTACAGCTTCTTCAATGACATTGATGCAGAACGATGAAAAAATCAGACATCCGACATGTATGTTTGACAGTTTTAGAAAATATTAACTGATAGTAGCTCAAGAGATGCTAAAACTTGTGCCAAGCAAATCCCTTCTGTAATTTAATAGTGCAAAGGAATAGATTAAACACAAACATACGCGATCGTGTCTCAGTGCTTTAACGATTCAACTTGACTTTATAAGTACTAATGGCTAACTTCATGAATAAAGAAGTTCCAGTTTAGAAAACTGAATTAAATATACAAATAAATTAACCATAAATTATACATTAACTTCATATAGAGGTTTCTGGACTGCACTTCCCTCACAGAAACGAGAATCAATCTTTCTAGAAAACCCTAGAGGCAATTGAAAACTCATAATGATAGCCTTACGTCTGTACAAACATAAATAGAGGAGTTGTTACAGAAAAAAACATGTAACGACTTGTTATCAAAAACATTGAGAGCTGTTATTTCAGTAATTATTACCACAGGAAAATAAAAATACATTATAAAGAGCCAGGTAAGAACGGGATAATAGTAAGTTTCATGGTTTCTATAACATATAATTATAAGAAACTACAAGCGGAGACTGGGTAAGTACCAGGGAAGATGTCTTCCTGTAATTGCACCTCCATTCAGTGACGAAGTCAAAGCAGCACTGCATCTTTTCGTTTATGTTTTTTTTAAATACCTATTTTTAATATTCATTCATCTTTTGAGAGATCCATATGATCCAAATAAATAAGTGTCCTGTTAGTAGAATGATTTAGCAGAATACAGAGCAATACAAAGCTCAATCTAAAGCAGTTATAGTCTCGAATGCAATTAATGTCTTATGTCCGTACAACAATACTGGAGTTTTAAAATTTATATTTTGAAAATACCATCACACAAGTCTTCAGCCCATCGATAAACGTCTAATTTTGTCTAGCTAAGACTATAATGCAGTCAGCTAGACGTAAATTTAAGTAAACATGTGACGCTCTCTAACCACTTGACTATTTATTCCTGAAGAAATAAACACGGATGACAAAGTATCTGTCAACTAAAATTTATTCTAATTTATAGAAATATTGGACTTCATCGCAGTCATCAATTGGAATTCAAAACTAGCAAGGTCTATATCTTTCCATAAACAACTTAGAGATATTAACAACAAAATTCTTAAAATAAATTCAATTCTTAATGTCGGTGGTAATAAAATAGAACTGTAGTACCTTATAAGCTATAAACTCAACAAAAAAATTTGTTGTTCTCTATATTTAACAATAATATTAAATAATTTTGAAATTATTAAAAACTACTTTTGATTCATGAATACGTTAACTCTTAAATAAACGAGAAGAAACAACAACAAAATAGAGCAACAAATGATATAAACAGTTATACATATTAATTTTTTTCACTTTATTTCTTCACCCACACCTGTCATAAGCAATGACAATTAGCGGATCTGCTGTCGGTAAGAATACAGGTAATGGCTTGATCGGCGTGATGGAGAGGAGTGCTCAGCGGCATCCCTTACTGTCTTGATTTTAGCATCTTTTTAAGCGAGTAAACCCCTCATCCATCTGGGTATCTGGGTCGTTTTGGCTGTCCCGTAAATTTGTGAAGTATAAGTCCATATGGGCATAAGTAGATAGTTGTAAGTGTTCAATTTTTGTTTTAAGTTTAATTTTGAAGTTTTTGAGAGAAGTGAGTATAACAGTCGTAGTCTGAGGTTTAAAGTTATTTTTTTGTTGAAATGTGGGCCCCATGTCATTGTTCTGTCGAATGTCAGTAATATTGAAACAAAATATTGATTTTATCTGTTTGAGGAATTTCGGTATTGTCTAGGTAAATAGGTCATATTTCATGTCGAATAGTGAAAGCGATGTGTTGTGATTTTCTTGGTTGAGTCGAATTTTCCAGAGTTTGCACCAAATTAAAAAACTAAAATTTAATTTCAAAATTTAAAACAAACTCAGGATCATCCTTGAATTTAAGATAAGCCATCTACTAAAGGCTGTGGCAATTACAATAGTAAATATTTAGTATTACATGCAATGCAAAGAACTTTGTTTCCTCGATCACAATGTTACGATACTAAAGGCTGTGCAACTTTCCAGCTTTATTATGCTTCAGAATGTATTTCTGCAAGCACTTCAATTTTTAATAATAATAAATAATTTGACTAAACTAAACATTGTCAGTAGATGATGATGAATTACTTAAACAAATTAGGAGAGCATAATATGACTGACCCCACTAGAAGTAGAACTTTTGTGATCTTAAAAACATTGTATCGAATAAGAAACTCAAATTGTGCTAAATATTTAATCAGCTGTAAAATAAAATAATCAATGTATATGTAGAGGGTAAACTTAATTAGCAATTTGTTCCCTTACCCGTGGGCGCCGTATCAAATCTGGGTGTAATTTTAAGAAGTCTTAAGCTTAATTTTTCGAGGGCAATGTTGTATGAAAAAAACATCACTTACCTGAAAAATTAACAACAAAAAAATTAATAATTATTGTTTACCTATTTATGAACTAATATACAAAACATTTGGAAAAATAAATAAGAATTAAAAGTTGATGTTTTTATTTCTACACCAATATTTTGTATATGCTAAAATTATTTCTCCGATTTTCCTTCTGATTGAGTGACTTTATAATTTTTTTTTCATAGTAATTATCACATGGTTCACAGACTTTAATTCCAAAGAAAATTTATTTAATGTAAAAAAAACAAGATTTTTTTGCTTTAATTGCAAATTAATTTATAAAGTAATATTCTGGAAGAAGTAAAATGAAATACAAATAAGAAGCAAGTAAAATAATGTAACCTTATAAACAAATAATAATATGATACTAATTTAGTGTAAGAGTACCTTAGGTAAGTCGAAAGGTAAGAGTATTATTGATATAGAGTTATTATTAACTATATTTTTCCCCTAAATTTTCTTTATCAAAGTCTTAAGTACGAAAAATAATCAGGAATTACAGTTACTAATGGCGTTTAAAATAAACACCATTGTAACATAGATTACATATTACTATATTACAATAACTAACTCTATATATTTTATATGAGATTTAATTTTTCGTAATTAGTTTGTTTAATTCTATGAGGTGTTATGTCAGGATTTAGTTTGGTCATCAACGTCCGTTGTTTTATAACAATATTTGATAGGAAAAAATAAAAACAAAATAACTTATTTATTCCTTTATGACAGTTACAACTGCGCCATAGCACATCTAGAAAATCTGTTACACAACATCATAATTAACAATAAGAAATGAATAAAAGTGAAAAATTAATCAGATAATTCCATATATGTATCTACATATATATATATATATATATATATATATATATATATATATATATATATATATATTAATATATTAATATATATCTTATATATATTAATATAAGTATTTTTGATATATATTTATTATTGTTTTTTCCAAAATGTTGCATTATCGGTCATAAATATTATGTGTGTAAATATTATATTATTAACTATCACCTCTCACCCGATCATCATATAATGTGATCATCAACTAACTGTTAATTACCTATCAGAATAGAAAATATACTATTCTTTCAATATCCTAAATAACTAAGCTTTCGAGAGTATTTTGGTGATTAAAGAAATACAACAAATGCAGGAGGTAATATTTAAACCGATTGTTGAATCATCGAAGACTTTGACGACTGTAAATAAATTCAAAGAGATCTTGGTTGACGAGAGACTTTAACGGTGGTCAAGAAGGACATCTGAGAAAGACTTCCTGGAAAAGCCGTTTACCTTGTGCTTCGTATAGTCTGTTCTATTTACTTAAGGTAATCTGCCTTCTAACAGCTTGGTTTATAAGTCAGTTCTGACTCACTTCAAGCGTCATCATCCTCTGTTTTTTGTCTTCTTTGTTCATTATCTTCAAGTAATTAATGAGTTAGATCTGATCCTTGTTGTTCAGCTCACCATGTGAGTATGCATCCAGATTTATCAGATAACTGTATCTATTCGATAACTATAATTAAATACTTTTAAAAAAAGTTATATTCTATGAACGGTTTTCCTTCAACACTTCTTAGCTGCAGCAATAATTCATTATAACCTGATTCTTTTTTTTAACTTTCTTGTCTTTATGTTAAAAAATAGGCTGAAAATTGCGAATATTTGTGCAATGCAATATCTACTACGTCTGGATGAGGCCTTAAGGGGATTCATAATACGGCGTCATGCTAAACCTTTTTTACACCAATCGCTTTTATTATTACAAACTATTAGAAAAATTATGTACATTATATCAATACCCTAAAAATAAAACAAAAATAATAAAAATGTGTATTACATGAACATTCTAAATAAATAAAAACTGCATCTGGCATAGAGTTTATGAAAATATCATTACATAGGAGCGGGCCTGATTGGAAGGAAATGGGTCGAGTCGTGGAAGGTTGGACAATGGTGTAGGTATCCTTACCGCAACTCCAATAATTTCTGGAAATTGTTCTCCGTTGTCCATGGAACTCGTTTTGTTGTTTCGTAATGGTTCGTGATTTCCCTTCACCGGGGTCAATACATGCCGGGGACCCAATGGCAGCACAATGGGGCGACCCCACCCCTGACCCCACTGGCCTACATGCCCTAACGAGGGGAAGGAAAAAGTGAATTCGATCCGCCGTAAGCGGGAGGATAACAGTACTTTACAATCGATGGATAAATTTCATATTAGTTGAACTGAGAAAACCTAATTTGAATTTAATACTGAGTGTGGCTGGTAAACCTTTTCACAGAGAAGGTTAATTAGATGCAGTGGACGCAACATGTATGTTTTAAGATGCATATAAATTAAAATAAAATATATCATAAATTCCATATTTCCTCGATAGGTCACATTTCGATTCAAAAACTGCTGGTTGATAAATCTCCTCCAGTAGCCTGAGACAACCGAATAAATTTCATGCACAGGTACTACTTCTGTTAATTAAATAGTAACCGGGTACTATTGGGTAATGTTTATTAAATAACATATTATATTTTTATTAAATCGCATTTAGTGAATCTTATCCTTCCCATTGCGGGATCTCTGAAAATGAACAGGCCGAACAAGCAGCCCACTAGGTAAGAAAACTAAACAAAATTTCGGTGGTATCAACTGATGAAATCCCTTTAGATGACTATTTAAAAAAAAATAAGACAGGTGTGGAAAATATGGTAAAATAAATGAGAGCAAAAAATGAAGGGAACTAAAAATCCATTGTTCAAAATGTGAAACCTCTTATCGATCCTCCAGAAAAGAAGAAACAGCTCTCTGCAGATTAAGAATTGGGCATTGTGAGTTCTTATTTGCCTACCAAATAAGAGGACTTGATTATTATTATTTACTTTTTTATTCTTAACCCCATCGAAATGTGCCTCCCTCAAAAATTCAAAACTCCGTCAAAATGTGCCCTATTCAACAATTTTGATGGCGTAACTTTGCATGAAACCCTCCTCTGGTCCAAATAACAGTAAAACTAATTTGGGGAAATTTGGATACGACACCAACTCTAAAAGAAAGTTTAAAAGACAGCGAAAGAGTAGTTAAAAAAACATTAGCACTATTAAAAGCAATTAATAGAGTTTAATTTTAAGAGTTTGCAAATGGTCCTGCAGGGCAGAGCCAACAAGGAAAAAAAAACAATAAATAAAACAAATCATAACTAGGCATATATATATATATATATATATATATATATATATATATATATATATATATATATATATATATATATATATTCACCAATAAAAGAAAGTTATATTTTAAAATACTACTAATGTCTAAAAATTGCCACTGATGGTCAGTTATGACTGGCACACTCGTGTACTTCAACAAAGAAAAGAATGATTAAGTAAAGAAAAAATGGGAAAGAGACAAGATGACATGAAAAAAGAACTATTCTACAGAAGTCGAAGGAAGAAAATGTTTTAAAAAGAAAAAAGTGATTTTAATTTCTTCACGAGACAAGGTAAGAAAGAAGTGGACGAGTAAACGCATTTCATAGAAAAAAAGAGAGGCTATAAAGCTAGAAACGAGTTACTAGATTGATGCTGTCTCGAGAGTCCATAAAATCAAATCCTATTCCAAGTTATATAATAATAGAATGACTCAAGGACAAACTGTAGGAAAAACAAACATTTGAGAAGTAGGCCGAAACTTACATGGTTACATGGCAGGATTTTGCCGGCTTGCCTTCTAGCTCAGTGAAGGCTAGTTTGTTTACTAAGATCGTTGTTATTTATTGCCAACATTCTAGACCAACTTGTTAGTTAACAATAAAATATTAATAAACCATAATCATAATAAATAAATGTAATTACAGCAGTTATTTATTTAAAGAGAAAAATAAAATAGATACTATTTAATTTTTTTAATCACTGACGCATTTATTTAATTAATGACGCAAAAAATAGGACTCCATTCATAACGGTCTTAACAATTCAATATCTATACAACAATATTTAGCAAATAATTGTAGTTGTCACACAGATTACATACCTCTCTCTATAAGGGAAAGGGAAAACAGACAGTTATATATAACAAATATTATAAATAACTTATTGTAGCATAATCACTATAATTAAAGAAATAAAGTGTAAATTACTAACAATGTATTTTAATTTCAAACAAGATATCTAAATCCCACACACGCTTCAGACCTAAAAAAAAACTAAAAGATTGATGCAAACTTTGGAAAATTCGACTAAACCAAGATAAATCACAACACATTACTTAAAACATGACCTCCTATTTACCTCGACAATACCGAAATTCTGCAAACAGATAAAATACAATATCTTGGACTGGTATTCGACAGAAGAATGACTCGCGTATAATCACTTCTCTCAAGACGCTCAAAATTTTTTTTTTTTTTTTTTTTTTTTTTTTTTTTTAATTTCTTTATTGAGTATTATAACAATCTGTCTGTTCGACATTGGTTATAGTGAGGTAGGATGACATTCACACCATATGTACAAAAAAATAAAATAAATAGAACAAAATAATAATCAAAAGTATATACAATAGACAATAAAATAAAATAACCTAAAAAATAAGAAAATTAAAACTAAGGAAAAAAAAAAAAATAATAACATGCATACCTATATACAATCAGGCGAGGGAACTCCAGGAGAACCCTGCGCTACTCTTCCAACCGCGTCACTGGTACTAAAGCCAGCGGAGATTGGTCGAGAGCACTTTAGCCACATACACACATGTCTTGAGTGAAGAATCTGGCCATTGCCAGAACTCCAATTTATATAATTTACAAAAGGTCGCGAGGCCACTGCCGTTTCAACCTTCTTGGAGGATTATAGGGATGGGAGATGCTTGATAGGGATTGTGCAAGAGGATTTGGGTGGTAAGTAAGGTTCTGGTGAAATTTGGAGAACTTTTCTGGGATAAGGTCTAGGACAAATGGGATGTTAAGGTCATGATGTAGGGTTTTGTTGGATACATAGAAAGGAGCATCGACTATTGTTCGAAGGACTTTAGACTGGAAGGATTGGATGCGCTTGATGTTAGAAAATTTTGCTGATCCCCACAGTTCTAGTCCGTAAGTCCAAATAGGTTTCAGTATTGTCTTGTAGATCAGTAGCTTGTTTTCAATGGAAAGTTTAGATTTTCTGCTTAGTAGTCGGTATAGTTGGCCGTATCGTCGGTTGAGTTCTTGTCTTTTGAGTCTAGTATGCGGGTTCCAAGTTAGTCTTCGGTCTAAATGAAAGCCAAGATACCGGACTGTGTCTGAATAAGGAAGCTGGATGGAATTAAAGAGTACTGGTGGACAGGAATTGCGTCGGAGTGTAAAAGTAATATGTTGGCATTTAGATTCATTAACTTTAATGCGCCAGTTATTACACCAGTGCTCAATCAAGGTGAGATGACTTTGGAGATTTAAGGATGCTATTTCGGGATCAGAGTTGGATGATAAGATTGCGGTGTCGTCAGCGAATGTTGCAAGAAAAGTATCGGGATGAACAGGGATGTCAGCAGTAAAGAGGATGTAAAGCACGGGACCCAAGACGCTGCCTTGGGGAACACCGGCTTTAACGGAGTAGATATTGGAAAATTCTGTTCCACAGCGAACTCGAAAGGAGCGGTCAGAGAGGTAGGATCGGAGGACTAGGTACAAGGACTGAGGTAAATGGATTTTAAGCTTGGAGAGCAGTCCGGAGTGCCATACCCGGTCAAATGCCTGTGCAATGTCCAGAAAGGCACCCGAACAGTATTCCTTGTTTTCTAGGGCTGAGGAAATATGATCAACAACTCGGAGTCCTTGTTGAACAGTAGAATGTTGAGAGCGAAAACCAAACTGATGGGAAGGGATATTTTGGGATTCTATAATGGGTAGGATTCGTTTCAAAAGGATCTTTTCAAAAATTTTTGAAAGGATTGGGAGTAGGCTGATTGGTCTATAGGATGTTGAGCTATTGAGAGGTTTTCCTGGTTTTGGGAAAAGGATAATAGTGGAGTGTTTCCATAACAGAGGGAAGTGGGTGGTGCGTAGGATACAATTGTAGATATATGTAAGGAATATGACTGCTTTGGATGGAAGTTGTCGAAGGATTTGAGGTGTAAGGAGATCATGTCCAGGAGCTTTACGGAGGATTAGTTTTTTTAATTGAAATTTTACTTCGGAAGGATGAATAGCTTTTGGGGGCAAGGAAAGTGGGATTGGTGATGTAAGGAGTTCTTCTACTGTTACGGTGTGGGCAGGATGGGATTCCGGATGTGAAATAAATGTATTGGATAGGTGAATGGCGAACTCCTCAGCTTTATCTTCGTCAGATGCTGCCCAGGAGCCATCACCTCGTCGGAGAGGATGGGAAATGCGGTGAGGATTTAGGATTTTTGTTGTGGTTTTCCAAAGGGAATTGTCGCGAGAAGAGAGGGAGGATAGGTAGGAGTTGAAGGATTGTGATCTGAAGGTGGCTAATTCCAGTTTTAATTGTTTGCAGTAGTAATTATAGGAGCAGCGGTCGGTAGGATGTCGGGTTCGTTGCCATAATAATCTGGCACGGCGTTTGGTGCGGATTAGGTTAAGGAGGTGTTGGGGTAGAATGGTCTTTATAGGAATTCTGGAGGAGTCTTTTGGAAAGGAGGCAGTCCAGGCGGCTTGTTGGATTGTGGTAGTAAAGGAATTTACGGCACTATCAAGGTCATCGGGAGTTTTGAGGGATATGTTGAGATCAATATTATCGGAGATTATTTGGCGGAAAAGGTCCCAGTTTACTGGGCCCCTAATGAATGACGGTGGAGAAGGTTTGGGAACAGGTTCAAGTGAAACATTAAGGATTAGAGGACTATGGTCAGAGGAAAGTTCATTTAGACGTGTAATGGAACAATTGAGGGGACTTAAGCCGCTGTGGATAAAGAAATCAAGAAGATCAGGATTACGGTTGGGATCTGTGGGCCAGTAGGTAGGAGAGTTGGGGGAAAGGAGGTGAAAACGTTGGGAATTGAGTGCAGACAGCAGGGTTCGGCCACGAGAATTCGTGGTTCTGGAACCCCATTGTTGGTGCTTGGCATTTAGGTCTGCACCCAAGATGAAGTGATGTCCTAAGGAGTCGAGGAGAGAACTGAATTGGGCATTGGATATGGATCGGTTAGGAGGGCAATACGCTGATGCAAGAGTGACCGGAAAGGAGAAGGTTTTTATCACGATAGCGGTGGACTGTAGGAAATCATGTATTGGTAATGGGAGTACGTGATGGGAGAGGGATTGGTGTACAATTACAGCAGTACCGGCATGTGCTTTTCCGTCAGGGTGGTCAGTACGATATGTCAGGTATTGTGGTATATTGAAGTGCTGTTTAGTGGTTAGTCGAGTTTCAGTAATTAGTGCCACATCAATGTTCTTGTCAAGTAGTAAAGTAGATAGTTCGTCTGTATGATTTCTAACACCATTCGCATTCCAAAGGAGAATGGATATGGGTTTAGGGATGTGAGTCATTTAAGGATTTTTCAAAGGAGGGATGAGGTGAGATACGAGATTCGTGAGGAGTGATATGAGTGGAGTAACAAGGGATTTGAAATCGGTGAGGAAAGATGCTAACAAACTTGTGAGATCTGTTGCATTTGAAGGAGGAGGAATATGAGGAATTTGTTGTTGGTGGTTAGGTATATTAGGATGAAGAGGATTTTGAGGTTGGGTTTGAGGTTGTTGTTGTGGCAGGGCTTGACATTTATCGGTTAAAGTCTTACCTCTAAGTAGTTGGGAGAATGATACATCATTGTTTACAATTCTGGAAGGCTCTCTCTCTCTTCTTGTTCTTAGTGCTTCATCTTGAATCCGGTTTTTCTGGTGTCTGGTTTTGAGATTCTTGTAAATTTGGCAGCCTTTGTAGTTGGCCGGGTGTCCCTCCAAGCATAGGGCACATACTGCTGGATCTTGTATAGGTTTGGTGCACTCTACAGATTTGTGCTGTTCACCGCACTTCACGCAACGCGGCAGATGGTGGCAATATGTCTTCGTGTGGCCATAGGTCTGACAATTATGGCACTGCACGATGTCTCTCTTGGGATATGGCTTCTCAACTTTCACCATTGTATAGTATATTCTTGTGATATCATATATTTTTTCGATACCTGGTGATGGCTCCAAGTCCACGAAAAACAATGGTAGTGGGATCCTATTTCGTAATCCTGGCTGCTCCCTGTCCTCCTTCAAAACGTTTGTTACCTGGCGTACATTGAAACCAAGCGTCGTTAGTTCTTCTTTAATAACTTCAGTGGGGGTTGAGGAATGTAAATTTCTTATCACCACTCGTAAAGCTCTTTCCTGCCTCAGCTGGTAAGTGTGAAAATTCGCATTTGTTTCTGATAAGTACTTCACTATTTTTCGGTAGGCTTCTGCAGAATCAGGTGTTATCTTGGTGTCATTGGTCCTGTTAAGGCATGAATAACTGCCAGAGCAGATTTTATTTAGTTGGGTGCAGAACATCTGGAAATTTTTTATATTTTTCACAAATATCGGAGGAGGCTTTGGTTCTCTGGGTATTGCTGCAGACTCCATTACTTCTTTGTCATTTTGAAGCACTTGGTAGGGGTTTGGAGTAAAGAAAGGTGATTCTTCAATCGTTTCTTGTGCAGACGTACCTGGTTGGGGCTGAGGTTCTGGTTCTGAAGTGTTCATTTTGGTCACTGGAGGTATTTCTCGTAGGCAGCGACGAGTCCTTTGTTTGGCTGGTGAGCTAACTCCGTCTGACCGAGACCTCTTGGGCACCTTACTGGCCATCACTTGCTGATCATACCGCATATCATAAGAGAAAAATAAATAAATAAATAAAAAAAAAAAAAAAAAAATTTTTTTTTTTTTTTTTTTTTTCTTAAAATAACAAAAAAAAAAGATGCCAACAGTAAATATCAACTGCTCTGATATACACTTTAACTGTATCACGTGAATAATCAGAGAGATTCCGCTATAAAATTGGTAAAAACTGAGAGAGGAGTTGAGGAGACCGAGACGACGCTCAAAATTAAATCTAAAAAAAAAATGAAAACTGAATACTTACGCCTGAATACCTACTTAAGCCCATATGGACCTACGCTTCACAAACTTATGGGACAGCCAAAATTTTATTTTATTATGGCTGTTACATTTTTCATTGTAGTTATATCGCTTGTGTATAGTTTTATTGTATCAACCAGTGCCCTGTATCAGAGAATTTTCAGAAGCTAACGTTCTGTCAACATATGATTTAGTCAGTATATAAAGAAGTGAGAACATCTATTGAATACTCAATAGCTGAATATAGAATATTGAGGAAAAAGGTGATCCGGGGAGCTGGTCATAGAAGGAAAAATCTTAAAATAATTGAAAATATTTTATTAGGTTGCTGTTTTGACCCAAATATGCAGGTCATCATTTGGTGTTTGATCGGGAAGGAGTCATGTGCGAAACTAAAAAAGATTTAGTTTGCGAAACATGTTTGAAAATTATGTGAAACGTGATTTGCTGATGATGTTCATACATAAATTTTGAACTCTTTCGTGTTTTCTTTAATTATTTTTGTAAGTCGATATCCATACGGGTGGAGCATAATATGTAAGAGCTCGGATGTTACATTAAGCGCTAGTTTGATAGTTCATTAATAAATTAAGTAAGTGGAATTAAAAACCTGTTATTGAAGGATTAAAGCTAAAATATTTTATTTTATTGTAAATAATTGATTCGTTTATAAACTCAAAAAATGAAATAATGAAGGCAAGAAGGATAAGATTCGGACACAACATTTTATTTTTTATATTATTACTGACTGAAATCTTACTATAATTGATTTCTTGACTGCCTACATAAGTAAAAGAAAATGATAAATGTTAATATAAACGTGATAGTCTTACATTAATGAGAAGCATTCGATTTTTTTAATTTTTTTTTTTTTTTATAATAGATAGTGTGCAGTCATCTTCAAGAGGCCAATTGAATGAAAGGCCATTTGTAAACGAAGGAATGCTTGGTAGATTAGCAATAATATCATCTGGGTTCTAAGGAAATACATTATAAAAAAAATTGTTATTTATGATATTAATATCAACCAGCTCGTAGTAATGGTATTCTAATGGTGGTATTTTCAATTAGTATATATTTTATTCAATATATAATTAATTACGAGACGCGTTGAGACGCGACCCAACCAGTTTGCGAGCGGCCTAAAGTTCAGTTTACCTGCCCGCTGGGTTCCTATTCCCTTCCCTCCGACTGAGTCAGAGGTGCCTACAGACCCCGTCTAGACTGCCTTCGGCCGATGACCCAACCTCAAGAGGTTCCAACCTCAACACTCAGCATCTTTTTGACACCTCGATTGGACCATGGGGGGAATCTCGAGCAGAACTTATCGAGGGATAGAAGGTATGGATTTTCTTAGGGACGTTCTTGACGCCTTAGATGGTAAGGGAGATAAGTATAAAGGTGGTAAGAGAGCTTTGACGACAAAATGACGAAATGGGTTGAATCATTATCATTAGTATCATTTATTTTACTAGGAATCAACCCAGGAAAATATTCAGACGTATCCTCATAATTGTAGTTCTAGGTTAACAACGGTGACTTTCATTTTTTTATTATTCCATTAGCGGATACAGAATTTATTTTTAGGGGAACTTCAGCCCGAAAGTTTTTTTTTTTTTCATAAATATAACGATAATTACTTTGGAAAAAAAAAATACTAACTACCTATATGAAATGATGTTTAAGTGATTCTTGAAGTCCTATTGGATGTAATTGCACGAACAATAATACTTTAAAAGAAAATTTTTATCATAAAACATGGTTACATTTTACCATTTTGGGGGGGGGGGAGGCTTCAGGCTCCTCTCTCTCCCTTAAATCCGACTTATTCTGATATTGTTGCTACTTCCTCTTCCTGTAATTTTCTTACAATCCTTATTTCTTAAAATATTAAATTATTAGCTAGTCTGGTAAATTCTTAATTGTATTGAGTAGCTAAATGAAACATTATATTAGTCTGATCGATAATATTTAAAGAAAAAAAAATCCTAAATATGTTATGGTTTATTTATTAATTGTTTGCTTTTTCTGGTAATTTTCTTCCTTCCCATTTTTATTCATAGGATACCTAAACCAATGACCAGAATTAATATGGTAATGCAGGATTCCCAGCAAGACTAAAATAGTAGACCTCGCCATAATCTGTAGCTGATTCCTTTGAACAGAAAGCTTTTCCAAAAAAGTTGAAATAGGAATCATTTCTCTAAATTAAATTATTGTGCCGGCGGGTGATAAAGAGTATGTTATTCGAGCATTTGCTCGAAACATGAGCTGGGGTATATTTCACATCTATTCCCTGCCAGATTGTTTTGCATAAAGAAAAGATAGAACTACAGAGCATTGCGAAAAAGTCTAACATTCACGAAATTCAAAAATTTCAATCAAAAGTTTTGGGAATAACTGCAGACACATCTTTCTATGTTACAAATGACATTACACCCGGACCTGGACATCCAATTTTTCAGATGCTGCAATACAATACTACAAAAACGTCAACCAGAGACTGATTTACAACATAAACCTATTAGCCCATATACTTAATTCCACTACGAACCCGTACATTCCATCCTGACGACATTTGAGGCGATGGCCAAAATACCTCCTAAAACTAATTTAATTTAATACTCCTAAAGCAGATTAAATACTTATGCTAATAAAAACAAGTTTAATTACATTGATCAAATAAAATTAATACAATCCATAGCATACAGAACCAGCTCAAATTGTTCAATTTGGGTCTATGGTTAATATTCAGCCATATTTATACTATTGAGATCAAACATTAGTCCGTGGTACAGACCTCCTTTTATCAAATTATTAACATCAAACTGAAACTTTGTAAATAGCTTCATCTCCTAGTAACCTACTATTCTACTTGCGAAAATTTTCGAGCTGGGGCGTTATCAATATGGAGGTGGACAAACTTTTCTCTGTTTAATTAGGTAATAAAAACTTGTAAATACCCATTTGCGTTCCTCTTTTATCGTAAGACAACTTGAGCACTAAGTCGAGAAAAATCCATTTGGCCTATGTAACCTCGTTATTTTGGCGATTTGGGAGTGTAGTTCACGTCAAACGGGTCAATATTTTTTGAAGGCCACTTTTTTTCTCGACTTTGTGCTCAAGTTACCTCACGATTAAAGTGGAAAGTATATAGGTATTTACGAGTTTCCAGTAATAGAAAATTTTTGCCGACCTCCATGTTGAAAACGACCCAATTCCGAGAATTTTAGGAAATAAATTATATGTAGATTACAATGATATGAAGCTGTTTACGAAGTTTCAGCCGGATGTTAATAATTTGATAAAAAGGGGTCTGTACCACGGACTATATGTAATGCCAAAAATAAATGATAGTATGATAAATATATATATTTTTATTTTTATTGTATTGTAAAAATAGTATGAATATGCCTCACTCAACTTTAATAAAAAAGTATGATAAAGACCAATTTTTTATATGAACAATTAAACATGTAAAGCTTGTAATTTATCCTTTTAATTAGAATAGATACTTTTATTATCCTACTTTGATGTTTGCGAATACATCTGCTTCGAAAGATATGACCCACATCACATTATAGCTTATTTTGGATATATAGTTAGATACAACGAATCTTAGAAAGCAAAAGAAAGCAGAATCCATTATAAAAAAGAACGCCACGCTCGTTCCTTCACCAGCAGTTGTTGACTTTCCTACTAGCGCAAAAATAATTGGCGCCGGTACGTGCTAGGCCAGGAGGTACGCGCGTTCCAAAAGCCAGCTCCAAATGTGGGACAGTTGCACAATCCGCGGCGAAAGTCTACGTCCCCTAGCGAACCTTCATCCGCCACCTGTCCTATTGCTACATAACGTGTTCTCCTGTTGCCAACTTCTTAGCACATCACTCCCTTCTTAATATCAAAGGCGTTGATCTATTTATAATGAAGGCAAGCAAATGTACTCTTAGAGCAAAAACTGGAAATTAATACTAAAAAATCCTGGTCATGCATGTGCTAGAGCTTCAGCTATACGACCTTTAGAAATTATGCAAACAAAGAAAAAGAAAACAGCGTTTTAAAAAATAAACAGATAACTAAGAATTTATATAATGTTTTTAATATATAAATAAAAAATAATTGAGTGGTGGGATGTATAATTATGGGAAAAATACACACTGTTTATTTTAAACTTTAAAAATTTAACGATATGCAGGTAATAAAGAAAAAAAATGAAATGAATTTAATTTTAGAATAAATAATAATTAAAATTTTATAACGGAATACTGTAATCTCAACATAATATTTATGAATGTTTCAGAATTTACATGTAAATGAGTGTCTATTAAAAAAAAATCATAAAGCATAGATTATTATAAATATTGTTTTCATACCATTGAAATTTACAACCGTATTAAATAAATATAATATGTAAATGTCCACAGAACAGGTATATTGAAATGAACAGACTAGTCGAAATACTACCCAATGGTAACACTGCCTAAATAATTCTAAGTAGAAGATCCCGAAACCATCTTCTTTTTAACGCCTAGGCGGATTATCATGAATGGAGGTGGAGGAAGCAAGGTTGGAAACAAGTGGGTTCGGATGGGTCTGGACTGGGCCAAATCTGTGGCATTATAAATAATAAATTGATTTTGAGACATTCATTGAATTTATATATCGAAATAATAATATCTTCTTTTACATTTTAATTTTGTATAGTCTGATTTTTTTTTCTTTGAAGGTTAAACAAACAAGAACTTCCTATTACTTTATGGTGACCAGAATTAAATATCTGACCTAGAAGTGTTTTCTTATTCTGCTATAAATTACAAATTATTTGCTAAAATAATTCTTGTAACATAAATTAATGGCACCACTACCACTTAATTGCAATTAAAATTGGTTAAAAAAGATATAATTTTTTTTATATCTAAAAAGGCCCGTACACTAGGAATGCTTTCGCGAAGGCGTTCGCAAATGAGATTCGTCTAGCCTTAAAAACCTTTAAGGCCAACATTTGCAACTGATAAGAGGATAAACTTTATAGGTTTATTTTCACTTATTGGAAATATATCTTAGGTGTCAGGATGCTTTGGTGTTCGAGTCCTGAAACTTATTGATAGAAAGTATTGAAAAGTATGTTATTAAGGCATGTTATTTTAGCATGCAAGAAGTTGTCGGTGAATGGTATGCAAATTGTTTCTAGTAATTACCGAGAAGATGAGATAAATAATAACCAATAAATCAAACCTGCGAACCACAGCAAATTGTTAACATCTGAGTTAGTAGGCCTAACTTGCAACACTCCATTACCCAAAGGGAAAAAAGAAAGCGATTTCTATTTATTTTGAAAAGCAGAGCTCATCAGCCTTATCTCATTTAATGGCGTTTTGATTGCTGGTTGGTGGAGGTGTGAACGCTGTGGATGAAGATGTGATTAGACATCATCTACGCATCTGATTAGCTTTGCCATCTGCGAGCTATCTAACATCTACTGACTACAGGGTTTGTGCCCCTAGGCGGAGTGAAACGTTCGTATTCAATAATATGAACCAGAACAGTCTTCCATCTATTTATTTGTCTTATTGGAAGGTGTGTTCACACCAAAAGAGTAGTTTAAAAATAAATTAAAACAAGTACAACGAGTGTGAGTAATCAACCAGAATACAAAGTTCCATCTATATATTTCCCATCTATAATATGGATTTTTTTTTTTTTTTACTTTTTAAATTAGTAGCTAAACAGCACTTATTACTATTTCTTCCATCTATGTCTTCTTTTTTTTTCGGTCTGCTTCTTACATTACACACTCAGTATCTTTATGTATCAATGATTGGTTAAACACAAAGCTAGAGAAAGTAATTTGGTCATGAGTGAGAGGTTATGGCCAATTCATATAATTTCATTTCTGATATGATGCAACTAAAAAATTCATACTAATGTTTAATACATGAAGAATTTATTTATTTGAACGCACTAATTTTAGAAATTACCACTTCCTCTTCAAAGTTCTTTTGGAGTTAGATAGGTACATATCCACTACAAGCTATAGAACTTTATAAGTAACCATAAATTTACTTAAAACATAAATGTTAATATGAAAATATATTGACAATTATAATATTTACGCAAACTTTAATAACACTATCAATTTACGCATTTCGCCATAAAGATTGTTTGCAGTCTCTGTATATATCAGACCTATATTGGACATATACCTTTCAGCTTATTGTAATCTGACCAACATCCACTCTACACCACCCTATAAGACAAAATTAAATTATACCTTAGTGCTTACTAAATTTTTGTTATCAGTTAAGTTATTTACCTATTTGTAGTCGAAACAACTAAACGGTCTTATCAAAAAAAGTACAAAATAATTTTAAAATGACACTCCTTCCTCCTTAATTTAACTTTTTTTTTTTTAATCCTTGCAAACGAGTTCGAATTTTTATTGTGTTTAGGTTCATTGAGATACTTTAGGTTTTTTCCCCTTTTGTGACCTTTTCTTTCTCTAGAACGAATCTCCTTATTATTGCCCAAGAAGTGATATCCATCATATCACCAAGAAGTGATGTAGATCATTCGCTTATACACAAGTATTTTAAAAACGTTTTGAAAGACAGGATTTAGATATTAATTTTATAACAGCAACTACTTTCGCGTATTTCTAAAAGAAAAAAATGATATTGGGATGACTGTTAAAATAAGGAAATTATAACTTTCAAAATAACTAGGTTCAGATAGTTGTAGGTAGTTGAATTGAAAAATACTACAATATTATTATGAATCGGAAGTATTTATTCCCGTATTACAATTGAGCTCATCTTGAACATTCAAATTATTTCTAATCTATAATCCTCAAATATTATATATATGAAGTGTTTAATAAATAAATAGTGTAAAAACTGAAGTTATTATATTCTCCCACAACACTTTAGTAGAAGTTCTAGTAAGGTATGTAACAATCATAGATATTTCTTGCTTTGGAATAACACCTTATTTCATTTGTTACAAAATCGTAATGAAATATTTCTATGAGATGACTAATAGCACTATTCTCCGGTTCATGAAATGCTATTATATACAGCTATTTCTTACTTTTTCTCTTTATTTAAACGAGTTTATGATGAGTGATGGCACTGAACAATGGAGTGGTTTCAAGTCCCGCATCGTCTAATGTTATTTAACGTGTTTGAAGTTTGTATAGCAAGAAACTACTTCCATGTAGAATTAGTTACCCCTGTACAGAAGGAAATTACGGTTGTGATAAATTACTTATTAACTTCCAATGTTCAGGCTTGGAACATTATACTGATTACGTCGTTTTTGCCCCTTTAAATGGCTGAATCTCGAATTCCTCTGAAATAAACCATCATCAATGAAATATAAGAGTCTATTCTATCAAGCAATTCAGCGAATTTTTAATGATGTTATTTGCATAATTGTGTATCATCATTCACTCTACTTAATCCGACAGAGGTATGGAGCAGGATTTTAATATCGTTATTTTTTTTTAAATAAACAATTGCCATTATACGTTTCGCTAACCTAATCGCTTAACGAGGAAGCAGACCGGGTGGTCCAGTCAATTGTTTAAGGTTCTTTCTGAATTAGGAATCCTTAAAAGAGAAAGGTGTTCCAGAACTTATTACCCAACAGGCTCAGATAACGGTTGAACCGGTAGCAGTTTTTTTATCTTCCTATTTCACTGTAACCTTGAATGGAAAGCTGCTTTATAATGTAGTTTTCGATTTCGGATCAGTCGCAAAAGGAATAATAATATTAACCCACTGGTATATTAGTGGCCTTACTGCTTTTACGTGCAAGTCCACTGCTTGCACGCTCCTGAGTTCCGAATGCGAACTAGAGGTGCACTTAACGGGATATTATGAATCATTTATTCTAGGTTTCTTCAATGAAGATGGCGTTTACCATTTGAATTATATTTCTTTTTATGATTTTTAACAAAAATTGTTTAACTCGGAGAAATCGGTGACACCTAAGATTGATTGAACAATTTATGAAAGAACATTTTAATCTGTTAGAAGACATGACGATATAAAGAAATAATAAAATAAATCCATTAGCAAACAACTTTTTTTTTTTTAGTTATAAAGTCGAACCTCTTTTGCCTCCTTAATCAACCTTCTTCATATCTACCTGCCTATCCAGGACTATTTCTTTCCAGTTATCTGCATCTACAGAATCTTTGTTAATTCCATCTATCATTGTGGTCTTAGGCCTTCCAAGTGGTCTCTGAGGCATTCATTGTTGTTAGCAGGCTTCTTGATGGATTGCTCTGAGCGACATGCCCCGCCCATCTTAATCTCCCTGTCTTCATATGACGTGATATTAATTGATCATTTCCTATAAGCAATTCTTTATTGGTCATTCTCATCTATGTGATACTACTCTGATCTATACATTTCTTCTCACCATATCAGTTTGGCGGCCTTCCATTTGCAGGCTCTCTTCTTCCCAGATTAAGGTGGGAGGGCCCCAGAACAGTTTTCCATCCGTACACAAAATCTTTGTAATACGGGTAGTTCTGCTCCGTCTCTAAATGGGGAAATTCATCCTCCGTGAGACCATAAACTCCAATTTTTTTCCATCATTCCGGCCCGTAGTCCATCAAAGACATAAACTTTTACAATTTTTAATATTTACTTATTATATATCTAAAATATTAATTTAATATGTTAAAAACACTTTATTTCCTCCTATGCTATATATTTTACTCATATTTATTATTCGATTATACTAATAATTACATTTTTTTCAGGTAAATATTCAATCAGCAAACCAAATTAATTACAAAAAAGGGAAAAGTTCACTACATGAATCAAGGTATTAAAAGAAACTTATTTATTTATTTGTTTCCGGGGATAGCCCTAATACGAAGGTAATTTATAAATTTAAATGTAATAAGCTATAGTACATTATAATAAGCTATTAATGCTATAAAGTTAATAACAAATATTAAACCAAAAATTAATAAGAAAAAAGGTAATAAGAAAAACATGGCATTAGGAGAGTGGGCTATGAAATTTAGGGATAATTTTACTATAGTTGATTAGCAATAATTTTGAACTTATTTATTATAGAAATAAATTATGCATTTGTTTCATAACTTTATCAAACGTGACACAACATTTTTTTTAAACATAAATTTCTACACTCTTTTCAAATTTATTTTTCGCGTCTTTATAAGGGACGAAATTACACTCTAAAAATCGATTTATGATTCCAGGACAGAAAACATATTTTCTGCTAAATATGGATAAGTCTAATGCCTTATCGCTCGTATGAAAAGTTACATATTCATAAAAATAAATACATTAAAAAATCATACATATATACCAGTATATAATTTGTCTTATGAGTATTATTCATACTTATGATTTTTTGTAAACTTTAGCATATCTCTTCCTTAAACATTCCCAGAGTTAAATTATATACAGATATTAATACTTTATCCAGTACTGAATTAAATTCTCATTTTGTTATAAGTTTATTATCTTCTTAGAACTTCATTTTAGATTCATTAGAGATTAAAAAAAAAGATAATAAAAAAGAAAGAAAGAAAGGAAAATAAAAGAAGTCCCGTTTTATGAATGATTTATAATCATGTCAGGAATCATTTCTGAGAAGGCTGGGAAATACACATGCGGGTGTGTGACTGTCCTACGAGAAGACTTGGTTTCCGCCCCAGGGAGAGAATTTACATGCATTCCATTATATACTCAATTATAATATACATAATTTAATAAGGGATGTAAAGAGAAAAAAAAACGAGAAATTCCATGTTTTTTAGTGAAAACAAAATTATATAATGTAGTTTGAAAATTAGAAAACTTCATCTTATGTTTTCTCATAAGTGCAAAAGTTTAGTATTTGGATCGCAAAAATTGAATTCACCGAATAAATTAATGGTATATTAAGAACTTAAGATTTTATAAAAGTCTTTTAATGAATGAAACTTCCATTTTACTTCATTTTTATTTTATAATTTACAAGAATGTTTAAACAGTTATATATTTTTTTTAAATATGTTAGACTATATTTTTTTTATTTATTTATGTGCGCATACTCCATTCTTATTTATCTGACTACTTTGAACAAAAACTAATTTAGACTCAAAAAGGGCTAGTTAGTATTTAAATCTCGAAAAACTATATCAAATCGCAAGTCGCAATACTAAAGCGAACGAGTATAGCAGTACGCGGATATTTTCTCAAATATCAATAAATGACTAATAAATCAAAGCTTCTCCAAATCAGTTTTCATCACAAAGGATAAATTGCATCTCCGCAGAGCAGAGACAAATTTCGCATCAATTGTCTAAAAAATAAAATTACTCAGTAAATAGAGTTTTTTCCGTAAGTTCCAACCCCACGGTTTGTCAAGATGATCTCTCCAAAAAACTTCCCACAGTTCGATCTTTATTCGAAACAAGTATCTGCTTAAACTGAATATGCACTTTTGGGAGCATAGGATATAAACATTATTTTCCACTACCATCACCAACGGATTCGATTAGCTCCTATGAGGAAAGTAGCGCCTAGAAGTTTAATTATCTATCCTCTATCAGTCTAATATTTCATTATAACGGAGATATTTTCAACAGAAAATAATCTCTTGAGGATGAAGCGAGGTTATTGAGGTCGGCAATCGTAGACCTTCAGACATTTTCAAGCAATGAATTTTTTCATCGGAACGTTCACCGCCCGCGGCGCATCGTGGAAGATGCATTCCTCGAACTAGCCAAAGCCGCTGTCATCCAGCAAGCTCTTGGAGATCTCGAGACCTATTCACACAAATACGTGACTCGTTTCAAAGAGTCTTTCATTGGACACTCCTGACCCGGTTATCTCATGCAAATATCAGATTTGTCTGCTGAGGTTCTCCTGGAATGCTTCGAAGGAGGTTAATCACATGGCTTGTGAAATGGAAGTATCACAAACGTGATATCCTCAAGATTTTGTTCACTTCCTGCTTCTCCTAAATAAACAAGTTTTCAAAAAATTAGATTACAATAAATAACAAAACGGCGGAACTGAATGAGTACTTTTATCTATATTTATCATTTTCCATTGTTATCAATTTCTTTGAAAACATATAACAATCCAGCATCTTCACTCGTATTGTCCAAATGCGAGACCGAGTCTTGGTCTTGCAAACTCAGTCTTGTCATGGTCTTGACCTTGCGCAAGAGTCTCGCAACAGTCTTGCAGTTACTTATTACTATAAAGATATTATTTTAATTCTTTAGATAGGAGAAACCTAAGCCCGAATGGAAAATTAGAGGAAATAAATGCCAAAGCATATTGATTATACCAATTATTTACTTAAAGTAACTGAGATTGTCAAGTATTAGTAACTATTTTGCCTTAATTTTTATTCAAAAAATCGATTTTTTTTACCAGTCCTGGTCTTGGTCTTGCAACAGTTAGGCCGCTTTGGTCTTGATCTTGCAAAGTGCAAAACTAAGACCGATTTTTGGTAACACTAATCTTCACTGAATGGAAATTTGTCAAGAAAATAAAAATAAATCCTATTTTGTCCTCAAGGACAGAATACATTTTCATATCTACTTAAGCGCATTGGTGAATTGCTAGTGAAGTTGTCTATCGATATTTTTTTTTTTTATCTATTTATTGAATAATAATACAATCAGCCACTGCTGGAGGGCTATAAGTATTAGGGCTAAGAGTTCTCATTCAAACAATATATACAAATAATAGAGAAATAAATATAAATATAAAAAGTAAATAAATAATACTGATGAAGAAAGTAAATAAAAGAAAAAAAAAAGTAAACAATAACATAATATAGAAACTTCTAAACACAATTAAATCTTGGTTTCGTAGTCGGATGCCTTCCGCACTCGAACTAAACTAAAAAATCTTCTGACAAAACATAACGCACTGTGTATTATACTGTATTTTAACATGGAGAGAAGCAAGAGATGAAATGTGCACTATTTGCTTTTCAATTTGATTTTGAGGCCAAATTGTTTAAAAAATCTTAGAGGATCTCGTTTATCTTAGGAAACTCCCTCAAAAAATCATTACGCACATACTGATAGTCAGTCTAAACACATTGCCCTTCTTAAGGCTTTGCTGTAGTCTGGGAAAAAGACTATTTCCGATTTTGAAAAAAATATTTACAGAAAGTTCGTAACGATAATTGTTCAACTGCACGCTTCGGAAAGTGGTTGCAAAAAAAGTCTGAAGATATGAAGACAACGTAGGTAAAATGGGCGGGGCATATAGCTCAGAGCAATACTTCGAGACGTCTCCAGCCAAGCATGAATCCTATGCTAAGAAAAAGAATAAAAGAAGAAACTAGGCAGACTGTATCGCACGCCAATGTGGCTAACAAGAACCCGGCTCCGGGCGATCTTTTGGAAGGTCGAAAACGGAAAGAACAAAGATCTCGAAAGAACCAAATGGTGTAAAATAAAAACTGCCTAAGGGTAGGTAGAGATGAAGGAAGCTCTAAATAATTAAAATAAATAATTTAGATGAGTTTTAGTGCTTAGCATTATTTCCATGTTTTTAATGTTATTGATGAACGTGAGGAACTGAATCTAAGTATAAGAATAATACAACTACTATAAGGAGCTATTATGCTACAGCATAATTACACATAATTACAGTTGTCAAGACTTGCAAATAATAATAAATTACGAATACAGAAAAAATTAATGCAAATGAATAAGGCAAAATTAAAAATATGACTTAAAAAATCAACAGTGGATATAATGTAAAATAAATCATAATTCATGAAAAAACAAGGAAAAAAATATAATGGTTTTCGGATTATACTGTACAACATAGTGTGCTTAATGTTCACGAGAAATAAATAGAAAAAAAATCATTGTTAAAATGCTTTAAAGTAGGCAAGGGCGTTGTGTAACGAATATCAAAGGGCTTCGAGGACTCAAAATAGTTTAATGATTTTTAAACTACCGAAACGTTTTCGAATATCCCTTCGTTACAATAATCAAACAAATTTAAAAACAAAATATTAAATCATTTCTATAATAAGCCCTTTATGTTAAACTATTTTTTTCCAAGAGGCCCGAATTTTTTATCGTTTAGAATCCCCCACCAAAAGTAGTTAAAATGCCTCCTAGTGCTACAGTAACGAAAACAAGAAATAAATTTAATATTTCTACTACGTCCTCGAATCCCGTAGAGTACAGAAGAGTTCGTTTAATGTATTCTCTAGAAAAGTATTAGAAAAAAGAAGCTTTATACCAAAGCAATTTGTTATTCTAGTTTTTATAAGTGCTTATTTATTAATCTTGATGGCATTACAATGAGGTACCTATAATGTCTAGTCTAAATATTCCTATATTTACAATGGTTGGTTCTTATATATTATTATTATTAATAATTTAACTAAACAACCAGTGAGCCTTGGCTACCTCCAACAGCAATCGCAATGTTTCTTTGCTGCTGCCATGCAGGTTCTTATATATTACTCATGTAAAAATAATGAACTCAGATTCATCCTACGCTCAGACGAATAACGCAGGAGAATAAAAAAAAAACGTTGTTAATGCTGACTCTTGGAAGTTGGGATCGGAACAATAGAAGCAATGGTGCGGAGATGGGAAGCAGGGACTCATTAGCATCAAGGTCCATTACTGTGCTCTAGCTGAAGAACCACCATTTTGGTTCTTGAAGGCAGTTACTTGTTTTAGAATTCTATATTTTTTTTTACATCCTGTTTGTTACCCGTTCCTCATCATTACTAGCAGTTATTAAAACTCGAGTTAATGACCATTGAGGGTGAGTAAACTAGTTGTAGTTAGAATGGCCTGATATATTGAACAAGGTCACTGCGAATATTCATTCTTCTAATGAAGATATTGATAAAATGTCAGACATATTTTTTTATTCTCAGCAGCTTGAAGTACAATTAAAAATAAAAAGCTATATTTTAGATTTATAATATCTTGGCTTATACGATAATAAGCCGAAAATTCCACCACAATAATTGGATCTGTGGAGAAGAAAAATCATTCCCGAGAGTAGAAAAATTCAAATACCTCTGCTCCACACTAACCTCAACGAATGAAAAACGGGCAGAAATAGACCAGAAATAGACATTTTATCATCAACTAGCGCAAATAAAGCTTTCTTCTCCTTCTCAAAGGTATCGAAATCCCAAAAAATCTCAAACTAAGGGTGTAATCTCTAATATGGCTGGACACTAACCAGCACCCTAGAAAAAAAGTGTTGAAAGATTTGAGAGAAAAATCCTCAGCACGATAACTGGAGCGATCTGGGATCAGAGTACTATCACACAGAGCAGAAATAACAATAAAGAACTGCTTACAGAAACTTGTCAATCAATATCCCATGATATTAAGCCATGTAATTCGTAACAATCCATTCGGAAGCCTCTACGTAACAATGAACACCTCAATAGAAGGCAAAAGACCACTTGGAAGGCCATAAAGCAGACGGATAGATACAATCACCGAAGATGCAACAGAGCTGCGTGCAGATAAATGAAAAGAAATAGCCCAAGCCAGGAAGAGATGGAGCAGGCTTGTTAAGGTGGCAAAAGATCTACATGGTCTGTAATGCCAACAGAACAAAATATCTATATGTATATATATATATATATATATATATATATATATATATATATATTTTGGCAGGGGGATCACACAAGACGGGAGCGCCTAAATGATCCTCAATAATATTGAAACCAAAAGACGAAAATGATGCCAAAAGAACGGTGGCCAAAAGCAATCTTGACTATCGCTTAACAGTGAGACGAAAACGAGGACGAATCAAGAACAGATAATGGCAGAATATGGAGTAGAATATGGTTGCCAGAACAAGACTTTCTAGATCTAGAGATGAAAAAAACATTTTAAACCAATAAACGACTAAATGTTGTAAAGTATTCATAAACTACTGTGAAAACAAGTTTAGTGAAAATTAATTTAATAAAAATATGATTACATATAATATAATTACCAACAACTATAAGACACATTTACTACCTAGATGTTAAAACTAAATTAAATTTAAAGGAAACTAGTGACGAAATACATTCAAATGTTCAAAATTTTCTGTTATTGAGATCGAATAGTGGTAACATACCAGGCTTTGTGCTACTAATTTTACTCTAGACACCCCTCCCCCCCTTTTTAAAGAAAAAATCACTTGTTTGCCATATACCTATTTAACAATATTGGAACAATTCGTACCACAAAAAGTGAGAAGAAAAGTGAGTTAAAACATTTTTTATGAAAAAATAAAGATAAAATAAAAATATTTGAGAAGTTTTTCTTTATTTCTTCATCCTGAAGACACGGAACTTAAAAGTTATTGATATGGGTAGAAAGAGCAGTACTTTTTTTAACGGTTGAAGAAACGTTAAATTTGGAAAAAAAATCCTGAAAAGTTACGAAGCTTTAGTGAGCGGAAGGTAAAAAAACCTGGTATAAGTTATTATTATTTTTTTATTACTATTAGCAGAGAAATAATTAAAATGTCAGTAATCTACTGTAATAAAATAAAGAATGATTCAATTGTCTACTAACGGTGTTAATACAATTAATAAGTAATATGCGTAATAGAAAATAATTGTACTGCTCAAGTTGAACGGGATTAACATAAATAAATCGTGAAACTCAATGTAACATAAAATACTTAGTCAATTATCAATCCATTTATACAGAATAGCCTTCCCTGTACATTAAGTATCATCTAATCAGTAGCACACGGTCAGTTGAGTTCTTATTTTAAACAATGTTTTGTTGAGAGACAGATAAATTCATTCCGTTTAAAATTAAATGAGGCCTTTAATTTATTTTTTTTTCAAGGTAGAAAATCCTTGGGAAATCCGTTGAAAATTCTACGTAGAGAAATACCTGTTCTTAAACAGAAATAGGTGCATTAAAAAGATAAACACCTAAAAAAAAAAAACGTTCAACTAAAAGGCACTTTAACTAAGCCTGAAGAGATAAAACTACTTTCCATCAATCACGGAATAGCTGGGAGAGAACCTGCTTTGATCTCAACTAATGAAGCGATGGATCGAAGCGAACCATCAGGAGAGGAGCGTTCATCGGCTTCTCAAAGATCAATGTAGTCACTTCCCTACTTCTTAGCATCCTTCCTTAAAGAAGGTCACGACTTTCTTCAAACATTTCAGATATAGAAGTACGTCATCGATCGTTCCGCATGTATGGTATAATGGATCAATCCAAGACCAAACCTATACTTTTTTTGGAGGGCGGAGGGATTGAGGGAAGAAGACATTCAAGATGAATACAGAATTTGGGAAAAGTACTACCTGGAAATAATTCTATATTAATATCTCCAACAAAATAAAATCGATTGTCAAAGGCAAAGACATTAATAATTGCATTAACGCATATAGATCAATCAATTTCTCACAAGATGACTCGATTTTTACAGAATATGTTAGACCGCTCGGCCATCTCGCCCCCTAAATTTCACCCCCTTCCTAATGAATTATAACTGATTCACAGATATATCCGATCACCGGTAAAATTGGGATGAAATTATTTAGTAAGATAGATCATAAGAATCCCAAACAAAAACTGTATTGGACGTCAAGTTTGATTAAAAAATGAATGAAATTACAATGTCTTCTTTTTAAATTGTAAATAACCAAAACTAAATAAAATTCTTCTTAAAAATAAATTTAAAATAGTCTAACCGGTCAATACTTCCCAAAGTTTCTTAATAAATTCAGGTTAATTCTTCCTCACTGGCATGATTGTATACGTCTAACCTATTTTGACTAGAATACAAACAACCAGTAGGTTAACTGTATTAACGATAATGGTTACTTCTATAAGGATTCTAATAGCGATCGTTTATCACTAGCTATACCAATATTCTCATTTTAAAATGAGAAACTACTATATCAATACAATTATAGAATTAGTAAAGATTTGGTGCTAATGAGCAGCTCGTAACAAAAAAGAAAAAGATTAATGAACTATATTAACTTCAACTTGTTTGAGGAAGAAATACCTGGTTTGTCTTCGTCCTTGCAAGAAGCCATGAAAAAAAAAAAGTTCTAACAGTAGTTATCAATGATCTGTTCAAAGATAGCATCAGCTCACGAAGGTTACGAAAGAAACATTCAAATACAGAGAACAAGATAAGTTAATTACAGCAGATAAGTCGCTTCTTATTTTTGAAATCCTTTTTTCGTTTAGTTGAGATTCAGAACTTCAAGATTATTTTCTCTTCCTCGCCAAGGTAGGGAAGCCTTGTATTCATGCAAAAATTCGAAAACATTTTACCTTCGGAATTGAAAATTTCCGCTAGTACTCAATGTTTTAGACATCTAGAAACAAATATGGACCGGTTTTGGTCTTTAGTTTGATTTTTATCAATTTTTTCGGATTAGCCTCTAAATATTGCTATAGCGCTCTCGCTCAAACACCACTGGGTTTAGCACCAGTGACGCGGTTGAGAGAGTAGCGCAGAAATCTCTTGGAGTCCTGCTTTTCCTTCTATAGTTGGGGGAGAAGCCTGGCTTAGGGTTCCCTACCTAATTGTATATAGGTATGACTGTGTTTTTATGTTTTTTAATTTACTTATCTTTATTTTATTTTATTTTATTTTTATTGTACATAGTTTTTGATTATTATTTTACTTTTATTAATTTTATATTTTCTGTATATATGGTGTGAATGTGTTCATGTATTGTCCACGTGACAGATAGTTATAATTCTAAATAATTAAATAAAAAATATTGCTATATAAGCTTTGCTATTAACTACACATTCTTTCGCTAAAGCATGTGTAAATTAATATTAAACGATAAGGATAACTTTCAAAAACGGAGCATTCGATTCGACCCAAATTCTATTGGAGGAATATTGGGAACATTTTTAAAAGCCATCTAGAATTTTATCAAATTCCTTCTGTTACTTACTTGTGAGAAACAGTTTGTTTCATTTGGTACAGATTTAGAGAAAACCACTAGACTAATTTATAAATCGTTCAGTATTACTCATCGGATTACATTAACTGCATTGAGTTTACAGCTGTTAGTTCACTCGACAAGCCTTTACTTCAAAAACGGCTCTTCCTGTAAACTTTATTTTGAAAGATCAATAACCTTTAAATATGGGTAAATAAGTACTTAATAAAGATTTTGTGAAAGCCATAGTGACACTAATTGACAGAAGTATTTCGATTACGCTTTATTTGCTTTTAGTCATTATATTGTATATTGTAACTTTTTTCCAAGCATCCTTTAAAAATATTATAATTGTCCTCCTGTTTAAAGAAAATACCGTGATAACACCTGTGATCTGTACTGATAAATACAAACGAACAGATGATTAGAAGAGCAGCTGTTACTTTAACATCACGATAATGAATGCATATCATGTTAAGGAGAAAGTAATAACGGGATTCCAAGAGATATTGTGAGAAAATAATATTTACTCATATCAATTTTCAATTCGATTCAACGATTCCACGTCGTCGAATTATACAAGTCACGTATTTCGATTATCTCCCGACTTACCACACCACATCCCAGACATAGCAGAATGGCCGTGATATGTTTCCAGTTGAGCGTTTCCGCCTCCGAGTTGCCATGTTCCCACTGACGTCTCGTTGCATCTGGAACCCCATCAAAGCTTATTTATTGCCAGGCTACAATTAGAAGAGATGTTTACTGCATCTGTCTTCTCCTGGTATTTGCGCTGATTCAGCAACTCCCAGAAACAACACAGTCGCTACTCTTTGGATCAAAGAGGAAGAAAATAATGTAGAAATGTTCAAACCGCAATATTCTATAATATATAAAAAATTGTACTAATCTCAGTACTTAAAAAATATCTATTTATTCAAATATTCAACATTTTAATTACTTTGTAGTTAAACAGATAAGAGAATTTATGAACGAAAACTTTATTTACTATGCCCATAATCATGGAACAATGAACTTATTTGTCAATAAAGTCCATAATTATTTATTGAGCTGAAAACTTCTTTAGGCGCGTTTTCACTTTTTGTGGAGAGTGAATTAGATTGAGTCGTCAGATTTCCAATCTGTAACGCTCGGATAAAGAAGGCTGGAGTCCACTAATTGAAGTGTTTTTGCATATGAATTAAAATATCTCAGAAATTAAAAATGGGACCTGCATACTGAAAGCGAGGAAATTGTTCACCATTTCATCCTCTCTATAATGAGCTATTATTAAAAATTTCGTCTTAACACGATGTCGTGTTAGAGAGGCGAAAAGGGTAAAATAGTGTAAAAAAACCAAATGATAACGAGTTTTATTGAATATATGGATTAAAGTATCTCAGAAACTAAAAATCGGATCTACAAGAAAAGAATTGGTCAACATTTTATTCTCTCAGTAATGGGCTGTTATTTATAATTTATATTTCATATTATTAATCTCGCCTTGTAGATGGTTTCACTTCTATCATAGTCTAAAGCACAGACCTTAGTTTTTTTTTATCAATAATTAATCTCATAATATACAGATATTAACAATATTTAAATTATTTATAATTGATAAATAACGTTCTTTAACATTCTTGTCGTTGAAAGTAATATGGCTCATAACGTTATTATTAATAATGTAGTGCAAGTATGTTAATATTCATATAACTATTAATAGTAAGGCTTCGGCACGTTTAAGCACTCATTAATCATGAAATAAAACATAAACACGAGACATTCAGGTTTTATGTTCCAACCCAGTTATTAAGTAGGTTGAGGAAAAGTGCGCTTTAGAAATCTAGAAAAAGGTTCAGTTTATTGTTCTTGTCATTCGCTCTTCAGTTCAGCAAGCCGTATTAAAATACAATTCAAGTTTGCCATGCCGATGACAGCATATTAAATGAAAAGAATATGTTTTAAATTATTATAAAATCAAATAAATGTACAATTCATTTATTTATATTTATTTTTTTAAAGGGTGAACATACACACATTTAAGTAAACTGTGTCAGTATGAGTAAAAGATTTTTTAATTAATCAGCTGACTGTGTTAATGTATTATAATCGTGACTGTTAAAGGTTGTTTTTTTTTAAATTCTGCTAACACTTTTTGCTATCGACGTGTTTCAAGCACTTCTGAAAATCGCATTATTTATTATTTAAATGTAACGAGAAAATTTACTTAATATGCGTGATTTACATCAAGTAAGAACAAGGCTCTACATTTTTACATTCTACTCAAATTAGATGAAGTGCATCCCCAAGGGTTTTAAAATGATATTTATAAAAAGATAGATAAAAATCAAAATTATTGAAAAATAAACATCTACCAATAAATATAAACTTTAAAACAATTGATTTAAACTTACAACTATTTACAAAATCCTCATATATATTACTATACTAAGGCCTATTTGGACTTACGGGACGAACTTTGAGGCTCTACTAAACCATCAAATTTCTCTCGTATCCAATCCCTAGAATCCAAAATCCTTCGTAAAATCCTCAATGCTCCCTACTTGTCACAAATAAAATAAACAATTGCGACCTTAAGGTATCATATGTTTCCGATTTAGCTCAATCCAGATAGCTATTCCTCTCTAAATTCCTCTTCTATTCCTGATAACCCTCCGAGGCCTCTAAAAAGAAGATGGCCTCGGGACGTTCTAATATTGAAATATAATTGGAGTGCTACCAATGGGTAGTTTCTCTTCATGTTGTACATGTCGTGTTACTTGTTGTATTTATCATTTAGTACAGTTGTAAATTTCAATAATAAAAAAAAATTAAAAGTGATTTGCAATAGTTATCGTACGAAATTTATATACTCTGTTAGCCCTGGGATGTGTAAATGACAACAAGGTTTTGAACCTTTGCTCTTTGAATATTTGGTTACATTTCTGTAAACAACTAATAATGATGATGAGGCGATGGTAGTGGTGATGACAAGCCGCATAGTACTCAATTCCCAGCCTGGACTTCCTAGGAGATCTTTTTCCAGAACACTTTAACCAAACTAGTACTAACCTTGAGGAGTGTCCTTGAATTGCCTAACTGACTTATTATTTATTTATTTAAAATTCTATCCTGTCTTTCAGACGATAAAGGTGTTTGCAGTGATGCGATGTCAAGGATGTATGCATAACTTCTCACTGCTGCAAGTTAGCTACTTACATTGTTGTAAAGCGCCCTGCATATTCTTCATTCTTCATATCGGTCAGTTATAGTTTTATTCCACACCTCCTCATTCCGATGGCCTTTAGAAGCTGCTTCTCTTCTTGTAAGTTGAATTGGTCTAGGTGGCTTGGCTTTCTACCAATACAGAAAAACCTTGAAAAAGGATAGATTTGTGCAGCGACTTACTGAAGGAAATAGTTCTCTGGAAGGATCGATGGCCATGAATTTCGACCAATTACTAAATTTGACCGGACGGCCTGCATTACTTCTCCTCAATCACCCTTCAGTTAGATATTCCTTTGAGGTAGCCATCCATCGTCGGTTCTCATTTTCCGTTGTATCCTCCCGACTAATGTTATTACATTTTTTGGGATTCAAGCCATTTCTCATCTTCAATCTTGCTGAACAGTCCTTCTTGAAAGTCTATTTCATAATGTGTTTTTCGTAGATTAAAGTCAAGAGGTATTTATACTATAATGGCCTCAAGGGATACGCCCGTGTCATTTGCATCAAAGCTGTGGATTGTCGCCAACTTGCTATTCTGTGCAAGAGATTCTGGTCCCGGACATGGAATGGATATCTCGAAATAACCACAATTACTCCTCTAATGTTGCTCATTGGTTGCCATAAAAAATAAATAATTAAAGCAAGTAATGAGCAAGAAGGCATTTTTCAGAATAGGTGGTTTTATTTTTTCCTTCAGAAGACAGGATTTAAAATAAAACGTCCTCTAAGAACTAGAATTGACTAGCCAAAAAAGAAAAGAATGGCTAAGGAGGAGCTAATTAAAGGCTAGGAAGGAGGACAACGTGGATAGAGTCTGCAATTAGCGAGGAGTGGAAGCCGCTGCAGTAACGAGGGGCAGTAGCAGACCGCAAGGGTCCACCTCAAACAAACCTTTAACTCTTAACTCAAACCCCGTTTACATATTTCCTAAACTTTGAAGAGTAAGATTTTTGGCTTACCTTCATTGCCAAATGTTCATGTTCGATATCCTATTGGTTTTTGGGCAAAACTTGAAGGAAGTTTTCAGAAAGATGTAGGGTTTATTGAGAGCTCAACAGACATAAGCAATTCTGCTATGTTTATTTTTTAAATATTTTTAAGTAAGATCATTTGTATTTTTCAAATATCATTTTTTACTAATATATATTTTATAATTTATAATTGTTGGTTAACGTTTCGAGGCAAGAACATATTTAAGAACAATCTCTTATATAAATCATAAAAATAAACAATTTTAGTATACTTTATTCATATTCTTATTTTAACTATTATTACATAATAATAATGTAGATATCTACGTTGTCATTATAAAAGAATCCAAAAGTTCTTCGGAAAATTGTAGGCACATCCTTTTATGTTTCTAATATTACGCTACACACTGACCTTGATATTCCTTTTATCACAGCAACTACTACAGACCGTTTTAATAATTTTCATGACAGACTGACTTTAAATTCAAACCCACTTACTCAAGCTCTATCGACTGCCACAAATCCATATAATCCGCCCAGAAGACTGCTGAGGCACTGGCCAAGATAATTACTGCATTGAGCTGCTTGCTATCTTATTATTTTTACGTTATACTTTTTGTTATCATGCTATTTATTATTATTTTTTCTTTACTTTAGTTTTGTAATTTACTACTTTTTTTTACTATTTTCTATTATTCATATTCTTTGTTTCTTACTTTTTTTTGTTTTGTTTTGTTCTCCATGATAACCTATATACTTTTAACATTATATTTGATCATTACCATTGTAGATAACAAATTCAACTTGATATAAATATAAAATACATAAGTAAATAAAAAATTCCTTTTAAATTACCAAATTTTTAAAGTATGTTGAAATGGTTTATTGTTCATGATCTATAGAAACAATCTTCTGAGGAATGTTGTCTCGAAACGTAAAACTTGATTTATTAATAAGTAATAAAATATATGAGGCAAGAATGGATGTTGTTTAAAATGCCGGATGACCTTAGTTATAATTAACATGGTTTGTTAATACCTTTGAGTACAGATTAAAATATTAAAATTGCTATTTGAAAAATAAAAGAGATCCTAAATGAATTAAACAAAAATAAAAGTTCGAAATAAAAGCAAAATTTTATTTTGAAAAATAAAAATCCACAACATGTACATATACTTATTTATTGTTTTTTTTTTTTTCTTTATCGAGAATTTGTAGATTTTTACATGTTTTTTTGTCTATTCTGTCACGCTCTCTAACCAATTTTTATTAATGGCATGTTTGTTTAATTTGACCATGTTTCATCATAAGAAATATTCATAGGACGATCTTTAATTTCATGCCCTATGAAAAAGAAATAGTTTCGTTGGTCGGTTAAAATACAGTGCCCTTTTCTGGTTACTAAAACTAAACGTAGAGATATAAGTGCTTGATTTAAGTATAATCATATGACAAAGCTACTATTATTCAATTTGTGAGCGTTGGTTAAGAGAGAAAAAAAATTAAACATTTTATATGGTTTCACTTCAAGAATGTAACAATGAGCTAAAGAGTTTTTATTGAAGCGTGACTATGTAAAATGATTAAAGCGAGGCATGTTAAATGACCTACCTTAACTAGCATTTCATGGTAAATTATCAAATAAAATTATCCAATGAAACAATCAATTCGCTGTTCTCATTTTGCACAATTTACTATTATCTTTATATTCTATTATCAGGCATGCGAGTAATTTTTTTTTTCTCATGCCTTGTTGGTTTTATATGTTATCAGGGACTTACACAACTCAAAACAAAAGAGCGATTTCCACCACCAAACCTGCTGAGCTAGTAAATTTACTTTTTTTAGATTGAAAATATCTTTTTCCTTAGAGTCTTATAGTTTCTTTTCTAATCTTAAAATACTCATAATCAGCCTATCGCTAACAATTACATTTTTTTGACAAATTAGTTGTTCATCAATTGAATTTATTGAGATTTTGGAAGGAAGTACCTTGTTCTCATGAATACCCCTAAGTATATCATACCTGTCTTGAAACCGTTTGAATAATATTGGGCTGCCCTGAACATAATGCAGGAATTTGGTTTGAAAATAAAATAAAAAGATTTGTAACTGTTTTATTTGATCAAAATCGTCCCCACTACTATCAATACGTTTCTGCTAACTTGTTGGCAAATTTTCCATTCCCTCGGAATAGAATTTCCCATCTTTTGAATTTCCTTTGTCCATAAAATTTTTTGTCTAATAAGTAGTAATAGTGATCCAAGTGTATAAAAAAACGATAAACCGTAGGCGATAGGTCCGGAGAATAGGGCCGATGTGGTAGAGCTTCATAACCAAGCTCCAACAGTTTTCGTGACGTCATACGTGAGACATGTGGCCAGGCGTTGTGATGAGCCCCTTCCGATTGACCAAAGATGCCTTTATTATTTCCAACTTCTGATGGATTTCATTAATTTGGTTACAATACAATTCGGCATTGATGGTTTCTCCAGGATTTAAGAAGTTTATCAAACCAAATGAAGTCCACCAAACAGTACCCATCGCCTATTTTTGATGAGTTGGGGCTTTGGATAATGTTCTGCTGCTTCTCCTTTGTCGAGCCATTGTCTAGAACGTCTAATGTTATCGTAAAGTATTCACTTTTCATCACAAGTAACAATTCCGGACAGGAAAATGGGCGTTTTTGTTTTGGCGAAGAAGTGTAGCACAAACTTCATAAAGCTTTTTTATCTTTCCAATCGGGTGGTCATCGACGATCGATTTGCTGAGGTTACGTTTTCCTGCAAATTCTCGAACAGTTGTTCTGGGGTTTTCTTCCACCATAGCCCGCAGAGCATATTTAAAACTCACGGGTATCTTTAAAGAAAACTCAAAAGCCTGCATTATTTTCCGGGAAACACAATTAATCTAAATGTTTTATAGTGCTGAGATGAGATTCATACATATATGTAAAATTATATCATTATATTTTTTTAAATTCCTTTAAAAGTATCTACATTACATTCGATTCAGTATGTCATTTTAATTTGTAAGTAATTTATTTTTCTTTCTGTGTAATTTTAGGTTAATTTTGAATTATACAGTACAAGGTTTAATATTTCTTCTAGGATCAAAAATGTTCTTATTGAAATTCATATTCATCATTCACTTTCTCATTCATTTAAAAAAATAAATTATAAAGTGTGTGAAAATATTTAATTTTAGTCTATTAATAAAGCAACTGGATTAGAAACATATTGAATGAAATGAAATTCAAATATGAATTAGTAAAAAGCATTAAATAGGATTAGAAGAAATAAATTAATTTTTGGGGAGAGATATGCCAAATGTCAATACCGGCACTGTTTAAATCCCATTCGAATTTTTTTTTTCAGCATTTGTTTCTTTACAAATATAATTATAATTGCAAACAATTTTTTTCGGAGGATTCCACGTAAAACCGTTATATTCCTCTCTTTAAAAAAATCGTTAAGTCAAGCAATTTTTATCTTTAATTTGTACCCCTCTCACCCAAAGACAATTTTTGTGTATATGCAAAATACTGAGCAAATTTAAGTTTTGCAGCGTCATCTACGTTAAGTTGATGGTGGAATGTACGGATATTCAGGTATGTCGTATGAGCAAATTGTATAAATTAATTCAAATCATAATTAATTTCCTTTAAACTATCATGCACAGCAAATTATCATTAGCTCTCGGATGTTTTAGTAAGCAAGATAGAACTGAGAAAGTTGTAGGAACTTGTACAGTAGTTATAACTGTCCGCCTAATGCATTTTATGCTCCCCAAGAGCCATATGTTCCCTTTTTAATGGCACCTACGGCAAGACTGCGTGTTCTACTGGTTCACTGATTGTAAGCGATTTGTAACTGCAGATTAAGTGCATAAGTTACAGATCCTATTTCCTAACAGCATTCCTCACTTGTATTAGTGTGAGTTATTAATTTTATTATTTTTAATTAAGAAATAAAAGAGACGCTATTCAAGAATTGCTTTCTAACCTGCATGATAATTTCTTGCCGGTTGAATAAAATCTCTTGTTCAAGACCACGTCGTTATAAAGATTAAATCAATTTATCTCGCCGGGCTAAAGGTGGGACGAAAATAGAAAGGAAATTGTGTTGCTCGTTAACGGACATAATGAGACCTTCCACAACAGACAACAACTTCTACAAATTCAAAAGAAAGCCCCTTTTATGATGCCTCGCTCATAAAGCCACGCTTCCACTGTTCGGAGAGCGTTTAATCTCTGAATCTAACTCAATGAGATGACGGACTACTTCCTTCTTTCACGGGTTGGATGGTGCACCAACTTCTGCGTCGAGGTCCGGAATAACAAGTCATCTGATAAACCAGACAAAGCGTCGAGAGGAGAGAAATCAAAGGAATTTCGGCTCGTCGGGACGAGATTCGATAAGAAACTAGTAAGAACCGTCATTGAAGAGAAAAAACTTTGGACTTTTGGACGACTCGATAAGCTTAACGATCTAATCTTTAGCACAACTACCCAACTGCTTTTGGATAAATAAGATAATGTACATAAAAGTGTTGATCCGTCGAGAAGAGCTTGCTGCTTCACTTACGTATATATACTATCACTAGCGGATCTAGGATTTAATTTTTTTTTTTGAGAGAGCTTCAGCTCGTAAGATTTTTTTCATATATATACATATATATATATATATATATATATATATATATATAATATATATATATATATATATATATATATATATATACAAAATAATTAATTAGAAAAAAAAGAAAGAAATTAACTACCTATATGAAATGGTGTTTAAGTGGTTCTTGAAGTCCTATTAAATGTAATTACACGAACAAGAATACTATAAGGATAGTTTTTAATATTTTTTTTCTGTAAAACATAGTTATTTTTTACCATTTTAGGGAAGGGGGGAGGAAGACTTAAGCCCGAAAGTTCTACAGCTGTGGAACTGTGACCTCGAAGGCCGCATTTGGCATCCGTGAGGTAGCTGCGTCCTCCAAGCGTTTTTGTGCGATATTTATTAATTTAGCGCTATAATTAATTAATATTTAGTTGTTTAGATTAGGAAAATTTGAAAATTAATAGAATTAATTGAAATATATTGAATTAATAAAAATCGAAACAGTAAAATATAAAAACATTACTGCGGTCTCTTATCATAAAAAGGTTCCCACCTATAGTATAGATTCTTCAAATAAACCTGTACATAAAAAAAACTGTTTCTTCTTTCTTGATAAACGTTTCACAAGGTTTCTATCCAGAGATTTTACTTTGACATGTATCATGCACTTCCAGGCTCTAAGAAACTTGAGATTATTAGATTATTTTAGAATAGAACTGAGTTTTTTTCCCTCGCGTTTTCGGCTATGTGGGGTTTTCCTGGACCAGAGGAGAGTGCTGGAATTAATGTCAGAGTTAAAAGCCCCGGGAGTTTGGAACTTGTAATCTTAAGTTTATCAGATTGGCGAGCAACGCGTTAGTCGGCTCGGTCACCTCACCTACCCCTAAGAACTAAAATAAGATTAACTAGTCCTCGATGAAAAAACAACTAATAGAGATATAGGGGAATTGAGCAAAATGGCAAAGAAAATAAGCTTTCCTTGCTAAATTAGTGATTTTAGCTGTGAAAGATCAATCCGATCAATAGAGAACGATTTATCTTACCAATGATTTTCATCACTTTTTAGTGAGTCAGACAGGTCTTTTCATTTATCTATTTTCTAACTAGCTCTTCTCATCAAATGAACTCCTAATGATTCAAAGCTCTCCAAAATGTTTTTAAAAAAAAGAGAAATAGCTCTTTATGCACTAGGCTTCACTAATTATCAACGAAACAAATAAGTATGATTTATTCCCAATTCTCGGTATCGTATGTAGCTCTTTTTATTAAATTGATTCCTAATCCCAATCATATCTTTTTATAGAGCATTGGCTCTTCTAAATCATAAAAAGGAAGGCTTCTTTCTGTCGAGTGAATCATTCTGATCTTAGAGCACGAAGAGGATTTAAAGACTGCCATGAACTCTTAGAGATAATTATATTGGAGACATGAGTGACTAACTTATGCTTAATAATTGTATGAATAGAAAGGAACTAATGAAATCCTATTACAATCCTTTGACATGAAAATAGTATATATATCTTTCGAATAATTACAGTTAGTTGTAATTCGAAGCCGAAAAAATAATGGTCCACAACTATTAAAATACCTACATCCATCAACTTATTTTTACTCGGGTCACAAGGTCATGACCTAAGATGTTTAGCCGGCAAAGAAGTTTCCGATCGAAGTCGAGATAACACAGGAATACTATGTGCCCGTTACTCCCTTTTAAGACTTTTGGAAGTATCATAATGGGGGAGATTGGAAACCCATTATAACGTCACATCATTACAAGCCTAAACGAGCAGTTTATAAATGGTCCTGAATCACATGAAATTTCCTAAGAATAATGTCGTCTCCTTGAATGGATGTACTGTTATGTTCCCGGGAAATGGCCGAGAGTTCCTTTAAAGGCCTTAGTGGGTCAGGGAACGTGCGGCTATACTGTTACGATAATTTCAATAATAATATGTAATTGAATGTTTACTCTTCATTTTATTAGCTCTAAAAGCCAGGCGGTAAGTCTGCAAAGGCTTCATGAAAGGAGTCATTTTAAAACAACGGCTCATGAAGATATTAACTGCTACTTTTTGTGGAATAATTATATTTTGTAAAAAAAAAAAAAAAAAAAGATATTTTTGGTATTTTTTTTTAAGAAGTGAATGAACCTAATTGTTTACAACAATAATAACATCTCATTATTGTAGTACCTATCCGGCCCTAAAAAAAACCTAAGATGTGTGCTTTAGACCACACGATAGAAGTGAAAACATCAAGAAGGCGAGATTAATAATATGAAATATAAATTATAAATAATAGCTCATTGTAAATTGGGTGGGTAACATTTCCCTCGCTTGCAGCATGTAGGTCTGATTTTTAGCTTCTGGTATATTTTAATCCATATCTTCGCTCACTCAAAGCTTCGCTTGGTATATATATGTATAAAACCCAAAAGGACTAAAAATTATTTTCCTAATTAGTACTACGTTATGATTATTATGATATTTATTATTTGTTTTGAGTTTAAAAAAATCCTGAAATTTTGAAACGATTGAGGAGAATAATTTAGAGAAAACAATTTTGAAGTGGTTCTAAATTTCAAATCAATTTTCCGATTTCTCCTGGAAAAAATCGGGCACCATAAAATCAATTGAACTGAATGTGCAGAAAATGCAGGACTTAGGTCATTAAAAAATAAAATTGTGTGGTTTTAATAATATTGTAGATAGACGTCAAAAATTTTAATTAAAAAATTTCGACTGCACATGTTTATATAAATAATAGTCAATCATTTAATTGTACTTTATACGACTAGTTACACTAGTTTCTATTTGTTTTATTTTTTCCTTTCCCCTTATCGAGTTGATTGCTAAATAGCTCATACTTTCATCCAATGTGAATCTCCCGTATAGAAGAAGTTTTCTTATAAATATAGAAAAAAATTAAAAGAAAGAATTTTGTTTAAATATATGAGATTTATATATAAATATACGCGGTTTAAATAAATCAAATGTGTTAATCAAATAATTCTTGGATTATGAATCCCAATGATTACAATGCCATTTAAAATAACTTTATAAATATTTTAGCATCATTTAGCAAGGAGTTAACAAAAGATATAGAGTGATTCAACAGCTTTTATATTTCCGCGTGATCTAAAAGTCGAAGATTTCTCATGCCCAAAGCCTTGCATATCCTGAGGAAGAACATATATTATAACACATTGAAGAAAGTGAAAAACTTTTCCTCGATAAGTTCACAGATCCTGATGCCATGAAATCGAACCATTCTGGAATGGAAAGCGATTACTGGAAAAATCATCTGTGACAGTGGAAAGCGCCGAGGCTGCGTGTGGCGCATCAGCATGACAATGCTATGACTATCTAAAGAGCTAGGGGCGACAACCGCTCGCCTCTCATCGCGTCCTCCTTAGCACAGGATCTGAAGAAGCACTTTTTGAAGTAAATAGAAAAGTTTGTCAATGTTTGGACTAATTCAAACCTTACTCCGTCATTAACAAAATAATAGGAAACGGAAATGCACAAACAGTAATGTCATATCTCGGAATACATTTCCACCAGATATGAACAATTAAAATGATAGAAAGGAATCAAATAGCCACGAAACAAAACAGTTTTTATAACCTCTTGTAAAATTGTGAATTTTTTTTTTTTTTTTTAATATAATGTCAAAATATAAGGATGTAGTATTGTCAAATATAAGGATGTCAAAATAAAAATAAATAAAAATGTCAAAATATAAGGATGTAGTATTCTTCACCATTAATTGTATTTAACACATCGTTTCGCCCAAATACATTATCTTCTTTAATACAATAATAAATCCATTTAAGATTCGATCAATAAATGAAATGCATCAGCTGCACATTTCCTACATTTTATTACAAAACATTTTTTATTGTTAAACATGATAAAATGGTGTGAATGTGCTCTCAGAACTCTATTATAAATATCCTTTATTGAGACAGATTGTAATATTTATCAATAAACAAATAAAATAAAAAAAAACATGATAAAAAATTATATTGTGAAAAAAAAATTAATAACTTCCCTTTTCAATATTGTAATAATTAACATAATAATATTATAATGTTAACGTATCACATGTTCTATTCTATCATCCAACTTTTAAAAATATAACAATAATTTAAATTTGAGCTCTCCAGCATCATTTGTTTTTACTTTATAATATAGCAAGCAGTTTGATATAAGAGCAACTTTTAGCGGCTTTAAAACATCATCTATGAAAATCACATTAATTTTTACGAATATTTTATTTATTCATTTTTATAATTTATACATATAATTGTATTTCTCCTTATGCTATTTATTTCATTTTTTCTCTATATATTATATGTTTATTACTTCATTTATTTATTTATAATGTGCTCTTGGAGCACTATTTGTTTGTCTGTTTCGATGTCTAGGCGCAAAACATTCAGGTCTTCAGCACCCGATCAACTAAATAACACTACTTTATACTGTTTGGTGGTTGGTACAAAAAATAGAAATAAAGAAAATAAATAAAAGAATTAGTAGAATAACATTTCAAAAAAAGGATAGAAATAAAAAAATTATATAATTAATAGAATAAAATAAATAAATAATGATAATACTAGGCACTTATAGATAATAAAATCAATAAATAAATCGATGAACTTTTAAAATTAAAAATAAATAAATAAATCTGCAAAGGCTCATTAGTTATAAACTTGTTATATAACTTTTTCATTGTCTAGAAACGTAATAATTTCGGTAAGGATTTCTTCTTGATTTCTCAGGGATGCTGATATATTCTGGGGTATTTCGAGATCTTTTAACCTTGTGGTGTGAAAAGGGTGAAAGGGTGAAAACATTTATTATAAGTGTTCGGAAAACTATTGTAAATGTCCTTAATTGAGAAAGGTTGTAATATTTCTCAATAAATAAGTTTTCTTTTTAATTTTTACGAGATACTATCCTTAAACCTTGTCCCCTTATTAAAAAATGGCAAACAACTGCCTTGAAGTTGTATATGAAATAAATATGATTATTATTTTGAAAACGGATCACATCTTTCTCCTTAATTGATCTTTAAATCGCCCTTGGTATCCTCTATTCCTGGAAGTTGAGAACAGTCTCACAGGCAAGATTCCATGGCGTCCCTTTATCTTTCCGCAGCTAAGTGAGAAGTTCTCAGCCGGAGGAAGCAGCTGGAACTTTATAGCCGAGACGTTTTTCAATGCGTGTTTCCTCCGCGATGGTTGATTGTATCGCAACCCTGGAATTTTCAACTTCTAAACTGGAATTTTAAATTATATATTCTCAAATACGAAAAATATGAAGTGGGAAGGAAAGATTAGCAACGAGACAACTTATTGGACACGTATTTTAGATTTTTAGATGCAAAAACATTTCCACTTTTTATTACCTTACAAATATTCCAACGCCCGTTTGAAAAATACTGAAATTATCTACTAAGCTAAAATAAAAGAACAAATTGTAATCGGACCACTGTGAGTAAAGATAAAGCAAACGAAACAAAATGATAATTGTGATAAATAAGAAAGGTGCTGAAATTAAATACTTTTGGACCCAAGGTTAATCTCAGGCAAAATCCCACATTTAGTCCTACTATTTTAAATTATTTTACGATTTTAAATAAATCGACGGATGTAAAATGTGGAATTAAGGGATTTTATGAATGAAATTGTTCGAATTCTAACTAAATTTCTTTCATTACTTATCGCAACTGAGGTACAATAGAGTGCTGTATTGAAGACAAGGTTTAAGGACTTTTAACCTTTTAAGTTTAAAACATTTAAAAATTTCAACTTTTTTAAGTTTAAGGTTTTAGATTACAGGATTTTGAATTTTTGCGAAGGGCCACATTTCGACAGTTATGATTTTTAGAAGAAATCCATATTTATAAAGGGTTTCGATTCGGAGGAAATTATGAGGAAATGAAGGATCTAGTTGAACACATGAAACTTACCACAGTATCTGTAATGTTATATGAAATACGATTTTTCTAATTCTAATTTTTTTTTTTTCCATAGATCCTTTTTATTTATTTTTGTCTTCAATCCTTTAATTTTCATTGTTTTCATAATAGTCCTTTTACTGCTTAAAAGCATTGTAAGGTGTATTTTTTGATTTTTTTGTCGTTTCTGAGTATTTTGTTCTTCATATGTAATATAAAAGGTGATGGGGCTCACCTCAGGCTTGAGTTGACCTTATCCTCTAGAGCTTACAACTAAATTAATAAAACGTCGATCTCGTGTGATTTGTTGCCAACGTTTTGGAATTTTGGCTGGTACTAAGTTGTTGAAAAGAGGGTTTGCCAATTGTTGGGATTTTTCGAAAAATGATTTTTTTCGTTTTGCGAAAAATTCTTTTATTGTTGGTAAATTTAGTGTTGCTTGTATATCCAATGTCTTCGTTCTCTGCAGCGTGGTTCCTCTTACAATTTTTCTAATTATTCCATTTTGGAAATATTGTAATCTTTTCCCAGTTGTTTTGCTGATATGTTCGAATTTCGCTTGCACTGTTTTAAGAAGATGGAAGCAATATAATTTCTTGCGAGAAGGGGATAGTGCGCCATTGACCTTGAGAGAGATGAGCCTGTGAAAAAGACAAGTAAGATAACAACAAGAGTAGTAATAAACGATCATGATTATTGCATACTAATGAAGAGTCATATAGTATAGAAAGTTAAGCACCGTCAGCCAACTGCTTGAAGGCATGATACGATGATAAATGGCTTCTTAAGAACGAGAGCCATAAGTTAGCCAGGAGCGGTAACCGTTGGGGTTTATTAGCGGCTGTATAAGTCCCAAAGGGTAATTAACATAAAACCGTGTCGGTAAGAAGTGGCTAAAGATAACTGTAAACGGATAGCGGCTTCACCTCTGACCTCGCCCACTGTCCGCATCTCATGCCCGAATTTAACGCCTTAAAAGACCATCCTTAAATTCTTAACAGTACCTTTGGATCCACTAAGGACCTCGACTATTAATATACATTATTATACCTAATTTAAGGTCTCCTTATCCTGTAAGGAGGACTTAAATTACTATTCCCTAATGCTTTAATATAAAAAAACGTTAGTCCGTGTACGTTCTCAACTGCTTCTTAATTGTGATGATTTATTTAAGTTGCCCTCAATTCCTCAACTACCCAGAGTAAGTCATAGGCAGTATTTAGTGAAGAGAAAATATAATATCGACTTTTTGGTATGGACCATATCATTGTTGAAAAATATGTTAAGCTTAAAGATATTATCAGGCATCTTTGGTTTCATTTATTTATTTTAGGGGGTAAAGAAAACCATGTCCATTTTTTATTAAATAATTCAGTTACTAAAAAACAAATTTTAACAGCTGGAAGTTATGGATAATTGGCTTCCTGAATAAATACAAAAAGTTTAAGTCCCAGATTGCTTGGTTGTGAATGTTGTGGGTTCGATTCCCACCTGGGTCGGTCAATTTTCATTTCTCTACGGCCCCGGGAGAGGAATTTTGACACTCCCACACTGGTAAATATGCGGTGCATCCTACTGTGGCCGTCAGGGTTTGGCAAAAAGGAGTTACCGAACTAGTTCCTGTAGGATATAGGAATCACTATTCCTAAAAAATTTTAATACTCGAATCATTCATTCTCTAAGTTAATTTTCTGATTACCTTCATTGATTCTTGTTTTTTTTTTTAAAGTTGCTGTATTTAAATATATTTTCCCCTTTCAATCCTTCCTTTATTGTGTAATATTTTATTTATTTATGTTGAACAGGTTCACTATCTTTGGACAGACAACTGAATTGGAACAGTCATACAAGACAGACGCGAGAAAGACATATACTTCCACATTTATTCGGCAGATGTTTTAAACTTCCAATTTAATTCCAATATAAACAGGATTTTTTTATCTAACGAAGTTGAGTTTTAGAGCTCCGCTAAAACACTGTTTTCTTCTCTGACCAATCATTACGATATTAATCCCTTAGTGTTCCTTATCATAACTAATTAAATTATCCATGCCCTAGTATATTACCGATTTGGCACTAAATAGATTCCTATCTCTCCATTAGAATCTCCAAACTAACCTAAACTCACTAGTTTCTTAGGAAAAAGTTTTTAAAACATCAGCTAGTATAAACATTCCTATACTGCCGTAAGATAAAAGTCTAATAAACAATTTGATTTCTCAAAAAAAAAAACATCTAAAATTTCATCACTATTCCAAAATCTGCTCAATAGTCTTATAATCAAAATAATAAACCTGATTAACTTCTGATTTTTTTTTTCTGAAATGTAAAATAGGCCATTACGAAATGTCAACTGCCATTTACCTAAACACGTCTGTAATCTTTGCAGCAATTTTCAAGTATATTTAGCAATAACGTTTCGAAAAATCGTTTATTTCCCAACTATCGAACTGAATTAGTGAATGATTTCTTAATAAATAGTTATTAGTCCCCGGTAAAGACCCCTTTTTATCAAATGAAACTTCGTAAATAGCTTCATCTCATCGTAACCTACAAATATTTTATTTAGCAAAATTCTCGGTATTGGTGCGTTTATAATCAGGAGGTCGGCAAACTTTGTCTATTTTATTAGGAACTAAAAACTCGTAATTACCCATTTGCTTTCCATTTGAATCGTAAGATAATTTGAGCACAAGTTCCAGAGTTCGACTTCAAAAATATTGAGCCGTTTGGCGTGACCTACGCCCCTAAATTGTCAAAATAACGAAGTTATATTTTGAATATATTCAATATTTTTGAAGGCCATAGTTTTTCTCGACTTTGTGCTCAAGTTATCTCACGATTAAAGTGAAAAGAAAGTGGGTATTTACGAGTTTTTTTACCTAATGAAATAGACAAAGTTTGCCAATACCAAGAATTTTCGTAAATAAAATGTTTGTAGGTAACGATGTGATGAAGCTTTTTACGAAGTTTCAAACGGATGTTAATAATTTGATAAAAAGAGGTGTGTACCACGGACTATATTATTGGCCCGTGTAGATCTGTAGAAGAAACATAATTTGTATTGCACTTGAAGAAACAATTATTCCCATAACTAAGTTTCCTCTCTGTTATAAAGAATAGGTCATAATTTTATAATTACTCGCATGATTAATATTGGCAGTAAAAAAAATCAGGTTTATCCTCTTAATGATTGTTCTCGGAAGTATAAGCAAGACGTAAACAGAAATGTCGGCCATCAAGGCCTAACTGTAAGGTTATACTACCGGGTATAGCCATCAGGCGTTAACTAGTCCTGTGTAATTATCAACTTCTTGAGAACACATCAAATGCAATAGCAATAGCCAATGATAGGCTTCTGTATGTAGCGTCGTGTGCTATACCTGCTTTATTTAACTCAATTAGGAAAACTCTTATAATTAAGAAAAACTAGTCAATTTAAATTTTATGGTCGTAGAGGATACCTTAGTAAGTCCACGTGAGTTTTGTTAATCCTTATGATCTTCAAGCATTCTGAGGCGACTCCACAGTTCTCATCTATATCTCCTAAATATTTAGTGTAGTGGGTCATTTATTGAAAATACTACATGTCTTTTAGGTAATACCGGTATTTACAGTATTTTGATAAGAATATCTTTTATATATAATTAATAGAGGGTGATAAAGTATTCTCGAAACGACCAATTAAAAAATAATACTATAAATTACTAGTGTAATTTAAGGAAAAAAGTTTTTCCTTAAATTTGACCTACAGAACCTAAAACTGTGAAGAATAAATAAAAATTATTATACACTACTCCAAAATACGGAAGCTTCCTACAGAGACTAACGGAAAACTCCGTGAGAATGTTTAAACCGGTTTCCCATTACTTTCTCACCTTTTAGGCTATACATGGTATTCCCGGGCCAGAGGAGAGGATGAGGGATTAATATGAGAATTAAAATCCTCCAACACCGGGATGCAAACTCGTAATTATATTATCATGTTAAGTTCTGTTTACTAGGTTGCCAGACAACGCGTGTTTTGCAAACGCTCTGATCCGCTATAAAATGTGTTAGACTATCAAACAACAGTCTTTAAACTTTCCGTTTTTATTTTTTCGTTTTTGACTTAGTATTCCTATTTTATTAACAATTCATTAACTGATTCAGTTCAATATAATAATAATGATATTTCAAAATGGTAAAAGTACTTGATTAAAATTTATATAAAAAGGCATTTATTATGATGTAGAGATGGTTGACCGTTGATATAATATGAGAAGGAGTTAATTGGGGGGTGCGGTCAAATAAATACTAAATTAAAATATAGTAATTATTTAATTTTTGCCGACGTTTCGACCCACTTTGCAGGTCTTCATCAGGGCGTAGGATGTAGCACTGCGGGAGGCAGTTGAAACATTGACTAAAAAGGCATTTAGTTTTTCGTAATGTACTATTTTACATTTCGAGGAAAAAACAACATAAAAGTTAATCAGCTATGTTATTTGATTATACTGGCTGTGACAAATCTAAGTTTTTACTAGTGATGCAACATAGATTGTTTTGTTTTTTTCTGTCAATCAAAGATTGGTCATTTTGAAGTATTGATTATACCTAACAGAAGTATAGAAATGTTTATTTTTGCTCATGCTTTTAAAATATGGTTATTTATATTTACAATTACATCAAAAAAGTACAATAAGGGAATATGCTAATTAAAATTAAACAATGACTTGAAAATAAACCTCTAATGGGTTTAGAAATACATGAGTTCATCTTTGATGTTAGTATGATTTAATGCGATTCATAAAAGAATAAATTTCTGGTTAAAGTTTTTAAAAAAACTGAGCAGTTTGTCCATCGATCTGATAAGCATGCGTTTCCTTCTGTGTAGTAGTGACCTCTACCTGTTTGGTCATTGACACCGCATTATAATATCATCACACTTGATTATGTACACCTCTTTCTTACAATAAACACCGTAGGTTATTCTTAGTACGGTACGATGATTTTGAATAACAATGATGGATTTATACAAAAGAAAATCCAAATAATACATATACATATATATACATAAATATAAAATATGTATAAATATATATGCATATGTATGGTGTGTGTGTGTGTTTGTGTGTGAGTGTGTGTTTATACAATATCTTAGTTTTTGCGCATAGGTTATAGATATATTTTAAAATATATTAATGAATCAATTAAATATATAATATATTTTTATTTTTATCTAAAATATTGAGGCAGTGAGGTGAACTCTAAAGTCTTTTAAGCTTCTAATTTCCCGCCGTACTTTTCCACTTAAAATGGAAATGTGAATCATAAAATCCTAGGATACTTTGCTACGTATAATTAATTATCTTTGAATATATATTAAAATTTCAATAAATGGGACAGAGGGCGTGTTAAATACTTGCGTGCTTACTTCTAGCTCTTAGCTTAGCCATCTAGTCGACCTATTTTCTTAATTATTTAGTTTGCATACTTTATTTATTAATGTGAATTAATTGTTAACAATTTTGATTTGATTTTTGTTCTTCGAAATATTGGGAGAGCGAAGCGATATTCTCTATTTTGATTGGAGGAGCCTATGTCGTCCCTCCGAAATATGCGCCTATGGCAGATGTAATACGATTTAATAATAAACATTTTTGGTTTGTATTTTTGAACGTTTGCAAGTTTGACCAGAAACTGTCATAACTGCACTTTGTACGCAAACTTTACTTCCAGACTGTTACAGTATGGCATGGATATACTCAAGTATTTTGCTTATTAATTTTATGTCTAAACGTGTTAAATCACTCTCGTAATTTAATTTTTTTTTTACCAAATAGAATTTTTCAAGTTTTTTCCAATTACAAACAAATTCTTGAATAAAAAACTGCATTTTATGATATATTAATAAACGTTTTTAATAAAATAAAAAGTAATTCTCCAACACAATATTTAGGAATGACTCAACACTTATATATTAAAATCCTTAGCATTATTCCGTTGAATTGTTTCAATAAACTTTTTGGAGGGTAAGAAAAAAAAAAAAAAAAAAAAAAAAAAAAATATTCCGTTGAAACATGCATTCCATACATAACATTATGTAGATTTCTCTGAAAAGATTCACGAAAGTCATTTAGATTCATAATTATGTTTCACTAAAGGAGGTTTAGAGTTCTTGCATATAATTATTTCTTGGTTCAGTAATATTCAAAAGCTTATAGTTTCCTAAAATTTAGAAAACATATTTAACATTTATCAACTATTATAACAAGCAATAAAATAAATAAGAATTCGCTTTTTTCCTCTAATTTTCTAAATATAAATATGAAGAATAAATAGATTATAAATTCTTGGGGCTTCAGCCCGAAAGCTTTTTTTTTAAATAAAAACAACGATAATTACTTTGGAAAAAAAGAAAGACACTGACTACCTACATGAAATGGTGGTTATCATTTATAACAACAATAATGCCTTAAGAGAAAATTTTTAATTTTTTTCCATAAAACATGGTAATATTTTACCTATTTGGTGTTCGCCTGTGGTGCATCTACCAACTGAAAAAAAAAATCTATGACTTTCATTTAACAGCTTGTAATAGACGTTTAGAATTTCTATCAGATTAAATAATTATCTTCAACTATAAATCGTTTTCACTGTTTGTTTCTAGCTGATAAAAAGTGCCTAACCGTAGTGTTAACCACACACACACACACCAGACACATCAACGCGCGGGTAATGGTGACCAGGTGTGTACGCCAATAAGCCCGATAGCCGCGGAAGGGTTTCGAAACCATTAGATGGCCAACATGCCTCAGGATATTTATCGAACCTTTTACGAAGGTACAAGCTTTTTTTAACAGCGTCATGTCTTCTTTCGAGCGACATCCCATTCCCTAGATGGGCGCGGTGAGCCACGCAACATACTCCTTTCGAATTAGCATTTTTATTATGGGCCGTCCATCTCTCAGCTATGGATTCATGACTTGTAGCTATTTCATGAATAGTAATTTTCAATCCATTGCTAGTATAAGAGCTGCGTGGCAATTTAAAACCGTGATAAGGAATATCTGCTGTAATGATCTGCAGCCGACACCGATGAGAAATGTGACGTTACTACCTGGCGGAGGTATCCCCGTACTTGCAGTTAAGGATACTTGGGACCAAGTACCATTGAAAGGGAAGCATGCACCACAAGGACGTACCGTTATCCCCTCTCCGGCAATCCATTCCTTCTTTGACTGCAGCAGATCAGGGCATCTGGAGGAACCGGTATGAACCGCATTGTCATCATGGAAAAACGAAACCCCTCATGCAACCGTCTTGAAATATAATGAAACAAATATTAAATAATTTCGATCCTATTTAATATTTCTTTCTTCATATTTATATCGATTTTCAAAAATGCACATTTATAGAAAATTCAGTTAATATCATGTCTTTGTCCCGATCCAGATACCTATCCTTTCATCGAGATCCAACCGAACCCACTTGTTTCCAGCCTTGCTTCCTCCTGGATTTCTATAATCCTCCTAGGCGTCTCATAAGAACCTCATGCAGTATTTCGACAAGTCTGTTGGTGTTATTTTTTAAATATTTTTGGTTTATTATTTTCAATAAAGAAACATGTAATCGTCCAAAACATTCAAAAATTTAACTCCCCCCTCAAAATTTTTGTTTCTATGAGTGATCTTAGACAAATTCTTTTTGATGAGATGTTGCATTCTAATACCAGCCATCTCCATTTCCTATTAAAGTTTTATAGGTTGTTAAAAATTGAATATAGTGACTTATACTACGTAAAATATATATAAAATCATGATTCATTTACATATATATGTATATATATATATATACATATATATCTTTTTTTTTTTTTTTTGTTCTTCCCTGGCCACGGGGTTTTCCCTGGCCGAAGGGTGAATGCAGGGAATTTAAAACTGCGGCCGCGAACTCGTACTTTTTATAATCTCATAACTTCGGTTATCTGGTTGCTATTTTATTAATATTTCTTCTGAACTACCCAACTCGGGAGTAGTACAAGAAAAAATTCTACCTCCCACTATTTGATAGTTTTCACTTCCAAAAGACAGTATTGTCATCATTAAAAAGCATGCCATGAAATCTGTAGTTTATTACTTTCTTGGACTATAACTAATATTTTTAATAAAACGATAGTTAAATATCGATTAAAAAAAAATTAAACTATTTGAAATAGCAATTCTGCTATTCAAAAGAATGCTGAAGAGAATTATAAAAACTAGAAGATGGACTATATTGTGAAAGCTCGATTTGTCGGTGCCTGATACGGATGAGGCATACATTCGAGGAAACAAATGGACATTCCATAACCGGAAGGCTGCAGGAATTTTACAGACTGAAAAAGGGGAAAAACTGGTATCGAGGAACTTGCAACCGGTTGAACGCGTAAAAAAACAAAAACTATCGCTTCCATTTTAGAAAGTAATTTAAAATCACAAATCAGTGACACCAACGACGGTTACTTCCTATTTCTTTGTTGTTATTCTGTCAAGGATTTTCCCACTGTCCAATTGCGGCTGGAAATGTCATTCCCAGTTAAATTATATTAAACAAGTGAGAATAATCTAACGGACCCTCAAAATAAAAACTACTTCACAATTAAAATTGTAATTATAAAAGAGCTTACAATGGAAGTAAACATGAAGGTCCCAGAAACAATTAAAATCATATCTCTATCTCTCTCACACATCTAGAGAAGTGGTCTAATTTGATCAGGAACTGACTGATTGTTTAAATACTTTTTTCCTCTAGGCCAAAAAATAATAAATGTCGATATAAAATACCGGCTAACACGAAACCCAAACACCAAGATTTGAAAGACGACAGTTTGGCGAGTAATACATACAGCTGAATAGAAAATCTCATTTTTTTATTTGCAAGAGAACTATTAATCTATAATACTCTATTGAAACTTATCTGGAGTTACGGACTTGAAATTTGGGAAAAGGGAAACCTAATTTTCGAACTCATACATATCCAAGTCCTTTGAACGACAGTCAATATCCTGGAAGCTATTCCATTCAGATTCTCTAACTTTCAAAATCTTATTTACCATCCTACTCCCTAAGGACCATCCAGGCCTAGTTCCAACCATCACTACAATACTCCTCTAAGGTTGAAACGGTAGTTGCACCGAGAGATTTTTAAAAATATTATTGGCCAGCATCTCAATTCGAGTCCTGAGCGTCTGTGGCTTTAGTGCCCTCTTTCAGCCTCCACTACCGCCCCATAAAGTGGCCACAGGGTTTCCTTACAATCTTGCCTCGATACTTCCAACATACGCAGCTCACTAGGCTGACTGAGGTATAGATCTGTTTAATGATTTATTGTACATTATAAAATTGTATTTCAATTCGACATTTTAATTTTAATGTTTTATTATAATTTATAATTCCCCGCCCTTTCCCCTGATCATTAAAACTGGTCAGGAGAAGATTTGAAAGCGAGGAAGATTTGAAAAAAAAATTACGAATTATAGTAACTTGGAATAATCAATGCCAGTCAGTTGTATCACCTAACAACGAGAAGCCTACGTAAAAACAGTCTTACAATGTATCTTATAATAATTATCAATAACAATAAAAAAATTCCCATACACTGTCATCGTTTTAAATAAAATTAATTTCCAAAGTACCTACCCTAGTGATCCATCTAGCAAAGCGTTTTCAATACACTTGTGTAACAAATCGAAAAATCATATTAATTCTGATAGGTTCCCAGGGATGAAAAAATAACTAAGCCTTAGATTAGTTTAAATTCAACAGCGTGGGTGAGAAAATAATGGAGACATTAATGGCTAAAAATTGAGCCTCATTTAACAAACGACATCATTATCATCCTTGATAAGGCTATATTTATCTATATTATTATCCCTATGATACAGCTTTATGATACATTTCTATCATAGCGCTTTAGATCTCAACTCCAGCTGCTATGAACGTATTCGACCGTGGGAATCCTTTTCCACTCCCTTTAATCTTTTCATTTAAATACCTGATATTCTCCAATTTGTAATTATTTATATGGTGTTTTAAAATATTAATGGAGTTTGTACTGTCAAATATTCCATTATTTACTACCTATTTTAAAATGACCTATTATGGTGATATATAATTACATAAAATTATATATATGTAATAATAAAAAAAATTTAAAAATTTCTTTTTTATTTTATAAAAAGTAAATTCAGAAAATCGTGATATTTTTATGACATATATGTAATTTCTTCAATATACTATTACATGTTATATTGTCAAAAAAATGGGTAGATAATAACGCAAATACGGTTACGGATGAGTAATATCCGAATAATAAAAAAAGTATATAAATATAAAATAATGGTAGTCACTCCAAAGACGTTAAATCTACGAGTGAAATTCTCACTTCCGAAGGTTGAAGATCTTGAAGGTTGAAAATATGTTTCCAGGAGTTCAAACGTGTATTAATAACGAGGGCTACGTAGTTTTTTGGGACGATTTGAAGTGATTTGCTAAGTAGAATAAAATTTACACCGTTGGCATGCTCATCAGGAGACGACTGAAGAGGGGGGTCTTGATGAGAGATTTCCTTAAGTGAACCTTAATCTTTTTGTTTTGTAAATTGAGATTATTAACGATTTCCCCTTTTTCTTAGAATTTATTAGTATCAAAGTCCTCTTAAAATAGACTCAACAATGACAACTCCTACTTTCATTTAAGTAGATTTTATTTACAATGAAGCAATTCTAAATGTTTGTAGTTACTGCTTTCTATTAAACAAAAGACGTGACTTACTTAAAAAATCACAAATCTTGAATTTCCTATTTTTTTGCTGGATTGATTAATATGGCAATTATTATACTTCTTTTAGATCTTGATGTCTGCTTTCAGCCTTTTAAATATTTCCCTCTCTTTACGGGACAATGTGAACTAGACTGAATGTGAACTAGACTGTACAGAAAAATTGAGTCTATTTCTGTTTTTCTTGTTGATAAATGAATTACGATAAATTTAATATTTCATTTAAATTACATGCACAGTTTCCTAGTTATAATGAAGACTATACGTGGCTAAGTATCACCAGAGGACCTTTTTGGCTTCGACACGCCTCTAGGCTCGAGATTGGACAGTGACTAACGTGTTGACACTGCGGAGAGGAGCTAAACGAGTGTAGATAATGAAAAAGTTGGGATTGAGAGTGGCTGAGAGGGACAGAACAAAGAGGTAGGACAAAGGCGACCAGCCAACAATGCGGTAATTAGTATTAGCCCAGCGTTGGTTCGGTCACCGCTCCCGGTTCTCCCATCAAGTTATCCCAATCAATACACTATCCTCCTCAATATACTATCCCCATTCTCATATACTTAATTATTGACAGTGGGCCCTTGACAATGGGGTCCGGCTTCCTTTCAGCATCGATGGCCCAGGGTCGTCCGATGGCGAAGAGAAAGCTATGTCATAGTTATCAGAGGACGTGTCCGCGGTGGGAGCAGCTTCCATGGTTATATAGTTTAAAGATTTAAAAAAAAAATCATATATTCTATTCTTTCTCCAACTTTCTCTAAAAGCCAAAATTATTGTCACTATTTATTTATGAAATTCACAACTAAATAAAACATACATCTAGTAAATGTGATAAATGTTAATAAAGTGACATTAGAACACTTATAGAGAAACCACCCATTGGATTTACTCTAATATAGTTTCTAAATTAAGAGATCAGGAGGCCATGTTCTTTTCAGACACTTCGGAGGGTTATCAGAGACAGAAGAAGAATCCAGGTTAGAAACGAGAGTGTTCGGTTGAAGTTTATTATGGAAGGATAGGTATCTGGATGGGGCCTAATTGGAAACATATGGAACATGTCTTTATGGATTATTTTATTTGTGACGAAGTGAGAAGCACTGAGAATTTTAAGAAGGATTTTGGATCGTAAGGATTGGATGCGACAGGAATTCGATAGTTTAGTAAAGCTCCAATGTTCAACTCCTTGAGTCCAAATAGGCCTTATTACAGTCATATATGTGAGTCATTTGTAGTTAATTGAGAGCGTCGAGCGGTTTCTTGTCGTTTCAGTCTTGTATGAGGATTCCTAGTGAAACGTTTGTCCAGGTGGAGTGCTAGATATCGGCTTAAAGAATTAAAGTTATTAAAGAATACTGTCGGATAGTAAAAGAAAGTCACGGGATTATGACGAAAGATAAAGGTGATTTTATGGGATTTATTGGAAGTTAATATTCTTCAAGATTTTGTGTGTGATTGAAGTGTTTGGGATGCAATTAATGGATCATTATTAACTGATAGGGCATATGTGTCATCGGAGGTGATGATAGTGTTAGAATGGGTTGGGATATCAGATGTATAAACTGTGTAAAGGATTGGACAAATGATATTACCTTGAATTAAAATTAAAAAGAAAATTCTTTAAAGTTCATTTATTTGAACGTCTCAAGGATCCATTTTACCCCATCTTCAGCATTAAAAATAAAATAAAAACAACCAAACAAAATATTAAACAAACATTCCACATTTTTACATTATCTTTTTATAGTGTAAAACCAACATGCTGGCGTACAATAAGGTAGTATTTTAAGTCCAATTCTCTGATAGAGCACCCACTGGACCACCATCATTACCTTCGCAGACGAAACAACAATACAATCTTCCCATAGCCATCCGACTGTAGCATCTACAGTCCTTTAAAACCATTAGTTTGGCCTTGAAAATTGGTTCTATAAATGGTAAATGAAAATTAATTCTTCTAAATCTATGGGGAAGATTCATGTCCACCTTCAACAATCCCGTCCTTACAAAAATCTATGCAGAGTACCTTTGACTCTACTGACAAAATATTTACTTGGAGACATTCATACGAAATTAAAAAGACACAAAAACTGACAGAACTATATAATCAACTCTGATTATATATTTCCATTGAAAACTCAGATCCGAAACTTTTCACGATCTCCATGCATATATTACATATATAAGTGAAAGTAATGAAAATTATTTTACAAAAATGAATTTTAAAATTATGTTTATGGACAAATAAAGACTTGTGGATTGTAGAAATATTTATATTAAAATGGTTGAACAAAATTTTGACGCAGTATATTATTTTCCTACTACATGTTGAACCCTTTCAGTTTCCTTGACTGAAACGCCTGATGCTCTCCAGCATAACCATCACTGTGGAAAATCTCTGTGTTCGGCCACACGCGGCACCAGATGAAAACACGTCCCAGACTCATTTTCCGCTTCAATCCCATCTTCTGCTTAAATAGAGAACGATAAGCCAGCTGAGAACTATTTTCGTTTTGAATACGATTAGATCTTACTTTCGATTTCGAGAAACAGTCATTACAGTGGTAGTAACAAAATAAATAATTCTGATGACTGACTCAAAATAAATAATCCACAAAAATGTTGTAATTTACTTAGAATAAATTTAAGTTGAAAATAAATTATACATATATACAGTTCCTAAATTATACGGCTTCTCCCTAATCCATACTTTTCTTTTGGGTATAACTAAACCACGCAATTACATACTTCCTTCATCATCCTGTATCTTCTAATTTAATTATTTCCTAATCAGTTTTAACCCCTCATTTGTCAAAGACCTATGAAGAAACATAAACATACAAGACAAACATACAAGACAAAGCAATTCAATGTCAGTCTGCGTGTTTCTTAACAATATTTTCATAAACATTTTTTAAAAATAATTTTTAACAGAAGTATTAAACAAACTTTTTTTTCCTTCCATAGAGTTGTCGTTAAACAAAAAATTGGTAACAAGGAAGAATTTCAGTAATCCATTATAATTTAGATACTTAGATGTTTTTTCCTATAACTAAAGAAATACAGCATTGTCGATTTCTTTATTCTATAACAACAAATAATCAATAACTTAGCCTAAAAGTGAGAAAAATGTAGGTATATAATTCCATGTGCATAAACGTAGTAAAATAATTTTAAACTTCTAATTTCTTTATAAATATACTATACTTCTTTAGTAGTGTACTAAGTAATTTTTTTTTTTTTTTTTAGGTGAGTCTGATGCAGCCAAGTTTCCAAAATCCAATCACTTATTGACTAAACAACACTCCGTAAGGCTATCATGTAAAAAGAATTTTATCGAGATTAATTAAGTGAGAAGATAAAAAAAAACACATGTATTAACAAAATAATTTATGTTTATAATATAATTAGTTAGGTTATTATTAATATCTAGAAATATTAGCATAAATATTTTTTTTCTTGCAAACCAGAGATGTCAATCTTGCCAATCGAAATGCACAATGTCACATAACCCATGCCTGGATTCAGAGGACGTGAGGTGGGGTTTTACTGGCTTCAAGTTTGAAGGCTAATAGAATAAAATGCAGATAGAAGATTCCAGTTGCAAATACTGACTATGTACGTTTAAAAATAGGGTGTTGTGTAAAAATATCGAGTTTATTTTTGCGTTTCGTACTTTGAAAAATCACTTAGGTCACCCTACTGATTTTGTTATCGTAATTATAAAAAATGAATATCAGATTTGGATTTAAATACAGGAAACCAAGAATTTTAAAATTCTTCCGAAAATATATTTTGATTGTCGAACAGCAGGAACGTCACGTGGGTGTGGCGACCGGGACAGTCGTCCTAGGTGCTACAGCCGATAGGGCAACTAAGTAGTAAGTAACGGCGGGATTATTACATGTTTTATTCATATTGAAATGCGCAGGATTATATACAATATAATTAAATATATTGAAAAAATAAATAAGCCATCATGCCAGTACGTTAAAGAACTTATTTTTTATATACGTAATAAAACTTCGATTATTAAAATTTTGCTGTCTTCTATTTTAAGGTAGGTCGAATTCTTCCGTAAATTAAAAACATGAGTCCTAAGTAGATGCCAAGTCTGCCACTTTTGGAAGTCAGGAAGCAGTTGACAAAAATAAATTATAATCAAATTCTTATTTTCCTTTGTTTCTCTTATACATACATATATGTACGTTTTTCTTTTCATTTTCTCTCTCTATCATCTGTCTTTTTACTTTTAACTAACTATTATTGTAAATATTAAATTTATTTATGACCACACCGACATGCATTCTGGGCTTGAAATTTATTCTAAATGGACAATAGTCCCAGAATAATAAGATATATTTTCATTCCATTCCAACTAAAATAGAGTTGCCGATGAGAAATTCGTAATGTATTGATCATTTGTTGAAGTGCAAAGGTATATCTTTGTAAGCGGCAAACATGATAATAGCTATTGCCCTGTAAAATTTCTTTCCAGGCGCCTACATCTCACGCGACGGCCTACCGGCCAGTATAAATAAATTATAACATATTTTTCACAACCATTCTCTAATAAAGATTGAAAACCAAGTAGATCTACCATATTTGGTTATACTAAACAAATTAAAATGGCTGACAGAGCAGCAAAATAAGCTCTTACCCTTCCAGCCTTCTTGACTGCGTCTGAACTGGCACGACCCCTGATAAGAGACCATACCCCAGGATTGGCCGACATTATGGGACCCCCCCCCCTCCGAATAAATTAAAGGCGATAAAAAAGGAAGTGAAGCCATGGAGCAGTTCCAGTCGCAGTAAACGCAGAGAGGAAGTTGTCCTTACGCGACTAATAATAGGTCAAACCAGGCTTACGCACCTTCAGTTAATTATGAACGAAAACCCGCCCATTTGTCGGAGGTGTGGAGAGAGAATGACAGTGGTCCATATCTTTGAGAGTTGTGCCTTTTACATTAGACAATTAAGCATAAAGGGACTGATGAAAAAATCATATGTTTTCTCTCCGAAGAAGGAATCTTAAAAAAATATCTCAACCTCTCATGCAGCACTTCCCCCACCTCTTTTTTTCCTCTTACCATTTTTTTCTTTTAGTTTTCCTTTTCGTTTTTCTTTTTTACCTAACATGCGAACTTTAAATAACATTTTTTTTTTTTAGCTTTAATGTTTTATTCACACCTGTCATAATGCTAATGACAACCAGTGAATGTGAGATCGATTGAAACTTTAAATAACTAAACTTTAATTACAATAAACAACTTTTAACCTTAACGTGCAATCTACATGTTTTTAATTTTATCCAATTCTTAATATTTATAACCAAAAGATATGATAATATATTATATTTTTAATTAACGGCGTTGATGACCAACAGGTTCTACGCCTTTGCTACAAAACCAACCAACCAACCAACAAATGAAAATAACGAACTGTTAAAGAATTATATATTAATCAAAATGTGATAAGAAACGAGTTGAAAACAATGGATTTTGCCTCAAGGATCGCTACTGTGTAAACCTTATTTCAACTTCTATAACTTGATCTGCAGTCTGCGTTTTTATAGGATGAAAAAATAGCTTCCCCTTAAGAAGCCTTTACTTTCCTAAGTAAGCCTTCTACTTTAACTTTTTTTAAAAAAGTTTTTATTGCTTTTCAAACATTTGAAAACAAAAATAATTTTAACTTGCATTTTGTTTACTTCTGTTGATAAGTTGTCCAATCCTCTAATTAGGGGCCTCTTTGAGGCCCTTAGAGTTCCTTTCCCCACACCTACTTGGTTGAAGATGACCCAGCGTTCAAACAAATGACACGAGCTAGGACAATAAAAGGAACCTCAAAACGGCTGAGCTGTTGAGACGCATAGAGCAGAGTGGCTATTAAAGAGTTAAGTGTCTTGAAGTATATAGAGGGCACCCTGTTCCCACAAGCCACTAACGGACATCACTTCTCTTATTACAGTAATAAACCTAACCTTGCTTCTCTATCATATATTTCCCTGCCTTACTCACAAAAACGACTCTAAATGCCCCATTTTACAAGTCTGTTTCAAATAGCTTCTATCATTAAGTCATCGTGTAAAAGACAGAAGCAAAAAAATATTTACTCTGGATACCGAGTTGGTTCAGAAAAAATATTATATTTGCCATATGGTTTTCGTATGGGAGCGAATTGGACCAACCGACGTAGCAATGTAGGAGTTAATATTTTTTTATTGAGAAACAAAGTTGATATTCGTTTTTCGCATATCAGAGCCTTATATAGGAATTTTTATAGCAATCGAAAAATATTTATTTTCTACATGTAATTTTGTCGGTAACCACAAAAATCATGATAAGTTCGCTATATCTCGACCGATTCACACTAAAATTATTGGGTATGTAAAGCATTAGGTATCCTGCATTAAATGGTACAAACTCGACCTTTGTAAGCAAATTTGAACCAAAGATGTAAAATAAAAAGGTTTTGATAAAATTTTCTAAATTTCTAGCTTGAAACGGTATGAAATTCAAAGCATATTGGTTTGGTTTGGAAGAGCATTAATTCAGCTTTCCAATATAGATATGAGAAGTTATGGATGCTTTAGTTAACGGCTGAAAACACAATCCTCCAAGAAAATCATGTACTAAAATTTGAGATTTTTGTTTTCAATATAAATTTGTATTTAAGGATTTTAAAGAACATTAAAAACGAATATAACATTCTTTTCGTAATAAGAATTTTCTTGGCCTACTTAACAGAACGCTTCTTTTGGTTTTTGTTAATAGATACACTTTATAAAGCATTTAATACTATAGTCAAAATTTGTATTTGATTTTGCACAAAAAAAGAAATCGATTGATACATAATGATCATGCAAAGTAAAGGCAAAAATTAATATCGTCAAGATTTTTAAACTTATATTTTTTTTTTTATCAGCTCCTAAGGCAAATTGGCTAGAACCATCGGGCATGGGTTTAATATTTTTCGACCTTGTGTCACCGAAAACAGTTTCATTGACATCGGTGACCTTACGCCCATAACATCCTCTTGTGAGTAATATTGTGTTGACATATCATGATTCCAATACATGCTCAAAATCTATTTAAATTTTGCTAAGCGAATGTGGGTCAAGTAAAAAACTCTAACACCAACGCATTGTCACCAAGCGCTTATGAAGACCTAATGTGTGGGCCGAAACATAGGAATTTAAAAAATAGTTTTTACTAATTGAAGTTCTATTCTCGACATTCATTTGGAACAACTCTACGCCGATGTCTACACCATAGGTGAGAAACCGCAGGCTCGGAGCCCGCATGTTACCTCCGCTAATTTTTGCGCACTCTTCATTAATATAGCGCTAATATAATTAATATTTAATTCTTTTTGTCACGAAAATTTAAAAGCCAATAGAGTTAAATATATATATATATATATTTATATATATATATATATATATATATATATATATATATATATATATATATATATATATATATATTTAATTATACCTTTGAAATGAAAATAGTAACAGCAAAATATGAAAAAATATTGCTCCCTCCATTATCAATGCATAAACTTAAGATGAAATGATTACCCGCCTACTGTCTATACGGTCAAATAATAAATATCCACTAATGTATTCGCTAATTTTATGTTTTCCGCCAGCTATTCCTTGGATCGAAGTCTTACAAAATCATTATTTTTTCTTCGCGATGCCAATTTCTATGATGATTTCTATGTTTTTTTACGACAAGGTTCCGTTGTTCCATTGGCAAGGAGTTCCGTTGACGGTCACGTGGATTAAGTAACTAGAGGCAGCTCTGGCGGTGGAAGGGAAACGTGATGATGGCTCACTTTCACTCTGACATAACCGACGAGTCACGAATCCTCCCTAAATGTCAATATTCCTCTTTAGGAGTTATTATTAATCAGAATATGGAATAAAAACTATATGCCTGATGTGAGGGAGCGAAATATTAGGATTCTACGATCAAAAAGTAGATAATCAATCACGAACATAAGAGACTAATAATACAGGCAAATCGCAGGCTGATGATTACATTGCAGACGAATAAACTGTATCATTAAAAAGAGTTTGTAATAAGGAACTTAAAACTCATTAATCTTGAATTTAATTAACCAGACTATTACTACGATAATGAATGCAACAAGGTCAATTTTTTTATTTTTAACAGACAGGGCGACACCCATGGGATTGAGTTCTAAAAATGTCTTTTCATATACCAATGATTTCGGTGCATTAGGCGGAAAAGATCTAAAAAATATGCCACATTATATGCTGCAAAATATCTATAAAATAGACTGCAAAAATTCCAAATATGCAAATTGAAAACTTAAATATTTCAACGTCCCAACTAAAAGTTCTGAACCAAAACAAAAAAGAAATTGGAGCAACCATTAAAAATATGCATTTAATGTTTTAAAACATGAAGTGAGGCGCTAATTAAAAACTAAAAATAATAGAAAATTACAACTACCAACACAAGAAAATCAGGATTTCTTATTTTTCTATTTGATATTCTATTCTAAAAAATAATTGAAAACATGAAGAAAAAAAAACGTAAATTATTGGAAATGTTTTGCATTAAAATTAATAAATGATTTTTTAAATTTTATTTCTGAAAACTGATTTTCTATTGTTTGATATATTTGTATAATAATAGGATGATTTATTTTATTTATTTATTTATCAACCCTGCCATGCCTAGTAGGCAATACGGGTGTCTGCAATAGTAAGATGTTAGGCAGGTCAGCTCAACATCTCACTGCTGCAAATGAATCTCGTTCTTCCGCTCTTTCTTCATTTTTTCCTCTTTCTTCATGGGTGCTTTCCTCATCCGTTTCACGCCAATGGTATAGTACCTCTTCCTCCTCTTCTTAAATTAAAATGGGCTGGCCCCACCGCGACTTTCCACCCGTACACAAAATCTTTGTAGTACGGGTAGTTTTCCGCAGTGACTAACTGAGGAAAATCGTTCTCTGTGAGAATGTAGAGACCGGTTTCCCTCAGTAACTTAGCCCTTAGTTCTTCAAAGGCGGTGCAGTTCACTATGATGTGCTCAGCAGTCTCCGGAACACCGCAGCTAGGGCATAGGGGGTCGATGTCCATCCCATGGCAATGAAGCTTTGCTCGAAAGCCCCCATGGCCTGTGAGAAATTGCGAGATCCAATAGTCTGGGACGATCCACCTTGCTTTTAAACGTGACCGGACGGTGGGGAAGTACTTCCTCAAGGTAGATCCTTTGGGGGTTATCACCCATCGCCGGTTCCATTCCTCCAATGTGTCGTCCCGCATAATGTTTTTCCATTTGCAAGGATTCTCGTCAATTCTCACCTTAAGATGTTCCGGTAGACCTGCTGAGCCGTTTTTCTTAAATATGTGCCTCATCATATCTTCTCGCAGGAGAAGGTCGAGAGGTACCCCTCCTGCTAATACCTGCACCGCCTCATGGGATACGCTTCGATACGACCTGGTGACCCGCAACAATGCCGTTCGCTGTATTGTCGCCAACTTACTCTTCTGTCGGTGCGAGAGGTTCTGGTTCCAGGCGGGAGACGCGTACCTCATGATACCCAGAATCACTCCCTTATAAATTGTTAAGGTTGCTGGGTATCTGAGGCCCCAGAAAGCGCCCCCAACCCGACTGAGACCGTTCAAAGATAGGGCCACCCTGTTTTTAAGATAGTCCAAGTGAGGGGTAACGCTGAATTTTTTCCCAAATTTTACGCCTAGATAAGTGACCACCTCACTTGGACGTATTCTCGAACCTTGAACCGTTATGTTAATAGGGTGAGCCCTGTCAGTTTTCCCTTTCATGACAATTGTATGAGTCTTTGAAGCGGCCATTGATAACTTTTTCCTCTCGCACCATTCTCCGACCAAGTTGGCGCATCGTTCCGCTTCTTGTCTTAAGCCGGCTATGCTATTGGAGGCCACCACTACTGCCAAATCGTCAACGTATCCAGTGGCAGGGAACCGCTGTTCTTCTAACACTCCCAATAACTCATCAAAAACGAGCTTCCATAAAGCTGGACCGAGTACCGATCCTTGAGGACATCCCCTCTCTATGAAAGCTTCAGTCTCATAAGAGCTGCCACGAACCTTAACACGTCTATCCTGTAAGTAGCTTCTTATCAAGGCATATAAGTTACTGGGAGCATCATATTTCTGCAGCTGCTGGAGCACAAGAGGCCACCAGACGCTGTCGAAGGCGGAGGATATGTCGAATAGCATCAACATGACATACCGCTCCGTCCTCAGTTCAACGTCTTCACGTACTCTCAGCAGGGCATCAGCGGTTCCCTTCCCCTTAGTGGAGCCGTATTGCCGTGGATGACTTGCTCTGGCAAGAACTGGTGCTAGACTGGTCATGATAAGGTTCTCCAGGACCTTGCTCATCACAGGGAGGAGGCATATTGGTCTATAGGACTTGGGGAGCTGTTTATCCCTATTCCCTCCCTTGTAGAGGAGTCTCAAATCGGCGATCTTCCAGGTTTTGGGAAAGTATCCCCTCTCCAGACAATCATTATATATTCCCAAAAGTCTCTCATCAATGTAGGGAATACTACTCTTTAGGATCGCCGCATCTATAGCATCGAGTCCTGGAGCACGACCGATTTTCTGCTTATCCACAGCAATACGGAGATCATATATGTCCCATCGTGGGCACAAGTCCGTATCCGGTGGGTATGCCGTGGTGCGTCTCACGAAGTTTTCCTCATCGCTGTCTTGAGACGGATCATCCCTGGGGTACGTCCTCGCAATGAAGATTTCGGCTGCCTCCTCGAAGTTGGTTGCCTGAACGTCTCCGTGCTTGAGGGCTGCCAATGTTTGCTGCGTACTAAACTTCCCCATGGCTACCCTATAAGGAATACCCCAGGGATTCTTCGTGGACTCTTCAACAATGAACTCATCCCAGGACTTTTTCTTCTGTGAACGCACCTCGTTTCGGTACACCCGGGCCTTGGACTTGTACTGATCACGGAGTGTAGAGCGCCTCTCGTCGCAACTACACCTCTGATACAACCGCCGTGCCTTGTAGAGCTCTCTCTTAAGGTTTGTTAAGGCCGGCGTCCACCATGGAACAGGTCGAGCTTTCGCCTTCCGGTGCTGAAGGGATTCCTCAGCGGCATCACAGACAATATTAGTGATCCTAGACACCCTGTAATCCAGGTCATCAGTCTGTTCTATTTCCGCTTCATCCCATTCATCATCTACCAATTTTCCCTCCAGCGTCGACCGGAAGGCATTCCAATCTGCCCTTCGGGTTAGATAACCCTTGGCAGTACCGTGGGAACTTTCTGAATTTTCCACCAGCCTGAAGGATATCGCTTGGTGGTCGGAACTCGTCTCAGATCGGAGGGTCCAATCAACGATGCGATTGGCTATTAATGGCGTTGCAAGTGTAACGTCAATCCAACTCTGCCCCCTAGCGCTAGAGAAAGTAGGGGTTGCAGAGGGATTGTTTAATACTACTAACTGGTTCCGCGAAATAAATTCGCCTAGCTTTGCGCCTCTTCTATTCGTTTGATTGGATCCCCAGACCGTGTTCCAGGAGTTGGTATCTGAGCATATGATCACATTTCTGGTGGTAGCCGTGATCATCTCCATAGCGGATATGTCTTCGTCAATATCGTTGCTATCAGGTAGGTAGGCTGATACTAACGTAAAAGCTACATTACCCCACTTGAAATAGCAAGCGACGGAATCCGCCATAGTATGTTGCCTCAGATCCATCACATCGAGGTTTGGGTTATTAACCACTATAGCAGCCCTGGGCCTCCTCTCTCCACTGCTCAAGGCGATAACCCTCGATGTAAGGCCAAACCCCGTGACTATGTTCCCACGGCAGCTCGGTTCTTGGACCGCCATTATGTCGTATCGTTGGGAGAGAACACGAAGTTCATCTGCCACAATGTGTCGGCGGCCCATGTTGAGCTGGAAGATGGTAAGCTTACTCATAGAAGGTTCTTTTAGCTACCTCTTTGGCCCACTGTAGATGCACAGGGCATTCCCTGCTACCCGCCTTGTGTTTTCTTTGAACAACGGGAGCATTTGCCCTCGCACAATTTATGCAGGTTGGGCTAGCCTGTTCTCTTTTCTTTGGACACTCTTTAATTACATGGCCACTAGCTGAACACCAAATGCAGACTACTGCATCTACTGTGCACGTGGCCTTGGTGTGACCGTAGCCCTGACATCTACTGCATCGAGGAGCATCGACGTAATCTTTAAAGGTTATGGTCCACCATCCTCCGTCTAGGCTTCCTATTTCGAGAAGCAAGAACCTGACTGTTGGATGCACCTCTAGTACCCAATTTTTAGTAAACCCGTTTCTGGCCACTGAAGAGAATAGTGGTCGCAGGTCATCCATGATCAGCGGAGTGGGGCCCGACTTCTCGGGTAATCGTTCCCATAAAAATCTTGCCAACTCAGTTGAATTCCATGTGTGTGATAATAGGATGATCATTCTAAATCAGCACTGGTTTTCACAATAAACTTCTTTTGAACATTTGGTTGCAAAAAAAAAACTTCTATGATTTTTTAAACCTGTTTCATTTTTGGATTTGTAAGAGTCGGTCCAAGATTTCAAAGAAAACCTTTACTTTTGGCATTTAAAATAATAATAAATATTATTTTTGTACAAAAAAATTAATAAACAAACTGAATGTAGTGGTGTTTAAAGGTCTAAAAAGAATAAGATTGAAAGATGAAATTTCGAGAAACGGAAAAAATAAAACATACTTTAAGAAGCCAATTATTGCAGTTAGTGTTGTTTTATTGATCAATGATTAATTAACCTATAATTGTAAATTGGAGTTTCATGTTTTTACTGAATAACACTACATTCAATTTATGATTTTCATAAAATTGAATTATTTTATTGAAACTTTGATTTGAAACTGAATAAGCAATGGCTCTGATTAAAACTGTTCTCTGGGCTCATTACAATCATTTTTTATTTATTTTAAATATTATATTTTTCAAATAACTCAATTCTCCAATACATCTTGATTTTTATTAACTATATTCTGTCAAAGGGATAGTAGCTAAGAAAACTTGTATATCAGTGTATAGATTCGCAAGGTAATCGTTTTTTAGTAGTGAGTTTGATAAGAGGGAACTACAATAATATCTATATTTCATTAAAAATATAATAGTATGCAACATTTAATTAGGGGAGAGGATTCGCTTGCATCAAGAAGAATAGGGTCAAATTGTATTCAAATGCATAGTACTTATCCAGCCCGGAGCACCAAGAGACCTTGACTTATTTTATCCCCCAGGCCGCCACACACAGGCGCTTGTTAGGGCAGAGATCCTTATCTGTCTTCTGTAAACGTCCCCATCTCGAGGTCCCATCGCTTGCAAAAAGATGCTTTTCAGCCTCTAGCTACGTCAAACAAATAATCAGACCCTTATAAATTGAAACGTGATAAAGCCGGCCCAGGTGGTTTATGCCGACACGAAATCTAACGGGAGGAGCGAGCGATATAGGCCTGCGTCATAGCCTCGCCCAACTCCAGCTATTATTTATTATCCTCGTAAAGTCAGGGCACTAACCTATTCATATCCCCAGTTTATTGATGGTCAGTCATCTCCTTACCTCAGCAGTAGGTAAATCTTATAGTCGGTTTAGTTTACAGCGCTATCACTCCACGCATAATGAAGATGGTTTATGCTATTGACGATAATAAAATGGTTTTATCTGTTTAATCTAGTATATAAATAATGAGAGCGAAAAGAGCAAAATAAATGAAGACCCTAGAGGGAAGGAGATAGAGAGCATTTTTTGCAAAAATAGAGTTAATTTATGAATCTACTCGTAATAAAGAGATATATACTGTTCTGTCCAACCAATGTTGCCATATAGTGGCCAGTTATAGATGGTCACATAAACACAAAAAGTGACTATTATATGATAATATAATAATGGACAGTTATATTTTTAAAAAATTGAAAAATTAAAATAAATCAATGTGATGGATGGATTTAGAAATCCATAGTATTTTCATAAAAGCTCTTTTGATAACCCAACAATGGAGCTCAATACTTGAGAAATTCGATAAATTACAACTCATCAAAGCAATTTGAAATATTATCAGAATGCAATTTAACTGTCACAGTGCCTTAGAAACACTCAAATACTTCTAAAAAAGAAAGACCGCCAGTGTAGAAAAATAGTATTTACAGAAAAGGTTTAAATTTACCCATCGTTTTTCAAATCTTAATTTTTGTCATTTCCACCTCCTTGCTTCCAGAAGCCTCAAATATTTTATTACTGAAAGCTCCCAAACAAAACCTTTAGTATCTTAAATAGCACTACATAACTAACACATCAAACGTTTCGTCAGTTCAGTCATAGTCGTTATTCAAAACCAAAATCTAACGTCAGCAGCCACGGGCGGATCTACGGGGAGGGGAGGGGCTTGAGGGCTGAAGCCTCCCTCCCTCCCCCCCCAAAAAAAATGGTAAAATATAACCATGCTTTATCGAAAAAAATTTTTAAAAAATATCTCTTAAATTATAATTATTCGTGTAATTACATTTAAACTAGCTTTAGGAATCACTTAAACACCAGATCATATAGGTAGTTAGTTTCTTTCTTACTTACCAAAGTCATTATCGTTATTTTTACGAAAAAAAAAAAGGTTTCGGGCTGAAGTCCCCCCAAAATTAAATCATGGATCCGCTAGTGTCAGCAGCCAATTACAGATTATCCAAATATAACAGAAAACATTACCTCACTTTAGAAAGTTAAGTTCCTTCCCTTCAGATTGATTGCTTAAGGATGATATCTTTCTAATTTTTTTCGGTCGAAGTGAGATGTACTGATTTAAGTCAGAATTTCTATGATACTGGGATCCATAGTCCACTTCATAAAAGTCTTCTGGTAAGATTGCCCTTTTTAAAAATCTTGTGTTATAACTTATTTTCCAGCCGCTGTTAAACGAAAGTTCGTCTCGAAAAAATGGAGGATCCCACAGTTCATTGATTTTCGCGTAAGAATATTTTACGAGATACTTTAAAAAGTGTTTTTTTTTGCTATGATAATATCAAGAAATCAATAAAGGTGTTACAAGTTTGAAACTTGTTTATTCGTTTTTTTCTTTACACATCGCTCTAGCCAATTAACTATAAGCATAAAAAATTGAAAATCCGTAAATTTCCAATGGTAGCATTTGCTTGATTTAAACGACATCAGCAATATGTTCAAGGTTTGATTATAAGCTTTTGATAATTGTTTGGTATATTTCGAGGTTCGGTTGAATCAAAATTGCTTCAGCAGTTTTATTTCACCACCAAGGGTTAAAATATTTCATTAATAGATTTGTTTAAAAAATAAATAATCTAGTACTTATTTATCATTCACAAATGTCATGAGATATAGAAACGTAAACAAAGTCATCAAAATTCATTTATTTTCTTCAATGGGAATAAGTAAAAATTATTATGAGAATCAACAATATGCCTCAATCATGTTTTGAGGCATATTGTTGATTACTATTATATTAATTACTATGGCGATTCTGGTCCTCTTACTACAAGAATACAAGAGGGTAATTCAAAATATTTAAAGTAAAAAACGTTAGTAGCTGGACCCATATCACCCTAAAATACCAAGCCAATAGACATAATAGATGGTCTGTATTTATTTATTTATAAGTTTATTGAATAATAATGCAATGTGGTACATTGAAGGGCAACAAGTATTAGGGCTAGTGTTCATTCATAGTGTCCATTCATACATACAAACTAGAAATAAATATTGGAAATTTAAAAAAATAGAAAATTTAAATATTAGCATTTCTAAGCCAATGGGAACCTTTTCCATTTCAAATGTATTTTTTTTTCCATTTCAGATGTAACCGTTACCAAATCAAACGCAACCTTTTCCATTTCAAATGTAACTATTCAAGATAAAATATGGATTGGAAACGGTTACATTTGAAATGGAAAACGCTGAATTTGATTTGGAAAGGGTTACATTTGGAATGGAAAAAGTTACATTTAAAATGGAAAAAGTTACATTTAAAATGGAAACAGGATATAATTGGCTTAGAAATGCTATAAAAAAACAAGTAACAATGATAATGATAAATACTTATAAGGTAGAAGGAAAATAAACAATAACCTTGAGAAATAAAATAAATCTTTTTAAACACATTCATGTATAATATTTGCATTCGAATAGAGAAATCCATACAAAGCTCGGTCCTTCACATGAGGAAGGCAATGCAGTACTCAAGGAGAGCCCAGTGCATCTCTCCCAGTCGCATCATGGATACTGGGAGGCAGAAGAGACGGCCAGATGGCAGTAGAGCCGCCATGCATTAAAAAGGAAATTTGATTACAGTTTTATGTTCGTCAAAACAAAACCAAAAGCTTGTGCTCCTTTTATTCTAGATATGAGATATGTTAGAAAGGATAGGCTGCTAATACCTGTGAAGTCTAGCTTAAAGATTGAGTTACTTAGTTACTCAAGCAAATCTCTAAAACAAAAATATGCTTGACATTGTCATAAGAACGAAGTCTGCCCCATTGGTTCCAATCAATTTTCTTCCAACAAAGAAAAAAAAGTTTACTAGACTTGTTAACATGTCAAGAACGCCATCCACAATCGCCTTATCTTTCCAGAAGATAACTAAACCTGAAGGGAATGACAGAATAAGAACAAAAGACGCGGAAGTATGCTTGGAACAGGTTGTCTGCATAGTGGTGCCCGATGAAGCGTAAAGACGTCCTTGCCCCAGAAAATGGAACGCCGACCCCTGTCGCAGACAACTGTCGCTCGCTGTCGCCAATTATCATATATTAGCTTCTGAATGTCTTAGAGTAGTGTTCTATAGAATAAAGAGAATGAGGTCAGGACTTCGTCAGAACACCATACTTCGACTGTGTATATTACCTACTATTAACATACATATACACAATATACATTACAGTTAAGATTCATCAGCTTTCTAGGTACAGATTATGAACTGTAATCTTTTGCAATAATAGATGCAAATAGTTACGTTTCGTAATTTTTTTTTTTTTTTCAAGTTGCTTTCGTAATGTAAAATTACTTGTAACAGTTCCGTTGTTGAATAAAATTTTAATTTCCTACGGCCCATTTCTTCATAATACCCCAAATAAATATTAAAATTATACAAACAAATAAATAAAATTAATAACTATTGACTAATTACTGTCTGATCACGATAAAATCGAGAGTACGTTCCTATCTGTTAATTAGGTATGAAGAGTATCCAGCTTGATTAAATTATTTTTTAAATAGTTTTGTTTTTATAGTGCTAAATTTCTTCAATTGGAATTTAGTATTTTCCTTTTAAATGTATATATTTTGTTTGATAATTTCTTATGATTTAAATGTTTCTCCTCATGGAAATTTGGATGGAAAAAATATTAATTTCTATATTTTGATGTTTTAGGCGCATAACAAACAATTCATTAGCGCTGTAACATTATTATACGTGTCTTGAACAGTCGTTATTAATATAAAAAATATTTATCACACCAAAGATATAGATGGCGGAAAATAATAAAAGTAAAAATATGTATATATAATAGTAAACATTTATTTCAGGGTTAAGCAATTCAAGGCACTCGAAACATAATGTAGAAATTACGGTACGCTGAGGGTTTGGTATTGGCATGCGGCCGGGCATTAAGTTTTAAATTTTTTTTAGTCTTAATTTTGTAACATTAAAAAAAAGTTCTATTTCTGGAATGAAAGGCTATATTTAAGACTAAATTTCATGACGTAATTTAATCTGTCAAGAATTGTATTATTTTATTGTTGTCTTCGAATAAACAATTGTGTATGTTACAGTTATAGCCAGGTGTGCCAAAAAAAAAATCAGTCTCAAAAATTTTGATGGCATAACTTACGAGATATATATTTTCTTCTGGGTACCTCTCGCTATAGCCCGCCTCAATACGCGAAACTTTAGTAGTGGCACGCGTTATTAAAAATGTGTACTCCTTGTTCCTAGCAACTATGAAAGCGTTCAAAAAAGATTTTATGTTCGGTAAAGTAAACAATAAGTTTCGAATTCTGTAAAAAAAAATAAATAAAAAAGTTACGGAAAATCCCAACATAACTTAATCTCGGTATTGGAAGGCAATTAAGTGTTGATTGATGCTGTCTGCGAAGACTAGGGTAACGGTTTGTGATGTATCTATGATCAGAGAGAGGTATCTCATTAGTCCTGGTGGGCTCTCAGTATAATCTCTCTTGGCTAGTACACTAATTATCTAGCCATTATAAATTGTCGACCTGTCAGTTTAATGGTTCATCATTTCCACTAATGCTATTTCGAGGTAGCTTTGTGATCAATCATGACTGCATTTTTATGGACCATCCAATACCCTCTGTCATTATAGTAATTAAAGATAAGTGCGTATATAATAAAAACAAAAAATATTCCTTCCTTTATCAATAGTCTGTCTTTGGAATCTGGGGTCTCTGCCATTATTAGAACTGCACGACCGAAGAAACCCGCCTGCGCTGAGAGGCACAATGTGAGGTCGCGAAAGAAGAAGACGTCATTAAAATTTATTAGACCTTCCTGTGAAACGTTTTAAGGCCTAAGATTAAATTAAGTACCCTATAAAACTATTGAGAGTACGATAGAATTTGCCCATCGTCAATTAACATTGTTCAAATAAATTATTTAGTTGCTCTTAATCTCAAACCTTAATATTAAAAAAATAAAATTTACTAAATCAAATGGTTTAAGATCAACTATGATGAAGTTTCAGATTCCATCGAAGATTAATCTCAATTTTCATTCGTAGATGTGCCTCAACGATCAATATTGGATTTATTATTGTGCATAGTAAAAAGAATGTATATAGATCAAACCTTTAGAGCCCGTACAATAATACAAGATATAATTCTCCAAGAGAAAATACGTAAAAGTAGCTTATCCTTGCTAGCAACAAAAATAATAATGACACCTTATCGCTCAGGTAACATATGAAGCCAGTAATATGACACTGTAGTGAAGTATATTACCTTTATATAATAACCATATTGGAAATAAGTCTGGAAGTTCTAGATTTAAAATAAAATGCAGAAACATTTTTTTTTTTAATTTATACGTGTTGTTATTTTGTTTTAATTTTTCGCATTGGAAGGGTGGGAGGGGAGGTGGAGCTAGCGATCTCTCTGTGTCCTTTAACCCATTCAAGTTTAACTTTTACGTTCAGATCGTGAAGATTTAAGATATTTTGTCTAATTTTTTCAGTCATTAAGTCATAGTATTTGGGATATTTTATGCTGTTAATTAGAATTTTGTTGTCAGTAAAATTTTTAATAATTTAGAAGATGTATAATCTACAGATTGTAAGGTGTAACCAGTAGCTTTTTGAACGGATGACTTTTCAGCTTGGTTATTTGAACAGATTTTCCCCAATTCTGCTTCTGTCTGTGTATATTTATGCTTATATCCTTATACTTGTAAACAGAAGAAATTAGGACTCCACAAATAGGAAATATGAATATAAGTATATACATACTCATAAGTAATAAACCTTGTAAACTTCAACTTGCTGAAATAAAAATAGTCGTACTTTAGATTTTAAGTAATTAATTACATGTATAATTAAAATCATTGTAATGTGAGTCAAAGTATCATTTTCAGAATAAAACTAATGTTATCTCTCAATTACCACAGTGTTTCACAAATTCAAGTACTAAAGATCGTCCTTAACAGCAGCCACTGAGAACAGCCTGCTAATTAAGAGTACAGTATATTTAATTAGTTGTTAGTTTGTTTAATTAATTATAGGCAACAGAAACAGTTACGGGCCGCTATAGGTTAGCTTTGAGCAAATAGTAATGTTTCTGCTATATAAATAGGAAATGCGTCAGCAATTTTGGAAAAGCTGCCGTTAAATAATTATATTGCTCCCATTGGAATTGGAACTCACATCTTGCCACGATATTACTATGTTAACATCAACTTATTACGTTTATATATATCTGACTTACTTGCTGATAAAATGTGTAGAAGAAGAAATCGAAATTAATCTACAGTACCTAAACACTTCGGCAACCAAATATATTATCAATAGTTCAAGATGAATTCTATCAGGAAAAAATATATAGTTAACTCGGTTATTTATTTATTTATTCAAAGAATTAATTCCCAAACATATTATTTTTTTTTTACTGAATATAGCTTGCAAAATTTATCATAATAACTAACAATCTATGCTTTAACAACCAAAACTACAAATAAACTCGAGAAACCTACTATCTAATTTATTTAATTTCTTTTTCGTTTATTCTATATTGATAAAAAGTAATACAATATGAACTACAGAATCCTTGGAAATTACAGTTATAGAGCTGAGCCAGGAGTAGTAAAATTAAATGAACAGTTGTATAATTTGTAAAATGGTACGCCGTCTAAAATAAAATATTTTTAATTTTGTCAAAAATAAAAGCATTATGATTCCAAAGAGAAAATTTAAATTTAATATTTTTACAAACGTTTTTATAAATTAATTTTATAAAAACCAAACATCAAATCTTGAAAATTCATAGAGAGGAAGAGGAACAATTGGAAATTTCAAACAACGGCAATTTTAATTGTTGGGCCCTTATCGTCCCGAAACATCAGATATTCCTCAAGTATAAATGATTCGCTTTACGAAGTGAACCCTAATCGATTATTTATGGAAATCGAGATTAGTATCGATCCCCATGCAAAAACACCCAATGGATCTGATGATGCAATTATTTTTTTCAAATATTAAAAAAAAATATTTTCAAAACCGGTCTTTCTTTCATAAAAAATGTAGTAAAACTTGTATTTTTAAATTATTCTTTAAAAAAAAATTCATCAAAAGTTTTTTTGACCATTTTATTTAATAAAAAAAAAATTCTATTCAAGCATTATTATAAACCAAAAGTTAATTTTTTACAGTAGTATTTTTACAAATTTTTATAATCTCCCAAATCATGCACCATTTTTTATCTCCAAACCTAACACCAATCAACCTTTTTCTGTTCAAAAACGGGCTTTACAGTTTAATTCTTTCCAAAAGCACTCCATTTAAAGTTGAGATAATCAGTGATTGGCGGAAATATGTGTTACAAATAATGAATTTCTTATTTTTTTTTTTTATATTGGTTTCAATGTTGCAATTTGAATAAAAAATATAGTTTTTATCGTTTCCTTTGTCAGTAATAAAGGACAAAATTTGTCAATGATAATTAGATTTCACTTTGGAAATAAACGACTCAAGGGTATACTATTCAAAATTAATAGTAACAAAAGTATATAATTATTATTGTTTTTTTAAACAATACTTCCTTTTTTTTTTTTTTTTGAAATCTATTTATTGAATAATAATACAATCAGCCACTGCTGGAGGGCTATAAGCATTAGGGCTAAAAGTTCTCATTCACACAATATACAAATAATAAAGAAATAAATATAAATATAAGAAGTAAATAAATAATACTGATGAAGAAGGTAAATAAATAAAAAAAAATAAAATAAAATAAAAACTTCTAAACACAATCATAACTATATACAATATATACATTTGCCCAAGAATCTCCGAGCCAGGCTTTTACCTCCACACGCGGAAGGCAAAGCAAGACTCCGGAAGATCCCAGTGCCACTTTTCCAGTCGCATCACTAGTATTAGAAGCCATAAACAATACTTCCAAACCAACAAACACCAGGCGATGAGGAAAGTTTAATAATAACAGAATGAGGGAAATGAAAACAATAAAATATCTCATTAACATCACATAAATTTTCTAAATAACTCCAGTAACCGAAGAATGTTTTTTTACCCGGTGGTCTCACATACTAACCGAGATCCACGGGCATGAAGGATGGTTCGTGCAAAACTAAAAGACAAGTTTGGTCAATGGGACTACGAGAGGTGGCCGACTTTCTCCAATTCTTCTTCTCCGCGCACATAGCTACATGCTTGTCGAAAAATTGGAACGACTTCACAAATCTAAAAAAAATATATATTAAAAAAGTATTGGAGAAACCGTCACAAAAATAACTTAATAGGAAGAAGTGAAGAAACTGACCGCTCTATTTGCTGGTTTTTATCTGTCTATTGACGTTTCTACCACTCCCGAGTTTCACCGTATGAGGATAACAAAAAAAAAAATGGAAAAAAATATAAGATACTTTTTTCATAGAAATCAACAAAACTTTTTTTGTATTTCGAAATAAAAACGTATTTCGAAATGACCTCACAAACTTGCATGCACCACTCTATCAACAAAGACGGATCTTTTGTTGTTAGTGTTTTAAGGCGTAAAACCCCGAAGTCATCAACGCAAAGGGATCTTTTTATAATGCATAAAATTACCTACATATTTCATTTTAATTTTTGTATAACATTTATATTAAAAGAACAAGCTATTCATTTCATTTTAGTACTAGCAATCAAAGGTGAGTAACAAAGTTAGGTACGTAAAGGTTTAATTATTAAGGTGAAATATTCTATAAAAAGGTTGCTGAGACAACATCAAATATTCTCCTAATATTATTATTTTACTTATTTATTTATTTTTATAAGAAATTATTATTATTATTATTAACACGGCGCTACAACTAGGTGACGAGTCTTGGCCTTCTCCACCAGCTTCCTCCAGTCATCTCTATTCTGTGCGGCCATTATCCAGCTCCTGACTCCCAGAACATCCCTTGAATCTCTTGCCACACCATCTGACCGTTTTGGTCTTCCTCTTCTTCTTGTGCCGTAGAGAGGTTCTGTCAGGATCATCCTAGGGATTGCTTCATTCTCCATCCTTGCCACATGGCCAGTCCATCTCAATCTTCCAAGCTTCATCCTCAGAACGACATCTTGATCATTAAAAGTTGAGCGAATTTCTGCATTTGTCCGTCTTCTCCAATTTCCATCAATCTGTACTCCTCCAAATATTCTTCGAAGAATTTTTCTCTCAAAGATTAGGTTTGCTCAATTTTTTTTAGTTGTCGTCCATGTTTCTGAAGCATACAGCAGGACTGGACGGATTAGTGTTTTATAGAGACTAGCTATGCCGGTATAGAAGGCGAGGGGTGAATTCCTTGCGAAGGGCAAAGTAACATTTGTTAGCCATAAATATTGTAAAAGAAATACAAAGCAAAAAGTGAAATTATTAAACATAAATTATAGAATGTCAAACCCAGATATGCTCCCTATGTAATTTAGGGAATGTAATGAGGTAGAAAATAATGTACATTTTATAGCTGTCTATCGGTTCTATATTAGCTGTTGAAAAAAATGTTTTCATAAATAATTACTGGCCATGGAAGTAGTAATTGAGCCATTAAATGATAAAAACATCCCTGCTTTAATAAAATATTGTCAGTTAGGTAGTAATGGGTAGGCAAGGAAATCTGTTATGTGTTTATAATTTGCAGCTGGAAGTGTGTATATTGTATATTATGTGTAAACTATTTTGTTTATTGCATTATGGGGTATTACATAGAATGTTATCCAATATTTAACTGAGAAATTAGAAAAAAATAATAGCGTAATTTATCTACTCAACAAACCCTTCAATTTATATTAAAATTAACTTATTAGGTCGTGCTATTGCCGTGGAGACTATTGTCGTGAATTACGACAATTACCTAACCGTACTACAAAAAATTTATAAACCAATCTCCGCTGTATATTGTATAATTTTTCCAAAACAGCTGCTTTGAACTTGTTTTCAAGTACTCCATTGGATTGAGTTCCAGATTTTTCAGTGGCCATCCCAGAAATATGATGCTAACCTCCTAAATATAATGATGTAATGAAGAAGAAAGTAAATTATATTCTGGAACTTTTAGTCCCCTAAGAATACCAAAAATTAACAATGATAATTACACTATAATATAGATCTGTCCGGCACATAATGGCTGACAAATAATAATAGGTTACGGAGTTGTGTAACATTAAAATAAAAATAAAGAGTCTATCTAAAAAAATTAAAACATAGCCATCTGATGGCTTATGACCCCTTATCATCATCCCTAAAAACAACACGTTTCCAGACCACTGAATCCTAATGGATGCGTTATCAGTAAATACAAGTCGTGTTCTTTTAGAAGCTCTGGTAAAAATAGGACAAACTGAGTTTCTGGCACTTAGATTAGCTTCTATAAACCTTTTCCTCATTGTACAATTTGAAATCAGTATCTGGCAAAGACGACTTAATAAAATTCTTAGTTGATTTGAAGTTACAATATGATTTGTAAGGTCTGAATGTAAATAAACTTGTCATCCAAATGACTAGTAAACTTCAGTCACTCGTCGAGTTACTTTTTTACTGTGAACCTATATTTATAAAGTATCATAAAATCACACAATTTGATTTGTGATGAACACGGAACGACTATACACTCTCACACTAGTTGTGTGCATTAATGCAGTTTAAAAGCTCTTACACAAGTTTAAAAGCATAAATTCTTGTTCAGCATCACTGAAATATTTTTAAAAATCTGCTAAGTGAAAGAAAAGATCTGCTATGTCATTAGAAGACCATATTAAGACTTGCAGTGATGATATTCTTTTGTGACACTATAGTGACTAAAAGGATTAAACAGAAATAGAAAGATAAACCAGGGATTATTTATATTGTAATTAATCGATATATCGAACAACACAATGATTATTACAGCATATTGTTACATAAATAAAGTGATACTTCGAATTTGTTCAGCAGTTTATAAATATAATTAAATTTATCTGAGGCATCTATTGCAAAATTAGAATATTTCTGACATTAAACTTTGAGGACAGGTTGTTTGACCTAGATCTGGTTCCTCACGATTTCTGACTTTTCCAGAAGCCAAAGGTTACCAGAAATGTCCTCGTTTCCTTTAAGGAAAAATAGAGTGGGTGAAAGATATCCGGAAGATCATTCCGTAACCCGTTCGTGGTACAAATAAATTGTCGAAATGTCATGGCTTAAAAACTTTCGAATCTTGCTAAAATATTGCAAGTCAATGTTATGTTTAGAACATTACTATCTCTTATAGTTTCCCATAAGAGAAAAAAAAAATATTAGAGATTATCAAAATTTGTTCAATATCAGTAAAAGAATAATGTTTTACTTTTAAAATTGATTTTAAAAACATAAGATGTCTAAAGAAAGTTGACTGAAGATTGAACTAAAACAAAATTTAACTGGATAGGCCAGTGGTTTTTATTTATTTTATTATATTTTGTTTATTTAATTAATTTTTTTTTTATTTAAAACCTTCCGAAATTATATGAAGTAAGTTAGTAATATATATTTAAAACACTAACAACCGAAACGACGAATAAAAACTATTAAATAATAGTTTTTATTTGGAGAATAGAAAAACAAAATAATAGAATATAAGTTGTTAACGGAATCTTGACAAGTATTTAATGTGCCACTTGTCCAAACTGTCACAAGTCAGTGAAATGTTCCATAATAAATAAAGACTTACCCAAGTCTGTAATGATCACTAGAAAATATTTGTTTAAAAATACCAATTATATAATAATACCGATACGTAATAATACCGTAAAATACTTAATAATACGTGGTAATAATACCAATCCTGCTCCAAACCGAAAAAAATACTCTGATATCAAGTTCAAATTCTTTTTGTAATTTGTTACTATGGCTAGTTACATGTTAATACATTTTAGCTATGTATTATTTTTTAACACTTTTTAAGTACTAATAGTATCATAATAAATTTATTTTTCAACCATTTAATAATTCCATTCTTTCTTAAAAAACGATCACGAAAAAAATAAAGAAAAAAAGAATTGCCCTTCTCAGAAAATTTGAGGTTTTAATTTTTCACTTGATCAATTTTTTTGGTTAGGCAAAAAGTATCAGTTCACCTCAGGATGATCTGAACGTAGCACATCACTATTTTTTTTTTTTTTTTATGCTCTTTAGGAGGATTATTTATTGTGAAATAATTAACTAGCATTTCTTATTGCATATTATTAGGATTATTTAAATCTGCATAGCTTTGTAGGAGATAAGTAAAAAGCGTTTAGCTTAGCCTTTTAAAGCCATCTAGTACTGTCCAAATTTTGGCTTTCTGATATTTTATGTATTATTTAAAATTTTTCTCTAATCCGGTACAAACAGAAATCGAAATTTAACTGTATAAAGTCACAAGTAGGAGACAGTAATCATACCTCAGGAGACCTACAAATAGCTAGAAAAAAAATCTTGGTCATCTTATAATTTAGTTGAAAGCTTTGAAAAGAGAAATCTAACAACGAAAAACTAGCAAATTTTCTTTTAAAAAACAACAAAAACATATAATTGTTAATAGAAGTTTGCCTGGGACTACTCAGCTATAACTAACGGTAGTTACATTAGAGGCGACGAACCATTACGAAAAGGAAAAGTTGTCTCCAAGCGTGTCCCGTTGAAAAGGAAAGTTTATCAGAGCGACTCTGCTCTGGATCATCGGTCGGGGTAAACGCGATGATGTAACAAGATCACAGGAGGATCAGGGGTAGGGGGCTCAGTATAATGTAATAATATAATATGAATTTATTAAACAAAGCTCAGAACAGAAATCAATGAGGCCTTGGTGGCTAAGTGTGTTAAGTTGTAACTTTAGTGAGGTTACTACTAAGAATTACTAGTAAGAGGAGGTATCTATTCCAAAATGTGGAACCACTCATCCAATAGTAGGTTAAAGGTAATCGTACAGTTCAATTAACAAGAAAAAATGTCTGCCAGGTAGTATCAGAATAGTTTCTACAACATTTCTATATGCTATAGGGTATGATTTTCTACATTTCAAGGTCAATGTTTTTTTTTGTAATTTAATAAATTAAATAAAAGTAACATGGATTCAGAGATGGAAAAATGCAACTCCGATTACCTAATACCAAGTATTTTACCCAAATTGAATCACTATTTGGGATACAATCACTACTTCAGTTATTCGTTTGAACTTCAACTGAAGTAGTAATTGAATTCTTTGGTACTCAAAAAAGGTCAGTATTTAAATAAAATACTTGGTGCTTAGTACTCAGAGTAGTGTTGCCAAAATCGATCTTGGTCTTGCGCTTCCCTATCTTCGGTAGTAAAAAGGCAAATATATAATAATACTCAACTTAGAACTTTTGAAATAAAAAAACATCTATGGTATTTAACTTTACTCATATTGATATATAGAACATTTTATAACACGTACATACCAAACATATAAGTTTCTTAATAAATTACGTTGATCCGGATTTCTGTCAGAGAATTCATATTGTACGTCAGTCTTTGATGAAAGTTATTGTAGTTTTATTTTGCAGTGTCTAAAGTTGTTGGAACGTTTAAGTGTTTATATAGTGTATCATTTGCGAAATAAAACGGTGCGTTAGCTATCCTTCAACACTTTTTACCGGAAGGACTGAATTTTTCCAATGTTAGAAGTTTTAGCAGGACCCCACATTTTTAAGCTGTAAGTCCAAATTGTTTTAAATAAAACTTTATAAAGGGTTAGTTTGTTAGTTAAAGATAATTTTAAACGTATATCAAGTAACCTGGATAAAAGACCTTATCGTCTGTTTAATTCTATTCGTTTTTGTCCAATGTGATTACTCCAAGTAAGTCTTTTGTCTAGATAAAAAAATAAATATCTAATTCCATCTGATGCTGAGATTTCAATTTTGTTAAAATATATTTCGGGGGAAGGTGTATGATTAAGAATGAATACTACATACACACTTTTTTTTCATTCATTTTAATTTTTCACCGTGTGGCCCAAACAGCAATATTATTCAGATGATCTTTATTATTAATATTAATATTATTAATCTTTATTAATATTATTTTCATCTGAGCTGAGGATGGCGGTATTGTCTGCAAAAGTTACCAGTAGAGCGTCATTGTGTTCCAGGAGGTCTGACATATGTTAAACAATATTGGTCCAAGGACACTACCCAGAGGTGCTTTCTACTTATACTTATAGATTACGTTTCTAAATTTATTATCGCAGTTAACAATAATACTAATCCGTTTATATAAAATTTTAGCAAACCCGTAGGTACGATGATGACACGACCAATAATAGCTCCCTGTTGTTTCCTTCATGAAACTCCACCCGAACCCAAACCTTAGCACAATCCTACAATAAAAACTAGTTTTTGCCCCTGATAATATGTCGGTTGCTAATTATTTCCCGGCGTATAGTATTACAGCTCAACAACCTTACACTCTCATTTCACTCGCCGTGTTGTTATTATTCCAATTATGTTGCCAAGTGCCGGCCACGTGATTTCCGAGTTAGAAAGCCGTCCAAATCGCCTTGATGAACTTTTTTTTTTCGAGAACCTTCATGCGCCATAATTATTTATCTTTAAGTAAGTGGCTTAGAAGTAAATATCAATTATAGTTTTTCATATTGTTACTTTCGAGCTCATTGTTAAGATCCTAAATTTATAAATTATTTCAATTTCAATGATTAATCATATTCCTGCAAGGTTTCACCAAACATCCACACTCCAAAATTTATACATATTTTTTTTAATACGTGATAAAAATATATAAAACAAATAAATATAAAGCCTTCTTCTAACCCCCTCCACAATCTCAGTACGTCGTTCTGACGCCAACGCAAGGTCAACAGACCAAGGATTGTTTCGAGGTTCAAGAAATCCCACCAAAAAAGAAAAGATTATGTCTTGAATAGATCTTTTTAAATGAACAGGATTTAAGGAAAACTAATGTACAAAAAATCAGAAACATACATGATAAAAACGGACTAAACGATGATTTCTGTACTTATCATTAGGGTCCGAACAATATCCTAATTTTTAAAGGAATAGATCTTAAAAATAATTTTTCAGATCTAAAAAGATCTTAAACCTTTTTTTTTTTAATTTTATATAATATGTATGCATTAGTATACATATTGTTTAGAACGTTTCGTTTTCTTAGATATTACTAACTAATGTTTTCCAAACAAATATCCGAATATTAGGAGGGTTGTACTAACTTTCTTTATTAAAGTTGGAATTAAATTGATGTAACTAGTTATTAAATTTAGCTCAAAAGCCTACATAATAATATGTGATTATATTTAATTGATACAAACTTTGAATGAAGGTTCTAGAATAGATCTTAAGTAATAGATAAAAAAACATATTTGTTTTTTATTTATTTTTTTTATTTATTTATTTAGACATATAATATTCTGTCACAGGGACAATAATTATATTGATAAATGAACACATTCACAGCGTATATACAAAAAAGAAACAAAATTAACAAAAGTAAAATAATAACTAAATAATAATAAATAAAAACTATATACAATAAAAAAAATAAAATAACCTAAATATAAGTAAATTAAAAACATAAAAAATACAGTCATACCTATATACAATATATACAATCAGGCGGGGAACCCAAATCACTGCGCTGCTCTCTCAACCGCCTCACCGGTGCTAAAGCCGGTGCAGTTTGAGCGAGAGTGCATATATTTTAGCAAAGTTTAGGAGTTTGTTATTTGAGTAAAATCGTAAAATATATATATATATATATATATATATATATATATATATATATATATAAATATATAGATTGATGGAGTTTTAGTATATTTCTAATAATATATATCATCAGATAATTCAAATATGCACTGCTTCTGCATGGTAAATACTACATAGAATACGTGCTCTGATGTGTTTCTGAGCTGGGCAGTAGAGCGTGGACGTTCTTCAGCAAAGCCACCGGACGTAATTTTAAAGCCGCACTCTAGAGCAGTTCTACAACTAGTTTTCCTGGAGAAGAAATACTTAAGAGTTCTAGGGCGGTATGCATAGACATTCCTCCGACTCTACTTGAATCTTCCGTCAATATATGAATTATGAAATTTCGGCCTATTTCCTTGCAGAGATTCGTCTTCTTCTCTTAAATATTAGCGAAAAACACGTTAAAGTATCGATTGAACACCGAGAAAATAAAGGAGGTATCGGGTCTGTTTCAATTAACAATGGCGATATTGTTTTATATAAGCGTCTCTCCAATCTAATTAGCTAATAGGAGTACTTTTTATTAAAAAGAAAAAAAAAACCTGTACCACTACAACCCAGGGCTCGGTACTTTGTTAGGAAATTATATAATTAAAAGTAACTTCCTTTTCTCCCCTTCTCCGTCTTTTAGGATGTATGGAGTTTTCGCGGACCAGGGGAGAAGGCGTGAACTCTTATCTACTACAGTTTCCTGGGCAACACGAAGATATCTGTGCACACGCGTAGGCCGCTCGGCCTCCTCGCCCGAGATGAATTAAGAGGACCCACTTTATAAAGACTGGATGTGCCCTAAGAGGGACTCACGACCCCAGAATCGATCAACGGCTGATGAAACAGAATATATAATTACTTGTCACAACCGGGTTACAACCTGAGACCTAGAGCTTAGCATCCCCGTGCTGAACTCACTGAACTACTCCACACTCTAGTCTTTTTCTTTTCGAGTTTCATAATCGTATTCCTTCATGGTGGTTCGTTCAAATGGAGTTAAGGGAAGCTCTACGTTCACCAAATCTAGTCTTAGCGTAACGTAACAACCTCTTTTATTATGTCTTCATTATTTTTAAATAAATGAAAATTCAGTTTTCTAAGGTCTTCTAATTTATATTAAAATCATACATTTAAGCTATTTTTTCCCTCTGGAAGAAATAAATGCACCCTTTTATGTAATTAAGCCCTTTTAAAAAAATAATTATTGTATTAATGAAGCAAAAAAAAATCGTTTTTTATTTTTATATTTTATCCACACGTATTACATTTCCAGTACCTGGGACTTAAAGTATGTTGTCCAGGGCACTTGAATGAGTATGTGTGTCAAGTTTCTAAACTTCGGAGTTCTTTCTCCTGTTTTGGCTTATTTGATTGGACTATATCTGAAAAGTATACGTACTATCACGAACAATTATACAATATATGTAAGAATCACTTAATTTAACAATAGAAAAAATGCTTGGTTCTCATAGGAAAGACATAAGTCACACTGCTGTGCAATACCAGGATTCCCGGTTTCTCCAAGTGGATCTTAAAAAATTGCACCGAAAGAAAGCGTATTAAGTTCATTAAAGCCATAAACAGAGCTAGGACTTCTTCAGGGACCGCATTTCTTGTTCCTTTCTCTTTAGTTGAAGAAAAAAAAAACATTACTAAGAACTAGCGCGATCGTTCACGCAATCACAGCAGATTTTCTTCATACCAGCCCATGTGTTATGTAACTATTGGCAATTTCAAATCGGCGTAAAATACTTTTGTTAGCTAAATATGTTTGACTTAGAACGAAATTCCGTATGAAAGTAAAATTTAGCCATTTCTATACATGGAGGAGGATACTTCTCCAGCATTTATTACGATCAGATTTATTATTAATCAAATTTGAATGATGAAGATCTGATATGAATGGTAAATATTTACTTCCTTTTTCTTACTCTTTGTTGCAATCTTCCGATATTGGAGACATCCTAATACTTTAGAATCTACCTGATCTCTTGTTTATTTAAATAATATTCATCTATCCCACAGATTAGAAAACCTAAGGTATCTTATGTTTTTCCGCTATCATAATTAATTTATCGTTAGAATCAATTAATATTCAATTACTCAGGTTAACAAAAATTAATTGGATATGGGTTTGTAGTGTGAGTATTTACTTATAAATAAGAATAGCAACAGTAAAATACATAGAAAGTATTACGACCTCCATTATCATTGCCTAACCTTATATTAATGCGTCATCATTGAATGGTTCTCCACCGATGATCTATCCCAAGTAAAATATATTTCATTTTAAAAAACTACACTCAAAGGATCCTCATTGACAGGATTGCAAAAAAGAGGATGCATAGCCCAACTTGCGTCATCAATAAATGTGAGTGAGATCATTTTCAGTGGATTTTGAATTTCAGAAATCCTCATATTTCTCTGAGCTTCCAATCATAAGAAGGAACTTTCAACCAGAGAACAATGGAAAAAAGTGGCAAGCAAGTGTAATTTTATAATAATTTACAATTTTTCTGATTCTGATTTCTCTGGCGCTGTTTTTAAAAAAAGGAGAGAAATAAAATTTTCTAGAAGGGAGTGGACTATTGAAAGTTGGGATAATGGGCACCCCTGCTCATTTGAGAATAGTAATAAACAAGAACACAGACGTTCCTAAATCCTCAAGTAGCTCAAAACTCTCGATTTGCCACAAAAAACAACAACATAAAACCTCATCTACGTGACCATAATCAAGCCTATTTGATCTTAATGTACTGAGCTACGATCTTGTGGGTTCAACGAAACAACTGATTTCCTTTCTACCAATTTCTACAATCTAAAATCCCCATCACTACATACCATTCGATCAATGAAATTATACGGAATGATTATTGGAGGCTTGCTTCTTCAATCACCCATGTTCGATTAAAAAAAAGACCCACAAGTTCATAATTTGTTCCTGATAATACACATGAATAGGCCACTAAGCCTTGTCAATTCTCTAGAATATAGTATAAGACAACTGATATTGGAGCACTACCAATGAGGTTAAAGATAATAAATCATTTATCATGAATTTAAATAAAATATTTAACAAATAAATTTTAATAATACTTGATCCTTTACTCTACACAATATAACCATGACACACCTACCTTAAAACTCTGAAACGTTGATTGCCACCCACTCTGACGATGTAATGATTTTAACAAAATATCACGACCCTAGAGTAGCCTCACTGAATTAACAAAATCAATTACTAAATTAACAAATTTCATACTTTAGAAAATTAGCTTGAATCATGACAAATCACAACATAAAACATTCACACTTCGGCGAGATACATTTATATAGGCGACAAACAAATTCCCAAGAAAAACACCCTATGTTATCTTGGACTGATATTCGACTGAAGAATGACCTGACAAGTCAAAATGAAAATTAACACTTTAAACAAGTGACTGAAAAAATTATACCGACTTTTTCCGAAGTTTAAAATCAGATAAAAAAAGTAAATATGCATATTTGCTTAAATCCATAAACAGTTCTCAGGACACACGCAGATTTGCGTTTCAGCAAAAAAAGGTACACTTACAAAAAAAAAATTATTTTCAGTCCATAATTTTAAGACTAATAACAACAATTTTCTGGTTCGTAAATAACAAAACTGTACATACTTATCATCGACCAACCAATACGCGGACACAACAACAGACTTATAACAAACATGTCCATCAGGAGGCGCCTGAAAATGAGCTGGATGAGACCACTCCTTTTCTAAATTAGGGATGCAAATAAAGACTAGGAAGAAGTGCTACTGGATACTATCCTTCCTCTTGTATAAAATACCATTTTCCGAATTCACTATATAATAACAATAACACATCTGATCATTGTCAAATTCATGAGAGATGTGGATTAAGAATCGAAGAGAAAAAAATGGAGAGTTATAATTAAAAGTTTTAATTTCTCTCCTTATAATCATATTATATGGTGAATCTTATATTTTCATGGCCTCAATAGTCCTGAAGCTCCCACTCGGAACCCACGACGATTAGCGCTCGAGGATCGAAATTATGGTAGGGCCGGAGTATGCTAGGAATCGCTAATGACCAAAATAAAACAACCAACTCTAAACTGCGAATATCTTGCATGGCTCCACTCACCGTACGCCTCAGGAGTTTCACGACCTTAACAACTTCTGCGGAAAAACTGCTTCGGCCACGCAGCAAGAAGGAAGCCGCAACGGGTTACTGCTTTTCGTGACTCTAATGCTTCTTATTCATGAAGGTTCTCTACGTATCAAACTCTAATCCCAAGTAATATCAGAGGATGTGTTGGAGTTGCATTTTTTTCAGGATAATAACAAATTAGCTAATTCTATTATAAAATTCAAGCACATCCAAGGTTATAAGTATGGAGTTGACCCGAATACACCTAGCAACTGAAGTAATAGTAAAAAAAATAACAGAAATACCTCAGAAAAATTAATCTTTATCTAATTAAAAACATGTCATAAAATTTTAAAACATGTAAGAGAACCTCTTTGGACAACATATTTAGAGAAAAATTTATCGTGGTATCATAGAGGAGCATCCTCCAAAATTGAAAAATGCTTTTTTTTTCATTGGTCCTTACTTGTTTATATGAGTGATCTTAGCTAAATACTTTAGCAATTATAATATATTATCTTTTAAAATTATAATGCATATAATTTAAATAACTAATTAATGTAAAATTGAAATGTATCCCTATAAAAGCATAACTGTTATTAACAATATTTCTCACTTCTTCGTCGGTGCATACTATTTATTTTCAAGTTTTACTATCCGATTTTAGTAGCCAATTTCACACCAATTTTTAATTTTGTCAACTTAATGACTACACATCACAATTACGACGTTTCGGCTTGTCGAGCCATTTTCAAGTCTAAAAAAAAATTTGTAATTTACAATTATATCTAAACTTTACATATTTTAAAATATAAAGACTTTTTATTTATATACCTAATTACCCATCATAACCTACCTGTCCTTTTCACTTATGCGAATTGTATACATCTACTCATAACAAAATTTTTTATTGTTATCATGTCCACCTTCAATTATTTTATAACATCATTATTACTAAATTTTTTCTTATTAAATGATTCAAATAAGTTAAAATTACCTTATCATGTGCCATATGTCATCAGTCTCATTTGTATTCAGTGACTGGTTATTCTTATAGGAGTAGGGAATGACTATTTATTTATTTATATTTAGGTATATAAATAAAATATCTTTATATTTTGAAATATGTAAAGTTTAGATATAATTGTAAATTTAAAAAAAGTTTTAGACTTGAAAATGGCTCGACGAGCCGAAACGTCGTAATTGTGATGTGTAGACATTAAGTTGACAAAATTTAAAATTGATGTAAAAATGGATGATAATAAATAAAGTTGAAACATAATTGTTATTGTATTTATATATATAATGTATATATATATAATGTATATATATATTTTTTTTTTTTACAACTTAACATCACTTCATATAGCTAGTTTCTTTTCTTATTTATCTTCAAGATTAATTACCGTTATAATACTTAGACACTAATCATGAAACAAAATTCAATTATTTAAGTGTAGAAGGAAAAATAATTTAAATTTAAGTGAGGTGAACAAATCGTTTCCTGTGATAAAAATACAATACAGTTTAATTTTACAAAAATCTGTGTCCACATCGAAATGGGCAAGATATCTTTGTTTAAAAATATTTTCAGTCTTCTTTCTCAGAGAATTGATAAATCACATTGCACTTATAACAAAATAGAAAATCAGAAAAGTGTTTCTTGATGTCAAAATCTTCCACCATTTTCTCCCGTAATTTTTTGTCTGATAAGTATGTATTACAAAAATATTTCTTTTGTAACCAACGCAATATTATTGTAATTACAAATAAAATAAATTATAGATATAAATATAGAGGTTGTGAACTGTCTTTATGGAAGTACTTAAAATTCACATAATACAATTGGTGTTATGGTGCGTGCTAATTCCGAACATCATGATGAACATCAAACCGTCCTGAGGTTTGAGTAATCACGCCCAAATACCTTCATGGACTGGTTGATAGTTGCCGATTATTTACAATATTACTTTAACATTTAACATTGATAATAAACCATCGAATTCCTCTCGCATCCAATCCTTACAATCCAAAATCCTTCGTAAAATCCTCAATGCTCCTTACTTTGTCACTAATAAAATAATCCATAAAGACCTCAATGTTCCATATGTTTCAGATTTGGCCAAATCCAGATACCTATCCTTCCATAATAAACTTCATAACCATCCGAATCCTCTTGTTTCTAACCTTGCTTCCTCTTCGATTCCTGATAACCCTCCGAGGCGTCTAAAAAGAAGAAGGCCTCGTGATCTTCTCATGTAGACAAATTATTTGAGTGCTACCAGTGGGTAGTTTCTCAACAAGCGTGTTTCATGTGATAATATTTCTCTGTACACATTTACTTGCTGTATTCATACTAATACAGTTGTAAATATCATAATAAAAGTAAAAAAAAAAAAAAAACATTGATAAAATATGATAAAAAAACTATAAATTTGCATTCGTCAGAAGATATGGTACGAATTCATACATATGATATAGCAGTTCTTTCTCTTTATTTTTCTATCCTCTATAATTATCATTATAGAATAGAGGCCCATTTTCATATTTCTAAGATGACGCCTTAACACATTTGGTCACCAGTGTTTCATTGATTTACGTAATTCTTTTTTTCGACTTCCCCCAACCTCGGTATTGAAATGATTTTACTAGAAAAACAACCAAACTTATTTCAATCAGATATGAAAGGTTGAGATTCATTACGTGGGTTCAATCATCCCAGGACGTAAGCAAATCAACGCCGCTAGATTCGAGAATGTTGAAGCGAGCTTTTACACATTCAGCCACCACGGCCTCATTTAGGTTTCTCTTCTTATTCTTAAAATTCATAATATTTTTTGTATTTATTTATTGAAATTTACAACTGTATTAGATAAATAGAACCAGTAAATCTGAACAAATCAAGAATAGTGATGTGAACAGACGTGTCGAGACACTCCCTAAATTGTTTTAAGTAAGAAGATTCCGAGGCCATCTTCTTTTCAGCTGCCAAGGAGGATTATCAGGTATCGAAGAGGAAGCAAGGCTAAAGGAGGAAACAAATAGGTTATGTTTGGGTTTATCATGAAAAGATAGGTATCTGGATCGGGCCAAATCAGCGACATACAGGATATATGGATATAAGGTCTTTATGAATGTTTTTATTTGAGACAAGCCTTGAAAATTAATACAAGAATTATGATGCATATTTTAAGAAATTTAAAGTAATATTTAGATCTTAGCCGAAGGTCATACCCGAACGGAAGAACGCTAGTATGGAAGAGGAGTTACCCCATTAGGTTTTAATAATGGTGGCGGTCATGTGAACTGTGACGTGGGAACAGGTATCACTATTCAGCTATATTACAATCGGCTAACCATAGCTGCCCCTAGAGTCGGTTAACCCACATCGGGGGCAGCCTACATAACCCGTCGACCTGGAAGGGAAAGTCTCTCGAGCTACAATCCAAGTTCACTTCCTAATTCTGCATATAATGATCCTCGGCCATCATGTCTTCCGCCACTTACTCAATGACGGATGGGAAAAAGTAGGTTGGGATCCATTGATCTATTATGTCTTGCAGTCAGGTATAACAAACATTTATTCATAAAGTCAACTTACTAATAAAGGACCTGCTTTCTAAGAAATAGCCCAGTAGATGAATTGTTATAAAGGCAAGTGAAAAGAGTCCCATTTTTGACTTTGATACTTTGACCTATTTAGGAGGTAAAAATGCTTAAAAAGTCCTCACTTCCAGAAGCTGAGCGAGGCCGAGATGGGGTGTTCGGCAACCTGGTAAATCGACGATTAAGAGTTCGAATCTCGGTGCCACGCCGAACTCCGTGAAGCCAAAAAGGCAAGTAAGGGGATAAAAGAAAGAAAAGATAAAAAAAAAGTAAGAAAAAATGAGGTGAGCTAGATGTAGGACGGCACCCAGGAAAAAACTTTTTCAATTTTTCGCTTGAATCAGGGACATTATGCGTTCTAGTGAAATAAATATTCTATGCAAAATTAAATCTCATCAAATTTACAACAAGATTGTTAATAATCATTTTTTCGCTATCTCACATGGTTTCCGAGATATCCGTGCCCCATACAGAAAAAAAATGTATAACTTTTTAGCTTCGTTTGATTAGCTGACTCATACTTTCTCTAATAATACGTAATACTTATTTAAATGCGAAAAATATGAACACTACCAATCTTGTTGCAAATTTTATCAGCCTTAATTTTGGAAAGAACATCGCTAGGACAAATAGTTTACCTGAAATCAGCAACAAAAAAAAAAATAAAAAATCTTTATATGTTGTCCTCCCTCCTCCCCACTCCATTTTTGGCTCACCTTCTAGGAGTGGAAGGTATTATTACTACGTTTATCAACTAACAAGGGAGTGTCCGAACGGGTTGTTTTTTAACACTCGTTGGCTGGAATAAATATGTATACATTGTTTTTTATATTTTAGAAAAAAATTATCTTCGGTTTAAGTTTGGTTTTTATCTTTAGTTTTTCGTGGCGTTTAGGTGAGGTTTAGCTATGGATACAGTTTGTATTCCTGGAACACAACGGGCGTAAGGCCCGCTAACGTTCAGCTGCGACTTGGTGGCTGGCTTGGATAGAGCAGGGCTGGACTTTGTTGTCGGTAATCCGGATCAGTGGTTAGGTCCGTTATTTTGGGTTTTGGTAATGGAGCCGCTGTAGTGATTATAAGGGGGGATGGGGACGGAGTAATTTTTGATTTTTTTGAGGTTGGTATAAGGTGTGGGGTGGTTTGTTATGGTTGTGTCACTGTTGTGGTTGTGGAAGGGCACATTTGGGTCGGTGATAGTTACGAAGGTCATTTGGGAGTCTGCGCTGTTTTTTATTTGATTGGTTAGGGTGAAGTAGTTTCAGGGGGGTTAGTGGGTGTGTTTAGGTGTAGGGGTAGTAGTGTGTGGGGTCTGGGGGGGGATGGTTGGGGTAGGGTAGGGTGTGGTGGGGGGGTGGTTATTGGTCGTCGACAAACCCCATTTTTATAATAACAAAACAGGAACAAATTCCTTTCTTTATTTTCTTAATAAAACTATTTGGGCTAATTCCCCTTTTCTTACATTTTTCCTTCAACAAAGCGCTGAAATGGTGGTGAAAGAAAAATAATTATAATAAAATAGGATTTAACGATCAAACGTATTGCTTCATTTTTGGAAATATAATCGTGCCCTAACCAACAATATTTATTCCAATTTTTATTTTAGTTCACACTTAAAAAACATACTTTTATTCAAAAGTTTTAAATAATTAGCATTTATCTACAAATTGGTTTATAATAAATTATATCTAAACTTACTAATATGAGAATATATATTCGGACATCTTGTTCATAATTCAGGAGTGAATTTCTCACTAATAGTTCCAAAATTGCCTTTATAATTAAAATGTATCTTTTTAATATTATTTTTATTATCTAACTGATAAAATTATACTAATAACATTAGATTATTTTCGCTATTCCACCTCCCCCCATTCTCCAATTTACTATCAAAAATAATATTTTTTTTTCTTTTCTTTTTTAAATTTCTAATACAAAAAAAAATTTTATAATATAGAATAATGTGAAATGGGATAGAGACATAGATAGGTAAACATAGATTTCAGGTGATATCAAAAATGTTATAATAGCCCAACATTGCCAGAAAATAATTTCTATTCAAAGTACCAGATTTTTTTACTAATGTAAGTAAAACTGATATATTTGAAATGCAAACTGATATATTGGTGCAGAGAGGATTTTTAAGTTTTTTATGAGAGAAAAAAGGGAAAATGTGATTGAGCATAAGGGAAATAAAGAAGATTAGTGTAAATGCTGACAATAATTATTTATTATTTGAAGTAATATTTATTGTGTGTTTTTTTTTTTTTTTTAATTTAGGAATACTTGATACCTTGTATTCTCACAAATAAAATCCGAATCCTATTGATGTTGGCTCAATGAACTCCCTCCCCCTCTTCTTTTTTCGTGACAAGCAATATATAAATATTTAATTGTTTCCTGTCCTTAATACATTATATAAATGTAAAAAAAAAAAGTTCAGACTTTTTTAACAATCAAATATTTCACAAACTGAGCTACTCGGGCGTAAAATAAGGTAAATAAGATTTTTTTGTAAATTAAAGTTTTGTGACACCGGACTGATTTCATTATTTATAGTGAGAATCTGTTAGAAATGTGTTTCTTGTAAATTGTAAATCGCTAATGGTCGAGGGCAAAGGATTGTAATATTTTAATACCGTAAAAGTTTTTATTGGTTAGTCATAATGTTTTACGACCAAATTCTTTAATTTACTATCGACGTATTTGGTAATCATTGCAATTAAATGCATACATAAATAAAAAATTAAACAATTAAACTTTATCCAAAAACGATGCGATTATCAGTATTATGATATCCCTGCTTTTAATGAGAAACATTCATGAATTTAGAAAAAAAAAGAAGAAGAAAATTAAATTTAAGAATACTTGCTACTTTGTATTCTGACAAATAAAATGCAAATCCTGCTATTGATGCTGGCTCAATGAACCCCCTCCCCCTCCACTAAATATGATTACACTAGCTGACCTTGGCTGCGGTTGCAACGAGACCAGCCCGAGGCGCGCCTCGCCCCGCCCGGGTGTCAAAGCGCGGAGCGCCGATGTAGGTTACGCAATGGATACGCAGCACCCGTAGTGTCCACCGGTGGGTACCGTTAGTACCGGACAGCGTTGACGACGGTCAATGACGCTGCCAGCTATTGTTGTTGTGCTGGGAACACCCAATCCACAGCCTTCCTCATTTCCGGATACTCATTAGTTTTCCTCCGCAGGGCACCAAGAGGAAGTCGTTCCGACTTCACTCATCCTATTTACATACCACTTTTTCTACTTTGGCAAGCTTAATATTTCTCCGTAGAAAAAATGAAGCATACCATCTTGTTGAGTTTTCCTGGTTTTATTTGAAATTTATTTATATGCCACTAATGGAATATTCAATAACAATAAAGATATATAAACTCGAAATATAGTTCTATATTCCATAATGTATATTAAAATCAATTACTAAGAAAATAAAGCTATTGCTGAGATAGTGGACTCCCATCCCGTTGACAAGGCTGACAGAGAAGCGCTGGGATCTCTAAGAGTCTTGCCTTGTCTCCATATACGAGGAAAAGAAATCATAAATAATCATGAATTTGTTTTTATAAATACTTATATTTTTATTTAATGCTATCTCGAATTTCATTTATTTTGTTATAATTTTTCTTTTGTTATGAATATATATGGTATTAAAAAGCCTCACATAGCTCTAATACTCAATACCCTTAAGTGAGACAAAATGTATTATTCCTTAATTAAATGGAAATATTTTTAAAAAATTGAGATATATTACTTGAAAAAAAATCAGAAATCTTAATAGGATTGAATCCATCAACTTTCCTAAATAACACTGTCACATCCCCAAACCATAAATCATGATTACAAATTATCAATTATGTTGATATTGTTGTTATCTAAATAAGGCATAAATACATCTTTTTTTAATACTTAATAAATAACTGCTATATATGAGTAAAGAGATGCTCTCCCCCTGACCGACCCCTCCCCCCCCCTCCCGTCATCAAAAAAACTTCAAATAGTGCAAACTATTTTATTATGACAACCTTTTATAAGTAGGTCTTCATGAGGAGTCTGTTCAAGTAGGGCTTCCTGCGGAACTACTGGCAGTCCTTCCAGACCAGAGCCCTGATAAAGATCTGCATAGTTGGGTCGAAACTTTGGCTTAATGAAATATTTTCCAAAATATGGAAAGTTTTTTGACAACCATCATCCCAGAAAACCTCGTTTTTCTACATATTTTATATTCTAACCTTAAATGCGAGGAAGATAGATAAAACATCTATAGATTTTCATTATACGGATTTTTAATTCTTCCGTATTTTCGTTACGTAGGATTTAATAGACAAAGAATAAGCCTATAACAGAGTGAATAATAAAACAACGTCTGAGAAATAACCAAATTATTTCAATATCTATAAAACAGACTGAATTAAACTTATTTTATAAATTTTATTTTTCCCCTCTTTTTTTTGCCATCTTCTTTATAATTATGAAGTGACTTTTTTATCATACTTCATTTTTCCATTTTTGGTGGATTTTAATGAAGAAAAGAACTTATTTTATTCGAAAAAAAATATTATGTTCTCTAAATTTTGTTTTTTCGGTTGACACTGAATAGCTGGAAGATCTTTGGCTCGGAGACGTATATTTTACAATTCTTCCGAAGTCAATTTTTTATCAATACTGTTTTATAATTTATTTTACTAGTGTAGTTAGCAAATATAAATTCCTTTTGATTATAGTTTATTCTTTTGTAACATTCTGTTTAGCTTCTCAGAAAATGTTCTTCCCATTTAGAAACATAATTCTCTCACTTTATTATTCGCCTACAATTGGATACTTCTGAGTATGATTTGAAAATCACAATGAGAAAATAATAATCAGAAGTAATCAGAGGTTGGTCGAAAATGAATGAAAGAACTCAATCAACAAACAATTTTTATATATTGACGACAGGAGCATACCAAAAAAGATACGGATGGACCAGCAACTGAAAACAATATTTTTCTGATGATAGAAGGAACATTACCCCAAACGTAAACAGAATTTAACAAGAAATAGGTGCTTATAATTACCAACTAAGTCTGTGGAGCAAGGTAGTTTTCAACAAAACAAAAAACTAAGAAGAAATTGATAATAATTTATTTTATATAATTAAATTATGCTTTTCCAATGACATGTTTAAGTAATGCCAGGAACTAATTTCTGCGGTATACACTTTCATATTCAACCAAAACATATATCAATTAATATCAGTTTCCTTTTATGTATTTTTTCTAATTCAACTACACGACTCCCCATGCCATCATCAAGATGAGACATAAAAAAAAATGATTGACAGAACTGTTGCGGGTTGAAGATTAGCTGTCCTTGGAAGTGAAGAACGACAATTCTCATGGCTTTACAGTTTTTATATTATTTTTTCTTGAGAGTCCGTTTTCACACAGGTGTGGCGAGGTGAGGAATGGCTTTTGAAGAGGGATGGGTTTCAGTCGTATGTCTTTTTACCATAGGGGACTCCCATTTCTTCTCCTCCTCAAGGTCCCTTACAAAAACGGTTTCTTCTTCAATTCAATTCGTAGATTATCCTCAGTGGCCAGAGAAGTTCCCTAGGTGTTAGTAACGGCATGAATCACATGGGATTCGCCAACAGTCAGGATGAAAATTCTGTATGAAAGTAACTGCGATCCAGCACGGAAAGAAACGCGTATTTCTCGACTAAACGTTACATCTTTCGCGAATTTAAAAGTATTTTTACATTAAAATCGTCGAAAACGGCAGTATACACCAAATAATGGCCAAATATACCCATAACAAATGATAAATTTTATAATTCGCATTAAAATTTTGTTTAAATGAAAATCTTCATGAGATGAATTATAGTTACTTTGCATTTTTGCATATTATGGGTGCCTGCACTTTGGCCGAAGCTTAGTAGTTAATTATGAGAGCTAAAAATTAAATCAGAAATAAAAGAGATAAGATATATGTTTATTACAGAGGCAGAAGTAAATAAATTATAAATTTTTTAATGAAAATCTTCATGAGATGAATTATAGTTACTTTGCATTTAATTTATCTTTAATTTATTTTTATTATTCTACTTTCTCTCTATTTTATAATTTATTTACTTCTGCCTCTGTAATAAACATATATCTTATCTCTTTTATTTCTGATTTAATTTTTACCCCTCATGATGAACTACAAGCTTCAGCCAAAACGTCGGTACCCATAATAAAAATTAGATGATTTAGATGCTTCAAGATTAATTTTCGGTATCCACAGACGATCATTCACCGGTATGCCGAGCAAGACTGGCTTTGTTTTTTATGTTCAGTAGTCACACATTTGTGGTGCTTTCCTATATCGTTTAAGGCCCAAAAAAAAATCCTTTCTTCTTCACTTCCTCACCTTGAGTTCTTCCATCCATCTCTTAAATAGAAAGTCTCAACCAACCACTTCGTCTATAACTTTCCATAGAATTTGAATCAACACTGATTTTTATATATAAATTAATTTCATTATTTATTTTTTTTTTATTATAGGACTACTGACTAACGAATAAGCCACTAGTGAACCTCATCACTAGAATATCGTATTATTACAATCCCAATTTTAATTCCTTATAACTAACTCACTTAGAATACTAACCATCCAAGCAGTACAAGAGATTCATTCCCACAAATTTATCCAAATATCAATACCACTATATCAATATATACTTTGTTTATTTATTTTCGATTATGTTCCCTCAATTTATGCATGCATCTATTCCACATCTCAGAGGCTAAGAAACAATTTTTTTTTCTTAACACCCATTTGTAATAAATCACCACAACCTTTTTGACATTTCAACAATCCCAGAAATCATCTGGAGGAGCAATATTAAATTCTTAGACTCGTTTAAATAACAAAACACTTCTCCACTCAAAACCTCGTATCAATAGCTCCCTTGCCATCGTGGTAATAGAAAGAGCATTTATTTGGACTGGATTAAGATTAAGGTAATTATTCCATATTGCTTTGATTCATTTATAGAGTAATATTAGACTGGCTTAAAATTTAACCCAAAATAAAAATACAGTATTTCATGAAAAAAGAAAATCTATTTTAATGATAAATTATGTTTTGCTTGGAGGCATTGAAAAGAAAAAAAGGTACTTATTTAATAGCGGGTAGCGTCAAAACCTCCCTTCTTATCTAATCTCATTTCACATGACCTCCCTTATCTCATCTAACCCAAGGTGTTATTTAATTATGGATGTTGTCACATTTTGGGAATTGCCGTCTTCAGAAGAAGAAGCTTTAAAATATTTTGAAGGCACCAGGATATTCGCAAAGGTCTAATATTGTGATGAAGGTCATCAAATAAAGTTCGACGGCAAGATTAAATGGAGATGCTTTCGTAGTTGTAACAAAACCATTTCTATTTTAAATACCATAAAACTATTTTCTATACCAAAATAAATCAAGTTAAAATAAAATGTTTCATATTTTGTTTATATCGTTTCTTCATAGTGTTTCTTTTATATGTACATATGCTGTTTAAATAGTTTTTTATTATTTCCTCTATTTTTGTCAATTTTTATTATTTCATTTATTTTGATATATATGTTGCAATGTTTTTTAATTATATATTTATAATGTTTTGGTCTATTTTAAAATATATGTTGTAAAAAAAAAGTATTTTTATTATTACATTTGTTTTTGTTTTTGTTCACAATTTCAATAATATCAATACAATACAATAAATATGAATACGAAGATATAATAATATGAATTTAATACAATAAATATGAATACGAAGAGCTTATCAGTGTTGAGGTTATAAACATTAGCAGATAGCAGTCGGACGCTACCCGATATTAAATAAGTACCGACAAAATATATATTTTTTATAAATTTCTTTAATTTGGTATTTATATTTATTCATTGATTTATTGAAATTGAGTTTCTAGTTTCTTTTTTCATTATTAAAATAAGTATGACAATTTTTTCTCAACATTCATCAGATTTATTGCCCGCTGTATCACTATCGTGACAATGCTAACATGAAGGAAACTGTCACCGTGTAAACGAGGCTTCAATTCCACCTAGCGGATTGGTTCTATTCGTCCGCTACATAGGAGTTAATAATTAAAAACTTTCCCATCGTTTAAGTGTCCACGTTCGTAATTAAGACTCTTGTCGAAAGAGAGATAAAGAAAACATCACAGCTATTAAAAACGCTAGTGCAATTGAAAACGGTCCTTATTCAGAGCGTCCGTCCTCCCCAGGATTGCAGGATACCCGTTAGGGGAGGGTTCACATGGATAATGATCAGGTCAAATAAGATAGAGGTAACAACTGGGAAATATATTTAATTACAACTTGTCCGCTAGATCTCAGTTTCGGAAAGCTTATCTATTAGTATGGGAGACTGGTTGTGAGTCGTCATATTAGCGATATATACGGGAATGGCGGAGAGGATTTTGAGAAGTGGTGTGGCTGTCTGAATGTGTTTCATAGTATTACAGACCACTAGCTGATCCAGGATTTAATTTTGGGGGGGGCTTCAGCCCAAAAGATTTTTTCTTCATTTACATATAACGATAATTAATTTGAAAAAAAATAAAGAAATTAATTACCTTTAAAAATAAAATAATGAAATGATGTTTAAGTGGTTCTTGAAGTCCTATTAAATATAATTACACGGACAATAATACTTTAAGAGATAGTGTTTAATATTTTTTTCTGTAAAACATGGTTACATTTTACCATTATGGGGGAGGGGGCTTCAGCCCTAAAGCTCCTCCCCCCATAAATCTGCCTGTGTTAGACACCCATCGCGCGACACTAACGCTAGTAGACGACTTCATTACTTATTAACACGCAAAAGTAATTATTTTTATTCGATTTCTTTGAATAATTGTTGTTATATACAGATAGATTAATAAGTGTTTTCCCTTGTTATAAGACAACATTAGTAGTTAAAAAGCAGTGATTACTCTGTATGAAAATAATTTTGTATTGTCAAAGCGACAGTATCGACCCCAGCCAGTGTCACAGCTGCTCCTCAGATGTGGTCGTTTATGACATATTTTCTAATTTTCTCCTTTAACTTTAAAATCGTACTTACGGACAAAATTTTAGTATTTATTTATTTATTACAAAAAAACTTTTTCTTCGTGCTAATTGGTATACTAACAAAATTATGGACGATTTAATGAAAATTTTCACAACCGCACCCAGTCTACCCTACCTTAAATAGTACTGAAATTTTTAATATAGAAAGTACATAGAGTCATGGCCGAAAGTGACAAAATTATGCCTGCTTTATCATTCTCGAATCTAGCAGAGCCAGGTTGAAATTTATTTCCTGGCGGATACATAGAATAGGCGGACCTTTCCACTCTGGTTAGAATAGTTTGGTTTTACCTCTTTAACAACCCCCATATACTAGAAATGGCGAGGTAAGGGATAAATAAAAATATATATATCCTTTCGTTGTACAATATATATATATATATATATATATATATATATATATATATATATTTTACACGAATCGGCCTTCCTCTTACTCCAATACTCTATCATCCTCCTGGACTGTTCCTCTCCCTTAGTCCATTTTCTCCCTCGTCTCTCCCTCCCACCTACAAGAACCCCAACCCCTTTCAGTTTTCCCTTAAAAAGCTCTCTTATATAGACTACTGAATAGAAAATCTAAACTTTCTGGTGAAAACAAATTACTGATCTACAAGACAATACTGAAACCCATCTGGACTTACGGACTAGAACTATGGGGAACAGCCAAATTTTCTAACATCAAACGCATTCAATCCTTTCAGTCTAAAGTCCTCCGTACAATAGTCAATGCTCCCTTCTATGTAACCAATAAAACCCTACATCATGACCTTAATATCCCATTTATTCTTGATCTTATCCCAGCCAAATTTTCCAAATTTCACCAGAACCTTTCTCATCACCCAAATCCCGTTGTACAATCCCTATCAAGCACCACCCATCCCTACAATCCCCTTCGTAGGTTAAAGCGGCAGTGGCCACGAGACCTTTTGTAAATATGGATATTTTGGAGTTCTAGCAATGGCCAGATTCTCCACTCAAGTCATGAGTGTCTGTGGCTGTAGCGCTCTTACTCATCCTCCGCTGGTTTAAAATACCAGTGAAGTGGCTGAGGGAGAAGCGTAGGGATCTCCTAAGCCTCCCTTTTCCCTCCACATGTGGAGGGGAAAGGATTGGTTCGGAGATCACCTGGCAAATTGTAAATAATGTATGTTTTATATAAGGTGTTTGTTTTACTTTTATTTCTATTTTTATTTACTTATGTGTATATATATTATTTTTTTTTCTTTACTCTTTTGTTCTTTCTTCTTATTCTTTTGTTATTACTTTATTTATTTATATTTTTGTATATACGGTATGAATGCAATCTCTGAACTCTATTATAAGTGTCCTTAACTGTGACAAATTGTAATATTTCTGAATAAAGTGTTTTTTTTAATAATTAATTAAGAAAAAGCTCTCTATCCAAGCAATCTTTATCCGTGATTTTTAGCCTGTCTAGTTCCTCTTTTATTTGTTTTAAATATCCCCCCATACTTTTATAGCTGCAAACTTTGTCAAAATCTTCCTTTATCTATTCGTCATGACCATGTGCCCGTAGAACCTCAGTCTTCTGGTCCTGACGACTGTTTCCCAAAATCACAATATTATTAATAAATAAATGAAAAACTAACCCATCGTATGTTGAAAAACAGGAATCATAACAACAATGGTACTTTCGGTCTATAATGATTGGTCGTGGTGTGTTGGCAAGCTATTTTATCACTGCTCGAACGGTGGAGAGCTAAAGTTTATTTGAGATATAAACGTTCGAATGTTGTCACCCCCCAAGATTCATTGTCCCGTTAGTTGAGTGGGTAGTATGCAGGAGCACGCACTGGCAGCCGCTCAACTTTAAACGACCTCATAGGTCAGCCTATACCTCACTTTACTGCCATTCCAAACTATTATTTAATATTTTTTCCAAGATAAGTTTATAACATAAGCTGGTAAAGAAAGTGATCAAACACGTAGTAACAGAACATTAAGTAAATAAATAAAGTTATTTTAGCTAAATCTGGTTTGAAAATATCAATAAAGATCGAAAATAAGTAGCTTTGACTCTGTGATTAGTTTAATACAAATTATAAAAACCTAACAAGAATAGAAAGAATAGAAAAATCAACTTTATTCTGGGACTATGTTCCATATGATGATTAATTCTGGCCGCCGATTATATAAGCAGAAATTAAAATAAATACCTTTAAAATTAATAAGTATATACATAGTTCTAAAAAAAGCAACATAAAGACAGATAAGAAAAGGTGAAATCAAATATTCGCTACTTAAACAGAACGATAGAGATAGAGTAATTAAATTAATCATACAAGAAAACATTCTTAACAACCAAAGAAAAAGATAAAATAAATAAATTGCAACTTCTGTTATTTAAAAGATGTATAACTACCTAAATATATTTGTTCAGAAGATGTGATTAGTAAATAAACATTATACTAAAGTGTGTGAAAGAGCTCTGTATAAAGTAATATGGAATGTGTATTCATAATCCCTACAAAAAAAAAATGTAAAAAGAAAAATAAATTCTCGTTACATAATACATATTTAGCCAGCGTCTGGTTGAGTTGTGAAGAGGAACTAGAAAAGGAGTGTTTTAAATGTGTTTACAAATTTAGGGAGGAGTCAACAACGCAGATCTGTGAAAAGTGAATAGAGGTCAGAGGATCGAGATCTTATGGAGAGGGAGTGGATTTGGTAAAGGAATATGCCTAGGAACGATTGTCTTTTGAAGGATGGGAAGAATCACCCCACAAGTGGGAAACACTAGAACGTCTCGGGGTCCCAACTACATTCCCATTCAGTTTCAAAACTATAAGCAACTCAAAATTACCTTCAATCAATACCCAACCAATAGCAACGTTATATTCCAAATCGTCAGAAAATCCATCTTAATCCTTCAACTACTCTTAAGATTTCATGATTCATTTCCACGAAGTACCCGCCACCATCTGTTGTCTTCTCTCCTTTGTCTACGAGTGCCTATTGTAAATAAGTCTGTTGAGCACAATATGATACAAAAATATTAATACATTGTTTCATAAGATTCATTTTTCGGATTCCCAGATGCCCTCACTAATATACCTAGTTTCCGACGACTTTAATTTTTAGTGATCTCTTATTCCAATCCTTATGAAACAAAAAAGTATCCTATATCAAAAGATTGACCACAGCATCATGCCATTTCACTCTCCCGCCGTGCGACAGTGTGCAGTTTTGGATTATACATTAGTAAGGCAACCATGTTCTACCTCGTATCTGCATATAGGTCCTTCCTAGACGGCCATAAAGCTACATTGTTACAAAACAAAAATCACAAAATTATTTTGGGACATAACTTCAGAGGAGATGGACAACGATAAATAACTGTGGATGATAGTTAGTCAGGACGCTGCCAGTTTTAAATATTTTTATTGCCAACGTTTCAACCCAAGCTTGTGGGTTATCATCAGGGAATGTTATCAGCATTGAAGCTGACCCACAAGCTTGGGTTGAATCGTTTGCAATATAAATTTTAAAAACTGACTATATATCTCCCGTGATATGTAGAACAGTCAACTAACTCCTTTCAATTATAAATAAATAAATTTATTAATTTTCAATTATTCAAATTTTTATTTCACAAGAACAATAAAGAAATAATATGATTTATGCAAAATAATATAGTCCTTGGTCCAGACCCGTTTTTATCAAATTATTGACATCCGCCTGAAAATTTGTAAATAACTTTATCTCATCGTAACCTACAAATATTTTATTTACAAAAATTCTCGTAATTAAGGCGTTTTCAATCTGGAGGTCGGCAAACTTTTTCTGTTTAATTAAGTACTAAAAACTCTTAAATACCAATTTGCTTTCCACTTGAATCGTAAGATAGTTTGAACAAAAAGTCGAGAAAAAAGGTGGCCTTCAAAAATATTGTGCCGTTTGGCGGGACCTACACCCCTAGATTGTTAAAATAACGAGGCAAAATAACGATAGGGCAAATGGCACAATCTTATTGTAGGCCATATTTTTTATAGATTTTGCGATCAAATTATCTTATGATCCGAGTGGAAAGCACATGGGTATTTACGAGTTTTTAGTACCTAATTAACGATGAGATAAAGCTATTTACGATTTTACGGGCGAATGTTAATAATTTGATAAAAAGGAGTGTGTACCACGAACTAATATTCACATACACAAAAAAAAAAAAAAAAAAAATAAGTAGAACTTCCTTCATTTCAAATTTAATAACTTTTCTATTATATTACGCCATTATTCTTCATTAACCCAGAATTCCTTGACATTTCAAACTACTTTCACAAATGAAAGGACCGTTAAAGGGTAACCTGCAGACAAAATGTTCCAGTATTGCTAATCGTAATAGAAAAAAACTAGTACATTCTTGCAAAGAACTTAATTTTTCAAGAAAAAAAGAAAAATGTTGAAGAAAATATTTGTTTACATATTATCATTTATTGATTTGTATTGCAAAATAAAATAATTAAACTATTTTTTTTTTTTTTTTTTTTTTAGTTCAATATAAAACAAAATGCAGCGACGACACAATGGAGGTAGAACTTCGGCGCACCGATGACATCAACGCTATTTACCTCGAAGGACTCAAGCATTATCCAGGTAAATAACCTTCATTTTTATTTTTATTTTTTTAGTTGTTTTTTTTAGTTTTTAGTTTTTATTTACAAGGGAGGAAGATATTTTAAAGTAACAAAAACGTAATGTAAAGAAACAGAATGAACTAGTTTGTTTTGAGAGATCCGTCCTAGATACATTCCACGATCTAGAAATCATTTCAATTTTTTAGAGATATTCGTGTTACAATTTTGGAATTAGAGGAGATGAGATTTTTTTTTTTTTTTTTTTTGACTCTCCATCCTATTATTCGATAAAAACCGTTAAAGAAAAATATGTAAACTTCATAATCAATTTTAGAAATATAGCCCGTCTTAATATTTCAAATTAATAAATTTGTAAGAGATGTTTAACTTTAAATAATATATATTAAATACTCCTTTTTTTCAGGTTGCTAGTCTGCTTAAAAAATACGTTAACTCCACATTTTACTGTGGAAAATATTTAAAAGGAGGAAATTATAAAAAATTAAAATAAAAAAATTTTATGGTTCAATCAAAATCTTGTGGTCAATTTTGATTCGATTTTCGTGCCTATGATAACGCAAGGAAACAGGATATAAAGAATATTTGATAATGTCGAAAATTATTTCTAGCGTAATCTATTTTCTGATTTATTCCTTCTAATCATTGTTTAAATCGTGGCCTAGGATTTTCAAATGAGGGGCAAGATTGATTTTGCCTACTCTTTCATCCTTTCTCTCCAAATAAAAGTCAAAAGTATTTCAAGATAAATATCATTACATCATAACATAAATTCATTTTATGTAGAAACAAATATTTTTTTATTTAATTTAAAAGTGCAATTTGGTTCGAAATGTTCTGCCTCTGTGGCCTCTCCCTTATTCCTACACTGTTAAACCTTTATACATGTCGTGTTAAATTAAAAGTGCATATTTTAAGATAAATTAAAAGCATGTGTGAGATTTTAAATTTATCGATCATTCGTGAAAATGCTAAGGTATAGATATAATAAGTATGACTCGCAAAGAAAATAAGCTTCTGGCCGATTTGGAAGGGTTTAAGTGGAGCCTGGTTAAATTTCGTCACAGGCGCCAATAACTCACGTCCTTATTCCTCTAAGGCCTACCAAAAATTCTTTAGACGAACAGGAACCCTTCCATCTTTATTGGGATCATCATCTCTCGTAAGTTGGAGCGATTTTAATTAAGTCGGTGTATGAACGTATTACTTAATTATTGAGTATAAATTATCCAGTAAGTTCCGTAAATTGTTATTAATCCGCCTTCTCTGAATAAGGAGAATGATAAGCATCTATTTCGCGACCAATTTTTAAAAAATATATCAGATTCAGCTCAGTAAAGGAAATATTATATCAACTGACTTAAGGAAAGTCCTCTAGTTGATTAACATATAACTGTCATCTTTCAGCTGTTACACTTAGTTAACAATTTCCTAGGTTTCCTTAGAAACAACACTTTTTTATTTAATTGAAACAGATTTAATTTTTTTTTAAATATTATATTTTATATATTTATAATAAACAATAAAAAACGTTATATTTTTAAAAGATATTGAACATGTTTCACTAAAATCTAAAAATGCTGTTTTTAAGTAAACCCAGCCAATTGCTTGCACTTGTTAACTAAGTGTAATAGATGAAAGATGGACAGTTATGTGTTAATCAACAGTAGGACTTTCCTTAAGTCAGCTACTGTTATTCAAGGACTTCTGTCTAATCGTGAGACATAATTCCAGTTATGGAGGAATTAATAGTCTACAGAGCTAGATTTCCAACCAAGCACTTAATAGCCAACTTCAAGGTTGTATTAGAAATAGATGGAATAAATTAAAACCGTTAAATAGCGTGGTTGATAGCATACTGATTCTTTTATTAAGTAACTTAATAAGTTTTACTTTCCATGTTTTTTTACACTTTGGCTGTGGCTAACTAAGCATTTCATTGTGAGCTTAGAGTACTTCATCAAATCGTTTATTAATTAATCAAACAAAAATAATTAATTTAACATTTGTTAACGGGTTCTTTTCTTTAATATCTGATAAGTGGGCAATATTTAATGAAAACTCATCACACAGTTTAAATTAGCCAATAATTAACTCAGATCTCATTCTTCGATAATTTTATATTTAACTAATAGGAATAAGTTAATATCTGTATTATGTAAAACATCAGTTTTGGAGAGGAATATTAATAAAGTATATTAAATATATTAAAATGTTAATAATTAATAAAGTAATTATAAGTTATTAATTAATAATACAAGCAGAACTTTAATTTTAAAGAGTAAGCAAATACTAATTCTACTACATGATTAATAATTATTTATTTACAGAAAAAATAAAAAATAAAATAATATATATAATATGAAAACCTACAAGATTTTAAAATATAAGTCTTTTTTTGATCAATTTTTAATAAAAGTGCATGTTTAAATCAGAGCATTCAACACAAACTAAATGAGTCCATTTTAAAATTCAAGTTTTATTAATGTTATTAGAAAATAGTAAAATTGTATTTAATACAACATTATCTGATTTACATAAACAATAATAATTATATATACTCCATGTTTTATTTACTTTAGATCCAGCCTGTAAGCCTGTATTATTCGGACATCAGGCAGTATTCAGGTTGTCTTTGAATGACGTATTCAAATGTGGCATAACAAGGGTCATCAACCAAGCAACTGTGAGTAGATCAATTACTTATTTACTTATTTCTTTCAGATTAGGTATCAAAAGTTTGTTATCTTTTGAAGTAATAAAATAACTATACTAATTCATCATGAAGATACTCTGTAGCATGATTTTGTAAACACCAGGTCATTCCATAAGCCATAATTCATGATGAAGGATTTCTTCCATATCTCACCAAACAGACATAGTTTTTTTTCATGAAGTCCTTCTCTCGCTAATACTCTTGGTGTTTCTCCAGGACTGAATCACTGTCCTTCACGTTTTCTCCATATATTTCTGCAAGTTTCCGATAACTTAAAGGAACAATTTTTCCTTAGTCGAATTCTCAAACCATAACATGGCATAAATGGTTTTGGTAAAGATCCATTTTAATTGAAATTTCAGCACAAAAGAGTATGTAGTGCTATAATAAACAAAATATGTAAACACAATTCAATTGTAAAGGAGAGTTTACTAATATCAACATAAATAGACTGATTTTTAAAAACTGAAACTACTTTTGGGCAGACCTGGTAATACCCCATGTAAATGCTTAGAAAGTGGATCTATTTACTTAAAATCTGATATAAATAAATTTGATCTCAGTAAAATTATAAACTTTTAGACGGTTTTAAAATGATCCGCTAACTTGAGAAATTAGATTTTACTGTTATCTCAAATAAATATTTTAATATTTAGAATAATTTTTAAATTGTTTTTCAGATATATTTATCCAGTAATTATCTGATATAATAATGAAACTTCTATGCTTCATGATTAATTAAACCACATAATCCTTGATATAAAGTAATATACTAGTTGTTTTAAATACAGCATGAATTTCAGGGCTTAAGAACATTTTACCATAGAATAATAATTGAAACAGATAATAAAGACGCACCCAAAGAAGCAATTCAAGTCAAATGTTTGCAAGCTGGAAATCATACCATCTTTAAAAGAAACGTACTGCCTGCTGGATTTCAAGAGCCCATGTAATAACTACATCTATATAAAAATTTTAACTATATATTTAACTTTTATGTGCTATTTCAATAGAAATAATTTTCTGTACTTAATATTTCCAGAGATTTGGATATTACTACATCCTTAACAGGGCGTGCCCCTCAACCGAAACTCCAGGTAGGAGTTAGGCAAGCAGGGAAACTGGTCACCGGTGAATTAAATGTTAATCCTGGTACACCTCTTCAAATGGAAATATATTTAGACAAAAAGTCAGCACCAGTATATGGTCTACTCGTTAGCTACATGCTAGTTAGCGATACAAAAACACAAGAAGAAACAATAATTTTCAATGGGTAAAAAAATGTTTACATACTTAATATATAAAACTTGTTATTGAACACACATTGTATGTAAGTTTATAAGCATTAGGTTTTTTATACTTGTATGACCAATATTTATTTATTTTACTTTCAACATTGATTAATGGAAAGATTTAATTTTAATTGGGAAGGTTTACTAATTTTTAGGTGTTCAGTCGACCCATATCTGTTCGAGAATTTCAATACAGTTGATGGTGATTTCTTGTCAGCCAAGTTCAGGGCATTTAAATTTCCTGATTCAACATATGTGCAGTTCAAAGGAACAGTCAACGTATGTCTAGATAAATGCAGAGGGGTAAGAATTCATTCTTTTCATGATTTTTTTTTTTTCACAAATACACTAATATAAGCTGATTATTCATTTCCATTTTTATTATATGAATTTATTGCTTTGTTTTTTTATATACTAATACTAAACGAATATATATATATATATATATATATATATATATATATATATATATATATATATATATATATGTATATATGGATATATTGAAGTTTATAATTTCAAGACAATGAGCTTTGTTTAAATTGGTTTATAAATATGTAATATTTTTATAGCCATGTATTGAAATATGTAAATTAATTTGATTAATTTCGTTTCATTTATTTATAAATGAAAAGTTTTGAAGATTATTCCTAATGCAAACTGATTTGTATTCTTGGCAAACTGAATAAATTAACTAAATCACATCCGATCTTAATACCAAATAATATATATTGAATCTTAATACTATTATAAAACACTTTAGGTCTTTGTGTACAATTATAATTTCATTATAATATTTTTAAATTTATCATTATAAATAAGAATGTGTCTACAGCATGTGTTACAGCAACAGAACTTAAAATCATTCTATTTTAATGATGAAAATATTGAGATATATATTCATATATAGGATATATCTTGAAATAATGGTACAATTCAAAACAAAAGAATCTTAGTAAAATATAAAATGTTTTTTACATTATAAGTTGACACCCACCTTCTAAATAATATATGAGTAGAACATACAACACTTACTTCACATTATCTGAAAAATCAAAAATCATAATTTAAAACAGTAGGTTTAAATTGAAAATATTATAATTTTTTCAATGTATTATATAAAGAAATATACCATGTTTGCTTTATATTGGAAGAATCATTCTCTCCTACTTCAAATCTTTCATCACACACAAAAACTATTCCATTATTGAAGTAATATAAAGGGTACTGTCATTAATTAGCGTAAAGATCGCTAGTGTGCCATGAAATAGGCGGGAATGTCTGATTTTACTTAATTATAAAAAAATGAACATTTTTTTATTTTAGACTAAACAATATAAAATAACAATTTAAAATCATAAAAAAATTATCATTTCAATTAAAAATGAAACTTAATCCTTCATCTGATTAGATCAACTGTATTGCTTGATAGTTGCCAAATAACCTGAAACCAGCCAATATTTTTAAATTTAACACGAAATTTAAACATCATTATTTAATATGTTTTGATTTTGTTAGAAAAACATTAGAAACCGGAAAGAAACCTACTATTTGAATTTTCCTCCATTTTACCACCATTCCACTGAACTAATTTGATGATTTTTACGTCAATATTTACTGCACTCTAGCGGCCAAACGAAAAAGAAAGCTGGTTCTAGTTTTATTATTGAGGAAATTTTGTCAGATTTCTTTTTGATGTGTGTGATTTTTCTCTAAGATGCGTAGGTACGATCTCTAAGATGGTGAAACTATATCAGAATTTAGTTAATAACTGGATTTTCAGATGTAGCATTCCAAAAAACGTCTAGAGTCGTTTTGAAAAATTCTTCTGCAATTTTTTCCTATTAAAACTACCACATGAAAAAAGTATTAAAAATAACAGTTCTTAGGAACTTTTTTGTAGTGAAATTCTTGGTTTATGGTAAAATTTTAACTTTTATTTATTTAAATTCTTAAAAAAAGTTTCATTAAATAAGATATAATTTATCTTAATTCTATGTATCCTTTGCCAGAGCTGGTAAGAATACACAGTAAAATTACCATTTTTTAGATCGATATTTTTGGAGAAATCAATTTCTTTAACAGAAATTTTATTTATTTTTTTAATAACAGTCATGTGAAACTTGAAAAGTTAACATTAAAAGTTGCAAGGGAAAAAATTCTAGTTCCGAAATAATACAAAAAAATTGAATTATATTCATACTGATGAAATCGATTTAAAATTAAAGTTAAATTTCCTATCAAGTCCTGGTTTAAAGCCTAATTTAAAGTAATGACTGATTCTTTGAAATGATTTACTTGATTCCTATAATCAAAGTTTCTAAAAATTAAACAAGTTCTGATTGTAGTACACAAGGGATTACTTAACCTATTATGATTCTTGCTAGAAACTGTTTTTCCACAAATGAAACCCTTAAGAAATTAAATGAAAATTAAATATGGTGATAAAATTACATCATGAAGAGCAAACTTGTATTGCAGAAAGAGTGTTTTAAATAGCAACATATATATATATATATATAATAAAACTAACATCATATTGACATATTGCTTTTTTTAAAACAGACACTTAAAATTAAATACACATATTTACTGAATGGATATTTTTGAATTAAAAATTTAATATTCATAAGAATACTTATTATTGAACATCAGTGTTTATGTTAAATGTGCCATTTGGTTGAAAAAATTATTTTAAAAAAATAAATTAATGCTTTTAAAATAAAATATGATTAATGTATAATGATATTTCAGATTGAATGCAGTAATGGACAAATTGGCTTTGGAAGGAGAAAGAGGGAAGTTCCATCGATGCCACCAGACCCTAATAAAGTATTTGAAGTATCTATTACTTCATTCATCAAGGTGGACTATAAGGAAGGAGAAATTTCTAACAAAGGTTTGTCGCCTTGTTCTATGATTATTTATAAATTACAATATTATACAATTTGTTTATAAACCATCAATGAATTTAATCAATATAAATTAATTTTTAAATAATATATTAAATTTTAAATAAGACTAGAAGTTTGTATTAGTTAATGTGGAGTATAATAGTTTCTATTAATTAATGTGTTGCATAATGGCTTATATAAATGTTCAGAGTTTAAATTTTTATGATTTTTTAAAATTCAGTAATTTGTCGGTCACTTTGAATCATACGGAATCATAAATCATTGATTTATTTACCCTTTGTCTAGAGAAAATTCAGTACTCGTGAGCGACGCGGCCTCTATGGACTGCTATCTGCAGTTATCTTGTTATTTATATAACAAGTAGTGTTGTTGTTGTTATTTATATTTCTTATTATTAAATGTTTATAACCTGAACACTGATAATTGTTATAAGGCACTGATAATACCTATCTTCATATGAAATTAGACTCTCATATAATAAGAAGTATATATATATTTGGTGTTGCTTCTTTTTTGTCTGTTTCTTATTATACTATTATAATACACATTAACTAGTACAAACTTCTAGTCTTTATATATATATATATATATATATATATATATATAATATATATAATAAGAAATATAAATATAATAATAATACAGTAATTTAATAATAAGAAATATAAATAACAGCAACACTTTAAATAACAAGATAACTGCAGATAGCAGTCCATAGAGGTCGTGTCGCTCACAACTACCGAAATTTCATTTGGAGTTATTTATTTCCAGTGTACATTTATTATTGTAATATGTCTCCATTTCAAAAGTATATGTTTTTTAAAATTTATATGTTGCATCAACTTGAAGTAATTTTAATTTAATTTAAATTAAATTAAAATATTTAAATTTAAATATTTCATTTTCTTATCTGTAATCATGTGACTGAACAGTCCATTGATGGAGTTTTGACTTTCTCTAATTTCGAAATGACAATTATTGATCATTTAAATTCAATAAAATAAAAGTTGTTTGTTTTAAAACTGGTTGCACAAATGCTGAATTCTACTCTTACATAATTCTGGCAAATCTTTGCATTTAATATTTTTTTCAAATGTTTGAATCTTTTAAATTAGTTTATTTTTTAACAGTTTTAATTTAATACTTACAAAGTTATTTATTTATATCTTTTTAAAGTTAAACTGGACATTGGAGATGCACCTGTAGCAGAAGAAAAAAATGTAACCAGCAATAGTGTCACTGATACTAAGCAGGAATTGAAACTCGAAGGAGAAGAAATTAGGGAAGGTTTTGTTTACACCGTAATAGAAGAAACGAACAGCTGCTTCCAGCAAACAGCCAATGTATTAATGATAATTCTGACTTTTGTTCTATGTGTTTATCATTGATGCAGTGATCTTTTGGTATTCAATGACAAAAACTGTACTTCATAAAAGAAAGTAATATCTTGCCATTGCTCTATTTGCTAAATTTTGGAAACTGAAAATATGGTTCCTACATATTCCCTTAAGAACATAATCAGATTGATTTTATTCCACAATAGCACTAAAGTTTTTAACATTACCTTTAAATCATATTTAATGTGATGATAATTGAAGTAATCATCATATAACTTCTGTAATGTAATATGAAGAAATAGGTGTGTAACCATTAACATTACTTAACTGCTTGTATTTTAACAAATGCCATAGTATATTTATAGTAAGAATAATTTTTGTAACTAAAGATTAATCATTTAATTTAAAGATTAATTATTGTCAACAGAATTTTGAGTAGTAAAATACATTAAGTATTAATTGTTATCGCTTGATTTAAATTTATAGAAAGAAAAAAAAACTTTTGAAACAGAGTCTTGATTCTTAAAGGAGAATCTTCCTATTAGTTTAAATTTTAAACTTATAAAATTGAAGTATGAAACATCAAATGGCAGCATGTATTGCATTTCTTTACTATTTTTATTGATTAGTTATTTGTGTAGCTATTACAAAGATAATGGCTAATTCCTTCGAAATGCAACTCCTAATTTTAGTTCATATAGTGCTGGATCTCTTCCGAATGAAAATTGGGCTTTGCATACGAAGGCTTGTGATAGCACTAAATGTACCATAGTTGTGTATTTTACAAATGAGTTATGTAGTTTAAAAATGTAAATAAAAAAATACAATAGGTGTGTAGTTGTTCATGAATGTTTTACAAGTTAATATGACTTCAATTATTTTTTCTGTTTTTCTATTGACAAATTTCTAAAACTATGATGTAGTTAATTTTTGTTCCTAATCTTCACAGAAATTATAGATTATATGTTTGTGCTTTTGTATTATTGTTTAAGTATGTTAGTTATCAATGAATCTTAAATTGTAAATATTTGATTCAACTATATACTTTTAATTTTAATTAATTCATATTATTATAAAGCATACAGTAAAAATTAACTTCAATAAGCAATTGTAATTTTTATGTTAGTGAAAAATCTTTTTTTTGACAAATCATAATTTTTATAAATTTAACTAGTCGAAAATATTGAGAAAAATCTAAAATGCTTTTCTAACTTCTTATTTCTTTTGTAATATAAATAAACTTCTAACACTTGTATCAATTATTATTACTGAAACCACACCAATTATTACCCTTTTCTCCTTTTTTTTTATTTACATTAAATTTTGTTCCAGGATAAAATTCATGGTTAATGGGGGTCTTTAACAATATTTAAAAATTTAAACATAATTCATCATTAAATGTCTTGAAATAGATTGTATTATATGAAACTGTGACAGTATGTTTCAACATGGTTGAGAGAGCAAATTCCATTTCTTCAGATCTATTGGCACATAAGATATCCATATTTATACCACAATCTTTACAGATAATATATTGGCCACAGTAGTTGCAAATTTTAAAAACAATTATTTATTTATAAAGAATGCCAAATAATTGTTCATTTCTAGGCTAAAGTAAGATTCCTTGATTATGTCCAAATGAGCGGAATTTTTATTTAATTTGATGCTGCTGAGCCCTATACTTTATTTATACATCAAAAATTGTGTCTTCCTGGTTACCCTCATTAATCATAATATTTAATTAAAAACTGAAAGGTTTCCAATGACTGTATATAAAAAACAGTTATAAATTTCAATAAATAGTGAGAAAAAAAAATTGAGCTGATCATTACTTTATTAGCAACATGTCAGAACCAGCCTTTTCTCAAATTTATCAGAAGGAATATTTTTCAGCCTTTAGTATTAAATAGAGGTAATCATAGAATTTCAAATTGCTTGAGATACTACCAAAGCAATAAGAATTAATTTTAAAGTCACAAAAACAGACATTTTCCATCAACTAAGCAGCATGATTGGTAATGAATGGCAGAATTTATATGACTGAGAGTCTCAAAGGAAAGGGAGAAACCACTATTCATGTTTTGTTTTTGTTTTTTCTTGATCAGGGGAGAGGGTGGAGAATTAATGCCAAAGTTAAAAGCCTCCCCGGCACCATGATGCGAACTCGTCATAATTTTTCATGTTATATTCAGTTTATTAGATTGCCAGGCAACACAAATTTTGCAAACATATTGGATTTGGGCATAAAAAATAATGGATAAAAAACTGTTTATTTATGAAAGAGAGCATAAAAATAAATGATTCTTACATACAAAATAATATTGAGAATATAGAAATATTATTTTTATGTTTTATATCTACATTCGGAAAATACCATACTTTGTATCAGAAATGGGTGCATTGTAACAAGCAGATAAACTTAATCCTAATACCTTCCTTGTATCAAGAGGATCAATAATGCCATCATCCCAAATCCTGTAAAATTATAATAATTACTGTATTGATATAGTTAATTACAACATTTTTAATAAATAATAAATTATTAGAGAGAAAAGCTAATATTCATCAGGGAACATAGTAGCATTCCACTCAGTCATGTAAATAAATGCATATGAAATATGGTCATTATACAACAAACACCACATAGACTATATTTTGGCAACGTAACAAGTATAGGTTTTCAAGTATCTGAAGTTCTGCAAATGAAAAGTCTTGGGGTTTGAAATGCTTTCATAGTATAAGAGTAATTTCCCAAAATTTATTTTAATCCAAGGTATAACATTTTCAATATGTTGTTTTTATAATAACAGCATAATGAAAATGTTATACTTTGGAAGTGAAATTTAGTACTCATGTTTGTTTCAGAGTATTTTTCATCATTTGTGGGAATTTTATATTCAAAGAAAGTTTTATAAACAAAAGAACTAAACTTTGTTTACATATTTCAGGCTTATCTGTAATCATTGTCATGAAAGTTTCTTATATATAGCAGCAAGTTCACCATATAAAAATGTGAATAATATAAATAAAAGTCATTTGTTATTTTCTAAATAAAATGGGAGGTTGGAAAGAGAAAAAAAACTGTGGAAATATAAATTATTTTTTAAGTGAAACTTTATTGTCATTTGGTCCTTGTTCCATGAAAATGTCTGGTAAAAATAAGACAAAATTGAATAGCATATAAAAAATTATTTCATATTTTATGGGGTTAATAACCTTGAAAGATATGAGTTACTTGAATTTTAATTATATTTGTGTCGCAATCGTTTCACAGAAATAAAATGAATAAAATAAACATTATATGCATATATTTTTTCCAGTGATTTGAACCGTAGGTGCAACTCTCCTTTTCTCCACTTGTAGTGCAGTTAAGAATAAGTTGAAAAATGTGCATGTACAAAAAAAATAAATAGATGTAGTCATAAAAAAGGATGGTATCATAAGGACTGTCCCTTCAGGAAGAAAGCTCAATGCGAAATAAACGGAAGATAACATTAGGCAGGTTGTCTGTGGATAAGAAGAACATAACTGGGTTGCTTTCTGACCATAAACTAACACTGCCCAATTTTAGTTTACATTTCTCCTAACCTGGGAGAAAAGCCACAAAGGAGCTCCCTCTAGTTAAAATCATTAATGCACTTCTTTCTTAGGGGTTAAGGATATAACAATACAAGTTTTATAATAAATAATACCTTGCAGTGGAATAATAAGGACTTGATTCCCTATCAAACTGGCTAATTATCGGCTCTGAGATCTTCTTTTCCTCTTCTGCTGTCATCTGGTAGATCAGAACAAAATTAGGAGCACATTTATTAAAAATATAAAATATTTAATTGTGAAAGCTTAATGATAAATTTCATTGTAAAAAATATCAATTTTAACCAATACCTATTGAATTTATTTATTTTTTTAATCAATTATATGTTTTAAATAGCATCAGAATGTTAATTACATTACATGTATCTTATGCTTGATGTGTTTTTTTTTATTTGTAAGGAGACAAAATACCTAGAGATTTGGTCAGGTAGAAATAGCAATAATTAAATTTTATAATATAGTAGTTTATAATATAAATTAAATTATTAGATCAACATTTATATATGTAAATTAGAGAAATATGTTTTTGCAGATATGTACTTATAATAAATTGTTAGTTTACTTTTCATTAAAAAAATAAATAAATAAGTTTTTACTTTCTATTTTAGCATTATTTTCACAAAATAACTTTTTAAAGTTACTGGACATTACTATTTTATTTTTTCGTTTATACTGGTCCTGAGCAATCTGAGTCAATACACCAGCCGCTTGTTCTCCTCCCATCACAGATATTCTGGCATTTGGCCACATATAGAGAAATCTTGGACTGAAAAGATTAAAATATTTCAAACATTTTTGACAAATGACAATGAAGAAATAATAAATTTGAAGGAATATCATGTAAATCACAAGTACTTTTAAAATAAAAGTTTTTAAAAACAAAAATTAAGAATAGTGAATGATTATAAAAGATTTATTATACCTTTAGTAAATCAAGTTTTTATTTTCTATAATTTAATAAATTAATATTATTTCTAAATTCAATTCCACTTCATTGTTTTTTATAATAAATAATTACTTCCCTTTTTACAAATCATTGTGGCCAGGACTTAGGAAATGTGACCCGTGTCCCTGTATCAGGCTCGAGCATATTTGGGTCTCAACCTTATAATACTATAATCTATTGCTATTATACCCTTAGTAACCTATTATTATTTTATTTCATATTTTTTTTTATATTTTATATTATATTTTTTTTAGCTAATAATGGGTATTTTTTAATACATATTAAAAATATTAGTCTCACTAGTATAGCAGTAGTTAACTTTCTGCTACAGGTGAGTTAATGTAGTATTTTTTTTTTCCAATCCACTGAAAATTGGTCATTATAAATTATCAGTGTTTACAAATATTAGTCTATTAAATTTTATTTATAATTAATTGTATTGTTATGATTATAAGTGGTTGTATTGAGGAGGTTTTTCAGCTTATACATAATACTAAAAACCACAGAGCTTATTTATTAAAAGTGTAAATAAAACACACTATTGTGTTCTTATGACCTTATATTAATAGAATATGACTCCTTTAAATCGGTTTCTGATTAAATTGAACAATAATTACTCTGGAATAATATTTAATAGTTAAATAATGTTTATTTCTGAATTGTTGAGTACTTACCTATAGGCTCTACCACACATTCCATAATTTCCAGCTCCATATGATCCACCAACTATTAAAGTAATTTTTGGAACCTTGGTACAAGAAACAGCAGTTACCATTTTCGCTCCATTTTTTGCTATCCCTCCAGCTTCAGCATCTCGTCCAACCATGAATCCTTTCAACAAAAATTATTGACTACTGTAATTTTTTTAATTAATTTTGGGAATCAGGAAATTATTACAAATAAATTCAATATTGCTGAGAAAAAAAAATAGTAAATTGGATACTAGATTACTTATTTTTATATATTTATTACCCAGAAGGAATAAAATGTCTAATCTAGGAGAATCTAATAAAATAATTTGATGATTTATTTTAGAAATGAAAAATACATACCAGTGATATTTTGAAGAAAAATCAAAGGTATATTTCTCTGACTGCATAGTTCTATGAAATGGGTACCCTATATTACAAATGAAAATGTAGTAAAATTCAATGATAACAAAGATAAGTCAAATCCAGACATAATAATAATTATGAATCATCGCTCAGGTTTCATTTAAATAGGTTTCATCAGGTATAAAGTTCTTAAAAATACAAACCTTTAGGGCTGATTCTGAAAATAATACACCATTGTTACCAACAATGCCAATAGTATGCCCAAACAGAGAGGCAAAACCAGTTACTAAAGAAGTTCCATATTTCTTTTTGAATTCAAAAAACTTTGAACCATCAACAAACCTTGCTATAACCTGAAAAAATATTAATAGTTTTAAACACAAAATAGCTGAATGCAAAAGTTTTTAATATTTAAAAACCTTTAACACAATCATTTTTATTATTAAAAAATTAATTGGTCTCTTTGAGAAGTAGGGCGACCGTAGCCCTTAATAGACTCAGTCGTGTTGGGGTACCTTTTGGGGTCTCAGATACTATAACAGAGACTACAACCATTTATAAAGGTATAGTTCTGTATATTCTGAGGTATATTCTGTATATACGCGTTCCCTAGTTGGTATCTGAATCTCTCGCATCACCAGAAGAACAGGTTGGTATCAATCCAGCGGATGGCTCTGCTTCAAGTCATCAGGGCTTACAGGGAGCAGTACAGGTCCTGGCAGGATGTGTACCTCTTGACCTCCTGTTGCAGGAAGACATATTTAAGCATCAGATACCAAGAGAAGGCTTGGCAGATTTACTAGAGAATCTCTATGTGAAGATTAAACAAGAACCAGGCAGATAGAAAAAGATAATATAAGAGTACACCCTTGACGAATGGAACCCGGTGCTGGGTAACAAACCCTGAAAGGAAGTACTTTGAGGAAATATTTTCCCCCCATCGGTTCCAGTAAAATGGGTGGAACCTGATTATTTGGTCTCCAAACTACTCACTAGACACGGAGGCTTCCGTACAAAACTCTTTCAACTTGAAAAAAATATCGACCCCTTGTGTCACAGTTGCGGAGTATCAGAGACTGCCGAGCACATAGTCACAGCCTGTACTGCCTGTGAGGCACAGAGAGCCAAACTGCTGAGAGCAACCTCACTCTACGTTTTGACTGAGAGCGATTTTCCTCAGATCATGAGTGCAAAAAACTACCTGCACTTAAAAGATTTTTTTTTGGAATGAAAATCAATTATAGGCCAAACTCATTTCTCTTTGGGAAGAAGAAGAGATGTGCCACCTAGAAAGCACCAGACAAAGGAGGAGCAGAGGAAGATCGTAGCCAAACTCAAAGAAATGTGATCAAACTGTGGACACTGCTCATGAAATTGTAATATTGTTTTTCTAGCACCAGTGTGTTGTTACGCAGAAACGCATAAAATTTCACTGCTTCTAAAAGCTGTATTGCATATCAGGCACAGTAGGGATGTCAATAAATAAATAATAATAATAATAGATCAAATATTATTTAAAACTAAGTTTTGTTTTTATAAGTTTTCTTGTAACTTATTTTCATGAACTATCAAATTAATTCTCAACCTTAAAGATTTCTCAAAGTAAGATTTAATTTATTGTGTAGGATCTATGTTCAGATAATGAATAATAGTCTAATATTATACAACTAATACATACAAAATTCCTGAAAAGTTAAATTAATCATTGCAAGTAGAAAACTTTATATTACTATTCTAAAAGACTTACTTCACGTATATCATATAGTTTCTTAAGATTTGTTCCTGTAATACCATACAACTCTTTTGGGTCCCAAACAGGAAGTTCAAAGTTTGTGTTATTAATCTTTTTATTTTTGATATTGTTCAATCGTTGTATTATCTCTCTGGTTATTTGAAGCGCATGGTTATCACTATTTGCAAAATGATCAGTCACTCCAGAAGTACTAAAAGAAAAAAAATACCATTGGTTAAAGATGTGCTTGCTGGGTATTTATGGAATAAAAATTCAAGCAGTTAAAATCCAAAAAGATTATTCAATCCCTCAAAAGAGAAAAAAATTGGTAATTCATTCATTATCAGTTCAAACTTTACTCAAAATTTCTGGATCTTTTTAATGAAAAATATTTGAAAGACCTTTGAATGGAAAAGGTCATGGTTTATCTTATTACAAGATTTCCTTGATGTTATATGAATGCTATTATAGTATTTATCCTTAATACTCCTTCCCGTTGAAGAAGATATAATAGGCTCTTAACAACACAGGTTTAAACAAGGTAAATGAGCCACAAGTTAACACCTACATCCTCTACATATGACATGGCAACATATAGTAAAACACAAATTGAGGGAGTATAGAGTATACTGTATTATCAGCCAATAGGGGATAATGATTAAAACATCATCTGTAAAACTAATACCACACCTTAACATTTTTTTTTTATTTGAATAAAGAAATAAACCTGCAATGAAGTTCTGCTCCACCTAAATCTTCAGATGTCACTGACTCTCCAGTTGCTGCTTTGACTAAAGGTGGTCCTGCAAGAAAGATGGTCCCTTTTCCTTTAACTATAATAGATTCATCAGCCATTGATGGAAGATATGCCCCACCTGCAGTACAGGAGCCCATAACTACTGCTATCTAAACAAGAGCCGGTAGTTTTCAAGGGGTGAATTGAAACAAAGTTCAAGAATCTTTGCTGCCACAAAGAGATAATACTTTATAAGCAATTAAGATCATAAAAATAAAAATTCCTAAGCACCTGAGGTATACCACTTGACGACATGTTTGCTTGATTATAAAATATTCTCCCAAAACAGTCTGCATCAGCAAAAATACTGGCTTGATGAGGGATATTAGCCCCACCAGAGTCAACAAGATAGATACATGGAAGGTGATTTTCCTCAGCAATTCTTTGTGCTCTAAGATGTTTCTTTACAGTTGAAGGATAATATGTTCCCCCTTTTACTGTAGCATCATTAGCTATTACCACACATTGCTTCCTGAATAAAAAATAAAATTAGAATTTATTTATAAATAATAAAATTTAAAAAAAAAATTGCTCAAATATTTATAAGATTAAAACCACTTTTAACACCGTCTTTGCTATCGGATAATATTAAAACAGGAGCTGTGAGTCACTGATAGATGTAATGTATATTTCTGGGTTTATTTTTATATGTACTTATACTTTCTATATGAATTACTTTCTGTGTCATTCTTATATTAATGCATTTTATTTACTTTTTTATATGAATTTGACTTTGGGCAGGAAAGGGACCTATAAAGTTGAAATCATAAGAGCTGTACTTGCACCAAGTATACAGGGCAGAAAATTCAGCATCACATATGATACAACTCTAACAATCAACTTTTCAAAACCGTTCATCTCGATTATTCTCTCACAAAAAGAAAATACAAAAATATAATTAAGAGAGTAAAAAATATTATTGGGCATAAATATCTGGTTTAAGTACATTCAGGACCTGATTTCAAGTTTGAAAACTCCTTGACCTAGAAGTTTCGGCCGCCATACCAATCAATTTTCAAACCATGGGGAGCAATTTTCCTCAAAAAAATAACCTAATAATAACTCAAATCAATAACCATTAAATAACCACTGTATAAAAGATTATTAAATTAAATATATTTACTCATCATCAATATTTTAATTATTAATAATCAATTTTTTTTTATAACAGTAATTACTTTGGAAGAAAAAAAATAAATTATATGAAATATGATGTACAGTATAAAACCTGTTAAAAAACAACAAAAAAATATGAATACGATTGATTTAAAAACCCTGGAGGCTGAGCTTGTTGAACTAATCTGAAGTCAGATACAACACTGCATTTTTTTCATATCCAGCATTTAAGCATTGACTTTTATCTGGAATAACGCACATACAAGTACATTATCTTGGACTCTACAGTATGGGTGGAGTAGATTGGTAACTTACAGTAAACCAAGCACGAATCGGAAAGCAGTAGAGTGTTTAACCTATTGAATCACAAATCGTTATCTGATTCAGAACCATTAGAAATGAAACTAGTCATGTGTAATTTGATATAAATAATATCCATTATCTGAACAATACAATTTTAATAAGCTAGCTCATAACCCATACATTTTGACCATCTTCTTCAAGCCTCTTTAATAAAGGATATTGAAATAACTTATTTTTAATAGAATTTCTAATTTATTGTCATGATGTTATATAAAATGTTTAATGGACAATGTCAACCTGGTAAACCAGTATTGTCAACAGACAAGAATGGTATAAATATAAAATAAAAATACAAATATTGAATAAATAAACTAGAAGTTACCCTGAAATCCTACCAATTCCAGTAATGATGCCAGCAGAAGGTACTTCATCAGCCCCATACATATCGTAACCAGCTAATTGAGAAAGCTCTAAAAAAGGAGTTCCTGGATCCAAAAGAGTATTGATTCTCTCTCTCACTAGCAATTTACCCTTTAAAAAAATATATGTTATTCATGACAGTCAAAATAGATGTTGATAATATTTTTTTACTATTACTGGTATGGCTAATCAACTTTATTATAATATTTCTCCCAAAGGAATAGTTTAAAATGCAAAATGATGCAGTGATCTTTCCATTAATCCCACTGCTGAACAAAGTAAACCTCAAGACCAGTTTTAGAATAACTATAGCTAAAACTAAAACCCATACTACAACCTGTTTTGGACACTCTTGCTGATTTTAGGTGATGAGAAATAAAAAATATTTTATAAGAGATTGTGTGATCATATAACCATACTCTGATGACCAATAGTTTCCATCAAAAACCTATTTTTTCCAAAATCACAGTGCTTATTAAAAACGTAACCTCATTCTTTATTTCAGTCCCTCAGGACACGTTTAATTAATTTTTCTATGGTGAATAAATTCCCATCTTGCTTATATTATAAGATGTGCATAATGTGCTTATATTATAAGATAAGCATAATGCAGAATGTAAGATATCTATAAAGTCTGTGGTGAATATAATGTTACCCGTGCAAACATCACCATCATCCAGTTCATTAAAATATGTTCTGAATTCTAAAAAAAATTATGTAATTAATTTGATTAGTTATTAAATAGTGACGAAACAGAAACTATCTTAGCAAATTATTATAAATCTAAAATCCCACTGAGCGTAGTTCTTAAATTTAAACATATTATACATATTCACTTCCTGGAGCCCATACGTTTAAATTAATTCTTTACCAGATGTAGCTAAATTTTAATTTTTAATTAAGTTTGAAGTATAAATATATAATATTATACCTTTGAGGTATGCCTTTTAATGGCATTATCACCGCCTCCTCTAGTTATTTTTATTGTCTTTTCTTTTAACTCTTTCACTAAAACTTCCATTGCCTCTTTGTTTTTCTAGAAATAGAGAGAGCCATCTTTACAGCATTTATGATTGCAATTAATAAAATATTATGGTATGTACCTTTGTCACATGAGATCAATAAGATAAAGAAATATTAGTAAATAAAACAGAAAAACTACGTTATGATATAAAGTTATAGTACTAACAAAAACAAAATTTAATTTTTGAAATTCTTTAAACTCACCAAATAATCAGGACATAACTTGTTAACTGGGCTTCCTATTATATCACCTTTGGAAAAGCTAATATACCTAATTCCATTTCGAACAACAGATTGACTCATTTTTAAAATTACCATTTTTTTCTCCCTAAAAATTGTGTAATTTTTTTTTAATACTATATCAATAAAATTTTAACTATAACATGGAAAGTTTCTTTAAATATTCTGTATGAAATATCATTGTTTCTTAAAATATATCCTTTTTTCCTTCGTCTATCTACAGTAATAAACAAAATTAATGAAATATTCTTATTACTAATTTAAAAATATTTTATGTTATCTGGGATAAAATTTCTTTGCAGATAAATAATAACACGAAAATTTAATCATTAAAATTTTATAACACTAGCTTCATTCTATATTACATAATAATTTTAAGCATACTAACTTAAAATACAAACAATTGAGTAAAATTAATTAGACAAAATTAACTTAAATAAAATGCCTGTAGCAGTACAGAACAGCTTTGATTCAATCATGCAACACTGTTATATCATAGCAAGCAGTTCATCAAAAGATAAGAATTTAAGATAACTATTGTTTGATAACAGCAAATGTCCATTCAAAAATGCTAGGAACAGTTATGCCCCTCAGCTTAGTAGAAATTTACACTGCAAAGTAATTTAGACTTTTAAGAGCAAAAGATTGAAAACATCTTTTTTAGATTCAAATTTATCAAACTGTAATTTTTTTCATTATTGTGGGTTGATGGTTGCAGTAAATAATTGAAGGGAAGGATGGTTGGAGTGATCAGTCAAAATAAAATAAATACAGTTATTTATTTTTACTATTTTATTTTGACTGATCACCCCAACCATACTTATAAATAAATACAATTATTTATTTTTACTATTTTATTTGGACTGATCACCCCAACCATCCTCCTCTTCAGTAAAATTGTTCATTTTAAGTCAAGTATATTTTTACGGTTAAGAATGTGGGTTACAAAAGATACTATTAGCCTTTTTTCTTCTAAAAGACGATGTTAACGTTAAAAAATAAAATAAAATAAAATAATAACTACAAGTTATGAAGAATCCTAAAAACTAAAAACAGAAAAAAAAATTCTCAATCATTTTTAAAACAGTTGTTTTTGGAATTGACATCTATAATTCTTGTATATAAACAAAAAATAAGAATATGTAACAAAAGTACCATATTTTTTAATAACTAATAATCATTATTATTAACACACTAATAAAAATTATTTATATTTACATTTTGAAATCTACCAGTAGATTTATGTGGCCTAACAAAGACAGAGAATCCCATTTCTTTATTACTTAACAAATACAATTATGTAATAAAATTAATCTTCCTCAATATGAGGTTAATTTTTCGACATAAAATTACAAATTTTGAACGTGATTCTAACAGTAGTACAGAGCTCTGAATAAGAGAAGGTGAATGAATAAAGTACTGTATTAAATTCTGTTTTATGCCCTGCAGATTACTACAGGCTAAAAAAGGTAAACAAGGCTATTTTCTTTCTCTATAAAACATATTTATTGTATTTAAAATTTCAAATCTCCTTATATTTGTGTAATGCGTAAAGTTTAGTTCATATAGCAGTATTGAAACAGCAAACAGCTCAAGATCTAAACATTTTAGTAGACAAATTTGTCAACATTTGGCACCAATTACATAGATACTAGGGGCTTGCAGGGCTTGAGTCCCTCTCCTCCCCTCCTCCCTCCTCCCTCAATGCTGTCATTGTGAAGGCTCAATTCCCTTTCCCAACAAATTGCTGTAGTATGAAATTCATAAATATATCAATATCACACATTACAAAAGACTGCACTAGCAGGTATTGTAGATTTTGTTTATTGGTGTCCTATTTTGGATTCATAAACTCACTAAGATGTAAAATGAATCACCCTAGAAAACCATACTATTTTAGTTTAAAGTATTTTGTGTGACTTAACACTTTTTCACATGAGGTAGGGCTTGAAATAACTCAATATCTGCTTGAGATAGTAATTTTTTATATAGACATATATATATATTGTAATGTCAACATTATATGGCATTTAAATAGTGGCGCGCGTGCGGATGGTGGGGGAAGCAAGCCTCATGTAACTCAGAATGTGACAGGCCGCCAGGAGGGAAGGTGCTTGCGGCCAAGAGAGAAGATTATGAGCCGCCAAGAGAGGTGACAAGCTGAGGATGGAAAAATGAGTCCTAGCCGGTTCGAGTGTTGATAGAGGCCACTAGTGAAGATTATTTTATGTTGGAAGAAAACAACATAGCAGAAAATAATTAAGTGGTACAGAAAACGGGACATTCGTAAGAAGTGATTATTTCGCTGACAGGCGTAAACATTTGGGTGAGTGCTAACAATGCCATTTATGTTGACAGAGGGATAGAACCAAAAGTTTAGACCGGGACAAATTATTTTATAAAATATTTTAAATTATAAATAAGTGTAGTTAGTAATTAGTAAATTAGTGTACATTGTAGTTATTAAATGTTGAATGAGTGTTCAGTTGTCAGAACCCAACCTGAGAATTGATGTTATGTGTTAAAATAAATAATATATTGAAAAAGGAAACTCGTTGTTTGATTTATGTTGACAAAGGGTACATTACAATATATATATATATATATATATATATATATATATATATATATATATATATATATATATATATATTGCATATAGGCATATAGGGTATATTCCAAACAATATCCTCACCTTCTCCAGCTTTCTTTCTTTTTCTCCACCAACCTGTGATTCTGTAGTTTGGCCTCCTACAATAATTTTCATAAGTAGTTGCCTATGTTTGTCAATATTTCATCCATCCTGGAATTAATCATTTCCAGATATTTTGAAATTCTTCATTTTACCAACACTTTTAAAATTAGAGGTTTTGGAATGGCAGATGGCTTATTTTACTTTGAATAAGATGGATTTCATTGATCAAACCCTCTCCTGGAATCACCATATTTCTCACATCTCCCAACGGACAATTACTAACTTCAAACTATTCCATCGCTTCCGCCATCTCCTACCTCAGCGTCGACTCCTGGTTTCTTCTCTCATCTTCCCCCACTTTGACTACAGCTGTGTGGTGTATGATGGACTCTTGGTGGAGCTCTGTGACAGACTGAAAAGACTAATGAACAGTTGCGTGAGATTTGTAATTGGTGCCCTGAGATACTCCTATGTCTCTCACCACTACACTGAGTTAGAGTGGCTCTTCCCCTCTATTCGAAGACAATATTTCCTAGGTAGGTTCCTCTATCATATCGTCAACCTTCTTATGCCTACAACCTTCTCCACTTCAAGTCCTCAGTCCACTCCCTTTCTACAAGATCTTGACCTTCTGACCTTTACATTCCTTCTCACAGATCCGTCTCATTCCAAAACTCCTTTATTGCTCGCTCTGTTAATTTTTGGAATTCCCCTCCTATCAAAATTCCGCATTATTCATTCCTATCTACATTCAAAACCCTCCTATTATAATTCCTGTCCCAAAAACAGTCAGATACCCACTAATCTTTTATGTAAAATAAGATATTATTCATAATAATGTATTTACATATAGTTCATCAATTAAATACATATCAGATTATTATATTATCAGATTCGACTTTCTTTTTTTTCAATAGGAACACAGAGTTTACTGCTAAGAAGAATTTAATGTATTTTTTTTTAAAGTGTATATTTATATTTTTCCATTGTACATAATTTTAAGTGTCTTGGCAAGGTTTCAAGAGTTTTGTATATAGTATGTATAACTAATATTTTCTTTACTTACTTACTTATTATGTTTATTTTTTATGTTTGTTTTTATTTGGCCAGATATAACATTTTGATATAACAGATATAACCATATAACTTGGCAGAGGAGAAAGCTGTAAGAGACTCCGGTATTCAGACCAACGATATAATCTTCAATCGCCTGACACAGCTTCTTGGTTTTGCTGATGATATTGACATAATAGGTAGGTCTGAACAGGCTCTCAGAGAAGCGTTTATAGGCTTTGAAGCAGCTGCAAGACCACTTGGTCTAGAAGTCAACGAGAGGAAAACTAAGTATATGAGAGTTGGTGGTGAGGTGGATCTGAACTCTCCATTTGAGGTAGGTTCTTTTAAGTTTGAGAGAGTGAAAAGTTTTATATACCTTGGGTCTGAAATTAATAGCAAAAATGACATGGCTCAAGAAATACAAAGAAGGATCACGGCTGCCAATAGATGTGTCTATGGACTTGGCCGACACTTAAGAAGTAGGTACCTCTCAAAGAAGACCAAGCTGATCATATACAAGACTCTTGTTCGGCCTGTTTTGACATATGGCTCAGAGGCTTGGACGATGACCAAAAACGATGAGATGAAGCTGAGTGTGTTTGAGCGAGGAGTCCTCAGAAGGATTTATGGTCCAGTAAAGGAGGGTGATGTCTGGAGGAAAAGAAAAAATAGGGAGCTCAGTTCTCTCTATGCAGACATCGACGTAGTCACCTATATTAAACTGGCCAGACTAAGATGGGCAGGGCATGTGGCCAGAATGAGCACCGTTGAGATACCCAAGAAAATAATGATGGAGGAGCTGCACCTCGCAAGACGGGTAGGAAGGCCGAGGACGAGGTGGTTGGACAACGTGGCCTATGATGCGAGAACCCTGCTTGGTGTACGGAACTGGAGAGCTGCAGCAGAAGACAGAGCCAACTGGCGGAGGCTCTTGGAGGAGGCCCAGTCTCGGTAACGGGATGTCGTGCCACACATGAATGAATGAGATATAACATTTTAATTTTGTACTTTTTTGTTATTCTAAAGGGACTTCATCTCAGAATAAAATTCTTTTCTATTCTATTCTATATATCATATACCTGTTGATATAAAATGATATAATATTGACTCAATATAATCGACCCATGTGAAGTACCCCTTCAATATATTGCTTTCAATTATATTGCTTCAATAATATAGACCATTTAAGGCGCCCAATAAGGAGATGATTTTATAGTTGGGGGGGGTCCCACCGAGAATACTTGTGCCTGTCTGTGGCTCTTGGTTTCTCTCCACAGCCCAGGTGGCATTCTTCCACTATAATTATAATTATTATTAATTTACTTATTGGTTTTTATGTATTCAATGACAATTTTACTGCAAAAACTTTACATACATTTTTTTTTAATCAGAAGGAAACATTAATTTGTTTTTGTTAAAAAATCTACACAAACAAACGGATAAATTGGTATTTAAGTGCCCCTCTCCCCAAAGATGATAGACACTCTATTTTGTATCGTATATTGTTATTTATGATACTTGCTGGAATTGTTATTAATAGCAGTTTTAAAAGTTCACACAGATAGATTTCGTCAAGAGTGTGAAACATTAAAATATTTAATACTCACTTAATTTTAACATGACATGCTGTTGATCAGATTTATGATCTGAATTAATATAATCTGAATTATAATCTGTTGTTACTTAAGTTATTAGTCGAAATTAATCATTTTTCTACCTTTCCAATCTTGTAACTATTAATTTTAAAAGGTATTATTAAACATTTGCAAAATTTAGAAGGTGATAGATTATACTATTCATGTTATTTTTTTTAATGTAATTCTTATTACTTTACGATAATTGGTATAGAATGTTGGTATTACTGATTTTATCCTACTGCTACTCTGTCAGCTGATTTTTCACCTAAATTATCTTCTGATCGTGTGGTTATTTTTCGAAATTCTAGTAATTATGTTTTCATCAAGATTTGCCAGTATTGCCAGAAATTTCACAACTTCAGCCGTTAGGCGAGGTGGTCATGGAGGAACTCCCGGAGAGGTTAGTTTGATTTATAAGTATAAGTATAAATACAAAAATATTTATTCCATGCTTGAACAGAATCTCATGAATCCTATTGTTTTCAGAATTTGCCCTTCAGCCTGGACAATCGCTTTAAATTAACTGCATTGTTCGTTATATTTTTTGGTTCAGGACTGGCTGCACCCTTCATTGTACTCAGACATCAGATGTTGAAGAAGTAGTGTTCAAGTTACAGTATTTAGTCAAATTAAAAAATATGTGTACATATTTGTATAGATGCTAAAAAGGTCATTTTCCCTAAATGTAATGAAATCATGCATCATCTTGTTAATTTTCAGTTAACTAACTCATTGAAGTTAGAAACAATCAGGTGTAATATCTATTTATAAATAAAACTTGAAATTTTATTTTTACTTTTATTTTACCTATTTCACAATTACATTAAATATGAGCATTATTTTAAATTCTTTAAAGTAATGAAAATTACTGATTTTATTTTAGGTATTATTTATTTATTTGTATTGTATTCACAAATATGTGTTAACTTAGCTCTCAACATTTAAGGTTTATATTTAACACACCTTTGCTTTATGTTTTATATTCAAGCAGTTAAGGTATTTTGCAATATTGTTTATATTTAGTAATGAAATGTTATCACAATTTTTAAATTGGAGGATTAGTTGTTCAAATTTGTTAATTGTTGCAATCATTTATATGATTGTAATCTGAAGTGATAAGTGTAACTGCCATCTTTATCATCCTAGTTATCAGTCAACATTTGCCCTTGAAAGACATAAGGCTGGAAAATTTTATTAATTTTTATGGTGAGGAGGGTATTCATTAAATAATGATTCATTTAATATTTCTCTGTTACTAAGCAACTGGTATGAGCCAGTAGCAGCAGGTGTGGTAAGTTGGGGTGCTGTACAAAAAGTCAATAATTCACCCTCCTAGGGGTTGTGTTGTAGAGGGTGAAAATGGAAGCAACATGAAAATACATTTCAAGAGCAGTTAAACATAAAATACAGTCAAAATGAATTCAATTTCTCATAATTTTTTACTATACCAAGCCAACTTTATTCTTGATATACAAAATATGTAAGTACTATTCATTAATATAAGTTTTGAATATTCACATTATTAAATATAACAATAGAAGTAAAGTTTAGAGGTTTGATTATTTAAATTATAACTTTTTTTTCATTTATGCATTCATTATATTGTACTTATCTTGTTTTTATCAAACAGATTTGGTGAAAACAATGATTTCCTTAGAAAAGTTTCGAAGTACAGTGACCCATCTTATGCTATATCAATACTATTTCCAGTATTTTGTTCTCTTGATACCAAAGTGGGTTTCTATGTTCTATTAGTTTCATCTGTTACTGAATGGGCAAATATTCTTTTAAAATGGTGAGTTGTCTTGCGTTTTGACGTAATTATATATTTTATTTATATTCAAATTTGTTATTAAGTGTATATTTAAATCAGATAATTGGCATTTTAAATACAACTTTATCTGACTGGATTAGTTTTAGCTAATATAGTATGCAAGGCACAGGTTGTTGTACCTTTTAATGTACACATTAGTACATAAATTTTATTCAAATTACTTTATCTTTACTAATTTATAATCACAAGTTAAGAATGTTCTTAAGACGAGAAGTGTTTCTTCGAAACATCAATGAGGAATTATAAATAATACAATTTATGAGGTAAAAAATGAAAGCTATCTAAAATGCCAAATTACCGTAGTTACATATTTTAAAGGTTTTTGAAATTATTCTTATAAAGCTGTCTTAGTTATTGAGTACTCAAATAATTAATGTAGTAAATTAAATAAGGATTTTCTTTTACTTTATTTATTACTACTTGGCTGTACCTCATAAGTAATAAATTGAGCAAGTTAGCATTCAAAGTGATTTTACAATTGATTAATAAGCTAATTTAGTTTTTTCTCATACCTTATGTTCATTTTGATAGGGGAAAAAAATTTGCTAATGTCATTTTTGTAGACCTTATTTTTAAACTAAAATTAATATTCATCGTTTTATTTATTTTATCCAGTTTGTTTTGTAAAAGTCTGGTATTACCTGAATATATTATTAAGACCATCAGTGTAGCTTTATTTTCTTAATATTTAGTTTTAAAATATGAAAAAGGAATTGAATTACTATACTTTCTTGTAAGCAATAATTTGTATTCTGTAGTAAGAATGAAATAATTTGTATTAATAACAGGGCTTTCATTCTAATTTATTTAATCAATCTATTATATTTTCATTAGATTTCAATATAATATATCATTATTTACAACTGATAGAAATATACTAAACAATTTTTATGTTGAATTGCATATAGGTTTCTTGCTGAGAATAGACCCTATTGGTGGGTCGCTGAGGCGAAGGTACATGTTCCTCTTCGACAAACTGATATTACCTGCGAAACAGGAGCTGGCTCTCCTTCAGGACATGTGATGGGTGCTGCTGCTTTGAGTTATGTATTTCTACGATGGTTGACCTGTTGGATGTCTGAAATAGTTCCCCCAAATAAGTAATTTTTTGTTTATAATCAATTTAACGTGTTTATAATTTGACATTCCATATAAACTGTTAATGCTGACATTAAAAAACCACCAATAATTATAAATTAAATAAAGGTTATATGAGATAACGAATATGTATGTTCTTATACTTTGTGTTAGACCATACCATATTTTAGGGGAGCAAGAACCTGCCCATTCGGTAAATATTGTTTTTTAAATAATCATATTAAGTAAAATATTTAAAACTTTAAACAGGATTTATAGATTGCCTTTTAATGGGGACTGGGTGGCCGAGCGAGGCAACATTTGTGAACAACACACGTTGCCCAGCAACCTGATAACCAAAGTTATAGGTGATAAAATAATTATGAGTTCGGGTCCAGGTGATGTGGGAGGCATTAATTCCCTGTCCAAACTCTCTGGCATAGAAAAACCAAGGGTTATAGCCTAAAAGGCGAGGAAGGCCTAAAGAAAGAAATAAGAATGCCTTTTAATATTAAAAATAAAGAAATGTACCTATATTTTTTTCTGGTAAATTATTAGTTATGTACGTTCAAAACTATATTAAGGTTTTAGTTTCTTAAAGAACATTGTTAGAACTTAAAACATGATTAGTGACAAGGTAATCTTACATCACTCAAAGCCGTTATTTAATAAATGAGACTAATATATAATGTGAGAGATAATATGTAAATCTATATTCATTGATAAAGTGTGTGTATGTATGTATCATCATATTTTTTTATTTTCCAGAAAAAGGTTCAGAAATGCTGTGAGAATTTTTTTGTGGATGGTTTATTTAATAATAGTCTGTTTGGTGACTTTATCACGAGTGAATATTGCTGCACATTTTATACACCAGTGTCTCTTGGGTGCAATAATAGGTTTATAATTCTTTCATATCAGTATGGATTTTAGTTTATTTCATTATATATTTTTAATAATAATTTTTTTCAGGACTGTTAATTTCAATGTTATTAGTTAAAGATGCTAAATGGACACTCTGCAGAAAATTTTTCTCACTTTCAAAATGGAAAATGATCTTGTTAGCGTTTTTAGGCACATCAGTAGCTGTTGCATGTTACTTTCTTCATCAAGTTTTAGGTAAGAGTGCCAGGTCATTGGTTTGTCAATGATTTTTCGTTATTGAACTATTAGAGAAAGAATATAAACATTTTAATTTTCTTAAGAATGTTAATAAAAATGTTTAATGATAGAGAAATGAAGTTGATCCTATAGATAACCAACCTATTTCAACCTGAGTGGGAAGATTAAGATTCATTCTGTGAGTCAACAATGATAAAAAATTTCAAAACCCCACTCTCTTAAACTCCACGTTACAAAGATTATTATGTCTTAAGGCTCTCTGTGGTCACGGTCTCAGTAAAAAAATTATAGCTATGGTTTTTAGCAATATTCACTTATAAACAAGTTGTTGATTAATGTGTTTATGCAGTTTAGAACATGCTGTTAGAAAGTATATTTGTAGTTGATTGTTCTTTGCCTACATTTTTTAGAGTTTAGCCAGCTACCTTATAATTTCAGGTCTAGATCCAGGTTGGAGTATCAAGCTGGCTTTCAAATGGTGTGAAAGGCCACATTTGATAAGCGTAAATACTACTCCTTTATACTCAATTGTCAGAGACTGTGGGTGTTTTTTTGCAATGGCTATTGCTAGTCCTGTTAAGGAAAGGTTAGTGTTAAGATTATATTTATTTACCAACTTATTTTAAAAAATAAATTGCTTCAAAACATATTTTACTAAGTGAATTGTGTTAGAAAATACTAAATCTATAAATGTTAGTAATAATTAAATTTTGTGTTATAATTTACTTATGGATGGTATAAATAATGAATTCCACTTATGAAGACTAGCAACATTATAAAATCATCTTTATCAATCTACTATCAAATTATGGTGGGTTTATAATCTATCTCAAAAGCCTATAATTAAACCTGGGTTAGTTATTAAAGATACTCCTCACTTTATGACCCATCTGCTGAACAACCACTTGCACTTATTACTCGAGTTTCATTCTGTGAATAGTCATATTTGACATAAATTTGTTACATAAGACAATTTTAACCATTTTAAAAGATGACTTAAATTAGAGTGAAAGAGGTGGAGATACAATTGACTAGTTTTAAAATCATAATAACTAGATATTAACGAATTTTTCATTTACAAGAATTAGAAATTTTTGGTGATCTGAGTTGACAATCAGACATTGCAGGATCACTAGGATATGCTGGTGGAGAGGTAGCAAATATACATTTGACAGAATTAAAAGTGATAAAGCATTAAGAAGGGAAATAAATTCATGGTGTAGTATTAGCTGGTATTTTCTCCAAAATGAATATGTTAGAACTTGAGGCTACGAGTCAAAAAAATTTTTTTTAAGAAAGTTAGAAGTGGTATACCACTTATAAAAATAACACTTAAAGTGAGCTTTAAAACTTGTTTAAATAAGTTTATCGAGAAAAAAAGGATTATTAAAAAATGAACTCTATTTATGAGTTTCTTTATGACTGTTACTTCCAATCTTGTACATTACCTGAATCCACTACAGTTCCACATAATGTTATTAACAAATAATAATATTTATGGGGAGCTTTTTATGAATAATTTGAATATTATTGCATATTATCTATAAATTTGTGATCTCATTGTTTGTTTTTCACTTACTGATCAATTAACCATCTAGTCGTTAAAACAGCACTTGGTTTTAAAGGGAGAGGTACTTTTATATGTACTCAACCTATCTACTTAGATGTACCACCAGTCTTAAGTTGTTATAATTATTAAATAGTCTTTAATGTATAAAGTTTATTATTATTTTTATTTTATTTTTTTGTAGGAAGTTCTATCCCATAGTTGGAGTAACAGCTACATCATTATTTTTTATAGGTGCTAAGATGCTCCGACCTTTGATGCCAAATAATGATCCTTTTCAGTTTTACTTATTTCACTTTTTAGATAACATTTTTACTCATTTTTGTTTGTTAGTAGTTGTACCGTTCATTGCATCACTTGTTAAATTCAAAGAAAAGAAACATTAATCTATTAGTCTTGGCATAATGTTTATTCATCGCATTTTTAAAATGATGTATGAAAGGCAATTGTTTAGCTAAAAAACAATAACAACATATACTACTTATAAAACGTAGTTGTTTTAATAAAAGTTTTTGTTAAACTTTAGAGGGTAAACAAATAATTTAACAGACTGATCTAGTTAATTTCCAAAGATTATAAACTTATTATTTACTTATAAAATAATTTAGATTGAAATAGCTTGTTTAAGAACTTTAATATTTATTCAGTAATTTTCCATTTAAAAATATATAGAAGCTAAATTCTAGAGAAACTTTCTTGTGATAAATAACTTTTTTTTTTGTTTTATGTTTCAAATAATAATTAGTAAAGAGGTTTATTTAGATTTCTTCTTGCTTTAAAGTGTGATTAAGAAATTATATTTAATATGAGATAATGTATGTATTATTTTATTACAAATTAATATTTATATCTTCATGGAAATATAGCTGTCCCTTGATGAAATCAAGATAGTGGTTGGGAATCCAGTCAGAAATAAAAACAAATATTTACACTATTTGAATTTTATTTTTGACTGCTCCCTCGGATGTTCTTTTATCTAATTATATACATCATTAACTATTAAATATCGAAAAATTTATATATTAAATCAAATTTTTTTCTACTCAATAAACTATGTTTTACTGTTTTATGTTAGAGTTTATATTTAATTATTAGTCAGATAAATGTTGTAACTTATGAACTTACTGCTTTAGGGAATAAATAGTGTAATTATAAAAACTTGATAGGGTGTAAATTATTTGGTTTACTTACATAAAAAACACTAGAATGAGAGTGTAGCTTTTAATTAATGGAATGGCTATTTTAAATTATTCCTATATAGATTTATTTTTTATACTTTTACTTTTAATTATACAATACAAATAAACTATTTTTTTTCTTATGTAGCTACAAACAACTCCTAATGAGTATGTTTGAAATTTATAATGCAGATAAAAATAACTACACTTTATTGTTTTGCAGAAGTAATATTTATTCACTTTTACTTTAAAAAACTATAGTTTATATTTTATAGAATTTTTAGCAAAGGTGAAAACATTATAAATTGAAGAAAGGCTCTATTTTTAGACTCATGACAATCTTCAGCAGTGGTTCTTAACCTTTTTGTGGTCAGCACGCCTTTACCTAAAAATAATTACTCCACTCACTTGCATCTAAAAATATTTTCTTGCATACCTCTATAAAATATGTTTATTCATTTAAGAAATCACATATTTTGAAAGGTAATTCATTTATTTAGAACTAAATATAAATATTTACATAAAAGAACATTATAAATTAGTATTTATTAATTTTATAAATGTTCTCCTTAATGCCATTCAGAATAAGTAAACATACTCACTTGCCAAAGAGTTTTGCATTATATTAATGCCATATGCTAATGTGATAAACAAAAGAAGATAACAGAGATGTGAGGCTATAAAATGTCAACTTACCTCTCATTTGTCTCTGAAACGTTATATCAATGTTGAAAAGATATAGAATTTATAAATTTCTCTCCCATTCTGGTTAAGAACTATCAGGTCATAGTAATGTAAATAACACTTTTCTCACTTTTTTAAAAATTGTTTAAAACTTGTTACTATTCATGGTCTAAAATTACAAGCCTAGTTCTTCTGCTTTACTTATTTACGTAATTAGAGAAATAATTTAGCATCTTAAACTATAGAATGAAGTATACTTTATGAGAAGAAGTTAGACTTGAAGTTTCTTCTATTTTAAACTGCAGATCTCCTACTTCTCAGAATAAAATATATAGTAACCCCTCAAATCATATCGTATCACTTATATTAAATGTAAAATTTACTGTGAATTCAAACATCTTCCAGTTTGCTGTTGCAAATATTTCCAGGTTTTGAAATACCTCATTCCGAAGTTAATTATGTAGTACATTATATTCTATAAATATGATAATATTTTTTAGTGATAATTATTTAAGTGTTCAAGTTAAGAGCAATTAAATAGTACCAGGGGTGCCCAAAAGGAGATCCATGGCACAAGCTGAACCTTAAAATGTTTGAGGGGAGCACATTTTTATATTGTTATGATTTTTTGAGGGAGCACATATTTTCGGGATTATGAATGTTTTAATATTAATATTATTATTTTTTTTTTTATTAGTTTTTAATATTTTTGGAGGGAATCCTATTTTGGAGCATTTCAAGTGGGAAAAACTTTCAAACCAAGGAACAAAGGAAAACTAATCTATAATTTTTATAATTTCATTTGCACCATATTTAAGGAGAGGAGTTTTAGGAAGGAAGCATGTACCATCATCTTTGGAGAGGTTGTAGTTATGGGCACCCCTCAATCGTATTTATATGTCTTTACAGTGTGTCAGTTACCGCATTAATATGTGATCTTAAATGTATTTTTACAATAGCTATTTTAGTGTAACTTTTCCAACTTGAATGGCAGAATCTGGTTACTTGTTTCGAAAACATTCATATCATCTTAATATTCCAAGGTACCTGAAATTTTCTTGTCGAAAATATTTTTGTTACGAGTCCAAAAAGTATATCATTCACAAATAACCTAATTTTTTTATTAAACCTTATTTTTAAATATGACAACATACTAGTTCCTCTGTATTGATTGGTGCTAACAATAATAACTTTTGTTATTGGCTGTTATTTTTTTCTTTTTTTTGATATATTTATTTTTTTCTATTAAGAAACAAGTACAATATAATGATGCCATTTGCTATGTAGTCGATAAGATTAAAAATAATTATAAAGGATGAGTTCACTGAAGTCAAAAATATATACTCTTGTTCAATTACAGTAGAATTAGTGAGAATATAGTTTATTATTATTATTTTTGTTTTATATATAGATGATACTGCTTTATTTTTACAAAATTGTGGAAAAAATTGTAAAACAAATGAATAAAATTGATCTGGTCTCTCACTTTTTAGTATTGCTTTTAATTACCTTTCCTACCCTTCCCTTTATTCTCTTAGGTTTTATTAAGAAAAGGAGTGATGCTTATTGCCAATATTGCCTATTAACTTTTATGTACCTCAAGTAAAGTAAGTCATTTCTTACGTAATTTAATGAATACTTATCATTTTATCTACAATTTTATAATTGATTTTGAAATTAATCATGAAGGGGAACTCAGTGGATAATACACTGACTTCGTATGTTCAAGATTCTTGAGTTGGGCTGTGGCCAGTAATTACTTTGTTAATTAAAAGGTAATTATTCTGTTATATCAGCTGTGGATTGAACATAAGATCAGGAGACTAGTGGGACAAACCATGCCTCTATAATGTGGGTAATCATAATTAAATTATTAATTATGGGCAAAGAAAAATGGAAGTTGGTTATGATCTGACCTCATTCACCTCCTTAACCAATGGTTGTCCCTGAAACAGTGCTTCCTTACAAGTAGTGAGCATAAGACCCTTCAGAAATTGTAGCAGTACAGTTTTTTTTTTTTTGTTTTATAATTAATACTATTTGTTCAATTATAGATTTCATTTCCATATCTGCATATCTCAATTTTATAGTTGGGTTCTTTTCTCATACAAAACCTATTTGGAAAATTAAACGTTTATTTTGATAGCCATAGGTTTTTTTTTATGACATTCAATGAGGAAAAATGTGGAATAATTCTAGGAAGTGAGTATTGATTGTATTAGTATTGAATATTTTGGAGCATTGTAGACACTAGTATTGTTTTTGGATGCAAAGGTATGCATCCGACTGAAAACCTAGAATTAAATTTAGGAATAGTTCAATTTTTTTATTAGTTGGTGCAAAGTAATTACTAGATATTAAGAATTCTATATGTAAAAATTATACTGTATGTAATTCTATTATAAAACAGATTTCGTAATTTTATTTAAGATGTACACTTATTGAAAAAAAAAAAAAAATTACACTATTTTATTTCCGTGCATAATATCGAAAAAATAAAGGAAATGAAAAGAATTTTAAAATCAATTGAGCTGGAGAATTTGTTTTCTCACATTGAATTTAATTGATGAAATTGGCATGTGTCTTAGAGAAAAGTTGGAACCACCAAAAAGTTTAAAATCTGGGTGCCACTACCAAAAATAACTTGGACATGGCGTTTTTATCCGAATCCATTGAATTTTAATTTATTAGAGACAGAGGAGTCCCTGAATCCACTAGCGAATCCAGGATTTAATTTGGTGGGGGGACTTCTGCTTGAAAGCTTTTCATTTCATGTATATAACGATAATTTCTTGGGAAAAAAAGAAAGAAACTAATTACTTATTTGAAATAGTGTTTAAGTGATTCTTGAAGTCCTATTAAATGCAACTACACGAATAATAATACTTTAAGAGATAATTTTTTCAATAAAACATGGTTATATTTTACCATGCTGGGGGGAGGGGGAACTTCATCCCGAAAGCCCCGCCCTCCCTCCATATCTCGCTAAAATATAGAGAGGAAAATATATATTAGAAGACGTTACCCAAACCATGACAAACCTGTTTTAATAGGAGTTCCTTAACGGATGTGAAATGCACCCCCCACTACTCCCTTATGACCTTTGTTACAATGTGACAAGTCTATTATTTTCGGAAAAAATAAGACTCATTACCAACTATATCTATAACTGAACATTACCTTAATTTAAATTAATTACATCGTAAGAATAAATTGATATCTTTACAACCTTAAAGTTTCCTAAGGCTTGCTGGACAATCCATTCTAACCACACTAGTAATTCGTACGTTATTGTAAGAAGAAAGCATGTATGAAAAAAAAAAGTTACACATATATGAAAGTAATGTATTCTACAATATTGTTTATTTTTAATGTCGATACATTTTTGTACTATTACATTGATCATTTTTCATTTCCATAATGACCTTAAAAATACCCTGATAGATTCGAGATAAAATAAAAAATTAAACATTTCATGTAATTGTTGAAACTTAATTACTTACAAAGCTAACTAAGAAACCATATGTTACAATTGTTATGCACAAATTTAATAGCAAGATAGCGAGTAGAGTAAAAGAAAACTTGAACAGGAAGCGTTTTTACCCAACCTTGTTTAAAAGGTGTACCCTCTTATGGAATTCTAGATTGAGGTCAAGCGGAAAGGAATCGAAATTTATTTACGCGACCTTCAGAATATTTAATTGATTTCATTTATAATAGATGTTAAGTTTCTAAGAGTATCTTTATTTTTATTAATTTAGTGAGAAAATATTAAACCTATAATTAAGTTTTACTGAGGTTAGTACAAAGTTATCTTCTGTTTCTTGGATTTACGAAAGATGTGGTTTATTTGAATTAATAATATTTAACACCTTTAAAATATTAAAGGTTGTTTTTGCAACTTTTTAGCTGTCTTAGGCACCAGGTACCAGTTAAAATGACGAGTGTTTGCAAACTCCCCTTCAAGGATAGAGTACAGGAAGATATGAATACTTAATATAATATTCATAATTGGTAAATGGTTTACTGCCATGGATAATGAAGAGAAGAATAGTTGGGGTGGTCAGTCAAAAAAGAAGGCAAAAATAAATGATAATATTTATTTTTACATATGCCGACGTTTCGACCTGAAGTTCAGGTCTTCATCAGGGCTGAGAAAATAACCAGATAACAAGGTATGAGAAACATAAGTAGTGATGGTAAAAAAATATAAAGACAATAAAAAAAATAAAAAATAAAGTAAAATGAAATTGTTAGAATAATGACAATAGTGAGAACTATTTTTTTTTTCTCTTTATATTTTTTTACCATCACTACTTATGTTTCTCATACCTTCTTATCTGGTTATTTTCTCAGCCCTGATGAAGACCTGAACTTCAGGTCGACACGTCGGTATATGTAAAAATAAATATTATCATTTATTTTTGCCTTCTTTTTTGACTGACCACCCCAACTATTCTTCTCTTCATTAATTTCATCAGTTTCTGCTGGAAAAGTGATGCTCAGTAATATCGACATTTTAATAAAATAATGTCGTAAATACAATGGAAGTGCATCCAATAGCGTGCCATAAAAAAAAATCAGGTCATAGCCGCAGTCCGTTCAGTAACGGATTAAAAACCGCACCTTACATTCTTAAAGCGTATCTAGACAAATTGGTATTGGACTCTAAAAACATTTTATCGAATGGGACCCTCATCGCATCAGAGTTAAGGAGCTGTCGTTTAAAGCCTTGAGTACTACTTGAAATAAACTTTAATAAAGACATGATATTCGTTCAGCACTTACTTTCCACAAAAAAACTTCATAACACCCGATCGCTAATCGATACCAGTTTCTCTTTACAGAGATATTATATAATCTCTATTTGGATTATCTCTGACCTACGATGAACAAACTGTTTTACCACGAAATCTGAAGTTGACGTCCACACTCATGGAAAACATTTTTCTAACTTTTATATAATCCGTAAAGTGTGACGGCCACATTACTCGCTCAATGCATATAATTGAAGAGTTTGGCAAATATTTGCCATAAGTATGGCCGTATCTTAAGGGGCTTAGTAACACAGTATTAGACCAGAAAAAAGAAATATACCTTACATAATTGTTTTAGAAATTGCTAAATTCGAGAACTTTTCAATGTCCTTTTATATGTGTGACGACTTAGAAAGGCAGTACCTTAAGAAAATACTTCCCCACCGTTGAATCTCGGTTACAGGCGAAATGGGTCCTCCCGGACTATTGGGTTTCACAATTTCTCACGGAGCATGGGGGTTTCAGAGCTAAACTTCATGGCTTCGGACAGGATATAGATCCCCACTGCCCTGCTTGTGGTGTTCCGGAGACTGTTGAGCATGTGGTCACGGTCTGCACTGCTTTCGACGAATTAAGAGCTAGGTTAATGAGAACCACGGGAATTTACGTCCTCGCTGAGGAGAAGTTTCCTCAGTTGGTGAGTGAAAAAAACTTCCTGCGGTTCAAAGAATTTATAAATGCCTGGAAGACGGCGGTTGGTCCAGTTCACTTCAACCTAGGTGCCCGCAGAAGAAGAGGACCGGTACCAGGAAGACCTCCGGATTCGGGAAGCCAGGCCTAATTTGCTGAAGAATGTGGAAAAGTAGAAGAGCTAGCTGTGTGCACAGCTTAGAATTTTGTAAACCGATATTATATCAGTAGTGTGTTATTATGCATTAATGCTTAACATCACACTACTGCATACACCCGTGTTGCCCTGGTGCCATGGGAGGGTGGAAAACAGATTAAAAAAAAATGTCCTTTTATATGGCTATTGATAACCTCACAGACAGTCGTAGCAGGAGAATTTATTGTGGTCTATGCGTTTAACGTAGACTAGTCAAGACTTGGAGTGCCATGTATTGTAGTTCCTCTAAGACCACATAAAGGTTCCATAAAAAAGGAATACTTTTGAGAAACTCAATGAAAAAAGACTTTTCAAACAATTTGATGTTTCTGATTTTCCTAAGTACTGGTGGGACAAAACGTCAAAGTATCGATTGAGCAACGAGTACTGGCACTGATGAGAGGAACTGGTCCTTTTTGCCAATCCCTGACGGCTACCTTAAGGTTGCCTCCGCGTACGTATCAGAGTGGGAATGTTGTGGGCGGGGTGGCCGAACAGACTAACGCGTGTGCACAGCACCGCCGTCGCCGGGCAACCTGATATAGAATAGAATAGAAAATAATTTTATTCTGGGACGAAGTCCCTTCAGAATAACAAAAAAGTACAGAAATTAAAATTTTACATCTGGCCAGATAAAAACAAACATAAAAAGTAAAGATAAAGATAAATCAGTATAAAAAATATATATATATATATTAGTTATACATAATATATACAAAATCACATAAAATAATCTATATACAAAACTCTCGAAAGCATACTAAGATACTTAAAACTATGTACAATGGTAAAATATAAATAAACCCTTTTAGAAAAGATACAAAAAAAATAAATAAAGGTAAATTCTTCCTAACAGTAAAATCTGTTTTCCTGTTGAAAAAAAATATAAAATAAAAAATATGTTATTTTACATAAAAGGTTAGCTGGTATCTGACTGTTTTTGAAACAGGAATTGGAATAGGAGGGTTTTGAATGTAGATAGGGATAAAGAATGTCGGATTTTGATAGGAAGGGAATTACAAAAATTAACAGAGCTAGCAATAAAGGAGTTTTGGAACGAGGCAGATCTGTGAGAAGGAATGTAAAGGTCGGAAGGTCGAGATCTTGTGGAGAGGGAGTGGATTGAGGACTTGAATTGGAGAAGATTGTAGGCGTAGGAAGGACGATGATTGTTGATGATATGATAGAGGAATGTACCTAGGAAATATTGTCTTCGAATGGAGAGGAAGAGCCACTCTAACTCAGTGTAGTGGTGAGAGGCATGGTAGTATCTCGGGGCACCAATTTTAATTACAATAGATATATGAGACAAAATGATAAAATATAGTCACCAGTTCACGTTCCGGTGCCAGTGGAGTCATTTAAATCCCCGCCCACACTCCCTAGCCAGGGAATGCCACGCATAGCCTTAAAGGAGAGGAACGGGAGGATCCAAGAAAAAAAAGTGTGAATGTCACGATCCATTTCCCGGGGCCGCCGAGAAATGAAAAGATACCGACGACCCAGGTGGGAAGAGAACACACAACGTTCATAAACCATGCACTCTGGAACCCAACATACGCCATCCCGTTCTCAAGTAACTAGGTAAAGGGATTATTTCAATTTTCAACCTCATCGTTTTTGAAGTGAAAATTCACAATATTTCTTTAGGCGCGTTTTGCACTTTTTTTCGTGGGAAGTATATTAGATTGATCCGTCAGATTTCCAAAGTGTTAATGCTCGGGTAAACTCGACTAATTGAAATGTTTTTACATAAAGATTAAAATATCTTTGAAACTGAAAATCGGACATGCATACTGTAAGGAAGGAAATTGTTCAGAACTTCATCCTCTCTGTAGTAGGCTATGATTCAAAATTTTATCTTAACACGACGCCGTGTTAGGGAGGCGAAAAGGAAAAATAGTGTCGAGAACCAAATGATAACGAGTTTAGTTGAACATATGGATTAAAATATTTCAGACACTAAAATTCAGACCTGAATGGATTAAAATATCTCAGAAACTAAAATTCGGAACTGCATACTTTCAGTGAAGGAATCGTTCAGCATTTCATCCTCTCTGTGATGTGCTATTATTAAAAATTGTGTCTTAACCCAACACCGTTTCAGAGAGTAGGAGAGGGAAAAAGATAGGGTCCATAACCAAATGATAACGAGTTTTATTGAAGGGATAGATTAAAATATCTCAGAAACTAAAAATCGGACCTGCCTACTATCAGCGAGGGTATAAATATTCAGCATTTCATCATCTTTATGAGGAGCTATTATTTATAATTTATATTTCATATTATTAATCTTGCCTTGTTGAAGTTATGTTTTCACTTCTATCGTGTGGTCTAAGCACACGTTAGTTTTTTTTAAACGTCTTTGAAATCAAATTTGCTTAAAGGAGTCCTTTTTCATCGAGTTTCATAGTGGCATTCCTTTTTGAGGGAACGCTCAAGTGGAGTTAGAGGAATGATAATGCATACCAGACTCGCCAAGAATGATCTACGGAAGTCATTGATGTACTGATTTTTTCTGACAAATTATCACGTTTTGCTTTAGAAATTATAGACAATAGATTTATTTTTACAGCTTAAAACATGAAATAAATTTGATAAATACTGTACTCAAGACGGTGGTGTTGACGCCCGAGAATCCGACCTGGGAGTGTTGGGGATTTAAAGAGAGGTTGGGGGAGAAATATGAATATTTTGTTTATAACAGATCCATACTTTCCCTATACCTGAAGAAAATGTTATTCCGTCAATATCTTTCCTCCCACCCTTATCCTATCTTAGGATCAATAAGGGTTGTGACGCCAATGGGATTCTAGGCAGCGGTTATGCTACTATTTCTAATAATGTTCTATATTTATTATACAATTATTTTTATCAATCAGTTTATTGTTTAGAATATTATAACAGTTAGAATATTAAAGCGAAAATCAGAATGCTATGCAGACATTTGTATAAACTGTGCAAAGGTCTTCAATTCTCTCTGGCAAGATACTTAATTCAGTTTCGATTAAAAGTTTGGCCATCAATACCTCATAGACAGTGCAACTGACTACGCCGTGTTTAGGACGTTGTATCTGGAACATGGGGGATTGTTTCCGTTCCATCTTTAGAAAATTTCAATCGAAATTTCCTTATCTCAGTGAGGACTTGATAGGCCTAACATTATTCTAGAATCCATCTTACATCCAACCATGACCTAATGATTAGTAAGCCACTGGGGGTTCCATTCTATTCTTCATTACTTCTTAAATCATCATTTATTATTTGGAACGTACGATAAATTATTCTGCCAATGGAAGATAAAAAAAGTGATGAACGAATATTATAACAAATAATTGATGTTACCTTAAAATTATATTAAACAAGGTGTCATTTTAATTACGCTTCAGAGTACCACTGCCAGTTTTGTTTAAAACGTATCATCGGCAAAATCATGTGTGGGTATATTAGTCATCAGATGTAGCGGTTCTTAACCATACCTGAGTACTGTCTGAGGCCTAAAATTCGTTTTCACAAAACACTTATGATACGTACAATATTATTTTATGTTTGTAGTAGTTACCATGCCTCGCTTCAAAATAAAGATGAATACCAATTTCATCGGTAAAAGTGTGATAACAATTTTTTTAACTTTTATACTACTGATATTTAATTCATTAAACGTTTTCTGTCTCTCTTTTAAAAGTTGGAATTTTACTGTTACGTGGCTTCTACCAGCAAATTTCTTGCTCCAATGTCGGTGATTAATTGATCGAGTGTCATAAGCTCCAAAGTAGTTTCAAGTCAGTCATCCATCGGTTATTTCATACTCCAGAAGCTGGAGAATCTATACACGTAGTTGGTTGGGGGTTGCAATCAATGTCAGCAATCTCCAAGCAAATTCCCGTAAGCAAATACAGTCAACCATTTCTCTACCATTAAAAATAGAAATGAAGTAAATTCATTAAAATTAATAAAACCTAAGGATTATATTAAGTATAAGACATTAGTATCACCGAACAGATGTTCTTCATAAATTAAAATTCTTGTAGTTGAATGAAATAAGGTTAATTCTGACTGTAACAATTTTATGAGTTAAATTATTATTAAATATGTACTAAGTAACTAGGTACTAAAAAAGATGTACTTTTTAAATCCTAAAATTTGTACGAATTCGATTAGTTATCGACATTTATACCGGAATGATTTGCATATGTAAAAATAAGTAAATAATTAAATGAGGATGAGTGTGACCGAAAAATAAAAGAAACATTTTCTCATATTTTTATATGTCGTCACAAACTCTTCAGATGCAGTTGGGAGTTTTTTTAAACAAATAGATTAAACATTCAACGGGTTAGATTATTTTGTACTCAAATGGCCATTTATCATACTCGAACAACAGTTGTTCCCATCATGTATGCTTTAAAAAGTCAACTAAACCGAAAAAAGCATGCGGTTTTGAAATGAATATACACTTTCCAGTTGTTTTGGGTGACATTGCTGTCGCAAACCAAATAAATATATTTCCCTAACACGATGTCAAATAAACAGTGAGATAGACATATGCTTAAAAACGGTTCAGCAAAGAAGGTAAGTGACAAAAAAGTATAATGATGCGGATTTCTTATATTTCTGCGAGCTCTTTCATGACTTATGGATAAAGAATTGTCTGATAGAGCACATTAAACTTTGAAAAGTATATTATCCTAATTTTTCCATGGATGAAACAATTCTTTCTCATCACTGAGATATATGGAATTAATTGTTTTAAATTAGAGAAACCTCATTGTTTAGTCAGCTTGCCTTTTTGGCAATGTTTTCTCTTTAAAGAGGTAGCTTATCACTTACAATTTTTTGGAAAAGTTTATCGTCAAACGCTTGAATGGGAACTATCAAAATCTATCTATTTTCTTACTTTTTAAACTAATAAATCTATTTAGTACAATGTTTTAATTTCCTATTAGAAATTATAGTTATTTGGATGGTTTTATTGGATATAACTAATCGAAATATGAACAAAGTTTGATGGCTAACCTGCTCACCTACCTTACCAAATGGACAACTGGTTGAAGTGCAATCTTTAGAGTATTAGTGTTTTCTTTTTAATTAAAAATCCAAATTTTATAGTCTTATTAAATAAATTTTGCAAATTTATTCTGTTATGTAAATTATTTTCATTGGTAAGTTGATTGTGCTATAGATGTCAATTACGTTATTTTTCAATGATAAAAAGTGTTACTTGTATTGGTGTGTGACTATTTCAAGGAAACGAACTTATGCATAGCCTTTTATTTAGTCGAAATAAAGACCTCATTAAAATATCGGTTGTGCTATTAAAATAAAGAAGGGGAGTTGGTGTAAATTAATTTTATCTGTGCAGTATGATTTTTTCCTTCGTCATTTTAATACATCATCTTGGTACTAAAAAGTTTTTTTCATTTTTGAATGTACTGTTTTAGAAAACATTTACTAGCATTTCAAACTGCTAGCTGTGGGATTTGTTTGCTATTAAAAATGAGGCATACCTCAGAAACTTGGCTTATTTCCCAAACCTTCCTTGAGCCAGGATTGAACAGCAAATAGGACACCCATGTAAATCAATTGTAAGTTGCATTTATATTTATGTAATTTGTAGGAAATTATGTGTTATGATAGTTTTTATTATTTGATAGTATACTATTTTGTGTAATTGTGTTTTTATAGGTTATATCAATCTGGTTGTTGTGTAATTACCCTGTGATATTTTCTCTTTTTGAAGTTAATTTAATTATTTTAAATTGTGAATCCCTTTTATACAAACTGATCAAATTCATTTCTGTGGTATTATAGTTTTATCAATTATTTTTGTGATTTCATGAATTTATTGTCAATCATTTTAGTGATCTTGTAGTTATTACATTTATTTTTTAATTTCATCAAACTAATCAATGAAATCTGGGTTATCTTGAATTTAGAAAAGAATTATCAATTTATGGCAATGATATTAAATGTTCCCATTACTTTTTGGCATGTTGATAACTGCAGTATTAAGGGTTATTATTATGTTAAATGCAAGGAAGCCCTTTTAAAACGGTTAAAATCTTATTTATCCTGTTTCCATGTCATATTATCTTAAGTGTGACCAATTATGATAACTATGATTGATTTGAAAGATTTAGATGAGTCTTATTTTGTATCCTATGGTTACTGTTGTTATTGATATCACACCTTTTATTATTAAATATGCCATATTTTCTTTTGTGTAGTATTAATGTTATGTATCAAGTGGTTTGTTCCAATCTTAATACCTTACAGAGAAAGAATTAAATGTATAAATATACCACTTCTTATAGCTATTAACTTTTTATATGTTTTCCTTTTTATTAATGTCCTTACTGTGAAAATTTACTGTAAATTATGTTAAATTCAAGTTTTTCTGTTGAAGCTGATTTATTGATAAAAAGAAACACTAAAGTAAAATTAATTTTGAAATATAAGATTTATTCCTATTATTTCATTTCCATGTTTTCCAATATGATTAAAGTATCTCATATTATAGTTTTTGTGAATTTTCGTGGAGCTTTAATATCCCAATATTACATTTAGAATTAATTGATATCGGGTAGCTACTTTGCAGTGTATAACCATGATGGAAGGTTGCAATGTTGGTTATCCAGCTTTAGTTGTAGTCAAAAGGTGATACTGTCAGCATTAGGTTCTCCAATCGTACTTTTCAGCACAAAAAAACCGAGTCTTACGAGTTCGTTACCGCGGGCAACGGAAGTTTTTATTACGATAATCCAATTACTATTTAATAATTACTTCACAGGAATGGCGCTAATGTTTCATAAACTTTTTTGTGGTCTCAAGTTCGGGTATTAAGTAAACTGAGCCATGCCCCCTTGACTTTTACGGTAATTAATTTTTTGTTTGTAAAAACGTGGTTTAAGATTATGAAATTCATTTTTTGCATTTGTGTGTCTTTCTAGCAACTTGGAGATGCTTTTTTATTCATTTCTTATTCATTTTAGTAAAGAAGTAGATACCATCTGAAATCAAAGAATTGTTTCTATCTTACAAGATTAGTCAATAAATGTCATTGATTGTGTTTTTATTTAACTGAGTGTTCGTAATTTAATAAATAGTTATAAAAACTAGTTTAAAAATAATTAAGGTATCTCAAATCTTACCTATTTATTTACTTATTCTTTTTTCATAGTATGTTTCTTATAATCTTGATTGTAAAGGTTTCCTGAATTGAAATTAACTTAAATTTTAAATCAGTATTTTTGTTTTTTTACATTTTTATACTTATCAAAAAAAAAAAAAAAAAAAAATATATATATATGTATTTATCATTGGTTTGTATGAAATTTATTGTTACAACTCTGAGCATTCTATATCACCTCTTCTAGTCTTGAATTTATTTAAATACTATTGTTAAGAGTAGAAGTACAATCTATGTTTTGATTACCTTTTCCGGATCTAATAACTTACATGGATAATTTATTTTGGTAGTAGTATATCATCTCCCACCTAAGTTTTGATTTCGGTTTCATAATTTATATTTTAATTAACTGAAGGTACAATAAATTGACTATGTTCCAGTTTTGGGATAAAAAGAAAAAAAATAATTGATTTGATCTTCAACTCTGAGCTCACTCTAGATATTTATAAAATTGCTAGTGGTATTTGTCCAGTTTAAACAAGGGATTATAAAACATTGCCAGTTGAGCTCTAATAATGGTATTAGTTCCACTTTGCTACTCCAAGATGTCAGCCAGTTGCAAGATCACGTCTAACACACATTTCGAAATTCCTGAAAATATTCAAATGTGTTTAAAAGTAGATAGAGTTGACTGACCCCCAACTCAAGATAGTAAATTATCTCCAATTTAGGAAGGCAATTTATTCTCAACTGAATCGATTACAGAAATAACACATGACAATATTACCATTTTAAAACCTTACAAAAAACTACTTTATCTTAAATTCTTATAAACGAAAATCTAGAAAAAAACATCTGTAGACAATAAATCTTGACACTGTTTATACAATATGTTTATAAATTAATGTATTGTATAAATTTGTTGATAAAGCCACATTTACATTGCATACAATGATGATGTAAATTTATGACTTGGACCGAATTCAGAACATATTGAATGGGAATCTCAAATCTCTTCGAAGTTGAAATTGAGATACAAATTTTGAAAGATGGAAGAGTGATTGGGATAATAGCTGACAAACATTTTCCCTTGCTAGAAAGAGAGCATTATATTCTAAGCAACTTTTGGAAGTCAAGATAGTTTAATCTTATTCGTTTGATATAAACAGGATTGTCAATAAGCAACTACTTTCTGCATGCCTTGGGAATCAGGGGATACTGTGCTTTGTTTGATCTTGAAGTGAACTGCCATCTTCGAGTAGCGAAACTGAACTAGCACCCCAATTATGATTTATTTACAATATAATTTGTGCCTGTGGCTTGGTGCTGAAGTGTCTAATCGCTCTTATTTTGGCTTAAAGCTTTAAACCTAAAAAATAAAGCTTGGGTTCCTAAATTTTTGAGTTATTTCAAATAATCATTTGAACTTAAATGGTACTATTTAAATTTGCATTTATATAAGAAGTTTTTAAAGGAGTCTTAGAAACAACTCCAACCAAGTTTAGCTCTCTAGTTTCAAGCCACATATTTAAATAATGCAATATGTTTATAAATTAATTGCTATGATCCAATCAAAGGTACAGCCTCACTCATGACGAACATTTGCCCAACTGTTCAATATTCTGTCTTGTGTAGTAACCACACTACTGAGCCAATATGGATTATTGACAATAGAAATATTTTCTAAGAGTTGAGGTTACACCTTAATTTAAAGTAACACATATCAAAATAAATTGATTTTATTAGTCTCAATATTGTTAAAATTATGTTTTTTTAGGTTTATTTTAATAAAAATTGTGTGAAATTGAAATCAACATCCCTGTGAGGAGATAAAATACTAGTATTATCTCTTTTAAGAGTTATTGTTATAAGAACATTTTATTAATTTACTAATTGCCGCTGAATCGTATTCTTCCTGTAGTTGTTCAATATTGAAAAAAGTAAGTTATGTTAATAATTTTGGGTTGATGAGTTTTTTATTTTATCAGCTTTTCATTACAATATTGAATTCAATTTTATAATTGCTCAAAAGAACTCCAATTTCTTCTTTCATAGCTAAGAACAAGTTAAAGTATAATAATATTAGCTTCAGTATGATAGTTTCACTTTTGAAACATCTTGTACTCTTATATCAATGCAGCTTGTTATATCACAAATCCAAATATAGTGTAAATTTTATTAATAAAAAAATTGATCAATTACATTTTATTTTATTTTTTAATCTGTTTTAGTTGTATTAATGTAGATCTTATCTTAATTTAGTTATATGCTGGTGTTTGAGGATGTAATTTTACATAAGTTGAGCAAAGGGTAGAGAATTAAGGATTCTATTTAATCTGTGGTCTTCAAATATTTATTCTTTCCTTCTTAAAAATTGTTTAATGTAATCGCTGTTGATTTTATTTTATAATATTCAATAATCAACCTTTGTAGTTGTCCAAGAGGTTTCATGTTTCAAAATACATAGAATCCGAAAAAAAAAAAAAATCCATCTATGTCTATGACTTTTCTCTGAGGCCACTGAACTAATTGTTTGGAGATTTGGTATCAGTGTCAAAGGACATCGACAAATGAACCTTGGAACTCAGCATTCCTGTCTGCCCTATTTTAACTTGGTGGCCAAAAAACCTGTGCTGGTGTAGACTGTAGACTGTAAGATATACCGGTTTTAATAGAACTTGGCTAAAGCTTTCTTGGAGAGCTTTAAAGTTATGTATGTCATATACTTCACCAAAAAGGTTCTGGAAATAAAGTTACGAGTGGTAAAATTTTCCAAATGACTTATAAGAATAAGATTTCACTTATTTGTTGATGTGTGCTTATTTAAAAGTTTATGAAATAAATAATTGTTGAAATTGGATGATTTAGTACAAAGATATTTTGTTCTAAATACTTACCACATGTTCTAGTGTAAAGCTGATATCCTTTGTTTTGGTTTTTGATTTTTGGAAAGTCTTACATTAACTAAAGCAATTGAGATTGTCTACATTTCTTAGCAAATTACTAATGAGAAAAAAAAAATTGTACTTAACCAATATTAGGATTTATCTTTTATTTATTTGCTCTGAGTGACAAGGAAATTAGTGTTACGTTTGATACATAACTATTCCAAAATAAACCATTGTGTAATAATTCGCTACATTTTGTCTTATGAATTTGAATTGTTTGATGTTAGCTGTCATTTTGATTTTTAGTTTCCTTATCATTCTAGGCAAAGGTGGAAAATTCAATATTAAAATATCTTTTACTAAATGCACATTTAATTTTATTTCCATTACATTAGCTGATGGCATCATCTCATCCAGCTTCGTTTCAAAACTAGAATCAACTGTAAAGTGAATAAATATAGGACATTTCCAACCAATATAATATTTAATATTAGGTGCTGTTAGAAATTCTTTATCTCTTAAGTCTAGTAGAGTTTATTAGAGCTTTATCTATGAGGTTAGGTCTTAATTAAATATGGATCTTCTAGATTTATATTTTATCTACTAATACTGTCAATCTGAATTGTGACTTTTTAAGGTGTCCATATTACATTAATTGTTTATATATCTTCTTAATACTAGTGTGACATCATTGGTTGAATTATAAAAACAAGGCTTTAATTTTACAACACTAAAAGTTTTTTTAACAAATGCATTACTTATACATTATCTTTTTTTATAACAAAAAACCTTTTTTTTTGTACTGTACAATATTGTTCTCCTGACATTTGTCAAGCTGATTCATTCCATAATTTCTTATTTTACAAAATGATCAATGACTAATTTCTTATGAAAATTTAGCAGGAGAAGAGGTGGGTTGTATTTTAAGATGAAATGTTTTGGAACCCTAAGGCTAATTCTTACCGTTAATATCTTCCTCACCACTGAAAGAATAATGTTCAGTTCAAGTTGTTGATTCACAATTTAATTATTGAAGTTATCACAAGTAATTCATCAGAAATAAAAGTTTTTAATAATTGCAAAAGAAATTAGCATTTACCTTAGGATTGAAATGTATTTCACGCTGCTGAAGGCCTAAAGCTTGACTAAATTGTCAGCACACATTAAAATAATGCTTGTTACTCATAATGTTCTAGAAATGATTGACCATAGATTCTAATTTCGGTAGAAGTTATTCGGCGGTGCGGTCAATATATAAAGTACTATATTACATAATAGTATTTTATATGTTGATCGCACCCCCGACTAAGTTCTTTTGAAAGGCTTGTTATTGTTGAGTAATTTCATTTATGATACCATCTCCCAACGAAAATTCTTATTTTCTCATACTATTTAATCTGTGGTCAACAATACATCCGCCACTATGAGAATGTAATTAAATATTTTGAAGGCACACAAAAAAAAAATCAATCAATTTATTGTGGTAATACTAAAACGAACTGATATAAAATAAATCTCTAATTGAATGCTTTTTCTTACCCTTATTGGCAATCATCGATTTTGATGCTAAACTGCAAGTAGTTACATTAATTTATTCGTAAATTTGGGTGAATTTTTTTTTTCTCTGGACTCTTTATTCTTAATTACTGGATATTTGTTTTGTTTTTGATTGGCTGATATCAAAGCAGGAGTATTATGTTCCTTTCCATACAATCTTATTGACTGAGATTATTAATTCCTTAACTGATCAGAAAACTAGTAAGAGACAATTCCTGAAAGTCACTTAACCTATAACCTGAGAAAGGTTAATAAAATTTTCTAATTAATGTGGGAATGCCAAGATTAAATTTTTGCTGCCACCTCCAAATAAATATCAGCAGACTATCAAGATTCTAAAATTCTATCAGTATTGACTGGAATAATAGTTAAACAACTTGTTCTTTGACAGATGTATGGGTATATAAATGTTATTCAAAATTATTGTATTTATTTATTTTTTTTATCTTATTCAATGATAGTTAAAAAAATACCTTACTTAATTTTAAGTAGTGGTCTATTTTTTAGTGATTTTGAAAACATAATAATTGGGTTCAATTATATTATTTATTATTGGCAGCTCAAAAAACCCTTAAATATTACTTATTGCAATCTAACTAGGAATTTTTATTTCTCACAATTATTGTCTTCAATTCCAGAATCTGCATATGTTCATAGCTACCTATCAAACATATTTTTCTAAGCTTGGCAGGTATCTAGAGTAAAGATTAGATTTATACCAGGTAAGGTGTCCCAATTTGGTAAAAAAAAAATGATTAATGCATGTATTGTAGATTTATCATACATGATTTATACATCTGATAATATTATTCATGATCCCATAAGAACTGAACTTTGAAGCCGATAATGCTGAAAATTATAAATTCATTTTTTGATTGCTTTTGAAATTTTCCATAAATAGCTTAGTATGAGTACAATGTTAAAACAATTTGGACCAAGCATCCTAGCCAAGCTAAGGCAAATAGTTTATAGGAAGTAACAAAATCGATATTCTTTTTCCAAATCTTGAAAAACTCTTAAATATTAGTAGTCTATAGTAATTCAAAAAAATTAAACTGGCCTGGATATGGATGGATTCTTAGATTTTTAAAAAAATCATAACTTCAAGACAACTCCACAGGCCCTCATGACACTTCAAAAATGTCACAATGTACAAAAATGTACATATGGATTTAGGGTTCCTTTATACTACATTGAATAGTGCAAAACCTGATCTCTGTATATAAATTAAAGTCAGAGATATAAATTAAAAGTGATGAAGGTTTTTTTTTTTCTGCCATATTAATACATAAAACGTAAAAGTTATTGAGGTCAGTTGGAAGAGTAATAATTAAGCTTTCCAAATGATATATTAACATTGAATTCAGAGAAAATCCTGAGGAGTTTTGAATACTTATTTTCTTTAAAAAAAAATTGACCCACTTCACTGGAAGCAGTTTTTATTTTTATTTTTTATTTTTTTTATTGGAAATAATGTTTTCTTATCTTGGAAAAAAAAAAATTGATTGGTGTATACTAGTGATATGGTTATAACTTTTAAAACTGTGCAGAGCAAAAGGAAAAAACAATAACATAATAAATATCTGAAAGTATACAAAATATTTTTTTTCTTTTGGTGATCCTATGTCTGTAATATCTCCTTGTTAGCAATAAGAATAAGTTATTGTTTTATAATGAAAATGTCTTCTAGTGCTTAGAGATTATTTTTTATTTTCTTTATTGACAAATCAAAATAAACTTATATTTTATAATAAATATATAAATACATAATTGTTGCCAAAGAGTTCTAAGATTTCAATTTAATTCAATCCTGTAATATTCAATGATATTTTAATTGATATTTCAATTATTGATCACTATGTATTGATTTTATTGTTTGATGTTATTCATACTCTTTTATTGAAGGTTTAAGAATATCGGGAATTGATATTTCAAAATGTTGATATATTTTTTGTATATATCGATATACTTTTTCAATATTTGCATATCTAATTGGAAGGAGAAACGTTAAACTTCTCACATTAAGTGTTTCATTGGCAAGAAAATTGACATATTTGTAACTCAATAACTGTTTCTTAGCAAACTTAGAACACTATAGTTACTCTAATGTCTTAGCAAGTGATTCTGATTCAATAAGTTTGTTCGATAGAGAGCTGTTTGAATAACTAGAAGCTGCTTTTAAAGCTTTTGTGTGAAATTGCTCATTTGTCACCAAACTTCACTTTCCTTAATGTTCTATTTTTTCTATTAACATTTATAAAAGTTTGTTGAGGTACTAAAATTAAAAATAAAATCAAAGTATCACTGTATTTAGTTTTATTTAGTATTTATTTAACTTCCTCATAAAGACATTTTTTTTTTCCTTATCAGTTACTTCTACAAAATGGCTACGGGTCGATGTCAGTCTTCGGGTGTCAAGCAGACAGAGCTAGACCAAATATGGGATGATCTTCGGCAAGGTATTGAACAAGTATACAAGCGACAGTTTATGTCGAAAACGCGGTACATGGGCTTATACACGTATCCTTTCATTATTTTTTTTATTATTTTGTATATTTATTGAAATGATAATACTTAATTATAATTTGATATTTTTGTTTATATTGGTGTATAAAAATTAATTTTATTAATACTTGACATCATTATGTGATCCTTAATAAACTTGTTAGACATGTATACAATTATTGCACAAGTGTTCACCAACAAGTAAACAGATCTACGACTAAAGGGAAAAAAGGCCAGGTAAAATATTTTTATTTTATATATATATATATATATATATATATATATATTAGAATAACTGGTAATATATAAATCAATATAAGCTTTTGCTATTTTGTAAAACTCCTAAACACCTCATTTTATCAGTCCCAATGTGAAACCAAGTAACTATCATGTCACAACTTTTCACAAGATGCCAAAAAATTTATTTTTAAATAGTGGTACCTGTAAATAGCAATTATATTTTCAAGTAAAATAACATAACATTTGTTGTAAATAAAAATAAGAAAAGAAGCAAATTTTAAGGGCCTCTCTGTCTATCACTCTACTCCCATCATTCAATTTTTTATTAACAAAAAGTGATTCACACTCCTGTAGTTCATTTTCAAAACTATTCCGAACTCTTAATTAGTACAATACTAGCTAATATTAATAAACATTATCTATGAATATTATGAAAGTCACAATCAGAAGGGTGAAATTAGCAACTTTATTTGTTAAATATTATTTAAGTCTAATTCATAATTTTTATCTGGACTTCTCATCGAATAAAATACAAAATTGGTATTTTATATTTGTATTCTTCTAATATTTCAATTTATGGATTAATATTATTTTATTATAATTATTATTGAAATAGTGGAAACTGTATAAATGCTCTTATTATCAATTATTAATCCTGTGGAAAGATATATTTCCAATTAATTAATATTTATCACTGTGGATTGATTGTTGACTGTAGTGAATAATTGAAGAAAAGGAGGGTTGGGGTGATTAGTCAAAATAAATAATTATATTTTAAATAATATAAAAAATTTAGATTAAAATTTATTTATAAATTAATATTATATTTATAAATAAAAAAAAGCTTTATATAATATAATTATTTATTTTTACTATTTTTTATTTTGACTGATCATCCCAACCATCCTTCCCTTTAATAAGTTTCATATTTTAAACACTATTAATTGTTGAAAAAATATTAATAATACTTTATTTTCTGACCAAATACTTTTTTATTATTATTAGAGCTCAGACTAAAAACCATGCGAAAACTTTATACTCCATCGTTTCACTCCATTGGCTTACCACACTTATGGTGGGTTGGAGTGATTGGATTACTATGTGGCCTGATGGAGCTCAAGGTTGATGAAATTCTATATGTTCTATTTTATTTTAAAAAATCAAAAGAGAATTTCACATCGACGATTGTTCGAATTTCCTTTTGCCTCGGGGCAGTGGAGTGGTGTGATCGTCAGTCGCCAATTCAAAATCTACTTTAACTAAATCTAATCTAAAATTTAATCTACAATCATGCTTACTGAATTATTTTATGTTAATTAATTTTTTTTCTACTTCAGGTCACTGGAGGTGCCCAGCTTGTGGGATTGGAATTATATAAATGTTTAAGAGATTTTTTGAGAAACTATTTAGTAAATTTACTTAAGGTAAAACCTCAGTGTTTATTTTATTATTCTTTTAATTGCAATAATTTAAAAAATATAGATTTATCTTTCTTAAGAAAGCAATGATTATTAAACTCGTTGAATCAATTAAAATAAAAGTTGATTGTTTTAGCTTTCTCTTGAATATGAATCTTTTGCAATTTGGAATAAAGTTTGTCTCATGCCAGCTTTTCATGAACTGTTTTCAGTAATTTTAACGTTATTTGTATATTGATTAAATTAATATTTATATTTGCTTTGTTTTCCAAATAATTTTAGTCAAGATTTGATATATTGTAAACATTATCATTTATTATCAGTTCTGATTTGATACTTATAATGAAGAAACTGTTTGCATATAAATAGATTGCACAGAATTGTGTTGGTTATCTACTAGAGTATGCTTTATACCTTGACAAAATATTTTAATGTTTTACAAGCTGCTTTTAATTGATCAAATGAGGCTTTCAGAGCTGAAGTATATAAAACAAAAATGATAATAAGTTGTTTATTAATATTGTTATTAAAATTGTTATGGTGTATATTTTAAAATCTGAAGTAAATGAAGTTCCTGCTATTGCTATTTTCTAAGAGAAACCATCAGTTAAGTTCTAAAAATCTCATAAAATTTACATGGAGTTGCCATTACTCTATTATTTACATAACTTTTTTTAAAAATTATTTCTAATTATATTATCTTGTTTAACCTTATAATTTTTACATGATTTATAAAAAGATTATTTTTATTATCAGTTTATTAATGAAATTAAATCATTTGTTCTTTACAGGATGGGATTCACTTGATGGATGAGGATGTTTTGCAGTTTTATACACGACAGTGGGAAGAGTACCAATTCAGTTCCAAAGTTTTGAATGGTGTTTGTTCATACTTGAACAGGTATGATTTTTTGTTTTAGCTAATATTTCACTGTAATTATATTTTGAATAAGTTTATAACCATTAAGGATCTTTATATTAGCCTAATTCAGTCCGTTTTCTCATTTCTTTAAATTATTTTGTAAATTTAAAAGAATTATGCAGTTCCCCAAAATTTCTTACAAGCCCACCTCTCGCACCTTCCCTGGGAGTGTGAGGTCACCCATCCTTACAACGTCTGTGGATTGACGCCACAGGTTGCTGAGCCCTGGATGTTATAGGAGCTGTCCCCTTATCATTCTTGGTGGTCTTATCCTTTATATGTTATCTGTCTCATCCTTTCTAAGATCATCCATCACATTCTCTTCCTTAAATAAGGGTCAATATATGTAGAAAGATCAAGTTATTTGAAAGTCTGACAGCTGAGCAATCATGTCCTTTTCTATTCTGGTGTTTAGAATCAAGAATTAAGAATACTAATTTAATTAAGTTAGGTTAAGACAAAAAAATTGGAAAGATATCAAATTTATATGTGGAATCACTCATAGTATTCAACTTTAATCAGAACTCAAAAATCAACCAGAATAAATTAAGCATAGTTTTCATTATAAAAAAAAATCATAAATATTCTCTCTCAGAAACTGATGTATTAATATTTTTTTATTCGACTACAATCAGCGCTTTTTTTTAGTTTGAAAACTCAATTCTAAAATTTTGGCAGCTTTGCTCTAACCTCAGATTTTCATTATGTTTTAAAGATATTATGAAGCTGTTTATTGATCTAGTACCGTACCTAATTTAAGTATGTTTGACTCTTTTTCAGATATTTACATTAAATTTGTAAACTGATTTATAATTAGTTGTAAGATTTTTTTAAGTATTTATATTTTTTTTCTAGACTTAATTGGCTAATATCATATTCAAATATTCCTTATATAAATATTTTATAAATCTTTTTTTCATCTTAGGCACTGGGTCAGAAGGGAATGTGAAGAGGGAAGAAAAAGTATTTATGAAATATACCAACTGGCATTAGTTACATGGAGAGATAACTTGTTCAAGCAGCTCAATCGGCAAGTATGTCATTTTGAACTACACAGTACAATATTTCATGAATATTGATTTACTTTCAAAGCTAGTATTTATTAAACATTTAGATAAATATATATATATACATATATATAATTTTTCCCAAAGGTTACAAATGCTGTATTGAAGCTTATTGAACGAGAAAGAAATGGTGAAACAATTAACACTAGATTAGTCAGTGGTGTTATCAACTGTTATGTAGAACTTGGTAAGGCTTACATAAATGTTATTTCATTTCTTGTTTTCATCTATTGCTAATTATAATATTTTATTTAAAATTTTAAACTCTTGAATGTTTTAAAATCTTAATTCTATTAATTAATATTTAATTCTATGGATAGGGTAGGGTAGAGTAGGGTTTTTAGGGTGATAAATTTCTAGATTATTATGCCTATTTAATTCTATGGGTATTTAAAATTTTCCTGACATGATCATGTAAAAGGCCATTAAGTCCTTAGAAGAGGTTATGTTGGTTTACTGGGCTTGCACTAGATATGACTCTATCTGAAGCTCTTCCTCCCTCCCTACCTTGTGTTACTGATACTTAAATGACTACTCAGCCCAATGAGGTATTGTTCCTCCTACTTTCCAGCAGTTTAATCATATTGATCGCCTTTTGCTTAATGTTTTTTAAGTATCATTTTCTGTCTAATGAAAAAACACTGATTACTCAATTTTTTTTTCCCCTAGGAATTCCTTTAATAAGTTTCCTCAACTGAACTCCTGGTTCAGCTTGCATCTCCATCTCTGCCTGTCTATCGTGACCTCTGTCAGTTCCCTACAAGCCATATCCTCCACCATTTTACCCTTCCATCTAACTGGGGGGTTCTTCCTCTCCTATCCTCTGCCTCCCAATCCGTAATTAGTTTTGGTATTCTATTTTCACCTATTTGTCTCACGTATCCATACCATCTGAGTATCTTTTCTTCTATCATCTCTTAAGATATTTTAAAATAAAGCAGAGGACTTGCAGCATTCTTGTTGTTCTCCTTTTCCATTTTGGAACTCATTCAATAATAATGGGCCTATTTTTATCTAGCACTTATTAATTCTGTGAATTTCATTAATTAGGCTCAGAATTCCTTTGCCAATATCAGTTTTCCTTAAGGACTCCCATAGCAGTCTGCATTGTACACTATCATATGCCTTTTTTAAGTCTGGCCTTTTTGTTTTTTCTCGTATGTTTCTCTAAAAGCTGATCAATAAGATATTAAAATTACAATGCAATAAATTATGAAGGCACAGTATTGATCCTCTAAAAATATTTCTAAAATTGCAAGACACAGAAACAATTTTTTTCCAGAAAGATAGGAATTAAAATGTGAGAGAAAATTTTATTCCGCAGAAGAACTATTTATCAGCTCTCGAAATTGGTTACAGTGACTTCTGCTATATTTGATAGCTCAAAATCAACGGTCTGGTTTTAAAATATTTTTCTCTCTGACACCTATAATTCTGTTTTGGTAAAAATAACAAGTTGGTATGTAATTTGACGTTCATTTTTTCTAAATCATATCTACTCTGATCATATGTTTAATCTATGGAGCAGGTTGGTTGGTCTTATTCAATGTCATTCTTGATTCTCCAAGGTGTTAGTTAAAACTGTTTGTTAATGCAATCTTTAAACCCCTCCCCAATCTTTTACCCCAATCTCCATTGCAAAACGTGTCGAAAATTGTAGTTATTGATATAAAAACCTGATCTAAATTTTATTTGTTGACCTCTGCTGTTGTTGAGAACTTTAGTTTTCAGAATTACATTTGTTATAAAATCATGAAGGTTTATTTTTTAGGTGAAGGGGACACCATATATAATTAATTATTTGTATAAGAAAAACTGGTTAATTATCATTGTACATTATATCTAATGTTACAGTCTAGAACATTAGATGACCACGTTAGTCTCTTCTATCCAAGTTTCTACTTGATGTGAGATTTTCTCAGTCTTTTATCTCTTCATAATACATTTTTTCTTTCTTCCAAGTTACTCACTATCGATTTTATTATTTTTTAGTTAAATGTTTATCCGTGTTAGATATTTGGGTCTGTTATGTCAGATCCTTCCATTTCCTTCTGACTTAAATGTTCCACTTTATGCTATTAATGTGTTCTGTGAAGTCCTAGATCTATTTAGTTTTCCAAGTGTAGGGCTTCCTATCATCTACAACGTTAGATATCTGTCCTCTTGTTTAATCTGTTATCAATAACCTTCTTCTGTCTTATTAGGTCTTACTGATTTTCTGATGATTGTTGCCCATGTTTTGATATTTTTTAATGTATCTTTCCAATTCACGACTTGCATGGTTTGAGCATTGCTTATATTATTTATTTTATTTAATGTATAAAATTCCTTATTTCAATCTTTTTTATATCAATTTAATTTTACAAACTTTTAAATTTACAGGTTTGAATGAAGAAGATCCTTCGGCTAAAGGTCCAACTTTAAGTGTGTACAAGGACTCTTTTGAAAATGTTTTTCTTGAAGATACTGAAAGGTTTTATACCAAGGAAAGCACCGAGTTTCTCCGTCAAAATCCTGTCACAGAATATATGAAGAAGGTTGTTATATTTCAGTAAATGTTTTTTTGTTTTTTTTTCTGAATAATTTAATGATTTTTTCTTTTATTGCAGTTTTTTAATTTTAAACAATAACTAACATTTAGATATATAAGGTTGATAACATACATCTATTTATAGAATTGCTTTCTTACCCAAGTAACTCAAGGAAGGATGTTTTATTTTGTATTTTATTGAGATATATTACATTTTGAAGTATAACATGTATCACCTCATAAACTTTCACAAATATAATTTTTAAAAAAGCAGATTGTTTTCTATCAAGATGAATTTGGAAACCTGCTCATATTTATTTTTATTTTTGTTAAAAGGCTGAACAGAGGCTATCTGAAGAACAGAAAAGAGTTCAAGTTTACTTGCATGAGACAACAGCCGACAGGCTTGCAAAAACATGCGAGAGGGTGATAATAGAAAAACAAATGGAAGTTCTTCACGCTGAGTTTCAGCATCTTCTTGATTCTGACAAAGATGAGGATCTTGGTAGAATGTACCAGCTTGTTTCTCGGATACCAGATGCTCTCGGTGAATTGAGATCTTTATTAGAAAGTCATATTCAGAATCAAGGACTGGATGCCATTGAAAAATCTCGAGACACAGCTTCTAATGTAAGTAATCATTTACTGTTAAATGTCAGAATTATGTTACTTGACTTTCTTAGTTTTATATTTCAAAATTATATGTTAATTTTTTCAATACTGTAAACTAATAAATATTAATACAAATCAATATGACATTTATCAGTCTTTAATTAATTACATATTTTATTAATTATATAGGCCTCCGTCCCTCTTTATGAAAGCTCAGAATTTTAAAGGAAATTTTCAATTCTAAATACCAAAAATAATTTAAATTTTTTTGATTTTGAATAAATGTTGGGTCCTTTGTTTTTGTCAGTAAATTTTGTATAAGATGTCAGGATTTGTGGGCAGATTTGAAATCATAGATGTCTATTTTTTAAAAATTTGTTATGGTATTATTAATAAGTTTGTATTTACAGATGATTACAGTGCAGGCACACCGAAAGCTTCTTTAATTTTAAAATGTAAAATAATATAATTTGTACAGAGACTGTCATTAATAAAGAATCTGCTCTTCAATTAAAGTAGTTTTATTTGCTTTTAAATTGTAAAAGAAGGATGTTGAGGGCTTAGAAAAAAAGTGTGAATATATATAAATCCTGTATTTAATAATAAATACTACTTTTCCGATCATTACTTATATTTAGCAGGAGAAATGCCTTATCTGTTTAGTTTGGAAAGGGGTTAGAGTCAATTTTGCCAGACCTGGGCTAAGGGTAGAGGGATTAAGGTTGGTGCATTGGTCTGTCAGTACGAGGGCTGGTGGGCTGTTGTAGACGAACCCTAAGAGGGATGAGTAGGCAGAATCCCAGTTAGCTATTATGTAGGTCAAATAACCAGAAACTTGCGAAAAAAATATATTAATATTTTTTTAAACAGTTATTTCATCAGTTATTAAATTAAATTAATTATCTTATTTTCTGGTATTAATAAAAAAGTTTATTTTTCAGGATCCTAAAATTTATGTATCAACTATTCTGGATGTGCATAAGAAGTATAATGCATTAGTGATTACTGCATTTAACAATGATACAGGATTTGTAGCAGCACTTGACAAAGCATGTGGAAAGTTTATTAATAACAATGCCGTTACAAGAGATGCTTCATCTTCTTCAAAGAGTCCTGAATTACTTGCAAAATTTTGTGATCTTCTTCTTAAAAAATCATCTAAAAATCCTGAGGAAGCAGAACTGGAAGACACTCTCAACCAAGTGGTCAGTTCTAAGTTTTTCTTGACACTTCTTATTATATTTTTAGACTTAAGTACTACTTTAATTATTAATACAAAGTACACTGGAGCTTGTTTCATTTTAAGTTGAGGAGACAACTGAAAACTCTAGAACTAAACAGGTTTTTCCGACTGCTCCAACACTTACTAGACAAACGCTCTCAACTTTCAATTAATTGAAAAATACTCATCTACTTAACCATAATAAGACCTATATGGACATAAGGAGTTGAGCTTTGGGGCTCTACCAAACCATCAAATTCCTATTGTATCCATTCCTTACAATCCAAAATCCTTAATGCCCCATATTTTGTCACAAATAAAACCATTCATAAAGACTTGATGTTCCATATGCCACTGATTTAGCCCGAGCCAGATACCTATCCTTTCATGATAAACTTCAGTCCCATCCAAATCCACTTGTTTCCAGCCTTGCTTCCTGATAATCCCCCTAGACGTCTGAAAAGAAGATGGCCTTGTGATCTTCTTACCTAGAATTGAATAGGGAGTGGTACCACTGGGCAGTATCTCTTAAAGCCTGTTCATGTCATTATTTGTAATGTGTGCATTTATGCTGGTTGTATTTTTTGTACAGTTGTAAATTTTGTTAAATAAATAACAAAAAAAAAAAAACGTTTATTTGTCAGTGATCTATTCTAATCATTAAGTTAGATAAATACATTAAAGCAGAATAACATCACAAAATTTATTAACAAATGTAAACTGAAAAGAAGATCAACTTCTGTTAATACTGTGTGATTCTTTTAACAGTCAACCTGTTAAAATTTACAACCTTTTCTCCTTGATAGATGAATTGGTGGTAACATATAGGATGCAATAGTTGCTATTTACTCTCAACAATATGTTTGTAGAATAGTGTAAATCAAATTTGAAATTACTTTTTCTGTTCAATTGGAATGGAAAGGGACAGACAGAAGAGTTCGAATTTAAACAAGTTATTTTATTTATTTATAAATTTCTCCTTTTTTCTATAATGTAATAGATTACACATCTTCTATAGAATTATTTTCGATAAATTGCTCATCTGGTGAATTTTTGGATGATGAAGTTGCCATCCCCATACGGGAATTGAACCCACTATGTAGTGGTTTGTGAACTTAAGTAGCATATACACCTTTCTTTCCTATTGGCTTTATTGGTCTTGTAGTTTCAATCTTTTGCCTCCTTAACTAGTCTTCTCCAAAGTTCAATAGATAGATGGTAATAACCAATATTAATTATTAATTTACAAATATTTTTACAAAATCATGCAGTTATGCGTTACCGTCATACACAATCGTACTATTATGAAGTTGAGAAGAGGTATTATTCTGAAAAAATGAAAATTTATTCTTTTATTGATTATCTTGCCACAACAATCTGTTGCCGGATCCAGGCCTCCACCAGCAACTTCAGCGAATCCGATGGATGGATACTTGCAGTCACCATCCAGTTAGTTCACATTCTAAAATCGCTCTGAGTGTCAGTTGCCACTTAGTATACCTATCTAAGTTTCTATTTTCCTTGTCTTCTCATTATATAGAGAGGTTCCATCAAAAGCTTCCTGGGCAACTCTTCACCAATGTGCGCCACATGCCCCATTTACCACAATTTAGCCCAATTTAACCACTTAAACAGCAATCGGTTCTTTAATTAAACCATAAATCTACTGGTTTGTGTCTCTCCTCTAGGTTCCACTACACAATATAAAGAGAATCTGTTCATTACTCTTGGTCATAGTCCAAGTTTCCGAGCTGTACATTAGAAAAGGAAAAAAATATGTTTTTCCATAGAAACATTTATTAGAGGACATGAAGTATGGCATGATCAATGGGGGGGGGAGGGGGGGGGGTGGGTTTGAGAAGAAAGTAAAAGTAAACTTTTGAACATCCCAAAATAATCGTTCCGATAAAATCCTGAAGCTTAAGCATGAAAAATAAGAATTATTTTTTATGTCTTTCATCATCTATTGGTTTTTATTAATGGACTATCTATACTAATTGATTCTTGGGTTGTAGATGGTAGTCTTCAAGTACATTGAAGATAAGGACGTTTTTCAAAAATTTTATTCTAAAATGCTTGCTAAGCGTTTGGTTCAACATATGTCTGCGAGTGATGATGCAGAAGCTAGTATGATAAGTAAGTTAAAACAAGCTTGTGGTTTCGAATATACCAGCAAACTTCAACGAATGTTCCAGGTATGTTTCGAAATTTTATATAATTTAATTCTAATTTCATATTGTCGTTTAAATTTTACTGACTATTGTACATTTATCTTAGGATATTGGCGTATCTAAAGATCTTAATGAACAGTTCCGGAATCATTTAGTTAGATCGGCTGAGCCATTGGACATCGATTTTAGTATTCAAGTTCTCTCTTCCGGGTCATGGCCTTTTCAATCAAGTCAGAACTTCTCGTTACCTACTGAGGTATTTATAAATATTATTACTAAATACATTTTTAAAAACTTTTACTGAAATTTTAGAATTTTAATTTCCTAGGTTTGAAAAAAAAAAAAAAGATATATATATATATATATATATAAATATGTACTAAATTAAAAAGATTAAAAGATAGTTACATAAATTTAAAACAATTAGATAATACTAACAATTACTGAGATAATAATTCATAAATAATATTTTTAATTCAATGCGATATGCTCTTACATATTTATTTTTTTGGCACTACAGTCCTTCAAGAATTACAGTCTCTCTTGTTGTTTTTCTCTACTCTCCTCTATCTTTAATGAGCATTTTCCATCTTTGGAATTTCATAATTTTCAAGATGTCCTCCACCTCATCCAGCCATCTCAGGCATGGTGTTCCTCTGCCATGTCTTCCCCCAAGTTGATCTTCCAGCAGATGTTTGAGAATTTAATCTCTGGGCATACGTGCCACATTGTCCTACCATCTGATTTGGTTACTCCTTAAAATTGAGACCAAATCCAGCTTTCCATTGATCTTGCACAGCTCTTTATTGGTACAAATTCTCCACTGCCATGTTCACCCACCGAACCGTAGAACCTGCAGAGATCTGTTTTTTTTTCATGCGAGTAGTTTCCTTTTCAAGACTTTGTAGATTACCCAATTCTCAGAACCATATGGGACAACAGGTCTTATGATTTTCTCGTACATAGTGATTTTTGTCCTCTGAGAGAGGAAGCTATAATTAAGTAATTTTCTCATGGCAAAACAGCATGTATTCCAGCAGTTATTCTTGCTTTCAGTCTTTCTACTGCTTTCAGGGCACACATATTCCTCTGTTCCCCTCGGCGTTTTTGAAGTTCGCTTGTAAAACTTCTTTTTATTTATTTGTAGCCCTAGTTATTTTCTTGCTGTTTTAACTTATTTAAGTGTCTCTGCTAATTCGGTTTTATTTCTTGCCATTATTATGACATCATCAACATAAGCTGTGTCATCCTATTATAAATAGTGCCAGTAGGACACGCCCAGATTGTCCTTATTGGATTCTCTAAAGCAATATTAAATAAGATAAGGATTAAAAAATCACCTTGCCTGAGTCCATCTCCTACCTCAAAATCCTCCATCAACAGGCCATTAATCTTCACTAGGGATATGCTACCGCTTAGGGTCATTCTTGTGAAAATGACCAGTTTTTTGGGATTCCCTTTTATCCATTTTATCATTGTCTTCTGTAATTCTTCTCTGTTTATACTATTATATGCTTGTTTAAAATTTATAAAAATGTGATGTAACTAACTCTATTTGGTACTCACATGTTTTTTCCAACATATGCCTTTTCGAGAAAATGTGGTCTATAGTTAATTTACCTGGTCTCTCCCACTCTGGTATTTATCTAAAATCTTCCTGGACCAAAACTTGACTTTTTCTATTTTACAGAAATGCAAAACTTTTTATAATGTAATTAACAGTGTTATACCTCTATAATTCTGTGTTCGCTTTTTCCCTTTTTTTAAAACAGGGCTTATGATAGCAGGAATCCATTCTTTAGACATCTGTTCTCTAATCCAGACCTCGATCATTAAGTTGTATAACTCTTTCACCACAGGTTAACTGCAATTCTTCACCATTTCTGCATCTATACATTCTAGCCCAGGACTTCTGTTAATCTTCAGAGCAGTTATTATATACAGAAAATCTTCATAATCATAACCTAGCGGCTCCACATCGTTGTTATTAACTTCTTCCTGTCCTACTCTGTTTTGTATTACTTTATTTGGCAGTCCAACATTTAATAAATCATTAAAATATTCTCTCCATATCTCCATGGCTTTTTTTTATGGAGTTCGCCCTTTTTATTTTTGTATACTGTAGTTTTGGCCTGGAAACGTAAAAAATTTTTGTCAGCTTTGTATCATAATCAGTTTAGAGCATTTCGAGCTTATTTTTTTCTAAACTTCTTTTCTTCTGTCTACTCATTTTCTTATAGAGATATACCCCTTTCTAATTCTTCTTGTGCCCACAGTAAGCTTTTTCAATCTTGCCTGGTTTCTGTCTTTAAGTGATTAGATTCTGCCGTTTCCCAATGACTGTTTATTTCTACATCTCCATCATTTCTCCTTAAAAATGGCTCCTGTATAATTTCTTTACATTTATCAGCTTTTTGCGAAATTGTCAAAACTTCACTTTGGTATTGGAGAGTTCTTTTCTCTTTTACTTGATCGTTACATTATATTCTCTGTCTGTAAGATGCTTTAACCAAGAAATGGTCAGTATCTGCATCCTCTCCTCGGTAACTTCTCACGCCATTTATTCACGCCATTGGAACAATGTCTAGAGTCAACAAGTACATGATCAATTTGATTTTCACCTTTTCCATTTGGAGACAGCCAGGTTTGCTTGTGTATTTCCTTAGGAGGAAAGTGTATACTTCTGATCACCACACCTTTTTCTTTGAGATGGGCAATAATACCTTCAGTACTGAGTACCAAGTATTTTATTCAAAGTTAAAATTCTTTTTATTCACAATTTATTAATTGTTAAAAAATTATCTTATGATTTTTAATGTAAAAGAGAAGAAAAAAAAAAAAAAAATTTGAATGATTCATCATTGAAGTTGAAGAATTAGTCATAATTGTACATAATAATTTAAATTTTCATTATTACTTAATTATAATTATGTTAAAAGACACTCGTGGGAATGTAAATGTAGGTTTGCTTCAGATAGCCTCATAATATTTGTTCCATCATAATTAAAGTTAATTTTTAATAAAAACCATGGATGATTTGTTTTTTTGTTCATTTTTGGCCTTAAGACTTATTAAAACAAGTCCAGTTTTGCCATTATTCTACTTAAGCTGTCACTGCAAAAATGAATTAAAGGTGGATTTAAACCGGTAAATAATGTTTTAGTGTAACTTAATAGTTATATTGAACTTAAAAAAGACTTAATAGTTTAAAACTAAAGTGACCAAGTAGTTCTATAGAACTATAATGAGAACAAGAGGTGTCTTTTATTATATAAGCACTTGTACATCATTTAAATTTTTTTGTAAACCAGGAGCATTATCTTTATTTATTGATTGAAGAAAGTTAATAGTATCATGTATGATTTTATTAACAACATAAAATCTTTGAAAACAATTCATCAATCGTTGAATAATCATGGTTTTACTACTCTTCCTTATCATAAGGAATAATTAAGTATGCATATATATTGACCTTATGTAAAGAAATGTGACATATTTAATCTTTATAATTTTTGTATTAGCTGGAAAGGAGTGTTCATCGTTTTACAACATTCTATAGCAGCCAGCACTCAGGGCGGAAATTGAACTGGTTGTATAATATGTCCAAAGGGGAACTGATTACTAATTGTTTCAAAAACAGGTTAAAATTTTCACTTAATTCAGTAATTCTGGTGGGTTTGTCCTTAACAGTACTCTGCGAAATTCTCTTTAGAAATGTTTAAAAAATTGTAACATGTATTTTTCCTCTCAGTTATTGAAGAGGAAAGTGAGTGAATAAGCGCATGATATCTGTTAAGATCAAGAAGAAAATTGTTTAGATGCAATGAAAATTTTCATTAGCAGTTAATTTCCTATTTTTGTAACTGATACTGAGATAGAGCCACATAATATATAATGTTAAGGTCAAACACTCTAGAATAACTTATAGAGTAAGTTTAATTTAAAAATTTTATTTACTCAGTAATAATCGCCAGTCTCGTAATAGAAGTTAGATTTAGCATTTAATAGTGATTCTTATATTTTTTGGTATAAAATAATACTACTTTCAATTAAATTTCAAGAGGTTTTTATGACATATGTTTCTACTTAATGAGATTATTGTCATAGAAAGTAAATAGGTTGTAATATCTCTCTTCAATATCTTAGACTATTTCTTAAAATTTAATATTATTTTAAGTATGAAGCATTGGTCATTGTCATCTTTGGTTGTAAAATATTCATCGTTTATAGCACAGATCTGATGTAGTATCATCTAACCAAAACTAAGGAAGTATTCAGTTATGAGTTTTTTTATAGATCAATTTATTTATTTTTTTATGTCAAGGTAGAAGAATTACCCTAACGATCAACTTAAAAAAATCTGTCTGAATCAGTGTTGTTCTTCATTAATTGAACGTGTGTAGTTAGTATTAGGTTTATTTCTATTTCAATTTTTTATTTTAAAGCTTCTCTTGACGCGTTTTGCACTTTTTTGTAAATAGTGAATTAGATTGAGCCGTCAGGTTTCTGATGTGTAACACTCGTGTAAAGTCGGCTGGAGTCAACTAATTGGAAGTGTTTTTGCATATGGATTAAAATATCTCAAAAACTAAAATTCAGATCTACCTACTGTAAGTGAGGATATTGTTCACCATATCATCCTCTCTGTAATGAGGTATTATTCCAAATTGAACCTTGACACAACGCCATGTTAGATAGGCAAAAAGGAAAAAAATAGTGTCGAAAACCAAATGATAGAGAATTATCATGTTTATAATTTGTTTTCCATAATATTTATCTTGCCTTGTTAATGTTTTTACTTCTGTCATGTGGTACAAAGCACACAATTTATTTTTTTAAGGGTTGTGGTTTATTATTACAGTCATTATTGTACTTGTTTTATTCAGCATAAATTAATATTTTGTATTTATGAATTATATTCAGTTCTATATTCTACAGTAACATAAAAAGGAAAAATTTGAATGCCAAGAGACCTACTTACTTAAAAAGCATTGTAAGATATTGTGCTGTAATTGTACAAAGTGCCCCTAAGTCTGGAACACATTCAAAATATCTACACTTTAACGACCATATATTGAGTACATCTTTCTATGTGGATCCAATTGTTTTTTCCATACTATATGAAAAAAATATCATGCATTTTTTAGTTTTAAAAATAATTTAATCGCAATTATTTGAAAAAAAAAATGGAGTGGACGTATAAGTCGGCCATTTTACATAGGGATATTGCAGTTTTTATTTTTTTTATTTTAATTTCCTTATTTTTACCCTTGGTAGTTATTTCTTACATATACATAATATATAACCATTCAACCAAGATTATGTTTGGAAATTTAAGCAAAAAAAGAAAATGTTATTTAGGTGCATTATAGATAGATAGATAGATAGATAGAAAAATAATTTTATTCTGGGACACAGTCCTTTGAGAATAACAAAATAGAACAAAATTAACAGATCACATCTGGCCAAAATAAAATCAATCGAAAAAAAGAAATAATGTAAAAAAAATATAAGGTAAACATTCTATATAAAAAAAACGAAACTATATACAAAACAATTAATACTATGACAAGGCACTTAAAGCTATTTGCACTAGTATACACTTTTAAGAAAATAATAAAGAATTAAAAAATAAAAATGTATCAATGAATCAATCAATGAATTTGTATGTATCAAATTCTCTATTAAAATCAGCTCGAATGGTTAGCAACTATCTGACTGTTCTTGGGATAGGAATTGGAATAGGAGGGTTTTGAATTTGGATATGGACGGGGAATGTCGAATTTTGATAGGGAGGGAATTCCAGAAATTGACAGAGCGAACAACAAAGGAATTTTGGAATGAGGCAGATCTGTGAGAAGGCATGTAAAGATTAGAAGGTCGAGATCTTGTGGACAGGGAATGGACTGAGGATTTGAACTGGAGAAGATTGTAGGCGTAAGAAGGACGATGGCTGTTGATGATTTGGTAGAGGAACGTACCTAGGAAATATTGTCTTCGGAAGGAGGGGAAAAGCCACTTTAACTCAGCATAGTGGTGAGAAACATGGGAGTATCTTGGGGCCCCGATCACAAATCTTACACAGCTGTTCATTAGTCTTTTCAGTCTATCACGGAGCTCCACAGAGAGGCCATCATACACCACACAGCTATAGTCAAAGTGGGGGAAAATGAGAGAGGAAACTAGGAGTCTACGCGTATGTTGAGGTAGGAGATGGCGGAAGCGATGGAATAGTTTGAGGGTGGAAATTGTCCGTCGAGAGATATGAGAAATATGGTGATTCCAAAGGAGGTTTTGATCAATGAAAAATCCTAAGTTTTTAACAGAGGAGTAGAAGGAGATTGGCTGGTCATTAAGGTGAAGGATGGGAAAGTCTGGATGGGATCTAAGAAGGGGCTTGGAAGCAATGACAATGGCCTGAGTTTTGGCGGCATTTAACCTTAATCCATTTACATTTGCCCAGGCACTGATTCGATCTAGGTCTTCTTGGATCTTGGCAAATGCCCCCAGTAACTCAGGAGGGGAAAATGATAGGTAGATCTGTGAATCGTCTGCATAAAGGTGATGGGAACAATGGAGAATTGATTTAGGTAGGTCGTTAATGTAGGAGCTGAAAAGGAGAGGAGATATGCTTGAACCCTGGGCAACTCCAGAGGATAAAGAAAGGAAGGTAGATAGTGGTTGGTTGGGTATGGAGACTGCTTGGGTACGTTGTGAGAGGAAAGATTGAAACCAAGAGATGGTACTATTGGAGAAGGATAATAATTTCAGTTTGTTGAAAAGGATGGAATGGTTAATGGAATCGAAGGCTTTGGAGAAGTCTAGAAGGATAAGGATGGTTAACTTTTTATCATCTATTGCAGTTTGAATGTAGTTGGTGATTTTAATTAAGGCGGATTGTGTGGAGTAGCTGGGACGGAAACCAGATTGGAGAGGATCAAGTTGGTTGGACTTTTCAAGGAAGTTGGAGACTTGGGATTGCACCAATCTTTCTAGGGGTTTCGAGAGGTTGGAAAGAATTGAGATTGGGCGGAAATCTTCGGGTGAGGTCGGATTAGAATTTTTATTTAAAGGAAGGACAATGGCTTGTTTCCAAGATGTAGGGAATACTGAATTCTGAAGGGAGAAATTGTAGATGAAAAGAAGGACTGGGAGGATTTCAGGAAGACATAATTTTATTAGTTTGACAGGGATGCCGTCAGGTCCTATGGAATTGGTGTGGGATTTCATTACAGCGGTTAAAAGGTCTGTAGGGGAAATGTCGGAAAAATAAAAGTTATTGTCGTTAAATGGTATCTCTATTGGGAAGTCGGAACAGGAGGATAAAGGAGAGGTATTAGCAACAGATATAAAATGCGAGTTTAGATCATCAGGGGATATTGGAAAGGCTGGAGTAGGGGATCGGGAAGGATCACAAAGGGAAAGTTTACGAAGCAGTCGCCATTTTGATTTTATGTCAGGAGTTGAGGAAAGGGCTTCGTGGAAGTAGAGGGACTTCGCACGCCGGATCCTTGTTTGTGTCAAGTTGCGAAGCACCCTGAACGCTTGGTAGTCATCTGCAAGCCTAGTACCTACATTATACAACTTTCTTTTTTTTTTTTTTTTTGGTCCTTCCCTTCCTCGCCTTTTAGGGGTTTTACTGGGCCAGAGATTGAGAGCAGGGGATTAATGCCAAAGTTGAAAGTTCCCCGGCACCAGGACACAAACTCATAATTATTTTATCTTATAAATTCTGTTATTAGATTGCCGGTTAGCACACATTAGCCCACTTGGCCACCCCACCCCTTGCAGTTTACAACCATTGCTAATTTACGTTTATATTCAGAGAAAATGTGTTTTTACCCTTTGCAGGTATGCTTTACTGTAGAGTACAGCTGTGCTTTCTCTGTATTCAAATCCAATAGGAATAGGTCATGTAAAAAAGACGCTACACAATATGAAATTAAATTTCAGGTATTTTTATGAAGATAATAAAAAGGTAAGTCCAACCCAAAGCGAGAAATATTTTCATAAAAACCGTAGCTGTCATTCTTCACAAGTAATTTGATGTTTTAACTGCGCATCAATTTCTGAAACAAGCTTGTTTTTGGATCTCAATGGCAGGCGTATACGTCCGATGTAGTCCCTTGAGTAAATCAGTGAGCGGGCATATTTGCCCACTGTAGTCGTTATAGTGTTAAATATATAATGTTTATAGCCTTTACTGATCTTAAATGCAGTTTAAAATTTGCATCTGTTGTAATCCGATAGAATATATTATCAAATTTATTTGCTTCCGGTCTCCAAACAAGTTTAATGTTGAAACAAAGTTTAGTACGTCCATTTTAATGTTTTATGTATTAGCCTTAAAAAAGTATTTGCTGTAATAGTTAGAATATGTAGCCTAATTATCTGTTACTTCTCATTCATTTTACTGGTAGTACTGTCTTATTCGAGTCTGTAAAGATAGTCACTTTTTCCTCAAATGAGTCGAGTAGGAAATTTGTGTTGTTGAATGTGAACAAAATTAGTTCACTAAATTTTATTTTAACAAAATTTCAGCTTTGGACATACATAGATTTGATGTTCAAATCATAATTTGTTTAATATTATATCCTTCAGGTTAGCAATTGAATTTACTGTATTAATTCTTGACAGAGTAATAATGTTAAAGGTTTTTTTAAATATTTTTTATGAAGTCATTTTAATAATATTTCATAATTTTAAGGTATACGTTGCAAGCATCAACCTTGCAAATGGCTGTTTTGCTTCAGTATAACAGCTCAGAGTCTTGGACTGTCGGGCAGCTGGCCGAGAGCACTCAAATTAGTTCAGATTATCTTCACCAGGTGCTTCATATACTTCTTAAAGCTAAACTTCTCTCAACAGAAGAAGAAGATGAAGCTGAACTTCAACCTAATTCATCTCTATCTTTATACCTGGGCTATAAAAAGTGAGTTTATTCTTTCGTATTAGTTTTTAATATTTTTGTATTTTCCTGTGTCTGAAATAGGAGTAGACTCGAGAACCGCTCACCCCTCCCCCCCAATAAAAATGTGGAAGGGGTGAAAATATTGTTTCCCTAATAATTATCGCCCCCTCCCCCTCTCCTCCCTAATAATTATTTGAGGTAAAAATTGAAATCAATAATAAATAAGCTATATGAATGAATAAAATGTATAAACTAAAATCATTTAAGTATAGTCAACTAGCTGGCTAGGCTAGAGCCCCTAGTAGTATATATGTAATTATACCGAGTTCAGTTTGTGCTCTTTGACTAAGTGTGCACTGCGAGTAAGTTTTTATATTTTGATATATATATTTATATATACATATATATATCTTTCATAGAATTTAATATTAGACATTAGCCCATTTATAAAACCATAATCACCTTCAACCATAATCAAAATTCAATGTCAACAGTATATATATATATACTGTTGACATTGAATATTGTTTTGAAGGTGATTATGGTTTTATAAATGGGCTAATGTCTAATATTAAATTCTATGAAAGATTTTTGTATATGTTTTTTACAGATGAAAATTTAAATTATATGTAAAATCAGATTATCCCTGAAGAGGCAAAAATTTGTATAAATTTGAAAGTAAAGTAATTTTTTATCAAGACTAAATAGGCCTTTTTCTACTAATTTAAATATTAAATTATTTTTACTTAAATTTATTACTAAAAAGTCTGTAAACTTTGGTTAATTCAGTAATAAATCTGTATTGTTCATATAATTTTTAAACTTCAATTGGAATTGGAATTATTACTTCATTGTTGCAATGTATTAATTTTATGCTCCTATGAATATTTTTCTATTTGGAGAAAATTTGGTTGGGGTTTTCAGTCAATGAAAGAATCGTTATAGTAAACTATTATCTACTATCATGAATACTTATCTTTTTTTCTTTTTTTTTTTTCATTTTAGCAAAAAACTGAGAGTGAACATTAATATGCCTGTCAAAGCTGAGTTAAAACATGAACAGGAAACCACGCATAAGCACATAGAGGAAGATAGGAAACTTTTAATTCAAGCAGCAATAGTGAGGATAATGAAAATGAGAAAAATATTGAAACATCAAAACTTAGTTGCAGAAGTACTCAATCAACTTTCTTCTAGGTTCAAACCAAGGGTTCATGTCATCAAGGTAATCCTTCATGTAATTTTTCAAGTTTGCAGAATTATAAAATAAATGTATATATAAAAAAAAAAAAACAGTACTATTATCATTAATAAAAATGTAAAACATTTAATTAAAACAATCAATAAAATGTCATAATTAAATTGAAATAGTCAAAGTGGAACATTGTTATCAATTGATAATATTTTCAGACAAATAACACACATTTTACATTATGTATTCATTAGTTTGGTGGGTTAAGTTCATTATTCGATTATCTCTTTTATGGGAACCATATAACCAAAAATTGCTGTACATATAGTGCATCCTTGATAAACATGATTATAAAGGAAATACTCTTATACTTCTATTAAAATGGTGTGATTTTTACGGTGTAGCGAGTTATTTAAAATTATATTGGAAATAACTTTTGACTAATCAATTAATCAAGGACTGCTTTTAGTTTTCTTAATCGGAAATTTTATCGGTTTTTGAATGTCTAATAAACCTTACCTTTACAATAATCATGTAAATGATTATGATGACCTTAATAAATAAAAACCTTGTTCCTCTTTCCATTTGGTCAACACGAGATCCCAACCCTCGAACCTGTTTATTCCTCCTCATAGAACTGTTTCCTTTAAAAAATCCTTTGTCATATGTGCTTCCCCTATGAAATTCCCTACCAACCTCCATACGCAAATCTTCTCATCCTTGACCTTATTTAAACATAATTTATTTATCCATCTCCTCAGCAATCAATCTTCCGAATATGAGTAAATAATGTTAACGTTTGTAATGTTCAAGTTTGTCAGTCGTTTTTAATGTTATTCTACAGATAATTATATATCATCCACATTATTTATTTGTACAAATATTGAACTCGCATATCTGAATTTGTCTACCATTGCCTTTCCTTTATTGTAATTTTAAATCTAAATAACCCTGTAATTTAATTTATTCCTAATTATGTCTAATGCCAGACAATTGTCATGAAATTGGACATTTTAGTTATTCTAAGGGGACGTAGCCCCAGAATAAAATTTATTCTTCTTCTTCTAAAAAGATCTGTCAGTGCTGCAGTACAATAATCCTGGTTATAACTTTTACTCGACAAAAAATAAATAAAAAATTAATAGAAACACATATACAGATTATTGAATGCTGTGCAAATAGGTTCGACTGCATTATATTTTATACAGTAGAATCACCTGACATTGAGCTCATTGGAAATCTTTCACACTGTTCCTGACGTCATTGATAGAATTTAGTATGACTCTTTAAGAGTATATTATTCATCAATTAATTATTGGAGGAAGTTAGTCGACTGTTTTACATATCATGGATGATAAATATTCAGGAGGCAGTCATTATAAAGTTTTTATTAGTGCCGACGTTTCAATCCAAATATTGTGGGTCATCATCAGGGTGCTTCAGTGCTTAAACATACCCTGATGATGACCCACATGTTTGTGTTGAAACATCGCCACTAATAAAAACCATGATGACTGTGTCCTGAATATTTATCACCCTATTCATCAATTACATCACCAATGGCTGGATGATTACATTGGCTATTGGGGGTTGATCGATCTGCTGAATGTTGTAACCTCAGTGTAAGCTTCCTCTGGAATCCAGCAGGTTGTTCCTAAACTCTTAATAAATTGCAGTCTATCAGTGATGGATTTAATCAACGAAATTAGTACTGAGTTTAGGAACTTGTCCATGTTCTTTATAACTATTCAAACTCGTGTATATTAATATAATTTTTTACTCTTAAGTGTCGGTAATCTCGATAAATCCTCTTTAGTCCTCATAAAATCCATGACAAGGATTAAGATTTATCGAGAGTTTACTGCAATACCATTTTTCTATCTTGCTGCTGTTTAATTTGATTTTTTTTTTTTTTTTCAGAAATGTATAGATATTTTGATTGAGAAGGAATATTTAGAGAGAACAGAGGGCCAGAAAGATACTTACAGCTATTTAGCCTGATCAAGAAAAGAAAAATTGCACTTAACCATGACCAATTTAAGTGTGCACTCTTCAGTCCCCCAGTTCATTCATGTTTGGTCCACATCGTTGGATTCATTAACTGATTTCTTTTATTATATAATATATATTTATATAAAGATGTTTTTGTTAAATCAGTAAATTATTTTGAATCATGGACTTTTTTTGTTAGTATGTTTTGAAACGATTTTGCTATGTGTGTCCCTTTCAATTTTCATCTTATATATTTCTAAGGACTCTGCTATATTTTTGTGGAAAAAGAACGAGAACCTCATTTTATCAGGTTTATGTTGAAAATAGAGGGCTTTCAAAGCTAACTGGAGAATACATTTCTAGTTTAGAAATATATCCCAGATGGTCAGTGATACTGATTGATATAATTATATATTTAGGTAAATATATATTTAAGAGAACATTTAACAGATTTATTATAATTGTGTAAAAAAATATTCACCAATATTATTTATATTAATTTGTAAGGAACAAACTTATACCAAATTAAGTTTTTGAGTTGTTATGATGTTCTGGTTTTGTAAAGTTTATATATCAATCTTGGATTCTTTTTGTTTGTATAATGTTTTAAGTATATATAAGAATGATGTGAGAACATTTTATTTCATATTTGTATGGAATATGTATTTGATTAAAATGTCTGTAAAAAAAAAAAAAGCTATAAAAATAATAAATAAAACATACAAAAAAACATTCCATGAATGAAAATTTGGTTGATAACTTTTTGTACGGTGTAAATATTTGGCCCTTGAATGTGAGAGAAAGGAATGTTGATAAAATTCATCTCTTTGGGGGAAAGGAGGCAGTTGAAAGATAAAGGCCTAAATTTATAAGCATTTTAATATCATGGAATTTTTTTTTTCCTTAATAATTTTAAATTAATGGACCACATAAAATTCATGTATCTCAACCTTGATGACTATTATTGGCGTCACGTTCCTTCTTATGGAATTATTCAAACACTGGTGTGGTTCATCAACTTATTTTTATCAATAATACTTAACCATGAAAAATTGTTTATATTTTATCATAAATGTTAACTGTTTAATCCCTGCTGCTTGTATATAGAAACTATACCCTTGTTAATAGTACCTAAGTAGATTGTAATTTTCTTCCATATTAACTCTTTTGTAACGTTCAAAGTTGTGTGAATTGCTTGATGCAACCACTGTATTAGTAACAGCCATGACTTTTATTTTTTAAATGTTTGAAGAGTTCTTTTTTGATAAATTAGATCTCTTCTTAATATAGCCATACAAACCCTACCTACATTTTTTAACGATTGGTACTTTCGATGAGTGAATATATTTGATATGTTAACTAATGAAGATAACGAAAAATTAACAAGTCACATTCAAGTGTCTTCGATATAATTTTTTTTTTTTTAATTTTGTAAATTTGACATTATAGGCATACCACATCTGAAATAAATTACTCTCTTGACTTTTTTCTTTTGGTTTTAGCCTTTTATTGTTGATATGAATTAATTTATGAGGTTACAAGGTAAACAAAAAAAAAATGTGCAGTTTTTATTATTAAAATTAAACTATTGCATGTAATATAAATAAAATATTAATTAAATTAAGCACCTACAGAATATACCTCTTCCTTACAAAAGATACATTTTATAAATCTATTGTGTATACTGTGCAGTTTCTTATCATTTTCATTTTAGTTTAAATAAATAAAAACTATTTACAGATCAGCAATATACAGGGTGTCTTTTTATCACTATAAATTTGTTGAATGTCTTTTAAGTAGTTTGTTACAAACAGTTCAAAACTTGTATTTTTTGGAGGACCAGTTGTATGAATTTTGACTTATCCACTCAGGTTAGAGTTTCCCAGAAGGAGTTACCAATACTAAAGGGAATGATAGTTAATCCTCTGCTGAGATATGATATTTTAAATAATTTAACGAGTTTCTAGTAACACCACGGTTTATTGTTGATGTCAAAGTAGCAAGATATGAAAACCATTCTAGTTTAATTTTGTTCAGTAAAAGAATCAATATTTTTTGAGATGTAGATCATTTTTTTTTTAAAGAATTTATTTTACAATTGAAAATTTAGATTGTTTCTCTAAGACTAAGTTGGTCAGACTTAACAGATTAATCATATTTAGCAGATCCAGGAACCTGAAAGGCAAGAAAAAATTTTATTTTGAAAAAAGATACTGAACAACCGGCCCTTACATTATTATTAATGTAATTGAAAAATGAATTGTATTAAACAATTAATTTTTATTTGTACTCAAAATCAACTTTTAATTTAAAAATTCTGATTATTTACACTAACAATTCTTCATTTGTTGGGAAAATCGATGAATATTGAAGCTGAATGTAGTTGCTTGAGTGCTGTGTTTCCTTGGAAACTATTTTAAATTTTTTGGATAAAATATGCAATAATGTCTATTTTAGTTTTCTAGACATCAATTATTCAAGGAATTTTGACCATTTTATGGCAAAATACTAGAAACAAATAAAATAGGTTTGCCTAGTTCGATTTTTCTCTATTTCTGATTGTATTATATTAGAGTTTTATTTACATTAATTTGAAAGATATATTGGTCAAATTGTTCTAAAGGGATTTCATCCAGTACCGCCCTTAGTGACATTCGCACCCCAGGGCAATGACGTCATCTTCCCTCATCCTAAAAAAATTAAATTTATTTCTTAAACTGTTATGTATTACGTAATATTTGAATGGTATATCATTGAACATTTCTCGAATACTATTGCGTTATTGTAGGATTACATCAATTATTTTAATGTTTTGTATTTTTTTTAATTTCTAATAAGTGGTAAGCACCCCTGAAGATCGGCCGGTTCCCCAATGCCTTTCAAGGAAGACGCACCGGAACGATTGCCCCGTTCTAAGACCTGCACCCTCTTCATCCTTGAATAACTAAGTTAATTTTCATTTCATATTATCTGTGGTAGCTGCTCAATGGTAAGATACTGTGATCCTATACCGTGTCCAGTTGTTGCATTAAATTATTTATTGTGTTATACCAGCCTTGGATTAACCTTAGGGTCCATCCAGCCTCTATGTGATGGATTCTCTTAGTTAATTCAGGAGAAAACAACAGCAGTTGAGCCTAATTTCGGTCACACTACTTCCTTGCATATCTCTTCGCCATGAAAAAATACGTTTTTAAAGAGTGGTAAATCCAACAATTTTTCATTTCATTATTGTAAAATAACTAAAATCAATGAAAATGTTACATATTATACCTTAAAATTCTATTTTAGAAACAAAAATGGTAAGTGTTCTTATAGTTGAAATAAAATACTAGTTAATTTAAACAACTTTATATAAAACTTTATTAATTTGTTTTTATAATACACAATCCATTCAGGATTTTAAGCAGAAAATGCTATCAAAATTAGTAAAAGTAATAAAAACAATGATTTTAAAAACTGCCATAATTTAGATTATCACATTTATATTAATTACATTAATTAATATTTGTATACAATTTACATTCATATCTAAAATTAATTTCATTTGGTTATCATTAATACATACAATAATGATAATTTAAACTATCTGATAAAGAAATACACAACACTTAAGTTTAATGTCATGAATTGTTCAGGTATCATAGCAGTATTAAGCGCTAATAAGATCTTAACAGATATAAAATAATTTATAACATTCAGCAACATAAAGGTGGCTTTTCGTTCGTTGGTACTTGGTGTAGGTGAGTACGACTCCCTTCTCTCTCTTGATTCAAAGGTGTCACTCTTAATGTCTTTACTAATTTGTCTTGACTTAACGTTATCATACCACTGGCACAGCACAAAAATACATCTTCAATACCTGAAATTGGTAGAATTATGATATAAATAATAAAACTTTATATGTTTAAATAATAATATTATTCAACAAAGTCATTAAATGACATTTCATAACCTTAAATCACCACTAAGAAATTTATGAATTTTTCCTTTGTGAAATCATAAAGTTGAGTATTTGTTTCATTTAAGTGCACTGATTCGGTTTTTATATTAATAAACAATGTTGTAATTCACTAAAACGTTCTTAAAAGTTCAGCTCCATTAAAAATATACTTAGTCACTTTTTGCAATAAACCAATAATATTTAGAATGTGTGAAGATTAATGTTGTAACATTTGTAATCTTTAACTACAGGTAAATGACTTGGGAGGAATTTAAGTGTGAAGATGCCTTACAATAACCTTTGTTAATGAAATAACAACTTATAAATCAGTGTACATGAAAGAATCTGAAACAAATCAAAATATTAAGAAAAAAAATTCACGATATTTGTTGAGGTAGCTGCCTGAACTTATATGAAGGTAAATGAATTTTCCCTTGTTGAGCGTAATCTCCAGGCTTAAGCTCTCACAAGGTTCTCTCTTCATCAGGGCTGACCAAATGAAGAGCTGTCACAAGACCAAGTGATCAGCCCTGATGAAGGCTTGAACTTTAGACCGAAACGTCGGCAAATATAACAATAATATTTATTTCAACTATTTTTTTGACTGATCACCCCAACTATTCTTCTCTTCAATTATTCACTACAGTCAACCATCAATCCACAAAATACATTTCTATAAGATTCTAATCAAGCCCGTCCTCATTTATTCATCTGAGTGCTGGAGGATGGCAAAAGCACTAGAATTGTTTCTACTGAGATTTGAAAGATTTTGAGGATTATGAGGTCTATTAGGAGATGGGGGAAAAATGCTGAGCTTATGAATCTTTACAATGACCTTCATATCATCCATTTGATAAAGGCTGGGATGCCTAAGATGGGCAGGGCATTTTACACTGAATAGTAATGAAGTCTCCAAAGTGCTTTTAGAAGAAAAATATTCGGACATAGAGAGTTGGAAGACCTCTCCAGGGCTGAGTAAATTGTATAGCAGTAGATGATCAGTATTGCTGTTGGAAATAAAAAATTGGATGGCAGCACCACTAAACAGAGAAAACTGGTGGCTTCAATTGAGTGAAGCCTTGATTCTCCAATGAGTTATAGAGGTATCGTAGAATAAGATTATATGAAATGGATTTACTTACTTATCCGGCACTACTATCCTTGAAGTCAAGTTCTGGCCTGATCCAGCATTGACTGCCAGTTGTTTCTGTCAAGTGCTGCTGCCCTCTAACTGCTGATATCCAAAATGGTCCAAGTGTCTAAAGCAACGCAGTCCTCCCACTGGAGTCATGGCTGGCCTACTCTTCTCACACTAAAGATCCCCTCCCTTAGGATTTTCGCTGGGGTTTTGCCTTGCTGCGTTCTATTCACATGTCTAGCCCACTTAAGTTTCGTTTGCTTTATAAACTGTACTACATCCAATTCCTTATAAAGCAGCCTCAGTTCATTGTTAGAACGGCATCTCCACTCTCTATTGACTGTAATTGGACTGTATATCCTCCTCAGGACTCTTCTTTCGAATCTGAGGAGAGAGAATTCTTACGAGAGAGTGTGCTTGGGAAAGGGTTCAGTTTTCTGAAGCATATGTAAAAACTGGCCGGATGAGAGTCTTGTACAGTCTGGCTTTTGAGGATTTGGAGAGGAGACCACCATTCATATGCTTTTGAAGAGCAAAATAACAGTGATTATGTAATTAATAACAATTATGCAAGACTCTAGGTACACGAATTCCTCAACTCTCCCCACACTCTGTCCATCAACTTGGATATGGTTCTCAGTGTTCATCGCTTGAGAATTTGCTCCCATATACTTTGTTTTGTTATAGTTGGCAACAGTCACCTACCAGCTATGTCAATGTCATCAGCAAATCCAAGGAGCTGCACTTGGAAGTTGATGAGTATACCAATTGTCTGGATCCCAGAGTCTCAAACCGCCTTTTGCAAAGCGAGATTGAAGACCAGGCATGCCAATCCGTCTCCTTGCTGAACTCCTGTTCCAGTGGAGAAGCCCCTTGAGACCTCACCACCAACCTGGAGGAAAGATATGTTGTCCTCCATGGTCATTCTTGTTCGTCGCCCTAACTTTGGAAGAAGATTCATTACGAGCATTGCTCTGTATAACTCTGCTCTGTTGACTGAATCATAGGTTTGCTAGATATCAACAAATATGTGGTGTGTTGTTATTTTTTACTCTTGAGTCTTCTCCAACAGCATTTGGAGTGTGAAAATTTGATCACTAGTTGACCTATCTCTGCGAAAACCTCTTTGATTTTTTCTCTTTTCCATCTCCCTCTCAGCATATGGAAGCAACCATTTGAACAAGACAATGAATAAAATCTTTTAAGCACAAGGAAGTAAGGATATTCCTCAATAATTGTTACAAGACAGAGTATCTCCTTTTTTGTTTATCAGGCAAATCACTGCCATCTTCCATTTCACTGGTAACCTCTCCTCAGTTCATATATCATGCAGTAGGTCCTGGAGATATTGCAACACTTTGTGTCTGCTATGCTTTAGCAGCTCTGCTGGGATATTGTCAATACCGGGAACTTTATCGTTCTTAAGTTTGATAAGAGTATCTTGAATTTTCTCTTCATTTGGGGGATCCCCTAGGTAGCCGCACCCAGCAGGGGGAGCTGGTCAGGGAGCTCTAAGGAGGCAGCCCCTCTACCTGACTCAGCGGCAGTAGGCTGATATGCTGCTCCCCTTTAAAACCTCATCAAAAAAGCTCAACAGTGATACACTGGACTGATCATTGGAAAAAAACACAGCAACCGTCAAATAGACTATAATTTAGCTACTTGGAACATTTTACCATTATATAGGAGCACTTCAAACCCTCCTGGACATCCTAAACAATTACTCAATAGACATTGTTGCAATCCAGGAAATCAGATAAACCAGAAGCTTCAAGAAGAGATGACATACCATCTACTATAGCTGTGATGATCGACCCCACACTTTTGGCAAAGGATTTGTTATAGGAAAGAGACTAGCGCGGCGACTTATAGAAAAATTCTATAATTTTAGCCTAATGTGCTCATGCCCCTACTGAGGTCTCTAATGAGAAAGATAAAGATATTTTCCAAGCTCGAGAGATGTTATGAGGAGTGTCCCTGCTATGACATGAAAATTGTGATTGGCGACTACAATGCCCAAATAGAAAAGGAACCAGTATACAAGCCCACTATCAGTCAATATAGCCTGCATTACAGATCAAATAATAATGGGAAGTGCCTGATAAATTTTACAGCTTCCAAGAGCCTGTTGATCGGAAGCAAGTGCTTTCCTCACAAAGAGATCCACCTAGGAACTTGCTGCAAAAACAGTCCCAACAGACAACTCACGACATCCCAAATTGACCATGTGCTGGTGAGCATGAGGCATCTTCACTCCTTGATGTTAGAACCTACAGGGGTGCTAATGCCGACTCAGACCATTTTGGTTGTGACGAAAATCACAACCAAAATATGGATCGCTAGAACTACTATTTCAACTTTAACAACTACCACTTCTCTTCAAAGCTATTAATAAAAGTGGCCCCAAAATATTAATAATTTGTGTTCCAGAATTAATTATACTAACCGCAATCATTTAAGGCTGAAGATTCAAAATAAGTTGCAGCTATAGAGATTGCGTATTGTTCAGCCTCTTCTCTAGTAACTTTCCTTTGAGATTCCAAATCGGTTTTATTACCCACAACACAGAGAACAAGTGGTTCCTCTACATTCCTTTGCAATTCTGAAATACAGTTCTATTCTTTACTGACAATGATAAAAAAAATTAATTGAAATACAATCTCAATGTTACTGAAAATATTACATAACAATATTAATAAAATATTGGGTTGGCAAATAAGTCCTTTTGGTTTTTATGTCACTATGATACACTTCTTATCTGATAAATTAATCCCCAAGGTGGATTGTTTATCCTATTTGTAATATGTCAACAACTATATCTGTTAACTCTTGTTGAAACTAGCTTAGTATTGTGTTTGCTATTGCACTGTGAATATACAAGAAAATATCATTCATTATTGGCATATTTTGTTGTATTATTTTTAAAAAGGTTAGCATGCTGCAGAAGCTCATAGAAAAATTTGCAGTGTTTATGGGGATGATGCTTTAACCAAATTCATCTGTCAAAATTGGTTTGCCAAATTTCATTCAGGAAATCTTGATGTCAATGATGCTCAACGGTCTGGCCGCCCACACGAAATTGAAACAAGCAATGTTAAGGCCATTGTTGATTAAAATCTAACCCAATTAGTGTGAGAGATTTCTATGGCCCTAAATGTGTCACACACAAGTGTAGAAAACCATTTGCACAAGCTCGGCTATCTTTCCAAGCTTAATGTTTAGGTTCCTCACATGATTGTTTTTTTTTAAATCACAAAAAATGTTATAACTTCAATACGACTTTAGCCATCTATAAGAATTTCAGAGCCACACAAACTACACAAAATGGCACCAACAGGACCTTTGTAAACCCACTACAGATGGAGATAAAAAATCAAAACCTGTAAGAAGTATTTGTTTATTTATTCCTCATGTAGGCATTAAATAGAAAACCTATTCATTTGGCTTTGAAGAGCAATAATTCAGCTTTCCAACGGATATAGTAACACTGAATTTGGTGAACATCCTAAGAGTTATGAATGATTGGAAGGGTGTTGTGTTCCACCAAGACAACGCTACGCCCCACACACACATTCAGCCTTGGATGGGAGCTTTTGCTCCACCCTCCCTAATCACCAGATCTAGCTCCAAGTGACTACCACTTATTCCAGTCTCTGTAGAACTCCATGAATGGAAAGAAATTTCAAAAGGAACAGTACATCAAAAACTATTTGGATCAATTTTTTAACAATAAACTCCAGACATTCTATGAACATGGAAGCATATATTATATATATGCAGTTAGTGCAGAATATTAAGCAGTTAGTGGAAGGATGGGAAAAAGTCATATTAAATAATGGTGAATACATTGTAGATCAAGGTAAATTTTATGTCTATAATACATTGAATTTTATTTCATCCTGAAAAACCGAAAGGACTTATTTACCAACCCAATATCTTAAAGGTATAATATTTTTCTCTACAAGTTTCTTGAACTTCATTATTAATTTTTACAAATAAATTATAGTTTGAAGGCTTTACAGTAATTGAGGACTAAGAAACTATATTCCCTCAAGTTGACATGTAACATGTAAGTACACAAGAAGTATTATTTAAATAGTTTTTTGAGCGGCTGATAGTTAAATGTATACTAAAAGTAAGAAGATTCATAAAAATTTTTAGTTGTACATAAAGTATTTTTAAAACTTTGATTTTTGACTTGTCACAACAAAAAAGAGAATATAATGAATTTTATATAGACTCAGATAAATGACAATATTGTTGAAGTTAAGACAAGAATCCATTAACTTACATGGAATGGTTGAGTATCATAGTGGAGACGAAAAAGACAAAATCTATTGATTTATTTTTTAATAAAAATATTACCTTTAACCCATGATTTTATTGATGCAAATGAAGTCGGTTGCGTTATGTCAAAAACTAGTAGTGCTGCATTGGCATTTCTATAATACATTGGTGCCATTGACCTAAACCTTTCTTGGCCCGCAGTATCCCATACCTTCAAAAATAACATGTTGAACTATAAACCAAAAATGAAAAATTATGTAGTCATAACAATACGCTTTAGAAATAAATATTTACCTGTAATCTGACTCTTGTATCATCGACATTAATGTTACAAGTAAAAAATGAAGCTCCAATAGTTGGACTGATATGGTGGCTAAACATTTTCCCTATGTAGCGAACTACTAAACTTGTTTTTCCAACTCCTATAAAATTAAATAAACATACTAGAGTAAATTAATTTTAAAAACTCTTCTCATTTTTATAATATTTATGTTAAGCAAGGATTCATTTCAGATTTCCCTATTTTACACTGCAATACTATGATTTTAAGCTTCAACCATGAGGGGTTTTAAATTAACACAAGACATAATGAGACTATCACAACACTCAAAAGAATATATACTAAAAGAAATCAGAATACTTAGTCCTTGACACTTATGATTATGCTATCATATTATTCTCTATTTATTGAGAGAAAAAATGGCTACAAGCAAATGGCAATCATCTATTTCAAGATGAATGTCACTTAGTCAATTCAATTGCCCTAGATTAAACTAGAATTAAGAGGAAAAAACAGTTGTAAGGAAAAGGCAATGACCTATTTCAAGATGACTATCACTTACTCCTCAATAGTCCTTATTTTTAATAATTTAAATTACATCAAATTTATCTCCATGAGAAGGATTCATACCTATTTTATGAGGGACATAATATCTAAAAGCAGAAAAATAACTGATTTCAAGCGTGTCGAAAATTTGTTTTTTTCTTTAATGTGATGAAATCAACATACAAAATTGAAAAAAAAAGAAGGAAAATCTGAAAGAATTCAATAAATTTCAAATAGAAACTCCACCATTACTACTTTAGGAACGTTTAGAGAGGTTTTCTAACAATAATTGATTGTTAAGTGTTCTTCATTTATGAATTCTTCTTCTAATCTAGCGAAATATATCCCTGCTAATTACTTTAATAAATGCAATTGACCTTATTTTCTAGAAAACACAAATTATATAAATTACTCCATACTTCTGGGTCTTAATAGTTTCCATGATTATAAAGGAACGGAAACAGCAAGATTCATATTCTTATACAATTTATTTTGATGCATATTATTTAAAAGCTCATACACATAAAATGTATTAAAGTAATGCTAAAAAAATATCACTTAATAATCATTGTAAAATATTACTAATAAATATAATACCATAAAAAACATAAATATCTCATGAAAGTTATTAGAAGACATGAAACTCAAATGATTAATGTTATACAATGTTACTTATTATTATGTACTAATTGTTTTGTGTGTTAATTGAGAAGCTTATAATTAATATTTATAAATTGAATACTTATGTAAATAAATTAAGATGAGATTTGTTTAACTTTAAAAACATCAATTAACAACATAAGACAGTGTCACTCATTGGTCTTAATTCTATTAATTATTACTCCTAAATGTATTAATTAAGTCCATACTTCCTTTAAAGAACAAAGGAAGTATAGAATTACCCTTGGATATTCATGATTTTAAATCATCTATTTCACAGTTAAATTCATACATATATATTACTTTTAATCCATGAAAATTTTAAAGACACTAACGATTTTTCCATTAAACTGTTACAGAAACGTTTATCTCTTTACCCATATAATATTTATGTACAGTAATTCAATAAGTTTTTATTTAGCTAAAAAGTTAGACTAAATTTATTTTATTTGTTTATAAAATTGGATAAGTAATATAACTTATCCAATATGAGAAAAATGAAAATGAAAAAATTTAAGACATTGTAATACCATTCAGTTGATTTTTGAAATGAACCAATTCAGTTATAAGTAATATTTTTGGCAAATAGAAATGTGTTTATATAAACTCATAATTTCTATTTAAATTGAAGTTAATCCATAAGATGCTGGACAACATTAAGATATTTATAAATTAGTTGATCAACTATATAGTACTAATTTACTTATACAGCATAGTTCCGGTATATATATGGGTGCGCTTTAAGCAAATTATTTTCTTATATTAAATTGTTAATGAATGGAATATTTTTATAAATTAATAAATAGTTATTTTGATGATGATAAAGTGAATAAGTAAAGAGTCAATTATATATTAAGATTACTATTGCATTAATTTCAATTCATTCAAAAGTACTCTCAGAGGCATTTTAATACATAGTAAATTATTAATTTTAGATAAATCTATAATTAAATAGTAAAATTCCTTACCTTGGGCTCCTAAAACTACAACTTTCCCTTCAATAGTTTTCATGTTGACTAGAAGTATTGTGGGATTTTATAATTAATTATATATTTAAAAAAAGTTAAACTATTTACATATTTTAAAAAATACAACTAGTGAGCACCAGCACAAAATAACAACTAGACTACCAAGATTGGTGACGTAAGATAAGTGGTTACATAACGTTCAACAGGTAGTAGGAGGGTTTTTGTAAGGGTGCCAGAATGAGCTGGGTCTTCAATGGGAAACAGGTAAAGAGGGTCCAAGCCCCCAAAAAGGGGACGTATGAGCTTGTGCAGCATTTCACTTCAAATATATTTTAGACGGCGTCATTTGAACTTATTTCTTTTTATTATGATCGCTGGATATTCTTATATAAATATGTCATAGGTTAAATTTCTAATGAATGTGATTTCTTTTATTCTTACTCTCATTAATAAAATATTTTAATGATGACTCGGAGAATGCGATAAGGAAAAGCTATTAAGGTTCATAGAAGAGGAAGTGTGGTAATCACATTTTTTTTTTTGTTTCTAGAACCTTAGTTTATTTACAGAATTATTGAGGTCTACTCGAATTAAAAAAAAAAAAAGAAGAAATGAAAATAATTGTTTTAATCTTCTGTTTTTAAGTTCGGCTTAACTATTAAATCTGCCAGGTTTGAGTTGGGAAGAGATAAATTGTAGAGGAGCGTCTAAAAATTCCAAGAGGAAAAAATATTCAAGGACGGAAGTGTAGACAAACTACGATTTTATCCTACAGGAATTCAGAGAACAATTATTCTTAAACAACTTTATTTCATTTTGTTTATTTATTTTCTCCATAAGCAATTGAACTTTTTAATTGTTGTTTTTCTAAATAATATATTTATTTTTGTGTTTGTGTGAGCGGCGAATTAGCTATGAGGTACATTGAGAACTTACTTCCACGAAGTCTAATAATTTTTCTCTCGCTTTAATTTTATGGGGTCAACTCTATTATTATTAAAAAAAAGGAGTTAACCCTTTTAAAAATTGACTGGTGCGCGCAACACACAACTTTCATTTATCGCTCTACTTTGAATAGTAATTACTTTCTGGCAATGCTGGGCTATTATAAAAATTTTTTAAATGCATTTTAAACGGAGATAAACCTTAAAGCTTATAAATAACAAGTCATTAAGACCATTATAATTACAAAATGTCTATTTAATATATCGGCGGTATGCAATGAAAATTTAGTCACTCCATCTGCTTTTATAAACCACACAACTTTCTTTGCTTTTATAAACCACAGAATGACTCCAACTCCAATTTCAACATTTTTTAATAATGTCATTTTAGTGATATTTTTAGTTGAAAAAGTTATCTATGCAGACAGTGAGTAAGTTGATTTCGGAGGTGGTGATTGCAGTGTTGAAATATAGAACGGTGAAAAAGGTATGAATTTACGTACCTATTTCTTATGAAAGATACTTTATTAAATATCTGTAGAAAAAAGTTTTTTTTTATTCTCATCAATTAAAAAAGTATATTTTAAATTTACTCAAATTTTCGCCTCTTCCGGGATAAAATCTGATTTTACGGTATATTTTGAATTTTCATCTGAAAACCAAAAGAGAAAATATCCTTTCAGATGACTTACTATTGGACATTAGCACATTTATACAACAAAACACATTATAACATTAAAAAAAAATGAATATTAACCAGTCAAAAATATGTACTGTATATAAAAAACTCTGCAAATTATTTCACAATAGTTTACTATTTTATAATAACAATTATACATCTAAAGTATCATTACCTTCCAAGTTAAAAATAAAACAAAATTAAAGGTGATTCCAATTATTGGACTAAACTTTTTTTTAATCATTAGTAATATGATAAAACTAAATTCAAAAACCAAAACAAAAGATATAAGCTTTGAAGCAGAACATATTAAAAAAAAAAAGCTACAGACCATATCTTTCCTCCTAATTGTCCGATTTTAACGAATTTTTTTTTTTTTTAGAAAATTCCGTAAACTATTAAAAAACCATATTCAATATCAACAAAAAAAGTGCATACTTTTTGCGTTATTCGGAATTTAATTTTAACATCCCTCGTAACTTTTTTTCCAGCTTCTTTTCGTTGAAGTATGTTATATAGATAAATTTAAAGGATATCGAGAAAATGGCTTTAACGAAGTTTCATTGAAATCGGTACGTTCGGTTAGGCGCTACAGTCTATAGCAATGGATGTTTTTCTGCATTTTTATTTTTTTCTCCTTTATTAACTTATAAAATTCTTTCAAAAGTTATATTTAGCATTTTTTCGTAACTCTGAATAATTTGAAATGATTAACATTATAATATAAACCATATTAAAGGTACTTTAGAGGAAGGCATATATGAACATTGGGCATTTAAGCCCTGTAAAGTGACCTAAATGATATTAAAGACCACTTAATTATACAATGATACACCAATTTTGATCAAAATCGTTAGAGCCGTTTTTAAGAAAATTGTAAAAATGTGTTTCAGCGTTCATATAAAGTGGCACTTCCGGTTAGTCGATTTTAACGAAAAAGTTCCTGTCACATCCGGCCCATATACAAACCTTAAATACTTAATATCAGTTTCGTACTACTTTTCGTTTATGAGCTAGACTGTTAACACAGACACTCACACAGACCATTTTGCGACACTTGGTTATTTGAACTCAGGGGACCTCAAAACATGTATTTCCGTTAAAAACTGAGATTCGAAAATTTTCACGATCTCAATACTTACCCTTACTATATATTACATATATACGTAAGTGAAAGTAAAAATATTCAAAAAGGTTCAGCAGCAACTTCATACTCTGAGCTCGATGCCAATCGGGATATATCAGGTCTGGTGTTATAAGAAATAACGTGAAATAAACGAATTATAATTTTTTTTTACTGAAAATTCAATTCTTTCTTTTTTTTGGTTTCACGAAGGGATGTATTTCCATTTTTATTTTCTCCGGGGTTTTCTTTCTCGCACATTAAATTACAGCCCTGAAGAAGTATTTTCTTCTCATTTAATTTTCTTTTTCCTTTTCTCATCTGTCCAGAGATTTTTTTCTGAAAATTGTGGTTATTCTCAACTTCATTTAAGTACCAATCTGAAAAATTTCTTTTATACTGAAAATCTTGCTGTAATAAATTTTGTATCCGTTGATAATGATATGGGTGAAGTCCATCTGCAATGGGAGTTCTCCATAATGTAGTAGGCGTAATATTAAATTCTGCTCCTGCTCTTCGTACACTGCCAGATGGATTATCATCAAAATATTGTAATATGGTCATACTCCTGTCGTCATTTCGTAAAATGGCAAAAATACCATAAGTACGTGGTATTATAGCAAATGTACCAGTTTCTCTAAGACGATGAAATGTGGAGTTAAAGATAGATTGGTTAGATAATCTTCTATTCGGAAATCGCCTGGCATATTCACAATGGGCAGCATTAGCACTACCATTGCAAAAACCATATACAAACACCGTATCGGCAGATTCACCATTAGTATAAATGGAAGGCATACTGATGAGTACTTTGTGAAAGCCTCTTACAAACTGATAAATGTTATTGAGAAGTCCCAATGCTAATTTCAAATAGTATTAATCCTTATATTGCCAATAGTTTTTATACAGTTAAGGATAAAAGGCCATATTAGTATTCTATCTAATTCATCTCCTAAACAAAGCGTTTGCGGACATACCTTCAGAGAAAATTGTTTTCTTATTTTGAGGTCCTTAGTTCATTTTTGCAGTTTGGCCACTTAACCCTGGAACAACCTGTATATACTGTCTTATACATGCATGTAGATAAATGTTTAACAAGAGATATTTATTTATTAAAAAAGAAATAAGTATCAGTATGTCGACAACCACGTTGCAAAAGCCAGTAAAATGCAAAAACTAAAATTATTCATTGACTGAAATAAGTCGCGTTTTTTATTATTTTATGAACTGGATTTTCCGTTAAATGTTTATTGTTTGATTAAGATAATGATGTGATGTATTAAATAACGTTTTTGGTTTATTTTCCTGAATTTGTTGAAGCTGTATTAGTCAATAGAAGCCATGATTGATCAGAAAAGCTCAAAACTGTATTTTCTAAAAACATTTTAATTACAGAGTTTTGTAACGGGTTTGCCCACATTGGTTATAATTTTAAGTTAAGTTTACACAATAAAATTATTTAATTTTCATATTAAGTAATCCACGACTTTGAACTTTAAACTTCAACAGTTTCGCAAGTTCAATCATAGAACTCGCTCTCAAATTATTCTTACCTTCACACAGGCACACTTCCAAATAATTACTAAAAAATAATTAAAAAAAAATATTGCATCTCCTAATGCATTACGAATTCAAACTATCTGTGGAGCGAAGGAAAAAGTTTCTTTGAAATTTACAAGGTATTGATATGATTTTTAAATAAATAATGCCTGTTAAATTAATCGATTCATATTGTACGCACCAATTATATTCTGTATCACGGGCGGATCTACGGAGGGAGAGGGAACTTTGGGTTGAAGACCCCCCAAAATGGTAAAATATAACCATGTTTTTTGGAGGAAAATATTAAAAAGTTATCTCTTAAAGTATTATTGTTCGTGTAATTACATTTAAAAGGACTTTAGGAATCACTTAAACACCATTTCATATAAGTAGTTAGTTTCTTTCTATTTTTCCAAAGTAATTATCGTTATTTATATGAAAAAAAAGAGCTTTCGAGCTGAAAGTCCTCCCCCCAAAATTAAATCCTGGATCCGCTAGTGTTCTGTATAACCATAAATTATAATGTACACGTTGAAATTATTTTATTTTCATATAAACCCACTGCTCTTAACTTTAGACTTTATCTTTCTGTGCAAGTTCGAAAATTGTACTTCGCCTTCAGAGCTGTCTTAGCTCTCTACTGATTTATTTTGCAACAACTGCTTATTATTCGTTCCAAAAGAACTTGATTTCATCTTCTAATGTATTATGGTTTTGAATCATCTGAGAAACGAACGCTTTCTTTACAAGTTGCCGCTAGGTGTTATAATTTCAAAATAAATAATACAGCCTATTAATTTAATCTATCATTATTGTATGCACAAGTTTAACAATTGCACTTTGACATACTGAAATATAAATAAAGTTCGTTATACTGTGGATTAAAAAAGCACAATTAACATTTTTCAGGTTGCATCGTAAAAGAATCCGAAATTGATTTGCTAAACTTTTTTATTTAATAAAAGATTTAGGAAAATACATAATTGGGATAAAACAAAATTTTGGGGTATGTTAAAAACTTTCTATACTTTTGTAAAATATTTTGAACACTACTAAAACCAATTTCTAATTTATTCACTATATGTCGGTACCGACGTCCAATGTAATATATGAAATGTAATGTCCAATCGAATGTAATTTAAAGATGTGTTTTTTAAAACTGACACAATATTCACTGGTTTTAGCCATTTTGTCATGGAAAATATACAGAAAGGCTGATTTTTATTATTTTCATTGTACTATCATCAATCCTCGTTTCTAATTTCTTTAAAGAAAAAGCATTAATTTGATTTGAAAGTAGCTAGTCGTAAATATTCAAAACTGTGCTAATAATTTTTGACCCTTCAAAATTTACTCTTTATGTTTACTTTAAACATAGTTTTCGAATTCTGAACATTCATAGCTTCTAAAATATAATTACCAAAGGCCACTTTGATATATAAATATTATTTCTGGAAAATATCTTAATCCTATCGAGATTTGGGGAAAAATTGGAGTTCTGTCAATACTTTTTTGATCCATAATACCTTCAAACAAAGCAAGCTTTTTTTTGTTACTTTAGATTGTTACATAGGTTGAGTTAAAAAATATAGAGATGGTGTTGATGATGGGCATTAAAAATTAATTTAGTATCACTAATTCTTGCACCAATTTTCTTTAAAACTTGTATAATAAATTTCATAAACTAATTAATAGTCAATATTAAATATTTAATGGATTAAACAATTAAAGAGTGTAACAGAAAGGCCGTAATATTTGTTTGCATATTTCTTCGATTATTAAATGAAGGACTTACCAAAATTTATGGTTCCCCCTCCTAAAGAAAAAAACCCTTAATTTCTGAAAAATTTAAAACATTAATATATATTGTCCATGTTTTTATTCTTAACCAACCGACATTTTTTTTTATAGTGTAATAAGTAATTATTTTATTTTCTGAAACTCATTCTCACTAAATGGAAATATAAAGAAATGATTTGGAGAACAGCAAAATAATTTAGCAAATATTTATAAGCAAAATTTTTAATAATTTTCTTATTTTCTATTAAAATAGATCTTGATTTTAATCATTAAAATTGGAGTGCTACCAATGGGTAGTTTCTTTTCATGTTGTACATGTCATGTTACTTTTTTCATATTTACTTGTTATATTTATCATTTAATACAGTTGTAAATTCCAATAATAAAAAATCATTAAAATTACAGAATTATATGTTAATATTTTGTTAATACAATTTTAATTAAATTAATTGCAATAATATAAGCTAATTGTAATGCAAATGAAGGCCGAGTGAACCTTTTCTTATGGTTTAATACAATTTGTTTCTGTTATGTTTAATTTTTTGGTAGATTTTCGTGTATTTTTTTTTTTTTGTTTTTTTTCCCATTTCCACAAAATCAAGATCTAAAATTTTCGTATATGAAATCCACTTAATCTCTTACAATTTTCTTAGCAACTTTTTCTTTGCGGACATCGTTAATGGTGGTTTGAATTTCAAGTAAAACAGTACAAATCCTGTCTTCATTAACGTTTACTGTAAAATATTATGAAGATAAATATAGAACTTTAAAAGAATTCATTGTTATTATTATTTTTTGGGACCCCCTAAGACAATTTTTGACTCGTCCCAGTGAGGATCCCTAGAACTTGACTTCATCATCAACTACTTTCTTTCAAAACGGCGACTTATACGAGGCTTTCGTACCCCAATATCGGTCACTTATAAATATAAAAGAAAATATAAATTGAATGGAATACCCAAGGGAAAAAGAAGTAATAAGAAAATTAGATACAAATTATTTTTTAAATTATTTATCACGATTCTAGTTTTAAGTTTATATTTGTTATTTAGGGTTATCTATTGAGAGATAATAAATTATTGTTTAACAATTTGCAGAGGCTTTTACTACTATTGATGTCTTAATTTTATTTTTGTTCTCATTACTAAACTACAATATGTATAACCTAGTAAAATTTCAGTATGGTTCATTAGTTTCGCCAGGTTTAAAAAACACCGGCTACAATTTGTTTACACTTATTTTATCTCAACAACAATTTATCATATCTGGTCTTGATTTACTAATTGATATTACTGATATATTAATGGGAGTAAGATAAAATAGTACTTATTGAATTTGCAATCACAGTATATTATCTTAAAATTAATTAAAAATTTGAACTTACTTTTAAAATATAATATCGGAAATTATTTATTGTTAATCACTGGGTCTAATTTGTGTCCTTTATCTTATCAATTTCCAAAAAGCGCGAAAATCGAGGTGCTATGCAGGTTTCAAAGATACACTTCATCAAAAGTGATATTTTTTACTTATAATTATGAATGCTCGCTTTATTGCTTTTAATTATATAAAAATTTATTATTTATACAAATCAAGCATAACTAATCGTAGAATTTAATTTGATTAAACATCAAATTATCGTCTAGAATCATTGTCATGTTCCCTGCATCAAACAAAATAAAAATTTTATTGCAACTCTTTCGCAATGCTTTTAATTAATAACACTGCTATTAATGGAATATGAAAAGCTATTGAACGTGATGAAACATTATAATATATTACTTGACTGATTACAATTTTTTATACTTCGTATAACCTTCCCATGCCACTGCTGTGGCATTGTAATTGTAATAACAGTACAATTGAATTTTAGTTTTATTCACGTTTAAATTGTTTAATCTAAGTATTTCTGTAATGTGTTGAGCTGAATAGATATTTATTCGGCCATCATTATTGTTTTAGAATCGCAAAACATATATCATTTTCTAAATGTCTGCCGACGAAGCTTTGATTGCTGAAGGAAAAAATAAGTTTACAGTATATTGTAGCCGATGTCCTTCAAAAATACTCAATTCTGGAATGGGAGTTTATACGGATATGACGGTAATAGTTTGGTTTATTAATGTTTAATCATATTCATTGAGATTTAATCATAATAATGATTTATATGTTAATTAAATAATTGAGTGCTTGCTTAGCAGTGTTATTTTGAAATATCTTTGCGCAGCAAACATATAATGTGAAAAAAATAATATCTGTTTTGGTTTTTCTTATACATCATACAAATTAGCAAGTTTCGCCATTTATTTCTTTTGGTATTCCTTTTATTATTATATTGGCGGTTAGGTTGTGGATTATTATCTGTAAATTTTGGAGTATATGCTAGTAATGTTTAAACTTCATTTCTATTTAAAGGCTGTTGATTTAATGGGTGTATATTCGTCGCACTAGAGTATGTTTCTCAACTCAATGCTAAGCCAATGATGGATTTCCGATGCTCACCAATGATCTCAGCTCTAAGTTTAGCAACTTTCTCATACACCTAATTAACTTAGCAGATGCCAATATATAAAATTTTGCAGTCATATTTACTTCTGACGAGTCTTCAAATGTTGACAAAAATAATTCAATACTGAAATGGATGCTTAGCTGTGATAATTATAATACCAAATTCTTATAGATAGTCTTCTCCCTTCTTTTCTCGTTTTTCTTCAGCGTCAAGCTCGAGTATTAGTCCACTTGTGCCACTCATTCCTTCACATCTTTCCTCTTGTTTTTTCTAATCTATCTCCAGGTTTGTCCTACATGTCTTCATCGTAAAAATCTATCCATTTTAATGGCTTTGTTTTGTGCTGTGAGTCATTTTTACAACAGCTGAGTGATAAACCAAATTACATAACAGTCGAGTATTAGTGTATTTAAAAGCAACAAAATAAATGTATATTCATTGTGATTAATCACCTGAAATTGCTAAATAAGCTCTTTAGTAATAAACAAATTATTTGTTATTCAAAATAAGAAAGAATAATATGTATGTGACCTTTATTTAAACCCCATCCTATTTTTAATTGTTATTAGCTCGTAATACCTTTTTTTCAAATTTAAGTTTAATTTAACATAGTAATACAATGTGATGAAAGGAAGATTAGATCCCACTATATGCTTTAATTTATTTGATATTTTTAATGAATATTCTTTTAGTTTATTTATTTTTTCTGTTGGCATTACAGACCATGTAGATCTTTTGCTGCCTTAACCCTGCTCCATCTCCGCCTATCTTGGGCTATTTATTTTCATTTATCTGCACGCAGTTCTATTACATCTTTGTTGATTCTATCTATTCATCTGCTTTTTGGCCTTCCACGTCGTCTTTTGTCTTCTATTGAGGTATTCATTGTTACGTGGAGGCTTCCAAATGGATTGCTATGAGGTACATGCCCCAACCATCTTAACCTCCGTGCCTTCATATCATGGGATATTGAATGACCAGAACTTTCTGTAAGCAGTTCTTTATTGGGCTTTCATCTCCATGTGATAGTACTCTGATCCCAGATCGCTCCAGTTATCTTGCAGAGGATTTTTCTCTTAAATCTTTCAACATTTTTCTGGGGTGCTGGTTAGTGTCCAACTCTCACAGCCATATAGTAGAACTGGCTTTATCATTGCATTATATGCACTTAATTTGAGATTTTTGGAGATTGCTTTTGAAAGGGAGAAGAAAGCTCTCTTTGCACTAGTTAGGCTGGTCTATTTCCGCCCATTGTTCGTTCATTGAAGTTAATGTGGACCCTAGGTATTTGAATATTTTTACTCTCGGAAATGATTTTCCTTCTACGCAGATCCTGATATTGGAGTGGAATTTTTGGTTTATTATCATATATTTTATTCTTTCTTCATTTACTTTTAGGCCGATCTGTTCTCAGAGTCGTAGCGAGTTTCTCAATGTCCTCTTGATTACTTCCATGGACAGCTATATCATCTGTGTATCCTAGGATTTTATGATTCATTCTGGCATAGACCCCTCCATTTTCCTGTGTTGTTCTTATTACCTTCTCCAGGGCTAAGTTGAACTACATCAGGATAGTCCATCGTTGTACCATAAGCCTATTGGAACTTTGAAGGCTTCAGATACTTCTTGTATTAGGACTCTACATTTGGGGTCATTTGTACACACCTTTGTCAATTTTACCAACTTACCGGGTTGTAATTTTTTTTTTCTGGTTTGGGTTCTTGACTTGAAACTTATGGGACTGCCATGAAGTTGCATCTGTGCCTTGCAAATTCTTCGTATATTAATTCCAAATTAGGCCTGATTATATTTTCGCATTTCCTTTTTGTGGATTCCGTTCTAGACCCTGTTGGGTTACATTTACAAGGGTTTTGAGGTTTTAGTCAAAATTAATCTTCTCCATCTGAAGGACTTCTACTCCTAAATATAATCATATTCCGACTTATGAAACCTTTATTTTAGGTTATTAATGATCTAAATTTCTCTATTACCATTTTAATTTTTTTTTTACAGTACAATTTGCCCTACATGCATCACAAAGCAGATGGTGACTCAACAAATGTGGAGGATGTGAAAGGTTATTGGCAGGTTAGCGATATATACACCTTTGAAAATTTAGGATTTTCAAACACTGTTGAAAACATGAAATATCTAATATGTGCAGACTGTGAAATTGGCCCCATTGGGTGGCACGATCTGAGTACCAAACAAAGCTATGTTGCACTCTCCAGAGTCAAACATTCATGATACATATTTTGGTGCCTAATACGAATTTATTCAATGGCTGGGGTTTTTAAGATTATGGAATTTATTATAACTATATCCATAAGTAATTTTGTATTTATTTTTTAACATATTCTTATACAATATATATTTGTAATATCTTGTGATTATCATAGACATTATATGTTATGTGTTATTATTTTAAATAAATTATTTATTGCAAATTCTTTTTGTTTGTATTTCTACTATAACATGATTAAAACAAAACTTTGTTAATATATCTTAATTGAACATAATCATTGTCATGTTATTATTTATGTTAAGTAATTGTGGATTGTATTTGCTATTACCTAATCCATGATTTTGAACCCCTAATTATGTAGCTAATGATTTTTTTTTTTATTTGAAAATTAATACATTCTGCTACATAGGAGGGTATTAATATTAGGGCTACATTAAACATTCAAACAATATATACATACAAATGATAACTAAAATAGAGATAAGAGAAAAAGAGTTGTAGAAAGTAAAATAAGAAAATTAACATATGTAAAAAAAAAAAAAATTAGAGAGATACTAAGTGAAATTAAAATATATAAAACACATTCACTCCTCTAAACAATATTTAAATCCGTCCAGGGGATTCTGAGTCATGCTTTGTCCCCAAATGTGGAAGCCAAGGCAGGACCTGGATGATGAGTGAGGTTCTGGTGAAATTTAGAAAATTTATCTGGGATTAGGTCAATAACAAATGGGATATGAAGGTCATTATGAAGGGTTTTATTGGTTATATAAAAGGGAGCATCGACTATTGTTCGGAAGACTTTAGATTGAAAGGATTGAAGCTGATGATTATTCTATTCACAACAATGTCCAACTAATCTATTCGACCTGTATTTATCCTATTTTTTTTTTTTTTTACATTACCTTCTGTAAACTATTGAAAGAGTTCTCCACTCAATTACTTATTTATTTTTTGGTGATACAACCAACTCTATTTTTAGATTCTTTGCTGTTTTGTTAATTACTAAAAAAACATCTTAATTTTTTGGCTCATGCTCGAATATGGTGATTTGTTCAGGAACTCATTTCTTGAGATCTCACTTATTTTAGTGGGCCTGATCATTCAAATCAAGTCTCCTAAACAATTATTTTGTTCTCTTACACTTTTCATTTCATGAAAAGTGAAAGTTCTCAATTCTGTGCCTTCTATCACTGTTTCAAGTGGTCTGCTGCCTCGGAGTTAAAATGTATCTGAAAAGATTGTCACAGAGAAAAATATAGATTAAAAAGAGATAAGTTAGACATTGATTAAAGATTTACCTTCTGGAAATCCTGAAGTTGAATTAAATGAAGCAATTGATTTGACTCATTTTATCTCAAGATCTCGTTGCTCTACCAGACAACCAAAATGCCTTCTTTTTTTTCTTAGCTGTCTATATTTCTGGCTTACACTTTCATTATTAACAGGACCATAGGCAGGGTCTAGGGGGAGGCTTAAGGGCTGAAGCCCTCCTCCCCCCTACAAAATGGTAAAATATAACCATTTTATAGAAAAAAATATTAAAAACTATCTCTTAAAGTACTCTTAAAGTATTCTTGTTTGTGTAATTACATTTAATAGGACTTCAAGAACCACTCAAATACCATGACATATAGGTAGTTAGTTTTTTAAATTAATTATCTTTATATATATGAAAAAAAAACTTTCGGGCTGAAGCCCCCCACCTCCCAAAAAAAAAGAATTAATTCCTGGATCCGCTAGTGAACAGGACTAACCTAATGCTAATCAATGAGATATTTTATCATAACTCATAACTCTTAGATTATCATAATAATGAAACAACTGCTTTGGATTAATTACTGATTCGGTCGTTTTTTTAGTTTAACGTTATTCATGACTGTCAACTTCCGGTCTAAGATTAAAACAGAAGGGCGAAAAAGATTATGTAAGTAAATATATGTTTTCCTTGCTCGCATCATTATAAATCGTACAAGATACATTATTTTATCTTTTATTCTTGTTGATAAAAACAATAAGCATCTATAACTGTTAATTTTGACAGCGCGAGGATGAACTCGTGTAGTACAAAATTTAAACTCCGATTTTACTTAGAAATATATACATATACGGAACGTTAAAATCATGATCATCTAATGTATGTATATCAATGCGTTTTCATGTTTGCTGTTACTGCAATGTTTCTCCAAATAATTCCTATGAATCATATGTTTTTGTTTTCTACTTCTTTGCATATAATTAGCGTTGTCAACTTTAGTCTCAACTCAAGTTGTGTATGGTGAGGATAAATATCGATGTCTGTTATATACCTCGGTAATGACTCACAAGAGTGCGACGTTTTTAATGTTAAGCCCCGAAAAATATATTTGCACATTGAATCATTACAGAAGGAAACCCAAGAGAAATCATTTACTGTGACTAACAAAAGCTCCCAACAACAAAAGGTTACTATCGATAATCCTCTGACTGGATTTTTCAAAATTCCGAAGTTTAGTTGCAAAGAAGTGAGTATCCATTTTCTCATCCGTTTCATTGAGTGAAACGACTTTATACTTCATTTATATTTCTTTATACTTATAAAGCATATACTTCATTTATAGTTCTACAGGATAAATGATAATAGTGAAAAATAAGTTCATATAATGTAATTTTACTAATAAAACTTGGACAGCTTCATATCCAATATTTGAAAAACTTTCGACGGCTGATATATCGAACTTGTTAGAACTTTTTTTTTGTCCTCTCCACTCTAGCCTTTTATGCTATACAGAGTTTTTCCATGGACGGGTGGAGCCGGGAGAATAAGGGCAAAGTCTGCCACAGGGAGTAGATCGGGCCGGGATCACGCTAACCTTTACTCTTAATTAATTATTTAATTAAGAGTACACAAGTGGCTGGGTGTGCCCCAGGAGTGTCTCCCGAAGATCGATCCATGGCTTATGAAACAGAATAAATGATTACCTGCCACAGCTAGGTTCGAACCTGAAACTAAGACCTTAGTAGCCCAGTGCCTAACTCACTAAGCTACTCCGCTCCAGCTTAATATAATTAATTCGTCCAAACTTTAATATTTTTTCTCGGTTCCGAAAAGGTTTCTTCATGCTACTCATACTCTTCATACTCCGTACTCAAATTCTTTACGGCAGACATTAGAATGGACTATGAGAGAAGTTCATATGAATCTACTGTATTAATATTTCTATTAAATAATAAATTTTATAAAGCTATTAAATCACTTTGATTGGCCCAATCTACCTTATAAGTTGAAACTTTAGTTTATGAAGCTGAGAACGTTTAAAATTATTGTAATCAGTCAATAATATTTTTTGAAGCTAAACGTTTTACCAGAAAAATCCCTGGAAGTCCGGGTAAAATGTCGTGGAAAATTAGAAGCTAGGCCATATTATGATACGATTAAAGTAATCTGCTCAAAAGGTTGTGGAACTTATGTAAGATTGTCTGCAAGCCCTACAATAAGAGACAAGATGAAGATACCATTTGACGTAAACTTTGGCACGGTGCCTTTAGGAGAGAGGTAATTTTATTTATTATACTACCTTAAATAAAAATTAGGATAATTAATTTAAAATTAATTAATGTTTCTTCTTGAGAGTAACAGAATTTCTTGTTCAGAGCACTGACATTATACAAAAAATCTGAAATTCAAGACTATTGTATAGAATTCCATTTTTTTTTTCTTTTGTAAATGATATGGCGTAATTAGTCGTTGCAATCTACTCATCTTGAATAAGTTCTTTTGAAAATTTCCGCAAAACTAAATGTTCAATTTAAAAATGTTAGCTATGGGCATCAAGAATTGTTAATATTGCTGATTAATTAAATCGTTATATCATAATTTATGAAAATATTTTGTATGTAATGTTGGAGATTTAGAAAATAAATAATAAGTTTAGTTTCAACTTACAATTAGTGCCACTCGTGTTTGCTCTCTGGCTGTCAACTAATTATTGTGGAACTGTAGAAGTTATTGACGTCACGATGAATTAGAGTTAAGAGAACACCAAACGATATATTTAGGGTGATAAAATATTTCCACCATTTTTAATCTACCTCTTAAGCTTCCAATTCGTTTATTTAATATGGCTTCTATGTTACGACTCTCAGACATGGCAGCATAAAGAAATCTTGTATCCTATGGAATGAGACATGGCATCGTCTTGACATACAGTAGAGGTAACAAGCATTTGCATGCTCAGTTCTTTATAAATGTGATTCAAGCACCGTTAGATTACGAATTTTCAAATATTTTTTTCCTACTTTATGATATGCCATAAAGTTGTATTAGGAAGCCAGAACAAATGAAAACAGCGAAAGGTACTACTTAAAAATTTTTTCTTCAGAAACCAAACAAAATCAAATAATGAAGCCTGAAGAAACAAGCAATATGTTAATGAAACGTTACTAATAAGGTCTTAGCGTTTTATAAAATATTAAATTTAGTTTTCATTTAAGTTTAGTGTATTTGTTGAACATGTTTTAGTTTTAATATTTTTCTTTATTATGCACTTATAATTCAATCCATTACGTTTCTTGAAATTTCTGCTACTGTTTGTTATTCAAGTACAATCTAAAATTAGTTTTTGGGTATTGTCTTGTCGATGAGTTAGAATATTTATTTTCATTTGCATTTTCAGGATGTACTATAACTTCAAAATTCCAGTTATGAAGAGAAGCACTCCGTTTCTGTTCCTCAGCTCCATCTACAACCCGGATTTGACGATAACCCCTATGAAAGGTGTCTGAATTTATATTTTACTGTGTGGCTGAATTCAAAATTACATTGAAACCTAGTCAAACAGGAGTACATGTCACCGGAGGTTATAAGTTATATTAGCTAAAAAAATATCTTTTTATAATTCGAACAAATTATTGAAGGGATAATAGAATATTAGAAATAGATTTTTATGATTAATGATGTGGTATTTAGGACAGAATATAACTTTGTGAGATGGAAATAAGAAATATTGATCATGGATGGGTGAAATATTTTAACTAGATTCCGAAATTTTACAAAAGTAAGTTAAGAAATTTCGTGGATCTAGAGAAGAATTATCTAAAATTGTTTTATCTTATAATGTCAGTCCGAGTTCGTTACAGAGAGCAACCAATATTCTGAAGACTTTAATACTGTAAGTTGTTGAAAATTCGATGGAATTAACAAAAAATGTTCACTAAGGGAAGTTTAACTGTAGTCCCCGTCCCATCCAATGATTGGGGCAGGACGATACCTATGAATGAGATGCTTGTTTATCGTGTTGCACAAGTTTATCTGCACCACAGACGGATCTGGGGGAGGGCTTTCGGTGTAAAGCCACCCAAAATGGTAAAATATATCTATTTCTAACGAAAAAAAAATTACCTCTAAAAAGTATTGTTGTTCGTTAATTACACTTAATAAGACTTCAAGAATTAATTAAACCCCATTTGTCATAAGTAGTCAGTCTCTTTCCTTTTCTTCTTAAAGGATTAATCGTTGTACATATAGAGAAAAAAGCTTTTGGGCTGAAGCTCCCCAAAATTAATTTCTGGATCCGCTAGTGGACGTGGACCTGTGGGATCATATGCGGCGCCTGTTCGATTTCGGCTGAAGAGGGTGAGTAGAGGTAGGGTTTTACTTCGTGTCACGACGTTATAAAATCACGACGTTATTTTACTTGAATACGTTATAATTTATTATATAGCGGAACAATAATAAACTTGTAACTTTAATAAACTAATAAATTGGGTTTACTTTAATAAGTAAACCATATAAAAAAATTTAAAGTAGACAATTCAATGTCACACCTCACTTAGAGTTTCTGCGAAATAGAGTGGCCCAATGTCTTAACCGCCTAAGTCGAGTAGGGGGCGCTTTCTGGGGACTCAGATACCCAGCAACAATGACCACTTATAAAGGTACGGTTGTAGGTGTATTGCTCACATTTTCATAAAAAAAGAGCAAGGGAAAGTAGAATTAGAAAAATCGTAATCATACATTACTAAACTTGCTGTGTATGCTGTGTATTTATGTTCCTTATTCTGAAGCTTTTCATTCCGAAAATTCATAACCCCATTGAAATCTAACCACCTAAAAAAAAAATTCAAAAACCCGTCAAAATATGTCTCCCTCAAAATGTGCGATGCCGTAACTAGCGCAATAAAGCCCCCTTCTGGGCACCCCTGGATATACTGAGATGTGCGTCCCCTTCGTGGAATCGGAATCTCTCGCAACGACAGAAGAACAAGTTAACGACAATCTAGCGAATAGCTCTGCTGCGAGTCACCAGAGCGTACAAGAGTGTGTTTCATGAGGCGGTGCAGTTATTAGTGCCTCTCGAACTCCTCTTGCGAGAAGACATATTCAAGTACAAATATAAGAAAGAAGGCTAAGCAGGTCTACCGGGAAAAGAGAGAAGTGACGACAAATCCCAGAAAATGGAAAACTATTATCCGGGAGGATGCAATTGAAGTTTGGAATCAACGGTGGGTGAGAAGCCCAAAAGATGCCACCCTGAGGAAGTACTTCCCCACCGTTCAATCACGTTTGGAAGCCAAGTGGGTCCTAACGGATTACTAGGTCTCGCAATTTCATATGGGGCATGAGGGCTTTTGTGTTAAGCTCCATGGCTTTGGAATAAATATCGATACCCTATTTGTTAGCTGTAGGATATCAGAGACTGCTGAGCACATTACCATGAACTGCACAGCCTTCGAGTCGCTAAGGGTTGAGAGAGACCGGTCTCTATATTCTTACAGAGAGCGATTTCCCTCACCTAGTTACAGAAGAAAGATTTCTTCTCCACATGGCCCAGGTAGATACCTATACTATAAAGAATTTGTGAACGGATGGGAAAAAGGATTAGGGCCCGCCCACTTCAACCTCACAAGAAGAGGACCGGCTCCAGAGAGCCCGCTGGAACCAAGGGGAGCGGAATAAGAAGCCATGAACAGCTGATCACAATATGAAAATTGGTCTCATCGCAGGAGATGGCAGTTAGTTATGTAGTCAAGTGTAACAACTCAGTCGTGCAAATCACGTATTGCCTCAATGGCATTGTAGGGTTCAAATAAATAAATATACAATTTAAATAATTTTACAGAGATTATTTGTTCACTATTTTTCAGGCACAGTATGCAAGGAACCGAAAACCGTGGTGTTATCCTATTTACCGAGAGGGTACGTGACGTTATCACATCCAATCCATCTTTACTTACCGACGGTGTCTGTTCTACCATTGTTGATAAACGTAACGGCTGATACCAAACCAGGAAAAGTGAGGTAATTTATTTTAAGCTCCTGCTTACTTCTGTTAATTAATTTTAAGTTTCTTCTTCTTCCTCGGCGCTACAGTCCATGTGGGACCAGGGGCTCCTCCAGGATTATTCGCCACTCTGCTCGATCAGCTACGACAGCTCTCCCCCGCCTGACACTAAGTCGTCTCAGATCCGATTCTACATCATTTATCTACCAGAGTGGTGGCCTGCCTATTCTTCTTCCTCCTCAAGGCTTTCCTTAGCGCCATTCCTTTCGATATCCTCTCGACATGGCCCAGCCATCTTACAATTTATGTATAAACACTCGTTTAATACCATTTTCCATAAAAAAAATCACTATCGATATTTTGAATTTTTAGATTGATCGATTTTGACTAGATATACTGGGACAGTCCACTGTGCATCGTTTGCATATGCAATATGCTGTGTGAGGTGGTTAAAGATTGTGCCTTCCAGGTTTGTCCTGATGCACTACCTGATCCAGGATTTAATTTGGGGGGACTTCAGCCCGAAAGCTTTTTTTTTTAAATAAAAATAACGATAATTACTTTAGAAAAAAAGAAAGAATCTTACTACCTATATGAAATGGTGTTTAAGGGATTCCTAAAGTCCTTTTAAATGTAATTACACGAACAATAATGATTTAAGAGATAATTTTTAGATATTTTTTTCCATAAAACATGGTTATATTTTACCATTTTGAGGAGGAGGGCTTCAGCCCCAAAGCCTCCCTCTCCCTAGATTCGCCCATAGATAGAAAGAGTGTGGTAACCTTTGTGTCCCCTTGCAAGATCCCTGCCATTATCCTGAACTCCTCGGATAGTACTCCAAAGAGTTCTCCCGCATTTGGTGTTCTGTGAATATTTGATTTATTGTGAACATTTCTTGCCTAAAGCCATTTTAGTACTTTAGTACTCCTCAACTTCTCTTTACACGTGAGCAGCAATCCTCAGGTTAATGGCAGTAGACATCTTGTAGGTCACACTCAACAGGGAAATCCCTATGTAGTTTAAGCAGCAGAGCTTGTCGCCTAAAGGTTATAGGTAAAAGGTTAATAAGAGTAGGGCATGCAGGTCGCAACACTCCATCAGGACGCCTCTACAGAACAATGGATGCCTAAATAGTAGGGAAGAGACCATGCAAAAGGTCAAAAATCAGACTGATCTAATCAACAAAAGATGCTGCATAGCTGGGTGCAAATTACTGGAAAGAAATATCCCAGATAGGCGGATGTGGTTAATACAGATAAAGGTCAAGAGTTTCTAATGGGTAAGAGTGTCATAAGAAAGTATCCGGAAATTTCGCGAATATTTTTACTTCTTATCTTTTTTTCAAGATCGTTCGATTCATGGCGAACTTCCAGCTAAAAGCATCTTCCCTCATCCCTTACTAGAAGTAATAGTAATTGTTCAGGAGTGCCCAGAAGGGGGTTTCAAGTTGCACCATCAAAATTTTTGAGAGGGGCGTATTTTAACTGGTTTTTTAATTTTTTAGGGGGACCAATTTCGAATGGGTTATGAATTTTTGGACAATGAAACAAGGAGAAAACATGGAACAGACCGCCGCAAATGTAATTGTATATGATGTACGATTTTTCTGATTCTATCTTAGTTTGCTTTGTTTTTAAGGAAAGGTTAATAATAAAGTATCATGGGAGGAGGGGGATGGGGGGAGGCACGTTCTTGCGCTATCAACCTTGGGAAGGGAGATAGGCATCCCTGGGTAATAGTGCTTATTGTTTTCAACATAAAAGAACAATCTCTTGGGTCATTGGGGGGGCGGGATGGCCGAATGGGCTAAAGCGTGTGCACTGCACCGCGAGTTGCCTGGCAACCGGATAAGAGATTTGAGAAGATTAAAAAGTAATGAGTTCGCATCCCGGTGCCGGAGGGGATTTTAAATTTCCCGCCCTCACCCTCCGGCCCAGGAAAATCCTGTATAGCCTTAAAGGCGAGGTAGGGAAGAACAAAAAAAAAAAAAAATCTCTTGGGTCAGGTATCGTTAATGGGAAATTGAAGTTGAAACAAAAATTGCAAATAGAACAAACCATAAAGAAGTTAATTTTTGTTAGCTATGAGTTAAATAAAATAAGTTTTATGAATAAAAAGAAAATTTCTGAAAGCTATAATTTCTCCAACGTCATTTAACTTAGACTTTTTACAAAATCTCGCTAATAGCCATCAACAATGATTAGTCTTTAAGATAAAAATTAGACTTTATTTCGTAATTATTTTATTTCATTATGTTGAAACACAACAAACCTGCCACTATTAGTATTTTTTCCAGAAATTCATTTTTTATTTATTCACATTTATTACTGTTTTATTTATTTTTTTCCCACATGGAGAGGGGTGGGAGCTACAGGCTGGTCTACCGGAGGCGGGATGTCTTCGGACTGAAGCACCCGAAAATGGTAAAATATAACCATGCCTTATGAATAATATTATCTAGAAGTATTATTGTTTACGTAATTACATTTAATAGGACTTCAAGAACCACTTAAACACCGTTTCATGAAGATAGTTAGTTTTTCTTTTTTGTTGTAAAGTAATTATCGTTATATAAATAAAAAAACAATGCTTTCCGGCTGAAGCCTCCCCTAAATTTAATCCTGGATCCACTAGATGGTAGGCGCTGATATTTCATCTTGCGGCTTCACTTTTAGATTCACCCATGTCTTGGTTTGAACTGATTTAGAGTCAAATGAACAAAGATTGAATAATTAGAAGAAAGGAAAAATACAAACATAGTTATTTTTAGTTTGTTAGTAAGCAAATCTTATAAGTAGAATATTTCTTATAACTTATAATGTTTTAAAAGTCCATTTCAAATCCTAGTTATTTGATCCTACAAAATTTGATGCAACTAAAATCGAATGAAAATGAAATGAAATGAAAAAATAATTTTATTCTGGGACTACTGTCCCCTTAGAATAATAACAGAATGGTGATAAACGAGATGAATAAAACACAGTGTACACCATACAGTTTTCTATAGATTTTATGAGGTCCAGAACATGCAACACAGGTTCCTCTGGAATAGCATTTACTTATTTGAATAATTCAAAAAGTTTTGTTCTACCAGAAAATTAGGTAATGATTAGCTTTAAAATGAAATATTAAGATTTGAAACAAGTTTAATATAAACAAGAAACTTAACTTTAAGCATTGCAGTGCAAAACATAAGGAGGAAACTCAAATTTTATAAATAAATGCTTTGTAAAATAGTTGTATACAAATTCATTTCAATTTCAATCTGGTCTGATCCCACAAGCTTAATTAATGATTCAAGAAAGAACGGCTTTAGAAAAAAAAAAATGAATTTCCTAAGTGATATCATTAAATTATGTTTCCTTTTGTTTTCATAGCGAAATGATATTGAATGTGGATGAAACGAAAAAATCAAAATTTAAGATGAAGCTACCTTTCGTTAGAATATCTCAAAATGATGAACAAATGACAAAACCTTCAAAAAAGAATGATTGGTCTCAACATAAAACTAATCTTTTTTTGCTTAAGAAGGATGCAATAAAAAAGCCCGAGTTCGACCTTTTGGGTAATTATTCTAAAAAATTTTAATCATTAATCTATTAACATGAGTTTTAATTGATATTTAAATTTTATATCATATATCTTCTATATTATGCAAATTTTACTTAATTATTAATTTGAATACAGTTTAAAACTTAACTTTAAAAAGATATTTTTTGCTCTAGGTCCACTAGGTAGACCACTAAATGAAGAAGAAGAAATTAAAAAAATGAAGCAGTTAAATTTTTTCAAAGATCTCATATCATACAGAAAGTCCTGTTTGGAACCTTTGGGGCATAATAGGACAGTACTAAAATATCTAGTAGTTGATGATCAGAACGATTGGGGTTTACATTGGAAAGTCTATGATCAGGTATTCGGTTCATTTTTGTTACTATCTACATTCAACAATCGTAAATTACTCATAAAATTGTTACTGGCATACAACATGGGGGCAAGCTTGGATTTTACAGTATCAAACATAGTTAAAACCTACAAAAGTAGTTAATTTAATGAAAATTTCTTAAAAAACTAGAAATTTTGACAATAAATCAAGATCAGTGCCAGCCTTAGACATACAGCACCGCCGGGCAATATCATCTGTACCAAAAAAAAAGAAATTGAATTTATTTTTCAAGTTGTTCTGTACCAAATAGTATATGAATTTTATTTATTTCAATATTTTTCTAATACAGTTGCTTGGTTGATAGACTAAAATTAAGTATTTTAATAAGTCTTGTATTTTTTTTTAATTTCTAACATTTGGCGACACCCCTGAAGATCGGCGCTCCCAACAGGCGCCCCTCCAGGTTGGCACCCCGGGGCCACTGCCCCCCCTAAAGCCGGCACTGAGGAAGATTATTGAAAAACATTGTAATTCACAAAAATAACAATTTTATAAATAGTCATACTTAATCAATAAACAAAATATTTTAAAAATATATTTCATATTACAAATTAAAACTTTTTGAATATATTTTCCCTTTAAAGATTTTACTTGAGACGGAAACATGTGAAGATGACAGTAAGGGACCGTTGTTTTGGAGGCAACGGTTAAGGAAGAGTCCAGTGCTGGTAAGAATTAATGTGTGCATAGTCTATTAGAACTAAAACAAGATTGGTTAATGCTAGTGATTCATTTTAATCAAAAGTTTTTATAGTTAAAATAACAAGATTAATGATTCATAAATAACTTTTTTTTTTGTTTGTGGTACTGAAAATATATTAGTTATCTTTTAACAATAAAATAAATGATTAATAACACAATGCTGTTTTTAAGTCTAATGTGAGTTGTTCAACCATTTATGATAGGATACAATTCTTATAAATAGGATTAAACTTTTTTGAATTTTAAGAAACTTTGCTTCTCTTAGAACATTAATTTTAGAATATATGATGTTAAAATAAGACAATCTAAACACATTTTGCAATTAGGAAGAAGATTACTCTTACACGGTTGAGTTACCAAACCTTTGGTTTATCCGTCGCCAAATTCTGAACAAGTTTATTGAAGCTGTTAGAAGAATTGTGATATATAATCGTCTTGTTGATCGCTTGCAATCACTAAAGGTAACAAGAAATATATCAGACATTATTGAAAATATTGGCTGATTGGCTCCATAACTCTGTGTTAATGTTAGTTGAGTATTATGGTAGCAGAGTAGAAAAAGTGGTCAACCAGTCCTAAAAATGAATTCCTGTTCTATCATCTATGGTTCCATGGTTAGATGGAGCATATACAGTCTATATAAAACGGATACTTGACCCTTCAATGGTTTATAGTAAAATAAATAACTGTTGGTCAAGAAACGGTGATTTCTTAAATTATCATTCATGATCTGTTAAAAGATGCTAACAGATTATAAATAAATAAAACGGAAAAAGAAATTTTCCATCTTAACACTTATTTAAAAAAACTTATATAGTTATGACATCAATGTTTTGGAATTCTGCCCCCATCATGAGGATTATACTGCTATCTTGAATATCTTTTTCATTTAAATTCAAACATTTTCAAATTCAAAAGCCATTTGCTACAAAAATCACTCTTAATTGTTATATTTTTATTCATATAAATATTTTGTCAGTATAACTACTAAATGTTATATAACAATTCTTACTCAGAAAAAAAAAATCAGGTTATATGATGACACATGTTTTTACTTAAGAAATGAAGAAAATTAATACATGATAGGTAAATATATTTTATTTTTATAATATATATCAGTGGTTTTTATTATATTAATTATAGTTCAAAAGATCAATGCAGAAAAAATTGACAAAAAATTTAATAATTAACTATTATTTTAATAGTTAATTATTAATTTTTTTAAAAATTAATCATTATGAAACTTGTTTTCAAACTTAATAGCTCAATGGGCCGAAACATCTTTATTCCAAAATAAAGATTGAAAATATTAAAAATAAACCAAAAACATTATTGGTGTACTAAATTATAGTTTATTAATTATAAACTGAAATAATATATAGCACTGAAATAATAGAAAATTATATTAAAAAGAACCGGGTTATTTAATTTTATGTTTTATTTGCGGATAGAATGTCAAAGACAGAATCCTCGTAGAAGCACAAGACAGCTGAGTACTACTTGAACAAATGCCAGGTATGTGCAACTTTTAAATACCCAGAACGTATGTGCCCTTGTCAGGTTTCATTGAACTTGGCTCGAATTTCCTCCATGCTTTCTCAAGAACCTGCCATGGTTTCTTAACAACATTTATAGATGTGCCATCTCCCAATGCAACAAAATATCCTACAAAACAAATGCAAATAATAAAGAAATGTGAATAGAAAAGTGTATACAAAAAACTTTATATGCATAAATATTAGTAAAAGTATCAAAAATTGTATAGTTTGTATCTGAGTCTACAATCTGTTCAGTACAACTTGAGTCTTAGATAATTTGTTGTGCCATTTCTGAGATGTTGCTTTTGGTACCTGAATCACTATAATGTCTGTAAATTATGTAAAAGTATTTTGTTTTATAATTGCAATATAGTTATTATCATGTGGCTTTGAAACTCAATTTCACTGAAAACCTTGTCAAGCTTCCTTTCATGACCAAGTATGTCTATTATATCATATCATATAGAAAACCATTCATGACAAACATACTTTATCAAATGAACACTGTCAAAACTCAGCATACTCTCCAAATGAATATATCTTTTCCACCATGCCTACTTCTCTAAGAATTTTAAATAGAAAATTAAGTGCATTATATTATAATTATATTCTTTGTTTTTTCATTTGAAATTTATTTAAAAAAAACAAACAGTAGGATTTTCTTAAGACAAAACAATAGAAGTTAAAACATCAACAAAGTGGAATTAATAATATGAAATAATACATATTCATTTGTGTTCTATATTCACAAAATAATAATATTTACGATAACTGAAATATGTGATTATCGTATATTCCCATTATTTTAGTATGGTTTGTCATATTAAATAATAATAATATGGGGTACAGACTCGATAAAAATGGAACCAGATTATCACATGCTCTATATATGGACGATTTAAAACTATATTCTAAGAGTGAAGAAGAACTTGAGAACATGATCGAAATAGTTAAATCATTTAGTAATGATATAAGCATGAGGTTGGGGATGGATAAATGTGCTATAATTCCTGTTAAAAGGGGTGAGATAATGAATAAACAAGACACGGAACTGATTAATAATGGAACCATAAAAGAATTAAACAATTCTGATTCTTATAGATATTTAAGTTTCAGTCAACTTTTAAAACTCAAGAAAAATAATAAAAAGAATTATAAAGAAGAATTCAAGAAGAGAATAAAAATACTACTCAAAACGTACCTATCATCTAGCAATTTAATTAAAGCTATAAATACATGGGCTATACCTGTGTTGACTTATACGTTTGGCGTTCTAAAATGGTCTAATACAGAGCTGGAGGAAATGAATCGTTTAGTGAGAGTGAGAGAAAACGACATCCCAAATCTTCAATTGAGAGGATGTACTTGCCACGGATAAAAGGAGGAAGGGGACTAGTCTGTTTATTAAGAAGCTGTAGAGAGCAAGAAAATAATTTAAGATGCACTTTCCAACTAAGAAACTCTCCTGTATGGTCAGCCATAAAATCGCTGGATAATGCCTACACAGCTTTAAACTTAGTTTCCAAAGAACATAAAGAAGTTCCCACCGAAGAAAATCTGGTCGAAATTTTAAAGTGTAAAGCACTACATGGTCGTTTTTACAATGCTTTATCTCAATCGGGAATTAACTGGGAGGCCTTTAATAAATGGCTTAAGAAAGGACACTTATTTCCCAAAACTGGAGGGTTTATCTTGGCAATACAAAACCAGGTAGTATCCACCAATGCTTACAAAAAATATATATGTGGAGAAAATGTAAGTGAGCGATGTCGTTTATGTAAAAATGCAATAGAGTCAATCCAACACATTTCGTCTGGATGTCAAGCATTGGCAGGTAAAGAATATCTGATGGGACACAATAACCTGGCTAAAATTCTTCACCAAGCCCTAGCCTCATTAAAATCATGATAACAGATGAGGTACCCTATTATCGATATGAGCCAAACCAGTGCTGTCAAAATAAAATAATATATTAGAATCGATCTATAATTACAGACCTCACGTTAGTTAATAACAAACCGGACATTGTATTAATTGATCGGAAGAAACAAAGTGGGTATGTCATAGATATAGCAGTCTCAACCGATGATAAAATCGGAAAGACTATTTCTGATAAGATTAGCAAATATAAAGACTTCTGCCAAGAGCTTCGGCAACTTTACAAACTGAATCAAGTCCAGGTGTATCCAGTTGTAATTTCCAGCAGTGGCCTCATCTCAGATGATTCCATTCACTCTGTCGAAAATTTGAAACTGACAGAGAAAGTATTGGAAGAATGGTAAAAAGCAGTTCTCCTAGGCATAGCGAACATCATCAGGAAGTTCTTAAACATAGTTTAAATTTTGAGCCTAACCCTTGACCTTGGTGAATATTTCTGGCAAAAGCCAAGAAAGTGTGAAATTCGAAAATAATAATAATGCTATATTTATTCTGGAACAATTCCCTTTAGAACAATGTGGCTAGAGATAGAAATGTGGGCTTTGGAGCCTCAGAGAATAATTAAAAAATAAACTGATTTATATAATGAATAAATAAAAGAAAAGAATATTATTTACCTTCAATCTTCAATTAAAAAAAAAAAATAAAGTATTTAAAACAAACTAATTATTTATATACATATGTACATAAGTATCTATTTACAATTTTATGAGAAGTGAACGGATAAGAGGTGATTGAACAGGCGGGATTTAAAGGTGGGGAGGGTATTGGAGCAACGGATGTAGGATGGGATTTCTATCCCAAGTATAGCATTAATGCATCAATACATTTCCATAGGAATGTGGATCGATAGGAATTTAGTATGAAATTCATTATGAATTGGTTTTCAACACTACATTTTTTTCTCTTTTTTCCTTTCTGGTGGGACAGCACGTCATGATACAATAGTCCATCACAGAAAGGATGAAATGCTAAACAATTCCCTTGCTTACAGTATGCAGGTCAGATTCTTAGTTTTTGAGATATTTTAATCCATATGCAAAAACATTTTAATTAGTTTACTCCAATCGGCTTTACCTGAGCGTTACAGATTGGAAATCTGACTGCCCAATCTAATGCATTTTACACAAAAAAAAAATTTAAAACTTGCCTAAAGAAGTTTTCATTTCAATAACCTCTAACCGAACCTCTAAATGTAACCGAACCTGAACCTCTAAATGCAGATGTAAATCATGAATGCTACTTAAGTTGAGGCAAAAAACATCAGCAGAAAAATCCAAATTGAACAAAAAAAAAGATATACTAGCGTATTTCAACAATGTATTAATTGAATATTTATTAAGATTTATATATATAGATATATCAAAAATAATTAGTATGAAAAAAATAAGGTGGTTGTTGATTACAATGTTGCTTTTTATAATTATTTATTATCTTTAAAAAACATTATTTATTATTTTATCTTAATTATAAAACAAACAAAAATTATGTCTACTTTTGGTTATTAATTGCTTGAAAAAAGAAGTTTAGATAATCTATAAGATTTTGAGGTATGCAATATATTTTTTGTGAAGAGATGAAATGTCCGTCCATGAACTGGTCAAAAATTTATAGCTGTTAATTACTAGTGAGCAATCAGAGTTTTATTTATTTTTTTTTCATACAGAGTGGTAAGTGAGACTTTAGTGAATTTTTATCTCTACACCCTATTATAATATTTTTTTATAGAATCAAAGACAATGAAGTTAATAATTTCTGGATTTGAATTAAAAAACAACCTCATTTTATCTAGTGGTAAGGTTAATTTACAAAATAACTGATGACTTGAAGATAGCTTACTTGCCGAAACGTAGCTATGTAAATTGAAATAAATATGGTGAAGAAATAAACACAGCCTTATTTTAGAATATTATGAAAATGATTTTCTCTTTTTATGGGGAGTGAATCATATTAAAACTGTAATAGCCTCTTACACAATATGTGTGTGATGACCAGGCCAACCGTTTACCCCTGAGTTATTGATAAAATTTGTTTAAATTACTTCAAAATTATTGCCAGCCACTGTCAACATTTTACTACATAAACGTGCAGTCATTCAAAGTGTTGACTATATTCCTTTAAATGTTTAGATTATACAATCTAAAACTTATATATTAATAAGTCTCAATATTCATACCTCACAAAATAAGAGGTTTACCTAACATTACCATAAATATAGTACATTCCCTCAAAAACAATAATGATTCTTTGGAAATCTAAACCACATTGCCTTTCCTTCAAAATGAAGTACATTAGATTGGGCGCATACTATTCTTTTGTTATTATTATAATCATTAGTACAGAAATTTAAAAGGAGTTATTTATGATATCTAAAGGAATGCCTATTGAGTAGCTTACCAGGAAACCACGAGGGTGGTTGGGAACCCCTTATTTGGTAAAAGTCACAAGCGCTCTGCAAATCTATTTGGAGCTGTACATCGAACATTGCTTGATTGGAATCCTCCGATTTTCCAGAATGTATACTAGGCATTCTTTGAGACTCCCGACCATTTTCTCCCGACTGCTGCTCAGCCCCTTCTTCGCCAGGTGACTGTTCATCTTGTTTTCTAGCACTGTCATATTCATCACCTTCTGAAAAGTTTCATCCTCACTTCAATGCGCAACCTTCACAATGCTAAGTATGACAATATAAGATTATAACATTTTTGTTTGAAAAAAAAATATATGTTTTCCGATTCAGATTATTATTCTCCCCAATAATTTTCTGGTAGTTAAATCGGATAAGATGAATTTGGATTATGATATGCATTTTATTCAAGCGAATGATTTTGGGTTAGTTAAAAAGCAATATAGGGGTAATTTTCACAAACATTGTCATTTTTGTTTCCTATGCTGTTTATTTCAGTTCAAGGTTATCTTTGGACTCAGAAACATAAATATCATTAATGTAAAGTTATTGTCAATACCAGTCTACATTTTATTTTTTTTTCAAATTATCCTGAACTTCGATTCTGTTTACTATAGAGGTTCTATATTTTTCTATTTTATCAATTTCAAATTTTTCGTTTTGTTAACCGTGCTCTAAATAACTTACAGTCTCAGGCAAATTGTCATATTCTTGACAATGAAGGGTTTTTGAACTGAAAAACTAGTTTTTAAACTGTCTCCTGTGTTGGCACAGGTTGTACTTCTCACCCCCCTGGCAAATTTCGATTTCAGGTTTTCACCTATTTCTCTGGATGGAAAAAATAATTTTTTAGTAAGTTGAATGAATCCCTCCTCTCATCATCCATACCTGTTAATTTACATTCAATATAAAACCTAATCTTTCAGAAGGAGGTGGTCCTCAAAAATTTTAAGATTATGTTTGCTGCTTTTCATTTCAATCCAATCTACATTTTATTAGGTATTTTTTAAATGTATTTATTCAGTTATGAATGCTTGTATGGCATTATGAGTACGGCACACCACCTCCATTACTTGATAACACAGTACTTATTTTGTAGGATGAGATTTAGCTAAATTTATTCTGAAACAAAAAAAAAAAAACATTATTAAGCTGGAAAGATGGTCAAAATATGCCACGTCCATTTGAATATGTTGAATTGATATTATATGGGTATATATATGGATACTGAATTATTTTGTTTCTAGACATGTTAAACACTTATCTAGTATTTCAACCGGAATAATTATTTTCAAGATTATTTTCACCTATGATTATTCAAAATAATAATTTTACCCACAATTTTCAAAATTCATAGGCTGAATGGTGTGTAATGTTTGTTTTTCTCCCATTTTACGTAGTTTGTGTTACCATTGAATTTTTTCATTCAATTTTTTAACAATTCCTCATGGCTGTAAATGACGAACCTCCATTTCTACCATTCCCTACTTGTATTAGTATAATTTATCAGTCTAATTTTCAATTAAAATATTTCTTGTCATAAAATTATTATTATTATTTTATTTTATTCCCGTGAATACCTTAACTGATCAGTGTTTAGTAAATTAGTTCTTAAATGGAAAAAAAAATTGCTAAAAAAATTTTATTTCTTAGAGTAATACTATTCTTAAATTTATATTCAAAGTAATGTTTTTATATCACAGTTTTTTTTTGGCTTTTGTGCTCCACGACTTTAGAATCACATAATGATACCTTTATATAATTTTTAAGAAAATGTATCCAATAAAATCTAAAATTTTTTATCATATGAGAGAAATATCATGTTAAAAATATTATATTATTCAACACGAAAATCTTAACTGCCTTCACTTCCTTTGGTTTATTTTTTTTAAATTTAATAGATTTAGAATGTTTTACCACCATCTTCTTCGCCTTCTTGTTTTTTAGAATCTGGCATTTCAGGTAGATCATAACTTAGTTCTGGACTAACATTTTCAAAAAGACCTTGTTGTTCATATCCGAGCAGTGTTGCTTGAAAACCTTCACTACTCAAGGGTGCCACAGACTTAAAAATTGTAAACATTTATAAATATCATAGTCCATAAAATATTTAAATATTACTTTTACGAATTTAATTAAAATAATTTTTTTATCTACTTAATATACAAATTCTCCATTATCATTTTCATTATTTTAAATTCTAATTTATGAATAGATATTTAGAAAGTATAGAAATGACTTAATCAATATTAGTATAGTTATAAAAATTCAGAAAACATTATTTACATCTAATTTTTTTTTTTTAATTTTCATTTGTTCTTTGAATTTTTATTATTAATTTTCCAGAAAAGTTATTTTGGTTTATTTAGATCATATAATTATAAATATTTAAAAAGTTTAATGTGATAAGAACCAATGTCAAAATTTCATACTTTTAGTTTGAAAATATTTCTTTCAATAAAAAACATTGAATACGATTATCTGTTCCTATTTTATGTTAAGGAATAGTGTTCACTTTTCACTGTAATTAATATTAATACCATCTTTTAGCCCAGCTTTCAATCTTATCTAAATTTTCTTGAATATCTTTTTTTTTATATAATGAAATAGCTTATCATCTGTAAATTAATGTAAATCTTCATGAAAGCGACATTGATTTAATTTGTTGTAATGCCAGTAAATTCTATCATCTTCTTCTAGCATTAAATCTTAGCAGCAAACATAAATATGAAGTCATTTAAAAAAAAATTTAATTGCTTTTAGAAATTTGCATCAAAAAGTGAATTCCATTCATTGTTTTTGCATAAAGTTATGAAATCATGGCAATTTTATTTTTCAAGATTTAATAATTAATTCAATTTTTTTTGTTCAAATTAATTATTCTTATTAAGAAACATTCACTGCTCATTCAATGAGGAGTGTCTTTGTGGGTTTAGGGATGCTATTTCAAGATCTAAGTGGGAGGATAGGATACAGTAGTGAAGAGAATGTAGAGAATATGACCCAAGACACTGCCTTGTGGGACATCAGCCTCAACTGGACAACAATTGCAAAATTCTGAGCCATAGTGTACTAAGAAGAACCGATTTGCTTTTGCTATTTCCAGAAAGGCACCAGTGCAATATTGCTTGCTTTTAAGAACAAAAAGAAAAACTCGGATGTATGTTCGACAACACATAGACCTTGCTGAACTGTAGAATCTCCTGAGCAGAAACTGAACTTATATGAAAGGATTTTTTGGGATTCAATAAAAATAACTTATAACTCATTCTTTGTCGTTTTTATTATTTATGTCTTTCTCAGTATAAAAACAAGAAACAAATTATTGCAGTTTTAAAAGGATTTAGGGATGTTAGTAATGATTCACTTAATATGAAACCTCAATTTATTTAATCATGCTTTACGAGAAAAAAATTAACAAATTTATCAAACTTACTTGAAAAGTATATAGCACAATATTAAAAGTAATTAAGGTACAATTTCACTCTAACTCATAGCATTATAAATATTCCCATTCATGAAGAAATACCTTAGCATTTTCTTCTGGTGTTACTTTGATTAGGGTTTTATCCATATCACCTCCCTTGAAGAGGGTGTTGTATACTTCCGTTGGTGGCGACTTCAGGTTGAGGCCGAGTTCGTCAGAATGGAGCATCGCTGCTGCAACTTCTGGAGCTGTTTCTGTCAATGTCTGAAAATAAAAGAAATATGTGTTTACAGTGATTTTCTAAAACAAGGATGCCCTTTCAAAGGCATGCATGACACAACAGGCTTTCTGGGGATTCAGAATTTATTCATATGTAACATATGATCTTACAAGTAGATTTTTTTATTGTTTATTCTAAATTTTATATTTAAAATAATGGGGCTCTACAAAAACATCAAATTCTTCTTGTATGCAATCCTTACAATCCAAAATCCTCCTTAAAATTCTGAATGTTCCTTATTATGTAACAAAATCCATAAAGACCTCAACATTCCTCTTGTGGAAGAACTTGTCCCAAACTAGATATACCTCTTTTCATTCCAAACTCTTTGGTCACCCCAATCCTCTACTTTGAAACTTTTCATCCAAAACAATTCCTGACAACCCTCCGACGCGTCTGAAAAGAAGATGGTCAAGGGACCTCCTAAATTAATTTATCTTTGAAATGTTACCAATGGGTAGCTTCTTCACAAGTATCTTCATGTAATATATTCTCATAGCAAATTTAGTGGTTGTATATATGTTACAGTTATATATTTAAAAAAAAAATGGAGTTAATGAAAGGGCATTTAAACTCAGTATTTTTGATATAAGTAACAAAATTACTATCTCACTTTATAGTATGAATAATGTTAATTGACTGTTTTTTATATAGGTATATTCTCAAAATTTATGTAAGAGGAAAATAAATTCTAAAAACCAAGTCTCTTTTGCTATTGTGAAATGTTGACTGGTTAACTTAATGGAATATTAGAGTGAATTAAGTTCATGTTTTGAAACTTTCCAGTATTATCATAAAAGTACAGCTTAACAGAAATAAGATTATGACAGAAAAGGTTGTCGAAAAACTTCATAACAATGTAGATACTTAATACTCTATCTAGTGACGATTAACTGCATTGAATCAGTCACCCTGCTTTTTTTGTTCAAATCTTAGCGTTCCTCAAACTTTCTTACCTTGTCGATTCTTTTTAACTTAATACTTACAAACTATTAAGTTGAAAATTGTTAGTTTACAAATCAGTTAATTTTTGTTACTTACCAAGTTATACTATTTTTTTTGGGGGGAGGAGGAACAGATCTTATTATTATAAGAAGAATAGTTACCTCTTCCAAGTATGATATCTGTGGTACCAGAGAGTACATATCCTTGAATTCCACTTTTTCGGGCCTATCCATAAGCTGTGTAACAACATTATGCATCTCTCTTATCTCCTTCTTTTCTTGGTCAATCATTGATTTGTACTCTTGGAATTGTTGGGGCTGTCGGGCTAGCATGGCTGGTGAAAGTGGTGCAGCCAGAAATTCTGTGTCTTCGAGCCGAGTTTCTCCGACTAGATTTTGTAATGTGTCTTCAAAGTAAGATACTTGAGTGCCACCAAATGTAATCTAAATTTAAAAAATAAATGTATTATTACTGCATATACATTTTTGTTTAATTCGATTTAGAAATTATAAAACATAAAAATGTTTTCCTAACAGGCAGAATATTGAATGATGGATTTACTCAATTATAAATCATTTAAAAATTTTAATTATATTAGAAAATAAATTATTTTCTAACTATAATTTTTTTTAGAAATGTATTGCCAATATTTACTTTAAACTATTAACAATACAACAAAATTAATTAATACATATTTTAAAAACATTAGAGATCAATAATATGAAATTAATATTAAAAATTATGAATTTAAATAGACTATAAACAGATTTTCATTTCATTGTGCTTTCATTTATTTATTTTTCTTGTTAATCGATATAAGTTAAAAGATAACTTTTTTTTCCCATTATAACTATTAGTTTACTTTGTAAATACATTTCTATATATCTGAGGCTCAATTTGAGCCTTTTGACCTGCTCAAAAGTCCACATTTCTGTTCTTTTTAATTATTCTACAGGGAATCATCCCAGAATAAATAAAAATATTATTATTATTATTATAAAGTCACTTTAATCAATGATTTGCACAGAACAAAATACTGTGAATAAAAATTTATTAAAACGATTTAATGTAAATTGATATATCTTTTTTTTTTTGGCAAAAATAACGTAATTATAGTAATAAAAAAATCTATAGATCAGAGATTTTGGACTTTAGAACAGTGAACAAATGAGAAAATAATAAATAATATAAAGTAATAATATATAATATAAATAATAAATAACTATCATAAGATGAAAGAATCATTTCCTATTTTTTTGGTAATTGAAATCGACCATGGAAAAAAAATTATTATAAAACTTCCTTCATGTTTTCAAACAAAAAACAAACAATGAATTACAATAGCCTGTATCTCAGTTAATAATTGATAGAATACGTTGATTTTATTTTATTTTTTGTTTTGTATCTTTCGCGTAATCATGGGTGCAATCGAGAAAAAAATGTTTTTGAGTTATTCGAAAATAAAGTTTCTTTTCCTTCATAACGTTTCGGTGGATATGACTATTTTTCACTCGTGAAGGAACAGATCTCCAAAATGAGGGGTCAATCATTGGATTTGAAGAATTTACGAAGACATAGCATACTGACAAAAAACACCTTTGATAATTAATATATAAAGATTCATAATAATAATAATAATAAAAGGCTTAGCGAACCCGAAGGTTCGATGCCGACACCACCAATCGCTCATTACACACCTCCCTCCACCGTTCGCCGTCCAAACCTAGTCCCTTCAGATCGGCTTTAATGCAATCTTCCCACCTTCGCTTCGGTCTACCCCTCGGACGTTTACCATTCGGTACAGCAAATATTAACCTTTTAGGAATTCTCTCGTTACTAAGCCCAACAATTTTACAGGCCCATTTGATACGCCGGGATGAAATCACCTCAATTATATTACTCGGATATAGTTACCGCAATTCGGCGTTGTGTAACCGTCTGAATTCTCCGGTTAATTCATCCTTCTTCGGTCCGAATATTCTACGCAATACTTTATTTTCAAAAACCTTAAGTCGTTGCTCATCCCTTAATGTAAGCGGCCACGTTTCGCAACCATAAAGAACTGTAGGTAAGACAATGGTTTTATATATTCTAATTTTTAAGTTGCGGGACAAGATGCGCGAGCTAAGTAGTTTTGTCACAGAAAAATAACAAGCATTTCCCGCCTTCAGTCTAACCTTAATCTCTTCTTCAATTTCGTTTTTTCTAGTTATCGTAGACCCTAGATACCTAAACTTCTCTACCTGTTCAAACATATTACCATCTATATCGATATCACCAGTAATATCACCATTTTTGCAGCTAACCATATATTTTGTCTTATCCGTGTTTATTTCGAGCCCTAGTTCTTTACTGGCATTCATTAACGTTGTCGTATTTAGTTTTATAGTTTCCACGTCTTCGCTTAACAGTACCAGATCATCCGCATAGCCCAGCACGGGTGTTGTCCCACCCAGATCCAACCCTTTTTCGGTACGCATTACCTCCCTAATGGCATGTTCTAATGCCAAATTGAACAGGACAGGCGAAAGGGAATCCCCCTGTTTCAAACCCGAACGAACCTCAAACTTTTCGGACAGATTATTACCGATTCTAACTTTATTGAATGTTTCCGTCAAGCACATATACAAAAAAAAAAAAAAAGATTCATTACATTTATAATTAAGTAAAAGGGTTTTAATTGCGTTTTCTTTAACCAACACTATTTCAACCTCATTTAAACTCTCACCTCATATAAAATTCTTAAAACTCGCGGACGATCTCGGCTCCAATATAGTGAGAATTTATAGTCTCAACGCTACAAAAAACTTATTTCAAATACAGGATATTAACGGGTAAATCAAGTTATCAATTTATTACAGGTCAGGCCAAGCTGAAAAGTTTCAGTTGATTTCAACATTTTTTATTATTAATATGGATTTTATTTTATTATTGAGCGGAGAGAGAGAGAGTTCACCGTGAGAGGCCTCTGGTTTGGGTCTCGCGGAACAATTCCAATAAGAACAAGGAGCTTCCTCGAGAAACTAGGTGTCGACATTAAGAACGTTGGCTGAAAATATAGTCCTCAAGTCCCTGGGAATCATTCACCACCACGTGCATGGCTAGCCTGAGAGTGTTAATTTATGTATTTATTTATTTAATGAAAAATTGAAAACAATAGAGATAAAGAGAGAGAAAGGGAAACTAAATGTTAAAAAAAAGCATGAAGCATGAAAGGAAGAAAAAAAAGTGTATATATATATATCTATTTTACTAATATAAACTAACACTTCTGTAAATTTATTTATAAGTTCATTTATTGTCCTAAGGATTAAAGAGAATGCTGTGTATATAGCAACCCAATATAATTGGACAGCAATCTTTTATATTTTATATTTTTATGAAAATAAAGTGTTTCTCTCTCTCTCCTAGTAATATTTATTGTGGAAAAATATATAACTTTATTCACAGTTCTATATTTCAATACCGCAATCACCTTCTCTGGAATCATGTTATTCACTGTCTTTACAGATAATATAAAACTTCCAACAAGAAATATCATTATAATGATCTTGACTTTATTCAAGAATGTTGAAATTGGAGTTAATCATTCTCTCGACTGAAAGGCTCATGTATAGTAGCCATGTCTTAAGAAAAAATTACTTCTAAAAGTATTATTGTTCGTGTAATTACATTTTTTTTAGTTTGACTTGAAGAATCAATTAAACATAATTTTATATAGGCAGTTACTATATGTATAAAGCTTTTGGGCTGAAGCTCCCCAAAATTAAATCATGGATCCGCTAGCAGCCCTCATAACTCAACATATTGCTATTATTAAATATTGGTTACTGAAATAATTTTTACGTTTTTAATGAAATAAATAACATCTGTGACAGCCTTATGCATATCTAATTAATATGTTAATTAGATAAATTTTATATCGAATTATTAAGGATAACCACTGTTCTATTTTTTCATTGATAAGGATCTCTATAACGTACTTTTTTCTTGCTTTCTGGAGCACAGGGCCCTTCATCCTGTTAAAAAAAAATAATTTAATTGATTCTGAAATTGTATGTTAATATAGAAATACACCTACTTAGGCTTTAGATTTATGGAAATATAGTTTCTTATCGTACAAATTAATAAATTAATATTAATTTGTAAAGCCTCTTGAATGAAGTAATCAAATTAGATGGCTATTCAAATTTAAAAGATAAGGACAAATGATATTGGACTATAATTTTTTACTTTTGTTTTCCAGCATAAAAATATTTCAAATCTGGATTTTAAATGGAAATACGGGTTATAACAAATAGCCAAGAGTGCAATTAACTAAAATGCAATTTCATAAAATTATAGCTAGTGATGGCCGTGATAGGCATCATAAGTGTTCGAATCCGACCTGAGCGGATGAAAGTTAATTTTTAAAGTATATCTGTCAGGTATAATTTGTACTCATGGTAGAGTGAACTTAAAGTCGTGTGATGTGTGCATTGAAACTGTTTTGTGTATTTACCGAAACCAGTTACTATCTTGTGATATTCACGTATAAAAACCTAGCGGCTGATAAGTATTAATTATTAAACGACATTCACAAGTCTTTCTAACCTAATTTGAAGTCCAAACCTTAAGGTCCCTACATATGATATGGCGATATAGTTGTATTACTATATATTGCATTATAGCAGTAACACAGGGCGAGATAATCCGCAGCGATACCGACAAAGGGTATCGTATCGCCGGGACATATCTGGTTCTGTGTTTAGGAATCTTTAATGTCCAACTTCATTGTTTATCTTGTTGTCATGTTAGACTGCTCTGACCAGTAAATTTTCTGCTTTAATACGCCCCGCAAAAGCTGAATACACAACCTCCCTTGTTCATTCACCCCACTATTTTTAAAATAGTTTCTTCTGTCCTGGGGTGCCCATCTCTCCCCACCACCGAAGGTTGATGGAGCATGAACTTCCCTCTCTTCTTCCCATGATATTTTATTGCTCTCTTCTTAATAGTGCAAGGTACAGTTTAATATTAAAAATCATATTCAATTGCACTTTCAGTGGTCTGTTCCATGCTTTCCTCTTGTCTCCTGTTTTAAAACTTTTCATTTAAAAAATTCATAACCCCATCGAAATCTGCCCCGCTCAAAAATTCATAACCCCGTCAAAATGTGCACCCTCAAAAATGTTGATGTCGGGATTTGCGCCATAAAACTCCTGGGCACCCCTTCCTAATCAGCTGGTTTCAGGAAAAGAAACTGCGGAACTGATCTGCGAAGGCCTTTTCTTCATGTTGACCCATTTAACCTCGGTTAAAGAATTGAAAAAGCCAATTGCTCGTGCTAAAGTTAAGTCACTTCATTATGATGCTGTTACCCAACCTGCAGATAAACAGTTATTTATCTCATTTATCGGTTATTATGCAGCGATTTTCCGGTTCGGCCTTTTGTATCCTGTAAATGAACCGGTTAATGAAACTTTGTGTACATCCTTGAAAAAGTAAACGTGTTATAATCTGCAGGAATAACAATTCATTAATTTGAATTTTTTCCTACTGTTGCAAATTAAAATAATGTTAAATTTATATGTTATTTTAATTACCGTAATTTATTTTGTTAGGATGTGACATCTTTAATTATGTATTTAATAAATTTCAGGCAAGACCTTCTCTTTTTTTTTTTTAAAGCAAAACCTGTATTATCTATATGTTTTCGTATTTATATACACTATTGAATTTTTGAGAGAGGCACATTTTAAATAATTTTTTTCTGATAACCACTGAAGTAGGATTCTAGATTAAAAAAACAACTGAAAGAACTTTTTATGATAAATATAAATGGTTTGTAATATTACTACTTCACCACGTAGATTGAGTTAGATTATTTTAACACTAAACATACCATAACGGGTCAAATGACCCATTTTGAACTTTTCCATTGAAAATGCACGTATAATTTTATTGCGTTTGCACATTTGACTTCATGACTTTTTCTAAGTAATTAATGTACAGTTATAAAAATATTTTTGTTTTGTTTATTCTGAGTAATCCTTGTTGTATACCGATATCTACCACAACAGGTCATTTGACCCGGAGAGAATTTTTTTGTTTTATGAGATTATCTAGTCATATTTGTAGTCAGTAAGTTGCACATTATTTCAAAGACTGTTGTGTAAAGTAGTTCAGCGAAAATAGCTCAGAATAATTTCAAGAAAATATCAAATTTTAGATTGAAAATAGCTTTTTAGTGTAAGAAAAAGTGGCAAAAATTGAAAGTCTTGGTAAGTACCTAGCTTATACAAGACGAAGCAAACAAGACAGTACAAGTTCTTAGAAGATATAAATAATATTGGCGAAGAGTTTTCAGAAATTAGTGAAGATGAATTTTCTGAAAATGAAGATATATCGGTTGCAAATAAAAATGAGTTTGATTCTACAGATACTGACGATGAAGAGGAAAATATTGTGAATGTATGTAGTGGCCGAAAAAGAATAAGATTACTCACAAGTTCGGAAGAAAGTGAAGTAGAAATAAATGAAGAAAATGTTGCGAATGATGGATCTGTTTGGCAACAAATGCAAGTAGGTGGCACACCTGGAAGAGCACCACTGCGATGAACTATGAATTAAAAGTTTTTATTTTTTGCTTTTGTTATAGAAATGCTCAACATACTATTTTGTTTAATCATAATAAATTTAATTTATATTATTTTTTCCTTCCTAACATCCATATTTCATACATTCAAGCAGGAAACATAAAGTCGGGTCATTTGACCCGCTATGGTAGAAACAGGTATATATTAAGTCTTGGTATGATTAGTGTTAATGTTCTTAGACAAACACAGACTCATCGTCAAATGAATATTGAACGATTTAATTTAACGATTGTTTGAAAATAATTTTAATTGGATAATAAAAGTAAATCCAAATATATCATAAATTAATATGAATTAATGAAACGTAAATTCAATTTAATGATCGTAATCAGTTTGTAATATTGTGAAATCAACACGTTGACCGTGTCAGATAATTTTAATGTAATTAAACAAATGCATATCTCTCGTCAGGTGAATATTTTACTAGGCACATCGTTAGAGAGCCTGACCTTAAATTCATTCTCTATATCTTAATTTCAGATAAACATTTCCAAGTTTTCTCCAATTTCTACTTTTGCCCTTTTCCTTGATAAGTCCGAAGGTCCATATAAGTTAGGACCGATATAAAAGCTAGGACTTTATTTTCGTATTTTGTAAACGTAAATGCTTGCACCATTTAATCAAACAATCGTAGGTGGGGATACATTTTATCATTAGAGGCCGCAGTAAGGTTGGGCAGTGCTAATGGAGTTTTTATTTATCACTAAATACACACAACCATATACATATATTCAACTTAATTCTAATAATTTAATATTACTTCATTCTACTACTAGATTAATAAATATCGTACAAAAACGTTTGGAGGCCGCAACTACGTAACAGAGGCCGTATGCGTCGCGGTTCCCCACCTATGCTTTATAAAATTTCAAACATAGCAATATTTTTTCTTTGATGATATCTCAGATCTTTTGTTCTATTCGATGATCTATCAAAACTCCTTATCCTTATCTTCATCTCTTTAAGATATCATTTCGTTTGTAATCCTTGCTAAAATATGGAATGTTGAACTATTAAATCCCAGATTTTATTTTTGTTACATAATACATAGCAGTAATATTTAGCAGTATATTGTTCTCTTCTCGAATAAGAAAAAAAATACTATGTAGTAGATCGATGTACAAAGTGATGAGTGAATGATGTTTTTTAAATCATTGACATACCTTGCATTAACACAAAAGAACAAATACTCATTTAATATAAACTACTTGATATACAGGGTGTCCCTTAAATAGATTGAAATTTTTATAAGATTGATAGCAGAACTTAAGAGCAACAAATACTTTCATATAAACAATGGGCAAATTTTCATCAGAAAAGAAGGAAATTCAAATTTTTTGTGTTGTTTTTTTTTTTATGTAAATCGTATTTTTTGTTGAATAGGAAGCGATATCTAAAAAAAATATTTAGCTTAAGTAATTAACAGTTGTTCGACAGTAACCTAGAGAAAATTTACTTCATTAGAAAGTAGAGTTTGTCATTGTTAATATTATTTAAAGGGGGCTTTTGAGCGGCTAAACTACGCTAAGTTCTGTTTTACAATAAAAAACTTTATTTTTCTCGATCTTAAGCTACCCCACTTTTAGGAAAACTTCTTCTTTCAATAAGATTTAATTCTGTATTAATTAAGTTGAGGTTTATCAGAAAAAAATTGAGATTCATCTTAAGTTGTGAAAAATTGATATGAATTTTTATCCTGTCAAGTAAAAATACCCTGTTTTCAGCAAAAATTATCACAATTATTTATTGTAAAGCTTTTATTTCTTGTTTTTCCATGATTTGAAATTTTTTATAATAAACATAACTTTTTTTATAAAGAAAAAAAAATTAAAAATATCTATTTTTTAAAAAATATTTCATGTAAAGTGTTTATGAAAATTTGTTTTTCACCCAGAGATGTATTACAGGAATTCGTGCATATCAATAAGTGACAATACGCTATTCAACAAAAAACGTGACTCACTCAAAAAAACATGAATATTGAATTTCCCATTTGCTGATGGAGTTGTTAACATGAACTTTTTTGTAGGTCTTGATGTCTGAATCGCCATTTCCCTCTACTTAATGGACATAATGTATATATATATATATATATATATATATATATATATATATATATATATATATATATATATATATATATATATACACACACACACACACTCATATATATGTGTATCTACACCCTGTGTATACATATATATATATATATATATATATATATATATATATATATACATTTTTCATTTTACATATATATACATTTTACATATATATATATATATATATATTTCATTATAAACTTAATGTTTGTTGATGATAAAGTAAGCCTAGCACAAAATAGAGAGGGGATAAAATACATGTTTAGAATAGTGATAGAAAAATAGGAAAGTGCGGATTGAAAATTAAATTTAAAAAATAGAACATCATTCTTTTTAAGAACTTCGGCAGATCATACGCCAACTGAAAAAGGTGTTGAAATAGTCGATATGTTTAAATATGGGTCAATACTCAATAGTGGAACCTACACCATTGTTATATAACGGAGAAGAAATAAAGCTTAGTACAAAAAGGCTAATATAAATGTATATATTCGAGCATAAGCATCGGAAACATGGGTCATTAATGGCAGACCCCGAAAAAGAATAGTGGTGGATATGGAATTTTTGGAAAAGATCAGTTAGAAAATCCAGAAAGGAAACAATTCTAAAACTGCTAATGTAGGTGAGATAGAACATTCTAGCAGATATTGAAGAAAAAAATATTAAAGTGGTTTGAAAACGTTAAAAGAATGTCTGAAGAAAGATTTTCAAAAATAAATATGGAACTGGAAGTAAAAGGGAACAAGTAAGATCAAAGATAAAATCGAAAGATGAGGTGTCCTATCGGGACATGAGATCAGAGAAGAGCAAGCAAGACATGGTTCGAGAACTATGGCAAAATATTCTAAATAGCATTTAGATCAAGGAAAAATAGAATAGTGGAAAATTCCTTTATTATATATATATATATATATATATATATATATATATATATATATATATATATATATATATATACTTAAATTAAAATACTTCTGATTTTACCTGTACTCTTGAAAATCTGGTACTCCTTGGAACCTGCGTGGATATTGGACAAGGAATCCTGCTACCGGTGGTATCCTGTAAATAGTTATTAAACATTATTTCTTACAAATGTATTAATATAATTTTTTTTAGTCTCACTTACCTACATATGAAATTTATAGTAAAGGAAGGTACTACTATCGTGAATAGTTTCGAATCTATAAAATAATTAAATGGATGTAACGATTTTTATTATACTTCCTATATCAATGTATAATTAAACCGTCTTTATTAATATTCAGTTTTTGTCTTTAGGAAACAGTTGGACAGGGCCTAAATTTCGAATGTCTTTATTTAAAGTACCTTTAATTTGGTTTATTTGAAATAATTATCTGTCTCTTAATCTTAGTAATATGGAGCGATGTAGCTCAGTGAGTTAAGCACCGGGCTGCTAAGTTCAAGGTCCCGGGTTCGAGTCCGGCTGATAACAGGTAATTTACAACAGATATGTATTGTGTTTCAATAGCCGCGGATTGAGCCTGGGGTCTAGAAACACTCCTGGGGCACACCCAGCCTCTATTTAGCGGGTAATCTAAATAATTGATTAAAAAGAAAAACCTGGCGATTGGGAGCGATCCCAGCCTGATCATCTCCTTGGACAACCATTAGCCTTGATACAATACTTCCTAACGAAGTACTCAACCCAAAACTCCTAAATAAAGTGGTATAGGTTTATTGTTAGTAGTAATAAAAAAATGGATGAATATGAATTTTGAAAGAATTTGATAATTAACTTTTTTAAGCTTATTTATTGAAAAATATTACAACCTGTCTCAAGGACATTTATAATAGTGTTCACAGATCACATTCACACTCTATGTACAGTAAATAAAATAAATTATACAGAAAAATAATATATACACAATAAGATAATTAACTAAAGTTGAAAGTTAGAGAAATATTTTTTTTTAAATATTAGACAGAGTCTGTGCCTACCACACACTCCTAAGTTTCAAAGGCCATATTGCTAATTGTATTGCTAATTTTCAATTAATACAGTTAATTTCAACAGCTGAGAGCATTTACGTCATCAAATAACACCTAAAAATCGACCAACTTTTGTCTCTTAGTGTATTCTTTCAACCCAAATACAAAAACTTTTAGTAACCCCTTTTTCTAAATCAAATGATACACATGTTTGTTTCGTTAATTTTTTTATAAGCGGGGCAACGAGCGTTTCAAAAAATTACATTCAGGATGTCTGAAAAATTCATTTCTTAAAAAAAAAAGATAAATTAGAAAATTTAAATTATAAAAAAAATCCTTACCCTTGCTTGACGTTTTTGAGATTTCGATAAATCTTGTCGAATAGCAATTGGTATTCTGGTTTTCCTTTTCTGAAATAAATAAATAAAATATTTTCAAAAATTAAATTTTAAAAATATAATAAAATTTAAAAAACAATATAAAAGCTTGTATTAAGTTTTACATGGAATATATAAAATGTAAATAGTATTTACACCTTTCCGTGAATTTTAATGTTTATCTTAGGTTAGATATGAGATTTTCTTTTCTTTTTAATAGAATGGACTCTATTAAGTCTAACATAACATGACGGATAATAAGATCCGTTGGGATTTTATTTAACGATGGTTCCCAACAAATAATTAATACCGTCGAATTCCAAACGATTTGAGAATTGAGCCCTAAAACCAAAGTTTTTTTTCTAGGATGACAAATAGAATCACCGTTTGTACCGCACAGGTTACCGCATCTCCGAAAGCTTACGGTTTGGCCTCAATATGCCTCAATGGCCATATTGAGAACCGGTGAGCCAACCACGTCGCTGGCAAGAATCACACACAAAACAAAACAGAGCGATTGTTGTACAGGAAGGATGATGTATTACTCAGCAACTGACTCTAATTGATAACAATTTTCTCTTAGTTATTTAATTTATCGCCACTCTATTGAACCTCACTGAGCCTTTTAGAACATGTATATCATGTAACACGAGCATTCAGTCAAATATAACAGCCTTAGATTCTTAATATTTGATATGTACATTAGAGATTCACAGGACTGTACAAACAAAAAAAATCTCAATTGCGTGACATGATACTTATGGTAAGTAATTTTTTATTGTTTATTTATTTATGACTAGCTGACCCGTGCGAATACTTTACACAAACCTTATATTATTTGTAAGTTCCATTCAGTAATGTTCCTATGCAAAGGTTTAATATTTTATTTAGTATGTTACGAGTTTAAATCGAAGTAAGTAATTGTCTAACCGGGATCTCTAGACAAATTACTCAAGAATTCATAACTTTGGCCCTACTCAATATTTTGTTTTCATTTAAAGCCTATATTTTAAGTCAAGGAAAGCTAAATGTAATATCAAAATTTCAAAAGTCTACCATCAGCTATTGCTGAGCTTACCCCTGACAAAATTTCGTTGAACAATGCGGACATCCAGACAGATAATTTTTTAAAAGTTGATTTGGTGTCTGTAATGTATAAAACGGAAAGAGATCATGAAAGGGTTGGTTCTATTCAATGTACAGACAAAACCTTTATTTTATTTATGTAGATGTTCTTTAACCTATAAACATATGTTTATTATAAACATTTATTATCAACATTAACCGAGATCTCTAGACAAATTCATAATTTTGCTTATAATCAATATTTTGTTTTCATTTAAACCCTATGTTTTAAGTCAAGCAATTCTTAATATAATGTCAACATTTAAAAAAGTCTGCAATAAGCCAATAATGAGCTTACCCCTGACAAAATTTCGTTGCAATGTGGACATACAGACTGACAAAAAAGTTTTTAAAAGTGGATTTGGTGTCTGCAATGTATGAAACGGAAAGGTATAAAACGGGTTGATTCTATTCAATGTACAGACAAAAACTTTATTTTATTTGTATAGATGGCTACAACTGTATTAAAATAAAAATATATCTAGTAAATGTGTACACAGGAATATAATGAGATGAAAACGATTGTTGAGAAACTACCCACTAGTAGCACTCCGAGGAGATCACGAGGCCATCTTCTTTTCAGACGCCTCGAAGGGTTATCAGGGATCGAAGATGGAGCAAAGTTTGAAACGAGAGGATCTGGATGGTCCTGAAGTTTATTATGGAAAGATGTGTTTCTGGATTTGGCCAAATCGGAAACGTATGGTTTATTAAAGTCGTTATGGATGATTTTATTTGTGATAAAGTAAGAATCATTGAGGATTTTACGAAACATATGGTTTATAAAGGTCGTTATGGGTGATATTTATTTGTGATAAAATAAGGAGCATTGAGGATTTTACGAAGGATTTTGGATTGTAAGAATTGGGTACGAAAGATATTCTCACTATATTTAGTGGAGCACCAAAGCTCAAATCTGTAAGTCCAAATAGGCCATATTATAATAATATATAGGGGTCTTTTGTAATTAATTGAAAGTTTCGAGCGTTTGTCTGGTAAATGGTACTTCAATACAAGAGTAATTATGTATTCATCAATCTTAAATTTAGTAGTTTTAAGAAAATATCATAGCAACAATGATTATGAAAAGTCTAAAATACATCACTACTTATTCATATTTGGTTAGAAAATAAGATGGGTTTGCCATTTGAAGATTAATATGATAATACTCAGAATTCATGTTGTTTTTGGTAAACGTAGTTTTTTCATTCGCTTTTTTTTTTTTATGCGAAAACTATTGATTAAGTATTTAAGACAAAGATTAAAAAAGCTAAAATGAGTATTAAGAAAATAAACAAAATCTTGAAATTAGTTCTTACTTTGTGTACTAAAAAAGAGGAAAAAAATGTTTTGCTGCATTTTATAACACCAGCAAACATCTGAGTATTCGGATGGAAGAAATTGTATACGTGTTAATAAATAACACAAATAAATATGTTTCTATTTAAGTTTTAAACTTTTTAAAAACAGTTTAGTGAATTTCATATTTCTTGAGAAGGAAAAAAAAAATTATAGGAGTGAAGTCTTCAATCAGACTTCTATAGAAGTCTTATGAGTCAATTGTACGTTTTCGTAAATTAACGTTTATAAAATAATTTTTCCAAACTTTTTATAAACGTTATTATGATTTATTATTAGTTTACATAATTTCAATTATTGATAAAACACTAAATTAATTGTAACAAACTATTGTAAAGTTAATAAACTTGAAATTGTATTAGCGCTTCATTAAATATTCGTAGAGAAAAAAACTTTAGATGCTGCTAAAACAATTATCATGACAAATTAATTAATGTATATATTTAGAAAAGAATAGAATAGCATAGAAAATCATCTCTATTCTGGGATTAGGTCCCTTAAGAATAACAGTATTGTTTATATAAATTAACAATAAATCTGGAAAAAAGACCTATTTCAATAAAGAAGAACTAAAAAACTAGTAATAAATTAAGTATTATAGTTATTAGGATATATTAACGAAAACGGATAACAGGGTCGCAATACAAATATTGGAGCTAAAACAATAACATAATAATCACTAAATAAAATTAGAAAGGAACGATAAATATATTTTATAAGCAGAGCATTGTAGTGATGGAATATAAAAATTATAAAAAAATAGCTGTTGATGTATACAAAAATAAATTGTAAAAAAAATGATTTACATATATTCCTTAAGATGTTTAAGTGAATACTCGTAAATAAAATAAAGTATATATATATGCACACATAGAGAGAAGTGTATCGAAGATAAGTAGAAAATAAAATACATTTATTATTAGAAAATAAATTACATTTGTATCAATTTTCACAAACTAAAATTTTACCTCACGATGAAACTTGAAATAAAGTAATCGTAACCCAGAAATATTTTAAAATATGCGAAATAATACAATAATCTTTTAAGAGAATTGAATGGAATCAGGGATATAATATATTCCCATTTCCAGATATATATATATTTACACGTTTGTTTTAAAAAAGAGTGAGATTGAAGTTCAACTCCAATTGATAAAAACTCGAAATTAATAACAAGAAATATATGATTACTTACTTGCAACTTGGAAACTAATGTTTTGCTCATTCCCTGAAAGTCTTGTCATACTGCAGAAAAAAAAAATTCGAGGTATGAGCTACCTACATGTGTCACTGAGGAAACTGCACTAACATTAGACTGCTGATGTGTTGCCATAGCGCGTAAACAAGAGATTACACCAAAAATAAATATTTTAAATACTCTTACGTTGGTAATTTTCTGATTACAAAAGGTACATAAGAAAAAAAAGAAGTAAAATATAGCTATCTTAGTGCCTATTATATTTTCCCAATGAAAGTTTATTTTAAAATTGGCTATTATTTTATGAGCGGATGTATGGTTTAGAAAAAAAAAATTTCAACTGGAAATTAATTGATTATTTTTATTCTATATTTTACTTCATTATAATTTTTTATTTTTTATTTTCTATTATTATTGAAAAATAATGGTAAAAAAAATATAGGTTCATCATCAATTAAATACAAAGTTCAGTTTAATGGCCCCTAACTACTCTTAAAACTGTTTTAATTTAGGAATTTATCTTAATTCTTCTGAAGGCACAGAAATCGTTATTAGTAAAAAAAAAGTTTATATAATCTAATTATAAAAAGATTATTGTTGACGTCATGGCAAACTCTTAAAATCTTTCCATTATTCTTATTTGTTAAATCGTTTTCGATAAAACACTATACATGATTTTAGCTATTAGTAATGAGTCGTCAAGAACTTAAGGGTTTTTAGTAAATCTTTTTAAATAGGAGCGTTAACATTGCATAAATCACAGTGAAAATTTGATGCTCTACAACTTTGACCCAATGGGTTTTTCCTCTAAGGGAACTCATTTCCAAGTTACAGGGCCATTTGTAGTAATTTGTCTCAGTTTTTGAAAAATTTGGTAAAAATCAGTGTTGGTTGACCGTGGTTTTATACTTTACCGCATAAGCACATTATAAAGTTTATGTACTCGTTTGATGCAAAATTTAACGTTCTTTAATTTATTAAAGAATACATGTTTCGCTTTGATGCATCGTTGAGGAGTTATAGGTGAAAAAAAGAAAATAGCGAAAAAATCTGACTTTTTTGGCTGTAAAAAGTTTTCTGTTAGTGGCCCGTGTTAGCAATTTTTTTTTTTACATGTCTAAACCCATCTATACAAGTTTTTTTAAACTTATTTATTGAAAAATATTACAATCTGTCTTTAGGACATTTATAATAGAGTTCACAGATCATATTCACATACAAGTTAAAAAAAATAAAAACTTTTCTCATATTTTTCGCAATGGATTTTCCGTTTCGATCCTCAAATTATTGGCCTAATATTCTTTAAATCAACCGCCATTTTTGAAAGCAGCGGCTCTGGAATGGCAGACAAGGTTCTTTTTACTCAGAATAACATACACTTTCGTAATTTACAATCAAACCTTCGCCTGCGATCAGGTCGATTTTTGGGCCCTGGTTCCAGGGCTTAACTCCAAGGCTACTACTACACTCTTCAGAGATTATCCCACCGTTCTCTCTTTTCAACGCTTAAATATCTGATGCTTGGTAATGACATCAAAGTGATGAGACAATGTTCGAAAGTACATAAACATACTTCACTGTTAACAAAATATCTTAATTATTCTTTAGGAGTGGAAATAAATTTCATTGTCATTTTATATATGTTTCGAAAGAAAAAAAATAAATGTTTACTAGAAAACTGATAGTGAGAAGTAATTATAAAATCCCACTATTCTTTAATATTTTAATTTTTAGTATTTCATTATGAGAAAACACTTCTTCATCGTATAGCAGTGGAAAAAAAAATCACGTTAGACTTAACTAATAACGTAAATGTTGGAATGGACTAAAATTTGGTCCTAAAATGAGAATCACTGTACTGCAATTCTTTAAATTTTTGTGTTTAGCATCTTTTAGTGTGTTCATTCGATAGATTCGATCTAAAATGTGGAAAATTGATATTTCTTTTTAAGTTTTTTCTCGTTTCGTTAATGAATGTCCCGTACAAAGGAGTTAATTTTTATATACTTCATTTTCAGTAAATACAACTGAAGTTTATATATACGAGTATATATATATGTGTGTGTGTGTGTGTGTGTGTGCGTGCGTGTGTGTATGTGGTAGGAGTAAGGTAAAAATTAAATTGAAACAGGTGAAGGTCAATTACCCACTTTAGGAAAGCCACGTACCTTGCACTAGACGCAGTGCACTCAGGATTTAATTACAACTGATAACAAGGAAAATGGAAGCGAAACACAACAGTAATTAACCTTAACCTAATATTAATAAATATGTTTTAAATTAAAATTTTATGTATGGCATTCTTTCTGCTTGAGTTCTGCGTGGGCTTTAATGAGAATGAGGAGTCGCAAAATTCATAAGACAAATTACGACAGGGATCTAACTCATTGCCGCAGTCTTAAGAAGTACAATTATCTTTATGGTCTTCCACAGAATTCATGGATTGCCAATAGATCACAAAGCTTGTCACATATACAATTACTTCTACAATAAATTAACCTTCTACGAGTGTTAATAAAAATAAAAATAACGTTAACGAGCCGCTGAATTTCCAACTTGAAATTGATTCCGAGTATGTAAGTTTAAACAGTTTAAATATTCAAACAAGAAACATTTATTTAGATTTATATTCGAGGGCGTACCGAACCGTTTTGGCTGAACTTTCTTTATTCTATCCCTTCATACATCAGTTATTTTTATTTCACTTTTCTTTCATTTTTTTCTTAATTGATAAAAATTAGTAGGTAACTTATACTTATAATTTCCACATTTCTATCTTTGTATATTCATCCAAAGGGACTTATCCTAGAATAAATAAAGTATTATTATTGAGTACTTAATAGTTGACCTTTGCAGTATTAAGGAAGGAGATAGTCCGGAGTGGCGGTCATAAATAGACTAAATAGTGGCAGAACTATTTTATTAAAAGCCAACGTTTCGACCCGACTTTGCAGGTCTTCTTCAGGGCTTGAACGGACAAGATACAAAAAGATATAGGTAGCGAAGAGATGCTGAGTTTGTATCTAGTCGTTGTTGGCCACATGGTTTTTTAGTCTACCCCAGACCATCTCCTTTCTTAATAATGCAACGGTCTATTACGTATTCAATATGATTCAAAAATCAGGGGGCCAACAACTGTCAGATACAAACTCAGCACCTCTTCGCTCTCTGTATCATTTTGTATCTTGTCCGTTCTAGCCCTGAAGAAGACTTGAAAAGTCGGATCGGAAAGTTGGCTTTTAATAAAATAGTTCTGCCCCTATTTTATTTAGTCTATTTATGACCGCCTCCCCGGACTATCTCCTTCCTTATTATTATTGATGATTTTTTCAGCAACCACTACGTGCCGTCTATCGATAACTGACTTTTGGCTACTTGTAATAAGGGATATTGTAATCTAAAATTCCAAATTTCTTGGCTAATTCCAGGTGAACAATCTGTTCCATGTTGTTGTGTCTCAAGAGATGTTCGTTTCCAGCAAGCATTTGACATCCTGATGTGGTATGCTGAATTGATTCTGTTGCTACTCTGCACAGTCTACACAGTTGAGCTACAGTTTCCTCACATATAGGGCGCTTATAGGTCTTTGTAGCAATCACCTGGTTGTATATGGCTGTAACGAATCCTTCAGTTTCAAGGAACAATGTACCCCTACGCGTCCACATCAGAGACGCACCCTTATCTAATCCTACTGTCGACAAACTGTAGACACTTTTTTTTTATTTTTTTTTTTATAGTTATCGAGAATCTGTCGTCGAATCGTTGTGTTCGCCTTACAATGGTCCCTCGTGTTTTTTTCCGGATGCAGACAAGATCTGCTCTGTTCGTTCAATAGTACAGTGATTTAAGACCTTTATTTTATAAACGTTGTTAGCTAAAACGATGAATTATATTTGGGAAGTATAAATTCAGCAATATTTGAAAGTATATTTTTCTCAAAGAGAATAAATATAAAAATCATCGGACAGACACATACAATAATTTATTTTTTTGCAAATTGTCGAAGATGACAACAATGATCAAATTTAATATAAAATTTCTCTTACTCTTTCCATTTTTCTTTTCTTAGTTTAGAGATGTAGTTTTAAAGGGTAGTCTTCATTAAAATCATTATATCCAATTTGGTGGTACAGCCCTGGAAAAAAATATATATTCGATTTCCAAATTATATGTATCGTGAAACCTAAAACCTCAAATTTTGAGAGGAAGTTAAATTTTCGATTTTTTTTTTTGGTTCATTATTAAAAATAATAAACCAAAAAATAAGTAAATAGGTTCTCCCAATTTTCATCATTAGTCTGGACATATCCCTTCTAACTAACTCGTGCCCATCTCTTCATCTGAGTCAAGTTCCCACGTGATATTAATGGCATACATTAATTAAAAATGAACAATGCTTTGCTGTTAGGTTACCTTAATTTTTATTTTATTTTTAGTAACGATCTTCTGATCATGAGATTATATCCTTTGATATGAATATAGGTGTCAACGGTATTTGGAAACCATTCGAATTGTTGCGTCTGAAATACGCTTGAAGAGAAATCATTCCTTTGGTGATAAAGCCTTAAGACACTCTAATAAATCACATTTTATAATTTAAATCTTCTCTGAGCTATCATTCTTAGCATCAAATCTCTGATTGATACTCTCTTCATCCAGCATTTAAATGATACCATGAAGAGTAATCCCACATCTTTTAACCATAAGGAATCTTACATTGAAGGTATCTTAAATATCAATAAATATACCTGCCATTCCTTTCTTCAGATACATAAACATTCTAATCTTGGAAATCTCTTTCAGTGAAGTTTCTTCCAGATATTATCTAACATACAAAAATCCAAAATAGTGTATAGCTTTCTTAACTTATTACACTAGCGGATCCAGGATTTAATTTTGGAAGAGGCTTCAGCCCGAAAGCTTTTTTTTCATAACATTAACGATAATTAATTTAAAAAAAAGAAAGAAACTAACCACCTATATGAAATGGTATTTAAGTGATTCCTAAAGGCCTTTTAAATGTAATTACACGAACAATAAGATTTTAAGAGATAAATTTTTAATATTTTTTTTCCATAAAACATGGTTATATTTTACCATTTTGGGGGGAGGGAGGAGAGAGCTTCAGCCCCAAAGCCCCTCCCCCCAACCCCGTATGTCCGCCTGTGGCTTGATATAATTACAAACATATCTTTTCAGTTTTTAATGCGCGTATGTATATATTTATGATCTATTTTAGTATTTTTTTGATTGGTTCTATGTGTCATATTTTTATTAAATGCCTCCATTTTGTTGGCCCAAGCAAAAGAAGCTGTCACGCAACAGTGGTGTCAAGAGATGGCATTAATGTGGATGATATATTAAATATAGATAGGTTGGAATAGTTAAACCTACAATAGCATTTTATAAAAAACTGTTCAGCGAACTGTTAAGCGATATAATTTACTGTCGCAAATCAATGTTTAATCATATAGTCCCCGTTACAGACCGCTTTTTATCGAATTATTAACATCCGCCTGAAACTTCGTAAATAGTTTCATATCATCGTAACCAACAACTATTTTATTGACGAAAACTCTTGGAACTGGGGCGTTTTCAATCTGGAGGGGGGGGGGAGAAACTTTGTCTATTTAATTACGTACTAAAAAGTCGTAAATACTCATTTGCTTCCTACTTTGATCGTAAGATAATTTGATCACAAAATCGAGGAAACAGGTGGCCTTCAAAAATATTAAGCCGTTTGGTCCCCTACCAAACCTACATCCCCAAATTTTCAAAATAACGAGGTTATATAGGACAAACGGCCCTATATTTTTCCAGGCCACCTTTTTTATCGATTTTGTGTTTAAATTATCTTAAGATCAAAGTAGAAAGCAAATAGGTATTTACGAGTTTTTAGTACCTAATTAAATAGACAAAGTTTGCTCCCCTTCCAGATTGAAAACGTCCCAATTCCAAGAGTTTTCTTAAATAAAATAGTTATAGGTTACGATGAGATGAAACTATTTACGAAGTTTCAGGCAGATGTTAATAATTCAATAAAAAGGAGTCTGTACCACGGATTAATATCTATATCGTTATTTATTAATACTTATATGTACTTTATATTTGTATATATATATATATATAGATATGTATGTATGTATAATTGTTATTGTAATAATACAATCATTGGCCATTATTAAACTGTAAGTCTGTATATCTTCTCCTGTTGCTTCTGACCAACTAAATTCCCAGTTAGCTGATCCTATACCAATATCGCTCTACTTCTCACACTACATTCCACAGACTTGCTTTGAACTTAAATCTTTCTATTCCATAAAAAATACATATGAAGACCTACTTTCCTCTGTCTTCAAGTCCAAAAGGAATGACTATCATAATCGAATTCCAGTGAAGTTAATGAAACTATGTCTTCCTGTGATCTTTCCCGTTTTTATAATTTTTCCTTATTTGTGTCAAGTTCCCAACAGCTTGGCAAACAATCATAGTTCGTCCGCTGAGCTAAGTCTCGGTGTCCACCAACCAAAGTTTATCCTAATATTGATCTCTAATCTCTCCAATATTTGAAGATTGCTCGAAATACTTGTTTATTACCTAGCAAAACGCTCTTCTTAATCCCTTTGGTCTCGTTTCCGACCTAATATTCCACAAAATCTGTTTTATTAAAAATTACTCAAAACATTCAATACTCTATTGACAAATAGGAAATTACAATCCTTATTCTTTTTCTCTTTTAAAAACTTTCTACTCAGTTAACCACAATAGCCGCCTTTAAAAGCTCCAAAACATTTCTATATCAAGTGGCTCCTATTCTTATCTCTTCGTTTCCAAATACGTTCTTCAGGGATCTTCGCACTCCTCAATCGTTTTTTTCCTTCTATAATTATGATTTTTCTGAGTCCATTTATCATTTGCAGTATTACTTATATGCTGACAACTTCCAAATTTGTCTTTCATTTCATTTTACCAAGACAATCGGGGCTTCTTGAAGGCTGCAAGAAGATATTAACAGTCTTAACGCATGGGCAGCAAGCAATAATTTGAAGTTCAACATCGACTGAAGACCAAAGACATTGTAATTTATTGAAAGCATCTTCTCAATCCCATCATTATTATCCCAGACCTTAATATGACTTTATATTAATAGCAAATATTGTATAAGCATGAATTTCATTGGCTAATTTTGTGTATCAATAATTATAAGAGATATAGCAGAAGGATGTGAATAACTTCCAAAATATTTAAGAGGATGACACAGGTATTACTGACTCGCAATTAGTAACAAATATATTACTAATTGATTCTTAGAACACTTGGGATTTCCCGATCAAAATATCAGCAATCGATATTTCAGAGTTGTAACTACAGTATTTGGTTTTAAAAAAAATATATTTTATACATAGAGATATTTTGAAAGCTTGAACATACACGAAAATTTTAAGAAATATATTTTAAAATGGTCATTATAATTTATTTGTTTATGAAGAAAAAAAAAATATAAAACCACTTGAAACGGAATAAAAACAAAATTTTCCTTACTTTTCTTTTTTCAAAAACCAGGGAGATAACCTGAATGACTTTCATGTTATTCGATTGTTTTGAGATATTTCATGTTAATAAATATAACCATCTTAAGTTCACATATGCTTATACACTTAGATTATTATAGATATTATATTATTTTTTTAACTGTGATTAGAAAATTTATTAACTATTCATGTATTGGATCGTCTCTTTTTCACTCTTTCCTGAAATTTAATTATATGATAAATTGTGTTATATAATAGACGCGCGTTCGTCATAAAATATTTGAACTGATATCTTTTCGTCACATGAGTTAACGTAGGAATGACTCCTAACTGCCAGTTTGATGTTACTCAACTCCAAGAGATAAGAATTCAAATTTAAAATAAATAAATGAGCTGCGTACATCATTATTTCGCGATTAATAAGCTAATTTTAATCAAGATTAATCACTAATGATTAAAATGGATATCACAGTATGGAATAAATCATTCTTAATCAATCGTTACCTGCATCTGTCGCTAACAATTAAGAATCGCTCGGGTTTCACAAAACTAACTCAAAACAAGACTGTAACGATTCGAGAAAAGATAACCTAATTGAGCCTATCTTATCAACTGATACAATGGCTTTTAATTGATCATTACTGATGTTCAATGTTAGCCATCCAAACCATTCGCCGCAGTCAGTGGCTCTTTTATCCGGTTATCATTTGCTGATAATAGGTTTATGATGATTGGAGCTAACTGTTGATTAGATATAAACCAATTAGCCCAGGTGTGATTATATTTCATCCTACAACGTATCAATTTATTAAACTAAATAATTTTTATTACTGACGATGGATACGATTTGAATTAGATTATATGAATACTATCAAAACCTACAGGCTACGTTTCTAAATCAGCTGTTTTATTTTATTTACTTCCATTCCTATGCCAATACTGCATTATGGGTGTATGCAGCGTTTAATATTACATGATTACTTAAGAATACACAACTGAACTCAAGAACAGTACACAATATTCGAAGCTGTGCACACAGCTAGCTTTTATTACTTTTTTTTTATAAGTAATTGAAGACCTGAAGCTGATTTCCATAATCTGGAGGATTCGTGTTTGAATTTCTTCCTCTACGCTGTTCTCGTGATTCATATGTGATCTCTATTGAGATGTGGCTTTCATTACCTTTGCAGGTTGGTAGGGTACACATATACTTCATTTTTCTATATTACTACACACAGCATCTGGCTTAATTTGGTTATAATTGGTTTTTTATTGAATCTGGATAGTGAGAGAATAAGAAAACATGGAAAATATTAAACAATAATTGGCTCTATCCGATACCCGCACTTCACATAGCGAATATACACCTGTCCAAAAAAAATATATATATATATTTTTACTACTTCCTTTATTCTTTACGGAGGACGTTTATGAGAAGGCCTTTATTGTAAAAATTATATAATTGTAATAATTAAAAAACGTTATTTTACCTACTTTGCTGGATATCTTGAATTTAAAGTTTGCAATTTAACTTTTATTTTGTTCTGTTTACTCAGTCTTTGAGGTTCGTTAAATTGCATGTACTATATCGGAAATAAGTCATATTAATACCCGTTTTAAAACTAAAATTTATACTTAATCTGAATTACATATATTACTACGACCGTACACTACTACGACTTTTTCATTACTTGTTTATCCTTCATATCATTCAAGATATCCTTTCATCCTTCTTTTATCTAAGGTTTGCTCTTCTTTGATGCCATGCTCCCGCCAGCCTTTCTTCCACCAAGTCTTTCCATTTTACATTTGGTCTTTCTTTTTTCATTCTCCCTTCTACTTCCAGTTCCATACATACCTTTAGAAATCTTTCAGGCGCCAATCTTTTAACATCCATAAACCAGCATATTCTTTTCTTTTCAATGTTTGCTATTTTTTTTTTCCACCTCCATCAATTCATATATTCATTTTTTATTCTTTTTCTTCTGGATTTACTTGTTGGCCTTCTCCAAAAGTCCATCTCATCTCATTATATTCTCTACTGTCTTCTCCGGTGTCTTGCGTTGAAGTCCCATTTCTCCGAGGCATTTGTCGGCTAAAATCGCGAAAATTGTAGAAAATTTAAAATCTTTTAAACTACTGAATTTATTCCTATTTTTATAATGGCGAAAATTTCGAAAACTGTAATAATGGCAAAATAGCGAAACCAAGGCAATATGGAAATGCGATTACGGCAAAAACCACGAAACCCGCGAGAACAACAACGTGATGTCCGAGAAAATGGCAATAATAAAAAAAAATGGGAAGATGCTGAAAATGGCAAAAATTACGAAATAGGCGAAAATGATGAAAACTACGAAATTAATGATAATCTGGTTCAAAGTTAATAAGATCACGTATTATTCAGCTAAAATAAGGTTGAGAATTTAGTTCTAAAGGCGTATTTTTTAAGTATCTAATTGACGTCTAATTTATGACTTCAATAATAACAGTGTTTAAGACTTAGATGTTTTATGCCATCAAATTGTACACAATTAAACAGCTCTTTTTCAAAATGTTATAAAACTTATTGAATGTAACATTTTGGTAGTCGGAATAGTAAATTAAGTTAATTTGCTGGTGCCCAAGATTTAATCTTTTTCTTATCAAAATATTTTTTTTAATAACGATATCTCATTATTTTTATTGAGATACGTATAAGTACAAACAATGGTGATCGAATTCTAACAACAGATCAACAATACGAACTTTGCTAAACAGTTCTCTATAATTATTTCTTAACAATTATTCGTTATTATTAAAGTTTAATGGTGCATTTAGAAATTTCAGAAACTATGGGAAACACAGTTATCTAACTTAACTGACCGCGACATTATTGCTAAACCAAACTATTTATTTTAATTCTCCTGATACTGATAGCAGATGGAAAATATCAAAAGCAATAAATAAAAATATTATCATAGGGAAATAACCATTTGCATATTTGTTTGTGCCATAGTTTGTGAAATTTTTAAACACACCTTAACAGTATAAAACTTATATCCTGACGAAAACCACATGGTCGCCGAAAACTGTATATTCTCTCCCCGTTCTCCTGCCGTTCCCTAGCGTGTCGTGCATTATTTCCAAAAATCGGAACTTTACCAAAACGCCGTGGTACGCGGGTCAAATTGATGTAAATCAGAACTGTCCCTCTGGCCGTCTGGTCGCCTTAGTCATACCACATTTCAATGACACTGTATTGTTTTACTCATAATGTTAATTTAATTGATATTTCTGCTTATTGTTTCCATCACAGATAAACCAACATTCTAATATTAAAAAATAATTTAAAAATACTTACACACACTGTCACCGGGGTATCTCCTGGAGAGAGGAGAAATGCAGGAGTTTCATCTGGAGAACCAAAATATGAAGCACCTCCTTCCGCTATGGGTGTCGATGCTTGAATAGGCCGTTCCCTTTGAGGGATTGGACAGACGGAAGATTTTTCACATGGTGTAAGACGTGTTATAGGTGGGGGATAGGGTGGGCGGGGACCTGGACAGGTTGAAGCAGGAACTGCGCACGGTGAACAGGGAGGTCGTGGAGTTTGCCTTGGAGGTCCAACTGGACAGGGTGAACCTTGGTACATAGGCTGTGGTCTGGGTGCACCAGCGGCTCCCCTGGGGGCTGGAGTGAATCTCTGCTGAGGTCTAGCCGTTGATCGCTGCTGCGGTGTAGGCCTGGGTCTCTGTTGAGGTATAGGCTTGGATCTTTGCTGAGGTATAGGCGTGGATCTCTGCTCTGGTTGAGGCATGCGGCCCTTCCGCTGAAATAAGATATTAAGTGATATTATTTTTTATGAAAGTTTACTCTTTAACAAGTCAGTTCGGTACCTAAATTTGTGAAGAGATGTTTGTACTCTGAGTATAATTATTTGTCTTACTATCATTCATATTGATATAGTTTATTCTTAGTAAATACTACTAAATAAGTATGGTTATTAAATAAAGTGACTAATATTTTAAACTTTTCATTTTGATTTCATACATATTTACTATATATAACCATTAACGTTTCATCCCTTCTCTATCACAAGAACGCTCCCATTGTCTGAAACATTGATACAAGCCTTCTTCTGTCGCTCCTTCAGGACTCCTACCGCTTTCTCTTTTAGCAAGAACGTGGATGCAGTCATGTTGATTAATTGCCTGACCTTCGGAAAAATAGTGAACATGCAACATCTCATGAATTTGGGAAAAGCACCATCATTGCTTTGAAATTTGATTCATTCATTCGTGCTTTTTTGACTACAAGTAAAGGATGATCATAAGGATGATGATAAGGAACGCTGCGGTTCGAATCCAGCCTGGGCGGGTTAAAGTATATTTCGTTTATATTCGCCGGACCCACAAAACGAATCTCGACCTTCCCAGTCTGGTTAGAATAGGCTTGGTTATCCCTCTTGAACATACTCCAAAAATGTCGAAAGTTTATTCCACTGTGGCCAGGGGTGCCTCCCAGGGATCTCTCCTAAGGTCGATGGTGCATAATCTAACCCCTCCCCCCCCTCACCAAAAATGCTATTTCTCTCCTGTTCTTAAAAACAGTGCAAACGAAAGTAGGACTAAACAAATCTTGGATCATATACAATTCTACTTGCTGTGGTCTATCCTATCTTTTTCTCCTAGTTCCCCGTTTTGAAACTTTTCACTCCGAAAATTCATAGACCCGGCGAAATGAGCCACCCTCAAATATTCAAAACCCAGTCGAAAAGTGGCCCCTAAAAAATTTTGATGGCGTAACGCGCCATGAAACCCCCTTCTGGACACTCCTGCATGTTGACACAGAGAAAGAAACTTTTAGATACCCTTATTCTGTAGAAGGCTTTTTACAGCGGAATCATTCTGACCCGCTTAGTACTAGCACTAAACATAAAGGCGTTGGGTGGGCCTATTTGTGAGTTTATTATTTCATAGATGTTCTATCACCTGTAATTTGGTTTCACGGTGGCCATACGAATAAGTAAAATAGTATTACTTAAAACATGACGCCTCTTTTGGGGTCCTCCCCTTCCTCGCCGTTAAGGCTATACGTTTTTTCCCGGGCCAGGAAGTATGGGCGGGGATTTGAAAGACTCCCTCGGCACCGGGATGCGAACTCGTGACTATTTCTATATCTTTGATTCATATATCAGGTTGCCGGGCAACGTCGTTGCTGTGCACACGTGTTTGCCCATTCGGCCACCCCGCCCACTTGGAGGGCGGGTTGACCGCGTGAGCCAACGCGTGTCCAAAATATAATGATAACATTAAGAAGGCTTTTAACTGTGGCATTTAACTTCTAATCTCTCCCCTGGCCTGTAAATAAATCAGTATAATCTAAAATGCGAGGAAGAAGAGAACAGAAAAAAACAAAACATAATTACTCACTTGGCTCGATCCTAGGGGATCATCTTCATCGCAGCATGGTCGGATGAGACGCCTTTTGACCTAGAAACAAATATGGTTTAAATATTTTTCTTTACTATTAACAATAAAACCTTACATAATGTGGAAAATATAATAGTTTAATTAAAAACAGTTTCAATATTTATGGAAACAATAATCGTAAGACAATAAAATTTTGTATTATGCATCAATAAGTTACCGACGCAGGAGTTTTCTGCTTGAGTTTCCGAAACGTTTCATCAGCTCCTGAACATTTTCCTGTTGGATAAAAAAAAAAGTTTAATGAGTTGTACATTACTTATTAAATACTAAAAAGATCAATATTATATAATAATAATATAATAGGTTTTACAAATATTTTATTTCAGAAAGGAAAGTGATATCGGAATTAAGTTATAATCTCAGCTTTCCTTTTTATAATAATAATAATAATTATTATTATTTATTTTACTATTATTTTATTGTATATTAAAAAAACAAATTCAAATTATTAAGTAATAATAAAATATAAGTTAACTAATGAATGGAGTTGTAGCACGCCTCAATATGGGAAACCTTTGTTCTTAGCATGCGTTATAAAAATGCTCATTAGCTATTCACTAGATCCATCAAAATTGAATTTATCTGAAGCCAAGATTTAGCATACTTGAATTTGTTTTGTTTTGGGCTCTACGATAAAGGAGTATGAGAAAGATCTAGACCGTAGTTCCAAGTTCAGTCCTTATATATGAAATCATACTAGAACGGAAAATGCACAGCAGTGGGGAACTACTATGAGGAACTAACAGGACCTACGAGCTTATCATCGATTCTCAGCGACAACTCATCGTATCGATTCCGACTTTGCCTCTGAGTGCTTATTTCATTAATAAACCTTGCTAAAAATTATCTATTTCACCAAAGTCATGTGCTATGTTTTTTCTCAGGGTGTTAAAGTCATTATATGTATTCAATATTTTTTTTATTACATTTATTATTCACATTTAAAAAAAATCTATAGCTTAAATGAGGAAGATAATCATTATGTTGCTTTACAAAGTTATTCCACCACAATACTTATGTTAACGATGGCAGCGTTAATTTATTTTATTTTATTTTTTTAATTAATAACTTTGTTTCGTTTTATTTTTATTAAGTTTTAATGTTTAAATATTATTTTTAAAAAAATTAAAAATCAGCTGTTTTAATTAGCACTATTTTTTACTTTAATTTTTAGGAGGAAAAACCTCCTCTTCTCTCCTCCTCCAGGATTTTTTTTTTAAAGATATAAGGTCAATATGTTTGGGTAGGTGGAGGATACTTTTTTGAGGTAAGGAAAGATCCCCCCCTTTTTTTAAAATACAAAATTGCAGTATTTTATGCCATTTAACTATTTCGAAGTTACTGGGGGCGGGGTGGCCGAGCGGGCCAACGCGTGTGCACAAGCACCGCCATTGCTCGCCAACCTGATATATGAGATACTTTTGATTAAAAATTATTAGAGTTTGCCTCCCGTTGCCGAGGGGTTCTTTTAATTTTGGCATTAATCCCTCGCCCTTACCCCGCGGCTAGGGAAAACCCCCATAAGATGAGGAAGGGGAGGACCAAAAAAAAAAAAGTTTCAAAGTTACTTTTTTGTTCAAAATCGATACAAATTTCAATAACAAAAATATTGTTTAAAAATATTAAGTAATTAGGAAACATGAACAGAACCAATTTGAAAAAAGAAACGTTTTAATGTTTAGGAACCTAATAAACAATAAAATGAACACTTTTTTTTATCTTAAAGTCTAGGCAATTAAAGCAATAGAAAATTCATTCAAAAAGAACGATTACTTCTTTGGAAACCTTCTTTAGTGGAAGCAAGACCTTAACTGATATTATATTGACTCAATATAATTGACCCGTGTGAGGTAGCTCTTCAATATATTGCCTTCAATTACATTGCTCCAATAATATTGACCTGTGTAAGGGGCCCTTAACGGAGAATATCAGGAAGAGAGAAAAAAAAGTACTAGATAGTTTATGTTAATCTTTCCACTAAAGGTTACATCTACCAATCGGAAGATAAGCCTCTCCTTTCCCAGCCAGGCCTTTCTCGCCTTAGGCTACCATTTGTGGGCAACATTTGAAGTTTCGTCCAATGTTATATCTTAAAGGAACAAAGTGATCCAATTCTATGTTACGTCTCCTTGTGGGTAAAGTTGCTAAACAAAATTACGAACATGAGCATTAGCATAGATCGTACCTCTATCTGCCTCGACAATGTAAGTTTGATATATGATCGTGTCAGGGCATGCTTTGTTCTTTATAAGGATTTCCAAAAGTTGGAGTTCAGATGAACAGGGGTAACATGTTTTGTATCGGCATATGTCTTCTAGTGCCTTCCTCTCGTCTATTTTGTTTTCGTAACACTTACGAGCCACCTATCAGAAAATACTAGTTAGATTATCTTGTAAAAATGTGTAGTTGTGTATTTATAGACATAGTCTACTGAAAACATATATTATTAACAGTCGAAGAAAAATATATTTATATATTTACAATTATAAACCGAAATCTTATAGAAAAATAGAAGAATCTTCAGCAATCTTCCGTTCTTCAGCCCTGAAGAAGACCGGTAAAGTCTGGTCGAAACGTTGGCTTGAAATGAAATAGTTTTGCCACTATTTTAGTCTATTTATGACCGCCACCCCGGACCATCTCCTTCCTCAGAAAAATAGAACATTTGTTCTTTATTATATAGTTAATCTTATTTTTAAATAGTAATCAATATCTGTGCCCCGGATGTAAAGAACACTATGTCATTTTTTGTATTTGTTCAGGGTAGACAATTTTCCATAACTTTGACCTATTAAAATTTGTTTCTTAGTTACTAAATCTGTTCTTTGGAGGAATAGGAAACCATATCACATTTTTGTATTTGTCCATTCTGCCAAATTCTCATGAAGTGAGCCATTAACATTTTTTTTAGTTACTTAATTATTTAATAAAAAACTTTAATGCTCGTAATGCAGCGGAGTGAGAGGCGATGGGATCTTCTAAGAGTCCTGCCTTACCTTCCACGAGTGGGGCTTCCTTGGCTCGGAGATCTTGAGTGAATGATTTTTTTTTGGTTTATTATTTTATATAATGGAACATTGTGATCGACCAAAAAAATTCAAAAACATAACCCCCTCTCAAAATTTGAGGTTTCACGTTTCAAGATGCGTAGAATTCGAAAACAGATTAAAAATTTTTTTGTCCGTCCGCCATCCGCCGTCCGCGCATTTTCTCCGTAACTACTGGACCGATTTTTTTTCAAATTTTGATATAACATCAGAGGTCACCCAAGGATGATCCTCCTTTATCGACATTACTCTCCGCCTTTAACTTTCAAAATGGTGGTCGAAAAACCTGCGTTGCTTTAGACTGTAGCTCCTAAACGAATGTACAGATTGCAATGAAACTTCGCTAAAGTCATTTTCTCGAAGCCCTTTAAATTTATCTATGTAACATACTTCAACGAAAAGAAGCTGGAAAAAAAGTTACGAGGGGTGGTAAAATTAAATTCCGAATAACTCGAAAAGTTTTTACTTTTTTGTGGATATTGTAGTTTTTTAAAAGTTTACAAAATTTCCTAAAAAACAAAAAAAAATCGTTAAAATCGGACAATTAGAAGCAAAGATATGGTGTCCGGTTTTTTTAATGTGTTGTACTCCAAATGTTATATAGGTTTGGTTTTTAAATTTTAAATGTGTTACTGAACTAATGCTATTTTTTTTAGCATATTACAGATGATTAAAGAAAAACAGTTTAGTCCAATAATTGGAATCACCTTTTGTTTTTTTTTTCTTTGTAACTCGGAAGGTAATGTTACTTTAGATGTATAATTGTTTGGAGATAATAAATACACAATAAACCATTGTGAAATAATTTGCAGCGTTTTTTTAGATATTGTATAGAAGCATGTATATATGTGGGTAATTATTTTATTTATTTTTATTTTTGAAAAATATTACAATCTGTCTCAAGGACAAATCATTTTATTAGTTTAGTTTCTCTTTGTTTATTTTAGTTTATATACATTTACTTATAGTATTATTGTTTTTCTGTATTTATTGTTGATAGAGTGTGAATGTGCTCTCTGAACACTATTATGAATGTCCTTAATTGTGGCAAATTGTAATATGTCTCAATAAATATGGTAAAAAAAATTAATAAAAAAATTGCCATGGTGTTCTTTCCCTCCTGGGTACAGATATAGTCAACTTTTATAATGTTATGGTTATAATAATATTGTAAATACTATTTTATTTCACACAACTAAGTCGTTATCACGTTTAGGTTGACTGCTTATTTATGAACAATTAAATGCTTCATTATTTTTATTTTAACATTTAGTTTCTAAAATTGGTCCGAAAAAATCAGTAATGAAGATACAAATTTCAATGTTTCGGCTAATTAATATTTTCATACAATTATTTATACAAATATATCAGGATTTGATTTTTAGAAGGGGCATTTTATTTAGTTTGTATGACGTTAATTAGTCTTGAGAAAGAAGAAATAAACTATATTAAATGGCCCTTGAAGACCTGTTAAATAAAAGAAGGTAATTACGGATAAAATTATTTCATTTCTTAAATTTTAAGTTTTTATTTTTATTTTCTATTCACACTTAAGCCTTAAGGTCAGTTTAATAAAAATCAAAATAGTTTTTGATAGTTATTTATTGAACGATTCGGGGAATCTGTGACCCCCCCTCTTCAGCGATATTTTCCTCTCCCAAAAAAAATTGGATTTGTCACTATAAAATAATAATTTTGGTACAATGCCTGATTTTCAACTAACCTTTTATTTTAGCATAACTAGTCTTATATATATATATATATATATATATATATATATATATATATATATATATATATATATATATATATATATCCCAAAATTAAGTCCTGAATTTGTTAATGGAAGATTGAAATTTTTTAGTACAGTAATAAAGTAAAAAATAATGTTTTAAATATTTTTTATTGAAAGATAAAATCAAATGTTCATCTGTTTATCTTATTTTCCTTTTATGGTATATAATAGAGTGTTTTTAATTTTTGTAAGGTTACTCAACTTGTAGCAAGGAGTTCGGCCTTGCAAGGTGATATTGATAAGGATATAAATAATTGTGAACAAACATTTAGAATTTATTTCACTTTGTTTTTCTTGAGAATCATTAATTTTTTTTTTTACATTAATCTTAGGCGTTACTTAACGCTTTAAAGAAACATAAGAAGATTGATAAAAAAATTCTCATTTATAAGAAATTAAACGTTTAGTTTGATTGTAGTGATGTTGTATTATAATTTACAATTAGAATAATAACTTTTTCCATTGGGCGATATTTGTTTCTATAAGTGATCTGAGTTGAATACTTAAACAATCACAATATGTAAACATTTTAAATTATAATGTACATACAGCTACTAAATGTAACCATGTGCCAAGAAAAAATATAACAATTTTATCCCTGATAACATAATTATTCCAGTCTTTAAAAACTATAATAATTTTATCTCCTATTCACACTTATGCCTTGAGTGTATGCCTTAAGGTAAGTTTAATAAAAAATAATTAACTTTCAAGAAAATAGGAAAAGTCGATTAGGGTTAGAAGTAGGTTCACACGTATTTTGCTATGTACCTATTAATGTTATGAAATTTTAGTTTATATGCAAAGATAATTATGTGCAGCAACGTATCCTAAAATTTTATAACACATTCATGCGGAACCTTCCATTTTCACGTCAAGATTTTATCTCATTTCTAGCGCAAATTTGAAGCATCGCATAATTTAGAATTCATCTCACTGTCTGAAAACTTGAAGTAAAAATGAAAATATATACTATATTCAATTAATTTGTAAACATACTTTCAAATATATCCACAACCCAATCGCAAAAAAGAAATATATATTCACATATCCAATGGACAAAAAAAATATTCGTACAGCCGATTTTTTGGCCGAAATGGTTCACTATATATTTTTTAACTTGAAATAATGGCAGATATCAACTACAAATTGCATTTTGTGTTAATTTTATATAGTGCCGAAATGTGAAATATCATACAACTTTTATAACATTGATATTTCAATAATTTGAACTCAATGAAAGTATTCGTACACTAGAGCGAGTATTAATAATACAATAATTTTTGTCATCAAAATAGAGTTTTAACGTCTTATTAATAATTCTTTACTTGAGGGAATTAAATGATAAAACTGCACAAGAAATTGCTTGTTCAGTTCAGTCAGTACTTAGGAATATTTCTTGTTAATGGGTCGTAGTTCCAAAGAATTGAATTCTCATGTTAAAGATGATATTGCTAAACATTTTCAACAGGGTTTAAGTTTGAATATTTAAGTTTAAGAATATTGGAAAAATGTTCGGACTACCTCGTACGACAGAGCATTACATTATTAAAAAATTTAAAAACGGATCAGTGGACAATAAACCCCGCCAAGGGAGAAAACGCTTATTGACAGTGTCTGAATATAGTGAAATTGTAGATATTGAGGCAAAAAATCGCAAATTAAGTGCTTGGAGGTTTCGGCTCACATCGCGTCAACTTATGGGGAATTTTGAACACCTCAAACCACGAGGAATCGGTAACATGAAGCTATAGAGGTAGAGCGGTAAGGAAAAACTGAAAAAAAGACTGCAGTTTGCCCGACAACATCTAAATAAATCCTACACGTTTTGAGAAAATGTGTTGTTTTCAGATGAAAGCAAGTTTAATATATTTGGATATAATGGAAAAATATATGTTTAGAGAAAAAAGGAAAGGTATTCGAACCCCAAAACCTACAACCCACAGTGAAGCACGAAGGGGCCAGTGTCATGATTTGAGGCTGTATGAATGCCGAAGGATTCGGTAAATCAGCTTTTATTGAAGAGATTATGAATGTTGACAAATATGATCTACGAGTTGCGATGAAATTTAAATAAAAATGGGCTAAAGTTATGATTGGAGGACTCATATAGGTTCAGCAGGACAACGATCCCAAGCACATGACCAAAGAATGGCTGTCAAATATCTTTTGGACCGCAATTTTAAGTTCCGTAAAATTATCCAATTTTTTCCCTTGAAGAAAATGGACCATGGATCTAAATAAGTAGTAATCTGATGGTACGGGGTCTGGTATTGCTTATTGGCAGCAGTGGGCGAACGAGAACCCAAAAGTTTTAACTCACTGCTGCCAAAACCCCGTATGGCAGCAATGCCAAGTAGGGAAAAAAAAGAAAGGTACGAGGGCTGGACTATATGGGGGATGAGGCAGGTGGTTTTCAGGCAATGGTTTTTCAATAAATTTTCACAAATTCATGACTTCTTAGCTAATTGCTGAGGAGTAAGTTCGTGAGGGACCAGTCTACTGCTCTTTTGAACTTTCCCAATGGAGAGTAGATGGCGACTAACAATATCTTTCGACACACCACACTCCCTGGCAAGTTCGCGAGTACTTGTGGACGGATTTGACTCAACAATTTCCTGCAGAACCTCATAAATATCCATTAATGGTCGCCCGAAGCTCTTCTTTTCCAACGTCGTATCTCCACTGATAATTTTTTCAAACCAGCGCCGCTCACTGCGCTGGTAAGGACACCTCCGCCTTCATATATAATAATTTCACGAGTTGCTTCAGCGGCTGTGAACTTTTTGTTTCCAGTAATGCCTTAAAATTACGAGAATATTGCGTAGAAGCAATGTTATGAATCTTTGAGTAATTTGTCTAGAGATCCCGGTTTGGCAGTTACTTCGATTTCCGTCCCAACCTACTCAACCGCGAGCCATATTTAAAATTTGTACTATTCAACTGATGGACAAAATTATCACAACTCAGGAACACAGACCATGTGTAACGTGTTATCTCATAAAACACTAATTTTTCAACTTTGTCCGATTTTCCCATTCAAGGTGTTATTCGATTCAACTTCCCGAGCTTAAAAAATGTTGTCGTAGACATTTTTAGGATTAACCAAACGGATTAGCCGGCAATTAGGGAAAAACATCCAAAAAATATCACCCCGCCCGCCACAATATTCAGATCAAGTTCTAATTTTACACGGATGTAGGTGACTCAATGGCCAATGTTATTTTGATTATTTTACCAGCGATAAACTCAGCAGAGTTTAAAGAAATGGAGAGACTACAACTCTTTTTGATTAATTAATCGACTCCACAATCTCTTCGCTTCATCATAAATGAAAATTAAATACTTAACAAATTGTAATGGATCGGTGGTGCTCGGTTTGGTTGTGTGGTACCTAAACAAATAGCCGAATAACAAAGTTTTTGTTATGACTATTGCGAAGGCTTGACTTCCATAAGCCCCGCTATAAAAAATTTCAAAACAACCTCCTTCTCCCCTCCCGACCCAAATTTATGAAATTGAATTTGGAACCTTCCCCCATAGTACAAAATCCATCTCAAAAAAAAGATTATCAAATTTTAACTATACACCCGTCAACGACGGGTACATCAGCTAGTGATTTATATAAAAAATCTTTTATTTTACTCACGTAATGCCTCCGCAGTTGCCCTAAGCTTTTGGCCTGTGCCAAAATTTGTTGTTGATAAGAAAGCACCTGAAATAAAAGTTAATTCAAGAATTAAAAATCAATTGATTTAATTGTACTTACATATACCCAATGGTTATATAGAAATACTGTTAAATATTTTTTATAATATTAATAAATTAATTAGATATTTATTTATTTTTGTAGAATAGTATTAGCTAGACAATTTAATTTTTAAACTAAGCAAAATATTTATGTATATGAATATAAAATTAAAATAAAAGTTTTGAATTTCTAAATTTTTTAACACTACTGACTTCGAAATCATATTTATAAAATATTTATCTATTTAATTTCTAAATATTATTTTTTATTAATGTATAACACTTTTAACATTGCTTATTCTCTTATTTAATCATCACATGGATTTAAAATTTATTCTAAGGAAAGCCGTATAAAAAAAATTCACAACAACCACTTACGAAATCATTAAACATTTTTTTTAAACTTTATTGTTTTCGAAATTCGTAAGTATCGGTAGGTGTCCGTAACCATGGGTTAAAAAATACCCCTCTCAAAATTACCATTAAGAAAAAAAAAATACTGCTGTTTAAAATATGCATACTAATAATTGTACTAGTGAATAAATTTCTCATCAGGGTGGGAAAATAGAAAACAAAGAATCAAATTGTGAGAAATCGGTGGTTGTTGTTGGATCCATGAAATTAATTTATGGCAACATTTTCTATCCCCATGGAAATTGATTTAAAAAAGTCGAAGATACAAATAGTTATATAATCGATAATAAGTAATATCCTTTCGGAATTGTGTTACCCTGTCACCCTGATATTCTCATCCTCCAAAAACTAATTCCTGTCACATACTACTCAATATTGTGAGAGGGAAAAGAGAGAAGGGAATATTAAGAATTATCGAAATTTCGAAAGAAAGGAATTTCGAATTATTAAGGGTTAAAAAAAAGGAGAAAAAATTACAATCAATGAAAAATCAATTTTCAATAAAATTCGATGTGTGTACGTACCTGCTCACATATAATTATTTTTGAGACGTCCCGTAATAGAAATATTGAGAGTCGAGAATTTCAGCTAAATTTTAACTCCTTTTTATTGTTTAAAAGTGCAATATCAACAGCGTTTCCATTACATTTTCTATTTATTTTCCTTTTAGTCAATTAGATTATCTCTTTTTTTCCCCAGAAATTACTTAAAAATCCCTTCCACCCAAATATATAGAATATATAGAAAATAACTTTATTCTGGGTTTCTTTAGAATAACAAAATAGTACAAAATTAAATAAATCTGGCCTAAATAAAACAAAAAGTAAACAAAACATTAGTTAAACATGATATATATAAAACAGATAAACCTATGTACAAAACAATTAAAACTATGACAAGACTCTTAAAACTATGTACAGTGGTGAAACATTATAAATATACACTTTTAAGGAAAAATATAAATGAAGAATATATTAAGTTCTTTAAAATAAGCTCTGTGTTTCTGGAAAAAAAAAAAAAAAAAAAGAAAAGCCGAATCTGTCAGTATAAAATCTCTGAGTATTTAAATGATGAATAATATGTGAATGCATCATAATTATTTCTTTACGTAACAAAAGGTACAAATTTAATTTTATAAAAAAAATAAAAATTAATATTAAAAAACCAACAATAGATGCATTCAGTGACATTAAGATTACGAAAATCTTGTAATATCCCAAGCAAAGAATAGTATCAACATTTGATGATTAATGACATAAAATAAATGTATAATGCCAAAGGTTAGCAGGAATTAGACTGTTTTCGGGACAGGAATTGGAATAGGAGGGTTTTGGAAGTAGATATGGAGGGAGATAAGGTGAATTTTGATAGGACCTGAGTTCCAGAATGTGACAGAGCGAGTATTTAGGGGGCGGGGTGGCATGTGTGTGCTTAAAAGTAAGTTTTTTTTTTTTTTAAAGTAAGTTGTAATCATTGATTCCGATATTGGCCATCTTTGCTTATGAATCACAACACGTTTAATTAGATTCAGGTACGAAAGTCGTTCAGAATTACCCAGGGAATCTAGAATTATTCAGCGAGTTTCTTGCCTAGTTATACCATTGGCTTTAACAAAATAAAACTTCACTTATTTTTAAAGATTTTGTTTAATTCACCACGCACTGTTTTTAACTAGTTTACTAGTTTTGAAACGGACTTCGTTCGATTTGAACTTACTTGTTTTCATATCTCAAAATATTTTCTAAAATATAGGGATACTCTTATAACGGTTATATCTCCTTAGCTATAAAGTATCATATGTTATCAGTAAATGGAGAATGATATAGAACGAGTGTAGTTTCAAAAAGGTTAGCTTAAATAGTACAGTGATCTTTGAGAATTCGCCCGCTACAACCTGTAAGGCCACCGTTGAGTTCTCACTCTATATATTTGGACAGAGTTTGAAGTATCTTGTTAATATTATTTCCTGACACTTTTTTAGAACTTTGTTTTAAACAAAAATTTAATTATGTTTTTGTTTACTTATTTTATCAAAGAAGAAAATTATTTAATTTATGTTTATATTGAAAATTGTACTTATAAAGTAATTATTTAATTATTTAGGTCTAATTATTTTTTCATCGCATTAATTAAGAAATATCCCAATACTCTATACATGTTTCTGACTGTATATGTGTTTGACTGTAATAAAATTAGACAGGACATTATGTCAACTTATAAAGACTTCCGGCGTCATTGCAATCTAAGTTTACCTCAGGAGGTTCCTTACGTTTCTTCGGACAGGCCGGCGCTATTTCGCCGTCCTCAAACTTGCAAAGGTTCATTTTTGGCAAAAAATATAATTTTTTCGATGGCAGAAAGGTTTTCCAAAGTTCTTTCGAGGACTCCTGTCCGTATTACAGGAATTTCGTTGTGTATTTCCGAAAGAGGCGTAGTTAAATAATTTGATTCATAAGGTTAACATATGTTAAGGTTATTTGTGAGTTTTTGCGAATCGAAAGCATAAATTATGCTAATTTATCTTAATGAATAAATTAAGATATAAAAATACATATAAACATGTTTTTAATATAAACAGATTATGTTTCTGATAGCGATATAATTAACAACGATTCGGAAAGTCGAAATGCCTTGTATTTGCATTACTTCCAAAAATATTGTGTAATAATTCAATTTGAAATAATTACAAATGTGCATATGTTTTGAGAAATTTACTATGTATATTATAAAGCACCTAGCATAAATTATTAAAAAAAAAAAATCATTATTAGACTACGGCGAAGGCACTGAAAGATTATGCATTGGGGTTGATCGTAAATATGTAACGATTTTTTTAGACAAATTTTTAACTCCAGTGACCCAAATTGTTCAGTGCGAGTCCGTGAATGTTTTAAAACAATTTAGGCTAAAAACACTGACAAATATTGAATAAAATGAGTTTAGACTATCCGCTAAAGGTATGTAACGTTTTTTTATGTAAACGACTAGATGCATTTTCAAGTCTAATGGCTAATATTATTCAGTGCAATGCCGTGAGTATTTTGATATCATTTGGGCTCAAAATATTAAAGAAAATATTTTATTATATCTTAATTGTTTTTAATTTTTTGTTAATGTAAATCTAGGTTTTTGATCATATGCGATGAATATAAATTGTAAAATTGAAAACATTGTAATAAAAAATAGAATTCGATTTTGTTTTTTTTTTTTAGGAAATTTAGTAATCTTTCAAATCATAATGGGAACAATCGATAAACAAAATGTATAGTTTACTAAACTACAAGTAGTTTACTACAGCTTATGTTCTTATAATTGAAATTTTTGTTTATATTCATAGTCGATTATATGTAGCCGCAAAATCTAGGATTTTATAATTTATTTATGTCCGCCCTTCCATACTTTATGTTAAGATTTTATCACATTTCTTGCAGCAAATTTGAAGCATCGGAGAATTGCGAGTCCATCTCACTGCCTCAATCCATCAAATAGAAAAAAATGTAATATATTCAATTTATTTGTTAATGTATTTTTAAGTTCGTTTTACAATAATTATTTTGATTATAATATAAACTCCCAAGAGTTTTTGTGGGGAGAGAGGGGATTATCGTCCCCCAACAAGAATGGAAAATTTGCGCCTTTGTCCTGTACTATGGTATGCAATTACTAAAAACTTCAACACGACCACTCAATACGTGTACTTCATTAGTGTCAAAAAAAAAAAAAAAGATGTTTTTATTAAGTTTAAAATTTCCGAAAGAAAATCAGTACATGAATAGTTTACTCTTCACGATATAGACCACGAATAATATGAATGAATAATATAATGAATAGTGTATTGTTCAAGAAAATTATAATGTGGAAGTAGGTAAATCCAATAAATACCGAGGCAAAGGGGTTAAAATACATTGTAAGTCGATTTATTGTCCATAATTATCCAAAACATATTCAGAAAGTCATACAGACTGTATCTTTGTTAATAATGAATGGTCCGATTTCGATGGATTTTTTTCCTTTTATATGGAATCTAGTTATGTCAAGTTGTATACCTTTTTGGGTAACGCGCAAATTATGTTTCGTTTTCTTAATAACATATTTCCTACTTTTTTCCAAGGGGAAGAAGTAGTGAAGGTAATCAGCTTTATTTATGAATTATTTATGGATACGTTTCGAACCGACAAAAAAAATTTAAATAATATTTAACAAATACGAATACTAATTATTTGAATTTTTCGGTCTGTTTTAATCGGATAAAGAAACATTTGGGCACACTACTCGTGTTGACATGTAAATTCTATTTATTAAACCAAATAACGTAATTGATAATAACTTACCCATTCCAGCTGATTTGAAGATAAATCACAATCCCAATTTCGGTTGCCTTGCCAACAGCTGTTCTGCTATCACCTTGCCTCGGACCGACCCTTCGCATCCTGCTGAACCAAATACAATGCCTTTTCCTATCCCTTCCTCCCTACGCCAAACCTAAAGGGACGGCTATTCCCCTCCTTTCATGTCATTAAACTCCTTGGAATATTAGAAAACGTTAGCCCCTGTTACGTCATTGCTTTCTTAACTACCTGTATCACTCAAATTGTCTTTAATAATTTCTATTTCTATGAAATATTGTACTTTTTCAATATTTAATTCATAATTTTCAAACAGTACTTATGCCTTAGGGGAAAATTATATTATGAAAATAATGTATTTTCCAGGGCTTGAAATGGGAAAAAACTTTTATTTTTTTAAAAGTTTTGGTATCACTGGAATGTTTATCGTCCATAGTTTTTCAGTTCTTTCCAAACTAGAACTGTGTAAGTAAAGATTTTATTTTGAAGTAACGTCGATTTCTCTAAAAAAATACATCTCTTCATAGCTACTGAAACAAATGGCACATTAGAGCCATGTGTAATTTATTTTAAAAAACTCTTAAAACTCTTTATGTAAAATATCTGGTGTGTCCACTCACACGATTTTCCTACCTATTTCAGAAAAGTTTTTATATCTTTACATATGTTCATGAAGAAACAAAAAAGAATTGAACTAGACACATTTTCCTGAAAATTGATCAAACATAAGACTTGAGTACGATTTATTTGATAAACTAAAGCAATGCAAACCGGCTTAAGGTAGATCAGTGTAAAAATTTCAATACTTCCTAATATTGCTTATCAAAAACTTTTTGGCATAGCTTAGTATTGTCAAACAATAATCTCTGTTAAAAGTAGAGGAAATAGTGAAGATTGTGTGATGCAGGCAACAGATTTTCTTACTTTCACTTAGTCATCTTTATTCTCTCATTCTGACACCAGGATATTAAACCGTAATCTTACATTGGAAATTGAATAGCTGTAACTTCGTTAATAGTTGTCAAAAATGAAATATTTTTATATGGCTTTGTAGGGAATTTCATTATCCTTCAAACGACAGGCTAAAGGGCAATAATTTTTCTCAAATTGGTCAAAATCGATTCAGTAGTTCCCGAGAAAATCTTGGCACAGACATACAAACCAATGGCTAAAAATGTGTTTTTTGGACTCAGGGGGCTCTGAAACGTATAGATCCGTTGAAAACTGCATGTCGGAAATTTGACCCGATTGCAGTACTTTCCTTACCTAGTATAGGTAGGAAAGTAAAAAGTATTTTTCTCCCAGATCTCCGTCATAGGAATTCATACAACTTGAGACGAACCTCAACTTAATTTATATGGACTTGAAGCTTATTAAACGAGAACATTTTTCTAAAATGGGTGAATGGAGAACAGTTGAAGGGTGATAAAAAAAATCAACAATAATTTATGACTTTTTTTATATAACGTAACTTAGTTGTGTTTGTCCGCTCAATAGTCTTCTTTAAATATTTTTACCAATGACAAACTCTACTTTCGTTTAAAGTAAATTTTATCTAGTTTACTATAAGGCAATGTTTAATTACTTAAATAAAATATTTCTTAAATTACCGCTTTTCATTCAACAAAAAATGTGACTCGCTTAAAAAAACACAAATCTTTAATTTGCTACTTTTCTTCTGCAAATTGAGCAATTGTTATATGAAGTTTTTTGTAGATCGTGATGTCTGATATCAACCTTTTAAATATTTCCTTCTACTTACGGAACATCATGTGTATATATATATTGATATTGATTGATAGATTTGATTGGTCACTTCTTAGGTACCCGTTATTTTTTTCAGAAAAAACTGGCCAGAAAATGATGTAAAGATTACAGTAGGGGAGCAGTTACCTTGTAAAGGTAAAAGTCACGTTACGCCTGGACCGTGCAAAACAGGATTTCGAACTGTCAAAGAGTGGAAGGGACTTGTCCGTTAGGCCGGCTTATTGTAATGCTTAATTAATTATATTTTTTAATTGTAAATTAATTAATTTATTTACCTGTGGGAGATATCTCGCATATCTATAAATATGTGTTCTTTTTCTTTCGTAATACATTGGAAGTATAAGAGATATTAATGAAACATTTTTATTTATATGTATCAAATATTATCTAGATTGCTTATACAACACACAAAATTGATGATGATATACACTTTATAATGAGTATGTCGAAGTTTAATTTTTCTTATTAACAACTATCCTTTCAGTTTAAACGTGAAGTAATATGACTCAAATGACACGAACCTGACGCCCTCAAATAAATTAGGCTTGGAGATCAAAAATAAAAATCTTTGGAGAATTTTTCTTTATTTATTCTTTTATAAAGGCGTAAAATATAAACGTTTTTGATATAGTTTAGAAGAGAAATAATTTAGTTGAAGCTAACAACGTTGACTCTGGAGAAAATCCTGAAGAGTTTCGAATATTTTAGTTAACAGCATGAAAAAAATCCTCTCATAAAATCAAGGTCCAAAAATTTATATATATTTATTTTGCCATAAAAATTTTATTTGTGCCGGTCAAATTTTGTTAACAAACAGCAAATGTGCTGGAAATACAAGTTATAAATGACATGTCAGGCATGGCAAAGGAATTTCTTTCATTTTTTATATTTTTTATTATTTTTTTTAAAGTTTAATATTTTTTAATTTAAAAACGGGAGTGGGGTAGCTCATTGGTAGGGTACTAAGCTTCTAATGCTAAAGGTCCCAGGTTCGAATTCCGGCTCATGGCTGAAAAATTATTTATTCTGTTACATTGGCTGTGGGGCGACCCTGGGTAGATGAACCCTCCTGGAGCACATCCAGCCCCTATAAAGTGGGTACCCGTAATTAAAAAAATAATTAAGGGAAAAACCTGGCGGTTGAGCGTGATCTCGGACAAATTACCTCCTTGCACAACCGTAGACCAAGAAACAGTACTTTCCCTAAATAGTACTGAGCCCAATACCCTTCTTGGATTGTAGTGGTACAGGTTTTAGATAAACGATAAATTACATCTCCCAGACTTTTCTCCTGTTTCTCTTTCGCTTTATGACAGGATAACAGGAGCAAGAAACGGTTTGCTTGAAGGATGACAAATTTTGAAGGTTGCATAAACGTATTTGACAGCGTGTAATTGTTACATGACAACGGGGGGGTCCATTTCCTTGACACCGTGCCACCTCTGCTAAGAGGCATGCCATGTCCAGTGAAAGCTCTCCAAGACACGGTCCATCAGCAGTGGTTGGTGGGGCTCTTGTTGGACGCAGTTCTTCCACGATCGCCTGCGAATCACCATGTCTCTTGCGGTGAGAAAGTATTTTTGTGTCTTTGTTTAAAATAATACAAATAAAATACACAATTTATTATTAATTCTATCAATTTTCTTACTAAATTTATAAAATACCATTCATTTCATTCTCATTTTTTTAAAATCCTATTTTTAAATATATAATAATGATATTTTTTTCCGATGAATGTCCCATGTCCCCATGAATGTTCCCAAAAATTGGTTTTGGATTTCAACAAATAAAATAAAATGAAAAATATTTCATTCATTTTCCTTATCAATACCATTACAAAATAGCTTCCAACGGTATATGTGGTATATATTTCGTAATAATTATAATTATAAACGAATACAATCTCTTATACAATGAGAATCGCTATTGTTGATCTTAAATAATTGTTTAAAGTTTGATCTTATCATACTTGTTGAAAAAAATGTATTAATAATGCTTACGGCAAGGAAAATACATTGAGTGTATTGAAAATATCTTCTAGTTCCTTAAAATTTCAAAGAGTTCTGTTTCCTTGAAAGTATAGTAAATGTCATTAACTGTAAATTTGATTTGATGTTTGTAGGCATTTAAAATATCTCTAGATTTGAGATGCCGTTTTTACGAATTTATAATGTTTATTTAATGGAAATTATTCCATGATTTCAGTTCTGTGACGATATATTATTTTTATTAATATATTTTGTTTGGGTGTGAGAAGCCTTAGACATTACCCAATAACTCGAACAAAATTTCTGAGCTATTTTAATAGCTTGTAAATAATTTCTCAAAAATTAAATGATGGAAACAAAATATCAAGATTGGAATAGTTGGAATGAAATTTACCGGAATTAAAAAAATAAAAAATACGTTCTATTTATTTGATAAACAATTTTTAAACGTTTCCAATTCTGTTGTATTTCAACTTTTCACTTATCTGTTGTTATTTTATAAAACATTTTGCTATAATATTATAATTTTTATTCTAACACAATATTGTATCGATGAAATTTCAATTTATTAAAAGCTATTCGTAATTTTTTTTTTAATTTTAGTAACTTCTTGAGATCATCAAAATTTCCGAATGCAGTTTGAATGTTCTCAAACCTTAAATTGCCCTACTTTTTGAAATTTCAAATAACTGGAAGGTGGAGGTTTACACACATTCCTTGTCGATTCCGTAACGAAATTTTCTGATATTTATTATTTTCAATATACAATTGGATCACACTGAATATTGATTAGTTGGAACATCATTAATAGTAAATACTCGAATTTATATGATGTATTTTGATTAAGTTGTTTAATTCTCTCTATATAAGTTTGAATCCCGAAAGTAAATGAATTTATGAATGATATTTTGTATGGCCAATTTTAAATTATGGCCACATTTTAAACTCTTAAAACAGATTAAAGTTTGTATATGAGGTAGCTGTGTTTTGAAGAACAACAGTTTCGATTTTATGATAAAGCTTTTAACAATTAGTGCGTTGTTATAAAATAATAATATATTAGCAACGATACGACCAGATACCTACAACATTAATATATATTAATCATGAATCCATATCAAAGAACAAAGAAGATTGTGTTGAGGAATCCGATCCTAAGGCTGAGAAATACTTTATCATTTCAATTAACATCTATTACGTATTAAATTAACATATTCTTCTTTTACTTGATTATTAGTTAATTATTTACATTGTGTTAAAAATCGATGCCCTAGTATCAGATTTATTCACATTCAGATGTCGTTGGTCTTGCGGTCCAGTAGCTGTTGTACAGTTATGTGGTTTCTGTCCTTAGCTCCTCACCAATCTATAAAAAAAAAATGCATCTTCTGATTAAGTTTTTTTTTAAATTACAAAACCTATGACGGATTGTAATATATCTTAATAAAGAATTTTAAAAAAATTACCCAACATGGTAACAAATATAATCAGTGATGACAACAAATGGAATTTTCGCAAAAATTATTTCTCAGTAATTCATGATAATACTCGGTTCACATATATCGTATAAGTAATTAAATTTGTATATTTTTTACAATTTAATTATTTGGGAATGAAGTGCTTATACATGATAAACAAAATTTTATGTTCAATTTTATTTCATATAATTTTATATAGTAACTAAGATTGTCAAGTATTAGTAACCATTTTTCATTAAATTTTATTTTTTTTAAAATTATTTTTTTTTACCATTTCTGGTATTGGCCTTGCGATAGTTAGGCGGCCTTCGTTTTGGCCGGAAACCGATTTTAGGCCAAAAATATAAAAGATAGCTGAAAAATGCTCATGATATATAAGTTAGATGGGCTTGAAAGTTTTTCATAGGTTTGAAGGATTTTCATAGAAATATTAAATTCATATATGAACTTTAGGATAGGTTTTTGAACTTACGTGTAACAAATGATAATCTTATCATAAGAACTATGTGGACCAGGACTGATTATAGCCAGCGTGTCTTAAAGTTATTCTCGTGTATTCTCGTCATTGATGTTATTTCATCCCGATTATCAAATTTTTATCAGAACCTAATCCATTATCATAATCCCTTATCACAATCCTTATCCAGTTCCAGTCATCCCTACAATCCTCCTCGAAGGTTGAAGCGGCAGTGAGATGTTTTGTTAAGATTTCATTGGAATCCTGGAGATGGCCAGCTTCTCCACTCAAGTCATGAGCGTATGTGGCTTTAGTGCCCTCTCTTAGTCTCCACTGGATTCCCATCCTAGAGATGTGGCTGAGAGAGACAACATAAAATTTTGTTTATCATGTATAAGCACTTCATTCCCAAATAATTAAATTGTAAAAAATATACAAATTTAATTACTTATACGATATATGTGAACCGAGTATTATCATGAATTACTGAGAAATAATTTTTGCGAAAATTCCATTTGTTGTCATCACTGATTATATTTGTTACCATGTTGGGTATTTTTTTTAAAATTCTTTATTAAGATATATTACAATCCGTCATAGGTTTTGTAATTTAAAAAAAAACTTAATCAGAAGATGCATTTTTTTTTTATAGATTGGTGAGGAGCTAAGGACAGAAACCACATAACTGTACAACAGCTACTGGACCTCTCGACCAGCTCCTTTTCAATCGCCTTCTAATGTGCTTGTCAGCCGCGACCATATCCTTAGTAAGTCTGTTGTGTCTGTGTAGTTTAATATGAAATCGAAAGTAAAGAGTGCGCATGTGTAAAAACTTATAGTTTGTGTAAGTGCGTCTTTCTTTGTTGATCTGTGAGTCGTATGTGTATATGGGTTTGAGCAGGTGTATTCATGCATTTAGTTTTGTTAGATTTTCAATTTTGATTTGGAAAATAGTGATTAGAGTATTTTCAGTCGCTTGTTCAAAGTATGTCTTTTCACTTTAACGTGTAGTCCCTAGGTCATCCTTATGTCGAGTTATTAAATGTTATATGTTGTGAGAAGGATTTGGTCGTGGGTGCGGTAAAATAAATACTAAAAAGTTAAAATAGTATTTTATTCGACACGCCGACGTTTCGAAATACTTTGTAGGTTTTCATCAGGGCGTTGTATCAGCTACTGCAGTCTGCCAACCAGTCTACCAACTGCTTCCTGCAGTAGCTGATACCACGCCCTGATGAAGACCTACAAAATGGTTCGAAACGTCGGCGTAACGAATAAAATACTATTTTAACAATTTAGTATTTATTTGACCGCACCCTCCGACTAGCTCCTTCTCATATTATATCACGGCCAACCACCTCTACACCGCTATATGTTGTGATTTTTCATGATTTTCCAAAGTGATTACCAATTTTGCAAACTTAGTAAGTGATTTGTAAATTAGGTGAGGCTAGTTCGGGATTATGGTGTTTTGTTAATAATCTTTAAAAAAAATATTTAGTCGATCTTCAACAATATGTTTGTAGTTTTTTTTTTATTGTACCCAATCTGTCTTATAGAAGTTCTGTATTTTTGTTATCAATCTTTGGTACCTTCCTATTATCTACCTGGCCTTATCTGGCATTCGGGAGGAGGGAGTGTGATCCTGCAGGTAACAAACCTAATCTATCAAAAATGGGAGAGTCGAGATTTATTCCTTGGGTATACCACGAAATAAATTTAAAAAAGCCTAGTCCGGATTCGAACCGGCCCGGCTAGACTAGAGGTTGTAAAGGTAACTAACTACACTTCATGTTCTTCCCAGGATCTATCTACTGGGACGTCTTGGCAGGTAAAGAGAGAAGTGTGTTCTTTATATTTCCGGATTTGTTTCTCTTCCGATGATAACATACCATTTGTCTGTTTTTACTTATTTTTTATTTTGTTTTCTATTTTAATTTATTTATTTTATTTTTTACTTATCAGACAAAGATCGCTTCCTGGAGTGGGTTTTTGTCATTTGATAGATCTCCCATGTTATCTGCGTCCTCAGATTTCAGCTATATAATTCAATTTAACAGCTTGTCCTTTATATAAAGTTTATATATAAATATATATATACATTTTTTTCAAAATGGTGTTATTGTTTATTTGTTTTAATATACTTTCACTGAAGATACTGTTGATCAATGTAATTTTTGGGCAGATATAGTTTTTATTTTTTTGTTAATAATTGTTATTCATAAGGAATCTCGTCCCAGAATGAAGTTTATTTTCTGTATATATATATTTGTTCATGTTTTATTTAACTAATAATTTATATATTTGTTTTTTATTATTATTTTAACCAAAATTTACTTTTAATTAATGTTTGGACAATACTTATTTAATTTTTTAGAGTTGGATACTTCTTGCAGTGTGCATTGGACTCTCACTGATACCTTCCAATTGTATCCAAGAGCCTGGAGAAGAATACGAAGATCAAAAAGCGGAACCATCGAATCGTAATTTTTTATTTACATATATAACAAGCTGATATCAATTTAGTGAGGAATGGAATTTCGATTCATCATCTAATAATGGCTTGTTTTATCCATAAATTAAATAAGTTAAATTAAATAATTGAGTGCAATGACTGTACACTAGTACCTAGCGTGATGACATAGTTCATGAAGTCTTTGATGAATGTCAATGACATGATTTTGATCAATGTTTTTTTTTCTTTATCAATAGTACCTTTTGATTGAGATAATATTTTAGTGATTCAACTAAAAGGTTTTGATATGTTAGCAGGTTCCCGGATAGGCGATTACCTAAAAGGAGAAACAAGCATTAAAATATTTCGATTTAAATCATTTGGAAATGCACGAAAAAGTTTTAAAAAAATGTTCTATAAATTAATCGAAAAATTCTAAAAAACCAAATAACAAACTTGTGGTCTTTAAGTTTTTTTTTGGAGAGTTGGAGAGCCAAACGTTTTACCGCTTTAGGGCACCAATTGTCTAGATCCGCCTTTGTATGATAAACATATTTATTATATTTTAATTTTATTTAATTTTACCAAAACCGACTACTCTGAAATTCTTTTTGAAGTCAAGCTTCCTGGTAAACATTATTTAATTTAACTCTTATCTACTAAGCCCAGTAATTTTCCTAAAACACATAGTTTTCAGGTTTATAATTCGAACATTAAAATATTCCTCACAAAATTCGTATTTTAAATTTAGTCATATTTTCAAAAAATAGTATTAGACAAGGTCCAATTTTATTAAATTATATGTCAACTAGGGGGGTACCTCCTGTCGGCGGACCAACAACCATTTTACAAATTATACAAATGAAAAACGGTGTATGAAAGATAGAAATTGTCAAAGAAAAGAATAGTTGAAAACTTACATCCTGAACAGTTAGAAAAAATCTTATCTGAATTATGAAATTAGGAGGCAGAATGTATATTTGTACGTCACCGGTGTTCTGCAGACATTCCATCTTCTATTTAAAATAAAATATCGGTCACTAAAAACGTTTTTGTATAATAGAGGGGAAAGTAGATGTTTAGCTTGTAACATATACAATTAATTATCAGTGTAATGTTTTTATAAGGAAATTCCCAATAACATTGTAGTCATTTAAGAATTAAATGTTGCTAGAATTTACAGGCGGAAAAAAATTATGTCTAAAAGTGTTATTGTTCATATAATTAGATTTAATAGGACTTAAAGAATCACTTAAACACCATTCCATATAGTTAGTTAGTTTATTTTTTTCTTCCGAAGTAATTATTCTAATATATATATAAAAATCTTTTGGGCTGAGGTCCCCTATCCCAAAATTAAATCCTGGATCCGTTAGTGCTAGAATTCATAATTATAGTTTTAGGAATAATTTCAGATTCCTTTGTTTCGTAAAACTGTTTTTGAATTAGCAATGTAATCATGATACTATTATACATTTATGTTCTTTCTAATTTTGTTACACTATAAATGTTGTTTATTTTTATTAATACGAGATACTTAACTATAATTATTTCACATTAATGTTATATTTTTGATTGCAGAGTACATTGGACGTGTACAGTTGAAAGTTTTCAGAGGTCCAACAAGCCCAGATGGAAGTTGGGCTCCTCATGGATTTTGGGTTAGGCAGCCAGCAGATCCAAAAAACAACTAAATTTTAATTTTATTAAATGTTTATGAATAAATATAATATGTATTTAAATCTAGCATTTTATAATTCCTCTTCATTATTATACGTTATAAATTGCTTAATGAAAAGATGAAATAAAATAGCTTATTTTATCAGTTGGAATAAAACGTTTATTTGATTTCTGCCAGCTTCAGCTAAAATTTTATTCATTAAAAAACATAAAAATTAAGTTTATTCTATCCTGTAAAAAAATAAAATGAAAACAAAAACTTTATGTTTTGAAAATGTATTAAATATTTTCGAAAGAAATATGATTTAAGTTTCGTTTGTTAAAACTCCCGTAAACAGCAATTAATAATATATTTCAGAATCATGTCGTATCGTATTATTATTCTTGTATCCCTTGGAGGAAAGTGACTGTTTTTCGTCACTAAAAACCAAACAAACTTTTTTCTGATAATTTAGAATGTTATTTATGGAAGATTCATAGTTATGACTGAAATGGAACAACGAGCTCCTATTGGTTTCTCGCAATATCCGAACAAAAGTTTGGAGGTTTCGATTAAATGACTAACCAATCATGCAGATAAGTGATATTAAACATACCTTGTGCCTTAAAAGGAGAGAAAAATATTAGGAAATCTATAGCATCTAGACAACTTTAAGATCTGCATAAAATGCATATAAAGATACATATTAGACTCTGAAAAGGTAAATCACAATTCAATATAACTAGTTTTGTCCGTTATTTGTCCTTTCGTTTCACATTATATCACTAATAAAAAACTACATCCATTTTATGTGAAAGTTCAAAACCGCTTTTCACTGCTGAACCATACTGCCATAATATAATATGTAAATTATTTGTTTCAAAATATTTCTTATACAGGCGCCGTCATTGAGGAATGAAGAGGAGGGGTAGCTAGGAACATTCCGCCTCCTGCCCCTCCCCCAATATTTTATAAGGGGGGATCAGCCCCTCCAATATTCTGCATGCATTTACTTAAAAACTCACAGAAAGATAGTAAAATAGATACATAAACATATATTGAAAAAATATATACATAAACTAACAAACACACATATAGAGTGAGAAGTGTATTCTAGATTAATAAAAATGAAGTAAATATATTTAATATTAAAACAATTTCAGGATACAAGGTAGGTATGTTGATTTTTTATACGAGAAGGGGTTTGGAAACAATGACAATGGCCTGAGTTTTAGCAACATTTAACCTTAATTGATTGAATATTGGACTGACAATGATTCGATTTAATTCTTCTTGAATTTCGACAATCGCAGTGTACTACTCAGAGTGACAGAAGGATATATCAATTTGGGAATAATCGGCATAGAGATGATGAGAACAATGGAGGATTGATTTACGAAGTTCATTGATATGAGAACTAAAAAGAAGAAGATATTTGCTACAGCCCTGGGCCACTCCTGAGGATAGAGTAAGCTGGGGAACAAAGGTTGATTAGGAATAGCAATTGCTTGGGTACGTTGAGAGAAGAAAATTAGAACTGTTGGAAAAATTACAATTTTAATTTGGAAAACACTATGTAACGGTTAATGTTGTCGAAGGCTTTTGTCCGATTTAACATTAGGGGATGATTGATTATTTTAACTGGGGGAGATCATGTGGATTAATCGGTTCGCGAATATGATTGATAAGGGTCACGTTAATTTTTCTGTTCGAGGAACCTTGTGATTGTATAATCTTTCCAAGGGAGAGGCCGTAATTTACCAATGAGTTACAGCGTAAACTTTAGCATTCTCGAGTCTAGCTACTCCGGTTCAAATCTGGCCTGGGCGGTTTAAAATTTATTTCGTGGTGACTACACGGAATGAATCTCGACCTTCCCACTCTGCTTAGAATAGGTTTGGTTGAACGTCTAGAACAGCCCCGTGCCAGGAAGTCAAAAGTGATGTTTATTTTATAAATATTTAAATGATTTCATATTATTGAAATATTCATAGGTGGGCAATTTTTATTATTGTAAAGTCTAAAACGTTAAAAAGTCTAAAATCTGTTTGTAAAGTTTTTGTTGGAATAAAAGTTAGTTTATTTCAATAAAGAGTACTCAAATTTATTCTATTTGAACCTACGGATCAAATATAACGGTTAATTATATATTGAGCCCTAACCAGAACACCCCGCATGCCAGAAATGGAGAAGTAAGGGTAGCGATAAAAAAGAAAGAGAGAAAAAAAATCCTTCCAAAAGTTTTGAAAGGTTGAGAAGGATTGAGATTGGGCGATAATCTTCGGGATAAGAAGTGTTCGAATTCGTATGAAGGGTTCGAACGGGAAAGGACAGTGGTTTTTTTCCCCAATGGCTGAGGGGAATACTGAATTATGAAAGAAGAAATTATATATGAAAAGAAGACACAGCGGATTTCATGGAGAACCATTTGATTAATTTGACGATGATGCCTTCTATACAAATAGAATTAGAATGTGATTTGATCATGGTGAATATAAGATCAGTATGCGAAACGTCAAACAAATATAAGTCGCTGTGGTTAAGTGTTGTATCAGGAGGAAAAAGAAAAGAAGGTTATGGAGAAGTGGAAGAGTGAGCACATATAAAATATGAATTTCAATCATCAGGTGAAACTGGAAAGACTAATGAAATGGAAGGTTCACAAACGGGGAATTTACGGAAGAGTAGCCATTTTGATTTTGAATCAGGAGCTAATGAAAGGGGTTCATAGAAATGGGTAAATTTGGCTCGCCTTAATCTGGAATGAAGAGTTCTCACTGCTCCAAGCATTCCAGATCCGATAAACTATATAAATCCGTCTCAATCTGTAACAGAACGCTTAAGTCACAGGTCCAACCAACAGTTCCAGCGTTCTTTATAGATTCGGCAGTACAAGAAATGGGATTGCTTCGGTAACATGCCCAACTGTTCCTATACTGCTTGTTGATCCGGTCTCGCCACTAATTATCGACCCACCCTTTCCACTCCCAACCGAAATTATTGGAATTGTTACGTTCCACAGCGAGAATTAGTTCCATGTTCGCGATCCAGTTCCATCTACCCATCCCTAGTTCCAGCAGTTGATCTGTTTTTAATTTGTCTAATTCTAGTTCTTAGAAATCGGTGACTCTCATAAATTTACTTTTTCTATATATAAATAATTGAAAGAAAAAAAAGTAATACGGTAGTAGTGAATTAAAATGGGAAAAATACACATTAGCATTCAGAAAATTCATTTGTATTCTGGAATGATAGATTTTTATTGAAATTGAACTTCACATATGTAGGATAAAGTTACTTCTATTTAGTCAATGTTTTTTGGTTATGACCTCTTTGATATAGAATTGTAAACCTTATCAATATGTAGCCTAAATGAAATAAACATAAGTAATAATTATAAGTAATGTAAATAGTCCAAGAAATGCGCCTTATTTGTTATGATAGTTTTGTGCGTTGTAACTATGTAAGTATTATATTTTTATTGACTGTTGGCGTGATTGTTTACATATTGATTTTTGAAAGAGAAGTTCAAGCTGATTATGAATATAAGTCATTTAGACAAGGAGTGGTTAAAAATGTTTTGCTTAACTTTCTTAAAACCCCTCCTGACAAAGTAGTTGAGTTCACAATAGACCTCGAATATTCCTTACATAATGTAGATAAGAGGTTTTTAAGTTTTTCTATTGACTCATCACAAATTTATAAAGGCCTTAGGAATCCCTCCTTGAGGTAAGTGGTAAACTAATCTAGATACTGTTGTGCAATTAAATTTCTGAATGTTCATCAGTTTTCTATGGTTTATTACAGGGAGAAATGGTTAGTTCGCCAGATTTCACATTTGAAGGGAGGCTATTTAAGAATTGGTGGAACAGCTGCAGATATGCTTGTATTTTCTCCTGCATTTAGTGCTTGGCCAGACAGAGAGCTTCCGTTAGATGGTGGACATTGTTCTTTTTATGTAAAAAACTGTACAAAACCTCCAAAGCATAAGAAATTTTCCATGTCTGGTAAATTGCTGTTTTGTTGAATTGATTGATACTGTCAATTATTTTAAGGATTTTTGGTCATAACGGAGATGGGACGAATGGTGGTGGCTAGAAGGTGACACTTTGTACCATGCATAATCATTATCGATACTAGCTTTTTAGTTATATCCCGTAATAAACCATCCCATTTCATTATAATTTATTTCTTAATTGGATATAGTTTTGATCACTACATGCTTATATTCACAATTTATCATTATTAATCATGTTATAATAATTTGTTCTCTTCTTTTTGGTAGTACTGTACAAATGTTGTTCCACTTTGATGGGTGGCCCAAGATTTCATGATCACACTTGAATGGAATCCTGTGATGAAATGGCCAAGTGTATTGGAAGTAAATGGTGGTGAATCCCTGACCTCAACTTCAACTGAAGTACCTGTTGGGGTTTGTCTGTCTATCCCATTTGAGTGGAATTCTAAAACTGCAATATAATTAAAGCTAATCAAGGCTCCAATTTTACTGATAAAGATCAATTAGAAGTTTGTGGATGTCATAAATTGCTATTTAATTAAAGGGACGTTAAACTGTAAATACATCAACAATCGACCATTTTTTGTAATCTATTCGTAGTGTGGTCATGAGATCGTGGCCCACTAGTCAAAGTGGAGCAACACTTGTACAGTTCCTTCATTTTTATGAACTTTTTAATTTGTATTTGTTTACAGATTGATGTATAAATAGTTTATTAATATATTGACTTGTGCCAGTCGTCCACTGGAACCATAAATGGAAATATAGCAATCATTCCCTTTAAAATCATGTGCGGCCAAATTATCCACCAACTAGCAAAATAATTGGAGCTTGACCACTACTTCTTCCTATTACTGAGGTCGAACAATAATTCAATTTGTCGCAGATGAGATTTGTGGTCCAATTTTTATTTACATAACAATTTTTATTTCTTCCTATATGTTCATTGAAAACTTATAATTATTGATCTAGAGTTAAAACCACAAAAACAGTTTCACAAGTTTAAACAGGCTTCATTTAAAAATTCACTTAATAATGGTATATAGTTAAGTAAAAGAAACATAATTTATTCTTCAAATAGATTTTTACTTAATACATATTTTATTTTATATTTTAAATTCTAAATTTTCCACAGAAACTTTAATGATGAATACTTTTTAAGAATTTGATTGTAATAGATACTCTAACAATTATAAGACACTACTTAAAAAAAAAAGTTGAAATCATTTAAATTAGTTTAGGTAAACATTAGTTTGTCCGAATGAATTGCTCGAGCACACTCGGGGCTCGTATGACAGCAGCTTTGTGTTCAGGCAAGTGACTGGCCATTCATGGTTTCAGCAGACAGGCTTATAGCTTCATGTATGTAGTGATAAGAACTATTTAGGTATGGTGTCTAGAGAAGTAAATGTAACAATTTAAACTACTCATTAATACTTAATTTGTGTGGAGATGGTGACTCATCAATTAATTTTTATTATCTTTTTAAATTTTACATTAATTAAACTTTAATTACAGACTTTGAAATATTATTATAATATTAATATTATCTAACTATATGATTAAGTAGCTAATAAAATTAGGAAAAGTATGAGATATCCAGTGTAGAGAACTGGTCTAACACTGCTAATTTACTGTTCTAACAAGAAAATTAATAAGTTATCTCACTACAGTTGTTAAGATATATAATATATGCAGGCTTAGTTGGTTTATTATTATACTTTTTTTTACAGCGGTTGACTGGAATGAAATAAACAATTTTGCTATAAAAACAGGCTTGAAGCTATTGTTTGATTTTAATGTTCTTCTAAGAGAATATGGATATTGGAATTCATCAAATGGAGAGCTGTTACTAGATTTTTCGTTTGCATATCATTATGAAATAGATTGGCAGTTAGGAAATGGTGTGTATATAAATTATATTTATTTATTTTTTGCTTGTAAGTGATAACATCAATGATTAACAATTTGATCTTATTTTCTTATCTATGAGTGTAAACTATGAAAATCTAATTTTAATTCCTAAGGTAACAGTTATTACTATTTTCATTTTTAAATTAATTTTACCTTAGTTCTTTATCTAAGCCTTATTCGTAGCATTTAACCATTATCTCTTATTTTGTTGACTTGCTTACTTTTCCATAAATAATCCATTTTACTAATTAGTGCCTAGTAATGAGATTCTAAACATGCATAATTACTGTAAACCTTGATAAGGCATTACTGTTTAGTTACTGATCAATTGTTTTAATAATTTATAGTGCTTAAGTGATTTAAAAATTTTTTTTTTAAACAATTGGATTTAATTTAAATTGATAAATAAATAAAATTTCATTTGTTCATTAATTATTTGTGATATTTTTTTTTTACTGACCTTAAATGTTCAGTTTTTCTTTATTTTTCCTTCATAGGTAAGTTGTGACGTTTATGGACATTTTCATCTTGAAAAATCAATAGTGACTACAAATCAAAATTAAAAATTGTCATTATTTGAGACTGTTAACCAAATTTTGATCATAACCAAAAGTATTCCTATTATAATTTAATAAAGTTGATTTCTAAATAAATTATTTTGTGTTTTTCAGAGCCTAATGCTTTTAAACATGTGTTTGGTGTGGAGATCGAGCCTGCGACCCTTGCTAAGGATTTCAACTCTTTGAAAAAGTTACTACAACAGTACACTCTTTATAATTCCTCACTGGTAATAGGACCAGATGTAACTAATCCACACGATTTGGAAATGCCACCTGAAGAATTTCTTCTTGATTTTCTAAAAGCAGAGCCTAATATTGATGTAATATCTTGGCATCAGTGAGTAAAATAATATTTTTATAATTCTTCTGTTTTCGGTCTGCTTAAGCAGAAATAATGGCTTATGAGACATAAACAGTATTATATGTCAACAAAACTTAATGTATATATCATTAGTTTATTGCAAAAAGTCACTTAGTGTATTTTTGATATAGGTTAACTTTCAACTATGTTTTTTTTTTTAATTTTGACTTTATCAATAAAAATCATCGTCAGTGCATCAAAATGACACATTCTTTTATATATCAATTATAGTTACAACAAGCACACAATTTTCTGATTTTACGAATTGCATCATTCAACAAAGTTCTTAATGATGCAAATTGATTAAATGCTAAATATTGACTTTTTGCAATAAACTGACGATATACCCTAGCCAATTTTATAAACATAATAAATGGATAAACTTATAATAAGTTTTTATCTTTCCTTGAAAAAATTTCATAGATGTCATTGGAATAAAATACGCTTGAAGAAGCGAATCATTACAAATAACAAATTAGAGAGTGTTGAAGTATTAATAATAATAATACTTTGTTTATTCTGGGACGAGTCCCTTTAGAATAATACAGTAAGACAGAAATGTGGGCTAAGGAGCCTCAGAGATACATAAATAAAAATACAGAGTAATTGAATAGTCTTAGTGAAAAAAAAAAAATAAATAAATAAATATATATATATATATATATATATATATATATATATATATATATATATATATATATATATATATATATATATATAAGTTACTTTCTGATTTCGATCAGATAATAATAGGAAATAAAAAAATTGGAATAAAAATAATGGAGAACGGACTAATAATTTATATACATATTTACAGTAGTATCTATTTACAATTTTATGGGGACTAGATGAATAAGAAATGATTGAACAGGCGGAATTTAAAGGCAGGAAGGGTATTGGATTGGCGGATATGGGAAGGGATGGAGTTCCATAGAGATGAGGATTGGATAATGAACGATTTGTCAAAAGCAGCGGTTCGGTCAGCCTTTATGTATAAATCAGAAGACCAGGAATGAGTATTGCGGGGACGAAAAGAGGATTCGAATTGAAGGAGCTCGGAGATGTATGAGGGACGGTGGGATTGGATGGCTTGAAAGAGAAATTATGCCAGGAAATACCTACGACGGTAGGAAGGTTGAAGCCACTTTAGCCCCGCATAAAAATGGGATACAGAGGCGTCCCTTGGGATCCCAAAGATAAATCATACAAAGCAATTTTTCAAACTTTTTAGTTTTATCTCGAGATCCTCATATATTAATATAATATTTTAGTATATTGAATTACTGACCGTTATTCGTTTATGCTTGTCCTCCTTTTTGGTGTGTACTTCGAATAAAACATTGGCAGAAGTGAAAAATAAAATTTAGTATAAATTTTTCTGTGAAATTCATAATTATTTCCAACTGATTTCATAATTTTTTTGACCGATTTCATAATTTTTCATATACTCTAAATTGACGAGATGTGGTTGTCAGGAAATCATACAAACCATATTTGGATATAAAAATACATTTGGAACCCACATTTGGATATATAAAACATATTCTAACTCTTCAGTTATAAAAAAATCTTGTTATATTTCAAAGACTTAAGTTATATTTCAAAATTTTAAAAATTGAAATTTTTCTTGAGAACCATACATTTCTTGTTAAACTATACGTACATATTTGAAAGCTAATGAAATTCCCTACAACATTTAATTAAAACTCAGCTAAATCTGATCAGTATAATTAGGGAAATAGCATATTTTAATTTGAATCAAAATTTTGTTTTCTTGTTTCCCTAGAATTCAGTCAACTCAACCTTTTATATGCATTATATTCATCCTTATCATAAACTAAGACATTTATCAGGATAAATTTAATTGTAATGGAGGTAAAGAAATTTTTGTGAGTGAAGCCTGAGGTAACGGCGAATATATGTATTTATTTGTATTAGATATTTTTATTTACTTCTATATTGTATTATCTTTGACATTCATAATTTATATGTATTGTTTCAGTTATAATACTGGTCCAGAAGCTACATTAGAAGATTTTTTAAACGTAGAAACATATGATGATTTCTTAAAAAGTTATAAAATTATTCAAGAAACTATTAAAAAATCAAAAATACCTTCCAAGCCTGTTTGGCTCAGTAAGTCTTACCATTATTATTATTATTACCTCCTCCCCTACAGCCAACCAATCTGCATGGTTCTGTGCTTCCTCCCTCCATCTTCTAACACCCAGCCTCTTTAAATTGTCCTCCACATCTTCCAGCCATCTGATCCAAGAGTGTCCTATACTTTTTTGCCATCTGGTTTCTCATAGAGCATCCTCTTTGGCACACTTTGGATGCACTTTCTTTTCACATGTTCTATCTTATTCCTGCTTTTTTTATCACTGCCACAATATCGGGTTCATCAAACAATTCACACAGCTCCTCATTCCTTCTTCTCATCCACATCTCGTTCTTAGTGATTCCTCTCTATATGATTCTTAACACTTTTCTCCCCCAAGAGTTGAATATGCTTTCTGATTTTTCAGTTAAGGTCCATTTCTCACATCCATACATAACCACTAGCCTTACTATGGTTTTGTAAATCGGATTTTCGATTCTTTTATCTTCAGCCTTTCCATTAGAATATCATATATCATTCATAATTGATTTAATAAGTTTGTATAGGAGATAAAATGGATCCTTTTAATAAAACTTAGTCCTAATTATTAATAATTAATAACAGATTCTGAAATATTAGTTAATTTAATAGTTTGTGTCAGAAACGATGTTAGTTCTTCAGTAGAAATAGTAATTTTATTTGTGTGAATATATTTTTTTTCATGTGAATATTTTTTTTTTAGCTGAGACTGGTTCTTCTTATGGAGGTGGTGCAAAGGATTTATCGAACAGATTTGTAGCAAGTTTATTGTGGGCGGACAAGCTTGGGCTGGGTGCAAAAGCTGGTATTTCGGTTATTGTCAGGCAGTCTTTGTATAGAGGAGAATACAGCTTACTTAATTCAACTACATTAAAACCTAATCCAGTAAGAGTTATGATTAAAAATGTATTGCACTTTTTATATTGTATTTTATTTATATGTTCCATTTAATTATTATAAATAATACAGTTAACATTTATATAAGAGAGTAGAGTAGCTCAGTGAGTTGGGCACAGGACTGGTAAGCTCAAGGTCCCAGGTTCGAATCCGGCTGATGTCAAGTAATTTTTCATGAGCTGTGGATTGACCCTGGTGTCAAGAGACCTTCCTGAGGCCTACCCAATCTCTTATAAAGTGGAGACACTCTTAATTAAATAATTAATTAAGGGGAAAATCTGGCGGTTGAGCATGATTCTGGCCCGATCTCCCCCCCTGCACAACCCTTGGCCTTGAAACAATACTTTCTAACCTAAGTACTGAACCCAAAATTCTTCATGGGTTGTAGTAGTACAGTTTTTTTATTTTTTTTATTTCACTTTATCTGTTCAAAGAACAACAAAATAAACATATGTATTATGTATAACTTTAAGTATATGCGATGATTACTTATTTAAAAAAAACCCTAATATCATTCCAGTTTAAAAAAAAAAAAAATGTTGAGAACAAGATAAAAAGAAGTAGAAGAAATTCTTATATTACTGAAAAGTTATTATACCATTAATAGAGAAGTTGAAATAGAAATAGAATTCCCTATGGATGTGAGTTAGCGTTGGATTTAATGTATGAACTGATTTGAATTAGGATAAGTATCATTCTTTCTCTGCCTGGTTCTTATAAAAGGAAAAATGCCCACAAAAACTATAGCCATAAATATGAAATAAAAATTTAAAGTAATTTTCTCTGTTCTGTGCATTTCTAAAAATTTTACTATTAACTTTTTTTGGTTGTACATTAAAAAATGTTGTGAATAACACTCCTCTCTTTGAATTTTTTTTTAAATATTCCAGATGGAAAGTATAAGAATTTAGCCTGCTTTGCAATGGACTTCTTTCTGACAGATGTAGACTGCCAAATTTTGAAAATTTAGAAAGCTGGAAGTGGAATATTTAATAATTTATATTTTGAAACAAATGCGTACTTAGGTGTACATTTAAATATGAACCTACATAAATTATTATTAAAGATATTATTTTTTAATTAAAATCACACCGCTATGGTATCTAAGTAATTTTTTTTTCCGATTGTTTTATAAGGATTTATTCTAAATAGTCTTTTGAAAATGCGCTTTGTATTTTTTCATTAAATATTTACAATTTTATTCTCTCTCTTGGCAGTTTACATAAAAATTCATTTCTAAGGTTTAAAGTTCTTTCAACTTAAAATATTATAGATGCACATATTTATTTTTTGTTAAGCATTTGCATCCTTTTTCCTCTACGATAGACATATCTGTTGGACCCATGGCTATTCATTATAGGAATGTTTTACTGTATTGATTAATATTTCATTTAAAGGTGAATTCTCTGTCAAGAAATTTTGAATTACGAAATTAATTTTAATTGGTATCCAAATTATATCAGGTTGTAATTTAGACCTTAGTAGTCTCAGTCAATAAAATAATCTATTATAAAATTAAACCAATCAAGAATCTAATTTCAAAACATTTTGGTAATGTTCATTTGTGTATAGCGATGTGTGTGCAAGGCTGGGCACCGGTATACACAAATGAATATTACCAAAATGTTTTGAAATTAAATTGTATCCCTGAAGATACGTGAATGAGTGAAAATTTGGATAATTTCATTCTAAATAATTTTATTGACTGAGACTACTGAAGCTTAAATTACAATCAATACTTACACTAAGTCTAATTCCATTTATTTCTCTTTTCAGGATTATTGGGTTTCAGTATTACATAAGACACTGGTGAGAGAAACTGTCCTAAATTTAACTGTCCTCAGCAAATCATATGATGGAACATTAAGAGCATACGCACATTGTTCAAAAAAAGATAGCGTAGTGATTTTTGGAGTGAATTTGTCGAAACAGTCTCAAGGTTTTTATCTTCCCTTGAATAATACGGGATATTTATATTCCCTTTATTCTGACGATCTTCAGTCCAGGTAACGTAAACTTTAATTTTTCATAAAAAATACTTAAGATGACGAATATTAAGTCTATTTGAAACAATATGTTACAAAGTTATATTTTTTTCAAATCATATTTATTTTCAATGCATATGATTATTAGGAAAAATTAACTGATGCCAAAGATTTAAAAAATAAATAATTCTATGAACACAATTTTTTTTTTTTCTTTTTTCCGTAGGCATTACAGACCTTGTAGATTTTTCAGTGCCTTAACCATTTTTAATTAGTTTTCTATCGCAACTCTATTGGATCTTTGTTGATTTAATTTATTCATCTGATTTTTGGTCTTTCACGTGGTCACTTGCCTGCTATTGAGTCATTCATAATTGTGTAGAGGTTTCCTCATGAATTATGCCCTGCCCATCTTTACCTCTTTGCTTTCATATCATGAAATATTTGCTCCTGGCTTTCATATCATAAAATAACTAATTTCATAATACTGTCGGAGCTCTATATTGGTCTTTCTCCTCCATCCAAATCAACTTCCGCATGATAACCAGAGTACGTTTTTTTCTTATTACATTTTTAACATAAATTTATAACATATTAAAAATTAACTGTTTTTTTAACTGTTATTTTTTCTCCATTTCTCCAGTTCCTTGCGCCAAGGAGATTGTGTGCATCCGCTGTGATTGAGTCAGCCCACCTCACATTTGGTCTTTTTTTTTTTTTTTTTTTTTTTGTTCTTCCCTACCTCGCCTTTTAGGCTATACGGGATTTTCCCGGGCCGGGGAGTGAGGGCGGGGAATTTAAAATCCCCTCCGGCACCGGGAAGCGAACTCGTACTTTTTATATCATCTCAAATCTCTGTTATCCGGTTGCCAGGCAACCAGCGGTGCTGTGCACACGCTTTAGCCTATTCGGCCACCCCGCCCCCCCATACCTCACATTTGGTCTACCCACTCTTTGCCTGCCATGAAGCTATTCAGCTAATGTCCTCTTCGGGATCTCGTCCTCATTCATCCTTGCCACGTGACCCGCCCATTGGAGTCTTTCAATCTTAATTCACTTGATGATATCAGGGTTTCTGTACAGCCTTGGTAGTTCCTGGTTCTTCCTTCTTTTTCAGGTGGCTCCCTCTCGAACCGGTCTGAAAATACTTCTCAATATCTTCCGTTCAAACAATAGGAGGATGTTCTCATTGGCTCTAGTGAAGGCCCATGTCTCTGACCCATACATAAGAACCGGACGAATCAGGGTCTGATATAGACCAATCTTGGTCTTATTGGAGAGGAGTCTGCTCTTGAAGTATTTTGCTAGCCCAAAATAGCTTCGATTGGCTGTGGCAACTCTCTGGTTGATCTCCTGGGATAGGTCATTTTGGGTGTTTATTTCTGAATCCAGGTATATGAAGGTTTGCACCCTCTCAAATCTGTATGGTCCAACTTCAAAGAAACCTGTCCCTGCCCCGGTTGGTCCTATTCTTATCCTATTATTGATGTCTATTATCAATCTTTTAAATATTTCCCTTTGCTTATGGGACATCCTGTATATATGTAAATAAAATAATTGATTTTTTTTTCTTTACTTAATAATAACACTATTTTTAGATCTATGATGCTTAATGGTTATAAGTTGTTTTTGGGATACGAAGACCGGCTCCCAATTTTCAAGCCAGTGAAGGTATCTATGAAAGAAGTTGTACCAATTCCACCATATTCAATATTTTTTATTCAGGTTGAAATAATGCACCCAGCTTGTTTTCCTTAGTAAGTTGGTATACATTTTCCTAGTCATATAGCATTAATATTTCTGTTTTTAATCTTTCTTTTTTAATATTAAGTCTAAAAAAAAAATGTTTTGTGATAGTAGTGTATATTTTTCTTACTTTTTAAAATGAAAAGTTTGAAATGCTATAAATACATATCATAGGAGAAAACAAAATGTACACAGTTAAAAGAAAAATCTGTTATTTTATTTAATAAGTAAAATTTTACACTAATGTAGTTGTTACCATCTTCACAGCATGGGATATTTAAAATTTTGATGATCAAATAATGTCTAAAAATTAGGTTTAGAATTATTCCTTTCTATCTTATGTTTTTATTTTTTAAAATATGATGTTTTGCATTCATCCAAAATGTTGTTTATATAAAGCTGTTTTAGTTATCTATATTGGTACTATTTTTACAGCATGTATAAGGAATTGAAGACATTAATATTTGAAAATATTTTTTTTAATTTTATATTAACTCTCAAGGAAATATTTTAGGACGATTGGTTCCTTCTTGGATTGTTAATAGAATCTCACTCTTAGATTTTTAAATTTAATTTGAAACTTTTTTATCTTTAGAGTTATTTATAGGTAATTATTGCCAGAGGTTAGGACAGTTTCTTCTTGTCTGATGTAACAATTTTTGAAATTGTTGAAAAAAAAATATTATGGATGATTTAGAAAGTTTTATTGGAAGTTAAATTTATATTTTTGATATTTTATTTTTGTTATGAATTGAATTGTGTTTATCTCCTTTCTCCATCTTTTTAAAATCAAATTCATTAAATAAAATAAAATTTTATAAAATAAACCTTTTTAGTTCTGAGCTTATAGATGTTGTTTTGGATACATTTTTATTTTACAAATTGTTTTGTTGTTTGTTGCATTTGTTTCTACTCAGGAATGTCAAATATTAACTGGTTTTTATGTGATATTTAACTCTTTTTTTTTTAATGTTATTTATTTTTTTTTTAATGTGACTGTCCACTTATGAACGACTAAAATAGTTCCTTAATTTATCTCATTTACTTACAATTAACAAAAAGCTTGATTATTTTATATATAAAATATCAGCATTTACTATTATTTTATACTAAATAACTAGGATGGGCAATAGGGGGTGGGTAATAACAAAAATTAATGGGATGTAGATTTTATTAGTATTAAATCATTTTTTTTACGTATTCATTCAAGTATAGAATAGGGAAATATCCTGTAGCCTATACTCAGTTTCATTTATATTTCATAAATAATGTTAATAAATAATAATAAAGTTTTTGATTTAAAATTAGTAGATAACTACTGAAATAGACTGCTGTTAACTTTCCTGTAATATGAACTACAAAATGGTTCTTGTTTTTTTTTTTTTTTTTTTATAAATATAGAAGATGCTTGCTGCCCCCTATTGTGCTTATTGATTTTAATCTTTTTCTGATTTAAATTTATTACATTCCATATGCTACTGTTAGATTGTAGTCTTGATGGTCTGTGATTTTTGTGAAAGTGTTTAAATGTTTTTATACATTGTTCATGTCTGTTTAAATTAATGTTGAAATTAATCATTTCAAGTACTAAAATTTTAATCTCAATATTAATTACTTCAATCTCACATCTAAATAATAGGTTCTCAAATAAGATTAAAGCAAACATTTTAATTACTTATTTTGTTCTAGCCAATTTATTCTATTCTGTTTATTTTTATAGGCATTTTTCAAATTAAGTTTTATTTAATTTATACTTATTTTTTATTTGAAAGTTGTAAAAACACTATAGTATTTTGCATCGGATTATTATAGTTCGATACTTTTTGGAAAAAAGTACCACCCTAAGATATGGATATAAAATAAACACTTTTTTTAATGTGAATTTTCATAAGTTATAAGAAAAATTATTTGAATTAATATTTTCCTGTATCTGATTTGGCCATTTTAATTTATTTATTGTAAATGTAAAACCAACACTAATTTAACATTTTTAACCTCATGATCAAGCATATCATTACATTTATATGTTTTATTTTGTGTTCATAAATACTGTGAATGTGTTAGGTTCCATATCTAGCGTTTTAATCATATAATATAAATGTTTAATCTTCCAATTTTATGTTTGTGTGTATTAATATTAAATCCTGTTTATTTTTTTAATTTTTAGGTAATTTGTTTTTAATTTATTTTTACATTGGTAAATTTATATATGTATTGGTTATAACCTACACAATTTTCTAAATTTATTTAAAAATTAAATTTATAATTATTGGTTTATAATTTATAATTATAATTATCTTCCATACTATTATCCAGTAAAGTTGAAAGTGTTTTAATTAGGTTTTTTGCTTGCTGCATTTATCCTGTTATATCACAATTTTATGTTTTTTTGTATAACTTTGAATATGATAGAAAAGTTTTTGAATGTAAAACGTCAGTTATTGTGGTTATATGTATTAAATTATTTTATGTAATATTTTTTAAAGGAAAAGATACATAGAAACTGCACAATAACACAATAAAATTGCCCAAATTTTGATTGGCCTAATGTTGTGATAAACTTGATTACTCTTGCTATATAACATTTTTAATGGACAAAACTCATTACTATAGACCAGGGGCTTCCAAAATGCTGGCCGAATCCGGCCTGCAAGAACCTCCAACCCTGTCCGCGAAAGTTTCCTTGATTACATGGTAAAATATTGAAAATTATTTTAAAAATATGAAAATCAGTATATCACTCGAATACTACGACATTTATTGCACGTGTTGTTTCTCTTAGAAAGATCGTTTCACAACAGTCTATAGAGCAAGCTTGTTTTTTCCATCACATGCCATGGCCCGCGAGGCTTAGTGGAGGCCCACGTAACTTAATGGAGCTCTCAATGTGGCCTGTGTACCAAAAAATTTGGAGACCCCTGCTATAGACTTTCTTTCTAATTAATAAAAACAATTAAATACTTCCAAATAACATCATCTACACATGTTCAAGATTTAATTGTTATAAAGATTATCAAATAACCTGATATAAAAACTATAATATATTCCAACATTACTTAACTTCAGTTTTGAAGATGTTATATGTCAAAGAAGTGGGATAGCTTTGCTGATAAAGTTATAATACTGCTAATACTGGGCTCAGATTATAGTCTGGCTATGGCAAAACATGTATAGTATTACTCATGGATTTACTCCTCAGTAGTCAGAGGACTTCCTATGATAACTCTGTCTATAAAATGGGTACCTGCCCCTTCTTTGGGTCTATTAAAAATCTATTTGCCAACTGTAATTATTAGAATGAAATAGTAGACACGTCAATTGTTCTACTGACAATCTCCAGTGAAACTTGAAAACTCTCTTAGGATAACTATGTAGATCTGAACGTTTGTTTATTATGTTATATTACTGAAAAATGCTTTTAATGTTGTTCACATTTTATTATTTTTATGTATCTTTTATTTAATTTTAATTTATTTTACAATTCACAGAGGTGTTAATAACCTTTGTGAATTATAAAATTAATTTTGAAATGTTATTTCTTTTGTTTTAATTTTAATTTTTTCAATTTATTAATTTTTTTTTTTTGAAGATTAGCCATGACCAAAATATTATTATTGATGATATATGTACAGATTTAAATTAAAAAAAAATATGAATTGTTTAATTCTGTTGAATGAAATGTCTATAACAACTTAAACTGTAACAGTAAGTGTAAGTATTGTAAAAATTACTGTTTCTGTTTCTTCAGTATCTTTTGAATTTATTAAGTTAATTTTCATTACTAAGGGTATTGATTTAAATGTTATGTGGAAGTTAGGCAATGTTGTCTGTAATAAGAAATTTATTATATTTCTGTATTTATTAATTTTATTTTTTCATCTGACTAAAATAAATAAACTATATTTGTCTTATTAAGTTCCTTTTTTAATGATATTATTTTTGTAACAGTCTTGAGCTTAACTGAAGTGCCATTGTCTTATATTGTAACAAGTTAAATTTGAAATGTTTTAAACCATAAGGATTTTTAAATATGCTGCAATAATTTTTCTTATTTTGTGTAACTATTCTGTTGTTTTATAAGTTTAAAAACATTTCATGAAATCGTTTATCATAGATAATTATTTATTTCTAAACAAAGCATTTTTGAAATGTAATTTATATTATTTGTTTAAAAACTGTTTGCAGATCATTCATATTAATATATTTGTTTATGTATACATTTCCTATATTTGATCAGTGAATTTTAAGACACAAGTCTTAAAATCTATTACATTTATCAACAGATTTTATTTTTTTAAATTACTGTTAGAAATAGTTTTAAATTTTACTTCATTTTAATATATCTAATTAAGAAATTAAAACAGGTTGTGTGCTGCTTCAGAATATTACACCTAGTTTAAATCAGTAGATAATTAACTTAATTACTGTAGTTATTACTATAATGTTATAGTAAGGCAGTAAACACCAGTTAACAATCAAATTATATTTTCATTATATTTAAATGCATAGTTCCTCCAATCCAGAAATTAGATTAAGCACATCTTCAAGATGAATAAAGGACAAAATTGTCTTTAATATATAAATTTAGATATATCTATTGTTATGTTCTTGTTTTTTTTTATATTATTCTGTTTGTCTAAAAAAATTGTATCATGTTAAAATTACTTTAATCCTTAAAAAATAATTCTATTGATTTTTTCTAAAATTTTATGGCATATAATGCAGTGCATAAATGTACTTATTATTTTAGTTACCAAACTTTGTTGTAAATTTTTATTTCATAACAAGCTCCAATTATTGTAATGTAAAGAAAATCCTTTAAGAAACTTTATATTTTTAATAGATATTTTTTCAATGATTTATATTTTGTTTCATTTAAATTCCTTTTTTTTAAACATCTATTTTTTTAATGGTAGAAAAAGAGTAAATAACATTATGGGGAAGCTGGTTGTAAATTTTTATTTTTTTTACTGCAACTCCCAAATAATTCTCCAATCATCAATGTTTTTAATACTTGTTTATTTTAAGCTCAATGGTTGTCCAAATATTACTCACTTCATTTTTCATCCATAACTAATTTAATGTGACTAGGGTAAATATGATAGCTTTATCTTTTAGGTAAAAAAAGTTTCATTGATACTTTGATACTTTTGAGAGATTTCAATTAGAGCTACAACTTTGGCCCATGGCAATTTGGCGATATCTCTAATGCTTTTCAAGATTTCTCTATTGTGGCCTGCTTATATGGACAACCTATATGTAAAATTTATAGTAAGAGAAAGTATCATGTTCATGAAAACTTCAAATATTAGTTTTCAAAGGAAATATGCATTTTAAGGTATTCTGCCTAACATCTGAGATATATCGTCAGTATGGCTCGAGATCGCATCTGTGCTTGACTCTTCATTCAATTTAAATTAAATTAAAATGGGAAGTTTGCTGTTTTCCCTTAACATAAAGATTTCTTATTGAAAAAATATCTGAAAATTATCTCTAAAAGTGTTATTGTTCGTGAAATTTCATTTCTAATAGAACTTCAAGAATCACTTGAACATCATTTCATAAAGGTAGTTAGTTTCTTTTTCTTCTCAGTTAATAATCATTATATGTATATATATTGATATAATATTACAATGTTTTTTTAGTAATTCAACCTTTATATATTATAATTATATTTTCTAGTCACATCCTTCAGGTTTGGTGCCATTTTCTCATAATTTTTTTATATATATTTTAGGCCAAAGGTCACCAAATATACACAGTTTTTTTATCTCTTGTATTCTTTATTCAACGTTTCAGCTTCAGGAGCCATTTAAATGATCCTGCAAAACTAATTTTAATTTAGTTTTTACAATTCAGATACATCCTTATCAGACACATATTATTTAACAACTATAAGTAATACAAATAGTCAAATTTTTAGGAATGAAAAAACAACATTTTTTGAAATAAAAGAATGACTAAAGGACAAATCATATTGCAATGATAGATTTTAAAAATTTTATGGTGCGGTGCATGATAGGTGGATGATATAAATTTATTCAAAATAAATTTTGGACTATTTGTATTACCGATAGTTGTTAAATAATATGTGTCTGATAAATTAAAATTAGTTTTGTAAGATCTTGAAAATGGTTCCTGAAGCCGAAACGTTGAATAAAGAATACAGGAGATAAAAAAACTGTATATTTGGTGACCTTTGGCCTAAAATATATATAAAAAAATTATCATAATTATATATTTAATTTCATGACCTATTATCCGACTATAATTCATATCTTAAGTTATATATATATATATATATATATATATATATATATATATATATATATATATATATATACATATATATATATAAAACTTTCAGGCTGAAGCTGCAAAAATTTATTCCTTGATCCACTTACTTGCCCTTTTAATGGACATAAGGTTGACTAGTTCGACCAGACTAATGTATAGAGTTTCATAGTGTTGTGCTACAACTTAGCTAATCAGTTCTATGTAGGATTACAAATACTATAGCAAGCATATTTGAGAATTTCTCAAAGTAGATAAATATATTTTATGCTTGAAGTGATTTTTTGATTCCTTGGATATTAAGTGACAAATTTGGTTCTGTTTCTTTCTCTAGTTAAATCCATGTGGCAGGGATATTAATGACCATTAAATGAAATTTACAGTGATTGTGCCACTTGGTACCTGGATGTACCAATATCAAACTTACTATACTAGTTTCACTAGCTCATGCATATATTTTCTTAGGCATGCCTATACTTCGAAAACGGCTTGCTCAATTTAACTCAAAATTGGATAAAATGTGAGGAATATTATGGAAAAATAGTCTAGCATAAATTTGATCAAATACTATTAAACAATTAAAATTAATTTAAATAGTTGTTTATAATATAATGGTTGTGGAATAGGGTAAGCAGTGGCCATGTGGAAAGAGATTTCTAGTTAATGGGTTTTTAAACTGTCTTGCTAGGACCCATTACATGGGAGTGGCATAATGCCTATAATGGTTAATTCGATTAAATAGAATTTAAAGGACTTGTGAGCGTTGGTACCTAAATGGTACAATATCGGTTTCATCAAAATATGTCTACTTCTTTGACTTTGGCATACGTTCTTCTTTGACAAGAACGGATTCTCCTGTAGGTTTTATTCCTGAACGACTAAACCATAGATCATGAATTATAGGTAATTATTTAAGCAATAGAAATGATGAAGAGTTTATATTGACCCTATCTGGGTAGGGATTTTTTGTTTTATTTACATACGGCAAACTATTTATGTATAAGTTATTAAGTACCTATAGAATACTACCATACTTATAGAATTACTGTTAGTTACAAAGAATGATGTCATTTAGCATTCATGAGTTTGTTAATCTTTAAAGCTCTTAGGCATGCAAATGTCATTTGATTCCTTTTAGTTTCACTGGAAATGCTTCACCTTGTCCTCCTGTTCCTGATATTCCAAAAAAGTATTACTTTACATATAATTTTTTTTTCCATATTTATAAGATACTTTAACTGTAATATTGAACAAAATATTTTTTTCAAAACGAATGCTTAGTAACTTATTGTAAGAGTTTTTTATTTTTTATTATGGCATGAGCAATCCGTTTTCGAAAATATTCCTATTTTTTATACTTTCTTCTTATTTACATTTAAATATTTTGATGATAAGAAATTAATAAACCTACGTGCTTAGTTAGGACAAAGACTGAACTATAACATTCATTCCCGAATGGTAAAATGATTGGTGAAAGCATAAGTGCAAAAGGATAAGATAATATAGAATCAGTAATTCTGAATAAGTGGTTGGACAAAAATTTTATTTTTTGGGATTTTATTTGATATGATGTTATATAGAATAGAGGGCTAGGAAGAGAGCGGATAGTAATGAATATATATATATATATATATATATATATATATATATATATATAGCCTTTTCTTATATGCCTCGGATGTCCCCAAAGGGATCGGCTATGGAGCTTCGGGTGACCTGCTGCTGCTCCATGGTTCGCAGCAACGTTAAGTTGGTATTACCAGCTCCAGACGATCTGTGCTCCCGCAAGCAATGTACGTCTGTAAGGTGACCACATCTCGCGGCCAAATATCTTCATGGTCTATAACACCAACCGAAAAAAAAAAAAGCAGAAAATATATTTATATATATGCATACCTCAGGACTGTATGAGCAGACAATATTTTATCCTGAACATATTAAATTCGTAGATAAAGAACAATGTCTCCAAAATCATGAAGAAAAAAATCAAGTATATTATATTGAGAAAAATAATTTAATGAAGCATAACCAAGAAGATAAAACACAATAATATAAAAACTCAACCTGTTAGTAAACCCTTGAGACTGGAAAAAAATATGTCGACACTACTCCAGATGCCTATGAATATGCAGAGTTTCACCAAAGGTACATACGAGAAATACAATTATTCTTTCGGTGGATGAACATTTTTTCTAACATAATTTTCTAAACGTATCTAACTACATTTACATCCCAATAGAAATGAAGTCTCACCTTCACAGTATTTTATTTAAGAAGCTGTATTTGAACATCATATTATATAATTTTTCTTCTAACGAAACATTGTATTTTATTTAAGAAGCTGTATTTGAACATCATATTATATAATTTTTCTTCTAACGAAACATTGCCATCAGATTACCAATTGAAATTTTAATTTTGTGCAATCAATCCTCATAAGTATATTTAATTTTACAGCTTTATTCACAATGGCCATTACCTGTGAGGACGTAAAAGAGAAAGGATCAGGATCTTTATTTAGTGTAGAACAATTGAAGTCCCTTTCTCTTCTAGACGAGGATGGTATTAAAGATTGCGTAATTATTTTAGGAAAAGAGCCGCTGACGAAGGAACAATCGTCAACCGTGTGGTCGGCCTTAATAGATGTAAATAATATAACCCATGTTTTACACTTATGGAATAGCAAACATTGCCATTTCATTGCATAATGTTTTTAGATATACAAATCTGTGGATGATATTCCCGAAGAAAGCCTACAACATTTGGGTTGGATCGCCAACGGAATATCTTTGGAGCACTTTTACAACCTTTCGTTAACAGAAGTGGATACGATAGCCGCCTTCGGCAGGCTAAGTTGGTTCAATCAGGAACAGGTGAGTAGTTTTAGCCTTTGACATAAAATAAAAAGTAATATATCATTAAAAGGAAGGATATCCGATAGCTTCACTCCCTGAATGCCGCCATATTCGAACAGTGGAGCAGTAAGGATATTGAAGATCTTTCCAGCTATGATTTAATGAATTTGAGGCAAATACTTTGTGCACTCAATGGATCCGAAATAATCAAGATTCATCCAGACGCCTATAAGTAAGTATTTGAGATAAAATTTAAGCTTATCTTATTTATTCCCAACAGACGCTTCAGATTTACTAAATTATCACTTACATTTACTCAGAGATACATATTAAAATCAATTATTATATAGTAATATCAATTATAAAAACCAAAACGTTTCAAAAGTTTATTTACCATTTGACTTTATTTGGAATTTTTTTTTTAGATTTTCATCGATATCATTTCGGTAAGAAAAAAATGTAGTTAATTCTCCATATTATTTTTCAAAAAATGTTTTACGTTCTGACTTGAATATACTTGACATTTTGAACAAATACGTTTATAATTCTCAAAATTTTATCTAAACGTTTCTCAGCTTCTTTTTTAGCTCAACAGGATCATACAGCAGCAGCCTTTTCAACTTCTGCCCTCCAATTTTCTCTATCTATTATATGGAAATTTTTCAATTTAATTGCCGTATGTCTTGGAGTACACTATTTTTATAGTAGCCCTCGAGTCTCCATCTGGTGTACCCTCATAAAGTTTTTTTGGCAACCCGTTTTCTTCCATTCTCATTAAATGACTAAGCCACTTCAATCTTTGGATTTTGACGCTGACCGATATATTCATATTCTCATATTTATTATACAGATTTCTATTTTTTCTTAGCCGCTATTTTACATCTTCATAAATTGGACCCAGGATGTTCCTTAGTATCCTTTTCTAAAAGCGGTCCATTTGGTCACTGGTTTCCAATCATTACTTATTCATTTAAATTTATTATTTGTTATTCTTACACTCTTAAAAAATGTTTGTATCAATTGTTTTTTTTGTTTTTTTAAATATTTCTTGGTGAGTAGAAACTTTTATTCTATGTTTCGTAGATAGCAATAGTCCCTATCTATTTTCGGAGACATTAGATCATTCTCGAGATTCCATTTATGGTGGGATCATATCTTGAGCCACCTATCAAAGTGGAGTGGATCTCACAACATAGTTTGCTATGTAAAATTATACTGATACTGAGATAGAACCTGATTGGAAATTTGGCTATGTTATTAAAGAAAAAAATTCAGTCTATTCAGAATTATAGTTTACAGATAAATTATTATTTGTTAATTGAATAATAACACATTCTGCTACACCCAAGGGCAATAAATATTAGCGCTAAAGGTATCGATTTATAAAATATACACACCTAAGAAAAATAAATAAATAAATATATATATATATATTTAAATTAGAGAAGCAGCTCAAGAGCTGTCAACTTTAACAAACTGCAGAAAAGATGTGATCTCAGGGCTCGCGGAATTAGCAACAAGCCCACTTGCCTTTGGAGACCCTAGAAATTGGACGTCACTCCATGTAAGTAATTTTATGTTGTATGTATGAGGATATTTTGTAAAGTGGTACTTTATTACTTATCTATAAATAGATCTAATGTATTTTACAACAAAAAAATAGCTAACATAAATAGTCCTCTCCTCCAGTCAATATTCCTTCTGTAGAGGGCCTCCTTCACACCGACCTCCCAACTCTTCCTGGGCCATCCCTGAGCCTTTCTACCTTTCTAACTTTCTAACTTTTCTAACTCGGTTCTTTGGCGTTCGAGAGACATGACCAAACCATCTCTAACGACTTTTCTCTATCACAGTCTCTGCTGGTCTTACGTTCAGTACTGTGGAGTTCCTTATTCGGCCTCTCTCTTTGTTTTTCTTCGACCTTGCGCGAGAATATGATCTTCATGGCTTGAATCTGACTAATGTGTGTTATGGTGAGGGTCCATGGATCGCTGGAGTTGGTGATTATAGGGAGGAAAGTATTTTCGTTTACAGTCGTTTTGGTTTCCTTGCTCATTTCTCGCTTCTTCAAAAGTCCTTTCTTGATGGTGTTGAAACACTCTTCTCCAGGCTTCATTCTTTCCTTTATTTCTTCGTTGATTCATCCATGTACATTAATGTGGGCACCAAGGTATTTAAAATAAATTCTTGTCATGTTCCAATGAAACTCCATTCAAGTGAACTATTCTGTCACCTCTTCCTTCTTTCCTGCCAGTCCTCATAGTTTTAGTTTTTTATCACAGTTTTTTGCATATTTATCTTATTTAGTTCTTCTTGAAGATTGCGGTGGTTGGAGAGAAAGTTTCAACCGAAACTTTCACTTCAACTATTGCTTCCGAAAACCACCAATTAGTCTGCGTAAGCGGCGAACAGAGAGAAAAGAACAAGCTGTAGATTTCTGTATCCCATTTGAAAGGGTCTCATATTCTCATATTGCTACTTTTATTACATTGTCTAGCACTACTGTAAATAGTGGACTTAGACTGCAACCTTGTCTAATACCTTGTTTAGTTCTGAACTCTTTGCTTAATTATTGTATGTTCTCACAATATTTCTTTGAGTCTTATAGAGACTTAGAATTGTCTTACGAAGGCCCGTTTCAATTCCTTTGTCTTCTAAGGCTTTTGCTATGTCTTGTTTCTTCACTTGGTCAAATGCTTTTAAATTTTTTTTATTTAAATAGCTGAATCGCCCATCCCTAAAAGACTGGCGAGTACATACCAACACTTCGGCAAATGTTCCCTCCACTTTACGTCAGTCGTCTATCCACTTCTCGCGATTGAAACTTGATGACCGGATTTCCGGAAATCCGTCAATCCCGTCCATCAGTACCCCAATCTTAACCTTACACGATCAATAAGAATGTCAATAGTGCCTCGAAATGTCATTCCGACTGACCGTATAGAGTCTGTATATTTTTTTCTTCTCCAATTATGAACTTCTTATCTTCATCTTTGCATTTGTTCCTCTGTTTTGTAGATTTTCTTCATATAGTTTGGTTCTATTCCGGGTATGATTCTAATCAGAGTTTGCTCCACGGTAGCTTCAGAACATATTCTCTCAAGAAATAAGTTGTCAGTACAACAATTTTCCTTTCTTTCAGTTAAAGTAATACTTTCTCAAATTTTATTATAAAATATATCATGGCCTGCATGGAACACTGATGCCGCATGTCTATGAGCAGTGCGTGAACAATTTGATTCTTCGGATTTACGGTGCTTTTCTGGGCTCACCTGTAATGCCTTATGTGGGAACATCGTAATGCTGAAGACTAGATCCTTAGTTTTTCAGATTAATAAATCTCACCCCATTTTCATTGGTCGTTTATTGAAGGCTATGGCCTCCGATAATTTGCTTAAATTAGGGCTAATGTAGGTCTATTGTTGAAACCTAATCCCGTCTTTTATCACTTAAACAACAATAGTTTTGAATATCCATTGGACTATCTCCGATCTTATAGTACTATTTGGATTTAACTTAAACCTATTTATAGACCAATAATTCACTTATTTAATAATTCTTCAAGTGTAAATAAGTAGTTAAAAAACAATACTTGGTAGGCTGATCCAAACCTCCTTCAAAATTTCTTTCTAAAGGATTTGATTATTTTGGAATCTTTTAAAAATCGATTTAAAAAGTTGAACATTTGTATTCTACTTTCTTTCTGATATAAAATTTGGTTTCAAAATTATTCTTTTCAGATTGCTTCAATAGGTTGCATTATTGGAGGACTCTCTTCAGTTAGAGTCATTCCTCCATCTGCAATGGAAGGATTAACTAAAAGCACCATTGTCTGCTTACCACCCAGTGTACTCCAGGTAATATGATTAACAGGTGTATTATTTTAAGAATTTTTTCATAGTTATATTATTATGCAGTTTGTCTGAATGAGAAGAGTATATAGAAAGTATACTGTTGGTATAGATTTTCAAGTTGGTTGAATATTTTATGATTTTATCCCTTTTGTTTTACCTATTAATTTTTGAATTATTATGAATTTTCACTTTGAGATAAATATAAAGAAATTAATTGAAAATGGCAATATGGAGGGGTTGAGGTACCCTCTTGGGCACATAAGAATTTAAGAAAACTAAACTGAAGAAAATTTATGAGCCTTAAGCAAAGGGCAGTATGAAAAGACTAATCCAGGCTAGGATGAATGATGAGTGATTGATAGTGATGGAGAATATCTTAAATATTGTGAGTACATCGATTTTTTCTTTTATGACCAATGAATTTAGAGAAAATTTTGGGATGTTAGGGTTTCTCTTTTGCTATCTCTCAGATCAAGGCCCAGATGAGAAGTTCCCATTTGGAATCTAGATTCTTGAACCATAACTATTCCTTGATGGCCTTTACCTATAACGGTATTCATCAATCGGAATTAACTTTACATTCTGGTTGTAATCTTCGGTTCAAAGTGGAGTACCATCTTCTCTTTTCTTGTGCTTGTGAGATGTGAGGGAGAATTGTGGAGGAGGCATTTTGTACAGTAGAAGATGGCTGAACTGCTTAGATAGTTGCTGAGGTCGAAATAGCACCTACATGATTTACTGACCGGTTTCAAGAGATTTCCTATTTTAAGAACTTTTTTAAAGATAGATGAAATAATCCTTAAATGCAAATAGACCCATTACTACCGGTTTATGAACTGCTATCTCTCTTTAAGGTTCGACACGTGTATACTTGTTTGATTTTCCAGTTCGACACTCATTCTCAAAACATCTAATACTTTGGCTTACTTTAAAAATGCATTTTCAAGACACAAGAATGGCTCTACCAGGTACGAGCCTATGTACTATACTATTACTCAGGATTCTGAATCAAGTATTACTTTTTTTAGAGCCAAATTAAAGAGTTGGCAGTCTACCTAATCACTCTGCATTTCTCATTTTGTGGAAATGAAATTTGGGTATATGCCTGACTGTACTCTAAAAGTGCCATCCGTCGTCATCTTTGTCATCCAGTCAGGTTTCAGAGGAATTCCTAGTTCAAACAGGACCACCTGTAGTTAAGAACTATTAAAGCTGTTACAGCCATTTCATAAGTCAATAAGCAGATGGATCATCATCCTATACTCTTGAGATTTTTCTAGCATAATCTAGAGATTGAAAATTTGATTGACTATAGATCTGCATCTTCTGAAATCTACCTGATATTGATTTCTCTCTCAGCTATAGGGGAAAACTGTCATAGATGATGTTCGAACAATTCTTGTAAGCGCATTGAAGATGTGAGATCTCACAGTAATGAAAGCAGTCTGGTGGAAAAATTATGTCTTTCTTCCACTAATTGGGCATCCTCTCTCAAACCCAAATGATGAGTATAAGGGGAATTAAAAAAAAATCATTACAGAGATAAATTACAGAGATGAGTTTCTTCCCATATTAGCTTACACCTCAAAATTATGATCTATAACCACAAGTTTAGAAGCAAACCAAAAGCTTCGCTGATGCAAATCCTTATAATGATAGAAGGGAAACCAAAAGAGACCTCATCATAATGTAATAATAAGTTCAAATCTTGATGTGGAACTAGTAAAAAACAGGTTATAGTAAAAAATTAAACAAGGCGTTAAGGTCAAGTTAACATAGGTTGATTGGAGAATATTCAAAGGATGTGTCCAACATACTTAGGAGGAAAAGATAAAGCAAAGAGAGGTCTGAAATGGTTGAGGGTTGTCTAGTTTGGTTCAAGTGTAACAGAAAAGCACCTCATTCTACAGGAGTGATTGGTGATCAGCTTAGCACCTCAGAACAATGATGTCATATTTCCCCGAAAATTAAAATTTATTCCTTAAGCTGTTTTGTGTTAAGTAGTATTTGAATTTTATTTCATTCAATATGTCTCTTATCCAGCTTTATTTATAGGCTAAAATTACTTAGTCTTATATGGTGACTAATTAATTTTAGTAATAATACGGTGATGATCATTTGAATACCTTTGTAGCACAGTTTTTGGTCTCTGACCATAACTAGTTAAGTCGACCGATCATTCTTATTAGAGCCAATTAGAGCGGTTAGTCCAATCCCAGCTATCCCATTTTTTAGAGGACAATAATCTCCTAAATCCCTACCAGTCTGGATTCAGGCCTGGTTATTCTACTCAGTCTGCCCTAATCAAAATTTCCCAAGACCTTCACACAGCCATAGATCAGCAGAAACTAACCATCCTTATTCTCCTAGACTTCTCCAAAGCTTTTGATTCAGTAGACCACAACATCCTCCTAACCAAACTTAAAAATATCTCTTTTTCCTCTAGTTCCCTTAATTGGTTCCAATCCTTCCTAACCGGTCGCTCCCAGTACGTTGTAATTCCTAATAACCCACCATCAGAATCTCTACCTCTGACCAGAGGCGTCCCACAAGGCTCTTCCTTATCCCCCACCCTTTTCTCCATCTATATAAATGACCTCCCATCCTCTATCCTGCACTGTCATTACCACCTGTATGCCGACGACATTCAAATTTACCTCTCCTTTAATCCGACAGATATCTCAGATGCCACTCAGAAACTTCAGGAAGATATTGACAGAATAAGTGCTTGGGCAAACCTCAATAGGCTCACTCTGAACGCCGAGAAGACAAAAGCCATCTTGATCGGATCCCCTTCACTCCTCAAATCCTCCCCAGTATCTCCCAATCTCTTCCTGAACAACTCACCTATCTTATTCTACACCACCGTTAAAAACCTAGGTGTTACTTTCGATCAATCCCTATCCTGGAAACCTCACATCTCCCAAATTTCCCGTCGCACTATCTCCACCCTAAAACAGTTCAATCGTCTACGATATCTCCTTCCATATAAGTCCCGTCAACTCCTAGTTTCCTCCCTTGTTTTCCCCCACTTCGACTACGGCTGTATGGTGTACGGTGGACTCCCGGGAGATTCCGAGGCCAAACTTAAACGCCTAATGAATTGCGCACTACGATTTGTTTTCGGAATCTCAAGGGATATGCATATTACCCAGTATTACACTGAGTTGAGGTGGCTCTACCCATCCTATCGCCGTCAGTACTTCCTAGCCACCTTTCTGTACCAAATTATTAGAACCCATCGACCCTCCTACATTTTTCACAGCTTACAATTCAAATATTCCATCCAATCCCGTCCCACCAGATCTCGTACTTCCGACCTCTATCCTCCTCCTCACCGAACTGCTGCGTTTGACAAATCCTTTGCAATACAAGCCGCCTCCCTCTGGAATTCCATCCCACCTGATATTCGACACGCTCAATCAGTTTCCTCGTTTAAACCACTCCTCTTTAAGCACCTACTCCTTTCTCAATCCGAATGATTGTGAAATATATCTCAGAGAAATATCTGAGCACCACCAGAGAGTACCTCAATTTATTAAGGTTATTTTAGTTTCTCATACATATGTACAATTTACTTGTTCTTTTTTTTCTCTTTTCTGTATTTTTATCGTAAGTCAACTTTCATTGTAAATATACAATTCAATTGTAGCCACACAGACATATAATCTGTATTCATATTTTGTTCTTAAGGGACAACAGTCCCAGAATAATAAAACATTTTTTTCATTTCATTTCATTTTCATTCTTTAACTCTTGATCTCTTAGGCCATTGGTAGAATTCAATAAATCTACTAGAATACTCTAATAGAATTACTGAATTTTACCAATGGCCTAAGAGCTCAAGAGTTAAGGAATAATTGACTTAAAGCAATGTGAGAATAAGTCGACTTAACTAGTAATGGCCAGTGAGACCCCCTATATAGTTCACTGAAAACTCTTTTAAAAATTGTTTATTGCCATTGACCATGATGACTTACATATTAGGTGCTAGAAATTAATCAATAATTTTAGTCCAGATTGCACATTTTAAATTTTTATCATTTTTTATTATTTACAGCTTTACTTTTTCTTCTTTTTCTATATGCCTACTAGGTAATTTCTAGCCTATTAATTTTTTTAAGTATTATTTTACTGTTATTTTATTTATTTCACTGTGTGAAAAATTCAACCGGGAATATTTTTATTCTACATAAAATATAATTATGTATGAGATAAATAAATACAAAAATTATAAGGGACTAATAGATTTACTGTCCCATATATTTTTTAAGAATTTTATATTTAATAATTAATTAATCGTAAATTTGTATTTAGTAAATAGAACTTGGAATATTTATGAAAGTTTGTTGTAGGAAATGAGTGATGAGCAAATCATAAATCTTTCCCCATCAGCTGCTGGTTCACTAAGTTCTAAACAATTGTCTGCTCTTTACAAATCTCAAAAATATGCTCTTCAATTGGCTATAAAAGGCAGAACTGCCAATGACAAATCTTCTTCAATTGTATTATTTGTAAGTAATTATTTAATTATAATAGTTATTGTTTTTATTACTTTTTAAAAATATTTCAAGCTTTCCTCCTATCATAAATGATTTTGTTATGCAGGCTATTTTCTAAACAATAATCTATTGAAACAAAGTTGTTGTATTGTTACAAATACATGTCACTTTTAAGATACAACTTGTGTTGGTTTTATCTTATAAATGAAATATCCAATATAAGATAATTTACACTTTTTTTTTTTTGTAATTTATTGTCTTGTAAGTATAAAAACTGATTAAAATTCAGACCATTATTTTTTTTTTCTTTTGGGAAGAATTATAATACAAATATTTATAGTTTTTCTTCACAATATTTCTTCTTTATTACAATGTTATGACTACAAAACCTGTTTCTTTTTGTTTGTTGCTTCAAGCATAGTTATTAAATTTTGAATTAAATATTTAAGAAGAACCCCATTGTTCACTTTAACTAAATAAGATATCACATGAATAATAATGAATCGATGTTACTAAAATATTTTTAAAATGCAATATTTTACATATTTATATTGACACTAAAAACTATGAAAATTCTTGAAATACAATAATAAATGTTCAATCAATTCATTTTTATAAGAAAATACTTTTAAGAAAGCAACAGATTGCGAAATAAAATTGTACTGTTTTTTTTCTCCTTTCATTGACGTAAACTTTTATGGATTGGAGATAATGTTGGTTAAATACAACAGTGTTAAAACAAAAAATGATATTATTTTGTTGATAACTTTGGAAGACACTCATTAACTTTTGGCAAGCAAGGACACATTAAATATTCAAAGAGAGGGACTTTGTTTATGTATTTTGCATCACTATGTTCTCAATAAAAATGAAAATAGGATAGCAATATTATAAATAAACAACTATCTCTGTCAAGCAATGACTCATTAAATATAAAAAAGAAGGACTTCTATTTTATCACTTGATTCTAACGAATTATATTGTGTTCAGTGCGTTAATTGAGTTGACACATCTACTCACCATTGTCATTCTAGTTGCTATGCGTTTATTAAAAGTAATGCATTTTAATGCTTTTAATTAATTAAAAACTTACATGGCAACAAATTAAAAAATAATCGCTGCTAAATTAAACAATAATTTTGAAAATAAAAAATGTCACTTTACCTTTAAATTATTATATTTTAATCTACAAATGTTTAAAAACATGAATAGCAATAATTTTTCGTGTTTATTATTGTTTTTGTAGTCTCCAAATAAATTGTTAGCACATTTTTTTAAAAATACAACCTATGAGTCCATAAAAATTATTTAATTTCAAATATCTATTTGTTATATGAGCTAAAAGATTAAAAAACTTTTTATTGGAATTTTTCTAGAATAAGGTCTTTTGAGTTGCGGCTTAGTGGTTTTTAATGAGCAATAGACATTATTTGTTAAACCGGGAGAAGAATCTGTTGCTTTCCTTTTACAGTCTTTTCTCTAATTTCTTCCTATTAATCATCACTAATGATTTTTTTTTCCATAATCCAATAATAGATACAAGGTATAAAGTATATAATATATAGTAATAGTTATTGTAAGCAGTTAGATTCTTTTGATTTTATTAAATTATTTTCCATTGTTTCAAATTAAATCAGCATGCACCAAGATCTGTGTTTTGTTTTTTTATTACACAAAATGGCAAAATAATTGTGATCCCCCCATCCTCATATTTCAGCTCTAGAAAAAACTATTTACAGAGAAGGGCACATTCACACGTCACTGATATGCTGTAGCATTTACATATTCCGAAGAGGGAATATTATACATAACCTTGTGCACTATTATTCCTCTCTCATAAAACTCTGTCTATATATATATATATATATATATATATATATATATATATATATATATATAAGGAATATATAAGGAATATATATATATATATATATATATATATATATATATATATTCCTTCATTATTGTTCTATGCTATTTCAATATAACAATATTTATTTTAGGTTTGTGCCCACTATCTGCATTTTAAGATATGATTATGTTTTCATACAATTTATACTTTTATTTAACATAAAGGAAGTAATTATTTATTTTACATTTATTAAAAAAGCACTTGTTACAAAGTATGAGCATTAAAATGAACATTCTGGTTAATGATGAGGACAATTTGAAAAAGCAACAACCTTCAAGATGGAGGAAATTTACTAGCCAACCTTTTTGGTAGGTTATACTAGGAATCAGAAGACATCAGATTCAGAATTTTCAGTCCAAATTGAATCAATTTTGTTTCGATAGAGTCCATATAGTATTTAATATACCCTTGATAGCCTGTTGCTTTTTCATTGTTCCCAAAACACCGCTAGATCAAGGAAGCTGTATGTACACAGTTCTTTTGTTTATCCGTTTCCAAGCACATCATTATTGTTATTGTGCATGTGTTTCTCTTTAGATTTATAGCATTAATTACAAACAGTGAATGGACTAAATCATTGCAAAGTAATAATAATAAATAAATAAATAAAATATAAAAATGTATATATGTATATATAGGGACTAGAGCATTCTAAAAATAAAACTAATAGCTTAAGCACCTCATTTAATACTACCAGTTATATGTCAGTTTTCTATATGTATACAACTTGTGAAAAATCTACTCTTATTTGTATTTAACAAAATGATAATTTATATCCATGTTCATTTTATTTTGATTTTTTTTTTTTTACATAAATGTTTATAGAACCAAGTTAATTTTTAATTTCTATTTTTTTAAAAAATAGCATCTTGAAATGAAAATGACACTTACAACAATGACAAAATTTAAATAAACCTTTCACACTCTTGGATAAAAACATACCCTGTATCAAAGCAAGAAATTGAGATTTCATTGCTAATTTTAAAATGTAGTATTTTAAACATTACTATAATTTGTTTTGATGAATATTCTAAAGTTTCTGTTTGAGAAAATGGACTAAATGGTAATAATGAACTTCATCAAAATAGCATTATGAGTTGATAAATGTTATGATTAAATAATAAAACCAGATTCAGTTTGAGTTCTGATATTCAATGCAAGATTATGACAGTTAACTCTGATTGTTAATTGCCATTTATTTATTGAGCTGATAATTTTAAAGTAAACTGAAATGATGAAATTATTCTGCTTGAGAACAATAAACACTTGCATTGATATAAATTAAAAGCAAAAATCTGATGTTTAAATTTACAAATTAAGCTCAGGTTGCCTGCTTGAAATATAAGCACAATAATTAGATTTTAATATAAAATTTATAAATAGTATAAAAAATTTCAAAATAAATTAATAAATTATTAAAAGATCTATTTTTAAGAGATAATATCATCAGGCTGGAAGAAAAATATAATATCTCAAAAAAGTATATAATTGTCAGGAAAGACGTTTGGATTTATCAAAAAAATTCTTTAATTCTTTACAAGAATAACAATGCAAATTAATTTGAAAATTTTGCCTCGTTACTTTTAATGCTCATTTGCTTAGCTAAAATCTGAATATTTCAATTTTGAATTATAGTACCCTTTTAAAATTAGTTCACCATTTTTGTTACATTTAGAAATACTATAGTATCATTTTTATAAGAAGAATAAAAATGATTAATAATTTTTTGAAGACTGTTAAATTGAAATGTTTATTAGTTTATAATAAAAATAAATAATTGATAAATTAAATTATATACTGTTAAATCTCATGTATGTTAACCCTAAACTGCCATCAACAAAGGTAGCAAATTCATACAATTTATTCTGCTCCAACCAAAATGAGTTGAGATTTGATTGCGCACTATATAATAGTTTAGTCTTAGAACAGCAGATGGAATCCACCAGGCTTTTAAAACAATTAGTTTCAAAATCAGTACAATTCATTTTCAAAAATTATACTAAAACTAAAAAGATATGATTGTATTTTACCCTAGTAATCCAGTTTGAACACATTTTAATAATGAATTAAGATTGTTTTGATTAATCTGGTTTTGTTATGTGATGCTTTGAGAATTTGTGAAAAATAACATAAAAATAATTAGTGAAATAAGCAGGTTTTGAAACTAATTGCTTCATTAAGTCATTAATAACCGATAAGTAGAAATCAAATTGACAATGTAGAAGAAGAAATCAATTATTGTGCTCATATTTATAAAATTTATGAATAGTGAGGAAATGGATGAAATCAAATGTTATTTAGGTTTGAATTAATTCAGTCTGAAACCAGAGAGGTTGGGTATGGATGATATTTATGTGTAAGCTTACAGGAATGTTTTACTCTACGACATAATGATGATTGGTCATGGAATGCTCTCTACATGATAAAAATATACAAAATTAACTGATCTCTTTCAAGAGAGTAGAAAAAGTTGAAGGTTTTCTTTTACACTGTATATATATTATCAGTATATATACATATATAAATATATTTGCTTCTAAATATAAAACAAGTATCCTAATCATAAATGTAATAAATAGCGTTATGAGTCATCTTGCAAAATCATTGCACTTCATCATATATGTATGTATATATATATATATATATATATATAGACACATACATATATATGTACTTATATTCTGTGTGTATGGATATTTACATATATACATACTATACATACACATATATTCATACACACAAGTAATATTTTAAATTTGTATATAAAGTTAATAATATAACTATATTAAAATGAATAAATAGCTTATAATAAATATTATATAGTAACTTTAAAAAGCAGTATTACTAAAAGTATAATTAAAAATAAAAACATTATATTTAGTTTGTGTTAGTCAGTCGTATATCATTTATGTTGGCTCCTAGAATTGGCAACTCTTTCTTTTTTTTTTATATTGCACAATTTTATAGTTCATGTTTTAAAAATATAAACTAACAAAGAAAAAATCATGAACTTACATATTAATATAAGATTAAATAAGAGCGTGCAAAAAAAAAAAAAAAAAAAATTAAAAAAAAATTATAATCTTTATATATATATGTATGTTAATAACAACATATTCCTCCACTTTATAGTTAGGATTTAGAAAGAGTTATCTACTTTCTATTATTTAACTAATGTACAATTAAGTATGATAAATTCATCAACATTACATATTTTGAGCTTAGTGTACGCTCCTTGCATTGTGCCTCATCACCTTCCGGTAATACCTACATCACTTTTAATTTTAATATTTGGACTAATCCTAACATACCTCTTGTTTTTTTTTTGGAACCTCTCGCTTCTTAAACACAACTCTTTTGTAATATACATTATATATATTTATATTTATATAATCTATTTATTAAAGCTCATGCGTTATTATTATTTATATATTAAATGTACAACATAAGACTTTCTTTGCAGTCCAAAAAATCTTTGTATGCGATGAAAGTTGCACTAATTAAATATAAATGTAACAATTCAATAAATTTATATATCTATAATTCAAAATTCTTCGATATTCACTGTACGTGATACCCTTAGAGAGCAACTTTCATCAGAATATCAAAGATCACACATACGCTCAGGCACACTCACATATATATAAATATGTATGTATATACATATATACACACACACATATATATATATATATATATATATATATATATATATATATATATAAATAAATATATACATGTATATATGCATACATACATAAGTATTTATATGTTAAACAAATTTTCTGTCATAACCATGTACATGATATTGTAGCCTATGCAATGTTATTAAGGCATTATTAACAGGCCTATTTATTTATGTTAACCCTATATTGAATGCTATTTGCCCTGTAATATTCTACATAGATTTCTAAATTAAGCTTTAAGATTTCAATGTCATTGGCTACCACCATTGTTATTAAGCTATATTTAGCTATATCTTGAATTAAAAGACACTTCGTTCTATGAGAAATATACTGAAGTGATTCTAACAATAAAAAAAATAAAATAATAATAATCTAAATGTGATAATCAAAATATTTACAATATAATAAGCTTCACATGCTATAGCTTTTCATAATATAAATTATAACAATATTTAACATCTAAATGATAAATAAATTAATAAAGTTAAGTACTATCAATCTTTGAAAATATTTCTTTTTTTTTTTGGTATAAACTAGAACTTTACACTATATGGTGGTACCTTCCATTTTAAATTTACAAAGCTGATGACTAACCTTTTAAGGAAGTAATAAAATACTTATTTCCTATATGCTTTTAATTCCACTCGAAGTATATTTACAAGATATATTAGAAAAAAATATAGTGTTTTTGCCGAATAATATAAAATATTCTGTTGACTGTTAAGCTCCCAATGATAACAACAATACACAGAGACAAAACATTCAAATGCTATAGGCCTGTATTATACATAGAATACCTTAGTATGTTGCCATGTATCCAAGGATTGTTATTAAAATGGTACACATACAATGGAAAAAAAGAGGTGGAACGAAGCACCCCTAGATATTTTACATTATCTAAAACAAGTTAACGTGTTTTCTATATATATATATATATATATTTATAAAGCATTGATAAGGAAACCTTACAGCTAAAGAAAAAAGAGGACATTGAGCTATCTTGGCCGGAAATCCATTACAAATTCTAAAAATGTTAAGGGGGATATATATCAATGATAATTTTTTTCTTTTCAAAACAGAACTCTGTAGTGGTAAAGTTCTATTTTGCCAATTGTAATGCTAAATACATGGCCATGATAAGGAACACCAAAATGTAAATAATTTTAGGATGAAAGGCTGTGAACAATTGAAAGAAGTATTAAAGAAATGTGAAGCTCTTATTATAGATGGGCTTAAAAGTCTTTTACAATTAAAAAGTATTATTTCTTTGTCTCTACCTTCTCTATCATTTTCCTTTTTTTTTTCTCTTTAGAAGAATTGGGTTACACTGCTGGTCCTCTAAATTTTGATCCCAATAATTTAGAATTTAAAATTTTTTATAATTTCATACTCATAAATACTAAAAATGAAATCAATACATATTTTTCATCCGCCTTCTTATTTACAATAATATCTTTTATGGATAAATAATAAATAGGCCAAGTCACCTCACTGATTTATATGAATTTTAAAAATTATATCCATTAAATATTTGAATCAGAATATATTTACATCATGAGTTTTCACCAATTCAAAAAAAAGTAGGAAAGTAATGACAAATAAAGGGTAGAGTGAATTATTCTTAATTTAGTTTTAAACCCATCTTATTTTTTTTATTTTTTTTTATTTTAATGAATTGACAGCAGTACTTTTCACCTATGACTAATATAAGGACTGCATAACAACAATTACCATACAACATCCTGTACAGTCAATTACTACATATATACATCAATACATATATATACGTAAAAGACAAAGTTGTCATTGAAAAAATCACAGCCCGTTTGGAATAGTCCCGATAGCAAATTTACCACATAAAATGCCAAACCCTAAATGGACAATTCTTTAATTCCTAGAGAGATAATAGCAAAATGTTTATCACATTTAATAATTTGGGACGCTTAACAGTCAATAGTTCTTAGTATTACATTGCTGCCATCGGAAATGGCTATATCTAATATCAACAAAGTTTTATTTAGTAACTGTGTTACATATATACTCTACATAATGGCCTAGTCATTAATAAAGGTAACAAAGTGATTTTGAAACTAATAAAAATAATAAATAATAACGATAAAGACATAGTATTAATCGATGACTGCTGTAATTAATCAAATATATTAACAACTAAACGAGAATTAATGACGAATCAAATTATTTAAAAATGTGAAAATTAACTTTAGTTAGATATTTTACATTATATCTTGATATTTTACAGCAGCAGACTAATATTATTCTTTGTACAAAGTAAAAATATTATCCATGGTTGACTAGACTCTGACTAGTGAATTCAGGCTTCTTACTTTGGCAGACAGGTATACATTAAGTAGTAGATTCTCTGATAAACTTTGAACAGTCAACCATAAATTCAGGCTGCAAAATAAAAGTTTAAATTTAGTTGAACAATAAATAGATATTAACTAAAATCTAAATGTTGAATATATTAGCTATAAAATTGTTATAATTATAACATTGGTAAAGCGGGACACTATTGACCAAGGAGAGGGGGTAGGAGGGGAGGATGATCCAAATTTGTTGTTACAATAATTAATTTTACATACAAATAATGTGGTACGAATGTTAATCAGGGGATATAGTATTCAACTGAAATAAGCTAGAGAATTTATTGAATTATTGAATTGTTATTATTATTATTGAATTATTTATTGAATTGAGTCGACTGTTTTACATATCATGGGTGATAAATATTCAGGATGCAGTCATTATTAACATTTTTTATTTGTGCCAACGTTTCAACATGTGGGACCAAACATGTAGTTCGAGCACTGAAGGCTTTCTCTTTTGAAGGAAAGCCTTCAGTGCTCGAACCACGCCCTGATGATGACCCACATGTTTGGGTTGAAACGTTGGCACAAACAAAAAATGATTATAATGACTGCGTCCTGAATATTTATCACCCATGATAGAGAATTTAGTTCTATAGATGTATTTTTGGAGTGTGAATAATTTGATAGTGTATTTGACATCTAATTTATGACTTCAATTGCAACACAGTTTTTAAGACTCAGATGTTTTGTGCCAGAAGGTTGTACACAATCAAGCACTTCTTTTTCAAAATGCTATAAAACTTATTGAAATTGACTAAATTTTGGTAATGGAAGTAGCAAATGAAGCTAATTTGCTGATACCCAAAATTAAGCCTTTTCCTTATCAATATATTTTTTTAGTAACAATACATTATTAAAAAAATTATTATGGGTTGTTTATTAAGTCTAAACAATGGTGGTTAAATTCTAACAACTGATCAACAATGCAAAATTCACTAGGGAGGTCTCGATAATCAGTTCTCAAGAGTTATTAGGTATTATTAAAGTTTAAACATTATAAAACTAACAAAAATAATATAAAACTTATATCCTGGTGAAATAGCCATATGGCCACCGAAAACTGTATATTCTCTTCTCATGTTCCTGATATTCGCTAACTTGTGCATTCTTTCCGAAAATCGGGACTTTCTCAAAACGCCACGGGATGGAGGACTAATTAATAACAATCAGAATTGTCCCGCCAAAAGCATTAACTTTAGTTATAAAGCCCAAATAATTTCTCAATAAATGAAATACCTACCTAAATAAACTTTTTTTAAAATCAAAATTAGTTTCTGAACTTTTTGTGCTATTGCAAACTCTACAACTTTATATATTAATTAGAATATTAAAAATTATTGTTAATTGAGTGGAGTAGGCTTTTCAGCAAGTAAGGCACTGTGCTTCTATTCCAGGTTTGAATCTGTCTGTGGTAAGTAATTATTTATTCTGTTACATTAGGTGTGGATGCACTGTGGGAGGGGACATCCTCCTAGTATACGGCCCTCTCCTTCCTCGCCTTTAAGGCTATATGGAGGTTTTCCTGGGCCAGGGGGTGAGGGCAGGGATTTAAAAGACTCCCCAGGTACTGGAACACGAACTCGTGACTATTTTTATTCAGTTATCAATTGTAAGATTGCAAGGTTACGGTGATGCTAAGCACACTCGTTAGCCCACTCAACCATCCCGCCCCCACTGGGTTAAATAACCTCGCTGCACAACCGTTGACCAAAAACAGAACATCGTGGGTTGTAGTGGTACAGGTTAAATAAGCAATGATATTAAAAAATGGTTGCCAATCAGTTCTAAAGTTGAGATATACAACTCCAAAACACGAGATTTGCAAATAATAAATAGAGTAAAGGAATCATGGATTGCTTTGATTAATAAAAAATGTTGACTTACGAGAAAATTGAAAAAAATATATTTTATTGACTTTTTTTCAATTTGGGTGATTGTTGATTGTTGGTTGACATTTAAATTATGTTATTCTTTTATTGTATTATATGTAGATTTAGTGATCAAGATTTAATTGCTTTTCATTTAAAAGAATGTTAATGGGTTAGTCATTATATCCAAATTCAAGTCACTTAATTATCAAATACACTTATAAATATTATGCAGTATATAATATTTACCAATGGACTGCAGAAATTTGGACTATTTGTCATACTCATGAAAGAATGTTTTTATAATATCTTAAATTTATGTAAATTTCTGTTTGGTAATAAATATATTTTTTGATTAAAGTTTATAATGAATGAATAACTGAAAGTGTATTTATTGATAAAAATAATAATAAATCAATAAATGGTGTTATACCAATAAAGACAATAAGAAAAAAAGCTTACTTTTCTTATGTGCACGGATTAATAAGGACGGTTAGCATCCTTGGGCCTTTTTAGTTGTACTTTTAATCTCTTCATTCCAATTTGAAAACCATTCATTGCTTGAATGGCTGCTTGTGCGCTGGTGGGGTTGTCGAATGAGACAAAACCTGTTAATAAAAATTAAATAAGAAATGTACGTTTTTTTTATTAAAGGTAACATAAATCATGTAACATAAAGCAAGAGGTCATGATGTCGCACTGTTAGGACTGTTAAAGCATAAAATTAGAGTCTAGCAATGCTGGTTTGAATTCTGTTTGGATGGGGTAAAATTTATTTTGTGATGGACTATGTGCCAGAAATATGTATTTATTATACTAATAATATGTATTTTATGCTATTTAGATTAAATATGTATTTATAATTAAAATTGCTATTTGAGAGAGAAGCTGCATATATATTTCCATATATCAAATATAAAGGATATCAAATTTACATTACATCCATAACAATTTAGGAAATCTATAAATATTCAAAGTTGTACTCCAATTAATTACGGTTGCTATTTCTTTATTGGTGCTAAATTTCTAAATATGTACTTTAGCTATACAGGTCACCCTACAGGCTTACAACCTATTTCAGCCAAAGAACAAAATTTATTTTATGAATCTGCCTTAAAACAAAATTTAACCTACTCTCTCGCAACAGGCTGGATCTTACTAACATTTTTTTTCATCCGAGAGTTGAAAGGCCAAATGATGGCTCTTTATTATAGGATTGAACAAAAATTTATAAATTTTTGAGTTATATCAAATGCCAATCTGTTTAATAATTTTTACTTTCACTTACCTATACATGAACTATATAGTAAGCTTAAGTGTTGTGATCGTGAAAATTATTTAATCTGAGTTTTCAACGGAATTACACGTTTTACAACAAATTACAAGTCCCGCAAAATGGTCTGGGTGTGTGTTAGCAGTCTGGCTCAAAAACGAAAAGTTGTAAGAAAGTGAAATTGCTATTCAAGGTTATTATACACCTCATATGTTACTTTTCCTTAAAATTAACTAACCGGAAGTGTTATTTTATATCAATAGTGAAACCCATTTTTACAATTTTCTCAAAAACAGCTGTAATGATTTTGATTAAACTCAGTGTATCATTGTTTAATTAAGGGGTCTTTAATATCATTCAGGTATTATTTCCATTGATGTCACTTTACAGGGCTTAAATGCTCAATGTTCATTTACATCTTCCTCTAAAGTACCTTTAATATGGTTCATTTAAAAAAAAAAGCTCTCTTTTATTGACAGTATCTATAAAAAATGGCTAAATATGAAGTTTGAAAGAATGTGGTAATTGGAAACTGGAGAAAAATAGAAAAATGCTTATCTAGATTGAAAACGAATCTCTGGTAATAACAACCAGAAGGTATACGTATATATAAATAATCGTATAAATATATCGCTGGAAAGCGGAGAAGTTTAGAAAAAATAATATCAAATAAATAAAGTTGTAGAAGGTAAAGGAGAGTCACAATAAAAATATAAATAATAATCTCAGAAAACTAACACTATTTAACGTAAATCACATGTTTCCTATGAAATTATCCTACTAAATGTAAACCTTAAAATTTTTTTCCAAGTGTGAAAAAAAGTATTTAAAATCCACCAAATCATGCCAATGCTATTGTTCAAAATACTATTTAATTGTACTTGTGAGAAAGAAGAATTGAAATATAAAAATATTTTATGGATATGTTTATTACCTGTAGTTTAATAACTCTAGATATGATATTATATTTAAACAATTAGGTATCTATTGGCTGTTTATTCCAAAAAAATCATCATGTAACCTTTTAGAAAATTAAATTCATGAATTATTTGATGAATTTTCCCTTTGTGAAATCCCAACATTATCCACTTACAATTAGTGTGACAACTTTTGACCTATCTTTGGCAGGCAATGAAAATCTTGTGATTTAATTTTAGTAAACTTTACAATGGAAAACAACAGTTTAATAACTAATAGTCTTACAATCCATAATCATTTATAGGTTAAATATTCAGATGTCAAATATCAAATCTCTCTAGGCATATATGAGTCTTTCGGATGACAGAATGACTAACTCCAATTTCAACATTCTTTATTATTACTTTTAGTGATGTTTCTAGTGGAAAAAATTGTACCTTTATTCACAGTTCTATATTTCAACACTGCAATCACCTACTCTGGAATCAAGTTACTTACTGTCTGTATAGAAAGAACAGTTCCAACTAGAAATATCACTAAAATGACATTACTCAAAAATGTTCAAATTGGAGTTAGTCAGTCATTCTGTCAACTGAAAGGAAGTTATGTGGTTTATAAAACTAGATTTTTATTGCCTACCATCGATATAATAAATAGACTTTTTGTAATTTTAGTGGTCTTAATGATTTGTTATCTGTAAGCTTTAAGCTTTACCTTAATGCCATTTAAAATGCACTTCAAAATTTTATAATAGTCCAACATTGCCAGAAAATAATTTCTATTCAAAGTAGAGGGGTCAGTGAAAGTTGTGTGTTGCGCACACCAGATTTTTTAAAATTAAAAAATGGCTGTTCCTTAGGGATGCATCTTAATAACACACTTTCAATATATTTTGATTCACAAATTCTGAACCAACAACATTTTCCTTGACCAAACAGATATATTTTTTTAGAACTAAATTAAAGAATCTATGTTTGCTTACACTATTTTTGATTTCATCAGATTCTATCAAAAAATTACAGAATGCTGTTAATTTGTTTTTGTATTAAAAATATTCTAAACAAAGTACAAGAGAACTTCCATAAAAAAATATACAAATTATTAATAAATAATTATTTATCTAAAATAATATTTTTATAAATACATAGAAATATATATACAAAATATAATAAATAAGCTTACCAAAGCATTTACTCTGGTTTGTAGCTCTATCTATGAATACCTTCGAGCTAATGACTGTTCCAAATGGTAAGAACATCTGCATCAGTTCTGCATCCCCGAATTCTTGTGGTAAGTGGTATATGAACAGATTACATCCTTCTGGACCAGATATGGAACAGCCTGGAAAACAGCACACTGAATGATCATTATAATGTCTGCTCGTCAAAACAAAATTGGAAAGTAGAAAAAAAGTTTGTCAATGTTTTTAATTTTCCAATAAAATTGTCATGTGATCTGTAATTAAAAAGCCTTGGAATAACTGAATAACTAAAAATTAAATTTTAATTGTATGTCAGTGGCATAAGTAATGTCAATGCAACTATTCTATGTTAAAACTTGAGAAGTGGAACGGATCAGATGAAGAGTACAGTCAATAAATTGATGCACTAGAAAACATTTCAAGCAAGTGAAAAAAAAAATATATAATCATTTATTTATTGTAATTGTGCTCTGTTGAGTATATTTCAGAGGGAATTTAAATAATATTAAGAGATAAAATAGTACCTAAGCTTTACACCTTATGAACTAAGTTGGTTATTTTTTCTGTAGAGGTGGAGGGGAGAGTTTAGGAGCACAACAATAACAAAACATGTTTACATTCAGCGTAATTATCCTTACTGCAATCACTGGTGTAAGTGTCAATGTAGTTGCAATAAAATTAGTAGTAATAAGTAGTAGAGAAAAGGGAGAAGTGAAGAATCATTAATATCCTATATCTGTTATGGTTTATGTATTGTTAAAATGCAAGTACTGTTGATTTATTTTTGTATATTATATTTTTTACATAAAATTATAATTTAAAGCTAAACCTAGGCATCGATTTTAATCATTGCAATGCTATAAAAGAAATTTCGTAATAAGCCCAGTTTCTAAAACTTGTGCACTTATACTGGTCTGGAAAATGTTAACTGCATTTTTTTTGTTTTTCATTGATCATAATTTTTATTCTATAAGTCCAAGAGTAAGAAATAATTGAATTACTAATAAGTGAGCTCTGACTACAGATGTTGAGCCCAAAATTATACTATCTCGATATAAAAATAAGCTGATAAAAAATAAATAAGAAATAATTTTATCATTATAAATAAACAATTTAAAATTTGAAAAAATCATTTATGTGCTATGTATTTCAAATTTATCTAAATCAGTAGAAGTTATTAGCACAATATTATATTGCTGAGATGTGGAATAAAGACATGAATATATAAATATATGATGTAAACAAATTGAGTTATATCTACATTTGATATTTAAGAGATGATCTAAAAGTTAAAATCTATTTATGAGGTGACATTAAAATCAACTTTTATACACTATACCCATAGAGCAAACCCATAAAATACAAAGATGCAATTTTCTCTTTACATCTACGTTATAGCTTATAGCAGTAAAGAAAAGAACGACAACGGAACTACAACTAACAGATTCAGAAGAAATGTAATTGGAGGGTTGGCAGAGTGCATGCATAGTTGATAAATCAATTTAGAATTGAACATAATAAATTTTACTATTAAGAAACTTTATTTTACTACTAAGAATGTTGTTCAACATCTTTGTTCATTAAAGAGACCCATATGAGGTTAATATCGTGGGTCAATATCACATTTTGTAAATGTATTGACCATCTGGGAGTTATATAGAATGAATTATATTTACATTTGTGTTATATTTACCATTTCCAATAATATTGACTGTGTAAGGTGAGTTTAAATCATAAACTTGTTTATAAAATTAATAATTAAAAACCTACAGAATTAGTTTTTTTTTCAGTAAATAAATAAGCGATCATCTTGTTTAAATAACCATACAGTTGGTAAAAAATCACTAAAAATTATAGAACAAACACCTTTGACACTAATTTATTAAAATATATATATATATATATATATATATATATATATATATATATATATATATATATATAAATTTGATATAAGGATTTCTCTCTTTCACAGAAATTAATATTATGGAATTAAAGTCAATAATCAGATAAATTTACACATGGTTGGTGTAAATGTAACGCTAACTTTAAATTTGTCATGAATTCAATTTCTTATTTTGCCTACTCTACTTTTAATTAGGACTAATTTGCTTATTGGCCAACTCAAATAATACGTTATAGTTCTATAATGCTTAGTGTAATGTTGATGTGTATTTTTTCTTGTTTTTAATAATTTTTATCATCATTAATGAGTTATTTTTTACCAACTTTATGGTTATTTAAGCAAGATGGTTATTTCATACTAAATTGATCGTAATTTTTACCGATATTTGAATTTAAATGAATAATTATTACAATCAATATTTTAACAAAATAAAACTTTTATTATAGTAAGTAAACCATTTATTTCTTTTAATAACTTTTAAAAGATATTTAAAATCATGATTATATCTGTTATCAAATGCAAATAAAATATATCACAGTGTCATTTCAAAAATCCAAAAAGTGAAAAAAACAATTTGAGGTACTTGTGAGGAAAATATGTAATGTCAAATTTTTAAAAGAAAATCTTTCTGAGCAGAAATGTAGTTGGTGAAAGAGTAATAGTATATATTATTATTACTTGAATGGATAAAAATTGACCTAACAACTATTTTTATTTTTAATATGTTATAACACACATTATGTCTTTTAAAAAAAACCATTAGTAACTCCAATTTTTCTAATTTTTAATGTTTTATATTAGAAATTGTTTGATAAATTATATAAAATAAAATAGGAAATGAATCATAAATATTTCATAAAAAATGTTTGGGAGGCGATATTAGAGTAGGAAATTAAGAAATTTTTATATACTTATACAATTTTGAAATCATAGCTATAATACTTTTTGAGAAGAATTCAAAGTCAATGGCAAACCTAAATAACTTATTAAAAAATAATTAGATAGTAAAATCAACTAACATAAATGAGTTTTTGGCCAATTAAGAAGTAACTTATATTTTTACTTCAATATTTTATTTATCGGCTAGATGTTAAGCAGAATTATTATGCATTACAAACAAGGTTTGTAATACTTTTTTAATGAAATATTTAAGATTTAAAAATTTAATCAAAATAATATTATTTTTAAAAGAAAGAAATCAAGTTATAAAATTCTAGGTACAATGAAATTCAAGTAATAGAAATCACAAAATACAGGCCAACATCATCAATTTTTACAGAGCAGATTGAAAGGATTTAGTAGATAAAGATAAATGATCAAGGGAATAGGAAGTAGACACATTCTATTTTACATAAAATTACACAAGGACTGTGTGATACGTTGAACCACCTAAACATAAATGAAGATATACGTATAAATATAATGCATGTAAGAAATAAAATAAAACATCTTATATAAAAAATACACGTGTCAACATATAACACAGAACATATTAAGGGTGCATTTCATTGACATATTCACTTACCCAGTACTATACAAGATGAACATTATTAAGAGAAATGTGTAATTTTATGTGTTGTTTAAAAACATGTGGTAACTATTTCATATGCATCATATTTAAACTATTGTAATCTGTTCCGTACTTTGTTTGAAATCTTGTATATTAGTGTTGGTAGTTACCTTCTCTTTGTGATGCAGCCACTGCTGCTATAGGCTGTGGTATTGCCTGAGCGAATTGGCCGTACACTGCTGGGTATGCTGTTAAAACACCGACATACAATAAACATCGAGAGACATTGCATACATATAAAAGGCAAACACAAATCAAAGGTTCAATGCAGTGAAATACTATTTCTAGAAACATAGAATATATAAGTTTTTTTTTTTCCAGTTTATTGAATTCAATAATTTTATGATTAGATTCAATTATTTTTTTATAGTTTATAATAAGGAGAACTTTTATGGAATAAATCATCCTTGAAGGAAGACAAATTCCAAAAGATTACTTCTAAATGATGTTAAAAGATTACAAACTACATTTTAATGTTATTTTGCAAGAAATAATTAGAAATCTGGATTTAAATTTATTCAAAATCGTTAGTTGATATAATAGATTTTGAAAAAAGTGGTATTAATCAAAGACTAATGAAAATCTGAGAGGGTTAAACATATTAATATTTGAATAGGATTTAAGATAGAGTTTGTTATTATTAGTGACTTTAAAGATTCAAATTAGTAAGAATATTGATTAGATGTTTCTTATTGAGTGCAAGCTCTACAATTACAACACAAAATAAGGCAGATTTAGCATTTGCATTAATGTAATAAACAGAGAAAGATTTATTCATAGAATATGTATTGAGGAAAGAGAGTTTGAGCTTTTTTTTTTTTTTGTTTCATAGACCATTTTTAAGGCAGAGTTAAGGCCTTTATTAAAATAATAAAGCTACAATTTTAAGGGCAAATGAAACATTTGTAGAAAGTAGAAAAATATAATAACCAATAAAAATGAAAAAAAGATAATTATCACACTGATGATTGATGCCTATTATTTCACTAAGATGTACAATCATATATCATAATAAAATAATGCCATGGTTCAACATGGAGATAAAATTAAGAAACTATGCCTTAAATATAAACTTTAAATTTATCTAAGAGTATAGCCCCTGGTTAAATAAATAGACAAAAAATTTTAATGACATCAAAATAGATCATTCTTTCTACTTGATACACAATTACATGCTTAAATGTTATGAAATGCAGCAATTCAAAAGTGTATTATTAATTATATTGTTTAGTATTATTTATAATTCAGGACAGGATGTTTTCAATAAGCATTCATTGTAAGACTATATCAAGTTTTAATTGGAAATTCCTATAAGTATTAGTCAGGTTGATTAGCAACAAGATATTGGAATTGATTGATTGTTTACATGTATTATTTTCAATTTAACACAGTTCCAAAATGAATCACAAAGGTACTGTTTTTATGTATATTTGTTTATTACAGGGTGATCGGATGAAATTGTGATAATTAACATTATACACAGTTGGCAATAAAAACAGTCGATTCGATGATTGGCTGATGGCTATATAATAAGCACTAGAAAAAACTAGCAGATATTGAGGGATCTGTATCATAATTAATGTGTAAATTGAGCGCTCTCATTAACAGTTTAAATCAAGGGTCTTATCAGTCTGTTTATCACAGTTGGACAAACGTATACCATCAGTCTTATAAGCAGTATGAAGATTGTGGACAGCAGGCATTGTGGAACTGTCAGCGAGGGTTTAGATCTGTGTCTGAGCTGCCAACAGTTCATAATCCACAAATTCAAGACCGAAATGGATTTGCATTCAGTAAACAACTATATTTCCTATGCTTGAAAATTAGGAAATTAGTTTTATTAGCTGAAAAAAGGCTGCAGATCATTCTCGTATTAATATTTTCCCAACAGTTTCCCAAGATCGTAAACTTTATTTTAAACAAAAACATTATATAATTACTTCTAATTACATAATTTAATTAGCACTAATTAAAATTTAATTTGAAATATTAAATTTAAATTATGACTTTGTCTAATCTGCCTAATTTCATGAGGTATACTGTAGGGCAATTTTCTCAAAACTCTATGAATATTGACTATATGTTAGATTAAAAAAATCTTGAAATAATTTAATCAAATGAAATAATACTTCGTATTAAAAGTTGTCAGTTTTGCATAACATGCAGAGCTTAAGAAGAAAATCATGCGTTAATTAACATTGAGGACATGCATGAAGTCACTTATTTAAACAACCATGCGCAATTATTTCTACCAATTTTTAGTAGCTAAACTTGTTAAACAACTATTAAAAAAAAAAACATGAATTACAATTTTGACATTAATATCTGACACATTATGTGCCACTAACTTGCTACTATTATCACATGGAAATAGTGACATGAATGTTCCATTCCACATAAATGCTTATTAAAATTATATATATAAGTATATATTATATATATAATTTTTAAATAAAATATCCTCAAATGTAGTAATACATGGATACAGATATCATTTTAAATTAATATAAAGCTGAAGTTATCTCACCAACTCCAGGATAAGGTTGCATCCCTGTGTAAGCAGCAGCGTGTTGCAACGCAGCTTCTCCATTTGTCAGTCCAGGAGCTGAAACGAATAATTTTAGAACATATAATATTATCTACTTATAATAAATACTTTGTATGAATCAATTTCACCATCAAAACATTTATATATCTGCCTTAAATTAAACATAGTTCAAGATGTTTAAATAGAAAAAATATAGTAATAATAAAAAATGAGAACAAAAACAATTTTATATATTATAAACATTTAATAGGAATTAATTCTTGTTTAATATTAAAAAAAAAACTTTATTTCTGCACTAGATGTGTAGATAAAAAATCAAAAATACTTACGAGGCGGGTAGGTTTGGTGAATGCCATTAGTATAGATTGCTGGTTCTGTAGCTGGTGGTTGCCCGTTGGGCGTCTGTGCCATGTTGAAGTTGGGCACAGTCGGTGATGGAAGGCTAGGTAAAGCTCCATTAACTGTTGGTCCAGGAGTACCTCCACCTTAATTGACAAATTACAAATATTTTCTAATAATTTAAAACCATATAAATTCTAATAAACAGATTTTCATTTATTACTGAAAGAAAATTGAATATCAATTGTGTATAGACGATACCATTGGAATTGGTAGCACATTCATTGAGTATGATAAAAATAAAAATTAGATGTTATTGAAAGACCATTATTCTTATCAAACCTAACTCAAATTAAGTAAAGACTGCTGAAATATCACAAGATCAAAAGAAATTTAAATTTCAAGAGCATACAGACTGAAAATAACATTAATATGGATATTATTTATTTAAAACACTTGTTCTGAATGAAAAAGAAGTATCAAGAAAAGTTGAGATATAATCTCTAAAATTAATTATACATTTACAATAAGTGTAATATGCTGTTATTATTAAATATCTGGTAACTTAATGGATGAATTTAATTCAGAGTTTATTATTTAGCTTAATATTTCTTCTGAATTGTAAAGTTTGTTGTTTATAAATGAAATTTGGTAGAATCATTTAATTTGTTATTTTATCATTTCCGATCTTCTTTCAATGTAATGCTTTGTTTTGTTTGATAATAGTTCATAGCTATAATGGATGTTAAATATTAAATTCATATGCATCAAAGAATTTATGGAAACAAAATCTATCATATGCAGATGTATTTTTGTAAGGCACATTAATTTGAATGAACTACTTTTAGGTAACAAAATTTAAAATTTTAATATTGGATTAAAAAAAAGTAGACTTCCTAATTTTTTATTTAAAAATTGAAAATAATTCTTGTGTGAGAGTTATCAAGAAAAAGGTTGAGTAATTAAAGATGAGATTCAATTTCGCTACAATAATAGGTGTTTGTCAGTATAAATAGATGTTCATATATGTGTTTATGAATCCAGGGGTTACTTCTCTTAACTGCAGTTTTTATGGAAAAACAAATAAGCAGTGCCATCTTGTCGTTTTAAAAGAGTAATAATATCATATGTTTTCATATCTGTTGAGGAACAAATTCAAAGCTGTTAAACATACTGATAAAGTTTTGAGAAATGAATGCAGAACATTTGTTGGATAATTTTCAAATTTGTCATTCTCAAAACAAAGTTCTGTATTTTAAAGTAGTGATTTTACTACTGCTCCTTCATATATTATGATATCAATTTAATAATACTAATATTGATTATTAGTATTACCAGCCTTCTATTGGCTTTAAATAGCATGAGAGTTGTGGCCATTTCTTTTAAGTACGTGTTGGGTGTTCTTGAAATATGAAGTTTGGTAAGAAATGTAAGGTTGCTAAGAAACCAAGATACTTGTTATTGTATTGGAAGATTTTTTTTTTTTTTTTGGATGGGAGGTCCCAAAAATTTTAAATTTGTCACTGTGGGTATTTTTAGACATCACATATATTTTTGATACTTCTTTTTCTCTCACTGTCTCCTTTGTGCTGCTAAGTGTGGAGTAGCTGCCTCTGACCATCTTGTCCAACGGTCCCTGTCCTGTGCAAGCATTCTCATCTGCGACATGGTGCTCCCTCAATCAGGTCTGCATACATAAGCCTTGAGGTCGCCTTCTTCCCAGCCTTGCTTCTAGAAGACACCTGGCCTTACGGTCATCTCCCATTCTGTCAACATGCCCGTACCACTTCAACTGCCTTTCTTTAATTGTCTCTAAGACGGATCTAACTTGTAGTTCATCTCGTACCCTTTCATTCCTTATTCGATCTTGCCTGGTTTTTCCTAATATTTTCTGTAGGAATCTCATTTCTGCAGATATAACCTTGCTGGTTATTGGTATGTCCAGCTTTCCGATAGCATTGGGAGAAAAATTATATGAATATATATATATATATATATATATATCAAAAATATATTTTTGATAAATAGTACAAATAGATTTTTGTAAGCAGAGGTACGATTTCAATATATGTCTATGTTTTAGTTAAAAAGAAGTTCAGTTTCATCAAAGTTCAAAGAAGTTCAGTGGTCATTATGGTAAGACAAATTAATATTTTTAACTTTGTACTGATTTTTTTATTTATAGAGAAGTTTAGATATGATACCTAAGTTCGAACGAGAAATGATAATTAAAATGTAACAATTAGCCATCATGGTTTTTAATTTTGAGAAGATAAGGCCTTATATTAATAAGGACGTTTTTCTCTTCTTTGAAATGGATATTGCTGTTCTTGAAAAAAATGAGTGAAATATAGAAGGTAAAATACTATTAAAGTTAATACTAAAGCATTTACCATTTAAAGTGTGTGTTGCCAAAGCTGCCATGGGGTTAATGTAGGTTCCTTGGGCTGCTAATAAAGCTGCCTGCTGCATTTCCTGTAACACATCCAACTACCATCTGAATATAAATAGGCTCTTTGAAGAGATTACTTTATACAGAAATGTTTAAACAAGATATAAATTTTATAATAATTTAGAAAAGTCATCTGTACATAACAACGAATAGTAATAATATCTAGGATTTTGCAAGGATTATTTGAAAATAAGTGGGCGAAGTTTCAATATGGCTGACCATAATGCACTAACTTCCACATTTTTTAATTAAAACAATGAAACTACGTCTTCGCAATAAATACATGAAATTTGCTTATAATTAATTATTGATATCTATAACGAGAGTGCTGGAATTAATTTCTAATCCTTTGGTAATAATGCAAGCTAAAAATCAACAGCCGGTTTTGAGGTTGTGAATGAATTAATTGTAAATGTTCAGACCCATTATCCCTAAATATCTTTAAATAACGCAGTAGTTATAAGAGAATAAAGAACGAAACATTAACTCACATTAAAAACTCATGGTTTCCAAAATAAAGAAATTCAATGCTTGGGTAATTCAATATTATACGGTAGTGGTCAGGTTTCGTAGCCCCGGAAAAGGTTACATAAGTTTCCTTTTCGTGCCACTAAATTGCGCTTTAGTTACAATATCAAAAGAATTTATTTTATCACCTGTAATGAAACCACGTTCACACATTGTCCAAACCATGACGACCACATGCATGTAAAAAGGTTCTTTACTTGGTTTGCACACGTTTTCCTCTTTTCGTTGCCGATTCGTCCGTTTTGAGAAACAAATCAAAGCGAGCTTGCCAAAAGCATCACGAACGCCCTAGGCTACTCGAAATTTTAACAGATTTATCTGAATTTTTGCTCTGGTTTTTATTTTTAAAATTAAAGTAGTTTAAATCGGTGGCGTACCTAGACCATTTGAGACCAGAGTTTATAAAAATATATTTTAAAAGTACGCTAGTGTAGAGTCTCCTTAGGAAACGGGCCTTGAGTGGATTTATTTTTGATAACTTCTAAAAATAGAGAAAATAAAATTATTTCATTTCAAATTAAAAAAGTATTTGAGTGGTCTCACATTAGAGATGGACATCTGGCTAATTCAGAATTCAAGATAATTTTTGTTATGAAATTATATTTAAACCAACAGGATAATTTTTTTTCCATAATTGAACTTAAATCATATAAAATATGGCTGTGTTTTATTATTACTTCAACACATTTATTTCACAAGCCGATGTAGAGTAAAAGTGAAATAAAGGTGATGAAGTAATAAAAAAATAAAGCCTTATTTTATATTATTAAAATACTTCACCAAAAACAAATAATACACACCCACTTAAAAATCTTTTTTGTTAATTCTGCGAAGGATGAGGTATCAATAAATTTTATCAATAAGTTAGACAAATTCACCAAAACAGATACTTGAAATATAGGTGTCCATATTTGAAATGAAAAAATTCTAATTGATATAAAGATAATTATTGTAAATTTTCCTAATTGTATATTGTAAAAATTTCCTAATGACACGAGCATTTCAAACCTCCACCACCACCTCAATTGTTCTTTGTTTTTTTAAAATGTGAGTTTGTATATGTTTGTGTTTGTGGCTTTTGTATACATTTGTATATGTGAGTAAATATGGGTTAGTGTAAAAGAGAACATCATTTGAAAGCTGGAGTGGAATTTAAATTAAATAAACAATACATAAAGGAATTAGAACTTTGTTTTATATTTGTAAGTAACACAGCTGTTTAACTTGAATAAAGCCAAAACCCATTTTTTCAGGAATTGCAATTCTTTTGTTTTTATGGCGGATCACCCTGAGATTGGTAACTAAAGGTTAGAAATAGATTCAATTTCAAAATATTATGTTGTTCTTATGAATCGATTTCAGAAAAAAAATAAGTTATGTGGTAAACAATATAAATACTTTTTCTGATGAGATAAAGTATGAGTTTACATTTTTTTGACTAAAATTTATTTTGAAAAACAAAAGCCTTTCAATGTTCCGCCAGCTGTTGTAACACTTTACCCTAGACAAATTAACCGATCCATATGTTGGCGCCAATGAACTGTCAAGCGGTATTAGCAACTTAAATTAATGGTTGCAAACTGAGTTGGTGCAGTTGATAGTGCTCAGCAACTTGGAGCAACATTTAGACAGCATAGAAGCAAGTTAATTTCCAATATTAGTTCCCTACATCGTCTGTTAGGACCTGTTTATCCACCGATTGAACGGTCGTTTGAATACGTCATTACGACAAAAGTATGGATTATCTTATCTGAGATTTGTACGGAAAGCTCCATTCATTACAAAATTTGTAATTATGGAAGAAGGCTTGGCGTGTGTACCAAAAAATATCCGGGTGAGGATTGACTCCAGGAATTGGAAAAATATTATCCTCGAGAATTCAATAGAAGAATGGAGCCGGTAGAAGGATTTTGTCATTGCCTCCAGGGCCTAAGAGACATTGAGAGCTAAGCTAAAGAGAGGAATAAGGCTCTCTATATGAAATGAAGCTAAGCAGCTACTTATCTCGTAATATCGAGATAAATACCGAGGAAACAGCTGTCCGCCCAGCCCACCTCAATCTGAGAAGAGGACCAGTTCCAGGGCAACAATCAGTATTATGTTTACTAGCTGAGATGATGTATGCATTTTGTTTTCTATACCACAACTGCAAAACCCGTTTAGCTGAAAGTTAAACGTAGGAATTTTCATTAACTGTTGGTCCTACAAGAAAAAAAATTTGTGACAAATGTTCGAAGAATCGGAATAAAAAAATGCTGATTTTGACATTCGATCACGATTTTCTTGATTTGTCAGTCATTGGGTTAGCAGCTAGTTAGTTTCCTTAGAATTTTGAGTTCCACACCAAATACTTAGTGTTGCCCAAATGCAAGACCGAGACGAGTCTTGGTCTTGCAAACTCAGTCTTGGTCTAGGTATTGGTATTGCGCAAGACTTTCGTAACAGTCTTGCAGTTACCTATTACCTTTTTACTAGAAATATATTACTGTATTTTTTTTAGATATGAGAAACCTAACTAAGTGGTTACACCAATTCTTTACATATAGTAACTAAAATTGTCACGTATTAGTAACTATTTTACCTTAATTTTTATTCAAAAAATCTATTTTTTTTAACAGTCTTGGTCTTGTAAAAGATACGCGGTGTTGGTCTTGGTCTTGCAAAGTGCAAGACCAAGACCCAAGATACAAATACTTAGAACCAAGATGTGGATTTTCTCCGAGAAAGCTCAACGAAGCAGAAAAGATGACGCTATTTATTGCTTTATTGATGGTATGTTTGCTACTCCTCAGCCTTCGATATACCATCATTCCCTTGCTTTCTTCTCAAACCACAGGAAAATATATCTTTTGAGTTAGTAAGAAGTCTACAATATATATATATCATTATATGCACATCATTATATATTAAATAATATGAATAACAATCATCTGCTAACATTCCAAGTGAGTACTTAAAAAGTTAGAATGCAACTTTGGTTTTCTTATCTAGGATCAGATGATGTGTCTCAAAATGGAGAGAGCTATCAGTGCACAACATGATCCTACTCATATTGATTTCTGTCTTGATTACTTGTGATCAGGAGGATAAGAATGCCCCCTACAAGGAGCAAGTAATTTACCAACTTATACAACAAAATGATAGGTAAAATCTAACTTGAAACCCTATTTTGGGTGAAACTGTCCGAAATATCCCATGAACTCAATTCACTAGACATAGACATGATACCAATCTATGTTTATTAAAGGTTTAGTTTTTTGTAAATAAGTTTGCATAGTACCTGAGCGTAAGCTCCGTAAGTTCCAAACTGGTTGAAGACGAAAGGATTTAGCAGACTCATATTTCCGGCCATCTGCTGCATCCGCCTTAATTGTCTTTCCTTTTCAGTATCAGCGAATTTTACTACCAGCGAGGAGGAAGCGCCCTGAAAAAATGAAAAAAAAAATTAAATATTGTCCACAATTATAAAAAACAATGCAAAAGAAGGTTATTGTAACATTCAATAATTTAAATTCTCCACCAGGCGTCTTAGGATAGAATAATTATCAGACATTCTTTCATTTTCAAAGACTCATAGCTCCGCTCCTATATGTGCTAGAAATCAAGATATGTTATCATTAAACAGAGTAAATGTGACATAATATGTTAGAAAAAGAATTTTCGAATTTGGAATTAAGGCGTCTGAACTACTGTCATTTCTTCTTTGTTGCATTCCTCATTGGCCAGTAGTACAGAAACTAATTTTTAATAAATAAAATTAATTTCAGCAGTTTAAGATTTTTTTTTTCCGCCCAAGCGCACAAAGTAAATCCACTCCATTAAAGACTAAAAGGTGTGTGAAACAGCCAGTGTCCGATTTATTTTTTTGTCTCCGATTGAACGTCTGCAGTGGCTATTTAAATTAAAGAAGTAACATTCGGAAATAGGTTTGAAAATTGAGTTCGAATGATGAAAAATGATAGAATGAAATGGAAAATAATTTTATACTGGGACTAAAGTCCCCTTAAAATAACAGCAGAAGTTCAAAAAATATATACATCAGTCTGGTATGTTGTTATAATACAAATATATAAATAGAATCCCAAGAAAAATACAGTTATCTACAAAAAGATACTAAAAGAAAAAATATATGAAATGGCAATTAACTGTTGGCAAGCAATTATAATTAAATAACCTAAAAAATCTTACAAGCTTGCGGAAGTTTGAATGTAAAGAAGGTGAAGGAATAAGAGTTGTTAGAAGGGATTGGTGGAGTTGGTTTGACGTTCCAGGAGTTCCAAAAGGAGATAGCACGAATGAAGAAGGATTTGCTGAAGAAAGTGGTTTTATGAGAGGGGATATATAAATCTATAGGTTGAGATCTGGTATTAAGGGCGTGGGTAGAGTAAGAAGTTCTAGGATGTAGAGGGAATTTTTGGTTCTGAGGACGTGGGAAAGAAAAATACCAAGTAGAAATTGCCGTCAGAAAGCAGGATAGAGCCACTTCAACTCAAGTGTATAAGCAGGAAACATGGGAACGCCTGGGGACCCCAAAGATGAATTTATGAAGCAGTTCATGATTCTTTTCAGTCTATCCTCTAATCTTGTGGACAGACCTCCATACACTAAGCAACCGTAGTCGAAGTGGAGGAAAACAAGGGATACTACAAGGAGCTGTCTGGTGCTCAAATATAATGAATCCAAATACACCAGAGGGATGGTACATACTCCTCAGCCCGATGGCGATAGTGTTGACCTCAGATTTAAGTATAGTTAGTTTATCCACATTTTTTAAATCTATTTTTCATATAAACTGCAGAACCATCCGAATCCTCTCGTTTCAAACCTTGCTTCCTTCTCGATCCCTGATAACCCTCCGAGGCGTCTGAAAAGAAGATGGACTCGGGATCTTCTAATATAGAACTTTAATTTGAGCTCTACCAATGGGTAGTTTCTCTTCATGTTGTGTATGTCATGTTACCAATTTCACATTTACTTATTGTATTTTCTATGTAATACAGTTGTAAATTCCATTAAAATAATAATAATTAAAAAAATTCATATGAAATTTCATATCTTTAAACATTCTGTTCGTTTAAAACTGCACATTTTATTATTATTTTTTTTGGAGGGATCCTCCCCTTCCTAGCCGTTAAGGCTATGCGGGGTTTTCCCGAGCCAGGGGGTGTGGGGAGGGGATTTAAAAGACGCCTTGGCACCGGGAAGCGAATTGCACCTGAAACGCTATTTTGTTTATTCTTATACTTTCTGATTCAATAATTCGACTGCTATTGAAAATAACAATATTTTGTTTTAATCCTAACCCTCTGAAATTTCTTACGTGATATTTACTAATATATTCATCAACTAAAAGATTATGACATCATTTTTCTATATATGTATACAATTGTAATGTCAGAGGAACAGAAAAAAACAAAATGTTAATTACAATTCAGTGTCGCATCGCTTTCGTCTTTCTTAATCTTGTTCCTGTTGAAAGCGTACAGAGTTAGGTTGAAACTTCGACAATATAATTTACCTGATGGCCTGTTTTCTGATCCCACTACCAACCATCTTTTTATAAGTATATTTTTATTGTGTTACAGATTTATTGTACACAAACTGTGGGCCGTTAGTGTATTATGAAAAACTCATATTAAAAATAATATTGTTATTTATCAACTTTAACAAAAGATAAATGAATAGAAGTAATTAACCGACCAGTGTTAAATATTTGTAAAAATATTTCTTTATTTTAAATAAATCAACCCCTTATAAGAGACATCACTCCCTCTCAAATAAAAGTTCTTTTCACAGCCAATTATATTAAAGCTATAAAAAAAGTTTTTCGGTATCCCTGTTTGTAAGACCCATTCTGGGAAAAAACGCTACATTTGCAAAAATGGGGATAAATTAATGTACCATTAATATCGGAATGGGAATAAATCTAGCAAGCGGAGTGAAAAAAAAATTAAATCCCACTTTTGTGAAGGGAAAGGAAAGAAGATATTGGGCAAAGATCCAAGAGTCTCAATAAGGAGCCAGATTTTTATTTGGATCAGAGAGCAACTATTTCAGACGTCTCTGCTGATTTATGATCACATCTTAAAGATCGTCTGATGTATCAAGTCATCAGTCGGCATTGAACTTTTAGATATGTTTCCAGTATTTTCAATGGAGAAATTCAAAGAATTTCTAAGCTGATTCAGTAGGTGAGTTTTAATTATAGTTGTCTCATACCTGTAACGTTATCCAATAACCAATAAAACTCCTGTTGCTTTGAATATCAAGAGGATTTAATACAAATTTTTAGATTAGATTCCTGAAATCATTAAACTTTTATTTAAATGTCTTTGTTAACTGTTAACTTATACTTTTCTAATCCTATATATTATTTCTAAAAGGTGTTTTTTTTTGTCGGTACGCCATAACTTCGTCAATTCTTCATAAAATCCAATGATTGACCACTCATTTTGAAGATATTCTTCTCCTTCACATGAGAAAAATAGTCCTATCCTCCCGAAATTTCTTGGGAAAAAGTTATGAAGGAAAAGAGACTTTATTCGCGAGTAATTCAAAAAGTATGCGTTTCTTGATTGTACCCATGATAATTAGAAAGATTACTAAATTACCAACAAAACAAAAAACCAATCATAAAATTCGGACAATTATTAACAAAGATACAGTCCATTAGTTTTGGTATACTTAATAATGTCTTCTTGTTTAAAGATATTGGATTTCGGAGTAGAATAGTCTACTACACTTTTTTTCCTGGCTGATATATTAATTTTATTATTTCTTAAAGACCTTCGGTTGTTCTTACATTTTATTTTATTTGATAATTTAGAAAATCCCATGATCGGGGAATTATTTTCCCTTTACTATCTTTCCAATTTAAAAATATTTCCTAGGAAAGCAATTTGAACAAATATTTTGGTCTATTATGTTTAATGGAATATTGTAATCGACCAAGGAAAAAATATTAATTTCTTTCTTACATAATACATACAAACTACTTATTTCCATATAGTTTTGCTATTTTTTTAGTAAACAAAATTTTCAGCGAATTATTCGCACGGGCCAACTGGTCATTAATATTTAATTTTAATGTTTTTTGTAAACTTTTCTTCTTGCATTTTTTAATATTTAAACTGTACTTTTTAACTTTGTTTCTATTAATATTAATTTTTATTAAAAAAACAACGTATTTTAAGCTTGTTTTCTTAAAATCATTAACCTTATTTTAGTTGTCTTTGTTAACTTTTCTTCTTTTAATCCATAACTTTCAATTTTTATAACTTTAATTCAATTATACTATCATATTCATCTGTATCTATTCTCAACTTTCTAAATTTTAAATTGTATTTGTTATCTGTAGTTTTGTTATGTATTTAGTAGTTGATCGAATTGTAATACAGAGCGAAAATTACCCAGATGGTTGAAGAGCCCTAAACATTTATAAATAAATAAAAAAACTGAAAATTTTACTTCATTTACCTAAATTATAATCTTTTGTTCGAAAATAAAATTAAAAATTATTGCTTTAGAAACCAAAAGGGATACTTTGATTAATATATATAAGTGACCAAGACTGGGAAACACTTGGGTTATCATTTAAGGGCTGTGAATCTCCTTAGGCCTTTCCTTACTTCTTCTTACTTCCTTATGAAACCTATTCCTATTAATTCATAAGGTAATTTGATTTCGAAATCGAGAAAAAAAGATGGCCTACAAAAAGATTGGACCGTTTGGCCTATATAACCTCGTTATTTTGATTTCTTTGGAGTTGTAAATGGAGATCTCGCCCAACGGACGAATATTTTTGTAGGCTACATTTTTTCTCGTATGCATCTTGTGGTAAAATTATCTTACGATTTAAGTGTAAATAAGTGTCCAAGAGTTTTTAGTACTTAAATAGAAAAAGTTTGCGGATCTCGAATTTGATAACGCCCCATTTCTGAGAATCTTCGTTGGTAAAAGTGTTGCAGGTTACGATAAAATGAAGTCTTTTGCGAAGTTTTTGGCAAATTTTAATAATTTGATAAAAAGGGGTCTGTACAGCGAACTATTTATAAAATTGAAGAGAAGGATAGTTGGGGTGATCAATCAAATAAGAAGGCAAAAATAAATGATAATATTTATTTTGACATTTGCCGACGTTTCGACCTGAAGTTCAGGCCTTCATCAGGGCTGTCTCCAAAAAGTGTCAACCGAGAAGTCACTTCTTCCTTTCACGGAGAAGTTCAGGTCGAAACGTCGGCAAATGTCAAAATAAATATTATCATTTATTTTTTCCTTCTTATTTGACTGATCACCCCAACTATTCTTCTCTTCATTATTCACGACAGTCAACCATTTACCCACAATTATTTATAAAATTATGTATATTGTAAAGTAAAACGTACTGTTTTAAAGAAGAGTACAAATAAATAAAATAAATAACGAGATCGTTTCTAGACTGTTTATAGATCGATAATAAACCCGTTTCCTGCGATTCTCAATACGTTTTCTTTCTACTTCCTAAACGCAGCATGAGAGGTGACATAACATCGACAGGGTAAATATCTATTGAATCAGTGAGCCCAAGGTACACGGGATCCCGGAACCCCCGCAGCTGGAAATAAGCCTTATTCGGGGGAGGCTTAGGGAAGAGGGGAACAGGTTGTCAACTCCTAAATGGGGCTAAACCTTGTCTTCTCTCTCTTCTCTCCCGCCAGGAATTTCGGTCGAGCCAGCTTCATCGATTGATCTCGAACAGCTGCCGCCGTCAGAACAAGCCTTTGAGGAAAAACTACTCGAGTGGAAGTACGGAGGTACTCTATAAAAGTAGCACAAAATATATATATATAAAAAAAAATAACTTGAACAAACCTGATCAGATCACACAACTGAATTGAGATTGCATCATGATTTGCAAGAATTCATGAGTTCGGTGACGATTGAGTGCAAGTCGCGTGGGCCCTAACATCAAAACCTACGAATCGAATTCAAGTAATAAAATGCTCTAAACATAAAACAATTGAAGGAAAAGCAGAAAATATCATATAGGAACTGGGTTTTTAGAACAAATAATAGCTATACGACGGACAGACGAAATAAAAAAAATAACTCAAGAAAAACCCAAAACATGAGGAAGTCTTTGGAAGAATTAAAGATATCTCAGTTGTGGAAAAAAAATCTTGGATCAGGTTCTTCATACTCCTTAGAAGGATTATAGAGATTAGTAAGTTATTTTTACAAGTCAAATGAATTCCTTTAGTGAATTGATAATGGTTCAATTATTTTTGTTTATTATCTCAACCCTACTGCCGAATTAAAGAATATTTCTTGACAACATATATTTTTTATTTCCCGCATCCTTTCGATAAATGTTATAGAACCTTGTCAACATATGTTGGCAACGAACGCAAACGTTACTTTTGCTGATCTAATGTGTTTTTTTTCCCCAATATTATCGAATGTGATTTAATTATGGATAATATTAAATATATTGAATTGAGTATTGATCAGAAGAGCCAATGTTCCATACATTTAAGCTATTAAAATTAGTTTCTTAGTTTCTAAATCTGTACTCCTAAGGTAAAAAATACCCTATCGCTTTTTGTGTTCTTAATCTAATATTCGTAAAATATTTAAATTCAATATTAAATATATTGAATATTAAATATATATATGAGAGCTACTAAAAGATAACGAAAAAATAATTGGAAAAATTATGAATTTTTTGGAAATTAGCGGAATGTTTTGTTAGCATACCTTCAATGACCATACAAGGTAAAGGCGAAATCAAGCAAATAAACCAATAAATATAATGAACATTTTAGATTTTATTTAATAGCAGGTTTGCTCAGTTGATTTTGATTTTTTTATTGCAGAAAAATATTGTTGTTATATTATGATTATTTCTAATCTCCCCTCTCACTCCCCCCTCCTCACTCTCCTCTCACTCTCTCTCTCTCTCTCTCTCTCTCTATATATATATATATATATATATATATATATATATATATTTTTTTTTTTTTTTTTTTTAGTGGTTCAATTGTTTTATAGAAGTGAACGTGCTTTCTAGATGATTTCCTAACTAAGAAACCAATTCTAATAGCTCAAACTTACGAAAAATTGGCTCCTTGAGCAAACAAAAAAATGCGACAGGGTATTTAACTTATTACCCCCAGAGTACAGATTTAGAAACTAAGAAACTAATTTTAATAGCTCAAAGGTATGAAACATTGACTCTTCTGGACAAATACAAAAATGGACTTGGTGTTCTTAATCTCTGAGGTACAGAAACTAATATTTTATTTTTTTTAAAAGATAAAAGCTTTATATTGCAAGTAAATTAAAACTGGCATAGTTGAGCCAATTGATATAAATATATACTGATTAAAAAAAGAAATCATACTATTAAATAAGATAAAATACCCTCAGAAAAATTTATAAAGAAATAAAAAAAAAATATATGCAAATAATTTTTTTTAAATAAAGCAATAACTGACCCATCGATTGCCTATTTTATTTATATGATATGATTTAATTTTTACTTTCAGCTCTTAAAATAAATGTAGTTGAATAAACGCTGAATAGTTCACTTTCACATGGTTTACTATTTGGAATTTTCTTACAATAATATAGTAGTATAGCTTTTATATTAGCGAAAAAAAAAAATTGGAACAAATTTTAATAATTATACCCGACGTGCTTGAGAATGTTTTCTCCTTACACAAGCCGTGGAAGGACTGTTAAGTTGAAAGAGTTTCAAGAGAGGCGATCTGATCCTAGCTTGAGTATAATTTACGGGTTTGTTTACTCTCTTCGACTTGGATAACAGCCTAGTTGCGTTCACGATCCCAAAATTTATAGCGAAAACTAAACCCCTCCGCAAAATGTTATCTTCACACTTTTAATAAAATATATTATATTTGCTGATGCGATATATCTATGAATATATGCTTCATCATTTTATTAAAAAAATAATATTCAGTCACAAATCCTTTTTTTTTTTGCATTGGATATAGTTATTTGAGGATACCTTAAATGATACCAGTTATATTTATTCCATTATTAAATATACCAGAAATAGGTATATTTAATAAATGCTAACATTTTTATGCCGAATTTTAAACTAATGATAGAAAAAAGAAGCATTTTCTTCTCTTCAGAAAATTCATTAGTACCATTTCCTGGAAAATAATTTTATTACATGTCACTAATTAATTTCAATGAATCGGAACATATACCCAACATGTAGATATATTTATAAAAAAATGAATAAATAAAAAAAGCAATGTTGTATATATTTACAAACTCATAAATATTCATATTTTTTCATTTATTGTAGAAAATAAACTGTTACTAATGTTACAAATTAAACTTTCTAGGCATTATTATTTTATAGATAAATTTCATTAGTCATATTCATATTAAAGCATTTCATTAAAATTTTTGTTTAGTAAACTAAATATTGTATTGTTGTTTTATATTGAACATACATCAGGCTACAAGTCATGATGATGTTAATTGTAGCATTTGATAAGATAATACCATGGGCATATTAGGATATTAAGATTTAAACTTGTATAGCAACAAATATAAACAAAAACATATATGAAAAATTGATAGCTATCGACAGGTTTGTTATAATTATTTCAACATTTTGAAGGAAAATAATTAAGAAAAAAGTAAACCACTTATATGTTTAGTGATAATGGGGTGTAAATGAAAGAAATAAAATCTTTCTTCAGGCTATTTACTTTATCACAACTCCAATATCCAAAATAAGAGGAAAAATACAATTTTCACGTCGTAACCGTAATATAACAATAGGAAATAATTGATCTAAATTGAGTGAAAAAACGCTTCGTTGGACAACACAAAACTATTACAGCTCGTGAGAGATTGCTAATGCACTGACTAATATGAGAAATACTATTGCATAACAATGATAAAGAAAATTAATGATGGACAAAAAATATATTTTAACTAAACATAGTAAGAAAAAAAATTAAAGAATCAAATGTAAGTGGGACTGACAAATCCTTTTCACACAACCTCTTTGTGTATACCTCACACCAGCTGTGTGTACATAACCAGCCATACTCAACTCTTCACTGTACACTCGTAACATATGAAATAATTTACCACCATTTTGAAGGTCTTCTCATTCAGGTGCGAAAGATAAACATGATTTAGGCATAACTAAAAAAGTATATAATTAATGATGCCATATAGAGTTTTAAAGATTTCCCTACGAAACGAAAAAAAAACAATTCAAATTGGACCATTTTTGACAAACATATAGACAATTGTAATTTATACACGTCTTGGTTTATTATTTTGAATGAACCATCGTAATTGATCAAGAAAAAGAAAATTAATTACACTTACTCATAATATGCTTTTTTATTAAAACTTATTTTCATTAATCATTATCATTTTTTCGCTGACTAATATATTATGAGAATTATTCACATGGACATACTAGTATTATTTATGAATGAAATCAGTGTTGATTAAATTATAGGAGATGTAGAAAAGACAGAAGGAAGGTACAGCGGTAAGAAATAAATAAGAACAACAGGTGCTTCCGTGCCAGGGAGAGATATATCAAAGCCCTTGTTTAAATCTAACACCTTGAGGTACACCTGCAGTTCGTGACCCGACCGCTTCATCATTCCAATTCCCTATCCAAAAATGTTTAACAGCCCAACTACCGGTCATTTGTTTATCATTTGCTTCCTCAACTGTAGTCATGATTTAATAAAGTTTTTTCTGAACATTGTATTGGATTTAGACATTTATCTTGTATTTATATTTATCTTATCTTATGTTATGATATTGATACGGAAATGGATTTTTTGACGAGAAGGTGAAACAAGGGAATGGAGCTGCAGGAATGATGTTCTTCTAGGTCAGTAGAGGCTTCCTCAACCGAAAAGAGATTACCAAGAAAACGAAGATGACAATCTTCAGATCAATGTTCTTTCTTATCCTGATTTTTTTCTTCTTAGTCTTGGATACTCACTTCGAGGCACAGCAGCCAAAATCAGACTTTAGACTGCGATACATGCGAAATATGGAAGGAAAGACCAAGCAAGACAGATTACGAGACAGGATTTGCAATACAACGATCCGAGTCAATCCGGGCGTAAAAATCGTCAAACCATAATAGAGGATTTATAAGTTAAGATGATTTGGGCCCATTCTTCATATGGATTGGAGCAGGGTCGTAAGGAAAACCTATGAGACTCGCGTGCAGAGGAGATGATAGAGAGGAATACCTCAGATGTCATAGGAAGAAGATCTGCGAAATGCTGGTCGCAGCATAGGGTTTTAAAGATAAAATCTCAAGTGTTTTCTTTAATTTTTCAGTTGGCTCAATAGACCACCTATATTTTGGTCGCTCAATGTCGTCTTCTTGGGTGTATCACCTATTTTTCGAATTTCATGAAATTTACTGAAATTGTGCTGGTCGATGGCTAGATGGTCCTCTATAAATTTTATAAAAATTACGCACGCGTAAATGTTTTGTCTTCGAAATCCCTATATATTTGAAATGGCTCGGTATATTTGGCTCAAACTTGGAGGTAAGTAGGGAATTAGTAAGAAAAATGTCACTGTATCAAATTTGTGTTACTATTTCCATCCGCTGTTGTCAAAAAACGTATGGGAGTGCATTTTTCTAGATGTGCCTATAATTCGAAAACTATTTGTCTTAAAATCGAGGTCGACTCAGTCAAAACCTTGTCAAATCAAGCAAGTTTTGAAACTATACATTGCTTTGAAGTCAAATCCATTTGGCGGCCATTACACCTGCGGCCATTCTCTCGATTTGAAGACATTTTCACGAATTCTGAGTATTGATATATATGTGATCCCATATTGATTTTTTGAAATTCCGTCGACTTCTTGTGCTTTACTGTGCGTTTTTTCTTGACAATACTATAATTGAAAAATGGCTTCACACGTAGATTTTATTCTTAAACGATAAATCATAGATTCAATTTACGAAATGGTCATTGGTCTACCTCACCAATTATTTTTTGTTTAACTTTATTTATATTTTCAATTTTTTTTTTAATCACGTATGATAAATTTTAGCACCACAATATTTTTATTTTTTAGTATCACATTACTTAATGTAACAGGTCAATTTAAATCCAACTAGAGCGATAGAGAGTACATTAGAAAGATTGAGAGTGTGAAAGCGTGAGGTGGTGGTTGGAAAATATGAAGGGAGGTGTCGGAGGAAACAATCGTCCTCGACTCAACAAACACAATTGTTTCAAAGACACCTTTTGTCGCTCGTTAGTGGCCCCTTTTAATTAACCCCAAACCCTCTTTATTTTTTTTTCCTCTCCTCGAGAAGTTCTTCATTCATTCCGACGGCCTTCTGCCACCTCTTTTCTAATGGAAGTCGAGAGTTAAGGTTTTTTCTTTCTTTTTTTTTTTTACTCTTCTACTCTGCCTTCCACCGCCACAGAACTTTCAGCTCTCCGGGATTTCCGGAGATAAATGAGGTTTCGGTTCACAAACGTACACAAGGCTTTGAGAAGTTAATGCAATGGAAACATGTTATTTTAAATGCCACAAAGAAGTTTTTATATGGATTCGCTTGATGTTTCATTTAATAATGAGACTAGATGGAGGATGCAAAATAAGAAAACAAATAATTAAAGGACAAATAAATTTTAACAATTTTAATTTAATTTAACAATTTAAGCTAAAATAAAATTTTATTGTTAATCAGTTGTGGTGTTTATACTGGAATCTTTATTTTTCTGTTATTTCGGAACTAGAAATTTTTCTCTAGCAACTTTTTGACAAAAGTTAATATAAAAAAAGACTTTTATTTTTTAACTGCTCAAAGAAACGACAAGTTAGAATTCATTTAATATAAAAAGAAGTGCTACCAATGGCTAGTTTCTCTTCACCTAGTATATGTCATATTACTTGTATCATATTTACATGTTGTATTTATCATTTAATACAGTTGTGAATTTCAATAATAAAAAATATATAAATTATAACTCTAATCTGAACTCAATAACTATTTATTTATCATTTAATTTAACTTTTTTTTAAAGAAATTTTAATTTACGATTTTTTTTTTAATTCATCTATTCGGAATTAATATCTCACAAAGATTATTACTTAATATCTCAGTCCTACTGTATCTCAGCATATATACCAAATTTAAAATAAATGAGTAGATGATTCACAGAACAAAAGAAAAAAAAAAAAACAGTTAGTAATTTTTCTGAGAACTTTTTCAATGTCTTGAAATTCACCTGTTTGTATATGATTGCATTTTAAGGAGGTTTATATCTCATTATTATACCTGGTAATACACTTGATTTTCGTGTAATGATTACGCGGTTGGGCTCAATCTTTTTTTGTATTGAACTTATTAACTAAACTTAAAGCTATAATTTAATTTCCAAACAAATTTTGCCAGCGTTGAGGAGATTCAGAAGGTTCAAGTTGATTAAATAAGAGATTTGTTACGTATTTTAATGATTTGAAAAATTTGGTATGTCTTTCAGTAATGAAGTCCTTAACTTTAGATATTTCAAATTTTTGGTGGAGTTTAGACACTTTTTTTCTTCGCATAGTCGTCCCTTTAGCTTTTTTTCTTAATATTACATTTTGAAATGTTTGTAGCAGTTTTTCTGTTGATTTGTCAATCATATAAACAGTGGCGTACCATAACATAGAGTAGGACGTATTATAGTTTTGTAGATTAAAACTTTTAGGAATAGAAAGGTGTGTGGGTGATAAAAGATGACTTAATCTGTATCATTTCTGTCGTGCGGTTTTAATTTTTTCACAAAAGTGGGCCGAAAATCTTAAATTCCTATCAAAGATAACTCCTAGATAAACGATTAGCTTAGAAAGTTTATTTTCGTAGTTCTTGATTTCGAATTTCAATGGTAATTTTTTCTTTCCTTTCTGGTACATAAAACAATTTCCTTAGTTTTATCCGGATTAGCCTCAATGTTAATTTGACTAACTCTATTATCAGTTTTATATTTTACAAAAATTTGAATACAAATGAACGTTTTCTGAGAGAAATGCGTAAATAAATACAGAAAATAAGAGCATAACCTAAGTTAAAAACAAACGTTATAATATAATTTTTTAAGACTGTTAGTAGTCCAGTGTTCCAATATATAAAATGAAACATAATAGACAATCCCAGCGATTATTAATCACAACAATATAGTTTATAAATATATATTCATAAAAAATTACATTGAATTAGTAACTAACAAATGCTAGAATTTAATCAATATTTCTGATATCACCCAGATTGAAAAATAATTGGATGAGAGATCTGCATCTGTTTATTTTTCGCTGACTGTTGGCTAATGTATGGCTTATCGTTTCTAATTAATAATTATTTTAAGACAAATAAAATGATGATAACATTTATTTTATATTCCTGTGAGACGAATAAGTGTGTGTAGTAAGAAATGCAGTATTGATTTTATTTTAATTTCTAACAATTCATAATGAATAAACCGATGGTAGTTAACTCTTTTTAAAATGCCGAAGAGTTATTTTAGGAACGGTTGTTGTTGAGTCAAGGATAACTTATCCTTGGATTTAACTAAGCTACCCTAATCCAGGATTTAAATTTTCCGAGACTAAAGAAGTATTGGCGGTCTCCTTTAACCTCGGAGTAAACTAGTTGGAGGTTAGAGTCTCGTTCGTGATTAACTGATAGGTTAAGGGAAGCTTAGTTTGAGTTCTAGAGTATTGAACTAGGCTTCGGTATTCTAAGGATTATAATTACAGGTGTTTACGGAAGTTGTAGAGGTTAGGTTTAAGTGGGACAAATCGCACCAAGACATGTTTCTAGGTAAGCAAATTTTATTTATTTTTTAAAATTCGTTTTCCGTTTTCGGGAACAGCAACAATAACCTAGATACAAAGACAACACCCGACACCCTCGACCCATTTTACTCAGAGCGTTGGAAGGCTCCCAAGAAGAGGAGGGCTAGCAGAGCTATTTAGATAAGAGGACGAACACTTGTTGTGCCAGCAACAGGCCTAGTCACCTGTTGTTCTCCTTTCTTCACTTCACCCAACAAGTAGCTTATGCCTCTCGGCCCTTGTACCCATTATACTCATCTCACAAATATTTCTTTGTCCGTTTCTACTCTCTTTGATAATAACAGAACCCACCGTTTGTCAATCTGGAGTCGTTTTATCGTTTCAAACACAGGGAAAAACTAAATATTATTTAAAAATAACATTCAATACTCAACACGACGATTTGGGAACAGTTTGATAGCTCTTCTATTAACAGAGTGATCTTCGAGGGGGATTTTCGAAATGAGACAATATATATCTACAGTAGTGGATCCAGGATTTAATTTTGGGAAGAAAAGTTAAATAGTCCTTATAGGCTTATATGTATACAAAAAAAAAAGTTAGAGGAATAATAATGATTGATTTTGTAAACAATTTTTTCTTGACACATGCTTATATTTAGTAGCTGTATGTATGTTATAATTTAAAAAGAGTATATATTGTACTGACGATCTCTCCTCAGGGTAGCAATGCAAGGTTAGAATGTCCCTAAGTAGAATAGAAGTAAAAGTAATAAGAAAAATCTCGTGTGTCCACTCACACGAATTTCCTACCTTTTTCAGAAAAGCATTTATATCTTTACATATGGGCATTAAAAAAAAAAAAAAAAAATTGAATTAGTTTTATTTCCCTGAAAATTGATCAAAGAAAAGATTTGAGTACGATTTAAACTAAAGCAATGTAAACCGGCTTAAGGTAGATCAGTGTAAAGATTTCAATACCCTCTCATATTGCTGATCAAAAACTTTTTGCCATAGCCTAATTTTGTCAAACAATAATTCCAGTTAAAAGTAGCAGAAATAGTGAATCTAGTGTGATTCTCTAATTCGACTCTTTCTGGCACCAGGATATGAACCCGTAATCTTACATTGGAAATTGAATAGCTGTAACTTCGTTAATAGTTGTCTTAATTGAACGATTTTTATATAGTTTTGTAAGGAATTCCATTACCTTTCAAAAAACAGTATTTTTCCAGTCAGACAGACCAATGGCTAAAAATGTGTTTTTCGAACTCAGGGGCTGAAAAGTATTGATCCGTCGAAAACCGCATATCGGAAATTTGACCCGATCGCAATATTTTCCTTACGTAGTATAGTGTGAAAAATTTTGGATGGCATATATGTAATGTTGTAAAAGAGCTCGGTCTGAAGGCTTGAGCCCAAAAGGTTCGAACTTTATAGACTCGGCCGAGACTCCAGTCCTAACAGCTCGGCGGTAAAAGAAACGATTCGATGCTCGAGTACACTGTTTTCTATGTCCGTGTAAATTATTGTGAAATCGTTTGTAAAGGTTTCTTAGTGTTGGTCAACTTTAGGCAGGAGGAAGTCGATATGTAAGATTTTCTCGATCCTTATGAGTCTTCAGATAGAGCCCTGAAGGTGAAAGAACCAAAATCTTTAGAGCTGAGACTTTAAGACTCGACTGTTTTTACAGCACTACATATATGACAATATTTAGGAACAATAAAAATATAATATTCCTGAAGATGCTGTAGAGACCCTAAACAGTGAATATTTAACATTTGAATACAAATAATAAAAACCTTTCTCAAAATCAAATCCTTAATCCACTACTGCTATCTTTGTGAGTGGACCTATTTTTGAAAATAAATGCATATGGGCATTATTATTTTTACAACGGAATGTCGACTAGGATTCGATACGGATGGATTGCTAGCTCGAACCATCTCATGACCAAATAGATCCAGTAAAACACGTAAGTTTTATTTAGAATTTTCCTAGTTACTGGGAAAACATTGCCGAAAGGATTGTGTGAATGTATTCATATATCACTATAATTATTCTCCACGTGAAATATTATTATATCTCTACATAAATAAATAAAAATAAAATAAACATCAGCTCGATAGAAACTTGTCACGACAAAGTCATAGATAATGGATACATTGTATAGGGATTAGCGGTGTATAATTCAAGGGTGAAATTAATTAAGATGTATGACAAAAATGATTTGTTGAGAGTAATTTAAATCAACAGTCTAAAATGTAATGAATGGGTCATTATTTATTGATAAAATTTGTTTCCTGCAAGAGGAAAATTAATGTGTTGTTTGTATCTTTAGTTAAATGCTGCGAGTCTCACAATGATTCCTTATAATAGAGGTCATATTTGGTTCGCAACTAGAAAAGAGATGAGAGAGGCCTGTCCACAAGTTTTATTTTAAACGCCTTATTTTTTACCTTCTAATGTCATATTACAATAAAGTATAGATAACATTACATATATTACATAATGATCAACGATATAATTTCATAATATTTTTGTTGCATATTTTTTTAAAAAGCTTCGGTTGAGATTTAGTGATAAATTTAATATTTGTGGGGTCCTGCAAAAATTCATATAGGGGCCCTTGGTTTCTTTCCACGACCCTGATTATGGCTAGTAAACCTCTTTGTATTGTAATTCGAGTGTTTTTTTTTTATCGCAGATTAATTACTTATTAGTTGTTTTATTATGTATATTAATTAAATAATTATGTACTTCGAAATATTGGGAGGGCAAAACTCGGCCCCTCTCTATTTTAGACTCTTTAGTATGCACCTCTACGATGTAGTTTACATTAAACAGAACACTTTTTGAGTGAGACTCAGGATTTTTATTTCATAAATTTCCAACTTGAACTTGTGTGTGTGTGAGAGAGAGAGAGGGGGAGAGAGAGAGATGTGGGAGAGAGTGAGAGAGAGAGAGTGATGTGGGAGAGACACAAAGACCAGAGCTATTAGCCTCAGTAAAGGGTAGCCGAACTAACAAGGAAGGGCAGGTTGTTTGTTAGTCGCCAGCTTTGCTTTATAACAAACTACAGTTCTCTCAACATCCAGGCAAACTTTTCTAACCTCCCTCTTCCGCTTAGCCACCACCCTCTTCAACTTTTCCATCTCGCTAGCTCGGTCTCCTCCCGAAGAGATAAACCCGAGAACACAAGAGCTAGCTAGATTTAGAAGTATTTTTATCCGATGTATCTCCTCTATGTGTTATACAAAGGGGGATTTCACAACAGCAGGTCAGGGGGAATGGAGAATCTGTTATGGCGTTTAACAAATGAATAGATTCTCAGGGGTAGAAGTATCAAGAGAGATTTATAGGACTGAAAGAGAATTGGAAAATAAAATGCTTTAACTTTCCACAGATAAAGACCAAAAATATTATATTAATAATATCTAGAGAATCTTTACGATACCAAGCACTCACAATGACTCACAGTCAAAATACTTCAGATAGTTCAAAATAGTTCAATTTGTATTACATTAAAAACAAAAATTTATTGTAATCTATAAACATCCTTGTAATATGTTATTTTCTTATGTTCTGTTTCTTGGTATAGGGGTTTTATACATATAGTGGCTTCTAGTGTAGGAAATCTTCACTTTATAGCAGAAATATTTACATGGTATAGTGAATAAACATGGTTCCATAGACATTTTGAAAATAAATTTGAAAAGAAATCGTGTAAAATTTGGACTAAAAAACATTGTTTACTTCGAACACCGTTAGTTAAGATATGGCTAATTTATAACCGCCCCAAAGTTATAAAAACTCCATCACAATCACCAGATCATAATGCGATTGTGGGAAAAATTGGCTGGTAAACCTCTTTGTATTGTAATTCGAGTGTTTTTTTTTATCGAAGATTAATTACTTATTAGTTGTTTTATTATGTATATTAATTAAATAATTATGTACTTCGAAATATTGGGAGGGCAAAACTCGGCCCCTCTGTATTTTAGACTCTTTAGTATGCACCTATACGATGTAGTTTACATTAAACAAAACACTTTTTGAGTGAGACTCAGGATTTTTATTTCATAAATTTCCAACTTGAACTTGTGTGTGTGTGTGTGTGTGTGAGAGAGAGGGAGAGGGAGAGAGAGAGATGTGGGAGAGAGTGAGAGAGAGTATAAATTATAAAACACGAAATTTCCAGCAAACAAGACTTGAACAAATATCTCTTTAAAGAATCACCATTGAGAAGACTGAATGAGCCCGAAATCACCAAACTATTGGTCAGCTCCATTACAAACATATTAAAAGGAGTGGTTTAAAATAATGGCTTGTCTACAAGGTATTGAAATATATTAAAAGTTAACAAGAAGTGAAGGGTATCATTTTGACAGTGAGGTAAAATTATCTAGTTTTTTAAAAATAATTAGTTGAATATTTTAATTTTATAGAGTTTTTTCATATTTAAAATGAGATTATAAATAAATATGTTGAAGAGTATCTTGTTTTATTTGTTTACTGGAACCATTTTCTATTTTTCTACGGAGTATATCTATTTCACCTAGAGTCACTGTACATTATCCTTATAGAACGATTTCTGAAGACTATTCGGTTCTAATATTATCATATAAAACTTATTCCTTGAATAACTATGGCTAAAACATGCATCTTAATATCTAATTATAGGGATGATTCACAATCAACGCAATCTGAGAATGACTGGAAATAATTTTCAAAGCAGCTCAAGTTTTCATAGTGAACACCATAAATTATAGATGTTGGTAATTGCTATTAATATAATAAAAGGTTGCAGTTAATATAATGGAACGTTATTTGAAAAAAATTGGGTTTTTAATTGTACAATATTATCCCCCTCATGGGCAATTGAACAAAATTTAGTCTACCTAGCTAAAAAAGTAATTTCAAAATATCTAAACTAAATATATTTTTAGTAATCACTTCCTATTCAAGAAAACATTTTTTGGTTTTGTGTTGAAAATTAGACCGCAGTATTATGGGACACCCGTTTTTACTTTCACTTACCTATATATGTTATATGTATTAAGGTTAAGTGATTTCATTTTTATTTAATGATCGTGAAAATTTTCGAATCTGAGTTTTCAACGAAAATATACGTTTTGAGGTTCCATGAATTCAAATAACCAAATAAGTCCCACAAAATTGTGTGTGTGTGTGTGTGTGTGTGTGTGTGCTAACAGCCTAGCTTAAAAACAAAAAGTGTGAGATTGCGTATTTAAGATTTTTATAAGCCTGGCATGTTACAGCAACATTTTCATCCAAATTGGAAAACCGGAAGTGGTAATTAAAATCATGGATGTAACACATTTTTACGATTTTTTAAAAGAGGGTCTAACGATTTTGATTAAACTCAGCATATCAGTGTATTATGAAGCATTTTTTATATAAGGAAGGTTTTATTCTTACTGATGTGCTCTAATAAGGCTTAAATGGCTAATATTCAATATTAGCTTCCTTTAAAGTATCTTGAATATTTTTAACTTTAAATGATTAACCATTTCACATTAATCTTTGATATAAAAAAAGTTGAATATAAAATATGAAAGAATTTGATGATTAACTAAAGGAAAAGAAATAAGAGATCGTAACGGATAATAGTTGTAACGGAGGAACCAAAGGGATACGAGCGCATCCGGAAGATTAGAACAGACTTCCATACATAACATGAACTTAATATAATAAGGGCTACGTTAATATTATGTACATAAACATATGAGATTTTCATAAATGCTATCGTCGGTATTATTTAATATTTAATTCTATAGATTACAGCGATATAAAAATTAAAATTTTTATATATAAGGGTAATTAAAGAAATAAAAATACCCACAATGAAATGTAAATAAATATATCGTCTATAATTTTTACTTTCACTTCCCTTTTGTCTGAAAATACTTATTTCTCCTAAGAGGGTGGTAGGTGAAAGTTATGTTATGCGCGCACCATATTTTTTTTTTAATCTCTTGAATCCCAAGTAAGAGTCAAGAATAGTAGCGATGCAGCAAAATATTACCAACAAATTTTAAAAATAATATTGGATACGAACAAAGGACAGACAAAAGATGCACTTGAAATAATGATTAAGACGTAGTAATGGACTGTTGAATGTTTCAATGTGAAAGAGTAATCAGACTTCGCCAAAAAAAAGAAAGAAAAAAAGCTTTCTGTTTCCCCTAGGTAATCACAAGGTGGGGAGGAACATCTCTGTTATTTTTCCATTAACCGCTCTGATAACTTTCTTCTTTTAACTTTATTATTATTAAATAAAGATAAACATCTCCTTCGTTGGAAAAACCTTTGGCATCCTTCAATGTCGCCCTCCCTTCGCAGAATGTTAAGATTTTCTGGCCAATACGGGAGAAAACTAGTGACATAGATGTTTATAAAGATTTTCGTATTCACACAAAATCAAAACGACCCTCCATAAATTCAGATAGATGATTCGACGCTTTTTCATATTTTTGGGTATAATAAAACTTTAATTGGATCATATGATTTTTCGAGTTATGATACGTAAGCGAACTGGAGGTTAACGAAAGGATCATCTTTTTTGAAAATATACGAGCAAGGAAAAGTCGAAAATCATGCAGACATTCTATGAACTAAAAAAACAGAAAATAAATGCCACGCCAGAGCCCTTTTGATCTTCTCGAGTTTTCATCAAATAACGGACAAACAATGACCAGCCATAATTCTTTATGGTGATTTTTTTTTCTAATAACATTTCGAAAATTATGACTTGTTCGACTCGTTTAATATGATTCAAGATTTGAAGAAAGAAGATGAATGGTAAAATATAAGAAGTTGCTCATAAAGATTAAGTTAAATTTCAAAACAATTTTTAATCGATATCTGCTTTCAGATTGTTGAGAAAATGATAAAAACGTCCAAACAACTATATCAAGATAAGCGTTTTATTTCGAAGGAGTTGTATTGTTATATATAAGTATAAATGTTGGGCACACATGTCCGCATCGCGACCGAACAGTATCAGACCATATTTAGTAGTGTTGCCAAAATGCGAGACCAAGACGAGTCTTGGTCTTGCGCACTCAGTCCTAGGCTTGGTCTTGCGCAACAGTCTTCCAGTTACCTATCAGCCTATTACTATAGAGACGTTACTGTATTTTTTACTATACTATAGGGGAAACTATACTAAGCCCGAATGAAAAATTGGAATAGTTAAATCCAAAAGTATATTTCTTATACCAATTCTTTACATATAGTAACTAAAATTGACAAGTATCAGTAACTATTTTGACTAAATTTTTATTTACAAAAACGTAAATAAACACTGGGTGGGTAACACTAGTATTTAGTTTCCTTCTCGAGGATCGTTTTCATTAATAAGGAGGGTACATACGAAGGTGGTGCGGCTCGGATACGGTGCGAGCATGTATGATGCAGGATTAATGGGTGGGGGTGTTTTAAAGTAATGTACTTAATTTGGTTAGCTTTTTTTTTGCCTGAAATATAGAATGGTGTTTGAGTATTCGTTTTAGAATGAGCTTAGTTTTACTATATATAGTCTTTCAGAGACATCCTCCAAATCTAGACATGCCAGCTTTACACAAAGGTTTAATGAGTGGACATAGAAATCACTGACACATACATACAAAAATTAAAAATATAAAAACTGGAAATTCACAGTGTGAATGTGATCTCTGAACACTATTATAAATGCCCTTGAGACAGATTGTAATATTATTCGATAAATAAGTTAAAAAAAAAAAAAATTGATCAGCATGGATACTCAAAGTAATTCAAGGCAAGATTATGAAATATTTAATATTAAAAAAAATCATCTCTTGTCGGTCTTAAATGTAAATCTTGATATTAGGTTTTGCGTTAGTTGATCTTCACTCATGAAACGAAATTCCAGGAAATTCACTAGGATCAAATGTCACATCGTCTGCTATCCCAGGTTCTTACTCACACTACGAAACAAGGTTATTATCTATACCATTTGTGGTTTAGCAAAGTAAAAAGTTAATCTAACATTGTTACAACAAACAAATGCATTATATTTTAAAAGTCAGGTTCATTCGCATTTCACTTTCACTCTCTCTGTTATCCTCTGAATTTCAACGCATTAAAGACAATCACCATTAATACCATTCCAGCATAAGAATATTGTCCTGAGAACTGTTGTTTCATCAATATTACAAAACCTTATTGAAAATTCTGAACATCATATGAGTCGAAGAAAACAACAAAAACATCAAACATCGATCACTACTTCGGAACGTTGTTAGTATAATATAAAGGTTGTCCCATCAGGGATATTTTTATCGCATAAACGTGATTATATAATACATATATATTTTATTTTTGTGCTAGGTATGTATTATATAAATATAATACATACATAGACACATACGGTGAGAGAGACATTTGATGGGTTGAGAGATGTAGGAGGGCTATTTGGGGCTGAGAGGAGGGATGAAAGAGGGCGAGGGGAGCCTTTCTATATGATAAGTTCATTACTATTTCACCGCCGCTGGCACGGCCACCCCTCTTTTTAAAAACCTCTCAGCTCTGACTTCATCTTTCTTACAAAATCCTTCAATATCTAATGTCACCTTCAATCCTCGCAAAATATATTGAGAAAAAGATTTATCACCTGGCTGCATTGTGCCAATCCATCAATAAGGATTTTAGATCATTTGATAACTCAGAGTGGAACGAATTTGATATCGTGCTCGTTGTGTTTGGAAATTAGTTCAACACAACACTTAACTCTGGCCGAAGTCCTTTCTACACAAATATTTCAACACTCACTTCATAACCTGAACATTCAATTACATTTAAAATAAATATTTGGATCAGGGACATTTAGTTCGTCACTTATAAATATGGATTTATTTCTATAATAGAGAGATGTGTGAGGAACACAGTTTCATGATCACTTTACATGAAATACATTTGAAAAATCATTACCATTACTATAAAAAAAATCTGGTGCGAGCAACACACGACTTTCACTTACTGCTCTACTTTGACTAGAAATTATTTTCTGGCAATGCTGGTCTATTATACAATGTTTAAATTGTATTTTAAACGGAGCTAAAGCTTAAAGCTTACAGATAACAAATCGTTAAGACCAGTATAATAACAAAACGTCTATTTATTATATCCATCTGCAATTATAAACCACACAATCTCAGTGTCTGAGCCTTTCAGCTGGACAGAATGACTATCAACATCAAATAACTTCAATATCAACATTTTTGGGTAATTTCATTCTTGCGATTCTAGTTGAAAAAGTTATCTGTACACACAGGGAGGAAGTTGATTCCGGAGTAGATGATTGCAATGTTGAAATATAGAACTGTGAATAGAGGTATAAATTTTGCCACTAGAAACATCACTAAAATTAATAATAAAGAATGTTGAACTTGGAGTTATTCTGTCAACCGAAAGGCTCATAAATGCCTGCACAGGTTTGAAAGTATATCTGAATATTTAACCTATAAATGATTATGGATCATAGGACTTTTATTAGTTATTAAGCTGTTATTTTCTATTGTAACGTTTACAATGGTAATATATATATATATATTCAAACATATACATATTATATTATATTATATATTTGTAATATATATATAGGTACATGACCATAACCAATTTTTAACATACTATAATGAAATCTTTTCCTTTCGAATGTAATACAAGTATTCCGAAATCACTACCTTTCCTAACTCCCTCCAAAAAAAATGGTAAAATATAATAAGTTGGTAACAGAAATTATGTAAATTCTTGAAAAAGTATTTAATCGTTGATTGCTTTCGATTTAGATTGTTGAAGAAATGAAAAAAAATAAATATTTAAACGGTTAGATCAAGATAACAGTTTAAAAAAGAGAGAGAATGGTTTATACAGATTAACTGTCCACATCTACATATATATATATATATATATATATATATATATACCTTAGACTTAACTATACTACTCATTTATATATATATATATATATATATATATATATATATATATATATATATATATATATATATATAAATGAGTCATGTTGTGAAGTCTAAGGTTCATGTGTGCAACATTTTTAAAGTAATGCTCTTTAAATAGTTTTTCTTACGAAATAATACAAGTATTTTCAAATCCGCAGAGATGTTCCCATATGCAGAATACTTGAAAAGTACTTTTAAACACATTTGGACAAAATTCAATTATGGAAATTATATATATATATATATATATATATATATATATATATATATATATATATATATATATTTATATATATACATGTATATTTCAAATAATGACCTGACATTCAAACAGAATAATTAATATTTAGTTAATATACATGAATGAATGAAAATGTGGTTATTATACTTTAAATAAAACAATACAAAGTAATATATATATATATATATATATATATATATATATATATATATATATATATATATATATATATATATACAAGCAATAACACATAGACAATGGAAAATTCCGTCTGTCGAGGTCTGTGTGTAATTAATATTAAATATTCATTACATTTATAACTAAAATAAATGAGTAATATAATATCTACAGTATTAATATCTCTTTCTTTACTGTTTCATTTGTTTAAATAGAGTTTTCAAAAAACAAACATCAATAACTCTTAAATCCAATAAATGAGAAATTTAATTTCAACAATAATAATACTAATATAATATAATCAAATACAATACAACAATAAAACAAACTTTACAATAAACACGATATTGTACCAGTAGTTTACTAACCTATCAATTGAGATCTTCGCAATGTGGCCTGCTGTACATAATTGCTTCCGAGTTTCCAGTTAGAACCCTTTAAGAAATCAAATTATTCTTCCTGAGAACAGGTCTGCTGCCCAAAACATTCCTCTTTTTATCTCTCTGTACATGTGACAAGTCCCCAAAAAGTGAATGATATCCTCTTTTTCTTGAGAGTTACATACCGGACAGTTATCGTTGCTTTCCACCATCCATGGTTTTACGCTTAAATCGAGCTATACACTCCTACATCGAAAAATTGACCCTGTATTCACAATGTCAAAACTATCATTAAGATAGGGTGTAGCAGTGGCCACTGAACATAGTCCTGCGTAAATAGAAATACTCGAATGAAGACATTTATATTTAATATACATATTAAGTAATAATCCGGCAGTCGAATAATCATGCCAAATAAACATCTAGTATACTTTAAAATTTATAATTTATGTACATCTAATAAAGCATTTCTCATTCATTCAAGTAATAAAACAATAGTTTCTTTGCAAAAATCTCGGTTTAGTTGTCCCCACGTCAAGAAGAAAATAACTTTAGTTAAAAAAAAAAATGTTTTTAAGGATCATAATGAAATCCTAGTAAGACTGTCAGTCGGAATGAATGTGTAATACACAATATTTTGGCAATTTTGTTAGACAGTATTGGATATGAGACGCTGTAATACATTCTTAAATGAAATAAAAATTCATAAATTTACTTTTGGACGAGTCATTTGCTCCGCGTCCCCTGAATTCATTTCGGCTGCAATGCATAAATTTTCAATTCTTTTGTCTCCTCGGCTCATTTTTTATTCTCCAAAGGCGTTATATTAATAAATTATTGATGGGAGGGGGGTCCTGTTGCTTCTGGAAGGAGGTGCTGTTCTTCAACGTCGTGTTGGAGTCCCCCCCTTGATCGATTTAAAAATTACTGTCATACTTCAATCACCGAGCCCTCCCCTCCTCTGCTTCAAGTTTATCCAGATTTACATAAACATTAGTCCGTCAGGAAGCCCATACCGGCAAGGTTTAAGTTAGCCGTACAAGAAATATTTTTTTAAATATGAGGATGCAAGAATCAATAAATAGAATAAAATGTAACTTGCAAGTTTAATTAAAACCAGACATAATCTTGCCTTCTATAATGCGTTTCTATGATTTGTAAATTTCAAACGTAAAATATTTATAAACAAATATATATCTTAATGATTAATTATCTCAACTGTCTTTAGCACCGGTTGAGAGAGTAGAGCTGGGATCTCATGGAGTCCTGCTTGATCCTCTATTGTTGGACGGACAAACTTGGCTTAAAGTTCTCTCATTGAAAAACCTCTTGAGAAAGACTAAAATTAGACATTATAATACGGAAGTAAAATCCGTGTTATTGCATGAATATACAGAGGTATATCCACAGACCAAGAAAAATGGGAGAAGAGTACTGGCCAGAAAAGAACAGGCAGCAATACGAACCCAATGAAGACCCAGAGATATCAAAGAGGAAATGAAGGTTGAAGTTTTATGGTCACATGAAGAGGATGGGAAAGGATTGATTGAATAAAAAGATCTATGGAAAATTAATGAAACTTAAGGAGATCAAAGGATACCCTGAAGGAAATTAAAGAAGAAATAAAGAGGCTAGGGTTCAGAGATGAGGACTACCAAGACAGAGAGAAGTTAAGAAATATAGTAGATGGAAAGGAGGTTCTTGTGGCTGATGCAAAAAGAAAGAAAGGAGGTGGTCAGAGGGGGGGGGGGAAGACGATAAGGAAAGTTTGGGAAAAAAAAGAAAGCCAAATCGTTAAATATGCCTGGCACTTAGCTTGCCTATACAGTATTATATAAAAAAATATGTATATCATTTCATAAAAGTCTGTGGAGATGGGTGTCGTATTGAACTTTGTCTGGATGATATGGATCTAAACTGTTGATTGTACCATATTGAAATGCTCCGGATCTACCAATTTTCGAAAAAATTGAAATTTAGAACCAAAAATTTATTTATTTTTTTTGCCTATCGTTGATTAATACCTTTGAGCTACTTAAAACTTCCTGTAGTGTGGGAAATGTTGATCAAGCTACGTGACAACACTGACCGACTGGTTGTTAGAAGATTAGGGATGCTAGACACGCTTTATTGGAATCCGTACACACGGCCTACCGGGGGCTTAAACACCAATCAGTTGAGAGACAGAGAGAGTGAGAGAGAGAGGAGGGAGCGTGCGTGAGAGGGAGCTTTTAGTCAACGGCGAGAGTCACTTAAGAATTAATTACGCTGCGTTGGCATAGAATATTTAACATCCGCATCGATTGGTTATTTCGCTGGGTCTAAAAAGGCAGATGTTTGCTAAGCGGACTAGCTACAAAATGCTTCATATTTAATTAAATATCAGAAAATAAATATATAATTTCCATCGATATTATTACATGCTTATGAGTTACTTATAAAAATATCCCATAGATCAGGTGTGCTACAAGATGTTTTGAAATTATTTTGGTTAAACATTAGCTATTTTTTTATTTTCGTGCATTCTATCAGGATATGTTTTATAGTTTTGATTTCGTATCAATATTCTCATTCCAGTCTCAATAAAATAAAATAGGATGAAACGTTCAAAAATAAAGTAATATTGCATTCAACTACTTTCACCCATATTTCTGCTAGTAATTGGATTTGATGCCGGTACCACAACTTTGGCAAAAAACTGTTCACATTCAATTTTTACGTCCTGGTAATTATCAAAGATCCGATATTTAAAAAAAATTAGCCATTGATCTGAACAAACAATAATTTGATCGTGCAATATCTAGGCTATAATACGTAGGATGTGATATAACGTTTGCTGCAAGCAGTTACGATATTTTTTCCTTTGTCAAATGAGAACGATGTGCAGGGCATTGCCATGCTGCAAAAAGGTCCGGTCCTTTTGACCAACGCGGGGTACTTTGTACTCAAAACTGCATAAAGTCTGTCTAGCTGTTCACAGTAAAGGGTCCACTGCCCGAACATCAGGAACTTGGTAAAATGCAAAAAGCCATATTCACCAAACGGCTCATATTCCTATCATTGAAACGCATAAACCAAAGTGCGGCAGTATTTGGACGGATAACAGACTCTTCTTCCCTGGCCCGAATTTCTTAAGCTGCTTGGGTAATCAAAAATTTTAATATTTAATTCCATGTATGCCTGGTTATAGCGCCTCTGCTGTCTCCACTGGTGCTTAATACTATTAATACGGCTGAGTGAGAGGCGCTGGGATCTCCTAGAGTCCTGCCTTTCCTTCCACGAGTGGGGGGGAAGGCTTGGCTGGGAGATATTGAGTGAATGAATTCTGGAAATATTGCATAAAAGTATATGTGTATTTAAGTTGTTATCTTGATTAGTTTAGTTTCTTATAGTTTATGTAAATTTACTTCTAGTATTATTATTTCGTTGTTTATTTATTTTTATTTATTGTACATAGTGTGAATGAGGTACTCTTTTATCACTATTACTATTGTCCATAAATGCGACAGATTTTAATACATCTCATAGAATATTATTAATTAAATAAACCGAAATAATCTTTCAAACCTACAAGTATGTCCTTCAAGCATTACTTTCAATTGCGAATATTTTTTTTTTTTTTCAAAATATACCTTACCAATTTATCCGGCGACTTACTCATTCATAAGTAATATATTCTATTTTTAAAATATGTTGAATAGGGAGGCTATTAGTATATAGTTAGGGGATATCCAGGTCTGGAGGCATGTTCAATATAGGGTCCCATTGAGGAGGATATAATGCGAAAGAGGTTGAAGAGCAATAGCAGGGCACCAGGAAATACTCCCTGGGCACTCTTTAACGAATTACTTTCCCTGCGCTGAGTAGGCAATTTGTGGCCTTCTAGCAGCCTTCTTGTGGTAAGAAAAGATTTCCTCTCAGGCCAAGAGTTATAGGAAACGGATACTTGGAAACGTTTGCAAGTATATAGCAGTATTGTGCTTTTAATATTTGGTATTTAACCATACATCATATAATATAGTTTCGATATTTTTAAAAGTTTTTCAATGTTTGTAGTTATTAGAATTATTACTGTTACAGATATAATTCAGAATAAACAGAATATATCCCTTTAAACACATCGAATACATTATTAAAAATAGAAAGCTGGCATCCTTCCCGCATCACAGAATTTTGGTATTTAGGAGTATTAATAAATGAAAAAGAAATCCTCGATACAGATATTCCAAGGAAGGAAAAAAATTACCATTGATATCTATTAGCAACAGTCCTATATAATCCCGAAATACGGGCTAAAAACCATTGAAATACCCAAAACTATAAGCCCTTACGATAGATTTTTTAAGAATCTGTGACATCTGAAGGCTACAGCGTATATCAGTAGTATTAGGAAATATATATGCCCGAATTTTGTGACAAAATATTGCAAGAGATATGCTTCAGTGGTGTGGCACCGTAATGAGGATGGTAGATGACATAACACCAAAAAAAGTTTTCTCCCACAAACTGGAGTATAGAAAGAAGAAAGAGCTGGAAGGGAGATGTAAAAAATGGCTGCAAAGAGGAGGAATGTTTTGATATGTGAGTATTGTGAAAGTAAATTATGGAATTCTGAATACAATAATTGCACAAAACTGAAATAAAAACTATATATATTAAGAACAAAAAATTGCTTAAATAACACTGTACAATACGAGGGGAATATGATTCAGTATTTACTAAAGTAAATTGGCAGATTGTCAATGAAATTGACGTTTATGAATATTTAAAGTTTATGTAGTAGTCGGGTGACCTCCTCTCTCGAACAAAACTCAAAGATTATCGGACTTTAACCTCAACATATATGTCATAAATTGTGATATACATGGAACGGAATGTACTTTCCTGGAGCCGTTATGTGTAGCGGACGAAGCTTAAATATTCATGGACATGAATTTTACTAACAATCAACCAATGTGGTTAAGTAGATTTACCGTAGATTAGATAGACATATTTCAGCACTCTTTTTGGTTTTTAAAATTAAATATTTTTTGTTTTTTCAATTATTTATGATTTATATTCATCACTTACGATCACGAACTTACATATGATATGATATGAAACAAAGATAAAAGTATTTTTATTAACAGACATTACACAAACTGTGATACATAAAATGAAAAGGTGTTTCAGGCCAAATGCCGATTTACGCATATCCAATGTATTTGATAATATACCGGAAAATAAAAAATTATTACATAATGGTGTAAGATGGACACATTCTCTAAAATTATTCGCATAATTTTAACGGAGGACACCTAATCACGTTAATTTTAGTGGCTGTGATCAAGCCAATCATCCATTTTTTTTTTTTGTGTGTTTAGCAAAAAAGTTATATTACGAGAAGTCGGCAGTTTGGAATTTTATGCAAAACATTATTTCAAAAATGACATGAGTAATTAATTTATACGGAATGTATAAATCGATAGGCAATATTTTTTGTCAGACAATGTTAAGTAATGTTTGATCCACTATTCTATACGTGGGATAGATTTTGTGTTACTAATTAGTATTTGGTATGACACAAAATGCTTCGGAATAATATTCCATCCCCAAGGATTTCCTGTGATATGATATTTGAGTTTTTGAAACTCAGACTCTAAAGTACACTAATCAAATGAAATGACTGGTGCCATGTATTCGAAATCGATGTTCCAAATAGACCCGGAGTATCAAGACGTAAAATTAGATCAAGAAAACATAAAATTGAAATATCAGGTCCAAGACGAGGAATATAACAATTTGTCAAAGCTTCACTATCTTCTTTATAATTTATGGCAGTAATGAAATAAATATCGGAGCGAAAGAGCTGCAAGGATAAGCGACTGCTTAGATAAGGAATATGGCCGCTGGCGTAGCCGTAAATAATCATTATGAAAATCTACGTCTGGCACCGTTATCGCAGATATGACTACCCGACGTCATTTGCCCTTCTCTCTTCTATCTCTGTCGTAAATTTGAACTTCCAAACATTGTGTTAATACACTCACCAGAGCATTTAACAACATTTGTTCAACAAATATTCAATTTAATAATAAGGAAGGATGAAAAATGGTGCAATGAATTAAAATTAAATTTATTGATTTCAGAGAAACACCGAAGCAGAATTGTTTTCCATCCATAGAGGAAAAATCAAGATTCAAGAAATTTAACGCTTCTTTGATATTAAAAGCTAGTGCCTGTTGAATGAGAGTGCTATAGCCATAGACGTGGAAAAGTTGTAGAGAGATTCAGGACATTGTTCAAGTCCAATAGAAAAAAATATATATAAAAATACTGCTATTGTGAATTTTATTAAAGACTTAACAATTATTTGTTAAATTAAATGGTTCCTTAACAAACCATGGTAATTGATTCAAGCCAGGGAAAAAGGTACTGCTGGGTGCTATCCTTCCCCATGCCTGACATGCCAGTTTCGTTATTTTAATCAGACCATCTGCTGATTGTTAACAGTCGTCGACAGTGCAGATTTATATTAAAACTTAAAAATACCAGAATAGGACGGATAAGCGGGGTTCAGCTATATTTATATTTTTTAACTATTCTTCTCTTCTTTAATGGTCACTATAACGGACAGAAGAAGATATTGCTTAGCGAAATGAGCTCGTGAAGGAGGGCGACTATAGCCCAAGTTTTGGAGGCGGTGATTACAGTAATGCTAGAGGAAGTCGTTCCATGAGGAACCCTAGGAACTGTTTATGGGCGAGGGTTACTGCCTTGTTTTCCCCGAGGGACCGATATAAAGAGGGACCGAGGAGGATTTCAATAGGCGGAAGAAAGGGCTGGATGAATCGCCCGCAGATTAGCTGATGAATTAGCTTGTTTACCATCCGCCCAAAATACAATGGCCCGTCTCCGAGGTCCTCCTTTGCAGAATCATCGTCCGCCACGGGCCCGCTCGTACTCACTCAATCTCACGGGGCTCAAATGAACCGAATTTAACACATCAGTGGAGTCCGCCATTTCGATGAATAATAAAAGAAAAAAAAATATTATGTTTATCATTATTAGAGGAGATCCGTCACTCATTGCTACAATAAGAAAATTAAGGAAAATAAGTAACTATATATAGTTCGGGATGCGGTGAGTGATGAAAAATAAGGAAATCACTCAAAACATTTTCTTCTCTGTTTCTCAACCGATTTTCTTTTGTTTGTTCAGTAGCTGAGTTGACGAGCTTTAGTTTTACAAATAAAAATAATTGGGAAATAGTGTATATATATAAAATTTCTTTGAAAATAGGATTAAAGAAACTAACGATGGATTCAGAATTTTATTCGTGAATGACTCAAAAAGTACACATTTTTCGGTTTATTTGACCTATAAGTATTTGAATGGTTCCTGAATTTTCTAAAAAAGGAAAAAGAAATCACCGAAGTTGAAAAAAATCATGTCCCATATATTTCATTTCATTTTTTTTTCCGGTTTATATCTTTTAGAAGATCTATATTATAACAAATTTATATTGGCATATTGCTATAGTATGAGCACAATTTAGAAATGAAAAAAATTGTACTGACCGAAGTAGCGAGGGTGGGTTCAAACATTGGAGGGTGTTTTGAAAAAATTAATGATGGATTCGAATTTATTTGTGAATTACTTAAAATATACACTAATGTTACCGCACTGTTTCGTATGATAAGTGTAGGTGGAAGTATATGTATGAGTATATAAGAATAGAAATAAAAATCGATTAAAACATGCAAATTTATTTATATTTGCCCGCAAAATTTCGATAAATATTAAGGTCGAATTTTTTCCACTGAGTGAATACTAGTTTACATAAATCAGTTAATATTTAAGGCTTCAACAATATATAGCTACCAGTGAGAAGTGGAGTAATAATACCTAGTAAAGTAAAGAAAAAAAACATTTTTCCATTTTTGTTTTGTTCCTGGCCATAAAACTACTTATTTTAAAATTATGGGGATAAAAAATACTCAGAATTTTCAGTATCTGTATGCTAACGTTTCCGTCAAATCATGTGGATCGTCATTGTGGCTAAAAAAAAAAATACATCAGGAAAAATAAGGTATAGATAGAAGTATATAAATAAAGCAAAATAAAGATATGTAAAGTACACCTAAGATAATGGAAATTATGTATAATTCCTATCCATTTATCTTTCCTTTTAATTAAATCTCTCTATCATACACTTCTATCTATATCTTTTTTTTCTGATGTAATTTTTATTTTTTTAAATTTAAGCTTTTTTTTTTTTTTAAGCTTGGATTGAAACGCCGGATAAAAACGGTAAGGATAAAAAATTATATAAAGACTGTAAATCGCGAGTATTTGTCATCTTCATAATTTTAAATTAACTCTATTTGTTTCTTAGATTAACTTTTAAGTTGCGAAGTTAAGGTTTTAACCTTAGAAAAAAAAATGCAATAAATAGAACGAAAAAGACTTGACAGATATTAACAAATAGCTTATTTTGAATTAAAAGAGATGATGAAAAATATTATAGAGTGCTTAAACATTGGGTATACTAAATATTAGGGAGATTTAGCCTTTTTCTTTCGCAATTAATTAAAACAGTTTGATACCTTCGGAAAAATGAAATAAAACAAATATTTTACTTCAAGCTGATGGTCAGCAATAAATTAATTACATTAGTGAAACGCGGAACATGCTAGCACTCAAATTCCAATCTAATTGTCTTGTAGTTGTATTGCACGTCCTTCGAGGAAAATCATTTTACTGTGAGTGAGGCCTTGTGTATATCAATGGTGGAGAGTCTGGGAAGACTATTTACATGGAATCTGGACTGGCTCTCCTCTATGCAGGGAATATAGATTATGTCCAGAGCGAGTGGTCTATGCGATAGCGAGATTGCATTCCTAGTATTTGAATCTAGCTTCATGATGTAGTTAGGTCTACTCCCTCCCCTCCCCTCGGATATGGTTTTTCATGCAAATAAAGGGAGAGGAAAAGTGAAGGCTTTTAATTTAACTTGAATTTTCTTCTGCAAAGTCGAAAGCATTCGTTTCCCGTTCCCCATTTTACTACTCCATTTTTAACTAGGGTTATATTGAAATTTTGATATACGCATAGTTAGGACATCTTTATCTAATTTTTGATATGTTGTGTGTTCTTTAGTCTAGTTTGCTATTTTTATTGATGAAAAAAATTCATTGACAAACATATCACTTAAATCATAATCTCTCTCTTAAATTATAAATCTCTCTCTCTCTCTCTCTCTCACTCTGTTTCTCTCTCTCTCACTCTGTTTCTCTCTCTCTCTTCTCTCATTTTCTGAAAAACTAAACTTAAAAAAACAAGAGTCAGCCAAGGAATTTTAGCTTCCTCACCGTTAAACTTCAATAGAAATAAACACAATCACAAATAAGATTTTTCTTTTTTACAAGTTTTCAATAAATTTTTACTCTGAGTTCAGAGTAAAAATTTATTGAAAATTACACGAAATCTAAGTAACGTTTGCAATGAACGAAACAATACTGTATAAATTAACTCTTTGTTTGAGTAAAACCTAAAATTTTATATTCCCATAAAAATATTATCATATCCTAACTCTCACTCTATATCATCAGTGCCTTTCAAATTTCACTGCCATTATATTGTTAATAATTATTTATATTAATTGTAATTATTAAATGGAATTCAATGAAATTCATATTAGGAAATTTCTATACTATTCTCCAAATTACCTCCATGTTTGATTCAAACACGCAGTTTTTAAACTATAGGCTTGCCAAATAATACGTTTGCTGATCCGAAAGCGAAATTATTTTTTCTAGAAAAAGTGGAAAGAATTTGATAAAATTCATACCTACTTGATTATCTATTTACCATTCCCTAACTTTGCATCCTAACATGAGCCAAATCGAACATGCGGTTTTAGAGATATAGACGCATCAAGGAAAACAAGTTTGCTCATATATACGAGAAATTAGTGGACAGAATTCAATAAAATTGACATTGCGTTATTTTTTCACCATAATCTACCTTTTATCTCACTTTGAGCCAAATCGAACGAGCCCTTCCTGAAATAATGGCATATTTAAAAAAAAATACGTAATAAGCGGAAGTGCTGGATGGAATTTGATAAAATTGATATGGGACCATTTGGGCACAGATCTGCATAATCCCTGACAAGTTCATGAAAATAGGATGAACGGTACTAGGTGAAATGCTCGTCACATTTGACTAAAGACAGACAGACACCGAACCAAATTTGATCCTTGAATCGTAAATCGCGAGTGGATATTTTCAATTCTGAGCACAAATGTTTTTTTAACCTCTCTCAAGAAAACAATGCTTCCCTACATTTCCTAGTGAGGAAGCAAAACAACGACGTATGCTCAAAACCTCGCTATAGAAGTGAAAACATCAAGGAAGCGGGATTAATAATCGTGTATAAACTATTTGTTAACAATTTTAATGAGTATTTTCGAAAAACTATCAAGTGAAACACAAGATTGAATGGAATATTATTGTTAAGGCTAATTAAAAAAACTGTATATTTACTTCTGCAAATTAGTTTATGAATTCTCCATGGTGTTTAAAGATAAAATTTTGAACAATAGCTCATTACAAAGAGGATGAAATTCAGAAAATTTCTCTCGCGTACAGTATTATGGTCCGATTTTTAATTTCTGAGATATTTTTTTTATGAAAATACAAATGCAAAAATAATTCATTTAGTCGAGGCGACTTTCTTTATTCCTACTTATGAAATTCCAGATTCAAAATGATCGCGAGCTGGCCTCTAAGATTTAAGTTAAGCTTGGAATAAGATATCACAATTTTACCAGAAACACCACACACACAATTTCCTGGTTCAGTTTGAAAATTGATTTCGAATTTTCATCCCAATGAAAGTGACTGGCGAGGCTGTTGATCAAAAACAATGAATATTTCAAAAGGCTAGAGTTTATAAACAAGTGGAGAAATTCTTAGAATAACCAGAAGGAGTGTTTAAACATTCCTCTTCACTACAACCGATAGCTACCAGATCAAAGGATCTCGGAATGTGTTACAAACAATTTGTAAATTGTTAACGGTTCCAAATTGATTCAACGTTATTTTACGTTATTTTAGTAGGTTTTCCTTAAAAACAGTGTCGTCATGAACGATTTTTTCTAGGTTTATATATAAATCTTATGTTATTTTAGGAAGAAATATAATAATGACAATAGATTTATAGAAAAAAAAAAAAAACAGTAGAGTTTTGTTGCTCAAATCTTTTTAAAATTTGATCAACAACATACATAAATTTTATAAACACATAAAAAGGTTTTATGCCTCAAAGCAGGTATAAACCTAAACGACAAAACATTTTTTAAAGTGGGAAGAACAATAATTAACGAAGTGATAAATTACAGGAATAATTAAATGCCCTATTAGCGTGTAAGCTCTCGTCTGGCATGAGGAATTTGCCAACACGTAAATGGCTGGTCGTGGTATCATAAAGAAAACTAAATGAATTCCCTGCGCTTTCGAGAGCTGATTATCTCAGTCAATTTGAGCCCTGTTCTTTAGAAATAGAAATCGCACAGTATTCATGATGAAGTAGAAAAAAGGAAATAAAATGTTTTTCTTTTCTTTTTTATGATATTTTTAATTTATTTACGCTAAACTACAGAAAAAAATCCTTAATTATTCATATAATTTTAAAAATGAACACCAATCTTCTCCAATTTCATCTTGGGCTACTGCTTTTCTGATTAACTGCTTGCAGCATGTTTGTTGAATGTAGATTCTTGCCAACTACTTCGAAATTCATTGTTGTAAAGGGAAGCCTCTAAGCAACAATGAATCCCACAATAGTTAGAAAGCTGTTGCGTTGCTCTCAGCTACGCGAACTATCCTTCTCATCCTCCATAAAGTGATCTTTATTGTTCCTCCTCTTCTGTGCGTAAGTGCTCCGATCCTAAATCGTTCCTAAACCGGATATCGTTCGGGGTATATTCAATCTATTAATATTTCTATCTACTTTGAAGATGTATCAGCATAAGTTCCGCAGGCAGAACTGGATTTATCATAATACTTTACATTCTAAATTTGCTATTCATAGAGATTTTTTTAAAGGATTTTCTAACATTTAAAGAGAAAATAAAGCTCTATTTCCAACTGCAATACAATGGTCTCTCGCAGATAATTGATCATTTATTTAGATTATTGTTGAATCCAGATATTTGAATACAGTCCGTGGTACAGAGACTTTTTTTTTTAACAAATTATTAACATCCAGTTTAAATTTCTTGAATGCCTGAATTTATCGCAATCTAAAACTTTTTTATTTACGGGAATTCTGAAGTTAAGGAATGGACATAATTGAAAAATAGAAAATTTTGAAAGAATACATTTCATTTAAATTTTTAAAAAGATATTAATATAGGTACCAAAAATGACGTAAAATAAATAAAAAATGGATGGGACACATTATTGAATTTTTTATTACCTCAGTTCTTTAAATGTAAATTTCGTTAAAACTTCGACGCATGACTTACCATAAATACATAGTATCAGTTGTTTACATAGTATCATAAATACATAGGTTATGTTAAACGTATTGTAACAAACATCGAATATTTTTTTAATCACATTAACTCAAGAAAATTTTGAATCAAGCTGTCTGCCTACCTTCATAAACTGGTTTGATCAAAAAATAAATAATATTTAATAAGTCAATATTCACGTACCCTTTTCTAAGGCTAAAATAATTATTTCATTTTATTTTTTCGTGAAGGAAGTACCTAATTAAAAATAATAACTCTACCTCCAAATCAATTGACAATTAAATACAATTATGATAATAGAATAGATAAAGTTTAATTTCAAAAAAATATATAGTCTCTATAGAAATACATGGTTATTATACCCAAGTAATAACCTTGGGAAGCTGATAGATGATTAGGAAGCAGAGACAAACCGCAATAACCGAAGCAGCGGTCGATATCAACTGTACCGTCTTAAACATGTGTACTAAACCAGAAATTCAATATATCGTCAGTTTATTGCAAAAAGCCACTTAGTACATTTTTGATATTTAAGAACGTTTTTGTGAATTGCGATCTTATTTTTTGTTGGAAAAACAAAACGAAAAACAGATTAAGTGCACCAAAATAACATAATTCCTTTTACATACCAAATACACTTACAACAAGCGCACACTTTTCTGAATTAATGAAGGTGAAATTCATTAAAGTTATTAGTGATTTAAGATTATGAAATATCAGACTGTTAGCACTTTGCATTATACCGACAATGTATTATAATTTTCTTACGATATTTCTGTAATTATTGTGTCAACATGTGATTAAATTGATTATCATTTATTCTCTCTATTTGCATCAAAATACTCTTTTTACTTTCCTTATTCATTTTTTAGTTTATAGTTATCACCATATTATTTTATATTTTCTGCTTTTTCAGTCTATATTTTAATTATTATCCTATATTTATTTCATTTCTGCTGAATATATTATATCATATTTTTAAATTAACTTAGACATTTAGCTACATAATTTTTTTAAATTTTACTATTTTTACTTTTGAGTTATATTATTTAATATTTTATTTCACAACTTTACTTTATTTTCATTAAATGAGATTTCACTATCCATTATCGCTGCAGTGACCTCCCCACCTTTATAACCCGCCTATTCAATCACTTCTAATCCATTCAGTTCCCAAACAATTGTAAATAGTTGTTACTGTAAATATGTATATAAATTATTAGTTTGTTTTTAAGTATTAATATTTTACGCATCTACGAATTATTACTTTTTTTTTCATTTATTAATGCTATAACTTAACTTAACTTACAATTTTGTTATTACTTCTATTTGTTTAATTTGTTATTCTTTTTTATATATCTCTGAGCTTGTAAAACCCCCAATTCTATTATTATACATTATTCTAAAGGGACTGTAATTATTATCCTCTTGTGTTACAATTTTTTTTTAAATATTTTAAATTGCCCTACATATCATTATATTTCATAAGAGTCAAGAGGCGTGAAGAAAAATAAATAAATAAAAATAATAATAATGTTTCATATATATTATCATGTCATACCGTCAGCGTATACTGCACTTATATATTTCAATATACCTTTACGTAAAGTAATTTTTCATTAGTTATCTCATTACAAAATTCAATATGTCTCATTATTTAATTGCATTTGTTATTATTTACACATAGATATTTAACCTACCATTAGCTTTTTCACACTGTTTTTAATGTTCTACATCTTTGATTATATTGTTTTTTATTGATTGTTATCTTGATTTAATTTAACATGATTAAGCCTTGCGCTGAAACGTCGGTACAGAATAAAATAAGACTCCTTGTTTATATCATCTGCATGTCGCATCTAGCCCTCCCTCTCTTTCCAAATAAATATCCTCAGTAATAACATTTATTAATTAAAGGTAGAAATGCTTTTCTTTTCACCATTTTATTGTTCCTCCAGCGGAGTGACTCCTTGTGATGATCCGTTGGTTTGACAGAGGATGAAGGAAGGAAGGTTGAAGGCAACGGGTTGTTATTTACAGAGCTGCGTGCACTGCCTTGTACAAATAAATCCGGCTCTAATTTAGATCCTTCTCCCCCTTGCTAGAAGAAGAGCCCCTCGCTCCGAAATTGATGGACCTATAGTCTCCTAGTCTTCACACTCATCACTGGGTCGCTACGAACGGTAGGGCTTGCAACCTGAGGAAGATTTTTTATCTCAAGGAGGACTCTGTGCCATTTATTTTAGAATTTTCTAGACAAATGGTGTGGATTGAATTATAAATTTAATTATAAAATCAGAGCACTGAAACCCATGGAATTCCAGCAATATAATGGTTGAAAATTGAACTTATTACAAGTCGTGCATCATAACTCATCGGTTAGTCATTATTTGCCAGTTGGTTTAAGATGTACCATATATATTTTTAGATGAAATATTGACTGGATAATTCGGTATTGGTATTTGAGACAATAAAGGTATTGTTTGGAATCTTCTAACAAACTTATTAATAAACATGCAAACTTAGTTAAATAGCTGTTCCCAGTCTGAAAGCTACATTAATACAAACTAGTACTAGCATATATTATCTTAACAGCATAAATAAATCAAATAATCAACAATCATCGCTCGTCCTATGTATACAATCTCCTCCAATTTAAATCATCTGTCCACTCCCTCTCCACAAGATCTCGGCCTTCTGACCTTTACACCCCTTTCCATAGATCTGCTTCATTTCAACATTCCTTTATTGTCCGCTCCTCCACCTTTTGGAATTCCATCCCACTTAAAATTGGCCATGCACCATTGTTATCCACATTCAAAACCCTCTTATTCCGATTCCTCTTCACAACCCAATCAGACGCTGGTTAATTATGTGTCATGCAACAAGGATAATTTTTTTAATTTATTTTATTTTTTTCATAAACCGCTGTTTTATTTTATTTTTTGTTTATTATTTGTGAATTGGAAAGATTCAGTATCACTTTTGGCATAGCACTGTGAGGTGATGCATAAAAAGTAAGATATATATATATATATATATATCTTTCTGTTGCTTTTTCTTTCTACACATGTAATTTTTTTTCCTTTTCCTTTTGTTATTTTTCCAGTAAAATTGTAAGTATAGTTGAGAAGATTTTAAGTTGTTGTATATATTGTTTAAATCTTTATTAAGTTAGTTTTTTGGGCAGATGTGTATTTTTTTCTTTTGTAACTGTACATTATTGTTATTCTAAGGGAACATCGTCCCAGAATAAAGTTTATTTTCTATTTCTAAATACACTAAAGTAATAAAGATAATGCCTAGAAAATCAGTCAACTCATCATACAATAATATATTAAATTATTTATTTTACTTATATATTGAACTATTTTGCAGCGATATTTATATACTTTTTCCGCTATTAATTTATTTTTATTGTAGTAGTTTAAACAAAAAATATAATGCTCGATACACTATTTTTAGCTCATTATCCTAAATCAGTGAGCAATATTTCAATAATAAACTTGTAAAATTATGACTGAAAACAAGGAATAAGTTTAGCAGATTTTTAGGTATTCTTGAATATAAAAATACAATAGTTTAAAAAAAAAAAACAACAACTCAGAATCAAAGAAATACCACAGGAGGTAACAAGGACTTGAAAATCAAATGTAAAATTGATAAAGTATATAGGGTGAACGCACCAATTATGGACAGGTTGGGCTTTAAATGTGAATAATAAGCTTCCTTGTTGATTTAAAGGTTCCAGTTTTTTCCAGATTGAAGAACAATGCCCTCTATTGACAACTGTATGAACAACATTCCCAATAGAAAATTTTGAAGTGCCTATCATTGTTGTTTCTATAGTGCTCTTCAGATCAGTGTGTTTCATACCTTCCTACTAACAGTTTTTCTAAGAATAAGTTGAACACATACGTTATCATATCTTTATCGTTATCTGTTTAGTGAAATAAAAAATTAGGATTTTTCTGATGTAAAATAATCCATTACTAGTACCGAACCTCTGTACATTAATATAACAATTGAAGTTAGGTGTGTCCATCACTGTTTCCAAAAGGTGTTTTTTAAAATGAAAATCATATCTGCATAAATGACTATACAGAAAAAGTAGAGCCTGGAGATTCTAAATATCCAACGGAGAACTTTATAACTTTAATAATTACGGATACTCAGCCTCCATTGGTAATAGAAGTGATGCGGCTGAGTGAAAGACGCTGGGATCTCCTAGAGTCCTGCATTTCCCTCCACGAGTGTGGAGAAAGGCTTGGCTCGGAGATCTTGAGTGAATGAATATCGTAAATATTGTATACAAGCATGTGTGTATTTGAGTATTTATTTTGTTAGATTAGTTTATTTTTGTTTAGTTTAGGATCTTTTAATTTATATACATTTACTTTTAGTATTATTATATTTCTGTTTATTATTTTTATTTATTATGTATGAATGAGATACTCATTATCACTATTACCATTGTCCATGAATGTGACAGATTGTAATATATCTCAATAATCAAAAAATAATTACGGCAGCATAAGCCTAAAGAGAACAAAATTTCCTTAGCTATTGGTATGCCTAACCTACTCTAATAAGAGCAATATAAATCTTGGAAAACAAAAGAATTTCATTTTTTGTTTGGAATAGGAATATTCAGAGCTTCAGAAATTGATTGATACATGCCGTTTGGGAAAAATGAAAACAAAATTAAAATTAAATTAAATACATATATTGCATTTTCTCACTCAAACTCAAATAGACCTGGCACAGTTGATTTACAGATTTAAACAAGCACGTAAATAACAAAGCTCTTCATACAGATTAACAAAAATACACTCTCATCATTTGCCCAGACATTATTATTATTATTATTATTATTATTATTTATTGAAAAATATTACAATCTGTCTCAAGGACGTTTATAATAGTGTTCAGAGATCGATCACATTCACACTCTATGTACAATAAGTAAAATAAATTATACAGAAAAATAATATATATACAATAAATAGGAATAAAATAACCTTAAAATAAATAAATAAAAAGAAAACATCATACCTATATACAATATTTACAATCTGGCAAGAGAACTCCAAACCAGACTTGTCCCTGCAACTGTGCAGGGAAAAGCATGGCTCAAGGAGATCCCTGCACTTCTCTCTCAACCGCGTCACTGGGGTTGAACCCAGTGGAGATTGAGCAAGAGTGCACTATAGGTAAAAGTCTGCGATAACAACAAATTAGCCTTAATGATATTTTTTTTAATGAATATTTCTCTCGTTGAAAATGACATAGAGAGCTGATACATTGGATGTAAAGGGAAATCAAAAAAGTACAATAATGGGTCAAATCTAATTTTTATAAATACAAATACTTCATTAGGCTCGGTTAAGGGGCACTGTCCTTCAATTCAGAAGAATATTGTTGAAATAAAACAATTTCTTAGTTTGATAACTTTAAAACAAACGGTAGAGAGGCGGAAGTATTTGAGAAAGCCGCCTGGTTGGAAGAGAGAATCACGTATTTACTGGCGGGACGAGGAAGCTGGGAAGGAGGGTTTAAATTGATGTCTTTTAAGGTAAGACTAACTGACTCGGGGGATTTATCTGATGGGCAGACCTAGCTATTCATAGGAGAGCTTCCTTTATTCCCGGAGAGCATCGGAAGGATTTGCACGACAATGAGCCTTTGGAAAGTGCCCTTGCGAGTTGGGATGGCAGTCACGGCGGGACAGATTTTAGCCATTAACACAATAACCCCGTCCCGCCATCTCTCCGTTATTAATTTAATTAACTCTTTCCTTACTTTATAACGACGGATTCCAATTCCTCCCCTCGGGCCTCCCCCCTCCCGCCAAACTGCCTAGGACAACCAACCCCTTCCCCTGTCACCGCTCTAATTTAAATGGGCCGTGACAAAGGAGCTCTGGCGGGAATGGAATTATCCCGCTCGGTGGATGTTTTATTATTTCCTAAATGGCGATAGGTTCGTATTAGCGCAATGTCTGGTAACCAGAACTAGGAGTTACAACTTTTAATCCTCCCTTAGGCTATCTTTAGAAGTAAAAAAACGCTGAAAATTATTTCACAATGGTTGATTATTTCCAAACAATTAAACTCTAAAGTAACATTACCTTCTGAGTTACAAAGAAAAATAAACAAAAGGTGATTCCTATTATTGGACTAAACTTTTTTTTTTTAATCATTAGTAATATGCTAAAAAAAATAGCATTACTTCAGTAACACATTTAAAATTTAAAAACCAAACCTATATAACATTTGGAGTAGAGAGAGAAAAATAAATAAAAAAAACCGGACACCATATCTTTGCTCCTAATTGTGCGATTTTAATATTTTTTTAGGAAATTTCGTAAACTTTTAAAAAACCATATACAATATCCACAAAAAAGTATAAACTTTTCGAGTTATTCGAAATTTAATTTTACCATCCCTCACAACTTTTTTTCTAGCTTCTTTTTGTTGAAGTATATAATATAGATAAATTTAAAGGGCGCCAAGAAAATGACTTTAGCGAAGTTTCATTGAAATATGTACATTCGCTTAGGAGCTACAGTCTATAGCAACGCAGGTTTTTCGGCCGCCATTTTGAAAGTAAAAGGCGAATAGTTATGTCGATGAAGGATGATCATCCCCGGGTGACCTCTGATTTTATAGCAAAATTTGAAAAAAATCGGTCCAGTAGTTTCGGAGAAAATGCCCGTACGGCGGACGGACAAAAAACTTTTTAATCATTTTTCGAATTCTACGCACACTGAAACCTGAAACCTCAAATTTTGAGAGGGAGTTAAGTTTTTAAATTTTTTGGTCGATTACAATGGTTGATTATTGAAAATAATAAACCGAAAAATATGTAAATTTAGTTTAGTTGTGTGTGTATATATATATATATATATATATATATATATATATATATATATATATATATATATATATATATTGAAAGTAAACTTTATTCTGGAACGAGGTCCCTTATGAATAACAGTTATGAAAAAATAAATAAAAACTACTTGTGGCCAAAAATTACGTTATCAATATCAATATTAAAGAATATATACAGTATCTTCAGTAAAAGTATATAAATGTATATATATATATATATATATATATATATATATATATATATATATATAATAAGAAAAATATAAAGTAAAATACAAAGCCATGAGTCCCCAACATACAGATGAATAGTTAACTTGCTAACGTTTCACTAATATTAAACGTTTTACATGATCAGGACAGAAAAACCAAGATCACATATATGCAGAAAGAAACAATAAAAAAGAAAAAAATGAAGATATTAGTTTTGTTTGGAATGGATGTCATGTATAACTTTGAGCTTTTTCTTTTTTTTTGGAATTTATGAATTTTACAATATTAAAAAAAGTTGACAGGGCAAATAAATTTTATTTATTTAGCATGTTCTTGTTGTAGTGTTTTAGTTGTTCATATCCCCCCTCCTGTATTCCTGCTGGTCAGCAGTTCGGTGTAACTCTCCTTTGTTGTGATAATGGAACCTTCTCTTTCCTTCGGTGTGTATTTGGACGGCTTAGCAAAATGTCAAATGAAATAACTTTTCTTTTGTGTTTTGTCTTTTCTTCATGCATATATGTGGTCTTGTTTTTTCTGCTTGATTGTCGAAACGTTGGCAATTTAACTATTCAACTGAATGTTGGAGGCTCATGACTTTGTTTATGTATTTTTTTCATTTATAACATAATCACCTTTATAGTTCATATATATATATGAGTAGACATACCATATGATTTTTATGAAGGTATATAATAACTCAATAGAATTGAAAAAAAAAATGTGGTGTGACATGCACATCACTCACACACTTACCACTCCACTTAAATAATTAAATTTCTACCAAGATAGTACTTTTAAAATTAAATTATAAACACAAATAATTTTAATTAAAAAGGTTATTTGAATTTAAAAATTGAATATGACAGCTGTGAATAAAAAAATAAATAAAAAAAAACGTAAATTTTTTTGCGAAGTTGAAGAAGGAGGAGACTAAAAAGGCGTTGGATGAGAGATCTCCTTTCTTAAACAACCTAAGTAATTGGAACAAGTTAGGGAAGAGGTACTGCTGAGTACTTTCCTTTCTCATGCCTGTCATATCATTACTTCACGTATCGCCATCACATTTGATGATTGTCAACTGTTGACAGGCGCAAATACATTTTTATAGAAAAAAAAAATTATTTAAATCTGTTTTCGGCACTAGAATAATTAAATTAAATACTGCTTAAAATATTTTTAGCGGAATGTACTTCTTCACATCTCAAAAAAGTTTGATAATATATTTTTTTGAAAAATAACAGAACGAAAATCCGCGATGCGTTGTATATTTTTGGTTTGTCAAATTTAAAGATAACTGAAGATGTTGCTTTTAAAATTGGACATCTACATTTCGACCGAAACCAAAAGTTTGATTATGTCTGGTAGCTTCTCAAAACTGTACTGCTTAATGTTCTTTTTTCTCTATTTATTTTTTCCAAAGAATAATGAACAGAAAGTTGTATTCTCCAAGCAAATTTAGAAAAATCTCCAGAATTTAGAAAAATCAGATAAGGATTCGTTATTCAGGTATCGATGTAAGGAGTAAGCATATAAAATATAAGGAAATAATTGGAATATTAATATCAGGTTATTTATTATGAAGAGTGTTTTCTTGGTATCTATGATTGCATGTATGTATCTACACACCATAACGAAGTTATTAGCCGCTCTACAAAAATATTAATTAAAGAGTATTTGGGAATGGTTATAAAATATTTATTAACACGATTAACTTTTAACAAGAACTACAATAGCATGAATACAATAAAATGAACATTCCTGATGGATATACTAACCAGCAAGACATGACTGCCATGATGGATGGTGCCATGCGCCTTCCCTTCAACTGTTAAGGGGGAGAAGCGGTCCTTAGGGATAATTATCCCAGGACACTTTGGTTGATTGCTTCGGTCAATTTTCACCGCAACAGAATTTTTATGTTAATTCTCAGATAATTTTTCCCTTTAAAAGAAATGCTAATTTGAGACAAATCGTTAAATAGCCAACATCATTCTAAACTTTACCAATTAATATAACAACGGTGGAGGTTTCAAAAATAGAAATTTTAAGAAAGAAACATCCAAAATTACGTTGTCATATAATATTGCACATCTTATATAGTAAATAAATAATATTACTAAAATAAGCAAAAAGCTCGAGAAGATACATTATCAATGGAATAATCCACACTAATAAACCCATGAGTCTCTAACATATAAGTGATCAGTTAACTTGTCAAAGTTTCACAGATTCAGAAATCATCAGGGCAGAAAAACTATCATGTATATATGTGTATCTATATATATGCAGAAAAAAGAAAGATATAAAAAAAAAAATTTGCTATTGACATCTCATCAACCAATACAAAAACTTAGTGAAGGAAACAGTAAATTAAGGTTATATAAACAGCTGGTTACCAGGGATATAGAGAAATATAAATTTTTTCTGCATATATCTAATCGTGTTTTTTTCTACCCTGATGATACCTGAAGTGGCGAAACGTTGGCAAGTTAACTGTTAATTTATTTATTTATTTTTTTTTTGTCTTCAATTCTTCATCCACATCTGTCATGATAGTAACAATTAGCAGATTTGTTCTTAGGTAGAAAATGGCCTGATAGGCATGACGAAGAATGTATCCCAGCAGCACCTCTTCCCTGGTCTGTTTACATCCTAAAATGAGCAAAGGAGATCTCTCATCCAGTCATTCAGTCGCCTCCTGATGAGCTTTTCAGCCGTGGCTGTTGATAAGTCCATTGTGATGTCCGTGTAGTTTAAGATGAAATCGGGTCAAGTATGTGCTGGTCAATGGTTGGTTGTCTTAGGTCGGTATGTAAAGTCTTGTTGTTGACATACCAGGGAGCTGTAGTTGTCTTAAATTTTTAGATTGAAAAGATTGTAGTTTTTGTAAGTGAGCCTTTTTTGCTGAACCGTAAATCTGTGAGGCGTATGTCCAAATTGTTAACTTGTATGTTATAGACTCGTAGCTTTATTAGTTTGGATTGTAAATAAATAATAAATTAAGTATAATTTATGTAAGTTGGATTTTTAAATTAAGATGTGAGTTGTTATATTTAAATTGTATGAGGTGTGTTGAACATGCCGATGGCTCTCTTCTTTAAAGATTTAGAACTTTTCCTATAGAATTTTCTAGTTTCAAGAAATTTTAAAGTAAGATGGTTTGTGAAACATAATAACTTAAGAATATCAGAGTTTATAACAATGGAAAAATTGTGTTTCAATGGAAAAAAATTGGCCTCCCTTGATATGTTATTCTATACATACATGGATGTATTGATTTTAGCCAATTAAACAATTAAATGGTTGATTATTTATGTTATAATATTCACATACACTATTTATTTATATTACGGTAATTTAAATATTTCTTATTCACACATAATCCAATTTATATTATATATAACGTATATTCACATATTTAAACAGTCGAATATCAGTTGATACTGCTGGAGTATTGGTTGTTGTTATATTGCTATTTTTGTGTCTTTAATCGTTATTAGCCATAATTTCTAGCCATATATTATAATAATTCTATAAATTGTTTTCAAAATATAGGCATTACTATTATTATATAATATAGCGCATTAAATACAAAACTAAAGTTTATATATAAACAGTAAATAATGTTTTCTAATTGAAAGCATGGTAACAAACACAAATTAAAAATATATAAATAATTTGTAATCCTAATAGTTATTACCGTTCATTTGATTTATAAAACGGCCATTTTGAAAACCATGCATACAATTTCTACAATGAGGTTAAATAGAAAAATATTCTAAAAAACATAAACAGTTAGTTATACGATAAAGTTATCACTCCAGAAAATCGTATAATAATTTCCTCAAAAATCAATCTCAGATTTGATTTTTTTAGGTTTATACATCAACAAACAATAATTACATATATCTATACAATTTATGGGCCATATTTGTAAAATAATATAAAACTGTTATTAATGACTCATTAACAACTTTTATAGATCTGTATGGATCCATTAATTAAATACAGTCATTGAACATTTATTTGAAGTCATTGAATACAGAACTAATCATTTATTATTTTTTTATTTCATCAGCATCTAAATAAAAGATTTTTTTAAAGCACTTGTAAAACGAGGAAAAAAGTTTAAATTTTATTTTGAAAAAAAATAACATTTAATTTCTATATATTTTTTCAGAACTGAAAGTATCCTTCAATATCAACTAATTTGATCAATTAATTCAGAGCATACTATTATTTTTTCTCTTCGTTTGAGATTTAATAGAATTCAACCGCTTGTTTTTCTTCAACTTGAATATCCTAAGAATACATTTGTAAAGAGAAGTTCATTCTGAATCCATTTCGAGCCTTCAAGAGAAATTGAATTAATTTGAATTTCTGATATCAGTCGAAATGAATCTTCAGCCTACTTTAAGTGCTCGGTGGTGTAATTTTGGTTTCAGATCAATTCAGGTGCTGTTGAAAATAATTTGTAATTTTTGAAAAAGGAATTAAACAAGCATAGTTATGTATTTAAAAATCGTTCATTTTAGTTAATTAAAAAAAAATCCTTCAAAGGAATTGAACTGAAACTAAGGCAACTTATATTCCATAATGCTTCGTATTATATTATATGAACAGTAATATAATCTATATTTGTTTATATACATTTTCATTTCAATATAAAAACTCGACATTATTAATTATACAAAGGTGCATTTTTATTTTTATTTTATTGTATTCATACTGATCTTTCAATTACATTTATGATAAATTAAACATTTTGGAAATAATTCAGTCGTTCTTTATGCGCAACATAATTAAAAATTAATAACAATTAAATTTGTAATAGGCAACAACTGTAGAAGATAACATTTTCTTTTCAAAGCAATACTAGATATCCAGTATATATTTAACACGCAAGTCAAACTGCTTTACCTCTTTTATTTTCGTATCTAAAAAACTTAAACTGAAGTAGAAGCAATACGGAATATATATATATATATATATATATATATATATATATATATATATTATATATATATATATATATATATATATATATATATATATATATATATATATATATATAACTAAACAAAAGATTTTAATATCTTGCTAGTATTGCTTCGTCTGTGTAAGTTGCTGTAATAGTTCCAGTAAGAGTGGAACGAGTACTGACTCCTGAGGAACCTCTGGAGAAAGTTCTGAGCCTCTGGTATGCAGAGAAAAATCTGTTAGAAAGAAAGGAATGAAGAATAAGATAATATAGAAGGCTTGAGCGAACTCCAGAAATAATCCTGTTGCATACAATGTCTGCTCTAGTGCCGTTGCAATGTAGTCAGTCACTCAGTGCAATTGATGGATAATTGAATGCAGTAGTCGGAATCCGAATTAATGGTTGGATATTATTTTATTTAGAGTGCTACCATTGGGTAGTTATTTAGAATGCTACCATTGGGTAGTTACTCAGCAAGTGTATTCATGAAATTATATCTATTATGTCCAAATTTACTAAATGTATTTATGTAATACAGTTGTAAATGTCATTAAGAAATAAAAAAAAAATATTATTTTATTGTTTGCCAGTATGCTTATAAGTTTAGTAGTTGTCAGTATGCTTTTGTAGAGAATTCTCTCAAAGATTTTGGAACATATTAGGACCATATAAATGGGTCTGTATAAAGAAGGGGTGTATTTTTACTTGCTTGTTTTGTGGATTATTGTATTGTATCCAAGTTAATAAATAAGTTGTGAAACCCTAACGCTTTCATGTATGATTATATTTAAAGAAAATTTTAATCGACGAAAATTTTTTCACTTTCTTAATAGTATTATAAGAAAAACATAAATATTTACTGTCGGTAATAAATAATTATTACATTATGAATATATTACACAAGATGAATCAATTACTAATACATTACAAGTTACTTTGACAAATGAGAGGTAAAGAAATGGCTTCATAAAAAAGCTAATGACTATGGGAGGGGAGGAGTTGATTTTAACGGAGCTCTGTTTATGGAGGTGGTGGTGAATGGGATGCCAGCTGATATTTACCCAGGGCAAACACAATTTGCTCTAGTGTACCCAGCCCTAATATAAGGGATGGTTGAACACTATCTAATATCTCACTCCCCGACAACTTGCTCTTCCTGTTTACCTATCTCTAGCCCTCTTTTTGTTATCTTCCCTCCTACACTTTGTTAAATGAAGCCCTATTTCATGATTATTGTTGCTATCGGCGGATATTGCAGTGTTCTTTATTGGAAAACAAGAAGAGAAATAACGTCTGTTTATGATCTGTTATGATGTTATTGAGATAATTTGATAGTATTCCATTATCCAAAATTCAAAAATAAAATACTATTCTTGAAATACATTTAAAATATTCTTTATAATAAATAAAATTTTGAATCAATTTTGACAAGACTGAAATAACTATTTTCGGACTAGAAAATTTTCCCTGCAACTTTTTAAGTAAGGTTGCAATGAATTTGTGTTTTTTAAAAAACGTTTATTTAAAAGTTCTATTGAATTTGCCAAAAAATTTGTTCTAAAAAATTACTTTTATTTTCAGATACTTAAACAAACGTTTTGATGCTAGAAAGACTATTGTATGTTTAAAGGTGTAAAATACCCAACGGCATGGGCTGGACTCTGGCGTGGCATGGATTAGCTGAATATCCATTCTCATTCTATCTTTCTTTATCGCTAATTACCTTTGCAATTTAATACTAGTGATGCGGCTGGAAAAGTGGCACTGGGATCTCTGGAGTCCTGCTTTGCTTTCCAGATGTGGGGTGAAAAGCCTGGCTCGGAGATTCCTGGGCGAATGTATATATTGTATATAGGTATGAATGTGTTTAGAAGTTTTTATTTTATTTTGTTTGTTTATTTATTTATTTATTTTTCCTATTGATTTACATTTTTTTATAAGTATTATTTATTTACTTTTTATATTTATAGTTACTTCGTTATTACTTGTATATACTGTATGAATGAGAACTTCTAGCCTTAATACTTATAGCCCTCCAACAGTGGCTGATTGTATTATTATTCAATAAAAAAAAATAAAATAAAAAAAATTACCTTTGCAAATAAAATTATTCGGTACTTTTTTTGTTTTTATTGTGGTAGTCAAAATTCATGAAAGTACCCTATTCAAACATTCATCAGATTACATGCAACGTATATAGGGTGAGAAGTCCATGAATGTGATATAATATGTGGATTTCGTTAGTCGTCCGAAAAATAAATATATATTACAGACAAAATTAAATATTATGTGATGAAAAATATAGATATCGACTGTCAGGTATAATAGCCAACACAGGGAAAATAAATATATTGCGCCACTGGGAACAATGGGTTGAGGTTACGTTATTAGTAAGGTTGTATAGAATGGATGTATGGAGGGAGGGGTGGAGGAGATAGCCGACAGTTAATTATTACTGGATGTAACAGTATCGATGTAAGAGGAGCTATCGATTGTAAGCAGATAGCCAACCTTGCTAATGGGGCCTCTATGTGACAGTAATGTGACTCAAGGGCTAATGATGGGTATTATGGCCGCCACGGGGCAGCTGTCTTTTCAGCCCTGTCAGGGAACCCATTACCTTGTTTCCATCTCCCGTATTTTCGGGTATTCCATGTTCTGTTCCATGTGGCAGCTACGAGCTACATGCTTCGGCTTTATATAACAAAAAAATATCCGAGGCCTGTATCATAACAAAAGGGAACCCAAAATTAATAAGGTTACACGGTTTTTATGTTATGGGTTTTTTTCTGATGGATGAGGTCGCCGTTACGCTACAGGCAGGAATTACAAGCGAATCTCACCCACATAGTTTCATAAAAAAACAGTTCACTGAAAACCCAAAATTCATTAAAAAAATATAATTAATTTTTTTAATTATAAATATTTAAAAAAATTGATAATTTAAAAGAATTTTTGTTTGTCTTTTAATATTAATCTGCACCTGTCTGTTGATAATCAACAGATGTTCTGATTAAAGTAACAAACTGACATGTCAGGCATGGGGAAGGATATCACCCAGTAGTACCTCTTCCCTGGCTTGAATCAATTACCATGTTTTTTTAAGAAAGGAGGTCTCTCATCCAGCGAATTCTTTTATCTTATTGATAGGCATATCAATATAGGCATATCAAGCCATCTCTGATTAGTATGTCCGTGTAAATTATTGTGAAATCGTTTGTAAAGAATCAACAGCAAGCAGGAGCATGTCGATAAGTAAAGTTTTATTTGTCACGTACCAAGGTGCTTCAGTTATAAGTCGTATATTTTGATTAGAAAGTTTGTGTAAGTGTGTCTTTTTAGCTACAGGAATAGATATATATATATATATATATATATATATATATATAAAATAAACATATGATAGGAATAAGTCCATATTGGTTTAAGTGAGTATAGATATGCATTCAGTTCCTGTCTCAGTCCTAGTTTTGAAGATTTGGAAAAATTGAGTAATTTAAGTCGCCTATTGAGTGTCTTCTGTTTCATTTTTACGTGTGGGCCCCATGTCATCCTTCTGCCAAAGGTAAGACCATGGTAGTGTACGGTCCGTCTGTGGAATTTGGTTGTTTTCGATATAAATATGATGGCAGGTATTTCTTCGAAGTGTAAATGTAATGTATTTCGATTTATCGATCAAAATTTCGATATAAAATTTCGATAATTTGTACCAGCCTCGTAATTTATCTAAATGATGTTGTAATGACAGTGAGGTAGGTTCATGTTTTGTGAGAATTGCTGTGTCGTCAGCATAAGTAGCACTCAATGTCTCAATGTTAATAAATATGTCGTATGCACATACGAATGAATGTGTGAGAAATGTTTTTGTTTTACTATTCTTTCAATGTACTTTTTTTTTTCCTTTTAACAAGTTATTTTTCTTTTTCTTTTAATGTATATAATTTTACTTAAATGTTTTCTTCTTATTTTATTTTTTTTCTCAAATTATATTTTAAATTGTATATAAAATGTATGAATGTAAATATAGAGTCATAATACTCAGTTAGATTGTATTATTTTTCAATAAAATATTAAATTTTCTTGACGACAATATATATGTCGTAAGTCAACATAAAATTTATTAACCAAACATTGTTAAATAAAATCATTGCATATGGAACCTATGTAAAATCTAAATTATCACCACGATATGAATGTTGATTGAACTATTTTGTTTTTAATGTTAGTAATAACCACTGAAATGCTAGCTAAACCCTTTAACCATTTGGCGGAGTAAATGCAATGTAATTTAGTAGCAAATGCCTGGAATATGTCGAGGGACCCCAATTAGTAGAAGTATTGTATGGGATTCTCGAAATTCCATTAATAGCTGAATGTATCTAAAGCATGATCAAATTCATCAAATATATATTTGATTTCTATCCTGCTATTGTCATAATATCCAGCACAGAATGGGAGAGGAATACAATGATGGCTAATTAAATTAATTATATTGAAATATATTGGAAATAGTCATTGTTATTCATGTGTATAATAATGTTGCCGACTGCTCTTGTTTCTTTCATTATATATTACAAAATAATATGAAACAAAAAAAAAAAAAAAAAAGGCTGGGTTATAATAATATATATTGCTTAAGCTACCAATGATTGCCACTGACGCAAAGTTATTGTCCGATTTGAAATTAACAATCAAAGATAGAATCAGTTCACAATAGCCGAATTATTGAACATGATACCAGAAAAAAAAAACGTGACGTAGCTTATGACATTAGGAGAAATGAAAAAGCAGACGTATATTCCCATGAAACCCGAATAAAAGGTTTGGAGAAGAAGTCCTTCAAAATCACACCAGGTAAAAGGCAAAAATGAAGTAAGAGAAATCGAGGTTGAAAACGGAAATAAATAATCTTGAGCCGCTTAAGGATCGGCCAAGAACTAGTCCGGCAGATGGGCTATGTTGATGTCCTTTTTGCCAAGCCCTGAAGAAGTTGCTACCACCTACGTATCAGAGGAGGAATTGTCAAGATTCATTTGCTGGGATCCACCGAGAAATAAATATCAACCGACCCATTTGAGAATTGAATCCATAATGTTCAGACTGGAACTTTGTATTCAAAATTTATTATTCATATATGGTGTAGAAATGGTTGACCGAGATATAATATGAGAAGGAGTTAGTCGGGGGGAGGGGAGGGGGGTGCGATCAAATAAATACTAAATTTTTAAAATAGTAAATAGTTTCTAAAATACCAAATTTTTAAAATAGTAATTTAATAGTAAATAGTTTTTAAAATACTTGTGGGTGGGGTGGCCGAATGGGATAACGCGTGTGCACTGCACCGTCGTTGCCTGGCAACCTGATACATGAGATTTGATTAAAAAAATAGTCACGAGTTCGCGTTTCGGTGCTCGGAGGAGTTTTTAAATCCCCGCCCACACTCCCTTGCCCGGGAAAACCTATACGGGGGCCTTAAAGGCTAGGAAGGGGGAGACAGAAAAAAATAAAAGTTTTTAAAATACTAAATTTTACCGAAGATACGGCCAACTATACCGAAAATTAAACAGAAAATCTAAACTTTCCATTGAAAAAAAGTTACACGTCTACAAAACAATATTGAAACCTACTTGGACTTACGGACTAGAACTGTGTGGAACAGGAAAATTTTCTAACATCAAGCGCATCCAATCCTTCCAGTCAATAGTCGATGCTCCATTCTACGTATATAGTTAGCAAGGAAAATGTTCATTAATCCATCTTCTTTGTAATGAGCTATTATTCAAAATTATATCTTAAAGCGGTGTAATGTTGAAAGGGCGAAAAGTGAAAACATAGTGTCGAAAACCAAACGATAACGAGTTTTATGGAAGTTATGGATTAAAATATCTCAGAAACTATAAATCGGACCTGCATTCTGTAAGCGAGGGAAATGTTCAGGATTTCATACTCTCTTCAATGAGCTATTATTAAAAAGTGTATCTTAATTCGATGCCGCGTTAGAAAAGCGAATAGGAAAAAAAATATTTTCGCAAACCAAATGATAACGATTTTTATGGAAGATCTGGATTAAAATATCTCATAAACCCAGTAGTACCTCTTTCCTGGCTTGAATCAATTACCATGTTTTTTTAAGAAAGGAGGTCTGTCATCCAGCCAATTCTTTTATCTTATTGATAGGCATGTCAGCTGAAGCCATCTCTGATTAGTATGTCCGTGTAAATTATTGTGAAATCGTTCGTAAAGAATCAACAGCAAGCAGGAGCAAGTCGATAAATAAAGTTTTATTTGTCACGTACCAAGGTGCTTCAGTTATAAGTCGTATATTTTGATTGGAAAGTTTGTGTAAGTGTGTCTTTTTAGCTATAGGAAATAAACATCTGATATGAATAAGTCCATATTGGTTTAAGTGAGTATAGATATGCATTCAGTTCCTGTCTCAGTCCTAGTTTTGAAAATTTGAAAAAATTGAGTAATTTAAGTCGCCTATTGAGTTTAAGAGATCTGGATTAAAATATCTCAGAAACTAAAAATAGGACCTCCATTTAGTTAGCAAGGAAAATGTTCCTTATTCCATCTTCTTTGTAATGAGCTATTATTCAAAATTATATCTTAAAGCGATGCCGTGTTGGAGAGACGAAAAGGGAAAAAATACTGTCGAAAACCAAACGATAACGAGTTTTATGGAAGATATGGATTAAAGTATCTTAGAAACTAGAAATCAGACCTGCATTCTGTAAGCAAGGGAAATATTCAGGATTTCATTTTTTCTTCAATGAACTATTATTCAAAAGTGTATCTTAATTCGATGCCGTGTTAGAAAAGAGAAAAGGAAAAAAAGAATAGTTTTGAAAACCAAATGATAACGATTTTTATGGAAGATATGGATTACAATATCTCAGAAACTAAAAATCGGACCTGCATACTGTAAATGAGGGAATTGTTCAGCATTTCATATTCCTTATAATGAGTTATCATTTATAATTTATATTTTTTTATTATTAATTTTGCCTTATTGTTGATGTTTTCACTTCTATTTTGAAATACTTTAAATGAAAAGCAATGGAAGCTTCAACACTTTATTTGACAATGCTCGATGATTCCAAGTTTAGACTAAGGAAAATTAGCAAGTAGTTATAGTTAAGGACTTTTAAGAAATTACCAAGTTAAATATATTAGTATTCATCAGACGAAGCTCGGCGAAAAGGACAATGGCTCCCTCCTTTTTGGGGCCGAGTGGCGCCCAATTAGGACCTAACGGTCTAAGGGGATCCCGATCCTCCCCCCCCCCCTTTGGTCCGCCGGCCCTCGGCTCTAACAAGGCCAAAAAATAATAACGAAAGGAGGACAAATTAAATCCGAGGCCAAGCAGGTGAAAAGCAATTAAAATTAAATGCTAAGACAAAGGAAATCGGGGCGTAACGACGTTAGGCGCTCCCCTGCCCCCGCCAAACTTAAGTTGGTTAACCCAAGAAGAGCGACTTTTGAAACAGGCTTAATTTAAGGTGGAATTTAATATAAGTCTCATCAAGGTCCTCGAGCTTCCTTGTCATCCTTCCGGGGAGCTCTGTCCCTCTCTCCGGTCTGCGAATAACTCCGGGTCCCAGCCTTCTAGTCTCGCAGGTATTCGCTGGAAGACAAGAGTTCGCTCTACTTATAACGAACATTCTATAATCTTAAAAAAAAAAAAAAACACAAGTAAATACTATAAAACATCTGCTATTCTCGATCTAGTTTTAAACAATTAAGAAAGGGTATTAATGGTTTTCAAAATTTATTATTCATATATGGTGTAGAGATGGTTGACCGTGATGATATGTGAAGGAGTTAGTCGGGGGGTGCGATCAAATAAATACTAAATTTATAGTAAATAGTTTTTAAAATACTAAATTTTACCGACGATACGGCCAACTATACCGACTACTAAACAGAAAATCTACTAAACTTTCCATTGAAAAAAAGTTACAGATCTACAAGACAATACTAAACCTACTTGGATTTACGGACTAGAATTGTGGGGAACAGCAAAATTTGCTAACATCAAGTGCATCCAATCCTTCCAGTCAAAAGTCCTTCGGACAATAGCCGATACTCTTTTCTATGTAACCAACAAAACCCTACATCATGACCTCAACCTTATCTCAGGAAAATTCTCCAAATTTCACCAGAACTTTACGTACCATCCAAATCCCCTTGCACAATTCCTATCAAGCACCACCCATCCCTATAATCCTCCAAGAAGGTTGAAACGGCAGTGGCCTCGCGACCTTTTGTAGATTGTATATATTGGAGTTCTGGTAATGGCCAGATTCTCCACTCAAGACATGAGTGTATATGGCTAAAGTGCTCTCGATCAATCTCCGCTGGCTTTAGTACCAGTGATGCGGTTGAGAGAGTAGTCCAGGGTTCTCCTGGAATTCCCTCGCCTGATTGTAAATAGTGTATATAGGTATGCATGTGTTTTTTGCTTAGTTTTAATTTTCTTATTTTTAGGTGATTTTATTTTATATAATTTTATATATAGGGTCTTAGTCTGACATAATAATAAAAATACATAAAAATGTGTTTGAGAAGTTCAAGTCCATATAGGCTTTAGTAAATAAATGCAGGTGTTCAGTTTATGTCTTAATTTTAATTTTGAGCATCTTGAAAGAAGTAAGAATAGTAGTCTTAGTCTGAGGTTTAACATTTTTCATTTTTTGTTGATATGTGGACCCTACGTCATTCTTCTGTCGAATGTCAGTCCAAGGTATTGTATCCGATCTATTTACCGAATTTCAGCAATGTAAAGATAAATAGGAGGTGATGTTTCACGTCTGGGTAAAAGTAATGTGGTGTGATTTGTATTTGAGTCTAATTTTCCAACGTTTGCACCAATCGTTTAGTTTTGTTAGACGATGTTGTAACGATGACTTTAAAATTGTCCACAAATTGTTGTTAATTTGTTCTGAGAATGGTGATAAATATACTCAAGAATAGGAAACAGGATGAAGGAAGTTAGTAAATGCCTATAAAGATCTTTTACTGAAATCTGTTGTGTCCTTTCAGGTAACTAGCCCTAGACCATCGCCAGTTGGCACATTTTAAATGGGGATAACATTAATATTATTATTATAAATGTTTTAAGGATTGAGTGAATGTGGGTAAAATATGGTAAACCGGTATCATCCGCAATGCTGTATGTAGTTGAAAAATTAAAGATAAAACAACATAATAGAGTAATAACAAAGAATAAAGATTGACAGGAAAATGTTGACGTGTTCTGATGTAGGAAAAAAAACCTTTCAAACAAACATGATTATATATGTCATGATTTTGATAAGAAGCGGATGATTCTTGTAGTAAATTTGGGAAATGGCTTTTTAGGCATAAGGAAGGATATCCAGCAGCATCTCTCCCTTCTCTTTAAATATCAATCCGCAACAATCATGATTGTGATAATCATCAGGTTTTTGAATTGAATGACGGGCATTAAAAGCCTGAGGAAGGATAGCAACCACCAGCACCTCGGTGGCTCTTCCTGGCCATTGTTTAATTCAGGATAGGAGATCACTCATCCAGCTTCTTTTTAGCCCCCTTCTGTCAAATGTGGCCATCTCGTTTATAAGTCTATTGTGTCCGTGTTATTTAATATTAATTTAATATATAAGATATATATATATATATATATATGTCTTGGGTGATAGTTGGCTGTCGTAAGTCGGTATGACTCGGTACTACAATAAAGACAAAAACTTATTTCATTAGTTTCATTTTATCGATTATTACTATTTTTTTTTTATGGTTTATATACAAAAACCACATCTAGCTTTAGTGAATATAACAAATAATATCAAGTTCATGAGCGAACGTCTGTATAATATTCGGCTAGCAGAGGTCGTTCGAATATTCACTTGCCCGACAAAGAGAACTTCATCTTGCACTCCGATTGGGTTACTTACTGTTGGATAATGAGTTAATTGTATTACTTAACATTCAGTGCATTTTTGATCAGTTGCTGAATTGTAGATTGAGTTATCTGGATCCGTGCTTGCTTGCTTCAAATTTTAAATAAAAAAATCATGCGAGAGTAAGTTTATTTAGAAGAGAGATTTTTGCCTCTTGCCTTTTGTGATAGTGAGAAAGGGGTCTTGGAAAGCGCTGTGATTAAAGGAAGACTGCGCCTCCCCCCCCCAACCTCCTTATTGACAGTAGAGCTCTCTTTATTCTATGCAAATTAGCTGCCCCCCTCGGAGACCCTCCGACCCCCCCTCTTACTCGGCCAACAGCATGCAGATCTCTTCTCTTTAACCTACACCGGAATTATGGTTTAATACGCTAAAGTCACAACAGCCCTCCAAGATAAAGCGGTGTCTCTTTGCCTCCTAATGAAACGTATATATTATATCCCTAACCACTTTGCATAATCTTCCTTTTGAAATAATTGACTTCAAACGGTTTTACAAGTCGTAAAATAAATCTCATAATCCCTTTGCCTGTGTTGTATTAATTGCCAAGGAGAGGGGGCTCTTTAAATATCATTTCTCGCTGGGCTTTATATTTCAATTTAATAAACCAGGACCTTTGGAAGGACTGCTTTTATCCAATTACGGGAATACCTGTTTCGGGAACGATTTCAATTTTTTTTATTTTTGTCAATTTAAATCTATATTATTTACAACTTGAAAAGCATAAAACGCAGGATATATACAATTAAATACCTGGCATTACTATGAAAATACAAAAAAATATTTTATTAGCCAACCACAATAAAAAGATAACTTTTCGTTTATAACATCTAAAGCCAGAAACTAGTGAAACACGCTTTTTTTATAGAGGAACCTTTTTTTTATCATTAGATGTCGCGGCAAGGTTAGGCAGTGATAATATAAGCCGCAATAATAGTTTATGTTTTCCTGTTGCTATTTTTATAATAAGTAAATACAGAGCCATATATACATATTATACATAATTCTATCGATTTACAAATTTTTGGGCCATTTGGGCAGACTTATCACAGATATACGGTATCGCCAAAAATACCTATATACAAAAACTTTAAACCTTCCAATCAACATAATTACCACTCATAACAAAAGTACTTTGGTACGTGACTAAAAAAAAACTGTAATTACTGACCTCCACCCTCCAACAGTTGACAAGCATATAGCGACCTCTACCAATGATTTTATACAAATTTAAACGGACAGAATAGTTTAATATGAAATGGCTAAAATTGAGGAGAGAACTAAAAATGCGCTGGGTGAGAGATCCCCTTCCTTAAACAACCTAAGATATTAAATTAAACCAGAGAAAAGATGATATTACAGAGTTATTATAGAGAAAATCAGCTCTTTCTATGAATCTGGTGAATCACTTTCAGCAAAAAAGAAATCACGTAACGTTGCGCCTTCAATGTATGTAAACATCATACCGCACTACCTTACGGAATTGCGTAACTATTGGCAACCCTAAATGAAGGAGATATTATATTAAATCTCCAGATTGTTAAAAAAAATCTATTATTTCCTGTGTTGTCATCTAATTTCCTGATTGTTATCATGCTGAAGTTTACTGGTATAAATAAATATTTAAATACAGAAAGTATATATAAATATATATAAGCTATATAATAAAAATAATATTATTATTTACTGTATTATCATCTTATTTCGTTATTGTTAACATCCTACAGTTAACAGGCGCAAATAAGTATATACCTTTTAGACAATTTTATCTTCTAAGAGTTGTATAGTTAAATATTGAAAATTTTATTTTTATGGATCTTCACATTTCAGAATTATGGGGGAAAAAATGAAAGATTTTAGCTAATTTAATTATATGAAAAAATATTTTACATTCGACGGCAGATTCGAAACTGCATTAGCCCAATTAGGCGTGACACATTACCGGAGGACGAACACAAAAACACATTAAAGCCGTGCTAATGGCGGAGGTGGGGGGAGGGGAGGGGGAGAGGAGAGGCAAATGTAGCAAGCGGATGTTGGGGTGGGGGGTGCCCTGGATCCAATAAACGGAAGTGACAAGTGTCGCGGGACATCAATCGGCCCTCGCAGGACAATATGATATTTTGCATGTCCCAGGGGCATTATGGGCCATAAACTCTCCTCCTGATATCCTCTTACTTCTCTTATAGTCCAGGACCATTATATTAACCCATAAACTTTTATTACAAGAATTCATACTTAAACGTATAAATATATTATTTTTTAATATTTATTTGGTTGGCAATGTTACATCCCGTCCTTAACAGAAAATCAAGCCTAAAACCAGGAACAACCATCCTGACTTGCAAGACAACATTTAGGCCACTAATGACGTACGGTTGTGAAGTGTGAGGAGCAGCTTTCTGTTCGAAATGAAAAAAAAAAAAATTACAAATCTTCCAAAAAAGATCTGCTGAGAATTTCAGCAGACGCCCCTTGGTTTCTAAGATATAGTCAATTTCATCGTAGTATTCAAATATCCTATCGTATCCAATCCTTACAATCCAAAATCCTCCGTAAAATCCTTAATCCTCCATACTTTGTCACAAATAAAACCATTTATAAAGACCTTAATGTACCATATGTCGCTGATTTAGCTCGAGCCAGATATCTATCCTTTCATGATAAACTTCAGTCCCATCCAAATCCGCTTGTTTCCACTCTTGCTTCTTTCTCGATTCCTGATAATCCTCCTAGGCGTCTGAAAAGGAGATGGCCTCGTGATCTTCTTACTTAAAATTATTTAGAGAGTGCTACCACTGGGTAGTAACTCTTCAAGCCTGTACATGCCATTATTTATATTTGCGCATATTTACTTGTTGTATTTGTATACAGTTGTAAATTTCATTAAATAAAGAAAAAAAAAAAAGTATTCAAATATAAATGAAAAGCGAATTCATTAAAAAATGCATTTCCAATTAACATTCCCAGTTACTGGCAATTAAATATATTAAAGGTAATGAACGCTTTCACCACAAGATCTCCGATATCATCCCATACACTAAAACCCAGACTTTCTAATGTGAACTGTATTTTTATTTCTATTTTTTAGAAGTTATATTCATTTTACTATGTTTCAAATTTTTTTAAATTTTATTTCTTTTTTAAATCATCTTCTGTTTTTATTATTTTCTTAAGCTTTATTTAGTGTATTATTGATCATTTATTTTGCAAACCTAACTAGTCCATAGTTGTAAACAACATGTATCTTTAGGGGTCTCTTAAGTATCCCACTTTATCAACGGTAATATATTTATTCTTATAATAATATATAGCGCCTCTGCTCAGTCTCCACTGGTCCTTAATACCAGTGATGCGACTGAGTTAGAGGCGCTGGGATCTCCTAGAGCCCTGCTTTCCTTCCACGAGTGGGGGAGGGGGAAAGGCTTGGCTCGGAGATCTTGAGTGAATGAATTGTGTAAATATTGTATAGAAGCATGTGTGTATTTAAGTAGTTATTTTGATTAGTTTGTTTTAGTTTATATATATTTACTTTTATTTATTTATTTTTATTTGATCTACATAATGTGAATGAGCTACTCTTTATAACTATTACTATTGTCCTTAGATTTGACAGATTGTAACACACACACACACACACATATATATATATATATATATATATATATATATATATATATATATATAAATATATATTTATATATATATAAATATACATATATAAAATAAAAACAATTTATGGTTCATTAAGATATAAACATTATATAAAAGTATTCATTTGTTTGCTTTTAAACCTAAAGGGTTGAACAGTAGATTGTTTCAAGTAGCCATGAAGTGGACACCATATGATCTGAAAAGAAAGGACCCCTCTTTTCAGATCATATGGTGGATTGCAATATGCATGTATGTTTCGATTTCGAATTTTGCTAAATTGGATCTAAAAAGAATTTCCTACAAATCCAACTCAATAATTTTGAAAAAAAAAACAAAACAGTGAAACTATATATTTTTTCCTTTCATTGTAATCATGTAAGAGGACTATACTTTTTTTCATAAATTTAACAGATTCCATTAAAAAATTCTATTAATACTTAAAGAGTACTAGATGAAAATCCCTTTCGTGCATTATTTAGCTTATGATGAAGAGAACAATAAATTTCAAAGTTCAATAACCCACTGGCAAGAAGTAATATGATCCAAAACATCTCAGATTTAGATTTGTAGCGAAAAAAGATTAGCGATTCCAGTGCAAAATAGAATAATTAAATGGATAAAATGTATTTTTTCTGCAGCCTTACGCCTTGGAGCTATCATACCTTGAAAATCAATTCTTTTATACAAATATTTAGATATTTTTTACTTTTAATATTTTAGTTTTTTTGCTTTAATTATGATCCTAAGAAATGTTTGAATATATGTTAAATATATATCTGATATGAATCAGCAAATATCGGAGAATAAGTTTCCGTTTGATCGATAGCCGTTTAATAAAATTTTTATTTCATCCGCTGTTTCTTTTAAAAAATACCAAATATCAGTGGAAATAAAAAGAAAATCTACTTGGTACCACATTTTAAGGCTTGAATATTTTATTCCTCGAGTCCATCTGTTTGTTCTATTTCGTCCATAACTTTTTTATTCCCTCGTAATCCTTGTAACATAACGCTAGGCAGTGACAGAAACGAGTAAAGAAACCGCAGAGCTGTGCAGAACCGCGAATTTAGGAAAGTGTGAAGGTGATCCGTATCAAATGGCAGCCATAACGGGGAGGCCCTGCCCGCCATATGCCACCCTTCAGCCCCGCCATAAGCATTTTATCCGGCCCCCCGCCCCGCTCTCCTGGTATTCAATAGGGCCCGATTTTATTGGGGACCGTATAAACAAATAGCTCTGCCCTTCCCGGTGTCTTTTATGCCGATGCCGGGGCGCAGGGATTCCTGAGGCTCTCCTCGTCGGGCGGGGAATTTTTACCACCCTCGGGTCCTCCGGGGATTGGCTTTTTAAAATGTCCCTGAAAAGCGTCGTTACTTTCGATCCTTGGAGGACACCCTCTCATAAAGAGGGAAAACTTTTTTTATTGTAAGGGCGACCCGATCATTGGTTGGTTGGTTGGTTGTTTGTCATCGGCTTTATCGTCCGGAGTTCAGACATCAATGTGCCCCCTCCTCGTCAAAAGTGTGCTTTGCACAAGATGGCTTCATTTGGTAAGGTTTAAGATTTTTTTGACGTAACCCCATTGGCATTATGCCCTCATGGCTTATTACTCCATGATGGTTGTTACACAAAGCAGATGAAACATTAGTCTTATTTAATATTTATTCATTGCATGATGAAAAACAATAAAATCGAAGTAGTCAAAATACGACAATTTTTAAGTATAGCTATGAAATCCAGAAGATGGTCAGAGTACGATCAAGATTACACATAACATTTTATGATTAACATCCTCAATGCTCCTTACTTTGTCACAAATAAAATAATCCATAATGATCTTAATGTTCCATATGTTTCCGATTTGGCCCAATCCCGATACCTATCCTTCCATAATAAACTTCATAACCATCCGAATCCTCTCGTTTCTAACCTTGCTTCATCTTCGATTGGTGATAACCCTCCGAGGCGTCTGAGTAGAAGATGGTCTCGTGATCTCCTTATGTAGACATATTATCAGAGTCCTACCTGTAGGTAGTTTCTCACCAAGCGTTTTCAAGTGATTATATTCCTTTGTACACATTTACTTGATGTATTTATATTGTAATACAGTTGTAAATATCTTAAATAAATAGTTTTAAAAAAATTTAATGATAATAGTATTTTAAATATATCTGAAAGAAATTGACATTAAGGTGGATGAACATAGATAGGTTAACATAGATGAGAATGGTAAAAAGCACCGACAAGTTCTTGAAGTGATAGTGATAAACATGAGACTATTTGAAGAATAATTTTTTATATTTGAAAAATAAAATGTATTCAGTCTTACTATTACACATAATAATTTATAAATACGTCAAACGTCTTCGTTTGAAAAACGTTAAAATATGATATTATGGACTAATTTGATTTACGTTCTATAACGTATCAGTAATTATATTTCAATATATTATGCATGTTAAGTTAAATAAAAAAACTTATGTACACATTAAACTAACTAAAAATTTGCTGATTTTATAAATACATAATGCAGTTCTTATATAGTAATATATACGTGTCTCAGTACTTTCATTGGAAAAAAATATATATAAAATGTTGAAATCAAAATAAGTTATATTTATCCACCTAGTTATGACACTTTGATGGCTGTTTGATTATTACAAATTACAGCTTTCATTTATTCAACGATGATTAATTTCAATACCACAAGAACAAATATCACCTTTAGGAATTATTTCTATGCAACTAGTAAGTTATGACCGATGGGGCTATTCTTCCAACATAACATAAAAATCTGGAATGAAACGATTTCTAATAACGAAAAAAAATACCAATCACATTAAATATATCATTTGAATAAAATGATATGAAGATATTAATAATTTATAATATATATTAATAATTTATACTCACGGGCATAGTCTGACTCCCGTGCAAGCTATTGATGGCTGCTTGGGCCTCTAAATGCGAACTAAATTTAACAAACGCACAACCTGAAACAAAAACAAATTCACAGTAAGTAATTAAGAGCTATTTAAAAAACTAAAAAAAAATAAATAAATTTTATTCTAAAACAAAGAGGTAACTTCCAGTTTAACAAATCCTTTAAAAATATTCGTGTCTTGTTTTACAGTAAAACGAATAATACTACGTTTCACTTCTAAAAATTATCTTCCGACATACAGTATATTTTAAAAATATATTTTCAAACTGTAATAAATCTCGAAACAAGTTGGAGGGTATGTTAAGAAGAAGATACTATACTGAAAACTAATTGGTGAAAGATAGTTGAAAAAACTAATAGCCCGTGGTACAGCAGATCCTTTTCTATCAAATTATTAACATCCGCCTAAAATTTCGGAAGGGACTTCATGTAATCGTAACCTACATTTCTTTTTGTCTACAAGTTTTCTCATTAAAATAATAAATTTAATGAAGTTCAAAAGGCTCATAAATACTCATTTACTTTCCACTTTGATTCTAAGATAATTCGATCATAAAATCGAAAATAAAAGGTGGTCTACAAAAATATTAGGCCGTTAGTAAATGTCGTTATTTTGACATGCTGGGGGACCTCCGTCATGCCAAACCAAATTTTGTATGCCACCTTTTTTTTCTCGTATATTTTTCTCTTAATTATCTTAGGATTCAAGTGGAAAGCAAATGGGCTGTTTATGAGTTTTTACTACTTAATTAAATAGAAAAAGTTTGACGATTTCCAGATTGAAAACGATTCAATTCCGAGAATTTACGTAAGTTTTAGTTTACGATGCTATGAAACTATTCTCGAAGTTTTGGGCGGATATTAATAATTTGATAAAAAGGGTTCAGTACGATGGACTATAAATAAAAAGGATATAAGAACTCTTGAGTTCTTGTCTCGTCTTCCATACGATAGCCCTGAGGATTATCAACATGTTTGAGTCGAAACGTCTGCTAATCAAATAAAAATATCGAATGAAATTCCTGACAATTATTTTCATCCTTATAATTGATCACTTGACTAATTATCCATCATAATTGTGAAGGAATGCACTAAATGCAATGTGGTATATATTTATTTATACCATAGCCCATGCCTGTTTCGCTATGTTAATAAGAAAACATTTTGAAATCCGGGATCCTTTCCCAAAACTGGAGGCTCAATACAACAACGTCAAGGATAAACAATAACATTTCCTGTACCAATCAATCGTTTTATAATGTTATTTACAATCTATGATTTTCATCTGGCGCCGGTCACGACACCCCCAAAGAGGACAAGACCCCGCCGTAATATCCTAGAGTAAGGGGCTACAAAAAAGTAGAAGAAGTAGAGCGAAGACATCCAGGGGCAGTGTCAACATTAATAGCGAGCCCCCCTCGACAATTATAGTCCCTCAACTCTATTTACTACGGGGGCGGTTATGAGCTCCCAGGCACAATTTATGCTCCTAAGTCCTAACCAACTCCCGCCAAATTAAGACTTTTTCATATCCCTTCAACATTTTTCGGCTTTTCACAGACCCCTCTTCTTTTTTCACACTACCTCCTTTTCATTTAACTCGGGTCTTTTTACGTTTTCTTCAGGAAATGGAAGGGGAATTAATAAGTCCAGTGCAGATATAACCTTGTGAGCCGGATAACAAATTGGACTTGCACCGTGTTCATAACTACAGCTTTAGAAAGAAGCTCTTTGAAACGAATTTTGTAAAATTGAGTAAAAAGTATTAAAACTGTTATCGTTTAAAATAATTTTAAGAAGCAATGTTAGTCCCGAGTTGACATCACAATATTTAAATTTCTGATTCCTGGAAATAGTCTTACGTAAATTAGGAAATAAAAGATCATAAGAATAAATACTAATCGAAAGATAACAGTTTGTTGAAAGAGAAAAATTAATAAATTAAACGCTTTAACAGGTTGGTATAAAATTAATTGTTTGTTGAAGGTGTTCAAAATTTTTTTCGGAAATATTCAAATTGGAAAAACCATAACATTAAAATGTGTCTTTGAGAATGCAATTGATAAAATTAGTTAGGAATTTTATTATTGAGCAGTATAAAATAATCTGTTACAATATGGACATTGGTTACAATGGGAAAAGAGTATGTTAACATCATATTGACAGAAAATATAAATAAATAAACTAAAACAAAAGTAACAACTGTATAACAATCAAAACTTATATACAATAAATAGAAATAAAATAAACTTCAAGATAAGTCAAGAAATATAATACACAAACACACCTATGTACACTATTAAAGATTTTATTGTTTTATTTAAGTTCGACCATTGATTAAGAAGCGAATGTTATGTTCAAAGAATAGTAAATATGGCTGAAATTCTGATTTAAATATTAAACGACACGGACACAAAACTAAATTAATAAACGACGTGGCTATAGCTGAAATGCTCAAAAGGAGGTGGATGAGAGATCTCTTTTAATGATTTAAAGAAGAAAATATATGTAACAGTTAAATTAGCCAATGTTTTTTGTCAACCTGAGAAATTAAGTAGTGAAAATAAACAGGAGAATAGGTGATCTCCAAATTCGATGTTACTGTATCCATTAGAAAGCTGAATTATTGCTCTTCAAAGCCGTATTAATGATTTTTTTATTTAATGCATACATGAGGAATAAATAAACAAACACTCCTTATAGGTTGTAATTTTTAATCTCCATTTGTAAATTACAGGTCTTGTTAATGTAATTTTCTGTAGTTTATATGGCATTAAATTCCTGCTAAATTTCTTGTAGATAGCTAAAGTCGTATTGAAAAAAAATCATATGTTTTTAGAACCCAAACATTAAGCCTGAAAACATAGCCGAGCTTACAACCGTTGCCATACCGTTGATCATCATTGATGTTAAAATTTCCTGAATGAAATTTGGTAAACCAATTTTGACAAGTGCATTTGGTTAAGGTATCATTCCCATAAATACAGCAAATTTGTCTATGAGCTTCTGCACCTATTTTATAATAATACAAAAAAATGATGAATCATATTTTTTTCCATATTCACAGTTCAATACCAAACACAATACTGAGCTAGTTACAACAAGAGTTAACAGATTTAGTTGTTGACATATTGTTTATTAACAATCCACTTTCATGAAAACACACATAAAATAAACAGAAAAGCCGAAAAGACTTATTTGCCAACCCAATATTTATCGGTTTGTCCGGGTAAAATTTCATTCTGGGAGTTAATATATCAGGATTTTACTTATTTGCCTCAATCTCATTCTCCATTTTGAATTTGAAAACTTAAAATTTTACAATTAAATAAATCTACTCTTATCAGTGTTAAATAGTCATACACAGCTGAGACCTAGTCATGAGGTCAAATGAAACGAAAACTAGAACATCAAGAGGCAAAAGAAGTTTAATTTCATTAAGGTTTTAGCGGAGATGGTTACTGCAGTTAGTTCAGAACTACTTTTGTTCTTCTCTGGCTTAGTTTAATTCTTCGATTGGGCTCTAACTCCCATCATTCCACTTTTTTTTTAATCTACATAAAATACTTTTATTTCTGTTAATACCCCAATAACTAAAATACTTCGTTGGGAATGGGGGCAAACTTCAGAGGTAGGAAATGACTCGGAAAATCCACTTTAAACAATGGCTTCAACGGGCCATCGACTCAATTACGATTGGATCAGTTGGGTTGCTTTTTTTTTTTTTTTTTTTTGCTTTTTCTTTTTTTTTCAATGAACAGAGAGATATCTTGGAGGCAGTAACGATGACAGAGGCTGTGAAGATAAAGAGGGCGAATCGCGTCGATGAAAACTGAGAATTTCCGTTATGCGGAATATTGCCTCCGTTATTAATACTAAAACAGGCAATCGTATAAAAGCTAAATTACTCTCGGGGCTACTAAACTCATTATGCCCGTTTCCCATCGACGGAGAAATCAGAGTAATATGGCGAGACGAAGGGAAGAGTGAAGAAAATGGAGGAAATATAAGTGGCAATATTTTGAGAGAGTTTTTCTTCCCCTCGCAGGGCTCTTTCCCACTTCCCTCCCTGAGCCCTTAATGGGGTGTAATCCTCTTTTAGGCTCAGCTCTACCTTCCTAGCAAAATAAATTAGTTGTGAGCCCCAGGTAGGAGGCCAAACGAGCAGGGATTGCTTTACTTTGTTCGCCCTCAATAGCAAGTACAAAAACACGGGACAATGGTATCCATGTCCTAAATAAATAAAAAAGTCCCCTGTTTCTAGTTTGTTGCGTGTAATGCGTGTTAGGCTAATTAGGAGTTGTAAGGCTCTTGTTTTCATGATTTTAAATCAGGAATATCATACTTGCATTATCAACCTTCCCAATAATGACGATATTAATCGATAAGCTTATTCAAGATACCATATTGCTTTCTTGAATCCAGTATTGAGCACAGAGAACATCGTTAAAAAAATGCTATTTGGTAGAATAAGAGTCTCGGATGGTTCATAATGCGGCAGGGAAGAAGCCATGATGGAAGATAATGTTAAGGCGTCATATCCTTAACAACCTCGAGTCAAGTGATGATTCTTGACCTCCCAATTCTGGTTGGAAGTGATATGTGATATACCGCTATGCAAGTGATGACCAGGTGAGAGAAAAAAAAGAAGTAACAGTAGGCTTATGATGCGCTATAGTCTAACATTTGGTGAAGTAAACATAAACATTTTATGGAAACACATAACGAAGAAATATAAATTCAAGCGATATGGTATTGGTTTTTATTCATCATAATTCTCAAAATATACTTTTTTAATATACAATTAGAAAACATTTAAAAAATAACGTTTATGTCTGCAGATACGCAACTCGCTAAAACTAAATATTGACATGAAACAATACATTCTAAAAAAAAAAAAAAACGTTTAGGGATGCAGTGGTAAAAGTAACAGGCTTTTTTAAATTTTTTTTTGAATTGTTTCAATTCATATCTACTTCACCAACTGTGCAATAGTTTTCAACAAATAGGAAAGTTTTTAAAATATAATTATTGTTCAACTTGTTTCACTGATACATTCATTTATAACGAAGTAAGTTCTTAGCGTACAATTTCTTGGCGTCGTGGATGCAACGCAATCTTCCTGGGTGGGAATACGAGAGAAAATTAAAAATGAGTTCTATGGATCTAGGGACTCTGTTCAAAGAGAGAAGATGAAAGATGGTTCTGTGTTTGTTGGCACAAAGGATCATGTCTAACTAGACCTATGAGGTCTGGTCTAACTAGATGTGAGGTCTGGCCCAGTAGAATCAGTCAGGCATATAACACTCACCAATATTTGTTTAGAAAGCAGTAGCCATTTCCTCGAGAGGAAAATCAAAATCATCCATAACCTAACTTTACCAAGATTTCCACGAAAAATCTAGAAGTATTCGGAATTAAATTCAATACTAACAATTATCACAAATGGCACACAGCCCTGGCACACATCCCGACTAATAAAGTCCTTTGTCTTTATTTTTTTTTTTTATATTTTGCTTATAATAAAATATTCTAATTTAACTTTAGATATCCATAAAATTCCTCTCGTATCCATTCCTTACAATCCAAAATCTTTTGTAAAATCCTCAATGCTCAAAATCCTCAATTACTTTGTCACAAATAAAATAATCCATAATGACCTTAATGTTCCATATGTTTCCGATTTGACACAATCCAGATACCTATCCTTCCATAATAAACTTCATAACCATCCGAATCCTCTCGTTTCTATCGCTTCCTCTCCTCGATGGCCTCGTGATCTCCTTATATAGACATATTATTAGAGTGCGCCCTGTGGGTAGTTTCTCAAAAAGCGTTTTCAAGTGATTATATTATTCTGTACACATTTATTTGATGTGTTTATATTGTAATACAGTTGTAAATATCTTGAATAAATAGTTAAAACAAAAACAAAAAAACATTAGATATTAAAGTGTAAATGTACTCTCTGAACACTATTATAAATGTCCTTAATTGGGACAGATTGTAATTTTTCTGAATAAATAAATTTTTAAAAAACTTTAGATATGACCGTTTACTCTCATTTTGATTTAAAACCAGGATTTAGGTCTTATTCACCCCAACAACGGAATCAGGGAAACCTTCATGCGCACATTTACTGTTGCAATTTTAAACTCTCATTTTATTTAAGTGATAGAAGTATGGAGTTATGAAAAACTGTAGAAACTATTGAGGGGATTACATGCTTTAATTTTCTCTGAATTTGAGTATGTAAATCTACACCTAGACTCTTCTTACGAGGAACTTGACCAAGCCACAAATTCATTTATCTATCTACAAAGGAAACGGCATTTTGTAGTTGGAGGAGAAGAGAAGGCGGCTAAATGAAATAGGGAGGGAGATGGAAATAAATTAGTAGGAGGGGGAGGGAGGGGAATGAGCCCTAGGTGACAGAATCAAAGGAACCATTGTGCGACAGTAACAAGTTCAACAAAGGAGCTATTGTAGTCCGGCGTTCGGATTGATCTGACTTCATAAATCACTTTTCTCCCTCACTTCTCCTTCCAAACTTTTTCACCTGTAACCACTTTCCGACAATTCTCCCCGGTTCTTTCTTTAACCCCCTTCCTCTTGACAACTCTGTACAAACAGTCCGTATTGACTCTCTTACTTTCCAACTCACACATCGCTTGGGGCCTTGTGTAGGAGGGTGGAGAGGAGACCAGATGGCTTGCTTCACTGTCGGCGAATCCGAAAGAGGGATTTTGAAATATAAACAATTCCACAAAGAAAATTGTTTAAGGCATTTGTGATTTTTCATGTTAAAAATCTCTAATATGAATTATTGGATCTGCAGTTATTTGTACAAGCAGGTATATATTGCTGAGTTCAAATTATTCGATTTTTTTTTGTTCAACTTTTAACCCGCTTACTGTTACAGGACGAGTAACAGGCATACATATAATTATTTTTTTTAAAAAACTTGTTTATGTTAAAAAGTTGAAGTTGAATGCGGAAAAGACGAAGGCAATCTTAATTGGCTCCAATCACCTCCTTAAAACCGTTTCACATATTCCAACTCTTTTCCTACATGATAATCACATCAAATTTTATCCCTCTATCAAAAACCTTGGAATAACCTTTGATCAAACGCTTTCCTGGAAAAACCATGTATCCAATATCTCTCGCCGTACCATTTTCACCTTAAAACGCCAAAACTACTTCCGTCACTTATTTCCCCTTAAAACCCGTAGGCCCCTGGACACTTCCTTAATTTTTCCTTACTTTGACTATTGCTGCACGGTATATAGGAGCATCTCTGAGAATCTCGAGGCGAAACTAAAACGCTTGATAAATTGCTTTGTGCGATTCATCTTCGGGATTCCAAGGGACGCCTCTGTTTCCCGTTATTATCTAGAGTTGGCCCTACTGTCGTAAGTATTTCCTGACATCCTTCCTCTTTCAAGTCATCCGATCCCACCGACCTTCATACATCTCCGAGCTCCTTAAATTCAAATCCTCTGTTCGCTCCCGCAATACTCGTTCCAGATCTTCTGATTTATACATAAGGGCCTACCGAACCGCTGCTTTCGACAGAACGTTCATTATCCGATCCTCATCCCTATGGAACTCCATCCATTCCCACATCCGTCAATCCAATATCCTTCCTACCTTTAAGTCCCGCCTGTTCAATCATTTCTTATCCATCCAGTTCTCATAAAATTGTAAATAGATACCACTGTAAATATGTATATAAATTCATAGATTGTTCTTCATTATTTTTACTTTATTTTCAATTTCTTATTATCAACTTCTTTAAGTTAGAAGTGCGGGCTGACGCATTGCATAAAACACTCGTTGCCTTGACAACCTGATAATAAACCCAATGATTACGAGTTACCCAAAGCTAGGTGCCCGGTGGGACTTTTAACACAGCACAACTCCCAGCTCCGAGAAAAACTCCGTGTAGCTTATAAAGGTAAGGAAGAGGTGATAATGTAAGACATAATAAAAAGAAAAGACATGAAGTATATATAGATTACGTATTGCGTCTTCATATTTTGAGCTGAAATTTTTCACTTATCCCGAAACTTCCTTTCTGATAATAAACTGTTGAAATGATACAGTAGATATCTGAGATTTTATTAAAATATAATTTATAATGAACTTGATATCCCTATTTGTGCTTTTAATTACTAAGATAAGTGTAAATTTAATGCATAAATTATGATGTTTAAAATGATTTCATTTAATATATAATTAAAATAATAAATCTCTGCTACATAAGACTAATCGATGCTTTGATTTATGTGGTAGTTACTTGGACCAATTTTATGTAAAACTATGGTTTATTACTTGGGCTTGTGCTTTCCCCAGCTGACTCCCGAGATCAACCCCTAGGGAAGCCCCTAAGCCACTAAACCCACCCCTCTCGGGAATAACATCCCTTTGAATTAAATTAGAATACATTTAGGCAGCTTCACGTTACATGCATAGTTACATCATATTGCTTTATTTCGGATTTGCTATTTAATTTAGATTTGAAGACTGAATAGAAATGCTGACTGGCAGAAAGAGTATATGTGAGAGAGAGAATAAAAAGAAAACCTCAGAGGAGGGCAGATAAGCATATTATTTTGTGATAAAATAATGATATCATATTTGTTGCAGTCATCGATGAGTTAAGAATATATTGGTTTACCCTTAGTAATGAACTACACTGAAAATTATTATGGAAGCTGATTAAGTTATCTAAGCTAGTGACTGAAAAAAAACTGTCTATATTATGAAATTTATGAGAACGTGTGGAGAGCTACAGTGATCCTGGTAGAAAAAGAGAATGCCGAGGAAAAGAAAACTAGGAAAAGGCATTAAACTACTTGTTAGTGTCGTAAATAATGCCAATGCTATTGATGCAGTCTGTACAGGGGTGTAGAGCCTACGGATAGAGGGAGGCTGCTGTGTTCAATTGAATATAAATTACGTCAACCTAACAAAAACGTTAAATTATATATACTTTTATGGTGAGCCTAATTTATATTCAAGCACCAGATATTGAGGTCTTATACCAAGATATTGAGGTCGAAGTGGTTGTATCACTTGCTTGGTAAAATAAGAATGACAAAGAGTATACGAAAACTGTCTAATGAATTAAAGCATAGAAGAAGATCCAAATGTAGATGTTGCAACAACTTACTGGAGGATATCCGATAACTGAAAATATGTTAAGTTACTTGGTAAGAAGGAAACCGATAAGATTTGGTAATTGCGCAGGCCATGGTGTAATAGTGAAGAGTAGACTTACTACAAAAGAAGGCGAAAGTAAAGACAAAAGAAAAACATTTAAAAAATGCAGCATGAATAACATTAATGCAAGTGATACGACACTTTGTGTAGCTTTTATAAACGAGTATACATACTTGAAAAAATAAAATATGTATTTATATCTGGTAAGTGTAATGCTCAGACTTATCTATGCATCAAATCGGTAATGTTGAAGATGAAAACACCCTCAATGTTTAATATTGAGCAGGCCAAGGAGCGTTTCAGGCAAATGTCTCGCCCTTACAATAAGAAAAAGTAATTATACTCTGTTTAATTCGTTCAGAAGAGAATTTGAGAAATGTTGCGAAGTAAATTAGTACTACTCGGTAAGGTACACGTTAGTTATTTTATCTTGAATGGCGAGGAGAGGCATCCAAGAAAAAGAAGCATGTAATATTAGATTTAGTGATGATATATGCTACTCTCCGAAGTATGATAATGTTGCTGACACCTGTTTTTCCAGAAAGCAAGATAGAAATGATTTATAAATAAATGCATCAACGCATTGTCAGGTTAACAAGTAAAACAAAGCGTCAGGAAATTTCCAAATTATCTCGAATACAAGGAGAAATGCACATTCCTCTCTCCATTGTGTGCTTCTACAAGGAACTTTATTATCAAAATCGGAGGGAGACGTGAGCGTAATACGGTTTATTTAGTACGTCAGGGGCTGTTACGCTCAGGTGTCGAACCAGTAATGGGATATAGACCACATGGTTAAACAATATATCAGAGAAGGAGGAACAAGTTATAGGCGCAACGTAATTAATTCCAACAGCATGTCGGGGACTTAGTGCCTAATGAGGGGCCCGGTATCAGGTAGATGAAATTAATGGCCAACCTAAGACGGGCCCTTGCGGAACGCCTTCATTGTCCATAAACAAACCGATAGCTCCACCGTTTCATCCTCTCAGATTATCCAACCAGGCCCTGGAACCGACCGCCGATTTATAGGCAGCGATTTAGGACCTTTGGTTTGTAAAAAAAAAAAATCGATATAAATCCTAAATATCTTTGTTTCTCCATCGCTGAATAATGGCTTTATGGCTCGGGATAATCACCCTTGTACAGCCGAGCCCGGAGAGGCAAAAAAAAGGAAAAAAAAACAAGGAAAAAGTGGCGGGATAAATGTTGGGATTGATGTTTTTCTTGTTTGAGTCCTATTGTTTGCCTCCCAGCCGGCATACCTAGTGAGTTATGCTCCCATTTGCGACTTAGCTATAAATGTAGAACCGGAGAATGCCTTAGATTTTTTTTTCTAATCTTGCGCAATTATCGAACCACAATTTAATTAAATGTTTACGTAATTAATAATATCTTCGATTTATTGCAAGTGGTCATTATGAGCCATTTCATAACCATGAAATAACTATAGAACTTTTGATGATCATTCCCGTTGTTAAATCAGAAAATTGAACACTTAGTATACCTTATATATGATAAATAAAAGGATGTTTCATTTTTATTTACTCACGGTGATTTTAGTATAACTGAATAAGGTTGAAATTAACATATTTGAAAGTTAACTTATATCAAAAACGTACTTAGTGACTTTTTGCAATAAACCGTATATCGTCTGATAAAAGAGGATTATGACTAGATAGAAAATTCTTTAAATTATATTTAAAATTTCACAAACGACTCAAATTACTTTAATCTCTTTTTTCTAAATCTTCAAAACTAAAACTAAAACAGAAACTGAATACATATAACATACTTACGTAAGCACGTATGGACTAAATCATCACAAATATACGGCATCGCTAAAACTTCAAACGTTCCAATCAAAATTATTGCGACTCATAACAAAAACACCTGACTAACAAAACTCTACATACTGACCTCAACTTTCCAACAGTTGACCAACATATAACGACCCTTTATCAACGATTTTACACAAATTTAATTGGACATAATAACAGACTTATAAGAGACATGGCCACATCTGACATACCTCAGAACATGAGGAGGAAATTAAAAAGGCGTTGGATGAGGGATCTCCTTCCTTAGACAACTTAAGTAATTGGAACAGGTCAGGGAAGAGGTACTGCTGACTACTTTCCTTCCCCATGTCTGTCGTGTCATTTTATCACATATCGCCATCACATTTCCTGATTGTCAACAATAAGTTGACAGGCACAAATACATATTTTATAGAAAAAAAAAAAAATTAAGGAGTGCGTGGAAGTAGAAGCGGTTGTGTACTAACAAGTATATTTTGAGATAATTAATGAAGCTGCCATTGTTTAAAGTTTTTGTAAATATCGTCTAAGTGTTTATTGCAAAATATAAAATTTTTATGGAGCTGAACTTTTAAGAACGTAATTGTATGTTTTGGCCTTATTTATTTATAAAAAAAAAATTACAGCAAGAGCATTAAAATATACCAAACATAGTTACGATAAGCGCACAATTTTCTGATTTTCCAAACGAAATATTCAAGTTGATAGTGATTTAATCAATAGTCACTTAATGACTTTGCAATAAACCAACGATATATTGATTGAATCTTCTTGTGATAAATTTTCTATTTCGTCCCATTTTATGAAATGTATTTGGACCTGACTACGAATGAAAACATATTCTGTTACTTTCTGGGATTACTAGAGTTTTGAATGGGAATGAGCTAATTTTCGGTGTCTGTTCTGTTCGAAATAGGCGAAATAAAATATTATTTTAAACAGAACGAGATACGAATGGTTCACGCAATAAAGAAGTAAGAAAAACTATCTACTGGTAGCTTTTAATCACAGTCCACTGAATGGGTCAAAGTATTTGTCACGAACTTAATAAAACATTCATGATCGGAGCGTTTGTGGAATGAAGCATTAAAAAATCATATTTATCAATACATAACAACACCATTATAGCATTGAATAATGTTGTTCCATAATTATTTTAAGAATTAATGGGATGTAAAACGAATTCCGGACATGTTAGATCTGGGACTGACAGTCCGTCTACGCAACGCATTAGACTGTCCGCCATAACACAAGGAGCGTGGGCGTAATATTAATGAGAATGTGTATATATTATTTAGGTGAAATTTTAGGTTACGTGCTATACACTAATTACACGCCTGAATTATCTACACGTAATCCACTAATTACTCCGGCCACAATGTAAATTTTAAAACGAACACCATTATTTATATATATGCTCAGATCCATATCTCTGTAACTGTAAAACCAATAAACTATTATATTTAAACAACATAATTTACTAATTTAAGATGGATATTCAGTAGAAAACACAAGAACAACACCGAGATATTTCGTGAGCAGTATAATAATCTTGTCAAACAAATACTAATTGATATACGGCGGATATCAAAGAATTTTTTAATTCAAGCGCTATTGCATCTTTATTAAAGTTTACGTCTTGTTGTGAGTTTAAGATTGACCCACTATATATATAAAGATGAACAAAGTATTCTTGTAACTTGTGCTAAGTGCTAAATTTGTTGCCGTATTGAACAATAAACATTACATTGAGTGGATGACTTCCTTGTCTGCTAAAGTGGTTTTTGTGAATGTGAGGTTCACTTAAGTTTCAATTAGAACAAGAAATAATTTGATTCATTTTCTTTAAAACGATAGACTAAATATTTGGGATGAAAAATTAATAAGATATCCGAATGTTTTTTAAATCAATCGATGTTTTAGCAGGCAGTACTGGACACTAGACGGTGTTAAACTCCAAAGAGCTATCGGCCATATTAACACATCAATAACAAACGAATTTTGCAGATTTAAAAATATGCTTTATTTATCTTTAGGTTATTTTTTTTTTATTGTACATAGTTTTTGATTATTATTTTACTTTTGTTAATTTTATATTTTCTGTATATATGGTATGAATATGTTATATGATATATCACTATAATTATTGTTCACGTGACGGATTGTTATACTTCTAAATAAATAAATAATAAAAAAAAATATGATAAGCTAAAAGATATTTAGCAAAGGCTTGGTAAAAAATGTTATAATTAGTTTATGCTAAAATCGATAAAAACCAATATATACAATATGCAAAAGCATATAGGATTTTCTCATATTAACCATTTAACAATAAAATTATGAGGACGGTTACAACAAATTAGTGTTGCTTCTAGCGCATTGATGATTCATATTATAAGGATTTAATCTAATAGGCTGCTTATATTTCCTAGGTACGTTCCTCTACCAAATCATCAACAACCATCGTCCTTCTTACGCCTACAACCTTCTCCAGTTCAAATCCTCAGTCCATTCCCTGTCCACAAGATCTCGACCTTCTAACCTTTACATGCCTTCTCACAGATCTGCTTCATTCCAAAATTCCTTTATTGTTTGCTCTGTCAATTCCTGGAATTCCCTCCCAATCAAAATTTGAAATTCCACATCCATATCCACATTCAAAACCCTTCTATTCCAATTCCTATCCCAAAAACAGTCAGATAGTTGCTAACTATTCGAGCTGATTTTAATAGAGAATTTGATATATTTTTATTTTTTAATTCTTTATTATTTTCTTAAGAGTGTATACTGGTCTATCAGTGCAAATAGCTTTAAGTGTCTTGTCATAGTGTTAATTTTTTTGTATATAGTTTCGTTTGTTTTGTATATAGAATGTTTACCTTATATTTTCTTTACATTATTTCTTTTTTTAGATTGATTTTATTATGGCCAGATGTAATCTTTTTATTTTGTTCTATTTTGCTATTCTCAAGGGAGTGGGTCCCAGAATAAAATTATTTTTCTACCTATCTATCTATATATGGTAGTCATTTCAATGATTTTCACAAACTGGACTAGCAATGAAATTTAACAGAAACTGTAAACCTGGAACTTTTTAAAAATGTTCCATAAATACTTAAAGTACTGCTCAGCAAAGATATAGTCTATGACCAAACGAATATAAATAAAAAAAAAAAAATAATACATGCAGTAAAAAATGGCAGACTACAGAGGCTAAACCTGCAAGCCTGCATTATTTTCCGGACCATTCAACAAAAACTTGGTAAAAATGGGTCGTATATGATCGGATTGAAAAGAAAACCGGAAAAATGGACTCTTGCGAGACCTCTATTGGACCCTGGCGAATCCTCAATTTCTTGGATAATTCAGTTCGGGCAATTGTCCACTCAGAATTCGCAGATCGAAAGTAACATTAAAAATATAAAAAAGGGTACATTTAAAATATAGTATGTAAATAGATTATGTTACGAATGATTTTGATTTTATATAGGTAATGATTACTGCATTCCTTTGTCAGGTAAACATTGAAATAGTCGGAAACGAAAACCAATATCTTTTATCATTTTAGGAATATGTGTGGATTGTACTTTAGTATATCGTCCAGAGGAGAGTCCTTGGCAATTTGTTCTGTTTAACAATAATGAGAGGATTATTATTAAAGGATACTGTATGACAAGGAATCATAGGTTTATATAAGTAACAAAATTATCCAAGATTTATTAATTTTTTTTGTTTTAGATTCATGGCGTCATTAATTATGCAGAATTTTAGAGAAATAAGCTGAATAATCGGTAGGTGATAGATGAAGGTGAGATATTTACAATGAGTGGTGGCAATTTGGGTCGGAGGTTAGAAGGACGGGGCGCTAAGGGATGAAATATTCAGGGGAGCCCGGCCCGTGAATTTTACATCGGCTGACAAACAATTTAGCGGGAACCTGTCGTTCTCCTCTCTCTCAAAAATACAATTAGCGGCGTCTGTCACCCTCACGTACGTTACGTCGTATCAATTTTTGATTCTGTACCCTCCCCCTTCCCTTTTCACTTCTAAATTTTTCTTCTCAAGATTAAAACAAAGTTTTAAAACGCATTCCCCAAGTCGAGTGACAAGTCAGTAAAAGTAGAACGGAACTCCTTAATCTTTTATGTTGAGGTGGATTTTAAGAAATTAAAAAATGTAGAATTCAGTAAAAGAGTCAGGGTAGAAAAAAGTTGAATGCGTTGGTAAATTTCAAGAATAATTTACTATTCAATGCGAAATTTTTGACAAAACTGGAATTAATTTTCAGGATATTATCTTAAATTTCATGTCACACAATAATGAAATATCAAATTTAATGGGTACTTTATAAAAAAGATGTAAATAAAGTAGATTCACAAACACAAATTTTATCAATTAGGTTTTTCATCGTCGTCAGTTTTTCATCATTATCCATCATTCAAATCCTTACATTTTTTTTCAGGTCCGAAAAATATGCACACGGAAAAAAAATTAACATTTCCAACAATTTTCAATCAATATATGTGATCTGGATCTAATATTCCAATTTTTATAATTGCATAATTTAATCTATTATCAATATAGTTCAAAATATTTTTATCAAGGCTTGTTCCAATATAGACGTTTTATTTTATATTGACTTATAAACCTCTTATTGAATAGAATACAAATTGGAAAATATTGTAATCTTATGTTACAAGATCGACATAACACTTCTTCCTGTCGTGATGTAATGGTTAACGGCTGGTCCAGGAGACCGTTTATTCAGCTTTTTTTTCAGCCTTTTTGGATGCTGTCGGGCATGGCGTTGTGTTATTCAATGGCGTTGTGTCTTACGTTTCATTATAACATGCGGATCCCATGTCATCCTTCTATCGAAGGTGAGTCCAAGGTAAAATACCGTGTCCGTTTGAGGAATTTGATTGTTGTCAATATAAACTGGAGGGCAGGTGTTTTTTCGAAGAGTAAATGTTATATGTTTGGATTTGTCATGATTAAGTCGAATTTTCCATAGTGTGATCTTGTAGTTTAAGCAAATGATGTTGTAGAGTTAGTGAGGCCTGTTTAGGGTCTTGATGTTTTGTGAGGATTGCTGTATCGTCTGCATATGTAGCTGTCAAGATCTCATGGTCAATAGGTATATCGTAAGTGTATATAACGTAAAGTAGAGGGGCTAGTATTGAACCTTGGGGAACTCCGGCCAAGATTGGACGAACTGAAGACACTTCCGAGCCCTGCCGAACTGAAAAAAATCTGTGGAAGAGGAAAGATTGAAGGATAAGATAGTACGTGTATGTAAGTATAGTCTTAAGTTTAAAGAGAAGACCCTGGTGCCAGACTCTATCAAACGCCTGAGCAACATCCAAAAATACTCCAGTTGCATATAGTTTTTGTTCTAAAGCTCCAGCAATGTAGTCTGTAACTCTGTGCAATTGATGTGTCGTCGAATGGGATGTGCGATAGCCGAATTGGTGGCCAGGTATTACCTGTTGGTCAGTCAATATGTCAACAAGTCTTTTGTATATTAATTTTTCAAAAACTTTAGAGCATATAGGAAGGAGGCTAATGGGTCTGTAGGATGAAGGCCATTTCCATCGTAAAAGGAATTTTGACGTCCTTAGTACACAGTTGTAAATTGTTGTCAGAAATACTAGAGCTTTCTTGGGCATTTGTTGGAGTGCTTCGGCTGTTATTAAGTCATAACTTTAATTTTAATTTTAGATTTAGAATTTTCGTTTTCTTCTTGATGTATGAGCTCCATGCCATTTATTATTTGTTTTCTATCTTTTTTTTTCTTTGTAAATGTACGATATCCTCAAAGGTGCATACGATTTAGGACAGTTAAAACCGAATAATTACTCGCATTTAAATTTCCAAATTACTAGCGCTAAGAACGAATGAGTGTCTAAAATACCGAAATGAATAGTTTAATAATTTAATCAGAATTTCGTACCTTTTAGAAAACAGCTATGAGCACCACAGAAGCAATTAGACGTAAATCCCTTTAGAAGACCATTGGGTGAAACGGATCGCTGAGCACGGAATACGTCGGCTCTCCTTCCAGACAAGTAAATTTTAAAAGAGCGGTTGGTTCTCCACATTTTGGATAGGACAGGGATAAAGCTGTAACGCCCGGTAATTTTTTTGACAGAGAAGAGAAGTTCATGGTCGAGTAAGTATGGAGTTGAAGCCAGGCCAAACGGGTATATCGTACTAAATTACAAAAGCGTCAGCCATATTAAAGAGCTTTCTCTCAACAAAGAACTTCTCTGCTTTCGGTAGTTAAATGGGTGTAGTATTTCATTTTCCACCTTGTCATGAAACTGTCACGAAAGGTACATCGGTTATCTGGGTTAATTCAAGTAACAAGAGAACAAAAGAGTAAAAGAAGCAACTATCAGTAATTTTTGAATAATAAATAAAATGTACAGTAAACGTACTTTTATCTATACTCAAAGCTAAGATTTATAACACTGAATAAACAATTTCAAATACACAATAAAATTATATATAAATCGACACGATCACATGTATCGAATTATTTTTTCTACAAAGCAAATCTGAAGCGTTACTTAGTAAAATTTTAATTGATTCGTGTGATAAAAAAAATTATCTAGTTAGGTTAAGTAGGCAATTTTAAAAATTTGCAAAAGTGGCAGAAATGAACGCAATATTCCAGTGCACTATCCTCAAATATCCACAATCCTTTGCAGTATATATTTAGAAGTACGTCTTCTTTTATGATATTTGTCAGTGAATTGTTTATGCATGTGAACGTTACATTCGAGTTGCAATAGCAAAAGTAGAGCTTTTTTGTTATTAGATTTTTAGATTCATATACCAGGTCATACAACTCATCAAAATCAAGGAATTGCGGAATTCGCTAGTTTTCATGAAACTTAATTTTAATACGAGAATAGTAAAAACAAGAATATATGTAAATGTAAACGTGTAAAAACTCACCAAGAGAGAGAGAAAATCAATATTAGGTTATAATTGGATAATTCGAACAACACAGCCTTGTGTCTCTCTCTAAAATGCAGGTAAAAAATATAGTAACCCTTCGACTTTTCTTCAATTCAGGCAATATCATGACAGAAAAGAAAACAGACCCAAGAACACATCACTCCATGACATCCAAACACATACTGAAAGGAAACCGCTGTGTGGTTATACAGCGGGGGAAGGTTATTATGAAGGTTAAGGTTAATCAAACAGCTGATCGGTAAAAATAAAATGACGAACATAAATAAGAAAAAAAAACTGCAGTGTTTTTTACCACCAATGAAAACCACGATAGTAAAAACAAGGCAAGATTAATAATATGAAATACCAATTTGTTTTTGTTCTATATTTTATACTATATAGAAAATAATAACATTAATGAAATATACAACTTTAGTTTTTCATAAACTATTTTTTGTTCTATATTCAGAAAATTGCATTTATAATATATACAATTATAATTGTCTATAAATTACTCTAGTAAACTTTTCTTTGACTAATTGTCATTCGAACTCAATCGAGTACAACAGAAAATTAAATATAAACAAAAAGTTTCTATGTTGATGGCTAATTAAAAAAATTTCTATATTGAGTCGCGTGAATTGATTTATGAATTATTCGTGGTATTTCAATTTTGAGATATTTTAGTCCGAATGTTCAAAAAGTCATCATTTAGTTTTCAACACTATTTTTCCTTAGTTGCCTCTCTGCCATGGCGCACAGTGGGATGATTACGGGAAAACTCGCGACATCGGCTAAATCATTTTTTTTTTCAATTGAAGTATTCAATAAAAACAGTGAAAAATGTATATTGTGCCAACTCAAAATACTCTCGGAAACTCCACGAACAATACAAGGTATCGATGAAGAGAAGAATAGTTGGGGTGTTCAGTCAAAAAGGAAGGCAAAAATAAATTATAATATTTACAAGGTATAAATGAAGGTAAGTAAATACAAGGTATCAATAAAAGAGAATATCTAGTTTTTAGAGTTCTAATAAAAAATAGATTTAGATTGATTAAAATAGATGATGCGAGTTCTTCCTTACTCGTCCCTCTGCGCGTCGACGCTTTAAGATAAACTTTTGAATAATGGCTCATTACAGAGAGGATGAAATGGTAAACATATCCCTCGCTTACAGTATGCAGGTCAGATTTAGAGTTTTTGAGATATTTTTATCCATATGCAAAAACACTTCAATTAGTCGACCCCAGCCAACTTTACCCGAATGAGCGTTACAATCTAATTCACTGCCCACAAAAAATTGCAAAGCACGCCAAAGGAAGTTTTCCCTTCAATAATAAATAAAAAAGAACAAAGGAGAAATGGAACTGCACATCAAAAGAAGATTTTTATCATAAACGACTGATGACACGCTGAGTTAGAAAGAAATATTAGACATATCTAAGGAGTTTATTTTTCAGAAAAAAACGTTATTCAAGTTCTACTTTGAGTCCTATGATGATCAACTTCTTTGCAATATGCTTAGTCTGAAATATCTTTTTTCGGAACTATTCTCCTCTTTCTTTAACGCTCCAACATTATCAAAACCAAATTCATGTCTAAGTACTTAAGAATGTTAAGGTAATGCAGTGCCAGACTCCTTTCTGCTGATATTTTTTATAAATGTTAGGTTATAATTAAAAAATTCCAATCACATAGGCTTATGTCTGCGAAATGTAGGTAAATAAACTACCCATCAACGATTTATATAGCGTTGACGCGAGTGGATGTCATTAAGGTAGTTACGTAGGGTATGGGTTTTAGAGCGATAAATTGCTGAGTTAATATGCCAGTACCTTTCCAAACTAATAATATACCTTGAAGCGATGGATGTTCATGGATGTCATGAAGCGATTTGATCATCGACTTTCTGTTATTTTCAGTCATAATGATGGCTGAATTGGTGAAACGTTGACGGGCTGTTAATTGTTACCTACATTTTTTTTAAAATGGTGTGTGGTTAGAATTTTTCTAATTTTAACTTCTTTTTTTTAACTTTTAATTATTTTATTAACATCTGTCATAATGTAAGGACAATTAATGGATGAGATGATCGTTGCGAAACCTAATAGCATGTAAGGTATACGGGGGGAGCAGAACCCAGCGGCACCTCCTCCTGGCGTGATCTCTACATTAGAAGAAAAGGTCACTCATCCAGCTCCTCTTCAGCCTCCTACAGACGTTACATTTGCAAATTGGCCATGTTATTTTAGTGTATTAAGATGTTCTTGTAAGTTGTCGTGGAATCGTTTGTAATGAGTTCGTATGAGTTCTTTAACAGTCGGCATATGGAAGTCAGTATGTAAGGTTATGTTGCTAATGTTCCAAGGTGTTTTTGTAATTGTTCTGAATGTTTCTGCTAGTAAGATTTGATGTTTCTTTATTTGAGTCTTTTTAGCTGTGCTAAATTTCTGTGATGAGTAAGTCCGATTAGGTTTTAGTAAGTAGTTGTATGTGTTCAATTTAGTCTAAGTTTTAATTTTGAATATTTCAAAAGAAGAGAATTGAAAATTCTCATTCTCTGATTTAGCGTTTTTCTGTATTTTGTTATATGTTGGGCCCAATGCCATTTTTCGGTCAAATCGGTCAATTATAACTTAACATTGAATATCTGTCTCTTGGTGGGTTTTTAATGATTTATATTAAATCTCGATAAATGTAAAGAGTACATCCTAAATGATGAATAGGGTATAATAAAAAAAAAAAAGAAAGTTTCACGGCAACGACACACTAATACAAATTTTATTGGACTTGGTTGTTGGAAAATGACAAAGAGGAAAATGAGTAAAAAAAAAAAAGAAGAAGAAATGTGCGAGAAAAAAAATGTGTTGTAATAGAGGTAGCTGAGATAAAAGTTGCTCCTGTTGGAAAGTTTAATGGGCCCGGGCGGTATAAAAAATACTTAATGACCCCCCTCCTCCTCGGCTAAAGAAATTAATAATTATTCATTAAGGGCTACTTTCTGCCTTTTTCATATTCACGAGGGCGGCCCCGGTTATTACACGCTAAATTAGTTTGCTTTCAAATTAAACACAACATTTAGAGTACATGGCAGTGTATTAAATTCAGTCTAAGGCTAATTACCATTTATCATACCTAATGAGTAACGTTAATGGGATGAAATAGTTTATTTTCTCAGCAATTATTCCGTTTCTAATTGTGCTTGTTACAGAATAAATAATTGGGCCTAATATGAACTTACGTATACAAAGTCTAATTTAAACAGATCCGACACCTTTTCTTCTTTTTATTTAATATTTATTTATTTTATAAATTATTTTATTTTAAATATATATATATATATATATATATATATATATATATATATATATATATATATATATATATATATATATATATATATAATGTATATAAAACTATTTTCTCTCCTTATGTTCCTCTTTTGTTAGATAAATATCTTCTTTATATCAATATCCTACACATCGTAGTCTATAATATTTATTAATTGAAATAGAATTTTCAATAAATTAATTTTAGTAATACTATAGTTCGTGATACATAAACATTTCTATCAAATTAATAACATCCACCTTAAACTTCGTAAATAGCTTCATCGCATCGTAAACTCCAAATATTTTATTTACGAATATTCTCAAAATTGGGGCGTTTTCGATCTGGTAATCGACAAACTTTTCTATTAAATTAAGTACTAAAAACTTGTAAATACTCATTTGTTTTCCCTTTCAGCCGTAAGATAATTTGAGCAAAAGATCGAGAAACATGTGGCCTCCAAAAATATTGAGCCGTCTGGCGTGACCTTCACCCCCAAAATGTCAAAATAACGAGGTTATATAGTTTTTAGTAGCTAATTAAATAGACAAAGTTTGACGATCTTTAGATTGAAACCGCTCCAATTCCAAGAGTTTTTGTAAATAAAATAGTTGTACTTTACGATGAGATGAAGCTATTCACGAAGTTTCAGGCGGATGAAAATAATTTGATAAAAAGGGGTCGGTTTGTGCCATGGACTATAATTTTATGAATCGGGCGCTGATGACTCAGAAAACTTGAAAACAACAAACAAATAACTTTTTGTAAAATTACAAAGATAATGAATAAATATTAAAATAATAAAGACCAAGTCATTGGCTCTTGAAGTACTAAAGAACCACAACAACAACAATTAGCAACAAAAACAAATTTAATGTAGTCATGACAGTTGCGAATAAATATTTAAAGAGAAAAAAAACATATTTTTATTATCAATCTGTATAAAATATACTAAAGAAGTTATGTAGTTTTTATAGAACGTAATGGTCTCTATGGAAATCTTTTATAGAGTTTACATAGAAATTACGCATTTGTTACTAATGTAAAAAATGTCACAGTATGCCTAAAGTTACGTTAAAAACATTCAATTCGGTAAATCTAATAATTTACTACTTTTTTCGTTTAACTTATTATTAGTTTATATCGGCGACAACCAAATTCCTCAGACTGACACAGTACGGTATCTTGGGTTATTATTCGACAGAACGATGATCTGGGGCCTACATGTCAAAATGAAACGAAAGACTTTGAACAAACGACTGAAAACACTACACTCCCTTTTTTCCAAATCAAAATGGAAAATAAGACAACGTACACTTACCTACATACATACGTCCCGCAAATTTACGGTTCTGCAAAAAAGACGTACTTACAAAAACTACAATCATTTCAATCCAAAATTTAAAGACTTATAACAACAGCTCTCTGGTACGCAAACAACAAATTTACAACAACCATGGTATTTACAACAACCAACTGTCGACCAACACATACGTTCTCTCTACTCCCGATTTCATCTTAAACTACACGGACATCACAACGGACTTATCAACGACATGGCCACAGCTGACATGCCCATCAGGAGACGACTAAAGAGGAGCTGAATGAGAGATCTCCTTTCCTAAATTATGAAGTAGATCAAGACCAGGAAGAGGTGCTGCTGGGTACTAATCTTCTTCATGCGTTAAATGACAATTTTCTTTACAATGAGATCACATCTGCTTATTGTCAATACTATGACAGGTGTGGATAGAAGTATGAACAGAGAAAAAAACCAAATATTTTATTTAATATTTTTCTTTTAATTATTTATATTTATCTCTATTAAGTATGAATAAATTGTATGAATGAAAACCTATAGCCGCAATACTCTCTGCCCTTTGATATGACAGGTTATGCTATTATTTAGTAAAATTTGTAAATACATATATTACATATATATATATATATATATATATATATATATATATATATATATATATATATATATATATATATATATATATATATGTACTTAGATTAACATATGTTTTAAAAATTTATATTGAATATAAAATAGAAATAAATGGTTGTCCTACATTAATATATATATAAGCCATTTCTTCTTCATGTAACCTGAGCTAAAAACGGAACGAAGCGTACTAAAAAAAAAAATTAAAAAAAAGGGGGTGCTTTGATAAAAGGTAGGGGGTGGTGATTAGGTTTGAGGGGGATGTAAACGATCAAAGGGTGCTATAGTTCAATTGCAAAGCGGGCGGGGAGTCCGATAAATGAGGCGAGGGCCATCGGCCCGGAATGGATTGCCGTATCGCTCCTCCGATCGCCTGGAAACGGTCAAAAAAATATTCAACTCTCAAAGTCGTCGGCGAAAAACCAGCAGGCTATGAAAAAAAAAGAAAAAATAATAAAAAAACAACCAAAAGGCCTCTCTCCGAGCTCTAGAGAAATGTTTTTCTCAATATAAATCAGGGCAAAGGAAAAGTTAGGGGTCCATTCCCTCGTTACCACTTAAATAGGAGATGTAGGTCCGACGGCCCCCCCTCCCTGTCAATATAAACTTTTTGTATCCCTCTTTAGCAGTCAACCGCCCGTCAAACGGTTCACAAGAAATGAAAGAAGTTTATAGACAAATAAATGAGTTAATAAGTCGGGGCAAAGATCCCCTAATGGCTCGCCTTGAATATTCAAGGCACTCTTCACAACCCCTTCATTTGCAGCTCTAAAAAAAAAAAAATTAAATCCTAAGTCTTACTTTGCAAAATAAGTTATCCATATTAAGTTCGAATATTTAAAAACATTGAATCTTGGCATAAGGCTTTAATTGTCTGACTGTCTGCCAGGTCAGTTCTGAGGAGACGACCTTTGTTATCTAATAAGGTATTAAATTATAAAAAATCTTAATTTGATATATTAAATTATTTAGTAGATTAAAATAACAAAAAAAATGGCATGAGCGTCCTATGTACAACTAGACGAATCAGATCTTCAACAATCTAGAAAAGATTTTTCCGTATAAAAAATGTAAGAAAATTGATAAGAAAATCAGCTCTTACGAAGTATCAATTCAGAATGAGTCATTCGAATCACTTCCAGCGGAAAGAAATTCCATTCGTTACGCCTTCAATATTTGTAAACACCATTCCGCACTACCTTTCGGGATTGCGTGACTGTAGGCAATTCTAAATGAAGGAAAAATTATATTAAATCACCAGAACGTTAAACAGCAAAACAATGTTGGTGTTATTGAAATTATTAAGCTGTCTTCTAGATTAATTTTCAACTAACTAAATAATAATTAAAAATTTTCAACTATATAATTATATATTTTTTTACACTTCCGAAGTAAATACCTCAATAACTCTATAATAAAGTGGATTTATTTCTTTTTTTTTTTAGTAATATTAATTTATCATTAAAAACACACTACATTTGATAAGAAATGTTGATTGAAAATTTCACCTGTACTTAACGCAATGGAAGAAAAGAATGGCCAGAGTATTTTCCAAGTATATATAGAAATACTGTTATATGAACCTGATATTGTAGAGTGAAGTGTATTGGATTTTTTTTAACATTGTTGTGCCGTCTCCTTATGTCACGGTAAGAGTTTTAAAAATGTATACAATATCATGTGCGTGAAAGATATATATCACAACTAAGTGGAGCCAATACTGACCCCTGAAATTCCTTTTAGGTTTTGTTTTGAGCTTTGGGGCTCCACTAACCATCGAATTTCTCTCGTATCCAATCATTACATTCCAAGATCCTTCGTAAAATCCTTTATACTCCTTACTTTGATACAAATACAATAATCCATAACCACCTGAATGTTCCATATATTTCCGATTTGGCTCAATCCAGCTATCTATTTTTCCATAATAAACTTCAGAACCATCCTAATCCTCTCGTTTCTAGCCATGAATCCTCCTCGTTCCCTGATTTCTCCGGTAGGAGTCTGGAAAGAAGATGGCCTCGTGATCTCCTAATTTAGACACTTTATTAGAGAGCTACCTATGGGTAGATTCTATACAAGCCTTGTCATGCCATATATTTCTCGTACTAAATGTAAATCAATTTGTATACAGTTGTGAATTTCATAAATGATAATAATAAAAAAGTTTGATTTGGTAGTAGAGAGTTCTGTGCCTAGCCAAACAGAAAAAATCTGCCAGAAAGGAGTGATTATACACAAGAGGAAGTGTCTTCTTAAGTTAAAGGAAGGCTCCTGATCCCGGGCTCTATAGAAAGCTTAAACAAAATCTAAGAATAATCTTTTTCAAATAAGTTATGCTCTACTGCTATCGCAATGTAGTCTGTAACTAGGTGTAATTGATGAATGGTTGAATATTTTGTTTTTGTTTGAATTGATGTTTACATATTGTTTTCGTTTGTAATTATGTCAATAAGTCTTTTTTAAAGAAGTTTTCAAATATTTTAGAACATATTCAGAGCAGGCTGATGGGTCTGTATTTTGAAGGCAAGCACGTTTCTTGTTTGGTTTGCGAATTGATATTTCTATAGTAAAGGAAATTTGGTCGTTCAGAGTGTTGTATTATAAAGTGATATTAGGCACATTAAAACTATCTTTGGCATGAGTAGAAGTTTTCTATACAGTTAAATTTGTTCTTCAACTTTATTAAGAATAACGCAGGATAGAATTAATGACAATGGTAGTGGAATATCTAAAACGTTGTTTACATGTTTTTCGAATTCAATAATAGACAAAGTCATTATGCGAAGTAAAAAGAGAATAAAGATGGTTTGCAAAGAGTTCAGATTTTTCAATTTTAAGGCAATCCACAAACCATCTTCGTTTCGGAGAGGTGCTTTACAAGGTTTTTGGTCTGTCTTAGCAATTCCCATCATCCGTTTCTTTACAGTGATTTAATTGTTTACTAATATACGATTTATATTTACGTTTTAATTCTATGCATTTTGGATTAATCGATTTTCACAGAGCATACATTTTTTATCAACGAATCAAGTCCTGAATTCAAATTTTACTTTCCTATTGAAGTTAAGCGATTACCTGATAACCAGAGATGGGACAAAGCCACATATAAAGGATGAAGCATATTCGGGACAGTATATTACCGCGGAGCTGGGTGTAGGGAGAGCCAGTTTGACATGAGGCTCACATATCGGTCCTCTTCTAACACAGAACGCCTGTCACACAAAATTGTTTTCTTTGTCACCAGTGACGTGCCCTTAGGTATTTCCATCGCTGTTGGAAATTCCTCCTCCACAGCGTTTCAAATCCTCTGGAGAGTGAAAAAAAAAAACTTTTTCCTCCCCTCCTTCTCAATTTAGTTTACTTTTCTTAATTAACTCGGGGAGGGGAAAAAAAAAACTTGGCGGAGTAATTGTTTCGTTAATGAGAATTATTAGTTCTACGCGACCCTTTTCCGGTAATCAAACCTGCTTCTTTGAATATTGCATTATGTCAGGCAATCATACTTCGGTCAAAGTTTTACGCAGACCTAATTGTAACTTCAACTGTAACAATTAAAGAATGTTGGTTAAAACAATGCATAATTTCGTGTTAATTAGGAAACTCTAGGATTTGACATAGGAATGATTGTTATTATGATGAACAAAAACTTATAATTTATTTGGCCAATTTGAATAAATAATGTCAAATTAATAAACCTATGAGCAGATGTTTTCATAATCTTTTGTATTTCCTAATCCAAGATATTGTTGAATAGAGGATTTGATTTTTATAACGAAATACTTCTTTACGGCAACGTGTGTGCTTCTTCTTCGGAGAGATATGTTTTTTTTGATATTGCCATAATGCCAACGCCATTTAGGACTTAATATGCTTCTTTATGTGTTAACCTGAAAAGAACAGTATAAATCTATAAGTACGAGCCAGGTTAATAAGAATGGCCAATAAAACAAATAAAAATAAAATAATTTAAAGCTTTACAGATGACGTTTCTGTTAATACTAACAGTTAGACCTCCGATGGTCGTTAATAATCACGAAACAGACAAGAAAAAAACCCTAACTGAAATGAGCTTCCTAAAAAGAAAAATCAGGAGAAAATAAATCCATAATGAAATCTTAAGATTAAACCTGATTTTGAACTAGAGGAAAAAGTTCAATTATATATATATATTTTTTTTAATTTATAGCCAATCGAATCATGTACATATTTAAGCCATTTCCTCCTCCTTCCCTGTAGGCAGCTCGGAGATTCGAAACCAGTTTGGGTATTATTTTTTCATCCAAAATGGAGAGAGGCTCCTGCTCATTGTGTTTGCCGAAGGGCTTGTTGTCCTCGGCGCAAATGAAACCTGGTGCCAGGCAGATTAATGATTCTGTGAAATTGGGTTTAGAGCTGGAAACATATTTGGTTTGGTTTAATTACAATGTATTTAAGGTAGAGGAGGCTTTGTAGCCAGTGCCCCTTGCGGCCTAACCTTTCATTTAAATTGCACTCCGGCTCCTATTCTACCTCATAGTTCACTCTCACTCTCTCTCTCTCTCCCTTTATCTCTCATTTTCTCTCTCTCTCTCTCTCTCTCTCTCTCTCTCTCTCTCTCTCACACACACCCACTCCCTCTCTATATAGCATTTACTTAATAAGTAATTATATTATCATATAGGAAAATACCCCTTCAGTTTAATAGTTGTGCAATAATACATTTTTATTCCTGAACTTATACCAATTTATTATTGTACTCGTTCAAGATCTATTTCTAGTTTGCAAATGAGCTTTGGTTTGTGGTTCTGTCGTAAGGTTGTTGAAGTCTGTTATTGAGAGTATAGAAGTCATACTTAGATTTTTATATTTATTTATTAAAAATATCAAAACCTTTTTTTTATCTGAGATACTCAATGGATCATAGGGCTGTTGTTATTTATTTAAGTTTTAAAAGGATTTTTAGTACATAATATGTAAATACAGTACATATAGTAAATAATAATACAAGACAAACATAATAGGTTTTAATTTTAAAACCTAGTCATGTGATATGTATGTCTTGGTAACCACAGCATCATAACATTTTAAGTCCCCACAGAAATGATTTTATTTACTTATATTATGTAATTTTCCCATGCTTGTATTATATATATATATATATATATATATATATATATATATATATATATATATATATATATATATTTGTATGTTTTTAGTATTTTTGTCTTATTTTTCTTCCAATATTTCAATTTTAATGAGAATTGTAAATATTTAATTTAATGTGTGACCACACAAGCATTTTCTCTGTATCTATAATTTGTCCTAAGAGGACAAAAGTTCCAGAAATAAAAAAAAATATTTTTATTTCATTTCCCCTAAGAGGCATTCGGTAAGAATTAAGATTAGTCTAAAACGTGGCATTTTTGGCTTTAAAATGTAGAGCCCGATAATTCCTTTGAAATTATTCCGGGTCTTTATGACCGTGTCTAAATCTTTGAAACACAATTTATTCCGTCTCGGTTTGATGACTTTGAAACCACTTGAGTTTAAATTTTATTTTATAACAGGAAAGAAATTTATAGAGAACTCCTATAGAGAAGTTCCTAGACAATGAAAGACTTATACATATATGACTAGTTTATAACTAATGACCTTCTGCAGATATTTTTTTTTTATTTTAAAAGTTTATAATAAAATCTGTTATGTGTTAACTGAACACTTACAATTATCTACTTAAGCCCATATGGACTTACGCTTCACAAATTTACGGAATAGCCAAAATGACCCACATACGAAAACTACAAACATTTCAGTCTAAAACTTTCAGAACCATAACCAAAGCTCCATGGTACGTCACAAACATTACATTATATAAAGACCTTCAAATGTAAACAGTTAACGATCATCTACAAGCGATTTCACAATAACTTACATGCTCATACTGACACATTTAGGAGGCTCAAAAGGAGCTGGATGAGGGATTTCCTCACTTAAAAATATGCTAAAATCAAGACAGGAAGGGATGCGGCTGGGCATTCCTCTCCATCCACCGATTAAGCCACTACCTGTACACTTACCGACAGCAGAGCCGCTAATTGTCATTGCTTATGACAGGTGTGGGTGAATAAGTGAAGTTAAAAAAAACAACAGTTCATTTATTTATAAATTTCAGTTTATTTATTTATCTATTCTATCTCATTATCTATAAGTGTCTATTATTATTCTTATTTATTTATTTTATTCTATTAATTTTGTTATTTTTATCCCCCTTTTTTTTTCTACCAACCACTCAAACAGTATAAAAGTAGAGTTATTTAGTTGATCAGTCACTGATCACCTGGATGTTTTGCGCCTAGACATCCAAACAAACAAACCAAATGATAACGAGTTTTATTGAAGATATGGTTTAAAATATCTCAAAAACTAAAAATCGGACCTGCATACTGTAAGCGAGGGAAATGCTCAGGATTTCATCCTCTTTATAATGAGCTATTGTTTATAATTTATACTTCATGCTGCTTTGTTGTTGTTTTCACTTCTAACGTGGGGTCTATAACACACGCCTTTTATTTTATTTATTTATTTTTTTTGTCTTTCTCATATTCTAGGATATATCAGCTGTAGTCATGTTTAGCCCTAAGTAAATTGTTGATATGTCCGTTTATAAATTTGTATAAATAAGCTGAATGTTGTTCAACTGGGTGGAGATCGCTATGTAGATTTTTTTAGTCACGTCTTGATATCGCTGATTATTAGAATTTATTAGAGAGAAGATGATTAAATGATTAAGTGATTAAAAGTGTGACTTCACGTGATAACTTATTTTAAGTAGGTAAACAACACTATACATAACAGCGTTAAATATTATCTGATTGTGCTAACTCCTCGTGAGAAAGAGGCTCAGATAAAGTAAAATAAATAAGGCTGATAAGAAAACAATTCCATTATTCACAAATTTTTTTTCTTTTCTATTATATTTAACAAATACGCTCCTAGGCCGTAACTAGATATTTTTTAATATTTCTTTTAAACGAGGCGAGAGATCGCAAGGGCTGATAGCACGTACGAGAAAAACATAGATGGAAGAAAAATCACTTGTTTTTCGTTCTCGCTATCTCCCACCCTCCCTCCAATGCCCTTCCTACCTCCCCTCATCCCAATGATTCCCCTGTTTACTAGTTCATATTATAAATTTTCCTCTTCTCTCACCATTTTCCCAATTTTTCGTTCCAGTTAGATAGCAGCTCGTAATTATTGCAATCCAATCTATTAAAAGATTTATTAGATATTTTTATTTTATCTTAAAGAACACTATAGTTTTTTTTACAAAATCCTCAATGCATCTTACTTTATCACAAATAAAATCATCCATAACGACCTTAACATACTATATGTTTCCGATTTAGCCGAATCCAGATACCTATCCTTCCATAATAAACTTCTGAACCATCTGAACTCTCTTGTTTCCAATTTTGCTTCCTATTCTATTCCTGATAACCCTCCTAGGCGTCTGAAAAGAAAATGGCCTCGGGACCTTCTAATATAGAACATTAATTTGAGTTCCACCAATGGGTAGTTTCTCTTCATGTTGCACATGCCATGTGACCAATGTCACATTTACTTGTTGTATTTTTCATGCAATATAGTTGTAAACTTCATTAAAATAAAGAAAATAAAAGCTTAATTTCTTCACCCACACCTGTCAAAAGTACTAGCAATCAGTGTCTGTTGTCGGGAAGAATAATAGTTACTACTATTCTACTGCTGCGATATCCTTTATTTTGTTATTATAGTATATTTTTTATTATATAGTATATGAGAATATCCCTCAACCAGCTTCATTTGAGACTCCTAAATGTGTTTTCCAGCCTATTGATTGTAGCCCTATCTTGTATGAGTGTGCCAGTATGACCATGCATGTTATCGTGAAATCTTTTGTAGTGTGTCCGTATGTGGTTATAAGATGTTGGCAAGTATGTTAAGTAATATTTGTGATGTACCATGGAGTTTTAGTTACAGACCTGAATGGTTTTGACTAAGAAGTTTGTAGTTTTCGTATGTAGATCATTTTCGATATTCCGTATACCTGTAGATATAGGCTTACGTCGATCCAGAACAAATAAATTTAAGTGATCAGCTTCTGTTTGAGGTTTAATCTTGAGCGTCTTGAAAGAACATAGTATAATACTCATACTAATATTCTTAATAAGCATTTTCAAAAATAAAATTCAAAGCAAAGGTGATAAAATTAACTTTTTTATTAATATCTCTTTAATAATGTTTTTTAGAAATATTAAACCATCATTTACAATCTTTAAAAAAACTGCACGAGTATGATGTATTTATTTATTAAAATATTAAATCAATGGGCCCGGTATTAGTTATAATTTCCAAACCACAGCCGATAATCGGGTAAACGTGGATTAAGTGTAAGAAGAAACATATATAAGAACGTAGGAAGCGGTCGGTATACGTCATGATACCGTGTGTTAGGCTATGTCCCAGTCCCCACCATACCTTTAGGACGCACTTGAATTCACTGACTTTATCTAAACATTGGCCTTATTTTATTATTTAAAAATCTCTAACTTGTAAACGTTCTTTATCATTTGAATTCTATTGCTACTTAAATTTACGACATTTTTTTCCTCGCGATTAGGGTTTTGATGTAGATTTGTAGTTAAGGACTTATTGTTATGCCTTATTATGTATTTAAGTATGCTAGTTCATAAAATAAAAGAGGATAGTATTTTTCCTCAACTGAGAGGGTAACATTAAGCCTTAGTACGAGGAGGACAAAGCACACGGCACTCGTCCAAGGTCGATGTATAAGTAATTATCCGATTAGAGTAATGCAAGTAATATAGTTAATTATTGAAGGACGGCCTTGTATAGTTAATGCAGAGTGGAGGTGTTTAAAGGGATGGATAAAGGGCTCTTGGCGGAGACCTTAGTGCAAATTAACCATTAAAGTAAGACGCTGAGGCCCTTTAAATATTTATAGCTCTGGTTCCTTTGTAGGCCAAATTGTTTATGATGGTCGATCGCCTCTCGTCGTTTACATAGCAAGCAGTGCAGGATCGATTCTAGTCTCCCCTTCCTCCGTCTTATCCCCCCCCTTCGAGTAAACTTATTTGCGGATCAGGTAATGATCACCACAATTTCAACAAGCAGTTATCGATAAAGGGATCGACAATTAGCTTCATCATAAAATTTATAAAATAAACATTGCGTAAATAAACTTGTTTATTTATTTAATTGATAATTCAGACATTATTTTCTATTTTTCTAAACACTCATATTTCGTTTTTATGTATAGTAATTTCGTTCCTTAATAATTAGAAACTTTTTATCGGTTTTAGTTTGACTTAATTTCTATCTCAATGTAAAAATGAAGGGACCTGGGGATTCCTCAGGGACACATACAGTAACTATAAAGAACTGTTTTTATCACTTAGTTAGATAATTAATTAAGGGGAAGCCAGGGGACTGAGCATGATCTAGGCCCAATCATTTCCCTCCAGAAGCGTTCCTTGCGTGGTATTGACCCCAACGGTAGGTGGAACTGTATATACATACTCAGTAGGTATAGAAGCCCTGATGAAGGCCTAAAATTTTTACATTCTCGTACCTTAAATATACAATAAGAGAAAGTATTGCGGTCGCAAAAAAATTCGAATACACGTTTTTAGCTCCACTGAGTCCAAATAACCAAATTTCACAAAATGATGTTATTTTCGTGTATGTTCTATCTGACATTGTAACCTATCATAAAAAATAGTTAATTATAAAATATGAAAGAATTTTATAATTAACTAAACGAGAAATATAGTATGGTAATCGAGAACCGAAGAAATCCGAACAATCATCCTCTGGAGTATATTAGTAAAAATAGGTTCAACAACCTTATTTATTTTTTTTTTCCTGTAACCTTATATATTAAACCTAAACACTCTAATACATAAATTAGTGACTAGTAAATGAGTGAAGTGAAAATGTAAATTATGGAGATCAGCCTTGAAATAATTGTTGAGTGTTTAACGAATTCCGTTATAAACAGAATTTGGAAAAATAATGACCTAAACAGGTATTTATTGTTTCCAGTTTTAAAGAATTCGTGAATGCTTATTAATAACACATAATAAAAAAGATAATGAAGAAGATCGAACTATTTTACCGAATAGGTTTTTGTTTAAAAATGAAAGTGGTGTGCTTATCAGGAGTTGATAATAACTTACACAAAGAAGTTGTGTGTATATGTGCCCTGATTCGGAGATAACAGTAGATAAGGCTAAGATTACGAGAATTTTTTATATATTTTGATTTAAATATATTTATTAAGAAATAATAAATTTTGCCTCACTTAAGATCACAAAGTATTAGAACTAAGTGAGGCACATTCAAACCATACATACAACACCATAAGAAATATTATAACAAAGGAAAATACTATAATAAAAACGAAATAAATGTAAATTTAAAGAAGTGAAATTAAGTAAGATACAGAAATTCATAAAAATAAATAAATGAAAAAAAAAACATTCATACTTTACTACAATATTTACAATTAGCCGAGGGTTCTCCGAGTCCGGCACTTTCTTTCTCATACGGAGTACCAGGCGGAACTCTAGGAGATCCCAGCGCTTCTCTCTCAGCCACGTCACGGATATCAGAGTCCAGTGGAGACTGAGAGAAAGCACTAGACCCATAAACGCTCATGGCAAGAGAAATAAACAGTGACTATTGTATTATTATAATAAGAATATGGTTTACGACAGTTGCAATAATTGTCAGATTACGTAAACCTATCAACTATGAAAATTTACAAATTTATGTAAATATTTTTTAAGTTGAACAATGAAGGAAAACAACACTCCATTACAAAAATCAAAGACAATGAGGTATATAAGTAAGATTTATTAACAGCATTTATTCTCCCAAAACAATTATTCTTTATTTTATTATGACGTTTCAGGATCTACTTTCATATCCAGTCTTCGGACTAGGAATTAGAATATTTTCGTTATTTATATTTTTATATAATCAATGTAATTTTTTTTATATAACTTTAATCAACAATAACACACTTTTGCCAATCTTACTACCATCTACATCCTATATCTTCTTATTTTTTATAAGATTTGTCATAGTTATTTATTTTAATTTTTTATTGATATATTTCATTCCTAAAATGCAATAATTTTATGTTTTTATTTATTTTATTAATACTATTTTATGTACGTAGCTGGTTTCTATAATGAATTGATTACCTTGAAATTATAATGTTGCCTCCTCTAGTGATGATTTCAAGGTAGTAAATTCATTATAGAAACTAGCTACATACATAAAATGGTAATAATAAAATAAATAAAAACATAAAATTATTGCATTTTAGGAATGAAATATATCAATAAAAAATTAAAATAAATAACTACGACAAATCATATAAAAAATAAGAGGATATAGGAAGTAGATACTGGTAAGATTGGCAAAATTTTGTTATTACCTCAGAAAAAAAGTATCTTCCTTAGGACTAAAGAAGAATAAATGACAATCTTAGGGAACCATTTATTAAGCTGAAGTATAATGGGGTAAGAGTCCATTAAAAGTAAAATAGAATAAAAAAAAATATCTTAAATGCTAGTTGGCTGGATAAAAGTTTACAAAAATATGAGAGGGGGAGCTTTAAAAAATATAGTTGGTTTTATCCAAGGAAGGATTACCCTCATTTCGCCGGCGGGGGCGACCAGAAGAATGCAATTTCGGCGGGAAATGAGGGAGCCAGGACTGGTAAGGAAGACTGAGTGACGCCGGGGCAAACATAAACCTGACAAATGTGGGGGGAGGGGAGAGTTCTCCTTCGAACTTTAAATGAAGCTCGGATCCTTTTACAAACCCGCTTTTTCCGACTTCACGGCTCCTTCTCAAAGCCAACTTTCTATACTGAATACTCACTCCCCGGGGGCAGATATTTCAACGGGAGGGGAGGAGGAAAACAAGTAGGCGTCTCAGGGAGGACTTGAGGGGAGGTGTGACTCGATTAGGCAACCTCAAGGCTTAAATCAAAGGTCCATTCAGGGACATGTCACTCATTTCTTACAATATGAATTTTAACTTCACTAATTTGCACGTAACCAATTTATACATTAAGTGCTTCATGTTTAAAATATAAATTTTTTTTTTCATATCCTATCTTTTATATTTTTTCTTGAGTTCTGGTAAATTTTCTGACTACTTTATAATACCTTTATTGCTAAAAGCATTATAAGTTGTATTTTAGACGTATGTATTTTTGTTTTGTGTCTGTTTCACATAACTCTAATATTTATATATCGGTGATCGGGCTTGAATTAGCTGATCTTATAATACAACTCTTACAACAATATTTAAAAAACAATCTTGTGTTAGTTGTTACCAACGTTTTGAAGTGTTTGCTCGTCTAATACTGTTAAAAAGAGGGTTAGCCAACTGTTTACAGTTTTACAAAAATGATCTCTTACGCTTAGTGAGGTACTTTCTGACTGGAGCTAATTTTAGAGTTGATTGGATATCAATTGCTTTTAATCTTTGCATTTAGGTTTCTCTAACTATTTTTCTGAAACCTCTTCCCAATTCTTTTGTTGACATGCTCGAAAGTGGTGCACCATAAAAAAGATCCGAGGTAATTAAGGTCGTTTAGATGAAGCGCTTCAATCTTAAGCGTAGGTTTCGAGCTGAAAGTCAAAAAAGATGTAATTAAATAAGACCGATTTGACGAGTCCCTAGAATAACTTCATGTTTGCCTAAAATCGTTTAAAATTAATTTTAACTAGCAAACTCTTAAAAAAATATATACCAGGCAATGCATAGTTTTTGACTGGAATAAAAAATGACTTAATACAAATAACACGTAGACTGAAAGACAGACCGAAAAGTAGTAGAGTGGATCGTATTAGTTGACGTTTGATAAAGTTTTGTGGAGAGAAGTTTGTCATTGAAAATTATTTGTGTTTTCATGATGAGATCTTTGAGTTAGTCTGGGATTTATTTTTTCATTTTTTTATTTATAACTTTTAAAATATATTAATATAGCTATAAAGTCATTCTAAACAAAATCAGTGGTTCCATTAAAGGCTAAAAGTAATAATACTAAGATATAATGAAAGATTTGAGAGGGTGGGGAAAGGTATAATATAAGCCCCAACTAATGGTGCGATCAACAGGCTGGGATCAACAGGCACTTAGCTAATGCACCGCCTTTTCATTCGGCTCCTTGCTTTAAATTTAGGTTCCCAGGGGCCCTCTTAAAAGGGTTTTAACTAATAAAATTTTATTAGCTACCTCATGGAGTTTATGTAATCACTATGTAAAAACTTTAATTAGGAACCTTGTTAGGTGGTACAAGTAAGATCACGAGTCTTCCCTAATAGTGATTTCGAACAAAGAAAAAGAGTATATAAGAAGTCATGTATACCTAAATAAATAAAGTGGAACTTTAAAATAATTTTTTTTCTCTTTAGATCTAAATCTGCATCTGTCATTATGTTCACAATAAATAGGTGCTCCATTCTATGTAACCAAGACAACCCTGCACAACGATCTAAATATTCTTTTCGTTCTTGATCAAAACCCAGACGAGTTTTCTAAATTACACCAGAACCTCACTCATTATCCAAATTCTACTGCACAATCCTATCTTGCTCCATTCATTCCTACATTTCTCCATTATAATAATTCTAAGTATATATTATAATTATGGCAATGGCTAGATTCTCTAGCCAAGTACTGAGCATCTATTACTTTAGTGCCCTCTTTCGTTCTCCACTGGTTTCTAATACTGCTGGGTGAGGAGCATAGGATCCACTTGACTCGAAGCCCTCTGGGGGAATGCAAGTATAGTGCATATGACTGTATTTTAATTTTACTTATGTTCAATCTATTATTTAATTTATTTTTATTTATTTCTCTTTTGTGTGTACATATTGTATTGAAGCCCGAACACTTATTGCTCTTCAATGTGGCAGATTGTATTATTACTTAATAAACTCATTAAAAAAATCTCATAAGCTTCTGGTACGTTAACACTACTTTACATAAAGACCTTCACATGACAATAGTTTACGCCTACGTTGCAATAGACTTCACAATAACATGCTAACTCACTGATTCAAGGCATGACCACAATAAACATGCTCGATAACCCCAAGGAGGCTAAAAGGCTCTACTCAAAGAACCACAAATAATAAACTACAAATAATAAGAGATTCCAATAAATACTACACTTTCTCATGTCTATCATTAACATAATATTGAATGCCACTCCAGGGACAATGGTTCAGTATTTTTGACATATAAGAGTATGAAAAAGAAAGATAAAAAAATTGTATTAATATTTTTAAATAAGTTAAAACATGAACAGGGAAAATCAATGGCAGAGGTAGGAAAACCCTGATTTTAGTAAATAATGAATTTTCTGTTGTTTTTTTTATTCAGATTTTTCTGCTGTTCTCTGGCAGTGCTCGTAGCAATGCTGGAAAAATCGAAACATCAATATTTTTATTTAAAATATATCGATATTTTTGTTCGATAGTTTAAATATAGACTATAAAATTTGACTATCGAAAAATTTTCGAATCGAGATTTTTCTGCACAAAAAAAAGAATTGAAAATGTCTAAGGAAAATCGTATTTTTTTATATAATGAGCTATTAATTTTTATTTTGTCTTTGTAAGTAAATCTTTTCAATAGCAAGGGTTAACACTTATAGGTTTTCATTGATTCATACTATATTTATTATCTTTTATCCTTTTTTATAAATATATAAAGTTTAAGCAAGTTCACATTTCAAATTATTAGTTAATAATACTAAAACATAAGACTCAATGTAATGTTATCCCTCTTCTTTTCACCTTCTTTCGAAGATTAAAACTTGATAGGCATACGCAATTTACAGCAGATAACACTTAAAGACTATTAAATTTAATATTTAATAGTTGATCGTTGTATTATAAAGGAAGGAGATGGTCAGGATAGCGGTCGTAAATAGACTAAATAGTGTCAAAATTATTTTATTAAAAGCCAACGTTTCGACCTGACTTTGCAGGTCTTCTTCAGGGAGGTATGTTCAGCTTGGAGTTTCACTTAGAACTTTGAAGATTATCCTGAACACACCTCCCTGAAGAAGACCTACAAATTCAGGTCGAAACGCTGGCTTTTAATAAAATAGTTTTGCCACTATTTAGTCTATTTATGACTGCCACTCCGGGCCATCTCCTTCCTTAAAAATTATTAAAAGGAAAAATCTTACTAGTACATTAACCTGTCTACAACCCCAAATATCAGTCACAGACTGAAATTCTATATTTATAAAATTCTAATCGAATTTAACACTAAAAAAATATTTGATACATCACTTAGAACGTGCAAATCGTAGTTGGAATAAAACAAATCATAAGTGAAACACTTGGACATAATCTACATTGTTTTGTTCATATTTAGTGATCAAATAAAATATAAAGAATATACTATTAAAGTAGTTGAGCAATAATAAACGACGAATTATAAAAAAAAATAACTCTTTAAATGTTATTATAGATAATTCAAAATTCAAATCACTTAACTAATTTTTTTAAAAATAAAATGAATGAGACAGATTCTAAGGGCTTTAAAGATGCGAAAGAAAAAATAAAAGAAGAGGGATAAAAAAAAGAAAGAAAACAAACTGACTAAACAAGGACCGGAACAAAAAAGAAAATGGAGGGGAAAAAAGGGATTAAAAAGATAAACGGAAACCTACAAGTTCTCATTAGAATAGCCTTGCCCAATTTAGCGATGAATTTTTTATTCTACTAATTACAATCCTAACCAAATACAAAAGGGCCATTTTAATTTCTTAAAAGCAACTTTCAGATTAAGCTCTCTTTCCTTAATAAGGGCCTGTAGTTGCTAAGTCCTTGCAAGTCCACATATACCTAATTAACTTAAGTAATCTTGAGGAATCGAACGGTCCTTCATCAAATTATCTCTTCTCCCAACGTCCCACAAAAAATAAAATAAATTATTGTAGGTACCATACTGTCAGTTAGGATCTGATAATTTGTTGATGATGGATACAGATGATATAATTTTCAAGTCTCCGAACACTGGTCTATTCGCATCACTAATCTAGCTATCATCTTTAAAGGATACAAATTTGCACGTGGAAATTATTTAAATAAATCTTTTCTGATTTATTTATCTATATTCGAGCATGATGATACACATGTCGAATATTGTATCCATCAATATCGGTATGAAAATCAAGATCTTTTGTCTGATTTCTGAATGTATTCAGGGATATGAAATCAGCTATGCATTGTTTCATAACTGGCTTTCATAAGTATTTGTGAAAGAAAATTAAATTACATACCAATATTTTTTTAAAAGCATAGTGGACGTATACATGTACCACAAGACGCCAGTAGGTTATTTTATTACATGTAAATACAAACAACTGTTCTCAATTAACAACATCTATTTAGGATGCGTAGACCCAATTCACACAAAAATTCATATCGTTAAAGTGTTAGTTTGTGCAGATTAAGACTAATGAAACAAAATCGATTTAATCAAGGTAACTAAAATATTATTGAAGTACAGGATACGGTAGAAGAAATTATTTTTATATTTAAAAAATAAATGATTTTTTATTGACATAGCATACTTTTGCCATGAGATACGTTAATAAGTAAGTAGTAATTATTATTGTCTTAATGACAATAAAAGCACGTTCAGATATGTATGATAATTCATTGTTTAAATATTGTTTATTAATTGGCTCTTTTAGTTGACAGAATGAATAACTGTAATTTTTAAATTTTTGAGTAAAGTTATTTTAGTGATTTTTCTAGTTGGAAAATTTATTGTATAATATCTGTACAGATAGGGAGTAAGTTGATTCCAGAGTAGGCGATTGCAGTATTGAACTATTAAACTGTGAATAAATATAAAATTTTCTCACTAGAAACATCACTTTTTTAAAAATGATTTTATTGAGTATTAATATAATCTGACACGATGAAGGGCATTCATAAAAGGGCTGCATTATTCATTCAAATAAAATAATAAATTGACGCTGAAAGATAATAAAATAAATAAAACATATTCACACCTATGTACAATATTTACATTGGCCCAGGGGACTCTGAATCATCTCTTTGCCCCTAAAATGTGGAAGGTAAAGAAGGACTACAGGAGATCCCAGGGCTTCTCTCCCAGCCGCCTCACTGGTATTGGAAGCCAGTGGAGACTGATGGAGGGCACTAGAGCAATAGACGCTCAGGGCTTCAGTGGAGAATCTGGCCATTCCCAGTACTCAAATATAGAAATATCACTAAACTTGATAATAAAAAATGTTGAAATAGGAATTAGTCATTGTGTCAATTGAAAGGCTCAATTATAAAACCCCTTTACATACTTTGAGTGTAATGTCCAAATTCAATTTAAGAATATCAAAACCGCTGTGAAAGAACTCTTTATATATTTTTTCAATCCTCATGAAAAATTCAAAGACTAAGGCACGAATAATGATTTTTTTTTCGTCATTTAATGATGTTGAGCTTCTCTATCAGAAAAAGATTATATAAACAGAAAATATAAATGTAAAAAAAAAGTAGTCCATATTATTATTTGAAATAGTCGTCTAAAAAGTAGAGAAAGTATAACTGAGTGAATGGGAATACCAAAGGAGGGTAGTTAAGAGCTCCCTCGGGAAGAAGAGAAGGAAAAAGAGAATAAATAAAACAAAGTCGTGAATAAAAATGAGCCCTGATTTCTTTTTCGTGTATATCTTTCCTTTTAAAGAACATCAGCTCGGTGACTAGAACACCGTCCGAGTTTGCCAAGAAATAATACTCGGTATTTTGATTGAGCTGAGAGTTTCTGAAGAAACTGAGAACTTGGCCGATGAAGAGAATTCTCCGAAACCGAAATTGAAGATTCGAAACAATATTGTTGAACGATCAATGAATTTCTCACAATTAATTATAAATAAAATATGTTACAGAGACAGAGGTAATTTATCTTGAAGTGAAGCTGGTCGAGTTTTTCAGTCAGTGAAAATATATATTATATTTATATATATTTTCTTTGTACCGACGTTTCTTATGCCGAAACGTATACAACGTTCATGTCCGTAATATATTTTGTTCCATTTAATATAATGATTGTCTATTAATTAGTATGCTAGGCAGTCATTCCTACTTCATTGCTTAAAGTGGACATTAAACATAAATTGTATTGTAAACCTCAAGGCCTTTAACGGCTGTTAATTAATTTTGCTTATCTTTGACCAAAATTTAATTTATTTTTGTTCATTTAATTCAAAATAAATTATATTTAAATTGTAAACAGAGATATAGAGATACCGGCATTTTGTGTATTGCGGTGTAAATAATTAGATCGAATGCACTAGTTATAGACAAGGAGCTCAGTGATGGACAGGTTGGACCTTAAGTGTAAATAATAAGCTTCCTTGTTGATTTAAAGGTTTCATTTTTTTCAAATTAATGAACAATGCCCTCTATTAGCAAATTTCATGAACAAAGTTCCCAAAAAAACATTTAAAAATGCCTATCATTGTTGTTTTAGTAGTGCTCTTGAGATCAGCGTTTCATATCTTTAAATTAACAATTTTACTAAGAGTTGAACCTATATGTTATCTCATCTTTATCGTTATCTTTATAGTTAAATAAAAATTTTAGAATGGATTATTATTGATAAATATTACAATCTGTCTCAATAAAGGCCATTTATAATAGAGTTCTGAGAGCACATTCACACCATATTACAAATTAAAAAAATAAGCTAATTTCAAATAATATAAAGCTTTAAAAGAACAAAATAAAATATCATAGTGAAGGAAGAAAATATAAATAATAATAATAATAGAATAAAAATAAATTAATAAAATAGAATTAAAATTATCTTTAAAAAAAAAAGTAATGAAAATATTTCCAAGTTTATTTATTTTCAGCCATTTAACACCAATTTTCAAATTTTATGCACCGAAGAAGAATTGGAGAAATGTTGTGAAAAGTAATAAAAATAGTCATCTTAGATGCAGGCATACCTATTTACAAAATAAAAATTAAGAATTTTTCTGACCAATGTCCAATACTGTCCATTACTAGAACAATTCAAGTTTGGGTTTCCCATAACTAGCGCAAAAAGTTGTTTTTAAAATGGAGATTAGATTAAGATGGATACCTGCATAGCTGAATATGTTTTCTATTTTAAAGAATTGAATAGAAAAAGAAGATTCTAAATGTCCAACGGAGAATTTTGTGGTTATGATAATTGTGGCGACATTAGCCAAAAAAGACAAACATTTCCTTAGCTATTTTCATCACTCCTGCGCTTATCCTACAGGACGAATATATGTTAAGGTATACGTGTATAAATTCAATGTGACCAATCTTCAATCTGGTTTGGATAATTCTTCTTGTCTTTGATTTGCTGAAGTTATTTCCTTTCCTCGACGGTTTTCCAGGGTGGAATTTGTATATTGAAATTCTTTGTATTTCTTTGCGTTGAAACCGAATAATGAATATCGACCAAAAATGAATTAACACACTTAAACCTTCTTGATAACCGAGGACATTCAACACTATCGGCTCCTTGCTGCCTGACCAATTAGGATCGGGATGAGGAGGTGGGAGGTGGGAGGTAAGGAAAAGCCATTTATCGAGGAGTGGCCGAGGGAGCTAATGTGCCCATACGTGTTGATTATGAAGTTTAAGCCTGGATTAAGGAGTTAGCAGTAACAGGTGGGCCCATTTGGGACCCGTTAGTGCCCTCTCCGCCGGCGGTTAGGTCCACAACGTTAAAAGTTACTGTGTCGCTGAGGTAATCTGGATAATTCTAAACCTATCGCGGTCATTTAACTGGGAAATATCGTCCCGTTTAGCTTTTTAGTACCGTTTACCTCTATCTTATAATTCCAACAACGCAGGATTTCATATCATATTAACTATAAACTATACAAGTGTCTCACTCATTTTCGTCAATTGAACCTTAATGTTATAAGACTCATTTCAACGAGTTGCTAAGATAGATAGTAATCCATGCGGAATGAGAGCCCACCATGAAAATAATTTATGAAATAAATTAGTGCAACCACTGTCCACATCAAATCGCGCTACGTGTGTGAAGGTCGACTGAGACCGAGGATAATTCATCAAATCGAACTCATTCATATCTCATCAGTAAACATCCCATACCAAAATGTCAATAGTTCAGCCACAAATGATTTGCTCGGTACCAGGGGATTTTAAGTTCCCCGCCCTCACCCTCCGACCCGGAAAACCCCGTATGGTCTAATAGGCGAGGTAGGGAAGAAAAAAAACATGTCTTAAAAATTTAATTTTTTCTTTGTGCGTTTCATTTATCAATTTTTTGTTGGTCTTTCTTTCTAAGAAATTTCTCAACTACAGAGTGTAACAGATCCATCAGAATGAATCAAAGACATCAATGACACTTGCGTTTCACGCTTCAAAAGTCAAACTAACTATTATAGAAAACATAAATACAGGTTTATTTTTAAAAAAATCCTCAATCTTTAACTATAAAGCTCAATGGATTTGGAAAAAAACCCTGTGGAAAAAGTATAAAGAGTCTTGTGTTCAAAACCGAAGGTTATATAAGGGCCCTATGTGGTTACGCCCAAAAGCCAGGATTATCCCCATCCCAATTAAGGTTAACCACTTAACAGAGAGCAGAGGTACCCCAGGAGGTTCCTCTTACCCTAGAGCTTGTCCACGGCTGGTATAACATAATAAATAATTTGTTGCAGTGGGACTACCAAATCCGAAGTTATGAATCCAGTGCCTTACTCATGGACCTATTCCTCTCCTGAATATTAAACTAAAGAATTAAAGTGGGAGAAATTGGAAGATGAAGAAAAAAATTGAATGGTAAGATATAATTAGGATATCCAAAACAAAATGTTAAGCCTACTAATCAACTTAAAAGCCAACGTTTCGGTAATTCAGGCATCATAATGATAAAGAAATATACGATCATGGACTGGCATTTGAAGAAATGGTATATTATATAAGTTTAAATAAATTTACTTCTGAGAAGTGAAAATTATTTTTTATTTTACTATTTGTTTTTAGTTGGACTAAAAACCTTATGGGTAAAATGTTTTCAGTACTCCCAATTTTATACTAAATTAGACGAAACCTTTTTTTACGAAACCCACTGGCAGTACTCTAAAAATGTATTTACAAAAGGAGATCTCGAGGCCATATTCTTTTAAGACGCCTCGGAGGGTTGTCAGGGATCTAAGAGGAAACAAGGTTAGAAACGAGAGGATTTGGATGGTTCTGAAGTTAGTTATAGAAGGATAGGTATCTGGATTGGGTCAGGTCAGAAACAAAAGGAATATTAAGGTCGTTATGGATGATTTTATTTGTGACAATGTAAGGAGCAGTGAGGATTTTACGAAGGATTTTGGATACGAGCGGAATTTGATGGCTTAGTGGAGCCCCAGAGCTCAACTCCGTAAGTCCAAATAGATCTTATTGTAGTCATGTATATGAGTCTTTAGTAATTGACTGGGAGCTTAGAGCGTTTGTCTAGTAAGTTCTGGAGTAGTCGGAAACGTCGAGCGGTTTCTTGTCGTTTCAGTCTGGTGTGAGGATTCTAAGTTAGACGTTTGTCTAAGTGGAGTCCAAGGTATCGAATTTGTTCAACAGGGATAAGTGGGGTTTTATGATAGGATACTATAGGACAGGAGGACATAGGTTTACGATGAGACGAAACATAAAATAGACTTATAAATGACATGCCCATCGGCTGAAAATGAGCTGAATGAGAGATCTACTTTATTCCATTAAGGAAGCAAATAAGAAGAGGTAATGTTGGGAATTGTCCTTTCGCATGCCTAAAATGCCATTTTCCAAACTCACTTACTATAACACATCTACTTATACTAAAATTCATGATAGGTGTGGATTACGTAGTGTTTGAAGAAAGAGAGAAAAAAAATCCTATAAAGACTAATTTCTATGATTTTTTAAAATCTAACATCAATTTTATTTATGGATAAAAATATTAAATTAATGAAATGATGTAAAAGAAATTAAATTAAAATTAAAAATTAAAGTAAGTAAAGTAAAATTAAAAATTATTTTCAATTGCGTTCACATTTATTGACTAATCGTGTCTTTTACGCTTAAATTATTATTCAGATGCACGTTTTTATAACGAAATAACATTATTTAATATTAAATATTAAAAAAGAACTTTTATTAATAAGAAATTTATGTTCGAAGACATTATGATTGATGGGTTTTTTTTTACAGATTATTCCGATGAAATAATTAGTTTTCAGACATTGATGACCAATAAAGAAAGGTAGTACCTTTAAAAAAAAATTAAAATTAGATTAAATATTGGAATGAAGATATAACGGTTACTGGGATACAACCGATATAAAGCCGTTACTGGATAATGGATTTGTTATTGAATTGGAGGCCCCCTGGGGTCCTTCTCATTAATATCTCCTCCAACAATCCTCTCACATTTGCCCCCAATTTACATCTCCCTTGCTTAGTGTCACGCTCTTGTCACTTTATTTTATTAGTTTATCTATCCTCAATGTATAATGTTATCCTTAATTAATAATTATTTATTTATAACAAATGGGGTAATATAAACTACAAGATGATTGGTAAAAAAAAAAACTTTTCGTAGTGGACTTTTACGTTTACTGATCATGGAATACATAAAAAAAACAAAAAAAACGCTGCAAATTATTTCACAATGGTTTATTACTTCCAAACGATTATACATCTAAAATAACATTACATTCCTAGTAACAAAGAAAAATGAATAAAAGATAATTGCAATTATTGGCTTAAACATTATTTTTCATCATTAGTAATTTGCTAAAACAAAAATAGTATTACTTCATTAATACAATTCAAAATCAAAAACAAAGGATATTACATTTGCAGTAGAACATATAAAGAACATCTAGAGACCATATGTTTGCTCCAAATTGTTCGAATTTAACGATTTTTTTTTTTTAGGAAATTGCATAAACTTGTAAATAACCATATAAAATATCATTAAAAAAATGTAAAATACAGTATATAGCAACGCGAAGTTTTCGGCCACCATTTTCAAAGAATAAGGCGGATACTAATGTCGATGAAGGAGAATCATCCTCAAGTGACCTCTGACTTTAAATCCAAATTGGGAAAAAAAAATCGGTCCAGTAGTTTCAGAGAAAATGTGTGGACGGCGGAAAAACAAGAAAATTTTCATTCATTTTTCGAATTCGAAGTATCCTGAAACAGAAAACCTTAAATTTTGAGAGGGAGTTAAGTTCTTGAATTTTTTGTTCGAATACAATGGTTCATTATTGAAAATAATAAACCAAAAAATGGCGTATAATTAATTGTCGTTTACTATTTACAATTTCCATTTATCTCGATACATCGTCCCAAACACTGAAAATTTCGAAAGTAAATTTAGAACGATTTTAATTCAGTATTATGAAGAACGGAAAAAGTTTTGAAAAAACGGATTTCCGGGATTTATGACAAAATCTATTTTGATCTATGTTTTACTTTTTTTTTTTAAATGTATAAATGTTTTTCAGAATTATCATCCTATTTTGCATTACTTCAAAATCTTATTTCACGAGGAAGAAAATAGAAATAATAATAACGATAGTCACGATCAAATTTAATTCTGGCCACGGCGCGTTCACAAATGTTGCTTAAACACTATATCGTTTGCTTAAGAATGAATATTGAACAGTTCTATTATTTTAATTTTTAATATCTCCTATCTTGTTCTTGTTAACCATAATGATAGCCTATAGCTCGGTCAAAAACGTAGCTAAAAGTTATTTTTCAATACTCAGTAATTTACTTCTGACCACATCTCCTTCTAATTATCTTCATGATTAATCTATTCTTTGGATACCATGTTGATCTTAATATAAATACGCATATTTGAAAAAAAATGTTTATTTCATTAACTCTTATTGCTGAACAGGAGAGAGGTTAATTGTATCCGCAGACCTCCATTCCCTTTGATTGATTTGCTTGGGATGGGATAGATAAAAGAAGAAGGAAATAGATGATATAGCAGAATGAGAGTAAGACCACTTGAGGAGATTTCTTACCCTGCGGAAGATCCAGAGGAAGAAAAAAGTTGGAAAGAAATGAGCGTGGAAGAAAGGAAGGGTTTACCGCAACAAGTGGGGATCCACACTTTTTCCACTTGCTCAGGTATCCTGCCCTTTTTCTTATACACCAATCTCCTTCCTCGTTGGGAGCTTATTCTATCATCCCCGCTACTACCTCTATGATATCATCATAGGCAATGTTCCAACCATCTCGTTTCAATTTTATTTAGAAAGAAAATTTATTTACTTATAGGAAACCACGTAAAGAGGAACTAAAAAAAAAAAGAAAAAAAAACAAAGGATTTATTCCCGCAAGAATATACATTAAATTAAAATATGTTCTACATTTAACATATCTTAAAAACAAATTAATTTAAAGCTTCCGTTAAAAATATTAACTAAAATCATAAAAGCTAAATAATTGTATCGGTTTATTATTTTCAATAATTAACCATTGTGATCGACCAAAAAATTCAAAAACTTAACCCCTTCTCAAAATTTGAGGTTTTACGTTTCAGGATACGTAGAATTCGAAAAACGAATACAAATTTTTTTGTCAGTCCGTCGTACGTCGTCCGTCGTCATTTTCTCCGAAACTACTAGACTGAATTTTTTCAAATTTGGATATAAAATGATAGGTCAGCTGAGGATGATCCTCCTTCATTACTATTCGCCTTTTACTTTCAAAATGGTGGCCAAAAACCTGAGTTGTTATAGACTGTAGCGGCTAAACGAATGTACCGATTTCAATGAAACTTCGCTAAAGTCATTTTCTCAACGACCTTTAAATTTATTTATATAACATACTTCAACAAAAAGAAGCTGGAAAAAAAGTTACGAAGGATGGTAAAATTAAATTCCGAATAACTCAAAAAGTATACACTTTTTTGTGAGTATTGCGATAACATGTTTCAAAGGTATTTAAATTTCCTAAAAAATTAAGGAAATTTCATCAAAATCGATGCACTATTAGTAGAGATATTGCGATTTTTAAATATTTTTGGTTTATTATTTTGGTTCAAATTTTAGTTTACGAAATTTTCAAAAGCAATAACAAAATTAGGGTCAAGGACACGGTCTCTAGTTTTTTTTTTATGCGTTCTGCTGCCAATATTATATCCTTTGTTTTAGTTTTTAAATTTTGAATGTATTACTGAAGTAATGCTATTTTGTTTTTAGCATATCACTAATGATTAAAAAAGGAAACTTATTCCAATAATTGGAATCAACTTTTATTTATTTTTCTTTGTAACTGGGAAGGTAATGTTATTTTAGATGTTTGTTTGGAAATAATAAATCATTGTGAAATGATTTGCAGCGTTTTTTTTTTATGTAATGATTATAAAAATTAATGCAGACACGGATATTAATTGACGAGAAACTAACCATACAACAACGTTACGGACGGATTAAATTTATATATTAAAGTTAATAGAACTGGAGTTATTATTTTTTTTTAATCACTTAGTGAAGTGTTAACTTCTTTAGGCGCGTTTTGCACTTTTGTGGAGAGTGAATTGAATTGACCCGTCAGATCTCCGTTGTGTAACGATGAAAATCTTAAATTTTATATCCTCTTTTCTTATTAGGTATGAATGAAGGAAAAGTCACTTGATTACTGAGCTACCAATGGGTAGTTTCTCAACAAGTGTGTTTCATGTGGTAATATTCCTATGTACACATTACTAATACAGTTGTAAATATCATAATAAAAGTTTTAAAAAAAAACTGTATTGATATTTGAGTTTTTTTTTGTTTGTTTTTTAAGTGAAAACTTCTTTAAGCGTGTTTCGCAATTTTTCGTAGAGGGCGAATTAGAATGGGCCGTCAGATTTTCGATGTTTAACGCACGGATAAAGTTGACTGGAGTTGACTAATTAAAGTATTTTTGCATATGGATTAAAATATCTCAAAAACTAAAAATCGGATCTGCATATTATTGATGAGGAAAATGTTGATCATTCCATTCTCTCAGTAATAGGATATTATTCAAAATTGTATCTTAGCTCGGTGCCGTGTTACAGAGGCGAAAAGGAAAAGATAGTATCGAAAACGAAATAACGAGTTTTATTAAAGATATTGATTAAAATGTCTCAGAACCTAAAAATAGAATCTGTATACTCTAAGTGAGGGGATTGTTCAGCATTTCATCCTCTCTGTAACGGACTATTAATTTATAATTTATATTCCATATTAATAATCTCGCCTTGTTGATGTTTTCAATTCTATCGTGTGGTCTAAAGTACACACCTTAGTTTTTTTTTTAATTTTAATGTCATCAAAATGATGTGCTAGTTTTAAGTATAATCAAGGCTCTAAACTCCTTAGGTTAATTGACAGGCAGTACCTCGTAATCGAGTAAATTATGGACTTCCAATTTTCAATTCCAGTGGACTTTAAGTCCATGGCATATATGGTCAAAGGTTCGGCTGGTGCAGTATATTTTCTACAAATCACCTTCTAGATTATTAGACGTTTTTTAGATTGTGTTGGAAACCTGAAGTTCAATCGATAGGAGAAAAAAATGGCGAATGAGCAAGCTAAATAACTTTACTTAGAAGTTTCTCGTTCTTCACTATAGTTGTTATTAATAAAGGAAGGAGATGGTCCGGGGTGGCGGTCATAAATAGGCTGAATAGTGGCAAAACTATTTTATTAATAGCCAACGTTTCGATCTGACTTTGCAGGTCTTCTTCAGCTAGGAGTTTCACTTAGAACTGAGCTGAAACTCTTAGCTAAACACACCTCTCTCCTTTATAATGCAAAAGTCAACCATTAAATATTCAATTTTTTATTTATATTTATGGTTTTTATAAACTGCATGAGAGTTATAATTGTTTCAGGATCCTGCCTCAATATATGTTCTCGATCTAGCTGGGATTTGTATTATGAATTATATTTTCTGTTTTATGAATTATACACTGCGTACTCACTCACGTACACGTTTGTATTACTGTTAAATTACAACTACATCAGCAACACTTAGGGGATTCTTCCTTTTGCAATAAATATACATGGGCGAATCGACTATGGCCAATTCGGGAGGTGTTTTAAGTATTGCTACATCATTCGAGTTTATTTAATATCTAAAATAACTAAGCACTCAACGTTCCACCGATCCATCATCAACATTTTAACACGTAAAACCAAATAGAGACAGTAAGCCAACCTAGAACTTCTCAGACTAATTGCATGAGAGGGGCGAAGTATCAATAATAAAAGTAGAAACTACTTCTTATCAACACTTTGGGCAGAGAGGGGGTGATGATGGAATAATTGATGGATGATCATTAACCAAAACTTTTTTTTCTCTCCTCCGGCCGCAAAAGGCAAGCTATTACAAAGAACAATTTAGTGGAGTCGGGAAGAGATAGAAGTTTTCGTGAGAAAGACAGGCAGGGCTGGAAGAGGCATTGTAGCCAGGGGAGGCATAGCTAATTTCCGGCGAGTAGATTGATGTAGGTATTAGGCTTGATGTGTGGCCAGGTTGGGAAGGGGGCAGCTAGGGGGGGCTGTAAGGGGGGCAATGGTGGGGGGGGGGGTGTGGAAGAGCATTAACGGTCAGGGCGGCTTGCTCACTCCGCTTCGCTCCACAACGGTCCGGCCTAGTCTTAACTCCTCGCAGGGATAGAATTAGCAGAGCGATAACAGAATAGTGATAGCTATTCCATTTGGAAATTTAAGAATGGTTACAAAAATTAGAATAGTTGCAATAAGAACGTTTTTTTTTTTATTTTTGATATTCTCTGGGTTAGGTCAATTCATTCCAAATCTCCCAAACCATATTACACGAGATGTTTGATTTTTCCCAGTTATTTCCTAATAAAATAGAGAGTTAAAAACAATAGTTAAAAATTTTTCAAGATACATTTTTAACTGTCGGTTTTTTTCATACCAGACTGAAACGACAAGAAACTGCCTTTTCCGATTACTTCAGCACATACTAGACAAACGCTCTAAACTTCCAATTGATTACAAAAAACTCATTATACATGACTATAATAAGGCCTATTTGGACTTACGGATTTTAGCTATGGGGCTCCACTAAACCATCGAATTCCAATCCTTACAATCCAAAATCCTTCGTAAAATCCTTAATGCTCCCTATTTTGTTACAAATAAAACCATCCATAATGATCTTAGTGTTTCTTTTGTTTCAGATCTGACCCAATCCAGATACCTATCCTTCCATAATAAACTTCAGAATCATCCCAACCCTCTCGGGTCTAACCTTGCTTCCTATTCAATTCCTGATAACCCTCCGAGCCATCTGAAAAGAAGATGGACCCGCGATGGCTCCTAATGTAGACATATCATTAGAGTGCTACCATTGGGTAGTTTCTCAACAAGTGTTTTCACGTCATTATATCCATATGTTCAAATTTTCTAAATGCATTTCTGTAATACAGTTGTAAATATCATTAAGAAATAATAAAACACAAAGACAAAAAAACTTGGCTTTTCGATTGAAAATGTTTCTAACTCTGGTAATAAAATAATACATATGGTAGGTATATACAGGTTGCTCCGTAAGTAGAGGAAAACAATTATGGATGTGAGAGCAACAAAGAAGTTTATATAAACCGATTTTTGACAGAATAGTTGGAAATTTAAGTTTTTGTGTTTTTAGGTAAGTCATGATTTTTGTTGAATATCAAGCGTTAACTAAAAAAATATTTAATTTAAGTAATTAACAATTGCTTCACTGCAAACTAAACAAAATTTACTTTAAATGAAAATAGGGTTGTCATTGTTAAAACCATTTAAAGAGGACTTTTAAACGACAAAACTAATTTATGTTATGTTAAAAAAAAATTATAAATTATTCATGTTTTTTTTTTATCACCATCCATACATACATTTTTTATATACATACATACATATATACAGTACAATATACATCGAAATAACAGAAAAAAAGCCGTATTGTAATCGTAATATCCCTGATAAAGAAAGTAAATTCCAACATAATTTTTTTTCATTATTTACGAAATTTTCAAATTTAAAAAAATTAAATACAGAGAAATACATGACATGAAAACAAGACTTCGACTGGGTTCTACCTATTGGTAGAACTCTAATAAAGTATCTAAATTAGGAAATCACGATGCCACCTTCTTTTCAGACGCTTAGGGGAGTTCTTAGGGACGAGGAGGAAGCAAGGTTAGAAACGAGAGGATTAGGATGGTTCTGAAGTTTGTTATGGAAGGGTAGTTTATCTGGATTGGGCCCAAGTGGAAACATAGGTTTAGTGGAGCCCAAATGCTCAACTCCACAATAAATTAAAAAAGTTTACAATAATATATTAGAACTTTTATTATTTTTACAAATATTTAATTTCTCCTCCAAAATTTAAAAAACTAATAATTGTGAGTTTATTAGCCGACTATATGAAATATGAAGGTGAGGATGTCGTGGTGGAATCAATGCAAACTGATAACATTTCCAGGATTACATATACTTGTAATTTAATATTTTAGTTAAGCCTATAAAGCAGTTAATAAACATATTCCTAACTAAGTTGCTTGTGTAATATGAGACTTCAGCCTAAAACGGAAGGTCTCTATTCTGCCTAAAGTGATTTTAATGAAAATGGAGATGGCGGTTTGCCTGTGGTTGCGTTCCGGGCTCTGGTTTCGGTGGTTTCGGATTCCAATCCTCGGGCCGGTAATTATAATGCACAAATCCAAAGGCCCGGCAGTAAACTAGCAACTCAATATCCGCCCCTAATTTAGTCGGAATAACATCTCTACTTTATACATACCGGGCGACATAGTACTGGCCCAATAAAGCCGCTCTAATTAGAGAAAATATTTCATTCAGCGATGCCAGCTATGCAGGCTTCCATGTGGCTTCTCAATTGCTTCCAATGGAGTCTGATTAGATCTGATATGGCTTGTGGAAAAACCAGGCAACTGCCGAGCAATCCAAAGTTTTCCGCAATTCCAACTCGCTCCCAACGACTTTTTTTATGGCACAATTAACCGTTTAAAAACTTTTTATCAGGCTGGAATGTAGAAAGGTTTAAAAGGACTGTTGCAATTCTATAAAGCATTCAAATAGAATATATACATATATATATATAAAATATACGCCAACTATATTTTCTTTTCCTCCGGTTAATACCTTAATTGTTTTCAGTTTTTTCTTAATAATATGTTTTTTAACTCTAAAATTAATTTTTTTTTTCTTTTTTAGTTATGAAGTTTATCTAATTTATTCTAAGGTTGTCAATGAAAACTTCTATAATTATATGTGAAAGTTATATTTTACATAAAATTCTTGCTAATGTTTCGTGATTGTGCCCCATCCTAAGAGTTTTATTTCTTACATTATATTTCAATTTAGCTTTGATATGTGTGCTCCATTTTATTCTATAAATACTATTAATGTTAACCGATTGTTAGTTGTGTAATGTGCCCCAGCTACAAGGTATGAATTTTTTGTAAATCATAAATATGAAAAATGTACCACACACATCAAAGTGTTTTTATTATTATTTATTTATATGATATTTACAACTGTATACATCTGGCAAATTCGCACATGGATATAATGACATGAAACACATGTTGAGAAACTACCCATTGGTAGCACTCTAATAATATGTCTATATTAGGATATTAGGAGATCACGTGGCCATCTTCTTTTCAGACGCCTCGGAGGTTTATCAGGGATCGAAGAGGAAGCAAGGTTAGAAACAAGAGGGTTGGAATGGTTATGAAGTTTACTATGGAAGGACAGATATCTGGATTGGGCCAAATCTGAAACATAAGGAACATTAAGGTCATTATGGAAGATTTTATTTGTAACAAAGTAAGGAGCATTGAGGATTTTACGAAGGATTTTGGATTGTAAGGATTGGATACGAGAGGAATTTGAAGGTTTGGTGGAGCCCCATAGCTCCACTCCGTAAGTTCAAATAGGCCTTATTATAGTCATGTAAATGAGTCTTTTATAATTAATTGGAAGGTTAGAGCGTTTGTCTAGTAAGTGTTGAAGTAGTCGGAAACGTCGAGCTGTTTCTTGTCGTTTCAGTCTGGTATGAAGATTCCAAGTTAGAGGTTTGTCAAGATCGAGTCCACACCAAAGTGAAATTGAATTATAATGCAAGAAGAAAAGCTCTGAGGATGAGATACAATCTTGAACTGTTAGTAAGAATATTATGCAAAATAAAACATTGACATATAATAATGGAAGATTTCATTTACAATCTTATTATTATTATTTTGGTAAAGCCTGCAACCCCACTTTGCCAACTGTTAACAATTACCATATAGCTAATATATTTAATGTATGGATCGCTACGCCGATCTGGAAATAAATAAAAAAAAAAAAAAAAAGATAGTGTCTTCTCTGTCAAAATATTGATGTAAACTGTTATAAAAAGTAATCATTATCCAGCATGTTGTATTCGGAGGAGATTCTAACTTATAATTAGTAAAAGTCAGAAAGCAGTACTTTTTAAAGTAAAATATCATTAAATCCGAACAAAAAACCAGCCGTACTTTCTCTGTCGGGGACGCACTGAAATTTATAGTCTCATTTTTTTTTTGTCATAAAAGAAAAAGGAGAAAACAAACCGGAATTTTTTTTCAGGAGACAGAAAAGAAAAAAGAAAAAAAAAAGGCATGGAAAAGAGAGAATAAAAAACATTCAATTAATCTTAATTGGTGGGCGGACCTTGAAACAATGGCAATTTGGCGATATCTGCTGGGATCAGCCCTCAGGCAGTTACTGGAGCAAGGGATGAGCCTTCAAGGGAGAGTTTTTGAATATAATTATCCTCGAGCAGGCCCTAACGAGAGGGGACCCCTCATTAGGCCTCCGGCCGGAGGGGGCCCTGCCCTAGTCAGCCCAATTCTTCTCTCTCTTCAATTTACATCGGCAATGAACCATTTGTCCTCTTCGAATCACTATTCCAAGGTCATTAAAATGTATGTTAACGCTATGACTGATGAGCTAGTCATAATTTTCAGTGTTGGCAGTCGATTCTCAGCGGGAAATCCTAAAGTTTGATTTTAAATTGATAATAACAACATATTTATAATGTAATCTGCGTAGAAGGAAATCGTTTCCTAGAGTAGACAAATTCAATTACCTTATATCCATAATAACATCAATAAATTACCAACGGTCGAAAAAAGGCCAGCGTATAACAACCCCAATACATATAATTCTTTTCCTATTATAAGGTATTGAGATTCCAAGAAATATCAATTTAAAAGAGTACCAGCACTCTAGAAAGAAGTATGAAAAGATTTCAGAAATAATCTTCCTCACGACAACTGAGATCCCGAAGAGGGAGTATTATCAGAGTATTATAGGAAAGAGAAAAATGACCAATAAGGAACTGCTTACAGAAACTGGTCATTGAATATGTCTTGATGAATAGCAGGCAAAGGAACACGTGGAAGGCCAAATAGGAAGTAGATAGATGGAAGAAAAAAAGATGGAATAGCATATAACTAGACTTATATATATATACATATATATATATATATATATATATATATATATATATATATATGTGTGTGTGTTAAAAATATGTATAGTGGTTTCTTAAAAATTATATAATCTCGAATCCTCCAATAACTCAGTTTAATCATTAAAAAAAATAACGAAGATATTTTGGTAGAAATTTTTATTTTTGTGAGAGGAAAAAACGAGTAATATTCCTAGGCATTTCGTAAAATATATTCTACAAACTCAAATTAGTACCCAGAATCGTTAAAAATATTAATTGTATTTATGGAAGGATAGCTCCCTAGCGTGAATCTTCACCTCCATCCTTGCAGTTTTAGTTTGTATTACTTTCATGGATTTTTTTTTTAAATTAAGATAATATTAAAACTAATGTTTAAGAACAAAAAAAAAATATTTTTTTCTAAAGTTAAAATAAACAGTTGCTGATGAGAAATCTCAGCTGATTTCATTTTAGACTAATTAATACTTAATTAAGGGATAGAATACAAAAGATTCCCTGTTCCACGACTAATTAATTATTTATTTCCGTTTATTATTTATACTTGTTAATTAAATGGAGGAGAAGTTGTGAAAATTTATTCCAATGGGAAAAGTAAAACATAAAAATAAAATAAAAGAAGAAAAGCCCTTTAATGCGCTTTCTCTCATTAACTTTTCACTAAGGGGAGAAAAATTAACTCTAAGGCAAATGGCTTTCTTTTTAAAAAGAGATTCTTACATAATTAATTCCGTTTGAAAAGAGGGAAGAGGCGGTAGGTGTTGTTTTAATTGGCCCCGGACTCGGAATTATCCTAGACTAGGAATCAACTCGTCCCCTCCCCCGTTCCATATAATGTTTTCCATTAAAGTTGTTCCAAGGGGGGGCGCCTCAGGATGCCCTGGCAAAAAACAAAGTACTCATTCCTCTTTTCAGCGGGGGTAAGCCGCTTAGCCCGACCTGTGTATACACACACAAATTCCTTTATTGTTCCTCAAAGTCCCCTTTCTTGCCTCCTCTCTCACTCTATAATAATCGCCTTACGCCTAAGGTCTATCCATCCACCGAACATTTCAATAAAAAAAGAAAACGTCTCGTCTCACAAAAGATTCCAGAAAGAGGATTTCTTAAGTAAAGCGTTCTAAAGGATTCTTTCTTTTTATGATCATTTGAGCAATACATACAAAGCACCAACTTTAATGGTCCCTTTTGATTTAAAATTAAAATACTCAATGGGTATCCTCTTATTCAATATCTCCTGAACAAATGTACAGTTAACCTTTCATATACTTTTTTCAATTTTTGCATAATTTCAACGATAATGGATTCCATAAATCCTCTGTTAGGAAAATTTGAAAAAAAATAAATATACTTAATTCAATTAAGTTCTCAAGATAAAATAGAACGATTTTGCAGAACATCGAATCCTATTAAGTTTTTGATCACAAAAGTACTCGTTGATTAACAATCAATGGAACAAAATGAATGTTTGATAGCTCATTTTAAAACTTATTATATGGTATTTGGTTTTTAAATTAACCTGATAAATTCAAAACAAGAAAGCTTTTACATTATTTCAAAAAGTAAAAAACAAAACACCTAAAGAGTGCGCTTTAGATCACACAATAGAAGTGAAAATATTAACAAGGCGAGATTAATAATATGAAATATAAGTTATTAATGATATATTACCTCATCAAAAAGAGAATGAAATGCTGAACTTTTCACGTGCCAGACGATTTTTAGTTTCTGAGATATTTTAATCCATATCTTCTAAAAACTCGTTATAATTCGGTTTTCGACACTATTGGTTTATTATTTTCAATAATGAATTATTGTGATCGAACAAAAAATGCATAAACTTGGTCCCCTCTCAAAATTTGAGGTTCTACGTAAAAGGATACTTACTGAATCATTTTTTTTCAAATTTGGATTTAAAACTAGAGGTCACCCGAGGATGATCCTCCTTCATCGACATTTCTATCCACCTTTTCCTTTCAAGATGGCGATCGAAAAACCTCCGTTGCTATAGACTGCAGCACCTAAACGAATGTGCCGATTTCAATGAAACTCCGCTTAAGTCTTCTTCTCGATGCCCTTTAAATTTGTCTATATAACATACTTCAACGAAAAGAAGCTGGGTATAAATGAATTTACGAGGGATGGTAAAATTATATTTTGAATAACTCAAAAAGTATACACTTTTTTGTAGATATTGTATATGGCTATTAAAAGTTTAAGGAATTGTCTAAAAAAAAATCGTTAAAATCGGACAATTATTAGCAAAGATATTGTTTCTAGATTTTTTTTATGTTATACTGCAAATGTTATATCCTTTGTTTTGGTTTTTGATTTTTGTTACTGAAGTAATGCTAATGTTTTTAGCATATTACTAATTATTAAAAACAGATGTTTATTTCAATATTTGGAATCACCTTTTATTTCTTTTTCATTTCACTAGGAATGTAATGTTACTTTAGATGTATAATTGTTTGGAAATAATAAATCATTGTGAAATAATTTGCAGTTTTTTTTTCCTTTTCGCCTTTCTAACACGGTGTCTTGTTAAGAAAACATTACATAAAATAAATAATAGAAACTGATTAGTAAAAAAACAATAGTCCATTACAGAGAGGATGAAATGCTGAACTATTCCCTTCCTTACAGGTTGCTGATCCGATTTTCAGTTTCCCAGATATTTTAACCCAAATGTTCAATGGAACTCGTTATAATTTGGTTTTCAACAAAATTTTGAATAATAGCTCATTACAAAGAGCATGACATGAACATTTCCCTCGCTTTCAATATGAACATCAGATTTTTAGTTTTTGAGATATCTTAATCGTTATGCAGATCAGATTTTTAGTTTTTGTGATATTTTAATCCATATGCAAACTTCTCAAATAACTTCTCGACAAAGTTATGTCTACTTTAGGATGATGTACTCAGAACTTCATTATGTTGAACAGTTTTTGGGAAATTCATTCTTATTGAATAAAAACCGTGACCACCTTAAGGTTTTTAAGGTTCTTAAGAAAAACACAAAATTGACATTAACTTCTTTTCCGTTCGAAATATACCCTTGCATCAAATGAAAATTTTTGTTGCAAATTTTATATAGAACCCCCTTCCCAGACTTTTGTTGTTAAGAACTGAGACACCCTGTATAGTTTTTACCTCGTCCATTAATCATTTTAATGAGTGAGTATTTCCAAAATAAAATACTTGAAATCGTTTTATAATCTTCCAATAATAGCTTATTCACCGTATTTTGCCTTTTTTTTTTTAATTTAAAAATACATACCAAATAGTTAGGTATATAATAATATAATATAGACTAAAAATGGTCTACTGTCCGGTATGGAGGGGACCTAGGGATGGGGCGATGGAAGGGAAGGTATTCGGGGATGCTCAAAGAGTAAATAGCCAGGACTGAGGCGGAAAGGAATGAAGATATATTAAAGGGCGGGCCCCCGGGCGGGAAATAATGGCTAGACCCCCCTCCCGGCATATTTCAGCCAATAGGATCCATAACTTTTTTCAATTAGATCCTCAGGCAGCCCTTACCTTATAATTACATCAGGATTCTCTCACTAATAGCCGAGGCTAATAGTGAAAAATATCCTTTGTTTTCTGGCAATATTCGGCTATTGTGGCCCTAACAAATTTGTTTAACGGCCCCACCGCAGAAGGGATTTAGTGGCCAATCTCGGTCCTAACTGCTCCGCTTCCTCCTTAGTTAGCTCCCGGACCCTCTTTCTTTTCATTAGGGTCACTTCCAACGCCCTCTATACTCTCGAGTCGTTGTCGTGAAAGCGGGGCTAATGAAAAAAGTATGTCCAGGGATTGAGTCATTTAGAGGCAACTCTAATCAACTGCAGTTTTAGTTTACTTTTCACTGAATAAATACCTGATTATACAATATTTTTCTTCTGACGTATAAATTCAATTAACGACAAACTTACTATGATTAATTCTTGACTTTAACTGAACTAGATTATAATATTAACGAAAAAATGATAGGGAGTGGACTACTTTAGAGCGTGAGACACTGACTTCATATGTTTAAGGTTCTGTTTTACTTTAAAACTTTAAATCTGCATTAATTTCCAGACAACCTACAATAGTACTCTCGATATTTAATAAAAAATAGTATAACGTACTTGCCAAATGTGGATTATTTGTCAGATTCATAAAAAAATTGATGCCAACCTTCAATTATATACCTCATACTCACCCAAAAGCACAAGATGGCAGGTGAGGGTTTCTCGGATAATATGGGGATACAATAACGACAGAGAGGCGGAAGGAAGGATAGGAGAGGTAGAGGTAGGTAAATGGCGGAGAGGAGGTATATAAGAGGAAGTGATTACTTTATTGTGAGGCAGCGAGGGCCCTCGAGGCATGACCATTAGTGGTATTGCTACGCTCCTTCCCCTGACCTCTGTCGTCAGTTACAGCAGCGGCAAACTTCCTTTATATTGTACCTCGCCTTCCCTCTTGTTAACTCTTCCCCCCTCTCTTCTGTCGGAAGGTACATGCCTCTCAGTTATAGCGCCTCATTGTCGCTCAGCTCTTCTTATCATTCAGTCAATAGCAAGAGCCACAATAGCAAAAGCTAGAAAGATCCCTGTCAAGAAATCTGGAACGAAATGTGCACAATGAAGACGATTTCAAGTACATCTACAAAGGAAGAGAAGTTATGTTTCCATTTATGAGCAACCTATATAAATATATAATGTTATTAGTAGAGACCGGATTTTCATGTCGTTACATTTTGCTCTCTAAGGTGTAAAAACTCCAAATGCGACAATCTATCCGTTTTACGATCTGTAGAATAACACATTGAAATTCCATTTTGGATGAAATCGAACGTTTTGACCTATTTGGACTTAATTTCACGTTTTTTGTTTTTGTTACATGATATTGCAATTTAAGAGCTAAATTTATTTTTTAACAGTATAAAGTAAAATACTTAAAAAAAAAAATCATTATAACATGTACATAGGCCTGACACTCATTTTCATACGCCTCGGAATGGTTATCAGGGATCGAGGAGGAAGCAAGATTTGAAACGAGAGGGTTCGGATGGTTCTGCAGTTTGTTATGGAAGGATAGGTATCTGGATTGGGCCAAATCGGAAACATATGGCACATTAAGGTCTTTATGGATGATTTTATTTGTAACAAAGTTAGGAGCGTTGATGATTTTATTTTTTAAATTGAACGGAAAACATTTTTAAGAAAAAATATAACTGGTATGTAATTAGTTAGAAAAAAAAAGCAACATGCTTCAGACATGTAAAACCAGGAAGACATTTTCCATTATCGATATTTTAAAAATAAAGTTAGAGTTAATAAGAAATTGCACGACAAAAATTCTTCTAAAGTTATTCCGGCATCCGATTGTCGAGTGGAATTTATATTCCGATGTTATTAAAGGACATAGTTGCGACGGACGAGAATGAAAAAAAAAAAAATCCAGAAAGACAGCGGATTCTGATCATTCCACCTTCCCGGCGATAGAAATTATTAATTTTAAAAAGAATGTGTATCTTAATGTAAGCAAACTGGAGGAATTTCATTATTTCTTGGTGGAATGGGGGGGGGGATGATGGAGGGAGGGAGAGGAGGAGGGAAGACGGAAAAGGAGGGGAGAAATTTTCATTAAGAGGGTGTGTTAATTAAATACTGGACTGGATAAAACTTGCTCAAGGAACAGATAATAAGCGGCCACTTTTATAATTCAATTCCGGGGCTTACGCGATATCTGCGAGATAAGTGCCCTGTTAATTATTGTTCTGTTTCGTCATCCTCTGCAATAATTATGTTCCTGACACTCGTAGAGGTGGTTAAACATTTTCCTAATTGACCATTCTAATGAAGAAATAAAATCCTTGACTAAACTGAAGATTATCGGAACCATCGAAAGACAAAAAAAAAGTATAGGATTTTTTTAATTTTGCATTTAGATCTGTTTGACATTAAATTATTTACTGACATTAAGTTTTTTTTTATTACTTATTCATGATAATTACCACTGTATTGTAATATAAATATATCAAGTGAATGTGTACACAAGAATATAATCGCATGATAACCCTTACTGATAAACTACCCACTCTAATAATATGTACTCTACAGTAAGTTATCATTTTTTTTTTTTACCAAAAAAGGAAAAGAAAAGGGCACTATCTCACTGCCATAACAATACTACCAAGATAGAAAACGTCACCTAGAAAATGATGGTTAAGTATTCAAATTTAAGTTAAAAAAAAGTTTGTATTGTTTAGCAGTGTCATATATTTGCAATTTGTAAGTCTTCTAGGGTTCTTTAGTTATGGATGAGCAATAAATTTTCTACTTTTATAACTCGCGTTAGTCGTGAGTACACTCATGCCAGACTTAATTACTACCGAAGACTACTCAATGCACATAAACGATTATTACAGTTGTATGTTTTCTCATTATTACGAGAAATTTCTATTCTGTAGGCAGCGGGGTAGCTCAGTGATTAAGATACTGCGCACAGTTGTGATAGAAGTGTCCCAACCCACCTATATTCAAACCCTGTATAAAATTCAAAATTAGAAGATAAAGCAATCAATTTTACATCTTCACTTTTTTAGTCCACAGCAATAAATTAATATCAACTATTTATGCAGAATTATTATGTCAATATCCCTGACAGCCGTGGAAGGGATTGGCAGAATAAATTAAACAGTATCAATGGGTTTTGGTGGTAGAGGTTTTTTTGTTCAGTATCCTGTCACTAGAACTAAGGGGCACAAAGATGGGAATCATACCCCAACCATCAACGAATCTCGGAATACGTGCTCAGATAGTTTGAATATTAAGTTTTATAGTTGAAGCCATTGAGGATAAGTTAGAGCCCCTAATTGGGATAAAACTGGACGAGACGGGGACAGAGGCAAACTAGTTAGGGAGAGATGAAGGGTAATTATGCGGGAGGTGACTCGTGCTAAATGGCCCCGGGACTAATGTGGTCCTCTGCACTTAGATCCCCAACACCAACAGGCCCTAATTGCACATCGATCAAGTTGTCGTCTTGTATCCGTCCTCTCCTTCTCTAGCCAATATTTTAGTTATTTATTGTCTATGATATGAAATAATCCCGTATGTCCGTACCATCCCATCTATTGAATGTCCCAACCAATGGTGAGCCGTGCTATGTATTGATCTTCCCTTCCCATTAACAATTAAACTAATAATATAGATCTAGATCTGAGGATTTCGAAAAGTTCAAAGGCCAAATTCAGAATTGCTAGGCATGTCTCCTCTGGCTTTGGATTATACAATCATAAAACCAGGGATTTAGTTTGGCGGAACTATATTTCGACGGATAACACAGATCCTCGAGCTTGCTGATGAACTAGATGTCATAGAAGTTTTTCTGCTATGAAAGAGGCGTTACTTGCTCTAGAGAATGCTGCAGAAAGGAAGGAGCTCTTAGTGGATAATAAAACAATAAAATATATGAGGAAAGACTTAATAGGCAGTGTCAGCAGCCAATCGAAGTTAAATTTAGGGAATTTACTTTTGAGAGGGTGGTTGAATTTATAAATCTTGACAACATTATTTGCATAATGAGATTAATATAATGCTAATTTTAGGTAATAAGTGTTATTTAATTTGCAGAAATACGTAAAAAGGAAAACAATATCTCAGGCTACACAACTCTCATTAGAGCTGTAATAATACATGCATCTAAATTGCTGCCCCCCGACAAAAGCCAAGAACAGATGAAGAAGAATTCGCAGTAAAATCCTCTGACCAACGTGCATTGATAACATCTGGAGGCAACGAAATAACAGAGAAATTGAGCTCCATTTTGACCAGGTGAACTCAAAGAGAATTCCAAGTATACATATAATTGAACTATGCTATTATTAATAAAATAGCTGTTCTCAGAACATGAGCTTCTTTGGTTCTCTGCTCTGGGTTTTGATGAAAATTGTGGTAATACAAATTGTAGTAACTTAAATAATTAATTCTACAGCTAGATTAATAAATGTCGCGCAAAAACATTTGAAAGCCGCAGCTACGTCACGAAAGGTACAAGCGGCTTAGAGAGCGCAGGTTCCCCACCAATGACTTATACCTTTAGAAAAAAAATCTGATATGAACTATAAATCAATCCAGTACATACATATAATTGAACTATGCTATTATAAATAAAATTGCTGTTCTGAGTACATGAGCTTCATTGGTTCTCTGCTCTGGGTTTTGAAGAAAATTATCAATCGAAATGCATCCATCCATCTGGGTCCGTTGTAAACAATATCTAGTAATTGGAAGATCTTAATACTAAAAAATTAAGAGAAGTTTTGCTGTATTTTGTAGTCCTCCCTTCTCCAATAATTGAAACTAAACGAAGCCCAGGATTAGAATACCGCTTGTAAATAAGTTGTAATTATACTGGAGAAAACTTTTGTTTGCAGGTATGTATTCTAGGTAGATATGAATACTATGTATTCTGAGTAGATACGAATACTTTTTTTGTAGAGAAGTATAACCTCATTTGTTTTAAAATAAGAAAAAACAAAACAAAATAGTTTACTAACCTTTACTCGCTCCGTCAGGCCCCCTGAGGATGGTACACTCCTCTATTGTGCCAAAAGGTGCGAAAAGTTGGCGAACATCTTCTTCAGTTTGCTGTTTGCTCAGCATTCCAGCGAAGAGCTTCCTATCTGCTCAACAGACATAGGTTAATTGTCAGTATCCTCTCAAATATTTGCATCATCCTCATCTACCTACTCTAGCCTACCAAAACATATTCTGCCATCAAATAGTTTTAGAGAAATATATTATTAATAATAAAATAAATAAAACGATTTTACTTATATTAATTTTTATTATTATTTAATTTCAGTTATTTAGCAAAAAATAAAAAATGAAGATGGAGAAATACGCATATTTAAAAAACAAAAAGCCTGATATAAAGGGCATTTTAAAGAAATAATAACAAAGATTATAGGTGAACCCAATTTTTAATAGAGATTTCGATTAAGTTCTAAGTGCTATTGTCAGTCAAACCTAATAGACGTAACTATTCAAAACATTTTTTTTAAATATTAATTAATATTCCTAAGTCCCGAAGGAGCATTTGATAATGTTTTTATTTAATTTTTTTAATGGTAAAATTGATTTCAAATTGGTTGATAACCGACGCTTTGCCACATCGATGTTATGCTATGGTAAAATTAACAATATATGGTAACATAAGCTAAAATATATTAAATGTAATTAAATTTTGAGTTTTGGGGATTATAAAAATATATTTCTTTTGAAGATGGTTCATTTTTAAATCTTAAAAAAAATAATAACTACTAAAACATTTTCAAGTCCAATAGGCTGTATCTTCGTTAACAATGTTTTAAAATCGATTATTTTTTTCCTATTACCTAATTAGTACTTAAAACATTAGCTCCGACATAAATGCACTTACTGATTTTTTCAAGAAAATCAACGATAATTAATAAAAAAAAAACAGTATTCATTTTAATACAATATTTAAACCCCAAAAATAAAAATTTATTTCTGTCATCTTCTTATTTTTCTTTTTTTATTATTAGGAACCCTACGTTTATAATTTTTTCATATTTAAGATAATAATACTTCCAATTTCCTTCAAATTCTTTTAATTACATTTGTTATCTCTAACGTTTCGGGACAATTTCCCCATCATCAGAGCAATCATTATCTTCACTGAAATTATGGAAATTTTATATTATTATTTTTTTTTATTGAAAATATCATTCTACTTCATCTATTGTACAATCATTTACCTTTTTTTTTTTTTTTGATGTAGCACCATTTGTCGAAAAATCAATTTGAAGGAAATTGGAAGTATTATGCCTTAAATATGAAAAAAATTATTTATGTTGATTTTACTGAAAATATAGCTATTCTGGAGTGATAACACATCAAACCACCTTTTTTTTTTACATATTCAGACGTAAATCTCAACTTATTTCAGAACAAATCTCAACTTAATTAATATGGACTTGAAGCTTATTGAACAAGGAAGTTTTTAATACTTGGAGTGTTTTTAATACAGTTATAGAGTGATTTTATGAAAAACAGAACTGTATAAAAGGGACTTTTAAATGATATGAATGAAGAAAGAAAATTTCTCATTATAGTTGAAGAAAATATTTTCTTAACCACGAAACAATTGTCAATAACCTGAATTGAACATATTTGGAGTTATTAATTCCCGTTCAACAAAAAACTTGACTTAATAAAAAAAAATACAAAACTAAAATTTTCTTTCTTTTTTCTTTTCATAAAATTGGACTAAATAAACATTTTCGTAGTTCTCGAGTTCAACTATCAATTCTTTAAAAATTTCTCTTTTTTAACGGGTCACAGTCGGTTAATTGTGACGTAAATCAACGTAAACCTAGATAGTAGCATGAAAACCCCATTTGAAGCACGGAACAAATAATTAATATTAAAAGTAGACAAATAATTTATCAAGTAACAATATTTTTGGGTCGCTAATCTATTCGCTTTTATGAAATGCGTATGTCACTTAAAGCAGTACTAACACTGATTAATTTGAATAACTAACTCATTAACATTAAAACCCCGCAATGCATTATTCAAACCTAAACTCTTCAAAATAGAAATGGGCTTAAACAATCCCTGGGAACGATCTATGTGTAGAATAAAAATGCGGAATTGTTTTATGATAATTCTCAGTTTTTATAATATAATATTAATAATATGGAAACTTTTATGATCAACATAACATTGTAAAAGTGGTCAGTTGCTTACTCAAAAACGTTTGTAACTTATAACAATGTATTGATAAGTATTAGACTTGAAATAAGGATTGATGCCTTGATGGAAAGGGCAGTCTATCATTTTATAACGCGGGCCATAACTAAGGATTTCCCATATAGAGCTGTGGCAACTCTGTAACCAACTTTTTCTAAAACCATTTTTTTTTCACAAAATTATTTGTATGTGGTAGGCACAATTTGAAAAAATAATACTATCACTCTTCTGTAAGCATTAAGAAAATGCCTATATAGTTAAACAGTAGATGAATATTTTATACAACCCTCTGTACACGGTTACTGTATATGAAATGGAAAGAGGAAAAAAAAATTAATTATACAATCGTAAAATTATTGTATTTTTAGCATTATATCAAGCATGCCTAGTCTAAAATACCCTCTCATCTCTAACAGAGAACTTAATTTTTTTTTATTATCAAGAAATTAAGAAAAATAAATTAACATCTAATCATTAACCTTAAGACTAGGACCATAAAATAGAAACTGAAATAGCACTTAGGTGTAATTTATAAACGAATTAATGCATTAAATTCATTGATTATTTATTATTATTAATATTAAGTCAAGTATCTAAATAAATTAGTTTATTTAAAATAAAAATATGTTGCTAATATTTTACTGAATATTATAAAGAAATATACCTAAATAAGTTAAAGATGAAGGGTTTTAAGTGCATTATTATAATTACGTAGATATATTTTATATTTCATGTTTTAAAAAAAAATTATTAAATAATCTTTATTTTTTTAATGTCAATTTTCTGAAACGATTCTCACTTCTCGTTAGTTAATAAGAATTATTTTGAGGAGATGAAATGACCGTTTATTATCCCATATTCTTCGTTTTCTACGATATACATATAAAAAAAAAAAAAAATTAAAAAGAAAAATGATTACACGGAGAATATGGGATGAATTAAATTAATGTAAACAGATACGAGATCAAAAGAAAAAAAAAATCCTTGGTTTTCTTTTGATCTTCATAGTGAAAAAAAAAGTTAATAAAATAGAGTGTTAAAAATTTACATACCCTAAATTGTGCATAAAAATACGACATCTAAGTAGGAATGTCAGTCCAGGTCTTGTCCCTTCGTTGGGAACTCCGGCCTGTGGTGGCACGGGCCCAACTGAACTCAACAGTTAGTGTTCTCGAGGGTATAAAAAGCTAGCCCGGCTATTATTTTCCTATGCAACAGGTCCGCTTCACAATTACTGAAAGACGACAGACCTAAGGGGGAATTGAAAAACTGCTGCGGTTTTTTCTTTCAGCCTTAAGTGCTCAGAAACTCGAATCTCGATTAAAGCATTTCTCGCTTCGGCTGGAACACAGTTTCCTAATCAATTTTCGGATTGCTGTTGTGGTATTATTGTAACTTGAAAATGAGCAGTCAAAAGTATTGGTATCGTTCGTGAAAATTTGATGATTAAGGCATTTTTATATAAGCAATGATTAAATAGTTATAAGTGGAAATATAAAATAAATGTAAATAGGAAAGAAAAAAAATCCTAAATTTTAAAAAGCAGTTTCTTAAAACCTGAGTTTGAGCTATTATCTCAAATTAGGACAGAAAAATTCGGTCTCATATAAATAAAAACAAAACAAAAAAAACTTGTCATTTCATTAATTATTCATTTCACTTCATTACTAGTTATAACCCAATAAGTTAACTATAACAAATGGTGTAGTAATTAAATGATTATGGATAGTACGCACAAGGCACACACGAATGGGGGTTCATACTACAAAGAAGACCTGTAGTTTAATTTCTCCTCCCCTCCCCCCCCCCAAAAAAAAAAAGATTTGATACCATCTATATACTAAATTATTTTTCTTTTCGTTTTACAATAAGTTGTATATTGTATTTAATTTATGCAAATAATTTTTGTAAAACTATTCTTTGTTTATTCTGTTATTGTTTAATCTGTATTTATTCATAATGATGTAGATAAAATTATTATTGCTTGTATTCACCATGACTTATCTCTAAAACATAATAACAATAAAGAAAATGTTTAGGCTTTTTCGCACTGATTTTGCTTTCACGATTTCAAATTTTTTTAAAAAATCATTATGCATGAGCAAGTTTTACTTTAAAGTAGAAATTCATGCCTTACCCATTTACTAACTCCGCCCCTTATTCGAATTAACATATTATTTAAATAATCATGGCTAATTTATATATACAATTATTATTATCATGAAGATCGTTAGATTTCTATTGATTCTCTGTTTTCAGGAAATAGAAGAAAAAAATTATTTTAGTAACATATTAATTTATTTGAAAGCCATGTTTGAAACACTAAGAAACAAAAAAAAAAAAAAATACCTCAATCGAGAACACTACTGTCGATAACTGAATATAATTTGTTCTTATATGTCAAGTACAAAGTCAGTGTGTTAACACATAGAACGTACTAACAAATATGTTTGTATACATATATAAAAATATTAAGTAGTAATTTACAACTAAAAAAAACATTTTACATTGGCGCATCACGAGAACACATTTCTAAACATACTTACGTTCAACACCTTGTAACACAAAATGCACACTAAAGCTATATAGAGAGCAAAAAATAAAATAAAATAAATAAAAAAATAAAAAACATACCATGGGAATACGATAGCAGTTATGAAGGTTATGGGGGAAACAAATGTACATCAACAGCCCACAAAGATAAACAAAAAAAAAAAAAATAATAAAAACAAAAATCATGTATTTCGGAATTGAAGTTGATGCAAAAGATATATCCATAAGAAGTTTATTATTCTAATAATGGAACTGAATGGTGCACAGTGATGAGGGATATCAATCTTACATTTTACATTCCGAAAAATAAAAAAAAATCCTAGCCCCATATATAAAAATTACCAATCAGCATAATGAAAAACGTTTAGAAATTTGTACAAATGATCTCAAGAGTAAATAAAAGGGAAATTTAACAGAGGATGTAAACACGATTATAAAAACTACGTAGACCCTTCTGTACAGAAAACAACTTTAAAAAGTATATAACACAACACTCAATTAGACTAAATAATGTAACACATCTAAAATATAGTGTAAAAACTAAGTAAAAATATAAAACATAATTTTAAAAAAAATCAAGAAATAACTGTGCTAGGAAACGGGCTTAAAAAGAAGTAAGCTGATCACAACATTTAGAATGAATTAGACAACACCTATATATATAAAATATATATACATATATATTAATATGTATATTAAAGAAAAGGAAGAATGGTGCTTAAACATGCTTTTTTATCAATTTATTTTTATTCCGATATTTTCTTTTTATTTTCGGTCTGTAATTTTCAAAATAATAACAATAATAATAAAACCCAATTATTCAATTATTTATTTATATATTTATTTCATACAGAGTGTTGGCCAGGAACCTACATGCATCGAAATAAGATTTTGAGAAAGATATAAAACATGCAAGAAATCGTTAACTGACGATCCGAAATTTTATAGAAAATATAAATGAACAATTTGTTCCTCTATATCGATAAAAAAATATTATGTCACAAATGCTTGTTGGAACGAAAATTTTTTAAAATTATTTAATATTAAATGTTTGCCCTATGACTCTTTATATGAAAAATATATACGTGTAAATTTCTAATTCATGTATATTTATATATATATATTTTTTATATTTATAAATTCGGATAAATGAACTCAATTATATCAATTATAATTTAGTTGGTAAATATTCTTTATTCAGTCGTCATTGGATCATTATTAATTATTCAGTGATGTAAATTATCTTTGTATAAGGCGAAAATTAGGCTCAGCAAGTGCGGGCGTACGTAGTAGCAACTATAATGTTACAATTGTATGGAATACTCAATTACTTTTTAAAATTTTTATTTAAATTTTGGCTTTAGAGATTTTTACTTTTTTTTTTTTTTTTTTACGAAAATGTGTGATTATTTTAACATTACATAAAGTAAATTAAAATAATTCATAGTCCATTTATGTTTTAGAGAGCAGGTGCAAGTAGAAGTGACAGAATGGCCATTGCCGGTTTCCAAATGCCTTATTTATCCCAATCTAAATTCTAGCACTGTATACAGTAAAAGAGGGTCTCAGAAAGTGTCGGTCAAACTACAGTTTTCACAAACACCTGGATTAAAACAAAACACAGCCTAGATAAGCTTTTACGCAGGATGACGCAAAAAGAATGATTATTTTTGAAACACATTAAACTTCAAAGAATATTAACATTAGTATTTTTAGAAAATACATTCATTAATTCTGTTGTTAACCCTTCTAATTCAGTTTAACAAAATAATATCCATTGACAGAAAATCCACATCCGATAGATGGCTCATTAATTTAACTACATCAAAATTCTTCTTGTACAGTTTATTTTTTTAAAGCTGCTGTTTGTTAGTAAAAAAAAAAATTCCAATACCGGATATCTATTTAGGAGGTGATTTTACTTAATTGAAAACATTGTATTTAACCGTATATTAGAAATCAGGTTAACTATAAAATATGTATATATGAAAGTGCAGAATAAAAAAAATGTTAAAACCATATGTTTTATTTATTCCAAAAGCTCTGCAAAAATCACATTGCGATCGAATCTCCACGGCCTGACACTCATTGTAGATGAATAAATTATGGCATTCATTATGAAAAAGTTCAACTGGTTTTAATAAAACCTTTTAGCAATATCACAGCGTTAGTAACCGGAAATTCGGATTATGCATTTGGGAATGTGAAAATGCATGAACAGGACGGACTGCCATTGCAGAGCTAACAAGGGCATTATGTGAGGGTAGTTAATCCGAATTGTTGACAAGCTAATAACAAAAAAAAAATGAGAGGGGGGAAGTTTTCAGGTGGAATTGGGCTGGCTGGGCACTCTCTAGGGGGGCGCAAAACGTAATGAGAGTGCGCAACTTTTATCGGTGGTCCGGCTCCCGGGTAATATCTCATTTGCATATGAATATAGCCGACACCGCTGAGCCTCTCTCTATTCACTTGCTTATACAATATTTTAGTTTCCTATTCGAGATTATTTAGTTTTCTGAGGGCTGAGGTTTTACCGGTACGAAGGAGGGCTGGGAAGGTGTTGGATAAGGGTTATAAATACACAGAAGACAGACATCGATACAGAGATAAGGAAAAATATAAGGGTAAAGACAAAATAAATAAAAAAATAATAAATGAAATCAAAATAAAAAACAATTGGTGCTATCTATGCAGCCACAACGTCGACAACGGCCAAATTCGTCCGGTCATGTCTGGGCGATATTATTTGTCATCTCAGATATAATTTATTGATTTATAAAGTATTATAATAATTTGTACATTATAGAACAGTTGTATATTATAGAATAAAAAAAAAACGCTAGGAGTAGAAGTGTGTCCAACGTATAATCTAAATCATAACTTTAGAACTTGGGTTAACTATCAGCTAAAATATGAGAAATGGACTCTTGGGAGACCTGGTGAGAGAAGATTATAGGTTCAATATTCCATTTATAAAAATGACAAGTATCTATATTAATAGAAAATGGGAAGATATTATTATATCAACTGCATACTATTTAACAGAGGAAACACAATAGGTGCGTTTATATGAACAATGTAAATCTCCCCGTATATTAAATTAAACCCGAAATAAAACAATTCAGTTAATTCATAAAATAACACACAAGCACAGACTGGCAGTATAGAACGTTGGTATCCATTATTATCTGGGTCAATTCAGATTTATTCGTATAACTTTTCGGTTATAGTCGCTTTTTCCTGGGCCAGGACAGAGGGCGGGGAATCAATGCCATAGTTAATAAATGAGGCACCAGGACTCAAATTCTGTTATGAGTAATCTTTGGGATATGAGGTTGCCAAGCAACAGATGTATTGCAAAGGCGTTAGCCCGTTCAACCACTCCTTCCTGGATCATAAAAAATATCTAATTTATCTATTCTTGGAATATCCCACATGGAGATAGATACAAAACGATTTGAAAGAAATCTCTCAGATTACGAGACTACTGAGGATTTTTCTTGAAAGGTTGAGTCTAAAACTTTAAGGGAGTTCCGTTAGCTTTCATAATGATTAGTACCGACTGAGGACCCTATACAACTTTGGGAAGTCAAGTTAAATTTATAGGCCGTGGTGGATACTCTCAGGCCTGTTGGATAAACCGCTCCTGTTTCACTAATGGAGTATTAAAGGCATTTAATCCAATTTAAAACTTCTTACGACGTTACATTTCACATCACTTCAAACAATGAAGTCGCATGTTAAACGTGTATATGATAACTAATATAAAATGATGACTATATAAACTGGTAATATCTACATGGAGTATATTATAGATAATATAATATATCTGAAAGTGGATCAGGCTCAATAATGGTGTCGATACATAATGACTCCTTAAAGAATGGCGAGGCAGGCAACATCCAGATAAGGATTGAAAATAAGAATAAGATCTTTTGCTGGTTCCTCCCTTGAGTACCAATGGTGGTACTTGAAGAAAAGAATGTTTTGAGATACCTTTGGAAGAGAGGCTGACTGCTTTTTTTTATTATTTTTTTGTTTTTAGTTTATTTTATGGTTTTACCTACCTGGCCGTTTAGGCTATACGGGATTTCCCCGGGCCGGAGGGTGAGGGCGGGGAATTTAAAAACTCCTCCGGCACCGGGACGCGAACTCGTACTATTTTTATCTCTCAAAATTTCATATATCTGGTTGCTGGGCAACTAGCGGTGCTGTGCACACGTTTTAGCCCATTCGGTCACCCCATCCCCAGGCTGACTGCCTTGTATATCACTCCGATACTATCAAAATGGCAACAACCAATCCGGGCTCATCTGTTCTTCAGGTATATCAAAGCTTATATCATAAATATATCAAGCTTTAACAATCTCGAGTCTAGCAACATAGGTCAAACCCGGCCTGAGAAGATTGGAATTTCGTGGCGAACCCACGGAATGAACCTTCCCGTTCTGGTTAGAATATGTCTGGTTGTCCTTCCTCCCCCCTCTCCTGGGGCTCCAAACAGCTCCCTCCCTACTCCATATGGCATAAATGGTATGTTAAGGAGTAACTAAAAAAAAATAATCCAGGCTTGTATTTTAAACTTTTAAAGGTACTTTAGAACCATGTACCTAATCAGACACTCCGAACACTCCCTACTCCTTGAACTCAAGAAATATCTGAGATGACACGACCGCCGGTCCGTCCGTCCGTCGAGTTCCGTCCTCTTGTGATTTACCTTGGCGCCTTTGCGCTCTCTATGCGGGCGTCGGGCCAACTACTTGCCAGTAGGATCCGCCCAGGTGCCACATTCCCTCTGGAAACATACAACATGTCACACCACAGTCCGGGCCGTCCCCAGCACACCAACAAAGCAACCTTTTATTTTATATCTTGCCTATTCATTTATTTAATTTTTTTTTGTTTACTTTACACTGCTTTTAAATTTCAACTGAGGCTTCATTAATTATAAGTGAGGCTTAACTATACAAAGCAGTTATAAAAAAAATAAAAAATAAAAAAAGACATTATTTCATATATTTTTTTTCTTTGATATAAAACTGGAATTCGAAAACTTAACAATCACTAGTGATTGATAAATTTTCGTAAAACAAAAACAACAAAAAAAAAAAAAGAAACATAAAAGAAAAAAAAACCTATACTAAAATGTAATGAATCATATAAAAGCATGCACATGTGAAAATGAACTGGTTATCAGTTGCTTTTGTAATGTAATATATAATGATGATGAAATATGTAAATGTATTATGCATTGCTCCAAGGAAATTCAAACTATTCGATTGCTTATAATACTTGTTAAAAACGATATAATAAAGGCTCTGTGCTGCTCTAAAAATAAGGTTAAAAGTTTCCATTGTTAATATCATTGAATTTTATCTGTCATTAAATGAACTTTCGAAAATGGAACCAATATATTGTGAAACACTCATTCCTTGTTTCTGTGATGTAGAGCTTGATTAACCAAAATAAAACTATGGGAAAAAGTATATATATATAATGAAGTTCACTTTCTGAATTCAACACCATTCTCGAAAGAAACTCTGAGCAACTGTTCAGGAAGGAGATTAATAAATCTATTTTAATTTTATTGTAATGAATAAATATATTATATTCTTGTTTGCTAAAGTAAGTGTTAACAACTGATAAACTTTGTAGATATGCTTTTTCATATTAAATCACTAATTCCTTAGTGCTAGGAAAATGAATTATTGCACACAATACTACAACTAATTTTGAGTCTTAATTTTCAAAAAAGAAACTCACTTTTTTAAACATTATCTGACAGATAAAAAAATTTTCGTCAACAAAATGAGTATTTTTGTAATGAGTGAATTATATATACATATATAAAATAAACTTATGCCTATCACAAAATCAAGAAAAAATCTTTATTTTGTTCTAATGGCGAATAAATAATAGCTTATCAAACTTGAGGAAAATCAGTACCCAACTACATTTGTCTATTTTTTTTTTTTTAAACTGTGTATATTTGCATCGTAAAATAAGGTAGTATTGGAGATCAGTAATTCTAACATTACTTACATTAACATACTAGTAATTGTACGATATTTCCTGTAGTTTATAATTATTATGCAATGAATTACTTTTTTCCAAATTATTATTTTACGATGAAAAAATAATATTATTAAAAAAGTATAAATAAATAGTTGTTCTAGTTCTGCCAATACCAACCCGTGTTTATGGTGTGTTGAATAACATCTAAGATTATTAGTGGATTCCATCTTCAGGCCAATTTAGAACGTTGTTGAAATAATGGATTTACTAAGTCATTTGATACAACGGATTTATAAAACTCAAACTAATAATGTAAAACTTATGCTCACCAACACTGTACGCCAGAGTGATTCAGGGTTCTCGAGTCTGAAGTTTGTTTATTTATTTTAATATTTCATTGTTCCAAAAAAATTTCGAGTAATAGATGGTTAAGTAGATAAATTTAAAGAGGAATGGCCAGACTGCTGCAGGAAGCCGGTCTGTATGTCCTTATAGTCCACAAGTTAGGCCTTAAAAAGTGTGCTCATATGAGGTTTGAAGATTAATTACGAATTCAGAGTATGTTATTCGAAATAAAAGGAATCTTGTCTGCCATTCCAGAGCTGTTACTTAAAAAAATTATTGCTGAACTAAGGGTCTATTATATAATAATAATAATCTATTGTAACATTAGTAATTATAACTACATTTCATTCTTCAACTCCAATCCTCTGGTTTTTCTATCTCCTGCTCCCTGTTACCTGAACAACGCAGATTAAGAATAAAATGACCAAGAGACCTACTATATCGATAAAAACAAAATCAAGAAAATACACCAGACAATATAATACAACAGATTTGATAGATGCGCAGCCGCGCAGATGCAAATTGCATACAATATAAATACAATAAAAACAAATCTATTGTAGATTTATTAAATAGAAAAAAATAATTGAAAATCATTATTTTTTTTGGCTGTACAAATTTCCCCATTTTTCCACGTTTGAACTAATCTATACAAGTTAAAAAAATAAAAGCCTTTCCCATATTTTTTTAACATAATCTTCGTTTATTAGCCCAACATTCGTTAAATCAAGGACCATTTTTGAAAGCAGCGATTCTGGAATGACATATATGGTTCATCTTACTCAGAATAACAAAACCTTTCGTAAATTACTTGTGAAACTTTTTTTTTTTCGTCCTCCCCCTCCTCGCCTTTAAGCTTTCCCTGAACCAGGGGGTAAGGACGGGGGATCAATGCCAGAGTTAAAAGACTCCCTTGGCACCGGGACGCGAACTCAGTATTATTTTATTACATAATCTTCTATCCGGATTACCAGCATCGCGCGATGCTGTGCACACGCGTAAGCCCGCACGGCCATCCCCGCTCCCAATCACCTTTAAACCTTCTCCTGCTATGAGTACTCTGTTTAGGCTCTGGCTCCAGAGCTATCAGCTAGTCGCAAAAGGAAAGCAACTTCATCGGTGGGCCCTGCTGCTTTCTCCCCTCAAGATTAGATCAAACACCTGGAAGACCAACTTAACGAGGAGGATTGGTAGATAAGAAGAGGAACGTATCAAGCGAAACATCCCAATATTCCTAACACCCGCATTTCTTAAAAAGCAAAGAAGGTGTTGAATAAATAAAAAATTTAAATAAAAAATGAAAGGTTTCAGGAAAAAATGAAATAAATATATAAATAACAGCTAATGTAGATATCAGAATATGTTATAGCTTATCCAGCTACGAGAAACGCTATTCATGCCTTTGTACGTAATTGGGTTAGGGCAAGCCATAAACTGCGTTATGCATTTCCAAACAAGCCATAATTGTCGGAAGGAGCTCGCTCAAACTAAGAATACCCAAGAGGCAGAGTGGAAGGAGAATAAATGATGTGGAGAATCAATGAAATATAGCATTAGCCCAACTGTGGCCGGGAGGAGAGTTAATGTCGGGAATATATTCATGAGACGAACCTGGGGAATTTATTACTCCCGGCTCCGGGCCGCGGCTTGGGGAAATATGCAACAAGGAGGAAGAGGTGATTGTGGCCCACGGGCAAGAAAGTAATGATCGAGGATATTGCTGTCTTCGCTTCCGCCGGAGCAAACTTCCGCCCCAGTCAGGGCAGCCAACATTGGATAATTACATTCTCATATTCAGGGCCGAATATATGATCATAGGGGAAGAGCAACTTTCCCTAACAGAATGTGCTTGTTTTTCTCCGTTTCCAAAACTTAGGGACTCTACTGCAATCTTAGGCAAAGAGGGTAAGCTACGATCGTGAACCCCGGTCGTATTTCTTTTGGGAAATTCACAATGTTGCCGTATTCATAAGAACATTGGGAGAGATTCAACATATCACTAGAAATGCCCATGTTTGTATCTTACTGAAAAGCTCTTAGTTTGATCGAATGGGGGAGGCAAGTCATAAATACCAAATAATGGGTTGTATGAATTTCAATTTAGATAACAGCAATAATAACTCAGCTACCTTCCAAAATTTGTCAAAAATATCACTTTCGCTTTAATGAAGTCTGCCACTTCGGTTCAATAGATTTTGCAACAGATTTAAGAGAGAAATCAAAACTATTGAGCTTTTCACCTATTTATTAATAGAAAAATCTGGTGCGGTGCGCGTATCATACAATTTCACTTACCACTCTCTTCTTAGAAGAAAATAAAAATTATAGACACTATATTTATTATCCATATTTCATTATGGATATTTTTATTTCTATAAGTACCCTTATATATACAAATTTTAATATTTATATCGCTGTAATATATACAATTAAATATTAAATAATATCAACACCAGCATTCATGAAAACTTCGTATGTATATTTACAAAATATTATCGGAATCAGTATTATATTAAGTTGAATGGAAGCTTGTTCTAATCTCTCGGGCGAGCTCGGCTGTACTCGTATTCCTTTGGTTCCTCAATTACAACTATTCTCCGTTATCATCTCTTATTTCTCTTTTAGTTAATTATTAAATTCTTTCATTTTATATTCAATTGTCTTTTATATTAGAGATTAATGTGAAATGGTCAATTTATTCAAATAAAAAAAATTAAACGTACTTCAGGGAAAGCTAATATTAAAAATTAGCCATTTAAGCACTGTCAGAGAACATCAATCAGAATAAAAACTACATTTTATTAAAAACTGCTTAATTTTATACTGATATGATGAATTTAATCAAAATCATTAGAGCCGTTTTCGAGAAAATCGTAAAAAATGTATTTAGTCCATTATATAAAGTGCCACTTTCGGTTAGCCGATTTTGAATAAAATGTTACTGTAATATTCCTAGCATATAAAAAGCTTACATATGCAATTTCACTTTCGCACGACTTTTCGTTTTTGAGCTAACTTCGTTATTTAGACTCAGGGGACCTCAAAACGTGTATCTATTGAAAACTGAGATTCGAAAATTTTCACAATCACAGTGCTTTCCCTAACTATATATTACATATATAGTTAAGTGAATGCAAAAATATGGTTGTATATCATTAAATATACGAATTGAACAGCTATTTGTAATGATAATTTAAATGTTTTGTGACCAACTGTTGCCTTTGTGTGCCTATTGACCAGGCGTTTATTATTCGGTTGAGGAGGAAAATGAGAAAAATCTGTGAGATGAAGGCATTTTCCATTAGAGAGACCTAGGCCTTAAGCGGCCTCTTTCAATAATAACCCCCGCCTTACCCTCCCCCCCCTCCTCCAGGTCCATTAACTTGCTGCCCCGCTTAATTATTCACTCCTCAGTCTTTGGCTATCATAACTAGTCTTTAAGGCCGCCTCCTCAGCCGGGGGCTTCTTGATTTACTGTTTAGGCAAGTTCCAGTCCGCCAGGCACCGGCTTTTAACTTGAGATCTTTCAGTTTGTACTAAAAATCACGTTATTTTACTTTTATTTTGCACCCTGATTTATAAATTCTTTGAACCATAGTAACTTTTTCTCACTCACTAATCATGGAAGCTCCTCCTTAGTGAGGATATAACTTTCCGTGGTCCTTAATTCATGTCGTGACAACATGCTCAACAACTTCAATATCACGTTACATTTTTTTTTCTTTTTTTTTTATAGAAGAGGATTTCCCAGAATTATAATAAAAAAATTATTTTATATTTCACAGACTTTCACCAAGCTAAATTAAAACTCCTAACTCCTAAATTAAAATAACCATTAAGGTACTACCAAACAAATGCAACCTTCACATTATATATTATTTTATACAAATTTCCTTATTGTATTTTTAAAAGTAAAAGTTAAATTACTAATGATTTAACAATATCTGGAGAGTTGAGTATTGGAATTCCTTATGAGATATATTTTTTTAAATAAAACTTTGAATGGATTTTTCACTTAAAAAATGTCTGATGGAAGTAATTGCTTTTTAATATTATAATCTTAATGCCTTTGGCAAAAAATATTATGCACTTTCGATTAATTAAACTTTGTTTTCTATTCTAAATTATTTCCTATAAATATTTGTGGAGTTCCTATGAATTAATTTTTGGGAATTATCATTTATAACATCGATATATGGACCCCTGGGTCCGCGGTTTGAGTTCAGCTGTAGCAGGTAATTATTTATTGTGTTAAATCAGCCGTAGATCGACTCTGGGATCGAGAGATCCTCTAGGAACACATTGAGCTACTATAAAGTAGGCACTCTTAATTAAATAATAAAATGATAGAAAAAATCCGTCGGTTGAGCGTGATATGGGTCAAATCATACTCACGCATAACTGTTGGCCAAGACTCAATACTTCCTGAGGAATTATAAAACTTAAGACCGATAATAGGTTGAATAGGTACCAATAAAAAAAAATAGATCTCTACTATAGAGTAAAAGATTACTACAGGAGAGTTGTACCTTTTTCAACGTCACTCAACTCTTTTTTGACCTATACTGAAGCAACATTTAATTACATTAATAGGTTTGGAAAATTTATTTTATTGTTTTACGACATTTGAAACTGCATCGTAGCACATCTAGCAAATTTCATATTAAATGATTTGTTTCTGTGAATCCATCTTAATAATAGCCTTGAATTATAATGGCGTAATTGAGTTATTTATGAAGCTCCGCAGATCGCTAGACCAATTTCCGCGTAGAAGAGATAAAAGCTCGAAGATAATAAATAGAAAGAGTGGATGAGGTGATTTTTAGTTGAAGAGAGGAATGTAATGTATGTTTCATGGAAGTAAATTTTACTGTTGAAATATATAAATCTTTCTGTATGAGTGTGGTTTGAAATATAGCACATGCTTTAAAAATGTTTCGAATAATTATGGATTGTATTGTCAGTATTTTGTTTATATGTGTGTATTTTTTGCTGAACCCCAATGTTCTTCACCGTTTGTCGAAATTGGTATCAATATAGTTTTGTAGATTAGTTGCTAGCTGTGAGAGTTGATTATATCGTCTTGTCAGTTATTGTATTTTTAATTTCGTGTGTATGTTCCAAATTTTTTGTTCAAGTAGAGTTTTGAAAAATTAAAAATATAAACTAAATCATGATAGGAATTTATGCTTAACAGTGTTTTATTGCAATATAAGAAAATCTGGTGTGTCCACTCACACTATTTTCCTAGCGAAAATAGAAGCATTTTCTTGATATAGAATAATTTTCCTGGAAACCGATCAGGAAAATGATTATAGTACGATTATTTGATGTACTAAGGCATAATAAAAAGCAAATTAAATAGGTACCTGAACCATAATTTTAGATGTATACTTTGCAAGTAATGCCACAAAACATTTTTCTTTTCTTCATAACCCTTTTTCCTGAATTTTCTCTCAGGAATTCATTACATGCACGAAAATTGAAAAGACTTTAAGTAGAAGATTATAGGTTAACAGACCACTGGCTGAATAGGTATTTTTTTTTTTGGAGTTAAGATGCTCTGAAATGTAGAGATTTGTTGAAAACAGCAAATCATTAATTTGACCCGTTCTCAATACTTTCCTTACCTCGTAGAGAGGACGTCGCCGTGGCCAGATTAAGAATAGGACACACGAACCTAACTCATATACATCTTATCATTAAGCAGCCACCACCATATTGTCCAAGAATGCACTTATTATACTTCAAACCTAAATACATTATATCCAAAACGGAATATATCAGCAGTATTAAGCAACAACGAATTAAACATAAAAACAGTGATAAAATTTCACAAAATCATTAGACTATTAGATAAAAATAGAAAAATAAATATAGCTTTTATTTTATCGTTCTTTCTTTTTTTATATTTAATAATAATAATAATAATAAGTCGTGCAACGGACTGGTACCGGAAGAAACTGTATCTTCTCTGCGACAACTAGAACTACCATCTCAGACGATCGAAAGAATGCAACAAGCGGTGTTGTTGGGAACATCAAATATTGTCAGGAAGTTCAAATATTAAATAATTAAGAAAATATACAAATGTAATTTTTGGCTGACCTAATAGGTCCCCAACTATTACATAATTTAAACACCATTGCATATGTGGAAAATAAAGAGATAATAATAATGCTTTATTTTTTTTGGTACGAGTCCCTTTAGAATAATACAGAAAGACAAAAATGATGTGGGCTAAGGAGCCTCAGAGATACATAAACAAAAATATAGTGTAAGTGAATAGTCAAATTAAAAAAAAAATAATAAGTTACTTTCTAATTTGAATCAGTTAACAATAAAAAAAATAAAAAAATGAAAAATAAACATAAAGTAAGAATAATGAGGAACGATTTGATAATTTATATACATATTTACAGTACTATTTACAATTTCATGGGGACTGGATGGATAAGAAATGATTGAACAGGCGGGTTTTAAAGGTAGGAAGAGTTTTGGATTGACGGATGTCAGGAGGGATGGAGCTCCATAGGGATGAGGATCGGATAATGAAAGATCTGTCGAAAGCAGAAGTATATATTTATTCTAATATATTTAATATCTTTTATATATATATATATATATATATATATATATATATATATATATATATATATGTTTTTAAATATCTTTTTCATTTGTTACTCTATTTATTATTAATTTTTAATTATTCATTCTTTTTTTTATTTCTCCTCTAAAGAGTTTACAAATATAACCGATTCACAGGCGTTGATGACCCTTGAGTTTTACGCCTTGAAGCGTAAATAAAGAAACAAACTTTCCTTACCTAGCAGAGGTAGAAAAAAAAATGTATGTTATTTGTAATAAATACTTAAATTTTATTTTTTTAAATTTATTTTATTTTAAAAATCGGTCCTGGTTTCTTTCACTTATAGATTCTAAATCAATTTTCTACGTTTGGTTTACGATTTATTATAAAAGTTAAGCTTAGTGCTCTCCCTCCAGCGTTAGGAAAAGTTACTTTTCGCAGGAAAAGTTGGTGAAGCGTTAGATTAGCATTAAGTTGTATCCTGGGGAAGGAGGGTGCAGACATCTCCTGGAGCTCCTGAAGGCTAAAATAAGAAGGAAGGGTTTTTACTCCCGCGGACGGAGGCTAAACGATTCTTAATTAATAAACTTGGGGAGCTAAGAGATGAACTTCTTAGAAGAGCTTGCAATTAAAGGGTCCCTTGCAACGTGTGTTCCGGCTCCTTGTTCTACACGTAATTACACCTCTCCTTCTTCCTCCCTCCTCTCCTTTAATAACACCGAATCTAATTCCCTACACATTCAGCGGGAGGACAGCTGAGACCGCTCTTTCTGCGATAAAGGGGAAGGAGGGGGAAAAGCTGTCGCAGGAGTATGTTTTTTCAAAGGAAATATTCCTTTTGAAGCCTCCTCTCTGAGATATTTTATACCTCATATGAGATTATTGTTAATGAACCATTTAGTTAGAATGTCATTTAGGATAGGTCTGCTTTTTAAAGAAAGAAATATCTTTTAAAAATAAAATATATTTATTATGAGAATTAATCTATTTAAAAAATTTTTTATTCATGAAATTTACAGCTATATAAAAATAAAAATACACCTAGCACATGTGATACAAAGAAATACAATGAAAATACTTGTAGAGAAATTACCCATTTGAATTGTTAAATCCCGAGGTTAAATCCGATTTTGTTTTCAGACACCTTGTAGGGACATCAAAGATAGAAGAGGAAGCATTCAAATTTGTATTTATGATTGGTTATGGCATTTTCCGAAAACATTGAAGAAAATCGGGATTTGAAATCAATTATTATTTTTTTCCGTAAAATCATGTAATAATTATTATATTATTTTTTTTTTCACGGAACGGCCATAGAGACCACGCGAATATCATGACATTTGGCTTCTTTCTTGTTTTTCCTTTCTTTCCACTTCTCTCTCATTATCTCCGAGTGCCGCCGCTTTCTCTCCTCCGTCCACGCGACTCCCAATTATTATATTAGATATATAAATAGAAATTTAAATCGATCTTAGATATTTATTGATTTGATTAAAAATAATGATCACTCACTGATTGATACTGTTTTACATTAATGATAACGATTAAATTTTGATCAGAAAATAAAAATCACCTTTTCAACATAAACTTAAATTAAATATTAATAAGTATGTATATGTTATTAAAGTACACATTTTTAATAATATATTTCTAGAATCGATTTAATTGGGTATACAGTACTTGCATTATATATATGTGTATACTTTTTTTATTAATTTTACTACGGAGAATAGAAGAATTGATATTTCGATTAATTATTTAAAGAGGAAAATAATATATTTTCTCGTGCTCCTATGTGCTAGAGAATCAATATTTATATTAATGTTCATATTTTAAAAATATTAATTATATCGATATTTGAAATCCGTTATTTTGATGGTGTCAATAGTTATGACATAATGGTATACCGATATTGAGCCTCCGATCCCTAGATATATAGATAACACATACCTAGATTGAGTAAACGAATAAAAAAAAGTTATTAGAAAATTGGGAAAATAAATATAAAATTAAACAGCTCAAACTGTTAGAAATTAAAACGGATTGTAACGAATGGGTAATTGAGAAAATTCATAAGAGAGGAAACCATATTGTGCCGATCACAGATTGATCACTTCCTGCTTGCACACGGGTACCTTCTCAGAGGTATAGAAGCAGCCACATACCAAAAGTGTGACAAACATAGACAGTGAAATAAGCTGAAAATACCAACGACAATGAAGAAAATATTTACTATGAAGATAGACTCATCATTCTCTTCAAATACTTATTGTTAGTAAAAACAAAGTATTACAATAAAGTATAAAAAACGTTTCACTAATGACCCTCTAGGATAGAGGCAATTACAAATAAAAAAATTCTTTTTTATTTTTCAATGTTCTCAAAATCAAAACAAATCTTAAGTATGAATGTGGAGTGAATAGAATATTCAAGTTTTGAAAAAAATATACATATTTTATTTTTATTTATTTTAATTATTATAATTTATTGATTTTTTTTAACGAAATCGATGCTAATACAAATGTAGTTCTTTGCCGATATAACTCCCATTAAATGGTACAAATGAAGATAAATTAAAAACAAATCTTTTCTGATTCTAGTTGTGACTTGAGGTTAAAACATAGCTGAATGAACTGGATGAGAATTCCATTAGAGACAGAAAGATTTTATGTCTGAACTGGTTCGGATTACATTGCGCAAGTAGAGGATTACGGTGGGAAAGAGGCATTTAGCGGTAGGAGTTGGAAGGTGTCGAGGAATTCGGCCGGCGTCGGTTAGCAACAAGTCGGGAAAGCCTGTCTTGCAGGCGGGTATTTGAACACTTTGAGAAGTGGCACCTATGCAAATCGGTTCTCCGCCTCAATCCAAATGAGTCCTGTCACCCATTCATCCTTTTCGAGAGCCGTTTAAATAAGAGCCAAATACTAAAAGGCTATTCAATATTACCTCCTCTGAGAGCACATCAACTCCCGATTGCGGGATCCATTTGAAAGTTAGGCGAAGACGAAAGAGCCCTCATTATATGGAGAGGAAAACCATATATCCATATCCACATCCTAATATAAACGTTTCAGTAGACGAAAACATAACATATGTTAAAATACATATAACATTTATTTGTTTATTAATACTACCCTGCATCTAAAACAATGAGGCGATAAAACAACAATACATATATATCAAATTAAATGTATATATCTTGGAGCATTTATACGCAATAAGGCATTGGAAAATCCACGATAAAAGCCTTCAAAATGAATTAAAATAATTTGAAGAGAAATGGAACAGTATAGGACTTCAACGAAAGTCTTGGGATAAAAAAAAATGATGAGAAGTCGTTTTGGATTTTTAGTCAAAGAAAAAATAAATGAATTATATTTATTTTGACTTCCTTCGTGCCGACGTTGTCTCTGAACACCCCAACTAACTTCTGATCAACATATCTGCGACAAACAAGTATGAATCCACAGCCATAAAAAAATAATTTATTTTTCATTGGTCCATATTAGTTTCTGTGAATAATTTAAGCACAATACTTAATTAATTAAAATATATAAATTATATTAAAAAGTTGAATATTTAATAGTTGACGCTAGCATTATAAAGGAAGGAGATGGTCTGGGGTGGCGGTCATAAATAGGCTAAATAGTGGCCAAATTATTTTATTAAAAGCCAACGTTTCGAACCGACTTTGCAGGTCTTCTTCAGGGAAATGTGTTCAGCTAGGAGTTTCACAGTTTTAAGTGAACTTTTAATGAAATAGTTTTGCCACTATTTAGCCTATTTATGACCGCCACCCCAGACCATCTCCTTCCTATATTAAAAAGTTATAGCTGAAAGCATTATTGTCGCTGTAAACCTTTTTTATTGTTTGCAGACCTTCAAGAATTACTTTAACATTATTTTATATAGTTGATTTATATTTTTTCAGGATAAATTTATGATTAGAATAAATAAAAAAAAAGCCCCAACATTAAATCCTTGTAATAAATTTTGTTTTTAGAGTTTTATAAATTTTTTTAAAATTTTGGTTAAAATGTATAAAGGCTCCGCCCCACGAGTAAATCCCCGATAGGGCGTTTATAAGAGGTTTTCTTTTGATCAATTTTTAATAAGAATTCAATTAAACAATTCGTTGTTATCAGTTTTATCGAAAATGAATCATCCAAACATATTTTCATTTCCTGTGAAAGAGATATTTACAATGTCAAGTTCAGTTTAGAAATAAGAAATTATTCGAATTAAAATATCTCATCTGGACATTTCTTTCTAATTATGCAATAAAAATAAATCCATAGGGTTGATATAATTACTTAAATATCCTTGCAAAGAAAATGCAAAAATAAATATATTTTTTTCGTCTCTTAAGTCACATTGGAACGAATGCAGGAAATGAATGTATAACATTTTTCGAATTAGAATCACAAAAAAAAATATTAAAATCGGTGAGCCACTGATTTTGATCTTCTTTTGTATAATTAACAATTCTCCTTTTAATTTTAATTTTTATGAATATTATGGTTTAATACACCTTTTCAGTTTCCCGTTTGACAATTTTTGTTTATATTCGTAGTGTTTATAGTATATAAATACTCTCTGTTTCAAAAAATAGTTTAACAACTTTTTATGTATCTTATAGATTTTAAGATCACAACACATTACAAAAAAAAATACACTTAACAACACGTTAAAGTAAACCATTTTATTATTTGTTGGCAAAGAGGAGAAAATATAAATATTTTTATGGCATTTAATAACAGAGCAGACTTCGGGTCGATACTCATCAAGCTAATGAGACGAGAAGGAAGCGGGGGGATGACAGCCTTTCACCGACAAACAATTACATTAACAGGAGCGGATCTGTTCCCTCCACCTTCTCCAATATATTTCTTCTCTACATCCGTGATTAAAATCGCCAGAACAAAGTAACCTTAACAAAGTAACCGTTCCGAACAAACTTGTGCCTCGGAGCGGTTCTAGCCGGAGCCCGGCCGGGGAGTTTACTTAAATTAAATTCGAATTGTGACGACAGTTTCACCCCCGAGGCTGTCATCTTGCTCAACCGTTACATCCCTCACAATAAAGTGCTTTGACAGCGGAAGGGAGTTTGGAAAATGTTTTGAATCATAATGGAGTCATTGAATGCAAGTTCTAATTCAATCATCTCCCGTGATAAATTATTTAAATTTATGAAAAGATTTTTAGAGATTTTTTCACTACTACCGAGTTGGATTTTCCTTGTCTACAAAAAAATATCATTCATTAAAATATCAGAGATTGTTATTTTTACAATTCATTCATACATCCAGAGTGATGGAAGTTTGTTCCAATTATAAATTTATTGAATAATTTTAGTTAATTAAATATAATTATCAATTTTAATCATTCAATATATTTGACCCTTCCGAGGCTTCTGAAAAGAAGATGGTCTCGGGATCTTTTAATACAGAAATAAAGTTTCTCTTCATATTGTACATGTCATATTGCTTGTTCATATTTACTTGTTGTATTTATCATTTAATACAGTTGTAAATTTCTAAAAAAAAATATTTGAAAACATATAATAAAATGTATTATAAGTATGACAAATAACCAGCATATCCAGTATTTATATGGTTTATTAGGCCGACGTTTCGACATAAGGCATGGGGGGGTCATCATTAGTGTTAAATATTAAAAAAACACACATACACACACACACACACACACACACACATATATATATATATATCAGAAAAATGAGATAGAGAAAGAAGTATATAAATAAGACAAGATGATAAGATGTATACTACACATGGGATAACGGTATTATAAATGTAATATTAGAGGAAAATAACAAATTAAATAACTAAAAATATAATTAAAATAAATAAATTACTATCTTATATTTGTTATCCTTTGAATATTTAAAAACATTGTATGTCTGTGTTTAAGTTTTTATTTTGATTAAATTAAGTTTATTTTTATTTATATATATATACATCCTAAATATTTCTTTTTGGTAACATTGTTTTTCAGCTGTTTTTTCATTTATTTTTAAATTTTTGTTTATAAAGTGCGAATGAGCTTCTATAACTATTAATTATGTCCTAAGTTGTGACAAAACAGTACTGAATAAATAAATATTAAGAAAAAAAAAAACGTTATTTTTATTTCTTTAATTGTGCTTCCATCTGTTGCTCCACATACTTCTTATCCACATTAGTTTAGCAACTAATTCTTGCCGTACAATGTTACCTATTGTATCCAATTATTTTTTATATTAAAAAAAATTCACTTCGGTTATTCTTAGCCTTGTAGTTATTTACATATTATTTATTTAATTATACTAATCGTTTATTCAATTATGTCTTTTATTCTATGAACTTATGTCTTCTATTTATATCTTATATGTTTCTAATGTATTTTTTTATTTTTAGTTTTGATAATAACCCGCATCTGCTTTGATCTTAACGTTGTGAAGCCTAACAAACCATAAAAAGAATGCATATCCGGATTATTTGTTATTCACATAATTTTGATAGTCAACTACGAATCCGTCTTTGAAGCCATTAAAGATTTAATTATATTATAAAATTAATTAATTGGTTACTTAATTAATTTAAAAATTAGTCGATTTAAGTCAATCACAAAACTATGCATTGAACCTGTCATTATTATTATTATTAAGTACAATTTTAATGAAACTAGACTTCTAAGTAAATTTTTTTAAATTTTGATCACATATATTGATTAAAAATAATTATAAAGTGTATTGAATAAACACAAAAACACAGACTCTGTAATATATATTAAAAAAAAATGCAAGTATAATGTTAGGATTTCAAAGAGAAAAAATTCTTCATATTTTTCAGTGATTTGATGTTTTAAAATGTTAAGAACTTTACTTACACAACTCTTAATAAATACCTCGCAAATAAATTAACCATATTGAGTTTTATTTGAAGTTTTATTTTAGTTTTCATTTCCTAGAGTTTTCATTACCAATGGGTAGTTTCTCAACAAGCGTGTTTCATGTTGTTATATTCTTCTGTACACATTTACTTGATGTATTCATACTAATGTAAAAATACTAATACAGTTGTAAATATCATAGTAAAAGTTAAAAAAAAAAGTTTTCATTTCCGAAAAAAAAACAATAATACACCGTACCGTCCTCACGTACCTAGGTACATATGGGTCAGAGTCATAGAAGTTGAGATGTAAATTAATGAATGTTTATAAGCGCAACAGGTAAAAATATTTCTTTACCATAGAAATTTAAAGCAAGTAAAAATGTAATATGAATAGATTTTTTTTCAATGTTAAGGGAGTTAGAAGTCGTCTTTTTACTTTTTATTTGATATCTTTTATTTTAAACATTTTTTTTTAAATCACCAAATGAAAAGGATCAACTTTTTTTTAAACTGATCGTTCCGATATAACATTGAATTGCATACGAAAGGTAATTATTATGCAGACGTTGGATGACTAACGCTCCAATAATGGAACGAAGCTCAGTGGGGTCGGTGCCCCCCCACCCACTGCGAACCTGGGTCTGACAGTGGATTCAACTGGCAGATACTAATTAAGAACATACCCGAAACCCTTTATATTTAATATTAATACTCATGTTCAATACCGAATTGGAAACGTAACATGGTACACCGGACGTTATTTTCCTCAACCGATAGGAGACCAATTCAATATAATTTACAAGCTTCTATCCAATGGAACTAGGATAGCCTGAATTATCATCTGAATAGGGACCCTTGCTCAAACCATTTATATATATATATATATATATATATATATATATATATATATATACATATATACATAAATACAAATGTTGCCACACCGAATACTATAATAATTAAATAAAAAAAATAATTAAGAAAACAGTAAAGTTTAAAGTTTTTTTTAATGATATTTACAACTGTAGTAAAGAAATACATTTTGTCAATTTCAACATATGGATATATTGACGTGAAAACAATTGTTGAGAAACTAGCCAATGATAGCACTCTAATGATATGTCGACATTAGGAGATCACGGGGTCATCTACTTTTCATACGCCGGGGAGGGTTATCAGGAATTGACGAGGAAGCAAGGTTAGAAACGAGAGGGTTGGAGAGATTCTCAAGTTAATTATGGAAGGATAGGTATCTGAATTGGGCCAGACCTGAAACATAAGAAACATTAAGGTCATTATGGATGGTTTTATTTGTAACAAAGCAGGGAGCATTGAGGATTTTACGAAGGATTTTGGTTTGCAAGTATTGGATACGAGAGGAATTTGATGTTTTAGTGGAGTCCCATAGCTCAGCTCCCTAAGTCCAAATAGTTCTTATTATAATCGCTTGTTTAAAGTCTGTCGTTTCATTCTGATGTGAGGGTCCCAGGTCATCCTACTGTCATCCTAATGTGTTAGTCTATGAATTTAAATTTGAAGCCTTGGAAAATTAAATTGTAATAAATGAAGTTACTTATAATATCAATATATAAAAATAAATAGTGATACTAATTCAAATTACAAATAATGAATAAACACATATTTGTAAATTTCGATTGAAAATAAAAAAGAAACATTAATTTTCAATAATTTAGGAACTGGGTGCTCATGAAATGATTGAATAGGCGGGTTTCGAAGGTGGGAAGAGTATAGAAACATAATTGTAACTTCAGAAATGCTAGGAATGAATTTTACAGTACTTTACTATTAGGGATTATCTCATTATACAACTCCACAATATTATAGAGAACTTCGATTGTTAAATTAGTAAACAAATAGAACTGTTTAACTCATCCGGATATTATTTTAATATTAGGCGCATAGCTTCTTATTTTATTATACCTGAAGAAAAACTAAATAAGGAATGGATATGGATTGGGTTGCTGATAAGCTAGCTAAATGAGGAAGCTAGGCTAATGGGGTAGTATGATGGATCGAGTAATACGCTGTAAGCGATTGGGGCGGTATTGATTCCATCCCTCTGGGAGAATAATGGAACTTACCTAGGGCTTAATAAATTAGAAATTTGATCCTTCTCTATCCTGGCCGAAAAGATGATAGCTGGATGACCACATTATGGTAAGAGGAAAAAGGTAGTTACTTTGGCGGTAGTCAATTGTACCATAATGAGAAATTGGAATATGATTTCCAAAATAAAGGTAATTAAAAGTTGTTCAATCCTTTTCTGACAGCGATATAAATTATGCTTCAATCCAGCTCATGATGCTTCAATCCAACTGCTTATCATATCCTTCATGAAGTCAAAATATGAATCTAGGGATTACTCATCAAAACTAATCAACAAAGGTAATCAAAATTCCTTCAAGTCATAAGGGCTATTGTAATTTAAATAAAACTGTAACATTATGTGCGTGAAGCGTTTTGGATCACGCAATTGAAAAGGAAGTACAATTTGATGACTGACGTTTATACATGGAAGTGGGATAAGTATATCTTCATCCACTTTTCAGAACCAAATACTCAATTTATAAAGGCTGAGTGTGCCCATTGTGCACCACGATCTCAGTGGTAGTACCTCACTACTTCTACCAGATTGTATCCCTGAGGTATTTCTTAAAAAAATAATGAATGGATTAGATAAATAATTGCTACTTTTTTTATGATAAAGCCAAGTGCATGTGGTGAAACAGTTAACCAATATGCAAATAAAAAGATTTATTTATATTTATATCATTTATCTGATAACTAACAGTTATTAACAATCATCGCTTCAAATAATATATAATATTCATAACTGAAATTGAAAAATTGGAGCATACTAAAAATAGTTCGATTGTAATAGATATCAAATTATTGTATATATGATATAGCAAACAAAAAACATACATCGCATACCATCTTAGCTTTACCATACATAATCAATTCGATGTAAAATAAAGTTGATATCGGAAATTTATTGTTGTTATTATTAAATTAGTTGAATATAATAAATAAAAAAAGATTAATAGAAAAATTATTCATTAAACAAATAAATATACAAAAAAATTGTTTAACTTTGCTATATGTTTGTATATTAATTAATACTATACACTAATCTTTTATTTTGAAAATTAAAAATAAAATATATAATATATATATATATATATATATATATATATATATATATATATATATAATCAAAATATATGATAAAGTTATAAGATGTATCGATCCAAAAAGGAAGTTAGAATTTATCCAAGGTAATATATATTTATGATATTTTATTATATCAGGATGACAATCACGTAGAACTATCGAAGCGATAAAATACTGTCTTGATAAAGGCCCATAAAACTTGGAACTCGTAAGATCATCTTCAATATGTAATTGTTAAGTTTATAGCTAAAAAATGAGGTAGGAATTATAAGGCTAATAGTATAATGCCAAAAATAATGTTTTATTATTACATCTTTTCGAAGGGATTTCACTAGCATTTCAGATTATAGTAAAAAATGAAGTGAAACTGACTTAAATTTAGAGAAATATATATATATATATATATATATATATATATATATATTTTTTTTTTTTTTTATTTGAGGGGAGAGGATTTTTTTTACAAAGAACCTATGAAACAATATTCAATAATAGGAATTGAATATAATTTAGAATCGAAGACAATTCGTCCAAAAAAAAAAAAAAAAAAAAATGGAATAGAAAAAGCCCTAACGAACATTAAACAAATAAAATTAATAAGTTATATTCAAGAAAAAAGATCGTTGATAATCAACTTAGCAATCGACGTGACTTAAAAAGAAAGGAAATAAAAATAATAAACAAACCCTAATTGGCGACTTTTAAACTGATTAAAGTCTATATAAATCTTCATGTGAAATGTAAATAATCAGTAATTCTGAAAAAATAATTTTTATTTGGAGATTACATACACTTTTTTTCTTCAGTGGAAAAAGATAAAAACACTTGTTCACTATTTATGAACTTTCAGACTTTCCTTTACTGTTGGTATGCGAAATTATTCATGTAAAGTAATATTATTGACGTACCATGGAGTTTTAGTGATAACAAAGTGTAAAAAAAAAAAAATTATCTTTTTATCAAATTCAAGATTTCAAAGGACTGTAAATATTTTAATCCTATTTAATATTTAACAATTACTTCAGATCATTCTCTTAGCTTGTTTAATTCAATTAGACTTCTTCAAAAAAAGCCTCAGCTTAGTTATTTGTTTCAAAGAAGCAACATACAGTGTCTTACGAAATTCTGGAAATTTTAAGACATTACTAGAAAAAAATATGAAGGGGAAGGTGTCCTTGACCAGCGCATGGCGCGGCGTTGGTTTGAAAAATTTAGCAGTGACCATTAATGGATATTGATGAGGTTCTGCAGGATGCTGTTGAGTCAAATCCGTTCATGAGTACTCGCGAACTTGGCGGGGAGTGTGTTGTACCGAAAGATTCTGTTAATCGCCATCTACTCTCCATGGGGAACGTAAAAAGGCCTGAAGTCCTAGTCCAGACCTCGTACCATCGGATTACTACTTATTTAGATCCATGGCCAATTCTTTTCAAAGGAAAAAGTTGATAATTTTTCTGTACAAGAGTTCTTTGACAGTCTTCATAAAGGATGGTGATCAAGTAATTGGCTAGCAGACGGCTAATGACGGCAGATAACAATAGACTATTCTTTGAGCATTCATTTTATTTTATATCAAAGAAATAATGATACAAATATTTGGTAAAAAAAACGGTCATTTTTTTTATACACCCTATTAGTTCTGAAAGTTGTTAACTGAAAAGTTTGTAGTATTCGTATTTGGGTCGTTTTGGCTGTTTCGTATATCTGTCCTCAAGTCCGAATGGGCTTAAGTAAGTAAATGTAAGTGTCCCGGTTCTGTTAAAATTTTAATCTTGAAAGTCATTTATTTGTCGTTTTAAACAAAATGTATTTGTATCTTTAACGTATTAAAGAAATTAATGTTTGAAAAAATTGAAGATTTTAAACATCCTTCTATGAGGAGTACTTAAACCGTGGACGACCGAGGAGCTGTTTATCCTCACAAGAAGACGGATGATGTATAGCAGGGACGGTATGCGACGAGGGCTGGAAGGGACGTGGAGAAATGGCGCTAGGGGACTGCACACCTGATGTAGGACCCCGCTAATGCTCCGCCCTGATATATCTCTCCCTCGCTAACTAACCTAGCCAAGAATGTGTAATTTTGTGTCGGGGGAGGGGGAATTTAATTTGAAGTTGCCGTTAGCTGCTAACATATCTTAGCCGACCAGTCAGCCAGCCAATAGGCCCTCTAATATATCTCCTCTTCAATCCTCATCCCACTGTCTGTCTTGTCTCTTCCTGTCCCTTTAGCGACTGTAACAGTGTCAGCTTCAATATGAATCAACTTAGCGTATAAGGTAGAATAACTTCATCTTTGGCGTATGAGTAGCTATTAGTTACTAAAATTTTTCTTTTTCGTTCTAACTAATGTGTACGAAATGAAAATGAAAAATTTCTTTATTATCCTAGAACAAAGTCCCTTTAGAATTAAATAAGAGTTAAAAAAAATGAGCGAAAATAAAGCGTAAATGAAAAGATAAAAATATTTGAAAAACATAAAAAAAAAACCGAGTAAAGAAATTGAAAATTCTTTTAATTCTAAGGGAACGTTCTTGCATATCCACTCCAGTCCGTTAGATTGTTAGGAAAATTGATATCTACGTATTTAGGAAAGAAAAGAAGAACTAAAAATAAGTCCCATGATGATCTGGACTAGCCCCACTCCTGAAGATTTAATGCTCACTTGGGATAGGGTGGAGCAGTGAAGTGCTGGCAGGCAGAAGAGTTTTACTTTTTTTATGTATATGAAGAGCATGGAGTAGCGAACTCCGAAGACATGAGAAACAAAGACATGTGAAACAAGAAGGAAGAAATTTGAAGCCACCAAAAAAAGAACTGCAAATACTACCAGTTAATTTTTAGCCACCAAACCACCTAATTAACCACAACTTCAATAGTTTATTAAAATCAGATCTAAGTTACCAATTAATCCATTAGCCCATATTGCAAAAGATTTGGCCACAACACCTCCAACATTATAATATCATTTTCAAGTTTATTTATTATCAGCCGATTTTACACCAATTGTGTTAACTTAATGACTACACATCTAATTGCGACGTTTCGGCTCGTTGAGCCATTTTCATCTCTAAAATTTTTTTTACAATTTACAATCATATTTAAAACATTACGTACTTCAACATATAGAGATTCTTTTTATATACCTAAATACCAACCATGGACCTGTACTTTTCACTAAAATAAATACCATGCACCGAAGAAGAATTGGAGAAATATTGTGATAATTATAATATGAATTAAAACACAGCCATCAGTCCAAACTCATGTTTTTATTTGTCGTCAATTAAACAACCGCTAGTCATACAGTCCATAAGCAATTGCTTAAAACCAAATAATACTCTAACATATACCAAACCTATTATGGCAATACTCCTAATAGATATATAAAGGTTTGACATAGTAAATTAAACACTAGGAATACTTAAACATGGTGTAGTAATCGGGTGCCTAGAACACACTGATGTAACAAATATATTTTCCAGGAGCTGTAATGTATAGTGAAAGTAACCCAACTATTACTCCAAGTATAAAAATTTAGTTATTGTTTTGAGCCCAAATTGATTCAAAACACTCACGGAACCTCAGTGAAAAATTTAAATCATCAGACGTAATTATCGATCATGCTGTTCGCTCAAAAAATCGTCATATAACTTTTAGCAAATTTCATCAAAATATTTTTTTTCAATAACATACCAGCGTGTTTAGCTCCTATTGTTTTAAAGCACTCAGGGGATTTCATCAAATAATTGAAGATATTAAACTTAAAACCGTCCGCTCAAAAAAATTGTGACATACTCTTTAGCGAATTGATTCAACAAATTTAATTTAATTATAAGTGAGTGTTTTTAATTTGAATTGTTTAAAAACACTCACCGGATCTCACCGAATGATTTAAGATAACAAATTTAAAAATCAATCCAGTCGTTCGGTCAAAAGATCGTTAAATACATATTAACGAACAACCCAAACACAAGACCTTAGTGTATACAATTACATAATAATAAACATAAAAATATATGAAAAACTGATTTCGTATAAAATAATATTAATTGGATTGGAAGTGGAAAAAGTGGTTGAAGAGGAGAGACTTGAAAGAGGAAACCGTTGAAGCATAGCGAATGATAAGGCAGCTGAGAGTTCTTAAGGCAGGCAGCTCGAGTTAGGAAGGATTTGTCAAACGCGACAGTTGGGTGAGGAGGAGGGTAGAAGTCATTGGAGGCTCTGCAGCAATAATATCACTTAATAATACTGTATTGCTTTCTTATTATCGAAGGAAAGAAAGTATCAGGCTGGTTAAAATTTCTTCTAGAAGTTTACGTTTTATAGCTCTAAAAATATATTCTCTCTCTGTCTATCTGTAGTCAAAATCCTATCATTGTGAGATCGCCTACTACCATTATTTATACATTATACTTAATAATTAAACGCGAAAAAAAATTACTTAATAAATAATTTAATTTCGAAATCATCCCATTTCAGAAGCTATACAATACAATCAAAAGCATATCACTGTACTACAAAAAATGTATAAACGTGAGGACATTGAATTGTAATTAAATTTACTAAAACAATAAAGAAACAATGTACTAAATGATTATCTAAAGGTTTATGAACAGATTATAATTTTCTTAAGAAATAATTAAAAAGTTCTAACGGCGATGTTCAAATTTTATAGAATAAACTCGACTGGCTTTAAATATTATTGGCTTTAAATATAATTTTCTACTCAAGGCAACAATTTTGATGTATTTCATAAGATGAAGCATTCTTTATCCATCACGAGCTTCCTTCTGTAGGGCGAGAAGAAATAATATGACAGCAGAGAAGAGGGTCCGACGTAACTAGTTGACCAGCGAGAGATGGACCCCTCACATTCTCTCCTGTCCCATGAGTCACACAGTGAATCATATTCAGTCCTTTATAGAGGATCAAACAAATCGAAAAAAAAATCCCAGGAAGCAGCAGGATCAATCAAGGAAATACCCGAGGCGTTTCCAGTTAAGGAGGAAATTTAATATAAGGACAAAAACGAAATAGTTTTCAAGATCATAATAAAGGAGCTATTGTCCGTATCTCTTGAGTGTCTAGTAAGCGAAAATTTATGAAGAGCCCAAATTAAGGATCAGAATGAGAGAAATCACCGATTCTCCCATTGATATGGGGCGCCACAGATAGGAAACAAGAATTAAAGCCAGTGTAGTATCTATGTTTAATAATTCTGTTGAGTTTGAATTGTTGAGGGGGTCAACATTTCGATGGGGTTATGAATTTTCGGACTAATGGACAAGAGTAACACATGAAACTGACCGCATACTGTGTATTTATATATTTTTGTGCGAAAATGATTTGAATTTCCCGCGTTACGGCGAGTGGTGGGGGCAGATCAGAAAATCTAAAAGATCTTAATCTTAATCCGATTGATCTAAATCTAAAATCTTAATCTGCAAGAGCTGCTGGTCCTCGGCCCATTCCACCACTAGTAGTCACGGCAGATGCTACAGATGCTCCGAGGGTGCCCTCAAGGTAATAAAGAGATGTAAACAGGCATAAAGATGGTAAGCTATTTTTGTACAATCAGTATAAATTACCAATCCATTAAAATACAGTCCACTGCATAAAAGTAGAATGTTGCCCATAATTTTGAATTTTGCATATTAAAAACTCATGAGAGTTATTTGCCTTAATTTGAAAAGTTGCCTGAACAATATATGATCTACCATTTTTCTAATTCTACCTTAGTTTGCTCTGTTTTTAAGAAAGGTGAGGAATAAAATATTTTGGGAGAAGGGGAGAGGGATAGGTTCTTGCGCCATATACCTTAGGTGGGAGGATGGGCACTCCTGCCATACGTTTATCATACTAGAGATAATATACTATATTTGCATAGAAAGTTAGCAATAAAAAGCTCTAATATTATCAAAATTTGAAGTCTCATACTTCATTCAAGTTTCTTGTGGCTAGCTAGTTATTAGTATTTGTTGTTTTCTCTTTAGAATTTTACTTAGGTTTTAATTCGATCCATTTTATTTTTCCAAATGAATAATTTACTTCAAATATCATGAAATGTACCAAACTTCATTTTCGTTCAACTATTCATCGCTCGGTTACTGACATTTCTCCTCAGAAGACACTGACTTTTCGACCTAGGTTGAATCTTCCTTTCGAGGTGAATCTTTCTTATCAATATAATAAAATAATTTAACATATCAGAGATGGCATATGAGAAGAAGAAATATCATTAAATCTAACAGGGTAACACAATAAAACTGGAATAAAATTCTAAAAAGCAATATAAAAAATGTACAGAAATAATATAAAATTTAGTAGATAAAATAATAATAATGAATAGTAAAGAAATACACGAATATAATTTTTATTCATTTTTTTTTATTTTCTGATTTGTTCTTGTTTATAATTTTAGTATCTAGCCTTACTTCTTGCCATCAGATGTATTACATGGGTAAAATTATTAACAAGAACAAATCAGAAAACCAGGAAAAACTCATGGAAAAAAAATTGTATTCATGTATTTGTTTACTATTCATCTATGACCGCACCTTTAACTATATTTTTATTTCATGGGTTTCCAAATAGGGATACGTGTACTAGGCTTAAGAATCCATATTGAAGAACGTTCTAGACAGTTCACAAACGATCAATCCTACCTTTGATACTGTTATTTGAAAATAGTTGTTCTTATTGAAAAACACACCTAATTTAATGGAATTAAGACCCCGACCCGTTTGCCAAAAGTGAAGAAAATTGTGGATGGAAATTCTCTGGATGATAACCAGAGAAATAAAGAAATTCGTACACAAACTAGTCAATCAATATCTCATATTGACAGAAAGTCATTAAATAATTACCAGTTCACATCCCGGTGCCAGTGGATGTTAACGCTGAAATTAATCCTCCGCCCTTCCGCGCCCTGGTCCGGGAAAAAACTCGTGTAGGCTAAAAGGTTAGGTAGGGAAGAATAAAAAAAAAACAAGAGATTAAGATAAGCAGAAGATGTATCTCAAATAAATCTATTAGGACGAAGCTATACAAAAATGAATTTCTCTACAGCTGACAAGAGATCACGTGGGGGGACCAAGGTCTATAAGGACTGCAAAGCCAGAAAGGAATAGAAAAATGCACAAGTAAATTTACATTCCATACTTAAGTATTAGTTAGGATTTCAAATATTTTATAATAAGTTAAAATTTATAGTTATTTTATTCTACATCCTATTTTAACTAGAATGAGAATGGTTAAACGTACAAAGCACAATTGTAACGTTGGCATTTTGGTCCCAGAATATCATGTTTTAAACACAAAATATTTCACATTTTAACAATTACAGATAAGCCTTTTATTTTAATTAAACTATTAAAGGAGAAATGAACGGTACTATAAAAAAAAGATAATAGGCAATCGGAGGACAGATGCTAGGGTAGATATCATGAATGCAGATGACCGTAGAGTTGCCGGCCGCAAAAACAGCCTCAACAAGTGGCAAATTTATCATTGGAATGCATTTCCCGGGGAATCGTCGCTGAATTTAACCTCCCTAACTCCTCGTTCATTCAACTGCCCGATTTTTCATTGGAGCCACCCTTTTCCCATCTGATATAATATCCATTCCATTATTTACCGTTTTTATTAATCTGTGAGCACCGCTTCGCTTCGTGTCCAACGGAATGGTTCCAGCTGAATGGAGCTTTATAGTCAGATATGAACTTTGGCAAATTAACTCGCTTAATTCTAAAACCAATTACGTTAATAACTTTCAATTTAAATGCCATAAAAGATATTCGTTATTTGTTTATCATTCTTATAGTATTGTAAGTAGGAGGAAATATTTATAGGAGTTTATGTAAACAATGATCCTATTTTCTGCAGAATAGTAGCAAATTAAAGTTTTCTGTTTTAAGTGTCACGTTTTTTGTTGAATCGAAAGCGATAACTAAAAAGTTCTGTTTATTAAAAAATCATAAATTACTCACAACTTTTTTTTATCAGCATCCAACTATGCTATAGATAACCCACTTTTAGAACAATTCCTTGTTCACAAAAAATATAACTCAAAGCTTTTCAATAATTTTTTGTACTAAGTTTTCCTCAAAAAAAGGGTACTTTTAAGCGACAGCATACCCCAATCATCTATTTTTTTAATACAACTTTAAGACATAGGACTAATTCAACTAATCTGAATAAATTATTTTTTCTCACAAATTTGCGATATATTGACTTAATATCTATTTACTCTATACTTTTTTTTCTCTTTTCTTTTTCTTCTCGATAGTAATTTATATATTGTTTTTTTATTATTATTTTTTATGACATATTTAATTTTATAATAGTAGTTTTATGATTGAAAAATAAATCAACCAGTACAATTTGAGGGCAATGATAACCGTCAGAGGTTTTTGCTCCTAAACACAAAACAACAACAACAAACAACATTAAATAAATCTTAACTTATTTCGTAATTAACCCTCAACGTTATTGATAGAACATAAAGCTTACTAAGGAAGTTTTCCTATAAGTGAGGAATCTGTTGTATAGTTAGAGGGTGATAAAAAAAAAGGTCGCGAGTAATTTATAATTACAAAAAACAACAGAACTTAGCTTTGTTTAGCCGTCCAAAACTCCTCTTTAAATGGTTTTACCAATGACAAAAATTACATTCGTTGAAATAAATTGTGTTTAGCGTACTGTGAAGCAATTGGTAATTACTTAAGTTAAATATTTTTTTCAGTTATCGCTTTCGATTCTACAAAATCTTGATGTTTAAAAAAAAAATAGGAAAACACTCAAAATCCCTATTAGTCTGCTAGAAAACGGAACATTGTTTATATAAACTTTATTGTAGCTCACAAGGTTCGCTACAACTCCAGTAAATATTTTCCTCTATGTACGAGACACCCTGTATATAATGAAACCTTTAGTTTCTTCATAAATATAAATTTTAGGAAAGCTAAATGAATTTATTTTTCTAATTTTCCTTTCCACAGAACTTAGTTGATGGTTACTATATTCTCACAAAAATCGCTGATGAGAGTCAATATTACTTTGAGTAAATAATCGTGAAAACATAGTTTTATTTGAAGATTAAATACAGGAATTCATCAATGTATAATTTTTTTTTTCATGTAACGACTATTGAAGTATAATTATTTAACCAGTGGATGATTCTAATATCATTACTTGGTAAAATTAAAATAAATTGGGTCAAGAGACTATTAAGCAAATAAGAATCGAACCAATATATTTTTTCAATCGTGTGCTGGTAGAAGAGGAAAAATATAATTTCTAATTAAACTATATCTAAGACCGACAAATTATATACATGCATTATATATTTGTATATAATTATTATACTTATAGTTTTAAGGTTTTCAGAAGAAGTGTCTGACTTTTTATTTTCATTTTATATATATTATTTATTTATTAAAATATATCAGAGATACTTTAGAGGTATATCAGTATAGTCAAGTATTTAAGGCTGAAGTTATAATGAACAAAAATATTAAGTGCATAGTTCCAAAATGCAGAAAATATTAAAAAAAAAGCTAAAAGGAACATAAAAAAATGGTACAGACATAAATATAATGAAATGCAAATTTTTCGATTAATTTTTTTCAGCCAACAACAAAAGACATCCTAAATACAGGACTCTATTAATGTTCACTACTGTTACACTACACAAAAACATCAATTAATTCTTCGTGTTATAAAGGTATTCATTCATGTATATCCCATTCATAAAAGTTATAAAAATATTAAGTGCACAGTTACAAATATAAAAAAAAGATAAAGAAGCGCATAAAAAAAAAGCTAAAACGAAAAAGGAGAGAATCATTTTATTATCTTAAAAGGGTGCTGCCCAATTTTGCAATTGCATTGGGTTGCTTCAAACTTAGCATAGTTATTAATCACTACAGACAATTTTTTAAAACTAATATACAATTATATAGGAAGGTATAGACATAAATATAATGTAGTATAAATTTTTCAATTCATTTTTTAGCCAAAAAAAAGACATCCTAAATACAGTACTCCATTAACGTTCACTACTGTTACACTACACAAAATCATCAATTGATTCTTCGTGTTATAAAGGTATTCATTCATGTATATCCCATTCATAAAAATTATAAAAATATTAAGTGCACAGTTACAAATATAAAAAAAATATAAAGAATTTAAAACGAAAAAGATATAGACATAAATATAGTGAAGTGTAAATTTTTCAATTCATTTTTTAGCCAAAAAAAATACATCCTAAATGTCTCCAGGTCTCCATTAATGTTCACTACTGTTACACTACACAAAAACATCAATTAATTCTTCAAGTGTTATAACGGTATTCATTCAGGTATATCCCATTCCTAAAAGTTATACTCTCTAGTAACTTAAAGCTATAAAGACAATATAAAGAATTCGTAGAATATCCTGCGCAAAAATGAATAGGGAAATTGTTCGTTATGTATGATAAAAATTCTAGAGAAAATAAATCATACATAATTTTATTTTTATTATACATTACATTGAAAATTAATAATAATATGATTGAAAATTTAGTTAAAGCAAACCAATGATGGTTTGATAAAACTTTTCGAATCCAACAAAAGACAAATTCAAGACTACACATGAAGCATAAATAACTAAAAAAAAGTTGTTACTAAGACATCCTCAAGATCGTAATCCAGACCTTGTTACGAGTATTACAGGAGAAGGCAGCCCTGGATATCAGGAAAATTGTAATTAGAGTGCATAGCGTGCAGGGCAGGCCGGCTAGCCCCGATGCACAGGTAGTCCGGTATCTTATCTCGCTTGATACTGTGCATAAAAAAGCACAGTTAGTGGTGAGCATGGAACCACTATCAGGCGGATGACGTAATCACATTAAATAATATAAGCGGAGAATTAGGGAGGAACATGCGATGCAATCGATACGCTGTGTCACCGCTGTGTCCACCGCCAGCGGTCACTCCCGCTCATCCCTCTTCTCCTTCTCAATAATAAATGTCACTCCAGTAGTAGGGAAAGTAGATCACGATTTCAAGAAAATTAATATATTTTTTTTTATTTACATATATTTTTTTAAACATAGAAAAAAATACAAATTACGACACTAAAGGTTGATAGAAATATTGGTATTACTGGAAGAAGCAACCCTTCTCATAATGACCGACAGAACCTAAATGAAGTGTTGGATGTTCGGTCAAGACCTATACAAATACAAACCGCTCATAATAGTTTGTGGGAAGTTGGTCTAATATCTTACGGTTCTTTTGGACGATCTGCGGAAATAGTGTGGCAGATCCGCGCCTAAATGAGTATACAAATTGAAATGCTACAATGTTTACAGTCATAGCGTTTCTTTGTTTATAGCAATCTTAGGTTTCGAAGGGTCTATTGAGAACAGGGAATGGATAAACTGCTACAGATTGTGCTTTCTTCAATGCAGTCTAGAGGTTTAATCTACTCAGAAGAACGGACTCCATATTGTGGAAGGTAATCTCGCTGCAGTTTGGCATGTTCAAGACATTATAGAGAAGTAAATTATTCAAACCAGGGCCATAAATGGCAAAGATTTCTATTTTATTGATGACGTAACGCGACCTCATAGAGGAAAAGTTGTTCATTAATATAGTGAAATCCTGAATATTTCACAACTGCCTCTTCTCATATTGTCTCCACTCAATCTCATTGAGCACAATGTAAGATGCACTGTAGATTTTTGAACATCATTTGCCTTAACCTTCAGCAACTGAGAGCAGTACTCCCATTTTTATGGTATGGAATTCCTTGTGAAATCAGTGACACCATTATAAACAGTATGCTAAATAGGTTCAGAAAGGTAGTGCGAACATAGAGAATATTACACAAATTATTAATTTCAACAAAACGTTTACAATTTTACAATTCGCATACATATAACCAAGATTAGATAAAACTCTAATTTTATTATTTTTAAAAGCAGCTTTAATAAAATTTTCAATCTTATTTATATTAATTTTAATGTTATAAAAAGTAAAAATACAATTATGTATGAATTATTTTTTCTAGAATTTGTATCATACATAACGAACAATTTCCCTATTCATTTTTGAGCAGTATATTAAAAATAAAAGAAATGGGAATTCAAAAGTACTACAATAGCTGTTCAATAAAGATACCAAACATTGTGCTCTGAAATCAGATATGAAGAGGCTAACTAACAAATGACCGTTTCTAGATTGTTTCCATTCAGCTACTTTAGTCATAATATAATATAAGCTACTTTAGTAATAATATAATACTTTTTTCAGCTACTTTAGTCATAATTAATCATAAACTGCTAAATGTCTAATCTCTAAAATAGCGTAGATCTAATAATGAGAAGATTATGCTACTGTAAGTATCTTGATGTAGAAGCAGAAGGCTAGAATAAAAAAATATATGAAATAAAAAAAAAAAAGAAAGTCCAACGCCAGTAGCAACAACAGGTTAAAAACAAAAATAAGAAAAAAAATATCAGGCAAAAGGAAATAAATCAATTTAAAGAAAAAAAATTATTATTGTTAATAGGAAAAGGGGTAAAGTGATGTATTATAAATATTATTTCTTTTTTTTTTACAAAAATTCAATGTTTGGTCCATAGCCGATTCGAAAAAAGTCCATAGACGAAAAACATCGGGCTAATAATAAATAAAGGCAATTTGAATTAAATTTTATAATTATTAAATAATGTAACAACGAATTAAAAGGTAGTAGCTAAATCTGGCCGTGATACTTTTTTTTAATAAAGCTGCTCCATGGGAAAAGAACTCCATGTTCGTTATAGAAATACAGCGACAGTTTTTTAATTCATTTTTCAGTTGCCATGTATTGCAGGGGCCGACGAAGTAACTTAGCGGCTGTTATTCGGCTCTATTTAAATGGAGAAAAAAAAGCGTAGCAGACTTTATAGGGCGGACGTAAAGGGTCGTGTGCAGTAAAAAGTCCAGTTTTACACCTGCCGGTCCCCCCCCCCCCACCTTGCTATGTTGTAGGCAGGGCACACGGTGAAAAAACATCTATATCGCACCCAATGCTCGCCCACCTTCCAACAGATGCTGGTAATGCTCCAGCTGTAGATTCCAGGGCTGGACAATTAACTAGCAGTTAGGTTCTCAACTCGAGGCTTTATCCCCACCATAGCCTTTTATTACATCTTAAGTCGTTGTAACAACATTCTCATAAGATATGTTACTACTTTTTATTGAAAACGACTTACCTGATTATAAAAAAAAATAATAACACATCTTGTTAATGATAGAAATTTTCATGGTATGCAGAAATATTTTTATCGATGTGATCAGAAAATATCAGTAATCAGAAAAAAATCAGTAACTTTTATTCCTACTGCTAGGACCAGACTTTCGGAACAAAAAAAAAAACAAAAAAAAAACAGTGACTACATGAGTCATTCTGTACATTTTTTAGCAAGAATAGAATGGTTTAAACGACATGCACTCTATGCACTTATTCCGAAAAGTTTCTCAATAAGCTCAAAATGTTGTGAAAGTCTTTGTACTTTACATGGTTTCCAAGTCACATAACGATAATTGGTTATGAACTAGTGGATATGGCAACCAAACACTCAGGTTCTCAGGACGAGGAACTTTAATACCCATAGAAATGAGTTTTCCTCTCAAAAAGAAAATATCAGATAGTTGGCAGTCCATGTGAGACGATAATCTAACGAGCATTTAAATAATCAGCAAGGCCCTGGATCAAACCATCCCAATTGCAGAGAGGTTGCTAAAAATGGGGTGAGAATAGGTCATACAAATTCAATGCATTCATATGTGATCAGAATAAATAATCTCCACTAAGATGCTAACACTGCAATAGCTTTCGTTATTGCACTTCAAGCCTAAATAGATCTTCTCCGAGACCGTAATAGACCACAATCAGTAATGCTAAACAATGATGAAAACAACCTTACAAATGGTGTGGAAATATTTCGGTCTAGAAAAGAATAGTGACCTTTAGAATAATGGCATTTTCTGTCCAACTTGGGAATATTTTTTTTTTATTTCTTGATATTTACAACTGCATTAAAGAAATAAATTTAGGTAATTTGAACATATGGATATAATGACGTGAAAACAGTTGTTGAGTAACTACCCAATGGTAGCACGCTAATGATATGTCTACATTAGGAGATTACGGGGCCACTTTCTTTTCAGACGCCTTGGAGGGTTATCAAAAATTGAAGAGGAAGCAATGTTAGAAATGAGAAGTTTGGGGTGATTCTGAAGTTTATTATGGAAGGATAGGTATCTGGATTGGGAAAGATCTGAAAAATAAGAAACATTAAGGTCATTATGGATGGTTTTATTTGTAACAAAGTAGGGAGCATTGAGGATTTTACGAAGGATTTGTAAGGAATGGATACGAGAGTTATTCGATGGTTCAATGGAGCCCCATAGCTGAGCCAAGTCCAAATAGGCCTTATTATAGTCATGAATATGAGTATTTTGTAATTGATTGGAAGTTTAGAACGTTGGTCTACTAAGTACTGAAGTAATCGGAAACGTCGAGCAATTTCTTATCGTTTTAGTCTGGTATGAACTTGAGGATATAAATTCCAAATAATTTTTATGATGGCCATTTTCAAATGCAATCTACTTCCACGTGGCCCCCCCTCAGTAAAAAAGACACGGCGTGGCAGATGGGACTTCAAGTTATGCTGATAGTGACCTGTCAAGGGGAGGAAGCTTTGGTCGAAAACCGGACCCCCTGAATGACTGAATGGATGATTAGAGTTCGGGAAGCAAGTTACGTATAGTATACAATTATATCATTGATTCTATCTTGATATTCATGATGTCTGTAAATTAGAAATTGATACTGTGACAATGAATTTTCATTTAAAAAAATTCATTGTCAAAGTATCAATATTACTCATTCAAAAGAATTCACTCACAAAAATGTCAAATTACAAAACAACCGAAATAGCAGTAGGTATTCTTATTATAACTTACAATCATTTTCCGATAGTTGAAATTTTTATCTTTAGCATACACTATTGAATTTTGTTTAATGACTGCCTTCCTGCAAACGGTTATCCAAAGTTGTTGGAATTTCCGAGAGGACAATTATTGAATAAAATACTGGAATATGAGATATATCTGTCAGGAAGAAGGAATGGTATTTACAAAACTTTGGATAGGTAATACTCAATAGGCAATGAACTTAAGGGAAAACTTTAAAGCCTGCGTGCGATCAATATTTTTTTGTTATTAAAATAAAATAATCCAAATGTTTAAAACATATTTGAAGACTGTCCATTTGCCAAGGTAAATGTCAGAAGAAACTTGGGAAGAGATGATTTCTTTTTAGTATTCAAGCCATAGTTTGCTTTAATTTCAAGTAAATTTAAATACATATTGTAGCATATAATTTAAGTTTTTTCTCTTTGATAGATAAAAACAAATTAACAAGTTCAAAGAACTGGTTTTTTAAACATTGTAAGTAAAAAGTATTAAGGACGTTAAAATAAAGAACGAGTAACTATAACATAATATGTTAGAATTACTAACAATAAACTTAGAGAAGTAATTACCAAATACTATACATAAGATGGTTGAGTTATTTAACTTAAGTATATCAAGAGAAAAAGACTGAAAGATAATGTATTATAAAGTACGAAGGGATATAAAATGGTTCATTATAGGCCCTTTAAAACACAGAGGATCTTGATATTCGCATTAAAATAGTAAAAAAAAAAAATTAGGCCCGTCTGGATTTGTTAACAAAGCACCGACAGGTCTCGTACTGGTTTCCTCAACAACTTGATTTAGATAAGATAAAATAAAATGTCTGAAAGTAAAAAAAAAATCTTTAAATATGCTTAAAAGTTTATGTTTAGGCGCTTAAGGACTTGGAAAATGTTTGGTAAGAAATTTCGAACTCTGTGAAGTTCTATTGAGAAATATTTTGTAAGTTTTCACATTATTTTATTGATTTTTTTTTAAATACTACTACCTACCTCTCTAATATAGAAACACTATATTCTATTTATTATATTCTAATCGACGGATAATTTTCATTTCTCAATTAAATTTATTATTATATGTTTTTTTAATATAAATTTATTTTTGTTATTTATACTTGTTGTAAACATTTTAACATTGAGTAGGAGCAAGAAATACAGACTTTGCCGTCGGAGCGGGTGGGTATCGTATGAACAGTGGACAGGGAGTGAAGCCCTGAGGGACCCCGGCCTTTCAATTACAGGCTGTTATCTCGGCCACCCCTCCCTCCCTCCCTCCCCACCTCCAATCCATGCAGATCAGGGCCCCAATAGTCATCACCTATCTTGCTACATGGCCCGCTACATTAGCTACAATCTGATACAAATATTGCCTCCACTGCAAATCTGTGTGCCGAAATTCATTTCAATTATTAATTGAAAACGATTTTGCAACAGTGACATATGTGTTATGGATTCATTCGTAAATTTTGTTTAATCCACTGAACGGAAACGGAACAAAAAAGGCAGCAAATTATTACACAAAGATTATTTTTTTCTAAATAGTTATATTATAAATAAAATGTAATACTTCTTCCCTTGTGGTATAGAGAAAAAGAAGTAAGAGGTGATTCCTATTATTGACCTAATCATAATTAGTAATTTGCAAAGAAATATAATGATCTCGACTGTTTCAGCTAATGATTTTTCAAAAATTAAAAACCAAAACTTTTTTTTTTGGAAATATTACAATCTGTCGCAAGGACAAAAAACCAAAACTAGAGAGCATTTTTTTCCTTACTAAAACTTTTTTTTTCTTCTGTTCATTTTTCTAGAATTTGTGTCTTGAGGTTTTATTTGTTATATAAATTAGGCCATTATTAAATATTAGATATTCATTATTAATGCCATATTAATTTTTCAGAGGGACTGTAGTCCCTCCAGAAATGACGTAGGAGAACCTTTTAAATATCTGGACAATTTTATTTTTTTTCTGAAGAATGAATACGACATTAATAATGAATATCTAATGGAGTACTCAATAAGACTTGAAAATGGCCCTTGTGATGGCTAATAAATAAAATATTGGTGAATAATGGCCTAATTTATTTAGCTATTTTTCAATTTTCAAAGATTTGGGGGGAGGGGAGGTGACCGAAAGGGCTAACGCTTGTAAACAGCCTTGCCCGGCTGCCTGACTGAAGATAATTCGATAAAGTAATTACGATAAAATATTTGATAAAAATAGACGGGGAGAGGATAGAGAGAAAGGCTTTTAACTCCGGTAATAATCCCTCGTCCTCACTCTCTGGCCCGGGAAAACTCCGTATAGTCTAAAAGGCAAGGAAAGGGAAGACAATAAAAAATATTCAAATATTGGTCGAAAAAAAATGGTTATAGCTTAATTCTTAATTACTGCTGAAGCAATTCCAACATATATTGTATTATGATGTAGAGATGGTTGACCGTTGATATAATATGAGAAGGAGTTAGTCGAGGGTGCTGTCAAATAAATAAAAAAAATTAAAATATATAAATTATTTTAATTTTTGCCGACGTTTCGACCCACTTTGCAGGTCGTCTGCAGGACGGTTGTTTTCAACTGCCTCCCGCAGTGCCACATCCTACGCCCTGAAGACGACCTGCAAAGTGGGTCGAAACGTTGTCAAAAATTAAAATAATTTATATATTTTAATTTTTTTTTATTTATTTGACCGCACCCTCGACTAACTCCTTCTCATATATTGTATTACCTTCAGTTCTCACAAAAAAATAATAACTGTATGTTTAAAACATAGAAATTCCCCTAATAATGGAAGTACTCATGAACAGGTAAAGACATAAACATAAACAGTAATAATTAAAATGTTTTGGCGGGTCTTTAAGATAGCTAGAAAACAAAGCTATCAATTATACAAACTTTGATGGTTAAATATGATACAGCTCTGTAAAAGTTGTAAAATTCAATGATAACATTTTCATTGGTCATATCCATTATTCGGTACTTGTGAGCGACCTCTATGGACTGCTATCTGCAGTTATCTGGTTAATCAAAGTGTTGTTGTTGTTATATATATTTCTTATTAATATATATATATATATATATATATATATATATATATATATATATATATATATATATATATATATATATAGAATAGAATAGAATAGAATAGAAAAATAATTTTATTCTGGGACGAAGTCCCTTCAGAATAACAAAAAAGTACAGAAATTAAAATTTTACATCTTTAATATATATATATATATATATATATATATATATATATATATATATATATATAGTAATAAGGAACAGGCAAAAAAGAGGCAACAGTAAATATATTTATATTTCTTATTATACGAGAGTCTAATTTCATATGAAGATAGGGATCATCAGTGCCTTATAACAATTATCAGCGTTCATGTTATAAACATTTAATAATAAGAGATATAAATAACAACAACAACGCTTTTAAACAAGATAACTGCAGATAGCAGTCCATAGAGCCCGAGTCGCTCCCAAGTACCCATTATTCTTATAGATGATATATTCTGAGTTTATATTATATATTCGGATGCGAACTTGAACTTAGAAAGTCAGCGTCTTACCAACTGACCTCATTATGATAAATTATACTGAATTACATAATGCTATTGAAAATTGTGCGGTATAATGTAGAAATGTATTTGGGCATAGCTAAAGAAAATAATTATATTAATCATAATTATTATTTAACGATTGGGTGATTGACAGTTAACTGACCTTCACTGGTCTCTGACGCTAACTTGAATTTCTGAGGGTTTACTTGAACCTCGGTTGGACCTAACCCTAAGGACGGAGTGTTTTTCTACTAAAAGCCGCTATCGAGGATGTGTAATCTGGAACTGCTAGCATTGATCGGAGTGGAAATTATTTATGGAGTTGGATCAGTTTGTTTTGGCGGTTAGGGGCGGTGGATCTATTTCCTGATCCTATATAAAACTTAGGAGGAGGTGTGCCGGGAGATAAGGGCAAGTTTACCTCCGCAGGCAACTTCTTCACTCCTCCGCCGCCGCCTCCGAGGAGCCCCCATCCTCTCCCGAGCCGCCCCTAGCCACCCCTAACTTTAATTCAAAACAACTCATCTTATATACATCCCCTCCTACTATCTGCCGCCTTAGCACTTCTCAATAATGGCTCTTAGCTGATTAAGTTTATTTCTGATTGCGCTATTATCAGATATTAAATAGGCCAGTATTGAGCTTAACTTTGTCAGGATTCGAAGATCGTTGATAGCGGAATTGTAATTGTTCTTCTATATGAAAATTAACTATATTTGAACGATTTAGAACGTACTGGAAGTCAACTATTTCCTTCAACATTCTTTCTGAGTTTTCTAAACACGAGGTTCGTAAACATCTATTAAAATCTATACATCAGATGCCAAGAAATTCGTGAGCCTATATAGAGAATTAAAATGCACTCAAGGTGTGAGATAGTATTATGTTTAAATAATTATACACCTTTATTATAAGAACTATGTTGAAGGCGATGGGATCCTGTGCCCTTAGTAATTTGTACTTTTTTTTTTTGTTTTTTTAAAATAAAATTTATAATTTCGAGGAAAATCTCTTTATTTTACCCTTACAGCTCTACTCCATGCTTCAATTGATTTTAATTTTCTCGAAGACTTTTCAGGCAATTTTCCCCATTTTCAAGTCAAAATATTTATACCATTATTGTAACAATTATATCCTCACAATCTTGTAATTTTAAAATTCATAACTTTTTAATGAAAAGTCAATTCTAAAAAAACTGTGGACCGTCAGTAAATTAAACATTATTTTAAATTTACATTAAATGTTCCACATTTTCGTGCTTTTAAAACAACAGCCTTATGTCCATATTTTTCTTTTTTTTTCTTATGCCAAAGTCATTGGTTATTCGACCATCCGACATCTTCCTGCCCAGTATAAGTTCATTTTTTTCAAACCTTTTATTACTTATGCCCATCAAAGCAGGACATGTGTCTAGGTGTTGCATCCATTCTTGCTTGATAACATAATTTACAGCCAGGATTCTTCAGGATAATTTACAACCACGCCTATCTTCTGGAGATAGTCGACTGTGCAGACAGTCATGGCCAGTCGACAGGTGGCAGCAGGCTACTGTGTCTTCTTCAGCTGGTAGTTCAGCTGGAATCGGCTTCTCTATTAAACACTTATAAAGTTTTCCTTTCGTCTTATCTATGTGCGTTTTACGGGTTTCTTCTTTCACTTTTACCTTTACTATTCGCCGAATTGAGTCTTACGATTTTGGATGGGCCGGTTGAGTCAAATCTGCTCCACGCTTGGCGAGACCATCAGCTTCTTCGTTTCCTGGAATTCCGCAATGGCTAGGAATCCACTGTAGGACTACATTTGTGCCTCGGAGCGTCTGGTCATACAGAAGGAATTTGCACTCCAAAACAGTACTCGTTCATTTTAGTAACAGCGAGGATGTGATAGGTGAAAGATAATAGAATGTGATAGAGGGCATACATTTTCAGCTCAATATTTTAATAAAAGAAAAGGTCGTGAATTGAAAACAAAATTAACAAAACAAGCAGATTAATGACTAATAGAATATTGGAATGTAAATAATTAAACTGTTTTGATAGATAGGTTTCCAAAAAATATAGAAATCAATCATACAAAATTTAATGGCTGATTATGAAACGGCTATGTAATATTTTTAAAATTCATTTACAGCATTTTATAATGAAAGTCAAGTTATTTCTTCAATACTGTTTCTGAGTTTCTTAAACCTAATTTTTAGGGTAGAAGGTCTATTATAGAAATTAGAAATTATTATATATTAAAAAATAATGAAAACTCTCATGATTTAAGAGAGAATAAAATATATAGTCTGAAGATGGAATATATAATCCCGAAACATTACCCTTGAATAAATAAATGTAATTTTGGGAGAGAAAGACTGCAAGAAATTGTAATTGTTCTTCTGGATGAAAACTGACTATATTTGAACGACTCAATACGTATTGGAATTCCGGTTATTTCTTTAACATGTTTCTGAGTTTCTTAAAGATGAGCGAAAAGTAAATATCTATTAAAAAATGCACATTGAAAATTTGACCAAATTTCAATAATGGTAAGAAAAATTCAAGAAAAAAGACAAGAATAACGAATTTCATTGATAATTAATTGTATAAAAAAAAAAAGGTGAAAAGCACATCTTTAATATTTTTCGTTCGTCCTGAAGAATTATAGCTAAAAGAAAAATAGATATGTTTCTGTTATAACGGGACAATAAATTAAAATATCTTGTTTAAAATCTCTATGATAAGTAAATAAGATAAGAATTTAATTATTAGTAAATATACGGCAATAATTGAGGGCATGTATGCTGACTCATATCTTTATCCGACGACCATAACTCATAAGCCCTATTGCCTCGGAAAATCAATATTATCGAAGGAAACCCTGAAAGGAAATATTTATACATAGGCCCACGCAATAGAAGGGGCAATTAGTTCAATAATTGATCCTAGGGAGAATATTGTTCAAAGGCCATCGCAAGACAATATTGACCTATTGTATCAGAGCTAACAACCGACTTCATTACCTTTATTAGCTTGTATTTAACTGTAATAGTATTAGTTCTTAATTTTTGTCTTTATTTTCTCATAGGGTTAAAAAATTGTTTATTAAATCATATCTTATCCATTTATAATGTATCTTTTCGAGATATTGGCTTATTTTAGTAATATCATTTGAGGAGTAGCCGTATATTCACTGAGTTAGGGGTATGGATCTTATATACACCTTACAGTTTTTTTTTTTTGGATTTATTAATTTGTTCTTCTTTTTTCGTATTAACATATTTTGGGAGGTTGAGTGAGTGGCGTTGGGATCTTCTAAAGTAGAGTCCTTCATTTCCTTCCACGAGTGGAGAGAATGGCTTGGCAAGGAGATCTTCGGTGAATGAATTTTTTAAATACTGTATAAAAACATGTGTTTAGTTTATTTTAGTACACATATACATTTAATTTTAGTAGTATTATTTTTCTGTTATTTGTATTTATTTCATATTAAGCATTTATTTTTATTTATTTTACATAGTGTAAGTGAGCTACTCTTTTATCACCATTAAAATTGTTCTAAGATGTGAGAGATAGTAATATTTCTCAATAAAGAATTGAAAAAAAAAAACATTTCGGTATTATTATATTTTAAGTAACAATTGTTTTTCTTTTTACCCCTGCTAATCAGCTGTTTTATATAACCTTCCTCTCCTGTTTACTCCAGTATATATTTGGATGGCTTGGTGAGATGTCAATAGCAATTTTTTTATAATTCTTTTCTGTATCTTTATTATTTATTATTTTTGTATCTTTCTGCATATCACTATTGTTAGTACAAAAGGTCATGAGTAACAATTTTACATGTTTATTTTATTTGTATTACAGATGATATATTTTAGTCTGCAACAGCGATAGGTGGTCTACTACTTTGTATAATAGTAGAGGAAAATAAAATATGAAATTATACTAATAAATAATAAAGAAATGATCAGTTTTTATGTTAGAGACTATTGGCTTTATAGTTTGGATTATTCCATTTATAATGTCTCTTTTCGAGCTTTTGGCTTATTTTAGTTTATTAAATCTTCATAAACCAGAAAAGAACAAAGTTTTTGGGATGATTTGTCATTGGTATGTGGAGGAAGCCGGGTCATTCATCGATTCGATGTTGTGAGCTTCACCTCATTCCAACGGGGTTACGAAGTTTCGTTTGTAAATTTCATTCAATTACTTCTTTAATGTAATATAGATAAATAAATTAAAATTAAATGTATTGTAAAATCAAAGGATCTTAAACAAATATTTAAATAATATTTGAAAATTTAGTAAAAACGAAAATTATATCTGTAATCCGAAATTGATATTACTTGAGCTATCAGATGTTTCGTAACTAATCAATAAAACAATTGGAAGTTCAAGTAGAAAAATATGATAATACAAATTTGGGAAAAACGGATTTATTACTTCTTCGACAATAAACTCTTTATCTATCAGCGAATTGATTTAAAATTAGAATACGCTCGAAAAATAATGTAAAAAATGGTTCCCTATTTCAAAAAAAAAAAGAAAAGAAAATCGCAACTATCATCCAGAAATAAGTTAATTCCGTATAAATCCGTACTAAGGCAAACTGTAACTTAGACTGCAATCTGACCCATATGCAGTTTCTTAACTCAACCAACTTAAATTTTAGTATTTTAAAAAAAATGCACTTAGAATTATACATTCCTAACGTACAGGAATACATTTTAAAAAATAACTCCATTTTTCTTTCAATCATGACGTCACTAGGCTAAACCCATTAATAACAAATCGGAAATTAAAAAAAAAAAGCCATCCAAATATAAACATAACAAAAATTAAACATGTTTTGCTTAGTAAATAGTATGTTTAGTAATAAAACATTTTTAATATTTTATTTAAAAGTTTTTTTTTCCTCTCAGTTGATTTTTACCAATAAATATATTTTATTTATAATTTATTGTAGATGTTACTAATTGTGGAAAAAAAGAATATTAAAATAAATTTTCTTCCTTATAATACCTTTAATCTATATTTGGTTCATAACCGATTTGATCAGAGGTTCTAATTGACAAAAAATGAATGCTTAGTAAAATTATATAAATGATATATTTTTAATAAAAATATACTATTTATTAATAGTATGCACTCAAATAATATCGAGGGCGATAAAACGACAACAAATCCCATTAGCCCGTTTATTTTACCTCTAGCACTACATAGATGATATACGTGAATTAGTTGAATACATTTACAATATTATATGGATATGATAAACAAACTACTTAAATAAAATAATGGTTATTTAAAATCTAAACCTTAAATAATTATGAATACGTAGAAATATCATATTTCAATAAAAATATTAAATAATAATAAGACACTGTATACTTCTTAATTATTAAATTAATTTACTAAAATAGTAAAACATTTTAATTTAGAAAGGTTATGACTTTTTTATAACTATTTATACATAAACGGGAAATTTAGAGTTGTAGAGCAGAAGTTGTTGATAATAGGCAAATCCGAAATGCCAAATATTTAATAATGGCGGAAAGAATTTAGAAGTTGTCATTTTTTTGAAGTTCTTAACTACTTGAACCACTTTGAAATATTATCTAACTTTTATTAAAATTAGTTAGTGTTTAAACTAACAAAACTTTCTGGTAAAACTGAAATAAATAGGTAAGTTAATTGTTTCATGTAATACTTGTATTTTACAGGAATTGCTGTTTATTTATTTTTAGAAAGATTTTTTTTAGGTATTAAAAAAAATTTTAATTTATTTTTAAAAAATAGTTTTTTTTTTAATGATCTATGTAGAGAAGTTAAACTGGCATGCCAGGATACATTAGCCATTTTCTCTTGATGGCTGTTTTATCTTTTATCGAAAGCATTCAACGACTGCCCGCCATGACTAGAAATCAGGGGAAAAACATTAAGAGGCTAAATGGACTGATTCATCTATTAATGGCGCGGTGGAGGTATAAATTGAAACTTTATCGGCTAACACGGCTCTAAAATTTACCATTCTTATCGGCAAATTCGTTTCGACATGTGACATGTGTCGTTTCTCCTAGCGTGTCGAGAACTCGGTCAGGAATTGTGCACATTTGACACATCACGGCATGAGATTATTAAGATAAACAGAAGAGATATTGAGTTTTTACTTGTACATAATACGAGAACCTAAATTGATAAACATGGCATAAAAACATAAAATAATTCAAATATCTTTTACTACATCATCCTTCAAATTGATGAGACTTTAATAGTAGGCGGTCGATAATATTACCCATTATTTTCTGTGTTAGTGATGGTATTCCGTCAGTGGTATTTATTAAACAGGGCCTTTATTATTGATTAAAAAAAAACAAAAAAACAAGTAAGATCTTTCTCTCAAAATTTCAAGACACGTCCGAAATAGAATACCTTATAATAATATACTAAAAGGGGGTGGAGTAGCTCAGTAATAGGACACAGATCTTCCAACGCTCAAAATCTCAGAACCCCGGATCATGGCAGAAAAAATATTCATTCTGTTTCATCTGTCGTAGGTAGAGTTGCCCAAAATCGGCCTATCTGTTGCAAGACCAAGACCAAGACATGTAAAAAAAATCGATTATTTAAAAAAAAATTGAGGCAAAATAGTTACTAATATTTGACAATTTTAGTTACTATATGTTAAGAATTGGTGTAATCAATATACTTTTGCATTTAACTCTGTTAATTTTTCATTCAGCCTTAGTTAGGTATCTCGTATCTAAAAAAATACAGTAATATCTCTCTAGTAATAAGCTAATGGGTAACTGCAAGACTGTTACGAGAGTCTTGGGCAAGACCATGACTAAGTTTGCAAGACCAAGACTCGTCTCGGTCTCGCATTTGGGCAACACTAGTCGTGGGGCGACCCTGGGATCAGGAATCTCTCCTAGGGTACAAAAGTGAGTATTCTTAATTAAATAATTAATTTAGAGGGAAAACATGGCGGTTGAGTGTGATCTCAGTTGAATCATCTCCTCGTACAACCGTTGACTAAGAAACAGTACTTTCCCTCAATATTATTGAACCCAAGACCCTTCATGTACTATAGTGGTACAGGTTTATAATAATATAAGATACAGGCTTAGAATAAATCTAAGAACACGAGTGAACCATTTGTTTCTAAATGGTAGCCAATTTATTTGATATTTCATACGATTTTTCTTAATCTTACGGTTTTGTATTGAGAAAAAAATAAATCATTGTGTAAAAACTTTCATTTTTTTTTTGTACTGACTGTCTTGGTAAATATGAAAAAAATAATCTTAAATTATTGATATCACACTTATCCTTTTATCACATCAAAAATATTTTGTTCTTCGTCCGCTATCTGTTGAAGGCAGATTACGTAGATTTTGTACCGTATACAGATTTTGTACCGTATACGTATACAACACAGGTTCCTAAAAAAAGATTCGGAAAAAAGTTGTAGCAGATAGATTCTTCATTGATCAACCCATTCAAATGGCTAAGTCTGGGAATGGACCAAATAATTTTAATTTCTTTTGTAAAGAAATGGATTGAGTCGATTATGACAAAAAGACAAGTCATTCCTTCTTGGAAAAATAAATAAGCAGATGGATTCATCCATGCCATTATAACTTGAAAAACTAGGTAACATATAAAATACTATAATGAAAAACAAAAAAAATGATCCATAAACTTCATAAATACTGTATCAACTTTGATAGGCGTACGATCCAGAAATTGTGGCCTTCATGGACCATTCATGGTAAATTGACTTTTTTCGCAGCACAAAAAACTGAGTTTAAGTAAGAAGAAAGTGTTGAAAACAAGAAGGACCTAGAAGAACATATGGACCAGACTAAAAGGAAAATAGAAGGTCTGGCTATCGACTCTTTGCTGATCCTTGAGGGACCGACCCACCTCTAGTTTAGTTGGGAAAAATCATGTATTTTTCGTCTTTTTTAATATTTTCAGGTATTTATTATCAAATAAAATCAGTATATTTAAAACTTTAGAGGAAATTGAAAAAAAAAACTTTTATAATTAACTGTTCAGAATTGTTAATAATTGAATAAAATAATATAATGTCAATTAATTTTAGTTAACTTTTTTTAGCATCATTACTCCTTTTTTCATAAAAGTAAACTTATAATTTAACGAATTATTTGTGAAACATTACTAAACGCAAGTATTTTGTATTTGTATTTTGTTGTTTATAATTAAATTACAAGATAATTTTGCAATTAAAATAAATTTTACTCAGGTCACATGGACTACTGGCCGATTTATAAACACGTTTGCGATTAATTATAAAAAAATACAAAAAAGACTATACTTCTCCCAATCCTTTAAAAAATGTTTCAATCTTTTCACTAGGGAGACCCTAATGCCTGTTGATAAGAGAATGCTTCCTGTGGGAGGAGAGGAGGGGGGAGCAGTGGTGGAGGGGGGAAGGGCAGAGGCTAACTAACCCGAAATGACTGATGAACAAGAGTAGGGGGGGGAGAGAAGAAAAAAAATGAAGAGTTTCCTTTCATAAGAAAAACGGGACCGAGAACGAGGATAAGAAGTTGCCATCATAAATAATATATTAGTTTACTCTTGGGGTTAAATTAAGTAAGCAGGTTCTCTATCCACCCCTCGGCCTCTTCACTTTTTCAGCCAAACAGCCAGCCTTTTATTTGAATAATTAATCACTTCCCCCGTCCTTCCTCTAACTCTCCCCTGATTTTTCGTCTATTTGGTCAAAGTACTAAGGTATTGCCTGTTTACAAAGTCTTAAAGTAAATAATATATAACTTGTCTCAAGTTTGTGATACAAAAGGCTCTTGCTTTTACTCCGAGAAATTTCTTATTTCTCGCATTTCACATTAGGTATGAGAAGAGTGTTTTCTTACTTTCACTTACTCCCACAGGCGGATCTACAGGGGAGGGGAAAGGACTTTCGGGCTGAAGCCCTCCCCCCAAAAAATGTTACCATGTTTTACAAAAAAAGTATTAAAAACTATCTTCTAAACTATTCTTGTTCGTGTAATTACATTGAATAGGACTTCAAGAACCTCTGGAATAACCATATTTACCAGATTATCCAAAATTCCATAACTGTCCTTAACAACTCCTAAGGTTCCGTGATTGTATTCCTCTAAAAACCAGACAGCTCCTTGTAACCTCCCTTTTATTCCCCCACTTAGCCTACGGTGTTTGGTGAATGGAGGGCTACCTGCCAGGCTAAATGAGACTGAAGAAACTCACGAACTGTTTCATAAGGTATTTTCGGGATCCCCAGGCGTTTACATGTTTCACTCTGAAATGGCTGAGTTGAAGTGGCTTTATCCTACTTCCCGACGACAATTCCTCCTTGGTGTTTTTCTTTTCCAAGTCTTCCGAACCAAAAATCCTCGCTACATCCTGGAACTCCTTAATCTACGTTCCTCTATCCACTCTCTTAATACCAGGTCTCAACCTATAGATTTAAATATCCCCACCCATAAAACTTCTTCCTTCAACAAATCCTTCGTCATTCGTGCTGCTTCCTTATGGAACTCTCTTCCTACCTCCATACGTCAATCCTCGTCCACAAATTCTTTCAAACAACTCCTGTCCCACCACCTACTCCACATTCAAACTTCCGTAAACATGTAAAATTACTTGCATCTGTACACTGTTTAATTTCAATCTACTGCACAATTACAATAAAAATTAACAGTTAATTATTTTGTATTTTTTATTATTCGAAGCCAGACTAAGACCTATAAATTTGTAACTCTGTTATTATTCTTAGGGAACAGTAGTCCCAGAATAAAATTATATTTTCATTTCATTTCATACGTATTTGATAAATGTGTGTTATTATAAAATATTGACTCCTTGTGTTTATTTTTTTATTTATATAATCTGTGCAAAAAAAGTACAAAAATTGCTTTAATTTTTTCTATAATGCAAAATCGATTTTAAATAAAAATATATCTTGTTAACAGTAGCGAATCATAACTGATAACAGCAGTGTTCAGGGGTGGGTTATGGTCCAGCTAGAAGGAGTGCCTGTTGGAAAGTTAAACGAAGAAAAAAACCTTCAATGTTATGGCATATGTATGGAATGGGTTAAGAAATAAATATTTGTAAGTGATTCATCATACAATATATTGGTAATAGCCTTCAAAAATATCAGCATTTATCGATAACAGTCCAGAATTAAATTCATTAATACGTAATTATCTACTATTAATATTTTTCATGAGTTCGTAAATAAATTATCTGAGTGCGGTTGTTATGATTTCTGAAAACCTGTAAATGCTAAGGGTACAGGACATGGCAGTGTGTAACGCTTGTGAAGCGGAGTAGAACTGTGGTCATATGCCCGCCAGCTGGGCAAACATCTGATACCAAGGCGGAATTACTATTGTATTCAAATTACCTAGCGACGGCTTCCCTCGCGGCCACCTCATCTGCTTGGCCCGGGGCAGTTTTAATCACGGCGTGGGGCTTCGCCTCTTCGGGATCTGTTTAAAAGGGTGGTTAGCAATGGCTGTCTCGAGCTCGGTGGGAAACATGTCACTAGCAGTCAGATTTCGAACAAAACAAAAAAAACGGGTGTGTTGGACGCATCACACTATTTTCACTTGCAACTCCACGTTGAGCACACATAGGTAAGAAAAATGTACCAGTAATAGACACTTCAAGACTCATTTTTAGCATTAATGTGAACCATAGCTATAGTTCTGATGGTGGATCTTAACATATGGGTTTATTGACAGCAGATTTATTCTCTCATCGATTGTATTTTTTTTTAAGTCAATTAGTTTATTATTAAAAAAAAACCTTCAGCACTTACTAGACAAACGCTCCAATCTTTCAATCAATTACAAAAGACTCATACAAATACATACAAAAGATATACATGACAATAATTAGACTTATTTGCACTTACAGAACTGAGCTTTGGGGCTCTACAAAACCATCGAATTGCTCTCGTATCATATAATTACAATCCAAAATCCTTTGTAAAATCCTCAACGCTCGTTACTTTGTCATAAATAAAATCGTCCATAACGATTTTAATGTTCCATATGTTTCCAATTTGGCCAAATCCAGATATCTATCCTTCCATAACAAACTTCAGAACCATCCGATCCCTCTCGTTTCAAATCTTGCTTTCTCCTCGATTCCTGATGACCCTCCGAGACGTCTGAAAAGAAGGTTGCCTCGTGATCTTGTGTAAATTTATTATTTGAGTGCTACCAGTGGGGTGGTTTCTCAACAAGCGATCCCATGTTATTATATTCCTGAGTGCACATTTAGTGGATGTATTTTTTTTATTACAGTTGTAGATATCATGAATTAATAAAAACAAAAATACTGTAGTAAATTTCAATAAATTTAAAGTAAAAAGATTTCCATCAAAAGAATCATTCCAACAGTTTCTCAAGCAATTGAGCCGCTCTTGTAGAAAACCGTTAACCCCCAAATTTAAATAGGACAGTAGAATTGCAAACTGGATCTTAAAAGTCTTTTACGATCTTCTCGTAAAAGTATCACGAATTACTTTCCAAATGATGGCGGGGGAGCATTACTTAAAAATTCATTCCTAGCAATGGGATGTTAGTAAATACTATCGCCTTTCTGCTTTACTGGCGCAGTAAAACCGCTGCTTAGCCCGGGCCGTAAAACGTAATATTGAGTTGGGGGAGGGGAGGAGAGGGGGGTTGTAATTGCTGCATAAAATGCAATCAGTGAGCCATATTTCAACTTACTAACAAATTAACTGATTATATCGTGATATTGTCGATTAACGTAATGTAGATAGGAATCCTAGGCTATTACTTGGGAGCAATAAAACAAGAAATCGTATGCTTCTCCTTCTTTATAGCTTTTCATATAAAACAAATGTATCGCAACTATTTTAATAGCCTATTTTAGTTTATGTGCAATCGAAAAACGCGTTAAAAATCTATAATATATGTGTAATTAATCTATAATTAATGTATATATATATATATATATATATATATATATATATATATATATAATTCCGAAATTAAACTTCATGTTGCATGGGGAATAAAAATTGGCACCATTAAAAAATTAGGGTTAAACCTCTCAGCAGCCATCAACGGGCAATTAACATTTGTACACTCTAGATAGGTCCGTTTAGATAAATCGGAAATAGAAAATAAATAAAAATTATCTGATCAATATTTGCGAGACATTATATGAAAATGAAATCATTTAAAAACGTTTCTATTTTTTTTTTTAAACATTTCAATTATTTCAGAGATAAATGTTCTAGCAATAAGAAGTAGGTTATCAGTAGTGCTGCCCAAATGCGAGACCGATACGAGTCTTGGTCTTGCGAACTCGGTCTTGGTCGTGATCTTGGTCTTACGCACTATAGAGATATTACTGTAATTTTTCAGATAGGATAAAAATTAATGAAAAATTAGAGGAGTTAAATGCAAAAATATATTGGCTATACCAATTATTAACATATAGTAACTAAGATTGTCAAGTATTAGCAACTATTTTGCCTTAATTTTTATTTAAAAATCGATTTTTTTTACTAGTCCTGTTCTTGGTCTTGCAACAGTTTGGAGGCCTTGGTCTTGGTCTTGCAAAGTGATTTTGGGCAACACTAGTTATCAGTGCTTATTAAGTTATTTTTTTAAAAATAAAATATTAACGGAGCAAATTAATAAAATGAAAGATTAACCAATTATTGCGATGAAATTTATTGATTATTCTTATATTCTTACTCATTACCACAAGAAATGGCAGATACGAAGAATTGTTTGAATTATTAAATAATGCCAACAGAAAGATCAAATTTACAATGTAAACACCTATAAATATTATACTATAAGATGTTTGGATATTAATTTCGTAATAAATAAAAATCAAATAGAAACATATTGGATCAGGAAAGAAAAATGCAGTGATCTCATATTAAATTATTATCCCTGAGGAGAAGGGGGAGGGGAGGAGGGGGGGGGGGTCAGACTTGATTTGCAACCTTCATTGCAGGTGGAGCTGTAAGCTGCATTTTTACATTTCTGATTTGTTTTAGATTATGCTTATGGTGGGGCCGGCCTACTCTAGCCTCAGAATCTGAATTAGGCTATGAATAATAGGATGACAAGGAAATAGAACATATAAGGAAACAATAAATGAAGTGGAGAAAATTGGCAGCTGTAGTATTACATAAATTTTAAGTTTTACTGCTGTCAAATACCATATCCCCAAATATATTAAAGCTTGATAGAGATGTAAATAAATAAAGTATAGTTTTCTTAAAATTCCGGAATAAAGCAACAAGATATATATGTATATATTGCTGGTACTTATACTGTGATGGTAGGATAAGCAAATGGAGGTAAGAAAAAAAATCATTCATGAAAATAACCTTGCAAGATTAACTTTTTTTTTTTTTTTGACAACAAATGTAGAAAACAAAATTCATGATCTAATAAATATAATTTAAATATTCTATAAAGTACTTCGTCAATTACGGAAATTAATAAAGAGGATTAAAACCTTCCAATTCTGGGCCAAAGAGTTTGAAGTCTAAAGGAGATTGCCTAAAATCTGCGGCCTGAGGAGGAAGGTCCTTGGATGAGGCTTCGCTTAGCCGTGAAAAGGTTTACAGGCGGTTCACTAGGTCATCGATCTCTCTTCTTCTCCATGAATAAAATACAGTCCCATCTTCGGCGTAGTAGTGTCATGATGGTTCGAGGTCTGTCACAACAATTACTGTCGGTTCTTACGACCGTTATAGTTATGCCTAAACATTAATAAACCGAAATGAAAAGAGCATTAATTAGTTTAAAATGACTATTTAAACTATAACTTTTTCAGCTTATCTTACTTTGTTAGAATTAGGAGTGAATATAGTAGAAAAAGAATAATTCAATTAAAATATAAATTTTAGTTAGACTAAATGCATCTTAGGCGCTCACAATATCTACAAAAATTATCCGAACCGTATAGAATATGGAAGAAACATAAAATTTAAGAAAAAAAAAATGAGAGGAGCATCTCAAATTGAAAATAGCCTTCCTATTAATTTTATTGTGAAAGAAAACATAAGTCGAATTTAAGGTTCATAGTTGACTTCAAAAAAAGTTCATTCACAAATTGTAGAAACATGTAAAAGATAGGAAAACAGGCTTAGTTTATGGGCAGCGCACAAACTTATAAATAGCTACTATCAAATAGTAGAGAATAGGAAAGAGTAGAACAAAAAAATAATAAAAATTATTTTGGGCCTAAAGACCTATTACATACAATTGATACTAGTAAAATAAAAATTAGATTATCAAAAATATTGAAGAATTGTAAACACTTTTCTCTTAAAAAAAAAAGAAGAATTATTAAATTCCACCAATAGGCAAAAAAACAGTTTTAACCGTCAAAATAAAAATAAATTAAATCGAATCTGCCGGTTAACAATATTTATCGACACATCGAAAAGAAATGTAAATATATAAGCTCTATCAAAATGTTAAAAAAAAAAATTAAATAACAAAAAATAAAAGAGACAAAATTAAAAACATGAATTTTGTTAATCTACATCTTAAATAACTATACAATATGAAGAGTTATAAGAAGTATTTGTTCATATTTATAGGCAAAATGTAAATAATACGAAACATAGCAATGTTCCATAATACATGGTGAACAAATTTCTTGTTTTCGAGAATAAATTAGAATAAGAGAGTTCGAATGTGAATAGGTATTAGAAATACGGGATTTAAAGAGGGAGGAAATTCTAGAATAGACATTGTGATTTGGAAAATAACTTTACATAAAATGAATTGATTTGTGATATAAAGTTCATAAGTTCTCACTAATCAGGGTGACCGAATGTGTTAATACGTCATCTTAACAAAATCTTATATGGAGAGTTGGTGTCGGTTGAAGCCATTCTGGGTGGGTTCAAGTTTATTTCAAAGCGGACCCACACGATAGAAGTGAAAACATGAACAAGGCGAGATTAATAATATAAATCATAAATTATAAATAATAGCTCATTATGAAGAGGATGAAGTGCTGAACATAAACCTTTACAGTACGCAGGTCCGAGTTTTAATTCCTGACGACTTAAATATATGTATATAAATAAGATATCGCACAGAAACTTGGGCATATTCTAGGAACACTCCTTTAAGAAGTACGATATTTATAACTATTTTAAGCTATGATAATTGGGATTTATCTGCCACGGTGACCAAACATAAATACTGAAAAAACAAACATGTTACTCATAATTTATTCATTTGTGCCAATAAATATCTTAAAGTGGACAAATTGACTCCCAAACAAATCAGAAGTATCCCTTAATAGCGAGGGAAAACTTCACCGAATATTTTTGCCCATAAAATCTGCCGATTGAGAAGGAATAGAAGGGCTAATAAAATTGGAGAAGGGCATAAAGAGATATCTATGATAAGGGCCTTAGGGCCATAGAGCTAGGAAGGAGGCGTGGTCTGTTTTGGGCAGACGCGGATACGCCCACCCTTCAGCTCGCCTTAAACCTTTTCCCCAATCTTAAGTCTTTCATTTAACATCGTTTTCCCCCTCAGGGTTTCCCCTAAGTCTAATGGCGTAACCCAATTACCAACATCTTCATCGAGTCTACGGACTTTTCTTACAGTTTATAGTGGTTACTAAAGTTACACAATTTACGATGGAATTTAAATACGAAGAAGAAGAAAAAAAACTTATTCTGAAAAATATTTCAACGCATGAGTTGAAATATTTTATATGAGCAATTACAAAAAAAGTAAAAATTAATATTCCAGGAAAATTGTATGTACGTTTATCGTCTGTCCCTATATTAATTGATGTTTATTAATATTTTTTAAAGATATTCCAAACTTATGATTGAATAAAACATCATTTCAGAGTTTTACTTATGGTAGTAACGATTTCGAAATGAATGAAATAATCATTTCTTCAAATTACTTCTTTAGCCGCGTTTTGTACTTTTTTGTGGAGGGTGAATTAGATTGAGCCGTCAGATATTCGATGCGTTAACACTCGTAAATTCGATTAAAATGTCTCTGAAACTAAAAATCAGACCTGCAAACCATAACAGTAGGAATTGTTAAGCATTTCATCCTCTTTATAATGAGCTATTGTTTATAATTTATATTTCATTTTATTGACATCGCCTTGATATTTTCTATTTTGTGGCCTAAAGCACAGAACTAGATTTATTCATTTAAATATTATAATTTAAAAAGAAAATTATACTAATGTTTGTTTAATTTAAATTTGAAGGTTAAATAGTTTTTATTTCCATTTATGAAAGAGACAATTGGCTGATGTATTCTTAGAGAGAATATCATCGGCTAATATAGGTTAACATTCAAATACATTTTTGTAAACTTCGATCTTGTTTATCTATAAAAAAAAGTAATGAAAGTGACACACATAGTTTTAGCCATCATAAGCGCACAATTTGCTTACTTCTCAAGGGAAAAATTTATCAAACACCATAATTTTTTGAGATTATGAAATGTCACACAGTGACTTTTTGGAAATAAACCGATGATATATACAATTAGGGCATAATATAGTAGGTAAATAATTTTGAATGTGGCTTAGTGACATCACTGAGAATAATTCTTTGAAATTCCGTGGTTGGTAAACACACTTACCATCCATTTTTTTTTTAATTGTTTAAGAAAATATATTTTGAATTCTGGTGTTCCTCAAGAGAGCATCCTCGGTCCTATCATTTATACAGTTTATACAGCTGATATCCCAACCCATTCTAACACGGTCATCACCACCTATGCAGATGACACTTGTATGCTATCTGTTAATAATGACCCTTTAATTGCATCCCAAATCCTCCAATCACATATCACAAACCAGATGGTGTCATAACTGGAGAATAAAAATAAATCCCATCAAATTAACTTTATCATTCATCGTAAAACCACAACTTCTTGCCCTACAATATCCTTCAATGATATTCCACTTGTTCCTGTCGAACAATTCCGTTACCTAGGGCTCCAGATGGATAAACGTCTCACTTCGAATCCGCATACTTGACTGAAACGACAAGAAACTGCTCGACGCTTCCGACTGCTCCAACAGTTACTAAACAAACGCTCTGAACTTTCAATTAATTACAAAATACTCATCTATTTAACCATAATAAGAACTATATGGACATGCGGAGTTGAGCTTTGGGGCTCTACCAAACCATCGAATTCCTATCGTATCCAATCCTTGCAATCCAAAATTTCGTAAAATCCTTAATGCCCCGTATTTTGTCATAAATAAAACCATTCATAAAGACCTTAATGTTCCATGTGTCGCTTATTTAGCCCGAGCCAGATACCTATCCTTTCATGATAAGCTCCCATCCGAATCCACTTGTTGGCAGCCTTGCTTCTTCCTCGATTCCTGATAATCCCCCTAGGCGTTGGAAAAGAAGATGGCCACACGTGATCTTCTCACCTAGAATTAAATAGGGAGTGCTACCACTGGGCAGTATCTCTTCAAGTCTGTTCATGTCATTATTTCCAATGTGTGCATTTTTACTAGTTGTATTGTTTATACATTTGTAAGTTTCATTAAATAAAAAAAATATTATTTTGAATTGATTTTGATTGAAAGACTTGTATAAACTTGTACCACTTCAATACACGAACGGTCTTGGGTTCAGTGCTTAGTAAGGAGAACATTTCATACTATTAGAAGTAACTGGTGTATTCATTACACTATTAACAATGATCAAGAAAAATCGCGTCACAAAGAGAAGTTGGTTTAATTTACACATTTTTTAGTTATCAGACATTTTTCTCTGTTGATAACTTTAGAAAAAAAGACGAAACATAAACAGGAGGCGACTAAGGAATGATAATTAGACGTTCCCTGTTAAACGAGGGAAAGAAAACGGTATTTAATTGTATAATTGATACATAATTTAGTATACGTGGAAGGAAGGAATCACGCAATATCAAGTTTATTTAAGGTAAATGTAGGGAATGGTGCGGACAGAAAGTGAGCGAGAAGGTGGTAGCAAACAGGGGGTTATCTGATGGCGCACGGCAGCCGTGTCTAGCCAGCCATTACGGCAACACCCTCCAACTGCCTGGTTTTCATATTAAAAAGGCACATCTGTCGTTGTAATTACCTGTCTTTCAAACAAACAGACAAAAAAACTATAATTATATAATGCCTTAAGACTCCAACCCCGGCAATCTCACTATAATTGAAATTAATACTAGCTATAAAAAATGGAACTTAATCATTTCACATAATTGAAAGAAAATATTAAGTTGTAGAAGTTTAGTGCCAATCAAGCATTGCGAAATTAATTTATTTGATAGGTGATAGTATGAAAAAAGCTGCAAATTATTTCACAATGGTTTATTATTTCCAAACAATTATACATCTGAAGTAACATTACTTTCCAATTGGCAAAGAAAAAGAAATAAATAGAGATCATATCTTTGCTCCTAACTGTCCGATTTTAATGATTTTTTTTTTTTAGGAAATTCTGTAAACTTTTAAAAAACACTACAATATCAACAAAAAAGTAAATACTTTTTGAGTTATTCGGAATCTAATTTTACCATCCCTCGTAATTTTTTTTTTCAAGCTTCTTTTCGTTGAAGTATGTTATATAGATAAATTTAAAGGGCATAATGAAGAAGACTTTAGCCAAATTTCATTGAAATCGGTACATTCGTTATAGCGCTACAGTCAATAGCAACACAGGTTTTTTAACCTTGATCTTAAAAGTAAAATAGGGATAGTAATGTCGATGAAGGAGGATCATCCTCCGGTGATCTGTGATTTTAAACCAAATTTGAAAAAAAATTGTTCCAGTAGTTTCGCAGAAAATGCTCGGATGGCAAAAAAATTGTATTTGTTTTTCGAATACTGCGTATGCTGAAACGTAAAACTTCAAATTTTGAGAGGGAGTTAATTTTTTTATTTCTTTGTTCGATTACAATGGTTAATTATTGAAAATAATAAACCAAAATGAAGCTTATAATTTTGAGTTTGTTTTCACAGAAAATTGTTAGGCTTGACGGTTTGACGGACAGGTGCAAGTAATGAATACAATTTTTTCTAGGAATGAATCAGGTAACTGTAGTATTATGCATGTTTCCTAAAAATACTACCAGATACTGATTTCAATGCAGATTTTCAAAAGACACATCGATGCCTTTCGTTGATTGTTTTAAATCAACATTAAATTTGGATATGTCGAATGATCCAAATGAAAGTATGGAACTATGACTGGCGGAGTTTTTGTTAGATATTTAGCAAATAGATTTCAATCAAATGTAATCATCACATATTTTAGTTATATGTATATTTTCTTATTTTAAAAGTATGATACAAATGACGATCAGACAGAGCAAAGTTTAACAAAGTAATTTAAACACAATTATAATTGTATATATTGTATGTGTTATTAATTTGTAAATATAGAAACGAAAAATAGTTTATACACAATTAAACTTGTATACATATATTGTAAATGTTATTACTCTATGTATAAAGAACAAAAAATATTTATATTTTATATTATTAATCACGCCTTGATAATATTTTCATATCTATTCACTGGTCTTAAGCACACGCCGTAATTGTTTTTTTTTTTTTTTCAATTTCTTTGGGTTTTTATAATTTTAAAAATCACAGTTATTATTATTTTTATATTAAAATTGATTTTCTATCAAACATGCGCTGATTGCAGAGTTACTAAATAAAATGACAAGTGTACCTCCTTTCTCGCCGGGAAACAGTAATATTGCAGAGATTGGCGGTCAATGATGGAAATGCCTAAAGGGGCACTCTAATCTAAGGAACGAAGGAAATTTAAGCGACGCGACGAGAGATTGGGCCGAGACAGTTTTGAATTGTAAAGGAGGGCAGTTGAAGGAATGCCTCACAATCTATCGCTCCGTTCCATATTGACGGAAGAGGGGGTTCCTCACTCCATAACTCCCCCCGTCAGTCCTCAGCCTCTTATGTATATTACTTTTTTTAATTTATTAAATGGAGATGTTTCTGTGTCGGTTATATGTTAGCCGGGCTTTTAAATAAATTATTGCAGCCTCCGGAGCGTTAAGATTATGTTAGGTAATAATTTATGTCAAACTTTTACTTTTTACTACCTCTAAGCCATTTTTCTTGCTCATCTTTTTAATAATTATATATCTTTCTCGATAAAGTTCTAAGCTTTCTTGTGTTTCATTTTTTTTTTTTTTTTTGTTTTGTTTATATTTTATATAATATCAATCTCAAGTGATAATAATGGTATTCTATGCCGATAATCAATGATCCAACACTTACAGATTATCAATTAACAGTCTCCTTAAGATGGAATGAATATTAAATGTAGATTGTTAATTATTATGATAAAACGGTGCAACTAAGTTTAAGTGCAGTTTAAGTATTTATATAACATTTTAAAAAGTGTTGACAGAACTGAGACAAATAAATAATAACAAATTAATAAATATAAATGTTAAATTAGTGGTGTAAGTAGAAAGCTCTAATTTATGTTTCCAATGAATTTTAGACTTTCAATACTCAATGGCATCCCTTGTGGGGAAATATGACACACTTTTTTTAATAATAGTGAGAACTGTAGTATTTTCCCCATCTTAAATTTCTATCATGTAAATTATCATAAATTTAACCAAGTTATTAAAAATTATTAATATTAATGTTTTTTTATTGGACTCTAATGCCGGTGAAGCGACTAAGAGAGAAGCGCTGGGATCTCTTGGAGCCTCGCTTTGTCCTTCACTCGTAGGGGAAAAGGATCGTCTCGGAGCCCAATTGGCTGATTGTAAATACTGTTATTAAGTATGACTGTTAGTTTCGATTTTTTAAAATCTATTTATTCATTTCAAACCATTAATATTTATTTTTTAAATTTCTTTATATTTTTTTCTTACAAAGAATTTCTGTATTATTTTATTTTACATCAAGTTATATTTCTTTGCTTTTATTACAGATTCAATCATTGTTATATATACATTATTTTTTTAGATATAACAATGTAGCATTATTTTTTATATATAACATTTCTATTTATTTATTTTATTTTATTGTATTGTAAATACGGTATGAATGTGCCTTACAGCTCTAATCTTCAGTGCCCTTAAGCTTGGTAAAATGCATTATATCTCAATAAAATGATTTAAAAAGTAAAAAAAAAACATTTGTCGAATCATTTTTTTAAAACAATAGACAAGAATTTTAATATATTTTTTTGTTTCATAATTATTTCTTTTTATTTGTCTTTGGTATGGATATATTATTCATGAATGAACACTTTTAACTCTGATAGTTGTTATCATTCAATGTGGCAGATTGAATCAATATTCAATAAAATTATATTATGTATGTAATAGATTTATTTTTACTCCGATTTTTCGAAGATTTTCTTTGGGAAAATAGGTGGATTTTTGCCCCCCTTTTATCTCAATTTTGGTCCCTAGAAAGGACTTAATGAACACGAAGAGTATCACCTAACTAACTAATTATCGGAAGAGTGACCAGAGGGGAGGGGACGGGCGAGGGGTGAGGGGGGGGGGGACAAACAGAGACCCGAAGGGCTGCCCGTTCAATTCTCTTGTAGCCTTTTTCAGATCGTTTGTGAAGGCTATTTTTCATCCTTTGCCCTGGAGCCGGTTTTGGCTGACTAATGAGCTGTCATGGGCAACGCTACCCCAGCCTTCATTCCTTCCTTTTTTCCACATGATATTTTTTGCAGACCTCATCCATGATCTGCTGAGTTACATTCTTTCCGAATTTTCCCGCGACAGACCGACTATTGTTTTTCCTATGGCGGCGCATTTCCATTTGCACGGCGGAGGTAGCAATTTTTTCCCTCATTCCTATCCTTTGGAAATACATATTTCTGTGGAAACTCTTTTTCTTTGAAAGGGATTCCTTTGGAAAAATTACCTGAAATACTTTTGCGAAGAAATTCGTATAGAATTGTTTAGATACTGCCCCCCACCCCCCCAAAAAAGATCACAATAGTAAAAAAACAAACAAAAAAAAACCTTGTCTCGGAGCTCCCTCGGCTGATTGTAAATATTGTAATAAGGAGCGCTGTTAGTTTTGTTTTCGTTTTTTATTAAATCTATTTATTTATCTAATAATTTGTAATCATTAATATTTATTTAATTTCTTTATATTTTCTGTTCCTCCAAAGAATTTCTGTATTATTTAATTTCACATCAAGTTATATTTCTTTGTTGTTATTACAGTTTCCTGTAATACCTTTGTCATATATACATTTTTTTGTATATATAACAATGTAGCATTATTACCTATTATATTACCTACGACGGAGGTAACAATTTTTTCCTCCATTCCTATCCTTTGGAATTACATATTTCTGTAAAAACGTTTTCATGGGATTCCTTTGGAAAAATTACCTGAAATATTGTTAATATGCTGTATTATACGGAATAAAACTTTCATAAAATTAACAGAACATGTATTTTATATATTTTTAATTAAGGATCGACATTTAGTTATTGGCAAGGAACGAAATAAGATAAATTATACTTTTAGTGAAATCAAATTTTTGCAAAATACGGAGGATAAAACAAAAGATGAATAATGATTCAATCTGTCACACTGAATGGCAACAAGTATAGGGGTTAAAAGTGTTCATTCACGATTATATACCCATAAAAAAGGCAAATAAATATAAATAATTGTTAATCAAATAAATAAATAAAACAAATGCAAATTATTTGACAATAGATAAAGCAAAAAAAGAAAAACATTGTAGATTGGCTCTGGATCCTCTAAGTTGAAAAAAATCAATTCAAATTACCTGGACGTGTATGAATAATGGAGAGAAAAAGAAATGAAATATCTTCTGTTTGGAACGGGCGTTATTATGGCCATAATTAAAATTCATGTTGCCAGAAAAAAAAGAAACAGCTAATAAACCACTAATAAAAAAAGTAATAAACTAAGATATGGGCTTTACTTTTAAACTGCGACAAATTACGTTTCAGAAATTATAAACATTTCTATTTTATTTTATTATTTATGGAGGACACTATTCGAACTAAGATTTATTAAATTGAACTTAAGAAAAAAAAAATCAGATTATAACCAGTATAGATGAACATCCAGAATACTAATAAATAAATAAGGTGAAATAAAAAATGTAATATTTATTAATACTTAGGTATAGTTTAAATCTGAGGCTAAACTTTAAAATTAATCTCAGACAATGATTATACATTTTATTAAAATCAATGATTCATAAATTTAAATGTATATAAAAGATTCGTTTTGAAATTAATAAGCCGGCCTTGTTCACACTTACAATAGCTAGGCGTTACGTTAACGTTTATTTTTTCCGTCAGGTTGTTTCAAAAGAACTAAATTGGGATGATCAACATCTCACTCCTGCGTATTGCCAATCTGGCAAGATAGGGTTGGAAATGAAATAAAAAACCCATCTGTATCTTAAGATGTAATTTACATTTAAACATTTCATTTAAAGTTAATAAAATATATAAAAATTGTCGAAGAAAGGTGTTAGGTTAGACTTCTGGGATGATCATAAAATATGTATATCCTGAATAAAATATTTTTTTTATTTTATTTTAATTCATGAAATTTACAACTGTATACAAATAAATATACATCCATTAAATGTGATAAAGAGAAATACAATGACATGAAAAGACTTATAGAGTATCTACCCATTAGTAGCACTCTAATAAAGCATCTAAATTAGATCACGAGGCCATTCTATTTTCAGAGACCTCGGGGGGTTATCAGGGATCGAAGAGGAAGCAAGGTTAGTAACGAGAGGGTTAGGATGGTTAATATGATAATAAATTCTAAAACAGAAAAACAGTGAATATGATTAGAAAATTTTTTGAATAAATTCGATATCATAAAATGTCTTTATACAAACAAATTGAAACATTAACAAGTAGGTCATAACACTCCTCCCTCCCCTCCCCCGGTTTTTATTCCACCTCCCACCATGTACAAATAGATAACCCCTCTATTCTTTGGACAAATAATTGTAGAGGATAGAGCACAAAGAAACAAGAAGAGAGGAAGGCTGGCTAATAGAGAGAGCGTGAAATGTGTTTGTAGGAGGTTGGTGTTTGTTTACTCGGGGGCCTGTGTTTGTGAGATCTGCTCTGCCTCTCCAACGATTTATTCTCCTCGGGTGAGGCCATGCTCAATGTCTCGTCCCTAATCGCCCTGGACTGGTGACGTCAGCCCTTCTCTGATTGAAGCCTCCTCTCGACCATCCCCTAACACTATTAAATCCAACCCCATTAATTTTTACACCCCCCTCCTCCTCCCCTCTAGCCCTACAATCCTCCGGCATCCAGGGGGCATCCTCTGTTCAGAGAACCGCTGCTCCGGGTCTAATCACCATTTCCATCTTGATTGCCTCCTCAAAGACCTAGATCTGGGGTCTTTGAATGGTTGCCCTATTGAGCACTATGGCAGATATTAAGGGAGGAATGGTTTCAGATACATTTAGCCTAAACCATATATGAACAAAATCCATATTCTTTGATCTACATTAAGCATTAAAATAGTTTCTGATTCAGTAATATTATCTCAACAAATACAAATGAAATTAAAAGTTTTAAAAATAATACTATAACTTAGCAATATCAAAGTAAACTTAATACAGGATATTCAATAGTTGACCGGGGTGGCGGACATAAATAGGCGGTCATAAATAGTGCTGAATAGTGGCAAAACTATTTTATTAAAAGCCAACATTTCGACCTGACTTTGCAGGTCTTCTTCAGGGCTATAACGGACAAGATACAATAATATAGAGAATTGAGGAAGTTACATAATATTTAAACAAAAAATTATAAACAATGTGAATAAGCTTATTAAAATTATAAACAGTAAGTACATTAAAATATAAACAGAGAAAGCTAAGTAACAAGATCCTAAACTGAAGTAAATAGATGGTAACAATTGTTGTAATTTAATATACAATATATGAAAATGTGAATATACTTCTACAGTTTCTATGAATGAAAAAAAAAAAGTTTGTACGTAGTAATCACTCTTAATCATACCCCTTACCCTGAAATATATTTTAATGACATTGAAATTCCTGCATCCGAGGTAATTAAATATTTGGGTTTTTACCTCGACAAAAGACTAACTTGGAGGGCACACATTAGACAAAAACGTATGGAATTAAACAGACGATACGGTATTTTATCTAGGTTACTTGACAGACGTTCAAAATTATCTTTGACTAACAAACTAACCCTCTATAAAGTTTTACTAAAACCAATTTGGACTTACGGCATAGAACTGTGGGGTTCTGCTAAAACTTCTAATATTAAAAAAATCCAGTCTTTCCAATCCAAAATTTTACGAAGAATAGTTGACGCACCATTTTATGTCACAAACGATAGATTGCGTACGGGCTTAAAAATCCCAACAATTTCAGACACTGCAAAAATAAACTACAACAACTTTCACCAAAGACTAACTTACAACACAAATCCTCTGACAGAAAACCTTAAAAGCACTAGAAACCCGTACAGCCCTCCTCGATGATTACGTAGGCGGTGGCCAAGAGACCTGCTGAACTGAAGTATTTCCTGGATTGTAATGGAACGCTGTGAAGCTGCCGAAAAATTTGCTCATTGCAAAGAAATTTTGTACTTCAACAGATCTACAGGAGAGATTGAAAGAAAAGGAAAAATGATATAATATAAAATAATAGACATAAAGAAATGTGGAGAAAGAAAAGAAAAAAGGAAACAAAAAAATCAAATAAAATTAGAGGAATCAAATTAGAGACTTACAGGTGTGTTCAGCTAGGAGTTTCACTTAGAACTGAAAAACCAGGGTAGGGGCACGTATTTGGGAATTTGCTGACTTGTTTGGGTAATGGGAGTAGTATGGGTAGAGGAAGTGGGTAAGAAACTTAATATACTGTCTTGTATTCTATATTTTTTTTTATCAACAACAATAGTTACTTGATGGATGTACGTTAAATCCAGGATAGAGCCTACGAAATTAATGATTAATATGATTACGCTAATCTATCTACTTAATAATCCTTATTTTTCATACTTTTGAGCTGCGATTATTTTTATGGTGACATTGTTAATAGTTGTCAAACAGATAATTTTAAAATCAAAACTAAATTATTGACTTAAATTGATAAAGATTCAGTTTAGAAAAAGATAAATATTGTATGTCCAGATTTTAATTTTGCTACCAAGTGAAAATTTTAGCATATAATATTTTCTTAAATAATCATGCAATACATTTATAAAAAAGTATCAGATACTATGATAAAATATTCATAAAAATCGTTGATTGTTTCTATCAATTTCTCAATTCAAGTATAAAGTAATAATACAAAATTAAGTATTATATAAATATATATATTTAATTAATGTATAAAATAAAAAAATCTTTATACATCATCTAATGTATACCTTAGACAAACAGTAAATAATTCAAACTTTTAAAGCATAAATAAATAATCCTAAGATGAATTTCAGTTATACATCTATATATAATTCACCATACTGATAAATAATAGTTTATACATTAAAAAAGCAGACCAGAGCCCGTTTAATGATTTAGAGCAATGCATATACTTGATAATATTTACTAATTTTAAAAGTAAAAAATAATTTAAATCACTAATAAAGATGATTCTTACCACCGCGGTTTTCGTTGTCCGCTGGCTTCACTTGGATGGGCCGGTTCATCTAAAAAAGAGATAAAAATAAATTAATAACAATTAAAAAAAAATGGGTACATACGCCTCTAAATATTTTAGAGTACTTTCAAGTTCACAGTAAATGGTTATGATTATGTTTATTTATTTTACTGAAAAATGATACAAGTTTAAACAATTAAGGGAAACAAGCAACTTAGCCGTAAGTATCCATTTATATAATAAATTTAATTTAAATCGGATATCTGAGGAGAAATAAACATAAATTACTCAAAATAAATATATAATAATAATGGCCAGGGATAAATATATATAACGATAAAATAAAATAATACATGTTCATCAAGAATAAGAATAAATAAATAGATACAAATTAATTTATTATATATATAATTAGAGAAAATTAAGGTTAAGTAAAAATAAAATAAGTCATATTGCAAACACATTCGAAGCTAAATACAATATTTTGTCTAACCAAGCGGGTCCAAACCAAGCTTAACACCCACTTGGGAAAGGCAGAGAAGGAACCCAAGAGATCCCAATGCTTATTTTTTCAGCCATTTCACTGACCTAGGAAGCTGAATGAGTACGCTAGAGCCATAGGTAGACAATACTTGAGCAAGGTAGCATGCCATTGGCAAATCTCCAATAGTCTACTCAACAATGATCTTAGGGCCAGTGATGAGAAGAGTTTGAGAATACGGATAGTATAAAATCACGAACATTAATTTTGAGTATTGACTATTGTTCGAAGGACATGGGATTGAAAGGAATAAATTCTCTTGATGTTCAAAGACATTTATTTTTTAAAAAAATTAATAAATTATAAAGAATAGTATAGATACTTATTTGGGAAACGTTACGGTCGTGATTCTCCTATAATTTACAAAAACAATGCATACCTAAATTCTGTTAGTTGAAATGTTTGTTTTGAGGGAAGTGAATAATACTTTCTATTTATTTTTTACTTATTGTGAGTAAGAACAGTTTTAATAATTTTTCAGAAGATTACTCCTAAGTATAATCATAATTGTAAAAGCAACATTCACATCATTATTTGTTTTGAATTTTTATAAAGTGAAAAACATCTTTTCTCGTCGTATTTAATTACAGCATACAGCGTAGTTAGTAGCCATGACGAACCTAAAGTACGAAATTCGGCAGTAGGTTATTCCTACACCAGCTGCGTTTTATCATTGCGTTATTGTTTTGCTTGTTGTTTCTCGTTGGGAGGACATGACGAGGGATGAAGCTACAATGGAGGGCGTAGAGAGAGAAATGAAAGGCCTAACTAGGAGAGAGATGAAGGATAGGAGAGAGCAGATGTGCCACATCACTAGTATTGTACCGCCGATCCATTTTCCTCCGGATCTATTAATCATGAGACAATACTCCAGGACAGACCCTCGACATATCAATTTTCCAACAATTTCCAGCGGCTCACCTGATCCTGCGGCTAGTTAACTTGGAAATATTACAGCAAAGTTGGCGGAAAATAAAAGGACAATTTTCTGTTTGTATATAACCATCATACTTCCAAATTGTTTTAATTAGATGATTTGTTTCACTATCACATTTCACGCAATTTTTTTTTATTAATAATTACTCTTTTCTGCACGTTATTAATGGCCTTTTTATAAAACGATGTCCAATTATTTCTGTTCTGTCAACTCAATCAAACACTAGCAAATAAGGACGGAACGCGATAGTTCTACACGCACCCTGATTTATTTAGTATCCTTCGATCGCCCAATTTAACGAGATTATGATTGTTACGATCCTTGAGAGGATGGGTTTGAACCTATTGAACCTATAAGTCTATTTGAATATACTCTGGGGTTGGTCTCTGGGTGTATAGATGATGTTGAAGAGGCATTAAAAGCGTTGGGGGTCAGCCAATCGAAAATCATTGTAATAGATCTAAGTGGAATATTGTATTAAAAGAATCTCATAGCCTCCAAGGATTATAATAACAATGACCCAAAATTATTGAAAAACCTGAAATATTCAAGCAAAAGTTTTATTTATTACGAAACACCTATAACGTTTCTACGGCCACATATTAATGATTACCTACCAAATTCCTATTAATGGTGGATAAATAGTTAAAAGTAGCTAATATCGTCAGGGGTTACCGAAATAAAACATAAATTATTTATCTTGTGCCATTTCGGACTGAGGACTGAGGAAAGATAAGATTATTAAAACCAAACGAAAATTATTATGAAAAGATATAAACAACAAAATATATTATAACAGTATAAATTATACCAACAATCAGTTCCTGTTTCATAACTGCATCTAGATCACCAAATAAAAAAATAAATAAAAACCCTCCAAGTACATTCTTAAAGAAGCTCAATTTCGAAGAATGTTTATGTGTATTTCCACCTTATTTATTGAAAATAAATATTTCGTTTACTAAAATTATACAAACCTTTTTATTTCAATTATATAACAAATAAAGTTACAGGGAGAACGAAATTTTCTGATTTGACAAATGGAAGATTCGTCAAAGATTTTAGTTTTTTTTTTTTTTTTTTTTTTTGCAATAAACTGACGATATATTTTGTTTTGATGTATTTTTATAATAGGTTTGTAATAATGTTTGTTATTTTATCTAAGCTCTGACGAAGGCCTGATGCTTAAGTTGAAACGTTGGCACGGAATAAGATGCATTTGTTTATTTTTTGTGGTTGTGTTTTTGATCGTGGTTGCAAGCCCAAATGAAATAGGTACATTATATAATATTAGGTCTAATCCTATTTATATGAATAAGGCATAGAATATAAGAGACTATAAATATCAACTTCGGTATGATTTATCATCGAAATTCCTAAAATTCCAGTTCGCAGGGAACAGAAGTAATCGAGCTTAATTTCAGTGATTGAATGATGAGATTTGCGTGAGCATTGTATTTGAGGGTAGCATGAAGATTTATGCAGCTATAATTGTCACCCTGACTGATGGCTACCGGTGTCAGTCCGTGAGTAATGGCCGCTACCGTTTGGCTTCTTTTCAAAGGCAAGGTCTTTAGGACAACACCGCTCCGAGAAACAAATCAATTCGCAACTTTGTGATGGATTATATTTTTTTCCCAGGGCGGCTCCCGGATCCAGAGAAATGTCTCTCCTCAACAAATTACATGCGTAGGCGATTTGTCATTTATTACTTTTCAAGGGGTACAATCAGTTTAGAACAAAAAAATAAAAATAAAAATAGCTATGAACAGAGAGGTACAAGCGATTCGGAAGATTAAAGATAGGTTTAATATCCGTCAATTTAATAAGAAAAATATATAGCAAAAAAAAAAAATTTTTACTATATCGTTGGCCCTATGTTGAATTACGGAATGTGGAACATTAGGCAGGTTAAAATTCGTTATTTTAACCCTTAACTTGTATATTGTATCCCTGTAGACACACCCAATTATAAATAATATTAATTATATATAATTTTTATAATATTATTTTATTGAGAAATAATAAACAGGCTCAATTAAGAGCATTCAGTATTGGGGGTCACCCAGTTCACTTCAGTAATTGAAAAAGATAGGATCAATGAGTCGATAGATAGGAAGTGTGATTGCTCAGTGGGTAGGGCACAGACTTCCAATGTTTAAGGATTCGAATCCGGTGGATTGTAGGTAATTATTTATTCTGTCACAGTAGCTGTGGATCAGGACACCCTCATGAGGCACACATGACCTCTTAAAGTGGTAATGAAATATTTAATTAAGAGGGAGAACGTGACGGTTGAGTGGGATCTCGGTCCAACCACCTTCCTGCACAACTGTTGTCCTTGAAACAGCACTTCCTTACAAGATTTTTTTTTTTGGTTAGCTAGGCACCCAGAGATGGGCGAATGCTATTTTGAGTACCAAGTACCAAGTATTTAACTCAAGTTGAATCACTATTGAGAATACGATCACTACTTCAGTAAATCGTTTGACATCAACTGAAGTAGTATTTTTATTTTTATTTTTTTTTTACATTTTATTGAGAAATATTACAATCTGTCTCAGTTAAGGACACTTATAATAGAGTTCTGAGATTTACATTCATACCGTATATACAGAAATATAAATAAATAAAGTAACAACAAAAGGATAAGAAAAAAAAGAACAAAAGAAAAAAAAGAAAAAAAAATATATATACAGTATAAAATAAAAATAAAACAGACATCTTAGATACAATTATAACTATATACACTATTTACAATCAGCCAGGTAATTCCCGAATTCATCTTGTCCCTCCCCACGTGTGGAGGAAAAAGCAAGGCTTAGGAGATCCCTACGCTTCTCCCTCAGCCACTTCACTGGTATTTAAAACTAGCAAAGGATGAGTAAGAGCGCTACAGCCACAGACACTCATGACTTGAGTGGAGAATCTGACCATTGCTAGAACTCCAAAATATCCATATTTACAAAAGGTCTCGTGGCCACTGCCGCTTTAACCTACGAAGGGGATCGTAGGGATGGGTAGTGCTTGATAGGGATTGTACAACGCGATTGAAATTTGAAAGGTTTGGCAGGGATAAGTTCAGGAATAAATGGTATATTAAGGTCATTATGCAGGGTTTTATTAGTTACATAGAAGGGAGCATCGACTATTGTACGGAGGACTTTCAACTGAAAGAATTTAATGCTTTTGATGTTCGAAAATTTAGCTGTTCCCACAGTTCTATTCCGTAAGTCCAGATGGGTTTCAGTATTGTCCTGTAGATAAGTAATTTGTTTGCTCCAGAAAATTTAGATTTTCTATTCTGTAGTCTATATAGCTAGCCATATCGTCTGTTAAGTTCCTGTCTTTTAAGTCTAGTATGTGGACTCTATGTTAGTCGTCTGTCTAAGAGAAAGCCAAGATACCGGACTGTGTGAAGTAGTAATTAAATTCTTTGGTACTCAAAAAAGGTCAATATTTGAGTAAAATGCTTGATGCTCAGTACTCAGAGTAGTATTTGTCCATCTCTGCAGGCACCAGAGTGTCTGAACGATGAATACTATGAAACGATCTTTAATGAATAACTTAATTTTATCAAGACTAGTTTAAGTGCAGTTATGAAGTCGGAACTGATTGTTAGCTTAAAATAAATTAAATTATGATCGTTAGGTTTACTGGTCGGCTGTAAAATATTGGTTTTATGAAGCTTTTTAGTTATTAGATATAATATAATATAAATAAAAGGGCGTATAAAAACGGCGTAAAATAGGAAACAGGCTATAGGTTGCTCCCAGAAGAGGTAATACATAAGATATCTACAGGAGGTAGTGACATGAGAATAAGCAGAGGTGAGGGAGAGCGAAAACAGGTATCAAGTGTTGAGGCCCTTGCTCGTTTTATTAACTCTTACAGCGACCCCCGGGCTTTACGGCACTATTAATTGCAGGCGAGGACACAGCTCCGGCTATAAAACAGTTATTGAGGTCCTTATTTTTAAGGGCAGTAAAGGGACCCGGATTATACGCCGTAAAAAGCGAGGGACGGCAACATTTTTAATATCTTCCCCTCAACGGACCCACTGAGGCCTCCCCGGGTTTTATTATGTAGATCGAATTACATTCCCCGCCGCGGCTTCTGTTCCACTCCGGGATTTTTAATTACCCTGCTAATATTCATTCCTGCTGGAGGAGGGTGAGGGAGTAGGGCTGTATCATTTCCCGCTTGGAATAAAAAGACAATCCGGATCTGTCTTTTTTGGGGCTGAGATTATGAGCAAAATAAATAAAAATATAGTAACTAAAAAATGAACTTCAAGGTTCTCTGTTAGAGCTAAAACTATCTTTGTAAAATAGAAATTTATTCATAAAGTTTTTTTTTCCTCTTCAAAACGTCGCTTATCATTTTCCATTACTCTATATAATACATATATGGATGCGAATATTAAAGCATATTCCAAGCGTTGTGTTTTATAGAAAACTGAGGACACAAATAAAAGAAATATATATATATATATATATATATATATATATATATATATATATATATATATATATATATATATATATATAATTTACACTGTTAAAAGACTTATACACATGATTATTATAACGCCTGATAGGAGTTAAGCTTTTGGGCTCCACTAAACCATCAGATTTCTCTCATATACAATCTTGGCAATCCGAAATCCTTCGCAACATCCCAAACAATTATCTATAATGTCACATATCGCTACTGTCGATTATTGCAAAAGGTCATATTTAACAATTTTACATGTTTATTCTCTATGCGTTAAAGGTGACATTATTTAGTTTGCTAAATAGGAAAATAGCTGAGGGAAATAAAATATGAAATTATAATAATAAATCATAAGGAAATAATATTTTTTTAAGGTTAAGGCAATTAAACTTCCATTTTTCTTCAGTCTTTTTTAATCACATCTATTATATCTGACGTTTTGGGACAATTTTCCCATCCTCAGAGAATCCTTTATGTTTACATGACTTTGTAATGTGGCACCAATTGTCAAAAATTACAATAATGGGAATATCTATTTAAATATAATACTTTTTGGTGTTACAAATTCATTTTCTGTCCGTCATCACATTACCCACCTAAAAGTATTATATTTAAACAGATATGACAATTATTGTAATTTTTGACAATTGATGCCACATTACAGTGTCAAGTAAACATAAAGGATTTCCTGAGGATGGGAAAATTGTCCCGAAACGTCAGATGTAATAGATGTGATTAAAAAAGACTAAAGAAAAATGAAAGTTTAATTGCCTTAATCTTAAACTAATATATATAAACCAAAGCTTCCTAGAAAAATAAAAAAAAGAAGATAAATAAATAATGGTTTTTTATTATTTGGTGCTCGTCTGTATAAATAGCAAATTTATCTCGACAGAAATATGTATTTTATAAATATATAAATCAATGCTATTCTTGTCAAAAAAAAAGAATTTTTACGATCGTTTTCAAAAACAGTAGCGGTATGTTACAGACTACGCAATCCCGATCCTTATCCTTCCATAATTAACTTCAGGCCCATCCAAACCCACTTGTTTCTATTCTTGCGTTCTCTTCGATTCTTGACAATGCTCATAGGCGTCTGATAAGAAGATGGCCTCGGGACTTTCAAATATAGAACTATTGTTTAAGTGCTACCAAAGGATAGTTTCTCTTTAAGTCTTGGAAGTTACATTACTTATTAAAATTAACTTGTTGTATTTTTACTTAATACAGGAGTATTTTTTTTTAAATTATACGGTATACTAAGATACACTAATAACAATATTGTCCTGATATGGGTACCCTCACATTGGGGTATCCGTGGTAATGAGAGAGCCGATGCTTGTGCCAACTCAGCTCGGCATCAAAATGCTCAACAAACAGCATGATTGAAACAGTTTCTTGAGAAGACTAGACACATCAAATTGGTTCATATCGTATAGATAAACGGGATAATCAATAGGACACGAGTTCCGCAAAACTCAGAGAAGGGAGTTAGATAGATAACTTCAAACCGAAAAACAAGCCGGGTAGAAGTCATACTTTACCCTCTGCAAATCGAAAATGGTGATTTTTTCCAAGAGTACCTCCTGCGAGGATTAGAGGCTCCAACGTGCACCTATTGCCGAGAAACTAGAAATGTGAATCACATTATTTTAGAATGGAATAGATACACTGCTTTTAAGGAAAACTCAAAAATAGGAACGACAATGACATAAGTATAATACTATAACATAATATTTTTTTAATTTATTTATTTAATGAAATTTACAACTGTATAAACACTGCAACTAGTAAGAACAGTAAGAACACTGAAGAGATACTGCCCAGTGGTAGCACTCCGTATTTAATTCTAGGTGAGAGGATCACTTAGGTGTCCATCTTCTTTTCAGACACCTAGGGGTATTATCAGGAATCGAGGAAGAAGTAAGTGGATTTGGATGGGACTGGAGTTTATCATGAAAGGATAGGTATCTGTCTCGGGCTAAATCAGCGACATAACTTAACAGAAAATTGAGATTTATTACGCCAATGAACCTCAAGATGCAGGTGAAATAAATGAATAATAAATAAAAGAAAATACAAAAGTAAAGTAAAATAAACTAGAAAAATTATAAAACCGACTGTTAAAAGATTATAGTGATAAAAGAATGTCAAGTAGTGTCAGTTCTCACAGCTCTCGATTTGTTTTTTTCCCCCATAATTAAATATATTTTAAGGTCTATGATTCTCATTTGGGAATAAAATCTAAAGAAGCTGTTTTTGAAATATTTGAAATACCGCCTAATCAAAAACAGTCGAAATTTGATAAAATCCATATTGGAATATAAAGGTAACAATACGGTGGATGTGATAGTCGAGAACAGTAAGGTGAGGGTCGCATTATCTTCAGTGCAGAACGTTGTGGGTTCAATCCCAAACTGGCTCAATTTAATCAATATTAACTAAATCCCGAAAAATAAAGCTCGACACTCCTGCAGTGTTTGTTATGTGACAGAGACAGCTAAGATGTCTTTTTTTTTGTTTATATCCATTATCTTGCATTTTCGTATCTGCGGAGGTTTCGGGGTTTCCTCCGTTAGAGAAAAGTGGACGGGGAATTCATGCCACAGACCACAAGAAAGGTACCAGAGGTTGGCAAAAGGGACCAAAATGATAGGCTTGTTACCTACACCAGCACCAATACTAGAACGTCAGTATGTGTTATACCCACCATATTGATTCTGCTAAAGAATACAGTTGAAGTATGTAATGCGTTTAACATTATCAGATATATGTGTATATCTTGTTTGTCTGAAATATGTTGTGAAAGCAGTGAGATATAGTAAATCAGAGTAACGGTATGAGTAAACAAGACCAAACTGCTTATATCAAACATTTTGGGCAAATAAGACTTACATTGATAAAATTAAATTTATTAAACCTCAATGTTCCATATGTTTCCTTCCATAATAAACTTCATAACCATCCGAATCCTCTTGTTTCTAACCTTGCTTCCTCTTCGATTCCTGATAACCCTCCGAGGCCTCTGAAAAGAAGCCTCGTGATCTCCTCATGTAGACAAATTATTAGAGTGCTACCAATGGGTAGTTTCTCAACAAGCGTATTTCATGTTAGTATATTCCTCTGTACACATTTACTCAATGTATTCATACTAATACAGTTGTAAATATCATAATAAAAGTTTAAAAAAAAATGTATTAAAGAATATGAAGGAACAATTTTGAATGCAATATAAATAAACCATAAAAAATATAAAAATTGCAACGAAATTGAATATTCCATGACCAAAACCTTAAATTATACTATTCAAATATAATTTTTTTTTTATTAATGTCAAATAAATCATTAATATTCTTTTATTTTAGCTTATAACTCAAAATATTACAAAATAGCTGAATTAATAAAAATGCTGGATTGAAAATTAGGTTGGATGAGCTAAGGGAAACCATCTGTTCAAGCGTGGGGAGCGTTTGTAGCTGCTGAGCCATGAAAAGATGTTTACGGAGACAGCCGTTTCGTAAATATTTACTTAAGAATGTGAAGTTTGTCCTAACAGGCTCCCTTTCTTCAAGTCGAATAAACGTTGACCGAGTATATTTAGCCAACACCCGGCAAATAGCGAAATGAAATAACTGCTAGTGCTGTTCAGGTTCAAGTCGATGTGTTTGGCGAACTTTTCTCAATTATTCCTTCATTGAAATCCACATTAATTAAAAAAAATACTACATTATAAATAAACTCCTGTAACATTTCTGTACTTAGCGGGTTCTTTACTGGTACAAGTTTTATATATTTTAGTAAGGTTTTATTTATAACTACATAAATTTGTCAGGAATTCAACTTGCGAATTTAGTTATATAACTAAATTATATATAGATCTATATATATAGATACTTATTTATTTAAACCTCTTTTATGGCATAGGATTACATTTTATCTCAATAAAAAGGAATTGAAATAGTAATGAAAACATTGAAAGTGAGTAAAATATGGTACATTCAAATCATATTTGAAGAAAATATAAACGAAGTAATTCAATAATAGCAATATAATATCTAGAAATAAAAAAAAAAATACAAGGAACTTGAAACTAAAATAAACATCTTAAGTATAGATAGAATTAAGTACACTATTTACAATAGGTCAAGGGAACTTCTAACCAGGTTTGTCCCGTCATCTGTTACGAAAAAGCGAGGTTTTAGGAAATTAAACGGTAACCCCAGTAATCCGAAAGCGGAACTTTGTTTTTCATAATATTGATTCATACTTGATCATTTATTTATCAATTCCTAACTTCCTTCCAAATTTTCTAAAAATCAAACGAGTCGTTTCTGAAATATTGGCATATCTAAAAAAAAAATACATTTGCACGTGCGCAACCAGAAGTACTGCACAGAATTAAAAAAATTAAATAAATCATTATTTTACTAATTCTCATGTTTCTTATAACTTTGAGTGAAATCGTACGAGCCGTTTCAGACAGTTTGATATACCAAAGAAAATACGTTTGTGCGTGTGCAACCAAAAATACATTATGGAATTTAATGAAATTGATATGAGACCATGTAAGCACTATCCCGCATAATATCTGAAAATTTCATGAACATCGGATAAACGGTAATAGGTTATACCCTTCACTTCGATTTGACTACAGACACCAATTGATCCTTGATGTCTGAAACATAAACCGCGAGTGGAAATTTTCGAAAAAAAATCTCAACCTCTCTCACGAATACAAAGCTTCTCTACCTTGGTAGCGAGGGAGCAAAACGAATGGGACTGGGTAAAATAAGGAATAGCTAATTTGTTCTTAATAATAAGTAAGAGTTATCCAGAAACATTTTATTTTTCTGAAAATTGATTTCTTTTTGTAAATGAGACGCGTTTTTTCTACTTATGATAAAAAAAAAAAATGTTCATTCTCAGTCGTAATGGTTATTCCTCTCCTGGTGTGCTTCTGCTCCTAGATTTTAATAGATGGTATTTAAAATATCCGAAATAAATTAATTTATGAACTATTATAAATAAAATGTACGGCAATCAGTAAATATCTTTCTACAGATATGTGAGTCATGATGGCATGACAGGCCTGAGGTCGAGCCTGGCTATTATCACCTCTTCCCTGTATTATTAGGATTAATACATGTATTTAGTACCCCATTCCATTATCACATTACATTTAATCACGATAGTAGATCTCTAGGATGACTTCATTTCGTAATCTAGTAACGTATCAGTAGATCTAGTAATGTAGTAGACACACCATCTGGGAACTTCCCAAAAAAAATGTTTATCATGAAAAGAAATTTACGCAAGTGGTACAATTTGGACATGAAAACATTAACTTGCAAAATTGTTATAATGATTTTATGCCTAGTCATTGATAAAATCATTCCATCGCTAGAAAATTGCACTTTTGTTAATCTAATGTGCCATATTATCTACAAGTATTCACAAAACAATATCTCAGGCTACGAAATTACGGCAATACAAGTACCTCATCAGACCGATAGTGTGATAGTTTGAAGCCAAGAAGATAATGAAATTTGAATGACCAATTCCCAGAGTAATGCTTGGAAGAACATAACTCCTGATCACTTATAGCAGCGAAGCAAGAGAGAAATACTGCTTCATATGTCGATGTGGACATTAAATTTATTAATAATTGGTAATTGGTTGACTGTCGTGGATAATGAAGAGAAGAATAGTTGGGGTGCTCAGTCAAAAAGGTTGACTGACCACCCCAACTATTCTTCTCTTCATTAAATTTATTAAATTTGGAAGATTTCGATGAGTCGAACATGCTTGTATGAACCCATTCAAGATTCCTTAAGTTGATAAAAGAAAAGTTCTATATAGCTAGAAGAACTGAAAGACTGAGGTTCAGATCGAAAGATTATGATACCGAAAAGGCCAAAAACATACAGTCTCATTAAAAAAAAAAAAATTCTATCCCCAAAGACCAGTGATTGGGATTTTCAAATGTTTCTTTAATCGTTCCTTGTACATGCATTTTAAAGGAGTTATATGTAATTTAAGGTTTTAAAAATTGGTAAGTTCTGAGTAAGTCGTTAGTCTAATGATAGAGCTCACTAGTTGTCTTGTATCAGTCCAGTTAGTTAGTTCTCCTCAGTCTAGTCAAGTCTGGGGCTTTTTGTTAGCGTTTGTCACCTCTGCGTTCGTCCCATCGGAGATAGTGTCTTAAAAAGTGGGTTTATTGCAGGCTTTTAAAAAATTTGACGTCCCTGCATGTTATAAAGTCTGTTACAGTCGGTAGTTCAAAAGTCTTGTGGAGTTGGTCTGTTTTTGTCCACTATAATGATTGATGCCTTACGACATGTCACAGCATTCCGTTCTGAAACTGCTGGAGCTTAGTTGCAGTTGAGGCTGATATTTTGGCGCTCCATGAAGAAGAGCCGGTCTTAAGATGCTTTTATAGATCAACAATTCGTGGCGGAGGGATATATTTGGTGAGGTCAACACCTCATTAAAATAGGTTTTGTTGTAGCTTTTGAAAAAAACGCTCTATACATCATAAATGGTGAGATTGGTGGGTAACTGATTTTTTTTTTTGATAAGTCATTTTTAAAATTTCCTTGGAGTGTGCCTGATACAGAAGAGTGACGATAGTCGAATACGTTGATAAAAACACCAATAATTGGTAAATTTGCCAATAATTGACACCGTAGTAGTCATAGACAGTTTTCAACTAATTTATATATAATAAGCTTTGTAAGCTCAAAAGAGAGTGCAAATACGAATAAATTGGCAGTTAAAACAATGAAGAGGATGATGTCTGAACCTCAGGTAATATCATGCTACAATAGCCCTTGGCAGTTAATTTTTTACATAGCATAACTGGGTGGGTGTTTGTTTCAGGGAGGTTTAATATCACTTTTAGGAAATAAGTTTTAAATTTGAATTCATTAATCTGTACATTGCTATTTCTTAATTTAAAAAATGTGCAGAATTTATTTCGTTTTTTTTTTCAATAATATAAAAAAATTAGACCCCCAAAACCTGAGTGACTATCACTGATTCAATGTACGTTGTCATAAGTTTTTCTTGAATAATGAACTGATTGACTATATAGGAAAACACATCGATAAAAGACTAAATTTACTGTCAATTAAACCTATGTGTAAAGATCCACCATCAGTACTAATGTCGTGGTTCATATTAATGTCAAAAATGTCTCCTAAAGTGTCTATTGCCGGTACATTTACCTTTAGTATTTAGAGACAAACACGTAAAATATAGATAGCAAATTACTGGAGCAAATGATAATATAAAGCCTAATTGCAATATTGTAAGAGGGAATATTTCATATATTCACTTCATTACATCAACTGCAATAACTGACAACATTCCGAGAGGCCTACCGAACACATCAAACTGCATACAATACATTTCAGGTAATATTGCAATGCTTGGATGAAATTATATAGACTAATTACAAAGTGATGCATATAAACGCTGCCTTGTATAGAGAATGCATACAACGTACAGCTAATATTAATTTAGACGAGACACTGATTGAAAATGCTTCAGCAACAATACAATGGTTTATAATGAGCAGCGGTAAATCCTAATGGTAATATTGTATAGTAGGAGTACATACACATGCATGACATTGAATGACATTTTTAATAGTTTATTATTGCTAATAATATTTTAAAAAATACAGACATAAAATAAAAAAAAACATTGAATATGTTCAACAGAGGAAAAATTTATTACTGACAGATGTAAATACTTAATTCACTGTGTTTAAATGTCCATCACATCATAAAAAAAAAAAATTTGAAAAAATGAAACAATAGACTTACATATTAATAGAAAATGTAGCTATTTTAAATACAAATCTATCACTATTATCATTAAATTTTGGCTACAGATACCGAAGAGATTCGATAGAAAAATTGCTAAAATGTTATAATATTAAATAACTATTTTTTCGAATAAATGCTTGGTTTGCAGTCGGTTATATGAAGTTAAAAAAAACTTATAAAATAACACTTATAGATATTCGAAATGTAACTAGTCAGTTTAAACTGTTACGGGTTGCCATGGTTATCCGTGGAACAGATTATATCAAGCAAGCACCATCGATGCTGCAGAACATGTGACGCTATGTACAAGGTCATGTAACTGCTAATAATTATTTGTTATGTTACATTAGTGGTGTGTCCATAATAATCATTAATTAAGGAATACAAATTTAAAGATGGTTGAGATGGATTTTTTAATAGATAAAAAAGAGTTTTCACTGTTCTTCATAATACAGTACATCTTCATAATACATAACAGAACACAATACACATAATATAAAGCAATGCTTCTACTAACAGTATTTCCTATAAATGATAGGCACGTTACAACAAACAATTGTTTACTTCGAATAACAATATATACATATTAATACTTTATTTTATTTTATTTTATTTATTTATTCATGAGATTTACAACTGTATAAATTAAAAATACATCCAGTAAATGTGCACAAGGTAATAATACAACCACACGAAAACGCTTGTTGAGAAACTACCCATTGGTAGCAATCTAACAATATATTTTCATATGTAGATCACGAGGCCATCTTCTTTTTAGACACCTTGAAGGGTTATCAGGTATCGAAGACGAAGCTTTGAAACGAGAGTATTCGGATGGTTTTGAAGTTTTTTAAGGAAGGATAGGTATATGGAGTGGGCTAAATTGGAAACATATGGTACGTTAAGGTCGTTATGAATGATTTTATTTGTGACAAAGTAAGAAGCATTGAGGATTTTGGATTGTAAAGTTTGGATACGAGAAGAATTCGGTGGTTTAGTGGAATTCCGTAAGTCCAGATTAGCCTCATGATATGATTATCCTTATAGTCATGTATATGAGTCTTTTGTGATATATATAGAACGTTTAGAGCGTTTGTCTAGTAAGTGCTGGAGTAGTCGAAAACGTCGAGCAGTTTCTTGTCGTTTCAGTCTTGTATGAGGATTCCAAGTGAGTCGTATGTCCAGATGGAGCCCTAGGTTACCGGTTGCCTATTTGGATTTGTTCAACAGGGATAAGTGGGAATTGTCAAAGGATACTGTAGGACAGGAAGTGTGTAACACTGGACTCTCACACTTACCACGGGACCCAGTTAGATTCGAACTGCGAAAGATAATTTATTAGTTTTAAGATTTCAGCATCGGCCTGATTCTGGGCTCTAAAGAACCTGTCAGGGCAAAAACAGCCTCTACAATATGGGTACCAGATCATCTTCTTTTAAAACTGTAGGTATAGAAATAATATTCTCTTTCCAGGTACTGAAGCGAAATCTCGACATGCGTAGGAAAAGTAATTTAAAAAAAAAATACGTAGAATAATATTATATGTTGAAGATGGAAAAAGCTCAAGCGGATGAAGTTGGGTAATTATTATCTCCCCTTTCATGTGTGGATTACGACGTTACCTCTGCTTTCATAGAAAGATGAATAACATGCAAAACGCAACAACTAAATTTAGGCTCAAACCGTTTCAACTTTTCGAAATAAGGCGAAAAAGTCTTTCAAAGGAAACGAGCTCCCTTTGTATTTCGGGACACGAAAAAAAAAAGTGACTCGAGAGAAATCCTTTCGTAAAGACATTTTTTCCCTCCTGCTCCCTCGAGAGTAGAACTGGGTTAAAAAAACAGATTAGACTGGACAAATGGTGTTTTCTCCCTTTTAGCGGATTGTTGGTTGAAGTAGAATAAAAAAAAAAAATTAACAGTTGCGAGGACTTCTCTGTCAGGGCTCAATCAGGCTTTTTGGGAGCGAGGGTGATTATTCATTTATACAAGGAACCCTTTGAGGCGGGTTTTGGGTGCCCCCTCTGTTTTTCCTTCATGGAGGGGGCTTAAAAAGCGGGGAGGGGTGAATGACCCCATTGTTGACGACATACAGCCCCGCGCTGAGTCAGACAACAGCTGTTTCCAACAACACATTCATTAACATGCCGGTTCGGCACTAAGATGTTTAATTGGATTGTAAAGTTGAACATTGCCGCAGCCGACTCTATCCCCTTAATGAATTAATCTACTTTAGCACTCAGTCAGTTTTACACCTTTTACCTCCTCACCCCTTAACGTCGTTTAGATTTGAATTTCTGTCCAAAAGTTTAGGAATCAAAAGTAGGAACTCCATTTAATTTTTTTTTTTTTTAATTGGATATTCAATACTTATGTTTTACAATGAAGTTAAAATCCCACATCATTTTTAGATGTTTAAATTATCCCAAATAAAATTAAATAAACAGCAAGTTAAACATGATAATCATAAGTATTTTTTACGATTTATAGGAAAAATACAAATTAATTCAAATATATAAAACAATTCAAAAACATTGGTGATTATATTGATAATTCCGTATTAATATTTTTGTCAATAGCTCTTAATTTAAAAATATCAATTAATTGAGGTGCATTAAAAACTGCAGAAGAGCAATAAAATAATAATCACAAATTAGATAAAAATAGGTTTAAAACAATATAAATAACTCAAAAATGCTCTTGAACATATTTTTAAATTTTAATTCTGACAAGAAATGATATAAATAATAACTGAAATGTTTTATTTTTTTTTAAACTTAATTTTTTACACTGACACCTGTTAGAAATTCCGACAATCAGTGAGTGTGATGTCGAGATGCAGAAGATTGGAATAGGGCTTGAAATATCTGTGAAGCGTTGGTCTAACTGGGTTTAAGTAGGTAAGTATACGTGTTCAAATTCCGTCTAATTTGTAATGTCTTGAAAGGAGTGAGTACAATAGTCGTAGTCTTAGGTTTAGAGTTTTTGTTTTGTTCTTGATATGTGGGTCATATGTCATTCTTCTGTCAAAGATCAGTCCAAGATATTGAACTTTGTCTGTCTGAGGAATTTGGACATTGTCAACGTAAATAGGAGGGCAAATTTCAAGTTGAAGGGTAAAAGTGATATGTAGTGATTTTTCTTGGTTAAGTCGAAGTTTTGCGATATATGAAATGTTAACATATAAGAAATAAAGGATACAATTAAAACAAAATAAAGAATAAATAAACAACGTTTAATCCACAAATAATAAGCAAAAATATGGCATAATATAAAAACATATAAAAAGAAGCAATGATCTGAATAGTGCTTAAAATTTTAACTTTAATGATTAAAAAAAAAAAGTTGATCTAAATTACTAACTCTATGAAGGAACCATAAAAAATAACTTAAAAAATTAAAATGCATTTAAAATTGCTTGGAATGTATTATAGCATTTTAATTATAAAAAAAGAGCATGGTAATGTATTAAGAATTTTTGTTGTTGTCATATATACATATATATATGAAATTTCTAATGAACATAACGTATAAATAAATTCAATAAAAATAATCATGACAGATTAGATGTTATTCATACTAATTATAAAGTGTTCTACGTTGTAAAAAAAAAAAAAATCTCACCAGTAATGGTACTAAGGTAAACGATTACCAATGCTGCATGAAACTTATTTTTCAGTTACGAGCTAATTAAGCTCGATATTAAAACTTAGGCAATTAGGGAAAATGGAATAAAAGTGAGTTGTTTGAAGCGTTAAAATCCTCCATAGGACAGAAGGAACTCGGCCTCAGCAAGTAGAACGAGATATTCTCGTCCCACTTGACCTTAAATCATCCATCCGCTCTTTCAAAACTTCTTTCTCCCATTCCAACATTTTCTCTTATGCACTATATTCTCATGATTTAGAAACATTCTTTACAGAATGGTTAGTAAAAATTCATATATTTATTCAATTAATTTATACAACAGTATTACAAGAAAAAAAAGTGTAATGTACATTTCTAAGCACCTTAAAAAATATTTAATTTTTAACACATAATACTTCATTCAACAAAATTAAAATACTTATTTAATTCATAAAATTAAGTAGAAATACAAATATTTTTTTAGAATTAGTATTAAAATATTATATAAGCAATCGATTTAAAGTTATTTATTTTATTATATCTATTATTTATTTTTTTTATATTTTTTCTTTTCTACAATTGAATAATGTTTCATTCCGTCCCAATTAAGGACCATATAATATTGACGAATGGGCACATTCACACTAAATTTACAGAAAACGCAACTAAATAATATTAGTGTAATAAATTGAAAGTAGAACGAAATTAAAATAGCAAAATAAATAAAGTTGAGCTCAAAAAGTAAAATAATCAATTTAAACAAAAGCATAATCGTGTATAATGTAATTTTTTTTTCATTAAATTTATTACTATTGATGAAGGAAAAAAAAATCAGTTTTCATTATTCAAAAAAAATATTATATATATATATATATATATATATATATATATATATATATATATATATATATATATATATATATATAATATATATATATATATATATATATATATATATATATATATATATATATTTAGTAACATAGCGATTAGAAACGATCGAAATTAATTATTTTTATGGAAATTAAACGATTGGTATGTTTATAAAATTCATCTATAAAATGATTTATGATTTTAAATTTTAAAATGCTAATGTTGATTTTCATTTATATTAAAAAAATAAAAATTGTTACCCTTCAATTAATAAAAAAAATTACTTCAATTTTAAACAATTATAATATTCTCAGTATTATATCTAAACTTTTCCTTGTAGCAATGAATTTTTTATTTTCGGAAATGGTATATTTTTAAAGAAAAATATCTTTTGAAAATCAAAACAGCGACTTGTATCTGAAAATTTCTGTTGAAATAAAACTATATATAGGGTACATCTATGGCTACCGACATACGACCATATGATTAGTATCCAAACAAAATAAAAGTTTAAAAAAAATGCTTACAAGCATGAAAGTCAGTTTTTCCAAAGACTGTTACGACGGTAGCTGATATTTTATTATAATTTAAGTTTGTCATATTAAAAAAAATTTACTTCAAAACTCTATTATTATATATTTTTTTACTTGGATTTCACAAGCATTTGATTTTTAATTTTTAATCTTGTCCTTATGGCAATGGGAGAACTCAGGGGCATCCAGATACAGCGAATAACATAAACAAACACAAACCGTTGAAGCCTTGGCTATGAACACTATCTGATGGAGTTGAACCGAGCGTTCTACTCCATCGACCGGACCCCACAGTTGGTGGGGAAGGAAAAACAAATATTTGCTGACCACACAGGCCAATAAAAATCGATCATATCCTCCGGTTATTATGAGTTCATTTTATTACTGGCCTCGGACCCGAGAAACCTCTTTCCTAAAACTATATCGAAAAGTATTGTTATAAAAAATATATATTAAAATATCTTCTATACGTTAGAACTTGAAAATCAATTTTGATTGGTTCACAAAGAATTCAGTCTATTAGAATAAACGAATCTCACCTCAATATTTTTTCAGTGTTAAAGAAATTTCGTTGAAACATTTTTAAATTTTACATTCATTAAATTTCGACAGTCCTTTAACTATTTTATGAAGCAAAATTTTGTATTTTCTTAAAAATACGAAAATCTTGCCTCTTGGGTTCTCTCATTGCCATAAGGACAAAATTAAAAAATGAAAAAAAAAACCTTTGTTTTATCCATTTATTTAAACATAAAGTGAACTCCAAGTAAACAAATATATAATAATAGAGTTTTGAAGTAAACAATTATTTTATACAGTTTGTTTAATATGACAAATTAAAATTATAATAAACTGTCAGGTGCTATCATATCTGTCTTTGGAAAAACTGGCTTTCATGCTTTAAGGAATTTTTTTAAACTTTTCTTTGGATACCAATCATATAGTTGTATGTTGGTAGCAATAACTGTGCCCAATATATAGCTTTTATTCGCATTTTAAGAAAATGGACTCGAAAAAATTATAAGAATGAATATATAGTTTCAAGCGACAGCTTATCAACTTATCAAGCTATATAGTACATATCAACATGATTAAACAAATGTATATTTTAAAAAGAAAAATGAGTCCCGTTACAGAAAAAAAAAATCAATACAGGTGTAAACGTTATACTGGTGTCTTCTCATCCCATCCACTAGTCCACACATACCTCCCCGACTTAGTGTTATTTCAAGTTATAACCTAATGAGAACATTAATTATTATATAAAAATGCAATATCAATCTTTATTTACATAATACTTTGTTAACTGTATTACTAATATATGTATGCAAATTTTTATTTGAGAAATTTTGTTTATTTATAATTAGAGTATAACATTTAACTTAGTTTTTAAAAAGTTTGACCTTTATATTATAATATCTATTCAAACTTAAGTTTATGCTTCACGGGTCACTATAATAAAAATAAAAATTAACTTCTGATAATTATTTATTTTAAGTTTCGCGTTTAGGAAAATCTGTGGGTCCCCCTTCAACATAGATTGCATATCAGACATTAAACCAAACTTATTACATTAGATTTACTTACTCAATATTTTTTGGGGTAATATGGCTTATCCTAAACGATCAAAAAATAATTATCAGAAGCATTTTTTTTTATTTATGATATTTACAACTGTATTAAGATAGAATACATTCAGTAAATGTGATAACAGAAAAAAAAAAACATGAAAGCACTTGTTGAAAAACTACCCACTGGTAGCACTGTAAAAAAAAAATATATTTACAATAGAAGAACCCGAGGTAATTTTCTTTTCAGAAGCCTCGGAGGGTTATCAGGGATCAAGGAACATTAAGGTCTTTATGGATGATTTTATTAGTGACAAAGTAAGGAGTATTGAGGATTTTACGAAGGATTTTGGATTGTAAAGATTGGATACGAGAGGAATTTGATAGTTTAGTGGAGCCCCACAGCTCAACTCCATAAGTCCAAATAGGTCTTATTATAGTCATGTATATGAGTCGTTTGTAATTCATTGAAAGTTTAGAGCGTGTGTCTAGTAAGTGCTGAAACGGAAACGTCGAGCGGTTTCTTGTCGTTTAAGTCAGGTATGAGGATTTAGTTAGACGTTTGTCCAAGTGGAGTCCAACGTACCGGATTTTTTCAACAGTTATAGTGGCGGTGTTATTAAAGGATACTGTAAGACAGGAAGTCATAGGTTTATGGCGAAGGGTAAAGGTGATCTGATGAGATTTATTGGAATTTATTTTAATCCTCCAATTTTGACACCATTCTTAGAGGATTATCAGAAGTTAATTTTGATTTTATCCTGGCCTGGAGGCATAAACATAAGTGTGAATAGACAAATAAAATTTAAAAGAATAAAAATATGTTATGAGAATTTTTCCTCCCGACTCACCCTATGTATGTAGCATTTAAATTTATACGGTATGATTCTTTTTTAAATTTTATTCTTCACACTTATAAATAATAATAATAAGTAATATAAATCTACGATGATTAAGATTTTATTTAAATGACAACTAAGCAATGATCAACATTGTTATGTTTTTGCCAGTAAATATCAGACTGGTAAGACCTGTACTATCTAGAGGAAATTGAGAACAGTTACTATCTACAAAAGCAACTTTGAAAATAAACATATTCTTCCTATCTGCTGCACTCTCTCAAGACAGTCTTTTTCCCTAATGGCCAAAGTTCCTTTTCAGGGCAATGTCCAAATCTACTAAATTCCTTTTGTAGCTTTACTCTACCTAAACCGCTATCAGAGATAAATGTAAACGACCAACCTCATTTTCCCCTTTCAAAAATATAGTTCTACAAATAAATTGAGAATAATCCCCAATCCTCTAAAAAATAATTAATTCATTAGACTATACACAATCCACCCCCCCTCCACCCACCATAACAAACAAAAATATATCACACAAACAAAACAAAACACAACTAACAATCCAACACAATCAATATCTCACCAACCAAACCATCAAAACAAACACAATAAAACAACACAATCTTCAACAAAAAATAAAAAAACACCAAACCATACTATAAAACTTCATCACATATAAATAACCTACCACTATTACCATTTATTTTCCACTATTTCTTATACCACCCTACACAAAAACAACCACTACAACATAACATCCAATTAACCATCCACCACACAAATCAACTCCCACCCATTCCCCACAACAAATCTAATTACACTTCTAACTAAACTCATACATACCTAACTCTTTTAAACTCACAATTACCCTCATCCAAACAACCAAAAAAAACCTCCCACACAACCAATTAACTAAACCCAACTCTTAACCCCCTAACCTCACCAAACCCAACACTACCCAAACTCTCACATTCCTCCCCCCCCACAAAAAAAAACCTATACTTTAAAAAATACCCACCCACTACCCAAAAACCCTCTAAATATACATACAAAATACCAACCAAACCCTAAAAAATATCCAACACCAAACATCCATATACCAATAACCCTAACACAAATAACAACCTAATTCTACTAATCCTTACACAACAATTCACCAAAAAATCTCTAAATCACCAAATAAACAACCCACAATAACACAAATCAAACACCTATATCATAAAACAAAAAACACAATACCCCAACAACAAACTTTCAAACCACAAAAACACCCTACACCAAAACCCAACACCAACAAAAATTATATACTTTATCCCCCATACACAAACCAAAAACAACAAAAACCCAAAACAAAACACCAATACCCCCAACCCTAAAAATTCCCCACACCTTCCTCGTAACCCCCACCCCCCCCAACACACATCACCACCACTAATAAATCTTCCACCCCAATTATTCAACCCCACCAACCAACCACATATAAACCCATCAGATCACCTTTACCCTTCGTCGTAAACCTATGACTTCCTGTCTTACAGTATCCTTTAATAATACCGCGCTTATCTCTGTTGAAAAAATCCGGTACCTTGGACTTCACTTGGACAAACGTCTAACTTGAAATCCTCATACCAGACTTAAACGACAAGAAACCATTCGACGTTTCCATTCCAGCACTTACTGGACAAACGCTCTAAGTTTTCAGTTAATTACAAAAGACTCATATACATGACTAAAATAAGACCTATTAGGACATACGGAGTTGAAATTTGGGAGTCCACAAAGCTATCGAATTTCTCACTCATCTAATCCTTACAATCAAAAATCCTCAATGCTCCTTACCTTGTCACTAATAAAATCATCCATAAAGACCTTCCTCGATCCCTGATGACCCTCCGAGGCGTCTGAAAAGAAAATGACCTCGAGATGTCCTATTGTAAATACATTTTTTTTTTTTTTTTAGAGTGCTACAAGTGCGTAGTTTTTCAACAAGTGCTTTCATGTTTTTATTTTCTGCTATCACATTTACTGAATGTTTTCTTTCTTAATACAGTTGTAAATATCATAAATAAAAAAATACTTCTGATAATTATTTTTTGGTCATTTAGGAGAAGCTATATTATCCCAAAAAGTATTGAGTAAGTAAATCTAATGTAATAAGCTGGGTTCAATGTTTGATATGCAACCTATGTTGAAGGGGGACACACAGATTTCCCTAAACCGATGAAGATACACTGGTAAAATAATATATATTCTTGAAGAAAATTTAATTACTAAAAAATATTTTCCGATGATTTAATCGTGTAACAAATAAATTAAGATAGCGAAAGAATATATGTAATCAGACATATTGAAAATTTTAATAGCTTTAATTGTGTATATAACATCACTGTCGATGTTACAGATAGTTTTCTTGATAAAAGCGAAAACCTGAAACAAAATGAACTTGTAATCGTCCATCATCTCCACATCTAGCTCAACACCTAGTAGTGGGGACGTTTAATTTATTTACCTCCGTACTATTCCAAACAATATCCCAAAGTCAAAAATTGTGTCCCCGCCATTTCCTTTTATAATCATAGAGATATAGTAGATCAACCAACAAATAAATTCTCGGAAGATAATAAAAATGTGATAGAGTAATCTCAATGTGTTAACGCTGCATACATTCTTATCTTTATTTATTTATGGTTATTTTGTCTCACCATTTTTACCCCTTTTGAATGTAACTGGAATAAATATTTTTTTTGTTTTTGTAATAGGCTGAGAAATAATGTCACAAAAATGTATTTAACTTTATTGTATTTGTATATTTGGCTTCGTTTGCGATGTGTTATCGCGTTTGTGTATACGCTCCGACCCGGTAATATTACCCTGTCTTGGAAAAAACAAAAGATGTTGGGGCCGCGGTATTTCAAAATTAAAACACAAACCCTTCTCCAGTGAGGTTCCTCAATGGTGGGGAAAATTCGAGTAAAATTAAAATTTTGGGAACGAAGGAAAGACTTGTACTTCGATTTTGAAGTACCCCTGGCCCCAACACAATGAATATAAATTAAATATTAATAATCATAATATATAGTAGCGTATTAAGAGAAAAAATATAAGGGAAGACAGGACGAAAGGACTAAGAGAGCAACTTGTACGAGAATAAACTGACCAAGGGTGAGGGAATAAAGGGAAAGAACGTTAGGAGCAGATGTTGGATGCCTGCCGTAGAAGTACCTGTTATATTTCTCTATATACACTTCTCCTATTTACTCAGACCCTTCTCAGACGGGCTTCACTTTAGCAAAGTACGGTTCGGCCCTGTATCGATCTTACGTCTTCTTATAACTTACTTCCAGGCAACTGCCCTTTACGTCATCAATTTGAGCACTTATAAAAGGAATAATTCAAAGGGATATTGACTCTTCCGCGGTGCATGCTTGAGTAGTTATCGATTTCTACACCTGTGGTGTGATCGATATTACAATTACAATAGGAAAAAATGACGTGGCTCGAAAAGAATGGAGTACTATGATGACTATGAAGTAATGGTCTTGATTGTCATCAATGATACAACAGGAAACCATAAGTGAATAATTGAGTATGCGAATGCTATCAGATGACCAATATAGCATTGATATTGAATATCCTAAACTTCATTAGTTTGGATCAATTTACGATAATTTCATTTAAATTAACAGTAATGGCTCAGTACACGTCATATCCTCCTTACTCCCTAATTATCAAATAATTCAATAATATATCCTCAGAGATTTTCTTGGGTGATAAATAGTCAGGACGCAGTCAGTTTTAAGATTTTTATTGCTGTTGACGTTTCAGGCCAAGCTTGTGGGTCATCATCAGGGCATGTTATCAACACTTAAGGTATTCAAGTACTAGAGAAATATACAGAAAGAGTAATTAAAAATCTTCAGCGCTGGTAACAGGATTAATGATGACCCACTTATATTTTTAATATAAATTATTACCCGTGAAGCGGTTGAGAGAGTGGCCCAGGGATCTCCTGCAGTCCTGCTTTTCCCGCCAGTTGGAGGGACAAGCCTGCCTCGGAGTTCCATCGCCTGATTATAAATAGTGTATATTGGTATGCATATGTTTTGTTTGTTTCTTTAATTTACTTATCTTTAAGTTATTTTATTCAATTTATTGTATATACTTTTTGATTATTTTTTAGTTATTTTTTTTCAAAAATATATTTGCGCCTGTCAACTTATTGTAAACAATCAGTAAATGTGATGGCGATGCATGATACATGACAGGCATGGGGAAGGAAAGTACTCAGCAGTACCTCTTTCCTAACTTGTTCTAATTAATTATGTTGTCTAAGGAAGAAGATCCCTCATCCAACGCCTTTTTAGTATCCTCCTCATGTTCTGAGGTATGTCAGCTGTGGCCATGTCTCTTATAAGTCTGTTATTATGTCCATTTAAATTTTTGTAAAATCGTTGATAAAGGGACGTTATTTGTTGGTCAACTGTCATGACCGGAAAGAGGAGGTCAGTATGTAGAGTTTTTTTAGTCACATACCAAGGTGCTTTTGTTATGAGTCGCAATAATTTTGATTGGAACGTTTGAAGTTTTTTTAGGTGGATCTTTTTAGCGATACCGTATATTTGTGATGAATACGTCCATATGGGTTTAAGTAAGTATGTATATGTATTCAGTTTCTGTTTTAGTTTTAGTTTTGAAGATTTGGCAAAAAGAGAGTAAAGTAGTTTGAGTCGTTTGTTAAGTGTCATGCGTTTCATTTTAACATGTGGGCCCCATGTCATCCTTCTGTCGAAGGTGAGTCCAAGGTAAAATACCGTGTCCGTTTGAGGAATTTGATTGTTGTCAATATAAACTGGAGGGCAGGTGTTTTTTCGAAGAATAAAATGTTTGGATTTGTCATGATTAAGTCGAATTTTCCATAGTGTGAACCAATATTGTAATTTAAGTAAATGATGTTGTAGATTAAGTGAGGCATGTGTAGGATCTTGATGTTTTGTGAGAATTGTTGTATCGTCTGCATAAGTAGCTGTAAATATCTCATCGTTAATAGGTATATCGTAACTGTTTATAACGTAAAGTAGAGGGGCTAGAACTGAACCTTGGGGAACTGAAGACATTTCCGAGCCCTGCCGAACTAAAAAATAATTATCGAAGAGGAAAGATTGAAGGATAAGATAGTATGTGTATGGTAGTATAGTCTTAAGTTTAAAGAGAAGACCCTGGTGCCAGACTCTATCAAACGCCTGAGCAACATCCAAAAATACTCCAGTTGCATATAGTTTTTGTTCTAAATCTCCAGCAATGTTAATTATTTATTTAGTTTCTGTTTTTTTTTTGTTTTTTTTTGTATAATTATGTGTATGTTATTTTACCAACCAATAGCCTAGGTCCATGTGACAGATTTATTATTCAATAAATAAATAATAAAAAGAATATAAATTATTTTTCCATAGTTTTTTCTGTTTAATCTATTACTATTAGATTAAACAGAAATAACTATGTAACAAATAATTTATATTCTTTTTATTTATTTTTTATTATTTATTTATTGAATAATAAATAAATAATCGATTAATCGATGGACTCCAAACTAAATAGCTTTTTAGCTCGGCCCTTAACCTACATTAATAAAAAACCCTTCGATAAATCTATTTGAGATTTTGTAGAGACACCTCCTGAGGTACCTATATAATTTTTATTTATTTATTGTAATATGTTTTGTAGCCAGAATTTAGATTTATTTTTGGGATTTGACCCAGAATGAATATTTCTATTCTACATTCGTGAATAGAATTTATATTTATATATAATGAGTAATTGAATTGTAAAGATCTCTTAGGGCTGAAAATTGAACAGCTAGGCAAGGCATTACAGACAGCTCACTAAAAATTTATAGAAAAAGCCAGCGAGCGGACAAGGACTGGGTAAAAGGCTCCTTTGAAGCAGAACGAACACGTGGCCTTCCTCCCTCCCCCCTCGTCTAAACTAGAATCGTTGACCGTCAATTTTTAACACTTCCGGTCAATGGTAGTCAATCAAGTAGCTGTCAAATCGATAGTGGCAGCGCCAGTTCGTCGGGCCTCGAGTCTGGAGGTGTCTCTTCGACATCTCAAACAGCTTTAATGAAAGACTGTTTATTAATATACTTAAGGGGCCGAGATAAAAAAAACAATTAGTTCGGGTTCCGTCGAAGAATGCACCTAATAGAAATATCTTTAACCAAAATAATAGGAAATGGTAAAGACCGCTTTTTATCAAATATTAAAATCCGCCTAAAACTTCGACTTAACATTATGGTAACCTACAAATTATAGAAATACGGCATTTTCTCATCAAATTAATTATTTGAATAAGGTACTAAAAACCATAGATGCACATTTATTTTCCACTTGAATCGTAAAATAATTCGAAAAAAAAGGTTTTGAAAAATATTAGACGGTTTGCCCTGAAATCTCGTCATTTTGACATGTTGAGGGTGGCGGTAACGCCAAACGGACCAATACTTCATTTAAGATAACTTTATTCTCGATTTTGTGGTCAGATTATCTTGAAGCTTCATAATGAAAGCAAATGAGTTTTTAGTACCTTATTTATTTTTTTTAAGAATACATCGGAAATACATGTTTCATTACAATTCTAATTTTTTTTTTTGTTTATTGATAAATATTACAATCTGTCTCAATAAAGGACATTTATAATAGAGTTCTGAGGCTCATTCACACCATATTTACAAATTAAAAAAAAAAATAAATAACAAAAATAAGCAAACTTCAAATAATATAAATCTACAAAAGAAAAAAATAAAATATCATAGTGATAAAAAAAAAAAGTAATGAAAATAAACATCTTAGACGCAGGCATACCTATTACACTATTTACAGTCGGCCATAGGAACTCCGAACCATACTTATCCCCCCACACGTGGAGGGAAAGCAAGGCTTCAGGAGATCCCTGCGCTTCTTCCTCAACCATTTCACTGGCATTGAAAGCCAGCGGAGATTGAGTAAGGGCGCTACAATCACGGACACTCATGACTTGAGTGGAGAATCTGGCCATTGCCAGAACTCCAGTATATACATGTTACAAAAGGTCACGGGGCCACTGCCGTTTCAGCCTGCGAGGAGCATTGTAGGGATGATTGGTGCTAGATAGGGATTGTGCTACGGGATTAGGGTGATGGGTAAGGTTCTGATGAAATTTGGAGAATTTTCTAAAAATTAATATATAAATAAATAAATCAACACATGAACATACTGCAGTATAGACGTTTAATTAATAGATAAATATATATAAATTTTCAATGGAAATGAATAGGACTGTTACCTGAAAATTAATCAGTATACCTCATAGTCTGAAAAAAAAAACCAACGACGAGAATAGCGAGAATTATCTATTTACGATGGACTATCATGCAATTCTTTAGGTTGAACGTTAAGCATTGCTCTTACCGATTCAATAGGTCTTGCTTTGACATGGCATGATATAACCTTTTTTAATCTAAAAATTCTCACAGACGCTGTCAGTTTCTGCCATTTTGGAATCGAATCGATATTATTGGTTTTCAGAAGAATATTGATGGTCAAAAAAGCTCTAAAAATTTAGAATAATAGTCAATACTCTATTCTATGTGACCAACAAACCCCTACTTGGCCTTATTATTTCACTTGTTCTAGACCTTATCCCAGAAAAATTCTTCAAATTTCACCAAAACCTCTAACCTACTACCTTATCTTTCAATAAATTTTCTCAGTCGGCACAGAACTTTCTAATATTAAATCAGCCTTAACAGGAGTTTCTCAAGTGTCAGTACTCTCACCCCTGTTATATATGATTTACGCAAATGATATTCCATACAGTTTCGCAGACTATACAACAATCTTAACAAGAAACGAAATCCAATACACACCTCATATACTCTACAATATTACCTAACAAAATTTCATGATTGGTGCAAGATCTAAAATATTCGACTCGACCAATACAAATCACAACATCTCACTTTTACTCTTCGACGTGAAACTTATCCTCCTATTTACATCGACGGTTTCCTAATTTCTCAAACAGTAAAGTTAAATATCTAGGACTGATTTGATAGAAGAATGACATGGGATACACATATCAAGTGTAAAAACAAACACTCTAAATCTAAGACCACGAATGTTATATTCACTATTTTCAAGTCGTTCAAATTAACACTTTGATAGAAATTACATACATACAATTTTTGGACCTATGATTCACACATTTACAGGACAGCTAAAAGAAACACATACAAAAACTACAAACTTTTAATAAAAAAAAAAAAAAACATTCAGGAATATAATCAAAGGCAGTGCCAGGCTGGCATGTTAGTTAAATTACTTTACATAAAGAACTACAGATGCCAACAGTTGACGACCACATAACAACACACCATAAAAGTTTTCACAATAACATGAGAGATCTCCACTAACTATAAATATTTAATTCAAGACAGAAATGGACGCCGCGACGTACTCCTCTTTCCTACGCCAAATAATGTCTTACTTTTTTTACCGACAGTACACCGCTGATTGTTGGTGTTTCTGAATTGTGTGAGTTGAAAAATAAGGTTAAAAAAATTTGTTTAAATATATTTATTTATTCTTTAGTATTATTATTTTTCTGTTGTTTTATTTAATTAAATATTTATAAAAATATCAGTTTTGTGTAAGTTCATGGCATCCTATCACCTGAGGAAGTGTTGTTTCTAAAATAAGTGTCCTTTACGGGGCATACTATTTGTCCTATGTATTGACCTACATAAGGCTCTTAAGAGTAAAGCGACATAGCTTACGCGTCGGGATAAATACTGATCCTGGGGATGGATCCTCTAGCAATATGGGTCTATCGGAATTATTGATGATAAAAAAAATTACAATATCGGAGAGAGAGAGAGCCGAGTGGCATTAGAGCGAGCGACTGGGCAGCTGAGATACGTGAGAAGGTAATCCCCAGGATCGGCCCTGATCCAGCTGATAATAGTGAGGGAGGCTAAACAATCGGCTAACCCTTCCTCATAGCCCCAACAATGGGCCTGCAAGGAGCCGGATTAGGGATTTAGCCCTCGTATATTTGAACCTACAGGTACCCTCCAAACCGCTCCTTTCCATCCCTATTTATAGGTACCCGCTGTAGGTCCGCCCCTCCATTGTAGGCAGATTAGTACATGTTCCAGTTCTTACCTCCCTACCCCTCCAAATATTAGTATCCACCCCTCTTCTTCGATTAATTATTTTGTTAATTAATAATACTTATTTTACTGTAGAATATTCGGACCGAAGAAGGATGAGTTAACCGGAGAATTCAGACGGTTACACAACGCCGAATTGCGTTAACTGTATCCGGATAATATAATTGAGGTAATTTCATCGCGGCGAATCAAATGGGCTTGTGAAGTTGTTGAGCTTAGTAACGAGAGAATTCCTAAAAGGTTAATATTTGCTGTGCCGAATGGTAAGCGTCCGAGGGGTAGACCGAAGCGAAGGTGGGAAGATTGCATTAAAGCCGATCTGAAGGGACTGGGTTTGGACGGCAAACGGTGGAGGGAGATGTGTAATAAGCGATTGGTGGTGTTGGCATCGAACCTTCGGGTTCGCTAAGCCTTTTATTATTATTATAATAATACTTATTTTAAAATATTCAAACTATTTAAAATAGAAAAGAGTAAAAAAGAAATTTTATACTGGAACTAGGTCTTTTGAGAATAAAGAGTTTGCAATCAAACCTTGCAATAGGTAATCATAGCTAATCAGCGTCGAGCGTGGTAAGTACTTGTATGGGTGACCGTTCACCCAGAAAAATCACGCTACCCGTTATTCTCCCACGGTTATGCGAGACCTGTCAGCCTACTGGAGGTAAGTCACACAGACCGGGAGTCATGATCCTACCCTTTGTTTCTTAATTGGGACCGATTCGCCACTGTCCTTGAACCCGAATGAGTCGCCTGAGGTTGGGTGACTCCTTCCAGGCTATTTGTACCCCTCCCCATCCTCTCAAAAATATACATCTGAAAAAAATTACTGGTCAAAAATATTAACAAGGTTCAAACAGTAGATATAAACATTCTCAACATTAAATACATATGTACATATGTACAAAAATAAATCATCTCGAAAATACAAATAATTTTCTTGAGGTAAGTAAAAAATATGTAAAACGAAAATAAAGAAAAAAATCGAAACTATGAATAGGTTTCAGAATTATAACTTACTACAGATATTACAGACTATATATAATATTATTATTACAATCGCAATACGGTCCTGCAAGAACACAAACCTCCTCCACTACTGTCATTATAGACTATTATTCATTTTCATAAATCAGCATTTTATTCTTCGATTACAATTTCAAGATTGGTGAACGTCTTATTAGGATTTGAGAAGAAAATAGAAAAGGAGGGAAATTGAAAGATGAAACTAAAGGAATTAGGAGGATAGTTGGGAAATACAAAAAAATAGTAGAATGGGCATGAAAGTAACCTTCAAAGGTTTTAGTTCGGTGGGGAAACAAATCTTAGTGAGCAGTTGATGACTCCCTTCAAACTGCCACTGTAAAGCACAGAACCGTAGTCAAAGTTACATAACGTATTAAGTACTAACTTGAAATTAAGGGATAGGGGGTCCTAAAATTAAAAAATGGTTTTTCTTCTTGAGTCTGGTCTATCAGCATTATATGGAAGGCTGCGAAAGCACAATTAATTAATTGTGTTAATAGACACAGTTAATTAATTAATTAACAAGGTCACAATAAGTGAGTCACCATTCCAACCAAATTATTTTGGTGATTATAAATCGAAAAATATTAGACACATTCGGAGTTCGTTTCAATGCGCTCCAAAACACCGAGAAATGTTTTATATAAAAATGGGTATTCACGAGTTTCACCGATCTCCGGATTGAAAACACCCAATTTCTGAGAATACTCGTAACAATAAAATGGTTAGCTGAAGTAGATGCAAGTTTTTATATAAAGATCTTCCTATTGAAAAATCCCAATACCAAGAAATTTCGTAGATAAAAAAATGTAGGTTACGATAAAATGTAGCCCAGCCATGAAGTTTTAGTTTTTACCCAATTCTGATTTTTTTTTTTTTTTACAAATTTTTGTATTCCAAATAGAGACCTTCAGTATTTTTTTAAAGTCCAATTTATCTTGTTTTGTCCAAGATTATCAAGACTTATATAAAGATATTTTGCGATACAATGATTCGGAGGAAGATTAGTGAAAAGATGGGAGAAAGAAGGAGGACGGAAGAAATCGATATGGGCAGGGGATAAGCTAGCCTCAGAGACTTTAATTTTCCGGCCCTTAACCTCCACCATCTTCATGCGTGTCTGCACTATAGGCACCTGTCTGCTCAGGCCCTCTACCTACTACCCTAAGGAGTGAGTGTATATATGTATATATACAACAGGGTGTCGGGCAAGTAGATTGGAATATTTAAAGGGCTGATAGCAGATCATAAGATCTACAAAAAATCTATATTGACAATGGTCTGATTTTGGTTAAAAAAGTAGGAAATTTAACTTTAGGGTTTTTTAAAGTAAATCAGTACCGGCCTGTTGGGGTTACCGGCCGAACTTCATTATACCGCGGAGTTACCGCCACTTGTTATAAATTAAAAAAAAATACAAAACAAATTAAAATAATTAATTTAACCCTATTAATAAAGCAAGTGTATTAGAAAAATATTGAATGAAATAAAATTGAGGATTTTACAAAGGATTTTGGATTGTAAGGATTGGATACGAGAGGAATTCAATGGTTAAGTGCAGCCCGAAAGCTCAATGCCGTAAGTCCAAATAGGTCTTATTATTGTCATATACATCAGTCGTTTGTAATTGATTGAAAGCTTAGCATTTTTAGAGTAAGTGCTGGAGTAGTCGGTAACGCCGAGCGGTTTCTTGTCGTTTCAGTCTGGTATGAGGATTTCATATGAGTCGTTTGACCAGGTGGAGTCCTAGGTAACGGATTTGTTCAACTAGGATAAGTGGAGAATTTTTAAAGGATACTGTAGGACAAGAAGTCATGGGTCAAGCAGGGTAAAGGTAATTTGATGGGATTTATTGGAATTTATTTTAATTCTACAGTTTTTACACCATTCTTCAAGGTTTATGATATGTGATTGGAGAGTTTGGGATGCAGTTGATGGATCATAATTAACAGATAGGATATATGTGTCATCAGCATACGTGGTGATGATAGTGTCAGGATGGATTGGGATGTCACCTGTATAAACTGTGGAAATGAAAGGACCAAGGATACTGAACCTTGAGGAAACGAAAAAAAAAAAAAAACATAAAACTTAAATATCATAATTTTTTGCCGAAAATCGGAGCGATGTTTACATAAAAGTTTTTTAAAGCTTTCAATGTATGGTATCCACTCTTACAAATATACCCTCTATTTACGGGACACTCTATATGTGTATACGTGAAGGTAGCCAGGAGGATATTGCAAACGTTGTTCTAATATACCGAAGCAAACGTAATCTAGCATAGAACAAGGTTTATACAAGAAGAAGAAGATGAAGAAGAAATGTGCGTTGGCACCAGTTGCTTTAAAAGACTGTTGACATTATGGGGTGAGTGGAGGGGGGAGAAGGGAGCTAAGTCACAGAGAGGAAGGGTACTTCTTAATTTAATTATCTCACAATTATTTTCTCAGAAAAGTTTTGACCCAGTGACATACTAAACCAAAAATGAAATAATTTAGGGAAATTCAAATGATTCCGTTCAATAGTCTTAAGAGTGAATAATTAAAAATTGGCTATAAAAATATTATTTTACATCCATTCAGAACATGCCCAGAATAAAAAAAAAAAAGTGTTTTGTACACTCACACGACATTCCTACCGATTTAAGACAAATTTATACGATTTTAAACATGTCCATACAAAAAAAATAATAATAACAAAATTGGAGCTACATTAATTTCCTTAAAACTTATCAGAAATATAATTACAGTACGATTTTTTTTTTTTTTTTTTTTTTTTTTTTTTTTTTTTTTTTTTTTTTTTTTTGTAGTTGTCGAGAATTTAATAAAGTTTAGAAAGATGGGGTCAGGGTAGGTAGACAAAACTATACAAAATAAACAGTGAAGCAACAAAATTGGTCAACTCGTTCGAAATATAATCTTAACATAGAAAAAAGAAACCTTAGGAATAACAAAGTACAAACTATATATTTTTGAACTATTAGTAGCGAAAAAATTTTCTTTAAGAAATCTGTTATTAAAAATCTAGTATCTTGAAAAATGACAAAGATTGACACCTGTCAAAATTCAGAAAAGGTCACCTTTAATTTTTTGTAAACATCAAAACAAGTTTGAATAGGATAAATAGAATGGTTTGTAACTTGTACATTTATAAGCTTCCTTTTTTGTAATATAATTTAATAAAGCAATGCAATTATAAAAAGGTTAACTTATTTTTATTAAAGAAAAAGTAACTTTCCAGCTTGCTTAAAACAAAACCAAATTCTTTTCAGGTAGGGATAGTGATTGCTGTTTTAAATTTTTGAAGAAAATCCACGAGATATGTTTTGATCTTTACCTTTATAGATTTTATTTATAGAATGTATTCTGGGCAATCCAAATCACAGTAAATAAGTGGTGTTAAAATCCAATGTAGCTATTTTAATAACACTTACTAATTTTTTTTTCTAAATCGATAAGTTTATAAGTAAAGATTATAATAAATAAATAATATTTTTGAAAAAAATAATAATTGAACATAGTATAATTAATACTGGCAGAGAATTATTTAAAATATAACGACACAGAGACATCCATGAGGAAATAACAAGAGCTTTTATTCCAGAGTAATGGAATTTTAATTACTGTTTCAATAGAATTAATACAGCACCGCTTATTAAGAGGTTTACAGGTAGAAATTTTTATAACTTTTGTTTAACAGGATGACGATTTTTATTTTTAAATTCATAAATGTTAAGTAACAGGATATTTATACTTATTGGAGTCTTTTTATCTGGTGGAATATTGGTGGTTAATATTAATACATTGATCATGATTTTTAATCATCGTGTATATATTTTTTTTACCTATTGATATTAAACTGTTTTATAATCGGTTTAGAAGAATGCTTTGAATAACGGAGCCGTAACGCAAGCTTATGGAAAGTGTTAGACAGTTGCTTGAGAACTGCCAACAGATTTAGCTACACTTTATCGTTTAAAAAATTTGTCTATATAATTTTATGATATTAGGGACACGCGTCCAAGTAGATCGTATATAAAGGTGGAGTCCTTGTTAAATGTATGTTCAATAGGCAAACGTGGAATATTATTAAAGAGTACTGTAGGGCAGTAATTGATATGTATACAAGGTCGGCTAAGGCTGATTTGATGCAATTTATTTTAATCCTCCAGTTTTGAAACTATTATTCCAGATTTGGGATAGTTGATAAAAAGAGCTTGGATTACAATTAATGTGTCATTATTCGCTGGTAGCGTAGATATGTCATCAGCATACGTGGAAATGACTTTCGAATTCAAAGACTATCTGTCGCTCGCTGTAAATCATATTCTCTCTCTTGATCTTCCATCTTCTACTTCATAGCAGCCTTTTGAAAAAGATTAATCCATGAATCACGGTCCTTTTTTTCCACTTCAGACATCGTCTGTCAAAGACTTTATTTAGTACTTCATCTCAGGTCTTCCTTATGATCTTTTCCCTTCAGGAACTGCTTTACAGGTAGCTTTGGCAATAATGTTCTTTTCCATTGGGATATGCGTCCAAATAAACTTAGGCAATATGTTTCCAGTATATTATATTATCAATACGCAATATTAAATTTCAACATAAATTACATGTTTATAATTTATTCCTAGTATTTCCCAAAACGTTTTAGCTCAATCGTGCTGAAGGTTACATACACGTGTTTTTTTTTTTTTAAAGTAATGATTAACAGAAGTCAACATTATTTTTGTTAAATACAAACTCTGGATTAAATAAAAATGAAGTATTGTGATGATCAATTAAAAAAAAAAAAAATCTTCCGGAAAATATATTCTAAAATAAGTAAGTAAATTACAATAACGTCATATTTTCCACATAGAAGAATATTAAATATTTTTTTAATATTTTTAACAAATATGTTGTTTATATAGTTAACACTAGAAACTAATCTCCAAGCCTGATTAGATATTTTTTATTAAAATGTTATCTTTGTTTCACTTAATAAACAGATCTACTCCCAAATGCCAAACGGTAAATTACATTCTTATAAAATATTTGTCAAGAGAATTAAATTTTAGTTTTGATTAGAAACACATATGATATCACTATGAGTAATAAGTTGTTATTAATACACATAAAATATTTTAAAATAACAAGTGAAAATGAATAGTTAAAAACTTATACGGATAAACGAATGTTCCTGAGATTCCGAATACTTTTTTCTTCAATTCATGTTATTGAAAATAGAGAGACCTGATTAAAACTGAAGTATGGTGGTATCGAAAGAGGAGGGTAGAAGAAAAAGGACCGATTTTATTTCTCTCTCTTCCTTATATTTCAAGAAAATAAACAAACAACTCGACGATGAATCTGAAAGAATGTGCTCGTCAAAAGGTTGAACTATTCAATTTTAAAAAAGTTTCAGTCAAGGTGGTTTTCGTGCAACAATAAAAAAAAAAAAGTTGTCATAAATGATAAAATGTTGTTGTAAATATTTGAAATATGAATGTATTCAAAAGAAAACATAACAATAAAATACCTCAAAAGGTATTAAGCAATTGATTAAAATGAGAAGAGTGAAAAGCCTAGTGGAAGTTTTAATGGAGCTATGTGGACTACATATGCTAAAGCAGTAACATTGAATTTTATATCAAAATATCTATCAAAAATAAATTATTTAATTACGATCTTGGAACAAAGTATTTTCACTATCGGATATTTACAATGGACGATCGTTAATAAGCGTTTCTCCTTACAGAGCTAAAATCAAATTTCAATTAATATCAACATCAAAGGAGAGCCTCGGAATTGGGTTTCGTCAAACTAAACACCTGCAATTGCATTTACCTCTCTACCTGTACATCTATCTATTGATCTGTGGAAGGGGTTGAGTGGAGGAGGGCTTTAGCATTATTAAATTATATCGATACATTCCATATTGAATTTACAACGCGGCCACTAGAGTGCGTTTCGACGGAATCTTATTAAGACATAGCTTTTAAGTCACAAAGGTTAATTAAATAGCTGGGAATGAAACGAAGCTTGTTGAGATTGAAGTGGCCGATGGTTATCGGTGGTCAAAGCTTTCGCAATAATTAGAGTTAGCTTCGTCAAAGCCTTGCTCGAGTGCAACATATTGTAAATACACAGCATCATAGCAACATCCTCCTGCAGATGGTATCAATCTGCGCCGTCATAACTTGAAAGCATTAATTACGGGTATTTACACTAGGAAGATACGATAGAAATTAAATCAAAAGAAAAATAAACTTATTCGACACGGAATAGTTTTATAGGTGTAATAATTATTTTATCAAAGAGATCCCATGAGTAGCTATTTAAAAAATGAACTCTAATCGATTTTTTAATAAAGAATGAAGAGAAGAATATTTGGGGTGGTCAGTCAAAAAAGAAAGGAAAAATAAATGATAATATTTATTTTTACATATGCCGACGTTTCGACCTGAAGTTCAGGCCTTCATCATCATTATCATTTATTTTTGCCTTCTTTTTGACTGACCATCCCAACTATTCTTCTCTTCATTATACACGACAGTCAACCATTTACCAATTATGTTTTTATAAAGAAATAAGTATCGATTTTCATGTAATGAATCCAATATTACGTACATTGCTTTTCTTAAAAAACAAACTTTTTTTAAAATTTATTTATGAATTTACAACTATATATATATATATATATATATATATATATAAAAAACTATTTTGCACTGGTAAATGTGATAAATACAGTGACATGAGAACGCTTTTAGGGAACGCCTTTATTGTCATTGGTAGCACTTTTATAAAATTTCTAAATTAGGAAATCACGAGACCATTTTCGACAATGATTTTTAATGTATATATATACGTATTTATTGAAATTTACAGCGGTACTACATGAAAAATTCAACAAATAAATTTGAAATTGGTAACATGAAATGTACAACATGAAGAGAAACTACCCATAGGTAGAACTCCAATTATAGTTCTATATTAGAAGGTACCGAGAACATCTTCTTTTCAGACACCTCATAGAGTTATCAGGGATCGAAAAGGAAGCAAGGCTAGAAACGAGAGGATTCGGATGGTTATGAAGTTTATTATGGAAGGATAGGTATCTGGTTTGGGACAAATCGGAAACATATGTAACATGTAAGTGATTATGGATTATTTTATTTGTGACAAAGTAAGGAGCATCGAGGATTTTACGAAGGATTTTAGATTGTAAAGATTGGATAAGAGAGGAATTCGATGGTTTAGTGGAGCCCCACAGCTCAACTCCGTAAGTCCAAATATGCCTCATTATAATCAGATATATGGGTCTTTTATAATTAATGTCCAGTAAGTGTTGGAGTAAGCGGAAACGTCGAGCAGTTTCTTGTCGTTTCAGTCTTGTATGATCATACCAAGTGAGACGTTTATCCAGATAGAGTCCTACGTATCGGATTTGTTCAACAGGAATAAGGGGGATGAAAAACGAACCTAAATAAGAAAATAAGTACATTAATAAAATTTTGAATTTTTCAAAGAATGAAATGGATCTTGAATTTATTATTATTTTTATAAAACAATTCATCACAAAGTTTGACCTTTTTATTCGAAGGAATATTTTATTTATCGATACTCCTATCTCTCTACTTCTATAATACGAACGAAAATTGATTTATTTTTTGTAAACAAAACTATACACTTTTATAGTACAATTTATATAGTAAACCCTCCTCCCTTAAACACATATCAATTTATCTCACAAAATTGCACTCCAATCTACCATTATCTAGTTTCAAAACTGGTCTTAAAGTTTATTTGTTCCAAAAGCGACCATATTTAAGTTATAATATTCTTTAATTAATATTACGATAATCAGTGATTTTCGGAAATACATACTACATATAAATAATTTATTGTTTAAACAAATATTTGTTTTGACATATAAATTGGAAAAATAGTCATAGTTTTTCGTGTTTCTTGAAAATATGTCAATGATGTTTAGGGTTAAATAACGTATAATAAATAAGATACATTTTGGACTCATTTAATTCATTTTTTGCATCTAATATTCTAAAACACTCTTTTTTTCAAAATGTTTATTATTATTTAGTCAGAACTTTAATATTAAATGGATATAAATCAAATAATCCATAAGGGGGAAAAAAAAAACAGATAGGGCTTAAATTCGAGTATGTCTTACACCATTACTTTTTCTGAAATATTAAGCCGAAATACACTAAAAATAGAAATTTCTTCATTTTTAAATGTAACTTACACGTTAATATTAGATGTTCGAGGTTTTTGTGTGGAAAGCCATATTGTATCCCATTTTTCGGACTTGTTATTTTTTTTTTCATCACATTCATGAAAACGTTAAGTGATAGTTAAAAAAATAATCAGAATGCAGTTAAATTGCAATCAGGAAAATTCCAATACTATATTTTCAATATATATAAATAGATAAACTGTATGTTATATTTAAAATATTCCCTATACAAAATATGTTCTAGTTATCGGTTGGCTATTCAAAAGAAAACAAAAAATAATTCAATATTTTATATTAATATAAACAAAATATCGTGATATAAAATATATGAATAAAACGTTAATTATGATCAGATCAAGTTAGAAAAAAACCTTTTAATCGGCATTGTATAAATTGCTTTGAAAATTAGAGGAAACACCAGTTTTTAATATTTTTTTTTTATTTCGTCGATAAAAAGATCTCAAAAGTACCCAATTAAATCAAATGAAAATTCATGAAATTATAAATGAATAAAGTATGAATAGTGAATAATGAAAACGACAGATTTAAAAAATAAATACCTTTAACGAAAATATTAAACATTTAAATGGTTATTGGACTATTTATTACCGTAAAACCTTTTTCATTTAATTTTTTTTAAGCGACTCCATAACTCGTTTTTAGGTTTTAGATTATAAAAATAAAATATAATCTATCGCGAATTCAATGTAAACCCATATTTACATTATTATATCCCCAAAAATAGAATAAAATATTATTCTTAAAATTAATAAATCAGTGATTATTAGTAATATATGTAATATTTCTATGAGATATAGGATTTAGATATACGAAGGATATCTCAATTTGAACATCAATGACTGTTATCGATAACGGAATGAGCCATTGCGCCATGAAATTACTCACAAGTTGTCGACCACGCCTACATTTTAAGATACGAGATAAGTGTGTCAACAACATTACTAACCAAAACAAGTCATTTTTAATGGTTAAATAAATGTTTCAACTAAAATTATAAATAAAGCTGATATTATTACAATTATTTGGAAAAACGAAATGAATAGAAATAGAAAAAAAAACATATGAATTGCGATATTATTAAAAAAAATAAGAAATAAAATAAAAATTGTTTTGACACAGAAAATAGACTAATTTTAGTGTATAATATCCTAATAATTTCATAAGGAAAAAATATTTAGATATAAGCACTGAACTATGACATTTTTATTAATAAAAACACATTTGATGAATGAAGTAACAAGTACAATTCATTTATCACAATAACACTTTAGGAATTTCATATTATAAAGCTTCTATTACCGTTTAAAAACGCAGTTATTTAATGAAAATATAAGTTATAGCTATAATATTAATTTTATTAGTTATGTTTTCGAAGGCATTTTAGTAACTTAATAACTTAAAAAAAAAAACGTGACACATATGTTATGTAAAGTAATATGTTATTTTCATAGTAAATCTATGTCATGAATTTCACGAATCACGAACATATGTTTATTGGCTAATAAAATTTAGAAAAAAAAAATGTAAATATATATATTTTTCTAAATAAATTTTTTTGGGGAAAAAATCGAAAGTTATGTACATAAAAAAGAAATAAATTATAATCACGTAAACAGATCATATTAAATAAAAAATAAAAAAATGAAACGCCTGCGGCAAAGAGACTCCGGGGATGTAAGGCACAAAAGTTAGAGAGATTTGAGTGGTGGGACCTAATTTCTCTAACAAAAGGTTTTTTCTTTTTCTATATTCATAACAAGCATTTAAATTCAATGTTTCTATATTTTATTAAAGTATATGTCCAATTTACATCAAACAATTTTATCTTTAAGGAGATAACTAATTCACAGCCATGTCTTAATCAAACAGCCATGAAAAATAAAAGATGGATTCAAACACTAATATTCCACTTCAAATTATTACAACAAATATTTATATGTACTACATATTTATAATTTTATACGTATTTGGTCAATTTATTTACATATCTGTTTTATATATAAGTTAGGAAACAGTGATTAACCTAGTTTCGCAGAAAATGTAAGTATTCAATGTATAAATTTAAACAAAAATTAAGAATTAAAAATCAAAGCAGCGACATATATAATTGTTAGTCATAGTGTAACATGTGATTTTATTCAAAGTTAATGGAATTTTAATTACCGTTCTACAAAATAAATAAAGTAATATTTAATTAATTAAAAAATAAAACATTTTTATTATATTTGTAGGGTAAACACTTGTGTCGAATTAAGATATTTTTGGGAAGTTTCATAAGAATGGAAGACAGTTTTTTAATCATGATAAATTGTTTGACAGTTATATACAGTAAGTATATCGACAACAATTTCTTTTTTTTTTTTTCACTCTCAGAAATTTTACAATACAATTTATTTTGGCACTCTTGAAAAAATTTAAAATAGTATATATTCATTTTTTTTAATATTCGAAATTATGTTTATGACAGATTCGTAAAAAAATAAATTATTTATTTTCATTTTTCAGTTTCTGATTTTAACAAAACATTTGATCCTTCAATAAAAGTTGTGAACGATCTGATTTCAAATATTTTTTTTATTTTTATTATTATTGTTTTGGTTTTTTTTTTTAGAGGAGGGGTGTTTATATTTAAAAATATTATAGTTTAAGGAAAAACACAAATATAATATAGTCGACTCACCATAAAAGGGGGACGGGTATCAGCCCTTACCATCTCAATCATCTGTACCATTTGGATGGGTTGAGCAAGCGCCAGAGTGTGTTACTAAAATGTACTGAGTTTATATTGCACTGAGTGTACTGACTGAGTGTGAGTGCCTTGAGGCCTGGGGGTGCGAGACCTTACGCTGCTCGGGGTGGACTGGGCCGGCGGGGGAGGGTGAACTTCCCCCCACCACTCACCCCCACCATCCCCCACGCACCAATGGAAACGATCGAATTCTCTCTTATTACAGATTTACAGGGGCTACCCCTCCGTTCGCCCTCCCTCCCTCCCTCCTCCACGTCTTTATAAAACAATCACAGAAAAGTAAAGATAATAAGACGAGAGGCTTTTAAAGGTTTAGCAGCTTCTGAATAAAAGAGAAAGGTCTGTGAGGGGTAATCAGTACTCGAGGAGGTCTTATTCGATAGGTTAGTGTGCTCCCGAGGGGTCCAATGTGGTACCAGACCGCAACAACGACAATGACGAATCGTTTATTTCATGATCTCATCTACAATAACTTATAGGTTTAATTGATGAGGTACAAACCTACAAGTCCGTTCTATATATACCTTTTTATCAAATTATTAATTTTCGTCTAAATCTTCGTCAGTGACTTCACCTTATAGTCACGTAAAACTTTTTTATTTACAAATATTCTCGAAAATTGGACGTTTTCTCATTACATAAAATATTTTGAGCAAGTAATAAAAACTCATGAATTCCACTTCAGTTGAAATATAATTTGATCACAAAAAAAAAAAGAAAAAAAAGTGGCCTATAACATAATATCGATGTTTTGACCTGTTGATGGTTGAGATCACGCCAAACGGACCACTTTATAAATGACAATTATTTGAAACATTATTTTTATTTTCGGTCATATTTATTGTTGTTCTAAAACTTCGTGACAACTTCTTTATTTACGAAAATTTTGGAGTTTGACTTTTTCAATCGGAAGATCTTAATATAAAACATGTTCATAAAGTTTCGCTAATCGTTCTTTTTTTAAAGCATATACAAGATTTCAAATACGTAGGTTATGGTTCACAATTTTAAAATAACGTCGCAGATACATCAGTGTCCAATAAATTATTAACTGTTTGTAAACAATGATTTTAAAACTTATTTTTTGGTCATATTTATTAATAGTCTGTGGTACAGATCCCTTTTTAATCAAATTATTAACATCCATCTAAAACTTTGTAAGTGATTTCATTTTACGAATTTTTATCGTATATATATATATATATATATATATATATATATATATATATATATATACTATACATACATATACGATATATACATACATACATAATTTATGTTCGGATTTCTTTTTTCAATCTGGAAAACAGTAACCTTTTTTTACTAAATACTCATAAACACCAACGAACTCGGGAAAAAATGCCACCCTCAAAATGTCAAAATAACGAGGTTATAAAGGCCAAAAGGCCCAATATTTTTCTGGATTTTTTAAATTAAACTATCATAGGATTTAAGTGAACAGGAAATGAGTATTCATCAGTTCTTAGAACCTTACTAAATTAACTAATTTAATGAAAACTCCCCATTTCTGATAATTCTATTAGATAATAAAGGGGCAGGTTACGATAAAATGAAGCTATTTACGATTTTTCAGCGAACATACATAAAATAATTCGATAAAAGGGATTACCACGTACTAGACACACAGATATTGAAATTGAGAGTTGTAATATTAAAGAAATTTCTTTTATGTTTGAAAAAGATGATAGCTTATGCATTTCAGGCAGGCATTCAGATTGTCATGTAAGCTCCTGAAAGATGTAATCGCAGTTCGAAAAGTGACCTCTATATGACATGACATTGACCTAGTAACACATATAATTTCTACTGCACGCAGACTGTAATTTATTTACTGTTGGAATGCCCTCTACTCTGAAGGGTCATTGGCAATTCGTGTATTTTTAGATCATATTGTAAAACTCGATTATTTTTAGACACGATCATTCAATATTTATAATATTGAACCATTCGTGTTGGTATAACTCTTTTCTCTTCTTATATATTCTTCCTGAATCCAGCTTATACTCAAGCATATAAGTATATGGGTGACTGTTCTAGTGGCACCACACTCAACACTACAAGTCGCTGCTACTAGACCGCGGAAAAGACAGACATGGATGAGGCTTCATCTTATAATAAATAAATTATTTTAAATGTTTAACGAAAATATAGACATTGATTGCGTTAAACATTACCAAATATCTATTGTTTCACTAAAAAAAATAATTTATCGCTTTCTTAGCCTGCAAAGATATCATAAACCCCATAGTAGCTCAGGAACTGTTTTTATTGCGTTTGGAGGACATTCAGGATTACTAGTCATACACACTGGTGCATCAAAATGTGAGGACTCACTAAAAGGTTATAGTTATTCACAAGATTAGCAACAATTATCAGCGAAGGGATTAATATTCAATAATATAAAATAATAATGCGAACATCAAGCAGGAGAATAAAAAGACCTGACATACTTGTTTATCAACATTTCAATGCGATCATCAACATAGACTATCTAAATTTGGATCACAGTTAAACATACTAGGCCTCTACTAGTACATATTGAGCAGAAGATCCAACATGTGAGAAAGTTCATATTCAAATTTTTTGTTTTGTTTTTCTTATGTTGTAAGATTCTAGTTTTAATTTAAAAAAAAATGATTTTATTGAGTATTAATAGAGTCTGCCACAATATAGAAAAATGGTACTAGGACTACAGTATTTATTTACACAATATGTATATACAAAAGAAAAATAAATATAAATAATTAAAGTAAAAAAAAAAAAATATATATATAGGTTTATAAAAAGATAAGATGGAAATAAGATGGAAAGAATTAATACACATATATACCAGTTAAATAAAATAATAGATTGAAACTGAATGATAATAAATTGATAAAATATTGCTTATTAAAATTAGTAAAATTTATTCTTTAATTAAATAATTATAATGATAAATTTGAATAATTTACAAGGATTGGATTATAAATTTTAAATTAGCTTTTATTATAATTTCATTGCTTTGCAAAAAATGTTTATTGTTGTTGGTAATTGTATTATTTTATTATTTTACCAGCCGGATGAAGGCCTGATAAAAGAACGAAACCGATTGCGAAAAGAGAGAAAAATAAAGAATTATAGTAGAAGACGTCTTTTTTATTAAATTTAATAAAATTTTTGTTTAAAAACTATTGTAAATCATAGAAATCAATAAATTATTTCAGTCATGAACATATAATTTCATGATCTATTCGTAGATATTTCTTTTTTTCACAAATTGGATCCCCCATCCATAATCGATCCTTTTCGATTCCTTTTTAGCTACCTGAATTTGCGATGCTTTTATCGGATGCATTTCGACCTGTTGGTGCATCCATCAAATTGAAATAGGATATTTTTTCTATTTTTTTGCATTTCAAAAAAAATATACATACAATTATTTAGCATATTATGCAATACGTTCATCGCCGAGCATTGTTCTTCACCTTTCATACACCGGTACTTTTGATCTGATGCACTAACAATCCTTTATTCTGATTATAATTTTTTGGTTAATGAGAACTTTCAGAGTCTGATTCTATATCTCAATTGTGATAAAGAAAAGTCATTTACCACTATCCGATTATTGACGGTTTCTTGAAAAACCTAAGATTTCATTATTTGGTTCTAACTCTCGCCTTTTTTTTTTACATTTGAATGGTCACATAATATAAGAATGGTCGACAAAAATGTTAACAATCTATAGAATCCAGTAAATACTGAACGAATTCTAGAAAATGTTTCTTATAAGGTATAAGAAAAATATTAGACTCATTAAAATTAAATATACTCAACATTGTGTATCTTTAAAATTTACGAAAATTAAAATAAATTTCCATATAATCAATCAGTAGGAACATCATAGAAACATATAATGTATCAATTGATGAAATGAACCTAATAATAGAAGATTTGTTTCGTATTAGAATGCAGTGATGTAATTATTTATTTTTTTTTTATTAGAACCTAAAGAAAAATAAACTAAAATATAAAAATTAAATGGATAAATATAATGAGTTAAAAATCAAAAGCACAGTGTTATAAAAACAAAACAAAAAACGCGTGTTCCTTTGCCTTCAGTGATAACATTTCTATGTTGGAAATTTTTAATAAAAACGGAAACAATGTCTAGAATCCTAAACTATTTTTTTTAGAATCTATAAATGCATAAATTGGGAAACAATAGGATTTATTTGTGTATGAAAGAAATAATAGAAGTATCCAACGGTAGTAAGGATAAAGGTAGTATAGAAGAATAGAATGAATTACTGAATGGCGCATTAAACTGAATGAGTCAAAATGCAAACATATTACCTTTACTCTCCAACGCAATTCCTGTCCACCAGTACACTATAATTCCATCCATCTTCCTCAATCAGACACAGTACGGTATCTTGGCTTTCTCTTAGACCGAAGACTGACATGGAATCCACATACAAGACTCAAAAGACAAGAACTCAGCCGACGATATGACGATTGGCAACAAACTACTGATCTACAAGACAATACTGAAACCTATTTGTACCTACGGACTGGAACTGTGGGAGAAAGCAAAATTTTCTAACATCAAACGCATTCAATCCTTTCAGTCCAAAGTCCTTCGAACAATAGTTGATGCTCCGTTCTATGTAACCAACCGAACCCTACACCGTGACCTTAATATCCCATTTATCCTAAAACTTAACCCTAAAATTTTTTCCAAATTCCACCAAAACCTTACATATCATCCAAATCCAATTGCACAATCCCTATCTAGCGCTACTCATCCCTACAATGCTCCTCGAAGATTGATGCGGCAGTGGCTCAGAGGCTTGTATAAATGCTTGTATAAAAGCATGTGCGTATATAAGTATTTATTTAGTATGTTAGATTAGATTATTTTCATTTAGTTTAGTATATTTTAGTTTATATTATTATTTATTGTGCATATTATGAATGAGCTACTCTATATCACTATTACTATTGTTCTCGAATGTGACAGATTGTAATATATCTCAATAAAGACTACTTAAAAAAAAAAAAAAAAAAGGATTATACCTGAGTCATGAATTTCACCAAGAGGATTTTAAATTCTAACGATTGGATTCCGAAGTATGGCTCTATGGAGATCCGAAGATCTATGGTCGATATCATGAAGCATCCAATCATAGTCTATAAATGACTATTTAGGAATATAATATTTTAATTTGTGTATACATAGAATATGGGTGTATGTATTATTATGGGTTATGTGCGTTATTTTATCAATAATATACACTTATTTAAACTGAATTATTCATTATAAAAAGTATGACAGGTGGAAATGGCCTAGGGTTCGCCTGCGAGGAGCGGGCCCCGTATTGACCTCCTACCTGTCCCTCACTGAGTCATCCAATTATGCAAATGAACTTGATCCAACCCCACCCTATTTACTTTTCGGATGGTCCCCAAATCGTCTCCTAAATGTTAATCTAATTAAGGCCTCACTTTTGAAATCTGAGTTTATATTAAGTTTTTTGGAGAGTATTATATAAAAACTTGGAGGACGAGAGAGGCAAAAAGTTTTAAAATATTGAAAGAACTTTTATTTCAATTAGATAATTATTTACAGTACGGCTACTCGTGGAAGGTACTGATCAAACACAATTTTAAGATGAAGTCTTGAAAATTAAATTAAAACAGATGTAAAAGTAGTAGAAGTATCATATTCAAAAGAACCTATAACCAACTTCAGAGACATTAAATAATTTTTAAATTATAGTATAAAGATAACGTACATGACGCATTGCTTCGATATACGGTAGAACCACTCTTTCTCTCACTCTCTTTATATATAGAATAGAATAGAATAGAAAAATAATTTTATTCTGGGACGAAGTCCCTTCAGAATAACAAAAAAGTACAGAAATTAAAATTTTATATCTGGTCAGATAAAAGCAAACATAAAAAGTTAAGATAAAGATAGATCATTAAAAAAAAAAAAAAAAAAAAATTGGTTATACGTACTATATACAAAATAAAAAAAAAAATCTATATAAAAAACTCTTGAAACCATACTAAGATACTTAAAACTATGTACAATGTTAAAATATAAATAAACCCTTTTAGAAAAAATAAAAAATACAGAAAAAATAAATGTAAATTCTTCTTAACAGTAAAATCTATGTTTCTGTTGAAAAAAAAAAAAAAGAAAGTCGAATCTATAATAAGTATTTAGGTTATGAGCTATATGTGAATGTTACTATAAATAATATGTAATTTTACATAAAAGGTTAGGTGGTATCTGACTGATTTTGGGACAGGAATTGGAATAGGAGAGTTTTGAATGTAGATAGGGATGAAGAATGTCGAATTTTGATAGGAAGGGAATTCCAGAAACTAACAGAACGAGCAATAAAGAAGTTTTGGAACGAGGCAGATCTGTGAGAAGGAATGTAAAGGTCGGAACGTTGAGATCTTGTGGAGAGGGAGTGGACTGAGGACTTGAATTGGAGAAGGTTGTAGACGTAGGAAGGACGATGATTGTTGATGATTTGATAGAGGAATGTACCTTGGAAATATTGTCTTCGAATGGAGGGGAAGAGCCACTCTAACTCAGTGTAGTGGTGAAAGACATGGTAGTATCTCAGGGCACCAATTACAAATCTCACGTATATCAATATATATATATTGTGGATTGACTGTATTGAATAATTGAAGATAATCTAGCAACATCTCTTAGTTTAAGCAGCCCTGTTGAAGGACTGCAATTTGTGCCGAAACGTCGGCAAAATAAAAACAAGTATAATTATTTATTTTTAATTTTTATTTTTTTTACTGATTACTCCAACTATTCTTCTCTTCTATATATATATATGAATTCAGAGGACATTGGGAGAGGTCAGTGAGAGGCACACTGAGTTTGGGAGAAATTAATTAGTTAATTTTATTGAAACATCGATAACTATCGACTAGAATAAATAAATAGGCCAATTTATTAATTTTTTTCTTGTTCAAATTAAAATAAAACAGACTTAAAAGTGTCAAAATTATGAGATTTATAAAGAACTTATAATACCACGCCATATAGTTTAATTATTAACGAATAAAGTTATAAAAACATGAACTCGATATAAGCTAAAACATGTATAAATAGACGATAAAAAAAATGAAAGAAAGAAAGTGAATTTTATTCTGGGACATTTAGTTCCCTCAGAATAACTATAATGAACAACGAAATAACAGTTGTCTGGCATTAGAATACTATTAAAAATAAATTAATTTACAAAGTTTCCTAACCCTAATATTACAATAATGGAAAGGTGCAGTAGTAGATATATGATCTTGAAATAGACATAAGCCAAATAAGCAACATGGCACATACATAGATATCTGCAAGATATCAGTAATATGTAGACATCTCTACGCTAAAGTACAAAATAACTTTATTTTTGAATATATTCGGAAGATTGGTTACTGAGGAGATGGAAAAAATAAACTTTGTGTTTAAATGAGGTTAAGGATGAGGATTTCCGTATAGAGGTTGGTAGGGAATTCCAGAAGGAGGACCCACGTATGTCGAAGATTTTTTAAAGGAAACAGTTCTATAGGAAGGAATAAACATATGTGAAGGTGGGGATATCGTGTGCCACAGGAACAAGGAGTAAAGAAATCAAGAGGGTGAGGTTTTTTGGTTATAAAGGTTCAGAAAAGGAATACACCTAGGAAATATTGCCGTCGGAAAACTTTTTCATGAATTGTATAAGAATTTCAATAACAATGAAAATTGCAAGTTTTGATCTATGGTATATATGATACACCACTGGTCTTCTACGTCCTATGTGTCCCTCGTAATTGCGGCCTCCAAATGTTAATTATTTTATGGTAACGAAAATTTGAAAATTAATAGAATTTAAATGCATCTATATGTATATATATATATATATATATATATATATATATATATATATATATATATATATATATATATATACAAAGTGAATATATGTATATGAGTGAATGGACTTAAATTTTTAATTATCCCAACTTAATGAGTGATAATTTTCCCTTTTTCTATCCACTAGTTTATAAATGTGCATTGTTTTCTCTTTTGGTTTTACAGACTTTGTAAATCTTTTTTTATTGCCAGTTTAACCAGCATTGATCTTTCTCCTGTATGTGTTAGTTAGTAATCAAATACCAGATCCCTCCGGATACGTTACATGAGTGCATATTTTATATAAATATATAACCAAATTTAATAAAAATACAATATATACAACTGAAAGCCCAGAACTTGAAAAGAATGAAATGTTTTCTGTCTTTCCTTTATATGAATGTGGCCTAAGGCCTTGGTAGAATCAAATAAATTGCAATAAATATGAGCTTCGAAACTGGACGAAGTGGACCCAGCGGTCAGCTGAAGAGTGCGAGCATCTGCATGACCCTCCAATTAGCGGTGAGAGAGGTGCTCAAGCCGCACAACTAAGCCTTGATAACTTTATCAAAGGTTGCTTAATTAACCGTAGATAGCCAAGGCTTACGCCAATATAGGGCAATTAAAGGCGTCTAATTGGCCTAATCCTGCTCTGTTATGGCTGTGGGAGGGAGGGGGAAAAAAGTCGAAAATAACCGGCCGATGGAAGGGGTCTTTGAAGTAGGCACATTGATTGGGTCCAGTGGCTCCCTTCTTCTATCCCGAATATGCCGAGTATTCAGTTCTGTGCTGCCGAGGGAGGGGTGAGTTACGGTCAACTGCATCAAAATGGTGGGAGGGTTTATCAGTAACACGAGTGGCTGATCCTTAACTTCTCTTACTGACCAACGAATAATTAAACGACAGGAGAAAAAAAATTAAAACTCAATACGGATACTTCAGAAGAATGCGAAAGTCTCAAGGAGCTGTAGTGAGTTGAGGAATTCAGAGTGGAGTAAATATTGAAGTAATCGACTTTCTTGTCGCTTCAGCCTTGTATAAGGATTCTTTGAGAGCCACATCATCCTGAAGTCCTAAACAAAAGAGTCTATAAAAGGGTACTAAACGAAATTATATTTTTATTTCTTTATTATCGTTATTTAATCAAGAATATCTGCTACGCAGGTTGGGAATTTGCCACATGCAAAGTTTTTGAAATTAATCAAATTTATGTACATTACATATTACGTAAGAAAGTCTCTGGACTACTGTCACACAACTCGTCGAGGTGGAAATAAGAGTTTGGATTTGTGTTGTGAGTCAGTATCTGGTGGAAGTTTTTATAATACTGTGTTGCAGTCTGCTAAACAGTTTGGATATACAAGTCTTTTGTTAAGCACGCCATTTGTCACATTTGTGTGTTATTTTTCTCAAAACTTTTGATTGAAAAGTTTGAATCGTAAGAATGTTAGAGGTTTTTGCAGTGCCCCATAGCTCTATTCCGTAAGTCCTCACCGATTTTAAAAATAATTATTTGGAGCGTTTTTCAAGTAACCTGAATAATAATCAGTTCAGTTTTTTTTTTTTTTTTTGTTAAGTTTAGTATTCTCCCTGTCCAGTCTCCAGTCTCCATGTTTAGTAGACTCTTGTCCAGGTAGTCTCAAATAACCCACTAAATTGTAATAGAATTAATTCCTATTTGTATTGATTAAATATGTTATTACTTTATTTTAATATAATTTAAAAAAATATATTTTATTAAAAAATAAAATAAACTAACGGCTGAAAGTACTATGCTATTTTTTAATTTTTTTTTTCATCAAAACTGAGAATTATGTAGAAACTAAATAAATACATGGACATACTAACTCATACTCATTCCTCTCACAGATCTATATAAAAAGACGCACTTAAAAAAACTACGTAATCTTTTCAATTTAAAAATTATAAGACTAATAGCAAACGCTCTCTGGTACGTAAGTAATAAAATTCTACATACCGATATATAAAAACTAACTATCGACCGACACAGACGTAATATTTATTCCGCTTCCATAATATACTACCCGGACATAACAATAGGCTGATAAACGAAATAGCCATGGCTGACATGCCAATCAGAAGCCGATTGAAAATGAGCTAGATGAGGGATCTGTTCTGAATTCCGCAACTAAACAAACACTAAACTTCCTCATGCCTTGAATACCAAATCCAAATTCAACAAATTTGCCGATTTTTACATTCATGATAACAAAGGTGTAAAGACAAAAATATAATGATTAGTTGCAATCCGTACAGAGGAGAAATTGGAGGGAAATATAAAATCTTCTGTGGCCAAAATAAATGTCTGAGCAGTAAATTTAGATAAATCATTTAAATCAAAACAAATTATATGTGGGTTCAATGTTATTTCAATGTTATGGTATGGATTCACGTAATGAGAGAAATATTCCCTACGTAACTTACGTGTGAAATATTTTTTTTTTTTTTTTTTTTTTTTGAAAATGATACAGAATTTTTATGCTTGATGATAATTTTTAAAAGTAACCGAAACATGAATATTTTGTTTGCATGCTGAATTTAAACCGGCGAACAAATATATATATATATATATATATATATATATATATATATATATATATATATATATATATATATATATATATATATACGAATCTGTGTACCTAGATGCAATTAGACAAATTTTATAATGCATATTTTAATTATTTCAAATTAATAATCTTTAAAAAAAAATGAAATAAAATTAAAAGTGAATATTAACATGAAATTCCATAAACTTCAGATATTTACTTCTAGGAATATATATTTTACACCAGATTCATTTTCAGTTTCATACTTTCTCACAGGCGGTTATATTTGTTTATCGATTGTTAAAAAGATTTGGGTGTAAACATTAGAGTAACTGAATATTTTAGAAGTATTATTAACAGATCTTTCCCTGCATATTCCATATCTTATTACTTCATATATTGTTTCACATGTGATTAGTTTTTAATTGCTTATTATACGGCATATTTTTTGGGTTTACTGCATAAAAATCCAGGCTCTGGTTATCGATAAAACATGTTATATTTTTCTCCTAGAGTATATCTGTTTACTCAAAATAAATAATAAACCGTAAGTGAATGTACGTTTACAAATTTAACGAAATGAGATGTAAGTCATTATAATATTGAAAGTTGGTATATTCATTTTTGAATATTTGAAATAAGGAAAATATTGTAAACTTTGATAAATATAAGTTGGAAATTATAGAAAAATGTCCTTAAAATAGACCAATGGTTTTGTCATAATTTTATATGCAACAATAATTTTAGTTTAGTATAGGTGTCGAAATTTATGATTGTTTTTAATAGTTGAATATAACAATTGACGCACATCATATAAATTCACGAATTTCCCTTTTTTTTCTAAATACTTATTTATTATACTTAAAAATATATATCAACTAAAATAAAATTACACCATTAATACTAGTAAGATACATTAATAATGCAGTAGAAAAACCTGGTATATACTACGGTTTGTGAAGGCGGAACTGGAATTGAAGTACAAGGTGCGCATTGGAGGAAGTGACAGTGGATGAAATATAGAGCGGTGAGCTTGGGTAGGAAAGGTCATTGGGTCAGAGGCGACCTGGGTCATTCCGCTTATTGTTCAATTAGGGACCGGAATACCCAAGAATATTGGGTTCTGATATAAACAACTTAGATATAGATTAGAAAACTATTTTATTTGAAATCGTAAACAAGATTTCATGAAATGTAAGTTATGGTACCCGATTTCAAAATAATGCCGTAATTTTGTCACAGATTAAAGATGTATAACCTCTTTAGAAATGACAATAATCTCATTTTTTTTTCTTATCTCTATTCATACCTATCATAATCTTGACAATAAGCAGACGTGTGATTATTGTTAAGCTAAATGACATTTTAGGAATGAGAAATTTATGTACAAATACATATGTAACAAGAATTTTTTTAATTTCTTTATTCTGATATAATTTCCAATTTATATTTATCAAAGCTTGCAATAATTTCCTTATTTCAAATATTCAAAAATGAATAAACCAACTTTGAATATTATAATTACTTAATACATCTCATTTCGTTAAAATTGTATACCTATATTCACTTACTGTTTATTATTTATTTTGAGTAAACAGATATACCCTAGAAGAAAAATAAAACATGTTTTATCGGTAACTAGGATCTGGATTTTTATGCAGCAAAAACCCACAAAATAAGCCATGTGCAATAACACTTCTAAAATATTAAGTTACTCTAATGTTTACAAAAAACGTTTTGAACAATTGATAAACAAATATAACCGCTTGTAAGAAAGTATGAAACCGAAAATGAATCTGGTGTAAAATCCATATTCCTAGAAGTACATATCTCAAGATTATGAAATTTTATGTTAATTTTCACTTTTAATTCATTATTTAATTTTTTATAGTAGAGTGAAAATAGTATAGAATTCTATAAATTCTCAATTCATTTTGTCACTGCAATAAATTTGTTTAATTATTTATTGAACAATTTAAGTACAATTATTTAAGTAATCTATCAGATTGTAGTCATAATGCCTACCATAATCAAATTAATGAATATAATAGGAACTCTGTATATCGTACGAAATAGGTACAAACCGTAACTATTCATATGCGAGCTAATAATATCGCTTAACATAATCGGAACGAAGGACTTCTTTTTGTGTGAGAGAAACTTCAATTGTGTTTTAAGCCAGAGCATTGGAGTCATTTGCCCATTTTAGTTATAACTACAGAGTTCAGTCTGTTATAGAAATGAAGAATAAATTTAATAAAATTTTGAATAATTTAAATTATTACAAATACTTAGTGTGGTTACAAGAGTGGTAGAAACAATAGAACTCGAAACCTCAACTAAAATGTTGATTTTGTACATATAAATCAAATTGCAAAGTTTATGTATATATTTTTATGTACAGATAAAGATTATTATACAATTGAAATATCTTATTACATTTTGGTCTGATATTCCAATTCATGACATAATATTTTTTTTTCTCTCTTCATATCTTAATCGATGTTGTTAACTTGTCCATAAGCTGATGAGTTCTTATAACGAATTTTGAAAATGGAATTTCAGGCATGAGAAATAATAGTACACAGCAGTACCTCTTCCCTGTGTTGGTTTTCGTCCTTAATTCAGAAAGGAGATCTCTCATCCAGCTCCTTTTCAGTCTCCTCATGATGGGCATGTAAATCGTGGCCATGTCGTTAATAAGCCCTTTGTTGTGTCCGTCTAGTCCGCATGAAATCGGGAACAAAGATAGCGTAAGTAAAATTTCAAGTAAAATTACGAAGCAAACGAAATTTTCTAAAATTTACAACACATTAAGCTTCTCAAGTCTCCAGAACCTAAACATATATTTGGAGAAGAATGAATATATTTGTTTGTTGTTTAGTGCTTAGTGGCGTAAAATCCCAGGATCATCAACGCATCATCATGGTATTTACGAGTTTTATTATCTAATAAAATAGACAAAGTTTGCCGACCTCTAGATTGAAAACGCCCCAATTCCGAGAATTTTAGTAAATAAAATATATATGATGAGATGAAGCTATTTTCGAAATTTCAGTCGAATGTTAATAATTTGATAAAAAGGAGTCTGTACCACGGACTATCCACTGTGCGTTGCTTCCATTGTTTAAAGGTGCATTCAGACATTGTACAAACTATAGAAAATCAAAATATTTAAATACTTTTTTCTCTTTGCTAGAGTTTTTTTATTTTTGTTTTTGATTTTTCTCATCTGCTGACGGTAACTTGAGCTTTTGAGCTTAGCGCTAAAATCATTACTAATTTTGTTTCCTGTCGTTTGTGAAACGTCTAAACGCACTTTAATGATTGTAGTATTTGTGTTCAAATAAAATGGGTTTCTAGAATATTATTTTGGATTCTATAGTATTCACGAAAAGGTGGGTTTTATACATTAACTAACTGATATTTATCTCTTCCAGTTCTATCTTTTTAGCAATATGCAGTCAATTTTCGCTAGCGAAAGTTTCTCGGGAGATGCTCCACTCAGGGACTGACTAAGAAAGGGGTTTCCCTGTATTAGGAATTCATATATGCTTTCTACTCGGCCTGGTGTGGAGATGCAAAGTAGGAGCCTGGAAAGAACAAAGTAGCATTTGTTTGTAAACGACTTTTTTTCTTCCTTGGATCATGAGCAGCAGTTTCTTCGAGCCAGCGTACGAAGGATACTACGCTAGACATATAAACTTCGCGTCCCTTTCAACACGTACTCCAAGTTAATTAGTTTTTCTTGAAGGAAACGAAGTACTCGTCTTTTAAGTGCAACTCTTCATGTTCTTCCTCCATATTTTATTCGAAGAATATTATTTTTCAAATCATTATTGGTAGTTAATGGATATTTATATACATCGTGAGTAATAAATATTCAGTTATTTCTCTTAAAGTTGAAGAAATTATTTACTGTAGCTCTAATTCAATATGGATTCGGGAGAAGTTGTCTCTTTCCCTCCGATATTAGCGAACTGTCCTACTGAATATCTATAAGGAAATTTGAAACGTAGGAAACTAATGTATATGTATACAACCTTCTAACTTTTACATGTCTTCTCACAGATTTGCCTCATTCCAAAACTTCTTTATTGCTCGCTTTGTCAATTCGGTAGTGATGAAGCGAAATTGATAAAAGGTGATTAATGTCCATCCCTAATGAGAATGAATCTTCAGGTCATAGATTAGAAATAGAAATATAAAAATAATTTTATCCCGGAACTTTTTTATATTTTGTATATTCCTTGAGGATAATAGCTGTTACAGAAAAATGCAAAGTATTTCTGGCATAAATACTAAAATATACGAGAAAATGAAAAAAACAACAACATTAGACGAACTATTAAATATTTAAACCAATGGTAAAAAAAATAAAATAAAATACTATTTTATACTATAGTAAAAAATCAATTAAAATAATAAAATACAATACTTTTACTCTGATTGGTATGCAAAACCGCTTTAAAAAAAGAGAGAAATAAATAATAATAAAAATTTACATAACTTAAAGTAAAAAAATAAACAAATAAAGTTCAGTCCATCATATAAGAACAATTAATAAATTTATATTACTAACCGCATTTTTTTTTATTTTAACAATTTTCTTTATTTTAATGAATATATATAAAAGCTTTTTATAATTTCGCTTACTTAATTATCCAGATTCGGGTTCTTTGGATAAAGGCAATAATGCAGAGTTCTTCTTAAGTTTACTCATTTATCAAAATTTACACGAATTGCACACACCATTAATGAAAGTCACAAACGTAGCAAGATTTCCAAGCATCACTTAAGTTGATTGAAGTATTTCAACCTTCCAACAAGAACGTCTCCCGCTATTATGTTAATGCAAAATACGAAAAAGACTATTTTCCATTAGCAAATGTAATTTGATTTCATTTTCATTTTCGAAATAGGGAAAGTTTTTTTAAAAAGTTCAACCTACTATGTAAAGCATCAGACATAAATTTATTTATATTTACTTTTACATTAATATATTAAAAATTGGACTTGTTAGAATGAACTTGTGAAGTAAGTATTCAGATATTATTAAATTAGAACTAGAGTACTTCGTATCTACTCAAAAAGTAATTTCATCATAAATAAATTAAAGTAATATTATACATTATGTCTCGGTTTGATTTCCTCTTAATACTTCAAAACTTCCATTTCAATGTAAGCAATATTAATCATGAAAACAAGTCGAATTTGAAGCAAACAATTTAAAATTAAGTTGTGAGATAATATATTTTATGTTGTTAGATAAATATCTTTCTCATGTTCGTTTTGTATGAAATTTAAATTTAAATTTTAAAGTAGGTCACATCATTAAGTTATTTTAAATCTTAAGGTAACGACTAGTTGAATCGCTGATTAATTTAATAAATATTCAAGATTATGTTACATATAAATTATATACTATATCAACCAATCATTAAAGTGTTCACAGTGCCAGATTTCAATTATAATTAAATAAATTATGTTAATCCAGAAAAAAATATTGTATTCTTTACTTAAAAACGATATTTATGTGAATAGGATCTGTTATTATATAACGCCATTTATTTGATTTAACCAACAACTGGGACCTGTCACATAAAATTTTATAAATTTATTTTAAGTCAAATTCTTTCAGAGAAAGTAGGATAAAAGTAGAAGAACAGAATTTATAAAGTGAAATAATATATTTAAGTTTGCATGAAATTTAAAATTGTATTAATGTAAAAATACATCTAGTAAATGTAACAGAAAAATGTAATAACTTCAAAAGGATAGTAAAGAAACAATCCATTCCTAGCACTCTTAAGAAATTGTAAGTTAACTTTCAGAATAATTGAAAGAATGATCTAAGATCGAAAACAAACCGGTAAAATCAGCTTTCTTCTCTTTACAAAGTCAACTCGAAAAATCTTTAGATATCTGAAATTAAGAGTGCAACGCTATGATATAGGCTGTATTAAAATGCTGCTACAAAACCTCGACACTTACAAACATCCAAGAAAGAAGTATTGAAAGAATGGAGAGAAAAATCCTTCGAACGATAATCTAAGCGTTTTGGAATTACAGTACTAAGGAATGGAGGTAAAAGACAAAAGGAAAAAGGCATATAGCTCGGAGCAATTCATCAGAAATCTTCTGCAATATGCCCCAGTATTAGTCCCAAAGAGTCCAAGCGGAAGGTCAAAAAGTAGATGGATAGATAGAATCAACAAAGATGCAGTCATTCCTGCGCTATACAGATAACATTAAAGAAATAGCCAGGATAGGCGGAAAGCAAGCTGGCTGGTTAAGGCGGCAAAAGATCTGCAAGGTCTCTAATGCCAAGAGGAAAAAAAGAGAGATACAAACAAGAAAGTGTTTGAATATTAATATTCCAGTTATATAATATTTCACAGGTGGAGAATTGTGGCCTCTGAGGCCACTTATGGCCTTAGTGATCTAACCGAGGCCTTAAAATGAGTGATATTTATTAATCCAGCGCTAGAAGCAATAAATACTTAATTAAAAAAAACAACAATACTACTAACAACCCATGAAGGGTCTTGGGTTCAGTACAATGTGAGGAAGTACTGTTACAAGGCAAACGGTTGTGCACTGAGATGATAGGGCCGATATCACGCCCAACCGCCAGGTTTTACCCCTTAATTAATTATTTAATTAAGAGTACCTACTTTATAGAGGCTGGGTGGGCCCCAGGAGGTTCCTTAGGGTCTATCTATGACTGATGAAAAATTACTGGTCATCAGCCAGATTCGAACCTGGAACAATTAGCTCTGTTAGTCAGTGCTCTAACCACCTACTGAGCTACACCTTTAGGTTACAAAAATTCGGAAACTAATAAAATTAAGATGAATATGTGTTTATTAGTGTTTGTATCTAGTGAAAAATAAAAATAAGAACAGTAAAATATAAAAAAAAAAAGCCGAAAATTATTTCACAATGGTTTATTATTTCCAAACAATTATACATCTAAAGTAACATTACCTTCCTAATTACAAAGAAAAATAAATAAAAGATGATTCCAGTTATTGGACTAAACTTTTTTTTTTAACCATTAGTAATATGTTAAAAAAAAACTAGTATTACATCAGTAACACATTCAAAATACGAAAACCAAAACAATGGATACAACCTTTCCAGTAAACATAAAGAGAACTAGAGACCATATCTTTGCTCCTAATTGTCCGATTTTAACGATTTTTTTTTTAGTATTTTCCTAAAACTTTTAAAAACTCATATTCACACTAACAATATTCACAAAAAAAGTGTATACTTTTTGAGTTATTCGTAATTTTATCCTCATAATTTTTTTTCCAGCTTCTTTTCGTTGAAGTATGTTATATTGATAAATTTATAGGGCGTCGAGAAAATGACTTTAGCGAAGTTTCATTGAAATAGGTACATTTGTTTCGGTACGCGCTAGTCAATAGCAACTCATATTTTTCGTCCGCCATTTCGAAAGTAAAAGGCGGATAGTAATGTCGATGAAGAACTATCATCCTCGGATGAGATCTGGTTTTGTATCCAAATTTGAAAAAAATCAGTCCAGTAGTTTCAGACAAAAAAATTTGTATTCGTTTTTCGAATTCTACTTATCTTGAAACGTGAAACCTCAAATTTTGATAGGGAGTCAAATTTTTGAATTTTTTCGTCGATCACAATGGTTCATTATTGAAAATAATAAATCAAAATGTTGTGGTCTCCAATAGCACTGTCTTATCTTTACTTTATTGATAAAAAGGTTCCCAACCCAGGGAATATATCGTTAGAGAACTAGTGACCAATTGTTAATAATATTTGAATTTCTCAAGTACGCGGGGGGTAAACAAATACTTATTAATGCCGAATCGAGATAAATATTAAGCCTATTTGAGAGGCCTTTGCCTGGGCGATGATCCCTAAGCGGATGAGAGCTTTGGGGTCACTGATGAGTTCTGATCGGCAGGGGGAGAGAGAGATAGAGAGGGAGAGAGGGAGAAAGAGAGAGGGATAGTGAAAGAGAGAAGGAATGATAGAGGGAAAGAGAGAGAGAGAGAGAGAGAGTTATCGAGCGAAGACCCTAAGTTTTGGGATAACACGCCCTTACTGACTGGTGCTGAGTTAGCGGTTTGTTAGAGATTTGACGAAGGGCAGAACGGAAAAGGCGGACCCCCAACAATAGGAGAGCTAGCCTTTTCTCTGCCGGCGGCCCACGTGCCCTTCAAAGGGGTTTAGCCTCTTCTTCTCCACTCTGCTCGATACCTCTCACATGTTACAGCTACCTTCGGTTGTAGCTTCATTGGCTGCTGCTACGCATGAGGGAGATGAGAGGAAAACGGAGGAAAATTTTAAACTTATTTATTTTATCTAATTTATTTATTTTTATTCTACTTTATTTAGTTCTGATTTCTATGTTTGATATTTGTTATATTTCTGTAAATATGATTTGAATGTGCTTTCTGACCTATCATAAATGTCCTTAATTGAGACATAATGTACGATTTAAAAAAAACAAATCTATTTCAAGTAAGTAATAATATTATTGATACCCCATTAATTTTTTTATAATTATTTCTTAATGATATTTCCAACTGTATTAAATAAATACATCCAGTAAATTTGAACATATGGATATAATGACACGAGAACACTTGCTGAGTAACTACCCAATGGTAGCACTCTAATGATATGGCTACATTAGGAGATCACGGGGCCATCTCCTTTTCAGACTCCTCGAAGGGTTATCATGAATTAAAGAGGAAGAAAGGTTAGAAACGAGAAGGTTTGGATGATTCTGAAAGGATAGGTATCTGGATTGGGCCAGATCTGAAACACTAAGGTGATTAAGAACATCTATCAGTGATGTTCATATATTATTTAACATTAAACTGTCAAAAACTCTCTGCATAATTATGCAGTATTAAAACAGACCGTATTTTCATATCATATTAGTGGACCCATATATTTAACAAAACCGAAAAGTATAAAAGCTCGATGCACTGTTGCGCAATCTGAAATCTAACAGTATTTTAATTAAAAAAAAAACACACGACAAAATAATAGTGGGTCCTTAAATCTAAAAAATCCTTAAAGTTACAAACATTCTATTGTATATTAAAGAAAATTATACGTTATTCATTATTCTAAAATTAGAATGAATTATTCGTTATTTATTATTTAAAATAAATTTTAATGGGGTCAGCATATTAAAATGAAACGTAAGACACTAAACAAACGACTCTAACTACTTTACTCTCTTTGTTCTAAATTCTCAAAACTTTTTTTTTTTATTTTTTTTTTATTGAGTATTAATACAGTCCGCCAAACTGAATGGAATTGGTACTAGTGCTATAGTATTCATTCACGCAATACGTATACAAGAAAGGAGAAAAAAAAAAGTATATATATATATATATATATATAAATAAAAAGATAAAGTAATCTACAAGATAATTAAAACACATTCACACCTATGTACAATATCTACATTGGCCCAGGGGACTCCGAATAAAGCTTTGTCCCTCGACGTGGAAGCCAAAGCAGGACTCCAGGAGATCCCAGTGCTTCTCTCCCAGCCGCGTCACTGGTTTCAAAACTAAAACTGAAACTGAAACTGAATACATATACATACTTACTTAAGCCCATAGAGACATGCTCATCACAAATATACGGCATCGCTAAAAACCCCACCTACAAAAACTTCAAACGTTCCAATCAAAATTATTGTGACTCATAACAAAAGCACGTTGGTACGTGACTAATAAAACTCTACCTACTGACCTCCACTTTCCAACAGTTGACCAACATATAACGACCCTTTATCAACGATTTTACACAAATTTAAATGGACATAATAATAGACTTATAACAGACATGGCCACAGCTGACATACCTCAGAACATGAGGAGGAGGCTAAAAAGGCGTTGTATGAGGGATCTCCTTCTTTTGACAAACTAAGTAATTGGAACAAATTAGGGAAGATGTACTGCTGAGTACTTTCCTTCCCCATGCCTGTCATGTCATTATATCATTTATCCCCATCACATTTGCTGATTGTCAACAATAAGTTGATAGGTGCAAATACATATTTTATAGACAAAAAAATAAATAAATTTTACCGAACGCTGATACTTATTTCCCTTGGGTGTGGCAGATTGGTGTCTAATTCAAATATTATCCAGAAAGGATAACAAGCTGATGGAAAGTATCATAAATGGATTGTATTTTTAATAATTTATAAATTTTCAATTACAATTACTATGTCTTATGACAAATGGATTGGCAATGATAATGAAAATAAAGTCAAGGAAAAGATAATTTTGAGTTTATTTGTAAAGCTTAAATGTTCTAACCAAAACAAAATCGTTATGATCTAAGGACTTCGATAAAGGCGTATAATCAAATGGTTTGACGTCTGTGGCACAAAACGTGTAATTTGCAGAAAAAAGTTTAAAAAATCTCAGTTTTGTGTAAAATAAAATTTACATATATTAAAAAAATTAATTTTATGTTTAAACATTTAGTTGTAACTATTATGTTGATAAATATATCGTTCTTACTATATATCAAGACAGCGAAGAAACAGTGCAATTCCTGAAGAATATGGTAATAATGAAGTAGAAAACAAGCATGCTAATTAGAAATCCGATCACTACCTGATTACTGAGCAGTCTCGGAGTTATTAATGAACCATGTTTAATAAAATTCTATAGAAGACATAAGAATTATACAGCGACATGGCATTATAAGAAGATGGACGTGAGAGCGGGAACAGATGTCGTGTGTGACTGTTTTATTCATGGTCGCGTGCCCAGGGCCAATATCCTAGGCCGGCCGATAGTCCTCATTGTTACGTTGGACCCTTTTAGTCCGCCCTTGGTCCTTTTTGCCCGAGGGCCAACGCCCAACTGAAATCCCCCTCGTTCGTGTCCCTACTGAGGATCCCCACTCTATGTAGATAGGTATATAGTCCAACATAGAGGACTATCAAACTTCAAGACAAAGGCTTATCTTATATATGTGGATATTTTTTTTTTTAAACTTTCTTTATTGAATAATAATACATTCTGCCACATTGAAGGGCATTAACATTAAGGCTACATGATTCATTCACACAATATGTACATACAATTAATAACAATAATAAAGAAAAAGAAATATAAAAAAAATAAAATAAGTAAATTGGTATGCCTGTGTACAAAAAAAAAAAAAATGAAATAATAGATAACAGCTAGATGAAATTAAAGTAAATAAATCACATTCACACCTATGTACAATATTTACATTCACCCAGGGGACTCTGAGTCATGCCTTATTCCCCGACGTGGAAGCCAAGGCAGGACTCCAGGAGATCCCAGTGCTTCTCTCTCAGCCGCGTCACTGGTATTTGAAACCAGTGGAAACTGATGGAGTGCACTATATCAACAGACGCTCATGTCTTGAGTGGAGAATCTGGCCATTGCCAGTACTCCAATATATTCATATTTACAAAAGGTCGCGGGGCCACTGCCGTTTCAAACTCCGGGGAGGATTGTAGGGATGGCTGGAGCTAGATAGGGATTGTGCTACAATATTTGGATGATGAGTGAGTTTCTGGTGAAATTTGGAAAAATTTTCTGGGATTAGGTCAATAACAAATGGGATATGAAGGTCATTATGGTTTTGTTGGATACATAGAAGGGAGCATCGACTATAGTCTATCGACTATAATTATATGTTTTCGAGAGAAGAAATAGCCTATCTGTCTATGTTAGCCCGAATCGATCTCTAGGAAGATACAAATTAAAAAATTGGAATTTTATGCTTCAAATACTAAAAGTATCTCATCTCGGTCATTATTTAGTTCATTAATTCAGCTCCTTTTTAGTCACATCCAAATGGTCTTATCAGTCCAGGCCATGAAGTTTTCTGAGTGTAGATTATTGTTTGTTGTATCTCGGCATGGTAGGTTCTCTTAATAACGTACCAAGGAGCAGCTGTATTCTCAGAATAATAGACATATAATACCTCAGTATTTTTTTTGCTGAACTGTAATTATGTGAGGAGTATGTCTGAGGGTTTAGTAAGTTATATGTGTGTATTTTGTTTCTCTCTAAATTTCAATTTCATTTCTGTAGAGAAAAGAGAGTATCATTAAAGAAAGGAACTTATAACTTTTTTTTTCCTTCCTCTTGTGGAATGGAATTTTGAAGTACGAGTTGCAATAGCAACTATGTACAAAGTTTGCAGTGCATGAGGGGTATACATAACTGTACGTTATCAGCTATGTGCACATATACACGAAGCACATGCAGGGAATGAGCTATCTTTTCATAGAGCCTAGCCCGGCCGGTAATGAGGATAGAGTGGCTAACTAGAAGGAGAACGGAGCTTGTTAGCCAGTTAAACAACTATTAACTATACCTGAGCCCCAGGCCCCGGGGATGAATCACATTACAACCGCCATAATTGATGTTCACTTATACAAGTTAAACCCCTTCGATCTGTTTGCTGACATAGGTTACTCCTGTTCTTCCCCCGCTACATCTCATTATCGGCAATCCATCGCTCAATGGGTTCTCAAATGGTCTTGATGACCTCTGGTCTGTATAAATGATGACTATTCTCAGGGACCATTGCTCGGGTAGAAAATATATAAAAAAACTTCAAGGCAGATTTTCCGATTATAATTATAATTTTATTATGACTGTATTTGAAAATTTAACATAATTACACAAAAAAAAGTTTATTGATTAATCGTCAGATTATAATTGAAAAAATCAACAATATACTCTTGTGTCATTAAAATGCAAGTAAAAACCAATTAACCCACCAACATTTTGGCAGTTCAGATAACATTGGTACAGGACGCACCCTATATCACATATATACAGACAAAATAAAATATATTGAAAAAGGAGAAATGAATTACGAAGCCCTAAAAAATATGACTGCACACACAAAAAAAAAAAAAAAAAAAGCGAAAAGGAATTGCATAGAAGGTATAGAGTCTCAACAGCTGATCCAGATACAAATAAAATAAAAATAGGGACTTTGATAGATAAAAATAGACTCTTGATTGATTTATAAGACTTTTCTAAAATTCTCAACATTCTTGAGTAAATATTACAAAAATTTATGGTTAATATCTTGTATAATATGCCAATGCGTTTGTCTAGTAAATATAAGTAGGATTCTGTCCTATGTTGCGATAGTTCGTCTGTGCTCCACAGAAAGCTGATACACCTCATTTTCCCTCATAGGCCCTAAGCATGCGGCTTAGTATTTTAAGTTCAAAGATGACGAACTTCAAAGCTATTGATTTTTTAAGGGACCACATCTCAGATTCATATGTTGGGACTAGTCTAATTAGTGTCTTATTTAGCATTAACTTGGTTGAGCTGCTTACCAATCTTGTTTTCTTGAGATGAGATATCGAGAAAAAAGATTCATTAGCCGAGAGAATGCGTGCCTGGATCTCCTTCTTTTCCTCTAATGCTACATTAAAGTATTTCCTTAAGGTACTTAGAACTATCTACACATTTCCGACTGTATAATACATACTTCACTATATAATCTTGTAGACTACCTATATACTTTTAAATGTTTTTTTTTTAACAAAAAAACTAAAGATAACGGAGAAAACATAATGTTAGTTTGAAGTTAGAGCCGAATAGGTTTTCCCCAGGACTACCATTTAATTTGGGGCGTACTATTAATGTTTTCATATATCCTCCCACCATTATTCTTTCTACTTAATGAAATGAAATTTTCTTTTTGGTACTTAATTCAATTATTCAACATTTGCTCATGCTGTATGAAGAGAAAGGTTAGGGAATGAGTAAGCTATTTTCCGACTCAGAGGGGTCCTTTTCTGATTAAATATACACTAGCCAATCCTAACCAAATAAGAGAATGCATACAACCTACCTGGGGTTTTAGCCTTCCCGTTTAAGGGATTATCTCAAAACTTTGTTCCAGTTGTTTCCACCAATACGATAGGATTAATAAAATCAAGAGAATTCAATATAAAAAAAATATATATTACCTAAACCCTTTGCTTAATCAAGACTGTAATCTAATCACTCATAAGTATCTCGGAATTTTAGGAAGAGGGGTGCATGGATATTTTAATGAAGAAATAACAGAATGACACGCAAAAGGGTGTAAATATTTATAATCGAGAAGATTTTAAAAATAATTGTTGGTAAAAATTTACCAAATTTTAGGTCGTGAATGAAGTGAAAGTAAGTATCTAAAAAAAGGGTTAGTACAATCAAAAGATACAATATTAGCAAAAGACTAAAATTCAGCATACAGTATTTACCAAAACCACATAACTGTGTCAAACTCTCAATAACCCACCTAAATCACATCATGTTTATTCTTTTCCATGAAAGGTTAAATATAATGGATATAGTACAAATTATAAGCAATATTAGAAATACTCCAAAGATTTATGAACAGGAATTTCAATCTATGCAAACATCATAAAACAAAAAACAATTGCTAGTTTGTTATTTGATTTGAACAACTTTTTATTTAAAATACAATAAAAAAAACGTTTATAAAAATAATTTTTTTTACTGGATTATTTGTTTATTGATAAATATTACAATCTGCCTCAATAAAGGACAGTTATAATAGAGTTCAAAAAAAATAAATAAATTTTAAATTAAAATTTCAAATGGAACAAATATTACAAAAGCACCTACGCATTGTTATTCAGTTTTTTTTTTTTCATTTCCTATTGAGTTGCTGATTCCTGCATTCTGTGAAAAAGTATTCGTTTTTCATTAAGCAAAACCCAATATAAAACGTATACAATAAAATATATTTTAAAAATAGCATCCCCAGTATTGTATTGAATATATATGGTTCAAAAAGTTTTTGTTTTCTTTAATCTAAACATTAATACCTTGATTCATTGAAAATACCGACCCAATACCAATATTCAAAGAAAGATTTCACTGTGATGTGCACGAGTGCTACTAAAATTTCAATTTATATTTCTATATCGAATATTTCGAGAAAGATTTTTGGCACTTAATAAAGTTAGTAAATATATCAAATGTTGAAGTAAACATGGAGTTTTCTTTTATAATAAGTTGTGTTTGAAGCACTTTCCAGCAAAATTGAAACGGCGAAAGTCTCTACTGTTTGACAAAACGAATGAGGCTTGCGGGCGTAGTATACCCATGCTCCTTCTTCTAGTAGTTATTTTATTTTCTACAGCAGAATAGAAGCTGACGTGTAAACCACATAGAAAAACATTCTAGTTATAATTTATTATAAAATATAACTGTTACAGTCCTTCCCTTAATTAATTAATTAATTAAGAGTAACCATTTTACAGAGAATATTTAGGTGTGCTCTAGGAGCGTCTTCCGACCTCAGGGTCAATTCATGGCTGATTTAGAAATAGAAATAGAAATAGAAAAATAACTTTATTCTGGGACACAGTCCCTTGAGAATAACAGAATAGAACAAAATTAATATATTACATCTGGCCAAAATAAAATCAATCGAAAAAAATAAATAATGTAAAAAAAAAATATAAGGTAAAAATTCTATATACAAAACAAACTAAACTATATACAAAACCATTAATACTATGACAAGAAACTTAAAGCTGTTTGCTAAGTTTTTTAATAGAATTTTTTTATCAGGTTTTAATTTTAAATCAGGATTTAATAGAATAAATAATTATTGTCCTTAAGTGATTGGACCTGGAGCATTGGAAGTCAATGCCCCACCCACTGATCTATCCACTCTTTTAACAAAGATGATTGCAGGGTTTAAAGGCATAGTAAATAACGCCTATAATCTTGTGATTAGAGACCGAAACAATAATTTAGTTTCGATTTAAGTCGGATGTAGAGTAAGCGAATAAAGATAAAAAATGTTGAGTGTGAGTTTATGACGCCATCACTCAATAAGATACATCATTCATCGGCTACGTATCGTGTGTGTTGGTCCCGCACAATGTCAGCGGTGACGTCAACAAAGGACACTCAAGGTAGATGAACTTTACTCTTTGAGTCACTCTTCTCTTTTGACCGATACGAAGGACGATATGGATTGTCGCTCCTCTAACTCCACTTGAACGTTTCTTCAAAAAAGAATACTTTTATCAAACTCATGAAAAATTACTCTTACCCTCCTTTATGCCAGTTGTATACATGTTCGTTAACAGTCGGCATGTGAAGTTCAGCCTGGAAGATTGTGTTTCTAACATACCAGGATGCTTTTGTGATTGTGCTGGATATGTTTTATTGGAAGATTCGAAGATTGTGGATATGAATCTTTTTACCTGCTATCTGTGATTCGTATGTCTAAACAAGTTTCAATAAGTAAATATTTATGATCAATTTTTTACTGTTTTTAGGTTTGAGTGTTTCCAGAGAAGTAAATGAAGAAATCTTATGCTAAATGAATATTCGTTCATTTAACTAGACCTTTATGAAAATCAATGAAAAAGAACTCCTTGCAATCAACTTGATTTTAGAAAGGCTTATATTAAGCAATAACGTTGTTGTAAGTTGAAACAGTACTATTAACTACTTTACTTACTCAATGTTTACTCGATATTTTCCTGCCAATGTTTAGAAAAGAAGAAACAAGATTCAAAAAGTATTTCTTTAATTTAAGGCTAAAAGGCTAAAATTAATATACGAATCTATTACAACGAAAGAAAGAAGTCATATTTTATTGAGATTCATAAAAGTATTAGTTTCAGAAGGAACTTTAAGTAGAGTTAAATGAACGACTATGAATACCATCCTGATTCTTATTTCATGACATTTGTAGAAGTGGTGTTATAGACTATTAAATACTACACCCAAAGCGGTTAAAAATTTGTCTTTACGCACCCAACAGTACCTCTTCTCTGGTTACCTAGTTTGCTAAGAAAGGAAGTCTCTTACCCCTGCCTTTTAGTCTCCTTTTCGTATTGATGGGCTTTCGAATTGATGGAAGATTTCGAAAAAAGTGGGTAAAGCAGTTGAGTCATTTGTCAAAGGTCTTACGTTTCATTTTTAAATTGGGGCAACATGCCACATTTTTGTCAAAGGTAAGTCCAAGATAAATTACCGTGTCCGTTTGAGGAATTTCCGATATAAATTGGAAGGCAGGTATTTCTTCAAAGTGTAAATATAATTTTTTTTCGATTTATCGTAGTTTGGTCGACTTTTCTATATGTGTGTAACGTTAATTAAGCTTTTGTAGGGTCTTGATGTTTTGTGAGAATTGTTGTGTCGTCAGCATAAATAGCAGTTAACGCCTCATTGTTATTAGGCGTATCGTAAGTATATAGTAGTAGTACCAGTACTGAGCCTTGGTGTACTCTCGCCAATAATGAACGAGTAGAAGAAATGTCTTAGTCCTACAGAACTGAGGAAAATCTCTCGAAAAGAAAATATTGAAGAATCAGGAAATATGTGTGCGGTACTTATATATATTTACAAATACTTTCTTATATATTTATAAATAATATCTCTTTATTCGTTAAAATTCCTTTTCTTATCTATTAACCTACAATTATCAAATGTAATCTTTATTAGTTTGTAATACACTCATCATTCCTTATCTTTTATCGCAATCTGTTAAACTTTTAACTTACATGCTATATTCTCCTTTGTTTTCTATTTTTATTCATACTTATTTTCCATTTTTGGTTGAATCTTCTATATATATAATACTTGATATTTAACTACATTTTCATCACTATATCTCTGATATCATCTTTTTATTTCTTTATCAAACTACATCTATTATTTTATATCTTCATATAAAATAATAATGAATAATAATAAAATAAATATTCATTTATTTTATTTTAACTTGTTTTGTATCTTTTGAAACGTCGGCAAAAAATTAAATAATACTATTTGCATAATTTAGTATTTATTTGACCGCATCCCCGATCAACTCCTTCTCATATCATATCACGGTCTACCACCTCTACATCATTATAAATATTTTTAATGAAGAAAATGCAACATCGTTTCACATAGTGAAGAAAATATTCTTTTGATAAAAGAAATCAAAAGAATGACGATGTCCCTCACAAGGACCAACTCCATTTCGAACCAACGATTCTTTAGCACAGGCCTGATAAGTTATTTCCAGGACGAATTCCGCTGCCCTTGGGTAAATATAACACATCTGAGAAGGTCTGCGAGGACGAAGATTGTTCGGAAACGTCTGAGGCGATAGGTAGAGGTAGCTAATCGGCTGAACCAGAGGCTCGCCTCGGTTGGCAAAAGGCTTTGACAGATTCACTGCACCAACCAAACTGGAAACTCAATACCGCTCTCTCTCTCTTAGACAAACACGTGTATTTCTGGCCCATCTCCTTTTTTTCGATATTTTATTTTAGTTGATATCCAACTGAAAGCATTTATAGAGACACGATTGAAACTCATATATATCTTAGTCCTATGGAAGAAGTAGAGAGTAAGAAGATGCCACTATCTGAATTCCCCTAAACATCTCTAACAGTATTCCGTAACTTTTTATCATACGGATCTTTGTAATCCGAGTTCCTTCTCTCTCCCTCCCCCGTCCCAAAATGGTTCCATAAAAGATCAATAAATGATCTTATATTATCTTATCTCAGAATTCCTAGAACACGATAATCACGAGCCTTCCTGTTTTTTAGATTTTGGCAGTTCCACTAAACTACATTTAGTCAAACAAGCGAAAATTTTATTTCAAGTGTTGTCTTCTAGAACAGACTTCTATTTATTTCAATAAAAATAGGAGTATTTCTAGTGATTTCTCCAGATGTTTAACATTTATGACAATTTTTGAGTCCCCCTCAACCAAATTGTGTTAGAGGCTAAAACACTAGTATATAAATTGAGTAGGTATTAGACATTTTTTTTGGAAACATCATGAGTTTTTTCCTCCGATCTCCACCATTATAATCGATTAAACTTGTAAAGTTATTATAAAATGTTCAGATTCAAAAAATAAGAAAGCAATTATTCAGTATAATTGATGTTAACATTTTATTTAGGTCCCCAAATAAAGTTTTAAAAAAGGAAAATACCAACCTAAAAGATCGTGCTCTGCTACTCACGATTTTTGATTTTTTTTTCTTCCTGGTCCTTTAAGGCTACATAGGGTTTTTCTCGGGGTAGGGCGGAGAATCATTTCCTGAATTAAACCCTCCTCTACCCCGGCACCAACATTTTAACTAGTAAACTTCGGTTGAGAGACAACGACGCGTTAGCTTTCTAGGCCATTCTGTCCCCTTTTGAATGCTATATTATACGATATAAAATTGTCAATGTTAAACAGTAAACATGTTTTGTTTTGATCGAAATAATTTGAAACTAAAATGTGTCCAATCCATCTTTGAGAAAATCTAATGTAACAAAACTAGATATTCATTACGACTATATGATCCATAATATTTCTCCCATAATTATTTAATAATATATTTAAATACATTTATGCACAGAAGATGTAGTATAATACAATAAAAATCTTAATTTCAACAGAAACATATTTAATCTTAATTTTTCTTAGGCGTTAACAGTCTATTCAGACCTTAGTTGGTCATCTAATAATTCTACAATGCATGGTTTTCTTTTTAACGTGGAGATCATAACTAAATGTTATCAGAGGACGCTGAATTTTATAAATATATGGAGTTATGTTCTTGGAAGAATTGTCCATCTTATTGAGAGCCAAGCAAGTCTTTTCTTAACTTCGTCTTTCACGCATTTTTTGTACAATTTTAGTGTACTTGAATTTCGTCTCTTTTTAAAATAATTTTAGTTGAGAGGACTTCATTAAAAAAATATAGATATCTGCTTTAGATGTTATCACATTGAATTTTCTTCAATTTTCAAAGAAAAGGATTTCCCTGTTCTAAAGAAATAGCACCGCATTGAGCTGCGTTGGATCGACCTGTTATAAATGCATCCACAAGGATTGATTCGGATCTCTCCTGATAAGATTAAAGTGAACAGGGGAGAGGGGTTCTCCTTGCACCACTCCCTATTCTATTGAGAAGGGATGTGTGAGTTTATTACTGAATATGTGAGACCCAACTGTTCAGACCTTATTTCTTCTCCTCCAATTGCATTGTACTTGGTAACAGAAAATAACTGCTAATAAGTGCTTCAGCTTAATTCTGAAGTTATATTCATAGATTAGCTCACCTAAATATTTAGTTTTGTATGACTTATGGAAGACGTATATATCAGTAAAAAACGATTGATGATTGTTGACAGTTAAAAATTCACTATTGAACAAATTCATTGATATATATATATATATATATATATATATATATATATATATATATATATATAATATATATATATATATATATATATATACATACATACATATATATATGATCATGAATAATTATATTGCTAGACAATAACAACATATCTCATAACAATTGTGAGATTACAATGAAATGGATAAGTATTGTTACTTCATTGTAAAAATATTATAAAATATATGTACATCAGGAAAAAAAATATTTAAATAAAATGAACATGTTCAAGATTAGGAAATAATGAACACAAACAGGTATATATTCAGTATATATATTCAATTTGATAAAAGATAAATTTTATAAAATTATATGAATAAAACAAATGTACAGTTTCATACGGTTCAATACCACATAAAACAATCGGGCTGATTATCAATAGGATTTGCAGTTGTTTAGTATACCTGAAGACCCTTTTATTCGAAATGCACTCTTAATCCGTATTAAGCCTTCCAAGTGCCCATTATTATGGAAAAGTAATTCCCTTCCACGATACCATTATCTGGGTTCGGAAATATTCATGAAATAATGTGCAACATGTAAAACCCTAATCCGGTTTCGGCAATAATAAGCCCTTGTGGTTACGGATTTCCACTAATTCTGCGAATGAACAAAAGGGATTTGGAACGAGAGGGGGACCGAGTGAGTGGGTTTGTTGGTTCGTTGGTGTGTGTGTGTGTGTGTGAGAGAGAGAGAGAGAGAGAGAGAGAGAGAGAGAGAGAGAGAGAGAGAGAGAGAGAGAGAGAGAGAGAGAGAGAGAGAGAGAGAGATTGTGAGAAGGGAGGGGGAAGAATACCGAAGACTTAAAAAGATTGAAGCTGCAGAAACTTCGAACCACAATGAGACATATACAAAATATTATTCAGTATTACAGATCCCGATTTCGGCTCTCAAGAACAATAGATTTTGAGAACCAATGGATCAAATGGGAGGAAATTTCATACAATAGTGCCGAATCCCATACCTATTTTGACGTTTAAATTTGCCTTTTAGCATTAATAACATTGTTTGATCTCAGTCACATAGTGAAGTTTAAATATTACCCAAAGATCATGGAATTGAAAAATGTGGACTGTTTCTGTATGTTTTGGACTATATTAATGGTATTGGTCAAACCGTCATAGAAATTAAACTTGAAAATATAGAAAAAAAATAGAATTATTTAAAAATAAAGAATACGAAATAGAAAGGTTTTGCGCATTATTTTCTATTTTTTTTTTTTATTGAAAGGCTATATGAAATATATCAAGTAAAAGGCATAGTTTTGCAAGTTTATTTCATTGCATTTTCTTAATGAATTTTAATAACTGTAAACAGGACTTTTAATTTTAATAATATGACTGTCAACTGAAATAAAACAGAATGCTTACTCACAATAGAACTTGTTGATGATGCTTCGGAAATCAAGACCTACATCTTCTCCATCTATTCTTCAGTTTGTAGAATGTGAATGAATTTTAGTTCATCATGACTTTTCTTTCATCAGGAAAAATGAAGTTGACAGCAGGCCTTTAGTCTTTCACTCGTGTATGAATATGCTCCACTGTTAAGGAACAGTACTTGATATACGATTGAGGTGATATAATTGAGATGATATAATTAGGATGAGACCTGGTGGAAATTTTTTTTTTGTGTGTTTCGGGGGTTCATATCTGAACAAAATTGAATACAAAACATAAATAGTATCTAAGATCTGTATGCACAACTAGAAGATGTTATATGTGATATAAAAAAAGAAAGTTCGATACGCTAAATACAAATAAAGAGGTTTTAACTGGGTTTTTAGTTTTTCCACATTCTGTTCTTCTGCCCCAACTTGACAGATCTCAGCGAGTACAATACCGACTTAGTTTAACTTTTTGGATAGTATTCATTGCACAAGTAGGTATTCATATTGATTTGTACTGTAATAGTATGAAACAATCATAAACTAACAAATTAATAGAGGATCGGTCATTCAAGATTGACAGATTCTCCCTTTCACAAGAGCTGCACCACCTAGACGCCATCATTGCAATAGAATCTTCACAATATCAACTATCGTCCAATATTCCACGGTTTACACTTATAAATTGAACTATTTGGGGAAATCGCAAAACATATCGATGACATTGGGGAACTACAGTAATAGTTATAATAATAATAACATTTCTTACTAGCGCATATTCAATAAAAGAGATATAATAATAATTTTCTTGTTTTCTAGAAATTATTTTCTAGTAATTCTTCTACTTTAAACAATTTTATTATTTATATTTTTTTCTTTCATTAGTTTTTCTTTATATATACATACTTGTAATTTACTCGAGTAATTTTATATTAATTATAAAAAAATTAATTGTTGTCTATTTCTTTCTGTTATTATGAAATGGACTAACATAATATTATATTTATATAGATTATCTATTTACACAGTTTATTTATCTATAAAATATTTAGTTTTTTTTTTTCCTTTTCCAATCATTGTTTATTTTTTAAGCTAATTTTATATACATATATATTTTAGTATTATTTTTATTTACATGCTTATTTTCTTATTAAATATTTTATATTTATTTACTGTAATTTCTTTATTTTTTTACTATCATTTATTTAATTTTATGATTTATCTTATCAACTTAATATTTTGATATTATTATGATTTTATTAATCGAGTGCCGATGACGTAGATGCTTTGCGCCTACAATATCGAAACAACCAAACAGTATCGTAAACGTGGATGTTGAAAAGATGACCATTGACAATCGAGAGCAGTGGGTTAGAGAGGGGCGGTGGTAAGGTGATAAGCAGGAAGGAGGGGATTTGCCAAACTGTTTGCCGACCGGCTGCCAATGTTGATTCGGGGCCAGTAATAAATTTAATTGATGTGTGAACAAACAGGGCAGCCCGGCCTCGCTCGCGCATGCCCACACTAAATCTAATGACAAATATGGCCGTCCCTTTTCTCCTGAGTGTTTTCCGAGGGCCTTTAGGAAGGGAACCCTTCCGACCCCACTCACAAATAATTATAGCACTCCTCTCCCCGCCCTCAGGAAAAAACAAATTTCTTTTTCCGCAAATGTCTCCAGAAGATGTCCTGCTTTATTGCCCTTTCCTATCTGCGGGTAGGGGAGGAGGATATGAGCTGTTGTGAAGTATATTCTTCAAAAGGGGCCCAGTTTATGGGAAAATTGCTTATAAAGAATGTTTTAACGAAACGATTCTTATTTATTGAGGAATTTCACAATCCAGCGCAGTTATTATACTAGTCCGTGGCTATAGCCAATTAATTATCATTTGCATAATTGACTCAAATATATTCAATACATATAACCAACTATTTTTTTTTATCATTAATTAGTTTTTTAATCTCTTTCTTCAATAAACACACATCTCCAAAAACTAAAGAAAAAGAATATATCACAATGTTTACATAATCATGATAAAATACAGCTTAATAAAAAATAATATAACAATTTAATGGTAACAATTACAACCCATGTCTTGGATTCATTACTGTTTAAGAAAGTACTGTTTCTCAATGAATAGTTGTGAAAGATGATTTGACCGAGATCACGCTCAACCGCCAAGGTTTCTCCCTTAGTAAAGATCATTACTTAATCAATAAATAGCACCTACTTTACAGAGGCTGGGTATGCCCCAAGATTGTCTCCCAACCCCAGGGTCGATCCATGGCTAATGAAACAGAATAATTACTTGCCAAAAACCAGATTCAAACCCGGGATCTTGAGATTTAGAAATCAGTGCCCTACGACTGAATTAAAGCGCTCCTTAAGATAACTAAAATAAGTTTAAAAATTGAGGTTGATTCTAAAAATAAATCTACAATATATGATTAAGATCTATTTCTATCATCTTTTTTGGGGACCAAAAGAGCTTTCAACGTTATAGAAATGTTTTAAATATACAAATAAAGGAAGTATCTTATTGCAGTAATAGCATAACGGCATAGACAAACCACATCAAATAAAACATTATAAGAAAACAGTCTTGTTTCGCTTGCTCTAGTTCTAATGTTATAAAAATTTAAATAATATATTATACAATTTTTAAGATAATTTGTCACAAATGTAGGCTGGAAGTAGAGAAAACAGGTAGGTAGACAGATTGTAAAAAGGCCTTCGATGAGTGTGGCGTTAGATTTCTCCAAGTGGGACGCAAGAAGAACACCTTGGACAGGTGAGTATGAGAAGGTAGTAGATGAGAAGGACAGCTAGTTAAGGCGAGGATGGATGGGAAGAGATGTAATTTATTTTGGCCAGTTAGGAGGAGAACTGGATCCTGCCCTTAAACCATCCCATCATCTGTCTGCTAAGCCCTTTCCCTGTCTTCTAATTGTCTCTTACCAAAGGCCCTCTCCCTACTTATGTAATGAATAAGAAATTTAAACTATGATAGCGTCATTGATAGGAATATTTATCTGCATAATTTGATTTTAAAAATGAGATTTGTTCTACACGGTTTTTAAATTAATATTTACAAAGGATTTTTATATTCCGGAATATTATTAATCCAAAAAAAAAAGGTTGATATTTTCCTTAAAGACTAATGCAAAGTATTACCAATACATTATGCTCAAAACTAGTTTAATAAGAAACAAGATAACCATACAAAAATGTTGCTTATTATCTTCATCCACTTAAACGTATCAATTTCTTATTTGTAAAAGCTATTACAATAGGAGAAGATGGCACATGGCACATAAAGGAAGAATTGTGAGCTGTGTTAGGAATGGCAAACCAGGGCTGGCATCCGTTATGAAAAAAGCACGCCTCAGATAGTTTGGAAATGTAGAAAGATTGCCAGAAACTATATTGCCAAGACGCCTGATGTATAGAAAAATTGGAGGGAACGATACAGAGAAAAATCAAGTGTGAAATGGTTGGATGACGTCGTGGATCACAGGCTGCTTGGTATATAGAAATGGATGACAAGGAACCAAATATAGGACTAGCTTGAAGTCTCTGAGGAGGCCCAAGTCCTTACAGGCCGGTACCACCCAACAGTCAGAAAATTAATTGCGCATTGTGTTGGACATCGCATTAGGGATATAGGTATTCAATAGAATATTATCTGCCTAGAAGACTCCCATCCAATTCCTCTTCAAACTTTGCTGATGTTATATCAGGAATTCCTGTTGATACAGTATTTGGAAATAGTTAGTTAAATGGTTATGCTCACTTAATAACAGTCTAGTATATAGGTGGGGAAAGCTTTTCACTAGAGATCGCAATAAGGTTGAATGGATTCAACAATAATGCTTATATTTTATTGTTGCTATTTTATTTATCACTAAATACACACACCCAATACCCACTACCGAATTCGTTGTCCTTACTTAAATAATTAAATACTAATTATTTGTAACACTAAATTAATAAATATCACGCAAAAACGTTAAGTCGCAACTACGTCACATATGCCACATGCTCCTGAGGCCTCGGTTGCACACCTGTGGTATAGCTCATCAAACGTACTCTCATTGATTTTTTTTTTTATCATGTATCTCTGCTATTTAATAGTAATAAAATAATTAAATAATAAAAAAAACTGCACCATAACAACCTATGGTAAGGTCTTTGGTTCAGTACTTTGTATGGGAGTTCGGTTTCAAGGCCAATGGCTGTACAGGTAGTTGAGTGGACCGAGATCACGCTCAACCGTCGGAGTTTTCTCTTTAATTAATTATTTAATTAGGATTTTCCAATTTATACAGGATAAGTTTGACCCAGGAAGATCTCCTGAACCCAGGTTTTGATCCCCGGCGATCGTAACAGAATGAGATATTACCTGCCACAGGGGGACTAGAAACTAGGACCTTGACTATATGGGCACAGTGTCATACTCACGGTTATTATTCTCTTCTTTGTACCACTTAGTAACATCAGCTTTTATTTTATTTTATTTATTTATGTTTACTGTAAATATGTTTTGATAAAATTCATTCATCACAGTATCCATCGCCCATATTGTGACAAAATGGGTAATAAAACCCAAGAAAAAAAAAGAAATAAAAAAAAAAGAAAAGAATATTGATCAATATAAAACTTGAAAAATAAGCGTTACTACAATAAATTAATTCGAGATTTTGTCTTTATGGCACAAACGTGATTCTCAAAAAGTATATACCTTTGTACGAATTGTGAATATATCTAAGATATCCATTTTACACAATTCAAGAAACTTGAAACAATTTTTTTACTTTACACTATATAGTAACATAAAAATGTATAACAGATCGTTTTTGTAGACTTTTTCATTTTCAGCTACTATACAGGGAGCATATGCTTCAATAATATTTATTGAAGTATGTACTTACAAATATATCAGTTATTTATAATTTTTAAATTATATACTAACTTAGTTCTATGAACAGATTATAAATAAATACATTAATAAATTAGAGCACAACAACTGTCTCATTTTATTCAACATTTCAGTTGATTATCATCTCCAGTTTCAAATGCAATTAATCGATTGGCTTAATTACTTGAATGGATAATTAATATATGCAGCCATTATATGTACAATCGAGAATTAATTGATCATTTACTTGAATTTTAATTATATTCGAATTAAAACTGAAGCACAGCAGAAAGGTTCTATAAATGAGTATTTTATGTCCATGCCGTCATTATTGATTGACATTTAATATAACTTCTCTTACGATACACAGAGGGATTTGGTTAGAAAAACATCCTGAGGTCACAGTTAGTGGGTCACCGATTTTAACCAGATTTTTTTTATGGTGATTCCACATTCAAAAATATTCTGAACATATTCCAGCGTTCGTTTCGATGGTTCCGAGAGCTAAAAAAAAACGACTAATTTTAAAAAAATATGGATAGAGAAAATTCTTTCTAACGGTACAAAACATTTGTATTTGGTAAAAAAAAATACATCCATAATATAGATTTTAACTTACTATAGAAAAATGTGTTAAAAACTTCACATTATCCGACAAAGAGGAAAAATAAATTTTTAATTTCGTTACGAACTTATATATCAGTTTTTAGGGCTACTAATTTCGAATATGAAGTTAGTTTTGTATTTAAAAATCTTTGAATCTAATTTATTTTATTCTATTTATGGAAAATTCGACTAAACCACGATAAATCGAAAGACATTACATTAACACTTCGAAGAAATACCTGCCCTCCAATTTATATCGAAAACAAACAAATTCCTCAGACGGACACCGTACACTACTTTGGTCTTACCTTTGACAGAAGGATGACCTGGGGCCCACATGTTAAAATGAAACGGAAGTTCCTCAATAGACGACTCAAACTATTTTACTCACTTTTTTTCAAATCTTCAAAACTAGAACTGAGGCAGAAACTAAATACATATCTATAATTACTTAAACCAATATGACTTACTCCTCACAGATATACGGTATAGCTAAAAAGCCCCACTTACACAAAATTCAAACTTTCCAATAAAAAATATTACGACTTATAATTAAAGCACGTTGGTACAAGACAAACTCAACCTTACATACAGACTTTCTCCTTCCTGCTGTTGACCAACACATAAGAACTCTTTACAAACTATTTAACACTAATTTTCACGGACATACTAACATAGCTTCAGCTGACGTACCCATCAATATGAGGAGGAGACTAAAAAGGCGCTGGATGAGAGACCTCCTTCCTTGGCAAATAATGGTAATTGGTTCAAGCCAGGGAAGAGGTACTGGCTAGGTGCTCTCTTTCCCCATGCCTGACTTGTCAGTTTCATTACTTCCATCAGACCATTTGCTAATTGTCAACAGATATCGACAGGTGCTGATTAAAATTTAAAGATGAAAAAATTTGTATTATACTTAATTTATTAATTAAAATTGAGTTATAATATATCCTAAAACACTCGGAAACTAGCGTGAAATCTCTTAAAGGAAATGAAGTTTTACCATCGAGTGTAGAAATACGAGAAATGCAAATGACCCGTATAGGATATTGGGGGTATAGGAATTATTAGAATAACTAAATTTTCAAACTATTTGGTTTTAATTTAATTTTTTTTGTCAATTTTATTTATTTACTTATATATAATCTTTATAACATTAGTTTATAATACATGGATGTAAGTTAGAAAACAAATACTGTTAAGCAATTATTCTAAACTTAAGAAAGAATTTCTTTTCTAGATTTAATTAATGTTCCATAGGTATATGACTTAAAGTCATGTTTATCTTTAAATTTATGTCCTCCTTCTATCTATGTTTTCTTCTATTTATGTGTTTTTACGATTAATTTACGTATTTTTAAGTTATTTTATTGCATGTACGTTTTGATTATTATTGAGTTGTAATTTTGCTGTTATCTATTTAATGTTTTCTGTATATATATAAAGTGTGAATGTGATCTTACCTCACTATAATTATTGTCGGTGTAACAGAATATTATATTACTGAGTAAATAAATACAATTTATTTTTATTCATTTCTCCAAACTAATCATTTTTCATACTTTTCCTGAGCATGGGGATGGTATATATCTTATTGCTGATTGAGTGAATTGAGAACAAAAAATAATTCAAGAGTATGATCAACGAAAATATTATAATAGAGTTAATTTTAAAATTAAATATAAATATTAATTAGAAAACTAATAATGGTAAAACCAACGACAAGGCATTCTATTAAAAAAAAGGGGGGGGGGCTTATATGTCACCAATTTGTTCGGAATAGCACTCGAAAACGTCAGGATTGGTGAAGCGATAATTCCCTTGTTGTTTGCCTTTGCCCAGAAAAAAAAAGAAAGCAAATCCAGTATACATTTCGCTAACGAATAACTGTCATCGTTCCCCCAGAAAGAGGTCACGAGGTTTTTCATTTTTATCTTTTAATAAAGTAATCCATAATCAAAGAATAACACTTGTTTGAATCAAGTATATAATAAAACGTCTGATTGATATTATTATTAAAATAAACATAAAAGATGTTTTATACCATTATTTTTACATATGCTATTGGATGATTAATACAATAAACAAGAAATTAGAGAAAAACATAAGGTATTGTACTAATATTGGTAATCCCCAAATTCAAGTTCATTGATTCAACAAACTTTATGTTAACGATTAGCAAATGGACTGAAAATAGAAGAAATAATAACATGTTGGCATCGAGGACAATACTCAGAAGCAGCTCTTTCCTGACTTGTTTTAATTACTTAGGTTATTCAAGAAAACAGATCTCTCATCCAACGCCTTATTTAATATCCTCTTCACATTAAGCGATATGTGAGCTGTGGCCATGCCTCTTCTCAATATGTTGTTATGTCCGTTGAAATTTGCATAAACTCGCTAGCAAAGGATCATTAAATGTTGGTCAACTGTTAGAAGGTGGAAATGAAATAATTATGTAGAGTTTCGTTAGTCACATACTAAGGTGCTTTTGTTATGGGTCGAAATAATTTAGATTGGAAAGTTTGAAGTTTTTGCAGATGTTTGTTTTTAGCGATACCGTAGATATGTGAGGAGTATATCCATATGGGTTTAAGTAAGTATGCACATGTATTCAGTTTCTGTATAAATTTCAATTTTGAAGATTTAGAAAAGAAAGGGTAAAGTAGTTTGAATCGTTTGTTAAGAGCCTCCCTTTCATTTTTATACACGGACTATTAGAGTGCTACCAATGGGTAGTTTCTCAACAAGCGTTTTCATGTGATTATATTCCTCTGTACATATTTACTTGATGTATTTATATTAATACAGTTGTAAATATCATAATAAAAAATATACGGACTCTGAGGCCTCCCTCTGCCAGAGGTAAGTTCAAAATTAGGTACGATGTTCGTTTGATGAAGTTGGAACTATAGCTCAACTGGAGGACCAGAGTTTGTTCGAAGAGTACGAATAGATGTTGAATAGGGGATACCAATCTTCTAATTTAAGTAAGTGAGATTGTAAAGTTAGTGAAGCCTGTGTAGGAAGCCTTGATATTTTGTGACGATTGTTGTTTTGTCTGCCTAAGTAGTCAATGTCAATATATCATCTTAAACAGTTATATCGTAAGTGTATACAATGTAAGCTGAAGAGGCCAGTATGAAATTTTTACACAAACATAAAGAATTTTTATTTTGGATTTATACGAATTAAGTATGTTTAACATACTTAGTCAAGCACCAAATCCATTTTATCTGGTTTACATAAAAATAAAGAAAATAATTCCTTCGTTTCATACATGTTGTCATTTTTGGTTAAAGAAATTAGTTATTTAAAATAAATCATGACTTATGGTTACAGGAAACTTTTTGCTATGATTCTGTAATTTGAATTCAGACCAGGCTCCGTGATCTCCTAATGTAGACATATCATTAGATTTCTACCATTGGGTAGTTACTCAGCAAGTGTTTTCACGTCATTATATCTATATGTTCAATGTATTTCTTTAATACATATCATTAAGAAATAATTTCTAAAAATAGTACAGTTTAGTAATAGCTTTTACGTATATCACTAATTGGACATCTATAAATATCCTACCTACAGTATACATAATGATTTAAATATTCTGTACGGTAGTACATTAATTTTAAATAAATAATGATTATTATTGAATTTTTTCCTAACCCTAGTTCTAAATAAGGATATTAAGTAGGGAAAAAAAGGCAGGATTTCTTCGTCTTTTATCTCATCTACTCGCTGACGTCAAAAGAAGGACGGTCCTTCCCGGTCCCCTCGGATAATGAACCATTTTTTCTTTTTTCTTTTTAATTGGAAAGTATTTAAGATTCACGGTCGGAAGCCTCCCTTCGATTCCCTAATCCAGATAATAAATTTTCAAAATTAGGGGATGACACTTCATCTTTTCTTCCGGCATCTCTCATTTCTTACGAATTATAGAATCTATTGATGGCGACGAACTAAACCAGTCACACCATCGATAATTCGGTATCTATAAATTATTTTAATTTTAAATAAATGGTCATGTTCCTTATACACATAGAAATTGTGTTTTTAGATTTTTTTCATAGATAAAATTATATAATGCTCAAGAGTCTGGTTCGGCTTGCTAATATTAGAAACTGAGTGTTAGTAGATTTAAAAAATTTAAAGCCTAAAATATGGCGTCAAAACAACCTCTGAGGTTGTTACAATTTCAGTTAAGTTTCGATATTCCATATTCGATATAAGTATAATAACAAATAAAAAATATCTATTTCTCCAATATCAAATGATATCTACATCGAAACGAAATTATTGAGATACTTAACAAATATATTAATTAATGGAAAAGTTATTAAGTGATATTTTATAATCTCATATCACTAAAAACGTTGATTAATTTTACCCTCTGTGAAATCAGAAAACTGTGCGAGTTTTGTAACTCAAATAAAATACATCAAAGCGTTTGTGTCATATTAGTGCAATAACGTTAAAGAATACTAAAGGGTTAAAGGACACAGCGTAATCGCTGGAAACGAAGCAGCAGATATCTTAACTAGTGTTGCCCGAATGCGAGGCTGAGACGAGTCTTGGTCTTGAAAATTCAGTCTTGGTCAGGGTCTTGGTCTTGCGCAAGAGTCTCGCAGTTACTTATTCGCTTATTACTACATAAATATTACTGCAATTTTTTAGATAGGAGAAACCTAACTAAGCCCGATGAAAAATTAAAGGCGTTAAATGTAAAAGTATATTGGTTATACTAATTTCTTACATATGTTAACTAAGATTGTCAAGTATTAGTAACTATTTCGCCTTAATTTTTATTTAAAAAATAGATTTTTTTTATCAATCCTGGTCTTGGTCTTGCAACAGCTAAGCGGCCTTGGTCTTGGTTTTGCAAAGTGCAAGACCAAGACCGACTTTAGGCAACACTAATATTGGCAAAATCTACTTTGATAAAACCCCTTTATCCTACTTTAAAAATATATTTTGGTTTACATTATAAATATTTGGAACAAACAATGACAACATGGATAATGCAAATCTTATTTAAAACGTTTTCATCTGACGAACACCGATACATGTCACTGCGATGGACAAACTCCTCAGACGGTTCATCACATTCTGCATGACTGACCTATTTTCGGCAATAAACGGTACCACATCATAAAAAGTATAATTCTAAGAGAAGATGATTGGCCGAGAAATGAAGAGGACAGCTTCAAGAAATATAATAAAGAGATGTGGAAATTTATTATTGAATTAGATCTTCAACTCTTCCAAGAAGCCTGACAGATAATTTTATTACAGTTATCCTTTTTTTCACTTATTTATTTTTATTTTAATCTGTTTGTTAGTTTCCTGCATAAATATTTTTGCGCTTTCTTTTCTTTTCTCTCTTATGCTTAATTAGGAAAATATGAAGTTTACCATGATCAGGTAAATTACAAATTTATAAGATGTAATTTTTCATCAAAGATACACATGTATTATGCTTTGTGCTTGCAACATGTAAAATTTAACAGAGAAATGGACCTTCTACAGGGTTACTGTATATGGGTGGGGGAGTCGAAATTCACTTAGCAGTTTTTTGCAACTTACAAGCTGTCTTTTAAAAAATATTGTAATTCCATTTCTTGCTATATGTAGATAATCAAGGGTTCGTATTTTAATTATTTAAAGAATATTGGCATAAGTTAAAACACTATAATTTTCAAATATTATACTGATTTAGATTTGAAAAGAGGCCAACAAGAAATTCGAAATCTAGTATTACATTTTTTTTTCGATATTAAGATAATATCAAATCCTTTGTTTCGATACGATATTGGACGATATCGAAAGGAAAATATTGATATCGGTCTTATCGTCGCCTAGCCTACAGTCATCACCCTGCGAATCATATGTAAGGATGAATAACCATAAACGTCAGTCAATATGGAAAACTAGCAATCAAGCAATCAGCACAGTTTCCCGTATATATCAGTAGCGCCATAATGAAAAGCATAGAGACTAGCTTTAAATCCATTTAAAGACGACCTAAGAGGAGACTTACGTTCCAATGGGCAACTATAATTTGACTTATCTAGAACAGTTTGCCGAGAAAACTTCTAATTTGGAAAGCAAATACTAAAACTGTCGATTACACTGCGATATGGTTCATAAATAGTATATATACAATTCAAGAAATATGTTGTGGATGCAAAACTTATTTTTTAAAACTGTTAAAAATTCAGATTCAAAATATTTCATGATCCTAATACTTTCTCTTAAAATATGTTTCATATATAGGCAATTTAAAGTAATAATAAATAATAAAGTACAGTACTAACTACTTCATACTCCAGAAAATTTAATTTACAGAATTTATTAATTAAGAAAAAGACCATCAAAAGGCTCAAATTTTAAACTAAGCGATCTGGTTTAATTTTATTTTTATAAATATTTTGGTCCCTTTACTTTAAACAATAAATTTCCTGCTAAATGTCAAAGTTAATAAAGCTTCAAACGAATTGGGTTCAATGTGTATATTAATATTTTTATATATATGTTTCATAAAGTAAGTTAATCAAGGAATGTTTACTCATTACATTATGTAAATATCAACAAAGGGAATCACGATAAATTAATATTTAATTTTATTCTTCCTCCCCCTTTTTCTAAAAAATAAAAAAAAAATTAATAAAAGTTATAATGTTTTATAATAAATAATAATAATAATAATAAATTTATTTTATTTACAAAAAGTGTCCAAAAAGCAGCTTGGTCTTCATCGCTACCAAGATCATCAAGAGCAGAACACTTGCCAAGATATCCTTAATATATAAGGGACTTGATCACGGCAAAGAGGAGAGCGCGTAAGGTATGGCAGACTAACAGAATTCCCTCAGATAGACGGACATTTAACAGACTAAATAACGAACTTAAACGACTAATACAAAAATTCAACAGAACGAATTATGATGCTTATTTGAGCAGCATATCAACTGACGATGGAAGTTTGTGGAAGCATACCAAAAATTTGTTAAAACATCGAGAGGTGTCAGTACCCCTGCGAAACGAAGACGGTTCATGGGCTTTGTCGGATAGAGAAAAATCTGAACTATTTGCAGACCATCTTTCATCAGTATTTACACCATTTACCGACTTCACGAACACAGAACATGAAACCTTAGTATTTGATACTCTAGACATACCATTACAGATGACACCTCCCCCTCTTCCATTCACTCCTTCACAAGTCGCACAACAAATCAGACATCTCCCAAAAAGAAAAGCTCCAGGTTATGACTTAATAACTGCCGAGGGTCTCCAGCAAATGCCTAGGAAAGCTCTAGTGTTCCTTACGACAATATACAACTGTATTCTGAGGACAACTAACTTCCCATTACAATGGAAATACTCACATATCAAGATGATACACAAAAGGGACAAAGACATTTTCAATCCCTCATCCTACCGACCTATCAGTCTCCTTCCGATTTGCTCCAAAGTTTTCGAAAAATTAATATACAAAAGACTGGTTGACATACTGACAGACCAACAAATAATACCTGACCATCAATTCGGTTTTCGTACATTTCATTCAACTACACACCAATTACACAGAGTTACTGACTACATTGCTGGAGCGCTAGAGCAAAAACAATATGCTACCGGCGTATTTCTGGATGTTGCCCAGGCATTTGATAAAGTCTGGCACCAGGGACTTCTCTTCAAACTCAAAACTATACTGCCTAATACATACTATCTCATTCTCCAATCTTTCCTTTTCGACAGATTCTTCTCTGTCCGACAGGGTTTAGAAATTTCCTCAATTCGACCAGTATCAGCAGGGGTACCTCAAGGATCAATATTGGCACCTTTACTCTACATTGTCTATACTCATGACATGCCTACCAACTCTGAAACATTGACTGCTACTTACGCTGACGATACAACAATTTTAACAAAACACCATGACCCCAGACTAGCATCATTAAATTTACAAAATCATTTACTAAATTTACAAAATTGGTATTCACTCTGGAAAATTAGATTAAATCATAACAAATCACAACACATAACATTTACGCTTCGACGAGAAACATGCCCACCAGTTTATATCAGCAACAATCCAATTCCTCAGACGGACAGTATACGCTACCTCGGACTAATATTTGACAGAAGGATGACCTGGGGCCCACACGTAAAAATGAAAAGAAAGAGTTTGAACAAGCGACTGAAAATACTGTACTTACTGTTTTCTAAATCAAAATTGAAAATTAGACAAAAACTAAATACATACACTTACCTGCTCAAACCCATTTGGACATACACCTCACAGATTTACGGTTCAGCAAAAAAGACTCACTTACAAAAACTACAATCCTTTCAATCTAAAATTTTAAGACTAATAACTGCAGCTCCCTGGTACGTCAACAATAAGACTTTACATACCGACCTAAGACAACCAACCATTGACCAGCACATACGTACTCTTTACTCCCGATTTCATCTAAAACTACACGGACATCACAATGGACTTATCAAAGACATGGCCACGGCTGAAATGCTCATCAGGAGGCGACTGAATAGGAGCTGGATGAGAGATCTCCTTTCCTCATTTTAGGATATAAACAGGCCAGGGAAGAGGTGCTGCTGGGCTCCATTCTTCGTCATGCTTATCATGTCATTTTCAATTTAAACAGCGAATCTGCTAATTGTCACTACCATGACAGGTGCGGATGAAGATGTAAAGAAAAAAAAAAAAAAAAAAAAAATTTCACATACTTTCATTTACATTTATTAAAATAGTTAAATTTCTCTAGATTAACGATATCGAAAATAGTTCACAGCTAAGGATGTTCCGATAGTATCGGTATATATACTTTTCTTTTAATATTGCCGAAGATCGTATCGAAAAAAGGATTAGATATTATCGAAATATCGAATGAAAAATGCTCAGATCGGATTTCGATATTTTTTTCCGATGAAATAAAATCAAATTCATCGATTTAATATTTAAAAACATAAAATGAGTTTGTAAATATATAATAATGTTGTTTTTTTTAAACATTAAGATACGAACCATTTTAATACTTCCATATATTATAAAATGGAGTTACAATACTTTCAAAGTAATCACCTCATATCGTCTAGTAATTGTAAAAAGTCATCGGGTACTTTTTTGATAGAACTAAACTTTTAATGACTTTTTGCAATAAATTGACAATGTATTTGTTAAGTATCACAAAATACACTTTTATATCCAAATGATTTGATATCGAAACATACCATATATTACAACAACCCTAGTCACATCCAGGAGTAAAAAATTAATAATAATATTGAACTAAGAAATTTAACGCGAATTTTATATTTTAACAGGAACTATATTTTTCTAAATATGTATACACATGATGGAATAAATATGATTTATTAGATACATTTTATTCAATTCTTACTTTATTTTAAATTTTATATAATTCTAATCATTATTTCCCATTTTATTTGATTATATCACTGCTTTTAAAATCGTGCTTTAGAAATATGTTGTGATTGTTACGAAAATAAAGGCAGCTGGAAAAAGAAGTATTTCTTTTATTACTACTTCCAAAAGTTCTTCATTCATTATTAAAGAGGCAAAACAATGTCAGGTCTTGTTTTCACTTTTTTATTTTGTTATTTTTTGTTTTCCAACATTTAATTATCTACTTGTTTATTTAATAATGTTGTCTTCTTCAGATGTTTTCATTAATTCAGTTTGGCCGTTCGGCACTGTAATTTTTAGAATATAAATTTTTTTTCGCTAATGTGATTTTCATAAAATGTAGAAAACGATTTCAATAAAAATACTATTGATGCTATGTACTGAACATAGCAAATAATCTTTTTAAATTATTATGAGGTGAATAAAACAAAGTTAAAATATGCTGACACAAACACATTTGCTGACATCAAAGACAGCGTCAAGGTGATGATCAGATACCTAAGGATAGAGGGCAGAAGGAGAAGGCCTTTTTTTAAAGTAACTGGTAACTTGTAACGGGTTAAATAACTGGTTCTCTTTAGGGTGTGAACAGTTAAAATAATTTTTACACCCGCTGAAGTTGATAACCAATCAAAACCATCCTTGCCCCACCCTGAATATTTGTATAAAATCTCGTGGATGAAAAAACTCGAGGTCATATGTTTTTTTTCAGCCTTGGATATGGATGAGCTTGGCATACACACAGGTATTGGCAGAGGTATTGGCAGAGTTTGGACCTGGGCTTAATGAAATGACCTCGAACCACTAGATGCAGTGATGGAATGACCAACACAACCGAACCACGTCATATTAAGAGACTCAGGTAAGTTTTAATTCACAAGATTTACTAATGTTAAAATACTTCATGGTATAATTCTCAGAACAGTCCATCTGAAATCATACCTTCACATTTATTTATTCTATTCATTGGATTATAGTTTTATTTTGATTGTTATAAATATAATTTGTACATTAAGATTTGCACATAATTTATATATATATATATATATATATATATATATATATTTTTTTTTTTTTTTCTTTTTATTTATTTCTTTTTTTTTTATTAAACATAAGGATAAAATAAGTTTTTTAGTAAAACTTATTTTAATTCTGCCAGACATTTATATCATGATGATCACAGGTAATGTTGATAATTAGAAAGCATGATAAACACAAACCAGCCTTTGAGAAAAGAAATTCAATTAAGTAATCAACCAGTCAATATATCATAGATTAAAATTTAACTATTTTTTATTATTAATTTGTATTGAAAATGTCCAGGTAATTATCCCCAATAATTATCCAGTGGCATCCCGAATAATGTTCACACCAAAACATAGCAACTTTAATGTCATCCCTTTCGTGGGGATAAATTATAGAATTTGACTTCCTAAAACGTATAAATTTTATTTCAATATCATATATTAGAGTATAACAATTCAAAAACTTATTACATTTCTTCATAATATTATTATATTATATTATTTATTGCATAATGTTACAATGAAATTCAAATCAGTTTATGAAAAGCGCAAACAGAGCTAAACACTAAACAACATTCTAGAAATAAGTAGAAAGATTTGAGAGAAAAATCCTCAGCACGATAACAAGAGCGATCTGAGATTGGAACACTAATGCATGTAGAAGAATGACTAATAAAGAACAAATTGAAGGAACTTGTCAATAAATATCACATGATATGAAGGCAGGGAGGTTAAGACGGGTGTAGCATGTAGCTCGGAGCGATCAACCAGGAAGCCTTTACTCAACAATCTATGCAAGAGACCATATGAAAGGCCAAAAACCAGATGGATAGTTGGAATAGTTGTGGAATATTATAGATAACTGAAAAAAATCCTATTGAAAAAAGATAGGCAGAGATTGAGAAGCTTGGTTAAAACGGTAAAGGATATAGACGATCGGTAAAACCAAAAGAATAAAAAAATCAAAATATTTTTCAATTATTTTTCTAGATAAAAGTTTATAAATTATTGATCTGAATGACTAAAATAAAATTTAAATGTAGCATGACAAACCGGTAGAAACGAGTATATATATTTAGAAAATACATTAAGGAGAAATCACAAAAAAAAGTTTAAAAAATGGAGGAATAAAAATGGGCTGTCACAAACAAATATCGAAGGAATTAAGATTTTCCAATTTAATATTCGTTTACATCCCGAGCTTCGCATTCTATTTTTTTTTCTCTTTGCGAATGAGAAATATTGGTAACCTCTCAACTGCATAAAAACTAAAACAAAAATTAAAAGATAATTGTAATTATATTTAGAGCTTTCCAAACACTAAATTATATTTCCAATATTAAAAAAAATGTCAGGATTTCTTTTAGAAAGACATTAACATGAGAGAAATTAATTTAGTATATATTCAGGAAATCTGTAACAGTAAGTACATGTTTTTAATAAATGAAATATTAGTAGCATAATAAAAAAAATAAGAGTAAATATAATATTCATTAATTACTAATATTCGATTATGACAGTTGTTTCTATTTATAAAACAATCTTCAGGATAAAATAGAAAAAAACACAGAATATATAATAATAATAATAATAATACTTTATTTATTCTTGGACGAGTTCCTTTAGAACACAGAAAGATAGAAATATGGGCTAAGGAGCCTCAGAGATACATAAATACAAATTCAGAATAATTTAATAATCGTAATAAAAAAAAATATATGTTACTTTCTAACTTAAATCAGTTAATAACAAAAATAAAAAATTGAAAATAAGCATGAAGTAAAAATAATGAAGAACGATCTAATAATTTATATGCATATTTACAGTAGTATTTATTTACAATTTTATGAGGACTGGATGAATAAGAATGATTGAACAGGCGGGATTTAAAGCTGGGAAGGGTATTGGATTGGCGTTTATGGGAAGAGATGTAGTTTCATATGGATGAGGATCGGATAATGAACAATCTGTCGAAAGCAGCGGTTCGGTGGGCCCTTATGTATAAATCATCAAGACTGGGAACGAGTATTGAGGAAACGAACAGAAGATCTGAATTGAAGCTCGTAGATATATGGGGGATGGTGGGTGGGATTGAATGATTTGAAAGAGGCAGGATGCCAGGAAATACTTACGACGGTAGGAAGAGTAAAACCACTCCAACTCTGCATAAAAAAAGGAAACATAGGCCATGGGATCCCGAAAATGAATCATACAAAGCAATTTATCAAACGTTTTAGTTTCGCCTCGAGATTCTCAGAGACCCCATATACCGTTCACCAATAGTCAAAGTAGAGAAAAATTAAGGAAGTGACTAGGAGCCTACGGATTTCAAGGGGAAATTGGTGACGCAAGTAACTTAGACGTTTAAAGGTGGAAATGGTATGGCGGGACATGTTGGATACATAGCTTTTCCAGGAAAGTGTTTGATCAAAGGTTATTCCAAGATTTTTGATAAAGGGATACAATTTGATGGGATTATCATGCTATAAACACTTACATTAGAAATATTATCCGGTTTCATTTATTTTTCAACAATTAATGATAGAATAATGTTTTGTATATTTAGGACTCCCAATTTTTTTAAGAACATAAATTTTTAGTGGAGAATATCATATTTAGCATTACAACAGACTTGTTTTCGACTGTAATATATGTACATATATATCAGCACCGAACGAAAAAGTACATTACTATTTCTCAAAAAAGGGAAACATTCTTGTTATTAAAAGGCCATCCAGAGGACGAAGATGTGATAACAAACCAAGCCCAAACGAGCAATTTTCTGACAATACGAAGAGGAGGCGGGGCGGGGCAGAAAGTTGTCAGTAATGAATGCGAACCCGATGCTGACTTGGCTGCTTCTTTTCTGTTGGTCCTCCCCTCGGATTCTGTAGGCTGTGCTATGTCCCATAGTCAGCGATAGGCGATTTAAACAAAAAAGAACGGAGGAGTGTCTTAGGACAATTCGAACACCAAGAAAATGAAGTAGGTTTAATATATATATGGTCTCTTCCTAGACCACATCTCTATTCTCGATTTAAGTACACGGGGGTAGGGTCATCAGTCCTACGCCCATATATATATAAACTATCAAAAATGAAAATCACCACTATAACATCATTATCAATTTAGCAGAAACAACGAGGATGTTATAATTTCCACACTGATTTTTTTTTTTATGAAAGTTTAAAGATTTTGTATACTCTCTTTAAAAATATTTAACTACAATTACAATCGCTAGATTGCAGGATAAAAAATAGTTCTTATTTTCATATTCGATAGTCAGCAATTATATCGACGATATATATACCCTACATATATGTAGTTAATAAAATACCTGCATTATAACGTCTTTTTATAAATGAAATCGTCTCAAACGGACGCACAGCGGTTTGAGAGTGGAGAAACCCCCCTATTTTGGAGGAGTTTTAAAATTGAAATTTCTTATGTTTTTAATATGAGACATAGTTACTTTATGAGTTCCAACAGTTTAGGCACGGTTAAAAACATAGGTTTCCAACATTTTCAATAAAATATATTTTTAAAAAAAATTTTCTATTAAACTAATTTTGCTACTAGCCATGTAACACTAAATATATTTATGAGAACGGAAAATAGTTTTTTTCTTGTGTAATTTACTAAGGCAAGTCAAATAAGTTATTTCTTAATAAATTCTAAATTAAACGGATACTGGAATTTCGTATTTTCATAGAATGTGTATCTTGCGTAGCTTGGTTTTTGTTTATGGTAGTAAAAATGTTCTTTAAACCTTCTGCTAATGATATATATAAAAATCAGCTGTGGTAAATACCCGTTTTTGTAATTATCAATAAAAAAGTTATTATTTTTCTTTATTTCTTCCTAAAAGTGAAAATGTATACTGTTTTATCATTTTTAATGGAATTTTTACATGGTTTAAAGGTTTTGTTTATAATAACAAGTTATGTACATATTTTTATTTGCTTTGTATATGTATTTTGAATATTTTTACTAGTTCACTTAATGTTTCCTGAATTTTCATTTAATTTAATTTAAATCATTTTGCCTTTGGTCAGAAATATATATTCCTTTTTACGATTTTGTTATAATTAAAGGATTTCTCAGAATAAAGTTATTTTTCTTAAGTTTTATTGTTATGTTATTTTTTTTACCTGTATATATATATATATATATATATATATATATATATATATATATATATATATATATATATATATATATATATATATATATATATATATGTATATATATATACTTACTTCACTCCCTACTCTATCTACTTACTTACTCCCTACACGGAGCTACTTCACTCCCATATATATATAATTATCATTAAAATTATATTATAAAATAAATTATATTATAAAATCCCACACACATATATATATATATATATATATATATATATATATATATATATATATATATATATATATATATGGGAGTGAAGTAGCTCAGTGGTAGGGTACTGAGCTTCCAATGCTAAAGGTCCCAGGATCGAATCCCGGCTCATGACAAAATAATTATTTATTCTGTTTTATTGGCCGTTAGGCGAACCTGGGTACGTAGATCCTCCTGAAGCACACCCAGCCTCATTATTATCATTAAGAGTATCCAGCAGCATATCTTCCTGGTCTTTATTTTTTTCCTAAATTCTGAAAAGGAGGTCTCTCATCCAGATCCTTTTCATAAACTTCTTGATTAGCACCTCAACTGTGGCCATACGGTTTATAAGTATATTGTTGTGCCCTTTTAGAGAGATATGAAATTGGGAATAAAAAGTTCGTATCATAATCATTAAATGATAAGTGGGTACTCTTAATTATAATAATTAATTAAGGGGAAAAACCTAGTGGTTGAGCGTGATCTCGGTCAAATCAGCTCCTTGCACAACCATAAACCAAGAAACAGTGCTTTCCCTAAATAGTGCTGAACTCAAGACCTTTCAGGGGTTGTAGCGGTACAGATTATATATATATATATATATATATATATATATATATATATATATATATATATATGTATATATATATACAAATTCTGATTATTTATAATGCAGATAATTATTTTTGTACTGATTTTAACCACAAATTTCGACCCCTTCATTTAATTATCACACGTATTAGCGAGAAATGAGTCAAAACGATGACACCGATGAAGACACGTTGAAACACGCGTGTATTATAATCCAAGGAAAGACCCCAGGAGAGGAACCTGAGGGTAGAGGAGCGGTAATCATAATTGGTTTCGTTTCAGACGGACATGTTCGGTTTAACCTCAGCCCGGGACTGGTTATATCTCCGCGGGGTAACACGACACTTTCAAATAAAGTTTAGCACCCGCCTTCCTTAACGAGCCTAAAATTCGAGCAAAATTCACGGCGGATCCATTGTTTCTTGGTGAATCCCTCTTCTTAATAGGTTAGGCAACGGTAATGTGATAGGCGCCGAGTTTCCGCCTCGGGGCTTATCAACTAATTAACACACCTGCAAAGTTTTCAAAAAGTCCGCTACAGTAGCAGCTAATCAATAGTCTACCTGCAATAAAAGCCGACGACTTTAAACATGTATACATTTGTTGAACTCTAAAAACAAAGCACTATAAAGAAAGTTTTTGAAAAAGTATTTTAAATATATTATTATATATATATATATAATTAGTATATAGGAGAGAACCAAATTTCTCAGACAAACACAGTACGTTACCTGGGACTAATATTCGATAGAAGGATGACCTTAAACTGAATACATACACTTACCTACGGAAAACCATCTGGATATACGCCTCTCAGATTTACGGTTCGGCAAAAAAGACGCGCTTACAACAACTATAGTCATTTCAATCCAAAATTTTACGACTTATAGCAGCATCTCCCTGGTACGTCAACAATAAAAATTTACATAACGTCTTACGACAACCAACTATAGACCAACACATACGTACTCTCTACTCTCGTTTTCATCTCAAACTACACGGACACACAAACAGACTTATAACGACATGGCTACGACTGACATGCCCATCAGGAGGAGACAAAAAAAGGAGCTGGATGAGAGATCTCCTCACCTAAATCAAGGTAATGACCAGGAAGAAGTGCTGCTGGATGCTATTCTTCCTCATGCCTATAAATAATGCCAACCTCATCATGGCAATACATCTGCTGATTGTCATTACCATGACAGGTGCGGATAAACAGTTAAAGATAAAAGATATATATATACATATACATATATATATATATATATATATATATATATATATATATATATATATATATATATATATATATATATATATATATATATGTATATATATATATATATATATATATATATATATATATATATATATATATATATATATATATTTAATTCCTCAGACTTAGTATATTTATCTGAACGATAGTGACTCTACTTAAAAAAAAAATTGGACACAGGCCTCGGGGATCGTTCCTATGCGCCGTATAGTTATTCTATATCATTTTTAAAAAAACTTTAAATTAATTCTTTGCTTTAAACGGATTAATAAATACTGTTTATAATATCGTCGGGTTATTGTGAAAAGTCAATAAGTACATTTTTGGTAGTGTGAACTTTTTAAGAAGGTTTTTCTATAAATATCTATGCTATTCATTAAAAAAAAAACCATCAAGTGCACTAAAATTACACAAAACGTTTTACGTATCGAATATAGTTACAAGTGCAGTTTTTTTAAAATTTCACAAAGGGATAATTAATCATTATTACATAATGAATTTTGCAATAAGCTGCCGAAGTGTTATAATAAATGATTTCAATATGCTGCTCATAACTAAATTTGACCGACATAACAATGTGGGAGTAAATATTTTTTATGAAAAAAAAAATGTCAGGCGTTTGAGCCAATCAGATTTTTGTAAGCCTCTCAGTTCTGGTCTCGATTTCCAAACGACAGCCCTGAAGATGACCCACATGTTTGGGTCGAAACGTCGGCTAACCCAATAAAAATATTCTGCAATTCCTGACAGTTTTGTTTCATCCTTATAAGTGATCGGTCGTCTAAATATGCATCTCTGTATACTTTTTTTTTCAAGCAAAACATTGTTCATATTCGTTTATTACACCTAAAATAAATCATAAAATACGATTTTTAGAAATCGAAAGTTTGTTTTTATAACATTTTTAAATAATATTACATTTCGCCACAACTACGCGCATTAGTAATAGCGAAACAGTTCAATAAAACTTTATGTAAAATAAATACAAATAAATTTGAAATAAAATAATTATTTTGGTTGAATTTGAAGAAAATCCTGAGAAGTTATAGAATGCTTTAGGAAATGACATTAAAAAAAAATCACCTAGTAAACTAAATCCGTGTTTAAAAGTTTTAAAGGACGTTAAAAACAAATACATATTGTCATTTTGTAACATTCAGTTGATCTACTTTATTGGAAAAGTCTTTTACATTTTAAATAAATAATAAATGTAACTATATTGATATACATATGACCATAGATCATTTTATTCTTATTTTAATCAAGCGAATGAAAATAACACGGATGTTTTTTCTAACTAACATAGAAATCAGATAAAAATAAATAATATACAAATATGTATGAACATAAGCTTCACAGATTAACAGTTCAGTAAAAAAGAAGCAGTTACAAAAATAAAAAAAAAATTAATAAAAAATTATAAGACTAATAAAAGCAGCTCTCTGTTTTGAAAACAATAAAACTTTACCAACCGACTTACGATAACAAACTATCGAACAACGAATACGATCTTTTTACTCTCGATTTCATATCTCAGTTCTGCGCATGCGCCTGATTTGAATACCCACATTTCACGTCGTGTCCCACAGTTTTACTATTTTTTAGTAGAATAAGTGCTCAGTTTTACTTTTTAAAAAAAAAACTAGTTAAGCAGACATCAAAACAACAACAATGGACTAACACCACAGTGAGTAGTGTTGTTATTTACTGTGTACTATTACAGACAGTGAATTTAGTGATTTAGCGTCTATAGGCTTAATCTCTATAGCCATAACAGCTGACGGCTCCCCTCTCCAGTTGTGGCTGAGCCACGTAACTGGCTGGTTCTCAGCCGGTGGTTCATCCATTGTAATAACACGCAGACGTAGTTTTATTTATTTATTTATTTTTTTTTCCTTTTTTTTTTTTTTTTATTTTATATGCGATATTACCACCAAGTAATGTCAACTAAGAGGTCCCATTCAGTTGGCTCTACCCCACGTAATTCACCGCCTAAACAGAAAACACGTCGTAGTAAGCGATTAACACCCCCCGGAACTCCTCCAGCGAACACTCAAGAATCTGTGTCTCAACCACTGCCAAGTACGTCTTCACAAGAAATGGAATCTCCATTTTTTACACCTAATCCATACCAGGTGCTTGAAAATGACAGGGAAGAAATGGAAGGTGCACCTATACCTCGAGAACCACGCCCACCTCCTATCTTTGTCAAAAATTTGAGAAATTTTCAATTGTTGTGTACTCAACTTAATAAAATCTGCCCAGGTAGCTATACATGCCTAAACAGAATAAATGATACAGAAATAATACCGGCCACACCTGAAGCGTACCGAAAAATCGTAAAATATTTAACAGACACAAATGCGGACTTTCACACATACCAGTTGAAACAGGAAAGAGCACTACGAGTTGTAATAAGAAATTTACACTCCTCAACCCCAATAGAAGTGATTAAAGAAGAGTTAACGGCGTTAGGGTTCAAAATACGTCAGATAACCAATGTTTTAAAAGAAAATAAAGAACAACCAGGTGTAAAGAATAAAATCCCATTGCCCTTATTTTTCGTCGATCTAGAGCCATCGCCTGGGATCGAAAAAATATACGATGTGAATAGAATTTTCTACACCAGCGTAAAGGTTGAAAAACCGTACCCAAAAAGAGAGTTCATCCAGTGCCATAATTGCCAAGCATATGGCCACACCAAGTCTTATTGCCACCACTTACCACGCTGCGTGAAATGTGGTAAAACACACAAGTCTGGCGAGTGTAATAAACCAATTACAGAACCAGCAGTCTGTGCCCTATGCCTGGAAGGCCATCCAGCCAACTACAAAGGCTGCCAAATTTATAAAAATCTTAAAGCGAGATATATGAAACCTAGGGACCCTGATGATACACCTAAACCAAGAAGAGGACCCGCTAAAATTGTGAACTCTAAGGTTTCTTTTGCCAAGCTACTTGGGGGTAGAGACCTGACTAATGTATGTGAGGCCCTGCCGCAAGAACAAACTCAACCCCAATCTCAATATCCTATCCCACCTAATGTACCTAATCAACAACAACCTCACCAACATCAAATCCAATATGTTCCTCCACCGCCTAATGCTACAGATCTAACCAGCTTATTGACATCCTTTCTTTCAGAATTTAAATCCCTTGTTACCCCACTGATATCACTTCTCACTAACCTAGTATCTCACCTTATCCCTCCTTTAAAAAATCCTTAAATGACTTCCATCAAACCCATATCCATTCTCCTTTGGAATGCGAATGGTGTTAGAAATCACATACACGAACTAACAGCCTTACTACAAGACAAGAACGTAGACGTAGCCTTAATAACGGAAACTCGACTGACTAAAAAACAGCTCCTAAAAATACCACAATACATAACTTACCGTACCGACCATCCTGACGGTAGAGCACATGCCGGTACTGCAGTCATTGTGCACCAATCCCTCTCCCATCACCTACTCCCACTGCCTACACACGATTTCCTACAATCCACCGCAGTCGTAATCAAAACCTTCTCCTTTCCTATTACCGTTGCATCAGCGTATTGCCCTCCAAACCAATCCATCTCCAATATCCAATTTAGTTCCTTCCTCATTTCCTTAGGACATCATTTCATCTTGGGTGCAGACTTAAACGCCAAGCATCAACAATGGGGTTCAAGAACCACGAATTCTCGTGGTCGAACATTGCTGTCTGTACTCAATTCCCAAAATTTTACCCTTCTTCCACCCAACTCACCTACCTACTGGCCCACTGATCCTAACCGTAATCCCGATATCCTCGATTTCTTTATCCATAATGGTTTAGGTGCTCTCAACCATTCCGTTGCCCGTCTTGACGAGCTTTCCTCAGACCACAGCCCATTAATACTCCAAGTATCACTAGCTCCTATTCCTAAACCCTCTCCTCCGTCCTTCATCAGAGGCCCAGTTAACTGGAAACTCCTTCATCAAATCCTCTCCGATAAAATTGACCTCAGAGTAATCCTGAAAACCTCTGAAGACCTGGACAATGCAGTACATTCCTTCACTACCAAAATTCAAGAAGCAGTCTGGACTGCTTCCTCCCCTGATCACTCCTCAAAAATCCTTAAGAAACATAATTTACCTCAACACCTCCTTGACCTAATCCACATAAAACGCCGTGCCAGATTATTATGGCAACGTACCAGACATCCAGCCGACCGCCACTCCTACAATTATCACTGTAAAAAATTAAAACAAGAATTAGCCACCTTCAGATCCCAATCATTCAATTCCTACCTCACCACACTCTCTGCTCATGATAATTCCCTTTGGAATATCACCAGAAAAATCCTCAAATCCCATCATATTTCCCACCCTCTTCGACGAGATGATGGCTCCTGGGCAGCATCTGATGAAGATAAAGCCGAGGAATTTGCCAAACACCTTTCCTATACTTTCGCTCCTCATCCAGAATCCCATCCCAGCCACACAGTAAAAGTAGAAGAATCCCTCTCAATACCTATCCCACTCTCCTTACCACCTAAAGCTGTTAATCCCTCTGAGGTCAAATACCTTTTACGGAAAATCACACCTCGCAAATCTCCTGGATATGACCTTCTAACCCCACAGATCCTTCGACAACTTCCATCTAAAGCCATCATATTTCTTACATATATATACAATTGCATCCTAAGAACTACCCACTTCCCTCTTTTATGGAAACATTCCACCATCGTCCTCTTCCTGAAACCAGGCAAACCTTCCAACAATACAGCATCCTATAGACCAATTAGCCTACTCCCAATCCTCTCAAAAATTTTTGAAAAGATCCTACTGAAACGAATCCTACCTATAATTGAATCCTATAACCTTCCTACTCATCAATTCGGATTTCGTTCCCAACATTCCACTGTCCAGCAAGGACTCCGAGTTGTTGACCATATATCCTCAACCCTAGAAAGCAAGCAGTATTGCTCGGGTGCATTTCTGGACATAGCGCAAGCTTTTGACCGGGTATGGCACGCCGGATTACTCTTCAAGCTTAAAATCCATCTACCACAGTCCTTATACCTAGTACTCCGATCCTATATTTCCGACCGCTCCTTCCGAGTTCGCTGTGGCACCGAATTCTCCGACTGTTACTCAATTGAGGCTGGCGTTCCTCAAGGCAGCGTCTTGGGCCCCATCCTTTACATTCTCTTTACCGCTGATATTCCTGTCCATCCCGATACCCTCCTGGCAACTTTCGCTGATGACACTGCTATCCTTTCTTCCAACTCAGATCCTGAAACAGCGTCCGCAAACTTACAAAGGCACCTCTTCCTGATTGAACACTGGTGTAAGAAATGGCGCATTAAGGTAAACGAATCTAAATGTAAACACATTACCTTCACCCTTCGGCGTAATACCTGCCCACCAGTTTATTTTAACTCCATCCAGCTTCCTTTCTCAGATACAGTCCGGTATCTTGGCTTTCTCTTAGACAGACGACTAACATGGAATCCACATACTCGACTTAAAAGACAGGAACTTAACAGACGATATGGCCAGCTATATAGACTACTGAATAGAAAATCTAAACTTTCTGGTGAAAACAAATTACTGATCTACAAGACAATACTGAAACCCATCTGGACTTACGGACTAGAACTATGGGGAACAGCCAAATTTTCTAACATCAAACGCATTCAATCCTTTCAGTCTAAAGTCCTCCGTACAATAGTCAATGCTCCCTTCTAAGTAACCAATAAAACCCTACATCATGACCTTAATATCCCATTTATTCTTGATCTTATCCCAGCCAAATTTTCCAAATTTCACCAGAACCTTTCTCATCACCCAAATCCCGTTGTACAATCCCTATCAAGCACCACCCATCCCTACAATCCCCTTCGTAGGTTAAAGCGGCAGTGGCCACGAGACCTTTTGTAAATATGGATATTTTGGAGTTCTAGCAATGGCCAGATTCTCCACTCAAGTCATGAGTGTCTGTGGCTGTAGCGCTCTTACTCATCCTCCGCTGGTTTAAAATACCAGTGAAGTGGCTGAGGGAGAAGCGTAGGGATCTCCTAAGCCTCCCTTTTCCCTCCACATGTGGAGGGGAAAGGATTGGTTCGGAGATCACCTGGCAAATTGTAAATAATGTATGTTTTATATAAGGTGTTTGTTTTACTTTTATTTCTATTTTTATTTACTTATGTGTATATATATTATTTTTTTTCTTTACTCTTTTGTTCTTTCTTCTTATTCTTTTGTTATTACTTTATTTATTTATATTTTTGTATATACGGTATGAATGCAATCTCTGAACTCTATTAAAAGTGTCCTTAACTGTGACAAATTGTAATATTTCTGAATAAAGTGTTTTTTTAATAATATAAAAAAAAAAAAAAAAAAAAAAAGATTTCATATCTATCTAAAAGTCCACAACAATATACTTATAAACAACACAGTCACAATTTACATGCTACTCAAGAAGTGAATGAAAAGGATCTGGATGAGAGACCTCCTTTCCAGAATTAAGGAAAAAAATAAAGACTACTGAATTTGAAAAAATAAATTTTACAAATTCACAACAGCTCATCTGATTATTGTCCAATTTATGAAAGACGTAGATATAGATTTGAAAAAGGAAAAAAAAATGTGTGACAAAAGTACATATTAAGTTAATACTAGATTTTTTTCTCTTACAGTTCGATTAACCGGTTCCGAGGTAGAGCTAGAGGCTCGGATGGATAAGCGAAGTTGAATTATGTGAAACATTACTTATCAGGGAATGCAGTGAAGAGAAACATTGTACCGTGGCCTAGCAAGCATTAAATAAGCAGTAAAATGAATTGGTAGCCACCGCAAGTTCCTAATGATAACCGAGAGAAGTGAGAAATACTAATATTTCATGTTTGTATTTGGTTTGGTTTGGTTTGGTTCGGGAGTGCGCGCTCTGTTCTCTCGCTCCTCTCACTCTCTCTCTCTAGTAATTGAAATTGTATGTAAACAGTTGGGAGCTAGGCTATCATTACCATGCAGGTGTAATGGCTCTATCAATTGCCCACGGCCCCCTCTATCTAGTATCTCGAGGTATCTAGCCTCTAGCCTTTAGGCGCCTTGTTTGCCTATCCGCTGCTCATGTTTGTTCTCAGATTCAATTATCAGGCCTAGAGAAAATATTCATTATTACAATATCATACCAGCCATGGAGACCTGTAAACAGTAATATAAAAATGTCTAACAAGTAGGGCTATTTATATTTGTTTGTGTGTGTGTGACAGCCATCCTTAAAAACGAAAATTCGTATGGAACGGCTTGTTTAGAGTAGGTTTATGCCTGAGTGTTATTTCACAATTTTCGCCGAAATCGATTAACCAAATGTGATAATTTACAAATTATATCATAATTTACAGTTTTTAGAAAACCCGAAACACATACAGACTAGGCAGAGATATTTACATATTAGTTTTAAACAAAAAAAAAAAAAAAAAAAAAAATAGGGGAAGATATACTACAACAATATGATAGATTTGATTAAAATTAAACATATTTTCTTGTTTTCAAATTGTCTAATTTTTATATGATCACTTGTGTAGAAGCTTTTTTTTTAGTTTTTTTTTTTAAGAATATAATTCATTTTCAATGATAAATTTTTAAAATATATGTAAGAAATAGTAGAAAAAATAATAAAAATAAAAAAATAAAAATAAAAAATCGACATATCGATATATTTGTTACATTTGGCAGGCATTTAACCTTTTAGGCACTTATTACTACAAAAATCAAAAACTTCAAACAGAAAAAAATTTTGACTTACACTTTTATTATGTTCCACAAACTTTTTAACTATTGTAAACTATATAACGATAATGTGACCGATTATTATACAGCAGCTCATTCTTGTACTTTACAACAATGACGAAACAAAAACGAATACGATCATTTAAAAATAGAATTTTGCGAATGATAGTTAATAGAGCTACAATAAAAAGAATTCAATCGGTAATAATTTAAGAGAAATACCAAAATAAAGATTTTCATATCTTAAAGGAGTTACATATTTTAAGACTTGGTGAAAAATATAACAAATACTGTATTAAGCCAACTTATACCATCTGGATCACCTCAATGATCTCAAAAGTTAAATTTTAGTTTATGTATAAAGGTATACTTATTTTATTTTATTATTTATTGTATATACTTTTGATTATTATTTTGCTTCTATTTATTTTACATTTTTTGTACATTAGTGTGAATGTTATCCTACCTCACTATAACCAATGTCCAAGAGACAGATTGTTGTAATATTCAATTAATAAAAAAAAAAAAAAAATTAGTTCAAGTTCAATGCTAAAAAGAGGTAGGCCTTATAGCCTAATAAGAAATTAGTAATGATTAGAATTATTATCGCAGTATAAATCTCATTCAACTTATCAAAAAGGAAGTAAAGGAGCTATAGAAATAACAAATAGATTTCTTCCAAAAGCAAATTTTCTCAAGAAAAGTAAATATTAAAAATATTTAGATAATTTTTAATCAACAAATAAATAATTTCATCTGTCGTTGACAATTATTAATAAGTTTATTTAATTATTTTAAAAATATTAGAGTTACAAGAAGAGGTTTTTTTTTTTTTGTTTCATTATTTTATTTAGATGGAAATACAATTACAAGAAACAATTTTCTATTTAACTTAATTAAATGACGCGGTGACCAGAACGAAAACAAACGACATTTTGTCTTAGGCGAAAGAGAATATGAGCCAGTTGTAGAGTTGTTATGTTAAAAGTTATTTCCCCTAGCGGCTACAGCTAGCTACTCCTTCACTTCATTCTCATGTAATTACATTGTTATACAATCTAATGAGCAAACTAACTCCGCCTCGGCCTGTTGTCAGTAATTCTAAAGTATTCATCACAATTTATTAACTTTTACAATTAACTTAATTAATAGCCCTTCTACAATTTCCAAATGAATATTACATCCCCGCTAATTGTAATGGAATCAACTTTTAAATAATCATACTACTGAGATATAGTAAATAATGTATTCTTCAATATTAGATAAACTAAAAATGTATTTATATTTGGTGTCAGTATATTTCGTTTGTAATGAGGACATGCCATCTTTTTTTTTTTTTTTTTTTTGTCTTCAATTCTTCATCCGCACCTTCATGGTAGTGACAATTAGCAGATTTGTTAATAAGTTGAAAATATCATGATAGGCATGACGAAGATGATAATTTGTATTTGATGATAATTTTAAGATCATAATAAGTAACAGCATCAGTTAATAACCCCACCTCATAGCTTACAAAGGGCATTGTTTTAGGGGATTCTAGGACGAAAAATATTTGACCCATATCCGAGAATTCTTACCAAATTTAATTCGTTGATCTCACGTCCGTAACCTCTACTTATTAGACAAAGCGAAACATCATTTTGCATATACTTCAATACATTTCTCTGCTTTGCCGATCACTTAACACTCCGAAGATCGCACCAGACCTGAGAGATACGTCGAGTGGTCTATTTGATGTATTTTTATACCGTTTAGGAGAGGAATATTCTCCCTCCACTTATCATCCTGGTTCTTAGAGTCTTACAATCCACTAGTGGGGTGACCTATGTTGCGTTCAATTTTTGTACCAAAACTTGAGGATTGACTACGTATGTGGAAAATTGATATAATTGAAACCAAAGCCTTTATGTGCTGTTGTATATTGCAAGAATACGTTAAGCCTGAAAATTTAATGTTAAAACTTCTAATTTTGTCAACATACCTTTCGTTTTGATTTTTAATATAATTTGTTTAAATTCCGTACCTCTGTTTTACTCAATAAATATATTTAAAACTGATCTTATATATTTTTCTTTTACTATTATAGAAAATTTTTAGGTATTTTTGGTCAATAAATTGATTTAGTCAAGTGGATATCACAGACCCGTAGCCAGATTTGATGTGACAGTATAAGACTAGAGACCTTTGGCATGTTAAATGCAATAGAAGATAACAGCTAGTTGAAAAAGACCAACTTAGACGCTTACCACCAAGCAATCTCGTTTTCATTTCTTTTTCTTGTCATCTTATAAAATATTTTCCAGCCTAAGTTTTTGGTACAATATCTCGAACAGACCCCCAACCTCATCCGACTTGTGACCAAATAGTTGATCTACCCCGCGAGGAAGATACACCCTGGAAGGGAGAGAGGCGAAGACCAAGATGCCGGCGATTATCGGTTTAATAATGGGAGAGGAGGCTAGAAGAGGGAAGATAGAAGGGATCCAGGGGGCTGGGGATAAAGCACGTCCGCAAACAGCGAGCGACATCTTCCCTCTCATCGCAAACACCTCCACATCGATCAGCCCCGCCTCAGCAATCTCCTTTTTAACCGTTCCGCTACAGATCCGTCCATTTTATTCTCAACCGCGTGTCTCCTTTTAGCGGCTCTATCGCCATATTACATTCTCCCGGAACGTATTCTCTAGTAGGTCTTCTCTTTCACGGGGGGATGGCGACGAATTCGAGGGAACCCTTAGGTTTGGCAGTCCCGTTTGGAGAAACCGTAGCAATGCACTTCAAGCGGAAAGGATGGATACACTGCCTTTGGTTTTTTTATCAACTCTAAATTTGCATACAATTCTTTAAAGGAAATATTTTTTTATTACTGAGAATCTAAACCCACAAATCAAATAATTTATAAGTTGAGAGATATAATCTAGAGAGATCTTTACCAGATATAATAATATAACTAAAAAATTATAATTATAATAAATTACGCTGATTGTACATAACTTATTAGAAATACACAATATTAATAGGTATTAACCGATGATATGACCAACTATACCCACTACTAAACAGAAAATCTAAACTCTCCATTGAAAACAGGTTACTGATTTACAAGACAATACTGAAACCTAATTGGACTTACATCAAGTGCATCCAATCCTTCCAGTCTAAAGTGTTTCGAACTACAGTCGCTGCTCCTTTCTATGTAACTAACAAAACCATACACCATGACCTCAACATCCCATTTGTCCTCGACCTTATCCCTGAAAAATTATCCAAATTTCCCCAGATCATCCAAATCCTATTGCACAATCCCTATCAAGCATCGCCCATCCCTATAATCCTCCAAGAAAGTTCAAACGGCAGTGGCTTCACGACCTTTTGTAGATTGTATATATTGGAGTTCTGGCAATAGCCGGATTCTCCACTCAAGACATGAGTGTATGTGGCTAAAGTGCTCTCGGTCAATCTCCGATGGCTTTAGTACCAGTGGTGTGGGTTCTCCTGGAGTTCCCTCGCCTGATTGTGTATATGTATGTATGTGTTTTTGCTTAGTTTTAATTATCTTATTTTTAGGTCATTCAATTTTATTTATTGTATATACATTTGATTATTATTTATTTTTTCCTGGGAAGTTGTCAATTTATTAAGTTACTTGGCAATAATAACTTCCAATTATTAACAATACGAGTATATTTTTAAAATTACATGTTACAGTCTAGTTGACGTTTCGGGATCTTTTATTCCCATCTTCAGAACTGCAATTCCAATACTCTTGTGGATGCAAGGCTAAAATGATTATTATTTATTGTTATTTTAATTCTATTTATTTTATATTTTTTGTGCATATAGTGTGAATGTTACCCTACCTCACTATAACTAATGTCCATGTGACAGATTGTTGTAATAATCAATAAAAAAATATACATCTTTGTTTCATTGGTTCTTCTCTTTCATACATATTTCTGTCTCTTTTATTAATCCGCGGTATGAATCCATTTTTATCAAATTAATATTCCTCTGGAACTTCGTCAGTGGCTTCATTTTATCATAACCTTCAAGCTTTTTTTATCTTCGAGAATCCGAAGGAATTTTCTGAATGATTTTTTTTTTTTTTTTTTGTAAACTTTAAAGAAATTAGTGAATTATTTGATAATTTTTTTCCGTAGTGAAATCTAAACATTATCTTCTTAAAATTAGTGTAAAAAAAGTTGACCTGTCTATGGCAGGCAATGTAAATCTTTTAATTTCGTTGTAGTAAACTTTAAAATAGAAAATAACAGTTTAATAAATAATAGACGTACAATTAATAATAATTTATAGATTGAATATAGATATATACTTTCAAATCTCTCTAGGAATAAATATATTACTCAGAGACTGGAGTTTTACAGAACTTTAAATAATGATGGGTATAATCAAAAATTGTGTACTGTTTGAGTTATTCGCAAATATAATTTTGAACCCATCTTAACTTTTTTGTATACACTTTTCGGGGGTTATGTATGAACATAAGCGTATGAAAGATGTTACATACATAAATTAAAAGGGCTTCAAGGAGAAGACTTTAGCCATGTTTAATTAAAATCTTTACAGCCGTTTAGGCGCTACAGTCTGTAGCGACACAGGTTTTTGGGCCGCCTTTCCGAAATGGAAGACTGGAGGGTGATTAAATGTATATAAAAATTATCCTGAATGCGATAGAAACATTATGACAATATTTCAAAGCAATCGGTGAAGAAGTTTCGGAGATTTGCGGTTTTGAACAAACGAACATTATTGTTATGTTTTTATTGTCTACCGTTGTAGACAATAAAATAGGGATTTTGTCATTTTAATGGTGTCAATGATTTGTTAGCTGTAAACTTTAAGCTAAAGATCCGTTAAAAGTGCACTTAAACAACTTTATAATAGCTCAACATTGCCAGAAAATAATTTCTATTCAAAATAGAAACGTAAGTGAAAGTTGTGTGTTGCGCTCACCAGATTTATTTCCTTCTTTTTATGAAAATATTCTGTTCATAAATATAAAGTTAATAAATATATTAAAGCTCATTGCTAATCTGGTCGTATTAGTTTATAATAGTCTGTTGCTCTCCATTCTCCACTAGCTTCCAATATCAGTGACCCGGCTGGGAGAGTCTCTTCAAGTCTGTTCGAGTCGTTATTTCTAATTCGTGCATATTTATTGGTTGTATTTTTATACAATTGTACATTTCATTAAATAAAAAAAAGAGAAGACTTTAAAATATTTCTTTAGAAAAGAATAATCCTACAGATCAGGAAATCATCCCTCACATCTTGGACTCTATCTGCTACCTCTAATTTATCTCTACATCGGCAGGAGCGGACAAGAGGAGAGACAGAGGAGAGCTGATAAATAAAAACTGGCCTGAAGGGAGGAACTACAAAATTTAAAAAACAGGGCAAGAGCATGGACCACAAATCAGCGCTGGAGCCCGCGGGAGGCCATGAATAAACTAGGGACCACCTGGCGAGCAACAGGCTGATAGGACACCTGTAGTCCCCCCTCCCCCGGCCAGGCACATCTCTTCAATAATCAAATCCCCCCCCCTCCCGCTTAGGCCATTCTGTCTAGCTAATACCGATTCTTAGCGATCCATTAGCTAATACATTAATACAAAGTGTAGCAAACGGATGAGGACTGCAAGAATAATGTAATAGGAGAACAAAGAATGGGATGTATAAAGGAAAATACTTCCTACAATGATTGGTTTGTATTAAAATTTTCCACTGAAATTTTTTTTTTTTTTTTGTCTATAAAATATATATTTGCGCCTGTCAACAATAAGTTGACAATCAGCAAATGTGATGGCGATAATGATATAATGACATGACAGGCATGGGGAAGGAAAGTACTCAGCAGTACCTCTTCCCTAACTTGTTCCAATTACTTAGGTTGTCTAAGGAAGGAGATCCCTCATCCAACGCCTTTTTAGTCTCCTGCTCATGTTCTGAGGTATGTCAGGTGTTGGAAAGTGGAGGACTGAAATTAAAATAGTTTTTAACGATTCTCAAACAATTGTGACTCAACAGCTACTAATGACTCAAATCAAAAAATATTGATGTAAAAATTGATATGAATGGTGCAAACATTTTATATATATAAATGAAATATATCGATACAGAGAACCAATAGGGAAAAACACGGATGAATTTTGTATAAACAGGGTATATAAATTACTGACTCAAGATAAAATTTTAAAAAAAAATGGTAGAAAATATTATCAAATAATGTTTAAATTAAACTAAACTAAACTAAACTATAAAAAATACATACTGCTCATTTTATTACTCTTCCTTTCCAAGTATTTTTTTTCCAATCGGATGTTAAGGACCAACATTTGTTGAAGCAAGTTTTCCGTAAATCATTAAATATAAAAAAAACGCTGCATATTATTTCACAATGGTTTATTATTTCCAAACAATTATAGATCTAAAATAAATTACTGACATTATTTTCTTCACAAAGAAAAAGAAGTAATATGCTAAAAAAAAATAGCATTACTTCAGTAACACATTCAAAAATCAAAAACTAAAACAAAGGATATAACTTTTGCAGTAGAACATTTGAAAAACATCTGGATACCATATCATTGCTCCTTATTGCCTGATTTTAACGATTTTTTTTTTAAAGGAAATTTCGTAAACTATTAACCTATTACCAATATCCACAAAAAAGTTTATCCTTTTTAAGTTATTCGGAATCTAATTTTACCATTCCTCGTAACTTTTTTCCCAGCTTCTTTTCGTTGAAGTATATTATATTGATAAATTTAAAAGGCATCGGGAAGAAGACTTTTGACAAGTTTCATTGAAATCGGTACATTCGTATATGCGCTAAAGTATATAGCAATGCAGGTTTTTCGGCCTCCATTTTCAAAGGAAAAGGCGAATAGTAATGCCCATGAAGAAGGATCATCCTCGGGTGACCTCTGACTTTAATTCAAAAGTTGAAAACAAAATCGGTTCAGTAGATTCGGAGAAATTACGCGGACAGCGGATGGAGGACTGACAAAAAAAATGTACTCTTTTCTTCGAATTCTACGTATCCTGAAATGCAAAACCTCAAATTTTGAGAGGTGGTTAAGTTTTGAATTGAAAATAATCAACTAAAATTTCAGCCATTTTTATGGATTAAATTAACTTTAATTTTTACTGGTTTAAGAGGAAATCTTATATTTAATTTTTATAATGATTTTTATTATAGAAAAAGCAAATTTTGCTTAAAAAATAATGCCTAAAAAAATTCTTACGATTTAATAATCGTTAGGAGTGGAGCGGAGCTATGAGTTAGGCACTGAGATGAGAAGATCTAGGTCGCAGGTTCCCATCCGGGTGCTGACGTATAATTTTTCTACAGTCGTTGATCGACAGTGGAGTCAGCAGACTCTCCTAGGGCACACCCATCCTCTATAAAGCGGGTACGGACAACTAAATAATTAATTATGAAGAAAACCAATCACTCCCTGTCCTACAGTTTCCTTTAACAATACTCCACTTACCCCTGTTGAGCAAATCCGATACCTAGGACTCCACCTGGATAAACGTTTAACTTGGAATCCTCATACCAGACTGAAACGACAAGAAACTGATCGACGTTTCCGATCACATGACTATAATATGATCTATTTGGACTTACGGAGTTGAGCTATGGGGTTCCACTAAACCATGGAATTCCTTTCGAAATCCTTACAATCCAAAATCTTTCGTAAAATCCTCAATGCTCCCTACTTTGCTACAAATAAAACCATCTACAATGACCTTAATGTTTCTTATGTTTCAGATCTGGCCCAATCCAGATACCTATTCTACCATAATAAACTTCAGAATCATCCCAACCCCCTCGTTTCTATTCTTGCTTCCTCTTCAATTCCTGATAACCCTCCGAGGCGTCTGAAAAGAAGATGGCTCCGTGATCTCCTAATGTAGACATATCATTAGAGTGCAACCATTGGGTAGTTTCTCAACAAGTGTTTTCACGTCATTATATCAATATGTTCAAACTTAATAAATGTATTTCTTTAATACATTTGTAAATATCATAAAGTAATAATACAAAAAAAAAAATTAAATTATGAAGAAAGTCTGGTGGTTGAGCGTGATCCCCATCACTTCCATGCACAACATTCGGTCTTAAAACAGTACTTCCTAACAAAGTACTATACCTAAGACTACATAGATTGTTGGAGTAGAATTCTTTTAAGTTTACTTATATTTTAAGCAGACAAGTTTACTCATGCATAAAATTCCGATTTTCTGAAATTTCGCACCATTTATATAAGGAGATTTAGGTTATTTTTTTATGTTTTTCAAGCCAGATTTTTTTTTGCGAAATCACACTCTTTGACAGTTGAGAATTAAGATAGGAGATAATTTGATAAATAAAGCAAGGAGAAAGACGGAGAGGGTTAAGCAAAGGCGGAAGGAACCGACTACAGAAGGAACGGGAGGAGCATTTATCAGTTAGAGGAGTGGAATGGCCATTATATAAATATCTGGGGTGCAAATGACATCCCCTCGCCAAGGAAATAATGTTATATCCCTCTTCCATCTTTCTATTTATTCAGCTGTTTCCCTCCTCTTCCTCCTCGCCTATTATCAATTCAGCAAATTTACTTACTCACTGACATTAAGGATACTGGCTATTAAGTAACGAAATTAATCTTGTCCCACTGACGGTAAGGCGGTATAACGAATGAACTCCTTATGTAGACCATTTAGGGAATGCCTGCGATAAATTGGTACATAGTTTAGGTAGAGGAAGTCTACTCAGCTTCAGTGTGCTATGCCTTAAATCGTGTCGAATTTATTCAGAGTGGCATCACAAATGTCATATTACATTACACGAAAGTGTCACAAATTAATATCCTAAAATATTTATATAACACAAAAGTCTATATTCCTTTTATTTATCTGATATGCAACTGTTGAAAACGTCATAACAATACGATATAATATTAATAATAATCTTTAATAATTCTGGTACACGCCTCTGAAATTGAGAGTTTCTGAGACTCAGATGTGCATTGGAAAAAAACGAAAGAACAAACAAATGTAATTAATTCTTGAAGGAAGTTAGTCGATTCTTCTACATATCATGGGTAATAATTTTTCAGGGCGCAGTCTTTATGAAATTTTTTTTATTTTTGCCAACGTTTCAACCCAAATATGTGGGTCATCTTCAGGGCTGAAAATGTTTTTAAAAATTACAAACAGAGATATAATTGTATACGACCGCTAATTATAAATAATAAACTATGGTGATTGATGGTACATGAATCCTAACTAATATTGAAATACATATATTAAAATTAAATATGTCAATAGTTATACAAACGAAAACTAAAAAAAAAAAAAATTAATGTATATAATACATTTTTACGAATTTGCAATATTTTCTCTTAATAACCATGGTTTAAGCACTGAGGGTGTTCAAGTACTGACACATGTTTGGTAGGTAAGTAAAAAGGTCAGGCAGGGGTTGAGGATTTCACAGTTGTCCTTTTTCAGATAGCAAAACTTTGTCAGCCCTGAAGATGACCCACATGTTTGCGTTGAAGCATTGGCAAAAATGGAAAAAAATAAAAAAGACTGCGTCGTGAATATTTATCACCCATGAAAATTTAATTAATAATAACCAAACCATCGAATTTCTATCGTTTCCAATCCTTACAATCCAAAATCCTTCGTAAAATCCTTAATGATCTATACTTTGCCACAAATAAAACCATTCATAAAGACCTTAATGTACCATATGTCGCTGATTTAGCCAGATATCTATCCTTTCATGATAAACTCCAGCCCCATCCAAATCCACTTGTTTCCAATCTTGCATCTTCCTCGATTCCTGATAATCAATCCTCTAAGAGTCTGAAAAGCAGATGGTCTTGTGATCTTCTTACTTAGCATTATTTAGGGAGTGCTGCCACTGGGTAGTATCTCTTCAAGCCTGTTCATGTCATTATTTATAATTTGTGCATAATAAACAAAATAAAACTAATACTAAGTTTTATATTAATATTATTCCAAAACAACTGCTTTTATTATTATAAGTTAGCTGTGGTACCCCCGAAACTGTAGAAAATATGATCACCAACTGCACTGGGCTTGAGGCACTGAGGGCCAAGCTAATAAGGAGCACAAATATCTACACTATCAACGAAGGAGATTTGCCTCTTATCGTCGCTGCAGATAACTACCCATACTACGAGGCATTCGTGCATGGTTAGAAAGAACAAATAGGCGTAGGCCATTTCAATATGGGAGTTAGACGGAGTCTTCTACAGTATCAATCTGGGGTGAATCCAAGATAGAAGTATAGCAAGAAAAGAGGAATATAATAAGAAATGCCAAACTTATTGTTGTATAAAAAAAGCAAAAACGGAATCCCGTATTGTCTAAAAGACAAGGAAGGGAGAGCGAAATAAAAAAAGGTAGCTTCTAAAATAATAAATTAAAATAAATAAAAATACTTTTAAGCTAATTAATAGTTTACATATTTACAGGAACACCTGCATACATGTTTTTGGGACTTGGAAAGATATAAAATGATTTAATAAACAGGATGTAAAGTTGCAGGGGGTACCGAAACGACAGATCCTGTCGAAAGTCGCCTTATATAAATGTGAAGATCGGGTATTGAGAGAGTAAACAGAAATTTGAATTACAGGACTTTGGAAATGTACGAAGGACGGCGTGAATGGACGACTTGGAAGAGGAGGAAATTAATTCCGTTTTTATATTCTGAAAAATTAAATAAATAATTATTTCGTATAAACAATATCATTTTTGAACTAACGTACTTATCTACAAGAAGATTCAGAAACATTTACCTGTCATGTAACAAGGACTTTTCAGAAGTTGGAATTCACTTACCTGAAACAAAATGAGAAAAATATTAATTTATATATTAGAAATAATCTACCTAAAATAAAATTTATATAAATAGGTAACGGGTCGTTATATGTTGTATGAAAGTTGAGGTCAGTATGTTAAGTTTTGTCAGTCACGTACCAAAGTGCTTTTATTATGAGTCGAAATAATTTTGTTTGCAAGGTTTGAAGTTTTTGTATGTAGGTCTTTTTAGCGATTATATTATGTTATTATGTTAGCGATTATATTATTAAGATTAATCCATTATTATCCATTATTAAGATTAATCAATTTTTAAGATCATCCATATGGGTTTAAGTAAGCATGTATATGTATTAAATTTCTGTCTCAGTTACAGTTTTGAAGATTTAGGAAAAAGAGGGTAAAGAACTATGTATCGTTTGTTAAGTGTCATATGTTTCATTTTTACATACGGGCCCTATGTCATCCTTCTGTCGAAGGTAAGCCGAAATACCGTGTCCGTTTGAGGAATTTAATTGTCATAAATATAAAATGGAGGGCAGGTGCTTTTTCGAATAATAAATATTATACGTTCGGATTGGTCATAATTGAAATACTGTGTGATGAATTGTATTTCCATATTCCTATCATTTACCTCAAAGTAACAGTTTAAAAATGAAAAAAAAAAAATGATAAACCTGGTTGCACTAACACCGCTTCATCCTACTATAAAATCAATCAAGAAGTAGAATTTTATATAGTTTCAACTAACCTTGTAACTTAAGTAAGTGGTATTTTAAAGATTTTATACTAATTTTAACGGATATAACAACAGATTAATAAGAGACATGACCACAATTGACGTAACCCAGAACACGAGGAGAAGACTAAACTCCGAGGAAAACGATGTATATATTTCTATTTTTTATTTCCTTACAGTTACTATCAGTGATATCTATGAAATCATCTATCAGGAACTTATGGAACAAAGATAGTGCCGCTAAACTTATTATTCCATATTCTTCAGTACCTAAGACAATATTATTAATGATTTCTTTCACCTTAAAAGAATTATTAATATAAAAAATATTTTTATTGTTTAACTTATTTAACGGGGAATAACCTGGACAGTGCTTCACAAGGTTTTTTTTTATGCTAATACTAATTAATAGGACTTAAGTTTTTTTTGAGTAGTTTAATAAACCGTGCTATAACATATTCTTTCAGTATTTTTTAGATATTTATATAAAGGCAGAATAAATGGCTATATGCTCTGGAAATGACGGTGATCTTCATGTTGACTCTGAGACATGTACAAAGGTGAACGTTTTTAAATATCTGGGATCTTACTTCTACTCCCCTCGAGACTGGGGTCCGGAGAAAAGCAGAATAAGCTCGAAAAGCCACACGTATGATGCACCCGGTTTTGTGGAACGAGACGATTCTAAAAGAGAATAAACGAAGAACCTTCCATCGTTGAACCCATCTTAACGTACGCAGCTGAAATATGGACCATATCATTCAAAGCTCCAAGCAGGGGAGATTGGCTTTTGGCTAAGATGCTAACGTATAACAAGAATGGACAGACTTCGGAATGATGTTATTCATGAGATGTTGGAGGTTCATATGTCGGTCAACAACAGAATTGGACAGCGAAGGCTAACGTGATGCGGCCATGTAAGGCGAATGTCAACAGAGCGATGTCCGAATCGAGTTTTAGACTGGCAACCGCTGGACAGGGACGACCCAGAGGTAGATGGATTAGTAGAGTAGAGGAAGAAATGGCGGGATGAGGTCTTCAGGATAGAGATTGGCTGGACCGCGATCTCTGGAGCTCAGCTCTGATGTAAAAGGCAACTCAAGTTGGAACGCCTATAAAAGTAAAAGCAATATATGGGTAGATAAAGTAAAATGTACTGCCCTAGGTGGAAAATATCAATATGGAGAGGAATTTTTAATATAGCTGAGTTAAATAATGTATTTTATTATTTATTTATAGAAAAAGCTAATTAAATTTTCCTAAAAAGAGAATTTTTAAAATAATTCCAACTTTCTGATTCCAACAGATCAGGTGAGGTTTTGTTTTTGGTATTGCCAGTTGATGATGTGGTGAGGGAGGAGGGGAGACTAAATATTTTGAGGATTGGAAGCTGCCCCAGGGGTCCAATAAGGAGTCGCTACGTGGCTTAATATTTCACATTAGGGGAGGGGGGCACCTGTTACTCCACAAGGAAGATCATAAACCAATAAAGGCATCCTCTGCCACATGATAAACCCTCAATGTTTGCCTCACGTATTTCCTTCGTCCAATCCTCATTTTATTTCCCTTCCTTTCCAAGTATTTTTTCAATCGGATGTTAAGGACCAACATTTGTTAAAGCAAGTTTTCCGTAAATCATTATATATATAAAAAAAAAAACGCTGAAAATTATTTCACAATGGTTTATTATTTCCAACAATTATACACCCAAAGTAACATTACCTTTCTAGTGACAAAGAAACATAAATAAATAGTGGTTCCAATTATTGGACAAAACATTTTTTTTTAATCGTTAGTAATATGCTAAAAAAAATAGCATTACTTTAGTAACACATTTAAAATTCTAAAACCGAAACAAAGGATATTATAACCTTTGCAGAATAACATATAAACAATATCTATATATTATCTTTTCTCATAATTGTCCGATTTTAATTTTTTGTTTTTTAAAGTGAATACTTTAGATTTATTCGGAATTTAATCATCGCTCGTAACTTCTTTTCCAGCTTATTTTCGTTTAGGCACTACAGTCTATAGCAAAGCAGGTTTTTCTATCGCCATCTTAATAGGAAAAGGCGGATAGAAATTTCGATTAATGAGGATCATCCTCGGGTGACCTCTAATTTTAAATCCCAGTTTTAAAAAAACTGGTCCAGTAGTTTCGGAGAAAATGCGCGGACGTCGGACAAAAAATTTTTTAATCGTTTCTCGAATTCTACTTATCCTGAAACGTAAAACCTCAAATTTTGAAAGGGGGTCAAGTTTTTGAATTTTTCGTTCGATCACAATGGTTCATTATTGAGAAAAATAAACCAAAATTGAAATTATTATTTAATTACGCTTTAACAAATTGGAAAATATACTCCTAATTTAACCTAATTTACCTACAAGAAAATCCTATATATAAGCGCTCGAATATTTTATTTTTTATCCGAAATTACATTAATTCACTCGTTCTCAATCAAATATTTACTCGACGAAGATTAAAAGAAAATGGCCCAGAGATCTGCTGCTTCATCAATAACTCAAGAAATCACGCAAGATATAAAAGATGCTTTACCACCAAACAAAATCACAAAAACTAATCAATTACATCAGATTTTCTGGATCCACTACTCCACAGTTGCAGTTGACACAAAATAAATAGTTAGTTTTTCATTTACACGTATTTCCAAAAAACTAAAAGTTTAGTTGTGTTTATATTTTAGTGAACAAAGAAAATGCTGACTTTGATTAAATATATTGCCTTCTTTATAAATACCCCAACCTTTCCTTGAAGATTTCTTCTTCAGGTCTCTAGTTCATTAAACAAAAAGTGAAAACAATTTTCAGTTATTGAAACTTTCATTGTTACAAAACACACTGAATAACTTTTTTCAAAAAAAAAAAAAAAAAAAAAAAGAACGAAAAAGAAAAAGGTAACTTAGGGTGAAAGTGTCTTTTCAATTCTAAAGTTCCCAATAAGAGCCTTTAAAGTCTAAAGAGTAAACTGAAAAAGTCAGAGAAATATAAGAAGGGAAGAGGAAAGATTTTTAATCCTGAAGAAGGGGGGGGGGCTAGCGGTTGAAGAAAATATCTTCTTGAATTAACTCTAATAAGATAATAGGCTTATAAATGAAAAGAGCTAATTAATTCTATTCTCGCCGAGGGGCACTCATCACAGATATCGGAAATTTTATCGGCCCTTCTTCCGATCAACAGTGGCTCTCTTTAAAGGTATTTTTTTCTGAAAAAAATTATATAAAATATTTCAGATATACCTTTTAGATTCCATTCTTAATTTATTTAATATGTTAGAAGTACTTAATTGATCGATATAATATTTTACTAAAATACCCCATAAGAACATAAGGGAACTGATATCACTTGTAGGTGTCTTCATTTTTCAGAATCCTTCAACCAGGAGAAGATAGTCAACGAACTCTCGTACCCTTCTTGTTCAGTCAAATAGCCATCATTCCTATCTTTTAAATAAAAATGTCTATTGAGTTATTAAATTTTATTTATAACCATAATACAGGTAAATGGAAAAATGACTAGTATTACTCTAAAAATATTTTTTTTTTTTTTACGTAAGCCGAAACTAGAACTGCTTCTCTATAAAGAAGAAGTTGGAAACAAGTGCGTGATTGTAATGTTGAAGTAATGTTACCTCCTTTCTTCCCAAAATGTTCCGGTCTAACAAGTAGAGGATACATTCTGCCTGTCACCGATTTCGACCAAATTTATTTTGGTAATACTACATCAAATTATGTTTGACACATATCCCGACGTTCGTTCTAATGGGCCTAAGGAGAAGAGAAAACGAATATTTTATATAATTTTCAACAAAATGTATGCTTTTTATTTTTGCTTTTGCTTTGTCGAATTTAATCGATTTGATTTTTTGTACGGAGTAAGAAAAACATATTGACTATTGTATTAAATGAGTAATATGTATCATAAAATACAAAAACCAAAGGCGCTTCCGGTAAAGTAGGCCATATAAATTTTGTAATACAAACCCAAGTTAGGTTTATTTTTAGTGTCCTTTGAAACTCTTAAATACGAATTTTTATGTAAATCACTATTGATATATATATATATATATATATATATATATATATATATATATATATATATGTATGTGTGTGTGTATATGTATGTATGTACATATATGTATATATATATATATATATGTGTGTGTGTATATATACACATATATACATATATATATATATATATATATATATATATATATATGTGTGTGTGTGTGTATATGTATGTATGTACATATATGTATATATATATATATGTATGTGTATATATACACATATATACATATATATATATATATATATATATATATATATATATATATATATATATATATATATAAATACTCTATTTGTTTAGAGGATTTTTTTTTTTTTTTTTTTTTTTTTTTTTTTTTTTTTTTTTTTTTTTTTTTTTTTTTTTTTTTACCAACCCCTGAGGAGCTCCCCTGCTAAGGCTGGTCTTATTGAAGAAAGTTCTGAGCCTTGGCAGGCAGAGAAAAATCTGTGAGAAAGAAAGGATTGAAGTATATAGTAGGTAGGAGGGAGTATGATTCTATATATATAATTTTTTATTTTCTCTTTGTTATTTTTTCCAGTATAATTATAAGTATAGTTGATAAGATTTTATTTTATTTTTTAGTTGTTTACATACTATTATTTAACTTTTTGTATATATTGTTTGAATCTTTATTAAGTTAGTTTTTGGCCAGATGTGTATTTTTTCTTTTGTAACTGTTCATTATTGTTATTATACGGGGACATCGTCCCTGAATAAAGATTTTTTTCTATTCTATACGTATATATATATATATATATATATATATATATATATATATATATATATATATATATATGATTTAGTGAGTGTATTTTATGGCAGAATTTGAACTATTTAGTCTTTAGGCGAAATAAGAGCCAACAAAGCGTAAGTATCCCCGATGTAGACAGAAGACAGTTAGTTACCTTTGGCACCATAACACAACCTACAGCAATTTAATTAGTTGTCACCTTTCTGATCGGCTTCCATTTTTCGCGTCGCTGCGTCCAATAATAACCGCTGTCTGATCGCTTCTTCGTCTCAATGACCTCTACGAAGGCTCTTGGACAAGCTACATTCCTCCGGCCTAGAAGATACCAGAAGGCGAAAAAGAGGTCGCAGGACAGAAAGTTGTGCGGCGGGTTTAATATATCGAATTTTTAGTAATGAGAATTTTTTTATATAAAACTAATGAATTAATAACAGCATTTAAAATAAAATTTTGAAATGCAATGAAGAAGACACACGTGAAGACACAGTTGGGTTGGAATGGTATTGACATGTATGCAGGATGAACCCTGAGTGTGACCCACGCATGTTGATAAAGGCGAGGCCAGCATGCACAAGACCTATAGAGGGACCTTGGCCTAGCCATAATAGCTAAGGGTTTATAAAGAAGGGAGTTTTAAAAATTGTATAAAAAAATTAACTTCTTGCTTACAAAAGCAGTACCTGAACTCTAAAATCATATTTAATCTTGATTTAAACAGATGGATAAAAAAACTTTGATTTTTTAAACATAGTCAAAAAATGAAAAATTCATTACATTACTTGATAAAATAAAACTTATTTTCACTCAACTTTTTTTTTCATATTTGTTAAAAAATAAATACACAATTGATTTAATTGTTTTTAGTAATCTGGAAATAGATCTTGAATTACCTAAAAATCGATTAGGGTTCACCTTAGAAATAAACGACTCTACTGATCAATACTTTTATTTAAAATAAAATTTATGGCAGCATTACAAACATATTTTTTATAATTTATAAATTCTTTATAGAAAAAATATTATCATCTGTTCAGAGAACCTAATAATAATGGTGATGTAGTAGCTCATTTATAATAAATAAAAAAAAATTATATAGAAAAATAATAATAATATGTATGTATATATATATATATATATATACATATAAAAAAAGAAACTGAACAAATCAAAATAACAACATAAATAGACACATACTTTTAAAGGATATTTATAAATATATTTTTTAAAAAATCAGCATTTTTTAGACAAAGAATAATAGTAATAAGCTGACTTAAACATTATTCTCTGATCGATAAGATCTGTATATAGAACAAAAAAATAACATGATTGAATATTAATTATTATTTATTTACATAAAATTGGACATAAAATATTTAATTTGCGATCAGCAAATTGATTTGCAATGAGCAAATTTTTAAGCAGCTTCGCAGCGTTCCATTACAATCCAGGAAATAGTTCAGTTCAGCAGGTCTCTTGGCCACCGCCTACGTAACCATCGAGGTGGGCTGTACGGGTTTCTGGTGCTTTTAAGGTTTTCTGTCAGGGGATTTGTGTTGTAAGTTAGTCTTTGGCGAAAGTTGTTGTAGTTTATTTTTGCAATGTCTGAAATATAATTTGACAAATTATATGTTATTGTTACAAGAGAATAATACGAAACCATATAGCCAGCAAGCTTTGAAGCGTTGGTAATCCTGCCAAGTTTTTAGTTTTATAATAAGATTATATTATCTCATGTATGCTTTTATTTATGACTTCAGAGTTGACTTTTTTTTTATCCAGATTAATTTAAAATATGTTTTCAATCGGTTAAATCAAAGTAGAATAAAATAAAAATAAAATATATAAGCTATTTCTCCAAAAGGAACCATCAAAGCGATTCAATTCTCAGCAAAATTAATTCAAAAATTCTGAGCCTCGGAACTTGGAAGACACAAAAGATATAGAAACGACCGTGAACAGTGAAATGTTTCGAAACGATAAGTCCGAAAGTGAGGGGGAACTGAGTTGTATTATTTCAACAAAATGGCTGAGAATTTCAATGGCCATCCAAGGCCCCAACCCCTTCCTCCCCACATATTAAATTCCAATTAATTCTCGTTGGGTGCTCAACTCTTGACAATTATACATTCAATTTCTCATTCATATTTAAATTCTGTTTTCAATTAATAAATGCATTCTTCGTCATTACGGGTATTGCATGCCGTTTTAATATTTCATATTTATTATTATTATATTTTTTTTAACAGATTAAAAGCTACTGATTAAATTGAAACCATCTGCTCAAAACTACGAGTATATGTAAACAGACAGAGAGCTCAGAAAAAAGTATTAAACTAATTAATTTTGCTTCATGTACTATGAAAATCATTACAAAAATAGCCAAAGACAAAAAAATTCAGTAACTTCTTGTATTCTGTTCCTCAATGGATTTTCTTTTTTACATAGTTCAGCACCTTTTGACAAGCATTAGGATTGTCAACAAAAAAAGAATGTAAACAGTGTATATAAAAAAAAACAACGTAAAATGATAGTTCGTTCAAAACCGCTAATCATCTCTGAATATTCTAAACCAACTGTTTTGAAATTTAGAAAAAAAGTTGCAACCGAATTCGGAATTGTTTTATATACATTTCATTGCCGTTCGGGCTTTTGTTTTGAAATGTTGAACGAAAAACTTGTTTCGCTATGGACTGTGGTACCAAATATGTTGTAACGATTTAAATGAAACTTGGCTAAATTCTTCTCATTAAAACCCTTTTTAATTTATACATACTTATCCGAAAAATTGCTTAAAAAAGTGAAGATGGATTCAGTACTTATATGTTTCTTGGTTTTAATTATTTGCTGTTGTTATAAGAGTACTTTTTTTGATCGGGCATTCAAAATAAACAATTGCGTTTTAATAAATTTAATTGTGTGCCATTTTTTTGCTATTATTTTAAATACTTTCAACATATATTTAGATGTTTGTATTAATATAATTATACATATGCACCTTAACGCCTCATAAAACCACTTTCTAAATCACTATGCTTTATAATTCGATCATTAAAGAATTTCGGAATTTTCATATAATGTATATACGTAGTTAGAGAGAAATCAAGTCTATTTAAATATATATGATATAAACATAAAAGAGGATTCTAAGAGAAATTGGAGTTTATTTTGTAGTTAAAGCTTAGGAAAAATTATTATTCAATAAAATGAAAAAAATACTAATGCATGCGCAGTATGCAACGTGTGGCAGCAGATATTCAAACTATTAAGCTTAAGGCATAAAATTAAAATTAAAAAAAAGTAGTACAAATCTTTGTATACGTAAAAACAAAATGCTTCATTAAGTACATGATGTTCTGACTTAAAAGAGCGGGAATTCATTATCTGATATATAATGATTTCTTTCACTAGATTAATTGATCAGATATCTAAGTGAAGTAAGTCTAATTCACATTTTATTTAGTTAGGAGGTTATAAAACTAAGTTAGTGTTTTGTTAAACTATGATAGTTTGAAAAAAGTCATTATGCGCATCGTAGCTTCATTTTTACATTTTTTTATTGTTTGATATATATATTTTAAATATTTTAATACATTTTTGAAAATAGAATACATATTGAGAATGGCAAATAACAAAAAATAAATAATCAAATGACTATTTTAGTCTTTTTTTAAATTAATCAAAAACTTCAAATTAGGTTATTTACAATTCATTATATATGTTGATTAATATCTTTTTGCAATAAACCGACAGTATATTCTATTCTTAAATATGAACGCAGTAATTTAAGGTAATAAATGCAAGTAAGTGTCAAGAAATAATATGAAAACTATATCGTTAAAATGATTATTGTTCTTGTAATTATCGTAATTAGAAAACAAATGAAGAAGTTTGCCCACCTACCATTAAACTAGATTTTCTAAATATTTTATTTCTAAAAACTATCATCATTTTTATTTTAAAAATTATCCAAAAATTAAAATTGCCACATATTAATTTACAAAAAAAAAAATTTTAACAGTTTGGTGATGTCTGAAACTAGCATCAAATATTGACACTGAGCATGTTTTAATAAAAAAATTTAATCGTGTTCAAAATGTAAAATTTAACAACCTATTATCTTAAGCGGAAACTATGTAATCCACAAGTGAAGCTATAGAGTAGAGCACAGGCTCCATAAGACCTGGATTGAGGAGAGGGTTTGGGAGATTGGGGTGAACTCCCCCAACTTCATCCCTCAACTTACCTAGACTTCCCTTCTTCCCCTCCTCACACCTACCTTATTACTGGCCGGATATTTCTTCGCATTAGTTTTCAAGGGAGTCCCAACCCCTGACTTGTAGAATAGCAACTGGTCAAGTAACACTAGGGCAGTAATAGAATCACTGGCTGTTGGAATAAGTATGGCTAATAGACTCATAGATTTCATTGTTGTCCATTTATAATTTAATTATTTATAATTACGAATAATTTTTTTGGAGCTTACTATGAAGTTTACACACATCCGATTTGGAATTTGTGTTCGTTAAGTTTAAAAAATGAGTGATAGCATTAAGTAAAATTTGTCTTAAATTAAACCTCACAAAACAAATTAATTATATTTTAAAAGGTTTGGATGATTGGAGTTAATCAAAATTAATTTACAATTTGCATTTATTGAAGTTTTTAAAAATAGTATTTTAATCGTTACGCCGACGTTTCGACCCACTTTGTAGGTCTTCATCAGGACTACAAAAGATACAAAATATAAAAGGTAATTGGTGAAAATAAAATAAATAAAATATAAGTAGATGATAAATAAGAAACAGTTGTCTGATAAAGAAGTAATAAGATGAAATTAGAAATATAGTGAGTGACACTGTAGTTAAAATTTCAAGTATTATACATATACAATATACAAACAAAATTAGAAAATAAGTGTGAATAAAAATAGAAAACAAAATGTTAATATAGCATGTTAGTTGAAAATAAACAGATTGTGGTAAAAGATAAAAAATGAGTGAATAACAAACTGGTCAAAATTAAATTTGATAACTGTAGATTAACAGATAAAGAAAATGGGGGTTGACGAATAAAGACATTGAAAAATGAATAAGTAATGATCTAGTAATGGTAACATAATAATAAGATATCAGTGGATAATAAGCTAGTAGAGGTTACACTTGATAAATGTAGGTAAACAGATAACGAGACTAAAGGTTAACAAATAAAGAAATTGAACAACTAATAAGATTACATGTGTTGTAATATCGTTAGGATAGATTTATTAAATATATATAATTCTATAATAAACAAAAATTAGAAGAAAATTTTAGAATGTAAGTAGAAATATAAAAAAGGTTGGGATGATGAAAAAAAACAAAGCAGCACAATATATATATAAATGACAATTGACATTCAATTTTTGAAAGCGGTAATGGAATAGTAGGCTATATGAAGAGTATAATAAGGTATATTATTATTAATAGTGGATCATATTTTTGGCGTTACTATGTGAAAAATCAACAGATGGACTTAACTTTATATGTTATATACAACTATTCGTTAACTCTAATAAAATTAAGTGTTTCTTGTATATTTTTAGGCAATCGATAAGGCGAAAAGAAATACCATTTGGCAAAACAGGTACGGCTTGCTGGTTTGGTATTTTCTTGCGCCTAAATTCCTTCTGAACTTTTTTATTATTGTTTTAATCAATTGTGAATGATGTTTCATTTAACCACAAAATAATTTCCTTATTTAATTAATTATACCAAAAATAACGTTATATAGTATAACATTTTTTTAAATTATTGTATCGTTTTTTTTTCTATTTTGAAATTAAAGCATCCCTGCATTAGTCAGTCGGTTATTATGGAACTAAAGTATGAAACCTATAGTGTATTAACACCTTTGTTTATGTTTAAATATCTGTGGCTCCTGAGCGTAGTGTGTTAAATACAATATTGTGAATTTATATGGGTATCACCGAACACTAATTTTTCTCTCTCTTATGCTGAAATTAGAGAGATAGGTAGTTCTTTGTAAATCATAAGTTTAAACTATAAACTTTAAACACAAAAATTGAACTCGTAGCTGTGAAAATTCCAAACTCTCAATACACTATGCACAGGTGCCACAGATATAGGTGTGTATATATATATATATATGGAGAGAGAGAGAGAGAGAGAGAGAGAGAGAGAGAGATTTAAAAAGAAACTGTAATATAAAGAAAATAAACATAAATATTAAATGGGACGGTTTATAAAAATAAAATATAAAATGTAGAGTGACTAAAATAATATTTAAAAAAAATAATCCTTTAAAAATTTCTTCAACAAAACGATAAGACTATATTTAAGATTTTTCATATATAAAAACTAAAACTCTCAGAAATATGGGCTAATGTAACATTTTTATTACACTTCTGAAATATGGGTGGATTATCTTTTAGTTATTAAGCATTGTAAGTCCTGTTTTGTGCAAACATTCTCTCAGTGTTAGCTGCAACCGGAGCTGATCCGTTGTATTGAATTCAGTCATTATGGACTTCAGTTTAATGGTAAGGCAGTATACTTTCATGTTTTATTTTGACATGCGATTTAGCCCCTGAGACCTCAAGGTTGGAAGTTTCAAATCATTAAACATAGTGCTGCAGGAGGAAGCCAATTACCACGAGATCTATACATTCCCGTGATGAGGCCCGGGTGCAACAAGATCCTGAAGGCTCAACTGAATGCCACTAATCTTGGTCTTCATTGTATCCCTTCACTTTCATTACTGGATAAGCCCCGGTTAATATTCCACTGCCTCCAGCGCTCCGGTGCCGCCACCCTTTACCGGTAATATTACCTCAAATCATTTCAGCAATAGGCAGGATCGAATATCCCAAATGGCAAAAAAAAAAAAAAGATCCCTTGTTGACACTGGAGAGGGAATATTAAATGTTGGCATTTCACAAGAGCTTCCTTAACAAGATTTTACAGAAAACTGACGCAGGGGATGGTGAGATATTTACCAGTAAAATTGTCAGGAGCTGGTAGGGACTGAAACTTTGGCCAACTTTATAATGGAGTATTATTTATAAAAAATGCATTTCATTGTCACATATGATGTTTATTTTATTTTTTTATTTAATTCTTAACTATACACACGATTCGTTTGAAGTTTAATAGATAAGATCTTACGTGAAACGAACACTAGGAAATTATGACGGGAAATCACCGAAACGTTACATACACACACATTAGAACGCACTTAATGGTTGCACTCTAATAAAATATTTATTATCTAACATCAGGGAATTTTCTGATAATGTTGTAAGCTCAAACAGTATCTGAAAACTACGTGAAACGAACACTAGGAAATTGTGGCAAGAAATCACCTAAACGGTACACACATAAATAGACTTAACACATACTACTAAAATTACAAAACTAAACCCCTGAATAATCAAGTTTATTTAACATAATTTAACAATTTGTTAAACTATTGACGAATAAACAACAAAACTCTTTCATACTAATTAATAAATAATAATTTTAAGAGAAATAAAATGCGTGTGTGTACGGATATATATGCAGTTTTCAATTTACATATAATATAGGTTTTTATTAGATTTTCGCGACTGTTTACAAAAAGATTTCCCGATACTTAATAGCAATCACACCACTATTATAATATGTTTAAGATAATTTAATCAAAAATGTAATGATTATTTTTTAATGTGTTATATATATGTGTAAATAAAATATTTTTTGAGTTTGAGGATTATCTAAGAAAGCTCAGAGCTATTTTGTTTCCAGATGCCTTTTAAGATTATTGCGAAGAACGAGATAACAATCTTGGGATAATATATTACATTATTTATTATATAAATATCTGGAAGATTGGAAATTGAATTCTCAAGATCGAACAGTTCGGTTCTGTCAACGATTGTTTGTTCCATTCCTCGATAAGCTTTCGGTTTTCTACTGTACAGTTCATCCGAAATCTTTTATTGTATTTTACTCCCTACCTTTTCTAAAGGAAATACGGGCTTGGAATGGGTGGTATATCAAATGCTCTAGAAGTCATCAAATCATCATCAAATAATCAATTCCTTTTTTTTTTATTCGACATTCATAGTTTCCAACATTGGCATTGTTGTCGAGTTCGAATGGAACTAGTCCACTTTTTCATAAATGGTAGTGTGCTGGGCCAATGGCCGTGCATCCTAATACTAAATATGTGTAGTACGGGTCTGTTGTCACAAAATTGAGGCAGTCCTCATTTTGTTAGGATAAATAGTCCTGCTTCTCTCATTAACTTGTCTTTGATGGCATGTTCGGGAATCTCTGGTTCACCGCATTTCGGACAGAACGTGCAATTATCCGACAGTGTATCTGAAGTTTGAGAAGGAAGTCTTCGTAGCAGTAAGTAGCTGTGACTATAACACATGAATTTATTCTTTCGCCTTGTATAGTCTGACACTCTCATACAAGATATGGCTACAATTAATACACCCGATACTACGCTTAGGAGGGTCAAAATAAGCTGGATGTCAGTGGACACACATCTTCTCAAATATTATTTTCGACAACAGACTTGCTGATACAGTATTTCTGAAAAATGTGGATGAAGAAAAAAATTAACAAAAAAATGTTGCAAGCGAAATACTCAGGTTAAAATAATGCGTAATAATAATTACTGTTATCATTTTATAAGATAATTCAATATATACGATTCGTGGATGAGATAAGTATATTATACTTTCAAAAGGGATACCGAGGATGTGTATTATAGAACACTCTACTCAACAATTCCCAATTTATAACTTCATGGCTGAGGGCTATGTTTCAAAGAAGGTGAAAATGGAAGGATCTACCGTCTAATCCAAACGTGATGGAAAAGAAAAACACTTTTAAGATGCCCTTAGTGAATATTTACAGCTGGGAACCGAGAAACCGCCACCACCACCGCGGGCCTGGCTTTTTGGAGATTAGTTCCTTCTCGACGCTTTGGGATTTCTCGAGAGCATTATACAGCGCCTCTTAAAAGGGCCACGGTGTCTGGAGTTAAAAACAAACTGGAAACCTAATACAGTCCTTCCAGCCACAATGCACTTTACACCTCCAGAGAGGGGACCGCCTTAAAGATTCATCCTGCACCCCGCTTGGAAATATCATTCTCTTTGATTGTGAAGGCTGAGTGTGTGCTATACCTCCCCTCCCCTCAACTCAACTCAACTAAAAACTCCATATTTTATTCTTAATAACTTCAATCAAGATTCATATGAAATAAGTTTACTTACAATTTAATTTGAATTAACAGTAAATTCAAATATTTACTTTATTTTCGGCCTTCGTCTGATTGTAAATAGTGCTTATAGGTATTTATGCCTTGTTGGTTTTTTAATAATTTAATTACCATATTGAATTCTACCAATGTGTAGTTTCTCTTCATGTCATGTTACCAATGTCACATTTACTTATTGTATTTTCCATATAATACAGTTGTAATTTTCATTAAAATAAAAAGAAAATACCATCAAGATATTATATTATATTTATTGTATATACTTTTTGATTATTATTCAGTTAATTTATTTCTGTTTATTTTATATTATTTTTGTACATATTGTGTGAATGTTATCTTACACCCCTATAACCAATGCCCATGTGACAGATCGTTAGATTATTCAATAAATAAAAAAAATGTATAACATATCTCTTGATAGTTAAATATTACAATCAGGTTCCATAATAAAAAAAATAAAAAGGGATAAGTTTAAAATAAAAGGGGTAAGTATTGCATAATAAAAAAATTAAGAATCTAATAGCTCAAATTGCTATGAACAGATGTAATTGTTATTGTACATGAAGAACCTAGAATAAATACTTTAAAATATTATTTGATTACAATGTCTTTAGATATCTCATAGCCATCAAAGTTAATGTTGAAATATAAAAATTCATATTACTAAAAGGTATATCATAGTTAAACTTAAGATTAGAAGATAACACCTACATACTTTTCAATCACCATAAAAATTAAAAGAATCAGAAGGATTACACAATGGAAAAATATCTTTGGATGCCCGAATATCTAGAATTTGATATAGTGTTTCTATTATTAAGTAGTCAAACATTTTTAATTTCTAATTTCAAGAATATAACTAACTACGCCACAGACATAATTTACATAAAGACCTTCACAAGCCAACAGTTAAAGACCACATACGCATACACTACAAACAAATTCATAATAACTTACATGGAAATTCTTACACACTGACACAAGACATGGCCTAGATTAAAATGCCCAAAACACGCCCTGGAGGCACAAATGAAGCTGGATGAGGGATTTCCTCACCTAAAAATATAGTGAATTCAACCCAAGAAGGGATGCCGCTGGGCACTCCTATCCCTCAAGGTTGATCAAGCCACTATTAGTATTTTCCTGAAAGCAGATTCGCTGATTGTCTGTCAGTACTTCTGACAGCTGTGAGTAGAAAAATAAAGAAACAAATTTTTTTTTCTGGCACTTTTAGATCGGATTATCCATTTGACCTTAAAACTGTAATCAAGCAATAGTGGTATTAGGTTTTGAATGATTTTGCTAATTATGTACAAACCACATTAAAACTTTTAGTTTGTACGGAAGGTATACTGTAACTTGGGTAGATTTTGCAGCCAGAAGGTATACTGAGACTTCATTCCGAGGTCGATTAAGTAACCTGACCGACACAAGTGTCTGCTATACGACATTCCGTTTCCCGATTTAAGAACACGAGAGTAGGGTCATCAGTCCTACGCCCAGTCGGTATGAGTTGCCTCCAGTAGGCTAACGGATATCACATACCCGGGGAGAGATCTCGGGCAGCGTGGCTTTTCCTGGTGGACGGTCACCCGCGACAGTACTCTTGAGATCTTCTAAAATATAGGTCGCCGTACATTTTGGTCACCAAATCTTGATTCGGGACATTTCTTGGGCCATTATCCATATATTCCATTGTTCCTCCATTGGAATATATTTCTGGAGAATGTGTCTCACTGTTTTTTACCTTTTCCACATTCACATAAAATAGTTAGACTAATTCATCCTATCTTTGGTTATAGGTTAAATATAGGTTTAGTAAAAATATTTTAATTTAGTTTTTCATTTTCTTATTCCGATCTTGATTGGTTATCTTTTTGTCTCATATTCCTGTAGATGACTTTTATGAAAAAATAAATTAAAAATACCGTTTTGTTTTTTTAGTCCATTCGTGGAATAATAACTTTTTTTGTTCGCTTTAGCTCTACGATGATTACAGTATTTCATAAGATCACCGAGGGCTAATAAAGCAATTTCACCCTAATATACACCATAATGACGAGGCAGTTCATTAAAAAAAAAAAATCGGAAAAAAAAACACGCCGCATGTCTGGCTGGAGATGAAAGGGATGACGCAGACAAAAGGTACACGGGTAAAGGACTCGCTTGTCGCTCCCATGTCCCTCATAACAAGGCCTTTCTTTCACCGCCTCGTAATTCTTCAGTAACCCTCCTCCCCCCCTCCCTTCGTTAGCCATCTATAGACACTGTTTACACTCACAATACTCCTAATTATTCTACTGTATCCACTTCTAGGCTCAAAAGGAAAAAAAAAAAAAAGGAGCGAAAAAGCCAACATTTAGAAAGAAAACAACTTTTAAAAGGAAAAAAAAAACAAGACATTTTCTCGTTCATTGACCTTATAATCATACCAGCATTCATGGAGTTTACAGCCATTGAACTCTGAAGTTCTTATGGTTCGAAGAGAACAAAAGATAAATTGCTAAAATCTCAAAATAAATATTTTTTTCCCCAAATGACCAACCAACAGGTGAAGAAGCTATTAGATCACATTAGGCAGTCAGAGACATTAATCAAATGATGTACCACCCATCCCTATAATCCTCTAAGAAGGTTGAAATGCCAGTGACCTCGCGACCTTTTTCAGATTGTATATATTGGAGTTCTGGCAATGGCCAGATTCTCCAAGACATGAGTGTATGTGGCTTAAGTGCTCTGGATCAATCTCCGCTGGCTTTAGTGCCAGTGGTGCGGTTGAGAGAGTAGCCCAGGGTTCTCCTGGAGTTCCCTCGCCAGATTGTATATAGGTATGCATGTGTTTTTTTTCCTTAGATTTAATTTTCTTACTTTTATGTTATTTTATTTTATTATCTATTGTATATACTTTTGATTATTATTTTGCTTCTATTTATATTATATTTTTTGTACGTATAGTGTGAATGGCATCCTACCTTACTACAACCAATGTCCAAGAGACAGATTGTTGTAATACTCAATAAATAAAAAAATAAAACAGAAAACTAATAATTCTTTGTAACTTATTTCTAGATCGAAGTATTGATGAGATTGTATACATAATAAAATTTGTAAACGAAATAAAAAAAAAATAAAATAAAAATAAACTCGATGGCACTCACCCCCCTCAACGATCATAAGTTATACCTACTATTAGAGCTAAGAAAGGGACGCTCTCCTCTCCCCCCTTGTAGCGCAATTATACAAAAAGCCTGGGTGCAGAGGAAGCTAATTACGCGCAGAACATTATCGGCGGGAACCGAAAGAGGGAGCAACTGGTGGCCGCCTGTTGCGGCTTGGACTAACGCCAGGCAAAAACCACCCTTATTAAAATACATGCTTTTTATATCAATGTCTTCCGCAGGGGATTCACTCTACTTCCTACTTAAGTAGATGGATCACCTTTTCCAGAGTTTATATATTGCAGGCATCACAAAAATTGTAATTAAATTCAAGACGTTTTTTACATAATTAAAAAAATAATTATAATTGCATAGGAAGAAATCATAAAAAATAATTACAGAATTTTTTTTTATTATTATGTAAGAGTTGATTATTTGAGGAGATGAGCTGAATATTTCAGGAAACTAGTGTTCGCCTAGTGGTCGAAATTCGACCATAGTCATTAAAATTTGAGGAAAAATATAATTAAATAAAGAGTAAATCACGATTCAAAAATCCTCATTTAATAATATAAACAAAAATCAATTTCAATGAAAAACCTAGCTCAAACTACTTAAATTATTTATAAGTAATACAAAATAGACTCATTCAAAAATATTTAATTTATGTGTGTTATTATTATGTTATGACTAAGCAAGTAAAAACTAAATTTAAACTAGCAATTCCAATTCACTTTAAATCCATTTTTATTCAGAACTCACACAATGTGCTCTTTTTAATCTTCTATTATTGTTTAGTGCATCGCCTTGCCCATGGCCATTGAAAATATAAATTTATATATTTTAAATGAACATGCTCTAATTGCTGCCACATTAAATTGTAAATGCGAAATTACTGGACGTCGCAATAATACACACATTTTTCCAAAACTTTGACCCTGCAATTTGATTATGGTCATAACAAATGCAGCTATTCATAAGAACGTTGTTCTTTGAAAGTTGAATGTAAGTATTGTGTCAGAAAATGTTAAATTAATCCTTGGGATTAAAATTCTTTAATTTAAAGTAGCTCCCGTTAGTACTTCACTCTCATTCTTGTTTCATTAACTAATACTTGTGCTGCATTCAAGTTAAGAATGAGCACAACTATAAAATTTACGTAGAACATTCCAATAATATTCAATGATATCATGTCTTCAAATAATTGTCCAGATTACTTCGTTAAATGGAAAATGTTCCATTTATAAAAAAAAACAAAATAATGGAAATCGACTTTGCAAAAAAAAAAAAACGTACTAAATGTTTAAAATGATATATGTCTGCAACAAATTGTCCGATTTCGATGATTTTTTATTTTATTTTACAGGAAATCAAGGGAACTTTCAAATAAATACTGGTATTATCAATAAAAAAATCTGTACTTTTTGAGTTATTATTCGTAAATAAAATACTGGATTCCTCATAAAAAATTATGCATCTTGTTTTCGGGAAAGTATGTTAAATAAATAAATTATAAAAGTTTCAAGGGGAAGACTTTAGCCAAGTTTCATTGAAATATTAGGCAGTTAGGCGTTAGGCCGTTAGGCGCTACAGTCTGAAGCGAATCAAATTTTTCGGCCGCCTTTTCGAAAGGAAAAACTCGATGATAATGAAACGTATAAAAAGATACTTCTAAATATTCTTGCGACGTTATGTCAAAATTTATAAGAAATCGGTGAAGAATTATCAGAGATTAGCCGTTTTGAACAAACTACCATTTATATTTTTATTAACATACTATTTAATATTTTTATTTATTGATAACACTAAAGCTCGTCAATATCTATTAAACAAAAAAAGAAGGAAGAAAATCGGTTGACTAATAAAGGAGTAAAAGTGGCTGAACCGTTTTGTGTTTGCCTATATATATATAATGATGATAAGGACAGTACTTGTAACACTTCTTTTCAGGCTTGATTCACTTATCTGGTTTGTCTCAGAGCATATTCAAGAGGGTATCTTAGATGAAGCTATATCTCTTATTAAAGTATAAATACACCTAAGGGATTTTTTAATGAGTCGTAATAATTTTGATTAGGTTTTCATTTTTGGTAAGTCAGTATTTTTGGCTATAACGTAAACATGTGAGGAGTATGAATGTAACGTTTAAGAATGTATGTATTCAATTTTGCAAAACAAAAATGTTAAAGTAGTTTTAGTAGTTTGTTATGTTGTAAGTACCGCGCTTGTATGAAGAACGTAGTTCTTCTTAATATAAATTGGAAGCAGATACAATAATAACAAATAATAAGAATTATACGAATAAATTATCCAAAAATCTATTTTCACCCTCAAACAGTTTCTGCATACTTTATGGTCCTATGCTCCTTAAAAACATCACTTAATTTATTCTCTCATTTTTCAGGCTTCGATTATGGCTGCCTTTTATACGATGGAATGTCTAGTGAGCATCAGATCAGATTGAAAAACAATCAATTAATTGTTCCATTAGATTCATCTTTGAAGTTCCTAGGCACTCCAACGTCTCCAGTTGGTATGTCTAGTTGAAGTGGCTCTATCCAGTTTTACGACAGCAATATTTCTTAGATGTATTCCTTTTTCGAACCTGTACAACCAAAAAACCTTCTTAACTACTTGATTTAATTATTCCTTGTTCCTCGTTCCATTTTCTAAATACAAGATCCAACCCCAGAAATCTGTATATTGTTTTTCATAGAACTGTTTTCTTTAAAACTGCGTGCTATCTTGTTTTGATTTCCTTATTCATTTCCATATGTGAAACTTCAAATCTATCTTCTTTTAAAAACCAATTATTTATCCATCTCCTTAGCAATCCACCTTTAGAATATATATTCAAGAATTAAATTTTCATATTAAGTGTTGGCCAGCCATATTTAACTGTTATTTCATAGTTATCGATATATTATTTATGACGTTTATCAGTACAAATATGTAAATATACTGGTATTTATTTATCTATAATTTTATTTGTTCACTTATGCTTATCTCTTATTATAATTCAAACGTTAAATCACTATTTAATTTTATTATTTTTTGTAATTTTATGCCAGTCAAATGACACTTCTATTGTTCATTATTATTATTATTATAGGACTAAATGTTCCAGAGTAAAATTTACTTTTCCCCTGAAGAATAATAATAATTAACTAATTAAATTAAATAAGAGTATTAATGACCAATTCTTAATAACCAAACTTCAGAGGGGATGGAGTATTTTTAACAAAATTTCCAACAAAAAAGTTCATTCGTTGCAGTCCCAACGGAATAGGAACTAAGATTAATTTTGTGTGGTCACGGTTTTTACTGAATAAGAAGGAATAGCTCAAAAACTATTCAAGATAAATAAATCCTAACTACACCATCGTTAATAAAACAAAATTTTCTTTGAGAAAACAGTAATTAAATTTACTGAGGTCAATGACAAAAGGAACTTTCAGACGGTATATACGGTCGCTGTACTTCTGCAGTCTAACTACCCATATCCTAGCAGCATATCTCTTTAAAACGAACGTCTTAGACCTCTTGAAAGTCCTTTTTATCATTAGCCTAAGTAAATTTAATCAATGATTTCTCAAAGAAAATTCTCTCTTCTTTACGACAGTGTACTTAGAATATATTTTTTTTTATTATTATCTTGAACAATTATTGAGAAATTCCTTTTTATTCAATAAAAAATGTTACCACACATCAATCATGCATCAAATGTACTTTATTGTTGCAAATTTTGTCAAGGATCACCACCCAGAGTTTGATCATTAAGAACTGAGAGATCCTGTATAATAATTAGTTAGTAAGTAAATCGCCTGAATAATGAGTGTCGGTAATTCACTTTTTAATTAATCTAGGTACAGACAGGTAATACAATTTAGTGATTTCCACGGTATTCATTGGGTAGTTACGTCATACACTTAAAATTTATTTTTAATTTCCAGTCAAAGGATGATTTCTTGTTTAACGAAAAATGGCTAGAAAAAATTGAGTTGTTTTCCTTTAGTAGAGAGACCTGTTGAAACAAGAAGTGGTTTGCCCAGCCAACGATGGTAACTAATCCTGCCTTTATCTAGGCGATAAGAATAATGTAGTCATATCCTATCTAAGTCCACAGCAGCTTTATAGCACCTTTTTATATTCATAAGCCTGATAAGATCCAATTTCTGAACTTTAAAATTATTTATTTAATCCCACAAAGAGAACGACCATTTAACTTTAAGCCTATCCAAAACATGTTATTCTTTTCGTAATAAATAAGAACAATTAATTTTTTTAACACAATTTTTTTTGTAACACTCTAATAATATTATTTCCACATTAGGCCAGATCAAGGGGCCATCATCTTATCATATGCCTCTGTTATCAGGAATCGAAGAGGAAGTAAGGTCTGACCTATCTTCTATCGTTTCTAAAACGAGATGGTTGGGATGGTTCTGAAGTTTATTATGGAAGAATAGGTATTTGGATTAGGGCAAATCTGAAACTTAAAGTCATTAAGGATGAATTTATTTGTAACAAAGTAGGGAGTAATAAGGATTTACGGAGGATTTTGGATTGTAAGGATTGGATACGAAAAGAATTTGATGGCTTAGTGGAGGCCCATAGGTCAACTCCGTAAGTCGAAATAGGCCATATTATGGTCATGTATATAAGTCTTTTGTAATCAATTGGAAGCATAGAGCGTCTGTCTAGTAAGTGCTGAAGTAGTCGGAAACGTCGAGCGGTTTCTTGTCGTTTTTGTCTGGTGTGAGGATTCCAGGTTAAAACGTTTGTCCACGTGAAGTCTTACATAAGAGATTTGTTCAACAGGGATAATTTGAGTATTGCTAAAGGAAACTGTAGGATAGGAAGTCATAGGATTACGACGAAGGGGAAAGATAATTTGGTGGACTCTATTAAAGTGTTAATTAACTATGTTACTTTTTATTAGTAGATCGACATTATTTTTTTCTTTAATCGATGATTACTAGTAAATCACATCAATAACAGTTCTATAAAGATCTAATCATACTGTTAAATATTTCATAAACAGTTCAGTTCCTATCTGTAATAATTTTGAAGACGGGTTATATTTTTATATAAGGAATTAAACTTTGTCTTCTTAATTTAATTGCTTAAAGAAGTAGGAATATTGCAATAATTATAAATAATTAGTAAATACGACATGACCAGTCCTTTCGATTAAACAGTCAAAAATATGTAACATATTTTATTAATAATAGCCTTGTGAACTAAATACACAAATAAAATTAGTTTTCTGTATATTTACTTGTATTGTCTCCAGTTTTTTTCAATGTACAGTGATGTAAATGTAGAAAATAGCGTAATAATCATTTAGCTGTTATCACAGGTAAGAATCAAGCAAAACGAAGTGGCCGACCAAAAAGCAAAGACAACCGCATCATCCTCATCAGAACAAAGAGAGATCTACACGTCTTCAGTTGCATACAAATAATTAAAATACCATACAAAAATAAAATGGGTGGTATTGTTGTGAGAATCTATCGAGAAACTCATTAAAATAAGGAATGGTAAGAAAGAAGTAAAAACTTTGGAAAGCTCTCCCTAACCCCAGCAGCAGGAGGGAAGACATAGTCATTACAAGACTAAGAAATTGGCCACACGTGGATTCTTTATCAATAAGTATGCGCCACCAAAGTGCCCTAGGTGTGTAGCATGCAGCTGATCATCGGCCACATCCTACAAGACTATTTTCAGGATCTAGGAATAGAAAGAAAACTCAAAACCATACTGAAAAGCAACGTAACAAAAATAAGGAAAATAATTAAATGTATGAAATAAAACAATGTTTTGTACAATGTATACAAAAATAAATAAATTAAAAAAAGGACACTGATGACTCAAGATGTTCAGTGTCCAAAAAAAAACTCTAACGTAAAAATCCAATAAAAAAGCGTGTTATCTCTTTTCTTCAACTCCATGTAAAAATTATTGAAAAGACTATTATCCGAATTATTTTAATACCCTTGCATAGTTTGGCTAACCGACAGTAAATTGTAAATATGGTTGGTTAAGCCATATTTCATTTCGATCAATTACGACGCAGTTAAGAGCTTTAATTTTCACAAACAACTTTTGAAGTACATTTTTAAAAAAATGTAGGTTAGATCCAGATTATTATTTTTTTTTCATGTTTGCCTCTATAGGGTTTATGACGGAGCTCCAACCCTTATATTGAGAACAAAATATGCTTATGTTTGCAAGCCAACTACTCTCTAGATTGAGAACAGAGCGAACAAAAGGTTATTAAATACACTCTATCTATAGATCGCCCCGAGGGGCTTAAACACAACCGGATTTTCTGCTAAGTAGCTTAGGTCCGTCTGAATCATGTTTATAATGATTATCGCAAATCCCTCTTCCACTGGAGGTCGGGTTATCAAGTGGGTCTACTTAGCCTTCATTAGTATAGCTCCTCCCTAACGTCTCGGCTTTATTTTATTTTAGGGTTGGAAATAAATTTAGAAGAGGTTGCACTAAAAAAAAACCAAACAAAGGAAAAGCCATTACTTAAAACATATGCTAGCTCTAAATAATGGGTTGTATATGGCGTAGGATGGGAAGCTAGGATCGAAAATCAGGAGTTAAAAACATGAAATTGAAATTTCATATAAAAATTATGAATATGAAAAATAATATATACCCAATACAAACACTCTCAGATAAATTAAAAATTCTCACCTATACTGGAACAATAGAATATGATGCTATTTAAATGAATAAATCATAGATGAACAAATTCAAGCAATATTGTGTTATTTCGCCTCACTCATCTGAAAAGCATTTATAAAATTCTAAATAATATAGATGATAAAGAAACCATACACTATTATTACGGACTATTGTTATTATAACAAGGGCAATTCAGCCCATATGAATTCAGTTTAATTTTAATTGAGATTTCTTCACTTCAAAATGGTAAATCTTTCTAAATAAAAAAATATGGTTTTTAGGAAAGGTGGAAGGTTGCGAATTAAGGCTTTATCTAGAATATAAGTAGTTATAAATACTTATAAATATTTGGGTGTCATGCTAAGCTCCAGTCTTTTATTTACTTACCATTTGAGAGATCACATATCGGCTGCTAAAATAGGTCTTAATATAAATTAGTCAAGTTTCATTGCTCAAGATCTGATCCTACTTTCCGCCAAGAAACAAAATATTTGATGCGATATTACGCTCCATAGTATGCTATGCGACTCAAGTCTTGGGTTTTCAAGGATATGACATAGTGGAGAAGTTTCAGAGATTTTTCATTAAGAAATTGTTTCATTGCCTCCAACGATTTATTTAGAAACAGCCACAAATCCAATTGAGGTATTCACTTTAATGTAGCATTTTAAGTATTGTCATAAGTTACTGCGCGTCTGAAAGTTGTCCCTCCAGAGTTATCGCCATTGAAGTGATTAAACGATGATAATGTCTTTTGGTTTAAAAATTGGTGCAATTTGGCGAAAAGATACTCTTGCAGGTTCGAAAGGTCTTTGGAATGCTTTTCGTTATGAAAAGACCAGTTGGCAACACTACGGTCTACAACCACTCAGCAACGTTGGGACCAGTATTTTTTTTTTTTTTTGTTTATTGATAAATATTGCAATCTGTCTCAATAAAGGACATTTATAATAGAGTTCTGAGAGCAAATTCACACCATATTTACAAATTAAAAAAATAAATAAAAAATAAGCTAACTTCAAATAATATAAAGCTACAAAAGAACAAAAAATAAAATATCATAGTGAGAAAAAAAAAAGTAATGAAAATAAACACTTAGACGCAGGCATACCTATTTACATTATTTACAGTCGGCCATAGGAACTCCGAACCATACTTATCCCCCCACACGTGGAGGGAAAGCAAGGCTTCATGGGACCAGTATAAATTAGCGGCACTGAATTCTGATTGATTTCTATTGGATAGGGAATTGAATCAGGATCTTAACATTTGGAAATTCGTGGATGGCCGCTGTTGGGATTTACTGGGCGCGAGTTGAGTTGGTTGTTCAAGCTAAGGTGTGAACTCCTTTATTTGAATTACATCCCATGGCTTGATAGGGAATATACGGATTCTCCACTCTGTAATCTACCAGTAAAGGAAGAACTGTTTGATTTTTTGGCTGAATGTTCAATGCTTAGTCAAATTCGTATCGAATTTCTTGGAACTAGCCCGGTTCGAAATGATATCCTGATTTCTCTTCTAAATGCCCCCCTCTGTGTTTTGCTCGACATGCGTGGATACACCGGTGTAATTTGCTACATCCAGCATAAACAACGATCCGTCTAATTTATTTGTAGTCAGTTTTATTCATGTTATTGTTTATGATTTCCATTATTTTCCTTTATAATTATTTCTGAGACATATTATTCAAAATATTTATTATTTTATATTGTATTATTTGTCAGTTTTTCATGAATATGTAATTATTATAAAGTCTTTATTCGTACTGTACCTGTAAAACATATAAAATTTTTGGCAGAAGAATAATCATGCGGTATAAATGTTATGTTTATTTTGGAAATTTATAATTTATGCATATTCAATAAAGCATTTCTAATTCATTCACTTCAAAATGGTTCTGAAATCTGAAAGCCCCGAATTCTGAAAAGTTGGTGTAAAAGAAATAAATAAAGTAGGACAATTGGTATATAACATGTGTCGTTTTTATTACGGATAGTGAAGACCTAACCAAAAACTTTGATATATAGATATAAATAAATTGAGATCATAAGTATTACACCTATCAAAAAATAAATATTTTCCATGGGAAGCCCCATCTCTTTTGTTTTCTATGATTTTATACATTTCAATTTTTTGTTTAAAAACTGTTCTATTGAGATATTCATAAACTTGAAATTCTTTAATTTAGAGAATCTTAAATATAAAGATTAATCCAAACTGAAAACTGAGGTATTTCAGAATTAATTAAAATACACAAATTTTTATATTTATTCATCCTTAACATTTTTCTTCTTCTAAGTGACTTTGTACTTTTATTCTACAGCTTTTCAGATCACAAAAAATTTTGCCTAACTTTTTTTTTTTAATTTTCTGTTAATCTATATATATTTTTACCTTTGAATGCTGTGTAACACCATTGTTTGCAGAGAAATCTTTTTAAACAACCAAACTAAATGAATGAAATTAGAAGAGATGTGCTCACTTTCTTGAAATAGTCTAACTGATGATTGGCAACAGACAATCAGTAACAGGGTTCAAATTAATGTTTAAAAAATCAAAAAAGTTCCTTATGATGGTAAATGGATTTACAATTTTTTTTTTTAAATGGATTTAAAATGAATTTTTTCATTATAGTCTATTCCCTGTACGTCTTCGATTTTTTCTCCTCTTATCGCATTGTATTCATTTATACCATTCAAACTTGGGCATTAATCCAATTAGAGTACTTATTATTCCAGTTACAACCAATTAGGAAACGCTTTATTGTTTTTTAACATTGGAAACAGAATAGGATGGAAAGCATTGGGGCAGTGAATGGGTGTCCCTTTTTCGCCCCTGTATTTTTAACAGAGGAAGGGGAATCCAATTTAGTTTATTATCCAAGCAAACAATGCTTTCCCGGGAGAGGGGAAATTTTAATTTAATGAAAAATATCAGGGGATCGACTACAAAAGGGATGAAATAGAATTGAAAAAACAGATAATGATTCTCCCGTTTTCTGTAGATGAGCAGTTGTAGATGAAAGAAATGCAACGCTTATTACAATAATGGCGGTTTGTAACATTCTCTGCTAAGGCTTAGCTCTTTTTTTTTTTTTTTTTTTTTTTTACCAACCTTCTTTTTAAAGGAGAAAAAAAAGAAAAGAGGTTAATTTTTTTTTCTTAGCTCCTTGGTCTGACAATCAAACGAATACGATCCAGGCCAGTCTAGCTTCAAACACCATCACAAAAAAATGTTTATTAATTCATCAATAAATGGAAATCAAATAAATTTTATTAATAAATCGCAGTAATAATTATTTTAATTATTTATTACAATTAAATACAAAGTCAAAAAATATGGGGTATGAACCTGAAACATCGAACTTAATTGAAGGTTAAAGTATAAAATTCAATTATTAATATCGATAAAGTTATTATTTGATAAATATGTTTAAATAATTTAGAGGGAAAACTTATTGGTTGAGCGTGATACTGGTCTAATCACCTCCCTGCATTACCGTTGCCTTTCAAGCAGTACTTTCTAACAAAATACTGAACTCAAAACCTTTCTTTGAGTGGTAGTGGTAGTGGTAGTGGTAAGTACAAGTTTATTTTATTAATTTTATTTTTGTATTATTTCTTCCTTTTAACTATTCCTTTCGGTCACACAAATTCAATTGTTGACACTGAAATGAGATGAAAAAGGCGTAAAGTGACGATAAACGCCTGCTCTATAGTGTATAAAGATAGTGCATTCAGTTAAATGCTAATCTGCTTCAGCCGAAAAAGCTTTCTGTTTATTAGTGAAGTCACTAATTTACATATTAGTTAGATCTGTCAAATATTACAAGCACTTGTTGATGTTTTGCATAGTATTATTCTTAATCGAAAAAGACAAAAACTGTCAGATGTAAAATTAATTTTGATACATCTCTGAATGCTTAAAAACCCACTATTTTTTTTTTGTTGTGAAAAATCTGATTTCAAATTAAATTACTGAAAATAACATTAGTAATGCAAAATTATTTATATACCTTAGTTCTTTAAAACTTATTTATTTTATATTTGAAAATAAAATTCAATATACTTTTTATATCAAGATATTTCTCAAGATTAGAATTCCGGTATGGGTTCTATAAGGAAATTCCATGTAGGAGTAAAATCGGCAGAAGTATTTTAATTTTTCTTCTATCTTGGCCAGTAACTTGGAAGTAGTTACAATGTCAAAAATGCTTATATATTATCATGTTATAACATTTACTAAAGCATACCTTGCTGGGAAGTAATCAAATCATCTGCTTATTACTTGGTCATCCCCATTCCTGCCCTTGTCCGACCCGTAGACACAGAAAGAAGTCCTAATATTTTGACTAGAGTTAAATAACTGGATTAAACTGCCTCCAAGAGGGCCGACTAATTGCTCCAAGCATTAAGACAAAACGTGACTTCTCCTAACGACTTGGCCAACCTGCAAATTTAAATTATTTTATCGTAATATGAGGGAACTTATTATCTCAAACCCGTTCTTGCCATTACGTTGCAAATATTAATGAGGCTAAGGTGGGAGGTTCGTTTGACAGAGTGTGAACCTTCCTTCACCAACATATAAAGATCTAAGACTGTGTTTAATAGTGCTATTGCAAGAGGTATTTTTTGCTTTGTTTTTATATTTTGGTCCTCCGGGCCGGATAAGAGCTAGCGACTTATGCATTTACAGTTTAATATAAATTTAATAACGGTTACCAACTTGGAAGGACTGACTTCATTTGAATATTCTAAAAAAATTATCAAGGGGATACATAATAATATATCACGTAATTAGTCCCTTATTATTTATTAACTTCGTATTCAACCTGGAACTTATAGCGTAATAAAATTTTAAATAGGTATTTCAACAGTACAGCAAGTTTCATTGCAGTCCTTTATTCCTAGATTTAGTACTTTTCTTAACAGTTAAAGACTTACTAATTTTAATCTTAAAAATAACCGTATGTCTATACCCAGACATAGATAGATAGATAGATAGAAAAAAAAACTTTATTCTGGGACTAAGTCCATTCAGAATAACAATAATGTACAAAATAATAGAATATTACTGGCCTGAACGTTGAAACAATAAATAAAATTGATAAAATAAAATAAAAAGTAAAGAAAACCTTAGGTGCACAAGCTATATACAAACAGATAAAACTATATACAGAGCATTTAAAATTATGAACAAAACAATTAAAACTATGAACGAATCACTTGAACTATGAACAAAATTATATTTAAGGGTTGAACAACATAAACATACACTTTGAGCAATGAAGAACGAAAAAGAGATACAATGAGTTCATTTCATATAAAAAAAAAAAAAAAAAAAAAAAAAAAAAAAAAAAAAAAAAAAAAAAAAACTTTACTTGAATATATATATAAAAATAAACAGTTGCTTATAATTGAATAAAAAAAAAAAAAAAAAAGTGTATGTATTGAAATTCCTACGTCGATAGTAGGAAATGCATGTACTATCTTTTACCAAGTGTTATGATTATATGATTGCTACACAATACATATATAATATCAATAGTTAGCTGGTATCAGACTGTTTTTGGAACAGGAATTGGAATAGGAGGTTTTTGAATGTATACAGGGAAGGGGCATGTCGAATTTTGATCGGGAGGGAATTCCAAAAGTTGACAGAGCGGGCTATAAAGGAATTTTGGAATGAGGCAGATCTATGAGAAGGGATGTATAGGTCAGAGGGTCGGGCTCTTGTAGTGAGTGAATGGATTGAAGAATTAAATTGGAGAAGGTTGTAGGCATAAGAAGGGCGATGATCGGTAATGATTTGATAAAGGAAAGTGCCAAGGAAATATTGTCTTCTTAAGGAGGGGAAGAGCCACCCTAACTCAGTGTAGTGGTGGGAGGCACGCGAGCGTCTGGGGGTTCCAATTACAAATCTTACGAAGCAATTCATAAGTCTTTTGAGTCTATCACGCAGTTCCACCGAGAGGCCATCGTACACCACACAGCTGTAGTCAAAGTGGGGAAAGATGAGAGAGGAAACTATGAGTCTACGGGTATTTTGGGGTAGAAGATGGCGGAAGTGATGGAATAGTTTGAGGGTAGAAATTGCACGGCGGGATATATGAGAGATATGGTGATTCCAGGAAAGGGTTTGATCTATGAGAAAGCCTACATATACCTCATGTTAATTTTCGTAATTTTAAATTGCAGCAGCAAAATTTAAAACAACATGTTACTACGATCCTTTCAACTTTCACTTTTGTCGCAGTTCTTCTTATTAAAGTCTCGTCATTATAATGAATTTCTGCCATTTTTTTTAAATTTCATTATTTTAAAAATTGAATTAGAATAAACCTCTAAAATACCCCATAAGAAGTATTATTTAATTTGTTATTAAAAAAAAAAAAAGTGGTTTTATGAAAACATCCGCAGAATATCTGAAAATCACGGTAACCAAGTTGTTTCACTCTATATACAGGCGTAAACTTACATTTTTATGATGGAGGTACAACTTAAGATCACTTACCTGAAAAAAAAGTCTTTGATAACAAATTTAGGGAATTTTAATTTAATAAATACTGTGAAAAATTCTGAAGTTATACAAAAATAAGAAGAGTTCTAGATTACATTTTAAAAAAATACTAAAACTAACTTATTTTTAAAAATTTATTTATTAATTTAAGTGGAATCAGTGGGTAGTTTCTCAACAAAAGATTTAATGTTATTATATTCCTCAGTGCACATTGAATAGTTGTATTTTTGTTTAGTACAGTTGTAAATATCAACGAATAAAAAAAAAATATTGAAAATTACAACTGTACTAGATAAATACAACTAGCAGATATTCTCATATCAAGAGTAATTACATGAACAGACTTGTGGAAACACTACCCAATGGGAACATTCCGTAAATAGTTTTAAGTAAGAAGAACACGAGGCCATCTTCTTTTCAGACGCTTAGGAGGATTGTCAGGAATTGATGAAGAAGCGAGGCTAGAAACAAGTGGATTCGGATGGGACTGGAATCAGTCATGAAAGGACATGTACCTTGCTAGGATATAAATCAGCTACATTAAGGTCTAATGTTATGAATGGTTTTATTTGTGACAAAATATAGGTCATTAAGGATATTACGAAGGATTTTGGATTGGTAAGGATTGGATACGATAGAAATTTGATGGATTGGTGGAGCCCCTCAGTTCCGTAACTTTTTAAAAATTTACTATAGTTATATTAAAAAAAGAAGGGAAAAACTGTTTTTATTTTTGAATAAAAGTTGATTTAATCAGTTAATTGATGTTACATATTCTTAAGCAGATATTAAAGTACAGTTTTACCTAAATTGGTAAAATTTCATGTAGCGGTGAAGGAAACTTACCAAAACTTCTAGAACTTGAGCAAACTGCCCCCGTTAATACTTCTTACACGACTTACACGGAATGAGTATACTTAAACTGTTTAGACTATCAAGCCATTCGGTGGGTGATTACATTTTCAACAAGTAGGCTAGTAGCAAATATCAGTAACTTATTATTAAATATATCTTTTATTTATTCTTTAATTACTGTTTTTTTTAGAACAGTTGAGATTTAGATTTTCAAGCCCATTTGTGTTCTCCGTATAGAAGAAGAGTAGAACAGCACCTTTTCATTGGCATAAGGACGTTAGTAGGCATGAATGTGACCAACTCATTTATGAGTGAGTTAAGAGTTTCTTTGTGGATTTTCGTGAACTTGTGTATATACTCGTTAATATTTGCTATGTGAAATTTTATAATTAACATACCAAAATGCTTTTGTTATTGCTGATGACATTTCTGTCTCAAGTAGTAGTATGAATGCCAAGATTTACGGTTTTTATTCTGTCCTTGCATGTAGTATATAATCGATTGCCAAATGGATAGAATACTCATTATAACATTTGCGTTGTTTAGTTTTGCTATGTTCATCGCGTAAGATTTCTGAAAAAGTTTTTTTGAATAATAACTGATTGTCACTGAATTTTTAATTACAAGATCTCAATAATTTGATATACAATTCATGTAGTTAACAATGAATTAACAAATAATAAATCATCAATGGCTAGAACCAGAACCCTGCTAAGGATACCTATTGGTAGTACTAGTACGAGCACTAGTAGTTGGGGGTAGTAAAAGAAGTGGAGAGACATTTAAGGGGAGGTGTTGGGCCATTGAGGACCCCTTCTCTAGGGCCGTAGGGTTAACTTACCCTTCCCTAGGGCTCTTTACGGCTAGGCGCCCATCGCCCTTTCGGTTAACGTCCATACCGGGCCCTCCGAAATACCAATGGGCCCATATAATGACAACCCGTTGACACGACCTAGCTAACGGCCTCAACGCCCGAGTTCTGCCGCTGCGAGGGGAACCTAGTACGTACGTGGTCTGTAAGGAAATCACCCTCGACAAAGGAAAAACATATCATTCCATTCAATTTATTTTCTAGATAGAATTTCCACGCTTTTCCGATACCGATTCTTATCACTCCAGTAACTTCAATGTTAAACCAAAGGAACGCCTCCTCTAGATCTACATTATTACAGACTCACCGGTGACTAAAGCGATTATCGACAAATCATTTTTTTTTGACGATCTATTTTTTAAAAATCAAACTTTTTATGAGGTCTAAACTTGGAATATTTCTATTTACAATAAGAAAAATCTCATTAAAAACTCCGAAGAATAATGATGAATAGACCTTCACGAACTATCAGAATATTTGATGAAGCTGTAACTGTTTCGAATGGACTTGTATTCAGATGATTTAAAATTAGGTGCGAATGAATACATATAAAACTTAGAAAACATAAATAAAACAGAATAGAATAGAAACATTTTATTAGCCCATTTAGAGTTAGTAGGGATTAGTTTTATATGTAGAAGAAAATAAGTACAGTATAAGAAGACAAAAACAAAAATATTTTTATATAACAAACATCATAAATATTTTTATATTCCAAATATGTTTACTATCTATATGTATATAAATATATTTATATAATAAATGTCATAAATGACTAAAAATACATATATAATAAAGAAAATGTAGTAAGCAGAACACAACAAAGCAAAACAAATAGTAGAGATCTTAGGATTACAACGCACATGTAGAATCGTAAAATTAATAATGATATTTAAAAGGCACACAAATTGTGAACACTGCCTCCATACAGTGTTTTAACTGCCATTGAAAATCCATATTCTAGAAACTCCATAATTAGGGAAATTCTCAACACCTTGTGGGAGGTAAAAAATAAAGGAGTAACAGTTTTCTTGGTATGGGTACCAGCTCATTGCGGAATTTTAGGGAATGAAAAAGCTGACAATGCAGCCCATTTAGCAAGAAGTGGAGGAGAAGAAGAGGAAGTGACTAGAGTGAAATATATCACTTTAGAAGACTGGGAACGCGAAATAAAGAAAAAACAACTGGCAGAGTGGGAAAAAGAGTGGAGGATCAAAGAGTGTAAGCTGAAAGAAGTGAAACGCAATTGCGATAAATGGCTCACTAGCAACAGAAAGTCCAGGCGTGAAGAAATTATACTGTGCCGCCTAAGGATTGGGCACTGCCAGTTCACTCATAGCTATCTTTTAAGAGGCCTAGAAGCTCCTACATGCGAATAATGTAATAATACACCGCAAACTGTGAAACATCTTCTAGTAGAATGTTCCCAATTCGAAATACTTAGAGGAAAAATAAAACTAGGAAAAGTACACTAAAACTGAACGAAATACTAAAAGACAATGAAGAGAGAGTCTCTATCCTGTTTAAATTTTTAAAGATTATCAACTACTATAACAGAGTTTAAATTACATAGAAAATGCCAATGACCCTTTAGGGTAGAGGCGAGAAAAAGAGAGAAAAAAAAATTGTGAATAAATACACGTACGCCCACGGACATATAAACATACCTCGCTGACCTAAAGCTGAGGGTTTGTACTCGTATTGATAGAGTCACAAACATTTAAAATAAAATAATATATTTTCTTTAACTGGTCAAGATTTTTTATATCCAACACACACTCCAGTGATAAAACATCTGTGGCAGCCTGTATATGTGTATGTAGCTACTTCCTTCTATGTGTCTCCAGAAACAAACACTCCAGCATCAAGTGCTTCGAACCGTTATTGAAGTTGGCCGCACCACTTGGAGAGTTCGTTTGTATTTATAACATATCTAATGTTTCCATAGAGCAATTTTAGATGGTCATTTAAATATTAATAAACATAAATAAAATACAATCATATAAAATACAAACACTTTAAAAAATAATATAATATATAGCCGTAAATGCCAAAGCTCTAATGCCGAGATCTCGTCGCGAACTAATCAAGTCCGGCTGGGCATGCGCTTTGAAAGGAACATAACGATATACGATAACACGCCAGATTCTGGATTGGAACCACCAAGACGGTCTAGAGAAACGTGAAGGAGGAGTTTAAAGAAGGAAATTCCATACGCCGGACAGAACTGCTCTGGAGTCAGGGAGCTGGCTATAGATCGAGACGCATGGCAGACTCTCATAACGGCCCTATGTCCAACCTAATGGATTCTAGAAACTAATAATATTAAATTCCAAAGCCCGCTTTGCAGCATTTTCCTTGGTTTTTTGACAGTATGTATTTGAATGTTATATACTTTATATTATCTAACAAAACTGAATTATTGGTGCAAACTTTGTCAAATTCGACTCAAATATAACAAATCCCAAAAAATGACATCCACACTTCGACATGACATCCAACCTCAGAATACGGCTACCATATTCACTACTTTCAAAATTAGAACTAAAACAGAAACCGAGTCTACATTTGCTCATGTGGATTTACCCTTCAAAAAAAATAGGCGACAGCATAAAAACCCCACATACGTGAACTACGAACATTTACCACACCATTTTTAACTTACGGGAGTTGTTTTAATTTTTCGTTTATAAAATCACTTTTCGATCATAAAAAAATGGTTCTCAAGGACTATAAATGCTGAAATTAGATTCCTGTGTGACTCCTGTTGTGTCCTCAGCATCCGCGAAAATGGTAGAGCAAGGAGCAAACATATCAGAGGTCCTTAGAGAATAGAGGATTGGACTTATAAAGCAACCTTGTGCTAAGCCAGTGTTTTGAGCGAAGAAGGAGAAATGTACATCTTGAATGTATAAAGACATATGCATTAATATGTCCAATAAAAAACGGAATAGTGTAAATGGAAGATATTTTTTTTAAATTATGCCATTTAAAATTATATTCATTAATCTATATTATATCTAGGCCATGATATGACACATACACACACATATATTTGTGTATGTATGCTTTCGCACATGTATTGCAACAAAATGAACAGCTCATCAGCACCTTAATTAATTTCAATAATATCTTTTTATCAATGAATAGAAGTCACCCAATACCCAAATATAATACATTTACTGAAAAAAAAATTCGCTTTATTTTTACTACCCCTTTTCTTAATAAAAATATATAAAAGCACCTCGATTTTTTTTATTTTTTTTTTACCATCCAGGAACGGCGATGTAGACAAAAGTTCCTAAGGAATAATACCCTCCATTTTCATTCCAGTGATTTTCATCCAGAGCAGTTTTTCTATCCAAACTACTTCAAGAACGACGGAGGTTTCCACACCATTTCCTTTTAATAAATGAAAAATAAATATCGGTTTCTCGAGAGGGAGCCCTTTTGTACACCCGACCATGATTTGCATAATGTGGTTAAAATGAGAAAATGGTTTTAATATAGCTATTACTTTCCCACTGTAAATGTTTACCTTGCCTTCTGTTGAATATAAGTTTTGAATATACATTTACTAATGTTTTATAAATGTATTTATAATAATTACGCAAAGAAATGTACATTAATATATCCTGAAAATAACATGAAAAGAAGTATAAATAGAGGTTATACACTTTTTTTTTTTGTAGATTGATAAATGTTTTTTGTAAAAACATCTAAATTAATTCTTCTTATGTAAAGTGAACTAAAATTATGCATTTAAATCAATGAATAACCATGTATAAAATGATGACAATAACTTATTCCCTAACGGTTACATTACACACTTATATATTTATTTATAAATATATATATATATATATATATATATATATATATATATATATATATATATATATATATATATATATATATATATATATATATATATATATATATATAGGTGAGTATGTAATATTTTGAGTGTAAAGGTCAAATGTCATGCTAAACTAAAAAATTGATTTTGTGCCGAATACAAACTGTTCAATCAATATCTAACGGCACGAAGGCAAGATGATTAAGAGCACAATGCATCAGAAAGCCTCTATGCAACAATAAATGTCTCAATAATAGGCAAGAGACGATTTGGAAGTTCAAAAATCAGAAGGAAAGATCTAATCAACAAAAAGAAGAATGGAAATAACTAGCAAGAAATATCTCGACATAGGAAGAAATAGATAAAGCTATTTAAGGCGGCAAAAGATCTAAAAGCTTTTTAATGCCAACAGAAAAAAAAAATCGCAAATCCATCTGCACAATAAAATACAGCCGTTGAAGAGTAAGTACTGAATATCTAGATTTTTGGTAAAAAATAAATTCTTCATGTAGTTTTAAATTGAAATGGATGATTATCATTTTCTTCATTATCAAACATGGTCTAAATTTATTTTAGCAGACATTTCTATCTATGTTTTCTCATCTTATAGAGGCGAAAGTTGTTTAAAACTTACAAAGATACACCATTGCACTTTGTGTATTTTTGTATGCATTAAAATTAAAATATAAGGATGTGAGAAATAAATAAATACATTCCACAAATAAGTTCATAAAATTCCTGAGATGTGATGATAAAATTCTTCTCTTAACAATATTTTTGATATTTAAAAATTATAAATAAATTTACCGCTTCCAAAGTCATTATATTGAAAATAAAGATAAATGCATCACGTCCATATCTTGTAATTTCAAATTTTCAACTTTTGTGAAATTACATAAAGTTATGTTTTCTAGTTTCATCAGTTCATCATTAAGGAAACTTAACATCAGTACAACGTTCTTGAATGTTATTAGCACGTATGAAACAAAATGATTCTTCTTCAACTTGAGCAACAAAATGATTTGCCTGGGACTCATTCTTTCTAATGATATGGTATAATTTTTCTTATAAGTATTTAAATCTGCAAAATGTTCATTTACAGTACAGTTTCATCTTATTTCATTTATTAAAGTTTTTTTTTTATTAGACGCCTCTGCCGTTGGCTACTAGAGCATCCGGCTTCTGGCAGCCCAATACAACTCCCTCATGAATCCTTTGATTAAATTTAAATTCGTTATATTATCTTTTTAAAATTTATTTATTCTATAATATAACACGCTGTCACTCGGACAATGGTAGTAGGTAGTTAAAACCACATTCACAATATAAGTACAAACAAATATAAAATAAACATAAGCAAAATAATAATCAAAAAGTGAATAAATACAATACACAATAAATAAAATAAAATAACTTAAGGTAAATAAAAGACAAGTAAATTGAAGAAAGAAAAAAAAACACATACCCGTTAAGGTCACTCCCTATAGACCATAATTTTAAGTGCGTCAAATGGCGCACAACAGTAGCACCATATATTGTTCTGTAAAGCAGCGCCATCTAATGGCGAAGAGGAAACACTTGAGTCCAACTTGAGGAGGTCTATGACCAGAGAGGTCAAAGTACAAGACACCTGCGCCAGTCTCAGATGGTCATCAAAATGGTCTCCATGACTCAAGCCAATGTCTAGCAAGACCAATCCAAAGAAGTGGCCAGGATGAGGCAGCATGGATGTCGGAGATGCCCGCACATGATACAACATTCAGATATCAGCAGGCCAGACCACACCACTCGTCCAGATGAATTTGCGGAAGCCAGTCCTTCGATGGGAGAATTCAACATCATCGCTCCATCAACCAGAATAGAATCTACATTTACCTGGTCATCCCAGTATTAACAAATAGATACCAACACATTAATCTTAATGTATATTTTGGAACCCCTAACCTCTGGGGAGAAAAGCAAAACTTCAGGAGATCTCAGCGGTACTCTCTCAACCAGCGTAGATTGATTGAGAGCGCTTTGCTCTGATATAGAAATACGAAAGTAATTACATAGATGTCAATACGAATACTTAAATAAAAACCCGTATTTTATAGTTTGTCTTACGTTTGAATACGGGATAGTCTACTGTATTGGAAATATATACTCCAGATTATAAAAACTGTGATTAAAGTACCACAGCAGGCTGAAGGAAAGGCGAAGGTTTGATGAAGAAATATTTCCCACAAGTCTATTTTTGTATTTTGTTTTTAATCATAATTCAAACAGAAATAGGGGGAACTGCGGTGGGAAGGGGCAGAGGTAATAAGCTCCTGATGTCATATAGCCAAAGGGATGGGAAAAATTAAATCACAAAGACAGAAATGAATCCGTTTCTCGATCATCCCCCGAAGAAGAAAAAGAAAAAGAAAGAAAAAAAAACCCGCAATTGAGTCAAAGCTAGTCAATCAGCCCAGAGAATTGGATCTTGTTGATTCCTGCTCCTTGGAAAGAAACCATTTAAGGAAAGGTAATACTCTCTGTTATTACTTTCTCAGTGTTAGCTGGAATATACTTATTTACTGAAAGATGTATTTCTACTACTTAATTATGATTAGCAAATAAAATAAAAAAACATTACAGAGCAATAATAATATTCGTATTACGAAACAATGATAATAGTTTTAATATAAATTTTCATTATGTGTTCGTTGGTCAGGGGTGTGTTACACCTACTACATCTTGGAGAAGGATTCCCTTAAAGAAGGTGCCCATGGATCAATCATCGATGGAATCCGATTACATTATTCAGTAATTGAATCACCGATGGCTCAGCAGTTCCATCGTTTTTTTTTTTTTTTTTGGATTGATTGAACCTCATTATAATATGAGGGTTGTCATTTTAAAATTAACTTAGTATATTTATATTTAGTTTAAATTGCTTTCATTCGCTGATGGAGTTAGCTGAAATTTTTCGTGAGGATCGGCGAAGTTGTCTTGATGTCATCACAGCTTTTCTGAACAGATGATTCTCGAAATGAAAATATGAAGACTTTTTACTAGTTTCTGTTGCCAAAATCATAAGTATTTAACAAGAAAATGGAGGTGCGAAAAACGAATATCAACATTGTTTTGTCAATGTAAGGAATATTACTTTTATACTACTTTAAGTATAGTTTAGTAGCTTTCTGTCTTTTAAATTAATTTAGTCATAGATTCTCAATCGTTTATATATTTATTATTTATGATGGTCATTTTAATAATTAATAATAATTTTCTTAATCTTGTGCGTTTTTACGTCGGATCATCAAAAGAAAACAATAAAATTTTGAAAAGTCATCAAAATATAGAAGATAGTTATAATTATTTATTTAAATTAATAATAGGTGGTTTGAGCTAAATGTTTTATTTACTGTTAGTTCAAAAGGTTGTAGGAGATAATTGAGTTTTTTTTTACTGAAGAACATAAAAACCAATTATTTCTTTATGATTTATTTGTATAATTTCATATTTTATTTCTCTCTGCTATTCTCCTATTTCCGCAGACTACTTATAGCAGTTGCAGACTACAAAATGTCACCTTTAGCGCAAATACAATAAACATGTAAAATTTTACCTGCTATAATTACTTTTCTAAAGCTATATACCAGAGATCTCCGAATGCAATTTAATAGTAATATAGTAATTCCAAATTTTTACTAACGGACCTTAAAGTTAATAAACTCAAGAATGTATCGTCTGTTTCTTTTTAATATATACACGATCTATTCATAAAACAATTATGATTAAAAAAAAATAATAAAAATAAAAGGAGGACAATTACAAAAATAAATAAAATAAAAGTTTTAATTAATTTCAATTATAATATTATGTGTATAGTAGTGTAAATTTTGGGAGTATATATGCGGCATGCTAGGGCCAAGGGATAGTAGTGATACGCCATATATCATTCTAATAACAGCTCATAATACCACCATTTGTAGACTAGCTGTCATGGATCAAGGTATTACGAATGAAACATGACATCAACATATAATACTAATGCTAGTGACACTGCATTAAGCTATGCTCCAATTTAACAAACAGACACGTTATAACAAATAATACATATAAGAAAGAAAGAGATATTGATAGAGAAAAAAGATATATCCAACATCTTTTATATTTAAAAAAAACATGAAGATCAGCAATAAGTTAAGGTATCTTATACAAGGGTTATCTTATACCTATACTACCTAACTACGCTAACCTATACTTTTTGAGGACTTTATTATAACTCAAAACTAGAAACTGTATAACCGGATCTCGTTTTAAACTTGAAGTAAAATATTTCGGTTAGTGTTATTCTTATGTATTTTTTTCCTGAGACTGTTGATTTGAGTCAGCCTGAGACATAGGCTCAACCTCGACTTCTAACTAAACAACAGGCAACAGAAGTAAATAAGAAAGATGGATGATAAGATTAAACAACTTGAATGTACAAGATCAATACACATACTTGTATTTCTAACCGTGTTGAGCCTCCAAATCAAATATACGATAAGATAAATCAGCTCAAACATAAATCAAACAATTGAAATCACGTAGTTATTCGAATTACTAAATTATTGAAAATGAAAAAAAGGCGTCTTGAATCTGAAAATTTGTATGTGTTTTAGCTCCTCAATGGGAACGGACGATGTCTACTTAAGTGTATGGTTCGACTGCAACATCAACGCAGTGCTTAGATCATCGATGTAATCATTTCACTAAGTTCGGAAAAGAATCAAAGGAAAGCGTTCACATTATTGAGCTCAGCGCTGAATTTTGAAACTTGTCATATATATATATATAAGATAAAGACCGGAGACTGGCGATATCAGCCTTAATACCATCTTGTAATGTAAATAAACATAGCAATTGTATATAAGGCAGATTATTGAACGAATAAAGCAGTGTTTATTCAGAAGCCGTGAGTATTGTTTCTCGTTCCTCTTTCCTTTTTTTTTTTTATTTACAAAGCCCGGAGACGCTTAACTGGTGCCGAAACCCGGGAGAACGTCAGGAGAACACGGAAGTAAAATTTTTTTTCTTTCTTTCTTTTAATTTTTTTTTCTCTTCTCCTAGTCATAAGGAAAAGACGAGATGCCGACAGAGGGCATAATTCGACCAGGAGTGTTGAACGCACCTGAAATGCCGCAACCTCAGGAAATGCCGATAGCGCAGATTCCTCAGATCGCCCCTCAGGTTCCGCAGATTCCGCAGATACCTCAGATACCTCAAGTACCGCAGATACAAGAGATCCCTCCCTTACCTAGGGACACATTGGCAGAGGCGCACGCCAATGCATTGGAGTGGATGAAGATAAGGGCAGCGACCACGCAGGATCTACGGAGAGCAATCGCAGACCTAGAGCGATTCGGGGGCGAGATAGGTGAACTTAATCACTTCTTGAAAGGTGGAGACCGCCTCATATCAAGAATCGAAGCAAAGGTGGCGGAGGACCTCGTGAACCTGGGAGACGCAGAAGCACTGAAGGCAGCTCTCGTGTGCCGAGTGAGGAGGAACATCCTCAACCAAATCCAAGCGGACGAGGAGACACCATGGCCAGTGATTAAGGAGCGTTTGAAGAAGGCTTTCGGAGGGGGCCGATGGACGCCGGAAGAAGATATCTTCCAAATGTTTAGGGAGTGTCGGTCCCAACGCCAAACAAGAGGACAGTATGCGGGGGTACTAGTGGCGAAGTACAACCGCATAACTGAGAAAATGCGTGAAACCATGAGTGTGGGAGAGGTCGAAGCTAGGATGGAATTCCTTTCGACAATACTCAAGGTTCAGTTGGCTAAGGAGACTGGGAGAAGGGACGGACTGCCTAGAGAGCGATCGTTCCTCGAGTGTGCCCAAGAAATGATAGATCTGAGTGCAAGAGAGGAAGAGACGCGGATGGAAGTAGAAGAACCAGGGTGGACCCGAGTGAGTGACAGACGACCCCGGACAGCCCAGATAGGGTGGAGGAAGAGGGAAATGAAACACCCGAGCGGAGAAAAAGCCACGACGGGCGAGAGAAGATCCGGACAGTCCAGGCCTAGGAATGGACCCCGGAGGGAAGACAGAAAATGTCACGGGTGCGGGAAACCGGGACATTTGGTAGCACAATGTCCGCGCACTAGATGTTTCGAGTGCGGGACTGAAGGGCATATTGCCAGACAGTGCCCGTACATGTTTCGCAGGAGAGAGAGACCTCTAGACGAGCCAATGGAGGTGAACGCTCAAAAGTTGAGAAAACGAGCTAGGATGCAGCAGAGAGACGGATCTTCGGAAGAGGCAACCGAGGAGTCGGGGACGTCGGGAACGGAGACTGACGAGCCAGCCAGCAGTGGAGGTGAAGGAGGCAGGAGCAGCCAACGGAGCGAGCAACGACGAGCGACGGCGGTAAGGAGGAAGCGAGGTGGCATCTGAGAAGGGTGTCAGCAGAGAGGCGACCGCACAGCAACCTGCAACAATATTAGAGGTAAGCCATGCTGGTTGCCGATTATTGAAGTAGACGGGGGAGTGAAGTGTCTCGTGGACACAGGGAGCTCGAGTACTATCTTGACTCGGGGGGCGTTGGGGAGAGTGTGCGGGAGCGAGAGGGTACTCCGGATACAAAACTGTGGCTGCCAGCTAATCACTCTGGGTGGTCCCTGTAAAGTAGAAGGGGAAGCGTCAATTACGCTTGATCGGTGGGCAGGGAAAAAGGGGGAGCTAAAGGTGCATGTGGTAGAGAGCATGACGCGGGAGTACCAAGTCATAATAGGGTTTGATCTGTTAGGGCAGGTAGGGGTAAGCATTAGAAACCGTAGAGGAGCTTGGAGTATCAGGCTGGGAAAGAGGAAATTTGGATGTATAGGGGTCGCGAGAGAAAGAAGGGTGCGGATAGGAGCGGTGAACAGGGTGGAGGACTGGAGAAAGGCGTTACAAGCGGAGTTCGTAGATATTTTCTTCAGGGAGGGCGAGGTATTGGGGGTAACAGGGAAGACGGTACACGAAGTTCCACTGAAGCAAGATAGGGTGACCTACGTAAAGGAAAGGAGATACCCGCAGGCGCTGAGGCAGCATATTCGGGAGGAATTGGAAAGCCTAAAGGAGCAAGGGATCATAGTCGATAGCACCTCGCCATTTAATAGTCCCCTGTGGGCAGTGAAAAAGAAGGCAGCGCCGGGGGATAATAAGGAAAAATACAGAGTGGTAGTGGACTATCGTAGGTTGAACGACAACACGGTAGACGAAAAGTACCCGATCCCTAGATTCGAAGATATACTTGATAGGTTGAGTGGGGCCGTGGTGTTTAGCACGTTGGACCTCAAGGCGGGATACCACCAAATACGGATGCACCCGAAGGACCAACATAAGACGGCGTTTACATTCGAAAGGGGGCATTACGAATTCACCAGAATGCCGTTTGGTCTGAAGAATGCGCCCATAACGTTTCAACGCCTGATGGACGAATATCTGAGGGGGATCGACGACTCCGTATGTCAAGTATACATGGACGACCTGCTGATTTTTAGCAGAACGGAAGCCGAACACGTGGGGCATTTGAGGTCGGTATTCGAAAGGCTGCGACAATTCGGGCTGAAACTGTCAAGTGAGAAGTCCCTGTTGGGACAAACGAGGATCAATTTTTTAGGCCACACTATTTCTAGCGAGGGGGTCAGACCGGATGCGGCAAAGGTGGAGGCTATCACACGAATGGCGGTGCCACGGGACGTTAAAGGGATTCGTAGGCTTCTCGGGACGCTGAATTATTATAGAAGATTCGTACCTGAGATGGCAGAATACTTGGTACCTATCAATAACTTGCTGAAGAAAGGCGCGAGGATCGTGGTGACACCGGAAATGGAAAATAATATTCGGAAATGCATGGATAGGTTGCAGGCAGAACCCGTATTGGCGTTTCCGGATTTTGAGAAGCAGTTCAACATCACCACCGATGCGAGCGAATACGCGTTGGGGGCCGTTTTGTCCCAGGGCAGAAGTGAGGGTGAACGTCCGATAGCATACGCGAGCCGACGACTTACGAGCGCGGAATCACGGTACAGCGCGTTAGAGAGGGAGCTACTTGCGATAGTGTGGGCCATCGACCATTTCAGGCCATACATATTTGGGAGGAAGTTTCGAGTCCACACCGATCACAAACCCCTTCAGTGGGTAGGAAAACTTAAGGAAACCTCTGCGAGGGTCACGAGATGGAAAGAATTCCTTAGTCAGTACAACATGGAGGTGGTGTATAAGCCGGGAAAGGAAAACGTGGTGGCAGACTGGCTCTCTAGGGCCATCATGATCAACGCGGTAGAAGAGGACGGGGGAGGTCCATCGCGGGACGTGCGCCAATTCTTGAGGGAATGGACTCCTGAGGGTGAAGGGGCAGATGATACCGTCAGTATAGAGGACAGGGAGGGGTCCCCGGAAGAAGATAGCTCAGCGGAGGAAAGACCAGTGGCGATGGAGGAAATAGACGAAATCATCAACGACAATCATAGACAGGTAATCTGGAAAACCAGGACAACAGGGATCATGAAAATAGATTACCGAAGATACGGGAAAAGTAGGATTCGCGTCATTTGGTCGCAACCCGGGGTGAGCGAGGAGCAAATCCGTACGGCACTGAAGGACGCCACGGAACCGGGAAAGACACACCATCTCTATGTTGGGAACAACACGGTATGGGAGAAAATAAAGCGGATGTGGAGATCCGAGCGAATAGGCATGGATAGAACGATCATCCGGTGTAAGTATGCAGTGGAAACCGTACAGGATGAGGAGCAACAACAAGCAATTACATTGGCATACCACCAGGGGAAGACCAACCACCGAGGCGTCAACGAGACGTTGCAGGCATTACGGCGAAAGTATTTCTGGTGGGGAATGAAAAAATCTATCCAAGGAATCATCGGGAAATGCGAGGTATGTATGCGCACAAAGTATGATCGACACCCCCCCAGAGGAGTTCAGGAAGAGACACCTACAGGGAATATGCCGCTACAAGACCTCCAGATCGATACATTCACCTGGAAAGGGTTCAAGTGGGTCACGATCATCGACACCTTTAGTAAAGTAGCTATGGCACATCAGGTCATGGACAAGTCTGCCAATGCAGTTGCGGAAGCCCTACAAATCTGGATACAGTTTTACGGAGTTCCCGAGAGGATCACATCAGACGGTGGCAGAGAATTCGACAATACCGCGATTAGGGAGGAGGTGAAAAGGTTAGAGGTTGTGTGGCATTATAACACACCGGGACACCCTAAGAGTAGAGGAGGAATCGAACGTTTGCACAGCACGTTGAGTGACCACATCCGTGTATATCAGGGAGAGAAAGGGTTGGAGCCGGATGTTGCGATGAAGAAAGCCGTAACAGCTTACAACCATTCGATCCACTCCGTAACGGGGTTTTCACCTGTGGAAATACTATTCGGGATGCGCAGGCCAAGGAGAGATTGGGGGGAAACAACGACCAATGAACATCTCGTAGAGCAAATCCAGAGTACTAGGGTAGAGGTAGGAAAGACGTGGGGAAAGGTAGCGGGGAGAATTCAGCGGGAAAAGGAGAAGCGGGTAGCGCGGCAGAATGTGCAGGTACGTGACCGAATGGGAGAATTAAAAATCGGAACAATAGTGTATCGTAGAATTGGAACCAACAGAGGGAAACAATTGTTACGGTACGAGGGCCCATTCAGCGTGGTTGCTATTAGGGAGCATAATCTGGTAACCATTGAAAGCATTAACGAACCTAAGAAGAGGAGAACTGTTCATATTGAACAATTGAAGCTCCCAATGTTAGAACCGGTACAGAAACCAATTGATTCGTAGTACCCTTATCGCGTATTATAAAAAAATATGTTTTTTTTATTATTATTACTGTTGATGATGTCATTTTTTTTTATTATTTTTGTTGTTCTTGTAAATAAAGATATGGCAGCATAATAGAGGTGATTGTAATTTTTATAGGATTAAGAGTTCAGTTCCATTGTTAATAAGACGTTGTGTGTTTACTTTCTGTGGTTTATTTCTTTTTATTTATTTCTCGTTCCAGCGGAGTGGAAGTGAGTGTTGGTGTACTTTAAGTTTATACTGGTACGAATAATTGTAAAGGGTTAAGGCTGATACCGGTGGCTCCGATCTAGGAATTTATAAGTTTCCGAAAATCCTATTCGTAAACTGGTGGGGGGGAGATAAAGACCGGAGACTGGCGATATCAGCCTTAATACCATCTTGTAATGTAAATAAACATAGCAATTGTATATAAGGCAGATTATTGAACGAATAAAGCAGTGTTTATTCAGAAGCCGTGAGTATTGTTTCTCGTTCCTCTTTCCTTCTTTTTTTTTATTTACAAAGCCCGGAGACGCTTAACTTATATATATATATATATATATATATATATATATATATATATATATATATATATATATATATATATATATATATATATATAACAATACTTGCCGTTCTATTTGACATATTTATATTGGTTGGGAAATAAACTGAAATCTGGATGTGTCTGCATAACGCTTTTCTATATTTCTTGCCATAGATCTATCACTTATAAAATCATAATGAATACAATTTGTTTATTTAATTTTTCCCTGATCCCATCGCTTTTTAATATTCAAGAACATGGTCCAAATCCCTCTACTTTTTTATTTTTTGGATCACTATTTTTAACTAAGATAGAAAACAGCAAACTCCATGTTTTTAGGATTGTCTGCTTCTTTATCGGTCAAGCTACTCAATAGTTATTAATGATGATGAGTAATTTCACCATTACACTCCACTATTAGTCGACGAAAAATCAATGAATTTTAGATCAAGTCTGCTTTAAAATTGGGTATGACAATAGCTTAATCTATGGAGGTTAACTCTGAAAAGTGTTTTAATAGGAAATATATCCATTCTATAAATAGAGCGATTCCTCCAAAAGCTTTCAATCCTGCCTCACTTCTACTGATGGAAGAAGAAAAACAGAGCACTATCCAAGGCAGGGTATGTGATTGGCCCCGGGGGAAATAGGGCATCAATTACCAAGGGGGCACCTGGATTTACGTCGCTTGCGTGAGAGCCCCTCCTCTGCGTGGCCCCTCTCAACTAATTAATAGAATCTAGTTTTATGTAATTCACTAATCCTCTCTTCTATATAATGGCTATCGGCCTCATCACTTTATCTACTTAAGTTAAAGTTATATATATATATATATATATATATATATATAATATATATATATATATATATATATATATATATATATATATATATATATATATATATAGAGAGAGAGAGAGAGAGAGAGAGAGAGAGAGAGGGAGATAGAGATAGATAGAGAAAGAGAGACAGAGTGAAAGGGAGACAGAGAGAAAGAGACAGAATGCCTATTTATATGTATAACCTATTTTTATATTTATTTGTTGTGTGACCTCCAGTGTCCTCTGGAGGCAAATAAGCTAAAGTTCTATTTTTGAAAAATTAAAACAAAAAAAAGAGATGTACAGAAACAATAATGATCTTAGGAATACTTTTTTCTAGACCCATGAAAAGTATATGTCTTCCTTACATTTAATACTATATTTTATTTTTATTTAGAAAAAATACATTTTGCCTCAATTAAGGGCATTGAGTATTTAGGATGAATGAAATATAAACATACCATATACAAAGTAAAAGAAAAGCAAGATTATAACAAAATAAAATAAAAATTGGAGTAAAAGAATAAATCGATCATGATACAACATTAAATAAAAAAATAAATAAATAAAAACACATTCATACTTATTTACAATATTTACAGTCAGCCTAGGGAGCTCCGAGTCGGGCCTTTTTCCCCACGCGTGGGGGACAAGGCAAGACTCCAAGAGATCCCAGCGCTTCTCTCTCAGCCGCATCACTGGGATGGGAATCCAGTGGAGACTAAGAGAGGGCACTAAAGCCACATACGCTCATGACTTGAGTGGAGAAGCTGGCCATCACCAGGACTCCAATGACGTCTTCACAAAAGATCTCGAGGCCACTGCCGCTTCAACCTTCGAGGAACATTATAGGAATGACTGGAACTGGATAAGGATTGTGCTAAGGGATTAGGTTCTGATGAAAATCGGGATGGAATAACGTCAAGGACATAAGGAGCATTGACTATTATACGGAGGACTTTAGTGACTGGAAGGATTGGATGCGTTTGATGTTCGAAAATTTAGCTGTCTCCCACAGTTCAAGTTCGTAGATCCAGATGGGTTTCAGAATGGTCTTGTATATTAATAGTTTTTTCTCAATTGAGAGGTTAGATTATCTGTTAAGTAGTCTGTATAACTGACCAAGTCGTCGGTTAAGCTCTTGTTTTTTAAGTCTGGTATGTGGGAATACTATATTGAACAATAAATCTATATATGTTATAAGTATTCGTAAAAGGCGAAAGGTTAATTCGTTTTGAAGGGAGACCAGAGGTGCTAGTATAAGAGTTATAATTATATATAAATGTGGGTTGATGATTGCCTATAATGAATAATGAAGAGAAGGATAGTTGGAGCGATCAGTAAAAAAAAAATGGCAAAAATAAATAATAAAATTTATTTCAAAATTTGCCGACTTGAAGATCTCTTCGACCAATAGCGATCAGCCCCGATGAAGGCCTGAATTTCGGGTCCAAACGTCGGCAAATGTTAAAGTAAATATTATTATTTATTTTTTCCATTTTATTCTTTGTTATTTGACAATGATGACTTCTTTCATTTTATTTTTGACTGATCACCCCAACTATCCTTCTCTTCGTAACTATATATAAATAAGATTATAAATATATATATAATAATGTAATGTATGAATCATGTCCATATGGATTGATCGGTATGATGTTTGTAAAGCAATCCTATGGAGTAGTGCAGCATTACTTTCAATAAAGTATTTCTCTCTTATTTCATGTATTTAACTGAGATCACTTGCAGAAACAAGTATAAACAAAAATATCTTAGGGAGAAGAACCATCAAAATCTACCGCTGGATCCGTGAATGGAATCACATCAAATACAATAATTAAGACTATTTTTGCAAATGAACTTCGTAATTAAATAAGAAAAGAAAGATTTTCACTTCAAGGAATGATTTACTATTTAAATAACAAACTTTAAAATTAACTTAAATGAACTACACAGGCTCATTATCACTTTTACCAATCTTAGCGTGTTTTATGTAAAGCGCATCCGGGTGTTTGAATTAGCTCTGTGCAACTGTTAAAGGGTACTCCCTTCAATGGAGAATTCCAATTGGGTGAGTACGCTATTGGGATACATGGGATAGCAACAGGGAATACACAATGGTCCAAGACGTAGAGGGGCCATTGATCTTGTTGTTTACAGAACTAGAGGGTAATTACCAGATTGGGTAGCTGCAAGATAAGAATATTGCTGACTGTCCGATATCTGCCCATTCATTACTGCTCCCTGTGGCTATTTGTCCACTCTGGATGGCGGGGGGGGGGGGGGGTAGGGAGGATGGGGAGCGGATAGGGAGGATGGGGGGTCCTATCTGGCATCTCTTTCACCGCCCCATCTGTCCCTCTCTCAATCATATACTCCGCTTAATTACCTCTCTGCTTAACGGCCTCTCCATGTCAGCCTGTACACAGTTTTTATTTCATAATTTGCTTTAATTATAATATCAGTTATATTTCCGAATTTCCTACAAAAAAAAAAAAAAAAAAAAAAAAAAGCATAATTGACTAAATACAAATAACGGGCCAGGTTGGGTGATTAAGTTGTGACTGTATATGAGGCAAAACGTGAAAAAGGAGAATTTTATTATAATGGAATAGAAGTTTGTTCAGAAAATAATGAAAAATCTGTCAGGTTAACCAGGATATTTATATTGTAACTGCTCAAGATTTTTTAAAATGTTCATTATTACTAAACCATTGGAAAGCTGCACATATTTTCTACCTGTATAAATGACATACATATGTTATCATTTTATATGGTAATAACAAATAAAAACTCACATCTCCAGAAAAAATTTGTATCTCCAGATCTAATTTGTAAACAGGGATGTATTTTTGATTTTCGCGAGATTGGTGAGACCATTTTGATATTATCACATTTTTAGTGATTATCTTGAAAATGGAATCTATGGTTTCTATGCGAAAACGTTAGTAATAGGAATAGGTTTAGCGAACCTGAAGTTCGATGCCGGTACCACCAATAGCTGCGAACACACCTTTCGCCGATCGCCGTCCAAAATCAGTCAGTGCCTTCAGATCGGTATTAACGCAATCTTCCCACCTTCCATCTACCCCTCTAACGTTTACCAGTCGGTACAGCAAATATTAACCTTTTAGGAATTCTTTCACTACTAAAGCCAACAATTTTACAAATCCCTCTATTTCTCCTAGATGTAATAATCTCAATTATATTAACAGTATACAATTGACGCACTTCGGCGTTGTGTAACCGTCTGAACTATCCGTTTAACTCATCCTTCTTCGGTACAAATATCCTACTCCAAATCAATATTTTATTTTCAAAAACCCAGTTCATCCCTTGACGTGAGTGGCCATGTTTCACTCTCATAAAGGAACATAGGTAGGATAATGGTTTTAAAGATTCTAATTTTTATGTTGCAGGAAAGGAGACGCGAGCTAAGCAATTTTGTGCAAAAAATATTGTTTCGTCTTTGTAATTTAAATGTAATTGTGGACGTATAAAACGACGCTATTCGTGATATTTTCCAAAAATACAGACTATAGTATTTTAAGAGAAAAATAATAAACCCCAATAAACTTTAGAATTATTGAAAGGTAAAGATCTTGAGGTCCACTTAAGTATTACATATGTGCTTATAAATCGAGATTGTTTTGATTTAAGAATACAATTGATAACTTTATCATGTTATAAATAAACAAAAGTAAAATTAAGAAAATTTTGCAAATATTTTATTGTTTTGTCAATGTAAAATTTATATAGATTACAGATATTAGTAACAAAAACTTGTTTTTAAGTATGTGAAGTTTATAGTTTATTCTTCATTGTATATACTTTTGGTGTTGTGTACAAACTTGGCAGGAGGTTTATACCGCGCCAAAGAATGTTTATTAATTTTTTTTTAAGAAAGGAAATTAAAACCTTGTTTGCAATAAAGCTACCTGTCTATCTATGGCAGATAATTTTTTTAATGCATTATTAAATAATTATTTATTTCAAAAAGAAACACGCAAACCAACTGGTTTCTGCCGCATAACTATTAATTTAGTATTAGGGGACTCCTGGCTTAAGCCATTGAATTGAGAGCGGGTCAACAAAAAATATATTAGGATATAACATTGTCAGGATTTGCGTAAAAATTCCTTAAATTCTGGTCAACGTTTCGATAGAAAAACGTGAGTAATCATCAGGACTGAAAATTAAAAAATATAAAACAACAGCAGGAAGTCTGAAAGAGGATTGCTAATATTTCTGATGGAAAAATGCAAATCATGATATATTTTTATCATCCATGTAATTTTAAAAGTCAGCTACTTAAGCTCTTAAAGTATTTTATTTTTTATTATTTTTTTTTTTTTTTTGGTCCTTCCCTTCCTCGCCGTTAAGGCTATACGGGATTTTCCCGGACCAGAGAGTGTGAGCGGGGATTTGAAAGACTCCCCCGGCACCGGGACGCGAACTCGTGACTATTTTTATATCTTTAATTCATATGTCAGGTTGCCAGGCGACGGCGGTGCAGTGCACACGCTTTAACCCATTCGGCTACCCCACTCACTCTCTTAAAGTATTTAAATATTGAGGTCTATCTTGAACATCAGAAAATTTAGCTTCCCTCTCTCTCTCTCAGACTTTCTGATATTTTTTTTAATTTTTAGCTCTGACGATGACACACATGTTTGGGTCAAAACGTCGTCCAACTCAATAAAGAAATTTTTTACACCAAACCCTGACAATTTTTTACTCCTATAATTTCAACAGTCAACTACATACCGATCTAGAGAAAATATATCACCTTCATCTTGAAAACTGCTTTGTCATTCATTAAGAAAGGAAAATAAATTGGAATTATAATTAGAGATCCTAGCATTCCTAGTCTGCCAAGAGCAAAATTATTACAAAGTTGAAAAAGTTTATCTATTGAAGAAGGATGGGGTAGAGGGAATAAATTCAATTAGATAAAATTGTTAAAGCCTGACTGAAGGAGGGGGTGGGGATAACTATCGGATATGAAATTCTATGGGGCATTAGCTGGGGCTATAGGAAGGTAGCATTCTTTACAAGGCGGGCCCCTTAACAATGCCTTATCAGTAACGAGACCCTCATAAATAGCCCCTTAAAAATTTATCATACACATTCCTCAAAGTGGGAGCACTTTTTTATTACTCCGGTATCAGGTATCTTGTTAACCCGGATCCAATATATGTCTATATCCTATACATCTACCTCCTATATGTATATATAAAGCCGCTATCTCTCATCGGCCTTCTCTTACAACTTCATACGGATGGCGAGCCCATACCGCCTCTTACCCTAACGATTCCTTCAATAATCTGCAGTTTGTAGCTCCTCTATAGGCATAATGGGCAACTTGATTTGTGATATAATGGTGTCTCTCCAATAACTTGCGATAAATAAATAACCTGAATTTTCGCAAATAATTGTAAAAATCATATATTTTTTTACTTGTAATATTATATATATTTTTAGGTAAGGAAAGTATTGCAATCGGGTCAAGTTTCCGATAAGCGGTTTTCGACGGATCTATACATTTCATAGCAGAGTCCGAAAAACACATTTTTAGCCATTGGTCTGTCTGTGCCAAGATCCCACTTGAATCGTAAGGAATTATGATTAAAAACTCGAAAAAAAAACTACAAAAACGTTGGACCGTTTGGCCTATATCACTTCGTTATTTTGACATTTTGGGAGTGGAGGTCACACCAAACGGCCCAATAATTTTGTAGGCTACCTTTTTTTCAACTTTGAGATCATATTATCTTTCGTATGAGTTTATACAACCTAATTAAAAAGACAAACTTAGCTGATTTCCAGATCTAAAACATCCCTAGTCCGAGAGTTTTCGTATATAAAATATTTGAAGGGAACGATAACATAATGCTATTATCGAAGTTTTAGGCGGATGTTAATAATTTGATAAGAAGGAGTCTTTACCACGGACTAGATGCAGTGTAAAATAGTTGATATTTTTATGAACGTTTTGAGAACTTTAACAAGGTAGATATTCTGCATATAATAATAAACGTTTCTTTAGGAAAAATATTCTTTAGCTCTAGCAATTTTAGTAAATATGAGTTAGTTGTATTGGGTAATTTTAATATTGTCTTTAACAATCTTTCATCAGAAATGGAACAATTAAAGGAATGATTCCGAGAAGAAATGTATTGTGTTTTTTTACATATTAATACTTTAGTTATTATAACGGAGTATTTCTAAGAAGTAATACGAGTGTCACAGTTCAAAGAAATACAGAGCAAATCATGACAAATATGGTTCCATAGCTGGATTCGATATGCAAATATATTTGTACAAAAAAGGATCAACATGTCATAATTATTGTTTCTATAGCAAAATATACAGGGGAGTATATTTATAATCGTTCCAGTAACAAATATATTGCTTCTTGCTCGAATGAGAGAATTTTCCCAGTTTCAATATTTACCGACAGGTAACTATTTGCTCGGGTATGTTGTGCCCTTCATTTCCTCTGGCCGTATTCAATTTCGTATATTTTTCTACATGTAAAATTAAAAAAAAAATTAAAATAAAAAAAAGAGCAAATATTATTTATACAGCCAATATAATATATATCGGCCGGTTATTGCTTTCCAGTAAAAAGAGCCATTTCCAATATCCAGCCAGCTAATAACGGTCAAGTTAAAAGCGATGAAAAAGAGGACAATATAAGCCGTTTGAAGAGGGGAAAATTAATGTGGGGTCCGAGAGGCGGAGAGTTGGTCAGTAGTTTGGACCCCTCTCTCAGCCAGACATCAAACCTTGTATTATTATATCCCCAGCTGGAAGAATACATAACGTTTTGCCACACTGTTTGCAACATCATTGGTCAATACGTTTGGCAAACAAACAAGGAAGGTTGGCGAGTGCAAAGAGCTAATTAACTCGAGGTATTAAGGTAGTGCTTCCTTTGTCATCCTGCTCACCGATACGGCCAGTCCCATTGTCTCTTTGTACATGCACATTTCATTTCATTTAATGATATATATTGGTATATATACATGTTAATATGTATAACAGTTGAATAAGATTGATACCCGGTGATAAGTTACATCAGAAATATTGCTTCACGTTAACATCAGAAAATTCCGAAAGTTACCTTATAATACAATAAATAACAATAATTCAGTATTTTAATCGATTTTATTTCGATATAAATATTTTTTGCAGCAGAATAAGCTTCATAGTGTTTTTATTTAATTTTATTTTAAGAATGTATCATGATTTTATTTTCATTCTATAAACTGAAATAATTACTTCATTTCTTTACAAATTTATATCACTTTTATCCGTTGTGGACAGTTAAAATATCTATTAAATTATATAGGATAACATTTCTGAACACCATGCCTCAATTTCACACAATTATTTTAAAGCAAGAATGCATCGCTTACATTTCAAGCTATTGTATTTACTTCCTCACTATCAGAGGAAATTGTGTTAACTTCCAAATGACCACGATTTTTGAGTTATCTGGAAATCTAATTTTACTATCCCTCGTAATTTTTTTTTTTCAACTTCTTTTCAGTGAAGTACGTTATATGCATAAATTTATAGGGCTTCGAGGAGAAGACTTCGGCAAAGTTTCATTAAAATCGGTACATTAGCTTAGGCGCTATAAAGTATAGCCGCACAGGTTTTTCTGCCACCATCTTGAAAGAAGTTTGGTAATGCCTAGTTCCGTGGATCATTCTCTGATGCCCTTTGACATTGATACCAAATCTCAAAACAATCGGTCCAGTAGTCTCGGAGAAAAACCGCGGACTGCGTATAGACTGATTTTGTTTTATAAGATTTTTGGATTCTACGTATCTTGGAACATAAAACTTCAAATTTTGATAAGGAAGGGTTTCTTTTTTTTTTTTACAAAGATCGATTATTGAAAATAATAAACCAAAACGAACACCACTTAATAAAAATCTATCTTTTTAATACAAATATTTTACAATTAGAATATATTCGTTTATATTTTTAATGCAATACGCATGTTCATTTAAATGTTTCCTGAGCTTATAACAAAAAAAAAAATCATCAAAATCGGTCTATTTGGTGAAGAGATATAACGCTTTAAACCTATGAGTATTTGAAAGATTCCTAAATTCCCCATTAAATAAAAAACAATCACAGAAATAGAAAATAATAATGCAAGATAAGATGTTTTAGATTCGGGTAAATAGTCGACTGATCAATTATGGGAATATTCATCCTGATAAGATATTTTGTTGCATTTTTTCAGATAATATTTTTTAGGATTGCTCTATTGTAACTTATTTATGTTTGAAATATAGCTATAATATAAGTGCAATATCGAAATAATACAATTTGAACTTGAAGGAGCGAAGAGATTTCAAATATTGCTGACGGAAAAATAAAATTAAGATTGGTTTTTGGCAGCTGGAAAACCCATGAAAACAAATTCATCAATCAAGAAATAAAATTTTTTTGTCCCAATTTTCCTAATGCGGAAAGTGGGTTCAAATATTTGTCTCAAAAAACTTATAATGGATTCACATTTTTTTTTTGCCTATAACTCAAAAAGTAAACGAAGGACACTTCACTTATTCTGTAAGTACATATAAATATTGAATTCACATATACATAAGAGTAGAAAAAAATATTGGAGGCATGCAAATTCATTTATGTTTCCTCAATTGTTCAGTAATGATTATGGCGAACACTAATTTGAGTAAATGAGCGATGTCGAAATCCACTTGTTCTGATTGAAAATACCGTTGAGTGAGTAAACTAATTCTTCAACTTGGGCAGTTTGATCACCAATGAAGGGCTTGGAAAATGCTAATAATAATAAGGAAAATCAAATCATAACAGCAAATGGGGCGTTTGTTCAACTCTACTCAATATGGAAGAACAAGGCATTGTCCAAATAAAAAAAACAAGACCGTTTAATAGGTTCTGCTCTACAACAGTGATACATGGAATGGGACTAAAAACGTTATCCGTCCTCTTCAGACCTTCTTCGACCGTTACTTGCGAAGAATCCTGGGAATCTGATGGCCTCAGAGGATGCCTAACGAAAATCTCTGGAGTACTTCACAGAGGAATTTCCTAATCACCTCCAAATAAGGAAAAAGAAATGGAAATTTATGGGAGATACTTTGAGGAAAACAGATAGTGTCGTCAAGAAAGAAGCTTTGCAATGGAATCCCAAAGGAGCAAGAAGAAGAAGACGGACCTAGACAGAGATAGGCATATGCTACTATGAGTACTGAATACCAAGTATTTTATTCCAATACTGAATTTATTTTGAGCAAAAAATAATTTAATTACTACTCCAGTTGATGTCAAACGAGTAACTGAAGTAATGATTGAATTCCTAATAGTAATTCAATTTGAGTAAAATACTTGGTACTCAGTATTCACAGTAGCATTTGTTCACATCTGGACCTAGAGAGACATGAGGCAGATCCGTTCAAAATGACCTGAGCAGAGCTGGCAAGACTTGGACAGACGTAAAAATGATTGCTGCAAAAGGAGTCGAATGGAACACACTTGTAGATCCTCTATGTTCCATCATGAGTCAACGGTAATAATAATATTCATATTTAACTATAATTATAATCTTAGTGAAGTTTACAATCTATACTTATTTACTTGGCAATTTTTTTTTATAGTACCTATTATTTATAGAAACAGCAATTATATTAAATTCCAACTATTTCTATATTGAAATTCCAGCGTAATAACTCTAGCAGAAGTCATATTATTTTCATTTAGCGAAGGCAACGGTAGCCGGCAATGGGGCGAAGGAAAGCAATATTTATGCAAATCTGCCAATCAGAGCGGATGCAGGAGCGCCCGCCAATAGGCAGCCAGTGTATTCTTTTTGATGAGGTTCCCCGGCGGCTTGTAACAGATGCTAATGAAAGCCTTGTTTATATTCCTTTAACCGGATCCCTTCAAATTACATGCTAATAACTCTCCGCTTTCCGATGCTTCTCTCATTTCGGCACTGTGGCCTAGTGTGTCAACTCCCGTGTATATTTTCTCCACTCCGCTCACCGTATTTTTACACTAGTTTAAAAACGTTTACGATGCGGCTTGCGGATTATGCAGATTTTAATAATTATAGACCCCGTTGGAGTCGGTGTACTGGAAACTAATTATGGAAAACATGGCGGTTGTTTTCGTTTAGTAGTAAACGTGATACGGGTAAATTTGATACGATATTGAAGTTTCGAGAGAGGAAGTAAAAACAAGGATCACTTAATTTATTGCATCCTACTCGTATTTGAATAAGAAATTGAACCTACCCAAATAAATTATATTTAGATCGAGAAATCGAAGATTCTGGAGCTTCTGGAGCTGGAACTTCTGGAGCAACCTTACAATGCCATAGGAAAAACTACAGTAAAAAATATAATTTAGTGATCCTAGGTAGAGTATAATCTTTCTTCCTTGGTTATTATTTTCTTCTCACACCTTGCTCATATGTTCAATTTAAAAAAAAAAAACAAAGTCTATAATTGTTATAGAGTACTCAATGGTTGACCATAGTATAATATTGACGAAAAAAGTTGTTCGGAGTAGCGGTTATAAAAAAAATTAAAATAGTAAAAACAATATTTTATTTTAAGTTAACTTTTCCACCCAACTATGCAGGTCTTCATCAGGGGTATGGTCGGGATAGAGTTCCATCCAAAAACTCGATAGATCAACAAACTTAAAAGAGCTCTAAGGAGAAGAGTTTAGCCAAGTTTCATTAAAATCGTTACAGCCGTTTTGGTAATACAGTATATAGCGACACTCATTTTTATTCACCATTTTGAAACAAAACGCCGGATGGAAATGTGATGTATATAAAAACATTCCTGAATTTTATTGTAACGTTGTATCAAAATTGTGAAGCCATTGGTGAAGAATTTTCGGAGATTTGCTGTTTTGAACTAACTAAAATTTATAATTTTATTTATGTACACTGTTTCCAAATTTTCTTTATCGATAACACTAAAGCTCGTCAATAGATACAAAAAAAAAAAAGTAAAATAAAGATAAAGTCGGTAGAGAAACAAAGGAGAAAGAGGAACTGAACTATTTTACCTTTTCCTATTTATAAAATAATATTTAAGTTTAGCTGTCCAGAAATTTTCTGGCAGTCAGTTTTCCTCCGCTGCATCGTTTATAGATATTTATACTACAACTTGAAATTAAACAATTTGACTAAACAACTTGAAGTTATATAATCAAAAAATGCAGTCAGAGAAGCAAATTGGTGCTTATAATCCATTATTTATGCAGTGTATAGTAAAACACTGGGATGAACCAACTGTTGCCCAAAATCGGTCAGACCAAGACCCTCTAACTGTTGCAAGACCAAGACTGGAGAAAAAAAAATTGTTGTAATAATTGACAATTTTAGTTACAATATACCAAATTTTTCAGTAGTTGGGTTTCCCCTATCTGAAAAATTAAATTAATATCTGTACATAAATCAAAGACCAAGGCTGAGTACGCAAGACCAAGACTTGTCTTGGCCTCGCATTTAGACAACACTAGATGAAACTGGTCTTTGAAATACTTCTGAAAACATCACTCAAGTTGTCTAAAGTTTACAATTCAATAGCATTAAACATAAATTGATCTATTTTGGGTTTCTAGCAATAAATATATTAAAAGTGAGGTCAGTGACAGTGACATAAAACAGAAACAATTTTATTTTTTTTTGTCAAAATATGAAGAATTAACGATCAGAGGCATCACCATTTAATTTTTTTTATTAACAATACTTTAGTAGCATTTTTATGGTTACGCCGACGTTTCGACCCACTTTGTAGGTCTTCATCAGGGCTACAAATGATATAAAGGAACAAGGTGAAAATAAAATAAATGAATTATGAGTAGATATTAAATAAGAAATAATAAATTGTCTGATAAAGAAATAATAAGATGACATCAGAGATATAGTCGGTGACAGTAAAGTTGAGATATTAAGTATTACATATATAAAAGATATAAACAAAAATAGAAAATAAATGTGAACAAAAATAGAAAGAAAAAAGGTGAATACAGCGTATAAGTTAAATGTAAACAAATTGTGATAAAAGACAAGAAATTGGTGGATAACAAACTGGTAAAGGTTACATTTGATAACTGTAGGTTAACAGATGAAGAAATAGAAAAATGAGTAAGTAATGATCCAGCAAAGTTAAAATAAGAATAAGATAACTTAATAATAATATATCAGTGGATAACAAGTTGGTGGAGGTAAACAGTAAGAAGTAAACAGAAAATAATAATAATAAAAGTAAATGTACATAAACAAAAATAAACTAAACTAAATTAATCAAAATAACACCGTAAATACATACATGATTACATATAATACGTACAAAATCCATTCACTCAAAATCTCCGAACCAAGCCTTTCCCCTCACTCGTAAAAGGAAAGGGAAGATTCTAGGAAATCCCAGCTTCTCTCACTTAGCCGTAATTTAAAATATTAAAGATAAAGAAATTTTTATTCAAGTTATGCAGAGTTCGGTAGTAAATTATGAACTATTTTAACATTATCTATAATGCTGAATTTAATAATGTACTGGGGAAGTAGAGAATATAACATTTATTTATTGGTAGGTGAACTCTCCTTTAGAAGGTATAAATTTGGTTACTCGGTAATGGCTGGTTGAAGTTAGCTTGTCAGTTGGACTATCCAAAGAAGGCAAAGGTAACTAACTATGCTTTTGATGTGCTCTTCAACTTCAGGCACTTCAATTGGTTTTCATCGTCTTAATTAGGGCAAGTTTAAAACCACCAAGGCCTGATTTAGGTTTAACATCAAAAACAGCATTCACTCTTTGAGGAAAGCATTTATAAATAGTTAAAATAAAGGTATCGATTAAAATAAAAGTATAGATGTTCACCATCAGCAAATCTGTATGAAAAAAAAATATTAAATACAAAAAAAATATTGTTCTTTATGTTATTGTCATAAAATAGTTTCCATCCAAAGCTCTTCTGCTCTGGTGAAAGAGATGGAATTATTTTAGTTTCGTTTCATACTACTAGATACAATCAATCTGCTTTTTCAATAAATAAAGTAACATCAAATTTTAGTTCACCCCGCATTTCATCTTAGGTTTGTGGATAATATTGGGTTGTTCAGAAAATAATGAAGGATTTGTTTTAAAAAGAAAAAAGGAAATGTTCACAACTATTTTATTTAATAAAAATAGCCTCTACTATTATTATACATTTCTGTCATCGTGTTGGCAACTTTTCCATTCTCTCGGAATAGAATTGATAAACTCCAAAAAGGCATTTTGTAATTCCCTAAGTCCATTAAATTTTTCGTCACGTAAGTAGTAGTCCAGGTGTCTAAAGAATAATAATCCGTTGGCTAGAGGTTCGGAGAGTAGGGAGGATGTGGCGGAGTTTCATATCCAAGTTCCAACAGTTTTTGTGACGTAACACCTGAGGCATATGGCCGGGCGTTGTCATGCAACAAAATAGTAGGCCTCTTCCAATTGAACAAAGATGGCTTCATTATTCCCAATTCCTAATGAAATTTGGTTACAATACGATTCGGCATGGTGGATTTCTCCAGATTTAAGAAGCTGTATTGTATCAAACGAAATGAAGTCCACCAAACAGTAACCATCGCCTTTTTTTTGATGATTCGGAGAAAATGTTCTGCTGCTTCTCCTTTGTCGAGTCACTGTCCAGAACGTCTACTGTTATCGTAAAAAATTCGGGATAGAAAAAGGTTGTTTTTGTTTCAGCAAAGAAGTGAGGAGAGAGCACAAACTTCATAACGCTGTTTTTTTTTTTTGGCAGTCCCAATCAAGAATGATTATTCTATTTATACGGACGGGAGTTTGTTAGCTGATAAATAAGCTTTACTTTATAAGCGAAGTTATAATTAAAGTTATTTTAAAGATAACACCATCAAATTATAACTACATTGTTTCAACATAAAAATGTATATCTCAAGTATATCTCAAGCCCCCCCGATAGAGTACAGAGAGTGGCTCTAGACAGAATACTCAGTAAAAATGAAATATTCGGAAAGAGCTGATTCTGAAAGGTTAGGGAAAAGGAAGAGTGAGAGGTTTGTAATGAGATTGTAGGGGGAGGACGATACCTGTAGGCTAAGGCCTCCTGCCACCGCCACCTCGCTCTCTCTTCTCCCTCTCTCTCTCTCTCTCTCTCTCTCTCTCTCTCTCTCTCTCTCTCTCTCTCTCTCTCTCTCTCTCTCTCTCTCTCTCACTCTGTCTCTCTCTTCAATACACTCTCCTAAATAGTCAATAGTCAGCTCTCCCGCAGTCAATTCTCTCCCGTCATTCGCACCCAATCTTACCAACTCAAACAGATTCACGAATAATACCTTATATAATACCTTATTCTTTCTTACGACAAAACTGAGAATGGTGTAGATTCAGTTTTACTTATAGGCATTGCAACACCAATGGACTCAATTGTATGTTATTGCGACAATCAAGGCGTGAGTAAGGAAGAATCAAGAATTTTTGTCCAACTCATTGAAGGATCACATTTATATGTTACTGAAATAATTGACTCTTTAGAATCTTACTACTCTCCAGCTATTTCTTATAATAAAACGTTTTTTTCTTCAACACACTTGGTTGTGCCAAAGAGGAGTTTTCGTTTAAATTTTCCACGTTACTGCGAGTGGTGGGGGCAGATCTGAAATATAATAGATAATAGACTTAAGGTTTGAGAGACTCAAAGCCTCGAGGCCACTACCTGGCCAGTTTTCGACTAGCAAGGACCGATCATCAAGACGGCGGAGAGCCCTCCAAGGTAAAAAAGATTTAGGCTGGCACATAGACAGTAAGCGATTTTGTTTGCACTATCATTAATCTACCAATCCCTGAAGATACAGTCCACTGCTTAAAATCTAGAATATTACCATAAAATTTAGAATATTGCGTTATTGAGACTCATCCGAGTTATTTTGCCATAATTGTGAAAGTTGCCTAAACAACACTTTCGATTTTAGTTTTACAAGCCGTTAGAAAACACTGACCATCCAGTCGTATATGTAGTTTGTGTTCAGCACTTTGTAAGTTACTATAATATTGTTTTTTAGTCAATGTGGTAATTTGCCCGAGATCACGCTTAACTACCATGTTTTCTCCCTCAACCACTTAATTAATTATATTAATCACTTTATAGAGGCTGGGTGTGCTCCAATAGGACCTCTCTACCCCAGGACCAATCCATCTCTGGTCTAACAAAATAATTACCTACTAACTCGAATACGCGATAAGGAAATTCCTCAATGAGCTGCCCCGCTCTCTTCAACTCTCACTATGCAAACTGAAATAGAAGTATCGTAATACTAGCGACATTGATTGCGGAAGCGCAAATAGCTTGGAAGTACTGGTACTGTTGGAGTTACAGGGAGAAACTAGTCCAATAAGTGATCTATGTGGTCCTTTTTCATAACATTGATGAAAATGTAAATGTTGCCGCCAAGTATCAACTAGAATGGAAGCGTCAATATTCCTTTCTTGAAACAAATATTAACTCACTCAGGTTGAAATTTAACCTACAACATATTAAACCAGGCACTCTAGCTACTCCAATCTCAGGTTAGTAGTTCTCAAGATTCAGTAGCAGGCTTCTCAAGGTGCGTTTAGACATTTCACAAACTATGGGAATGTTTATTTCCATTACCCTAGTTAACACAAATATTTAAATGATTATTCCTTAAGCTAGTGTTTTTGATGTTTTTCGTTTGTTTTCGGTAACAAGAGAAATAAAAATGTTAAAATGCACCTTTACAGAACCGTAACCGTTTCCTTTCATTATTCACCATTCTTAATAAAAAAAAATTTGAAACAGTTAGAAATTATTACAGATTCTTTCAACATGAACAGTTAATTTATAATTTTATGGTGGAAACATAAACAAATACAGCATTTATATATTAAAAAATCTGGTGCTCGCAACACACAACTTTCACCTCCTGATCTACTCTGAATAGAAATTATTTTCTGGAAATGCTGGGCTATTATAAAATTTTTTGAAGTGCATTTTACTTAGAGATAACAAGTCATTAAGACGATTATAATTACAAAATGTCTACTTAATATATCGACGACAGGCAATACAAATCTAATACTCCATTTGATTTTATAAACCACACAACTTTCTTTGTTTTTATAAACTACAGAATGACTAACTCCAATTTCAACACTTTTGAGTGATATCATTTTAGTGATATTTATAGTTGAAAAAGATATCTATGCAGACAATGAGCAAGTGGATTCCAGATGTGGTGATTGCAGTGTTGAAATATAGAACTGCGAATAAAGGTATAAATTTAGGTACTTATTTCTTATGAAAGATGTTCTTAGGAAAGATACTTTAAAGATAAAGGGTTTTTTTAGTCTCAACAATTAAAAAAGTATATTTTAAATTTATCCAAATTTTCGCCTCTTCAGGGAAAAAATTAGAGACCATATCTTTCGTCCTAATTGTCCAATTTTAATGATTTTTTTTTTTTTAGGAAATTACATAAACTTTAAAAAAACCATAACAATAACAACAAAAAAAGTATACTTTTTGAGTTATTCGGAATTTAATTTTACCATCCCTCGTAACTTTTTTTCCAGCTTCTTTTCGTTGAAGTATGTTATATAGATAAATTTAAAGGGTATCGAGAAAATGACTTTAGCGAATTTCATTGAAATCGATACATTCTTTTAGGCGCTACAGTCTGTAGCAACGCAGGTTTTTCTGCATTTTTATTTTTTTTCTCATTTATTAACTTATCAAATTCTTTCAAAAGTTATATCTAGCATTTTTTTTTGTAACTTAGAATAATGCAAAATGATTAACTTTTTAAAATAAACCATATTAAAGGTACTTTAGAGGAAGACATATATGAACATTGGGCATTTAAGCCCTATAAAGTGACATCAACGGGGCTAAGACTTAAATTATATTAAAGACCACTTAATTATACAATGATACACCGAGTTTAATCAAAATCGTTAGAGTCGTTTTTGAGAAAATTGTAAAAATGTATTTCAGCGTTAATATAAAGTGGCACTTCCGGTTAGCCGATTTTAACAAAAAAGCTGCTGTCATATCCGTCCCATATACAAACCTTAAATACTTAATATCAGTTTCGTACTACTTTTCGTTTATGAGCTAGACTTAACAAACACACACACAAACCATTTTGCGGCACTTGGTTATTTGGACTCAGGGGACTTCAAAACATGTATTTATGTTGAAAAATGAAATAGGAAAATATTCACGATCACAATACTTACCCTTACTATATTAAATATATACGTTAGTGGAAGTAAAAAATGATTTTGCTTTTCACCAATGCCACACTCTACACGCATATCGATCAATGTTTTTTTTTCTTTTTTTGAATTAATATTTTTAATTATGTCCAAATTAGATACAGTAATAATTATCCCACTGGATGTAATCGAGCAATAATGACGAAGATCGAGATATTTATACAATAATAACAACGGAGGGAGAAGGTAACATGAAACCAAAGTCGAGGTACGGTTTGGAAATATGAATTGGTAGAAAGATATAAATGGAATTTCTCCCTCTTTCATTTTCGGTGGGATGACGAGCCAGGCCAATTAAAATGGATACCCGGTTTCGGATCTGATTGTTAAACTTTTAATGAATTCCTTTTAGAATAAACTTTTAAACAATTACTCGTTTGTATTTTCCAGTAAAGCTTCCGAACAAAACAGTGATTTATGTATGCTTAATGAGGGTGTAACCTCGTGTTTTTTTTTTTTTTTTAGTTTAAAGGATAATCCTCTAACAACCGGACATTTTAATTTATTATATCCGACTGATAAATAGCTCCCTCTGTTTAAAATTGCATGACATAGAGAACTGGAATAATTAGTGTTCATAAGGGATTACCCCAAGATGTACAGCTGACCTGTCAAAATTAATTAAAGTTAAGGGATTATTTTATGAATTGAGATGTATAATTAAGAACGTCACCTTGGAAGTTTTATAACTAGTAAAGAGGTAAAGTCAATAAACCTGATTGTCACCAGAGATGTCATGACGATATTAGGATGGAATATATTTTGTTAAATCTAGTTTCAGCTTGATTATCCGGATTTAAATTTTTATAATTTAACTAGGATTACATTATTATATAAGCGTTTCAGTTGGAAGAATGATTAACTCCAATTTCATTGATATTTATAGTTGGAAAATTTATAATATCTGTATATACAGTGAGTAAGTTGATTCAAGAATATGTGATTGCAGTGTTGAAATATAAAACTGTGAATAAAGTTATAAATTTTCCCACCAGAAATATCACTATTTTTTTTTTAATTTTATTTATTTATTTAGATATATAATATTCTGTCTCGTGGAAAATAATTATAGAATAGAAAAATAATTTTATTCTGGGACGGAGTCCCTTCAGAATAACAAAAAAGTACAGATATTAAAATTTTATATCTGGCCAGATAAAAACAAACATGAAAAGTTAAGGATATATAGTGATAAATGAATACATATACAGAAAATACAAAATTAAAATAATAACTAAATAATAATAAAAAAGAACTATGTACAATAAAAAAATAAACTAAACTAAAGATAAGTAAATTAAAAACATAAAAACACAGTCATACCTATATACAATATATACAATCAGGCAGGGACCCCAAAGCCAGGCTTCTCCCTCCAACTATAGAAGGAAAAGCAGGACTCTTAAGAGATCCCTCTCTCGTGCTAAAGCCAGTGGAGTAAACGAAAATTAATAATGAAAAATAGTGAAATTGGAATTAATCAATCTGCCAACTGAATGGCTCATACGATCTTTTAAACCATTAGATAACCGAATGGTTAGTTAATAAGGCATTATCTCATCGAAAAAGAAAAACTGTGATTCTACAGGATTTTCTTTTAATTAAGAATGCACTTTTTGCAGCGAAAAATACTTAAGGTACGTTTTGCACTTTTTTGTGGAGAGTGGATTAGATTAATCGGTCATATCTTAACGCTAAGTAAAGTCAGCTATAGTCAAATAATTGAAATGTTTTGATGGTTTAAAATATCTCAGAAACTAAAAATCGGGCCTGAATACTGTAAGCGAGGAAATTGTTCTGTGTTTGATCCTCGCTGTAATAGGCTATAATTCAAAATTGTATCTTAACCCAAAACCGTGTTAGGGAGGTGAAAAGGAAAAATAGTGTCGAAAACCAAATGATAACGAGTTTATTTGAACATATGAATTAAAATATTTATAAAATATCAGATACTAAAAATCGGACCTGTGTACTGTAAGCGAAGAAACGTCTGCCAAGTAAGGTCAGTATAGCTTCCTCACCGTTTACATTTGCTAAAACATATCTATTTAACAAGGTCTACAATTTTTCATATGAGAATAAAATCTCTGGGAGAAGCAAATTTCGAAAATTCAGTAATCTCTCAACATATATAGGTTTGATATCCACGAGTTTTGTTCATCGAATACTAAAATACGAAAAATTTCCGCATATGCAGATTGCATATTTGATAACATGGTATTAAAAAAAAGTAGAGTGCGTTGTGAATATGAATATCACTACTTTTAGTGAAAAAAAGTCGTATGTAAACATTGAGTGTTTTACAGGAAAGCATACAAACTAATTGTATCTTTATGGTTTATTAGTATAATTTCATAATTTATTGCCTCTGCTATTTTTTAACGTAGTAGAATGCTTATATCCGTTGCAGAGTACAAAATGTCACCTTTAGCACAAATAGAATTCAAAGTTGAAAATTTCTATATACAACCTTTTGCACTAACAGTAGTAATATGCACTTTATCGGCATGTTTTCACTCATAAAATCGATGTTACAAAAACTCCATAAGAGAAATAAAAAAAACTAATCTTTTTGTTTTTTTCAGAGTTAACGAGACCCATACTTTTCTTCGGTCAGAACGAAACTATTTCAGTTGAAATATAAAAATATATGTAAAATTCACAGATAAACTCGAAACCACGACGAGCTGGTTGAACTCAATAGAAATAAACAAAATCACAAATAAGATTTTTATTTTTTTTACATTTTTTTGTACATATAGTGTGAATGTCATCCTACCTCACTATAACCAATGTCCAAGAGACAGATTGTTGCAATATTCAATAAATAAAATAATTATTTGTTATTTATTAAGGAAACAAAAATGTAGAACATTTGATAAAATTTGCAATCTGCGAATTTCTTTGCAATGAGCAAATTTTTTGGCAGCTTCACAGCTGCCCATGACGGATATAAATCAGATCAGCAGGTCTCTTGGCCAACGCCTACGTATTCGTCGTAGTGGGCTGTACGGGTTTCTGGTACGATGAAGAATTTCTGTCAGGGGATTCATGTTGTACGTCAGTCTTTGGTGAAAGTTATTGTATTTCTCTTTTGCAGTATCTAAAATTGTAGGTACGTTTAAGTATTTATGTAGTGTTTCATTTGCGACATAAAACGGTGCGTCAACTATCCTTTGCAACACTTTTTTAACTTTTAACTTTTTGAACTTTTTTAATGTTGGCAGTTTTAGCAGAACCCCACAGTTCTATGCCGTAAGTACAAATAAGTTTAAGTAGAACTTTATAAAGGGTTAGTTTGTTAGTTAAAGATAATTTTGAACGTCTGTCAAGTAATCTGGATAAAAGACCGTATCGTCTGTTTAATTCTATTCGTTTTCGTCTGGTGTGAGTCCTCCAAGTAAGTCTCCGACTAAAAACATAAATACCTAATTACGTCTGATGTTTGAATTTTAATGTTATTAAAATATAGTTCAGGTGAAGTTTTATGGTTAAGAGTGAATACCACATAAAATAATAAAAAATTTTTTTACAAAGTCAGAGTAAAAATTAATTTAAATTTATTGAAAATTACAAGAAATCTAAGTAACGGCATTGTGTCATGGATAACGTTTGATATCCAGTATAATACAGTAGAAATTAACTCTTTGAATAAAACCTAAAATTTTATAATCCCACAAACATATCGCCATAACCTAATTCCTACTCCATATGATCAGTGCCTTTCACATTTCACTGCCATTATATTGTTAACAATTATTTATATTAATTGTAATTATTAAATTTATATAAGGGAATTTCAAACTATTCTCCAAATTTTAAGTGATGTTTCAGAATATTCAACTGCATAATTATATTACATCACCATTATGATATTTATGTATATTTTTCTTGTTTCAATTAATTTAAATTTAAAAAAAAATGAGATTAAAAGATTCACAACTATAAAATGAGCTCCAAGATCTATTAAGGTTACTAATGGTGAAATACATTGGAGAAGAGATAAGTGGTTGAAGGTAATGGAAGGAGATTAGCCTAACTTTTGATGACAGGAGGATAAGCCTTTGGATTATTGAGACTTCGCGGTATGAAGAGGCTCCCAGATGGCCCCTTGCATTTTGCATTGCCTCTTCTAGAACCTGTCACATATCAGAAATTCCTCACTGTCCCGCCCCACAAATATTTCATAGCAGCTAAGGACATTTGAAGAAATTATGTCTTTTATAAAGTGCCGATTTTTAATTTTTAATAAGTTAGGAATTTATAATACGCTCATTAATCGAATAAGAAAAAGAAAATGATACCACCGAATAAAAATAAAAATGATATAGTTACTTGTTTGTTAATTTATTTTTTTTTTCCTAGAGAGACAGAACTTTCTATTTAAAATAAAATACTTATCTACAAGACAATCCTGAAATCTATTTGGACGTACGGACTTGAACTGTGGGGAACAGCAAAATTTTTTAACATCAAACGCATGCAATCCTTCCAGCCTGGAGATTTGATGTCGAAGTAATCAGTAGTCTTTGCTAAAAAATCTTCCTCTATTGCATGTACACCACAATAATAAAAACAGTATGTCTACACTTGTATTGTTTATATTTTACATTGTCTAGAAATACTCCTCAATGTCCGAATCTATCCACATAGTTGGGCAGATTTGGACAGTATTTTTTTTGCTGCAAAACATGCTGAAAAATGTAAATTTGGAAGTAAATTATCATTTTGTATTTTTATGAAAAAAAAACACTAATATTTTTAATTTACCATGGTTTTGGTAAAACTGTCCAAACAAGCACTACTAACCCCTATTACGTTCTAATTAAGGGTTGATTTCATTTTTTTTTCTTCTTTGATGCCAACATTTTAATGAATCGCTGGACAAGAACCAAAGGAGCAGCCACGAGAAAGACCTCAAACTTAAGCCCAATCGTTGGCATAAAATAATTTTTTTTTTTCATTTTTATTTTTCACTGTGACTGCGATCTCCATATAAATTTCCAATCATATAATCTGTGGTCAAATATTTCTCAACTAATATTATTTTTATTCATTGCCAGTTATCATTCTATTTAATAAAAATCGAGTGAGAAAATGAAAAAAAAAAATGATAAGTAGGAAAAAAGTTCTTTTACGACACTTGAGTTGAAAAGGACCCATCAAAAGTAAATAAGCTTTCCAGAAAACCGAGATAAAAAAAAAGAAGTATATAAAAGAATGAAGTGGAGAGATTGTTAAAACTATAGTAGAAAGAAGGGGAGGAAAGTTAATCCAAGATTAAGGTGGAGTGTTTAGCCATGAATAGGTGATGAAGAAGACACGAGACCTTAACTAAACGTTCATCCAGTTTCCTGGGGCAAGGGAGCAGGAGAGGGGCAGAGGGGGCATCAACTATGCATGCCTACTTAGGTCCTCTTCCCTTTAAATAAAAAACACTATCAAAAATGTATCAGAGGAAAGTAAACTGGGGTGGGGCGGCCCTTCATAGCATAATTCTCTAAGGAGTTTGAATTATTTGCCCTGTTTAAGAGCGAGACTGTCTCTTTAGCGAAGACGCCTGACCATCCGGCTAAATAATGCACTGAGAGCCCGAGGACGTCCCCCCTGGCCCGGAACACCTCTGGGGCTGAATATTTGACCGCCCCCCCCCACCTCAATCTATTATTGAGTGCGGTTTTAGGGCTCACACCCCGTCTCTATAGGATTCCTCTGTCTGCTTCGACATTCCTCTATCACCTGCCAAAAATAACTCTCATATAGGCCCAATAATCTTTTAATTATGGTCAGCTAAAATAATTTCTTAAAAGATTTCCAGGTTTCGTAAATAAAAATCTGTATAAATCATTAATACATATTTATACATTATTTCGGAGTTGTTTTATTTTATGTCGGTAGATGATTCAGCCACAATTTTAAAGATTGTTTTCTTTTTCAGGTATTAAAAATTAGTTCATGATCAAGAAATGTCTGGAAATAAAGTTACGAAAAAAAAAACATAAAACTTTGTTCATGTATAACCTAAAATTTATACAATTTATAGTATTAAAATTGTCTAAATCTCTAAAGAAATGAAAAAAAAAAACATTGTGATTGGATCATTATTAGCAAAAATATAGTCTATTGTAATTCGCACATATGTTTTAGTTTATTATTTTAAATGAAGCATTGTAATAGATGTGGAGAAATAAAATTAAATATTTCAGTCAACATACTTTGATATTTTGAGAGTTTTTTTTTCGGCACTGAATATACTATGTGAATTATTTTCACGGGATAATTAATACACATTATTTGATTTTTTTCTGATATTATCAATTTTTTATTTATTTATCTGATTGCTTAATTTTGAAAATAATATAAACATTCGGATATAAAAAAATGCCTAGCTTTTTAATTGTTAATACTATGACAAGCAATTAAGTGGTTTGTAATTTAGTGATTGAAATAACTATTGTCCAAAAAACGTCCATGATACGTTAAGGTACAGAGTCTTATTTTGATAAACATGTGCTACATATTGACCCCTTGACCATTAATAAATAATACTATTAAATAAACATTTATTAAATAGCGAAAATTCTTAATTCATTGAAGGAGCAAGAAGAAATACTTCGATAGATGGAGAGGCACACATAGTCATCCGTGATTTTGTGCGATTTTATTTATTTTAATTTTAATTAATACTACTGGTATTAACATTCATATATATATATATATATATATATATATATATATATATATATATATATATATATATATATATACATATTTTTAGTATTTTGCTACAAGATATTTCTGTGATCTTACTTACGGAGAGGCTACTACTTGTGAGATTTGGTAAAAAAAAAGGTATAAATCAGGATCAAGAAATTATCGTAGGAGTACACAGATCCAGTCTTGCTTGATTAATTATTATGTCAGGCTCGCTATTGGTCGTTAATCTAGAAATAGACAGATTCGTATATATATACAAAATTTTTAAAAAATTTAATAAGAATAGATAATTATAAATTCTAATAAGTTTATATATTAAACGTCCTCAATAAAACCCAGTATTAAATAATTATAAATTTCGGTATTAATGAGAGGCAGTTGTATAGTGGAGGATGAATCTGTTGGCGGAGGATTGTTAGGCGTGGCGTCGATCATGATGGATGGGAAGCCGGTAGGAGGATGGGGGGGGGGGGCAAAGGGGAAATAGACTCGGTATCGGAACCTAAACAGGCCTTTCCATCATTTAGCCGACGTGTGAAGGGACTGTTCCCTGCAACCCAACTAGGAGCAGAGGGCCGCTCGCTCAAAGCTAAAGAAGAACCGATAAGTTGGAGTGGGGGGAGGAGTGGGGGCTGTCAGCGCCCGTTCAAACAACTTTTCTTAATAATAATTCAGCAACAAGCCGGTTCTGCCTTTATCCCCTTCTGCGGATTTCCTCTCCATTTCCGTTAGAGCTGCTCCCACTGGGACCCGGAGCCCGTCCTGGGTTCTTCCATCGCCTACAATCCTCATCCCTCTTACTTAAGGCTGCTGGATGTTGGGATCTTCGGCTAATAGAATTGAACCAAACTGATAACGAACAAGTTATATCGAAGAAATGAGACATTAAAATTTTTTTCATCATTAAAAATTTTTCAGGAACAGAGAAAAGCTCTATATATTTAATTCCAATTCTAATATCAAAATCAATACTTTTTCAATAATAAATTAAGAAATTCTTTATTTATAGCACATATATCTGAAAATCTCTGATTATTTCAAAATAATAATTAAGAACCAAAGAAACTTAAATAGGGCCTCATTTGAAAATAATAAAACTTTAAGGCCCGTTTTAGAACAAAAATAAAGTTGATTGGGGATTGGTTGGCAGAGAAAAAATAATGAATGATTTGGGAGGAAATCGTTTTTTTAAAAATATTACTATAAAAAATATTTTTTATAATATTTTATTTATTTATTTGTTGGCATTACAGACCATGTTGATCTTTCGCTGCCTTAACAAGCCTGCCTCTCTTGGGGTATTTCTTTCAATTTATCTGCATGCTCCTCTATTGCATCTTTGTTAATTTTATCAACACATGTGCTTTTTGGCCTTCTATGTGGTCTTCTACCTTCTCATTCCTTGTTACGGAGAGGCTTTCAGATGGATTGTTACGAGCTACAAGCTCACCCATCGTAACCTCTGTGCCTTCATATCATGAGATATTGATTGACCAGTTTCTGTAAGCTTTTTTTTATTGGCCTTGCTTCTCCATGTGTCCTTTTTTATAATATAATAAAACAAAAATAAATAATATAAAAAACCTTCGATGATTTAATTTTTAAAAATAATTAAGAAAAGCAAGTTTCATAACATTATTAAAAAAATCCCTCGATGATATACTTATTTTCACACCAGTTTTTCGAACAATTGATCATTTAAAAAAAATGTATCTTTTATGATCATATTCGTTGAGTGTTTTTACAAAGAAATCGAAAGTTATCTCGATATACATAAAATCTATGTGTTTTTTTTATTGAGAAATATTAGAATTGGTCACAGTTGAGGCCACTTATAATAGAGTTCAGAGAGTACATTCATACCGTATATACAAAAATATAAATAAATAAAGTAATAACAAAAGAATAAGAAAAAAGAAAAAGAAAAAAATATACATATATACACATAAGTAAGTAAAAATAGAAATAAAAGTAAAACAAACATCTTAGATAAAACATAACTATATACATTATTTACAATTAGCCAGGTGATCTCCGAACCAATCCTGTCCCCTCCACATGTGGAGAGAAAAAGGAGGCTTAGGAGATCCCTACGCTTCTCACTCAGCCTGTGTTAACTTAGGAAATTAGCGACTCATACCTATTACATAACTTAATATTGATATTCTATGTTCTTCAATTTTATAAAATTTATTATTGTTGATAAAAAAAATTATTTTAAAAGAATAGTGTTAATTAAGCGATACCTCCAAATTCGTTATCGAAATAAATTATTGAAATATAAATTTAAAGAAATGAAATATGTTTCTATGGAATCATACGGAAAGAAAGTGTACGATAGACTTGCTGGATTCGATGAGCCTGGGTGTTTTTAGACCGATCATTGAGGTTCGTTCCTGCCAACCTACTTTCGAATAAGAGCTTACCTGTTGTTGTTGAGTAAAAGAAGAAGATTGGGATGGAGGGAATTGGCTTTGTCCGATGGAACGGTTGACAGCCACTGCTAATTAAAAGGGCCTAAAGGAAGAGGAAGAGGATGAAGGAGAGGTGGATGGTGGATGAAGGAGAGGAGGATTGAGCAATCCTTTGAACGGGAAATCCTTTCTCGAGGCTCGTACCCTCTGTAAACAGATTTAAAACCGTTAGCAAGGTTCCCTGGGGCAAACATATTCCTCTCAAAGGATTTCCTCGCCAACATCCCCTCCTATTAATCCAACCATAGCCCTAGCCAGTCCAACTCCAACAATGATGTACTTACCAATTCTTTTCGCAAACATTTACAAGCAAAAACGGGATCCTCCGCAGTGGTTTGCGTTATTTATACTCTGTTCTCTTAACTGAGTGGGTAGTTAAAATTCAGAGGTTTCGGATTTAACTATGTTCATCCCAGTCTTCTGTTTAATAGGATTATCTCCGGAAATTTAGGGCAAGCTATCAATGAATTACCTATAGGCCAACTTATATTGAAAAGGTTCCTACCTATTCCCAACTATATTAAATTTGATTTTATAATAGCGGATAAATTGAGGAGTGGTTGGTTGGTTGGGGTGTTAAGTCATTAGTAACGAATTAAAAACAAAATAAATTATATTTATTTTTATGTTTGCCAAAGATTCGGCACAAAGAAAACACAAGATGACAAAAGATATAAGAAACTAGTACCAGTAAAAAAAACAAAAAACAAAAACTGACAGACTGAAAGAAAAAATGACTTATAACTGAACACCCAACAAACTCCTATTCAAATTTGATTTTACCTTTTGCCAGAAAATTATGATATATTTGGACAGGACTTTTTTATGAAAATAGTGTTTCTCTCTTTTTTTTTTTTCTTTTTTTTATGATTTTCTCTAAGGTCTAAATTTTTTTTTTCGAAGGCAGCGAAATAGATCTTTCAGTTAAATCAATTTATTAGTTTGCGTTTCGCAGCTCATTCCCATTTTTAAAACTTTGTCAACTTATCAATTAATATTTCACATGAAATTCTATTGCACGTCTCCTGTCAATGTTAACTTATAATATAAATAATGAAACTACTGTTTAATTTCATTATTTATAAATAGATTAATTAATTAAATGGAATTGATTATTTTTATAGATATACAAAAAATTATAATTAATACAAATGTTATTACAAATTAAATACAGTCGATCGTGCCCCAATCACACGACTTTTCTGAGAAAAAATGAAGTACAATAGAAACAAAAATATCCATTTCGTAGTTCACTGAAGTATGTTTTTCATAATTGCTACACGTTACCGGTTACTCATCATCGAAAAGGTCTTGAAGTCACATGTATTAACTATGTGTATATCTGGTCTAGAAGAATGAAAAAAAACAATGACTTATTTGTCAATTGACGACTGTGGTGGTCATTTATTTTAGGGAACTAAAGTTGTAATCATATTATGACTTATATCTTTACATTAATAAACAAGATGTCTTTCTTTCAAGATTTTTTAAGTTCTAGTTCTAAACAGACTGATAAACATCATGCTCCAGTCTTTTCAAATCTATTATAAATTAAAAATAATTATAAAGACAAAAAAAAATAATATGATTGGGCAGCATTTTTTTATGCAAATAGTGTTTCTCTCTATGATTTTCTCTAAGATCTAAAAATAGTTTTGCTTTGAAGGCAGCAAAATAGATCTTCCATTTAAATAAATTATCAGTTCGCGTTTCGGAGCTCATTCCCATTTTTAAAACTTTGTTTGTCAACATCACAATTCAATATTTCACTTCAGGTCTTGAAGTCACATGTGTTAACTAGATCTGGTCTAGAAGAATGAAAAAAAACTGACTTATTTGTCAACCTATAACTGTGGTGGTTATTTATTTTAGAGTACTAAAGTTGTAATTATATTATGACTTATATCTTTACATAAATGATCAAGATGTCTTTCTATCTAGATTTTTTAGTTCTAGTTATAAACAGACTGATAAACGTCATGCTCCAATCTTTTCAAATCTAAAATTAATTAATGAAATTATACAATTTATAACTATTTGAATAGTTTGTCGGGGTTGAGTTGAATAGATATAATATATATTATAGTAGTGTTTTGTCTTCATCAGAACAATTCATCTAAGATTACTAGACGATGTTAGGGAACTAAAACGTTAGCAAATGTAACAATGCACTACTACAATATGTAGTAAGTCTATTGACGGCATCTCCCCATAAACCTCTTTAATTACAATTACGCTCAATTATCTCCATAGTACTATTATAAATTATATTATCAAAGGAATGTCAAAATAATTTTTCATTATATTTTCTCACGATTTAAAACAAAATCAGAAAGATAAGAGATAAAAAAATAATGAAGAAAACCAATTGGGGCTTATCAAGGTAAGTTTAATTGTTTTAAAATTATGATAGAAGCATAAGAATGACGAAAAGTCAAGCTTACTTACTTTGTGTCAAGTTTAAATCATCTAACCAAATGACATTTACTGACAAGAGAGAAGTTGCAAAAAATGGGCAATTCTCGAGATTATTTCCTACATCCAATTTATTTCAACTAGCAATACGGTGGCATGGACAACATAAAGGACGAGGCCGGACTAAATGTATTGTTACTATCTGGGATGAGCGAGCGTTAGTAAGTTGCTGGGAGCTTTATGTTGCCCTATAGAGATAGTAAACGACCAGGGGAACGAAGGATGGGGTACCCAGCGTAGGAATAGTTGTCCACATTTACGGGATATTTTATGGGGCCCAAACTGGGTTGATTGCTTGCTGCCCCTACTAAACTGCTATATGAGCCACTAGGCTAAATGTCACATTAAAAAATTATCTTCGCAGATGGAATTATTTTTCTGTTGGTCTTTGCTATACATTCATGCTGAGTAGGTATTGGACAAGGACTGTCGTACAGAGAAAAATTGCAGAGTTCCTGGCACCGTTCATATAGGATTATTCTTGAAAAAAATCTCCACTTCTTATGCATTATGATTCCTTACGAAAGAGTACTTGTATCTAACCTAGAGTTGGAATATAAACTTCGGACAATAAAAGTATGTTTATATTTATCAAATATCCTGTCACTTCTATGGATTAGAGAAGAAGAGATACAGTATCTATATTATATCTTCATATTACAGTAGATAAAAGAAGAAACAGTTCCTATTTCTTGACAAAGCATATAACAGAGAACCTACTTAGTTAATACAGAAAACTGTTTCTTGTAAATCACAACAGGCCAAAAGTATAATTAACACACTAATAAAAAATCTGATGGTAACTTTAAACTAATCAGGATTCAAAATTTATTAATTTTTTTTTAATCCATTATTTTTATCTAATGATTTCACATTGAATATTTCTATTTCATATATTTAATATGTTAATATGAAAATTGAGTTTTAATATTGAAATAAAATAAAATATTAAGTTAAAATACAACCGATTTGTACAAAGCGATTGTGCCCAATCGTCACGTTGCAGCGAGTTGTGGGGGCAGATCAGATACGATCTAAAAAATTAAATTTAATCACTTTAATTACACCAATACCGCCTATCTGTTGCAAGACAAAGACCAAGGCTGGTAAAAAAAATCGATTTTTTGGATAACATTTGAGGTAAAATAGTTACTAATACTTGAAAATTTTAGTTACTATATGTAAAGAATTGGTGTAACCTTTAAAAATTGGTGTACTTTTGCATTTAACTCTTCTAATTTTTCATTCAAACTTAGTTAGATGCCTCCTATCTAAAGAAAAAATACAGTAATATCTGCCAAGTTATAATCTAATAGTTAACTGGAAGACTGTTGCGAGACTCTTCTGCAAAACCAAGACTGAGTTTGCAAAACCAAGACTCGTCTCGGTCTTGCCTTTGGGCAACACTAACCAGCACCCGGTAAGACATCCCCATTCCTTTCCATATATCCACGGAGGCAAGAACTAGCAGACTTGAGGGCCCTCAGGTAGTATGATGTCTATAGCAGCATACAAATGATAAGTTGTTTTTGTACAATTAATCAAAATACAGTCCACTGCATAAGTTATTGGCAATATATTGATTTTTGCCTATTTTGAACTCATGAGAGTTATTTGCCTTCACTAAATTAAAATTTTGAAAGTTGCCTAAACAATCACATTATCCTAAAATCCCAAAATATGTTCCACCAATACATTTTTTTTTTATAAGAAAAATCTTATTTGATTTTGAAATATTTCGGCCCTATTAACTATTTTCAAACATTTTAATTTTCAAAACAGACATAGTGGGCGTTATCTTAACAATGAATTTTGAAGGGCATTCCTCGTGAAAGTTAACGAAGTTTGTAAAAAAAAATTCTATTATAGAAACGAAAAATGAAAATGTTTAAAAGCGACTTACTATTTTTTTCCAAAAAAGTTTTTTAACTTGAATACAGCTCTGATAAAAAAATGAGTATTCAGAGATCGTTTTGAAAATTAAAATGTTTTAAAATGGTTAAGGTCGATTTTTTTTTCTTAACCCCATAGGATATGGGGAACAGAAGGTAGGTCGGGATTTTAAAAAAGGGATTGGGAAGTGGAAGCACGGTTTATTTTCATTGTTGTTTTGGTGTGTCTTAGTCTAGTAACGGGGCTTAGTAGTGTCATGACAATTAATTTTTTCATTCCAGTAAAAGGTTTTTAATAATGTGTCTGCCATCTTATAGGTTTGTGATTAAGAAGAGCAAGTGTTTTAAAAAGTGGGTTTGTCGGGCATTTGAGGCTATCAAAGAATTTGATGCGTCTAATGAAGTCACCCACCTTCAGTAATTCGAGGGTGGTAGGCAATAGGTCCGTACGTGTTTTTCGTAAAATCGTATGTCTTAATATTTTTCTAAGCACACCGTTCTGAAACGGTTAAGGTCAAAACAGTACAAAATTTAATAGATTTTGTGTTATTAAATTTTCTATGTGGGAATATAATAGTATTTTAACAAGTAATCGATTTTGCTTGAATAATAAAAGCTAAATAGAGATCTCAATAAAAATCAGCAATATGGTAACATTTGTTATTACAAAGTTTAACATTATGGTAAATGAAATGTAAGAAAAGACATTTTTTTGATGAAGTTGCATTGTTTGTTTGTTTTCATATAATTATCTTCGGGGTAGGAACTGAAGTCAGTACATATATCAAAGTTTTTTAGGTCAGAAAAATTGAAAAATCACTAGTAAATATTGATAAAGTGTTGAGAAATAAATGATGCAGGTTAAATTAAAGATTTTTGTTTATTTTGGACTTAAACTTAAACATAAGGGGAGTGAGACACTTTGACTGAGCAATTTTGTGTTAGTTTAATTTAAATGTACTGAGTGAATTAATACCAGTGTTAAAATCTGTAACGTTTCTTTCATTAGCATAAAATTTATAACTACAATAAACGAGAAAAGTGCATTTTTAAACGAGAAATAATCTTCCTAAACAAATAAAATCTTGATAGCCAGTCCTGGAAATTAGACTCTTTGCAAGGAAATGGGTCAAGTCCACTGGAGTGAGAAGTTTACTGGAATATTTCAGAGAACAAGAACATTTCTAAGTTCTTGGAAACTACCTCTTTCAAGTAATGCTACTGGAAAAGTGACAATAAACCTGAAGATTAGTAAAGTGAATTTCTTGTTTATTTATTTTTAATATGATGAATGATTCTTTAATTTATTAAAAAATATAGAATAATCATCAATGATTGTCCTATTCGAAGTCTTACACAATTACAAAATCATAAAAGGATACATTTTTTAAATTGTAATATACAAATAGTTTTACTTTTTATCAACACTTAAACGTTATTTTATAAATAATATCGTTTTCACTATTTTTCATTTACATTTCTTTAATATTTATATTAATTAATTTCTCATATTCTAGTAAGTAGTATGTAGATATCGTAATCAAAAACACACTTTTATAGTTTCATATCAGGATAAGAATAAGAAAATAAATATGTGGAATAAGAATTCTTCATTCAGGTTCATTGATATGTTGAATTCGGCCTGGATGATGTTGATTTCGGTCAAGGTATAGCCTGTACCAACCATTTAATGATTTTTTGAAAAATCGTGGCTGACTTAATCAAGCGTTAAGTTTTTCTGCTTTTAAGTTAAGGTTAATTTACATGAGAATTTGTAACACTAGTTTGAGTCAAAATAATGATGGATAATTTCAAAATAAATTACAACTCTTCTAGTATTAGTTGTTTGTTTTTTTCGATGTCTAGGCGCAAAATATCCAGGTCGTAAGCGCCCGAACAGCTAAATAACACTTAATACTATTTGGATGGTTGGTACAAAAAAATAAAAATAAAGAAATGGGTTGGTAGAATAAAATAAATAAATAAGTTAAATAGAGTTTTATAATAGTAGGATAATAATAGAATTTTATAGATAATAAGATAGAATAGATAAATAAATAAACTTTAAAAAAATAGCAGTAAAATCAATAAATGAATTGAGATTAATAAACAAATGAATTTGAAATTAAATGAACAAATAAAAAATAATAATAAAATAAATAAATAAATGAATAAGTAAAAAAAAAGAATAAAAGTAAAAAAAATAGAATAAAACTAAATAGATAAAAAATAAATAAATAAAATAATAATAATAATAAATCTGCAAAGGATTATTAATTATAAGCTTGTCATATGTATTTTTAAGTCTTTCACTATCCAGGAACTTGATGACTTTGGTAACGATTTCTTCTTGATTTCCCAGGGATGCTGATATATTCTGGGGTATTCCGAGATCTTTTAATCTTGCCGTGTAAAAAGGGCACTCTTCCAAAATATGTTTTATAGTCAGTGATTGGTTACACTTTTGACATCTGGGAATAAGATCTTTTGTTATGAGGTGGAGGTGTGTCAGTCTAGTAATAGTATTTGCAATTATCCTGAGAAGACAAGACATAAAAGTAAGTTTACAATAATTTTTTTAATAAATACTATAAATAAATAATTAATTTTAATTAATAAATAAATAATTTTTTTAATAAATGTTTGACAATTTTTGCTGTTCAAGTAGATCATATATAATGCATATGCTTATTTATATCTAAGAAATACAATCTTTATATTAAAAAAAATATTTTAAAAATACGGTTTTTATAAAGTTGTATTATAAGATACCTTGTCCAATCAAGGTTGTATAAGTTTAGTTGAATGTAGTTTAATTTAAATTTGATTTGTGAATAGAATATTCTTTAATAACTTCATAGATTTTAATAATGACAAATTATAAAAATTATATCTATATATATTTGGAAAAAATTAGATCCTCAAAATGCAAGTATAAATAAAAAAATCGCCAACGATTCGCCAATTCAGGCATCATCAGACACAAACGAAGACAGATCAGACAGAAAAGAAAAGGAAATCGAAGATCACATAACTCTATGACATCCATTCACATACTGGAATAAAAGTAAGTTTAAGAAGGTTATAATCATAATAACAGCTTATTAGGGAAAAAATACATATAAAACGTGTGTAATAAAAAAAACAAATTCATAAATATGTCCAAAAAAATTAAACAGAAAAAATAAAACATTAGACAACATAAAATAAAAACACACTCATACTTGGACTTGCCAAGTGTGAAGGATACGGCAAGAACTTTTTTTGTAAAATAACACTAGCTACAACAATAAAGTTTAATAGATATCAATGATGTATGTAACCATTCATTCCCTCTATGTAAGCAAAATAGAAAATATAAAAAACATCACGAATAAAAAATAATGGTTATGAAAATTGAATAATACAAAAATAAGTAAGTAATTAAGGTTAAGGAAAATAAAAATAAAATAAATTATCTTATTACTTCATCCTAAAAAATATTCAAACTTCTGTACAATATCTACATTTGACTCAAAGCCCTTCGATCGAATTTTTGTCTCCTACATGCGGATGACAAGGCTTGATCCAAGAATCCCATGTCGCGTCGCTACTATTGAAAGTCTTTCTAAACTAAAACAGATGTATTTAAATGGTAAGAAAAAAAAATTATTATATTTAATTTTTAAAACTCCAGAAGTTGACGTCGACTTTAAAAACTTTTATTATACTGGACTGAGGGATTTAAATGGAATAAAATGGTTACCGGTGAGGAGCATTTGTTGAGGACGGTGTGAACCGGTTGGAGGACAACCTTTTTCCATTAACCGGTCGGTTTGCCAACTTTTAGCCGGTTTGTTTAGAAGTTGTATACCCGGTATTAGGCGGTGTCGCTCTGCTAATCCCGAGCAACAAATTGAAACAGCTTTCGGCAACTTACCGCTACCCAATCCGCGCCTCTTTACCCCCTCACAAATACACTACGCAATTTCTTAACATACGATATCTTGGATGGTACAAATGATTAGAAAAACTTGTCAGGATTTGAAAAAAAAAGAAAGAAAGAACGAATCAAACCAATTACTAGTACCGAATCCGAAAGGCTATTTATAAATGCCTAATATATATAATTAAAAACTTAAACGTTCGTTCGTTCAAAACCGCTAGCCTCCGAAACATCTTGACATAACGTTCCTATCGGATTCAGGAGTGTTTTTAAATACATTTAATTACCCTCCGGCTTTCAACTTTTGATAATTTCGATATGGCTCTACTTATCTACAAGAAAATTAGCATGCATTTAGGGCCATTTAAATATACTTTTTATTTAATTAGCTTTGTAAAGATTATACAATCCAAAATTTTATTTGAACAAGTATTGCTTTAAAAGTAAAAACTTTAATGTGTTCGAATTAACGTAATAGGTACTATCTTGTTCCACAACCTTTAAACTATTTGCTACTTTAAATGCATAGACAATTTATTAGGTTTTATATACCTATGTACAAATACTGATGATTATATTTTTATTAATAAAAACGTAATAGCATATTACTTTTTCCATTAAAAACTTATTGAAGTAAATGGTTCATAAAAACTTTTATTAGTGAGGTTTGAAAATAAAAGTTGAGAAAATTACTGCTTTGAAATGGCATGTATCAATAAAAGTAAAATTTCAATAAAAACTTTTATACTTCTACATGTATAGATAAAAGTGACATTTTTACTGTTATTTATAAGAGTTAATTGTTTAATTCGACCTCTGCGTTCGGCACTAGAGTAAATGTACCAGTAATGGAAACTGTGCCATTTATAGACAGTTATGTTATGCCATTTATGGTTTAGAGGTGTAAAACTCCAAGGCCTTTATTCCAATAATCTCAACACTAAATTATCGATTTAAGTTTTGTTTAACAAATCGTTATCTTCAAGAAAATTTATCACCGATTTTATTCCAACTTCGTAATTATTCAACACCACTGATAATTTTGGTACGAGTCCCGATTTGGTTATAATCGAACACTCTTGGAGAATGTGGCTGACTGTGAGAGTACCGTAGCAATGTTGATATCTTGGTACAGGCTGTTTGCTTATCAAATAGGAATGTGTCAGGTTTGTATGTCCTATCCTCAGTCTCGCCAAGGGAACATCCTCTCTACGAATACGACGGTTCGAGGTGGACCATGGTCTTACTGATCTTTTTATTTCCTCCAATTTGCTCGGTGAGCTTTCATTCCACATGCATTGCCAGCCAAGAGCTATTTCTTTTTTGAGAAGAAGGTCTGTGTTATGAGGTGTTAATATGGAGAGGGAGGGGAGGGGGGAGGGGAGGTGTGAGTGCGTGTTAGGCTGCAGCGTTCGCGAGCTCATTTCCAGTGATCCCCACGTGACATGGCACCCAGACAAAATATATTGACTATTTCAAATTTGCGAGCATGTTCATTGATAAACCGTTTTCAACTCATTCATATATAATAAACTTTATACACAAAAAATTGAGTATAAATACTAATTGATCTAAAGCTAGAACACTTAGGGTGGTGGTGCCTGAACCTAAAGTGATATGCCACAACAGCCGATTAGTTGATTTTTTACTAGAGAGAGGCTGGATTCTTGTTCAGAGATGTTTCCATATAAATTTTCTTTATGAGATATGTTATTTAATTTTTATTCATTCATCTATAGTCTGCCATTCCCTTGTTTAAAACTGAGGAGAATTTATTTTTTTAAATTTAAATTAATTTTGTTTAGTTATAAAAAAACTGTTGACCCCAAAACCTTAGTGTCTATCACTGGTGCAAAATACCCTGTGAGAATTTCTTATATTTTTCATGAATAATAACCTAATTGATTGAAAAAAAAACAAAAACGAAACACGTAAAAGACTAAATCTGCTGTGTATTAAACCTATTTGCAACGATCCACCGCCAGAACTAAATAACTTGTTTATTAAGAAATATTACAATATGTCTCAATTAAGGACAATTGTTCACATCAATGCTGAAAAATTTTCTTAAAGTGATTATTATCGGTACATTTACCGTAATACTTTTTGCCCTTGGGTATAGCAGATTGTATTACTATTAAACATAATTAGAAAATGTAAGACTGCGACTATGATTCAAAATATTTACACTTGAGATCCAAAATGTACTGAAATATTATATGTATATATTACGGTGAATGACTGAATTAATTTATTGTTTCTTATACTCGTTTTAAATGCAAAGAAAACAATGAAAAATAATTTTATGAATATTATTTCACTGCTATTAATTCCATTTTCTTGAAATATAGAAGTAATCTTAGATTATCAAACTGTTATAGCGACAACAGAAAGGTCCAGATTATTTTTATTTGAGTAAGCCACGGACTAAAAATAAATCTTCCCAATCAAAGGCCGGTTTCGAAACGGCACCGTTTCTTTCTCCAGAATGCTCCTGGAACACGCACGACCTCCAAAGATCTGTAAGTGTATTGCATCTCAGTGTATTCCAGCCAAAACTATACTAGTCTTACTAAAATTAGAGTACTATTACTAATTATGACTAAAATTCATACATATTTTAAAAACAAATAGGAGGAGAAAGGTATAATTAAAAGGATTAAAAAAAAAATATGAAAATGCACATCAAACGAAGGTTATAATCAAAACCAGCTGATCAGGTAAACAAAGTTAAAAACGAAATAAATAGTAAATTAGCCAGATTTTTAGACATATCCAAGATGTCACGTACATATATATATATATATATATATATATATATATATATATATATATATATATATATATATATATATATATATATATATATATGATATATTTCCATTTAATCAGTTTTTTTTTTGTCGCAATTATTTTCTCATAAAATTAATTTAATGCTCCTTCCTAATTATCTCTATCTATTTATTCTTATTTTATATCTCTTATGTCGGAATAATACAATATTGTGATCCCGTTGCTCATCTTTTGTCATTAATATATCTTTAATTTATGTATATATTTGATATATTTTAGCTGTTTGGGTTCTAACATAACTAATCAATACTTTTTATTTATGTACTTTTGATATTTTTTCTTTTCTAATAAAGATTCAAACAATATATACAATAAATTAAGTAATAGTATGTATATAACTAAAAAATAAAATAAAACCTTCTGAACTATACTTATAATTGTACTGGAAAAAAAAAAAGAAAATGATTACATGTATAGAAAGAAAAAGCAAAAGATTCAGAAAAGAAAAAGGAGGTTTTGCTTTTTCTTTCTATAGGCAATCATTTTCTTTATCTTTTCTTTGTTTTCTTTTTCTAGTACCATTATAAGTATAGTTGAAAAGATTTTATTTTATTTTTTAATTTGTATGTAAACTATTATTTAAGTTATTGTATATATTGTTTGAATCTTTATTAAGTTAGTTTTTGGCCAGATATATATTTTTTCTTTTGTAACTGATTATTGTTATTATAAGGGGACATCGTCCCAGAATAAAGCTTATTTTCTATTCTATTCTATTTACTTATTCACTATACAGAATATTTTAATTTGATGAAACTTTAAGATTCTTAAAAAATATTTCTGTATACAGAGATTGACAATATTACGCTAAACAATACGTGTCAAAACTTTATAGCAGCAATATTTCATCAAAAATAATATTTTTTTTTTAAATTAAAGTAAAGAATTTTTTTTTCGTAAAATAATACTAGCTGCCATATTTAAGCGTAATAGATATCTAACCATTCATTTCGTCTATGCAAAGAAAATAGAAAAGATAACATACATCAACAATAAAGATAATAGTTATGCAAATTAATAATAAAAAAAATAATTAAGAAATTAAGATAAACGGAAATAAAAGTAAGTAAAAAATAAAATGAATCATCTTATTTATCAAGCATGCGACAGAGGTACTGATAAATTTTTAACCTGATGAAATGTTAATGTTTAGTTATGTTATATTCCTAACCCCCATACCAGACTGAAACGACTAGAAACCGCCCGACGTTTTCGACTACTGCCGCACTTACTAGACAAACGCTCTAAGCTTTCAATCAATTAGAAACGACTCATATATGTGACAATAATAAGACCTATTTGGACTTACGGAATTGAGCTTTGGGGCTCCACTAAACCATCGAATTCCTCTCGTACCCAAATCTTATACTCCAAAATCTTTCGTAAAATCCTCAACGCTCCTTACTTTGTCACAAATCAAATCATCCATAAAGACCTTAATGTTCCATATGTTTCCGATTTGGCCCAATCCAGATACCTATTCTTCCATAACAAACTGCAGATCCGAATCCTCTCGTTTCAAACCTTGCTTCCTCCTCGATCCCTGATAACTCTCCGAGGTGTCTGATAAGAAGATGGCCTCGGGACCTTCTGAAATAGAACTTTAATTTGAGTACTACCAATGGGTAGTTTCACTTCATATTGTACATGTCATGTTACCAATGTCACATTTACTTGTTGCATTTTCCATGTAATACATTAAATTCATTAAAAAACAAATAAATAAATAAAAATAACATATTTCGTAATATAATACTAGCAGCTACATTCAAGGGCAATAGATATATCTAACCATTGGTTTAATCTTTTCAAAGAAAATAGAAAAGTGAACACACATAACAAAAATAAGTAAGAAATTAAGATAAAGGAAAATAAAAATAAAATGAACCATCTTGTTTATCAAACATGCGACAGAAGCACCTTATTCCAACTTCATCTTACTTCACTCACATATTTTAATGTGATAAATGTTTAACCTGATACACGGCTTTCTTAACATTTAGTCTTCTGTTATATTTCTAAGTCCTTTAGTATTATTTGTCTTACATTAATGATCATGGATCTTAAAACCTACCTTCGCTAGATTTAGTGCGCCCCTCTGAATTTGAGAAAGAGTCTCTTTCGTACAACTCCGTTTTTACTTTCCGTTCTATTATTGGGATATTTCCCTTACTGGAAGCACACATCTGACCGGATCTTCGCAGCCCTGTCCTGAAACTATCAGGAGTAGCCGAAGATTTAAACAATAAAGTTAAGAGAGAGGACGGATCCCGAGGAAGGGCGTAGATTAAATTGGAGAAGTAATCACTAAGAGAGGTCCCACGACGGCAGGTGCCCCGCGCAGGCAATACCGTGCAAATTACATCCCCACTATAACAAACTACCGCCTTATCCCACTCCCATTAATTGTTATCCCTATTCATTACTTGTTTTATTACTACCGATTGCTCGTGTTATAATATATATTTTTACTTTAATTTGCTTATAAATTAAATATGTAGTGAGGGAAAGAACTGTGAACCTATCATGTACAGTTTCCAATCCAAAGACAAAACAGGAAATACACGTTTTGGAGTCCCTTCATTAAAACCACCTCACTAAAAATGGTTTGAGCACGTGAACAGCCCATTGTATTGTAGCAACAACTCCGGCATAAACATCCCTTTATTTACTATATCTAAACTCTAAAATAGACGTGCCAGTGGAACTTAACACAATTAATTTTACATGGCTTCATTTCAAACTTAAGATCCCTCTCCGACCTACTATTATCCTTCAATATTTTCTTTGTAACAGACTTTTCTCTGTATGCCAAGGCACATACCTTTCCACTATTAAAAACCTTAGCAGGAGTGCCTCAGGGATCAGTAATCGTTGCTCTGTTTTATATCATTTACACTAATGATATTCCAGACATTTTCGATACTATGACAGCGACTTACGCAGACGACACAACAATCTTGACAAGACATTAAAATTCAATATACGCCTCACAGACTCTACAATATCACCTAAACAAACTCCACAACTGGTGTAAACGCTGAAAAATTCGACTCAACAAAGACAAATCACTACACATCGCTTTTATCCTTCGACGTGCAATTTGCCCTGGTATTTATCTGGACAATGTCCAAATTCCTCAGAAAGACTAAGTTCAATATCTTGGACTGACCTTTGACAGAAGAATGCCATCAGGACAACATATCAAAAAGAAAACAAAACTTCTAAACCAAAGACTATGGCTACTATACTCACTCATTTCGAAATTGAAACTCAAACAGAAGTTGAGCTTACCTACTTACCTACTTCACATAAAATCACATACGTAAACTACACATTTTGCAATCAAAAACTTTCAGGGCTATTACCAAGGCTCCCTGGTACGTCAGTAACATTACTTTACATAAAGACCTACAGATGCCAACAGTTGAGGAACACATCTGAACATACTTCCTAAGATTTCACAATAACTTAAATGGACATACAAATTTACCGATTCGAGGCATGGCCACAACTAATATGCCCGATAGCACCCATAGAAGAGAGGAAGTACGCCGCTGGGCACTCCTCTCCCTCACACCTAACCCAAGACCTATTCTAATCTTCTACATCTCGACATCACACTCGTTGGATATCGAAACTCCTGAGATGTGTGAATGAAAAAATAAAGTTAATAAAAAAAATTGTTATGTAAATTATTGGTGTATTGATCCAAATTTTTTTTGTTAATTATCTAGCCTGATTAGCGAAACCGTTAGAAAGGAGAGAAAAATATATATTCAGAAGGACATCTCTTTTCATTGAATTTATAAGTTTGTAGGTTTTAAATTATATTAGCGGATCAACTGCTGGTACATCAAGTGTCCAGAAAGTACTTGGTCGTTACAATTTATACATAATTGCCTGTTCCTCAGCAATTAGAGGTCTTTTGTCGGAGGGGCTCAGATCAAAGCCTCTGTAATTCAGGGAGACAACTTGCCGGAGTCATTGTTCCCTGCTCCCCCTCCTCTCCCCCCGTCGTATCAAATTTCAATTAAGTCAAGCCTTTTGTCCCTCAGCCATGCGACAGGGTCTCCTGCTTGAAACTTATCACTTTCCAGCCAAGGTAGGAAACATTTTTTTTCTTTTAAATGGCTGAAATAAGTTGCGAGATGCAACTTCATATTATACGGCAGCACTAGGCAAAAAATGATGATTTTTGGCTGCATAAATTGACCGTTTCCACGGGTCTGAAAAGAAAAATGCACATTTCCAAACTTATAGCCGCTGGAATACAAAATGGCAGTCATGTGAATATAGATACAGAACCTGTATATAGAGAGATCCTATATGTATAGAAAATTACCAGCCATTAAAACTTATAGTATTTACCACAGCAATATTAAACAAATAATTAATCCATACCCTGGAATTTCAAGTAAAAAAATTGACTTGTATTAAAATTGTAAAAAATTAATAGTAAAAAAATTGTAACGATACAAAAAGTTTTAAGGAATACATTTTTTTTCTGTTTTCCACTTGCATCACTAAAAAGATGCGTTCAAGAAATAATAATGTTCCGTATAAAATTAAATCTAATAAAATATTCAACATAATTGGCTATATCATTTGTATCGCTATCTATTATAGCTTTCGAGATATCGGTATTCATAGTTTACATTAAAAAAAAAAAAATCTACCATTTTTATCACTATTTGTCTAGCCTAAATCTTTATATATTCATTGAAAAAAGAAATTTCTTGAATATAATATTTTACTGAAATACGTACGTAAATCTTAATATATATATATATATATATATATATATATATATATATATATATATATATATATATATATATATATATATATATATAATATAAACTTTTTTAATCCACTAAAAATCAAATTTTCACCTTACTCAAATCATTGGGTTTAGGGCAACTGACCTAGCATACTGATGAAATATTATTTCATATTTTAGTTCGGTAAACACTATAGTGTTCTATCTACACAGGCTTTCTATCCATATTCACCTGGCCGCTGCCATTTTGCATCCCAGTGGCAATAAGATTGCATACAAACATTTTTCTTTTCAGGCTTGTAGACATGGTGAATTCATGCGGTCATAACTCGGTATGAAATAAGTCACATTTTTTCCTACAGGTCCCCGACGAATATGAATTATGTGCCGGGAAAAACACAGATTATTCATTATAAAACGGATTATTCAGTTTAAATAATTAAAATCCCCATTTGAGGAATTTGCTTTCATTAGGATTCGTCTAAAGGGAAGCAAAGAGAGAGATAAAAAGAAAAAAAAAACTTTTAAACATTTTGAAATATGGAAATAAGAAAGCAAAAAGGAGGAGATGAGACATCTTTCAAAGGAAACGTAAGGATTTCGTCCGAGTTCTCGCAAATCTGGGCAAGTTAGCTTGATGAATCTTGGATAAGGCAAATGTTTTCAAAGGAAAGTCCCCCGATAAGGAATATAAATAAGAAAAACATAGCCCCAGCTTTAGTTTTTTTTTTTTTTTTTTTACCTCTCTCTTCGGCACAGGCTTAAAATAAAATAAAGAAATCATAAAGAACCTAATTTCGAAAGTATATTACCTTTGAATTGATGTAACAATATAATAAAAAATTGTGGATGCAGTATGTTTAAATTATATTAGTATCATGTCAATTAAATAAAATAAAAAATAATTATTAATAATGATGAAAAGTATAGAAAAAAAGAGGAAAACAAAACTGCAGTAAGCATATTATCTGCAAAAATATTATAAATTTATAAAGATCCTTATATACAAGAGAAACGCTCTAAGCTACCAATTGATTACAAAAGGCTCTTCTATATATGACTATAATAAGACTAATTTGGACTAACGGAATTGAGCTATGGGGCTCTATTACACCATCATTAGTTTCTCATATCCAATCCTTTTAATCTAAAATCCTTCGTGAAATTCTCAATGCTTCTTACTTTGAAACAAATAAAATGATCAATAATGACCTTGGTGTTCCATATGTTTCCGATTTGGTCCAATCCTGATACCTATTCGTCTATAATAAACTTCAGAACTATCCAAACGTTTCTTCGTTTCTAGCCTTGCTTCCTTTACGATCCCTGATTACTCTCTAATGAGCCTGATAAGGAGATGGTCTCGTGATCTTGTAATATATAAATTATACCATAGCATACATGGGTAGTATCTCTACATGCCAATTCATTTCTTTGAATTTCCATATTAACATTTAGTAGATTTATTTTTATTGAATACAGTTTTATTTTATTTTATTTTATTTTATTTTATTTTATTTACACCCTACCCTGCCAATAAGGCAATACGGGTGTTATGCAGTAGTGAGTAGCAACGCATGCGTTACAATTCACTACTGCATTCAGACCAATTACATTTATTTTACAGCTGTGCACACAGCCTGCTCTTTTTTTTTTTTTTTCTTCTCTTCGTTTCTCTTTTTAGCCAGCATCTTCTTCCACCCTCTCTGGCGGTCTTCCGGATGCTAGTCCATTTCTTCTTCCCAATGAAAAGTGGGTTGACCCAACCTGTTCCTTCCACCCGTATATGAATGCCTTGTAATACGGATATTTTTCCTTTGTCATAAGTTGAGGGAGATCGCTCTCCATCAGAGCGTAGAGCCCCGTCTCCCTCAACAACTTAGCCCTCAGTGCCTCAAAGGCGGTACATACAAGGATGATATGCTCGGCGGTCTCCGGCACTCTGCAACTTGGGCATAGGGGATCGATGTTCTTGCCATATTCAGCGAGCTTTGCTCGGAAACCCCCATGCCCTGTGAGGAACTGTGAGACCCAGTAGTCCGGGAGAACCCATGTCTGTTCCATTCTTGAACCAACGGTGGGGAAGTATTTTCTTAGCGTAGCCCCTTTTGGCGTCGTCATCCACCGCTGGTTCCATTCCTTTAATGTGTTCTCCCGAAGAATGCTCTTCCATCTATTAGGGTCTTCACTGATCCTCACACGAAGATTCGCCGGTAGATCCACCAGGCCTTCCCTCTTCATCTTATGCCGAAAGTATTCTTCTCGTAGGAGAAGATCAATAGGAGTAGTTCCGGCTAAGACTTGTACCGCCTCATGAGACACTGAACGGTACGCTCTAGTGACCCGCAGCAGAGCCATCCGCTGGATTGTTGCCAACCTTTTCTTTTGTTGGTGCGAGAGATGATGACTCCACGCAGGGGACGCATATCTCAGGATGCCCAGAATAACTCCTTTATAAATAGTTAACGTGGCTGGGTACCTGAGACCCCAAAAGGCGCCCCCGATGCGAGTAAGTCCATTGAGAGCCACAGCTACCCTACCTTTCATGTAGTCCAAGTGAGGCGTAAAGTTGAAATTTCTCCCAATTCTTATGCCAAGGTAAGTAACAGCCTCACTTGGACGTATCCTTTCTCCTTCTATTCTGAGAGTAATAGGGTGGGCCCTGTCAGTCTTACCTCTTAAAAGAATGGACTGGGTCTTAGCAGCCGCCATCTTCATCTTTTTTCTCTCGCACCATCCTCCTACGAGGTTGGCACATCGTTCAGCTTCTTCTTGTAACCTGGCTCTGCTGTTTGAGGCCACTACAACGGCCAGATCATCAACATAGGCCGTGGCGGGGAACCGCTCTTGTTCTAGTACCCCCAGCAACTCATCGAAGACTAATTTCCACAGGGCTGGTCCAAGAACCGAGCCCTGCGGACAACCTCTTTCCATCGACTCTTGTACTTCAAAGAAGCTACCTTTTATCTTCAATGTTCGGTCCTGGAGGTAGCTAATTAAAAGATCATATAAGTTGCTGGGAGCCTCATACTTCTGCAACTGCTGGAGTACGCTCGGCCACCAGACGCTATCAAAGGCGGAAGATATGTCGAACAGGATAATATTGAATACAGTTGTAAATTTCATGTATAAATAATTATCTTTTATTGGTCGGGGCTGGAGTCAATATATAATAAAATACATTATTATAGTATTTGCCCTCGTTTCGATCAACTGATGTTTTAAATATTAGTTAATATATTATTTTTATCATTATTTTAATATATTATTATTATTGTGATTTTTATAATGGTACAAACTGATATTTTATTTATATTTTATCACAACTTTGTTTACATTCTGTCTTTTATGCTAAATTCACTTTTATTTTTTATATCGTAAACCAATGACTTGCTGTCCTACAGTATCCTTTAATAACACCCCACTTACCCATGTTGAACAAATTCGATACCTAGGACTCCACTTGGACAAACGACTCACTTGGAATCCTCATACAAGACAGGAACGACCAGAAACTCCTCGATGTTTCCGCTTAATCCAACACTTAATTTCCAATTAATTTTGTAAACTTCCAATAGTTACAAAAGACTCATTTACATGACTGTAATAAGACCTATCTGGACTTACAGAGTTGAGCTATGGGGCTCCACTAAACCATCAAATCACACTCGTCACCAATCCTTACAATCCGAAATCTTTCGTAAAATTCTAAATGCTCTTACTTTCTCGAAAATAAAATAATCCATAAAGACTTTAATGCTCCATATATTTCCGATTTGGCACAATCGGGATACATATCCTTCCATAATAAACTTCATAACCATCCGAATCCTCTCATATCTAATCTTGCTTGCTCTTCGATTCCTGATAACACTCCGAGCCGTCTGAAAAGAAGATGGCCCCATGATCTCCTAATGTAGACATATCATTAGAGCGCTACCAATGGGTAGTTTGTCAACAAGCTTTTTGATGTGATTATATTCCTGTTTACACATTTACTTCATGTTTTTATATTGTAATACAGTTGTAAATATTATGAAAAAATATATATATTTTTTGTATAGTCGAATATATACATACATTTTATTCTAACGAAATTTAACTCACTCACCCGTTCACCGGATTTATTGATCACATGGTGAATACAACTAACCAAGTGAGGTTAGTCTAACTCACATTCTATGTACTTGCAAGGTTTAAAAGTAGATGTTTTGTTAAACTATGATTGTGTGAAAAAAAGTCATTATGTGCGTCGTAGTTTTGGTTTTTCTTTTTTGTATTGCTATGTACATATTAAGTATCAATTGTCGAAAATAAAATAAATATTTAGAATTGAAAATAACAAATATTAAATGATCAAATTGCTATGAATCAGAATCTTCAAATTCATTTAAATGTTACTTAATGACTCTTTGCAATAAATCGACGATATAATAATATAATACGTAATTATATACATCTTAGAGTTCAGTAAAATGGAAATTTCTGAGAAGTAATAATTCTGCTTTCTATAGGAAATTATATTAACAAAACTATTCCGTTTCATAATATTTCAAGCCATATCCCGCTTAATTATGCAATTAAACGAGATCGAATAAATTTATGGAATTAAGAAAATAAATACATATTGAGCTTAAATTTAAAAATTGTAGGATATTCCAGTAGGAATCACGCTTGTAATATTCCTAAACTTAAACAAACGTTGGTAATAAAATAGTTGAAGCTATGTACAGAGTGGTGAAATGAATTGAGGGAGAAAAATACGCGGGCATAAAATAGACCCAGCCTTTTCATGGGGCTTTAATTAAATTGAAGCTGGGTCGAGTTTTACAGCAGCGGAGGTCGGTTAGAGGGACACGCGAACCCGGGTATCCAAGACCTTAACTACCACACGACCACACTAACAACCAACCGAACTATACACGTCTCTATCCCTTCCTCGTTAGCAATATTGCTTTTTCAATCAGTCCAACTTTAGATGGGAGACTCTTCCTTTCGCAAAGATATATTTAAAATATTGGACTTCTTAAAACCAACAGTTTCAAAAAGGTTCTCGATTTTTATTCAAAATAAAATATATATATACCAGAAAGGGAAGAAAGTTAAATAAGAGAGGATATTAAAAAAACAAAAAAGTTTCTTTTTCATTTCATTAAGGATATTAGGTAAAAAGCCAGCGGGCGGTCATATTTAGAACAAACTTTGACCGGTTGCAATTACATTAGCTTCATGCTACAAAATAGAAGGGAATTACTTAACTCTGTTTAAATGAATGTATAAAAGAGACAATTTTTTAAAATGATTTTATAATGAATTAAGGAATATTAAATCTCAACTTATTAATTTTATGTTTTAATAATATTAAGTGTAATTATCTACATCCGACGATTAGATGTATTTTTGCATAAAAAGGAAACAATAAATAATATGTTAACTTCATTTGACATTTAAAAAAAAAATTGTTATATATTATCTAAACTATTCCTATAAATTATTGTTATATTATTAAACTATGCTATATATACTTATATAATATTTTAATACAATTTTTTTTTAATTTATCGAAAATGTTTATTATATTTGTTTATAATTAATAAATTTAGTTGTTGCTGTATATACACATTTTTCTTGTAATTTATTTTTATTGTATCATTTTAATAATTTTAGAATATAAGAGAGTTGTATAAAGAGAGAAATGGAAATTAAATGTTCAAGAAAAAAATGAACTGTATATATATATATATATATATATATATATATATATATATATACAACCCAAAGGTGTATATATATATATATATATATATATACACCTTATATATATATATATATATATATATATATATATATATACCTTTGGGTTATTTATTTAATTCATGCATTTAACACATGCTGTTGGATTATTAAGTGTTTAGTCTGGTGTTTCATTGATTTAAAATCTTGTTTAGTGTTAACTGTAGATTAACTATAGACTGCTTTTGTTGCTACAAAACAAAATCTTTATTAATTACAATGTCAAATTAAATAATACATTAAATCTTAAAACTATACCTCTCTACAACACAAAATCAGTTTTTAAGTACAATGAAACACGACACTAAACAATTAATAATCTGAAACAATTGAAAACTACACCACTCGGTTATCTCCATCCAACATTCATGTGTTAAATGAATGAATTAAATAATTAAACCAAAGCTGGGATTTGTTAGAACCTGAAGCTTCTTTACATATATATATTTTACTCATATATATTCAAATAGTTCTGTATATTTATATGTAAGTTTTATTGATTGTCCATAGCGATTAACTAGTATGCTGTGTATTTAGCAACCCAATATAATTTGGAAGCACACACTTGTATGAAAATGAAGTGTTCCTCTATTTATCAATTTTTTTTTTTTCAATTTCCCTTAAAATTCTTTATGAAAATCAATATATGAACCATTACTTTGAAGATTGTCGTCACCGCCAATGACGAAATAAGTACATCTCAGCCAAAAAAGAAATTAACTAAATTATCATAAAAAATAGATCATTATTTACTGTTGGACGCTTTTATGTAACATTGTGATCTACATAAAAAGTTGGATTATGAACGATTTTCGGAACATAACAGCAATAAGCAGCTTAATACTTTTAAACAAAATAATAGCTTATATCAAAGAATGTAATGGAGAGTTATGGAAAGTTTAAGATCGATAATTAATGAAAATCAATATTATTTAGCAAAAAAATACATTGTTTCATAGAAATTATATAAAATTTCCATTTTTTTTTTAACTTCAATACTTAAGTTTGATTCAATTACCATGATTTGTTAAGAAAGGTGATCTATTTTTAGCTATATTTTATTTAGTATAAAATACATTTTAAAATTAGTAAAAAATCGTTGATGAAGAGTCAATGTGCCTGTCAACTATTGGCTGGTTAAAGTCAGTGTAGGTTTTCGTTAGCCTCATAAGATGTTTTAGTTATAAGTAATAATATTAGTTGACAAAAAAGTATCAAGTTTTATTAAATTAAAAACAACCGAATTCCTCGGACGGAGAATTTAAAATATTATAGAATTTGAAGACCCAATAATAGACCACTCAATCTAGGTTACTCTCAACTTATACAGATATACGAACCATTTACACTAAATTTCAAATGGAACCTTTTTCAAATTATTTTAAAGCTTATCAAACCAAAAACATATAATGTATCGAACTATCATATTGAAAAGACTATTTTATCTTGATTTAGTATTAATATTTAATCATAAGAATTATAGAAATGTATGCTATTAAAGATATTTTTAACAACATATTGGAAAAAATGTGGTAATAACCTTTAATAATTTTAGTGCAGAAAATATATTTTAATAATTTAATATATTTATTCAACACATTTTTTTTTCAGTTCGGCAAGGTTCAGAAATGTCTGTAGTCCGTCCAATCTTGGCAGGAGTTCCCCAAGGTTCAATACTAGCCCCTCTACTTTACGTTATATACACTTATGACATACCTATTAACGATGAGATCTTGACATCTACTTATGCAGACGATGCAACAATTCTCAAAAAAATATCAAGGCCTACATAGCCCTATCTAACTCTACAACATCACTTATTTAAATTACAAAATCGGTTCACCCTATGGAAAATTCGACTCAAACATGACAAATCCAAACTTATAACATTTACTCTTCGAAAAAAAACACCTGCTATTTAGCTTATATTGACAACAATCGAATTATTCAAACGGACACGGTACTTTATCTTGGACTCAGCTTCCATAGAAGGATGACATGAGGCCCACATGTCAAAATGAAACGTAAGAAACTTAAAAAATAACAAAAGCACCTTGGCACGTGACTAACAAAACTCAACATTTTGACCTCCACCTTCCAAACAGTTAACCAACATATAACGAGCCTTTATCACCGATTTTAAACAAAGTTAAACGGACTTAATATGAGACATGGACAAAGCTGACATACCTCAGAACATGAGGAGGAGACTAAAAAGGCGTAGGATGAGAAATCTCGATCCTTAAACAACCTAAGTAATTGGAACAAGTCAGGCGAGAGGTACTGCAGAATACCTTCCTTCCCTATGCCTTTCATATCATTATTTCCTGTATTGCCATTACATTTGCTGATTGTCAACAATAACTTGACAGGCGCAAATACATTTTTCTTGACATAAAAATAATTGAATATTAATTAGAAGATATTTAATTATTTAAGTAGACTGGTTCTCATTCTTCTTTATTCCCTCTTAGCCCTTGTTTAAAGTTTTTGAAAGATTTCAACTTTTTTTTAATATCCCATTTTTTACGCACCGCATACCCTCAGTATCAATGGCCATGTATTTGAATGTAACCATTTATTTAAATTATATAAATAAACTTAATTTAACTTTTTTTTAGTCATCTTTTACGTTATATAGAAATCTTTACCCAGATCCATCCTGCTACAATTGTATCTATTTGAAGAATTCAATCTAGTGCAAAGCTTCTCCCCCCCCCCTCCAAACTGGGGAGCGTTTCCCTGTTTATTGCTGATATTAAAGTAGAGCCTGGGGTAGATATATCTGTCTCCAAGGCGGCCCTATATATCATTGTGCGCTTATCGACAGTTATGACTGGTAAAATTATAGGATTGCGGTTGGATAAAGACCATGGCACCCTTCCAAATGTTTACCGATCATCTACAGATCCCCGAGATAACCCACGGCTGAATAATACATGCCTCGGGTAAATGTAATAAGTCATCCTGCGGCCATGTTCCTTCCGATAAATTTACTCTCTCGGCTGTTGAGCCCTTACAAACACCACTTAGGTTTTTCGAGTGTTATTGTTTTGATTTTGTCGAGGGTACAACTCTTTTCAAGCGGAAAAAAAATATGTGGAGGCAAGATGACTTTGAATCAGGGAAATATATCAAATAAATCTATGTATAAAAGTTTTTCATTTCAATAATAATGTAATTCATGAATTCAATAAGAATTCTGTTTGTCATGTCATTTTCCAAAAACGTTAAAGAAGATGCTTGAATATAGTTAACCATTTGATGTAACCTTTAACCAATAATGCGAAAAATACTGCATACTAATATTTTTTTTTTATCTTCAAGTAACAATCCGCACTTGTCATGAAAGTTACAATAAGCGTATTTGTTGTTATCTTAGAATAAGGCATCTTAGGCACGAAGAAACATAGTACCCAGAAATAACTTGTTCCTTAGTCTTTTTTTCTATCATATCATTTAGATCTTTTCCCCATTGATGTCACTTTATAGAGCTTAAATGCCCAATGTTCACATACGTTTTCCTCTAAAGAACCTTTAATACGATCTATTTTAAATAATTATCTATCACTCATTATTAAGAGTTACGAAAACATGTTAAATATAACTTTAGAAAGAATTTAATAATTGAATATGGGAGTAAAATACAGATCCAAACCTAAAATGAATATCCAGAAATAATGGTCAGAAGGATACGTATAATATATCGTTGAAAAGCGGAGAATTAAAAAAAAATCAAAAACAATATGTAATACAGAAAATTGTAGAAGGTAACGGAGAGGGGTGAAAAAAATATAAATAATAATTTCTAAGAACTAACATTATTTAACGTAAATCAGGTATTTCCAAGCAATTAAATGAAACATTTTTACTAAATGCAAACTTTTAAATTTTTTCTAAAAGTTTGATTCAAGGCAATGACACTACTTCATTGTACTTGCTTGAAAGAAGAAGTAAAATAAAAAAAACTTTTCATGGATATATTTATAACCTTAAATATATTTACTGTAGTTTAATAAGTGTAGATCTGATATTATATTAAGATAATTAGGTATCTTTCGCCCGTTTGTTCCGAAAAATCATCGTGTAACCTTTTAGAAAATTAAATTAGAGAATAATTTGATAAATTTTCCATTTGTGGTATTCTAACATTATTCATTTCCAATTAGTGCGACAACTTTTGACCTGTCTATGACAGACAATGTAGATCTCTTAATTCCATTTTAGCCAACGTTGCAATTGGAAAATAACTGTTTAGTAACTAATAGTCATACAATCCTTAATCAATGGATAGTGCAATCCATAATCAACGGATAGTGCAATCCATAATCAACGAAATCCAGATCGTACGAACCATAATCAACCGGCGATATAATAAATAGGACTTTTGTAATTTTAATGGTATTTATGATTTGTTAGCTGTAAACATTTAGCTTTAGTTCGGTTAAGGATTCTATTAAAAAGTTTTATAATAGTAGAACATGACCAGAAAATAATTTGTATTCAATGTTGAGCCGTAAGAAAGTTGTGTGTTGCGCGCACCAGAAGTGTTGTCATTGCTATGGGTTTCTTGGTTATTATATACCAAAAATTCATTACTCTAGATAACAGATCAGTTTAAAAAAAACATGCATATTTTTTAAAATTATATACAGTTTTTTTTCGGCTCTCTAAGTCTACTGGAATGAACACCGGGACATATGTCGTATATTTTTCTATGTGAAATAATCAAAAACAAAAATTATTCAAAATCAGTGACCTAAAAGCAACGACTTCCTCAGTGTGACTATGTGAATAAAACAGGAATGTATAAATAAAATTTAACGTATGTGAAACAATGGTGTTACCGTTAGTAAAAACGAAAAACAAAAAAATTAAAACCATAATTTCGTTTTGACTTTCCATGGTAGTGTTTAAAAATCTAAAAAAAAAAAAAGACTAAGAAGTCGATCATTAGAAAATGAAATATTTTTTCATATTAATATTTTAATTCAAAAGTAGAGGGAGGCGAATCAGAGAGAACCCCTAACAAGGGGCCTTGTAGCCGGAGCGATAACAATGCCCTTGGGCCGGCGTTGGTTTTTGTAACGAGAGCCCCAGGTACAAGACAGGGCTGGACATGTTTAGCCTCCGACACCACTCTAATTACTGTTACTGTAAACAGGGTGAGGGTTGGGGAGGGGAAGAGTTATCCCCTTTCTCTTGCATCTAGCTTCCCCCTCACGGTCCGGGTCGGTATAAAATTTACTATCCCATTTTCGTTCTGAAACATTAAACTTATGTCAGTAGGCGAGGTAGCCTGGATAGTGGTAGTTGTAAAAGTTATTGAAGCGATGTATATCTACATTTGCTAACTACAGATATTCGTGTAGAGTAAGGAACAATAACTCACTGACAACAGAGTTACAATGATTAATAGTGACATGGGCGTAGTGCATTCTGTTTTCCAGGGCGATAGTAACCATCCGATTTAGCACATGGACGACGATATGAACCAGGAGGGAAATATAGATACTCCTATGCCTACTGACCCTGAGAAGACATAATCCATGTATCTAGGTCGGTTTGACACTGTCCTCAACCTTAATGAGCCAAAGGGCTGCCAAGTCGGCTCTTATGGAATCTCTAACGGAGCTAAGGGTAGCCTACCGGAGTAAATCGTGTGACCAAAGACTTTCATGGTATTTATAGCGCCAACTGAGGAAAAAATTAAGGTTCATTCTTTATACCACACGATAGAAGTGAAAACATGAACAAGCCAAGATTAATAATATAAATTATAAATAAGAGCTCATTATAAATAGGACGAAATCAAAATGTTCTTGAAACCCTGTACTAATATTGAAAAAAAAAAATTAGCTGCGGTAACTTGCTGTTTTGGTAATTATGTGGAATTCAATCTAGAAAACAGTGTAAAAATAGACAAAATAAAAATAATAGCTATACTTAAATAACTTAGTACCGAATATAATTTATTCCTTTCCGTCATAGAAAATATCGTAATAATAGAAATTAGAGAAACAAATAAAGTGAAAGAAAATGCAAAGGAGAAGATTGAAGAAAAAATCGAACAAATTTAATGACTCAAAATTGATAATGGCATATTGTTTTCAGCTCACAACCGTACATTTTATTTTATCTTCATTTACATGTGAATTGATTTGCTCTGCTTCACTTATCATCACAAGCCTTTTCCGAGTGTATCTATGCCCTATTGATAGTAATATAGGTAATAGATGTTTATCATTGATTTAGTAAATATCCTTATACAATAAATTTCAAAACTTATTACTCATACAATATATTTTATTTATTAGTAAAAATGAACAATAATAATAACGGCTGTTCTAAACAAAATGGTTTTATATTAATATTTTATATTAGTCTATATTAATTCATAAGGCCGGGAATGCTGTTAAACATTCCGTTTTTCAGATATCATGCCTAAATCAAAAATTTCTTGGAGTTTTTGTACTTTTTTCGACCACTGTGCGGCATCGCGTTGATTCACAATTTCCAATAATATACAATCACTTATAATATACAGCTACGATTCTGAATTATTTTAATCTATATACAAAAACACTTCAATTAGTGGACTATAGCCGACTTTACCTGAGCGTTACCCATCGGAAATCTGACGGCTAAATCTAATTCACGCTTCATAAAAAAGTGCAAAACGCGCCTAAAGAAGTTTTCACTTAAAAAAACACCTTAATTTGAAATGATTTTCTTTAAATCCAATTTATTTCCATACTTTTTAATTCGAAAAAATACAAGCATGTAATACTTTTATTAAATAAATTATAATACGATTTAATAAATGTTATGGCTGGTCGGTTATAATGAAAAAGAGTAGCTCAGCTACTTGTACATGAGTCATAGAAATAATAATTCAGATAAAGAGATCTCTCAATCCACTCATTTTAGTCGGCCTCAGGTGTCATATGTTTTCATTTCTCTTACCAGTCTGTTGTCTGCATTTACTGATTTTGTCAGTTGATGTAAGAGAATAATTAAAGTATTGTTATTTGACTACATGAGTTTCTGTTTTTTCTTGACCATACTTGGATTGATAAGTATTGACTTATAGTATAATTTACGACGACCTGATTATGCCTGAGTACGTTGTGTTTTAGAGTCCCTTGATGTTAAACTTGCAGGTTCGATTCGTACCAGGGTCGGTTAGTATTTATTTTCGGTAGCCATGAGAAATGAATCTTGACTGGTTAGTACGCAATTCCTAACGTCTTGCAGCAGTCAGAGAATGGCTAAAAGGTTAATAAGATCCATTTGGCGGAGTTGTTCCTCCAACCAATATCCATACCAGTAGGAAAAATTACTGTAATTAGTTTAAAACAAAAAATTGTTTTGATTCTCCACAATTTTTAACTCCTGCGGATTGCTATTTTTGAACTCTTTTTCAAGGACACGATTGTTTGAAATAAGTCACGTTTTCCGGTATGGTCAACTGGATTATAAGAAATCTGTGAATAGCGACAATAATTGTTGAGCCCTGCCTGTTGAACGTTTGGATCAACCTGTTGAAAAGATGGCATGTTCAGTGGGAAACAAAACAGCTGAGGAACACTTTGGTTTTTATAGCTTCGTTCCATTAATAAACTCAGGACCGTTGCGTGTTATTGAGAAAATACACGAACTCACGTAAAATCGTCAATGTAGGACAAGCGTTAAATTTCATGAATGATGATTTTAGTTTTATTATCAGATTATATAACATGAACATATGGGGTGAATAAAAAAAACATTTTATAGTATTTTTTTTAAATATTTATAAACTTATTTTTCAGAAACATTACAATCTGCCACAATTAAGGACATTTAAAATAGAGCCCAGAGAGCACATTCACACTCTAGTGTTATAATTAACAAGTATATTATAATTAATCCTGAATTCTTCCTCGTTATACATTTTCTTACTAATTTTTTTTTTAAATAAAAAAATCGAGATTAAAAATTGATTAGTTTTTAAACATATCAATCTATATAAATAAAATAAAGGTTTTGTCTATACATTGAATGGAATCTACCCGTTTCGTAATATCTTTCCGTTTCATACATTACAGATACCAAATCCACTATTAAAAAAAAATGTTCTGCCTGTATTTCTACATTGTCCGGGGTAAGCTCACCAATGGTTAATGTTAGACTTTTGAAGTTGCATTTAAGTTTGATTGACTTAAAAGATAGGCTTTAAATGAAAACAAAATATAAAGTAGAACCAAAGTTATGAATTTATGAATTATTCTTGAGTAATTTGTCTAGACATCCCGGTAATGCAGTTACTTACTTCGATTCTCATCCCCACCTACTCTACCGCGAGCCAGATTTAAAAGTTTTACTATTCAACTGATGGATAAAAGTATCACAACTCAACCAGAAAAATTCAAAATACCGAACATCTGTAACGCGTTGTCGCTTAAAATACTGGTAAAACACTGTAATTTTTCAACTTTGTCCGATCTTTCCGTTCAAGGTGTCATTCGATTCAACTTACCAAGCCTAACAAATGTTGTATACATTTTTAGGATAAACCAAACGGATTAGCGGAAATCAGAGGTGGGAGGGAATGGGGAACTCCCAAAAATTTCACCACGCCCAAAACAATATTCAGATCAAGGTCTAGTTTTACGCGAATGTAGGTGACTCAATGTCCAATGAAATTTGGTTATTTTGCGAGCGATAAACTCAGAAGATTTTAAAGAAGTGGAGAGACTTCAACTCTTTTTGATCATTCAGTGATTATCGACTCCACAATCTCCTCGCTTCATCATAAATTAAAATTAAACACTTGAAAAATTTCAATGGATCACCTAAGTTGTTTGGCACCTAAACAAATGGCCGAATAACAAAGTTTTTATTACGAAAATTTTCTCCCAAAAAACACCCTCACCCAATTTTATGAAATTAAATTTGAATCCACTCCCCTCGTAATACAAAATCCATCTCCGAAAAGGTTCTCAAATTTTAATTATACACCTCTCAAAAGCGGGTACACCATCTAGGTGTACTATTTTATTTAAGAATTTTTGAAATTAACATATTTTCATCATTTCCGAAAAATCTTTTAATTTTAAATTAAAATTGATGTTTTTTTTTTACAACCAGCACTTCTTAAAGAAAATAAAATATTTTCCATTATTATGTGATGGTGAAGAATTATATGAGCACCAGTTGTATAAGAACAGTTCTGCAATTTTCAGACAATTGTAATTTTACTTTGTAACACTCCTCAGAGGATCAGAGTAGCGACGAAATAAATCAATAATATTTATTAAATGTCAGAGAGTGGATTGTTAAAAATTGAAAACAAAAAATCCAACTATAAAGAGATATCGTTCTAAAGATGGGGTGCGCGAAATAATAAAACCCTAAAGTTGAGAGAAATAATTCCAATCCCCACTTTATATTTTGCCAGAAATTTTATCATTATCAGTCGTTAGGTGTTAAAAACTTGTTACTCATTCTAATAATAACAGATGAGTAGAAGATTAAAGAATTTGTTCCTAAAAAGTTAACAATGTTTTTGTTCCGATATTGTTGATTTCTTTTAACAAAGAATAATAAATAAATTATGAAAAATAAATTGTTCCCTTGCCACACTTTCTCAACCTAAGGAAATGAGAAGGCTTAAGAAAATGTATTATTTTTTTTTTTTTTTTAAAGTCATTTAAAATAAAAGCAAAGTAATTTTGTATGCTTATTATTAAATAAATATTATATTTTTTAAATCACGATGGAATATTAAAATTTCGAAATAAAAAAAATAATATGAATAATATTAGACTCTATGAGAAAAAATATTATTGAAATCAAGAAAATGCGAGAAAAAAAAAAGGATTTTACGAGTCAAGTCGGAAGACGAGTCCGTAAAGAATGGCGATGAAGAGGCAGCAGACAGAGAAAACGCTTGTGGAATCTTGCCAAGCAGGACTTGGGAAACCAACAGGTAATATGTTGTCAGGCATTTGACCCCGTCTGCTCTCCATTTACTTGTGAGGGAACTCTTAGACTTTGGTGGCCTGCAGTCAAGAGGAGAGGAGCAAGTTTTGAGGGGATTCGGCCAAACTCTTCCAAAGAAGTACCACGTGGATATTCACATAATATATTTATATATCCTATAATATATATATATATATATATATATATATATATATATAATTTAATTTATTCATAAGACACTATCCTAATTTATATTGTCTTGAAAAAAAAATAATAATAATTTCGTCTATATTTTGTACTGAGAAGGGAATATTTTCCTCAGCATAATAAAATTCAACGAAAAATTTTATTTTTAAAAATATAATAACTTAATCTAAATATTAGGGTAACTCAGAGCTCAATATATCGATGGCTTCTTTCCCGTCACTTACAAGGATGTCAGAGTAGAGTTTAACTTGCCATTACTATTAAATATACTATTGTTCTCAGATGTGACAGATTGTAATATTTTTCAATCAAAGAATTGAATATAAAAAAACTATTGAATAAAATGTTTCATATTTTACCACCCTTTAAGTCTATACTTATTGATGTTAGATTCAACATATTAAAGTCCTTAAATCTTCTTAATACTGAGTTTTTACGTTGTAAATTCACTTATCTTTAGGTTATTTTATTTTTTATTGTATATAGTTATTGATTATTATTAAGTTATCATTTTATTTTTTTTTTAATTTATGTTTTCTGTATGTATGGTGTGAATGTGTTCATATCTCACTATAGTTATTGACCACGTGACAGGTTATTATATTTCTAAATAAATAGAAAAATAAATGAAAAAAATCGTCATGAAATATGTCTCAAGAGTTATTCTTGCCTGAAAGTGGATAAAAAAAAAAAAAAAAAAAAAACGCTGCAAATTATTTCACAATGGTTTATTATTTCCAAACAATTATACATCTAAAGTAACATTACCTTCTTGTAACAAAGAAAAATAAATAAAAGGTGATTCCAATTATTGGGCAAAACTTTTTTTTAATCATTAATAATATGCTAAAGAAATTATCATTACTTCAGTAACACATTCAAAATTCAAAAAACAAAACATAGGATATAGCCTTTGCAGCAGATCATTTAAAAAAAATCTAGAGACCATATCTTTGCTCCTAATAACGATAAAATATAACGATTTTTGTTTTATTTTTTATGTTAAAAAACCACAATATATCTTATCACAACATCAATAAAAAAGTGTATACTTTTTGAGTTATTTGGAATTTAATTTTGCCATCCCTCGTAATTTTTATCCAGCTTCTTGAAGTATGTTATATAGATAAATTTAAAGGGCGCCAAGAAAATGACTTTAGCGAAGTTTCGTTGAAATCGGTACATTTGTTTAGGTGCTACAGTCTATAGCAACGCATGTTTTTCGACCGCCATTTTGAAAGTAAAAGGCGGGTAGTAATGTAGATGAAGGAGGATCATCCTCGGGTGACCTCTTATTTTGTATCCAAATTTGAAAAAAAATCGGTCAAGTAGTTTCTTAGAATATGCGCGGACGGTGGACGGACAAAATCTTTTTATTCTTTTTTAGAATTCTACATATCGTAAAACCTCAAATTTTGAGAGGGGGTTAAGTTATTGAATTTTTTGGTCGATCACAATGGTTCGTTATTGAAAATAATAAACCAAAAGCTTTAAAACACATGTTTATTTTTTAAAACTAAATACAAAGTACTTATTTTTTTAATGAAGGGAATAGGGTAGCTCAGGAGTAGGTTACTGATTTTGCAATGCTAAAGGTCTCAGGATACCCTCAGGAGGCCCTCCTGGGGCACACTCAGTCTCAATAAAGTGGGTGCCCTAAATGAAATAATTAATTAAGGAGAAAAACCGGGCAATTGAGTGTCATGTCAGTCAAATCACCTCTTTCCACAGCCGTTGACTAAGAAACAGAACCTTCCCTAAATAGTCGTGAACCCAAGACCCTTCATGGGTTGCAGTGGTACAGATTTTTTTTCTATCAGTCATAAAATTGTATTTTAAAATTTTAGACTTTATACGACAAACAACTTTAACATGGACTAATTTAACAAATTGACAATACTGGTAGGAGGCACTAGTCCGAAAAATTTTTAGTCCTCAGCATAGTAGGTATGTCAAAATTGATTTTATGGATCGTCAAGAAACAAACATATACTGAGCTGGGTGAAAATCGAACTCACAAAGATCATTTCTGCGTAATTTGGAGGCCTCGTCCAACGTGTGCTCTGACCAACATAACAAACAATAAGACGAGGATACTAAAATTAGATAGAGATTTTCCATGGGATTTGGATAATAAAAGTTGTTAAATTCCTTTCTTCTTCATGCTTAGCGTACTATTTAGTATTTCATAATTCCATGCAGGCCTAAGCTTAGCGATTCTTACTTTATTTTACATAAAAATAAACAAAAATCATATTGAAATATGTTTACATACGTAGTGAATTCAGGATTTATTTTTGAGGGAGGGATGCTAATGTATTTAATTATTGTTGTTTTTCTTTTTCATTTTTTTATAATGCAGAGAACAATAATGTTTTACATAAATTTTGATTATTTAAGTGTGAATCTAAGAGAAAAAACATATTTTTTTTTATCATGGAGAGACTTTTACTCAAAAGACCCAACTACTCTCCTATTATGGACCTATTAGTGGTTAACAGTAATTAAAAACTAGTTGAAAAATCCTACAATTAACGTTGAGGAAAGTTCTGTTTATACAGACTTTTGGAGCAAACACTATCCTTCAAGATGAAATGAGACGGTGCTTTATTTATATATTTTTTAAAGATTAAGTTGAAAATCCTGTAAAAATATATTTATTTTTCGAGCACAAAAATCAAAGAGATGTGTCAGTTCAGTTCAAGAGAGTAAGTAAACCTTTTCAAAGTAGAAATATTGAAACTTTATAAGAAAAAGAAGTAAAAAAAAAAAATCGCATTGGACGTTATAAAGGTATTTATGCAGACAGGCCTCCTTTAATGTCTTAGCTGGACTAGAAAATCAGATTTAATTCATTCACCACTTCCATCCCGTTTACCGACTCTTCCACCCGAGCTCTATAATACATTTGAAAAGGAAATTTATCTTGGAATCTCTCCTTTGAAGTTCAGAGATTGCTCCTGGGATTTTTCCTGAATACCGGGGGAGGCCCAGGATCGAGGCTCCTTTCATACAAATAAGTTTATTTTCCGGATATAACTCCTTTCCATCTTAAGGTTTACACAAGTGCCTAAGAAGGAATCTGATCTTGATCTACGGAGAAGCCCGTCCCCTCGGCGCTGTTATTCTTCTGTTTTTAGGTTTTTACAAGGGGAAGAGATACCCTCTTTACATACCCCTCTCCTAAATAATTCAGAAGAAGTAGTCCCTTAAAAAAAAAGAAAAGAACCTAACCTATGAGTATTTACTGCAGAGGTCTTCGTTCCGCTGCCTTTGATGAATTACGCCTACCGGATGCTTTTTTCAAGTAGCTCATGCAATATTACTCGCTCTGCTACTTCTTGGATCTTCTTCCTTCAGAAGTTTTTGTTTGAAATGAGCTTTGCTCAAGAGGCAATTGAAAAAGAATCATGCATCCATTATTTCCACAAACAATTGTAGAAAGCCTTATGCTTTAGTATCGTTTTTATATTTTTCTTTCCTCTTAGGTAGGATATAGCTCCCTTACTTTCGAATCTTTCTTGCATTTTACATAAAGCTTTAAAAGATACATAAAAGTATATTTGATAATAATGTAAAAATCCAAACCATAAAGCTTTGAGTCTCTAACATACATTTCAACAGTTAATCTGCCAATGCATCATTCAGGCATCATCAGGAAAGCAAAAACTAAATAACATCGAGGTAAAAAAAAAAAAAATAAAGAAATACAAACGACTTCTCACGAAGCCATTCAAACAATACTGAAGGAAACGGAAGGTTGCATAAAACTAGGAGAGGAAAATTATATGAAACAGGTGATTAGGTGAGCAAAAAGAAAAAGTATACCAAAAGAAAATCAAAATATCCTATATATTATTTCTAAAAGGTTCATAGCGGAGTTATATTGGGCCGCCAGAAGCCGAATGGCCTAATAGCCAACGGCAGAGGCGTTTAATAAAAAAAAAATTTCTAAAAGGTTTTTTACTGTCGGTACACCATAACTTCGTCAATTCTTTATCAAATCCAATGATTGCCCTCCTATATCTCAAGATCAGATTTATTGAAACCTATAAAAATAATGATTTTAAACGAATGACAACAGACCTGGACCACGTTGGAGAATAATAAACTGAGAATAATTAAACCGACCGCCAGTTGTTAGGCCTTGTCCTCCAGAAAGTGTAGAAGAGAGGAAGTAGTCATCAAACGCCTCAGAATTGGACATTGCCGGTTGACCCATGACTACCTGTTTATGGCTACCTGATGGCAATGGAAGATCCACTCTGTAAAGTGGCTCTCACAGTGAGCCATATCTTTGAGGAGTGTCCTCGCTACAGAAGAGAGATGGAAAGACGTGGTGTACCTCGTCAGCTCTGTGAGGCACTAACAGGTAATGAACAACGTATCAATAATACCAATGAATTCATTAAGAACATAGGGCTAATTCAAGTAATCTGAACTAAATTATTTTTTCTCACAAATTTCCGATATATATACTTTATTTCTATTTACTCTATACTTCTTTCTATCTTTCCTCTTTCTTCTCGATAGTAATTTATATATATTATTTTTATTATTATTTTTTTAAATATGTTTAATTTTACAATAGTAGTTTTATGATTGAAAAATAAATCAACCTGTACAATTCGAGGACAATGATAACCGTCAGCAGTTTTTTGCCCCTAAACGCAAAACAACAACAACAAATCCAATGATTGACCACTCATTTTGAAGATATTCTTCTCCTTCACATGCGAAAAATAGTCCTATCCCCCCGAAATTTCCGGGAAAAGAGTTATGAAGCAAAAGAAAATTTATTTGCTAATAACTCGAAATATGCATTTTTTCTGGATTGTACCCATAATAATTACAAAGATTAGTAAATTAACTACAAAAAAAAAAATAAAATAAATAATCTCAAAAATCGGACAATTATTAACAAAGATACAGTCCATTAGTTTTGGTGTATTTAATAATGTCTTCTTGTTTAAAGATATTGCATTTAGGAGTAGAATAGTCTGCTACATTTTTTTTCCTGGCTTTTATATTAACTTCATTATTTGTTAAAGACATTTGGTTGTTCTTACATTTTATTATTTTTTTTTTAATAATTAAGAATATCTTATGATCAGGCCATTATTTTGTTTTTATTACTGTCATTATCTTTCCAGTCAGCGTTTAAAAATAGGTCCTAGCAAAGCAATTTGTATAAATATTCTGATGTTTTATGTTTAATGAAATATTGTAATCGACTAAAGAAAAAAATATTAGTTCCTTCCTTACATAATACCTAGCAACTACTTTTTTCTTTATTGCTTTGATATTTCTTTACTAAACTAAATTTTCTGCGAATTATTCTAACGGGCCAACTAGTAATAATATAAAAATGTTTTATTCTAAATTAAAAAATAAAAAGGGGAATGTTCAAAGGTACATAAAACAACCATACTCTTACTGTGTACTTACTCAAGACCAAGATTAACTCAATAAAGTTATCCATTCATAAAAAAAACTGGACTTTACAACAAGAAAACAGACTATGATAAATATAAAGTTTTTCACCTTTTTAAACTATAATAATCAATGAAAAATAAGCAATTATGATTCTTTACAGAAACCAGTAATTGTTTACCTACAGGAAAGGACTCTTGTATGTAAGGATCCAAGTGTATGTACCGATTCATAAATAATAATTTATGTGCTGTTCCTCCTCCCACACCCGTAATATAAAATAGACTGCCTCATAAATTTCGTTCACAACAAAATAAACCACATGTGATAAACATACTGGTAAAATTAAATCTAAGTATTTTTCATGTCTCATTTAAACCAATTACTGAGTTCGTAACTATTTAACATTCGTAATTAATTCGTCAATTGAATTCGACATAAGTAAATAAATGAAATTTTAATCACAAATTGTTCCTGTTAATTTTTTTATTTATTTATTTATAAAATCTTTCACGTAATACTTTCAAAGTTTCAGGATTATTCGATCATCAGGACAATACTGCAATGCAATATAATTTTAATTAAAATGATATAATTTTAATTAAAATGAAATAATTTTAATTAAAATGGTAAAAAAATAATTAAAAACGTCTATACTACAATAGATGCATTTTTATACGAATTAATTAAATTGGCAATTGTCACTTTTCCAAGGGATTACCTTTTCTTTGGTATCTCATTAATCAAATTCTATCGGTCATGAAAGCCGGAAAGGAATCTATTTTACCATATTATGTATATGTATATATATATATTTTTTTTTTTCACTTCCTCTTAACAACATTGTTAGACACTATGCTATCATGTAAAACGCAACATGATTTCATTTTTGACTAATCACATTTTACCTTTGAATAAATGTACTCATAAAAAAATAAACTCATTTTTTTTTTTAAATGAAATTGAGTTATTAATTTTGTTGTTGTTATTTAAGTCTAAGAGGCGTAAAACCCCTAAGTCATCAACAGCTATCTAATCTTCATTCCAATTATAAATTATTATGAAACAAAAAAATCATTTTTAAATTTTATTTAGTAAACATTAGTTTTAAGAAAATTTATCACCGTCCTTACTTTAACTTCATCATTTTTGAAAACAACTGATAATTTTGGTATGAGTCCTAATTTTGTTAGAATTATTATGTAATAAGGACACTCTTGGAGAATGCAGCTGCGAAATATTAATGTTTAATTGAATTTACATGGCACTTGGCTGGAATAGGTTTTGGTCCCTCAAGCACATTATAAAAATAAATATAAGTATGGACCTAAAAATACAGATCTTCGAAAGATACATAATTCCAGTGGTTACTTATGGATGCCAAGCTTTGACAAAAGCTCTAGAGAAAAAGATCCAGGTGTGACAGAATGGCATCGAAAGATGTATTATGAATGTGAGGAAAAAGGACAGAGTGAGAAATGATTGGATCAAAAAAGAAACAGGATTCACAGATACCCTTAGGCGGACACGAGTTAGCAAATGGAAATGGGCTAGCCATCTCCATCGGGACAAAGATAATAGATGCTCAAGAATCGTCACATACTGGACTCCATATGATATGAAAAGAAGAAGAGGGCGTTAAATGAAAAAATGGAGCAATGGGCAGGACCCCTCTGGTCTAGAGCTGCTGGAGACAGGGATGTCTGGAAGAATTGGACCAAACTCGCATCCCAATAGGGCTAGTCACCCAGGGACTATTACTCCAGTAAGAGAAAGCCTATGCAAGGGAAGAAGAATTAAAAGTAAACAAAAATAAAAAAAGGAGAAAAATTCTCAATTTATCCATTTCTTTTCACACTTATTTAATGAGAATATACTTAGTTAAATTATTTCATTGGGCTAATTTTTAAAGCGAGAGGGGGACTTGGCAATAAGAGATGGCAGGATAAAAGGGGAAATTGTTCTTTGTGCAATATGAATGCACCGGAAGATGACTTTAATTTTATATCGGTATGCCCAATACTAAAAGAGTTCGGAATAGCATTTTTAGATAGCCATCAACTAAATTTTATGGAAACGATAAAAGTTTTAAACGGCCCAGACTACAGAAACCTTTATTTGCATTTAAGAACATTCACTAATTATAGATGTGAATTAGTGAGAGAATATAATTTAGAATAAGAGGTATCTAAGTTTATGTTTATGTATATTTGTATATTGTTTATATTTATATTTTTATGTTTAGAAAGAATTTTTGGTTAAAATTAAGATTTTTTAAAATTAAGTAGATAATATTGCAATTGGGATCTTGTTATATTAGAACTATGAATTTTTAAAAGATAAGATGTATAAACTAGGCGAACATAAGTTCATTGTCGATAAATCGTTTAATTATATGTTAAAATATATATATATATATATATATATATATATATATATATATATATATATATATATATATATATGATATTATGTACTTTATAAAATAATAAACGCTTCTATCTATCTAAATTTATCATGTATTAATTTTGGCATAAATAAAAGCTGTGTCATTTCATTTCATTAATTTTATTCGTTATTTTATTAATCCCCAACTATCTACTTATTTAAATTTATTATGTATTAATTTTGGCATAAATAAAGGCTGCATCATTTCATTTCATTAACTGAATGTACATGGTTTAGCACATATGCACATTTTGTTCATTTCTACTAAATATTTTCTTCTTTTTTTTTTTCAATGTATAATTATGTAAATTTGCTCAAATATTTTTAGATGGCAGAAGTGATTTTAATTTTTTATTATTGTAGTTATTAATTTCCCTTTTTTAGCAAAGATATTTTGCCAACCAATTAGAAGAAAACTATTAAATTTTACTATATTACTTTCTTTTTCTTTGCCATTGATGTAAATATTTTAGCTAACTTAATGATTTAATTTCTTTTAATTTTTCCATTATCATTTTGTCTTTTTGCCATAAATAGGTTGAATTTTTTGTAAATGCTTTTATTCTTAAGGACCATTCATTCTCTCAGAATAAAGTAATTTTTTAATCTATCTATCTATAAATACATATACATATGGATATATGATTTTTAAACGATATGTTTAAGTCCTTGAATTTTTTTCTTTATTTCTTTTTCTCCCTCTCAGCATTAACGCCGTATACTCCAGGCCTTACTCCTGTCGAGTACAAGACGGGAAAACGCATTGAGAATGCAGCTGATTCAGACATTAGTACCAATTGAGATACTTTCAAAGCCGGGGGCGGTTCGGACGTGCTCCTTTTTCTGTAATTGTTAAGGAGGAGGTATGTGGGGTGGTATGCCGAGCAGGTGTGCCGCCACAATGCATCCCCACATTCCACCGCCACCCCCAACGTGTCGTCCTCTTTAGTCGCTCAACCATGTCTGTCTTCCTTTATCAACCTCCTCCACTTAGCCTTTTCACCAGTCAACTTCTGTACTTAAATAACAACATTTAAAAAAAAAAATCAAATACGAAAATAAACTAAATCGTTCATTTTACATACAACGCTAGGTTAAACTTTTGCATGTCAAGATTTAGCAAAACCAGCTCTAGGAACTGAGTTTAAATATCCACTAATTTTAACTTTTGCGATTTTTTTCAGGAAATATTTAAAAGAAAGATCAACTTATATTATAAATTAGTTTATCTAAATTCAGTGTGTCTTAGTTTTGTCGAAACAGCAGGTTCTGGAATTTCTCCAACAATAGAGAAGGCACATAAAACCAACAGAAACTTTTAGCTATGAATTGCTAGAAGTTATACTTCAATGGGCAGTTAATATCGAATTTAAAATGAAACAATACAATCCGAAGTTATTGTAACATATATCAGAGATAATAAAAGCCAAAAAATAAAAATAAAAATAGTATTACTGTTTCGGATGGTGGCCTGATGAAACATTAAAAAAAAAAAAACTTTGATAATTGATTATTTTTTAAAAATTGGATTTATGTATTGGATTGGCAAATAAGTCCTTTCGGTTTTTCTGTTCATTTTTATGTCACTATGATCCACTTCTTATCTGATGAATTAATTCCTAAGGTGGATTGTTTGTCCTGTTTGTTATATGTCAACAACTATACATCTTAACTCTTGTTAAAACTAGCTTAGTATTGTGTTTGCTATTGAACTGTGAATATGGAAGAAAATATCATTAATAATCGGCATATTTTGTTGTCATATTTTAAAAAACGTAAGCGTGCTGCAGAAGCTCATAGAAAAATTTGTCTCCCTATTCACCAGACTACCACTTATTTCTGTCTCTGCAGAACTCTATGAATGGAAAGAAATTCCAAAAGGAAGTAGACATAAAAAACCACTTGGATAATTTTTTTAACAATAAACTCTTGATATTCTATGAACTTGATATTCTTTATGCAGTCAGTTGAAAGATCGGAAAAAGCCATATTAAATAAGGGTCAATGTATTGTATTAAAATAAATGTTATTTCAATAATACATTGATTTTTATTTCAACCTAGAAAAACCGAATGACTTATTTGCCAAACCAATAACTAAAATCAATTTGAAGTAGTCCACAAAATTGTACAATTCTATTCCTCGGTGATAAAGGACACTAGATAAATTTTTATATTAAATAATTTAGTAACTTAGAAACGAAATTTAATGATTCAAGTTATGGAAAATTATCACTCTGAACAAATACAACAATGTGACATGGCATCCTTTACTTCCGAAGAACTGAACTAATATTGAGTTTTTTTTTTATTAATCATTTATTAAATGTTACAATTGTCTACATAAATACAAGTTAATTTATTATTAGAATAATTGGAGAGAAGATTGTTTGGAGTGTTCAGTAAAAAGAAAATGTAAAAATAAATAAATTATATTTATTTATATTTCTTGCCGACGTTTCATTCAGAAGTTAAGGCCTTCTTCAGGGCTGGTCAGACGAAAGATTCTGTCAGACCAACATTTTAGTAGATAAAAAATGTTTTTGTAAGTTCTCGCTTATTATATGACTAGATAATGAGCGTTCATAGATGTAAATTATCTTTGTTTAATTGTTATTTGTAGATGATTTGATAATGAACTAATCAGCTCGAAACTTTGTCGGAAGTAAAACAAAAAGAGGATAAAATCATCTCAGTTGGAAGTAGAATAAATAATTTAAAAGGGCTTGTAGATCCCTTGAAGACACCATATATAAAAACCAGATAACGTTTCACCAAGAATACAGAACAAAGGCAATCCAATAAATAACAATCCAAAACTAAACTCATTGCAGCTGGAGAATATATCTATACATAAATTTCATAATGGCTTATGATTCCATTCACCTTTAGAAACTATAAATTACTCTTAGTAGGGGATACCATTAAAGTTAGCAGATCTAGACAGGATTTTTTTTATTCAACGCCTATGCCGTTGACTATGTAGGCATTCGGCTATTCAATAATGTAAGAATAGGTATTACTTATCCGTAAAGTTTACAATATCATTGCGGTGTTTGAATAGCGATGAATAAACTAAGTAAATAACTTTTTTTGGGCTTTTTGACAAAACTATTCCCAAAGCGTCTCTATTTTTACGCTTTCTCGTCTGGTAAGCTTCGGAGTTGTAGACCGAAGTGAAGGTGGGAGGATTGCGTTAACCTTGATCTCGTCGCTGAATGGGATTATTTACCACAACGATTGGTGGTATCAGTATCGAACCATTGGGTTAGCTAAGCCTTTTCTATATTTATTCTTATATTTTTTATAATCGTTGATGCCTGAAAAAGGCCTATAGTTTAAGCCTAAACGTCGGCTCACAGTAAAGCGCACGCGCATCACACATATTGTCGGTTCATTGTAAATTAGCCAAGTAAATTTTAAAAACGTTATCGTACATTTTAACCTTATTTATGAATAACACGGTAAGTGCTCTAAAATTACACAGGTCCATTTTAATTTCAGAAATTCACAGAGACAATAAATGCATAGATTTGAGATTTCACAAAGAGAAAATTCATAAAAGTTATTAGTAATTTAAAGTTATCTAGGCCACTTTATGAATTTTTACACTAAACCAACTATTGTGTATCTCTTTCCTTACCGAAGTTTTAATCAATTTCTGCATGATTACTGCAACGGATAATCATCTCTCCATCATTATCAATTATAAAATCATATTTGTGTATTGAGCTTTGTGTGTAGGCACAGAGGGATTGTGAAATGCCTCTAGGCCATGCTTTGTTCATAAAGAGGATTCCGAAATCCCACTCCAATCTTTGTTGTTCGGTAATGAGTAAGGAAGCTCTTCATATCCTAAGCTGAATCTACGCGAAAAGGATAATGAAGGATGTTAGGGTTTTGAAAGGGGCCGATGGAAAGGACTTAGCGAGCCTTGAATCCCCTTTAGAAGCGCGCCTATAAGTAAAGAAGGATACTAAAGCCCTACAGAAGCTTATTACCGACGGGACGCGGACCCGGACCTGGCGGCGATGGGGGGGCTGGCAATAAGACTGAGGAGGAGGCGAGGGAAATTGCTTTCAGTCGCACTCACGATGGGGGGAGGGAGGAGGAGGGCTTTTTCACGCCCCCTGGCTTTTGGCGGTTCTCGAAGATAGATTCGGTTATAACGTTCACCGAACGAACACCATGCCATCATCCGATTAGCTCCGATCTGGATCGAGTTGGCCGATCAGCATTACATCGCTACAATGCCTCTTTGATATTATTTCTACTCCAGCTGTTTTTTAACAGAAGATTTCATCCAGCTTATCCGGCAGATTTGTCTGAGGGAAGGAGAATCGTTCAGAAAGATTCGGCCGATTTATCTAACCAGCCGATTTAACCAAATCTTCGGCGTAAAAGAACGAAGTAGTAATTGTTCAATATCGATTTGATTACTGTAATTATTTTTGATTAAATTAAAACACATATGACTAAAGAAGTTTATTTATTTAGAGGTTTAATGCTAATTAACGACTAAAACATGTAACTTTTACTAATATAGTTTCATAAAATAATAAATATCAGAGAGTTAGCACTCAATAGACTAAAGCAATTTTACTCATAACAAGTGGACTTTGATAAGTAACCAATATAATATTTGAAAACATTTCAATTTTTATCTTTAAGATAACATTGAAAGTGAGGAGTGAGGAGGAAAGTGAGATCATTTTTTTTTTTATTTATGTATTTAATTTGTATTCGATTAAGAAATTAATAAGCTAAAATCGTACAATTGACAATAAATGCAATATTTCCTTTTTTTCTATTCTTAAGGAACGGCATCACACTAGAGCGACCAATAAGGCTTTGGACATCATCTAGTCCAGTCACATCAAATCCTTTCAGCAAGTTGACTCAATGTGAATGACAGCTAGAAATGTTTAAGGTGATTGAACGGGCTGAGCTCTATATTAGCCCACCCATTTCCTCCAATCAATATTTAATCTCTTGTAAGTCACAATGTCGGTGAGGTAAGGTCGGTAATCTCTTGTAAGTAGGTGGAAAGGTGAATTGGCGGGCTTCATTTTGTTAATGGTGAAAAATGCATAAAACCTTCTAATTTTAATTATTTTTATTAACCTTTCAAGAGCTCCTACAAATCTAAAATAAGTAACATAATCATATTATATGAGGAAAAAAAAGAAAATATTGGCATTCCGTTTAAAATAAAAATATTCTAAATTAAATAGAATATTTGAATATTTCTGAAAAATATTAGAAACCTAACAGATAGATTATTATTAAGGAATTTCATGTTATATATTTCGTTAACCACAATTATAAATCACAGAAAATTACAATATTTTTGTTGGGAAAAAAATTGAGTTTAATTTTGTAAATTCATTAGAGTAGGGGTTGCCTATAAACTAATTCTCTTCATTAGTGAGTGAAAGCTGTAGGCTTTGAAGGCTAAAACGCTACCGTTCATTTTATTAGTGTGGTGACTAAAGCCAATGCTTGCACAGTGCACGGAGGCAACCCAGATGCGCACGATGCAGTAAATGTATTAACATTATTCTAGGACAAGCTCTCTTAAGAATAATAATTAAGAACAAAAAACATATCCAACCTAAAACTGTATTCATATAAATTAAACAATAATAATAATAATAATAATAATAATAATAAGGCTTACCGAACCCGAATGTTCGATGCCGACACCACCAATCGCTTGTTACACACCTCCCTCCACCGTTCGCCGTCCAAACCCAGTCCCTTCAGATCGGCTTTAATGCAATCTTCCCACCTTCGCTTCGGTCTACCCTTTGGACGCTTACCATTCGGCACAGATAATATTAACCTTTTAGGAATTCTCTCGTTACTAAGCCCAACAACTTTACAAGCCCATTTGATTCGCCGCGATGAAATTACCTCAATTATATTACCCGGATACAGCTCACGCAATTCAGCGATGTGTAACCGTCTGAACTCTCCGGTTAACTCATCCTTCTTCGGTCCGAATATTCTACGCAATACTTTATTTTCAAAAACCTTAAGACGCTGCTCATCCCTTAATATAAATTAATAAATATATGCTATATTTTTAGTGACAATGTATATAATATATAAACAACAGAAAGTAAAAACATTTTTAAGATAAACATAATTGTAATGAAAAAAATAATTTAAAAAACGTTATAAACATTACAAGTTGTTTAATAAAATTTAAATTTAAACAATATAAGCAACAATTCAATTTAATGAAAATTGTATTCTTAATATTTATTATATAATTGTAGAGCTTCTATTCGGGATGTGAGATTGAATTTGTTAAGAAGATATTTGAATGAGGACAAGGAAGAGGTATGGCGGATATCAGATGCAGGGGATTCCATAAGGGAGTGAATAGGGTAAGAATGGGACGATTGAATGCGCTAATCGTAAGGGGTATTAAGGTCAGAAACACTGGATCTTGTTCTATGGGAGTGGACTACGGGTTTGAACTGTAGACTGTAGGAAAGTTGATCGTTTGAAATATTGTGTGTGAAAAGAAGAGCAAACTTTTATTTATCAATATCAAAAACAATTTCTATTATCATTACAACCCTTAATATGGTTAAGCATTAATTATAGCACTTAATTAATAGTGTATTAAAGCAGGAGCGAACTAATCCATAAAATATACAAACGTGACTCCAGGTTATCTAGATTGGATTCAGGATTTGCTATTTGTAATAGAAAAAAGACATCTCTTGATTAAAGCATTGACGGAAAATTGAAGTTGAAAAAAAAATATGGGAAATAGAATGCGACGTTTCTATTTAATACTAAATATCACAACAAAGTTAATTTTTTATTCATCTGTTGGTATAATTGCAGTATTTTGAGATAGGTAAAACAAATTGTGATTTATGGTAAAAAATGGAATATATTAAATTGGGATTTAAAAGCTTTGAGGTCTTCCGAGATCAGAAACATTGATTTGAGTTTACACAAAATATATGAAAAGTCCATTAATTTATTAGTTTTTAATAAATGTTGCCCAATCAGTAGCAATACTTCGTCAGCCATTATTTTATGATAACAAGATTTCTTTCTATATTTTTGCTATTCAATTATCAACTTAGACTTGTTATATTTAAATTTGAATCTTGTTTGAATGGAATGTCTTAATAACAATGGTACAGGCATTGATTGCATGTCCAAGTTTAACTAGGTTCAAGGTCAAGCTACGTGAGTCAAGGAGGAAAGTTACGTGCAGGAAGGGTTAAAATTTATTAGGACCTGGGATAGTGGGGAGGAGTGGGGGTCCTCTGAGAAAATTGGTAGCGGGCGGACAATGGAGAGGAGAGCCCGGAGGAGCGAAGATAATTTCTCAAAGGACCGACAATACGTTGTGACCGCTACAATCAGGTCACGTGACCATTGTAACGCGCTGGGGGGGGGGGAGGGAGGAGAAGAGGATACAACTTGTCGGCCGAGATTATATCGACCCAGGGTATGTCTCTTTGTCGCCATGGAGACAGGAGCGGTCAACACCCCCCCCCCCTTCTGGAGATAATAAGAGAAGCCCCCCCAGGATTAGGTCCGAGCTCATTTACATGTAAACCCCATCCCCTCGTCTAATTTCTGTCGCCGAGGCTCAGGCTAGCTTTAACAGTTCCCCCCTATTTGTCACGAGTGCACGCACCTTTCCGATCTTACACCTTCGTGTAACAGGGCTTCCGGAATTCAGGTACTTATACACTGTCATGAAAGAAAGTTATGCCATTCATCATATTGATCCACCCAGAACACTGACCTATCCTTATGACCTTTGATGAAATAACAATCGATGGTGATCTGTGATGCTTCTAGGTTGATGAAGTTCATCCCTCGTTTTAAATCACGTTAAACAGACGAGATTATAAGATAATCCTAAATTTAATTTAAATTTAAAAAATTTTAATACTTATTTAACCAGAATTTAATCAAGAAGAAAAACAGTAAAAATTAAAAAAAAAAGATGAGATAGTAAATAAAAATAAATAAATAGTATAAAACTTATTTATTTTAATAAGCGAACGATTAGATCGGATTTAGTAAAGCAAAACATATCTACTCATTAAACATACATTTACTCTCTAACAAAGAGGGGCGCTAGTTGTTGGTTGTTCATCACCATCTAGGCTAAAAAGAAATGAATTCCATTTTGTTTGAATACTTATAGGCCACTACAGACTTAAAAGACATCTAAGTATTTTTGGTATGATATAGAATAAAAATTGCACTAATGCTGACAGGAACTGCATTTCCCAACATCATATCGCAGAATTTGACTTCTGGAAGTCCCTAAGATTAGCAACTGTTATAGGTGTGATCTGGGACCTCAGATATCCACCAATTTATAAAGAAGTATTCTGAGATATAAATCACCAGAGAAGAGTAAGTTTGTGAAAACTCAGCGATAGGCTGTGCTACAATTACCAGAGCATATCAAAGTGTCTCAAGAGTCGATGCAGGTATCAAGAATATCGGTTAAATTATACATAGAAAATAGAAGGTTCAACAAGTCAGTCGTAATATCCTAAAATGTGGATTAATTAAAATCGGAGTAAATGGAAAACTATTATCCAGGAGAAAGAAATTGAAGAGTGGATTCAAGGGTAGGTGACAATCACGAAAGAACTTACTACGAGAAAGTACAATCCAATTGTCCAGTTACGTTTAGAAGCTGGATTAATGGATCTCGCGATTCCTCACATTGTATGTAAGCTTTTGAACCAAGCTCTATGACCTTGTGAAGGATATCTGTCCGATATGCTGTGGGATCCGGAGACTACCTGGCACATTTTCAAGACCACCATATTTGTGTGACTAAAAGCCATATCAGTAAGAGAAATCTGTCACTATGTTCTCATAGAGGAATATTTTCCTCAGCTAGTCGAAATAAGGAAACTATCATTACTTCAAAGTTTGTGAAGGGGTGGAAGGCAGAAGTAGCCCATAATATAGCCCAGCCAACTTCAACCTCACATGAAGAGAAATAACTCTTGGAATGCCTCCCGGAACTGGAGGAGGAGTGGTAGAAGAAAACATGAGATTGTGAATATTAATGCGTTGTGCACAGCTGGTTATAAAAATCTAAGTCGTTTTTGTTGGAATAGAGGAATGTTCTACAATCAGGCGTAATAACTCAATAACTGCAAACATCCATATTTCCTAACAGATAAGAGATTATTAGACTCCGTTGAATAGTAATTCTAATGGATTCGACTATAAAAATAAGAGGGGTTTAATGTTAAAGCAATTTGTTACTTTGTTAACCATTGATCCTGGAGTATACTACTGAAATACATCTGAATGAAATTGTTCAAGCTCGCAATTTGCCTTGCTGAATGATTTTAAAGTAGAATGCAACGTCTAGGAATCTTAAATAGTAGAATCCGTCTAAGATAAGTTTTCTGGTAAATAGAAGGAGAGAGAGATGAGTAGTTGCAATAAAATCCTCTCTCTTTTCTGCTCATTCATACTTCTGTAATTATTTTTATAAATGGAAATTTATTTTATCATTTTTTTTTTTCATTTCTTATACTAGTTTTTATTTAATTTGTAAAATAAACCATAAAGTAATTATGAACGTATATAAATTCATGGTAGGGTTTTGGGGAGGTGGAACATGAGTGGAGGAAGGCAAGCTCATCTTAGAACCACTATGCCAAGCTTTTTTTTTTTTTTTCTGATATTACAGTTCTTGTAATTTTATAAGTCAGCGGGTCTTTTGCCGCCTTAGACCTACCTATCTTGGGCGATTGCTTCCTTATTATCTGGATGAAGTTCTATTGCATCTTTGTTGATTCACTTTAACCATCTGCTTTTTGGTCTTCCACTTTTGCGTGGTCTTTTGCCTACCATTGAGGCGTATGAGTGGCAAGCTTGTGTTTTTTTTTTCTTTTCATTTTTATGAAAATATGATGAGTTTGATGGTTTCAGTAAAATCCGAAATTCTCTTTGGCATCACCTATTGAAAAATCAAAAAGGCAATAAACTAAATAGTTCCAAATTTAGTTAGGAACTAATTGGAAAGCGAAGAGTCGAGCGATCTTTATTCTATCAACAATCCTTTTTTTTTTTTCGTGCTCCCAAGGAAAGTAATTATCTTCTCGGGGCAAAAACTTTCCGGAATGTTTTTTACTCCGGGCCTCTCTGGAAAGGCGTGCACCGAGGCGGAACATTATTTTTCAAAAAAATAAAAACGAAAAAAGGTGAGAGTGGTCTGAGTTTTTTCCTGTTCATAAGAGAAGCGGGTCGAAGGGCCGCGGGAGTGGGGGTGGGGAGGTATATATAATAAAGTGGAAGAAGGGAGGGGGAGGGTGTATATTGGATATTGTGGCCGAACGTGTGGAGAGCAGCTAATAGGCTAGTTTGTGCGAGGTCTCCTTTGGAATAACAGTTTATCGGGATCAAGTTATTGGCAACTCCCCGGCCAGCTCTTTAGCGCCGACTTATAACATTGCCCTTTTCTCTTGAATAAAAGAAATTGCATATATCCATCAGTTCTCCTTATTATAGTTAGAGGACCCAACCTAGGTGTCTGAATATCACCTCAAGCTTTGAAATCACATCTCTCCTTCAGTTGTCAACTTATCAGCAAGGTAATCAAGTGCAAATGAATATGGTTGGATTCAGAGACTTCAAAATTACTAATTTACATACGACATATCAATAAACTCTGAGGCCTGGATTTATGAACATTCTACATATGAATACTTTACGAAGGGTTAAAATTATATGCATACTTTTAAGAAGGACACACATACGAAAACTGCAAACTATTTAGGTAAAACAATTCAGAACTATAACTAAAACTCAATGGCACGTGACAATTTTTTTTTTTGCTCTTTTGACTTCGGCTATTAGTCGTCTCGTAGCATTGGGGCTGTTCTACATGATCAGCTGTAATCGTTTGGTTCTCTTCTTCTGTAGATGATACCCAGATAGCACGTGATTTATAATAATAGGACGCGATCACAATCACTCCCTCTTCATCAGGATGGTTGGAAACCTTTTGTAACGTCTCTATCCTGCTGTTGTTGTATACGGGGTAGGGTTATTAGCCCTGTGCCCAACTCCCAAATCTGGAGAACCAAAGGAGCTATCTTATTAAACACAGGAGTCGCTTTCACCTTCCTGTGAATCTCAGAGTTGCCGTCCCCGTACGGGAATCGAACCTGCGCCATAGTGGTCTAAGCAATCTAGTAGGGACTGAACTTATTTATTTATTATTAGTTGTTTATATTTTTACCTTTTTTTTTTTTTTGTTATTTAATCCTGTGAACGAAATTTAAACTAGTAGCATAAATCTTTTGCAGGCGCCTCAACTCACTTGACCACCGCAACTCACGTTACAAATATTACTTTACTCAAAGACCTAGAAATGCCAACCGTCAACGAACACACTGCAAAATAGTCAAGATAACTTATCATCATACAAGGTATTTTTCAACTATCAGAGGCTCAAAAGCACATGTACGAGTGATCTTCATACTTTGCTTAAAATACTAAAGTCAAGATAGTTTGTGATAAGCACTCCTCTTTTTAACACCTATTAATTTCTTACATCATTTAACTGGTTTTCCTTATATATAACAGGTGTGATAGGAGAAATAATATTTTTTTAAAAAATAATCACATTTAAAGGAATCTGTTAGTGACTATGATTGTCATAACAATAGTAAGCATAAATCCTTAATTTAAGATAAAAAAAGTTTCAGCATCACTAGCTCTTACAGTCCTCAGTAACAAAACACATTATTTTATAAATTCGAGGATCCACTAGTGACGGAGAAAGGAACCTGGGGGGAAAAAAGATAAAGGAATCGGAAACCATTCCGCGAGACAGTTCTATTTCGGAAACGGAGGAAGCCGAGGTCGGACGGGTGAAGAGATTAGGAGAAGGGAAGAGGCGATCTGAGGAGAATTGGAGCGGGCGTCCCGAATCAATATGTACACCGAGGAGGTGAGGAAGATGGGAGTAAGTGAATAGCAGAAGACACAAAGAGAGACGAATTGGGAAGCAAATTGAATAGAACTCCGGGCCTAGCATTAGCGCGAGTGGATAATCTTCCCTCTACCGCCCCACACATTCCTCCGGCTAATTGTCACTTGACCGGGGATCTCAGGGGCTGCTCGCTAATTGGCTGTTTAACCGGCCAATGAGATGGCTAGTCTGGCTTAAATACCTCATCAGGCTGGAGCAAACAAATATACATAAAAATGAGGCCGATCTTAATTAGTGAAAAGTATATCGCACGCCCTTAAAAAGAGACGACACGCTCGATTCTCTAGATATGAACTCTCCAATAATAATTTTCATAGGGTTCATACTTCATGCAATTTTTCGATATGAATCAAATAGTTATGTGTTTTTGGTGGTAAAAGTAACGCAAAATCTATTTCTTAATTTTGATATTTATTTTTATTCATACCTAAACCAATTTTAAATCTATCAAGTCTAAATAAAAAAAAATATAGGCTTTTTTTTGTAAAAATTAAAAAAACCTGTTTTTTCCGAATTATGTATATTTCAATAATAATTATCCATTTTTACTAACACAGCCACCATATAGTAACGCAACTAAAGCAATTAGCATGTTTTTTACATAAACAAACCATTATATTCCAATAATATTAACTTCTAAAGTGAATCGAAGTGGGGCATAATTTTTGGGAATTACCTTCCCATAATGCCTTACTACAATTTTTGAAGCCTCTTCTTATTTCATTAAAACTCAATACATATTCGTGATAATTGAATTTCTGAAAACATAGCCATATGAAATATTTAAATACGAAAATAAATGTCTTAATAAAAATATCTATCCGGATATCTTTCGTTTCTGTTTTAAAACATTATGAATACAATGTACTAGTCATAAAATATTTAAAAAATAAGATAAATACTATTATTATAAGTTGCAAAACATTTAAAACAACATCTAATTTTATGCCTAAGTTGAAGCGCACAACTTTCAAACAGATTTGTTACAATTTTATTATTAAAACCGGTTGGAAATGCTTCAAAATAGACTATGATATACTTGAAAGCTCAGAGAACACGTGTGTACATCTTTTAAAGTCATCATAGAAATTTAAATTTTTATCAGTGTCCCAAGTTCTTCCTCACTCATCCCACTGTACCCCGGTCGAAAAATGTCGTAACTGCGTAAAGTGAGTAAGGAATAAATACAATTATTATCCATAATTTATTTTTGCACTGTCTATCAGAAAAATCCACGCTACCCGAGTTTCCTCCCCCATTTTATGTGAGGCCCGTCAGGCTACCGGAGGCCACTCACACCGACCTGGCGTAGGACTGATGACCCTACCCCATGTACTTAAATCGGGAAGCGGCATGTGGTTTACCAGGATGTCAGTAGCCCTTATGAGATTTGTTCCGTGGACGGTATGTTGTGGGAAGAGAAATATAGACCCTTGTGCGCCTGCTGACTCAGTGTAGCCATAATCCATGGATCTAGACCAATTCGTCACTATCCTTGAATCCGAGTGGAGTCGGTGGAAAGAATCCAAAGAAATCGGCTACGTAGTACTCGGTTCGTTGCGACATGAGGTTGGGTGACTCCTTCCAGGCTATCTGTAAAGAAACAATAAACGCCTGTAAGGAGGCCTCATCTCGCGGTCAAAGATCTTCATGTTCTATAGCGCTAACCATAAAAAAAAATAAAAAATTTTTGCTCTGCCATATTTCTCCAAATATGTTATATATCCTATTTTTTCCACCCGTATAGTCTCACCACTGTTTCATAATGTTTAATTTTCGTTTTTTTCCGAAATATTCCTTTTATCGTATATATCCTTTGTCAAATGCCATAATCGCTTCAACTTCACTTCCCTACTTTTTGTCGCCTGAGTGTCTCTCCGCTATAATTCAGGAGTCCCCCATTGTACTTAAACTGCTTGGACGTTTTGATTGTCCCATATTTTATCTTAATTTTATCTTCTGTCTGTTATTGTTCTCATACTTTTTATTAAATATCTTTTTTTTATTCCACCATACTGCTTTCACTATTATTTGTGATTGTTCGTTAGCCTTGATGAAGGTCTAAAACATAGGCTATAACGTCGTGACAAGACAAAAATAAGACACCATATTTTTGTATAATTTCAATTATGATCGTGTTACCTACCAAGTTTCTCTAATTAAAAAAATATAATTATTATTTAAAACTGTTATAACTGATTTTAACCAATGTTCTAAATAATTATTGCACAAATTACAAAGTAACAAGAGACTTCGTCTGAAAACCTGTCATGATATCTTAAAAAGTTGTTAATTATGACACCGTCAATTTATGTCGTATATACTAAACTTTATGCCAAAGGGGTGCAGGTCCAATTTGCCAACGGTGTAAAACGATAAGGAGAGCGCCTTCAAAGCCAAGACATTTTCCCGGTAAGGAGCCCTAAAGGGAACAAGGACTACCTTCAACGCTATTAAATATTTTCATTATTAGGGCTCATCCGGTTAAAGGAGCGGTATAATGAAGGAGCTGTACCTGGCCTCCAAGGATTTAGGAGAGGCTTAAGGTGTAGTCATTAGGGAAGGTTAATAAGGTCGAGTATCAGGTAGCTCCAATCGCCTGTCATTCCTATAGTAACTTGGGAACTATAAGGCGCAATATTATATAATTTAATTTATTTATAATAATTTTTTAAAACGATGATACTTTAAACGGAAAGATTTTTGGAACAATGCTAACGTTGGCATGAACAGTCGTCCCCCTAAGTACAATTGTACCTTCCGAACTAAAGGAACACTTGTATGAAACTCAATGGAAAACTACTCATTTTAATTTGATTCCAGAGGCTTTTGCATAAAGCAATATCGTTATTTTAAATTTAAGCTGTCCCGTTGTCTCTTTTACATATTTCAACGCATTTTACCGTCAATGAATGCTTATGGACAGAAGAAACATCAAATTCGCTCTGCAATGAAGATGGCTATAACAAATCATTTTTTATTATGTTTCATAAAAGTATTCCTTGAAGGAACGCTCACGTGGAGTTAGAAGGACAACTAAGCTATCTTAAAGTCCAAAATCAAAGCAAAAAAGCGAATACTACACTGAGTAATGATTACCAAGTATTTTACTCGAATACCTACCTTTTTTGAGTACCAAAGAATTTAATTACTACTTCAGTAGATGTCAAACGATTAACTGAAGTAATGATTGAATGCCTAATAGCGATTCAATTTGAATAATACTTAGTACTCGGTACTTAGAGTAGCATTTGCCCATCTCCGCCTATCCCTAAAAGAAATCACTGATACAATATGGCAATCTGGTGTGAAGAAAGCACTTCAAGTAACTTACAGTTGTAAAATTTTAATCGCTAATTAATTTTCTCTCATTTTTATAACCTAAAAATTAACTAAATGCTTAGTATTAAACGAAATAATGCAAGTCGTTTCAAAAGTTGAAATTTTATTTTAATTTCAATCTTACTAAGAAATAATACATAGCCTAGTTATGCTATACAAGATTTTACTATGAAATAATAAACGGAATAAAAAATCTTACTTGTAGTTTTCAGAGTGGCTACCGTCAAGAAGACAATACAACTTACCTGAAAATAAACAAAAGCAACAAATTATTATACAGTTATGCATTATATAATTAGTAGAGTTCTGAATAAGTTATTTTTATCATTACATAAGTAACATATTTTTTATCTATGAAAATTCTGAGAAATTGGGCGTTTTCTTATTTAAGTAATTAATTGAATGAGAAACTAAAATCTCACAAACGCCCATTTGATTTCAACGTGAATATTGAGATATTTTTATCAGATAATAAAAAAAAAGAGGTGCCCTTCAAAAATATTGAGCCGTTTAGAGTGAACTCCAAAAATGTTAAAATAACGAGGTTATATAGGGCAAACGGCCCAATGCTGTTGTAGACCAGCTTTTTTTCTAGATTTTGTGATCACATTATCTAACGATACAAGTGTAAAGCGAATGGCTATTTACAAGTTTTCAGTAACTAATCTACAAATTTTGCCAACCTTCAGATTTTAAACGCTCTAATTCCAACCGTTCTCGTAAATAAAATATTTGTAGGTTACTATGAGATGAAGATATTCACGAACTTTCCGGCGGATGTTAATAATTTGATAAAAAGGGGTCTGGCACCACGGACTATATTAATTGTTATTTTACTTCAGACAAGTTGCATTTCTAAATTTCCCGGAATAAAATTTACTTTTTCTTCTCAATTATAGAATGTTTTCTGCCAAATCAAAAGACAAAGGAAAAAACAAAATCCTCTTTCCTTATTGCTGTATTGTTGCTTTAGTACTAATCATTACGATATTAGGGTATAAATGATTTTAGCATAATACAAACACTTTACAACCCACATTAACTTTTTTTTTAGCCAAAAAAAATTCCGATATAGATCCTCTATAATTGATAGACGAGTCAGGTACCTACTTTATGGAGTATATGGTGGATATAGAAGAAAATTAAAAAAAAAAAAAAAAAATATATATATATATATATATATATATATTATATATATATATATATATATATATATATATATATATATATATATATATATATTGAATATGAACCCAATCTGCCATACTCATGGGCAGTATGCATTAGAGTTAAAAGTATCCACTCATCACCCAGGAGTCCCTTCGCTTCTCTTCCTGAGAGACTGAGAGAGACCACAAACATCCAGGAAACTAAAGAAATTAGAAGACTGTTTCCTCAACCTATCACTACCTTCACTACCTTGTCCTTTAACAATAACAACAAGAGCATTCACAATTTTACAATTGTAAGAGGATCGTAAAATTAATTGTCATGATAGGACAGTTTATAGAACCCCTACAGTAAATAATACGCTTTGATATAAAAACAAAATAGGGTCCTATATACAGACTAGGCTCCGGACAGGCAAATAAATGACTTAAAAGAACAAGTGACTCGCCTTTTTCATAAACGTTTATCTCCATAGAAGCCGCGGTCCTAAGTGATAAAAATTGCCACAATAGATAAGGCCCTGGCTCTATATTACACAGCCATGGAATAGACTTCCTCATGTAAACTCAGCACTTTATTATTTCTTCCTTAATGGAAAGTGTTCTGCCACCTAAATATATAATTCTACATCATGGCAACAGATAAATATTAAATATAATTTGGTGTCATAAACAGGAATATTAAAGGTAATGCAGGGCGTGTTTCCTTATTTTCAAGTCTTAAAACAATAACACGAATATATTTATTTTTACCTAGAAGTGCATAAAGCTTGGATTTAACATTATTTCTGTAAATTTATTTACATTTTGATACATTTTAAGTTTGTGATAGCATAGATAATAAACCATCAAAAATACATTTAACTAAAGTGCAAGAAAGTGCAAATAAGACACTCGATTTCAAAATGTTACTATAATGAATTATCATTGAACAATTGCTAAAGATCACTGAGTGACGTTTCGTAATCTTAAATATCTAAGAACTTTGATGAATTTGAATGTAATTACCGTTTTTTTTAAATCGCTAAATAAGATCAAAATTCACAAAAAAGTTCTTAAAACTTCAACTCCTTCAAAAATGTACTAAGTGACTTTATACCACAAACTGACATTATAAAGAACTATTTATCTTAGAGCATTGTTTGTTTACGTTAGACAGACGATATTGAAAAAAAAATCAATATTTAATCGAATTAAAATATCTTACTTTCAATTTAGCTTAAAGTGAAATGGAACTAAAGCAACCAAAAATAAATAATAGAACATCACCGTTTGAAATACAAATTATATAGAGACTACACGTGCAAAATAAGGAAAGTTTTTACATGAAAATTGCCAATGTTTAATTCGAATTATAATTTTTACCAAAACAATATTTTTTCTTTAATATTGTGATAATTGTTGACTTATTATTTGTTAATAATATTAGTAATTATATCCAGCTGTTTCGGACCTTAACGAAGAAAACACACCTCAGGTCAGTCTCTAAGTTTTAGTTATTTATCAGTGAAAATTGACTATTTATTGTGCATTTAGAAAAACTTTAGGGCGCATTTTCCATATATCAAAAGACAATTTGTATAGTACTAAAATATAGGGCGACTAGGCGTCCTATTTAGTTGCCCAGAGCATGAAATTAAAAAAAAAACAACTCTAAAGCAGAAAGAAAAAAAAATAGCAATTCAAAGGTCCTACCAATCTGACAGATACAACAACCAGCTATGCCAAAGACACCGCTACAGAAAGATTTTCCAAAAGATAAAATGCCATAGTTTTACTGACCAATACTATCAAACAGAAGGAATATGCACTTGAAATTGCAACTTTTATTGACCCCAAATTTATCCGCTACACATCGAGAGTTCCTAATTCCAAATTTTACATATATTACAGAAGTAATAGATAACCTGTTCAAGAACTATTAATCAATCGCCATGTATAATACAGAAAATTCATAAAACGAATATTGAATTTAGCAAAACGCATCATTATTTCTAACGCTTATCTGCCAATATCACACGATATGATAGAAACAGACCTTAAAAACTTAGGAATAAGGTTAGTATCGCCGATACATTTTCTCAGAGTCGGGTTAAGCGTTGGACGACAGATTAAAATTTCACCTGACGACATAAGCGAACTCCTCTGGCCACTAAATATAATAAAGAAACAGCTGGTGATAAAAAAAATAATTTATTAATATCACCCTCACTGGTTTCTGGTGTAAAACGATGCTAATCAAGCCCACCTCCTTCTACTTGGAACTAAACCAAATGTTAGGTAAACCTGAAGAAGTTAATAATATGTTATTAACTTCGAAGAGTTTCCACTGATAGAAGCTATTCAATCAGCTAGCAAAAAAACCGAAGAAATTTAAAAAAAAGGCAATTGACGAAATTAGAATAAATTTTAAAGAAGCCCGAAAATCCATCGATAAAAATAGACCAAAATACTCAATCTCTTCCGACAATATGATAAATCTAATTGAAATGCATTTGATATATATGACATGATATATTACATTCGTTTAGGCACTACAGTCTATAGCATGAAAGGTTTTTCGGCGCCATCTTGACAGAAAAAGGTGGTAATGTCGATGTAGGAGGATCATCCTCGACTGACCTCTGACTTTAAATACAAAAATTTGAAAAAAATCGGTGCAGTAGTTTTCGGAGAAAATGTATGGATGAAATTATTCTATATTATTATTATTTTATCACGGAAAAAAATATTCTATTTTATGATTCTACGTATTCTGAAAAGTAAAACCTCAAATTCTGAGGAGGCGTAAGTTTTTGAATTTTTCGGACGATTACAATAGTTCATTATTACAAATAATAATCCGAAAATTCGTTAACAATACAATGAGCTAGTGCATATTGCTGGAATAAGATATTAAAAAGTTGAATATGATAGGTTCAGTTTATTTATTTATTATTAATTGATCACTCATTGTTACCTCAACTTGGGACATACTCAATACATTCTGAAACCAAATTAAAACTTTTGTAATATACTAATCGCAGTAATACTTATTAATTTATCAAATAATTAATTAATCTGTTTATATATTACGGTTGAAACAATGTATACTATTACTCTTCTGGAAATTAATATATTTTATTTTAAAAAATTTATAAGGCGCTGTTTTGAGAATTTACCAATGTCAGATTCCTTGCGAAATAAATAACTTTCCGCCCAGCGTGGGACAGCGGCTGGATTAGATCGTGAAAATAGGAGTAAGTTTCTTAATAAATCAACTGAAAGTTTAAGCTGTTAAAAAAACAATACCGAAACTAAGTTATAGGAACTGGTTTTACGAAGGAAGCTTGATATATTTCAGGGCAAGATGATTTTTTTTTTTAATCTATTGCTTAGAGTAAGTAGAAGGCTGTCCACAAATAAATAAAATAACAATAATAATAATGACAACATAGAAAATTATAAAATGTATTTAACAATAGTAATAATTGAATTACATTTTGTTGAGGTTATAAATAAAAATATAACTAAATGATTTTTTTTTTTAATTTAAAATTAATTTCATCACCTCAATCTGTCAGAAGTACTGACATGGCTGAAACCCTTCCTATCTTGATTTAGTATAATTATTAAGGTAAAAGATCCCACATCCAACTTCGTTCGAACCTCCTATCCATGTTTTTTGTAATGCTAATTACAGCCATGTCTTGTATGTAGAGTTTGAAATCGATAATTATAAAAATTAAATCTGATCAAAATTTTTAAAAATCAGTTGATGATTTTTATTAAGATTGAATAAAATCATATAACAATCAAACTCATATTTGTTAAATTATAACTCAGCACATAAAGTAATAAAACCAAATTTGTAAATATCATATTAATGAATTATACTTATACTTACAAAATGATTATATAATCCACCAAAATTATTTCTTATTTCATTAATATAAAATTATTTCTTTAACCTGTATTTATTTACATGTCATATTATAAAAATCGAAACATTATTTTTCAAAATTCATATCTACAAGAAAAAACTTAAATCCTACAAACAATTAAGACGTAAGAAAAAGCCAAATATATACTATGCATTATATTTTTAAAAAATTATTATTGTTTATTATATAATTTATTTACGCAGATATATAAATAAAAATTATTCAAGTATTAAAAAAAATTTAGTCTTATTTTATCAAAAGCTTAATGTACTCTGATAGCTGTGGACTTACAGATTATTTTACTCTATTTTCAGTATTTTGATGAATCATCAATGTATATATATGTAATGATTCATTAATGCAATATCTACGAATTTCTGTTTTATGTGGAGACGTATGATTTATTATGTGGTTATATTATAGATATATTTTTTTACTTAAGAATGACGACAAAATTGCCAGAAATGTCGTCTTAATACAAAAATTATTCAACGGTTTTTAATAAGTAAATAATAGCGGCTCTACCTCAACTAGTCACATTAATAGCAGTAATGTGGCTGAATGAGAGGCGCTGGGATCTCCAAGAGTCCTTCCTTTCCTTCTACGAGTAAGGGGAAAAGCCTTGTCTCCCTGAACGAATGAATTGTTTAAAAGTAGGTTTGTATTTAAGTTGTTATTTTTATTAGCTTAGTTGTTTTTTTTTATATAGGAGCTACATTTAGTTTGAGTTATATTATTTTGCTGTTAAATTCATTTTTATTTATTGTACATAGAGTGTGAATATGCTAACTGAAAACTATTATAAATGTACTTAATGAGACGTATTGTACACAAATCAACAAATTCTTGATTAAAAAAAAATAAATAAGAGTTAAATACATTTTCCCCAAAATAATAAACTTTATTTAGATTTTTTTTTCTATATAGTCAATTATTCAATCATTCATTAAAACCTTGGGAAATTCTGACAGTGGCTATAGCACTAGCTATGGATATTCAGATTTTTGGGGTCAATAGGTTTTTTATATAATCAATTTATGCGAAGGTTTGGAAGGAATGGCAAACTAAAGATGAATGAATCAAAATTTCAAATTTATCAATAAAAATTGAAAGTCATGTCAGGATGACGAATATATTGTTTGAACATGCTAATATCATATGATCGTTGTTGAGTGAATTGTTCTACTTACTTCCATTCCCATTCTAGGCAAACTTTCAGTATTCCATGTAATTACTTGATTGCGATTACGGTTAGCTGTGAACGAAATATGTTTTGATCCAATCATGGCAAGACTAGGATTGGAACCTCTTCCAAACAATAAGTTGGGAATGTGTTTGCCTAGGCGGCACTGACCTTCCTATTTCTTCGTTGCTACCTTCAATCTTTATCACTTTCCTATACACTTTCTCATTTCCTCTGGTCATTTCTCTTCTTAACGGCTCTAAGCTTGACTAACAGCCTCGCCCCGCAGAATCTATCTCACTTTGTCTTCGTGTTGTTCTCTGCAAGCTATGGGCCCAACCATTATAAGGAGAAATCTCTTCTATTCATGTACTTTTTACAACTGTGAGTTAACAGGCATTTTTTATGATTCTCAATACTATATTATTATTATTATTAATTTTTTTAGCGACATTTCAATGGATTTTCGAAATAGACTAATAAGCACCATCAAAATATTCTGATAAAGATCATAATGCATTTCAATTAATATTATGTTTCGAAATTTGTCAGAAAATTGATTTTTATTCCATTCGTTAAACGGACATTAATGTTTTGTTAAGTTCACCGGAAATAAACCCTATTGAAAACTAGTGGCCACACCTGTCTAAGGAAGTTTACAGATGCGGTGCTTTTCAAAGTTACGAAAAACGGTGGAAGAAAATTTTAACAGCACCAGAAAAAATTAAAATGAAAAACCAGTTATACATAAAAATCTCTGTTTGTCAATGGATAAAAGATTACTGATGATGGTGGAAAACAAAAGAAGACAACAGACACTAATCTCCTAACTTTTGTGAAATTCATGTTTAAAATAATATAAATTAGGAAGCGTGTAGTTTTATTTGACCATCATTATTTCAATCAAGGAACAATGTATAACTTTATTCATTTTTTTTCATTTTTTAAAACAGAAAACAGATTTCATTTGAGATTTCCGATTCCAAAGAGTTATTATTTGGAATAAATCTTACTTTATAATTAGTATCGATATATCTGTGAAAATCGTGCAGACTAAATTCCCATTACTGGCATCTAATAATTATAAATGGTCCTCCGGACCAGATTAAAACTAGCTACAGATGAAGAGTTGTAAAATCCTACTACACATTTGAACAGAAATCACTAATTGGCTAAGAAATTGTTAATAAAACAATTAGGACCGTTTTAAGTAAGTTTCTAATCAATTATAATTATAGTAGTTATTTTTAGATTCCTTAAAAAAATTAATACAAATCAAACGTATGAGGAGTGAAGGATATCATCGCTTCCATGATGATACCATCAGTCCTAAGACCAATGAAATGGAAATCAGACTGGGGAATTACTTTGACAACAAGCTCACAACAAACCGCAAAATTATTTATATTATAACATGGCTATTTTTACTCTCTAACATGGTTACCGTAATTTAAAATATTATAAGTCACCAGTCACCACATATATATATATTAATATACTTTTTTCATCAAAAGAAATGACTATAAGTATCTTAATTATAATCGATTTGATCACATATATTATTCAAAGGCATACTCGCTTACTCCATGTCGCGGTACCGTTATTTATTAAACAAATGTTTATTACATTTTTTTTTGTTTTTCACCTCGCATTATGGACTTGTACCTAAGCTTTGTATAAATAATTTTTAAGTCAGATGAATTATTTTAGTTTTATTTCTTCTTGTTCTTTAGTATTATTATTTATTTAGTATTATTAGTATTAGTATTATTTAGTATTATTATTTTGATGTTTATTAATTTTTATTTATAGTACATAGAGTGTGAACGAGCTACTCTTCTATCTCTATTACAATTGTCCTTAGATGTGACAGATTTTAATATTTTTCAGTGAAAAATCGAATAAACATAAATGTTTCTGTTTCATGTATTTATGTTTATATATATATATATATATATATATATATATATATATATATATTAAACTTGTTTATTGAAAAATATTACAATCTGTCTCAAAGGACAATAAAAATAAATTAAACGAAGATTTATTTGTTTGTTGTCTAAGTACCTTTCATTTATTCTTCAATAAATAACTTACGACACAGAACTATATCTACGCTACTAACTATATTAATATTTATTGTTAATCTATTCAAAATATATATATATATATATATATATATATATATATATATATATATATATATATATATATATATATATATATATTTATAAATGATGTATATATGTTCAAGGTATGATTCGTTTTCATCAAATGAATCCCAAGAGTCTATAATTAATAATAGGATGGCACACGTGTAGATATATACTCTTACAAACACTCATTTGTGTATGAGTGTGTGTGTGTGTGAGTGTGTGATACTAGATACATTTGAAGATACACTAGTTACTTAACTAATGAAGGCTTCTCGACTAGAGCCATTAGAAAATGTAGTTTGTATGTAACGCTGGGAGGGCCAGTATTAGTTGATTATATCGCTTCCTTTCTGCATCATTTACTCCTTTCTATATATCCCTTCCTTCACCCACTCTAGGTGTAGTTCAGTAATCTAAGTTTATTAACAATAAATGCTCTGACAATTATCACTGCCAATTTCTGTCATTTAAAGTTCTTGTTTGGAATTTTCACTCAGTTCACAGAATCAAATATCTCGCCTTCAAAAGAGCAAAATGAAGAGATCTCAACCAACGATTGGAAGTACAAATAGAGCTTTTTTCTCCCTTTCACAGCAATTGAAGTTTTGAAAAGTATTAAAAAAAAGGTGTGTGCGATGCTATAATAAAACCAGTTTTGACAAACGGCTTTGAGACTGTATACCAGCACCCTATAAAGAAGTATTGAAAGAAAAAGAAAAAAAATTCTATGAAAGATCCTAGATGAAAGCAATCACAATGCTAACTAACGGAGGACCAATAAAGAACTGCTTACTGTTCAATATATATCTCATATTTTGAAGGCAAGGAGATTCTGATGGATGAGAGATGTAGCTCGTAGCAGTCATAAAGCTTCTACACAGCAATGAATGCTTCAACAGAAGGTTAGATACTGTGTGACCAAAAACCATATGGATAGATCGAAGCAATATAGATATGAAGAAGGCTAGTTAAGGCTGTAAAAGATTAACAAGTTGTCTAAAAACCTGCCTTTTCGGTAAATCGAGGTCATAAACATCATTCAGAAAATCAAGATGGATTAGAAAAATGTACGCGAAATAGATTATTGATTAAATTTCAACAAAAAAAGCTAGTATAAATTATTGTATTTATTTTTAAGGGCGCTCTTATTCGTGGCATTACGTAGGGGTATCGAACATTAGCTCAAATGTTGATTACATTAAATTAAATAAATGGTCATATTTTAAGGACTTTACTTATGAGACGAGTTAACCATAATTTTTACAAGTAAATATTTAAATAATGCAGTTATTTTTTACAAGTAAGAATATAACTAAAATTTAAAAAAAATGTACTTTTCTTCTGTTACTCGGATTTCTATGGGAGTGATTTTTTTTTAAAGTGAAAATTTCTTTAGGCTCGTTTTGCACATTTTTTGTGTAGGGTATATTAGACTGAGCCTTCTGATGTGTAAGGCTCGGATTAAGCCGGATGGAGTCGACTAATTGATGTGTTTTCCCACATAGATTGAAATATTTCGAAAAATAAAAATCGGGCCGGCATACAGCCAGCAAGAGAATTGTTCAGAATTTCATCCTCTCTGAAACGGGATAAATTTTATCTTAATTCCACGACTTATTTGAATGGCGAAAAGATAAAAAATAATGTCGAAAATCAAATGATAACGAGTTTTATTGAAAAATGGATTGAAATATCTCAAAAACTAAAATTCGAATCAGCATACTGTAAACAAGAGAATTGCTCAGCATTTCATCCTCTGTAATGGCCTATTATTTATAATTTATGTTTCAAATTATTAATCCCGCCTAGTTGACGTTCTTAATTTTTTCTTGTGGTGTATAGCACAAACCTTATTTTTTTCTCCTGCATACTTCTGTTAAGGAGATTATTATCTTGTTAGTTAACAGTTATTTATTCAATAATTTCCAAGTTTCTACATAATATTAATAGATATTCAGTCATTATTATGTGGTTTTAATGTTTTATTTGTTTATTATTATTTCATAAAAGTATAGCCTCAAGTGAAAGTAGATAAATATAAGGCTCAGATCATGAACTGGAAAGGCAGAGCACGAGGTAGGTGGATGCTGATAGAAGAAAATTTGCATTGTAAAGCAGACTCCAAGCTAAGATGAAAATACAAATTGAATCCATCTAAGAAAGGGCCCGAGGACCAGATTATACCTAAACAGAAATGCACACTCGACAACAGGCGGATGTGTAAAGAGTAAACAGGGAAGAAAGGCGTCAACGAAGCATATATAAGAGTTAATTCAAGATTTTTTTTAATAGGTAATGATGTTACAGGGCAAAGAATATGCATTCCATCGATCCGTTGTAATGAAAACTTAATAATATAATATTTTTTTGTAATACTGAATTAAATTGAATATTATTAGAGAACTCTCTCCAATTTAAGGATTAATTAATATTATATTACAGTCATATTTTACCATTGAATATACCAACGATCATCGGATTATGAGTTAGGAATGTATTAAAAATCCTTTTTTGAACTCTGCTTGTGGAATGTCTGATGTACGTAGTTTTATTCCGCTTCGACTATGGCTGTATGGTGTATGGTGAACTCTCAGGAGAACTCGAGGCCAAACTTAAATGTCTAATGAATTTCTCAATACCCTTTATCTTCGGAATATCAAGGGATACGAATATTACTCAGTATTATTTTATGGTTTATATCCTACCCAGGTTATATTTTTAGTTTCTCAGTGTACCAATATGAGTATGTTGAATAAATTGCTTGAATAAATTAAAGTTGAATGCAACGAAAAATCAGGCCATTCTAATAGGTTCCGACTCCCTCCTTAGATCCATTTCCACCCATCCTTCCTTGATTATTAATGACCAACCAATTTCCTTCACTTCCTCTGTAAAAAACTTAGGAATTACCATTGATCAAAACCTATCATGGAAACCCCATATTGCTCAAATCTCCAGAAGGTCTATTGGTACTCTTAAATTATTTCATCGTTCTCGTCAGCATCTCCCACAACCTATCCGCAGGCTCCTCGTTTCCTCATTGATTTTCCCCTACTTCGACTATGGCTGTGTGGTATACGGTGGCCTCTCGTTGGAGCTTGAGGACAGACTGAAGAGAATCATGAACTGTTTTTTAAGATCCGTCTTCGGCACTTCGAGATGGTCTCATTGTCCCACCTATATGCCGAGTCAAAGTGGCTCTTCCTCTCTTCCCGCCGCCTATACTTCCTTGGAAATTTCTTATACCAAACGATCAACTCCCAGCACCCTTCCTATATCTGTTGTCTCCTCCAGCCTAAACACTTAGTCCACTCAATAAAAACGAGATCCCGTGTTTCTGACCTCTATATTTCATTCCACAGGACGAAAACCTATGAACGTTCCTTCTTAGCCCGCTCCGTCTCCTACTGTAATTCTTTGCCACATAACATCCATCATGCCTCTTCCCTGTCAACTTTCAAATACCTCCTTTTCCAATATCTCCTTACATCCCAAACAGAAGATTTACCACCATAAATTTCATTTTATGAACTGAATTGGCGTGAAGTAAATAGTGGTGTCTACTGTTCACGTTTTAACATAAAACAGCAATGATCTTTGTCACCTAGTTTGACTATTATTTTTACTATTTATTTATTTTTCTCTTCTCCTCAGGTTGTGCTTTTTTTTTTTCGGGTATATATGTTTATATTTTATATCTTTGTCTTTATGTGTGCCAATATGAGAATGTACGTATAAATAGTTCCTTTTATTTATTTATTTTTTCCATGACACCACAAGTATCGTAAGATTTTATTTTATCTTAGTGTCTGCATATTATTATATAAACCACTGTAGATATTATTACATTTTGTATTAAGTTAGTTTTCTATTAGATAGCATATTGTTTATAAATTGTGTAGTTATGTATATATAAATATGTAATTTCTCTTCTTTTTTTTTTCATCACAATTAAGTAATTTTGAGAAAATTTTATGTTCATTTGTATATATATTTTATTTTTTATTTTTTTACTGGGGTTACATACTTTTTAAATAATGTATATAATATTAAAATTTTTATTAGTTAGTTTTTGGCCAGATTTGTACTTTACTTTGTATTAACTCATCATTGTTATTCTTAAGGGACTTAGTCCCAGAATAAAGTTTAATTTTCTAATCTATTCTATTCTATTCTATGTATGTGTATATAGTTCTTTTTTTCCATTACACTACAAGTAGTACTGAGATTTTATTTTTATTTCTCTAACTGTTTGCACATTATTATATAAATCACTGTGGATATTATTACATTTTGTAATAAGTTATTTTTATATTAGTTAGCCAATTGTTTATAAATTGTGTAGTTAGGTATATATAAATATTTTTTTTACATCAAAATAATAAGTAATATTGAGAAGATCTTAAGTTCATTTCTTTTCTATTTATTTTTTATTGGTTACATATTATTTTTTAAACAATGTTAGAATTTTTATAAGTTAGTTTTTGACCATATTTGTATTCTCTTTTATATTAATTCATCATAGTTATTCTAAGGGAACTTAGTTCCAGAATAAAGTTTAATTTTCTATTCTATTCTATTACACCGAGTTGAAGTTACTTATCCTACTGCTGTCAGCGATTCCTTGCTACCTTACTATAACAGGTTATTAGAACTCGGCGAACCTCCTATGTTCTACAGAGCCTACAATTCAAATCCTGTCCCACGAGATCCCGTACGTCCTACCTCTATCCTCCTCCCTACTGAACTGCTACTTTTGGCTAACCCTTTGTAATTCAAGCCGTCTCCCACTGGAATTTTATCCCTCTCGATATTCGATACGCAGTGTCAGTTTTCTCTTTCAAATCTCTCCTCTTTAAGCACATAATCCCCTCCCAATCAGATATTAAATACAGTTAAAAGTCTAAGTTGTAATACTCTCAAAGTACCCTCAGATACTATTTTTTTTATTTATTTCAGCTTTCTCTCTTTATATTTTATATTTAAGTATATTTATACTATCTTTATTTTTACTTTATATCGCTAGTTATTTTGTAAATCTTTATAGACATACTAATAGGTTTATTTATATTCTGTATTATTGATTTGCTCTAAAGAGACACTAGTCCCAGAATAATAAAGTTATTTTCATTTTTCATTTTTTTTTTTCACCTCCAGCGGCCTTTGGTTAAAACCAGTAGAAATCTCGTACGTATAGTTATTTTATAGACAGAACGATGTCATAACAGAGTTCATATTGTTGATATTTTGGCAATCCCGAGAAATTCGAAGGAGGTATTTTCTATGATTCGTACACCTCAATAGACCATCCAAATAAAGTTAGCTGGTTATGATTTTGTATGTAAAGTTAGGCTCTCTTTTTTCCCTCACTTGTCCACTTTTTTTACCGCTTATGATGTTTCACGCACCTTTATAACTCTTTCAATTGCGTAAAAAGGATTGAAAAAGTGTATGTAAATTGACTAGGGGGCAGAGAAGTGACTTTTTGGGGTTCCCTAATTACTCCCCTCTGCCTTAACTTTTGTGTTTTCCCCAGTTTAAGGCTTCACGCTTTTCAAATGGAGTGTGAGGGTCTGAAATTTGTATATACTTTATTTCTCCAAACTTATCACATCAATAAATTAAATTTTAAATTGTTTTTAAAATTTGGGCTAAACCCAGTGGAGATTGAGCGAGAGTGCTTTAGCCACTTACACTCATGTCATGAATGGAGAATCTGGCCATTAACAGAACTCCAATATTTACAAACTATAAAAAGTCACTGGGCTACTGCCGTTTTAACCTTCTTGGAAGATGATAGGGATGGGTGGTGCTGGATAGGAATTGTGCAAAGGGATTCGGATGATAGGTAAGGTTCTGGTGAAATTTGGAGAATTGTGCTGGGACAAGGTCTAGGACAAATGGGATATTAACGTCACGGTGTAAGGTTTTGTTGGTTACATAGAAAGGAGCATCCACTATTGTTTGACTTTGGACTAGAAGGATTGGATGAGTTTGATGTTAGAAAATTTTGCTGTTCCCCACAGTTCTACTAAATCAATGTACGATCAATGTTTAGTTGTGCCATCACCTGACACACAATTTAGTAAAGAAGAAAAAAATTTTAATCGTAGAAAGGTGTGGAAAATTGGCTCCTTGAAGTAATGGAAAAGTTTGTGTTGTGTTCTTTATCTTCAGAGTTATTTTATTCATTGACTGAATCATCGATGGCTCAGTATCGGTTTTTGCGGTAAATAAGTTCAGTATTATTATTTCTCAATGTACTTTATATATTTGTATTCAGTTTACTACCAATCTACATTTATTTATATTTTAAAATTCAACAATTCAGTAAGTATTTATATTTATTACATATTATCTGATATACTTTTTTTATCTTTGAAGTGTTTTGTGATCTTCAAGGACTGACCGTGATCTCCCGCTGGAATCCATCATTCATAAACTTGATGTAGATCTATACTGGATTCAGTGAACAGATGGATTCTTAGGAAAGAATCAACGCTCAGTTTAAGAACGTTCCCTGTACTATAAGCGAAGGAAAATCGTGTGGAGAGTTGCCATCAATCTTATAGATTATGTTGGATATTGGACAAGAAGTAGAGGGGTGTAAGACATGACGTCTATCTAAACCCAAAATTCTTTCAAATTAGCTGAAACTATTGATTGGAAGCGGTGGACGGAGCTGGAGGTGACGAAAGCAGGGATGGGCAGGGAGAGATAAGAGCGAGTTTTCTGCTCTATATGTTTTATTGTGGAGAGAGAGCCATGATAGATCGGCCGCTGCCCCTGACAGCACTCCAACAGGTTACCGCACTTTTCTTCCCTCCTTGCCATCTGCCACTCCTGTCCCGCCGTGCAATGGTAGGGGATGTGTGCTTCTTAGCTACAATCCTACAATATCCTCTACTAATACATACGACTGGCATACAAATGCAACAGAATATTATTTTGTAATTATTTTTAAAGAAAATATTTAATATCATATGAGAAAGAGTTTATCGGGAGAGGGGGGGGGGAGGGTGCAGTCAAATAAATACTAAATTATAGAAATAGTATTATTTAATGTTTATGCCGACGTTTCGACCCACTTTGCAGGTCTTCGTCAGGGCTACAAAAGATACAAAATATAAAAGGTACATGCTGAAAATAAAATAAATGAATATAGTTAGATATAAAATAAGAAGAAGCTTTCTCATAAAGAAATAAAAAGTTGATACAAGAGATATAGCGGGTGACAATGTAGTTAAAATATCAACTATTATATATATATATATAATAGTTGATATTTTGATAGTTGATATATATATATATATATATATATATATATATATATATATTATATATATATATATATATATATATAGAAGATACAAACAAAAATAGAAAATAAGTACGAATAAAAATAGAAAACAAAGGAGGACATAGCATGTAAGTTAAAAGTAAAAAGATTGGATTGAGTGTATAACAAACTAAAAAAGATTACATTTGATAAGTGTAGGTCAACAGATGAAGAAAATGAATGTTAACGAATAAAGAGATTTAAAATTCAATAAGTATTGATATAGAAAAACTAAAATAAGAATAAGATAACATAATAATAAGATATCAGTGGATAACAAGCTAGTGGAGGTTACATTTGATAACTATAGGTAAACAGATAACGGGACTAAAGGATAAGAAATAAAAAAAATTGAAATATTAATAGAATAACCTTAGTTAGGATACTTTAAAAAAATATTATTTATATTATTTATTATTATTAAACAACTAATGTTATTCTATTAATGTTTAAATGGTCGATAGTAGTCATCAATATCTAGAAAAAAGTTTATATAAACAATTACACAATTTATATCAGATAAGTAGGAAATTTAAGATGTGTGTTTTTTTTTATGAGTGTCACGTTATTTGTTGAATAGGAAGCGATAACTTTAGAAAAAAATATTTGATTTAAGTAATTAAGCATTCCTCCATATTAAACTGCATACAATTTAATTTTTAACGAAAGTAGAGTTTGCCATTGTTAAAACTATTTAAAGAGGACTCATCATAATGAAGAAAGTTGTTTAACATTAAATTTACTTTACGAATATGTAGTAATTTAATATCTTATCTTCAACCATTCAAAAGCTAGAGCAATCTTAACTTTACATTTAAACTCCGATATTACGAACAAAAACTTACTTTCCCTATTTTCGTTATTACACAGTTATAAATCACTATATAAGAATATATATATGCATATTATATAAGCCTATTTATACATATGTATGTTGCCGTCCCAATTTATACCGTATTGTTTTTCCAAATCTAACTAACGTATGTCTGTGGTTATAGATCCTCTACTCAGTCTCTAATAGTCCATAATACCAGAGATGCGGCTGAGTAAGAGGTGCTGGGATCTCCTAGAATCCCGCCTTCGTTCCACGAGTGGGGAGAAAAGCTTGGCTTTGAGTTCTTCATAATGAATATTTTTTTAAATAAAATTATGCCAGTAACTCATAAAAATAAAAACTTAAATTATTTTGATAATTATTTAGCTATTGGTCTATTTAATTTTTTTTATGTACTTGAGGTATCTATGAACTCCTTCCTGTATCACTATTTACTAATGTCCTTATTGTGGAGAATTGTAATATTATTCAATAAGAAAATTAGAAAAAAAAACTATTGAAATAATCAGCTACGAATAAAGAATGTCTTAGTTTATTTTTTTAAAATATTAATTTAATATTAATATCCAATATTAGATACTACAAACGAAATAGATATAATTTTGTAAATGAAGAAAAAATGTCCTTTAAATTTGTCAAACATGATCATGGTTCATTTTGGAAACCAACCACTTTAATGAAGTACTAACTTTTTATATTGCTAGAAATTTCGAAAAATGGCTGTTACGAAATGAAAACAGACGATTTCGACAAGATCTATATGTGAAAAATATTCAAAATCATTATGTGTAGAAGCAGTAATAATAGCCCGAGAGAGCGGGTATTTTCCTAACATTTGTCATATGTGTAGCCTTAGCCTCGATTAGAGAAATATTATGCCAAGAGGAGAGACTATTGTGAGGAAGATGAGGAGGACGGGGAGGAGTGAGGAGGGAGGAGGAAGGAGGACCTACTAAGATGTAAATTGAGGGGTGACTCTGCTGCTTCCCAATTACGCCCCCCATTATCTATTCATTGCTCTAACATCTCAATTCCACACTTGCACACAACTTGCAATTTCGTTTTAGGCCTCGGGGCTGCTCGAGCGGAACATGCTGCTTTTCCACTTCACAACTTAATGTAAACTTCGTAACTTTTAACTCGAGTGTGAACCTTGCTCCGAGTTCTAAAATATTCCGAATCGATGAGGGTAGTTAATCAAACTAGATGAATTCGGTTTGATAAAAAAAAATCCAACATTACGTATAATATGAATATTTATTATTACCAATTTATTTCATATTGTTCTATAAGATAATGTGAAGCGAGCTGAACTAGAACCAGGGGGAACCATCTAAACAAAGATTACCCAAATACTGGTTCGGCTTGTGTGTCCCAGAGTCAATTAGAGGAAAACCTAAGTAATAGGATTAAAAAAAGAGAAACTCGTATACCCTCAACGTACATGTGTTGTCAACGATTAAACATCGGAATTGGTCAAAAATTGCTACATCGGGTATCAATGAAGATGAGGAGGTAAGAGCTAGATTAGTTGCTGGAAACAAAGCATACATTGACCTAATTAATCTATTTAGAAATAGTTTGCTGAGAAGGACTAATAACATTTAGCTGTACCAATCGCTTATTAGACCATTAATAATGTTGTTGTAAATGTTATTTAGGGCTTAGAGGCGTTAAACCCGGAGATCATCAACGCCTATCTAATCTTCATTTCCATTATTTTAATAATAATAAATTATTATTGGAGGAAAAAAACACACTTAAATTTAAATTTTGTTCAGTAAATAGTTAGCTTTCAGAAAATTTATCACCGACCTTACTTGAAGTTCATTACTATTTAAAACAAATGATAATTTTGGTATGAGTCCTAATTTGGATAGGATTGATGTGTATTAACTCTTGGAGAATGTGGCTGACTGTGAGAATAATGTTGCAGTGTTGGCATTTTGCAACATGTTTAGTTGTGAGATAAGAATGCATAATGTTTGTATGACCTATCCTTAGTTTAATCAAGACAACTTGATATTTTAATAGGTGTTAGGTCCATTTGCCTATGTCTAACTTTTTATTAGTTTAGTATGTATATAATATCACCTAATAATAATAACAATAATTACGCAATATAAAAAAGGAATAAATCTCGAATCCTCAAAATTTGAGTGCTTTATCCTTTAATAAGGTTGGGGAGAGAGCTTTGATGCTCACTACATCAACTCCACGTGTAAACGTTTTTAACATAACATTATTTATTATCAATTACACACACAGATCTAGCCATAATTAGTCCAAATGCGAGACCGAGGTGAGTCTTGGTCTTGCAACCTAAGTCTTGGTGATGGCCTTGGTCTCGCAGTTAGTTATTAGCTTATTACTGTAAAGATATTACGATAATTTTTTAGATAGGAGAAACCTAACTAAGCCCGAATGAAAAATTAGAGGAGTTAAATGCAAAAGTACATTGATTATACAGTACAATTATTTACATATAGTAACTAAAATTGTCGAGCATTATTAATTATTTTGCTTTAATTTTCATTCAAAAAATCGATTTTTTTTACCAGTCCTGGTCTTGGTCTTGCAACAGTTAGGAGGCTTTGGTATTGGTCTTGCAACAGTTAGGAGGCTTTGGTATTGGTCTTGCAAAGTGCAAGACTAAGACCGATTTTGGGCAACACTAGAAATAATTTTCGAGTACCCATGGTTACTAAGGAATTCTTTTTAGTTTGAAAGTTAAGGATAATTAATATTAGCTGAAACCTATTATTTTTTTAACGTTTACATGTGTTTTTTTTTTTTTTTTTTTTTTTTTTTTTTTTTTTTTTTTTTTTTTTTTTTTTTTTTTTTTTTTTTTTTTTGTTCTTCCCTACCTCGCCTTTTAGGCTATACGGGATTTTCCCGGGCCGGGGGGTGAGGGCGGGGAAATTTAAAATCCCCTCCGGCACCGGGACTCGAACTCGTACTTTTTATATCATCTCAAATCTCTGTTATCCGGTTGCCAGGCAACTAGCGGTGCTGTTACACACGCTTTAGCCTATTCGGCCATCCCGCCCCCTAACGTTTACATGTATCGAATGATTCCGATTTTCTTCATGAAATTTCATTAATTAAAAAAAAAAACACCTTATAACAACTTAGGCCGTAACGGAACACCCTACATTAAAAATGTACGTATATTAGCTGAGAGTGCATTTTCATCTTTATCTTTTTAGATTAAAATACAATACTAGTTGTTGTAAAAGACGAATAAAAAAAATCCAAGTATATCTTGAAAGTTTATTGAAATTCCGAGACTGAGAAAGTAGTGAGAAGGATAATTTGGTCGAGGAAGGGATGGAGAGAGAAGAAGGTGCTGTGGAGATGGTAGATAAGATATGACAGCAGGAACTCCCCGGGGACGAAGGACCGAAGGGAGGAGGGGTGTGACATGAAAGAAAACTGGGAGGTCCAAGGAAAGGATGAAAGCGAACCGAAAGGAAACTCTCCGGCTGTCCACTCAGATTTGATTATGTGAGATTTCATATCCTCTCCCCCGCAGCCCGAGGACCAACTTCGCCGCTTAGTATTACCTTCAGTCACTCATCTTCCATCTGCTTCCATCAACCTCCTTATTTTGTTCTGCCAACATAGTTCTACCTTATGGGCTCTACATCATAGAGCGTATTGCTCTTTAGAAAGAGTAGGCGTTTCCAAGAATTGCATCAATTTTTGAGCATATGAATCATTAATTAGCAACTTGGCTAAAAATCATCTGCTGTGTCCACTCACACGACTTTCCTACCTATTTCAGAACAGTTTTCATATCTTTACATATGTTCATGAAGAAATAATTAAAATTGAACTAGATTTATTTTCCTGAAAATTGATCAAAGAGTATGATTTATTTGATAAACTAAAGCAATTTAAACCGGCTTACGGTAGATCAATGTAAAAATTTCAATGCTCTCTAATATTGCTGATCAAAAAGTTTCTGCCATAGCTTGGTATTGTCAAACAATAATTTCGTCTTTCCTGAATTATTGGGCTTAAGCAAGGCCAGTAAAATCTTCCAGAAATGATATATCCACAATTGCCCCTCTTATAAGAGACATAAGACAGAAATATAATTAAAAAGTGTGTTTTTTCGGACTAATGGAGCTCTGAAACGTATAGATCCGTCGAAAACCGCATATCAGAAATTTGACCTGATCGCAATACTTTCCTTACCTAGTATTGGGAGGAAAGTAAAAACAACTGCGCTGTGTGCTTTAGATACGATACAAGTGAAAACATAAAGAAGGCGAGATTATTAATATGAAACATAAATTTGTTTTTGTTCTATATTCATAAAGTATTAACATTAATAATATATACTCTAGCAAACTTGGCTTTGAGTGATCGTCAATTGTATCATACTCTAAAAATGATAAAATAGGTTTAGGATAACTAAAATATGTGATACTTTTAATTGAAATCTAACTATTTGCTAAATGCTTAACAAAAACTCTGTCATTTTTTTTTTTTTTTTTTTATATATAACTTCTGTAACAGTAATTTGTAGAAACTCTATCGAGTGCAAAATAAAATGAAATAGAAACACATAATTTCATACTTTTATGCCTAATTAAAAAAATATCTAAATTGACTCTCGCAAATGGGTTTTTGAATTATCAATGATATTTAAATTTTCAGACATTTTAGCCCTAATGTTCATAACAGGCGTTACTATTTGGTTTATTTGGCGCTATATTTTGCCCTTTACGACTTTCTAACTCGGCGTCACATCAAAATACATTTTTCTGCATGAAATGCTAAAAATTTACCTCGCTTACATTATGAAGGTCCGATTTTTAATTTCTGAATTATTTTAATCTAGTTGTTCAACAAAACTCGTTATCATATGGTTTTCGACACTACTTTTTCCCCTTGTTTCCTATTTAACATGGCGTCGTGGAAAGACAAATTTTTGAATGTGTGTCATTATAAAGAGGATGAAATAATTAACATTTCCCTCGCTTACAGTATATAGGTCCGATTTTCAGTTGCTAAGATATTTTAATCCAAATGCGAAAATACTTTAATTATTCTACTCGAGCCGACTTTATCCGAACGAGCGTTACAAATCCGAGTATGACGAATCAATCAAAAACTTTTCACTTCAAAGATCTACTCTATAATACGGTATTCTAGATCCTTAGTCTTACTTAATTTTCATGAAAAAAATATTAAAAAAAGGAAAAAGTGACAAATCTAATTTCCCTACTTCAAGATCCTTAAATTCCAGTTTGGTAAAAAAAAAGACCGATTTTGTGAAATACTAACAAAGCCGTCAGTGGAAATGTTCGTAAGTCGTTAAATTGAATTGGCCAAAAAATGTTATCTTCTTGAATTAATACGTATATATTCTTTTTTGATTAAGTTAAGTGTTGTGTTTTGATTTTTCGGCACTATAGAAGTTATTTTAGTTTTATAATACCCATATTAACAGATCTCCTGCTTATCCGGCGATGTCTCGGTGCTGACGAGGACGGATAAGCGGGAGTCTACTAGATTATAGTAAAGGATTTAGTATATACGTATCTTGTACAAATATTCTAAGCAATCACCATAACAAATGATAGTTGCAGATTCTTCGTTGTATCAGACACATAGAAAGTAGATCATTGTATTCATAATCCACCACTGGAAATCCCTCTATGAACTGGAAACTACCTTCTCTGGAATATTAAATTGATAAAAAATCGAAGAAGTCATAAGCCACATGGTTATCGCTATCGGGCTACATAGTTGAGAGGACTTAAAAGAGATGGGAGCGAATGCCGTTTGAGCCTGGCTCCAGAAGTCAATTTACTTAACTGGCGTGGCTTCAACGAGTTCCAAATGAAAGGATTTTCGCTGTTCTTTTATCTGTTATTTGTATTCCTCCCGCCACTTCTCCCAGCACTCAAAGCGGGCTTCCGGGCCATTTCCGAGGGAATAACCTCTCCCCTTGTCTCTTTATTGTTTAACATATTTATTTAATTTTTTGTATCTGCTTCGACATACCTTAATTGTCCAATATGGCGAAAAATAGTATAAATAAAATTGCGATGAGTTTCTAGAAAATTGATCAACATATTGGTAATTTGCCTAACAACATTCTGAAAGAAACACATTTTTTCATTAATATGTCATATATGATGGAAATTTACTAAATGCCAAACTACAAGGATAAGATCACCTCATATTACTTATTAAGTATATTAATGTAAATGAGTAAAAACTGACCAAGAGACAAAAATTCAATGTTAGGTTAATATTGGAAAAATTTTAACCACCGCTATAATCGATCTATAATTAACCCTGAAACCTTTCGCCAATTCATTCATCATCCTGACAAATAATAAAATAAACCCAAGATCAAATCACAATATGACACCATACTTCTGCAGTTGGATATCCAGGAATTATTTTTTACCTCCGTTTTGAAGACATAAGGCTTAAGAATAGAATATACATTTTTTTCAAAAATAATAGGATTCAAGGAATTTCCTTCAAGTTACCAGATTTTTTTTTTTTTATTTAGTTAATTAGAATCCGTTTAAACTTTGGTTAGAATAATTTACAATCTGAAAAATAAACTATCACCTTAATAATAAAGCCTTTATTTGTAACATTATAAAATAATACTTTTATCGGTTTTAAAATAATTAATATGAAGCGTACAATTAAAAACAAAACCAAAACTACAAATCATTAAGGAAAATATAAACTGCTTATTTCTTAACAAAACCCAATATTGAGCAAAGGACTTCTACCTTTTATATTTTCTACTTTTTATCCAGTTCTACATTTGTTTTATCGCCTCTCCACCTCATCACTTGTCTTCCTCTTCTTTTACTGCATACAGTGCCCACTACTACGTCACGTCTTTCTTGCTTTTTTCCGTTTTGTTCATCAGCCACACTAGCGACATGCCCAACCCATCGCCATTTGTAATATCATCTCTTTGACTTCTTTAACTTTAATTCTGAATTTCATTTTATATCACATCACTCAATTTTAATCATAATACGACTCTCCATTTTTCTGATGAATTTCAATTGGATTTATGTTCCTCTTTATGACTGCCCATGTTTCGGCTCCATAGGTGAGACTTGGCGTCACACATGGTTAAAAAAAATTAGCCTTAAAATGTATTGGGAAAATTCCTTTTATAATAAACTTTAACAACCAATATTTTTTTTATGCGATGGATATACATCTTTCAATTTCCTTTTCGATTTTTCTGTTGAAAGAAATAAGCGAATATGTTATACAAAAACCAATGTTCAATGAACCAAGCGTTTCATCCCACCGAGAGAAGTTCCGTGTAAAGACACGCATAGAAGCACGGAATCGCCATAATATATATACAGACTGGCAAATTAACAACATAGAAAAACAATTTGTAGTATTGTAAGTTCAAAATGATTTAAAACATTCATAGAATTTCAATAAAAGATATAAACCAGATCTGGGGGTTTTGAATGAAATATTTGAACATACACAATAAAAACATTTTTTGATTTTTTTCATTTTAAGAAGTAGGAGAATGAATTCGTACTTTAGTTCAGCTATGATCAGCTCTGATAGACCATCCATATGGTCATCCACCTTTTGCAAACATACTAATTTCAATAAATTATTCCTGGGCAAAGTATTAAAATTTCACCCCAATCAATATCAAAATTTCTCACTAAATAATGATGAAAAATACAACTGTTTCGCAATAAATGAGATTAATAATTCCTTTACGATACCGTTCAACCAACTAATGAGTGTAACTTACATATTCACCACGCTCGCCGTTATAACATGAGGTTGGTATAACTTGAGATCAGGAGCGAAATCAATTCTGCCAGCGAGCAGCCACGAGTTTACATTCCATTAGGTTCTGTTTGCATCTCCGCAAAACAAATAATTAATGCTAGCTGCATCAATGTTCCTCTAGTTTATTTGTTTTCGATAATTAACTTTTAGCCCTTTGTCAGTTAGGTCCTTCATGAGGTCAAGATACCTCTAAATACGACTAATGTACACGATTTCACCAAAATAAATATCCAAAAATATTGTATGTTTCAACCCATATACCCTTTAGGGTCATTAGCATGTTATATAGATACTTATTTTTACAAATTATGTACTATTAGCGTAATCACATTACGAATCTATTCATTTAATATAATTACTATATTATTACATATTTGAATTGTATTAAGATGTTAGTGAAACAGTATAAATAATTAGTAATATAGTAATAACACAGTCATTACATACTTAGTTATTATGGTTAAAAAACAAATATTTGAAAATTGCTCTACAATCCAAAGTTATGTATATTATTATTTTTTTTTTAAATTTTATATTTATTCATGAAATTTACAACCATATAAATTAAATATACTATAAATATTAAATGTGTACAGAGAAACATAATAGCATGGAAAGAATTGTAGAGAATCAACCTATTGGTAGCATTCTAACAAAATATCTAAATTAGGAGATCACTCTAGAATCTTCTTTTCAGATGCATCAGGGTGTTATCAGGTATCGAAGAGGAAGCAAGGTTAGAAACCAAAGGATTAGGATGGTTTTGAATTTTATTGTGCAAAGATAGGTATCTGGATTAGACCAAATCGGAAACATATGGAACATTAAGAACGTTGTGGATGATTTTATTTGTGACAAAATAAGGAGATGTTACGAAGGATTTTGGGTTGTAAGGATTGGATACGAGAGGATTCAATGGCTTAGTGGGACTTCAGGAGCTCCAGCCCGTAAGTCCAAATAGTTCTTATTATAGTCATGCATATGAGTCTTTTGTAGTTGATTGGGAGTTTAGAACGTTTGTCAAGTAAGTGCTGAAGTAGTCGGAAACATCGAGCAGTTTTTTGTCTATTTAATCTGGTATGGGGATTCCAAGTTAGACGTTTGTTCAAGGTAGTATCTATAGGATTGGTTCAATAGAGATAAGCGAAGATTTATTTTGATTTGCCAGTTTTGCAACCTTTATTCAAGATTTTTAGATGTGTGATTGAAAAGTTTGGAGTGCAATTGATGGGTCGTTATGAACTGATAAGACACGTTTGTCATCGGCATATGTGGTGACGACATTGTTGGGATGTCAGCTGTATAGACAGTGAAAAGCATAGGACCTAGGATTCTACCTTGAGGAACACCAGCAGAGTGAAAAAAAGGGGATGAATAGACATTTTCGTGCTTCACTTTGAAGGATCTATCAGTAAGATAGGAATATATAATTTAAATTTTTAATACATAAAAATCGCCATAATGACAACTTTCGACAAAATCAGGTTTCACTCAACGCCATGGCTATAACTGAGGAACATTTCATGTTTTAAAACAAAATATAAGTGTTTAAGTGTCATAGGCGCTGACTTCCCATTCTGGTTAAGGGAGGCATGTACCTGCCCTCCCCTAAAAAAAAAAGACTCGGGAGTTTATATTATGCATAAAAATTATGAATGATAATTAACATGACATAATTATTGTAAAACGAGCAATATAATACTAAATTATATGTACAATGTAAACTAAGCAATATAATTATCTTTAAATATAAAATAAAATTTCAACAATATGAATGCGGGCTTGGTAAAATACTTGCTTGGCTACTTCAAGGCCTTAAGGTTAACCATATCCTCGACATGTTCCTTCGATTTTTTTAAATTGATTTAAGTTTAAATATTTTATTCATTTATGTAGTTTTTATTAAATTAACTTTTAATTTTTTTTTCTTGAAAAATTGGGGGAATGCGACGTCGAAATCTCGCATCTCTCTATTTTTATGGGGGGAGGGAATGACCTCTTCGTCCTCTGAAGTCTATGCCCACGGTAGGTGTTATAGACGAATGAGAAATTGAAGTTTATTAGATCCAAAAGAGTTGTGAGTTCGCGTCCTGGTGCCGGGGGAGCTTTTAACTCTGGTATCAATCCCCTGTTCCCTCCCCCTGGCACGGGAAAATCCTATTATAGCCTTAGAGACGAGGTAGGGGTAGAAAATAAAGTGAAGTGTTATAGAGAAACTATCATTGGTGAAACAAAATTTCATTTCTTTTTAAGGTGTCATGGATCTCTTTAATGGTTCTGTCATTTGAAGAACTATGTTTGCTCGCTCAATACTGGCATAACCAGCATTATTGGTCCTCGCCTCAAGAGCCTCGCTACACCTGAGGTTTCGAATTCATCAAAGGTCAATTAGGAGCGACCATTGCCAATTATGAGAAAATCAGGACCCTAATTAGGAGAAAATTAGCTACAATTATCCAGAGGATATTATGGCCCTCCTGAGATCGGAGAGAGAGGGAGAGATATGGCCACTTAGCCCCCGAATCTATTTACCCCCTCCCAACTCCCCTCGAGGAGCAAAGATTAGCCACGTTTTATGCCAGCGGAATTTGTTATTATTATTTTCAGGGCGGGAGGAATTGAAACGAGCGGGTTATGTTAATTTCCCCGAGGGAGAGAAGAGAGGGGGAAAAAGATCCCTAGAATCAAGTTATCATGAGTGACTGTGAAAAAGTTAAATAGAGCGTAACTAATTCAATTACAGAGGGAACGTCTGACCTACCGCTTACCCTCCAGGCCGGGTAACTGCCCCTCCCCCCACTCGGCAAATATTTATTCCCCCCTCTCATGTTTATTAAAAAGTCAGGGATTCTTGTTTTTTTTTTTAGTTTTTTTTTTTATTCAGCCTACTTATAAATCTCATGAAATCTGGCTAAGGGCTTATTAGTCCAAATGGAAAAGTTTGGCCTTTTTTTCCTTTGCTCCATAATGGGGTTCAGTTAAAGCGATTCCTTTACTGACTGAAAACTTCAAGCAGGCGCTGTTATTATATGCTGAGCCCCTGAAAGTTTGATGACTATAAAATATCTAAACAAAACCTAACTAGGATTAATTATTTTATACAAAGGCCTCTTTTGAACGATTGAAAAATTTAAGTATCCACAATTTACAATATCCGATGCATACGAAATTCAGGAATAAATAAATATATGAACCAATCCAAGTAACCCTTCATTGCAATGACCCTAAATATACCTAATGACTTCATACCAAGCAAAAGTATCTGAATCCTTCAAAGTTCGAACTGGATTGCGATAGGGAGATGGACTCTCACCGATCTTGTTCAACGGTGATGGATAAGGTGACAAGAACAATATCACGTGAAAACATGGGTTGTGCGCTGTGGCGAATCATACAGCAATCCTTGGACGCAAGAAAGGACATCGTTCCTGAAAGTAGACAAATTTAAATACCTCGGTTCCACAATAACCTCAATGAATGACCAACAGTCGAAAAAGCGTGTAATAAGCGCAAATAATGCTATCTTCTCTCTTTCAAAGGTATTAAAACTCGAATAAAAATGTAATTAAGAGGGTACGATCATATGATGAAACCACTTCTTATATACGGCTGTTAGACTTAAATACTAACCAGCACCTTAGAATTATCGCAAGATTTGAGAGAGAAATCCACCGCAGGGTAACTGGACCGATCTGGAATCAGGGTAATAATGTAAGAGAATGACCGATAAAGAACTGATTACACAGACTGATCAAATAATATATCATGATATGAAGGCAAGGAGATTAAGATAGGCGAAGAATGTATCTCGAAGAAACCCATTAGCAAACTTGTAAACAACAAGGACCACCTTAATAATAGGCAAGAGACTACGTGGACTGTCAAAAAACAAATGAATAGATTGACATCACAAAGAAGCAATAGAGCAGCATGCTGGTAAATAGAATATTAATAGCCCAAAATTAAAGAGATAAAAGATCTTTAAGTCTGTAATGTGAAAAGAAAAAAAACTGTCAGTTGTAGGTTTGCTCAGTTTCCTATATAATTTGCAATTCACAAAATTATTATCCTTTGCATGTTTTTGTGTGAGTTAAATATAACTTAATATGTTTGTATCCCAAAAGTTTAAATCCAAAGATGTTAAAATACAGTAACGAATATTCCAATGTCCAAAACTTTTTTAGCTTCATTTTTCATTTTTCAAACTTTTTTGTGGTTTCAGACCTTTCGAAACTAATATCTGTTTTTTTAAACAAAATTATAATATTTTTAGTAATATATTTTTTTTTTTGGGGATAGAACCCGTGCAAATAGATTTAACCTCATAAACATAATATAAATTATAATAAAAATTGAGAATGATTTCTTTTATTAATAAAATATCTAACAAACGATAAGGTAACTAGAATGGTAATATTATTTGGAGACAATCTAAATACTGAAAAGATATGCACATATATACAGAATTAATAAATACTTCTAGGTAAATTTTCATATATCTTAGCTACAGACTTTTTAATAGTCTACGTTTTAAGGAGAGGATATCTAGCTACCCCGGCAGAAATCGAAAAACCCCAAAGCAATAAACACAACACGATAAAGAATTTATTTTGTATAAGGAATAAAATGTAAGAGCTTTGGATATTTTGATGCTTTTTATATAGCACCCTACGGAAGATTTTATGCTTATCTACTTTTGCTTTATTATTTAGATATTTATTAATTTATCGAAAATATCTTATATGAAAGAATAACTCCGCGGTACAGACCCACATTTGTGAAATCATTAAAATCGGTTTAAAACATGTTCATTTTACCTACAACTTTTTTTACTACATATAGCATATATTGCAGCAGTAAGAGACACCCAGGTTTTATATAATTAAAAAAAGTAAAATTAAATTCTGTAAAGTTTTAAACAAACAAATGCAAAACTACAGATGAATGAATCAAAGTTCCAATAGTCCATGATACAGAATCATTTTTATCATATTATTTACATACGCCTGAAACATTGTAAATAGCTTGATCTCTTCGTAACCTACGACTATTTTATTTAAGAAAATTGTCGGAAATAGGACGTTTTCAATCTGAAGTTCATCAAACTTTGATTATTTAATCAGGTACTAAAAACTTGTAAATAGCCATTTACTTTCCACTTGAATCGTAAGATAATTTGAGCACAAAATATGTCCTTAAAAAATATTGAGCCGTTTGATGTGACATACACCTCCAACAAAATGTCGAAATAACGGAGGTTATGTAGACCAAACGGCCCAATTTTTTCGTAGACCACCTTTTTTTTATTTTGTGATCAAATCATCTTACGATTCAAGCGGAAAGCAAATGAATATTTTGAGTTTTTAGTACCTCATTTCTGATTTAATAGACAAAGTTAGCCAGTCTCCAGATTGAAAACACCCAATTCCAAGAGTTTTCGTAAATGAAATACTTGAAGGTAACGATTACATGAAGCTATTTGATAAAAACGGGGTCTATACCACGGACTACAAGCTTACATTCCAAAGAAAATTGTTAAGAAATCATTCTCAAAACAAAAACCCAGCCTTGCTGTACTAAAAAATCAACTACCAATCGCCTATTATGGCTAGATATCGCTCAAAGTTCAGACATCACCCTTCAAAGTGTTCAACCTGCAAATCTACTGATATTTTTGTTCTTTATAAGGTGTATAAAGCCTATCATTTGTAAATGAGACGAAAACTGTTTGTTATTAGTATATTTACCGTAATATATTTTAGGAATAGCTTAACGGAAATCATTAAATATAATAATAATAATAAAAGGCTTAGCGAACCCGATGGTTTCGGGTAGAAGATGCGCGAGCTAAGTAGTTTTGTCACAGAAAAATAACAAGAACTTTCCGCCTTTAGTCTTAATCTCTAAAAAGATTTCCGCCTTTACCTTAATCTCTTCTTCAATTTCGTTTTTTCTACTTATGATAGACCCAAGACACCTAAACTTCTCTACTTGTTCAAACATATCACCTTCTATATCGATATCACTGGTAATATCGCAATTTTTTCAGCTAGGCATATATTTTGTCTTACCCGTGTTTATTTCGAGCCCTAGTTCTTCACTGGCATTCATTAACGTTGTCGTATTTAGTTTTATAGTTTCCACGTCTTCGCTTAACAGTACCAGATCATCCGCATAGCCCAGCACGGGTGTTGTCCCATCCAGATCCAACCCTCTTTCGGTACGCATTACCTCCTTAATGGCATGTTCTAATGCCAAATTGAATAAGAGGCTAAAGGGAATCCCCCTATTTCAAACCCGAACGAACCTCAAACTTAACGGAAATCATTATATTGTTAAAATTAATTCTTTTGAAAAAACATGTAAAAAAAAACTCATTACAATAATTATTGCTCATAGATATATATATATATATATATATATATAAATAATTGAAGATCAATCGTAATTTAACGATATTTACCATTTTATTATTAGATTATCATTAGAAAATGTTGATTATTAATTTTATTAGAAAACTAGATTTTTAATAGAAAATATAGCCGTAAGGTTGGAGAGAATATTGGGGACTCACCTGTTAGCTGCACCTGTTAGACTGATTGAGTTCTATGATTAAAGACGTCAGTCGGATAAGGAGCTCCATCAATCAAGCGTCAGGAGAAAGGAGAAAGTAAGGGATGAAAATTCTCTTGGGCTGACCACATATAACAGTTATATATATAGCTACGGCTGAAGTTGTGCTTCTTTTGTTTAAGAATATAATTTAAAGAACGTGTTTTTACAAATATTTGGACAATCGTTACAGCTTGTGAATTTCGCTGAAAATGCTCACTTCAGCTGCCAACTCCTCTCGCTTACTTGATATCTTAGTTTAAAATATTTTTTAACAAAAACGTTTAGCTTAAATCAATTGATTTTAATTTGTATCGGAAGGACAGAAACGGATATCGTGGTGGAAATTTTATGTCAATAATTAATAAGGAGAATAAATTGAGGTAAATATACCTCGTATTTTAATATGAATTATAAAGCTAGTTCTTATAAAGTGTTAGTCACAATAAAGGTACCAATAAACTACATATTGATGTCAACCACAAAGTCATGGTTTCTTGTAATATTGTATTTTGATATCAGCCTCATGATAGAGAATACGAAGAAATATAATTTTAAGAATTGAAAGTGCGTATGATTTTAAATGTATTATTTATAAATACTACGACTGAACATCGCCAATAGAAACATCTACAGTCAGAAAAAATTGTCCTCTAATGCAAAAATAAGGCAATACAATAAAATAACGAAAGAGGGGTATTGGCGAAAATCGAATGACGAAATATACATCAGGTCATCAGGACCAGGAGACTGAGGTTCTACGGGCACATGGTCTCAATGAACCATGAGAGATTAAACAAGAAAATGTCGACAAAGTCTGCAGCTATAAATGTATGGAGGATATGTAAAACAAATAAAAGAAGAACTGGATAGGCTAAAAATCACGGATAGGAACAGCTTGGATACTGAGATTTTCGGGAAAAAAACTAAAAGAGATTGGGGTTCTTGTGGGGAGGAGGGAAAGCCGAGGGAGAAAATGGACTAAGGAAGAGCGATTTAAACAGTCCAGGAGGATGAGGAGAACAGTATTGGAGTGGAAGAAAGGCGGAGGGTGTGAAGAAGAACAAGAAATGATATTCCTTTCGCGTGGTCCTTGCAGGCAGACTAGTGTCAAAAAAAAAAAAAAAGAATAAAAGAATACTACGATAATTTTAGTAATAAATATCGTATATTTGTAATAAAATCACAAGTTATCAGATTATAGCAATTACATATAAAGTTGTTGTTTTTCATTATTGACCTTCATTCTAAATATATTTTTTACATTTATTTGTCTGTTAGTCAATATAATTGATAAACAAATAAGTTTTTGATCATTATTTATTATTGAACGCTTTGGGAGAATATATGTTCCCCTCTTCAGCAATATTTTTTGCTCCAATAATTGGTTAAATTACAGTATTTAATAAGCTTATTCAATGGCTATCATTCAACTAATGATATAGCTTATTAAATACTGTGACTTGCTAAATTTTCGGGGCGAAAAATATTGCTCAAGAGTAAATAAATAGTTATCAAGATCTAATTTGATTATTATTTAAATTGACCGAAAGGCAAATAAGTGTTATTATTATAAAACATAGTAGTTATTATCATTACTAATCAGTTAGTGGATCAACTAGTCGATTAATAAATTAAGGTAATTTATTAGTTGATTGGTTTACCTGTTTATAGTAGATTAATGTATTAGTTGATAATTAAATTAAACTAATATAGCCGGTAAATGCATTTGATTTTTTTTATTAGATAAATAGTTCATGTTTTCTGATGTTTCACATTAAAACGACTGTTTGCTATAAAAAAAAACAATTTCAATAAAACTCAATATTAATTTTGAAAATATGAATATTTTCTTAATTGTCCTTTCTTTAAAATGGATTTTACTAATGCTCGATTAACCGACCAATTTTCTACGTAGCGACTAAAATGTGAATTCTTTAAAGATATTAAATTTTACAGATGACATTAGTTTTCAACGTCTACTGTATCCAATTTTATCCTGAAGTTCTATAATGTTAGTTCCATAGACCATTTTCACCAGACCCAGAAGAATAGAAAAAATTCTCTTCATTTTCAAATAAAAATACACATTGTTTTTGTTCAAGAGTTTCTAGTCAATGCTTTGAGCTAACTTATAATCTTATCTTATCTAATTAACATACATTTTTTATTACAATATACTTGTACTAAAGATAATTGATATTTAAATTAAAATTTATTTTAGAGAATCTGTCTTAAGTTTGATATAGTATCCTTTTTTTCAATAAATAGAAATTAGAAAAATTTATAAAAATAAATAATACCTAAATTACCATTTTTTTAGTTATTGGTTGGAGGAACTAGTACGGCAAGAGGGTCTTGTTGTTGTTTTCACCAACTCTTCAGGCTACTTTTAGATTGTCGTACTTAGCTAAGTGGAAGTGCCAAGATTCATTTCCTGGGGCAGCCGAGAAATAAATATTACCGACCCAGATCGGTATCCAACCCAAAAAGTTCAGAGCTGTATGCGCTGGGATCCATGCCATAACGTGCATGGATTCTCTGCACAAGTGGATTTATGGGGGGGCTTTCGGGCTGAAGCTCCCCCCAAAAAATGGTAAAATGTATCCATGTTTTATGTTCAAAAGTATTAAAAAATTATGTCTTAAAGCATTATTGCTCGTTTAATTACATTTAATAGGAATTCAAGAATCACTTGAACACCATTTCATATAGGTAGTTTGTACCTTTCTGTTTTTCTAAAGTAATTATCGTTATATTTATGAAAATAAAGCTTCCGGGCCGAAGCCCCTCCCCCAAAATTAGATCCGCTAGTGATTCACTGAATAATATATCTGAATTTGTGATATTTTGTCATTTGTATAGTTATCATCTGCCACCTTTCTACGTGTTTTATTAAGTCATATTTTTGAGATAATTTTATTTTCGTTATTATTCACTTAATTTGAAGCGGGATAAGTTCGTGATAACCGAGAATTTTAATCTCCTGGACTAAAATTGCTTGATTTACGAGTCAACTCAATAACTTTTATTAATCGGATGTTTTTTAAAAAAAATGACACCAAATGCAGGGGCTGGGAACGCTAGTGAAGGAGAGAATCGGCGAGAATCCCAACCAATGGAAAAAGATTGTTAGGGAGGAATCCATTTAGGAGTGGAACAGACGTTGGGTGACAAGCAGGAAAGGGTTCACCCTCACAAGTTCTTCCCCATTGTCCAAGATAGACTCAACGCGCCCTGGGTCCTCCCTAATTATTGGGACTCGTAGATTTTCACAGGACATGGAGGGTTCTTTGGAATATACATGGAATCTGTGACTATAAGAAGGATATTGATCCCCGTTGCTCTTCCACATCTTAGTATCCTGCACTGCGACTGAGGGATGTCGTGGCAGATTAATGAGGAAGACAGGAATTTATAAACTTTCCTCGCCTCGTCGAAGAATAGAACTGCCCATTCTTCCGCGAATTTGTGTACGGGTGGAAGGAGCTGTTTGGTCGTTCACAATTCACCCTAGGAAGGGCAAAAGTACCACCACAGGAAGAAGAGGCAGAGGATGGTTAGGAAATCTGGGGGGAATGCAGCGAGGCAAGTCACCGATTCGGGGGACTGGAAACAGATGATAAGGGGCGCCTCCACCAGTAAAGTGCACGGCCGTGCACCAGACCGCTCCAGAGTTAACCCATTTTAATGTTCCCATATTTAGTGTAGCCCAAATGCGAGTCTTGGTCTTGCACACTCAGTCTTAATCTAGGTATTGGTCTTGCGCAAGAGTTACCTATTAGCCTATTAGTATAGAGATATTACTGTTATTTTTCAGATAGGGAAAACCTAACTAAGTCCAAACGAAATATTGAAAGAATTAAATTCAAACGTATATTGGTGATACCAATTTTTTACATACAGTAGCTAAACTTGTCAAGTTTCAGTACCTATATTGAATTAATTTTTATTCGAAAAACGATTTTATTTTACCAGTCTTGGTCTTGGTCTTGCAAGAGTCAGCCGATCTTGCTATAGGTCTTGCAAACTGCAAGATCAATACCAATTTCGAGCAACACTACCCATATTAAAACATTAGTAAAATAAAAAAGTTGAATAATAAAGTAAAGATTATTGAGAGTATTGGACATGCGAGAATTCCAATGTATCAACCCACTACTGCCAAAACCCCGTATGGCAGCCATACTAGGCAGCAGGATAACATAAAAAATCAGGAGGATAATATATGTTATTTATTTCATACAAATTTCGCTTTTTATTTTTATTTATTTCTAATTTTTATTTCTCAACTTGTGAAACAAGTGAAATGTTTAACTAAAACAGTTTGTCAAGTGATGCGAAAAAAAAGTTGGGAAAATATTGTTTATTCCGTCAACACTACGAGTATTTTCGCTCATCTCAAACCTTTCCATTTTTTGTTATAAGAGACACAATATATGTGTATTATCAGTCTGTATAAACCCGGATGAGAGTAATTATAAAACGGTGTTTATATTCACCCAATATGGAATTAAATGATATCTCGCTGCAGATGAAACGGATACCGGCCGGCAGATGATTGCATTGAAATATCAAAATTTTCCTTGATATTTCCCTCGACTGGTCAATTAATTGAGCCTGATGGTCATCGCTTCGATTAATTAATGTTAAAATTAATTACAGAAATAGGAAATTCGATATCGCCGCTCCAGTTAAATTACTATACAATTGTATTTGCATTTGTTTATAGATCATCTCTAATATCAACTTTGGAGTTCACATTGTATACCGAATTGCTAATCTCTATTCATAATCCAAAAATTTGGTGCTGCGTTGGCATCACACAGCTTCCGCTTATTATCCAAATTAAATTTCTGCTTAAATAAAGCTATTTAATATTTGATTGAATATATTACAGGTCTAAAGTTATTGATGCAAAAAAAAGTTATAAAGGTTATTCAAATTTAATTTTAGAAACCTTAAAACTTTCCACGAAATTCAGTCATACAACTCTTCACTTCTTGTTTCGTAAAAGTATGATAAAGTTGCCATTGAAAAACTCCATAACTAAATGACATGGATAATATATTTTTAGGTTGTCAAGCATAAAAATAATAATAAAAGTTTGTATTTACTTTCGAAATCTCATTTATGTGACATTAGTTTTCATAATTATTAACCATAAATTTTTCCTCACTTTTCATCACCTTCTAAGGTTCATATATTAATTTTTCTATAATATTTTGCATTCCAAAGACAAATTAATTAAAAATAAATAATACAACTTTATTTCGAGAAATATTTTTACACTAGGAAAAACCTTTTTAAGTGTCATATCCATTCATGGTTCATTTTAAGGAATATCTTATTACTATCAATTATGAAAGACTTAATAATTTCACGTTAACCATATTAAAGTTAGTTTAGGGAAAGTTATTCAAGCTCACCTAGAATATTTAAATAACGAAAAATTCAACTTTATATTAAAAAATAATTGTAAATTCATATATATAATTTGATAAAACCCGTCAAAGTCAGCTTTGATAAACTATGGAAAATCTATTGTATTTGGTATGTGTCATATTTAACATGTTGGTTCTCGTCAAAAAAATGGCTTTAACACAACAAACATATATCTTAAATATGTAATATGAGTTTCCTAAAACGTTTAGTTTCCGAGCGTGACACATATACACAAAACTTTATTCGAGACTTAATTATTTGGATCCAGTAAACCTTAAAAAATGTGATTCCGTTGAAATCTCATACTTAAAATTTGTCACGATCGCAATGCTTGTCCACATTATATAATTTTTTATATAAAAAATATATAACGTGGAAAAGCATTGCGATCGTGACAAATCTGTATAATCTGCCGAATAAATAATATATGTTTTACTTGAGGGACTAATATTAAAAATAAAAATATAATAGGTATAACAATTTTACGTAAAAAAAAATATAATTTTCTAAAATTTAATTGACCTGGAATTTTCAGTATAATTGTTTTTCATAATTTTAATTGATCACTTGAATTTAATTTTTTTAATACTGTTTTAATTAAGATTTTAAGTATTTTAATTCAATGCACCATGTGTTTATAGATTAAATGGATTAACTATTCGACAGTAGTTTAAATTTAAATTATAAATCATTCCGACTTCTCTATGAAATATTTTCTATTTTTATACTTTATTCATCAAAAACCATCACCCCCAAAAGCCGGAAAAGGGACCCATAATTTAATTTTTGTGTGAAAGTCTTTTTTTTTTTTTAGGCCATTTGCGGAAGGGGCGAACTTCAATCCAAAAGCATACTTCTGATTGACCAGGAACTCCTAATACAATCCGTTCGTAGAGAATTTTTAATACTTATTGTTTAAATACACGAACAGTATTAAATTTTAAAAGCTCCCTTCTATACATAACAGAAATAAACGAAATTAATACAAATCCTCAATCCATTTACATTCAACAGATAATTTATCGAGATTGGAATAAATTGTTGGTAAATATGTAATCTTACTTAAATATGAAACATTGTAGTTTAATGGATTCTGGTTAAAAGCTTCAGGAAAATTCCAGCCGAATGAAGGTGTTAACGGATTAAGAGTATTTTCAGATAACACATTTCAAGTACTTAAAAATTAGCACGCCCAGTTGATTTTTTATTACTATCGGCTTTTATTTTATTTTTTCAAACGTGCTTAAATCCTTGAATTTAATATAAAATCGTTGAGGTGTAATTTTTCTATATAGGATTCAGTTTATTTTTAATATTCCGTAAATCGCCCGTTTGAGTATGGATGGTGGATTTTCTGAATCGCTTAAATATAGAATGTATTAGATTTATTTAAATTCAATTTAGATGTTGTGGAATAGAATGGTAAAATTGTTATTTATTTGATTATAGATAGAATAGATAGATAGAAAAGTTATACATTAAAAAGTATGTATAAGAAAATTGTTAACACCGCATACTTGCAGATCTACATTTTTTTCTCTCGCCATATTTACCCTTTCTAATGTTAATGAAGAAAATGTTTATTTATTTTTTTTTTTTAAATTGAGAGACTATTGTCTCAGAAATATATTTGTGTTTGTATTATTTGTATATCTGCCTTCGTTTGCGATGTATTATCGCTCATTTGTATACACACCAGCCCGGCAGTAATACCCAGTCTTAGGGATTAAGACACAAATAATGCCATAATACTGTCGGGATGCAGTCTTAAGCCAGTCTGGAAGTAGCCTTTGTCGAGATAGTAGAAGACGTCAACCCCCACCATTCCAGACTCATCACATCTCACCTAGCGCCATTTTCGAACATCAGCTGTTTAGCGTCGCTGCGATTGACGATCGATCGACAGGCTATCGATTTGATACTCCCCAACATCGACTTGACATCGTACAAGGTAACGTCTTTGGAAGAAGATTCTCCAGCTTGGAACGTTTTTTTATTCTCACCATCACTATGCGACATTTAAATATTAAGTTGGGTTTTCTCTCTAAATTATTATTTAAACTTTAATGAACTCTCAAGTTAATTTTTCCTTTTGATTAATTTTATTCTCGAAATTTGATTTTGTTCTCTTGAAGTTATTATTTTTCTCTCTTAAGTTAATCTTTATTATTGAAGTTATTTATTTATGATTTGTTTTTGATGGACAATTATTTTATTTTTCACTAAATATTGTATGTTTATGTGAAATATCATATGTTTATTCTATTTCACTGCATTTGAATAATCTTTTTTCTTCTCATTTGTTTTTTTTTTATCTTTTATCTCAATAAATTTGTAAACATTCAAAAGGGGATTTTTTTTTATTCTCCATTTTTTATTTATTGAATATTTCTATTTAATACTATTTTCTTTTGCATGCCTTTGTTTTTCTATTTAATGTTTTACAGGTCTCATTATTCAGTAATTTTTTTTTCTCCTTCTTTCCCAACAAAATTTAATTTCACTCGAATTTTTCCCACCATTGAGGAAACGCACCGGGGAAAGATCTGTACTTCAATTTTGAAGTACCCCTGGCCCCAACAAAAATTATACATTAAAAAATTTATTTTTGTGTCCATTATTAAACCCATACTCACAGAAATATACTACATTTAGTAATTAAAAATTAATGGAAGCTTTGACCGGGTATGGCTTACCCGATTGTTCTTTAAGCTTAAAATCCTTCTAACCCAGTCGTACTTTGTACTTCATTCCCTACCTCTCTGATCATTCTATTTAAGGCAGCATTTTTAAATAAGTCTTCAACTGTCGCTCAGTTTAAGCTGGTATTCCACAAGGTAGCTCCTTGGGTGCGTCCTTTACATTCTCTTTGCCATCGATATTCTTAATCATCTAGATATCCTACTGTTAACAATAGTTGATGAAACGGAGTCCTATCATGCCACTCAGGTCTTCAAACTGCATTTTTATTTACCTACAAAGACTCTAATTATTTAACACTACTAGACGTATAATACTAACTAAATCCTTATGCAAACACATAACCTCCATCCCTTGAAGTAGATTCCGTCCATCGGTTTATTTTAACTCCACACGAGTAAGATTTCCTTCTTAAAACCAATCCGTTATCTCTATCTCTTTCTTGACTAGAGGAATTGTTTCTTTAAAAAACAACATAATTCAACAATCCTAATGAATTGAGTCCACTTTGAATTACTTTCCTTCCATCAGTGAGTTAGTTGATGGAACCACTTCACCAGACAACAATAATTTTTCCGTAACCGGCTAGACTTGATAAAGATTTTCTTTTGTTTTAATATTGGTGACATTAGCAGATAAAATTTAAATGAACATTGTGAATATCAAATCTTATAATATATTTCTAATTTTAACATTCGTTACATTTTTAAATAAAAATAAGTAATTAGTGAATTTATTCTTCATTAGGTCAAGTGGTCTAGTAGTGCTTAGAAGCACTATGTATGTAGAATAGCATTTTTAAATTTTTTTTAAAAATCTTTACACTAATTTTAATAGTACAAAAAGGATAGAGTAATTTGTCTAGTCGTGAAAATGGCCGTCCCAAAGAACAATTTTAAATGAACAAAAAATATCTAGTATTATTAATCTTTGATAATATAATAAAAATTTAATATTAAAAACAAATGATACAACCGAAATTCAGAACACAGGCTGATGTTTGTGAAGCTGGCATAGGTTTTGTAAGATGTACAATTGAGAAAAATCCTCTGTTCTATATTGTACAATTGCCATTATTAAATGTAGAACGAATTGGATGTAAAGCATTACCGAAAGAAATTAAAGGTTATAGAAGGAATGTTACAGTTAGTATACAGATAACTCTTAAGTTTATTCCGGAACCTAACAAAGGACCAGGCTAATGCTTTATGGAGGCTAAATGGTTTCAATTTCTATTTCAATATAATTAGATAAGTGTGTTAGTTTTGTATGGCATTACTTATATTCGGTATATTGAGATACATTTCGAGACGTTACTAGGGAAGCCCTGAGTAAAAAAAATTAAAATTCGTGTTAAAGCATGACTTCACCTCTCCTTTTTTGTTCCTCTAATCCTACCTGAGGTGACAGCCTGATGTGGCAGAGCCCCCTCCCACCGCGGGAAGAATCAAATTTCCAACAAAAGGGTTAGGAGCCATAAGGATTAGCATTGACATTTTTTTTTTACCTAAGGGACGAGAGGGAAGGCCATTAATTGGAAGGGATTTAATTAGAGAGGCGCGGAAGGAAGGAGAGAGCTAGAGCGCTGTTGCTAGGCGACCTTCGCCCATCGATCCCCCGGCTGTCACACATCACCGGCACACACACACTCACACACACCGTACACCGGGTCGTCCCCGCTGCTAACAACTCCCGGGGGCTCTGCCCCCCTGGTAGCCCCCTCAGGCCTCTGTCCGACCAACTGCCAATTTACAAGTCCAAGTTTACTCTCTCGACAAATGTACTCAGCGTAGGGTTAGGTCAGGGTCTAAAATGAGTTATAATTAAATTTTAAACAATAAACGAATCCTCTTTTTTTATATTAGGTATGATACTTATGTGGTAAATGATTAAATTGTTTAAAATATTTTTTACAGACCACCAGTCTGTTATATTAGCATTTAACCAACTAAACTATCATCGACGTAACAGTCAGTTATTGTTGTTGTAACATAATTATTTCTTTGTTTAATAAACAAACAAGGGATCGATTAAATTATTGATTTTTATCCATTCCAAATGATAATCGATGCGCGAAAATGTTAAATCAACCTACCATTAAATTATAGATTTATTCCTCAGGTTTTCCAAGAAATAAATAATAACTGGACCCGGTGGGAATCGAACCAACAACTATAAAAATCGGCCATTATGGGATCCCCAACGTGATTGGTCATCACTTCCTCTGCGTTATAGAAAACATGGAATAAATAAATTAAATTATTGAAAATATTACCATCTCATTTATTGATAAAAAACATTAGACAAATATGAGTTTTGAATGAAATATTCTAGTACAGAAATTTAAATAATAAAAAATGAAAAAAATACTATAGTATTTTTGTTGAAAGCTATAAATCAAATTGTTGTGTAAAAATTTGCAGCGATTTAGCAATTGTGTAACTAAATTCATGGCATACTAACCTAATTCTGCCAACACACAGTAAAGATATTTATGAAATTAGTATTAGCAACTGCGAATGAATGGAGTAAGAGATACATTTCAGATGTCAGAGATATATAATGCTGTAATGAACAGAAAAAAATGAATAAATTTGCTATGTAAGAAAATACTTATTTCACAAAGAAAATATTCATGTTGGAAGCAATTAGACTTGATAAAAAAGGTAAAGAAACATTTTCAAGAGAATATGTGAATACACATCTCTTATATGTTTTACCCTTTTCCGTTTGTTATTCGCTTCATTTATTTCAACATTTTCTTTCTTCCTCTTGTCATTTCCCTTCAAATCTCTGCTTAGTTTTCTCTCTCCTTCATTTTTATTTCAATGCATCTTCGGAAACGATTGAATTATTAAGACAGTCTATCAGAGAAATGGAGGGGGTACGTCAATTTATGGAAGGTATGATGGCTGAAAGGAATTTTTTGCCCTTTGTCATCAGAGAGGATTTTTTTTTCCTTTCAAAGGAGACTCTTACATTTCCATCTCTTCTTGTTATGTAAATGTAAGGATACTAAGATAGTTTGATATTGAAATAGACAACCGTATAATAATATTTATCTGAAAATATCTTTTTTCTTTTTACAAATAATATCGTGTGTAATCATAAATGTTATTGAATTAAACTGTGCAAAATTCAACTGTTGTGGGTGAAGAATACAATAAATTAGATTTATATACATTCCCATTATATAAATATCAGGCCGTATCCTGATTGGTCATAAGGTTCTGTTGTGTGGAGGAACTACATGGAGTTATACAATTCTTAATTTATTTTATCTTTTTCTAAAATTAATTTACTGTTTTAAAATACAATTAATTTACCATCCGATTTTTTTCTTATCAAGAAATTCTTTCTTTGGTTAGCAAGTTTTATGAGAAAAATCTGATATTCAAAACATATGCATGATAATCTTAAACAGTTACCCATGATACAGTAAAATATCCACTACGTTTGTCAGAACTGCTGCTTCCCAAAATAAGGCAATACATTATATATATATATATATATATAATATATTATACATATGATAACACAAAGATTTTTTTAAGCTTACAACAGGATTTTTTTTTTTTTTTTGTCCACCTCTTCTTCGGCTTTTAGGCTATATGGGTTTTTCCAGAGGGACGGGAGTGGACGTGTGATTAATGCCATAGTTAAACCCACTTCACTCGGGCACCGGGTACCTTGTAAATATTTTATCTTAGGCCACCCTACTTCCATAAAACTGTATCTGATAACCTCATGATCCAAACAATAAGAAACTTTGACAAGAAAGCACTGAAACGGTACACATACACACCTACGGACAAAGCAAATACTCCTAAAATGACAAACCTCAACTCCTGAATAGTCCATTTTTTTATAATAGTTTAACGTCTTTATGACTATTGAAAAATGAGTAGCAATAAACATTCCACATCAATTAATAAATAATATGACATGGGTGAGTGTGTTATGTAGTTCTATTTTTTTTTTATGAACTTTAATGACAGTAATATAGTTTTAATTTTATTTCTTATATAGGTTCTTATTACATTTTTTTTTTTTTTAACTTTTTCTCGTTTCTACCCAAAAGGATCATTGGCGTTTTCTATAATTTATATTCATTAAAAATTTAAACACGATAGAGACTTTTTGATTTTCACTCTTCATTATCTTTTAGAATATCTTTTAGTGTTTTTCCTAGATCTATTTTTTTTCTGTGGCTTTCTAATTGGGAACATTCTACCAGAAGGTGTTTTCAGTTTGAGGTGTATTATTGCATTTTTCGCAAGTAGCAGCTTCTAGGCCTCTTTGAAGATAGCCATGGATGAACTGGCAGTGCCCAATCCTAAGACGGCACAGTATAATTTCTTCACGCCTGGAACTTCTGGTGCTAGTGAGCCATTTATCGCACTTAGATTTCACTTCTTTCAGCTAACATTCTTTGATTTTCCAATCTTTTTCTCACTCTGCCAGTTGTTTTTCTTCGTTTGGTATGCCCAGTCTTCAAAATGATATATTTCAGTCTAGTTACTGCATCTTCTTCTCCTCCACTTCTTGCTCAATGGGCTGCATGGTCAGCTTTATCATTCCCAAAAAATACACAATAAGCTGGTACCCATACCACATTTATTCTATTATCATTAAATTTATCCTACAGTATAAAATAGATTTTTGTCTAATAAATAGAAACCACATGACTTTTATAACATGTGTAAGGTAACAGTAACCACAAACATGTAATAATATTTATGATGTAATTAGTTTTATATAGAAGTAAATAAAATAATTTTGACGTAAAAAGAGAAAACCCTGTTAATCGAAAGCGTTGTTTTAAAATACCTATTTACACAGGTGTGTTAATTTAAATTAAAAAAAAAAATCTTTTGGGCATGTTACATCCCTATTCTTAGCATAAATAAGTATTTTTAGACCAAGAGCAACTGAAAGTAAAAATTATAGATGCTATATTTATTTACATTTCATTGTGGGTATTTTTATTTGTTTAAATATCCTTAAATATACAAAATTTAATTTTAATATCGTTTTAATATATACAAGTAAATATTAAATAATACCAATGGTAGCATTTATGAAAAATGAATATGTATATGTAAATGATATTGTCGGTGTCCGTATTAGATTAAGCTCATGTTACAGATAGAAGCATGTACTAATCTTTCGGGCGAGCTCGGGTGGCCTCGTATTCCTTTTGGTTTCTCCGTTTTTTTTCTCCTTTAATTAATTATCAAATTCTTTCATATTCCATATTTAACTATGCTTTATATCAAAGATTAATGTGAAATGGGTAATTTTTTCAATTAAAATAAATAAAGATAGTTTAGAGGAAGAGAATTAGCTATTTAAGCTCTATTAAAGAACCATCAATGTGAATAAAGCCAACATTATGTTAAAAGCTCCTTAATAATACACTGATATACCGAGTTTGATCAAAGTCGTTAGAGCTGTTATCGAGAAAATCGTAAAAATGTGTAACATCTATTATATAAAGTGTCACTTCCGGTTCGCCGATTTTGACGAAAAAGTTGCTGTAATATCTCAGGTATATGCAAACTTTAAATATGCAATTTCACTTTCATACGCCTTATCGTTTTTGAGCTAGACTGGTCACATGCATACACACATCCCATTTCGCGGGACTTGCTTGTTTCAACCCAGGAGACCTAAAAACGTGTATTTCCGTTGAGAACTAAGATTCCAAAATGTTCAAAATCGTAATAGTTACACTTGCCTATATATGGGATATATAGTAAGAGTGAAAGTAAAAATGAAAACGAGTTTCCATGAAAACAGAAGCAGGATACACTTAAAAACATGGGCTCGAAGTTTTATATAATGTTTCTTTGCTGATGATATACAATAATAATTTACTATGAAATGCATACTTACTGAACAAAGCCTATTTTTTTTTCTTTTTTTTTTTTTGTAGTTTTCGTCATAAGTTATTTTAACTTTTTCTATGAATGAAAACTTAAAGGTGTTCTTGACAAATTTAAGCAAAATCATTGCCCCGGTTTGGTTCTACATTAAACTAAAACTTATGGCTGTTTCTGAACACCTTACTACAAAAGTCTAAAAACGAAGGAAAAAATTACCATGTTTTATGAGATAATTGGGGCACAGATGGACGAACCAATGACCGAACAAGCGTTTTTTTTTTTTTGTAATGAGAGGACTGAATTGAAATCACAAATTTGACTGACGATTAAAATGTTTTCCTTAGTTAGATTTTTTTTAGACTATTTCTATGTGCTCTCATTCTATCTTTAAATAGATATCTGTACATAAAAATAGAGAGAAAAGATATGGTCAAATATTGCATTGATGAGCGACTCTATACAAACTGAACGTAAACATGGAAAAAAACATAAAACTAGCGAGCACCATAGCATACGCTTATAGCCAGCACTTTGGCATAGGTCCATGGCCATAGATCTGAGGGACTCAACTATAACAAATCTCGCAACAACTCCTCGTCAAGATGAGCCCTATATCATTGCCGAAAGACTTTCCACTTCACGCTAGGTTGAACTCCTCTATCAAGATGTATTAGAGCTTTCAGTCCGCTACTACAGAGTGGAGGAGGGGAGCTCCCTTTATTAGAAGATATGCTCCTCCGGCCCGTCCTGTGAATGGAGCAGCCTCACAAAAAACGGAAGGAGAGATGGGCTTCATCAAAAAATACTTCCAGACGAAATGTACGCGAAAAGTCTTAGAAAAAAATCTTCCGAATTCCTTACAAGAATATTGTAGCATGTATTTTATGTTAAAATTACCAATAGAGGCAAACTTTAACAGTAAAATTATTATTATTATTTTTTTTAAATTTTTTGACTTGATAATAGAAAAAAATCTAATTATTTAATGTATTAGTTACGTCTCATTTATGTACGGAATTGATTAATTTAGCTTTGCAAAAATGGCTTGTATATTCCATTTCTGACTTCTAAGTAAGATCTTAAACTTCAAATGACACACACAAAAAAAAAATAAGATGTGTACTTTAGACTACACGATAGAAGTGGAAACATATAAAAATATAAAAATATGAAATTTCTTATAAATTACATAAGAAAAGCTATTACATAAAAATTGATCTTTGTCTTTTTATTTTCAAAGACTTTTAATATAATAACAAAATGATTTTATTGTTTGAATTTTTTGTGATTTAATAAACTTTGATAAAGTTTATTAAGGATTTACTTTTTTTACACAATTGGTTTTAAAACAACCAGGTCAGATACCTGCAATATTTTTCCATCAATCTGATACTAATATTATTAGAGCTGTATCTGACTACCTTCTGAAATATAACAGGAAAATTATAGTTTAATAAAATATAACATTTTAAAATTATAGTTATTTCAAATGTGATGTCTTCTCATCTTAAGTTACGTTATCAATACGTCTTAAGTTTTATAGCCTCTGATAACATAATTTTCACTTTGATTGTTTTAAACAAAGCTGTTATTTCATATTAAAATATTAAAATTATATTTCTTAAGATATAATTTAATTTAAAACACAAATAGCCGAATATGCAGTCATTTCCGATGTTTGCCGATGTTTCAACACAAGCCATTTGACACAAGCTTTTCACAATAGTTTCATTATTATAGCTAAAAATGAAAAAAAAAATACATAAGAAAATTTAGATAAAGATAAGGGAAGGTAAAAGATCAAAATTATAGATGAGATAACCGTACTCTTAAACTTAACAATGATACAAACATAATTAAACGAAAATAAACAATGTATTTATTGAATAAATAAAAATAATTATCAAGAAACAAAAACAAATTAACTCTAAATCCTTAATACCAATAAAAAATAAGTTAACATCATGAAGTTAAACAACAAGGTTAAGAATTACAGAGATGATTTTTTACATAAATTACAAAAAAAAATTCCATTAAAAAATATTAAAACATTAACAAAAAAAAAAGCTTAACAATTATCAATGACATTTTATTACAATTCACATTAGATTTGGGGATATTTGATCACCATAAATCTATTTGATTCTCATTGGTAACAATTTAAATACATAGATTCTTTAGATAACTCGAACCAATTAGCAAAAAAAAAAAAAACTGTCTGTCCACTATTTTTGGCGGTTAGCGGTTATAATCGATCTTTTTCTTTATTTTCAAATCCCTTCTATTATTCTTTCTGAGTTTTTATTAAATATTGATTCTATTCTTCCCATTTTTCTGCAGTGGTACTACTTTTTAGGGTGTTTTTTATTTCGATTGTGAAACGATGTATTCTTTACTTTTTTGTTAAGTACTGGGTGGGGGGAGGCACTTTATTTTTGTCCTGCGTAGGGTCTAAAAAACTAAAGCTATTTTTTTTTATTATTCCATCATGTTGTTGAATGGCTTACAGTGAATTAATTGGCTTCCAGTATCGCTTAGTATTACTTACATTTTATATATATATATGAATGTATGTATATTTTTCTTTTATACTTTTATCGATCCAGCTGCTTTTTGTGTGTAAATGCAATGTTCATTACATTATAACTTAATGTTAGTATGTTTTTTTTATATGATTCTTGGATTCCAATATCCAAGATAAAACGATACGACGATGGTGGAGGTAGCACCAAATTGAATTAGAAACTGAGAAAAATCCTGGAGTTTTGTTATGTCGAGAAATGTATTAACTATATATGAACTATCAAATAAATATATAAACTTTTGTCCTGCGAAGGGTCTAAAAACCTAAAAAACTAAAGCTATTTCTTTTTTATTCCATCATATTGTGGAATGGCTTACAGTGAATTAATTAGCTTCCAGTATCGCTTGCTGCCAAGGTACTGGTGTTGAGGATGGAGTGAGGGTACTGAAAAGGAGGTTTGTAGTATATTCCACAGCATCGAAAAATGTGCTGGTGTTTTATGAATTCCGCCATTGCGCAAACGAAAAATGGCATTTCCTTTTATAAATAATATTATGGTAGTTAACTTTAAATTGTAATAAAAATTATCTGGACTGGAAAAGATCTATATGCCGTCAAGGATACATCTGCTTTAACAGTTGTAATATGGCGGTGGTTAGACTGGAGCTGCCTGAGATAAGAGAATAGCACGGCAGCAATCTGCGATGAGAATGCTAATTGACATATTGAGAGGTTAGGTAAACCTCCGAGGAGCAGGCTGGGCCGGCTAACCATGGGGCTCGCCATGAATATGTATGGGGTACATACCCCCCCTCCGGCCTCCCTCCAGCCCCACGGCTCCGGTCCGGCCCAGGCGATTTTTATTCAAAATGATCTAATACAGGCAATATTTAATTTAGAGGAGGTTTCCGCTCCATAAAGTACACAGGTAGGGGCTGAGGATCCCAATCCAATATATGTTTCCTCCCCCACCCCTTCCCCCCTCACCTCCCTCCACCTCTATCCCGAGGGCTCGGGCCTTTCAGCCAGATCAAAAACGGGATATGTTGTTTAATATGTTTTCACTTCTCCGATATCGCCTTTCGATTCCGATAAAGTATTCTTTTGTAGCCGTCAATTCAGCGGGCGTTCCTATCTTTGGGCAAACATTTTTTTTTTTTTTTTCGAGATTTCCCATCTTGCCTGCGGATGTGCTCAGTCGGATGAAACTAGATTTTCGCGATTGAGTCTACATGAAGATATTTGGTATTTCCTATTCACGAGAGGTATGAAAAATTGATGTCCCTCAAGATAAGTACAGGATTTATCAAAACTATTCAGACTCTGCTATACATTTTACCAGCGAGAGAAATTAACTTCTATGGATAAATAACAAGAATATTATATAAAATATAAGCATGTTTAGCTTTATATATTTTTTCTTAGAGCTTTTTTGGTACACCATATCTTCGCTAACACTTAATAAAATCCCAATGAATGAATAAAAGCTCGACGAATGAAAAAAAAAAAAATTAATAAACACCCCAGAAAAATCTGCAACAATATTTTTGAAAAAAAACAACTCTATTTGCGCATAACTCAAAAATTATACTATATATATATATATATATATATATATATATATATATATATATATATATATATATGATTATAGCCGTAAAAAATTAAAATATTTCTAAATTCTTAGCAAAACGAAAACAAAAATATCGAGCCAAGTATTTGTTTTTACGATTATTTAACCGCTGTCTGAAATGACAAAAATTATCTATAGACATCTATATAAGTGTGGTTTAAAAAGTAAATTTTAATAAATTCTCGTTTAAATAAAATTTTCAAACTATTGTAGTCAAAACGTCCGTTTATACAAGATTAAACAGTGGAGGGAAGAATTAATTATATAAAGAATAGTTGATTGTCGGCGGTAGTAATGTACCTTATAAGTCAGTTGTAGTTGTAGTTGTACCTAAGTGATGGTCTATTTTCTGTAATATTTGCCAGGGCATCTATTTTGCAGAATAATAAATCTGTAAGGCGTATGTACGTTTAGTTTTAAATAGGTATTTTTGTGTGTTAAGTTTTTGTTGGATTTTCAACTTTGATTTGAAATCAAGTTAAGTATTTTCAGTCACTTGTTTAATGTATCTCTTTTCATTTTGACTTGAGCGCCTATTCTTGTGGGATCATCCTTCGGTAAAATATTATCCCAGGGTATATAGTGTGTCCGTTTGAGGGATTTGGTTCTGACCCCTGGAGATGTAGTGCGCAAGTGTCTAGCCGATTTTTAAATATTATATTATGTGAATTTCAAAATTTATTTTTATTTTTTGGAGTGAAAATCAATTTTATTTATTAAGGAAATTAAGGAAAGTACAGCGAAGCTAGTTTGGCTATAGTGTATTATTATAAAAACCGTTGTTTCGTTAAACTAAATAGAGGCTAATAGTGCTTACGTATATATGTATACAGATGATCGTTTGTCCATGGAACATTAAAAACTAAAATGTTAAAATATCAAGTAGGATGAGACGTTACGAAATAAAGTGATGTTTTGAAATATTTATTAGTGTTTTTATTAATAAGTGTGTTTGGAAAGATTTATATTCATTAAAAAGCTTTAAAAAAATTATTAATATATATATATTTTTTTTATTTATTTATAGAATAATATAACATTCTGTGAGCTAGTAATTGGTTACAGGGAGGTATGATCACATTACCACAATATGCACAAAAGAATATAAAATAAACAGAATCAAAATAACGAAATAATAATCAAAAGGTATATACAATACATAAAATAAAATAAGTAAAGTAAAACAAAACACATACATACCTATATACACGTAGCCATGTCGTTTATAAGTCTGTTTGTATGTCCGTGTAGTTTGAGATGAAAACGGGAGTAGAGAGTACGTATGTGTTGGTCTATAGTTGGTTGTCGTAAGTCGTTATGTAAAGTTTTGTTGTTAAATTACCAGGAAGCTCCTGTTATAAGTCGTAAAATTTTGGATTGTAATGACTGTTGTTTTTGTAAATGTGTCTTTTTTGCCGAACCGTAAATCTGAGACACGTATGTCCAGATAGGTTTGAGTATGTAAGTGTATGTATTTAGTTTTTGTTTTACTTTCAATTTCGATGAAATTGAAGTAGAAAAAAAAATTGAAAGTAGAAAAGAGTGAGTACAGCATTTTCAGTCGCTTGTTTAAGGTCTGTCGTTTCATTTTGACGTGTGGGCCCCATGTCATCCTTCTGTCGAATGTTATTCTCAGGTAAGTACTGTGTTTGTCTTAATTTTTTATAATATTTTTTTCCCTTCCTCTAACTTGCCTTTCGGCTTTACGGGTTTGAAAGCCCCCGCCATCTTAGTCGTAATCTTTAGTTTATCAAGTAGCCGTACTCTCGTTTGCCTCCTTAGCCACCCCGTCTCTTATTATTAATAATATTATTTATTTATTTGTTTATTTATTGCGTATGGCAGCTAAACTTTTAAGCATACAAACAAATGACAATGCACTATTTTCAATGATTCCAATTGGGGGAACTCTCACCAGTTTTTCTAAACGTTGGAAGTAATGCTGAAACAAAGGGGGGCGACCATAGATATAAGGTACAATAGTATTATACTCCCCCCCTTGCCCTCGTCTCAATGGTTACAATAGGACCCGGGCATTAGCTCAAATAGTTACCCCCAGCCCTCCCCCTCCCCGGTTTTTCATTCATATCTATACAGAATTATCCTTTTGTCTCATAACCATTCAACTGTTTTAAATTATCATATCTTCGTATGATATGGAGATTTTTTTCTATGTTTAAAATAATTAAAATAATGGAGACCTCACTACTTTTTTACTTACCTATACTAGGTAAGAAAAGTTTTGCAATTGTACCAAATTTCCGATATGCGGTTTTCGACGGATCTATAAGTTTCAGAGTCCCTTGAGTCCGATAAACACAGTTTTTTTCTTATATTTCTCTCATCTGTCTCTTATAAAAGGGACGCTTGCGGATATGCCAAATGTGAATGTGGCATTTCAGGAAGATTTTCCTGGCCTTTCTTTAGCCATATAATTCAGAAATTCTCTCATCCAACTCCCTTTTAGTCATCTTATAATAGCCATGTTAGAGTGTCTATAGCTCTTTTTAGGAGAATAAGTGTTGGTCGATGGTTGTTGTAAGTCAGTGTGTAGAGCTATGTTTTGTCTGTTTGTATAATCGAGATTCTGTAATTAGTCTTAAACGTATGGAATGAATAGATAATTTTTGGAATAAGTTGCTTTTTTTATCTGAGGTATATCGTCGTACAAATGCTAACTATCGAATATAAAAATGTGAAAAATTTTAATTCCTGAACTCTAGCAATTGTAATTGTAATCAAATATTTTTAATGAGCGAATACAAAATCTTCAAACACTGATAAAAGAAGATATTAGTGAGGAAATTAAAACATCCTCGTTGTTTCTGATTTTCAAATTCGGATTTTAGCATTTGTATCGACGATATCTTCATATGGATTTAAGTAGGAACATAAACATCAGATTGGAAACTGCAAGCTGGCAAAATTCGGCAAAATCGTATTCAGTTTCGCAGTGCCTGAATAAATTAGAAGCTTAATCATTATTATGGTTATAATTTATTTTGAATACAATATGGTTTAGTAGTCTTCTAAGATATCAAAGTGATTAATATTTTATATTAGGCATATTGAATGATACGACCACTAACCCTAGATGAAATTCGAGAGGAAAATCCTCCACACGAAAGCCAGTGTAATCTGAGATCATACTACTAAAGCATAGAAAAAGTGAACCAATAATTGTTTAGAAAAAGTACTCCATCAAAAGCTTAAGATAATAAGGAAAGTAAGTTAAGATAGACGGAACATGTGCTAGGAGCCTCTGCACAATAATGGATGCCTGACTATGGAAATAGTTATACCAGATAAGAGGCCAAAAATAAAATCGATAGATCGATTCAACAAAGATACTCCAGAGTTTTATGCAAATATATGCGAAGCAATAACCCTAGATAGGCAAAATTAAAGAAGAAGAATTAGGACGGCTCAAGATCTATAACATTTATAAAGCCATCAGAAACAAACTAAAATATGTGGATATTGTTGTGCATATATATTTCCTCTCTCATGATTAATTGTTATTCAACTTTCATAATAAATAAATAGTGTTATATTGAAAAGTATTTAATTTTTAATCCGATAGAGCCCGCCATTATTATTTTTTTTTTTTTTGGCATCCTTAAATGCACCCATCGCACAAAGATGTTCAGAGTTCAGAGAACCTTAGCTCAAAAATCTACAATCTGGATGTGCCAAATATTCATGAATTTTGTAACGCATATAAGTTGGTTGCTCAATATTCAACTGATAAATACTTTAAAAAAATAAAAATTAATGAAAGTTTAGTTCAGACTGATTGTTGATAGAAATTCTGAAATTTCTCTTAAATTAATAGTTTACCTACATAAGACAAGAAAATATCCTCTACAGGTATAGGAAACTTAACGAAACTTCTAAAACTCCCCAAACTGTTCCCGCTATCAAGTCATTCAGTTTGAGATCTTAAATAGCGTTGCCCAAGTGCGAGACCAAGAAGAATCTTGGTCTTGCAAACTCAGTCTTAGTCTTGCGCAAGAGTCTCGCAACAGTCTTGCAGTTACTCATTAGCTTATTACTATAGAGATATTACTGTAATTTTTTAGATAGGAGCGACCTAACTAAGCCCGAATGAATGATTAGAGGTGTTAAATGCAAAAGTATATTGGTTATATCATTAACATATAGTAACTAAGATTATCAAGTATTAGTAACTATTTTGCCTTAATTTTTTTTAAATCAATTTTTTTATCAGTCTTGGTCTTGGTCTTGCAACAGTTGGGAGGCCTTGGTCTTGCTCTTCCAAAGTGCAAGACCAAGACCGATTTTGGGCAATACTAATCTTAAAGGGGAAAGATTTTGAACTTGTTGCCCGTACATGAGTCTTTAGCTTGGTATGTGTTTACGGATTCAGTTTCGCCGAAAGGACGTCTTACCTAAATCTTAGGACGAGAGAAATAAATCAAGCCCGGAAGGAGGAGGGATGGAGTTCAATGGTGGAGTAAGTGGCGGTGAGAAGTTTAGATGCATGAGCTCAAGAGTTGCCAGGTTTGCTTTAATCTAACTTAGCTCCGTCTTCACTGACAAATAGCTTATTTTGCCGATATCCAACGCCCTTTGCTAGTTTGTACAAAGCACTTGGTCAACTGTCGGCAGGTGGAGGTTTGTTCTTATGTAGAGTTTTATTATTAGCCATAATTATTTTCATTTTGACCTCATTTCGAAGATATGTTCTTGGAAAAAATGTTTAGCCTTGAAATTGTAATATTTTCATATTATATGCAACCACTTGATCTCTTGCACTAAAGAAACTTCACAATGTTCCACGGACTGGTAATGCCGGCGACGCGGTTGAGAGAGAAGCGCTGATATCTCTTAGAGTCTTGCTTTGTCCTTCACACGTGGGGAAAAGGGCTGGACACGGAGATCTCTTACCTAATTGTAAATATTGTATTTAAGTATGAATGTTTTTCTATTTATTTCTATTACTTATAATTTATTTAATTTCTTTACGAATTTCTGTATTTCATTCAATTTTAACTCTAAGTTACATTTCCTTGGTTTACTGTAGTTTTTGCCTTTGTTATATAGATTTTTATTTATTTATTTATTTTTTATTTTATTTTTTTTTTTTTATGTATTGTATATATGGTATGAATGTGCCTCACTCAGCCTTAGTACTCAGTGCCCTTAAGTGTGGCAAAATGTATTATTACTCAATAAACAGATTTAAAAAAAAAAAAAAAAAAAAAACAATGCTCCAAGACGTAGAAGTTAAATACCGAAGGAAGTAAGAAAAAAAGGGCTGTAATGAAATGTCATTGCGGACCTGTGATTCTCTACTAAAAAAGAAATAGAAGTTATTATGCATATATATTCAGGTTCTAATTAAGAATAATAATATTATTATATGTTTGTTAACTTCATTTCAAAGATAAGAGTGTTTATGATAATATTAGCTCGAAAATTGTAATTCTTTCGATCTGTTAGATGATGTCAGAGAATTCGAATGATTTAAATAATCTGTTCTTATTTAATCAATTAAAAATATATGGCGCAGGCATCACATAACTTTCAATTACAGCTCTACTTTAAATAGAAATTGTTTTCTTGCAATGTTGATCTATTATAAAATATTTGATGTATAGTATCATGAATAATCATATTTTTGATTACGATATAATAGAAATTTTAAATAGAACTAATTAACTAATAAATAAAAATATTAAAAATGCGGTTAATTTTAAAACGGATTTAAGAGGATTGGGAAGCATTATGTAGACATAATTAATAAATTAGAATTTTGATTAATTAAAGTAAACATTTCAGCAAAATTATTAGCAATAATATGAAACTTAAAGCATTAAAATAATGCAGTACTCTTAATCCCAAAGAGCATAATAATATGTAAGCCCACCGCACACAGTGGACTACAGTACAAACATACTGAAAGAAGTGATAGAAAATGATGGCTTGTCTACAATGTATTGCAGTAAATTCATAGTATTTAAAAGTTAATACAAATTATTCAGTTATTTTTTTAATAATGACAGTTGAATATTTTAATTTTATCGTACAAATATAAAATGAGACTATAAATAAATCAATTGAAGATTTTCTAGTGCTATTTGTTTACTGTGACCATTTAAAGCTTTTTTTTTTTTTTTATACAAGTTGTATCGATTCACTGTGAGACGCTGTATGTAGGTAAGATTTTTTTTTTTTTTAACTTTATTTATTCACCCACACCTGTCATAAGCAATGACAATTAGCGGGTCTGCTGTCGGTAAGTGTACAGGTAGTGGCTTGATCAGCGTTATGGAGAGGAGTACCTAGCGGCATCCCTTCCTGTCTTAATTTTTGCATTTTTTTTTTTTGTTCTGAGCATTGCGTTGTAAATAGATATTAAGTAAACAAGAGCTTTTCTAGGCATTTTCTGGAGCACTTGTGCAGTTATCAGGTCATGGCCAGGGGCTTTCTTTTTAGGTAACTGTCTAATTTGTTCTGCAACACGTTTTGAAGTGAAGTAAGGTGGAGGTAATTCCAATTATAGTGGAATGTCTAAAGTGTTTAGTACTTTTTCTTCGTGTTCAATGTTGGTGAAGTCAGTATGTGGAGAAGGTAAGTAAAACTAAAAAAGCTTCAATCGATAGCAATTTTCTTTATTTTTTTCCTCCACTTAATCGCCTCATAAAGCCACTATTGTCTATATGCGACCACTTGCTCTTTGGATTAAAGGGCTGGACAAAGTTCCAAGAAGCAGAAGTTAAAAACCGAAGGGAGAGAGAGAAAAGGGCAGTAATGAAATGCAACGAAGGCGGGCCGCTAGAAGATTAGAGAACTTGGCTAATTGCTAATGACTGATAATCGTTTAAGTAATTACGTAAAGACCCAACCGAGGGCATAATAACAATCTCCTCTGTGATGAGTCGAAGCTCCCCGCCATCCAACCTCTAGCCAGCTGGAACCCGATGTCGGCGACGTCAAGTCCATTTTATGATGAATTGAACTTGTGTACTTATTATGAGAGTGTTAGTCATCTAGAAATAAATAAATATTTAGAGCAAAATGAAGAAGAAGAAGAAAAAGTCTATTTATTTACCAAAATTACATAATATAAATTAGAAAATGATATTTTTGGATTTAAAACCGAAAATCAGACGTACTACATGGTCCGTTAACCGTCAGAGGAGTCTGTGTTTAATAACAAAATTATATTTCGATCTATTTATATACAACTAATTAAAAAGAAAATAAGAGCAATTATACATACAATGTAAAAGATATACAAATATTTTAATTACAAAAAGAGTGGTAGCAAAGTTTTACAATTTATTAATTGTTAAATTCTCTTGTGAGCATTATCCTATAGGAGGAAGCAGACATGCAGCAATTTACCAATGCTATCCAATAGTTTTCATTTAATAAATCAATTACTTGATCCCAAGATAAATTTCTAGATTTTAACCATTTAATTCTAAATTCAGAGAGCATCGGACATGCAGCCATGAAGTGATAGAGATATTCTGTTTCGTTTGTATTATACATTCTACAATTATTATTTGTTTAAGTTCAAAACATCAGTTCTAATCTTAATTACCCACCTGATCACCTTCAATGAGCTTTCGTCATCAATATAATTTACTGAAGTTAATGAAAATTAATCGAGGTGTTTTTACGCAGAGTTTGAATTTTAAGTATTATAAAAAAAAATTGTATGATCGTCGATGACACTGGTTTCCAACTAGAAGGAATTGTGCCTAAGGTTAAATATATAAATAATTAATAAAAGGTCTAGCAAACCCAAAGGTTCGATGCCGACACCACCAATCTACCACCAACTCTGGGATCTCCTAGATTTCTAACTTCCCTTCCCCGAGTGGGGAGAAAGGTTTGTAATATAGTTTTCATGAATTAATAATTTTTGTAAATATCGCATAAAAGTATGTGAATTTAAGTGGTTATTTTGATTAATTTAATTTATATACATTTTCTTTTAATATCATTATCTCACTGTTTAATTTATTTTTATTTGTTCTACATAGAGTGTAAATAAGCTACTATCATTATTACTAGTATACCTGAATATAACAGTATTTCTCAATAAAGGATTGATGACGATAATAAAACTTTTTTTTTTTTAGTGTTGAAAATTTACCAATTATATAAATTAATAATATATAAAATATATTTGACCTACCAAGTGATAAACAGTAGCTGGGTAATATATACTCCACTATAACAGAATCATGTCAATTTAATTTATTTTATTTTTTTAAAATATTTTATTTATTATTAATTTTCGATGGCCTAATAACGGCATTATCTACTTCCTCGAAAGAATGGAAGTCATAAATCAACGAATCATATATTATAACTCACTTATTTCGTTATCAATAATTAAACATACAACAAAGTTTGTTTCAATACACTAGGTTTTTTGTTTGTTTTTTTCGGTTAGGAGAGAAACCAGACTGTATTCAAGTCTTCCTTTTAACCTAAAGAAGCGAGAGGGGCCATACTTTAGCTTCGCACCTCCTTTTTAAGAAAGTTTCTCTATCTATAGGACTTAAAACTTTTTTTTTCTTTTTTTACTGGTAGTGGTGTCAGGCCAAATAAGTCCATTTGTCAGCAGCCCCTCTGACTTTGAACAAGGAAGCCGTTCTTAATTTTAACATTTTTTTCTAACACTAGAATTCAAAATGCCATATTTTCCTTTTATAAAAGGAAATATAAACACTGGAATATATTATAAACAATTGAATATGAACTTTTATCACAGGCAATTTAAAACACCTTAAATTTACTGCCAACATTAGATGAAACTGTCTGAATATGAAATACTTAAAGGTTAAATAAATCCAATAAACTAAATAAATAAGTAAAATTTAAATATTGACTTTATTCAATGATTATTACATTATATCCAAGTATACTTAATAATAAATCAAATGATAAAAGTAATTTATGAGATTATGGAATAATTTTTGTAAGTTAAGTGGATTAATATAAACCATCACCATTTATGTCTTTACCGTTAATTAGGATTAAAATTCAGGAGAGTAAAACATATATGTAACAAATAAATAATAAGTAGATGGTAAACATCTATTCAGCCAATCCGCAGAGAAGAGGTTTTCTTAACCAGACTGATATTAGGTCATATTAATCTAACTCACATCTCATTAGCAAACAGCCACCACAAAAATGCCTACACTTCAATAATACTCCTACTATCAGCCACATCTTGTAAGAATGTTCTTTTCTTGTCTCAAATTTAACCAATTCATGACACACCATCAAAATCAAATATTCTAAAAAATTACAAAGACACGATAAAGTTAGTGTTACAATTCAGAAAATCAAACGATTTGCTGCATAAAATTTAAAAGCTTTTAAATATTTTGGTCAAAGATAAGCAAGAGTAATCCATATGCGTTGATGACCTTGAAGATTTACGTCCAAAGTCCCAAACAACAATTATTTAGCCTTGATATGGATTTGTATTTCAATAATAGTTAAAATCTTCTTCTTGTCGTACAGAATCCTTAACTATTCTCCACTGTTGAACAGATCCGATACCTAGGACAAACGATCCGATCTGGACAAACGACTCACTTGGAATCCTCATATAACACTGAAACGACAAGAAACCGCTCGACGTATTCCACTACTCCAGCACTTAGTAAACAAACGCTCTAAGCTTTCCTTATATTACAAAAGACTCATATACATGACTACAATAAGACAATTTGGACTTACAGCATTGAACTTTGGGGCTCCACTAAACCGTAGAATTCCTCCCGTATCCATTCCTTACAAGCAAAATCCTCGATGTTCCTTATTTCGTCACAAATAAAATCATTCATAACGACGTTAGCGAACCATATGTTTCCGATTTAGTCCAATCCTGATACCTATCCTTCCATAACAAACTTCAAAACCATCCGAACCCTCTCGTTTCAAACCTTGATTCCTCTTCGAACCCTCATAATCCCCCAAGGCATCTGAAAATAAGATGGCCTCGTGATCTACTTATGTAAATATACTATTAGAGTGCTGCCAATGGGTAGTTTCATGTGATTATATAGTTACCGTATGCACATTTACTTGATGTATTTTTAAATTTATACAGTTAAAAATCTCATGAATAAAAAAAAATAATAACAGGTATAATCTTTAATTTTTTTCTGAATATAAAAAAAACCATTTTTTTAACACGCAATCATATAAAAAAATGCATAGATGATAAAACAAATAATCAATAAACACAAAACCCTTAGACCAACTGGACCACATATACCAAGAAGAGACACATCCAATTGTTTTCAAAGTGACAACGAAATATTTTATAATATTGGAATATATTATAAAGATTTTATATAACATTTCCAATGTTTTATGTGAAATTTCCACTTATAATAGTGGAAACTTCACCATAAAAATGTCAAAAACGAAACACAACTGAAGTTAGATTGTCCTTGTTTTAATACTAATTAAATGCTGGGTAGCTCCGTTACATCCTTGTTTCCAAACAGTTAACGTTTAATTAGGATTTAATAAATGTTTCTCAAGGAACGTATATTTAGAAGAATATGTTCTTTATAAATCTTATAACTTAAGTATAAGAAGAAAAAAGTAAAAAAACAAAACTAGAAAAAAAAAAGATAAAAGTATAACGGTCTTAAAATAAATTGGTAAAGAATAATATACAAAATAAATTAATAACATCAAACTCTCTATGAACTTCTTAAAAAAATATGTATAGAAAATGAGTTTTAAAACAAAAGTTTAAGGAACTATTCTGGAATAATGGTGATAAAAATTTACATGTGCAAATACGAATTCTTAATAAAAGTTATATTAGATGAAAAATAAACAAGAACTGGGCTTAGATTAGAACTATAATTTGTCTTAAATGAATTAAACATGATTCTAATGTGTCCGTTGTTTGGGTACCTATGAAAAAGATCATTTTTTAGATAGACTCATCAGCAAAATCAAAATAAATTTAAAGTAATTTAAAAAACAGTTCTGTAAAATCTTTACTTAAAAATATGCAAAGGGAATAGTTATAGTTACAAAAAAACTGAACAATAAAATTTTGAGTGCTACCGAAACTTTTTAAAAATAGATATTCTTATATTTCGTTTCAACCATTGATATATATATATATATATATATATATATATATATATATATATATATATATATATATATATATATATATATATATATATATATATATATATATATATATATTGTAAAATTCATTGTCATGAATTGATTTTATATAATGAAATAAGAAATTTTATTTCATTTTCGGAGAAAGTTTCAGCTAATGTTTTAGGCAATTAGAACGAGAAGTTAGTGATTTTTACGAAAATTCGGAATAATATGTTTTTAACTTCGTCTTTAAAAACTTGCTGAAACGATTGAAAGAACTATTGACATACCTGACGTTATAAAGAACTATTTAAGTCCTTTTCCGGAAAGAGGAAAGAACAGATTTTAAAGTTAGATTTACTAAAAATGTTTAATTTTTTGTTGAATAGAAATCCGGTAATTCGGTTAGATATTATTTTTGTTTGAATAAATTTAAATGTAAATTTTTTTTATAGGGTAACTTCTTTTATATATATGAATTATCAGCTAAAGATCTAAGTTTGATAATTTTTAGTGATAGGTTCTGGCCTTCGATTAATAGCATTTTCTTAGATAAAAACAATTGATAAGGTATACAAGTTCGTAAAATACACAGAGTTCTGTTATCGTAAAACTATGGATTATTCCTGATATTTTAATCAGTATCCTACTATACTACAGATACTTTGAATCTCTCTATACACTTGTTAAGCACTAATCAATTGACGATCAATGTAAGAAAAAACTTAGGTCACATGCATTTTTTGTTAAACAATTATGTGCAGTGATATATTGTCTCCCATTGATTGTGTACAAGTATTTTCAGAAAAAATAAAAATAAAACGATTAATCAATATAAAAGTTTTGTTGGAATGAATCTCCTAAATTAAGATCAATGAAATTAATTAAAAATTCAAAACATATATTTACCCAGCTCCATTAAATGCGATAATGATAACACATTTAAATGTTCCTGACATTTAAGTAGATCAAAGACTTACCTGAAAACAAAAAAAGAAAAGAGTTTAGCAGCTATCATGTGTAAATTTATTAATATATATATATATATATATATATATATATATATATATATATATATATATATATATATATATTATATATATATATATAAAGAGAGAGATAGAGAGAGAGAGAGATAGAGATAGAGAGATATGAGAGAGAGAGAGAGAGAGAGAGAGAGAGAGAGAGAGTGAGAGTGAGGGAGAGAGAGAATATATACACTTACATCAATTTTTAAGACTTATTTTATACTCATAGCTGTGTAACCAGATTAGACTGAACATAAGTAATGAACTTCAATTCCGTTTACATCAATAAAGACCTAGATGATTATCAGAAATTAATAGGTAATCACGAATCAAACATAATATAAAATTATTCAACGCAAGTATAGTTATTTTAATATTATTACGAGTGACCGGGTCTATACTCAAGTCTTGAAGTGACTCAACGGACTAACGTCTTTGATAAAAGTACATAATGAAACACACAATTTTAAGTCGTCGAATCAATCGACTGGAATGAATGAAAAATTATAGTACATTATTATTTAATTTCTCAGCTCCTTTCCAAATTCTTTGTTCCTTCTTGCTATACCCGTTCTTGGGCTTTAGATATATATATATATACAATTACCCATCGAAGAGTTGCTTTTGACAGCTCTTTCATTATTAGATCCTCAGTCTGTGGAATTATATCCCTTCCTAGATCCGGCTCTCAAATACCTTCCGTGCCTTTAAATCCCGCCTGTTCAATCACTTTCCATCCACTCAGTCCCCATAAAATTGGAAAAAGTTAAGTTTTTTAATATGTATATTATCCTTTTTATTTCCAATTATTTTACATATTCTTTCTTATAATCTTACAGGTTAGTAAAAATTTCAAAATTAAATGAGAAACTGTTAAATAAATATCTTGAGCAGGCGCTATGCTATGCAAACCCGTACGGCTATTCAGTTTAACAAACTGGTATCCATTTGCGCCGTGTCTAAATAGATAGAAAATAATAATAATAATTATCAATTATTCATTTATATTATTCATAATTTATATTATGTTATTATTTATATTATTCATTCATAATTATATCAGTTCATTTTCGTTTCTTAATCGATTAAATTTAGAAGGTAATTAATATATTTCTTTATTATGTTTATATGTTTACATTGTGATTACTGAGACTTCAAAGCTCACATTTCTGATTTTGTAAATTATTCTATCTGGACTCATCCCAGAATAAATTATGAGTATCATTATTATTATTATGGTAGGATGTAGAGATAGGATTTGCAGGATGTCGTTATGGAAAAAAGAGAAGTAAAGTATTGTTACAACTTCCAAAATTTATCCAATAACCCAATCTCTCCATAAGAAAAATCATGTAGTGATCATAGTATAGTAATCATGTATTGATTTGCTAAATGTTGAACATGCAAACAAACAGACACCTCAGATAAAAATACAATTGAGATCTGGGGGAGGGGTGAGAGGGAGGTGTCGGTTGCCTGACCAAGAGTCCAACACTGGCCGAAGCGGCCTGGACTAGACAGCTGGAATTACAGCAACAGTGCCAGGACTAATTGAATTCAGACTACTTCACTGTCCAAGCTCCTGCTTAATTTGTTATGTGTCTTCGCACTTAATTTGGGGGACAACAAGTTGTTCTTGAGCTGGTCAAGTTAAACTCGTTGTGTCGTTAGGAGCGTGAGGTAAGCTGGATTTTAATACACGTAAGCTTATCGTAAGTTATTAGCACGTAAGTTTTAAGAGAAAGCAAAAAAATGTTCTCCTATTTAATTCAATCGATTTTTCATCACGCTTATGCTATAATAGTTTATCCTAATAAGAAAAATGACAAACATAGAGACTTCAAAACAAGAAAAAATTTATAAGGTAATAACTAAATAAAATTTTTATTAATCTATACGATTTCCACTATATCCTTCCATTATTTTTTTAAATACTTCTGTGCCGCGGAGGTAAAGGACACCATTTCTAATTAAATAATTTAGTACTATTATTTAATTATAATTATATTATAATAGCTCAAAATTATAGAAAATTGGCTCCCTGAATAAATACAATAATGTGACCTGGTGTTCATCACCTCCGGGATACAGATTTAGGAACAAAAAAAAACAAATTTTAATAGCTTAAAGTTATTGAACATCGGCTCCCCTAAACAAATACAAAAATGGACAAGGTGATTTTCCTCCAGGGTACAGATTTATAAACTAGTAATTATTTGTAAACAACTGAACTCCCCGAACCACGAGTATTCCGATTATGGTATATAAAAAATTATTTTTTCTGTTTCATCAGCTCTGGATTGCTCCAGGATTTGGAAGACCCAGCTAGGGCACAGCCAGCCTCTATAAATAGGTTACACATGATTAACTAATCAATTAATTTTCAGTTAACTAATTAAAAAAACCAGAGGTTAAATATTAACTCGATAAAATTATCTGGTATAGAAGCAGCAGTTTCTTAAAAAGCACTAAATCAAAGAACCTTCATGGATAGCATGAAGGTAGTACAGGTTCATTATTTATATATCTTTGTTTATTGTTTGATAATAATAAATATATTTGTTATAATAATAATAATAACTGTATTTATTACTTTAAATAAAACGAATTTATCTTCCAGGAATGATAATAATAATAGTTCTAAATAATAATTATTGTGATTGGTAGTTATTATAGTTACATTCTTATCTATTCAGACACGGCGCAAATAAATACCATTTTGCTAAACTGAAAAACCGTGCGGGTTTGCATAGAAAATGTGCCTGTTTATGATATGTATTTAACAGTTTCTAATTTAATTTTGCACTTTTTTTAAACTGTAGGATAACAAAAAAAAAAAATTGTAAAATAATTGGGAGTATATATACGTATATGCATATACATAAAAAAAATTTATTAACTATCATAATTTATTTCACGTATGCAAACTGGAGTAAACCTTAACGAAGTGACCAGCAGGACGGACCGTGAGGAAGTCACCAACTTTTTATTCCTAGAATTATTTCTCCTTTATTATGGTTACAAAGTGACTTTAACATTAAATAGAATTATATAATAATATAAATTAGCAATTAGATGCAATGCAGTAAATTGTTTTTAAATTTAAAATTTGTCGAACTGTTTCTGTTTATTCTTTGTTGATGAAATATAATACATTCTGAAATAGAATACAGTTAAATTAATAAAAGTGGGGTTGTCTCCCGTTAGGCACATTATTTTAAATGCATCTCCTTAGGGCAAGAAATAACTCCTTGTCCAATATGGGAAAATTCTGCATAGTACATTGAAGAGACTATCAATTAACATAAACCTCAAAATAATTATGTTAATGTTAAGAATTATGTTCAATTAGTTCATTTTTGTATAGTATTCGAAGTCGACCACAACCATCAATTGTTTAGCTTATACCATGTATTTGTAATGGATTTAATATTTTTAACTTAAGTTTTTTAAACTCACACCTGTTGGGGATACCGACAACCAGCGAGTTTGCTGTCGGAAAGAAGAGTTTAGATCAAAGCGTTGGACGAAGAAATGGATTTAAATGTGTTTATTAAGGGTATATCAGTTATAAAAAAAATTAAAAAGTTGATAATGGTGTACATTTAGGACTATAGCTACCATATTGCATTTATTTGCAAATAATACATTATACTACCTTCAGTGTCCTATTAGACCTAATAAATTAGATCTAACCCATTACTCATGAACAGGTCAATGTTGCCTAAAAGAAAAATGAAATAGAAATTTTATTTATTTATTTTTTGTAAGGATAGGAGTTCGCTTTGATTATTTATACTGACTGAATAATGGTGCAAATACTTTTTGAGTATTTTAGAATGCACTTCCAAGTCAATTTTTGTTGAGTATCTGACAATAGATATTAATTTACTGATAACATTATAATTCATTGGAAATATGTTCTCTTAGTTTAAGAAAGAAGTTAATGTTAAGGTTGTAGATTAATAATACAAACCTCGGCGCAATTATTTTGAAATGAAACAACACACTATATGCTCTTTCTATTTTGAAAATCTACCTTAGAAAAACTTTTAAAAAAGTATAGTTAATTTCATTCCACTTACAATTAGACAAAAAAATCAAGTAAAAACATAATATAAATTTTTGCAATTGAATGAAAAAAATCAAACAGATACCTACAAATTAATTACAGTTGCTGAGTTTTAGCTTCACATGGTCTATTTCTCTCATCCGCGGGGAATATAACACAAAAAAATAACAACCATTCTAAATAAAAAAAAAGGATAAAAAAAGGGTACACAGGAGAGTTTGGTTCTGGTTTCCATTGTCCGTTATGTGTAAACTGTGGGATAGAGGATCTGCCTCAACAAATATCCACACTTCCAGGACGGGATTTTCTCCTCCCTGCAACACCCCCTTGTCACATTTATACTCCTACAGCAACACGGAAATATTTTATACAAAATGCTAAATTGTTGTAAAGGTACTGCTTGTTGTTTCATAGGAACAAGGAATGCGAGACAAAAAAAAAATTCAGGTAATTTTAACTTAATAAATGATTATTTTGTGATCTAGTTATAAAATAAAATACAACTTCATATAGAATAATGGATAACTAACAACACATAACAATTTTCAGTATATTTCAATTTTTTTTTTAATTATTCAACTAAGACTACTGCAGCGCTTACTTGACAAACGCCCAACTATTTACAAAAGACTCATATATATTACTATAATAAGGCCTATTTGGACTTAAGGATCGAGCTTTGGAGCTGTACTAAACCATCGAATTCCTCTCGTATCCAATCATTACAATCCAAAATCCTTCGTAAAATCCTTAATGCTCCCTACTTTGTCACAAATAAAATCATCCGTAATGACCTTAATGTACCATATGTTTCCGATTTAGCTCAATCCAGATACCTGTCGTTTCATAATAAACTTCATAACCATCCGAATCCTCTATATTCTAATCTCTCGTTTCTATCCTTGCTTCCTCTTTGATTCCTGATAACCTCCCGAGGCGTCTGAAAAGAAGATGGCCTCGTGGCCTCCTTATGTAGACATATTATTAGAGTGCTACCTGTGGGTAGTTTCTCAACAAGCGTTTTCAAGTAATTATATTCTTGCGTATACATTTACTTGGTGTATTTATATTGTAGTACAGTTTTAAATAGCTTGAATAAATTGTTTTAAAAAAAAGTTTATATTATATTCATTAGATTTAAATTTTGTGTTTTGAGTTATTTTTCATAATAAACGTACTTCAAAATAGATCTCACTTGGAATCCTTATACAAGACTGAAACGACAAGAAACTGCTCGACGTTTCCGATTACTTCAGCACTTACTAGACAAACGCTCTAAACTTCCAACTATTTACAAAAGGCTCATATATATTATTATAATAAAGTCTATTTGGACTTACGGGATCGAGCTTTGGGGCTGTACTAAACCATAAAATTCCTCCAGTCCAAAATCCTTCGTAAAATCCTCAACGCTCCCTACTTTGTCACAAATAAAATCATCCAAAGCGACCTTAATGTGTCATATGTTTCCGATTTAGCTCAATCCAGATACTTATCCTTCAAAAATAAACTTCTCAACCATCCGAACCCTCTTGCTTCCAACCTTGCTTCCTCTTCTATACCTGATAAGAAGATGGCCTCGGGACCTTCTAATATAAAAATATAATTGCAGTGCTACTAATGGGTAGTTTCTCTTCATGTTGTACATGTCAAGTTACTTATTTGATATTTACTAGTTGTATTTATCGTTATATAGTTGTAAATTTCAATAATAAAAACTAAAAAAAAAGAATATTCAACTTACTTATGAAATTTGGCATACTAACGTTACGTTTAGGTCCTAAAATATTGTAAGAATATCAACATATTTTAAAATATTTTTACCTATTACTGTAAACTTAATTGTCCATGATTCTGCATCAGTTTGTATCTTTGCGTATTTCTCTGTTAAATCTTATACTAAATTATCATCTATTAAATTTTAAATCTTATAGGAAAATAATTGTTTATAAAGAACTCATAATAACTAATACTGTTTTTAACATTGTTAAATTACGTTAAGGATGTAAACAGACAAGGGAAGGGGTGCTGCTAGGCGCTTTTCTTCTTTATACATATCATGTCATTTTTTACCATTACAACTAATCTGCTAATTGTCACTACCATACGAATGAAGATTTGATGATACAAAAAAAAAAAAGAATTAAGTTTAAAACCTTAACATTAATTAACAATTATTTATAAAGAACTTGTTTTAAATAATTGTGGAGTACAGACTTCAATTAGTCAAATAATTAATGGTTAATCAAAGATGTGAGGATTACATATTGAATGTTTGAAATTTTCATACATCGTTTATAATTTCATATCATAATATAATGATTTTATGTAATGTATGTTTAGCCTTTTAGTTTTGCTATATGAAGTGTGTTAAGCATCTTATTTATTTTCAGTACTTACAGCCAATTAGGTCAGTGAAAGAAATGAATAAAAAAATTAAGAAAAAAATATCTGTCATTGTTAATCAATGACATATCTCAATATATTTGAGACAAATAACGTTTTTTGTGGTTTTATATGATTTTTAGTTATGATTAATAGTGAGAGTATCATTGCTTCAATATTGTCTGACGTTGTACAATACATCTGGTGTTTGGTTGGGAAGTTGTCTGGCTTTCGAACCATTGTTTCATGAGGACCCATATGCTTCGTTTTTGTTGTAAGATTATAGTGTTTTTTTTTAAATATCCATGAAGTAATCAATTCCTTGATAATTGTTCAACAAAACTTTTGTACTTCTAATAAAAAATTGACGTAACCAAGATTTGTTTTCTTTAAATATATTCTAAAATGTATGATATGGTACCGTGTTAAGTTATTAAAATAAATCAAAGGATTAACAGTTGAATTCAGTTTACGTATCAAGCAGTACGTCGTAGTGCTTTATCTATTTTAAAAATTTCTAATTTCTAAACGTGGAAATGACTACCAAAAATCAATTTACTCCATACAGTACAGTGATACTCTGAGAAAAATCCGAATTCAAAATATCACCTTTTTTTTTTTTTTTTTTTTTTTGTCTTTACATCTTCATCCGCACCTGTCATGGTAGTGACAATTAGCAGATTTGCTGTTTAAATTGAAAATGACATGATAGGCATGACGAAGAATGGAGCCCAGCAGCACCTCTTCCCTGGCCTGTTTACATCCTAAAATCAGGAAAGGAGATCTCCCATCCAGCTCCTTTTCAGTCGCCTCCTGATGAGCATTTCAGCCGTGGCCATGTCTTTGATAAGTCCATTGTGATGTCCGTGTAGTTTTAGATGAAATCGGGAGTAAAGAGTACGTATGTGCTGGTCAATGGTTGGTTGTCTTAGGTCGGTATGTAAAGTCTTGTTGTTGACGTACCAGGGAGCTGCAGTTATTAGTCTTAAAATTTTAGATTGAAAGGATTGTAGTTTTTGTAAGTGAGTCTTTTTTGTTGAACCGTAAATCTGTGAGGCGTATGTCCAAATGGGTTTGAGCAGGTAAGTGTATGTATTTAGTTTTTGTCTAATTTTCAATTTTGATTTAGAAAACAGTGAGTACAGTATTTTCAGTCGCTTGTTCAAACTCTTTCTCTTCATTTTGACGTGTGGGCCCCAGGTCATCCTTCTGTCGAATCAAACCTTTTAAATTAAAAAAAAAAAATCTATAATATTAAGCAAACTGACAATCAAAGCTTAAGTTTGGTATGCAGGACATCCATACTGATATTTGAGATCAATTTTTCTTCAAAAAATTGATATTTTTCTAGTTCACATTGCTAGATCCAGAAATGCTAAATGGTCAAAATAATATAAGAATGAACCATGTAGGGTTGCATTATAAATATATTGATTTTTTTTTTTTTTTTTTTTTTTTTTTTTGCACCTTTATCTGAGTTTATAAATTATTCATCGAGAAATGCAAGATGATTTGTGGCCCACACGAAAAAATGAAAAGAAAAACATTAAAGGAGCGACCGAAAATAAGATACTTTTTTTTTACAAATCATAAAGAAACTAAATATATATATAGGCGTAACTACTTAAACCGAGATATAAATGCGCCTCACATAACTAAAGTTAAGAAAAAAAGACGCACTTACCAAAACTACAATACTTTCAATTCAAATTTTTAAGACTAATAAATCGGTCCTCCTTGATACGTAAACAACAAAACTTTAACTCAGTCGTAATTCGGTAAGACAACCAACGTAAACCTACTTTTTACTTTCCATTTCCTAATAAACCACGAGAAAACAGACTTATAAACGACATCAGAAGGCAAAAAAGAACTGGATGAGAGATCTTCTGATTAAGGACGTGAACAAAAACCAGGACGAGTTGCTGCTGTGTACTATTTTTCCTCATACCTAAAATGCCATTTTCTAAGTACATAAGATAGATTAATAATAATATTTATATTATTTTACTACAAGGCAGATTTTTAATAATATTTAAAATGGTCCACTTCTTCCAAAGAATAGTCTCCAAATTTAACACCTTGAGAGCGTATGCGAAAGTTTTACGGTCCTATGACCATTTACTTAATCTTGGATGCATTTATGACCAGTCCATTTTTTTTTTTTTTTTTTTTTTGTGTTAGAAAAACGGCTTCTGCTCGGTCAGCATATCCAAGAATTTCAACGGTTCTGTTCAAAATTGTGTAAGAAGTATGAATCTCTCACAACTCTTTCCAACACGATATTAACCAAACCTGTCTCTCTGCCGCACTTTAACTTCTAATTTAAATTAGATTTAATATATTTTTTAATTGTTTCAAAATATTTATAATTCGTTAGACGAAACCGGAGAGATATAATGTGATGGAGGAGAGGTGAGACTGACGGTGGGGGCTCTCGGCAGTAGATGTACAAAGGGCGAGGGGAGATGGCAGTCAAAGAGCAGGGATGCTGCAGGGCTCCATGCTCAAATAATGGAACTCCTGTGTTATATTAAAGTGTCCATCCCTCTGTGGTCTACCGCCAACACGCACCAACCGCATCATTCATTCATATGTCCGCTCCAAGCAGCTACCACTAACCGCCATTTATTTTAAGCCATTATTTTCTATTCCCTTTTAGGTATAAATTTTGGATTTTTCGCTTTTTGATTTAGCGGCATTCGTTAGAGTATCGCAGCTGAAGTGAAATACTTAAAATCTTTAGAAATCAACGGTACAAACTATAAGTATTTTCCAATTTTTAAATTTTAACGTTTAAATTTGTTCTAAATAATTCTCAATCGATTTAATAGAACTGAGCAATAAGTAAACATAATAAATTTATTTTTTATTTCCACTGTGCTTTTATCTATAAATTCTCAACTCTATCCTGTTTGTATATTTATATTTTAGTTTACAGATATTGTATATTTTCGTAGTCATCAATATTTTCAAATTTCAGATATTGTAATACTCCTGGTTCCTGTTTTGGTTTACTAGTTACCCCCACCACTCCCCAACCATGTCAGCTATTTTCTTCATGTTTTACCCCTTCTAACCGAATCTTCATGCTGCATGCACACGTAAGTTCCTATTTCTTTTTAAGACTTTAATCTTTCCTTGAGATTTGAAGGATTATATTCATAATTACGTATACAATCCATTTTCCTTATTACATTCAATTTTACTAATCTACAACAATTGTGACCATTTATTTACTTCAGTTTAGGGACTAGTTACTTAGTTATACTTTTATTCTGTTTGTATATTTTATTGTTATTATTATTTCTATTCACACTATTTATAATTTTAATAATTATATTCACACTGTTTATAGTTTATATCTAAGTATCATGTAACTTCCACATTTTCTATATCCTTTTGTATCTTGTTCGTTCCAGAACTGAAGAAGACCTGCTAAGTTGGGTCGAAAGATTGGCTAGTTTTTTCACTATTTCAGTCTTTTTATGATCGCTACCACGAACAATTCCCTTCCTCAAAAAATATAATAAATTAACTAATTATTGGCAATAAAAATAGAATAGATAAATCTATGTATAACTAAATTATCAGAAGCATAATCAAGACAGTGCTGTAGCTATATAAAACTTCAATTATAATAAAAAATAGTGACAAATTATTAAATATAAATAATATGTATTTATGATTATCAAATTTCTTTTCAGTTAAAGAAATTAAAAAGAAAAATCTACCCCTGTAAAAAGGGCATTCTATTTTCTAGTGCAATGAAGTATAAGTGACACAGTCCGGTATCTTTTCTTCTCCTGGAACTTTGTTTCCCTTTTAGTTCTGGAATCCGTGGCATAAAAGATGTCATATTTCATACTAAGGTATGTTCTTATAAATTTACCATATCCACAGATCAGATGAGAAAAAATCTCGTGTACCAGCTCGTGTATCAGTATAGCCGAAGGAATACAACATGGCGGACAGGTGAATATAGATGAAGCACTATATAGGTAGTAAGCGAATATATAGAGAGGACTTTTAGGTATAGAAACCTAACAACCCTTTCAATTTATAGTATTTACAATCTTAAAACATGAAATAATAGTCAGTTACCTCGTATCCGTGGATTTCAAGTAGAAAATTTGAATTTACGATTAAAAAAATTTACCTGTGTTTTCGATTTTCACTTATATCAGTGAAACCATGTGTTCTATCGATAATGTCATATGTAAAATTTAATCCGACACAATTTTTAATATAAAAGGTTATATTAGTTTTTCTCTATATTCTATGGTTTCCGTGACATCCGTATGTGTAATTGACTAACTTCGAAAAAAATTGTTTTTGCCTCGCATGTTCATCATTTTTTTACTCGTCCACTCTTCATCACTTCATTTTACAAAAAAGACATAAGGGAGATAGTTGTTTAATATCCAATTGTCTTTAAGAATATATATTATTTTACTATCTTATCTTGAACCATTCAAAAGCTAGAGTAACAATAACTTATGGTAAAATTCCGAAACTATACAGAAAAACTTAGATTTCGGTATTTCACAGCTCTTAATCTGTGTATAAGTCAGTATATGTATGTATATAAGCTAATGTATACTCATTAATGGTGTCTTATATAGTAGCAGACATGCATTTTCCTCATCAGGCAGGTGGATATGGTCAATTTATAAGGACAAACCTTAGAATGAAATACGACACTTTTTTCCAAGGGCTCCAGGACTGTTAGATTGAACCCTAAGGTGGAAACATATTTTAGTAGGCTCTGCTAGGGTACTATCTTGGGAATATTGCGTTATATTATGGTTATTGCTTTGATTTGTTTGTTGGGATTTGCAGACGTATACAAGGACACCCATTCTCTTTCTTCCTCTTCCCCACCACCACGAGGACTGCTAATTAATATTAATAGGCTATAACAATATAGAGCCGCATTAGCGACGACGCCTTAAACAATCCCTCCAGTTCTGCTAAATTGATTTCTCTTCGGGACAACTCCAGAGGGGCTTGTGGTTTGGACCGCCTTCAAAGTCGCTCTTCTCCTTTAAAGGCTCAGCCTAAATTTGCCCTGTCGCTCCCTCAAACAGTTTATAATAGATTAGTTTTGTGTGTTTAGACTAATTAGGGCTTCTACCTTGATCCTCTTCTCATCAACTCACCCCGGGCCAAGCTTTTCCCTTTCCTAATTTTTAAGTCAAAATCATTTCACTTCAGCTAAATAGGATAAAGGCAAGGGAAATTTTGAAAATCTGGTGTGGTGCGCGTATCACACAGCTTTCACTTATCACCTTGCTTTGAGAAGGAATAGAAAAAAGTTAAAATATGTAAACGGTACAATATGTTTTTCGTTACTATACACTTCCTTCTAAAATTATATATTTTTAATATAATTAAATTATAAAGGTATATAAATAATACAATATAATATAAATAATATAATATAAATTAAATTATTTTAATATAATTAAATTATAAATATAAATTATATTATAATTAATTATAACGGTGCCACGATTTTTTTTTTAGCCCGACAACAGTACTATTGATAAATGAGAGCGTTAAATTTTTCTCTATTTCATTGTGGCTATTTTTAATTTTTTAAGTACAGGCCTATTAATTTATTTAAAAAAAAAACCCTCATGGGTCTTGGGTTCAGTACTATTTAGGAAAAGCACTGCTTATTGGTCAACGGTTGTGCAAGGAGGTGGTTTGACCGAGATTACGCTCAATCACCAGGTTTTCTCCCTTAATTAATTATTTAATTAAAGGTATCCACTTTATAGAGGCTGGGTATAACACAGGAAGGTCTCGCGACCCCAGTCGAATCGTAAATGAAAGAAAGTTTCAGATTAAGAATAAAATGATTACAGATCAATTCCATTTCGCCAACTCTAATCTAGAGATCACACTATTCAGTCATGACGCTGTTATGAATTTCGACATTGTAAAACTACAGAAAAAATAATTTTATGACATGAGCCGCGATTTGAACCTAGGTCCTCAAGCATTGGAAATTCATCAAATTTTATATAAATTTTTATTTTTATTTTGCTGTAATCTATATATAAAAAATAATACCTATACCACTACAACCCATGAAACGTTCAGTACTTTTTTAGAATGTACTTTCAAGGTAACCGTTGGGCATTGCCGTGGGAGGTGATCTGGCCAGGATCAACCTTCAGGTTTCCCCTGTGATTAATTTTATATAAATTTTTATTTTTATTTTGCTGTAATCTATATATAAAAAATAATACCTATACCACTACAACCCATGAAACGTTCAGTACTTTGTTAGAAAGTACTTTCAAGGTAACCGTTGGGCATTGCCGTGGGAGGTGATCTGGCCAGGATCAACCTTCAGGTTTCCCCTGTGATTAATTACTTATGATTCATATTATCCATTTTATAGAGGCTGGGTGTGCCACAGAAGGGTCTCCTGACACCAGGGTCGATCCACGGTTGATGAAAAATAACTTGAAGTCAGCTGGATACGAACCCAGGACCTTGAGCTTAGCAGCCCAGTGCTTAACTCATTGAACTACTTTGCTCCATAATCTATATAATTAACTGATATATACCACTTATGGAAATTGCAAATGATCATGCATTGTCCATAGACGTCCCTAACGATACCTAAACACCTTAATTAAAATACAACGTATGCCCTATAGAGGTGGATGAATGATTGGTGCTTGAAATAAATTAAAGGAGAGGTAAATACATTAAAAACATAGGTTTCAACTTTACCTTGAGCTTTCATTGTATAAAGTAGCCGGAGATCAAGATTGGTTGAGCGACCCCAATCTGGTGATGACTTGACCGAGCCTCGGCGGTGGTTGACAAGAGTTGGATGTTTCTCTAATCGCTTTTAGTTTGTTGTTTCAATCAACCGGGAGTCAACTTTCATTACATCAGGGCTTACTTGATTTCATTTCGAATCATCAATGAAAGGAAGTTTCAGATTAAGAATAAAATGGCTGCAGATCAATTCCATTTCTCCAATTGTAATCTAGAGATCATCTTTTCAGTATTGAACCTGTTATTTATTTCGACAGTGTAAAACTTAGTCAGTTACTGAAGGCCGAGGTGTAGGAAGAGTGGGGGACAAGGGATTCAATGGGCCAATACATGAGTAAAATGGCCTTTTAAAAACTGATTCAGGCATAGTCCTTCATACCTACTTACTTATCTATAAGGTACAAGTACTCATTAATGATATTCCTTAGGATAATTTCATTGAATCATTAATTGTTTATTTAAAAAAAGTTGACGTTTGTACCCATCGAAGTTTTTTCTAGTATCTTCATTGCTGCTTCCATAAAAAAATTCTTGGTTGTTCTATGATTCAATATATCATCTTCTAAAAATATCTTTTCCATTCCTTTATTTGCACTTGTCACAGATATAAATAAATGACAATAAACAAATGTGTTGGAGAATCAAGATAATCGCATTTTAACCATAGTAAAGGGTACTACCAATCAGTATCTTTTTCTGATTATTATTTGCTTGCTTAATTTAGGAAAGGAGATCTCTCATCCAGCTTCTTATCAGTCTCCTTCTGTGGCCATGTCGTTTATATCTCTATTATTGCGTTTTTTAAGTTTATAATGGAAATGAGAATAATCATTAAGTTTGTGTCGGTCGATAGTAAAAAAAAACAAAAAAAATTAAAAAATAAGAGTAAAATGTAATTGCATTTAAAAGTATAAAGTAAACAGGTATTGCGCAATTCTTACATAATTATTATGCCACATCAAAATAAAAATAATATACATATTTTATTTTAAATTGTAAACGCTGCAGTATTTTTAAAACTAACAATTTAAATATTTAAAATTCAAAGAGAAAATTTTAAAATATTGTTCGACACATTTAAAATTTTAAAATACATTCTTCTTGTAATATTCCTGAATATTTTTTAATTTAGGTTATTGAAAATTTTATTTTAGTGATTCAGAAAAAAAAAAAAAGCAAAACGTGTGTGAAAAAAAAGAAGTTATTTTAACTAATTTCCCACGAATGTAAATAGCATCTTATTTGACATGGGTTAACCTTATTTCATGTTACCTCGAGGAATATTTTAATTTTAAAAAATGAGGAAAACTAGTCGTAAAAAATAATTAAATTATCCTCTATTTGATTTTAAATACTTGACCTTTACCACCACCTTTTTCGCTTTTTCTTAACATTATTTAATAAGATTTTGTTATATTATTGTTTTTTTAATTGTTTTCCTAAAAAAGTAAGTTTGAGAATCGTACAAGATTGGAACGTACGTTTGAATTACCTTTAAGGGAATTAATTTTAATAAAGTATTTAGATTTTATTAATCAAGCAGCTGCGGACGAATTACACTCTTCTAGGATGAAACAAGTATGTTGAAAAATGTGGAAAATTTTCTATAAATTATATAATTTTTAAGAGCCATTGAATGAACTTCATTCAAGTATCTCTTGAGTGATCCAGAACAGAGAAAAATCTAGTCGAAAGAAAAAAAAAAGTACCGCTTATTCAAGTAATTATAGAGTTGAATAAGTTTCTAAACGGTTCTAATGAATGGCTCCTTTTGTGTGCATTAAAGAGTTTTAATATTAATCAAGAACGGGATCACCGGGGGTAGGGGTGGATGGTTGGGGGGGGGGGCGAAATGGTAGGTTATTAATAAAATGATTTGGTAAGATTTATGGGCGAGACAAAGGGGGCCAGGGGATAAGAAAACCAACCGTTGGAGAGGGGGGGCGAAGAGGGGGGTGTAAGTTAGCTTTGATTTATCCACGGCTCGGTTTTGACTAATGCCCTAGCCACTTCGGAATAATAGCGGGAGTATCGGGCGGGAAAAACAGGCGTGTGGCGGCCATCCGTCACCCGTCCCGGTGCCCTGCCTGTCCCGCGTCACCTGTCACCTTTCCTCGTCACCCGGTCCTTCCTCCTATCTGATAAGGAAAGATTTTACTATGCTGTTAGAGGATGAATACAATAAAGTTATAAGGCTGCTCAACAGCGTTGAGTATCTTAATGATATTGCATACTCATTAATTAGTCTAATATTTAAGAAAACGACACAAGAATATTAAAGATTCACGGAATTATTTTCTTAAGTACTCAATGTTACGATTTATTGTTCTTCACTTTCTCTTCATGTTTTTGTTTTTCTATCTGTCTCTGGAATCTATAAAGCGATGGCCAGAATTAATATAGGTTGTGACGCAAAATATTTAAACATTAGTGGTTGAATTGCGAGTCCAAAAAAAATAGCCCCACCCAAAATAAAGTCCCCGCCCGATTCAACGCTTTTCTATTAAATTACCAGTTATAAGACTGATTGTTCTCCACGTCCAAAAAGTACGTACAGACAAAATTGAAGAAATTTATAGGAGGCAAGATAGTGTTCCCCAAACCTGAGTCATGAAACGATCACGATTTTAATGATACAAAAAATTGATCTGAAACAGGAATTAAAGAATTTTTATATGAGTTGCTCATTTCCATTCATTATTTCCTTTTTAAAAAACTACTAAAAGGGTTGAATTTTTATAATAATGCTCTTAAACAATTTACACATAGTTAAAAAAAATAGTTATATCTGTTTTCTAGTGCGGGTTTGGGTTATAAAAACCAACTTATTGGAAACGTATTCTAAGAAAAATGCTGGAAAAAATGGTATTAATATCTTTCCCAATTCACCCATTTCATGTACTTACGTTCCTTTTTTTTTTTTTTTTTTTACTTCGTGCTATAGACACTACGACTTTGGCGGCCCTATGTGGTAGTTTAAAATACGTATCTTGCTTGTTGGGAAGCTGATAACTTGGAAGGCGTTATTAAACTTAACCTTGCTACAGACTCTACCATGCAGTGATATCCTATACATATGTTCATAGACAGATGTCCCATCGGGAGCGTCATTTTCATCAACGTACTTGGGTTCGAGGCGAATGACACATTACTCTAGATCCATAGATTATGGCTGCTCGGAATCAGATGGCACAGGAAAACCTAAATTTCTTTCAACATTACAGACCATCCATAGACCAAACCTTACTGATATAGACTACAGACTTGGAAAACTGGTTTAAGTTGCCACTAGTAGGTTTATAGGTCTCACGATTGAAATTAAAACTGATCTGAACTGACTATTTATAATTGAACTGTAGCTTATTGGGGGAGGGTGTATATTGATGAATTATGAAGATAATGAGAATAATTAATTAATTGTCCGATAATTAATTAGAGCCGATTTGAACTCAAAATTAAAATTAAATTTTAGCCTAATTAAAAATTCTTTACCTCTTGCAAAGAAAATTTTTAATAATTAGCAGGTAAAATATAAAATTAATTAGCATATACATCATTAAATAATTAAATTATCGACTGACTTAACATATCTCGGTATTCACTTCGACAGACATTTAAAATTTATAAGACATTTTTGACAAACAAATTAAAACAGTAAGATCTAAGACTTACAGACTCCAAAATTTAATTAGGATAACAAACCTATCTTTACGTCTAAAGCTCCTCATCTATACAAGTATAATACTGTTTGATCATCTCAGCAAAATAACTGAGAAAAGATTACAATATTTCCAAAATGGAATAATCCGAAAAATAATAAGAAGAACTACGATGCAGAGAATGAAGACATTGGATATACAAGCAACACTAAATTTAACAATAATAAAAGAATTTCTCGTAAAACGAAAAAAAATCAACAATTGGAAAAACCTCTTTTCAACAACTTATTACCAGCCAAAATTCCAAAACGTAGGCAACAACTGACATAACATAAGTTAGATGTTTTATTAATTTAGTTGTAAGCTCTAGAGGATAAGGTCAACTCAAGCCTGAGGTGAACCCCATCACCTTTTCTTTTACAGATCTAGAAAAAATGAATGACAAAAAAACGTCAGAAACGACAAAAAATACACCTTACAATGCTTTTAAGCAGTAAAAGGACTATTATGAAGACAATGAAAAGGATTCAAGAAAAAAATAAATAAAGAGGGGTTATGAAAAAAAAAATCGTTAAATAAAAATATTTGTTAAAATTCTCTATTAGTTATTTTAATATTGAAGAATAATGGACTATATTAAGGAAACTACAATCCTCACCTACAATGCACGGACCTCTTTCGAAACCTATCTTTGATTTCTATTCTCATCTATCTTAGTTCCATGTATGGTTGTTGATTATTTTCGCTCATAAGCTATTAGCCGCGGAGTAATAATTTTTCTACTAATATCCTAATTACAGCTGCTGAGTGGAAGGGCTGAGACAATGAGGGGAGAGGTAGCTCCTAGGCAAGCTAAATCCTTTCAATAGCTAATTAAATTTAATTGGCCTCTCATTCCCAGAACAGGCTCTCCACCTCCTTCGTTTTTCCAGTCAGGGAAATCTTTCCCCTCCCGGGGCAGAAACAACAATTTAATCCTTTCTGTCTTATTAAAAATTTATATAATTAGATCTTTTAACGGGTCTTAAGGAGAATACAATTTTCGTCAGAGAAGAACTTCATATGAAAAATAATATAGAAATAGCCAATAAATACCCACAGAACGAGTTCATATTTTCATCTTGGTTAGTAAGCGGGTCGGAATTGTGTGGTTTATTAAAAGAAAACATCTAGTCTTGCACCGTTTTATATTTGTCATCAGAATTCAATTAGCCTTCAATGGCGTCCAAAAGCGAGAACTAAATATGTTAAAATTTCATTATTGGAATACGATTTTTTTATACGAATATTCAAGAGTACACCCAAAATACTTCTATCAAATTTAAGGGAAACAAAATGATTCGTCAAAATGAACATTATTTTTTTCCCGATTATGGACTAAATGTTTCCTTGGTAAAATTGCGGAAAATATTCACCTCTTCTGAATATAAGAAAAAATTATTTCGGCTCCTTGAAAACATTCTGGAACCTGCTTTAATTTAAACAGATGAGTCTAAGTCAGAAAACTCAAAGGTTTATTTTTCTGTTGTCAGTGATATAATTTAAGCTCTATTTACACAACTGAACTATTTACGATAGCCTCGGTCTACCATTTCTGCAAGTCAACTGTTCAAAAGAATATCGTCCAATTGCCAGATTCTTTAGGCCCATTAAAATGTATATACAAGTACAAACATTCAGCTTTAAGTCAGTCAGGCATGTTTTCATCTGTCCGTGGGCGTACGTGTATTTATTTACAATTTGGATGCCTTTTACATATTATTATAATTAATTGTACGATTCTACAAGTACGTTGTAATCCTAAGATATCTACTTTTTGTTTTGCTTTTTTGTGTTCTGCATAGTAAATTTTCTTTATTTTTATTCATTTATGATATCTCATTTATGATATTTATTATATAAAATATTTATATATAAATAGTAAATTTTCGGAGTATAAAAATATTTATGACGTTTGCTATATAAAAATATTTTTGTTTTTGTCTTCTTATACTGTATTTATTTACTTATTTTCTTCAACTTATAAAACTAATCCCTACTAACAATAACCAGACTCCATGGCTACGATTTATATTAAGCCAATAAAATGTTTCTATTCATTAAAAGAGTAGTATTCCAATTGTTAGAACGATCCAAACATTTCCGATGGATATTATTTTTCTTCTTATGAACCTACTTGACCAGAGTAGTTTTGTCTATTTTATTTGGATTCCATGCACCATCGTTATTGTATGCAACGAGGTAGCCAATCAAGCTCACGCTCCCTGGCCGATGTACCGTCGTTTTCACCCCATCAGAATTCAGTAGAGCTCTTAAAATAAAGACAACAGATAGATGGCTGGTGACGTGGGGTGAAAGCCCTCCTATTAAATTGAAACACATAAAAAAAATGTAAAACCATGGTCTACATCCAATCGCAGCAGCCGCAGGGAGGAAGTCGCCCTGGCCTGCTTGAGAATTGGCCACTTAGCACTCATACACTCACACCTTATCAGAAAGCAATTACCTTCCTTATGCCAGTATTGTCATTTTGTACTCTCACTCAACCATATTTTTGAGAAAAATAATCACTACATTTCAAGTATAAATACAATAGGATTGAAATTGGTCTATAGCCTAAATGACAACTTCAGTCGCATTGATATTTGAATTTTTGAAAACACAACAACTCCTTTCTAAATTGTAGAGCTTTTAACGAATTATTATTTTCACAAACCTATCATTTCTACTTATTATTTAATTTCATTCTGTAATTTGATAACTTGTGTACATAGTTGTCTATATTTTTTTGTCCCCAATAACATAGTCTAAATATTTTACAAACTTATAGTTAGGCGGTAGGCTTTAATGACCTATGGGTTTTACGCCTATAAACATCTAACAAACGAACAAATATGAATATTTATCTAGCTTCAAACAATGCGGCAAGATATGACATGCAGCATAAAGGTTATCATGGATGTACCAACCAAAAAATATAAATTGTGAAAGCATTTAAGTTAGATTTCAAATTCTAATTTTTGTGTCCAATCTAATAATAAAATGTTTTTTTTTTATCCTGAAATATTTCTTAAATTATTTTTTTTTTTTAATGCAATTATTTTGCGAATTGACCTTTATATACCCAACCAACCCTACGACAATTAATAATATCTAGCGGACTACACCGCAAACATCCGGCTCGGCATTAACATTAACACAGGGCTTAAGGTATGCTTCTTAACATAATTAATGATAACAGGTCCAAGTTTTTCCCATGGAAGGCCAAAAGCGCAAAGGGCTTTGTTTGGCGCTCAGCCCTCCGTTGTCTGTTACAATCCGAACCACCGCTTCATCTAGCCGGCAAAAACTAACCATAGGAGCCCTTTTATCATTTCATCTATTGCTCCATTGTAATCTGAAGCGTGGTAGTGAGTGAAAATAAAATAATTGGACCAACAAACGAAGCAGAAAACCCTTAAACATGAATTTTAATGTCAATAGAAAAATTAAGATTTTCTACATGACATTTTTGTCTCGACTAGATAACATTTTTTCAACAAACACAAAAATTGTGATAACTTCAAGAGGACTTCACTAATTCACATAAAAGTTATCATTTTTGTAGAGCTATATGCTACAAAAATTACAAACTCGACCCCCGTAAAGAAATTAGAATCAAAGATATGAAATAAAAATAAAATAAAAAGTTTTTCTACTATTGATACGGGTTGGAAGGACATTCCAGTGGTTGTAAAAATGTTGGATTTTGAGATCCTTAGAAGCTATAAATGCTTTCGTTAACGGCGTAAAAAAAATCCTCCAACAAAAAACAAATAGTCAAAATCTCAATATTTGATTTCTATAAAAATTTGTATTTCAGATTCTTTAATGACATTAAAATAACGAATCTAAATTGCATTTTTTTTAAAAGTTACTTGGCCTAAATCATATGGTGCTAGAAACCTATAAACACAAAAAATTATAACTAAAAAGGTTATTTGAATTTTCAGTTGAATTTTCAAGTAGAAAAGTAAAATTTTCTTTTTCAAAGTTGAAGGAAGAAGGTGTGAAAGTGAACATACGTAGTTGAAGGTGATATCCACCGAAAAAATGGATCCCAACCCAACTACAAATGTTGTGGTAAGGGACGAAAGGATGGACTTAATCGACACTGCTTGTAGCGATGCTTGGGCATTGGTAACGGGTAAAAAACCGAAACAGAAAATGCAACGCCAATACCTGTAAGTAATTCTTATGATGTACTTAATACCATTACCGAAAATGAACAATCCGCAGTAAATGATCAAACAAACGAAAAACCACCACCAATACACATAAACGACGTTCAAAATTATCAGGCATTAGTCCTATTCCTTGAAAACAACGCAGCTCCAAATTCTTTTTTTCTGAAAACAACTATCAAAGGTGTAACGGTTTACCCGAAAACACCTGACGTATACCGTAAACTAGTGAGTAGTCTTAGAAATGGAGGTGCTGAATTCCACACATATCAGCTACCTGAGGACAAAAATAGAAGAATTGTTATTAAAAATTTGCACCACACCACCCCAATCTCTGAAATCAAAAATGATCTAGAAAAACATGGTTACATTGCAACAAACATCACAAATGTATACTCTCGATTCAAAAAACCTTTACCCATGTTTTTCATAGATATAACAAAGGCTACTTTCAATGAAAAAATTTATGAAATTGAATCAATTTATTATACAAAAATTGTTGTAGAGGAGCCTCGAAAAAAAAGAATTATACCTCAGTGTATAAGATGCCAACAATATGGTCATACAAAATCATATTGCAACCATTCTCCACGATGTGTTAAATGTGGCCAAGGCCACGAAAGTGTATCCTGCTTAAAGACCAGGGAGACAAAGGCAACCTGCGCAAACTGCCTTGGAGACCACCCGGCCAACTACCGAGGATGCCAAGTCCTGAAGGATCTGAGGGCGCATAGGAGAACAGCAAGAACCAACCATCCTCCTAGATCCCCACCTCTCCCTCCACCACCAAGTTTCGAAGAATTTCCGACTCTTCAGCAGCCCTTGCGAAAAGAGCAGCCAATACAAAAAAATGCTTCGCAGAAAGCTACGCCAGCTCAGCTGCAGGAACCATCAAGAAACCAGATGACAAGAAGAGAAAATGCTACTACATCTGCTCACATCAAACCATCATGTTCAGGTATGAGGCGGGAAACTACTCAGCAGCCACCTTCAGCTGAAAATAATGCCCCACCTCAATTGCTCCAATTACTCAATGGTTTAAACTCCCTCATACAGCCCCTGTTTAGTATCCTCCAACAGCTTGCACAGGTGACTCAAGCCATGTATCCACAAAATGGCCGCTAATCAGCTGACTGCAGGCTCTTTGTCCATCCTTCTGTGGAGACATGGCCACAGCTGACATACCTCAGAACATGAGCAGGAGACTAAAAAGGCGTTGGATGAGGGATCTCCTTCCTTAGACCACCTAAGTAATTGGATCAAGTTAGGGAAGAGGTACTGCTGAGTACTTTCCTTCCCCATGCCTGTCATGTCATTATTTCCTGTATCGTCATCACATTTGCTGATTGTCAACAATATTTTGACAGGCGCAAATATATTTGTTATAGACAAAAAAAAAAAAAAAAAAAAACTTGGCCTTCTTTAGAGAGAAACATTTTTGGTTTTATTATTTATGACAAATTATTATTATTATTATTATTATTATTTATTATTATTTATTATTTATGACTCATTTAATACCATGCTTAATTTTATTTTGTCCTGAGCGTCAGTTGCTCTGGTGCTCTCCATCAGTCTCCAATGGCTTGCAGCACCAGTGACGCGGCTGGGAGAGAAGCACTGGGATCTCCTAGAGTCCTGCTTTGGCTTCCACATTTGGGGGACAAAACTTGATTCAGAGTCCCCTGGGCCAATGTAAATATTGTACATAGGTGTGAATGTGTTTTATTTATTTTATTATCATTCGGCTTTAATCTGTTATTTTACTTATCTTGTATATTACTTTATCTTTTTATTTATTTATATATATTTTTTTTCTCTTCTTACTTGGTTATTTTTATTCATTTTCCTTTCTTATGAACATATTGTGTGAATGAATACTACAGCCCTTCAGTGTGTCAGACTGTATTAATACTCAATAAAATAATAATAAAAAAAAATTTAATTCTGCACAAAAAAAAATCGATTAATGTAAAAAAAAATTTTAAAATCCAGAAAAAGACAAAAATAATTAAAACACCAAATTGGCTTGTGCATGGAGCTTGTTCTAATGTCGGGAGAAGCTCCCTTTCAGCTATTTCTAGTGCTTTCCTTTGTATGAAACCTTCAACTGCCTTGGTAAAAGAAATTTGTGTTTTAAGGCGTTCAGGTGCGGGTTCATAGTCATTCCGGTAGCTGATCTTAAAACGTTTTAGCCTTTCATAGAACTTAATAGCCAGTTGCTCCCGGTGTGTCTCTATGCCTGTTTGTAATTCTAGTACAGATATTGGAGTAGATCTGCTTCCTCCTGTCACGAGTCTGAGGGCCTGATTTTGAATTATATTCAGCTTGTGTAATATCGCGTCCGAAGCAGTGATAACAAGTTCTGCACCATATTCAATAACAGAGCGGACATATGTTTTGTAGGCAAGAGCCATAACATCCCCGTTGCTCCCCATTTTGTGCCTCCTAACCTCTGTATTAACGAAAGTCTTATTAAAGCTGTTTTTTTCTCAATATGTTTATTCCAGGTGAGTATTTTATCGAGTTTCATTCCAATTAACATAAATTTTATTTTAAATGATATAAAATGTTTTTTCTCGGCTTCTTGAGCAAATTGGAACGAACATGTATAATTTTTTTCGATATCAGATCACAAAAAAATTGGTTAAAATCGGTAAACCACAGACTATATCACCTCCTTTTTAGAGTAAAAATTAATTTAAATTTACTGAAAATTACTTACAGTAAGTGCCATGTAATGTATGTAATCGATCAAACAATACTGTATAAATTAACTTTTTGAATAAAACATAAAATAGTATAACCTCATAAAAAATATTGTATTAACCTTATAACAATGCCATAAGATTAATGCCTTCCACATTTCACAGCCATTATATTGTTAACAGTTATTTATATACATTTTAAGCATTAAATGGAATTCAATGAAACTAGTATTAGCAATTTCTCTGTCCTCATTTGACAAGGAGAAGAGGAGGACCTTCAAGGTCTGATAAAAGACCGAATCCGGTTGCGAAAAAGTGAAAAATTAACGGAATATACAGGAAGACCACATCTTTTATTGTAAATTTAAATTTCAATCCTGTAACATCAAGTCAAAATTAAAGAATTTTTTTTTTATTTTTTTTTTCTTAACGGACTATAAACGAAAACAAACGGAATATACAGAAAAACAACCTGTTTTATTTTATTTTATTTTTAAATTAGCAATTTACATTCTATTATCCGAATTTCTTAAAAGAATTGGTTGGTATCGGTGACCAACTAATAGTAAACCAGCCTTGTAAATAAATTTGTGATGGTGTTGAATTTCTAAGAACGTTTTTGTGAATTTCGACCATATTAATCATTAAAAACTCTTTGAGTGCACTAAAATGATACGAATCCTATTATATTATACAAAGCCACTACTGCGCCGAGTTAGGATGGCTCTTTACCTCCTTTAAAAGACAATATTTTCAAAGGTACATTCCTTTACCAAATAATCTATAATCATCGTCCGTCCTACGCATTTAATCCCCTTCAATTCAAGTCATCTATCCACTACCTCTCATAAGATCTCGTCCTTCTGACCTTTACACCCCTTTCCACAAATCTCATTTCAACACTCCTTTATTGTCCGTTCCACCACCTTTTGGAATTCCATCCCACTTAAAATCCGCCATTCACCATCCTTATCCTTATTTAAAACTCTCTTATTCCAATGCCTCTTTACAATTCAATCAGGCGCGGGGTAGCTATTTATCATGTGACATAGCAAACAAGAATACAATTTTTTTTTTTTGATAAAGGGAAAACACATAAAAGCTATATGCAATTAAAGATTATAAAATGCTCTAAAAGTATTCTAAAAACAACATTTCTTTTCCTATCTGGGCTTTAAAAAAAACAAGGAAACATACGTCCATAAGCTCCATATCAAAATCTCAACTGACAGGGAAAATAAATCATATTGCATTTGTCCCAGGAAAAAACGGTCGAGTGGATTTATAAATATTGAAACCATTTTATAATATTTTTTTAACTATAAAAAAAGTAAAAGGAGGAAGCTATTGACTAAACATTAGAGGAAGGATGAAGTGAAGGGCGGCGCTAGTGAGGCAATTGTTTCTGTCAAACCCAGGGGAGAAGAGTAATTTCCTCTGGGAAAAGCGATTACCTCCAATAGCCTCCTCGCCTCTTGATATTACTTTTAGATGTCGGCAGGGCTAGAGAATTTTTTTTTTAACATAAAGGATGATGTCGGCTGGGATGAAACATTAAAAAAAAAACAATCAGAAGAGCAGAAACGCAATTAGCAACATTGTTTGCAACTGGCAGGCTTGGCATTTGGAAATGATGGTTGAATTATGTAGTTCCGCTGCACTGGAGCATTTCATGAACAATTGCAGGTTTAAAAAAAAAAATGTATTCATCAATACTTGACCATATTAGATGAAAAGGAGGGAGAGGGGAGGAGTATATATTTGGCTTTTGAATATTCTCGATCACATATCTCGCTCAATATGATCTTTCTAGGATTGGTTTGTGATTAGCTGTTACCTACGAGAGATAAAAGTTCATGTTCTTTTTATTTCGTAATGATTTTTTTTTTTACTTTCATTCTTTTAATTCACATACAAGTAGCACAAATTTAATGATCCAAACAGATCTCAGGGCCATCTTCTTTCATCTGCGTCGAGCAGGTTACGGGGAGTTGAAAACTAATAGAACGAATGGATTGAGGTGATATTGAAGAGTGTATTTGTCCTAGATGTAATATTCCAAAGTACAGACCCTTTTTTATCAAATTATTAACATCCGCCTGAAATTTTATAAATGTCTACATCTCATCATCTTAACCTACAAACATTGTATTTACGAAAATTCTCAGAATTTGGAAGGTTTTAATCTGAGGATCGGCGAACTTTGTCTAGTTAAGTGGCTACCAAGAACTAATGAATATCCATTTGCTTTGCACTTGAATCGTAAGATAACATGATCAAAAAATGAAAAAAATAAGGTGACCTATAAAAATATTGGGGCATTTGGTCTATATAACCTTTTTTTTTTTAATGTTTGGGGGTGGAGGTCACGCCAAACAGTTCAATATTTTTTCGACTTTATGATTAATATTTGTATGTTATGATCAGATAAAGCTATTTACAAAGTTTCAGGCGGATGTTAATAATTTGATAAAAAGGGGTTTGTAGAACGGACTAAGATTTAACTGTTGAAATGTTTAAGTCATTATGTAGGCTTAGTATAATATGAAATATACCCTGGGTTGGTTAACATTTTTTCTTAGAATTTCGGGTTTAGTTTTTTGTATTTTGTTTAGTTGCGTTGGTTTTATTGTATTAAAATATTCTGTTCCAATATTTTAGTATGTCCAAATTGGTCTCAGAATAGTTTTGTAGATTAGTCGCTACTTTTGGGAGTTAAGTGAGAGTTTCTAGCCCAGGTGATGCGAGAGTTGTTTACATTGTCTCGTCCGGTCTAGTATTTTTAATTTCATGTGAATATTCCAGGTAAGTCATTTGTCTAAGTAGAGTTTGAGATATTTGAATTTTTTTTAGACACGACCTTGTTGTCAATGTTTAATGTTAGGCATGATGCTTTCCTTCGAAAGAAACTTACGTGGCTTGATTTAGTAGAGTACGGAAAGTCATTTAAAATTTTTCATTCATTCATTCTTTGGCCCTACAACCCCTTAGCTAGTCATGGTTTCCTGGATCAGACTAAACCAGGTATCAAGGACTCGTGCAGCTATTTTTCAGTTCTGAGTTCCAAGGAGGCATTTTGCATTTTATATTCCCGCTCTTTTTACTTTTCCTCTTTTCCTAATTTCATTCTGTTTTTTTTTAATAAACGATATAACAAGAATTGTTATTAATATTTTATTAGAAACCATCATCATTATAAGATGGGAAAGCTCTTCCTGGATTGCAGCGAATATATCTAATAAATATATAATATGCTCACACATAGATACAGACTAATAAAATAAAAGCCTAAGTCTAATATCCTCAATAATAATAAAATTTAACTAAGATCGAGCTGGATGTAAATCTTCATGAAAATGAAATTAAACATTTAAATGAAATAACACGAGAAAGAGTTAGATCTGGATGCTGGGCCTTTTCTTGCCAAATCATCAAGAAAAATATTTATATATTTGACACCCATAAAAATTTGAGTTAAAAATTAGCTTGGAATATTGGAAATTTAAATATCTATATATGTTAATTCTTAAAAAAATTACATCCCTGATAGACATAATATCTATTGTACAAAGGATGCCATGAAGCTAATATTGTTAGAAAAATTAAATTGGTTATTTAACAAAATAATAGACAATAATAACGAGATTTAATAATAATAAGAATAAGAAGATGTTTAGGATCTAATTGTAAGAGGAATGCGAAATATCAAAGCAGGGCAGATGGTGCGGAAATGTCTGGAGCAGACCATTTTATATTCATAACGCCACCCGTATTAGTTTTATCTTCAGCTTATTTTCTATTTACTGCAACATAAATGTTTAATATAACAAGCATATAACTTTATAACCGATGAATTCATTGGTCCATGCATACATGAAAACTGTCTTTAAATAAATAATGCATTATTAGGATAGATTGGGAAGATTATTAACACAAATCTTTCTCAGTAATATGAGTGATCAATTTTTTTTTTGGTTCTCTCCTTCTTCACCTACAAGCTATACCGGGGTTTTCTACAGTCTAGGGGGAAGAACGGAGCATTAATTATATTAAATCAGGACGAGACGCTTAATTATTATATCATAAGTTAATTCTGTATATCAGATTCCAAGCCAATGCATCAACCTATTTTCGGCGGAAGTAGCGCAATACTTTTACCACTTCTTCTCTGATTATTCACTCCTCGTCATTAGAGGAGGTTGGAATGATCATATCCCGCCAATTGCTTCCATCCATACACCAAAGCTTTATAGTAGGGGTAGTTATCTTTGAATATATTAAGGAAATAGTCCTCATTTATTATGTAAAAGTACGGTTTCCCTCAGCATTGTGGCCCTTATGCCTCAAAAGCGGTGAAAGTCGTGAATCACTAATCAGTTAGCTGTCCAGAAAAGAGCCAGTTAAATATTTCCTAACAATCTAACATAATTAGTGAATAATAAGGACTTACACTCTTCTTCTCACCCTTCTTTATATTGAATATAATGTAGAGCAATGGACCAGGATTTATATAAGATACAAAAAAAATATTAAAAAGATAGGATGAAATCCATTGAGATTTACCAATAGGCCTAAATTTACTCAACATTCCAATCACCTAATTCTATGAGTGATTTGTTATCATCATGAGGGATCACCACAATAGTTTCAATATGCTATTTATAATTGTTAATATTATGTAATTGATCATAAGTTTCTTTTTAATCTTACATTTTTTTATCATTATTTTAAATAAAACTGTATTATATAGATTTTAAATGGGGACCTTTTTATCATTAGATACCGAAGTAAGATTAACCGGTGCTAATGGAGGCCGCAATAATACTTGTCATATATTTTACCGGTGCTTTATTTTCAAAAAATACACATACCAATATACATACCTTTAACTTTACATTTCTTAAATAATTAAATATTGACTAATTCTAGGACTAGATTAATAAATATCTCGCCAAAACGTTTAGAGGGCTCAACTACGCCTACGATGCCGCGGTTCCACACGTGTGCTCCAATATATTATCGATGTACTTATTTTAATAATAAAAAAAAAATCTCAATCTAGATAGGATTAAGATCAGCATAAAAAATCATCTGGCAAATCCATAATATTTTCAAGGAGAAATATATATAAATAATATTTTTTAGGTACGTTTTATTTTGTTTTATATTTTTATCATCATTTTAGTTCAATTAATAACATATACATAAACATATTGTATTATTGGACTGATATATAATATGAATCCGATGCATTTCCTGACTAATGAGATGCTTTGTTCATTTCGATGCATTGTTGTGCGAGTTAATAGAGAAAATTTCAATGCTGATAATGTAACTGAATCCGAATTTCATGTCCATTGTATTAAATAACATAGGTAAACGTCCCAGAAGTAAATATTTGATATATCACTACGTATTCTAGCATAATTATACATTTTCATTCAAAAGAAAAGAAAAAAATTAAAATAAATCTTATAGCTTTTGCTAGTTTCACTTCCAACCGATCCTTAAAGAAAATATTTAAGGGTAATTTCATTAATTAAGAGTTGAGATGCTGCAATCCCTCACGATCCTGGAACTTAAGCACTAACGAAGGAGGAACAGGATATGTTATAAATAATGCAAAAGAAACTTTTCAGAGGAATGTTGGCCATCAAAAGCAGTGAAAAGGCAATGTTCCGAGATGTATTTTCTCATTCAAAAGTAAAAGGTTTTCCAATGAAGCAAAAAAACTGCGATCTGCCCAGACTGAAGGACGATAGATAGTGGAAAATGCCGAGAGAATTCCGATAGACCAAGTGAGAAGTATATGAAGACCATAGATGAGTGATACAATTTCTAGCAGAGTGGCAACTAACTGAATGAAACTAGTAGGAACATAGAATGTTGATTCAAAATTGTAAAGAAACTATAAAAAAATGTTACCTTAATTTTGGATGATTTTTTTATTTCTTTATATTAAACAGTATGTTGTGGCATTTCGGTAAGTTTGAGTAGTATACACAATAACATGTGATGGATATAAATTCAATAAAATCTCATTATTTATCTCGGCACGTATTAAAAGAGTATCTGGCTAAATAATATGAATTCAATTCATGGTTGTTGCGCTGGACTAATGTATCGCCCACATCTGGGACAGCCGCAGGGAAGCACACATCTTCATTTAGCTAGAACGCTGTTGTGAAGTTGAGGATAAAGACCGACATAGAACGATGAAGATGCCAGAACTCTCCCTTTCTCCGGACCTTAAAATAATTGAGCTTCAGCCCGAAAAAAATTTTTTTAATATAACTGCACCATACAATTACAATAGGTGTTTAAGTGATTCTTGAAATTCTATAAAATATAATTACACGAACAATAATACTTTTAGAGTAATTGTTAACATTTTTTTCTTATGACACGGTAATATTTTATCATTTTGGGAGGGGGTGGAGGGGCTTCAGACCGAATCTTCCCCACTCCTCGTAGATCCGCCTGTACCCACTATTACAAAAACTTCTTCGTTTAATAAGCTTTAAGTCAAGATCTTTAGATATGAATTTAGTTGAGGTTTATTAAGGAACAATTTGAGATTCAGCTCAAGTTTTGTAAAAATAATTATGATATTTTTTATCTTGTCAACTGAAAGTACAACTATTTTCAAAAATTACAAAAATTAATTGTTACAAAGCTTTTATTTCTTATTTTTATCCATGATCTGGGATGTACTTTAATAAACCCAATTGCGTAAACACAATTCTTAATGATAAAAAAATGAATTTTTAAAATACTGATTTTTTAAATATTTTTCGGATACATTGGTTATAAATTGTTTTTCACCCAGATCTCTATTATAGGAGTTGATCTGTATTTGTGAGTGACAAAATAAAAGTTTCTTGTCCTAAAATTTATGTTTAAAATAAATTAAAAAAAAAATGATTGCTTCAATTATTTTAAATTCCTTTAAATCCGACTACATCTGCCACAGCAGCATGTGGAAGTTTGGGTTCTGGAGGTTCTCTCTGCTTGGATGCTTGGCATATAAGATCTGGGAGGACCTCTTACTGAGTTACTTCCAGATAAGCGTGGTTCTATCTTAAGCTTGCCTACATGTGCTCAATTACTCAAGTTATGTATGATCTCAATGTCATTTGAAATAAAGTTCAGTTAAAGGAATGCTAATTTATAATTATCAAATACTAGCTTTACCCGGCCACGCAATGCTGTGGCTTAGCCGGGCAAAATGAAAAAGACAGAAAATAGAAAGCACATATGAGTAGATTAGTAGCAAAGGACATCTGTCATTTTTAAAAAGTTGGGAAACAAATTTGTCTGTAAAATGGCTTCAATTTAAACTAATTGTAATGATTTTTTTTTCTCATGATTCAAATTGAACATTCGTAATCATCTGAGTGAATACGCCGTCATTCAAATCATCAGAAACAGTCTGAGTTGAACTTATAAAACTAAATAAAAAAATAATATAAAGAACGTATAATAGTATTGACCTACATAAGGTGAATCATATAACTTCTTCAAATGATAATTTCAATTACTGTAGTAATAATAAAATATTCGTTTAATTAATAAAAAAATAATTTTAAAATAATGCTTACCGACGTTCGGTAGTGAGAAAACAAAAGGAAACGGCCTTTCTAAAGAGAAACCAGTAAATGTTTAAAACTCAATAACTCTGCAACGAACCGTCCGATTTTTTATTTTTATTTTGTCAACGATTCAGGAATCTTTCAAATAAATATGGGTATGACCAAACAAAAATTATGTACTTTTTTAGTTATCGTCAAATCAAATATTGAATTCGACGTAACATTTTTCAGGTTGTTTTCGGGAAAGTATCTTATACATATAAATTAAAAGGCTTTCAAGGGGAAGACTTTAGCCAAGTTTCGTTAAAATCGGTATCGCCGTTTTGGCGCTACAATTTATAGCGACACATTTTTTGCGGCTTTGAACAGAAAAACATTTACATTTTTATTTTTTTTTTACATATATAAAATTATCGTAAGACAGAAGTACTATGCCAGAAACCTTCCCAGGAGTGTACGGAACAACTTCCCAAAGTTTCATGGCGATCGGTTGAATGGTTTAATAATGCACTAAGGACAAACAGACGGACAGACAGACATACATTCATTTTTATATATATAGATTAAATTCCTTCTTTGGTTAAAACATCGTGATTGGTATTCGGCATACTTCTTCTTTTTTTTTTTACGAAGGTATTAAAGCAAATCCACAATTACGAAAGAATTAAGGCTTTCAGATATATACTAAGATCTTTTTTTTTTTTTTTTTTTTTAGCCTTTTTCGTGATATATGCTTCTATAAGTATAGTGTATTTTATTTTATATTTTGCTAATTATATTTTCACTTCAATATCAGAGCTGAACCAAATTGTACATCGCATAGAAGAATTTTTTTTAATGAAAATGTTTTAAATAAAGCTGTATTATTATTATTTTTATTACATTCTTTCCTAAATGTAGAATGCATGAAAATTTTATTTTATAGGACAAGTCCATATTCTAGTTCTCTAAGCCCACACCAAGATTACCGAGAGGAAGTAAAGCATTCCATTTGAAAGGTGTTTTAGACCGTAACTCTTGCCCAGTCGAGTGCTAATTTTATTTGGGAGGGGGGGGAGGCGAGTGTGGACAGTGGTAAATTTATAGTGGTCCGAGGGTGGCGAGAGAAATTTACTGCCTGAGGGGGGAGGGGGGGTCTGCGGTCTCCTACCAAGGCAATTCGTTTTATATTTTCCATGTTTATTTACCTAATCATATTTCCTTATGCCACTTCTTCCTGTCATCAATTATATCTCTAACCACTAATAACTTGAGGGAAGACACACCTTGCGTATTGACGAAGAAACATCCGACGTTCCGAAGACATGCGCAGCGTAAAACAAGAGCAGAAAGATAGTTATGAAATAAATAAATAATCTCGCCTAATTATAAATTGTGAAATCAAGATAAGAAGAGATTACTCTCTATCATAATAACTACTAATACACTGTGAAACTTCTTCTTCATTTTTCAAAGGAATGTGAATGAATAAGTGAAGATAAAAAAAAGAAAGTTTTAAGTAAATAGTACATTGTGGATTGATTGTGGTGAATAATTTAAAAGAAGAATGGATGGGATGATCAGTCAAAACAAAAAAATAGTAAAAATAAATAATTACATTTAAAAATAAATTTTTTTTTTTTATTTATGCCGATCATTCCAAACGTCCTTATCTTTAAATAGTAAATTGATAATTCTCTGTTTATTAGGAAGAAAAATAAATACCTAAAAGAAATATGAATGGAATCGGTTGACGTCCGATATAAATTGTAAGTTGTAAAAAATCTAAGTTTCCTGGATTGTTACATCCTGCCGAAAATGTGAAAGAATAGATCAGATGTATTAATGTATTATGCGTAAAGAAAGTGCAGAAAGACAGTTACGAAATAAATAAAAAATCACACATACTTATTAATTGTGAAATCAAGAGACGAAGATACATCGTTGTGGGCATTATTCTCCATCATAATAACTATTCGTACACAGTAAAACTTCTTAATTTTTCAAAGGAATGTTTTCAGAGATTAACACCCCTGAAACAGAAAAGTTAACAAATCAAATCAATTCTACAATTTGAAACTTCACCATCATTTTATGGCCTCCATTTTGCTGCAAAGCATTCCTGTTAAGTTAATCTGTTCATTTCGTGAAGTGTGCACACAAGGTACTTTGGTGTAAGGTATTCTCTTAAGAAATGCCAAGGAAAGAAAATATGAGTTACTAAACTTCAAGAGAATAGATTGGTGAAGAAAGTATGGGGAGGAAGAAGAGGTGGCAAAAACCATGAAGCTCAACTTCAGACATAAAGTGAATCCAAATTGACAATCAAGCAATACGTAATTAATCTGTAAAGAACCACAAAATTGTACAAAGGCTCAAATATCATTCATTTTATTTTATTCAATTATATGCAATATAGTCATGTTCTCAATATTTTGTTTAATTTAATCAAGTATCAAATTTCAGTGATCCAACCTCATACAGTCCACACCAATTTTCACAATCACCAGCGAAACATAATTCACTTACAGATCAATATTTGGCTCACACTAAATTACCGTGATCGAACAGAATGTGAATGACTACGTAAATATAGAAAAAAATGTTTCGAAATAAATAGTAAATTGTGGGTTGATGGTTGACTGTAGTGAATAATTAACTTCTCCGTTTAATAACGAGAAAAATTTATGATTCCTGGATTGTTATATCCTGCCGAAAATGTGAAAGATTAGATCAGATGTATTAACATAGAACCGTTGCACAATGTGACCGAATACGAATCTAGTGGAATAAAATACTGAAAATGAAATTCGAGATTATGACGAGAAATGTGTTTGTGCCATTAGGTTATATGTTAATATAATAAAACTAAAAAAAACACATAATTAATCCGAGAGTGATACCGAGCGCAAAAACAAATAGCTAAATAATACCTTCTCAACTCTTTCGTAGTTTGAAGATAAGTTAGTTCGTTCTGTGTTTTAGTATTGAACCATATATATTATGTTGGTCATACCGCTAATTATTGTAATGTAGTCGTAAATTAAAAAGAAAAGTCATACGCACTACTAAAACAATGTTTTGGAATGAAATAAGTAAAGTTCACATGACAAGGAAATGCGGTAGAGAAAATCAACGATAGGGGCAAAATAAAGATATGAGAGATGACCCTTAGTGCGCTACTCATCCTACAAAGTCCTATATGCATTTAAATGACTAGTAGGAGAGAGTGAGAGAGATAGAGAGAGAGTGTGTATGTGAGTGTGAGAGAGGGAGAGAGAGAGAGGATATGAGGAGGGAAGAGGGAAGAAGATGATGTGACAGCCTATTGGCCCGGCTCAGAGAATTTCCCCTGGGGTCCCCGAGGCCGGAGGATTGAAGACAATGCCACCGTCTCTCTCCTTTATGCTTATTTATCTTCATCTCCAAATTCATTTTAAAGCACTCCCACGCCACTTCTGATTTCTTATGGATTTGGATAAACAGTTTCCTTCAAACGAAACACATGTTTTCTTCTCAGCTATAAAGTTTTAAGTTCAAGATGTGATCCAAGAACTCATTCCTTGAAGCATGGAATAAACCACTTATAAAGGTCTTAGTTCTGAGTACAGATACCTTTTAATCAAATTATTAACATCCTTCTCAAACTTCGTGAATGCCTTCATTCTAGTAACCTAAATTTTTTTTATTTATGAGCATTCTAGAAAACGGGACGGTTTTCAATCTGAAGATCGGTAAATTTTGTCAACTTAATGATGTAATAAAAAACTCAAAAAGACCCATTTGCTTTTGAATTTGCAATTGAATCATACTATAATTTTATCAAAAAATCGAGAAAAAAATCTAACAAAAAAATATTAGGGCATTTGACTTGACATCGATCCCCCAAACATGTCCAAATAATGAGGTTGGCATACGGTCTGGCATAAATGTGGCAAACGGTCAATATTTTTTAAGCTAATTTTTTATTAGATTAGATTAGGATTGAAATCAAATTTAAACGGGAAAACCAATGGATATTTATAAGTTATTATTACCTCTTAGAGAATTTTCGATGATAAAAAATTCATAGGTTACAATAAGCTGAAGCCATGATATTTAAGACAGATATTAATCATTATTATTATTGCCAGGTTCGAGAGAGCTCTGGAGAAGACTGAAATATGTGGAGTTTTTTGTGTTGTATAATGACATTGATATTGGCAAGCTCGAGAGATCTCGATGGGTAGTCTCGTGGTGAGGATGGAGGATGACCATAGAGCAAATAGGACTTAGATGAACTTCACAGTAAGCAGAGAGTGGGTCGGTCTAATGTTAAGATGTTCAGACAGCGTCGCTGCGGATGCACGGATCTTTCTTGACAACCGAAACTAGAGAGCTGCTGCAAAAAACTAAGCCAAATGGCGTAGGATTTTAGAGAGGGGCTTGATGAGATGTTTTAGCGCCTACTATGCTGAACATGATAAAATTGTCCTTCCCCTAATTGAAAATTAGTTTAATAATTACTGCGTTTAAGTAAATGAATCCAAATGCAAATCTGTCATCTTCACCGTAGGACACAGTTCCTATCCGCCAATTTATTTTAGAACAAAAAGGCAAATAAACTCTAACGAGCTCAAAATCACGCAACATACGATATAATTTGTCAGTGGAATGTATTTTAAGGCAACCATTGGGGTGTATGCATTGTGAAAAAAGTAACTCACAATGCATACACCCTTTCTGCTGGCATATGGAAAAGCTTAATAGGCCTTGGGGTACCTCCACTAATTCCGTCTTATGTTCTTTCTTCTGGGAGGTCTTGGCAAGAAGTGAGCGATACTTGTTCTCGGGTAGGGTTTACCTACTGCAAGGAACCGAAAAAATACTTAATTAACCAAAAAAAAAAAAAAAATAGAACCAACATAATAGACCAACATAATCAAGAGCATAATCGACGTCAATACAAAAAATATGTACAACTAACTAGAAACAGGAAAAGCTGAAGACAGTTTTCAGCTGAGAGCAAACCTACTCGTAAATTTTAAAACCTATATAAAACTATAGAGTACAACTGTAGCCTAGAACTATAGGGGAATAGCATTCTAGAACCAAAACGCATCCAATTCTTCAAGTCTAAAGTCATTCAAACAATAGTCAACGCTTTAAATCTGTTGTAAGCCTCATCATTCAAATCTTCTGGAAAGACCTTTATATAGCTCCACCCTTCCCTTTAATCTTCCTCGGAAGTTGAAACAGCAATGGCCAGGTAAGAAGTATGGGTATAGCTCAAAAAATTTCCACTGGCTTTTATACCTGTGTTAAGAGAGAATCATTTGGATTTCCTAGAGCCCTGCTTTTCCCCAGACAGATAGAAAGACAAGGCTGGCTCGAAGTCCCCCTTGCAGTTTATAAATATAATATATAAGTATTTTGGTATTTCCCATATTTATTGTACATTAAGTTTAATCTCTTTTTTTTAAACTTATTATTTCAATATTTTTTTGTTTATGTTTTTTGTAAATATGATGTGAATAAACACTTAAGTAAAAATTATCAAAACACGCTTCATTATTCACTGAAAACAGTTCCAATCAATAACATAAGCAGAGATAAAAGATTATGTTGAGGCCTGGTAAATGCATTTACTTGGCTGTATATAAATATCAATCTAACTTATCCTATTTCTCAGTAAACGTAATTCAAAGGTGCATTAAGGCATCATGAACCAATGTTACTCTGCGTTTAATTTTCATAAATTTATTTTAAAGTACCTGGAGTCGTGGAGCTCGTTACACGTCAGTCAAATACTTAAGATTCAATATCACTATTTCACTTGTTGTTCTCGAGCAGGTAATAACGTGTCGTGTGAAAAAATCGCTCCTTGACGTATTCCCAATTGGATTTTAAGTATGTGCTTTCTTGGAAGGGAACTGGCGCGGGACTTGGAGTGGATTTGACAAGTTAATAAAGGTTAGGAGGTTAGGATCGCTGTAGCTTGTGTTAAATAGAGACTCGAGTGTTTATGAAAGAGCCCATTAGGACCAGTTGAGTGCCAGAGGACACCTCCAGCGTGTCCTTATGTCGAGTGGGGAGCTGAAGTGGTGAGCACGTTCTCTGTAATTACACTTTTATCGCACGCCCGCTTTTACCAGTTTCACTATTTAAATTTCCACATCAGACTGTAAGTTATATCAGTACATACTTATCTTGACTAGCACTCATATTCAGAATTAATCATAAAATAAAACAATTTATATAAAATAATTCAACAGCCATATATGAAATATGAATGAAAATTTAATTATTCTTATGTTAAGATATCAATAAATACCATAGTCATCGGCCACAGCCCTATTACGGTGATTGATTGTAACTTATATAACAAGGCAATTAATACTGAGTTATGAAAGTTTTTGGAGAACCTAGCAAAAAATAAAAAACTGAAATAATAAACACATTAGATATAGTCAAAATATGAAAAATTGCTGTATAAGCTGAAACGTTGCTAGAGTAGAAAAAATCAATAAAGAAATGGTGAAATACGTATAGCCTAAACCTTTTATTACTATTTAGATTTCCACTGAATATATATATATATATATATATATATATATATATATATATATATATATATATATATAGAGAGAGAGAGAGAGAGAGAGAGAGAGAGAGAGAGATGAAATTTAGAAACAAAACTTCACCAACATAAACATTTCATCAACAAACTTCAGAAGAATTGTTTTTAAAGAAAAAATTAACCTTAACAAAACAACACTTCCACCTACCTACTGTCTTATTCTACAATCCATCCTTTCGGTATCCTTCCTATTCAGATTTGTCTTTGGCCAAGACGGATCAGAACTATGTTTCATCAGGTCTATTTATTTACGCAGAAGTAACCCAAAGTTCACTTCTTGCCCCACTACTCTGTATCGTATACACCCAGACATAACTTATAGTTCCAACATTTTAACAGGGACATATGTAGACGACACAGCAATTTTAAGCAAGACATTAAAGTGAAACATACGCATTACAGACCCTGCAACAGTATTTAACAAGATTACATGACTGGTTCAATTTTGGAAAATCCGATTAAATCAAGACAAATCACAGCATACATACCCTTGGATATGAAACATGCCCTCCAGTTTTCCTTAACAACTCACTGATACCACAGACAGACACCGTTCACTTCCTTGGTCTGAAATTCGACCGAAAAATGACGTAGGGCCCACATATAACAAAGACGAGAAAAACGTTAAACGTTAATCAAAGATTAATAATTCTGAAATCACAACTTTCGAAACATTCAAAACTAAAACAGTCAGAAATTTAACAATTACAATTACTTACTAAAACCTATTCGGACTTACGCATCACAGATATTTGGAACAGCTAGAAAGACTCTCATAAACAAACTCATTGGTACTTTAGGATCATAACCATACATGCTGACCTCTATACACCGACTGTTGACGAAGACATACGAACCCGTTAACAAAGATTCAATGACAACTTACAAGAACATCCTAACTTACTCATAAATGATATGGCCACTACGCAAATGCCAGTATATATATATATATATATATATATATATATATATATATATATATATATATATATATATATATACATATATTTTCCCGTGAGTGGAGGGAAATTTTTATGGGAGTGATCGCAAACCTCGTATAGCAAAAGTGCATATAAACAATGGATCACTTTTCAGTATAAAAGTAGAAAATACAATATTTGTTTTAATTAAAAATTCATTATTATTAATTTTTATTTTATATAATAAAAATTTTTTTTTTTTTTTTTAATTATATTGGCAGCCAGAAGCCGAATGGCCTAATAGCCAACGGCAGAGGCGTTTAATAAAAAAAAATAATAATAATAAAAAGTGTATTTAGGCAATTATGTTTATTATAATACCTCCTAGATCATGGGTAACGTTTTAAAAATCGCGAATAATTTATGTCTATATATACCTACATCTATATATAACATTATATAAATATACATATACCCCTTACGTATTAATTAAATATTTTTATTTTTATTTAAAGGTTTGAGGTAGTGAGATGAATTCTCAATTTTCCAACGCCTCAAATTTGCAGTGAAAATGTAATACAATTTTATAAAGATCTTATATCTTATAATTATCATAATAATTATTTCAGTTTACATATTTTATTTATTCATGCAGATTCATTGTTATGGATTTGGATTAGATTTTAGTTTTAAAAATACTGGAGATGGTGGGGGGGAGGGGGGCGAAAATATATTCTTACCCCTTCTCTATTTTTATTGGGATAAAAATTGGTTTCCCTCCCTTCCGAAGTCTGCGCATATGCGTCCAAACATGTAACAGTGGATAAAACACCACTAACTAAACTGTCTTGAAAACTATTATCTCATGAAAAAAAAAAAATAAATTGATAGTTACATTGTAACGAACACCGACGATATTTTGGTTAATTTCAGTTAGTTGTTAATAGATGACCCACAAATAAGGGTTGATAAAAACAACAGAAAAAAACATATGGAGCCAGTTTCATGCAACGTCCTAAAAATTAATTCAAAACCCATTAACAGATATTGCCACATGAAACCCCCCTCAAATTAAAACCGTTAATAATGGCCTTTTAAATACGCTGAATCTCATGACCCTCGTTAGAAACGCATCAAGTATATTGCATAATTTATTGTCGTTTGTAATTAAAAATAAGAAAAAAACAAACGATTCTTTAGTACAATAAACCATCAGTAATTACTAAACTACTCATTTATATACTATTATTAATTATTAAATAATTAATAAAAAATTATTAATTCTTACAGTAACAGATATTCATTTAGAAATTTTAAAAAAAATATGGAGTTTACTATAAATATTATAAGTAGGTTATAAAACTATTTTCTATTCTATTTTTTAGATAAAGTGGTTTGATGCATGGTTTTAATCGCTGAGTTTTTTCTTTAGAAATATATATGATGGAAAAAAAAAATGCAAAATTCTTTAAGATTTCAAGCAACATTTCAGTAATAGTTATAAATAAGAAAATAATTTTATTTATCAATATTTCAGATAAATTAAAAATTTATGAGAACTAGCGTTTAGCACGGTCGTTTCTTTAACTTTCTATATTTCTTATTTTTTTTAGCATCGTTATAGTATTAATTGAAAATCGGTAAAGTAAAGGATATGACGGTACTATTTCAATTTACAATAACGTTAGTGTTTTATGCAAGAGTTTCTTCAATCAAATGTTTTGTAATATATTTTGTACTATATATTTCGTTCGTATACGAAACAATTTGCTCAAGTTTTATGCTCAATCCAAAGTATAAATTCTAACAGAGTTAACTCTTTTGTTTTTCAGGTCTGGCGGAAAAATTGGGCTATTACTCCATTATGAGCACATTTTCCAGAGTCGTTTCCTGGACCAGATAGCAATTTTATATCGGTCGGTAAATTTTTATATTTTACTTGTTTGTCTGACATTATTAAAAACAGTAAATAAGACATTTCAAACGAAAGTCCAATGAAGTTTTTATTAAAGCTATGAAAATTCATTACTGAGCAATTCCATTTCAGTAGTTTCTCCTAGTTAAGTAATTTTCGTACATCTTCTTGGATTATTCACTCGCTTGTTTTCTACCTTATAAAAAAAAAAAAAGAATAAATGAAAGCACTGAGAATAGGTTAGGTTTATTAAAATGAATTTATGAGATTTATTAAAAACAAATAATATACGTAAGCGAATGAAATTTGAGAAATTGGTGGAAAAACCAGGAATCTAAAATTTTCTTTTTAATAATTAACTCATACCACTTAAAACATTAGCGTAGCATAGACAGCTCCAGAAGAATATTCAGGCTCCTTTTATTTAGATTTATTTCGAAATGTATCATGTTTACAGATATATGTGTCTCCAGATTTTCGACTATAGTTGGAGGAACAAGCATGGAGTTCTCTCAATTGAATAATATATACATGTGTGTCTGTTTTTATTTTGTTTTTTTAATTTACTTATCTTTAAATTATTTTATTTTTACTTTTTGTATATACTTTTTATTTATTTTGTACACAAAATGTACAGTTTTTGAGATATTTCTGAATTCTTACCGAGAACCGATTTTTACATTTTTACCGAGAATGTGATATGGGCTACTTACATCATGTTTAGGTTTCAACTTACGTTTACAATTAAAAATATCGATATGTATGCCTTTAAGGAAATAAAAATCTATTGAAAATGTAGATGGAGGAGAATAGCACTATGATTCCCTGGAAACATTGGAGAAAAGAAAAAGAAAAATTTTGAGACATGTAATAAGTTAAAAAAAACAAAAAATCCAGGTAAGACTTTACGTAATGTTAATATGTGAGAAAAATACAAACCATGGCTTTTCTGAACCAAAAAAATAACTTGAGCAAGTACAATAATTAATTAATACAAGTTAAGGGATATTTTGCTGTGACTTATTGCTAACCCATAAAACTGGAGGGATATTTTGCTGTGTCTTATTGCTAACCCATAAAACTGGAGGGATATTTTGCTGTGTCTTATTGCTAACCCATAAAACTGAATGGATATTTTTCGGTGTATTATTGGTAACCCATAAATCTGGAGGGATATTTTGCGGTGTCTTTTGCTAACCCATAAAACTGAAGGGATATTTTGCTGTGTCTTTTGCTAATCCATATAACTGGAGGGATATTTTCGTAAGGAATTAAGTAAATTGTTACTTGTGGCAAAGAATGAAGTCTCACATGAAAGCTTGTATTAAATAAACTATCTTCATAGTATTACATCGTTATTCGAATAAATATGCATTGCTGATGTCAATTACTATAAATCGAATGCATTAGTGAAATGCACTGGGGTATACTTGATTAATTTATATTCTCTGCTTTCAAGTTTAACTATTATATTTACTCATTGAATAATAAAACAATCTGCCACTAATAAATTGGTAAGATCACATTCACACTATATATACAATTAAAAAAACTAAACAAAAGAAAAATAACAAATAAATAATAATCAAAAAGTATATGCAATAAAAAAAAATTACTTAAAAATAAGCATATTTAAAAAAACCGAAAACTCATACATACCTATATACACTTTAAATAAATAAAATTAATGTTAAATAACATAATATATTTTTCGACACACACGATTTCTTGATGACATTTAAACAATAAAATTAATATTAGTTTTTAAATATAATATATTTTCTAATTATAATAGTTCCAGGATTGAAATAAATATTTTTTACCGCTTGCAAAAATAATTTAGAGACAAAGTAGTTTTCTTTCAGTTAAAAGAGTAGGGAAAAAAAAACTGAAAAAAATCTGTGCGGACATAGGAGTTACATAATGGCCCGGGGGGCGGAGCTCATTTTTCAGGAGTGTTGTGGCCACAGCCTCTTTTTTGGCTACTATTGGGGGGGGAGTAAAGGGGGGTGGGGTTGTGTTACACGCGAACATGCCATCCTCAAATTACTACCCCCCTCTTCACCCTTCTACCTCTTCAGGTTCTCTTGATTAATTTTATCAAATTGTCTCTGTCATTACGCTTCTTTCTTTATAACTTTTAAATTTAATTCCAGGTGAAAAGGAAAGGAAGCTTCCCTTTCGCTTCGACCATTAATATTTTTCTTCTAACTAAGATTGACAGTTTTCCAAGTTTCAGGTACATTTTTCTTCATCCTTAAAATACAAAACTTTTTTTACAACAGATAATTTTTAATAACTCTAATGAGAAATGATACTAGAGGTGCTCCATTAATACATATTTTCGAAACAAAATAATGAGAAATGTATTAAATATTTTGTTCATTAATTTTTTAATGTTTTGCATTAAATAATAAAACAATCCAACATATTTAAGAATAATATATAAAGTAAAACATGGAGTGAGACTAAGTATCAACAGCTCATTTCATATTAACGATTGACACCAGATTCTTTTTATTTTGCTATCTATTTTTTGGCGTAAAGTCATCGAAATCAACACATTTAACTGCAATGAAAATATTTATTATTCAGCATATATTGTTCGTTAGCAAAATTATAAGATTTCCTATATTGAATCATAGAACCATAGATTTTAAATAAATAAAAAGTATCAATAAATACATGCAACTCAATACTAAAGTAATTAAAAATAAAATTAACAATATTAAAAAAATAAATCGTGTCGAGAAATAGTTCATTCTTTATAACAAGCCTTACTTAGTTAGGGATTGCAGTAATTGGGGGAACACAAAAATATAATTTAAATATAAATATGTAAAAACCTCACCCATAGACAGAAATTTAATGTTAGGTTATAATTGGAATAAGTCCAATCGCACAACCCTATATCTGAAAAGTTCAGGTTAAAAATAAAAACCCATCAACTTTGCTCCAATTCAGACAACATCAGGATAGAAAAGAAAAGCAAATCGAAGACTACATCATTTCATGATATCCAATTGCATACTGAGTGTATTTATATTTAAATGTAAGGTTATTGATCAGAAAATTACAACCACACAGCTTTATTTTACTAAAATGCAGGTAAGAAATTAAGAAACAGTCAACGTTTCGCCAATTTAGACATCATAAATACAGAAAAGAAAAGCGAACGAAGATCACACCACATCATGACATTCAGTAACCATAAAGAATAAAGAAAATATAAATGTCTAGATGCTTCCAGACAGATTTGAGAGGATGCAAAGTTTCGTGTACCTGGGTTCAGAAATAAGCCCTCAAAATTAATAATAACAGGAGATCCAATCAACAGGAGAATTGCCACAGCCAATCGAAGCTATTTTGGGCTAGAAAAATACTTCAAGAGCAGACACATCTCCAACAAGCCCAAGATCGGCCTATATAAGACTCTGATTCGTCCGGTTCTTACGTATGGATCAGAAACCTGGGTCTTCACTAGAACCAGTGAGAACCTCCTTCTTGTGTTTAAACGGAAGAAAAAAAGTTTTGGCCCGGTACGAGAGGGAGACACCTGAAAATAAAGGAAGAATTGGGAACTTCCAAGGATGTACAGATATTCTGATATCATCAAGTGGATCAAGAATAGGAGATTCTGATGGGGCAATGGTGAAGGAGGACGATATCCCTAAGAGGCCATTGGCCGAAGAGCTTCATGGCAAGCGAAGAGTGGGTAGGCCAAATGTGAGGTGGGCTGACTCCGTCACAGAGGACGCAAACAATCTCCTCGGCGTTAGGAACTGGAGAACTGCAGGAACAGACAGAGCCAACTGGCGGAGACTTTTGGAGGAAGCCTAGACCCGGGTTTTAGCGCCAACTATGTTTGTATGTATGTAGAAGCTTCTGGATTTTTCGAGGTCACTTATTCTCGACTAGAGTTTATCCGAAACGTGTGAATGCGGGGTTCTTCTCTTCTGTTAAATTGCGTTCAATTATTTCATATTTAGGTGTTATTTTAAAAATTATACTATCACTTGGTAAGTATAACATATAAATGAATTTTACAGCATAATAGTTAAGTGTAACTGGGTACCTAAGCAGATACCATAGATAGTATTCAGAACTCCCACTTAGTCGACCAAAAGCAGTTCACTGTACCTACATAGTAGAACATAATCAATCAAAGAGTAATTTCAGTTCACTTAAGTGTTTTCCAATCTTCAATGTTGAACGAATAAACATACGCAGTAAACAAAAGGGTAGCATACCTATAAATAAATACACCGTTTCCAATATTGCAATGATTCCAATATCAGAGAAGCATGGAATGTTTAATTAATTAATATATGTTGAGATTGCCGACTGTATTGGAATACTGAATGGTAATTAAGTTACCTATTGCTAAAACCAATTTACGAGCTAATTAACTTTTTTTTCTCCCTATAGAAAAAAAATATACTAAAATACTGATCAAATATTAATTAAAATATGAAATTGATTACTTTATTTAAATATTAAAAAAAAAAAGTAAAATGAACTGCATTTTATCAGCTCATATTATTATTTATTCTGAGAATTTCGTTTAATGTTGTAATGCTTAATATTTATAATGATGCTTGTAGGTATGCCAATATGAGTGTGTTTTTTTTTGTTGTTTTTAAATTTTTTTATTTTACTTATCTTTAATTATTTTATGTACTTTTTGATTATTATACAGTTGTTATTTTCCTTCTGTACATTTTACCTTCTTTGTACAGTGTACATGTAGTCTTATCTCACTATTATTATTGCCCAAGTGACAGGATACTATATTACTCAATACAAAATTAAAAAAAAAAAATATGTGGAATAATTTCAAAAATCATAATATAATACTTCACACACACACACACACACACACACACACACACACACACACACATCTATAGACATCATGATCTATAAAAGAGTTTATATAAGCAATTGCCAAATAAAGAAACCCGATAATTGACGACATATAGTTTATGATATTTATTTAATCGGAACTTGGCTGAGTTTAGCTGTTCAACAGTCATCTTTAAATGGTTTCAACAATGACCAAATTTACTTTATTTTAAAGCAAATTTGACTTGTATACTGTGGAGCAATTGTTAATAACTTAAGTTAATTATTTTTGTTGTTCATATTCGCTTCATCATCAACATAAAACTTAACTTTCTTAAAAAAATCACAAAACTTAAATTTCCTATTTTTCTGCTGGGAATCGGACAATTGTTTATATAAACTACTAGCTTTACCCGGCCACGCGCTGCTGTGGCTTAGCCTGATAAAATGAAAAAGAAAGAAAATAGAAAGCACATATGAGTAGATTAACAGCAAAGGACATCTATCATTTTTATAAAGTTGGGAAACAAATTTGTCTGTAAAATGGCTTCAATTTAAACTAATTCTAATGATTTTTTTTCTCATGATTCAAATGGAACATTCATAATCATCTGAGTGAATACGCCATCTTAATCATCAGAAACAGTCTGAGTTGAACTTATAAAACTAAAATAAAAAAATAATATAAAGAACGTATAATAGTATTGACCTACATAAGGAGAATCATATAACTTCTTCAAATGATAATTTCAATTACTGTAGTAATTATAAAATTTTCAATTAATCAATAAAAAAAAATGCTTGCCTCCTTCGGTAGTGATGAAGCAAAAGGAAATGGCAATTTCTAAAGAGAAAGCAGTAAATATTTAAAACTCAATAACTCTGCATCGAACCGTCCGATTTCGAAATTTTTTCGGCAATTCAGAAATCTTTCATATAAATATGGGTTTTATCAGTCAAAAATTCTGTACCTTTTAAGTTATTGTCAAATAAAATATTGAATTAATCGTAACATTTTTCAGCTTGTTTTCAGGAAAGTATGTTATTCACATAAATTTAAAGGGTTTCAAGGGGAAGACTTTAGCCAAGTTTCATTAAAACCGGTAAAGCCGTTTTGGTGCTACAGTTTATAGCGACACATTTTTTTGAGGCTTAGAACAGAAAAACATTCACATTTTTATTTTTTTTACATAATTAAAATTATCGTAAGACAGAAGTACTATGCCAGAAACCTTCCCAGGAGTGTACGGAACAACTTCTTAAAGTTTCATGACGATCGGATGAATGGTTTAGTAATGCACAAAGGACAAACAGACGGACAGACAGATATACATTCATTTTTATATATATATAGATTTTATAGATCTTGGTATCTTCTATTTTCATTTTAAATATTTTGCTTTAGTTACGGGACACCCTGTATATATATATATATATATATATATATATATATATATATATATATATATCGTAATGACATTTTTTTTTAATATGAAAATAATTTATTTTAAAATAGATAACTATTAGAGTATCTAATAACAAATAAATAATAATTATTAATGGGACCAAAATATAACCCGTATGCAAAACCTATTTTGAAATACGTTTATTATGAAAAATAACTCTAAACACAAAATTCAAATCTAATGAATATAATATATACTTGAATACAATTCTTTCATGTGACTCTATTTACTTAATAAAATACATTGATTCTAAAATGAATATAAATAATCTTCTCTAATATTTAAAGTGTGTATATATTAACAGACATCAATCTTTCATCGATGTTAACTGGTAGGCAGGCCGAGAGATGTGTGAGACGCTGCCACGTAACGTATACCTCTAACACCTAGTGGTGGCTTTTTGAGTTAACTAAATGTTAAAATATTTTTTAAATGCAAACATCTTTTACAGAGCTTCAGTTTTTCCATTTCCACGTATTTTTATATGCTTAGATGTTGATACGTCTCAATACATATTTATTTGTTCAGATAATAAATTATTTGATAAATTAACTCATTGAGAACTCTGAGAGCTAATGGTTTGATAATACTTTATGGGTAATAAAGAGAACCATTGGCACTAACCCTGGAGGGGTGATCTGGTCAGTGCTTCCAGGCAATTGGTCCTTCTGGAGCCGGAATGGCCATAATGTACGGTTCAACAAGGCCCCGGACGCTAAAGAAACTGGCTGACTAATGACCACTGAAGAACGGACCACCGTTCCGTTCCAGCAGCAATAACTGTTATTGGTCTCTCCAGCTGCACTGCTAAAATACCGCCATGCTCGAGGTCTCTCTTTCTTATTCTTGGTCCGAGGATATGTTGGCCCAAGAGGATCTTGAACGGGAGGATCAACTAATAAGACACATCTGATAAAATATACGATGCCGAATAAATATTGAGTGATAAAATCACTTTAACGGATTTTCACAAAACAAGACGGATAGATGAAACTTAATTAAGTGTAATCTCTCAATCATATACTGTTTCTCCTAACTCGAGAGCATTTTATCATATCTTACTTTGAGACGATATCATTGGATATAACTTGCTGAAGGCCCTCTTTCTAGTTAGTTAGCTTAGTTACTCTTTCTACATATTCAAGCAAGCCCAATCTTCATATCTTTATATATTATATATAAACATGGATTTATTATACAGATACCTATTCTGGTTGTCTTTGATTTTTTGAAAGCCTTCGATTCAGTCAGTCACGAAATCTTTTTATAACGATGGTAATAATCACATTTCCTATATCGTCTGAAAATCTATTGCTACCATCAAACAGTTCTCCGAGATTACATCATTCTATCCCCACTGAAACTAGTTTTCTTTCTCATTTTTCCCACTTCCAAGCGTCCTGTCTTCTTTCGGCAAAACCTCATATTTAACTTTACTTAAATACAAATTATTTTCTCATCTCCTCAATCCAAATAAATGCAAGGATTCAATTTTCGTATATTAGTGTTGTCCGCTTCATTTTATTGTTATCAATATGATATCACCATAGCTTATTAGTGTAAATATGTGAACATATTGATATTTTTTATTTATAATTTAATTTTTTTACTTATGCTCATCCTTCATTTTAATTGTAGGTTTACATAACTGTGTTATTCAATTTTTTTTTTGTCATTTTACACCAAGCAAACGACGCTCCTATTGTTCATTATTATTATTCTTATTATATATATATATATATATATATATATATATATATATATATATATATATATATATAAATATAATATGTATGCCGGACAAATATATACTAAAAGAAGAATGTATAGTTATAGAAAGAGCTGAGAGGTTCTGAGATGCATTAAGCGGTTCTAGAGGTACCCTTCCTGGAGGGTTAGTGCCCTTGGGAAATATATCCAGCGGAGCGATCGTCTTAACCACAGTTGCGGCTTATTACGGCAGCTACGGTCGGCAGCAATCCCTCTCAGCGCTGTGCCCGGGGCTGCTTAATGTCCTCCGGCTGGGAGCCTAATCAGGATCATCCTAGGGATTAGCTATGATTTCTGGAGAGATCGCGATTGAATTACAAGTTTTTGTTTAGTTTTTCAAACTGGAAATCTGCAAGGGGAATCGATTGTTCGATAACGCAAAGACAGAATGAACAACAAGAGGAGGTTGTAAGAACCAGGAAACTTTAGACGCCGAACTTAAGACTCGTCACAAAAAAAAAAAAAAAAAACTATAAACGATAATTATATTTTAATCAGTAGCAAAGGAAATTCAACTTTATTATTTTTTGTGAGGAAATGGGAGGTTTGTACCACTCATCTTTTTTTCATTAAAATAATGGATAACCTTTATACCAAAAATTATGCTCTTATTGATATCCTATCATTTACAAGATTGGAAACGCGAAACTTAAGAATTGAAATATGAAAATTTATAGTACCCTGATTTCAACGTTTCTATATTGATTTTATAGAGAATTTTATAGTTGATAACTAAATAATTAATATCCAAAATTGTCTTAATTCTACTATTTCAGATTGTATAAAAATTATTTAAAAACAATTAATTACAAAAATGTACTTTGTCATATTAATACTATATTCGGGCTATTAATGATTTATGATGTTTCGCATTAAGAAAAAAAATCTTATTTATTTATTAAAATCTTATTTATTTATTATTTATTATTTCATAGATATAGTATTATTTTTCCTAGTATCCATCCATATCTTCAAATTCCGCAAATTTAGGTCAGCAAATTTCCCCAAAACCTTTACAATAATTTTCCAGTTCTGAGTGAAACTCCTAGCTGAACACACCCGTAAATCTCTATTTTTATTTTATATACTTATTTATTTATTCTTGATTTTCTTTCTCCACAATCCTTCATGTCTATTATTTCATATTATATTCTTTTTTCTTCTTTTTCAATCTCTCCCGTAGATCTGTAGAAGTGTATTCACATTTGCATATATTATATATTACACTATAACAATTGTTACTATCTATTTACTTCAGTTCAGGATCTTGTTACTTAGCTTACTCTATTTATATTTTAATGTACTTACTGTTTATAATTTTAATAAGCTTCTTCACATTGTTTATAATTTTATTTTCCTAAATATTACGTAACTTCCACAATTCTCTATATGTTTTGTATCTTGTCCGTCCCTGAAGAAGGCCTGCAAAGTCGGGTCGAAACGTTGGCTTTTAATAAAAGAGTTTTGCCACTGTGTGCATAAAACATCATTCATAAAACATGTACTTCAAATAGCATTAGAATAATGCTGATACAAATGGTATAGATTAAGGAAGTTCGTAATTAGAAAAATCTAATATCTGGGAGATTCAGACGTTGGTTAGAAATACTTTCCGGACGGTAACTCGAAGTTTGGAAAGGTATCGAAGACTTAAGGATTGCGAGGACTGGAAGTGCCCGGACAGATGAACGAGAAAACAGCACAGCATTTTTCTGAAGTGGTAAATTCGCAAATAAAAAAAAATTAAAATTATGAGAGATATTTTGAAAAATGTTTGAAAGATGTATATAGCATATTGTTGTTCTTTTCTTTTACTTTATGATTCGCGATTAGGTCAGAAAGTTAGCATTAATCTAGTGTTGAGTGGTATAGGTGTCATCAAACCTAAACGAACGTGTACCTCTCCCCTCTCCAGTAATACACAAGTCCACACGGATAAGCCCAATGAATTTCATGATTAAAAATATATATATATAATAATTTAGATGAAATATTTATTTAAACGAATTTAAATATCCAATAGCAATGGCTAAGGACAATTGCCTCTTGCAAGACACGATAGATCACACTTCTTAAATGTACCATTCTGACTTAGTTCCCAGAAACAGTGATCTGGAATTGATTTTAACCTAAACCTAAACTACCTAGACATCTTTTAACAGTTAGGTCCCAGTAAATGTCTGATTTTTGTGAGCTCGGTGTTACTAAAAGACATGGGGTAAGGTGCGCCACATTTAAAGGGATTAACTTTCATATTAGTTGTATAGAGATGTTGTAAAAAGATCAATGAATGATTGGGACTATAAATATGAATGGAAAAAAATTATTTATGACAACTTGACCACTTATTGAGACAGCTAAAATTAGGAATTTATTATAGTCTAAGTAAAGAGTAGAAATAGTTAGAAAACGAATTTCAGGCGTTTATTAACGGCCTTCCGTATCAATAAGATAATGTTCACTGTCCCTCTGAGATGTTAAATTATGTATTATTTTAATATTTAATAAACAATATTTTAAAATGTATTTGTATTAAATTAAAATTTCAGTGGAACAAATATCTTACTTCAAATAAACATTCTTTTAATGTTTCGACTAAATAATACCCTCTCTTCTTTTACAAAGAGCATTAAACTGGTGCTTTATTCTCATTCATTTCGTCAGACTTGGTCGTTTTTTTTTTATTATTCGAATACTCCTGTACTCACAATAATTTAATTCTTTGATATATATTTCCTTACGTATTATTTTTGTACCAACTGTTCTTTCTATAATATTCGAGTGTTACAAATGCTTCATTCTTAAAATGGTTAAGGTACTTAGCTGATAACCCTCCGAAAGGAAGAAAATTATAAGCAGAGAGTACAATAACTAACCGCATTAAATTCCTGGTTAAAAATAGTAATTGAAAACTAAAGACCAATTGGATAGGCAAATGTAATTTTATGGAAATATAAAAATATATTACGTGACATTAATAAACAAAACATTTTTTTTTTTTTTAGTTTATATAGCCCAATGTTTAGTTAATATACACCTTAAATTTATGTCGTTTTCAGGGGATATAAATAAAATTAACCGGTCTAAAACAATAAGTTATTGAATTATGATATAGTTTTCCATGATTATATCAGACATTTTTGTTATCAAGTATTTAAGCTTTTCTCTCCTAATAATATTAAAAAAGAGACATATGCCAGTATCTGAGCAATTTTTTTTTATTTAATTTTTTTTATTCACACCTGTCATAATGGTAATGAAAACCAGTGAATGTGAGATCGATTGTTAAATGCATGAGGAAGAGCAGTTCGATTGAAAGGCATGAGGAGGAGCAGTGCCCAGCGGCACCTCACTCGGCGTGATATCTACGTTAGGCGAGGAGGTCCCTCATCCAGCTCCTCTTCAGCCTCCTACAGATGTTATCTGGCATATTCGTAGTGGCCATGTCATTTATAAGTGTATTAGGATGTCCTTGTAAGTTGTCATGGAATCATTTGTAATGAATTCGTTAACAGTCGGCATATGGAGTTCACTATGTAAGGTTATGTTTCTAACGTACCAAGGTGCTTTTGTAATTGTTCTGAATGTTTTTGCTTGAAAATTATGAAGTTTGTTTAAGTGAGTCTTTTTACCAGTTCCAAATATCTGTGATACGTAAGTCCAAATAGGTTTCAGTAAGTAATTGTATCTATTCGGTTTCTGTTTTAGTTTTGAATTCTTCGAAAGAAATGAACTCAGAATTCTTAACCTTTGATTTAACGTTTTTCGTTTATGATTATATGTGGACCCCACATCAAATGTCTGAGCAAGTTAAAAAATAAAAGAATAAAACTAAAGCAAATAACCATGCATAATAAAATCTAGCCCTTGTTCATATATAAAAAAAAAAAAACGGATTTCTAACTTAAAATAAACTTTTATTTATTTTCCATAATATATTTCTATTATTTTAAATGATTATACAACTTTTTTTTTTGAGGAAAAAAGCCTTTAATAAACCCTTGCTTTGTTAAGATTTGCAAAATATTGAGATAACAAAAGCAGTCAGAAGGATAGCTGAGGAAGCCGAAAACAAGACAGACAGGCAGGAGAGATAAATCCACAAGGGCCCAGTTTATTTATGTGCCCCCTCCCCAGGTCCTCCTCGCCCTCCCCCTCCCGCGAAGAGGAGAGGTGATATACTGAGCCTAATTATAACAGCCAGCTCCTTACTAATGTCACTTCCACAGGTGGTTAGCCTCGTCTGCAAAACACTTATCTGCAACTTTCCTCTCCAACTTGTCTCATTAAGGCCATCTAATTCAACTGGCTGGATAAATTAATCTGTTTAGGAGGGCCCTTTATGGTTAGTAGTCCGCCGGCGGTACAAAACAAATAATCTCTGACATTATTTTAAATTAAATATTATTATTTTAGGAGCATGTACTGCAAAGTTACCATTCTTATCTATGGGGCAGTTACCCACTTAAAAGTGGCTGAGTGTGTCCATGATGGTCTTCTAATTGTCGATCCCCGTCTGGTCTAACAGAATAAATATCCTACAAGACACGGGATTTCATTCACGGAGGATCATTTTTTTTGTTTTTACTTACTGAGAAGGCTTTTTGAAATTTTCTGACAGCTCTGATAAAGACATGCAACATAGGCCGAAGTAGTTTTACTCAAATGCGAAGCCAAGACGAGTCTTGGTCTTGGTCTTGTGAAAAAGTCTCGCCACAGTATTGCAGTTATCTATTAGCCTATTAGTACAGAAGTACTACTGTAATGTATCAGATAAGGGAAACCTAACTAAGTCCGTATGAAAAATTGGAAGAGTTAAATGCAAAAGTATATTGGTTATAAAATTGTTTTTACATATAGTAACTAAAATTGTCAAGTATTAGTAACTATTTCGCTTAAATATTTATTTACAAATATGAATTCGGGTAACACTAGGCCGAAGCGTGGGCATAAAATAAAAATAAGTTATATTTTTCTCTATGTCTTCACTTACTAAATTCTCCTCATCTTTTCAAACAACCGTCTGACTAAATTACACTTTAGATTAACTACATTCACAATATTATTATTATTGTTGTTCTATCTTCGGCCTTTACAATCATTGTTCGTCATAACTCCATTAGCTACAATATTGGGTGTTTCTTGATACTGTTCAGGATATACCCAAGGTACTAATTTATCATTATTTACATATTCAGTAGTTACAAAATATTTATTGAGAAGAACTCTGGACTTTACTAATTGAAAAATTTAAATTCAAACATTTAGTAGATATATATGAACCTGAATATTTGTCTAAACAAGTAGACCGAAACTTCGCCACAATTATTTTTTTTTTAATTCTGTGTTTTCACTACAACCTCTCACCAATGTCCTTAAACAAATAGAATATTTGATATCTAACATAATTTGCGGGAGAAGTGGGCCTTGAGAGAAGAAATAAGGAAACATGTATTAGGAGGTTATGGGAAGCCACTATTTTAAGGGAAAATATCAAATAAAATAATAAATACACATGCCAAAAAAATAAGATATCTTCCTCTGGTTATTATTTTTTAGTGTGTTGCTAATAGCTGGTTGAAGTGAACATTTTATAGAAAAGTTGTATGCTTCATTAGTTTGTCAATTTGTCTGCCAAACAACGCTAACGTCGCAGTAATTAGTAATTCATACAACTAGGAACAAATTGCTGACCGGTTTATTTTCAATGACAGCGTAGATTCTTGTCTGCTCTTTTGTTCTTTTATTGCAGCAGTATTGATTTGTTATATTTTTATTACATAATTAGTAAATCACGAAGATATAAAAATATTTTTTTTTATTGTTTTACTTAAGAGTGATGCTCATATTGCAAACATTACTTCATGTATAAAGCAATTTTATTCCACAGATGGCTACTTTTATTAAATATCGTAGGCAATGAATACTTTATTGGCGATATGAAGGCAATATTCTGTAGAAGTTCCCTTTCAGGAAGACACTTTGTAGGGCTCGAAGTTGCGACAAAAGGTGCCGAAACTCATCAATCCTTCTCCCATTGTCAAGTTTTTAGTTTCGGCAAAGATACTTCGGAAAAGAGAATTTTATTAATATCCAAGTTGAGAGTCAGAGACGGTTTATGAAAGGGATTCTTGAACCGTGAACAGCAAATCCTTTTGTACCATATCTTCCGTTCCTGAGGAAGGTACAGGGATCTTTTGGGGGAAGGGGAGAGGGGAGTTCTACTTTGAAGGCAACAAAAGTGAACTTTAACGGTATTCTGTTTTAACAAATAATAATTTATAAGTATCTAGGACATTTCGTAAACATAAAATATAAGCAATTGGTGAAAAATTTCTAGGGATGAGTAATTTATTTTAAAGTAATGTATTTAATTAACCTGTCAGAGAGCTGTTAACTAAATGGCTACTGCATTAATGAAGCTAATATCTTCAGTATATATATATATATATATATATATATATATATATATATATATATATATATATATATATATATATATATATATATTCTATAATAATATACTTAGAAATGGAAACAAGAATAGTGAAAATTGTTAATGTCAATTGTCTATGAATGATTGTTATTATTTAAAATTATAATATAACTAGGGAGAGGTAGCAGGTGTTGTTTTAATCATTAGAAATAAATGTAAAAGATAATATTCATTTATTTAGCCTTAATTTATTCTTTATTAATAATTAATAACGATTAATTTAGCTGTACCACTCCATTTTAATGGAAAAATTAAGGAGTATTTTATCAAAAGTTAATTTATCTATTTGTAACTAGCTAATGTACCCATCGTTGACGGGTGTGTAGTTAAAATTTGAGCAACTTTTTTTGAGATGGATTTTGTATTTTGGTGGGAGGAGGGTCCAAATTCAATTTCATACAATTGGGTCGAGAGAGGGGGGGAGGCTTGTTTTGAATTCTTTTATGGTGGGACTTATGGAAGTTAAGGTTTTGCAATAGTCATAACAAAAATATTATTATTCGGCTATTGGTATAGGCACCACACAACTAACCCGACCACCCCTGCTCCATTAAAATTTGTTAAGTGTTTAATTTTAATTTATAATGAAGCTAGGAGATAGTGGAGTCGATTAATTAATCAAAAATGGTTGTAGTTTCTCCACTTCTTTAAACTCTGCTCAGTTTATCGCTGGCAAAATAACATTGGACAATGAGTTGCCAGCATCTATGTAAAATTAGAACTTGATCTGAATATTGTGGTGGGCGGGATGAAATTTTTGAAGATTTTTTCCTGATTTTGGGCTTATCCATTTGGTTAATCCTAAAAATGTATACAGCACATTAGGTAGGCTCGGGAAGTTGAATTGGATGATACCTTGAACGGGAAGATCGGACAAAGTTGAAAAATGAGTTTGTTTTATCCGTTTGATGTGACAACGCGTTACAGGTGTTCAGTATTCAGGATTTTTCAAGTTGAGTTATGATCATTTTTTCCATTAGGTGGGTAGTACAACTTTTAAATGTAGTGCATGATAGAGTAGGTTGGGATTAGAATCGAAGTAACTTCCTAACCGGGATCTCTAAACAAATTACTCAAGAATTCATAACTTTGGTTCTACTCAATATTTTGTTTTCATTTAAAGACTACATTTTAAGTCGAGCAAACCTAAAGGTAATGTCAAAATTTCAAATGTCTACCATTAGCCGTTGCCGAGCTTACCCCTGACTAAATTTCGTTGGACAATGCGGATATCGAGACAGACAAAATATTTTTGAAAAGTGCGTTTGTCACGTATAAAAAGGAAATATATCATGAAACGGGTTGATTCTATTGAATGTAAACACAAAACATTTATTTTATTTATAAAGATGTTCTTTAACCTATAAACATATGTTCATTATGAACATTTATTATCAACATTAATCGAGATCTCTAGACAAATTTCTCAAGAATTCATAACTTTGGTTATACTCAATATTTTATTTTCATTCAAAGCCTATGTTTCAAGTCTACCAAACATTAATATATTGTTAAAATTTCAAAAGTCTAAAATATGTAATTGCTGAGCTTACTTCTGACAAAATTTCGTTGCAATGCGGACATATAGACAGACAAAAATTTGTTTAAAAGTGGATTTGGTGTCTGCAATGTATGAAACGGGAAGATATCATAAAACGGATTGATTCTATTCAATGTACAGACAAAATCTTTATTTTATTTATATAGATAATAAAGATTGTAAAACAAATATCATCGAAATTGTCGCTGTTTTCGCAGGTAACCATATAGTCCTAGAACTTTACCGGCTATCATCAACGTTGTTTTATTTAGTTTTATTGTTCCCATCTCTTCTCGCTCAACAGTACCAAATCATCAGCATAAGCAAGCACAGATATTGGTCCACCCATCTTCAAACCTTTTTCGGTACTTATCACCTCTCTAATGACATGTTCTAAAGCCAAATTAAATAGCACAGGTGAAAGGTAATCACCTCGTTTTAAGTCCGAAAGAACCTCTAATTTCTCGGATAAATAATAACCAATTCTAACTTTATTGAGTGTTTCCGTCAAGCACATCATAACTATATTCACTAATTTTTTGGGAATCCCCTGCTCGATTAGAATATTTTACAGTTTCTGACGGTCAAATGAATCGTAAACCTGTTTGAAATCGACATACAACTGGTGAACAACACCGTTGTAATTTTTTCTCTAATATTTGTCGTAAAGAAAATATTTGATCAATACCCGAACGGTTCCTCCTAAATCCACATTGATAGTTTCCGTTATTTTAATATAATTTAAAATTATATTAAATTAAAAATTATAATCCGATATTTTAAATAAATAATAATTTTTTTAAATTTTTTATTCATGATATTTACAACTGTATTAGAATATAAATAAAATAAAATGTGGACGCAGGAACATAATGACATGAAAACACTTGTTGAGAAGTGTTGAACATGAAAACTTTTATCCAGGGATACATTGGATTCTAAGTCTTATAAAAATGCTTCATGGAGTTGGAACAACGGCACATTTTATCTGGTAGCCTGGCCATATAGGAATTAAAGGAAATGAAATGGCTGATAGAGCAGCAAAGGAAGCTCTTACTCTTCCAGGCCGCGGTAAAGTTTTTTTGACACCATCTGAACTTGCACGACCTCTGAGAGAAACCATATTCCAAGAATGGCAAAGACGGTGGGACAACAGCGCACCTAGCAAATTAAAAACAATAAAGAAAGAGGTGCAACCGTGGACCAGCTCCAGACGCAGCAGTCTTAGAGAACAGGTCGTACTCACGCGGCTGAGGATCGGACATACTAGACTGACTCACCTCCACCTCATAACAAAAGATTCTATCCCCCGATGTCAAAAGTGTAACCAATCACTAACTATAAAACATATTTTGGAAGAATGTCCTTTTTACACCGCAAGATTAAACGATTTTGGAATACCCCAGAATATATCAGCATCCCTGGGAAATCAAGAAGAAATCGTTACCAAAGTCATCAAGTTCCTGGATAGTGAAAGACTTAAAAAACACATTTGACAGGCTTTTTTTATTTATTTTTTTATTTATTAATTTTTTTTATCTATTTATTTTTATTATATTTTCCCCTATTATTATTTATTTATTTATTTTTTCACTTGATTTCATTTCATTTTAAATTCATTTGTTTATTAATCTCAATTCATTTATTGATTCTACTGCTATTTTTTAAAGTTTATTTATTTATACATTTTTTATACATCTTATTACCTACAAATGTCTATTATTATCCTTATTTATTTATTTTATCAATCCATTTCTTTGTTTATTTTATTTTTTATTTTCTTATTATTTTAGGGAGCGGGGTAGCTCAGTGGTAGGGCACTGAGCTTCCAATGCAAAGGTCCCGAGTTCGAACCCCGGCTCATTGCAGAAAATTCATTTATCTGTTTCATTGGCCGTGGGGCGACCTTGGGTCAGAAAGTCCCTCCTGGGGCACACCCAGCCTCTATAAAGTGGGTACCCTTAATTAAATAATTAATTAAGGGGGAAAACCTGGCGGTTGAGCGTGATCTCGGTCAAATCACCTCCTTGCACAACCGTTGACCTAGAAACAATGCTTTCCCTAAATAGTACTGAACCCCAGATCCTTCATGGGTTGTAGTGGTACAGGTTTATTATTTTTTTTTTTTTTTTTTTTTTTAATTTCTTTTTTGTACCAATCATCCAAATAGTATTAAATGATGTTATTTATTTGATCGGGCGCTTATGACCTGGATGTTTTGCGCCTATACATCGAAACAAACAAACAAACAAACTTGTTGAGAAACTACCCACTGGTGGCACTCTAATAATCATTCAATATAATAATGTATTTTGTTTTTATCTGATTTTTAATTTGTTTTGGAAAAAAAGTGAGTGTAGTATTTTCAGTCATTATTTTAAAGTATTTGTTTACATTTTAAATGTGGGCTAAAAATATTAGAATATAATTTTGACATGTTTAGTTTGTCAAAAAATGTAATTATAACAATTTATTGGTGCTTGATTATTATCTATTTTCTTTCTTGATTATATATATATATATATATATATATATATATATATATATATATATATATAATCAAGAAAGAAAATAGATAATAATCAAGCACCAATAAATTGTTATAATTACATTTTTATATATATATATATATATATATATATATATATATATATATATATATATATATATATATATATATATATATACATATATATATATATATACATATGTATATATAAATATAAAATTGAGTGGCGCAATCAAATACCTTCTGATTGCTTTGAAAATAAAGACAATTTCGGAACGGAATGGCGAATGGGCCGACGCAAATTGATGTGTAACAATTACACCAAATGGCTGGATGGGTTTTCATTGTAGGAGGAACAAACAACCGCGGCACTCGGATGAAATTAAGGAGTAGATGTTATGACTTTAATTTGTTTTATGGCTTTTTTAATTCAATAAAGTGAATTCAATCCCTCGGGGAGGGAGCATGCGGCATGGGACACGCGGCGCGGCAGCCAGGACAAACCTTCAGGTATATTTTGTATTATTAATGGGGAGGTCTGTATCCTACGTCAAGTTAGCCAAAATTACATAAAAGTCTTCTTTAGCTGGAAACATTATGAGGAGTAGGATGTTGAACAAGACGGGACACTACCTTAATCCTCTTGCCATTCAACGTGAAAAATGGTCTCCGTTCCACGCATTGTGTCTGAAGATTAATTGTTTCTTTTATTTACTTTTTTTTCTCATTTTAGAGGTAAAACAGAGTTATTTTGTACTGTTCCAAATTATAATTCAATATGGATGAAGAAACCATATGTAAAAGCATTGATTATATATTTTGAAAATTAATAACAAATAATTCACCATCGCAAATAATTCGCATTACATTGGTAGAAAACCTATTTAGAATTACAGGCAATAGTAAGGTTAAGGAAGTGTTAATAGAGGCTGTATCAATTGTTTATATTTATTATTTTTATTTATTCCTAAATACACACACACACACGTACATATATTCAAAATAATTCTATTAATTATCAAATCTATATTTATTCAAGCTAAAGTATAGTTATCAGTTTAAAGTTTGTCTCAGGCCCAATAAATATATATTAAAATATATCTACTAGGCCCTATTTATTTTTTCATATTCAGTTATGGTCATCATGGTTGTCAAAAAATATCAAAGAGACAAAAAAGCCTAAAAGGACGTGAGTTGACCAATATTTGATGAAACGGAATATTTCAAAAATAATCTTATAACACAATAATAACTTTGTTCTTTGTACAGATTAAATTAAATTATTTCAGTTGGTAAAAATAAAATTGTATATAGGTAAAATATTTATCGATTTAACGAATTCCAGAAAAAAAAAATATAAATGAATAAATCGAGGGGATAAAAGTTCGCTTAGTTTGAATTAAAAAAAAATCGAATTCGGCCATAAAAATCGTTTGGTCAAATATTAGATGATTTTTTCCTCATATTAAGAAAAAAGGATTTTATTATTGAGAGTATATTATTCCATATAAATAAGCATATTATTTTTTTTTTTAAATTATATTTTGCATTTATTTATTTGAGTTTGCATTGTATATGAGTATTTATTAAGGGAGAATATTCCATTTTTATTTTCAGAGGTTAACGTTGTTTTCCTGTTATCTTTAATTTAGAAAATAAAATTAATTTGTGTCATTAGATCTGTGTTATAGAAGTTTTCAGTTGTCATATGTCATATATAAACTAAAAGTACCCAATGAACACCATCGAGTGAAAAACATTCTCATGAGAGGATTGTGAATAAATAATTAACACAAAAAAGATATGGACATTTAATTTAATATTAACTATTTACTAAAAAAACTTTTAACGGGGAATTTCATTATTAGTTTTGTTTTTTAAATAATTAAATTGCATTAAATTCAAATGCTATATGTTGGTGTATGTGTGACCACCGGTGGATGTAGGCGATGGTGAAAATTATTTCTACTGATACTCGAGTCTTCCATTAAATTTATGATGGTATTTAAAGAGTCCATTACTAAGGGTATCATGCATTATGCTAGCTATGTAAATTTGACAAGAACACGATCGACACTAAAACCGGATTTCAATCATCGGTGCATATTAACGTGTTTCGTCGCTCCGGCATTGATTGGTCGATGTCCCCACTTTAAGGACTATCGTGTGTTGTATTTTCCGATTCATTTGAACGATTTGATATTTTAAAAACATAAAATGAACAAATTAAATCGTAATGTATTAACTAATCAATACTTTTAAAAACATTCAAATGTAAACCTTTAAATATATCTATCTATATATTACAAAATGGGGCCAGAGTCGGATCTACGGGGAAGGAGGGGGCTTTCGGGTTGAAGCCCACTCCCCACTCCAAAATGGTAAAATATAACCATGCTTTACAGAAAGCAATATTAACCCTGTACTATCTCTTAATGCATTATTGTTCGTTTAATTACATTTAATAGGACTTCAAGAATTACTTAAACACCATGTCAGTTAGTTTCTTTCTTTTTAAAAAAAAAGTATTTATTGTTATAGATATGAAAAAAAAAAAGCTTTCGGGTTGAAGCTCTCCCAAAAGTAAATCCTGGATCCGCTAGTGAATGGAGAGTTACAATACTTTCAAAGCAAACAGCTTATATCGATGGGTTATTGTAAAAGTCATGAAGTATATTTCTGATGAAACTCATTTTCACGATTACCGAAACCTTTTGTGAATTTTCTTTAACTTAAAACAATCCTAATCTGTAAAGGTAAGTATTAATTAATATTTATTTTATTTATTTATTAACAGTTTATCGTTCCTTGTTTTTTATATAACACAAATCATGCGGATGCTACGTTTGGGAGCTATTTTATAAACGCCAAGTCTTTTAAACGCTTATTTCTGCTTTGGTTAATTATTACTTTTTTCAAAGTATATATTTATCAATATTAGAGCGCAGAATTTACTGCACGTAAAACAGGACTTTGGTCAAGTCTGGCACCCAGGACTGCTTTAAAAACCTTTTTGAATTCAAAAAATCTACGAGTTTCCTCATTACCCGTTCCTATCTGACACTTTAAATTAGATAGACACTTTAAAGTAAATCACTTATTCTTTGTTTTTTTTTCTAAAATCTGCTGGTGTTCCACAAGGTAGTATCTTAGATCCTATCCATTACACAGTCTATAGAGCTGACATTCCAATCCATCTTAACACTGCCATCACTACCTATGCTGATGACACATGTATCCTGTCAGTTAATAAGGATCCATCCATTGAATCCCAAACTTTTCAATAAAAATCCCACCAAATTACCTTTACACTTCGTCGTAAATCTAAGTATAATAAAAAGACAAAAGCTCCTTTTTATATCAAGTAACAAATCCAAAATTTGCTGATTTGACGAAGGAAAACTTCATCAAAGTTTTTTCTGAACTAAGGTTATAAAATGTTCCTTAATAACCTGTTACAATAAACTGACCATTTATTTGTTAAACTTTATAATTTTATTTTGGTGTAGACATTATTCGATATTACACCAATATCGATACCAAAGATTGGCAATCTATATCGATAAGGAATATTGGAACTTGAGAAATATCGCAACAATCCTTATAACTATTGGCTTGTAATAGTGTTTTCAGCTTTAAAACTTTATGAAAAAGAATAGATGATTATCTGCCGTATATTCAGTTCGAACCTGACTCCTTCAGAAGTTGATTTTAAGAATAAGCAACAGTTATGATAGGTGACCCAGAAATAACTATTTAAAAAAATATATATTATGATCTATTATTTCCTGTTTAATGAACTGTCTTTTAGGTTATTAACCGTATAACAAACTAATGATTCGGCTATCTTATACTGACCCATATCCATATGATTACTACTTTGCATTTAATAGAAAGCTTTTCGATCTGGAGCAGGCAACAGTAAAACTGCAGTCAAAGCGATGGCCCCTAAAGGTTATACTAGACACAAGTGACGTCACGTGGCCACTGTTGGGAACCCCTTAGTTGGGAAACATTAGTAGATAATTTTTTTTTTTTTTTTTTTTTTTATTAACGAAATTTACAACTGTAATTAATAATAAATACAACAAGTAAATATAAACAAGTAATATGACATGTACAACATAAGGAGAAACTACCCATTGGTAGCACTCCAATTATATTTCTATATTAGAAGGTTCCGAGGCCATCTTCTTTTTAGACGCCTCGGAGGGTTATCAGGAATAGAGGAGGAAGCAAGGTTGGAAACGAGAGGGTTCGGATGGTTCAGAAGTTTATTATGAAAAGACAGGTATCGGAAATCGGAAACATATGGTGCATTAAGGTCATTATGGATGATTTTATTTGTGACAAAGCATTAAGGGAGCATTAAGGATTTTACGAAGGATTTTGGATTGTAGGGATTTTGATGGTTTAGTAGAGCCCCAAAGCTCGATCCCGTACAAATTTATTTCGACAGAATATTCATACGTTAAAAATTAAAATCGGCTAACTAAATGATTTCGCAAAGCCTAATACTTCAGTGCCTAAAATTAAAACCTACCAACTCTTTCCCTTTTTACTAAGCCGTTTAATTTAATAGAAACCCGTATTAAAGGGAAGGGAGGAAGGTTAAATTTGTCCAGAATATCTCGGACTACGATAGGCTCGAAAGCGGAGGGGACCGTTGTGATAAGAGAAGAAACTTGGGATAGAATCAGATAGCGACGAGTCGGGCTCTCAGGAAGGAGCCTTGCAATTAAATATTAACAGTAAGGATTTCTTAAATTAAAAGTCAGTGGAGGGGGGAGAGCGTTCGGACCGGATTAGGCCAAGAAATTAAAAATTCAGAGAGAGCGTGAGGGGGAGGGATTGAGATGCAGATTAAGGCCTGACACTGGAAGGATAAGGTGAAATAAGAAACCTCAGCTAAACCGCTCCAGATTAACTTTACACTCAACCCCGACTAATCAGTTTTTGCCCTGAGAGGAAATGGGGCCCCGTTTCACCTCTAAATCAACTTCCTCATCAAATTTACTCGAGCAATTTTTCCGTAGGCTCGCCTTCCCATTATTATTTGGAAACCTGTTTCGAATGCATCGAATAAATTGCGAGGAAGTAAAAAAAGAAAAGAGAATTTTTTTTTAAATATAACGTAAAAGTCCCCGACCCGCCCTAAACTAAATCTGTCATTAGGAAAACGAATGTGTTGGATTTACATCCATAATTTTATTGTATATAATATTCTAAATTATATTAATTGGCTTATATAAATAACACGGGGAACCCCCGGTCTCAACTTGCTCTACCCCCTCTCTAAGACGGCCTTATCTACGGCCAAAGGACAGATGCTAGCGAGCGAAGTTGGTAAAAGGACTGCTTACGACCTACCTCCTGACCAGACCTCCAGAGCTACAGCCCTTCGGCTATTTTTTGGACCTAGAACAGCGGAGAGAGAGAGAGAGAAGGCGCGAGACCGGCCCCCTCCTCAAACTGTACGTAAACTGTTTTATATATATTCACAAATATTCCTTCACAAAACATTTCTTTATTTTTGTATATTTCAAGAAAAGGGCTCCCGGTCATATGGCATGTACCGGGTCCCCCAATATTGAACAGAATGTATGTACTTTTTTTAAGTGAAAACTTTTACATTTTTTTGTAAGGTGTGAATAAGATTGAGCCGTCAGATCACACAGCCTTAACGCTCGGATTACGTCGGTTGGAGTGAAATAATTGAATTGAATCTAAAAAACTAAAAATCGCATCTCCATATTGTTAGTTAAGGAAATGTTCAGCATTTCATCCTCTCTGTAACGAGCTGTTATTCAAAATTTTATCTTAAGGTGACGCCGAGTTAGGCAGCCATAAGGAAAAAATAGTGTCGAAAACCAAATGATAATGAGTTTTATTGCAGGTATGGATTAAAATATCTAAGAAAATAAAAGTTAAACCTGCATACAGTTGGCGAGGGAAACGTTTAACATATCAACCTTGAAACATTTAATTTAGATTTTTGATTTCTTATTTTTTCGAATACCCTCCTTCCCTACTAAGACCTAAGAAGACTTCGGGAGGGTGAGGGGGGCGATCGTCCACTCCCCCAATAAAAATATTGAGGGGGCGACAATACCGTTTCGCCTCCTCCGCAATAATTACAGGTAAAAAAATTAAAACAAATAATAAAGAAGCTACATGAATGAATAAAATTTAAACTAAAATCGAGTAAGAAAATTCGCCTAAGCTAGGGGTTAGTAATTTTATTTAAATTGTATTTTATATAGAAAGATAACCATATATATCAACATTTTCTAGGATTTTATGATTCAATTACTCTTCAATTTTCACCTGATATTCTTATCATTTTCTGATAAGAACACAAGAACACGTCTTTTGGTTCGAAACTTTTCATTTTGAACATTCAAAAACCGGGTCGGATTCTTCCTCCATCAAAAATTGAAAACCTCGTCAAAAAGTCCCCTCTCATTGATATGATGGCGCAATTTGGGCCATGAAACCCCCTCCAGCCGCCCCCCCTGCCAGGAAGATGTACACTAATAAGAAATTCCGACTTACTTTAGTCTTAAATGCACGAGTTAAAAACTTCCATGAATTCAGGTATGAGAAAAAAAAACGTCTAAGATTATGTTATATGGTAAGTGATAAGAGCATACAGGTATGAATTCACTATCTTACATTTTCTTCTTATGAGTTGATGATTCACGATTGTAAATATTACTTTGCCCAAGGCATGTGCTTTTCTTTTACAAGGCTTCCGTGTTCGAGTATCGTAAAATAATTTCCGTGCTTTCAAGGAGAGGCAGAGAGAGGCATATCAGTCCCCTAAGGTAGAGTAGGTTATTGCAGCGGTGGGAGTGGGGGAGGGAGAGGAGAAGGTAGAAGTGGGAGGGGCGGGAGAAGGCGAGTGGAGAGGTAGGAAGTAATAAGGCGGCAGTGAGACACTAATGAATGCAAAGGAAGAAGAAGGGTTTTAGCAAGTAGCCGGTGTAGCTCGGCCTAATGAAAAACTATGTGGTTGGAGGGCTGATTGCTTAGGGGTTCCTCTAACCCTAACTTGTGGCCGCAATACACCCCCTCTGTCCCCTCACTTTTAATTACGTCTTGGTCTTCCTATACCCGACTATTAGGCTCTAGTGGCTATTCTCGAAATCCCTGGCTTCGGATTCCTTCGGTTTATACAAGGGGATGTTATTTGCTATACTGAAAATTAATAAATAATTACTTTTACAGCTTCTTTTATTTTTAATTACCTGCATTTTACATGCATTGCGCTATGATTTTCATTGTTTATTACCTTAAGAAGTTTATATTATGATAGTTTATACTAATGTAAGTCTTATCCGTATTTAACCGAAAACTGATATATTTTTTTTAATAATTATAATAATAATAATAAATTTATTTATTGAACAATTTTACAAAGCCTCTTGGCATATTTTGTAAATTCGATGATCGTTAGCGAACCTTCTCTCCGAGATAAACATGAATGCGTGATTGGCGAAACCTCACAGTGAAGGCACTTTAATTAGTGTTTGCCAAAATCGGTATTGGTCTTGCACTATGCAAGACCAAGACCAAGGCCACCTAACTGTTGCAAGACCAAGACCAGGATTGGTAAAAAAAAAATCAATTTTTTGAATACAAATAAAGGCAAAATAGTTACTAATATTTGACAAATTTAGTTATTGTTAGTAGGGAATTGGTATAACCAATATACTTTTGCATTTAACTCCTCTAATTTTTCTTTAAGTTTCTCCTACCTAAAAAAATGACAGTAATATCTCTGCAGTAATAAGCTAATAAATAACTGTAAGAATGTTGCAAAACTGTTGCGCAAGACCAAGACCATGAGGAAGACTGAGTTTGCAAGACCAAGACTCGTCTAGGTCTCGCATTTGGGCAACACTAAACGCGACTCTTGTTAATGAAGCAGATCCCTGCTCCAGAGGCGCTTGAGTCTCGTTGGATTCTGTGGTAGTTTGTCTGTTAATAAAGTTTGTATTGGAATAGGATGTCCACGAGTCATGAAATTGTTTGAAATATTCATAGGTCTTTATGAAGTGATTTATTGGTTATGTAGAAGGGACAGTGAGTGACATACAAGAGAAATTTAGATTGGAAGATTAGAATAGTCTGAAAGTGTGTTTTTATTGCATGAACCCCACACCTGAGAGGCATAGGTCCATATTGGTCTGAGTGACATGTTGTTTATAGAAAGTTTCAAAGAAAGTGATAGTTTTTTTTATGGTGTATCATTTGTCTAGTAATGACAGTCGATAGTCCAATCTATTTTTTAATGTAATCACGTGTGATTTATAGGTCAGTGGTCAATCCATTGTGAGTACCAAATATTTTGTCTCTGTATACATAAGTAACGTGAAACTATAATGTTTTTATCAATTTTGATACGTTAACGTTGCCGAAAAACCTCTAAAAACATCTGAAAGCTCAGGCACCCAAACGACTCCAAGGTACTTCCTATAAACAACTTAACAACCTAGCAATCATTTTTAATTTTTAAAAATAGATTTTTTAATTAGATATTATTCAGATTGTCAATCAAAACTGGAATTTTCAGAGATTATTTGGGTTCGTACAAAAATGGCATCATCCAGTGTCATTCTAGTATTTTCCACACATTCAGGGGCATGCCAGCTGCGCCCATTTCTTTCATTAAACTGTAACAAAGTCTGTTTAAATTTCTATTTAGATTGTAATTATTTTCAAGTATTTATAGATTGGCTTTTTTGGCTATATCTGTGATGAGTATGCCCGAACGAGATCACGTATTCTCAGTTTCGATTTGGAGGATTTCAGAAAAAGGTAGATAATGTAGTTTGAGTCGTTTGTTAAAATGCTTCTGTTTGTGCCAAAAATGGTTTGGCACCATTTTTCCCGCACCTAATTTCCCGAGTTACGGCGAGTGGTGGGGGCAGATCAGAGGATTTAAAAGATAGCACTTAAGCTTCAAGAGCTGCGGGTTTCATCTTACATTTCTTCATTGGCAGCGACTCTGGATACACCACCACCGACACCTGAGGGCCCTCAAGCTAACGATGTAAGCTGTCATAAAGACGGTAAGCTATTTTTTGCACAATTAGTATAACCTACCAACCCATTAAGATACAGTCCACTGCATAAAAGTAGAATTTTGCCCATAATTTTGAATGTTGTCTTGTTAAAACTCATGAGAGTTATTTGCCTTAATTAGAAACGTAGCCTAGACTACTTCTGTTTTATTTCTATATGCGGATCCCATGTTATCCTTCTGACAAAGTCCAAGAAAATGTACCGCGTCTGTTAGAGGAATTTGATGTAGATCAACAGAAACAGAAAGGTAGGTCTTTTTTCAAAGAGTAGCTGTTATATGATTGGATTTATCACGATTTATTCGAATTTTCTATAGTTCGAACTAGTTACATTACTATTAATTGTACCTTCACCACAGCATTTCACAATGTTTTTTTTAAGAAATATGAATACCTCTGATATTATTATTAAAAAGTGATAAAAAGTATGAGTTTACACCTTGGATAGGTGTCATACTTGTACCGAGGAGCTATACGCTATCCATATAACTTGTGATATTAATTTTAGCAAGAGAGCTCTTGTTTAAATTGAGGTAGGTACTATAGCAATTTCAGCAATCCACTTCCCCGGGCTAATTTCACATACAAGGGCTGAGACGGAGGCGGTGTAAGCCCCGCCGAAATTGTGTAACAGTACACCCCGCCCTGGCTAGGAGCAACCATAAAGAAAATTGTTTTTGTCCCTCTTTTGACAACAAAGGCATCTCCCTGACAGCTCTCTTCATTAAGGTACCTCTGACAGTGGATACCCCCTCCCCCCCTCTTCTGCTCCTCTCTACGCCTTACCCAAATAATTACAAAATATTAATTCTCATCTTATAAATAATGAAGGAAAAATAATACATTATTTTAAATTATCTCAGAAACGGTCGAGCCAAGAAAAGTATCATTGAATAGATTGATTTTTAAATAATTATAGTTTAGATAACTGAACGATTTTGCATTATATGACCGATAAAAATAGATTACACTGAATCTGTATTACTTAATGGTAATTAAAGTTTCGGCCATTATTACAAGCCTTTGTCTGAGCAACGACACTCGATACCAAAAACAATTTTAAGAAATAAAAGTAACTGCAAAAATTATCTAATCCAACCTAACAGAAATGTACTTGCATTCATACAAAAATTGATTCGTAAAAGTGGAGTGCCTTCTAATCTCGAACGAAACTCGGTCTGTTTTGAATGTTGTAATGCACTGATGAAAAGAATGAAAAGTTCTTTTCAGAAGCCATGCACATGACTACACCAATGAAGATAAAAAAAACAAATCAAAATTATTAGAAAAAATAAATCAAAAATATCGTTTAGTATTCGTAGTATTTTAGTTTTTTTTATAATTATTATTTATGATATTTACAACTGTATTAATATAAATACATCAAGTAAATGTGTACACAGAAATATAATCTCATGAAAACGCTTGTTGAGAAACTATCCACTGGTAGCACTCTAATAATATGTCTACAAAAAGAGATCACGCTGCCATCTTCTTTTCAGAAGCTTAAGAGGATTATCAGGAATTGAAGAGGAAGCAAGGTTAGAAACAAGAGGATTCGGATGGTTATGAAGTTTATTACGGAAGGATAGGTATCTGGATTGGGCCAAATCGGAAACATATGGAACAGTAAGGTCTTTATGGATTATTTTATTTGTGACAAACTAAGGAACATTAAGGATTTTACGAATGATTTTGGATTGTAAGACTTGGTTTAGTGGTCATGTATATGAGTCTTTTGTAATTAATTGGAAGCTTAGATCGTTTGTCTAGTAAGTATTGGAGTAGGCGGAAACGTCGAGCTGTTTCTTATCGTTTCAGTCTGGTATCAGGATTCCAAGTGAGATGTTTGTCCAGGTGGAGTCTTAGGTATCGTATTTTTGTTTAAAAAATAAATATGATCATGAATTAACTCATGATATAAGACCAACAAACAAAATGCGATCTCACTGAGCAATTTAAGACATTTAAAGTGTCGCAAACATGTTTTGACATGGTTCGGTTTCGGCCGTTATGGCTCAAGTTTTTTTACAGCACCCTTAAAAGCGTGTTTCTTTTCTTATAAATTAATTTTATTAACGAGCATATTGCTTTTGTATCTAAAAGAAATTTAATTAAACTCTACATGACTGTTTTAAAGTTAATATTTTTAAAAATTTAATAATGAAAATTTTTATTTAACCTATTTTTATAATTAAATTTGATAAGAAAACTGATGGTTAATATATTATTTAAAAGGTTATCTGTAAATGAAGGTGATAGATGGTTAAAGTAGAAGGAATCAGTGAAACCAGCCGTGAAGTAGATTGCCCTGCACTCAAGCAATTGTTGATATTATCGCCGTAGTCAATGAGCAAAGCTTACAGATCACTTCCCACTGCCAACACAGATCTTCACTACCGCAAACACATCCATTGTTAACCTCTATCTCCTTCCTACCATCGAAATTGCTTTAATAAATAGGTCAATAATATCGCGCTAAGGCGATAATTAATTTAAATAAAACTAACCGCTAAAAAAAAAGTAATTTAAATAACTAAGACACAAAATAACGTGATTAAACTTAACGAAAAACGTTAAAATATTATACTTTTAATTGAAGTAATGTTTACATTATAAATTTGGTAACAGAGTATTGATGGAAAAAAATAACATAACATTAATTAAAAAAAAAAATCATATTTAGAATAATGCATGTTTAAAGTATGAGTATTAAAGTAAACTAACGACGCTATATATGAATAATATTTATCGTTGCATACCTTTTAATGGACAATATTCACAGGTTTTATAGTATTGTTTAAAACCTAAGTTGTTACGAAATACTTTTCATATTTGAGTGAATAATTTAAGCGATCAAACTTAAAAATCGGTCCAACCACAGGTTGTACAGTGGATGGAAACGTTCGATTCTTTGGACACAGATTTATCACTCAGACATTGCCTGATAATTATTTTAATCAAGTTCATACACTGATATTGGCATACTGAATTAAATGATAGAATATGTTTGTTAATAGGAGTGAAATGAAATCTTTTTTTTCCATGCCTGTCTTCATCTAAACCTATTTTATAACCATCAAGTCTAAATTTAAAAAAAAAGATAAAATTGAACAAAAATCATCTGAATTTTTCAAAAATAGAGATTAATATTTTTTTGTTGACATATTTAATAAATCCAAGGTTTTCTTATTTCTACATAAGCATACTTATAGACGCAGACTTAGGGGAATACTGATCATATGTAGTGTGAATTAGGTTATTAAAATATTTTTATGGGGTTGTAAAATTTTAGGTTTTATTCATAAATTTAATTTATACGGTGTTTGGTCGATTGCCAAACGTTACTGGCACGACACCTATTGCCGTTACGTATATTTCGTGTAATGTTCAGTAAATTTAAAGTAATTTTTACTCTGAATTTGTAGAAAAAAAAAACAAGTCTTAGTGATTGTGTTTAGTTCCATTGAAGTTCAACCAGTTCGTCGTGTTCTCGATTTTCTCCTTAAATATCAAAATTTTGTCGACCTTTCTAATATCTTCATATTCCAGCTTAATTAGTTTTGTTCTGACTGAAGAATAGTAATGGTCTCGTTAACTCCTAAGAAACAAAAAAGTTGTATTTTTCCTATGGGTTTTTTATTTCATCTAGTTAACGAGTGAAAACATACCTATTATGTATATATCACTACTGTTTATGCAAAGGTCGTACGTAAAAGTCTTTTTTTTTTATTCTATTTTCGACACTATGCCTTCCTCCTTTAAATTAGAGAGGGGGCGAGAGTACAATAATAAATTGAAAATTAACAACAGTTAATCTGCATATATATAAATATAAACCAAAATTAATTAAGAAAATAGGAATAGAAAAATAGAAAAGTCGATCAGATGGCTTGGCTAAGGACTAGAAGTAGATATACGATTTATTGCTAAGCGCTATGTACCTATTAATGTTATAGAATATTAGTTTATATACAATGATAATTATATCTAGAAACATATCCTAGGATCTTAAGATTCATTCAAATGGACCCTTCCATTATTACTTCAAGATTTTATAACCTTTCTCGCGGCAAATTTGAAGCATCAGAGACTTTAGAGTTTATCTCACTGCCTCCAATCTATCAAAGTAAAAATAAAAATATATACCGTAAGATTGGGTAGCTTTGTGACTGAGGAGGGGGTAACTTTGTGACAGTGGGTAAAATTTAGTTTATGGTGATTCCGTGGAGGATATACTGTTTTGGTTTAGTCAGCATGGACATCGCATGTACCGCGCTACCACCTTGCTGTACAATACTCCTGAGGCACAAGCGAAAGTATCATAAAAAAATATATATTTTCAAAAAAAGCAATAGAAATAAATAATACCTAAATGCACAAAGAGTGTAGTGAACTAGGATTCTCAAACTGCCGCAAACTAGTAGCCCAGTACATGCCTACACTAAGCAAGTTTTCGCTGACTGTACAAACACAGTGTATCCACGGAATCACCACAAACTAAATTTTACCCGCTGACCCAAATGTACCCCATTTTACGCTAATATAGTATATTCAACTAATTTTTAAACACATTTTAAAATATACTTATAAGCCATTCGTAAAAAAATTATATATGAACATATATGGTATATATTGTTCCTATTACAATAATTAAGTTGATTGTATTATTTGTTACTCATAATTTTGATACATGATATAAACTTCCGCTAACTTGTTTTTGGGGTGTCCAGCGCACTCCCAACCAGTATGAAAAGTGTGCGTCTATGCTTATATCTGTCATATTAGATATATTAAAGAAAAACTGTAATTATATTTATACAATAAGAAATAGACTCATAAGTCTTGAAAATGCAGTATAAGTTTCTTTAAAATTCTACTACTAATTCACAACATATTTCTACTATTGATAAATTAAAATAATAATTATCCTAAATTTCTTAGTTCTGAGGAACATGAAATTTAACACAGCTTTTAAAATTTGTTAATTGCGCAATCCCTGGAGACTTAATCTTTTGGAAGGTGCCTTCTTCCTGTGATATACTACCTCTGTAGCCAGCCTGCTCCTCAATTTCCTCGGTTATTCCCTTTTTTTTTTTCTTTTTCAACCCTCTTAATCCCCAAATGGGAAGATGACGCCGGTATAATCCACTTAGAATAATGCCCCCATCGCTCACTCCTGACCTCTTCCTTTTCTGTTGGTTTTTACATATTAAAACATAGAAATATCGTGCAAAAGAATGAAAAAAAAACTTTTAATACTCTAGAATTTTATATAGAACTTAACCTGCTAGTAGTGGTTTAGTATTTAAAGCTCCAAATCGTGACGTTTTGTGCGTTAGACATCCAATAATTTATTTGTAGGATCACTGTCTACCTGATAAGTAGTAGTTAGATGAACCGTCCTATTTCATTTTTTCAATTTTATTGTAAACAAAAAAAATCGTTTACCGAATTTCTTATATTAAATAATTTGTCATTTTCTAATCAGAAACTTTTCAATTTCGAATCAAGGCATTGATATTTCTTTTTTTTATATATATAACTAACTTTGTATTACCGATAATAAATAATACACACAGACCGATTATAAACCGATTATAAATAATACAGACAGATTAAATTATTAAAATGTATAAAATAAAAAAAAAAAATGAACCGGACCTACGTATCCTACACTTTGTTAAGTTAAATCAAATGAATACACAAACAAATTTGTAAAATATAGAGAATTTTCTTTACTTACAACACTCATTTCTTGTAAATTAATATCCTTGTGTAACTATAATGAACTCACCTAAAACAAAAATATAAAAGAATATATGAGTTTTATGAGTTACATATAAATATTAACATGTTATTTATAGACTATAGAAAAGAGTACCATTAAATAGTTATAAGTCAATATTACTTCTAGTAACAGAAAACTAGATGTCATGGAATAAAAAAGATCCATTTTATACAAATTATATAAAAACTATACATGATTAGATCACAATCAATGGGTTGGAAATAGTGGATTACTGTGTGAATTTAAGGAGAAGTTGACCCTGGATGTGGTCAATATACAATTACTATATATTTTTGTAGCGTTTGTTCATTTGTCTATTTTTCGACTTACGTTTTAGGTCTTTATCAAGTTTAAAATACTTTTAAAGGAAGGAGATGGCCCGGGGTGGCGGTGTTCAATAGGCTAAATAGTGGTAAAACTATTTTATTAAAACTCCTAGCTGAACTCACCTCTCTGAAGAAGCCTGTCTGTTAGTAGTGTTTGCACAAGTGAATAAGGATATCCAAAAAGTGAGTCATGAATATGTTCGTAATGTTTTTTTAATTGCGCCGGTCACATATTTATATTTATGCAATGATTTAAGGAGTAAGTAGAAGAGACAATGAGTGAGAGACTTTAAGAAATTTAGATTATAAGATTTGAATAGTCTGTAAGTGTGATTTTTTACATGAATTCCATACCTGAAATTCGTACGTCCATATGAGTCTAACAAGCGTGTTGTATATAATAATTTTGTTAGATAGTGATAATTTCTTTTGATGGAGAAGCATTGTTCTTAATATAGACAGTGGAAGGCTCAACCTCCTCTTATGTGTGATTTCCAGGTCAGTCGACTGTCTATTGTCCCATATATGTCCCAATTATCTCTGTATAATATAGCACAAGAATGTTGTTCAATCAGTGGAGGGCAATTCGAACACCTAAGTTTAAATGTAACCCGGTTTGATTTGTGGATATTAATTTTTAAACATGTTCAAAAACAAAACATGAAAAAGAAATTAAATCGTCAGTGGACTCTGGATTTTCCACAGATAAGCACTAATGGAGCAATGAAATACTTTTCATGTGTTTTGTAAACCGAAAAAAAATTATATTCGAATTAGCTGCATATAATTTTTTACATTTACATTTTATAATGAGGAAGATATAGAAATTCTTTAAAAAAAAACAAAAACTGTATTTAAAACATCAAAGCTACGCAGACTTGGAGTTTTAGATTTTAAAACTGAGCTTACATTTGACACTGGGAAGGGTCGACACTTTTCTGGAGAGTAAATAAATCTAATCGGATGACATTCCTGTGCTTTGGGGGGGGAGGGAATGGCAAGGGGGAGAGGGGGAGGGGGAGAGGGGGAGGTTGGGGTTCAGTCGGGATTGATTGATGGCACTGTGCTGCTTCCCAACTTCAATAGATTCAGAATACCCCAATGTCTCCCCCTAAAACTTTTAGATTTTACTTTGGAATTTCCTCTGGTATGGAAATGGATTATTTTTTTGTATTGAAAAATGTTAGTGTTTCATGTAAAATGACATTTAAATGAATAGGGGCAGAGAAAACAAATTATGATTCTAATAAACATTTCTGTAAAACAAAATCAATTCACACAATAATAATAATAATTTTTATTTATTGTGGGATAGGTCTCTTTAAAATAAAATATAAGGACAAAATTTATAGGTTTTGATCCTTAAACGTAAATAGAAAAAAAATAAAATAAACTTAAAAACAAAAATACAGGTGAAATAAAAACAAATAAAACGAACTAATGAACTACACGGATAAAAAGTGATTGAATAGGCGAGATTTAAAAGTGAGAAAGGTATTGGAGCAACGGGTGTAGAAAGGGTACATAAGGGTAAGGATCTGATGAAGAAAGATCGGTCAAAAGCCGCCGTTCGGTGAATCGCGGGGAGGGAGGCAGGGTTGCCGAGCGGGCTAACGCGTTGGTTGCCCGACAACCAGATAAACGAAGTTTAAGGTAGAAAAAGTCCTTATATCCCAGGTGCCCGATGGGATATAATGCCTTTTAACTCGGCATAATTCCCCTGCCCTATCCCCGGCCCGGTAAAAAACACGTGTAACCTAAAAGGAAGGGGAGACCAAAAAAAAAAAAAAAGTTAAGTGAACCGTTGTGTATAAGTCTGAACATGGAAGAGGAGGAATGCCTGGAAATAATTACAGTGACTGGAAAAAGCCACTTTAACCATTCATATAAACGGGAGATGTAGGCGTCCCTAGTCCGTCATTAGGAGGTGTTGATAAAGTGGAAAAATTTTAGAATACGTCAGGAATGTTGGTGAGGAGGAGGGAAAAATAAGAAGTACAAAAGGCACTTCTCTTACAAAAACTCAAGTCATATACTGACTAGCAACTTTTTAACCATCGGTCCAATTTACAAGGACAGAACTGGTAGGAGTATAAGACGAATAAATCTAGAGAGAGCACAACAATGACTTGTAAGTTCAGGAATAGCTATGACTCATTTCTTAACTATTAAACTGGATGGATATTTTGCAATGCGGCTAGTCACTTATTTAGAAAAGTTTTACTTTTGATAGGCGCCTTGTTGATTTGTATTGTTGTTGATTGTGTATTAATATAAAAAAGATATATATACATGGTCTAGGTCTAGGTTGTTAAATACATATTGTTTACAGACACTACAGCATTTTTTATCTTGCATGATGTAAGATTTATTTTGCAGATATATACTTATGGTGTGTGGATTCGAGATTCTTAAACGGCTGACAACTCGCGTTTTGTGTATACAAGTATTGAAAATTAAGTATTCTTCAGGAGTAAAATCTAGATGGCTAAGAGTTCTGTAGACTCAATTATTATTTGAATCCAAAGCTCTATTAATGTCTTGAGACAGAAAATGGTTTTCTATTTTTTTCTGTAATGGTCTTCTGGTTTTGCACTCCCCTTACGTAGATGTCGTTTAGTTCATTGAGACTATTAGTTGCTGTGGCTAGATTATGAACTTGTAAGATCCAGTTAAAATCAACGGCAAGTTCTTAGTTTATTGAAGCACATTCGTTGATACCTGTTCCCTGGTAGCCTTGAGATTCTTATCCAGAGGTTGACTGATTTTTTAACTATCATATTTATCAGAGGACGTTGTCCAGTCTCCAGTCTAACTATATAATTCGGTACACTTTTAGGCAAAAGGAGGATATTTTTGAGAAATTTCAGCTGGATGACTTCGAGTGCATCTAAATACCTCAAACTCCATATCTCGGCAGCGTAAAGCAATCTAGTTGAAACCATTGAATCGAAGAATGTCTTTTTTGTTTGCCAGACGTCACTCTTTCCTTTTTGAAAATATTTCTATTACCCTGCCACTTGTCACGGATACCCTTTGAATAAAATGTTTAGATGCTTTATGGAATTTTCCAGAAGATGAGAATGACACCCCTATACTTACCTATACTTTTAGTAAGTGTATTCTAGTTGAGAATTCTGTCAATAGAGTGTATATATATATATATATATATATATATATATATATATATATATATATATATATATATATATATACTTTTTTATTATATTCCCTTCTATGTATAAATTATGAGAAGAATATTGTGAATATAAAATATAGCGGACACCCTTTAAGACTAATGGCTATCAGATAACTGAGGGTACGTTGATGATTGATTGACAAGGACGGAAAGTTGATGAGATTGAGGGGGGGCCGAGCAATCAATACGGGCCCCAGCCTCCCTTTAACAAGATCTTCCGCGCCTCCGCTATCCGCTGTCTGTCTGAAAGGGAATCCGCGCTAATTGTAGCATTCCTTGTTTGTGCATTCGAGCGAGCAGTCAGCGTGTCTGGGGTTCAGTCATGGAGAAAACTACCTGAGACTATTTGCAATATTACATAAAGTTATATCTTCATGGATGATAAACATCAAAAACAATATTTCAACAACAATATTTATGTCGATAGCTTAATATTTAACTAGCAATGAAAAAAAATAAAACGAGTGACACCGTGGATATAATTTTAATTTATCTAAGCATTGCTACCTGACATTAAACTTTAAAAAAAGGAAAAACTAACAAGATAAGTAATAACAAGACATTTATTTATATATAAATAAATACTTTACATGAAATGGAATTTGAACCACGTAACGTCAAGAACAGATAAAAATATAGTGCAGCAGAACCATATTATTACTAACATACCAATCTAATGCTTTTAATCATCCTCCCCATTAATGATAACAAGTAATAATTTTTTTTTGTATATACAATATGAAAAAATATACATAAACTTTATATATTAACCTTTATTTGTACCTAATATTCACATATGTAAAATCAACATTTTTATTAATGTTTCAAAGGATGATAAATATATAAAACATATATCCGACTCCCTGATCCTCGGATATGCGATTTCCATCAGCCTGCTGGAGGTAGCTTACACCAACTGAGCATAGGAGTGATGCCTAGCAATAATAATCGCAATGTGGTTTTCCAGTACGATAGTACTCCCCTATTTCGAGCAACGATATAAAGGACCTCGTGCTTCTGCTGACTCTGAACAGCCATGATCCATGGATGTAGAATGGTTCATTACTGTCCTTGAACCTTAGTGAGTCATATTAACTGAACATATTAAAAATTCTATAAGATCAAGCGTAGAATGGAAGATCCTCCCATTTTCGTTTCGGACAAACCGTTGGATGTCGTTGGTTCATCTCTGTTTTCTATCAATCCTAACAGCATTATATAATTAAAATCTCTACAACCCATGAAGATAGAACATACTAGTACTGTTTCATGGTCAACGCTTTTTCATCTAAGTGTACCCACTTTAAAGAGGCTGTGTGCTCAAGGAAGGTATCTTTACTCCAGGATCGAACCATGACTGGTTTACTGGATTATTTAACTAAACCTTACTCCCATAACATTACATATTTTATAATATTCATATTATCAATATTATTTGTTCGTTTATTTGGGCTTTAAGGCGTAAAACCTTAGTGTCATCAAAACCTGTTCGTCAAATTTTGTTGCTTTGTTTTTTTCACACATTCACATGTCTACACCTGTCATGATAGTGACAATCAGCAGATTTGATGGAAATATAGATGGTAGACGCATGAGAGACATGAGAAATTGTTTAGTTCTGAATTTTATTATGACAGTCATGTTTCTACAACTAACCATTCATTTAGTAACCTTTTGATAATCAACAAGTAAAAAATAAATGTTTAAAAAAAAAAAGGAAATGAACTAATAATTCAATAATAACCGATAGACCAATGTATCAATCTGATTCAGAAGAGGCAAGATAAAAAAAGATACCACCGCCTTTGTAGAGATAAGTTATTTTATTTCGAGTGTGAGAATCGATAATTACAGAGCCCACCCTGCGGCCACGGCTAAAATAAAGCTTGCTTGTTTTGGGTGCGGCATAAAAACGGTCGCAAGTGAATGTAAAACAGAATGAGTCTGGTTTTGGGCTATTGTCGCCCGGCCACCACTCAACGGCACAATAATGGAAGGCAAACATATAGCGCTCGGACAAATGGTTCCACGGTCTAGTTGCCTAGTCACTTTTTTTCTTATGCAAAATCCTACGGGAATCTAAATATATTGTTCTACCGAAACAAACCGTTGTGGCAATTTGTTCGGGTGCCTTTTGTATTGAAAATGTAAATATGTTGGTCTGCTTTTTTAGATATATACTGTAACTTTTTTTTTGATCGTATAAAATAATATATATATATATATATATATATATATATATATATATATATATATATATATATATATAATTTATGGAAACAGGTTAAGAATAAATTATCAAAGATCTATTATTCTCAAATAACAAAATTTCAAAACGAATCACAATAATCATTGCTAAAAACATTCTTCCAACTATTATAATAAAAAAGGAGTACGATAGTAAAAAACGTATAATACTTATAGTATAATTCGAAAGTCAAAATATCATTATGTTACCTACATGTAACAAAGACCTACCATCCCCTACATTTTTTATTTTAAATATGTTAACTATAAATAGTACGGTTTGAAATCGATAAATAAAAAAATTAAATCAGATCAAAATTTTTAAATATCATTTGATGAATTTTATTAAGAGCTATTTATATTTCTGATCATATCCTAGACATTATTTTTGAACTAAATTCACTAACTCTACAACATCATTTGCTTAAACTACAAGATTGGTTCACACTATGGAAAATTCGACTTAATTATGACAAATCCAAACATATAACATTTACTCTTCGAAAAAACACCTGTCCTCCAGGTGATATAGACAACAATCAAATTCCTCAAACGGACACGGTACTTTACCTTGAACTCACCTTCGACAGAAGGATGACATGGGGCCCATATGTTAAAATGAAACGCATGACACTTAACAAACGACTCAAACTACTTTACTCTCTTTTTGCCAAATCTTCAAAACTAAAACTAAAACAGAAGCTGAATACATATACATACTTACTTAAGCCCATATGGACATACTCATCACAAATATACGGCATCGCTAAAAAGACCCACCTACAAAAACTTCAAAAGTTCCAATCAAAATTATTGCGACTCATAACAAAACCACCTTGGTACGTGACTAACAAAACTCTACATACTGACCTCCACTTTCCAACAGTTGACCAACATATAACGACCCTATATCAACGATTTTACACAAATTTAAATGGACATAATAACAGACTTATAAGAGACATGGCCACAACTGACATACCTCAGAACATGAGCAGGAGACTAAAAAGGCGTTGGATGAGGGATCTCCTTCCTTAGACAACTTAAGTAATTGGAACAAGTTAGGGAAGAGGTACTGCTGAGTACTTTCCTTCCCCATGCCTGTCATGTCATTATATCACTATCGCCATCACATTTGCTGATTGTCAACTTATTGTTGACAGGCGCAAATACATATTTTATAGAAAAAAAAATAATAATAATAATTCTTGAGTAATACGTTTTTTAAATCAGAAATATAATCTTTTTGTAATATCTATGATTATATTTTGAATCTGGAGTAGTAGGTAGAGAATATTTTTGTCAACTATTAGCAACAGAACATCTTTATTTCCGTAATTCATTAGAAATTTTTAGCTTACAAAAAATAAATATGTATATATATTTGTATACATACATATTAATATTTAATTGGATTTCTATTTAAAAGGTGATTTTTAATTTCTGATAAAAATTTGTTTGATCACAATTTAATCATTAAAATTCATGTAAAGTCGTAACACTAGGTGAGTGATTATTATTTTTAATCGAATTAATAAACATCAAAGATAGTTTTAAATTTCTATTTATAAATCAGGAACGATTTTTAAACTAAAAATAAAATATAATCGATTTCAATCTCTAATAAATGATTTGACTGACAAAGAGTTTTATGCCCAAAAAAAGTTACATTGTTTTATATTAGATAAATAAAGTCAATATATATATATATTTTTGTGGGGGTGGGGGAATTTGTGGACTCAAGCCGTGCGAGCCCTTTGTAGTCGGCGCCTATGGACACCTAGGTGGTTTAGAATTATCTCAATTATAAACTATTAATTATATTAATGTACATTTCAGAGATTTGTTCATTCTGTCCTGATTAGATTCTTAAATAATTTAAAATTCCACAGAAAATCATTTTTCTATGAAACGATATGGAACTTTATCGACAGTTATAACAAAAAAAAATTGTTGAAAATAAAATTTGCTTCATATCAATAGTTTCTTTTTTCACAATAATCAATGTAGAAATAAGTATTTTTATAAAAACTATGTTGCATTAATAATGCTTGACTAGGTCAACTCTAAAAGCTAATTAAGAACCCTTTAAGTTGTAATTTGAATATAATTATTTAACCGAAATAGTTTCTTCAGATTTCATCAATTTATATTCGGATTTTCGTTCATTTATTAACATTTTATTTTTCATAAATATATGTTTCTACCTTTCCCATACAAGACTTAATTTAACTTAAAAGACAGAGATGGAAGGGGTTGCGGTAGGAAAATGGGAAAAAGCAATACCAATTCAATTCTCTTCTTTGATCAAAGAATTCTAAAAACTGTTCGCCCTTTTATTTTTTCCTTTACCTAATCCTGTTCAGGAAAAAAAATAATCCTATACCTTTTTTTTTACAGCAATCACAATCGACAACAGAACTTTCTCTCATTCTCTTTGTTGAGAGGGGAAACCAAAAACGGAATGTAAAAAAAAAAAAAAAAAGAAAAAGGGAAAGAAAAAAAAGAGAGAAGAGGTTGGCTTACTTTTACAATTCATTCCGATATTAAATCTGCATCGAATATATTTTAGATATATATTTACTGACAGTACTAGGAATACATTTATACAAATATTTTAACCTTTCAACTCCAACTTTTTACAATCTTCCTGCATTTGAAAAATTGTAAAGGAGTCTTTATAAAGGGTTCTAAAAATTCCAACTACACTAATCAATTGTTTGCATTTTTTAAGTTAAATGTTCCAAAAATCACTCATAATAATAAAAACTATTTCGTGTAAACCAAAATCATACTAATGCGAGATAAAACTCACTTATTATTTTTTTATTTATTCACACAAAGACGAACTTGTCAACGGTAAATTACCAATTTTGTAAAATAAAAAACTTGACTAATGTTTCACATTTGTATAACTCATTGACTAAAGTACCACAATTTCAACCGTTCGCAATAAGCACAAAAAATTCAAGTTTCGCTATTTTGGAAACATGAGTAGCAGCATTTGGGTTTTAGAAGTTGATTAAATCACTAAATTAAATAGGTTCAGTAGGTAAAAATTATTTTACAGCATCAGTTTCGTTATTTAATAGCCACACCTCGTATAAATATATAATTTATTTAATATTCATGGACAATACTCAGCAGCACTTCTTACCTGGCTTGTTTCTATTCCCCAGGTTCTTGATGAAAGGAGATCTCTCATTTTTAGTCTCCTTTTTATATTCAGGTACATACCAGATGTACCTGTACTCTTATCAATCTCTTTTTATGTCCTTTTAAATGTGTATAAAATCGTTGGTAAAGGGTCGTTACATGTTAGTCAACTGTAGGAAGATGGATTTCAGTATGAAGAGTTTTGTTAGCCACGTACCAAGATCAGTATGTATATGTATTCAGTTTCTGTCTCAGTTTCAATTTCGAAGATTTAGAAAAAAAAAAAAAGATAAAGTAGTTTGATTCGTTTGTTAAGTATATTACGTTTCATTTTTACATCCGGACCCCATGCCATCCATTTGTTGTAAATAAGTACAAGTAAGTAAGTTCGGTAAAAATACCGTGTTTGTTTGGGGAATTTGGTTGTTTTAAATATAAATTGGAGGAAAGGTATTCTTTCAAAGATTTAATTAGATGTGTTTGGATTTGCCATGATTAAGTTGAATTTTCCGTAGTTTGACCAATCTTATAATTTAAGTAAGAGATGTTTCTACTTATATTATTTAATGTTTATAATTTACTTAAGTAAGAGTTTTGCGTTATTTTAGGTATAAAGCATGAAAACTTTTCTCTTCCGTATATGTCAATAGTAATATTTGTTAAAAAATTTTTTCTATGTTTACATATATTTGTTTAAAATGCATTTATAATACATTTTTCGTTTTCATTTTTAATTGTTGTCCTTTATCTCTTTTTCTAATAATGTATGTTATTAACATTAATCTTTTTTTTTTCTATTACAATTGTCTTAGTTTAAAATAATAATTTAACAAACTGACTGAGACTGTTAAAACTGTTAAATAAAATAGAAAAAAAATTAAGAAGGTAAATAAAAAATTAATTGTAAATACATTTAAAAAAATATCTATAAATTTAGAAATAAATATTAATAACGTATGATGTTCTAACCGTGAAAATAATGTCTCTGAAGATGGACAAAGAGTTCGAAACGTTGGACAGAATAAATTTATATATAAGGGACAGAAAAGTTTTCATACTTTATATGTAAGCGATGTAAAGTTAGTAAGGCCTGTGTAGGATCTTGTTGTTTTGTAAGTATTGTTGTATCGCATCCATAAGGAGCCATAATTGTCGCATCGTTAACAGGTATATAGTAAGTGTATCCTATGTAAAGCAGATGTGTCAGTATTGAACCTTGTAGAAATTCTGACAAGATTGAACGAATTGAAAAAATATGATAAGGCAGTATAGTCTTAAGTTTAAGTTTGAACTTAATTGAATTAAGCTTTGGGGCTCTACAAAAACATCGAATTCTTCCCTATCCAATTCTTACTATCCAAAATCCTCCGTAAAACCCTAAATGGTCCTTATTATGTCCATAATAAAATTATCCATAAAGAACTCAACATTCCTCTTGTGGAAGACTTGGTCCGAACTAGATATTCCTCTTTTAATTTAAAATTCTTTGGCCGCCCCAATCCTCTAGTTCATAACATAACCTTTCATCCAATACAATTTCTTGCAACATTCCGTGGCGTCTCAAAATTTCAATAAAAAAAAAAAGTTAATTGAAAAGTAAGTAATTTATGCTTAATGGAACTTAAGTAACAGAAAAGTTAAATTTAAAGGTCAAATGTATCAACACTCATGAGCGATTTCAAGTAATTTTACTTAGTGGCCATAGGTTTAAATTTATTGTTCTCGTGTCACCTTGGGCACATGCTTCCACGGATAGGAACCGCCATTTTTTTTTAATACACTAATCCAACAACCATCAGAGAAAAGGAATTAGACAAAACAGAAGGGAGAATTAATAATCTGTTTTCAAATATTTATACAAACGTTTGCTGAGAGAACATACAGGAGATATTAAAATATTAAAGAGGGAGTAGAGGCCATTGTTTTGTATTTATTTAGGGCGAAGGGAAAACCCCCCCTGGAAGATAGGATGGGATTAGAAGCTCTTCTAAACAGATCACGTTCAGCTCAGGTAGATAAGGCTATGCTACATGTGTACTCCCGGTCTTGGCACGTAGGCTTTTCATTAACCATTAATGGCTTGTCTTTATTGCTGCCATTTTTAATTGAATCAATTCCACGTGACGAATTAGGTGCCCATTGCTACCTGGAGTCGGAGTGCCGAGGCACGAAACCAATCCTCGTCACAATAACTGGGCCTAACGTGGACGAAGTTAGCAAAAAAACAGACTAACAATCCTCTATTATCTTACGCATCCAATGGATTAAAATGTTATTATTTTTACCTGATGGGGTTAAGGCTCTTCCGCCAAAGAGTAATAAAAAAACCTGCAGAAATTCTCGTTTCGGTGATGGAGAAGTGTTAGACATAAGGGGAGAGAATCTATGGTGTGTGCTTTAGACCACACAATAGAAGCAAAAACATCAACAAGGCGAGATTAATAATATGAAATATAAATTATAAATAATAGCTCATTATAAAGAGGATTTTTAGATACTTTAATCCATATCTTCAATAAAACTATTTATCATTTGGTTTTCTACAGTATTTTTTCATGTTCGCCTTTCTAACACGACTTCACGCTAAGATACAATTTTGAATAACAGCTCATTACAAAGAAGATGAAATGCTAAACATTTCGCTAACTAACAATATTTTTTTATTATTTATTAACCAAACAAAAATTGTAGAACTTTAGATTAAATTTGCAATCTGCAAATTTCTTTGCAATGAGCAAATTTGTTAGTAGATTCACAGCTTCCCATCACGTCCGGGATATAAATCAGATCAGCAAGTCTCTTGCCCAACGCCTACGTAATCGCCGTAGACCACTGTATGGGTTTCTTGTACGATGAGGAATTTCTGTGAGGGAATTCATGTTGTACGTCAGTCTTTGGTGAAAGCTATTGTAGTTCTCTTTTGTAGTATCTAAAATTGTAGATACGTTTAAGTCATTATGTAGTGTATCATTTGTGACATTAAACTATCCATTGGTGCGTCAACTATCCTTCGCAACACTTTTGACTGAAAGGACTGAACTTTTTTAATGTTGGAAGTTTTAGCAGAGCCCCACAGTTCTATTCCGTAAGTCCAAATAGGTTTAAGTAAGACTTTATAAAGGGTTAGTTTGTTAGTTAAAGATAATTTTGAACGTCTGTCAAGTAATCTGGATAAAAGACCGTATCGTCTGTTTAAATCTATTCGTTTTTGTCTGATGTGAGTCCTCCAAGTAAGTCTTTTGTCCAGATAAAAACCTAAATATCTAATTACATCTGATTTTGGGATTTGAATGCTATTAAAATATATTTAAAATAAATAAAAAATAAATAGTTTTTGAGATGTTTTAATCCATAAGGAAAAACAATTCTATTAGTCGACTCCAGCCAACTTAATCCGGGTATTACACATCTGAGATGTGACGGGTCAATCTAATTCACTCTCCACAAAAAATTTTTTTAACTTCTAAAGAAGTTTTAATTTCACTAAAACGCCTTAAAAATGTATGTCTTGATACTGTGTGGTTTATTTTAGAATTTGACTAACATGTTTTGATTAACATGTTTTGACTTCAACAATCTTCAAACATAGCTCAATCATAATATGTAGTCGTTGAGGCGTCTCTAAATAAAACGATATTCGGACTAAAGAGTGCCCTCAGAATTGTACAGATTTGGAAAGACGGAACGCAAGGAAATTGCCGAGGGAAGGGAGAATATTACATTAACATATGGGAAAGAGGAGAAGGCGAGGGGAATAGCGTAGATTTGAATAATAGGTCTAGTTACCGTGGGGGGGGAGAGTGGTAGCGGTCATAAGAACCCCCATGTTACCACCCCCCCCCCCCCATATTTATAACAATGGGACAAAAACAGTCGTCAGATCACGTAGCTTGGCACACCTGTTTGTGCCTCTTATTAACATTCCTAACTTTTACTTCCCCCTCCTCCTCTCATTCCTGTGCAGAGCTGTTTAGAGCACTCAACAAGTAAGCACGAAGCTGCTTCATGAATATTTCCAGTTTAATAGTCATCGCTTATTCGCAGGTGCAATCAGCCGGTTAATTGCACAAACTACCTGTCTTTAGTAATATTGCGATTAATTAACTTTTTAAATGGTTCAATGATACACTATGTTTCAGCTCAAAAAATGTTTTGTTTTCTTAATTCCTTTTTTATATTTTATCGGAAGAATAATAATACAACCTTCTATATAATAATAATACAGTCAAAGGCATCAATTATTGTGGGTCTAGGTGTAAATTCATAACAAAAAAGTATGTACAAGTTGAAAAATAAAATAATATAAAAAGTAAGTAAGTAAATTAAAAAATAAATAGATAATAATAATGAGAAAAGGAAAGTACACTAAAATAAAATAAAAATTAGGTGTGTGCTTTAGACCACACGATAGAAGTAAAAATATCAACAAAGCGGGATTAATAATATGAAACATAAATTATAAATAATAGCTCATCGCAAAGAGGATGGAATAATGAACATTTCCCTTGCTTAAAATATGCAGTCAGATTTTTAGTTTTTCAGACATTTTAACCCATGTGCAAAAACACTTCAATTAATTGACTCCAGCCGACTTTACACGAGCGTTACAAATAGAAGGTCTGACGGCTCAATCTAATTCATTCTACAAAATAAAGCGCAAACGTGCCTAAACAGTTTTCATTACAAAAAAATTCTTCATCACACTTTTAAAATATCAGCTAGAGAAACTCTGGATCATGCTTTGCCCATCTGATGTGAACAGCAAAGCAGAACTCAAAGAGATACTCTCCTAGCCGTGATACTGGTACTGAAAATCAGTGGAGTCTGAGAGACCTGTGAAGCTGGCCTTTGCCAGAACTCCAATAATATATTCAAAAAAGGTCTCGGGGTCATTGCATCACTCAAAGACACTTAAGTGTCACCACCAACTTTCTTCTTTTAAATAACTTAAGAGACGTAATAAAGGAAGTAACTTAACTTGCATTTTCCTCATTCCTTTGGCCATAACTAACAGCCTCTTGAAGTTATGTACCAAGTCGATTAATATTTTATACTCTAATGAATTATCAGATTATATAAGAACTTTTATCTAAAGAAACCTGGATTATCACCTTATTTCTTATGACCTCCATATACCATATGAAATCCTTATTTCTTTGTCATTGTTTGGTATCAAATATGCAATGAAATGACTGCTGAAAAACCTGTACCACTACAACCAATGAAGGTTCTGGGGTTCAGTACTATTTAGGGAAATTACTGTTTCTTAGTCAGTGGTTGTGCAAGGAGATGATTTGACAGAAGTCATGCTCAACCGCCAGGTTTTTCTCATTTATAGAGGCTGGGTAAGCCCTAGTATGAGGGTCTCATGATCCCAGGGTGTCGCCCCAAGGCTGATGAAACAAATGAATAAATAATTGTTCTGCCATGAGCGGGGATTACAACTCGGGACCTTGAACATTGGAAGATCGGTACCCCACCACTGAGCTACCGCTCTCCCTATCAGTTAATGAAAAAGAATAAATTAATAAAATGAAATAAGTTATAAATCATATTCTATGAGCTATTAAAGAAGTTGAGAGATAGTTGCATAATGTACCTGACATGACCGTACAGACTTCTTTTAAACTTATTTATATATTTTTTAATATATATTAATATAAAAAATAATTCTATCTTTAGGTTATTACTCATCTGACATTTTACGATAATGTATAAAAAATTAAAATAGAAGGGCTGGGAATGCCCTTTGAGGATAACAATAGCTGCATGAAACCCAGCCCTGGCTTAGTGGCCTTCTTATATAAGATGTGGGAGGAGAAGGGGTTATTTCACCAACCAGCTTATGAAATTACAAAAGTAAATCATCCGGCCTGTAGAATGGTCTTCATTCACCTCCATTCAATGCTTTTTACTTAAAATAGGTGTACCTTAAATAAAAAATAATAATTTATTAAATCTTTAATATCTTCTTTTCTTTCGTTTTACTTCCATTCTGTTGATTTCTTGCGTTCTTCTAGAATTATAGTCAAATCTTTTGTAACCTGAATGGGAAGGGCAATATTCATTCGACGGGTCTGTAACGAAATAAATTAGAATCCTTAGGCCGTTATTCGAGTACACTCGTAAACGATAAAAAGATCTTTTTTCACATTAGTCCTTAATTACTCATGTATTTTTATTCAAAACAAAATTTTTACCTTATTTCTTTTTTGGATAATTTTAAGAATGTCTTAAGCCTTCCTACGAAAAGGCAGTCAGTTGGATATGGTTCAGGTGAATATGGTAATTGGCTTCATTTATTAGATATTTAGTTTTTAATTGTTTAAATTAACTATTTTACCTTTAGATAATAGTGGTTTGATATACGCTTGATCTGATAGAAGTTATTTAGTGTTTTCCAAAATTTCACAAAATTCAGTACATTTTTATTGTTTTTTCGTCATTCGGAATTCATCGTTTCCAATACTGCCTACGTAGTACTACAGTCTCTATCTGAGGGCTACGTAAAAGTGCGCTAATTGCAGGACGGATTTCTATCCTTTCACAAATTCTTAGTTATAAGCATAGCTATTTGAAGTAGCAAACTGAAGCAAGTTTCCTTCAACAGTTTTGCACCAGTAGAAGTGCCTTGTAGGTGGTATTGAAAAATTTAGTATTACGAGAAGACCCATATAGTATAAAGACTTTTTGGGATTGTTACCCATGGTCTGTCCCATTAAATTAATATATTCTTTTTTTTACGATTATCAGTATAGGTATGACTGTATTTTTATGTTTTTAATTTATTTATATTTAGGTTATTTTATTTTTTATTGTATATAGCTTTTATTTATTATTATTTAGTTATTATTTTACTTTTGTTTCTTTTTTGTATATAGGGTGTGAATGTGTTCATTTATCAATATAATTATTGTCCCTGTGACAGAATATTGTATGTCTAAACAAATAAATAAAAAAACGATTATCAGTAACACTTATTTTTATTTTACCAAGGTAAAAGATGATTCAATTTTTTCCTAATAGCATAATGTTAACGTATAACATAATTGTGTGACTTTTTATTTTCAAAGTTCTGTACTTATCTTCTATAGAATGCCCCCTATTAAAGCCTTATCAACATTGAACGTGGTTTTCGACTTCTTTTTGATTTTTGAAAGCTCAGCATTACTAAAAGTAACGTTTTGAAATGGTTTGGAAAAGTATGCCTTTGTCTAAATTTAAATATCGATGACCTTTGATGTTAAGAATAAACGGAAAGCGATATCGACAGATTAATTCGATATCCATCACATTAAATTAAAAAAAAAAAAACTGTACCATGTAAGTGTCTTGAGTTCAGTAGTATATGAGAGAGTACTGTTACAAGGGCAAATGGTTGTGTAGGGAGATGATTGGGCCAAGATCGCGCTCAACTGCCAGGCTTTCCCTCTTAATTAATTATTTAATTAAAAGTATTCACTTCATAGAGGCTGAGTGTGCCCAAGGAGAGCCTCCCGATCCACGGCTGATAAAAAATTACTAGTCATCAGCGGGATTTGAATCTGGGACCTAGAGATCTGGAAGTCAGTTGTCACCCACTGAGCCACCCAACTCGTGCTAAATTTTGCAAACCAGACATAATTTCTTATTGGTGATTAAATTAAAATTAACAAATTTGACCTATTATACATTGCACTCAAATAGAATTTATAAGTAGTATGAAGAAATAGAGTATAGTCAAATGGAATCCGACATTTTGTATAATTATTAATCTGACTGACCAGTGAGAAATAATTTGTTTAAACTCAGGAAGATGAGGGCCTTACCGCGGTGAGAGGTAGAGCTGGAAAGGTAAAATGGAATATGAAGGCAATTTAAAGCCCGTTAATTATAGGGGAGAGCATTATCGGGCTTAGTTTTCGCATGAATGAACCTTTACAAGGAATTATTGATCATGAACCATTACCGTGTGTCGGTCCAAATCCTGGATTATATCTGCTCTCGATCTCCCTCCCTCCCTGTCCATTCATCACCTCGTGAGTGAGGTCCATTGCAAAAATGAAAAACATTCCGTATCTGTGGAAAGCATCTAGGATTATATTCTTCCATCAGAAAGGAAGGGGCGGGACAGAAACAAAAAAAAAATATAACGAATTTTCCAAGGATACGAAAGAATCAGTCAATTACAGAAGGTCTCCTAATAAACAAAAAAAACCAAGCTTTATGGCTCTACAATAGAAAAAATTAACAATGCTGGATTAACAATGAGAAATATAATTATTTTTTCTGTATTCATAAAGTAATAACACTTACAACATATAAAATTACAATGGTGTATAAATTACTCTTAAATAATTCTTTGTAATGAGCTATTATTCACATTTTTATCTTGACGCGACAACGCGTTAGAGAGAGAAAAAAAAGGAAAAAGATAGTTTCAAAAATCAAATGATAACGAGTTTTTATTTTGTTGTTGGCTAGATATTTTAGCTAAGCTTAGATATTCGGTAACGATGGAAATATTTTAATTTCGCATCCTAGAATAAAACCACCAATAATTATTGGTTGTACAAACTTGAACGCAGCGAATCCCAAAAAGAATAATTTTTTCCGAGATAAATTTTCATCCCTTCGGAATTGGAAAACATTCGATCACGAATTTGGTCAAATTTTTTTTTTTAGATTTTAATAGTTCAGTTAAGTATTCCTATGGCTCTCCTAAGAGTTATATAAATTAATATAAAGAACCATTGCCCTAAACTTGACCAAAAAAAAAGATATAAGCCTCGAAATTTTCAAATAAATATATTCAGTATTTTGATGATCGAGAACATTTTCATTTCGCATCCTAGATTAAAACACACCAATAATTATTGGTTGTACTCGTGAGGGTGGGGGCAGTAAACATTAATCAGATTAATTTTATTCTGTAATAAATTTTCATCCTTTCGGACTTTGTTTGATCACAATTTTGTTCGATTTTTTTTTCTTTTTCATTTCATATGTTCAGTTAAGTATTCCTATGGCTCTCCTAAGAGTTATATAAATTAATATAAAGAACCATTGCCCTAAACTTGACCAAAAAAAAAGATATAAGCCTCGAAATTTTCAAATAAATATATTCAGTATTTTGATGATCGAGAACATTTTCATTTCGCATCCTAGATTAAAACACACCAATAATTATTGGTTGTACTCGCGAGGGTGGGGGCAGTAAACATTAATCAGATTAATTTTATTCTGTAATAAATTTTCATCCTTTCGGACTTTGTTTGATCACAATTTTGTTCGATTTTTTTTTCTTTTTCATTTCATATGTTCAGTTAAGTTTTTCTATGGCTCCTCTAAGCATTCTATAAATTAATATAATGAACCATTAGTCTAATTTTGACCAAAAAAAGATATAAGCCTCGCATGTTGCAAAAAAGTATATCCTATATTTTGATGCTCGAAAACATTGTCGTTTCGCATTCCAGATTAAAACACATCAAAAATTATCAATGGAGTCATATGCTTGATATTGCTCTGATATTTTTCCCTTTCCGACCCTCTAACTTGGCATCACATCAAAATACAATTTTCAATTATAGCTCATTACAAGAAGGTAAAATGGCATTACAAGGAAATGAAAATTTCTCTCCCTTTAAGTATGCAGGTCCGATTCTTAGTCCCTGAAATCTTTAATTTCAATGCAAAAATTAGTCGATTCGAGTGGACATTACCCGAATGAGCGTTACATAGACGACCGTGGCGGTTCAGTCTCATTCACTATCTACAAACATGTTCTAAGCTCGCCTAAATAGTTTTCACTTCAAAAACTGTTCCAATTAACATAAGGATATAATTCTGCGTTTCTGATAACTAGTAAATAAACGGACTTAAAGCAGTTGTTTAGAATACTTTTGGTCTGCTATCGCTTACAAAAAAACTAGTTTTTCTCACTATAAATGACACTGAAATTATTTTAATATTATTTAAGATTTATTTATTAAAGATTTTTTTTTATTTATTATATTTACAACTGTATTAAGAAAGAATACATTAAGTAAATGTGATAACAGAAAATAAAAACATGAAAACACTTGTTGAGAAACTACCCACTGGTAGCACTCTTAGAAAAAAAAAAAAAAAGGATTTACAATAGAAGATCTCGAGGCCATCTTCTTTTCAGAAGCCTCGGAGGGTTACCAGGTATCGAATAGGAAGTAAGGTTAGAAACGAGAGGGTTCGGATGGTTCTGAAATTTATTATGGAAGGATAGGTATCTGGATTGGACCAATTCGGAAACATAAGGAACATTAAAGTTTTAAGATTTAAGCACTGCAAATTTGATTTAGGGTATTTTTTTTCTAGTCGTTCTCAGAAAAAAAAACAGCAAAAAACGTTAATAACATCAGAACCGTTAACTGCATTACCCTTGACACTGTATTAGAGCCTCCCTTTGGAATTAGCATAGAACCAAAATAATGACTAAAGACCTTTCATTAAATTCTATTCAATCATGAATGCCAATTAATGCCCGGCAAATTCATGAATATTAAACAGAATATAAATTACACTTGGCGAAGGTGATTAAAAGTCCATTTTTTTTTCATGAAAGTTATGTGACAGATCACTTTTGTCTTGGACGGGTCAATGGTTTGCTCTGATATACTGAAATATTAATCATTTGAACCATAGAAATATATATAAATATATGTAATGAATTATAACTAGCGAAAACAGAGCTTTATTCTCCCTTTTAAGGGTATTTAATGAAAGGTAACAAAAAATCTCAAATTTAGGGTGGACAATGCTATGGTAAAGCCAGACCTGGACACTAACCAGCACTCTAAAAAAAAGTATTGAAAGATTTGAGAGAAAATTCCTTCGCAAGATAACCGGAGCGATCTGGGATCAGAGAACTAACACATGGAGAAAAAAGACCAATAAAAAACCGTTTACAGAAACCGGTCAATCAATATCTCATGATGATATGAAGGCAAGGAGGTTAAGATGGACGGAGTATGTAGATCGTAGCAATCCATCTGGAAGCCTCTACGTAACAATGTATGCCTCAATAGAAGGCAAAAGACCACGTGGAAGGCCAAAAATCATCTGGATAGATAGAATTAACAAAGAGGAAACAGAGCTGCGTGCAGATAACTGAATAAAGATAAAAATGGAGCAAGTTTGTTAAGGCGGAAAAAGATATATATGGTCAATAATGCCTAAAAAAAAATATAAAATATAATGAATTAACTGAAAACATAACTGTTTGATGTGGATTGTAATGATTTGGAGGAATAATAAGGCCCGTTCGCTGTGTCAGGAGTTAAGGTTCGTCTGATTATTTCTGAACAACTGAATAAAAAGGCCTTGGAATAGTATTAGCTTAAGAATAAACTATATTCTATGACTATTTTACTCTGAAGTTAAAACGTAACTGGTAATGAATTTAATGTTGTATTAGTTGAACGTGAACTTATTTAGGTTAGGTTATTTAAAAAATTGAACACTTGGAAGATGGTACATAATCAAGGAATATATATGGGACATTTTTCCATTCACTACGATTTTAAAGATTCAAATTCTACTAAAGAAACAAACTATTAAAAATATTCAAAAGTTTATTCTTTATTATTGTATGTTCTCACAAGGGGAGCTATTCTCCTCCAATTACATTTTTATTTGTTATTTACTTCGTCAAAAATAGAAATATTTACATTTTTTAAATCTAAATAAAACGTAACAACTATCCCATGGCAACCTTACTATCTAGAAGGCACACGGCGATTTACCTCGAAAATGGGATGTTTTTAGGCTTCGGAATCCCGTTTCAATTTGTTTAATTTTGTAATTTTCGTATTTTTTCAATGATTTTTATTAATATTCTAGTGCGCATATAAGGATCGACAAGATAATTCATCACTTCTCCATGAAGTTCCATTTTGTCTGAACCCTCATTCATCAAAGTCATCAGTCCTGAGAGCCGGAAAAGAGATCGAAATTACCATATAATCTGAAGTGTATCTTAAATAAATTATTTACTAGTATTGTTGTACATCAACGCTGCGGAATGCAATTACCCTACACGGTCATTCGGAATGATGTTCCGAGACACTGTTGACATTCTGATTGATCCTATAAGGTTAAGTTTAATATATTGACGGACGTGACTGACGGATTTTCGGAAATCCAGAAATCTAAGCTTCAATCACGAGAAGTGGAGGGATGACTAATCTAATTGCTATGTAGTTTAGTTTACCTAGCCATCATAACCATTGTAGATTGTTCATTTAATAAACATCTTTTTCATACCTTGAGTTTTTTTTATAAATGTTATCCCAACGTCAACTGAGCTAAAACGGTGTCAGTCTGACGAGCAGAGTTTGCTTTACAGGTAAAAGAATAGGCGGGCACAAATTTTCCCGCTACTGGATTATCCATTATAAACAAAAAATTATGTCAAGTAAGGTCAGTATAGCTTCCTCACCGTTTTCATTTACTAAACAATATCTATATTAAAAGGTCTAAACATTATCTTATGGGAATAAAATCTCTGGAAGAAGCCGTTTTCGGAAATTCAATAATTCCTCAACATATACGGGCTTGATACCAATGAGTTTTGCTGATCAGAAAATGCTAAAATGCAAAAAAGTTTGCAGATTGAATATTTGACAATCCATAATTTAAAAAAAAATTCCAGTGCATAATGAATATGTACCTTGATGTCTGTTACGTAAAACGCGAGTGAAAATTTTCGATTCCGAGCACATTTTTTTTTTACCTCTTTAATATAATGCTTCCCTACCTTCGATAGTGAGGAAGCAAAAACGGTGAAATCGTGGATTAAATGAAGATTTAATTTTTAATAAAATTTCCAATAGATTTTCACTTTATAGCAAACGATTTTTAAAAAAGGTATTTTATGTAAAAACTAATAGTTATATACTGTTATTGGGTTTTTTTTTCTGACGCGAATAATGTTTCTCAGTCAAGTTTATCGACAGGTTTTTACTTTTTAAGATATAAAACTGTTTATTACAATATGATGGCAGAGGAAGAAACCAGTAAAAATATACGTCCTTTGCAAGTTCTTGTACAAAATAAAATAGTAGGAAAGCGTAATGAAAGGAGGAAATAAAACCAGTGGAAGGAGAGCTTTTAAGCAATAGAAATAGGATTTGTGTCTTCCCCCAGATCGCAAGGCTAAGCTTGGCCATAGCAGGTGCCGTACGATTTAGCAAGGGATCGTAAACCGTTTATTGCTTACCCCAAGTCCTCCGTCGTAATTGTGTCTAGAGCGTTAGGGTGGATACCACACATTCGCAGTTTGTGAGTGCAGTTTCGAAAATAGCACCATAACGTTTCAGATATTATTCAATCTTAGCTCAGGGAATAATCTGAAGGTAGAGAGGATCGGAGGGATCCTTTTATTTTATCATATAAAAGACAAGAAATATTCTTACCAATACAACCTATATATACATATATATATATATATATATGTGTGTGTGTGTGTGTGTGTGTGTGTGTGTGTGTGTGTGTGTGTGTGTGTGTGTGTGTGTGTGTGTGTGTGTGTGTGTGTGTGTGTGTGTGTGTGTGTGTGTGTGTGTGTGGCTGGGGTAGCCTTGCAATAGTTAATCCAAGTTAAGCACGGCCGAGCGTGGCTAGCACTTGGATAGGTGACCGTTCACCAAGGAAAGCCATGCTGCCCGAGATTCCACCACCCTCCTTCGGGTATGTGAGGCCCATCAGACTACTGGAGGCAACTCACACCGACCGGGCTTAGGATTGATGACTCTACCCCGTACTTTAAATCGGGAATCGGAATGTGGTCTAGGAGACTTGGAGAGAAATAAATTCCAAAACGAAGAGGACATCAAAAACCAAAAGGATCAATTTTTTAACGATAAACTCCAGACAGTCTATGAGCATGGTATTATGCACTCAGTGGAAATATGAGAATAAGTCATATTAAATAATGGTCAGTATATTGTAGATTAGAATACATTTTATGTCTATAATACATTTCGTTTTATTTTACCCTGGAAAACAGAAAAGGATTATTTGCCAACTCAATATATAATGGTATATAAATTCACATAAATTATTTTATATCCCCTCATTCAGAACATTGGAAGTCAGAAAATTCTAAATAAGTAGTTCGTACATACCTCTCACCCATTTTATTAGTTATTTATTTTTATTAGGAAGAAAATGACCAAAAATTAATAAAAATCAACAAAAGAGCACTAATTACCACAATCAGACTTCACCAGTGGTGTTTTAAAATTTCATTATTCTATTTAAAAAATAATGAAATCAAAAATTATTAATTGAATGAGAAGGATATATGAAAAAATAAACATGTGATAATATCCGACTATTATATTAACAGTAGATTTTTTAAATTTTTTTATGTCATTTGAGTCGTATATTCAATTGTTTAGAACACTGCAACTTGAAATAAAATAAAAGTATAATTCACTACGATAACATATCTGCTTATTGTCGCATTCAATACATGTGCGTATTAAAGTTTGAAGATAGAGAATAACATATACAGTACGTTTTTTAAAAGGTTTAACTGTAAATCTAAACTTAAATAATAAAACCGTAGATAATTGAAATCTCTTAGAGTCCCCAAAAAGTAACAATTTTAACTTGAACTCTGGATACCAAACAAATTGAATATATTAATTATAATTTGTATAATGGCGAAGAAATAGCTGACTGTAGATAATTAGGTTGTAATGTTAGTTGAGAATTGCAGTCAGTGAGAAATATGTTTTCTAAAAGTGGGGTGTCTGTAGTCCAGTTTAAGGCTGATAAAGAATCTAAACTACTCCAAAACGAATAGGGGTATTTTTATTTAATTCGTTTTAATTAAAATATCCTATTTTACGTTAGCGATTATATTATTTGTTGGTATAAAAAACATTAAGTATCCTGTATTTTAAATAAATTATTAACTAAAAGATATTCAACATGAAGAGAACTCATTGAGCAAACCAACAGTTTTTTTTCGACTTTTCTCAATTTTAATCCAGCAATATTCTGTTCAAAGATGAAAAGGCATGATATATTTTTTAAAAATTATTTATTCAAGATATTTACAACTGCATTACAATATAAATACATCAAGTAAATGTGTACACAAGAATGTAATCACTTGAAAACGCTTGTTGAGAAACTAGCACTCAAATAATATGTCTACATAAGGAGATCACGAGGCCATCATCTTCTCAGACGCTGCGGAGGGCATCATATTGAATCAGGATTTCGCATTATCGAAATAATGAACGTGTCTAATGTTCTGCCAAGACCCATACCAACTCAAACCATTCGTAATTGTTTGTGAAAAGTTGGTCTGACATCTTATACCCCTTTAAGATGATCTGCAGCAATAGTGCGCTGACAGCAACTCCGTAGGGTACAGCAAACGTCGAAACGATGATACGAATTGGAATGCAGATATGTTTAAAAACGAGTCGCGTTTCAAAATTTATAACGATCTCCGAAGAGTCTTCCAAGTATGCCTAATAGGTGCAAAGGAAAAGTGCATAATAGAGGATATTACAGATATTATTAAATTTTATGATATTCTTACAATTCGAAATAAAAAAATTAAGATCACATTTAATTTTATTATTTTTTTAAAACACCATTATAAATTTCCAGAGATAGAAACTAAAAACAAAAATCGTAAAATTTTTAAAAAATCTAGTGCGCGCACACAACTTTCACTTACCTCTATTACTTCGAACAGAAATATTTTCTGGCAATATTGTGCTATTTGAAGTGTATTTTAACGGATAAAAAGCTTATCAAAACCATTAAAATAAAAATATTCTATTTAATATATCAACGGATGATTATGGGTTGTACGATCCGTTGATTATGTATTGTACGACTATTAGTTATTAAACTGTTATTTTCCATTGCAAAGTTTAATTAAATTTTCGAGATTTTCATTGCCCGTCATAGATAGGTCAAAAGTAGTCACACTAATTGTAAGTGGATACTGTTGGGATATCACAAAGGAGGTAATACATCAAATTATTTACTAATTTAATTTTCTTCAAGTTTACATGATGATTTTTCGGAATAAGCGGACGGTAGATACTTAATTATTTAAATATTATATCAGATCTAAAGTTATTAAATTACAGAAAATATATTTAAGCTTATAAACCTATCCATAATATATTTGTATACTTCACTTCTTCTTTCACACAAGTGCAGTGAAATAGCATTTTAAACAGCGTCGTTGCCTTGAATCGATTGATTTTTAAAAAGAATTTTCAAACTTAAAAAAATGTTAGAAGTTTACATTTAATAAGAAAATTTCATTAATTTTTCTTGGAAACATAGAACAAACGTAAGCAATATTTTCGCTTATTATTTATATATATATAGGTAAGTGAAAGTAAAAATAAACTTCTTGAACTTTTTATAATAATAATATTTATATCAAAAATAAAAATCATAATTTTATTTTTTTTTTGTTTTTATTTTTGCTTTTTACTGGCTGCAACTAACTTCTTAACCATATAAGTTATACGGTAAATTAAAAAAGTCAGTAATTTTACTAATTTAAATTAATTAAAATAAGTACTAATTTTTAGGTTATTAGTAGGAATCAATCTCAAGAGATAAAAATAATAGAAATAAATATAAATTGATGCAAAATCATAGTTCACTAATCTTAAGTAGGAGACATTTTTATTTCGCTTTAATTTAAAATTTACTATACTTTAAAATTACGCGAATTGGATTAATTAAGTTTTACCAAACCACGAAATATCAGAACTTTACTAAATATCCTATTTTACGTTAGGGATTCTATTATTTGTTGGTAAAAAAAAACATCAAGTATCCTTTATTTTAAATAAATTATTAACTAAAGGATATTCAACATGAAGAGAACTCATTGAGTTAACCAACAGTTTTTTTTTCGACTTTTCTCAATTTTAATCCAGCAATATTCTGTTTAAAGATGAAAAGGCATCATATTGAATCAGATAATACTTAATAAAAAAAAATATTTTAGTCTATTTATCTAACTTCTACCTAGGCTGCATATTATTTTGGCATAAATTTAAGTAGAACGAAAGGTTAATAAACTGGGAGGAAGGAGAAATCCTTTTGTAAACATACCATGTTCTCTCAATTTCCTAGATGAAAACTGCTATCGTGATGTTTCATCTAGGATATTTGAGCGTATGAGCTTTGCCGATGTTACTGCAATATATTGCGAACTGTAAACTCGTTTCCACGCCACAACATAAGAAAACAGATACATCAACCACAGATAAGTTTTTTCTCCTTTGTATTTGTATATGGTATTTGCCTTTTAATAAATAACTTTCTGTATAAACATTGCTTCAAAATGTTCACTCCAGGAATAATAACATATATTTAAATAATCGGAATTATAGAATTAAATAAGAAGCATAGTGATATACCGGCTTAATAGGAAGTCTTAAGTCCAAAAAAATATATATATATATATATATATATATATATATATATATATATATATATATATATATATATATATATATATATATATATATATTTGTAATTTTTAATATCTACAAATCATAAAATGGAACCAGACCGGTTTTTTTAGATCTAAAATCAGGCTAAGTTCTAGATAAAAATGAATAAGGACAGTAATATATTTTTAATACTAACAGCAGTATTTTTAACAATAAAAGTAATATGTACATTTAACAATAATATATGTTTTATATTTAATAATATACATTTAACAGTAATATATTTTTATATTACTATTTTAATAAGAAAGTAATATTCCTGTCTCTGGATACAAAGACGGCCTTCATAATCCGAAAACATATATTGCATGGCCTGGTCGGATTATCAAAGAATAGATTTAAAATGATGAAAAATTGCACAAGATAACAAAAATATATGTATTATCAGTTAAATACACATTGCAAACAATTTTTTTTTTCTGAAAATGTTCACATAATATAATAATAATAATATCACTGAATGTGTTGATAAAAAAAAAAAAAAAAATGTATTTTAAATTTCTCTGTTCTCGCAAACTTATTTTAAATGCCAGGCTTCATTAGTCGACGTTGTATCCATTCGTCCTCTCCTTGTATACTATATATGTAATTGTATACTATATATGTAATTGTTTCAATAAACTTTTTGGAGGGTAAGAAAAAAAAAAAAAAAAAAAAAAAAATTCGTCCTCTCCAAGTAGTAAATGCATTTATGGCGTTTCTATGTTTTATAGATTATGAAAAATAAAATACGTGTAAAGAGCTGTTTTACTGAAATAAAAATTAATATAAAAATTTATTCCATGCCTGCTTTGGAGATTATCAAGCCAACCTTCTCCATAATTCAAATTAGCTTTTTAATCCTTCTTGAAACAATTTATAAAGAAAAACTTTCACTTTTCAGCAAAAAATCCCCCAACATTTGACACCTTTATGATCTCTGGAGCGGTATCACATATTAAGATATTCCTCAACTTCTGGGTGACCGCCTAGTTTTAATGTTTTCCGTTTAAAGACACGATATTACGATTTCGACACAACTGCATGAAATAATTCCAGTCCTATTGAAAAACAGCCAATCCCATCTAGTCAGTCTGCTTTTTTATATCTAACTTTTTTCATTTCTTGCTTGGATTACTAGGTTGTTCGGATTATCAAGAAGGTCCTTAATTGATTCCTGATCATGTTAACCGAGAATTACGATAATCTCTGATTCAGTGATTAACCTTTGTAGATTAAAACTGCTTTCCTCTATACAGAATAAAACATTAAGTATACCCAAGTCCATAATTTGATCTTGTGAACCACAAAACCTTTTCTTAGTCGAATTCGAGGAAGTTTATGTGGTTTTTAGTTATTTTATATATTTCTTCCTCGATTAAGTTGGGTATTGTACAAGGTACTTCTTCAAAAACTAATCTGTATGCACCCCCTTTTGCAGGAAAATTTAAGCTCCTTGTAAACATTTTGAAACAGTTAGCAATACCCTCTCTATGTTGATATTGTTATTAACTGTTAGTTACCATTACATGGTATAGTTACTAGTATGGGATAAATAAGTCCTTATAATTTTAATATTTATTCAACTTTTAACAACGTTCAGAGCTACATTGCTCAATTAGCTTCAATTATTTTAAAGCTATTTTTGAATAATCAAAAACATTGTTTATAATAATCATCATTAATTATCTAATGGCAATTAAATTTATGAATTTGCACCTTCGATTATTTTAAAATTAAAATATTTATAATGTTGTATTCTTATTATTATTTTATTTAATCCACATACTCGATTATTATTATATAAAAATAGCTCGAAATGATATTAAAAGTAAAATTATAAGGGCTTATCTTCCCTTGAAGATACCACATATATTAAGTGCCCGTGAAAAACATTCTACTAAAGTAACTATATATCTATACACTTTTAGTTACTTTTAAACCTTAATACATTTTGGTCATAAGGTACATTAATGTTTCAGAAAAAAAATCATGTATCTGATTTCTAGCCAACATACAGCTTACATTTCAGTACCTTGCATCTGTCAACTAAATCTTCAATCAGCAAATGTGCTGACGATAACAACATATCAGATACAGAGAAGGGTAATACCCAGCAGCAATTTTTCCCTGACGACACAGTTACCTAAATTGATTAAGGAAGATCTCTTATCCAGTGCCTTTTTAGCCTTCCTCTGGTATTCAGAAACATGTCAAGAAACATCAAGATCTCAAACAGGTATCTATTACTTAACATCACTTACATGATGTAATGAATTACACGACTGGTCCAAACTAGAGAAGAGTAATGATAAATCAAGGAACATGCCTTTTACCATTAGAAGTACCATAGGAAAGTATCTAAGTGAGTCATCAAAATAGATCAAATCTAAAACAAAAGGGGCATAACTAAACCTTAGGGTTTTAGTTTAAATTTGCCAATTTTTATTATATATAATATTTCCAATATTTTTATATTTTGAAAAAGGATTAAAATAAATTCTAATAAATCCCATCAAATCACCTTTACCCTTCGGCGTAAACCTATGTCCCACAGTATCCTTTAATAATACCCCACTTATCCCTGTTGAACAAATCCGATACCATGGACTTCACTTGGACAAACGTCTAATTTGGAATCCTCATACCAGACTGAAACCGCTCGAAGTTTCCGACTACTCCAACACTTACTAGACAAACGCTCTAAACTTCCCAGTAATTACGAAAGACTCATATACTTGACTATAATAAGACCTATTTGGACTTACGGAGTTGAGCTATGGGGTTCCACTAAACCATCGAATTCCTCTCGCATCCAATCTTTACAATCCAAAATCCTTCGTAAAATCCTCAATGCTCCTTACTTTTTCACTAATAAAATAATCCATAAAGAACTCAATGTTCCATATGTTTCCGATTTGGCCAAATCCAGATACCTATCCTTCCATAATAAACTTCATAACCATCCGAATCCTCTTGTTTCTAAACTTGCTTCCTCTTCGATTCCTGATAAACCTCCGAGGCGTCTGAAAAGAAGATGGCTTCGTGATCTTCTCATGTAGACAAATTATTAGAGTGCTACCAATGGATAGTTTCTCAACAAGCGTGTTTCATGTGATAATATTCCTCTGTACACATTTACTTGATGTATTCATACTAATACAGTTGTAAATATCATAATAAAAGTTTAAAAAAAAAATATTTTGAAAGGACTATAATAAGGCCTGTTTGGGCATATAGAAACCATCGAAAATTCCGCTTGAATTAAATCCTTACAATCCAAAAACTCCGTAATACCCTTAAAACTATACTTTGTTACAAATAAAACCATGCTTAGCGACTTCAATGTTCCGTATATTTCCAATTTGGCCCAAAATAGATACTTATCCTTCCATAATAAACTTCAGAACCTTCCTAATCCTCTCGTTTTTAACTTTGGTTCCTCTTCGAATTCTCACAATCCACCGAGGCATCTAAAAATAATACGGCTAAGTGATCTCCTAATTTAAATTCTTTATTAGAGTGCTACTAATTGGTAGTTTTTCTACAAGTGTTTTCATCCCATCGTATTTCGCTGAAACACATTTACTGGATGTGTATATATTATTATAGAGGTGTAAACTTTAAATAATAATAATAAAAATTTTTTTTTGAAAGAATTCAAACTGAAATCATCTTTACCCTCCGACATAAATGTATGCTTTCATGCCATATCGTATCATTTAATAATACTGGCGTATCAGTGGACTTATCCCCGTTGAACAGATCAGCTATTTAAGACTTCCTCTGGGAGAAACCTCTTACATTTTATAGTCACACAAGGTTGAAACGGCAAGGAACTGTAATGTCGTTTCTAGTTATTTCAATCCTAACTAGACAAACACTGTAAGCTTCCCTATAAGACTCATTTACTAGACCATAATAAGACCTATTCGGAGTTGTTGAGTCAAATTAAACCACTAAACTATCAAACTCCTCCTGTATCCAATCCTTACAATCCAAAACGCTTCACAAAATCCTCATTGCTCCCTACGTTGTCACACATAAAACTATACTGAATTACCTCAATGTTTCATATGTTGCCAAGCCAGATAGTTACCGTTCCATGATTAGCTTCAGAAGCACCAAACTCCACTAGTTTATAACTTTGAGTTTTCTGCGATTTCTGTTAAAGAAGATGGTATCAGGACCTTCTAGTAAAGGAATGTTATTGGAATGCTACCAATGTGTTATATCTCTAAAAGTATGTCCATGTTACTTGTATTTTTATTATATGTTGTTGTAAAATATATATATATATATATATATATTGGAAGAAAATACGTTTTAGTATCGGGGTTCGCATAAACACAACAGCGGTCTCCTTTATCTCAACTTAAGATGAATATTGATAAAGTGTAAAAGGCTTGCTGGAGGACTTGAAGATCCATGTAGCCGCATGCTGACAAAATGACTAGAACAAAATGAAAACTCGCCTTAGAGCGGATCTAGGAAGAGTGGTGGGAGGGGAGGGGATGAGGATATTGCTAAAATAAGCGTTCTTTCAGAGGAGCTCTCCTGATGTCACCAACCCCTGACACATGTCCTCGTCCGTCATCTTACTCTGTCTTCTTTTTCCGATATTGGGATTATCGCTTGTTTTTATCCATGTTTTCGTATTAGCAGTGCGTGTTATTTTGTTTTGTTTTTTAATTTGGATTCAGTGTGTTTTTTTTCTGTTTTAGTCCAAAAAATTGAAGAATTGAAGAAAAAAAAAAAGAAAGAACTTTACTGAAATATTCAAAGTACTTCATGACATCAAATCTCAAGACAATAAATAAAATGCGAATATTTTTTTAATTAACTTTTAAAAAATTGGTATTTATGGTTTTTTTTTTTTTTTAAGACTTGTTAGTATTATGAAGCACTCTAAATATTTTAGTGAATGAGAAATTCATGATTGTATTTTTTAGTAAAACACGTTTTTCGGGATTTGCAGTAAATGAAGTACAAAAAAAAGAAAACTGTTTATTTTCTATTTATCGATCTGTGGTTTAGGACTTCATTAGAACTATACAAATACCAAAGTAAAGGAAAAGAAAAGTTATAAAATTAAAATGTAAAGAAAATAATAACAAATATTTAAAAAATACTAAAATATTCATACAAAAAGCGAATAAAAATTGTGTCAGATAAGATTAATAAATAACAATGGTGAGATTTGAGAATATTCGTAAAATACTATGATCTGTGTACATTTAAACAAGATCATGTAATAAAATTTAAAAATATTCGAAACATTAATCCAGAACAATCATTATCATCAGCAGTAAAAAATAAATAAAAGTGTATGTGTAAAAATAATTGAACTACTATGTTTTATTATTGCAAATGCTTCTTAAGCATTATTGAAATTTTAATTTCTCAGACTAAAACGAAAAAAAAATCATTTAATTAAATTTAAAAAAAAACATTTGCATTCAATTATTACCAGCTAACATCGTTTAATCTATCAGAAAAATATGAATTTAAAGTTAAAATAAAATAAAAAAATCTTCAATAATCCCCCAGAAATGTCCTGTCTCAAAACATGTGGACGATTATACAGAGGGATCACAAGAGAGTGATACTAAGAAGTTCGGTTTACAAAAGAGCTACCAGAAATAAATGATTAAAATAAATAAGAGTACTATTACTAGCTGGATAAGTATATCACTAATTTTTTTAAAGCATGAAATTCACTAGTTTTATTTTAAATAACTAATAAAAGTAATGTTTGCTTGGTTTTAATTTTGGTGAAGCTTCCATGCTTCTACATTCACTATATTTTTAAGGATTCGTTGTTTTTTCAGCAAATTGTTTCCAAATACAATTGTTCAAAAAGGTCAAATAAGAGTCTTCAAGCTTCACTATCATTCTATCTTCATTAGAAGGAGTAAGATAAAAAAAAAATTGAGAAAATTCGGAGAGAAAAGTTTTACGTAACAAATTTGTCTTTAGCCCATTTCGTATCTTTTTTTCGGATTACTATAATTTTCGGGCTAGCGAAGATCGGATTACAATAAAAATACGGAGATTGTATAATAAAAAAATTTTGAATAATGAATAAACAGGGAGCAGCTTAAAAAATACACAGAAAAATAATATCAGATTTTTTTACAACTTATTAAAATAATGATAAATCTTTTACAAATGATGATACCATTAAAAACTTACAGCAATTTCTTTTATTCTTTAAGGAATTATGTAAATTAAGAATATTTAAATATAGGTAAAAATTGAAACAAATTAGGTCAATAAATATAAATATCATACCTATAAATTAAATACTATTTTTTTTTCATAATGCCATTTACAACTGAATTACATAAATACATCTAGTAAATTTGGACAAAATAGATATAATGACATGAATACACTTGCCGAGTAACTACCCAATGGTAGCATCCTAATGATATGACTACATTAGGAGATCACGGGGCCATCTTCTTTTCAGACGCCTCGGAGGGTTATCAGGAATTGAAGAGGAAGCAAGGTTAGAAACGAGAGGTTTGGGATGATTCTGAAGTTTATTATGGAAGGATAGGCATCTGGATTGGTCCAGATCTGAAACATAAGGAACATTAAGATCTTTATTGATAATTTTATTAGTGACAAAGTAAGGAGCATTGAGGATTTTACGAAGGATTTTGGATTGTAAGGATTGGATGCGAGAGGAATTCGATGGTTTAGTGGAGCCCCATAGCTTAACTCCGTAAGTCCAAATAGGTCTTATTATAGTCAAGTATATGAGTCTTTTGTAATTAATGGGAAGTTTAGAGCGTTTGTCTAGTAAGTGCTGAAGTAATCGGAAACGTCGTAAATACTATTAAAATTATGATACTATGAGTTACAAATAACAATGAATTAATACAAATTTTAGAAGTTAACAAACATATTATTAAATATGATAGTTACACAAGAAATAAATTAAATTATTTAAAAGCATACCATAACACTGAAGAAGGAAATGCAATAAACAATGGATAATTCCAAAGATAATTTTATACGACATTATAGACAGAGGGACATATAATAATATCGAAAAGATATAATATACATCATCTTTTGATTGTTGGAACCACCAACTCCAACCTTAAAACGCAATCTAAAACTTAAATCACGGTACCTAGGAAGTTTGTAAATATTCATAGTTTTATAAACCCCTTGTCAGCGCAGAATAGTTTTGATTATTTTCATTGATACTGAAAGTTGGTCGTCGGGTGTAAGTGGCAATTTTAAAATGCATAAAAGCGATAGACTAAAAAAAAAAAGATGAACCTAGTTTTTTGATCACTTTTTGTTTGATCGGTTCCAAACACATCAACATTTACATGTGAAAGTTCAAAACTTTCAGTTCATCACAAATAGTTCCACGCTACTGAAAATATGCAATTGAGCTTTAGACACTATGAAACTGTCATTTTTTTCTGAAAGCCAACCCTAAATAAACATATAATCCTTGTAAATATTCCCCATTATATCATAAATATACAATAATTCTTTAAGTTCCATGCTCATGCATATAATTTTGCTTACTATCGAATACTTGTAAGTTTTTCTGATTTTGGTTTATTATTTCCAATAATGAACCATTGTGATCGAACAGAGAATTCAAAAACTTTAACCCCTCTCGAAATTTGATGTTTTACGATACCCAAAATTCGAAAAAATATTAACATTTTTTTGTCCGTCCACCGTCCGCACATTTTCTGCGAAACTATTGGACCGATTTTTTTCAAATTTTGATTTAAAATTAGTCACCCGAGGATGATCCTCCTTCATCGACATTTCTATTCGCCTTTTCCTTTTAAGATGACTGCCGGAAAACATGCGTTGCTATGGACTATTGTGGCTAAACGAATGTACCGATTTCAATGAAATTTGGCTAAATTCCTCTTCCCGATGCCCTTTGAATTCATCTCCTTAACATACTTCAACGCAAAAAAGCTGGAAGAAAATTTACGAGCAGTGGTCAAATTAGATTCCGAATGACTAAAAATTATACAACTTTTCGTTGATATTCCATACAGTTATTTAAAAGTTTAGGGAATTTTCTAAAAAAAAAAGAAGTTAAAATCGGACAATTAAGAGCAGTGATATGGTCTGTAGATATTTTTTATATATTCTACTGCAAAGGTTATATACTTTGTTTTGGTTTTTGATTTTTGAATGTGTGACTGAAGTAATGATAACTCTACATATATAATCGTGGTGCGCTTTTACATTTTCTAGGTACAACGGTGTCAATTGCGTTTCTATATGAATAATATATGCAGGTGTATATTTGGGTAAATTTAATATTTTTTGAATGAGTTAATATTGTTGATTGAATCTCTTTAATTGTCCAAGATTCGGATTAATAGAGAGTAACACTTTCCAGGAACAATTTATAAATCTTTTTTTTTTTTTGGACTGATTTTCTCCGAAGTACTGAATTTAAGGTTGTGATAATTATCTTTCTGTTGTTTATGCTCTTTGCAACGTTCATGCCTGATGTTCTTACCGTATTGACTCAGCTAACGAAATACTTAAATAGAGCTTCAGATAAAGATTGTTCAATAAAAATAAAATATTGATATGTAGCAGATTATATACATTTTTATAATAAGATATTCGTCTATTTATATCCGAGATATTCACAGTTGGGAAGTAAATATAGTAATATTTTAGCAGTATATTGGCGGAATGATGAAAGAAGTTTAATGAAACAAGTTTCTCTCGGGGAGGCTCAGCCCTTTGAACTTGTTGAGGTCACACCTTTTGTTTCGAAAAGTCATTAGCTCCGACTGACATCGCCAGTAGTCTTCCTTCCCTAGCAAGTTAGATAACTCGATAAGGAACCTTAAAAGGATAATCCTTTTGATCGGTGTTCTTTGAAGGTAGCCGAGAGCTGGGGGGGCTCTCGAGAATCATTTCTTCTCGGGGCTGGCAGATATTGAGAGCCGGCGGGGGAGAAGCAGTGTTTAGTGTTGGGAAGAGAAACACGGATTATGAGTTTGAGAACTTATAATTGAAATGTGCTGTTGTGCAAAGTTTGATGTAGGGGGAGGGGGGCCTTTAATATCCGCCACCTCTCGGCAAAACCCTCCGTCGGCAGATAATATTCTATTTCTCTCGTCCAAGAAATAAAATTATTTATTTTACAACCCTTCGACTTCCATCAGGGATTTAGGGTTACAAGTTATTGGACTGGGGAAGCTTGTCGGGATACTGATAAAGTCCAATGGAATCCATACAATCGATTATAAAATAACACACGAACCAATTCTTTTTTTTCTGTCTTTAAATTGTTTAAAATACTACAAAATTAAATAATAAATTATAGTAATCTAGTATACTAAGTCAGAACTCTAGTATTGCCCAAAATTCACTTTGCAAGACCAAGATCGATAAAAAAAAAACTTTTTGTGAAAAAAATAGTTTCTAATACTAGACAATTTTAGTTCCTTTAGTTTTGCCCAAATGCGAGACTGAGACGAGTCTTGGTCTTGCGCAAGTGTCATGCAGTTACTTATTGGCTTATTACTATAGAAATATTACTGAAATTTTTCAGATAGGAGAAACCTAACTAAGCCCAAATGAAATATTGGAGGAGTTAAATGCAAAAGTATATTGGTTATACACTAATTGTTAACATACAGTAACTAAGATTGTCAAGTATTAGTAATTATTTTGCCTTTATTTTTATTTAAAAAATTGATTTTTTTTTTACCAGTTCTGGTCTCGGTCTTGCAACAGTTAGGCGGCCTTGATCTTGGTCTTGCAAAGTGTAGAAATTGGGAATTGAACCAACCAATATACTTTTGTATTTAACTCTTCCAATTATTCATTCCGGGTTTAGTTAGGTTTCCTCTATGCTAAATATGTTATTTTTAATAAACATATTTAAAATCGAAAAAAACCGGTAGGGAAGTCATGTGAGTGGTGAAACACCAGAATTCGTATTTAAAAAATTGATAACATTGCATAGATTTTCTTAACTCTACAACTCTTCCATTCCAAGATTGGGGCCCATCACTATCTTTCTTGACAATTCCTTTAATGTATTGTCAAGTTAATTTTATTAATTTGATTGGAATTTATTATGCTTATGTCAATTTTTTTTTAACTTTCTTTATTGAATATTAATACATTCTGCCACATTGAAGGGCATTAATATTAAGGCTACATGATTCATTCACACAATATGTACATACAATTAATATCAATAATAAAGAAAAAGAAATATAAAAAAAAATAAAATAAATAAATTGGTATGCCTGTGTACAAAAAAAAAAAATGAAATAATAGATAAAAGCTAGATGAAATTAAAGTAAATAAATCACATTCACACCTATGTACAATATTTACATTCACCCAGAGGACTCTGGGTCATGCCTTATACCCCGACGTGGAAGCCAAGGCAGGACTCCAGGAGATCCCAGTGCTTCTCTCTAAGCCGCGACACTGTTAACTTATGTCAATAAAACATCTAAATGCACCAGTTTTGCTTTTTCTAAGATCTAAAGTAACATGTTTTATAAATAGCAATATGTTAATAGGTAACTAACTGCAAGACTATTGCGAAACTCTTGCTCAAAATCAAGACCAAGATCAAGACTGTGTGCGCATTTGGGCAACACTAGAGAACTCTCACCTTGTATATCAATCATATTGGATAATTGTAAACTGTTAGAAGATATTATTGATGAGAAGTTGGTTGGGGATTGCAGCCATTAGGAAGTATCATAAAAAAAAATTATATTTATATTCCTTATGTTGATGTTTCGGCCTAAGTTTCAGGCCTTCAACAGGGCTAGACAGAAAACATAACAAACAAATACTGAGAAAATAGTTGACAGTAATACTAGTAATAATATGTATGTAAAATAGAATAGTGAAATAATTTAAAAGTTGTTACAATCAGAAGGTAACAACACGTCTGCTACATGATCCTTGTAATTGCTTGTCTTAAAAATTCAACTTGAGTAGCCTTTGAAAAAGAGAGGCAGCCTATCAGGACCAGAGCAGAGGGAACGCTGGGAGAATAGGGCCCGAGGAGAACCCTAACTGTTAGTGCACTTGCCATTGGCCCTATATAACTGTTATTCCGGGCCTTCTTTCTGATTGTGGCTTTTTATCTAATAAGAAAACAGCTCCCGGTTCAAACGGCCCAACTTTTCCCTCCCTAACACCCCCAACCTCCTCCCGCCTTACCTTTGCCCTCCCACTTTCCATTATCCATTTTAGAAAGCCGGCTTTAAGCAGTTTATTCCTACCTTCCTTAATGGTAGGAAAATGTGAGGAAAAAAAATAATGCTTCTTAAGCAACTTCCAACATTTTTTTACAGTATCAGTAATTGTAGATGCTATCTACAAACTGTAGGAGTGAATAACCTGAGGTCCAACTAAAATAATTTTATATATGGTTTTTCTTACTTATTTAAAATTAAAAAAAAATATCTTATACTGGGATTGCAGTACCCTAAGAATAATAATAGAGTAACATAATTATGAGTTCTAATCTGTTTCATAAGAATACAAAATTATGCTTAGTTAACTGATTGAATCATACAGACACCAGTAAATTTTAGATGTTTGCGGAAATTTAAATATGGAGACAGAACGGAAGGTGTTTGAAGGATTTTGTGAACATGGATTGATGTATGGAGGAAGGTAAACAGTTTCAAAAACGAGGTAGCACGAATAACGAAGGATTTGCTGAAGGAAGTAGTTGTATGGGAGGGGAAATATAAATCTGTAGGTTGAGACCTGGTATTGAGAGAGTAAATAAAGAAATGTAGAGTAAGTAATTCCAGGATGTAGGGAGGGTTTTTTTGTACTGAGTTCTTGGAAAATGAAAACACCAAGAAGGAATTATCGTTGGGAAGTATGATAAATCTACTTAAACTCGGTGTAGCAGAAGGAAAAACGAAAACAATCAAAAATGCATCTTATGATACAGTTCACGAGTCTCTTCTGTTTTATTACTAGCCTGACAGAATGTCCTCCATACACCAATCAGCTACAATCGAAGTGTGGGAATACAACGAAAGTTACAAGGAGCTGTCTCGTTTTTAGAAGAATACGAAATTTTAGGAGTTGTTTAAGGACATTCATGGATATTCGGGTAATCTAGGAGATATGGTTATTTCAGGAGAAGTTCTGGTCAAAGGTTACTCATAGATTTGTGACTATATGGAAAAACTTCTTATTTTTATTCTCATCTTTCACATATGAGAAAGGTAATTAGCAGATGAATAGCAAAATTATTATTATGGTATGCTGGGCATTAGGAATGATAATTCCCAGCAGCACTTTCTCTCGGTCTCTTTTTAACACTTATGCTATATAAATAACGTTAATGTTATATTTCGACTCATGCGAAAATAATGCATACAAAATAAAACAGGTTTACAAATATATAAAAAACTTATATAAATATTCAGGTAAGGTCTACCTCCATGACTTCCACTCTCGCTTAGAAATTCACGCCGCAACTGGAAGAGAGTACACAATTAGAATTAGAGAGCCCTAGCAATTAGGTAAACTTTATCAACTCTAATTTTAATGAGATTCACCGACTCTGGGAGATCAGCTAAACTCTGTTGCACTTTTCTCCATTCAATTTTCCAGCTAATGCATTCAACTTCAAAACCAATTTTCACTTCGCTAAATATATTTAACTAGTTAGGTTACATTTGTTAAAACTATCTCACTTATAAAAAAAATGAAACAGAAAGTTAGGCACAAGAATCTCTCGATAAAATTGTTGAACATTAATTCTTTAGGAGAAAAAAGAGGATTGACTTGAACTCAATCATAATAACATTCATCCACATTGCTTATTTATATGTTTTTCTGACGTATGAATTAGTAATAACAAAAACAAAAAACTAAGAGGTATTCAACAAGAATTGTAATTTATCTCGAAAAAGAGACATTTTTCGTGCCGTCTTGATGGTTGCCTCGAAATCTTCAGAACACAATTTGTTTAGTCTCAATGCGCCTTGACTTTGAAACCATGCTATTTACGAAACCTCCACGTATTTTCAATTATTTTTATTAAAGTAATCGTCACTTCTCTTTGAAATTTACTTAGGTTTGATAACTCATCCATTGCACCTAAGAATTGGACAAGCGATCTGTACCAGTTTTAATAATATATATATATATATATATATATATATATATATATATATATATATATATATATATATATATATATATATATATATATATATATATCACAATATTTTATTCCTTTTATATTTAAAAGTGGCAAAAATAATTGTGTATAACGATTGAAAATACTAAACTATATACAAATTAATAAGTATAATTCTTGGTCCCATATTTTTTATGCTATATTCCCATATTTTTTTATGCTATATTTTCTTTAAATTATTTTAAAATTTTTTCATTTTTGATTTTGATAATATTATTTTAAATGAAATAAATAAATAAATAAATGTAACTTTTTATCAAATTAAAAAAAAATCCTTTGAAAATTCCTAGGAGCATTTTTCAGTTATATTTAGAATTTTCTATATTTGTCTAATCATTTTATTACTTATTCATAATTTAAGAAATAAAATGTTCAATTTTGATTTTATGCATCATCATTAATCAGTTTTGTAAGCAATTACTGCTCTTCAGGAAGAAAATAATTCTATTTTTAATGATAGAGATGAAGTAGAGAATGATTTATTCGTGTATATTGTATTTCATTTAAGGAACAAACATTTCTTTTATTCTAGACTCAATTTAGGACAATCAAAAGAAAAAAGAATATTACAAGTTCGAATATTCAAAAGGCGAATTATTTAACCAATAAACAAATAAACTTAAACTTAAATGAATGTCGGTATAACAGAGGTGTCGGATCTATTGAACACGGAGTGCCATCATGAAAAAAAAAAAAAAAAAACATAAAAGAAAAAAGTAACTTAGAAACTGGGCGAAGTCTAGGGGACTTGATCGAGGAAGTCCTTATCTGCTTCAATTACTGAATAAGTTCTCCTTTGGCGGAGGTGTACGGTCTACCTTCCCTCATTAAAATTTAAAGTTAATAACTTCCCGAAGGACTCAATAAGCCCCTGAAGGAAAGTTGCCTTGCTTTGACGTGCCATGAACGGCGGGGGAAAAATATTGGCCACGCTTCTGGAAAAGGAAAAGTTTAGCCCCAACAACTTCTGATCCTCACCCCTACCCCTTTATTAAAATAACTAAGGTAAATTGAAAAGATATATCCCCTATTGATTCTATAATTAGCCCTTTACTAATATTTAATTCAGTAAATATATGTAGATATATATTTTTTTTTTTCTCGAAGAACCTCCTTTTCTGCATTGAAAGATAACTTTAACATTCTGCTTGGTTCAGAGTTGCTAACAAGCCGACGCAAGTTAACGATAAAACTTTACCTTGTTATACTTCAAATCTTTAAAGAAGGCACGTTTTTTTTTTTTTTTTTTTTTTTTATGCAGATAAATAAGGATTTTTATTTACGATGCGTTGGCACAGTTGTTTTCACGCCAACAACTTATAACAAAACAGCTGCATATAATTCATCATCATTAAACTTCTGCTCAAATAGTACTGGTTAATATTTAATTATTTTAATATACTATAATAATATTATAATTATATAATATTTAAGTTAAATGAAAACAACACATAGACAATGGAAAATTCCGTCTGTCGAGGTCTGTGTGTAATTAATAATAAATATTCATTACATTTATAACTAAAATAAATTAATAATAATATATCTTAAGTATCATTATGTATTTATTACATCCATTCTTCCTTCACTGTTTCCTTTGTTTAAATATAGTTTTCAAAAAACAAACATTAATACCTCATTTCAACAATGATAGAGAGATAAATACTTTATTAAAAGTAATGCTGCCCTACTACATAGGGTTGCTTCATACACAGCATACTTATCAATCCATACGGACATTAATTTTATATTATATTTTTCTGTTGTACATATATGACATATCTTTCCTTTCTTTTTTTTTCTCCCCTTTCATAACAATACTCTTACAAATTAACAACAATAAACCATATTAAACAATAGACATAGCATAATAAGCGTTTCCCCAAGACAAAAAGAAAAAAAGAAAAATTTTCTTTTCCTTTTCCTTTTTAAATTCTCAAACGCCAGGAACTCAATACAACTTCGCACACATATATAACACAGCAATTCCTCGAATGTAGACAAAAAGATAAGATGATTATAGACCAATTTAAAATTCAAGAAACAATTGATTAATTAATTAATTTACAATAAAACAAGCTATACAAAAAATAAACACGATATTGTACCAATAGTTTACCAATTGAGATCTTTGCAATGTGACCTGCTGTACATAATAATTCTTCAGGAGAACAGGTCTGCTGCCCAAAACATTTTTTTCTTACATCACTGTACATGTGACAAGTCCCCATATAATATATAAGTTATTTAATATTATTACAATATGGATTATCAATTCTTAAACATTGCTTGAAATATTTTTAGCTACGATTCACTAATAAAATCACAATAAAAAAAATTATGAACAATTCGATAGGTAATATACATCTGATTTTTTAGCCTAAAAATAATCTTAAATGCTTATATTCGGTCTGGAATTTCATTTTGTTTCCTTTGAAACATCTGGTTTCCAATAAATAATATCCTTCTATTTCTTTTTCTTCGATAGCTCTACAGCTCACTGAATAGTCAAAGCTTTCCTCAGTAGGAGTCGCCAGTCTTTTTTGTTGTGCTGAGCATCTTCTGCTAGGCGATCCACCCAACGCAGCCGAGGTCATCCAACTCTGTAATGACCATATTTTTTTTTTGTTCTAGGAGCAATGTATGGACTGCATATGCTTTCTACAATTTGATTTCCGAATTCACAGACACACATACGCAGGCTATTTTGCGATACTTCGTTATTTGGACATATAAGACAATACTTTCGCTTACTATATATTTCATAAATAGATAAGTGAATGTAAAAAGCAATAGTATATGATGTCATAACATGGATTATAACATAATATTTATTAAATGTATGAATATATCGTCGGCACCATGTTAAAGTAACGAATGCACATTAGTACAGACGATATTATTTATTTCTTGAAAAAGAATTTAAAATCTATTGACTTTTAATCCTTCGCCGTCTCCTTTGACACGTGAAAACCACGTATAGCCGAAAAGTGGAAGTGGGGGAAAAACACTCCTACATTTAATACTAGTTTTCATAATAATGAACATTTCCTGTGGAGTGATCAGATCCACATTAATCATCTATCGATTATTAATCAACATGAGAACTCGATTGATTTATCATATATGGTTCATTTATTTACTAACAAAAACAATTTTCTGTTTTTTGTCTATAAAAAATGTATTTGCGCCTCTCAACTTATTGTTTACAATCACCAAATGTGATGGCGATACATGAAGTAATAACATGACAGGCATGGGAAAGGAAAGTACTCAGCAGTACCTCTTCCCTAACTTGTTCCAATTACTTAGGTTGTTTAAGGATCGAGATCTCTCATCCAACGCCTTTTTAATCTCCTCCCCATGTTTTGAGGAATGCCGTGGCCATGTCTCTTATTAGTCTGTTATTTTGTCCATTTGAATTTGTGTAAAATCGTTGATAAAGGATCGTTATATGTTGGTCAACCGTTGGAAAGTGGAGGTCAGTATGTTGGGTTTTGTTAGTCACATACTACGGTGCTTTTGTTATGAGTAGCAATAATTTTGATTGGAAGGTTTAGAGTTTTTGTAGGTGGGCTTTTTAGCGATGCCGTATATTTATGATGAGTATGTCCATATGGGCTTAAGTATGTATATGTATTCAGTTTCTGTTTTAGTTTTGAAGATTTAGAGAAAAGAGAGCTAACAAAAAATTAAATTAGCGATCTGTAAATTGCTTTACAATGAGTAAATTGTGTTTAACTTCACAGCGTCCCATAACCCATCTTGAGCAAATATCTTGGCCACCGCCTTGGATGTCTTGTATGTTTAAGAATTTCCGTCAGTCGATTCATGTTGTAAGTCAATCATTGGTGAAAGTTATTGTAATTTTCTTATGCAGTGTCTTAAATTGTTAATTAATTTAATAATCTAGTCTATAACAGAAAATATTTAATAAATATAACGGTTATGATACTGGGTAAGACTACAAAAGGGAAATGAAGCATTGATTGGAAGAGGTGACCTACAATGGGAGGGAGATATAGGGAGTAGGGAGTAGGGAGGAGGTTAATTACATGATCTATCAGCGATCCCTTGAATAACCGGTTAGTGCCCATGTACCGCTGATTGCTTCTGTCTCTCTCTTGTCCTCCCATCATCTAGTCATCGTCTTATTAGCACTAATAAGGGATCATTAGGAAATTATCAAGAGCGAATAATATCAAAAACATATAAATAAATAATAAATCGAATAGGCAGAGAGACCGCACGATAGAAGGGAAACAGTCAACAAGGTGGGGCTATGTATAAGACAATTATGCAGAATTGGTACTTTTTGAAGTGAAAACTTCTTCAGGAGTGTTTTGGGTTTTTTTGTGGATAGTGAATAGATTGAGCCGTCAGATTTCCGATGTGTAACGCTCGAGTAAAGTCGAATAATTGAATCGTTTTTGCATATGGATTAAAATATATCAAAAACTGAGAATAGGTCCAGCATATTCCAAGCGAGGAAAATGTTCAGCTTTTCATCCTTTTTATAATGAGAAATTATTTACAATTTATATTTCATATTATAATCTCACCTTGTTGAGGTTTTCACTTTTATCGTGTGGTCTAAATCACAAACCATTAATTTTTTTTTTTTTTTTTAATAAAACTTTCTTAGCGGAGAGGGGGTTAGGATCACTAATTTGTAAAAACACTAACTTGTACAAAAAAAAATTGCATAATCAAGAAAACCGATTTAAATGAAACTTTTTTTGGTGATAATAAATCGAAAAATATTTGATCTATGTCAGATGATTATTGCCAATACTTCCAAGCAGGCTAGAAAACAAAATATTTTATATGTATTCGAACATGTTTGATTTTATTGTTCTTTTCTGCGTTTGGTCTGTAATGATTTCGAGGTTACAATATAAAAATCTCTTGTTCTTCAGAGTGAAATAAAAAATAACAAAAGCCACAAGACGCTTATATATTAGGTAAATATAGTAAGCCATGTTTCTTTTTGTCATGAAAAGAAATTCAGATTAATTATGAATTTGGCAAAGAAAACTACCTTTGGGACATGTAATTGGTATATTTGTTAAATATTATAACACGTTAATGTTCTGGGTTGTTTTCCCATCATCAGGACTCTTTGTTTATGTTTTGTTTGTGCGATCCTTTGTGAGTTTTATATTTTTAATTTTTTAACTTAAATATTATCTGAGGCAACACGTTTCTTGCCTAAAAATTGACCTCCTCTTTATGAAGAAACGTTAGCGTTTAATAAACTGTGACAAATATACCAATTACCTCTCACAAAGGAAGTTTTCTTTGCCAAAATCATAATTAATGACCTGTAACTAACCAACTAAAGAAGAAATTCATATTTGTTTGTAGCGCCTTAATACCAATTTGAGTTAAAATAAAAAAAATATATATTTTTGCAGCTGATTCTATAGGAGGATTTGTTTGAATTCATTCCACTAAATCAGTCATAACTTATGAGGATTTTTCCTAATTCAGCGTTATTAATTTCGATGGAAAGTTCAATTTCTCCTCTTCCAAATCACATATATAACTTTCATTTAATTTCTTTATCATTCGATCGGTTATTACTCAGTTTATTTCATTGTTGTATTACCCTTACTTTCTTACCTATCGCTTTATTACTTTTCATCATAGCTTATTTATTTTGCATATCGTACCCTTACAGTACAATTATACTCATATTCATTAATTTAAAAAAAAAATTATTTCTGTGTTTTCTCTAACAGCAACCTCCGATCGATCAACTTCCCAATTATATAACTTTTAGTTTTTACGCTTTAGTGAAAAATAAACAAATACAAATTTCTTAAATGTTTTTATTTTATATCTTCAGTCCTAATTAGTTTACGTAGGTCTGGTTAGTGCCACTTCATGTAGTTTATAGAGCCTTACATTCTACAAAATTTTCGTGTGGATAGGTGGCTTTGTGTTCAAGTTTCAGAAAGAAAAAAAAATATGAAAAAGTTTAAAATATTTTATTTTTCAATTGTAATGAAACTGATTTAAAGGTCAGCAAGAGTTACAAAGAATAAAAAAGAAATTCTGAAATCTAGATTAAAGCACATATTTAGTTCCAATATAATTTATTATATTGTTTTTACTTTAATGCAAAACAAAGAAATTTCTGAATTTTTACTACCTTGCTAAGCTGAATAATAATATTTCTATATAAAAACAAATGAAGATGCGCTGAGATGAAGAGAGATTTCAGTTTATTGATGATCTTCAGCGAGGCGGCTTTAGGGCTGGGGGTGAAAGATTGCCCGAATAAAAATAAATTGCTCTCTCTCCTCGCCCGATGTAGTCTTGATTAGAATTGATCCGCAATAAGTTCAATATTGATAAATTAGCTTACTAACTACATTTATTTACAGAACCTATTAATCAAAATAAAATAAAAATCTGGAGCGGTGCGCGCATCAGACAACCAAGTGGAGAAGAAATAGGTATTTTCATATACAGAGAAGTCAAAGTAAGCATTTTAGACGTCAGAGCACATTACTTTAAACTATCGGTTACCATATATTTTCTACTCAGATCTGTCCTAAGTACCATCAACCAGGGAGTGTGCTATCGAGAAAAAGAATTTCGAGTAAGTGGTTAGTAGGCGTGAGGGAGTGGAGTTCTCAGCGGCTTCCATTCCTATCTTGATTTTAATATTTATAGTTAATGTGAGCGTCTGTGGCTGTAGTGCCCTCTTTCAGTCTCCACTGGCTTCTAATACTAGTGATGCGGCTGGAAAAGTGGCACTGGGATCTTCCGGAGTCTGGCTTTGCCTTCCGCGTGTGGGGGGAAAAGCCTGGCTCGGAGATTCTTGGGCGAATGCATATATTGTATATAGGCATGATTGTGTTTAGAAGTTTTTATTTTATTTTATTTGTTTATTTTTATTTTTTATTTTTATTTACCTTCTTCATCAGTATTATTTATTTACTTCTTATATTTATATTTATTTCTTTATTATTTGTATATATTGTATGAATGAGAACTTTTAGCCCTAATGCTTATAGCCCTCCAGCAGTGGCTGATTGTATTATTATTCAATAAATAGATTTAAAAAAAAAAATATTTATAGTTAATGAAGAAGATTCCTCATCCAGCTTCTTCTGAGCCTCCGAAAGGTGTTATCGGACATTTTCTTTAAGGCCATGCCTTGAATCAATGACTTGCTATGATTGTGCAAGTTATTGTGAAATATTTCGTAATGTATTCGTTACCTGTTGACATCTGTAGGTCTTTATATAAAGTAATGTTGCAGACATGCCTGACAGATTTAGTTATAGTCCTAAATGTTTTTGATTGAAACATATGTAATCTTTGGATGTGGATGATTTTAAAATTCCCCATATATCTGTGAAGCGTATGTCCAAATAAGCTTAAGTAAGTAAGTGTATGTATTCAATTTAATTTTTTTTTTTGTCAGACTATTTCTTTCTAAATCTGTATATTTTAATTATTTATTTTGTTATAATAAATAATTAAGTGCCAGGATTTTTTTTTCTTCAACAAGAGTCTCAGTGACAAAGAAGACTGCTGAATTTATTTCTATTTCATTGTGAATATTTTTATTTCTTTAAACACTATTATGTGTACAAACTTGAACTTTTATACTGCCGGGATTCCTCTCAATATGGAAAAATTGGATAGTTGGCAATCTATGAGAAACGAAAGCCCACCTAGGAAATTTAAAAAAATGATAAAACCTTGGACTTCATCAAACCGTCCTAATCGCAGAGAGGAGGTCACTGTAATTGGATTAAGAATAGAAATAAAAAAAATAACTCATCTCATCACTAAACAGCCACCACAAAACTGTCAACACTGATATTGTCTTCTATCAGTCATATTTTAAAGGAATGCCCTTCTTATACCTGGCGCTTAAATAGATTATCTTGATGACCGGGTATATCAGTAGTATTATATAATAATAAATGAAAGATAAAAACAGCAATAAATCTTCTTAAAGTCCATATTAGACCTATTAAATGAAATACATAAATGAATATAATTTTTATTATATTGTATTTTTATTTAATTATTTCATTGTTTATTTAATTAGTATTAGTTTTTATTCATTTATAATTTGTTCCCTCTTCAAAAGAGTTTCTGAACTCAACAAAGGACATTAATAACAGAGTCGCAGGCGTTGATGACTTTAGGGTTATACGCCTAAATGTTCAAACAAACAAACAATAATACCGTGATCAATAGAATTAAATATTAAATGATATCCGTGCTAGCCTTCATGAAAACCGTAGAGGATATTAATTCCTCATCTTATGGCACATATTACTATATTACTAATAAACTCGAGTGCCTCATCGGTTGTCTTCGGTAGTTCTTAGTCCCGTCATGAAAGCCCATATTTCTCCTTAATTTAACTATTTAATTCTTTAATAATTCATATTTGAACATTTTTCGTATTACTGAATACAGTGTGAAATGGTAAACTATTTCGAATAAACAAAAACAAAGGTATTCACAGAGGAAGAAATTTTAAATATTCTCTCTTAGGCTATGTTAGACTATTTAAGCGCAATACCAACCTTAAATTAATGATCAATTAATTTTACACAATTACCATTTTTTTTTTTTTTTTTTTTTTTTTTTTTTTTTTTTTTCCCTACCCCCCAGGAATTTCTTGAATAAATTCAGTGTGTATATATATGTATATATACATAAATTTTCAACTTTCCTTTTATTGCCCAAGGGCATTTTAAGTTAAGAGGGCTCTGCACGCTGTATGCGTTCTTTGCATCTGTGGCCAGAGGCCTTTTATTATACCACTGGGCGTGGAGGGACCGCCCTGCATTAATTTATTATTTATATTATTGTTAGTGGGTGTGAACTACAGAGTCCAAACCCCTTCCCTCGGCGAGAACATCAACCAAGGGGACTTTACCTTGCCACCTCCCAGGCCTGGGCGGCGGTACTATTTCCTGGAAAAGCGGGTTAGCACAGACCTTCAGCCCATCGAAAAATTTGACGTGTCTTCGGCCTATGAACTCAGGCACCGATGGGAGCTGAAGCTCCTCTCGGATCTTTACATTCTTTGCCCTTTGCAGGGTGGTACCTCTGACTATTCGCCGAAGGATGGAGTTTTGATAACTCTGGAGTTTCTTGAGCGTGGACTTATACAGGTGGCGGAGCAACGGTGCACCATAGAGCAGCGTAGGCCTGATGACCGCCTTGTAGATTTGCAGTTTTAGTCTCCACGAGAGCTGCGGCGACTTTAGCAGATGGTAGAGCCTATACTCCTTTTTCCGAGCCAGCTTGAGCCTCTGGTTGACGTGACTAGTAAAGGTGAGGTGCCTATCCAGAGTCACGCCTAGGTAGAGGACTGAGTTGGAGATCCGCTGGTCCACTCCACCAATGGTGAAGTGAGTGGGCAGGGGCTTCTTTCCTTGCTGAAATGACATCACTATGGCATCGGTCTTATTAGGATTTACCTGTATGCCGTTCTTCTCAAGCTCCTTGACGATGGTATCTGTGGCATTCTGTGCTTTCATGAGAGCTCTCTCTGCGTTAAGGCTGGATGCATAGACTGCGATATCGTCAGCATAATTACCAACAATTACCAATAAATTTTAATTATATATATATATATAAAACTACACACGTAAATATATTGAAAATGTGATGACATTTTTTTTAAATGTATAAATATTAGAATAATCAATTGTTTGTAAAAATATTTATTGAAAATGTAGTACAGTATAATTGAATGATATTAATTTAATATATTAAAAAAATAGCATGTAATTATAAAAACAAAGATTTCTACCCGAATAGTTTTTGAAATGAAACGATTAAACGTAAGAATAAAGTTTTTGAATTTTTGAATTATAAAAAAAAGATATAGTTGTAACAAGAATTTGCAATAATAAGATTAAACTTCAAAAGATGTCGGATAAATAATAAAACGGAACACTGCTAAATCGGAAGCTGAGAGACAAGAGAGCTGAGGGGGAGGGGCGAATGAGCATCGCTTGAATATTTAATGTGCATAAACCTGAAAGGACCTAAGGAGATGGCCTACGTTTATTCTTATCTTCTCTTCTCTTCCTAAACACCAACAAATAATTGATATACTCGTAAAATAAATTATTTATTTTCATAATTTATATAACAATATATATCTCCTTCATCGATTCGCATCAAGTAAGTAAGCAGTTCATGATCGATCCATAATTAATTTAGGTAAGAATAGCATAAAACCGCTTTAAGTGAAATACAAAATATATATACCAAAGTTCGATGAAAGATAACTACTGGATGAATTATTAAATAAATGAAGAAACTAATACAAAGAGCACAGTTTGTAGTTTTTGAGCGTTGAAAAACTTCAGATTTTATGTTCGTCCCCTATCCGAAGAACATCAATGTAAAAGAAAAATAAACCTAGAAATGTTATGAACCTGGTTCCCACCTTTGCAGTAAACGTGGATACGGGATTCCATTTTCGAGCAAGAAAGAACACCACATATCTGAATCATTTTTAAACGAAAATGACACGGGATCTCTACGCATGAAACCCGGTATGAATATACAGATTTCCACTCTGGTTAGAATAGGTTAGTTTTAAAAACTACATAAGAAACGAAATCAGAAATGACGAGGTAGGGATTAAACGAGAAAAAATAAACAAATATAAAAGAAAAAAGGTTCTTCTTTTTTTTTATATATGCATCTTGTATAATACAAATAATATTTCATCTAATTTGAGAACTGTTTCATCAGTAGCACTACCCATGGTATCAGAATGAAACTATTCTATAACGCTCATTATCATTTTTGTTGCAATTAAGAATGGTAAACAGTGTGCTAAACTGTACATGTACAACAATCCAACGAACGCCTCTACTGTGAGTCACAAGAAGTATCGACGTATGTACAACGAGGCAGTGCAAGTAGTAACGGGAGGAGTGCTTCTCGAGCTCCTCCAGCGAGAAAATCCTCAGCAGGTCTACAGGAAAATCTCGGAGTGATGATTGATGAAAACCATGCAAATTAAGCAAATGGATAACTATTCGGAAGAACACAATTTAAGAGTGAAATCAACGGTCAGTGAGTAGTCCGAAAGAGGCCAAATTAAGAAAGCATGTCCAATCGCGTTTGGAAGCCAAGTGGACTTCTGGAATTCTGGACCTCTCAATCCCTCACAGAGAAAGGGGCTTTCGAGTCAAGCTGCGTGGCTTTGAGAAAGACATTGGTTTCCTATGAAATAGCTGTGAATCCTGGCGAGATTAGCTTTATAAGCACATTATTGAGAACTGATTCAAGAATTGTTGATGGATACCGGTATTTATGTCCATAGAGAAAAACATTACCCTCAGCTAGTCGCACAAGGGTATTGCCCTTACTAAAAAGAATTTTTGTGCCCTCAGAAAAAAGCTATATGCCCAATCCGCGTCATCACAAAAAGATGAAGGCCATCAGGAACAAGGAGAAGCAGAAGAAGAAATCATGAATACCTCAATTTTTACACTGTGTGCACAGCTGATTATAACATGCAGGGGTAGAAAGATAAGTAGCAATACTTATTGCAAATCCCGTTTGCCTAAAAAGCACGGAAGGATATAAATAAATTTCCCTATCTTCTAGTTGTGGGATCACAGAGATCGCTTGTGATGGAGTGCATCGACTTTTATTCACTGAGGGCCGAATTGCTGAGGGAGGCCGGTCTCTAGGTTCTCACAAAGACCTATTTTCCTCAGTTAGTCACAGATGGAAATTACTCGGACTACAAAGAATTTGTGTACACGTAGGAGGCAGCAATGGGCCCAGATTTAGGTCTTTGAAATGTCAGTAATTCGTAACAAACCAGCAAACCTATTGTGCCTAATAGGCAGAAATGGATATAAATAAATAAATCCTCGGTTTCCATCGGTCAATTTACAACGTCGACAAGAAGACGACTGCACTTATTCCTCGGACCCCTTGGCCGTTTATCTATGGTTGTGCAGACTGCACCCCGGGCCCGGGTTGGGATCGTTAAATTTTTATTCGTCCGGATGGAAAGAGAGGGCGGGGAGGGAGAAATTAGAGCGGGGAAATATCGGGAGGAGATAGGGAGGGACGCCTGGCTGGGCGGAGATAGGGCGGCTTACCAGGGAATCAGTCAAACGTGAGGATAGCCCTGTCCTCTCTCTGATAAAACCTTCAATAATTCACCCCGTCAATCTGTCCCGCCCTCATCCCCTCCTAGATAGCCCACATATATTAATTAATTAATTATAAACGTATCACTCGGTCTTAGTCCTCTATTGGATGGACCACTACACTTTAAAGAGGAAATCATAGTCAATGGAGTAAAAACGAAAAACAAAATGATTCATAACAAGAGATGGTGCGGTGCGCGCATCACACAACTTTTACTTAACATCCTACTTTCAGTATAAATCAATATATTCATACAAAGAGAAGTAAAAGAAAATAATTATATAATTAATGCATTTCTTCCAACAGACCAAAGGTCACCAAATGTACACAGTTTTTATATCCTGTATTATTTATTCGACGTTTCGGCTTCAGGGTCCATTTTCAAGACAATGCAAACTAATTTTAATTCAGTTTTTATAGTTCAAATTACATCCTTATTAGACACATATTAATTTATCAACTAGTGAGGAGGAACATTTTTCTTAATATCGTCTGCGAAAGAGGTAGATGAATTGAGAACAAATAATATTCTTTTTAAAAAAATTACACGTTCTATTTATTTAAAGTTTAAATAAAATAAATAAATTATTTATTTATTATAACTTTTTAGAAGTGAAAAAATGACATTCAATGAAATAAAAGAATGACTAAAAGACTAATTATATTGTAATGATAGATTTTAGAAATTTTGTGAAGCGTTGCATGGTAGGTAGATGATAACAATTTTTTTTTAAATAGAATTTGGACTATTTATGTAACTGATAGTTGTTAAATTAATATGTGTCTAATAAGGATGTATTATTAACTATAAAACTGAATTAAAATTAGTTTTCAGAGTCTTGAAAATGGCTCCTGAAGCCGAAAAATCGAATAAATAATACAGGATGTAAAAACTGTACATTTGGTGACCTTTGGCCTAATATTTTATAAAAAATTCTTTTATATTATTATAATCTAAACAATTAAATATGAAATAATACCAAAACTAATACCTATGAAAACGGGTGTCGTCATACTCCATTATTTCTCCGTCAGTTAAACATAAAATTCTTAATTCATATTTAACCATTTTCAATACTGATAATAATGTAAAAAGGTTAATTACTGCAATTAAACAAAATCAAAGGTACTTTAGAGGATTTTTTTTGTTCATATAACCAGAAAATGTATGTTTATTTGTCTGCACACCATTATTATTTTTAAGGTGCTTTGTCCCTGAATAAAGTTGATTTTTCTATTAAATACTAGGTATAATCATGACAAAAATCATCCAACATTATCATTACTTATTAATCTAGCTACGAGAATCAGTTCTCTAATTTTAAATAGTTCATAACTGTCCTTGATTTTCAGCCGATTCTTCACAGAGAGGAGAGGACGTGGATGGATTCACTGAAAGCAACCCAATATTTATCCAAACAGGAGCCGGCAATGTTTTAAAGGCGGAGACAGGTAAAAAGACTGAAGGGGATGAGCTCACTCCAGGGGATGATTGGACTCAAAGAGGATTGGACTCGTTAATAATTCGGCTGCCCTGTCCCTAAGCCGATCTGTTGCGGCACACATAACTTGCTCATTAAAATGTTTCTAGCCCTGTTTACTCTATCTTCTCCGGATATTAATCAAGTTTAGATTCCGGTTTTAGCTCGGCGTGCTTTTGTTGTATTTCCCTACACAGCAACTTCAATAATCACTTTATATGAATTATTTCTTCTTGATGTGGCAAATATTATTTCGGACTTATAACTATACAACTTTAGAATGTGAAAATTTAAATAATCCTCCAGTTATTTTCATTAGCTCCTTCGTTAAAAATCTATCTAAAAAATCGAACAAATAACATGTGTTTAATTAACGATCCTGCTAATTTCGTCAGAATTATTTTTTTTAATAGATAGATATTAACTTTATTGTGGAACAAAGTTCCTTGAGAACAACAAAATAGAACAAAATTAAAAGATGGCGTTACATCTGACCTAAATAAAAGCAGTAGAAAAAAAGAAATAATGTAAAGAAAATATAAGATAAACATTCTATATACAAAACAAACGAAACTTTTTACAAAACAATTAACAATATGACAAGACACTTTAAATTATTTGTAGTGATAGATTAGTATACACTTTTATCTACACTTTTAAGAAAACAATAAAGAAAAATATAATAAATTCTTTATTAAAATAAACTGCTTTGTGTTTCTGTTGAAAAAAGAGAAAGCTGAACCTGACAATATAAAGTGCCTAATTAATACATTACCATTTAAATATTGATTAATATATAAATACGACATAATCATTTCTTAACATAACGATTGACAAGAATTTAGTGTGCAAAAGATGATAGTTATAAAAAACCAATAGATGGGTTCAATGACATCAAGAGAATTTACCCTTTAAGAGAATTAATATCCCTAGCAAAGAGCAGCATTGATATTTGACGATGAATGGCATGACATAAATGTATGTTGTCAAATGATCAGCAATTATCTGACTGTTTTTGGGTTAGGGATTGGAATAGGAGGTTTCGAATGTGGATATGGAGAGCTTTTAATAGGGAGGGAATTACAGAAATTGGCAGAGCGAACAATAAAGGAGTTTTGGAATGAGGCAGATCTGTGAGGAGGCATGTAAAGGTTAGAAGGTCGAGATCTTGTGGAAAGGGAATATATTAAGAATTTGAATTGGAGAAGGTTATAGGCGTAAGAATTACGACGATTGTTAATGATTTCGTAGAGGAACGTACCAAGGAAATATTGTCTTCGGAATTAGAGGAAAAGCCACCTTAATTCAGTGTAGTGGGGAGAGTGTCTTGGGGCCCCAATTACAAATCTCACGCAGCTGTTCATTGTACTTTTCAGTCTAATCTATAATTAATATGTAAGTATAAAGTTCTGAAACCTTTATTTGTTCACTTTATAAAATGAGAATCAATTCCCACGTTAGAGATACTGATAAAAAAAAAATCTAAAAATTATCATTTTCGAGGATATATTTTTGAAAAAACAGTATTTTTTAATATATACAAATTTTATGTTAGTATATTACAATACATCTCTGATAATTGAAACAAAAACAAAGCTATGTAATAAATTTTTGGGATAATTTTTACTTAAAACATTTCTGAATTTGAACCTGTTATAAATCCCTAATTATTAAGATTTAAATTGGGAAGTTTTTGTAAAAGTACGGCGGTTAACGATACTTCAGATCGTTGGAGGGTGATGAAAAAAAATCGCAAATTATTTATGATTTTTAAAAAATAAAACTTAGCTTAACTTAACCGCATATAAGTCACATTTCATTTTTTTAGCAATGACAAACTTTACTTTCGTTTGAAATAAACTCTAGATTATTTTGAAGCAATGGTTTACTATAAAATAAATATTATTTTAATTCTATTTTTCTTTATATTCAACATTATTCCACAAATTAAACATGCAAAACATAATCAAATTGAAAATTGCCAGCGGGATGATTTCGATAACTGTCAAAAAATTTTGGATAGATGTGAAAATAGATCAATAACTTCGTGATATGTCCATTAAAGTCTAACGTTTCTTGGGTAACAACTTCACTTACATTTCATTTGATTTTTTATTTATATTTTTTTGGTGGGTGTATGTGGAATTTTTTATCTGCAAAATTTTACAAAACCGATTTAGAATAAACAAAAAAAAATTGATTCAAAGTTAAAAGGGGGTCGAAACTTCCCCCACTGACAGATCTTGTGATGTGTATGATAGAGATTTCTAGAGCACAAAATTCAGGGGACCAGAACAAACAGCTTGACGCTGGTGCTTCCAAACAAGAAACATCTTCACCACACGCTTTACAACTCCTCCGGCCAAATATTTCGTTGTATTTTTTTTTTAATTTTAATATTTAATGATTTATTAAGAGGGAGAAATATATACGCACAAAATAAAACAAAAATGATTCGTCTTTTTTTTTTTAATTGATCTTATATCATGACGGGTTAACAATTAAAGAAAAAACCGTAAGCGCAAAGCGTTATATTTCAAATCACAATATACTTAACGATTTATACATTTCAGCAGTAAAATCTTACAGCCACGAATCATACGCAACATTTCATCCTTCAACCCAAAATCATCTCAATCCCTTTGCTCCTTTAATTTCCTTATTCCTGTTACCTACTCGGCGCAGATTATATGGAAAATACTCCGGAGATTTTTCACTTCACCAATAACTATTATCAATACAAATAAAAAATCACAGGAACTAATTAATACAAAAACTAAACAGTTGAATATTTCAAGATGCGCAAGATGTTCAAGATGTTGCAAATCTCGTAAAAGAATAAAAATAAACTGATCTTGAAAAAAAATTCAACTGATAATTATTGGAATTTAATACAAAATTTTCCCGTATCTTCAAAACTAGAACTGAGAAAGAAAATAATACATTTGCATTCTATCTTAAACCTATATGGATATAGTCCTCACAGATATACGGTATTGCTACAAAGACCCATCTAAAAAAACCTTAAACTTTCTAATAACAAATATTACGACTCATAATTTAAGCATCCTGGAACGTGACAAACATTACATACAGATTCTCTCCTACCTACAGTTGACTAACATGTTAGGATTCTTTACAAACGATTTCATAATAATTTACATGGAAAAACTAACATCCTAGTAAGAGCTGTCATATCCATTCGAGGCCAAACTTAGACGCCTAATGAACTGCGCTATACGTTTCGTTTTCAGAATCTCAAGAGAAACGCATATAACCCAGGATTACACCATGTTGAAGTGGCTCTATCCATCCAACCGCCGTCTATACCTCCTTGCTACCTTTCTATACCAAGTCATCAGAACTCAGCGGCCTTCCTATATTTTTCACAGCCTACAATTCAAATATTCCATTTAATCCCGTCTCACTAGATCTCGTACCTCCGACCTTTATCCACCTTCTCACCGAACTGCAGCGTTTGACAAATCCTTTATAATTGAAGCCGTCTCCTTCTGGAATACCATCCCTCCCGATATCCGACATGTCCAATCAGTTTCCTCATTTAAATCTCTCATTTTTAACCACCTACTCCTTTCCCAACCCGATTGATCATGAAACGTAGATATGAGAACTTTTAAAGTTCCTCCAGAAATGATTTTCTTTACTTATGCTATTTTCCACGTTTGTATTATACATGTCAGTTTGTTTTTAGTGTAATAGTTTTATTTTAGTTTTATTCTTTTTCCAAAATATTTAATAAGGATTGTAAATAATTAATTTTATGAATGGCCACACAGGCATTTATTCTGTAACTGCAATTTGTTTTAAAGGGACAACAGTCCCAGGATAATGAAAAAAAAATATTTTCAATTCATTTTCATCCATCAATACAAGAAGACTAAATAAGTGCTGGATGAGTGACCACCTTCCTTAAAGAATTATGGTAATTGAATCATGCATGGAAATAGGTACTGCTGACTGCTATCCTTCCCCATGCTTAGCATGTTAGTTTTATTACCCTTATCAGACCATCTTCTGATTGTCAACAGCCGTATACGGATGGAGGTGGGCTTTTGGGCTGAAGCCTTCTCCACAAATGGTAAAATATAACCATATCTTATGGAATAAAATTTAAAAATTATCTCTTAAAGTATTACTGTTTGTGTATTTACATTTAATAGGATTTCCAGAATCACTTAAACACCTTTTCATATAGGTAGTTAGTTTCATTAATTTTTGTTTCAAAGTAATTATCGTTATATATATGAAAAAAAAAGCTTTCAAGTTGGAGCTCTCCCTCCCTGCAATAAAAATAAATCCTGGATTGGCTAATGCCTCTATTGCAATCTTAGCCCTCCTTATTTTATGCATACTTCTAATTAATTTATTTGTATTATTTATTTTATGTGTACTGTCTATCTTTCCTGTCCATAGCTTATAATTATGATGATTTTTTTTTTTTTAGTTTTAGCACTGATGATTAACTACATACTTAGTTCGAAACATCGCAGGTCGAAAAAAAAATTAAATTAACTAAATTTAAGCCGATATCTTGACACTAAGTATAAAATATCAAAATCTTCCTAAATATAACACTAAAAAATATATTAGAAAAAAATATATATATATATCATTTATTGGCAACCTTATGATTTTTTCGGTACTTAAAAATATTCAATGGAACGAAATTCTAGGACATGAAATACTCAGATAGCCGATTCTACACAAAACGATGAAATACGGTGGAATGTATAGACGGATTTCCCCGTGATTGAAAGTGGGACACATGTTTCATTTTCCAGCTATAAATCTTTACAAACAATAGTGCAGCCAGTTTTGCATTTCTCTTGTCACGTTCCCCATTTTACAAAATACAATTTCGCATTCACCTGAATCGCAAAATATTTTTAAAATTTTAGTTATGTAAAAGTTCAATAATTTAAAAAAATAAATAATTAAATGGACAGATACTTTAATGAGATGTTTGGAGACGGAACTATTCCAGACTTTAGCGAACATTTGAAAATATAGGAAAATTAAAAGTACTGCACTCAAAGACTTCTCTGTACTTTGATATGGTCTCGTGTGTTCAACTTTTATGGTTAGTTAAAGTGGCTCTTTCCCTCCTTCTGTTGACACTATTTCCTCGGATCTTTTCCAGACCAAACTGTAAACTCATAGAACCCTTCCTACATCGACAGTCTCTTGCAATTCAAACTCTTAATCCATCCACAGAAAACATGATTCCCCGTTTCTACCCGATATCCCTACGCATAAATAAAAACCTTTCAACAATTCTTTCTTTCCCAGTCTATCGCCTTCAGGAGTTTTCTACTACCTAATATCCACGATATTTGTATAATGTGTAAAGGTGTGAATAAGTTTTAAAGAAATTTTTTTATTCATTTTTGTATTTACCTTTAGCTTACTTTTGTTATCTACAAATTTTGCAACTTCTATCCATTTATATATATGGGTGAGTATGTGTGTGTATATCCTTTAATTTGTGAAGTCATATTTTTTTTTTTGTGTTTAGTTTTCAATTACAATTTTTAACCAGTAATTTAATGTGGTAGTTATTGTACTCTGTGGTTACACCTTTCTTCCTCTTGGAGAGATTTCAGTTAAGTACCTTCACCATTTTACGATAGAAGCATTTGTACTCAAATACTAAATAAATAACATTCCGTACAAAAATAATAGCTAGAGAATTGTTATCAAAGAATTAATATTATTATGAATACAGGAGTATTCGAATAATAAAAAAATAACCAAGTATGACGAAATGAATGAGAATAAAGCAACAGTTTAATGTCATTTGTAAAAAAAAGAGAGGATAAAATTATTGTTTAGTCAAGAAATTAATAGAATGTTTATTTGAAGTAAACTAATTTTTCAACCGGGATTTTAATATAATACAAATACTTTTTAAAAAATATTGTTTATTAAATATTTAAAAAAATTATGTTTATATTATTGAAATTGACAACTATATAAATAATAAATACAACTAGTAAATATGAAATAAGTAACTTGACATGTACAACATGAAGAAAAACTACCCATTGGTAGCACTCGAATTAATTTCTATATTAGAAGGCCCCGAGGCCATCTTCTTTTTAGACGTCTCGGACGGTTATCATGAATAGAAGAGGAAGCAAGGTCGGAAACAAGAGGGTTCGGATGGTTCAGAAGTTTATTATGGAAGGATAGGTATCTGGATTGAGCTAAATCGGAAACATATGGTACATTAAGGTCGTTATGGATGATTTTATTTGTGATAAAGTAGGGAGCATAGAGGATTTTGGATTGTAGAGATTCGATACGAGAGGAATTTGATGGTTTAGTAGAGCCCCAAAGCTCGATCCCGTTAGTCCAAATAGGCTTTATTATAGTAATATATATGAATCTTCTGTAAATAATAGGAAGTTTAGAGCGTTTGTATAGTAAGCGCTGCAGTAGTCGAAATATTAAAATAATATATAATTTAACATCTCAGACAGTGAACACTGTATAGGTCTTATTGATACGGAAGGCCGATAATAAACGCCTGAAATTCCTTTACTTACTATTCCAACTCTTCAAAACTGAAAATAAGACATAAAATAAACATACAACCTTTTTATCATCCCATAAACATCCGCCTGAAACTACAAAAATTACTTCATGTTATCGAAATGTACAATCGAGAAAACAAAGTGGCCTACAAAATAAGGAGGTGATATAGACCAAACGGCCGAAGATTTTTGTAGGCTACATTTATTCTTGATTGAGTGGTCCAAGTATTTTACCATTGAAGTGGGGAAAAAATTAGTATTCTAGAATTTTTGGTAACTTATTAGGTTAATTAATTTAATGAGAAAACTCTACATTTCTGAGAATTGAATATAAATAAAAAAGGTGTAGGTTACGATAAACTGTAGTCATTCCCGAAGTTTTAGACAGATGTTAATATTTTTTTTTAAAATGTGTCCAAACGAAGTCCATACTTTTGATACCATAGAAATCATAATTATTGAACAATCCCTGTATATTTTCTTCAATAAATTCAAATTAGAATATAACTGATTATATATAGCTAATAGGAAAACATTTAAACTATAATTCTATAATTATCAGGAATTACGACTACGGTTTCTGGGACCATCGTAGGAAATATTGTTGTTTAGTACAAGTTATCAAGGACTCTTACAACTGGAAGGTATTTTAGCCAACTGCAAGGAGATTCCTTAATTATGCCTTATCTAATTATTATTAAAGTAATAAATTAGCGGGAACAGACAGTGGGAGGGGGGAGAAAGGGCTATTAATTGTCAGATCGTTTGTAAATTGGAGTTTTATAAGGGTGAGGAGGGGGGGATTGGGCGGACAGAACACCTGGGCCCCCCTCCCAATAAAATCTATACCAGGCCTGGGTACTTGTCTTGTAGCTGGGCCTGATACCTCCCGGCATTTATCTACCTGTTCAGTCGGCTGGAATCCAGTCTATTGTGTTTTGGCCCCCCTCTCCTCTCTCATGCACTCCTCTCCTACAGTTATCTGTCTCGATATGACACCATTACCTTCCAAGAAAATATAACTCCTTCCTTCAGAATGTGGATAGAATAACGGAACAGTGTTCTGTATTTTAGAGCTATTATATTACTTGTAATTGTAAAGGAATCACAAAAAAAATTTTTACAATACCGAATGAAAGCTAATATTGTTATTTTTTTTAATTTACATTTTGAAATTTACAACTGTATTCAGACAATACAAGCAAATGTGAGAAAATTAAACAATAAAAGTAGTGATGTACAAATGCAAAACCAAGAAGAGCCTTAAGCAGTCTTGCAATTAATTATTAGTCCATTGCTATTAATTAAATACGTTAGTTTACATTTTAGAACAACACAACAGAGTAGGTACATTTTGAGCTGATATTGACACAGACACAGTGAAATCCAAACAAATAAATAAACTTATCTTGGCAATAAGTTATTTGCTTTAGTTTTATTCTGTTCGTTTTTAACTTGCTCAGATCTTGGTACATGTATATTTTTTATTGTTATTTGGAGAGCTAAGCTCAAATACACGAAAAAAAAAGATGTTTAGATTTAATGCTAGGTTAAGTACATTAATATCTATATTGAAACCACATACTCAATAACACCTAAAAATCAGTTTAGTTTAGAAGTTAGAGGTTCGGAGGTGAATGTTGTTCTTGCTCAAATTTTATAGTCTCAATCTTGGTCTTGGTCTACATAAAATTAGCACGGGTCTTGTGAAAAAGGAAAAACAACACCAAGACCGTTTTCGGTTCTGCCGTTGTGAAGAAACTACCCATTCGTGTATTTCAATTACTTCGCCAAGAAGGTCTTCTGGCCATCATTATTCAGATGCCTCAGAAGTCAACCTGTCATCTCAGCTTTACAGGCGACAAGAATTTTTTGATTGGAGAAGGCATATCCCTCACAGGCCAAATTGGATAATTTGGTTAATTACAAAATAAGTAACATTGATCATGATGATTTTGGGTAAGATTTTGGATTGCAAGGATGGAGTGTGTAGGGTCTAGGAAGTTTTGTGAGGATTGTTGCATCCTCTGCATATGTAGCTGTCAAGATCTCATCGTCAATAGGTATATTGTAAGTGTATATAACGTAAGGTAAAGGGGCTAGTATTGAACCTTGGGGAACTCCTGCCAAGATTGGATGAACTGAAGACATTTTCGAGCCCTGCCGATCTGCAAAAAATCTGTCGTAGAGAAAAGATTGAAGGATAAAATAGTACGTGTATGGCATTGTAGTCTTAAGTTTAAAGAGAAGACCCGAGGGCCAGACTCTATCAAATGCCTGAGAAACATCCAAAAATACTCTAGTTGCATATAGTTTCTGTTCTAAAGCTCCAGCAATGTAAACTGTAACTGTGCAATTGATGTATCATCGACTGGATTGTGCGAAAGCCGAATTGGTAATCAGGCATTACCTGTTGGTCAGTCAATATGTCGACAAGTCTTTAGTATATTAATTTTTCAAAAACTTTAGAGTATATAGGAAGGAGGCAAATGGATATTTAGGATGAAGCACTGTATATGTCTTTACCGGAATTGTGAATTATCTTAATAAGTGAGAATTTCCATTGTAAAGGGAATTTTGAAGTCCTTAGTATACAGTTGTAAATTATTGTCAGAAATACTAGAGCTTTCTTGCGTTATTAAGTCATAACCAGGAGCTTTTCTTTTAGGCAATTGTTTGATTTGAAGTGCAACTTGAGATGGTGTAAAAGAAGATGGTGGTAGTGTCAGCTGAAGTGGGATATCTAATGTGTTAAATTAAAATATGATTTATGGACTTTAATCTGATGTCTGATTCAATATTACTAAAAGGTAATTAGTTTTTAAGGAATATTTTAAGGGTCTATTTATATATTTTTAAATATATATATATATATATTATATTATATATATATATATATATATATATATTATATTATAAATATATATATATATATATAATATATTATATTATATATAAACAAGATCCCGTGTTTCCGACCTTTATATCCCTTCCCATAGAACTAAGACGTTTGAATATTCCTTTATTTCCCGATCCACAGCCTTTTGGAATTCCTTGCCATCTGAAATCCGTCATGCCTCTTCCTTGTCCTCATTTAAATATCATCTTTACCAATTCCTTCTCACATCCCAAAATGACGTTATACAATAAAATAATTATTGTGAAACAGATTTTGACTGAGGTGAATGGTTGATAAAATTTATTGAGTCTTAATTTTAAAAATCAACCCATGCTTATTTTATTTTATTTTTATTTTCATTTAAATAATGTTGTTGTTTTTTATTTCGTTTTTTCTCTAAATTTTATTTTATTTTTATTTGTTTTAATTTAATTTCACTGAAGATACTGTATATATTCTTTAATATTGTTTAATGTAATTTTTGGCCAGATGTAGTTTTAATTTTTTTGTTCATATCTGTTATTCATAAGCGACCTTGTCCCAGAATAAAGTTTACTTTCTATCTATCTATCTATCTATCTATCTATCTATATATATATATATATATATATAATAAAATTAGTAAACTACGAAGCAGCTGAACAAGATAATCTATTAATTACAGTCTGTATGTATTGAATATTCTACCCAGAAGGGCGGGATAATATTATAATACCGGAGATTGTCTATTGTTTACACTTTAATAGCTTTATCAACAATCAACAGCTAATATTGCGATATAGGAGGGGAGGGGGTGGATATGTTTGCTTTTATAATCTCATCACTAGTATCGAAAAATATTTGGATATTTTAATTGATGATATTCTTGCAATTAATGATATGTAACGGTATTCAATTATTAATATATTTTTTATCTTTATATGTATAATCTTTTATGTATAATAACAAAATTATTATATCACTTTAATCATAATTTAATATCAGTTAATGTGAAGATTTGTTGGCAATACTACTGAACGTGTAGGGCTCTTTATATGAATATAACTCTGAGTTTTGTTTCAGGTAAGCAGAAAAGGATAGTAAAATTATATCCTTCAATTTAGTTACGATTTCTTTAAATAGTAATATTATTATATTTCAGATAACAATTATATTTATTTTACCGCAATAATACATCGATAATATATATGGATTTCCTCTAAAAGCAGTAATACAAATAATAATATCATATCTGCCATGAAGAAAATGTACGGTATCTCTTCCGTGGCATTCATTCAGAATAAAAATGAAATGAAGTTACATCAGGTCTCTTTTCGAAGAACTTTTCAGCATTTTAGTGATGTTACAATACTTGTAGTGGTTATTTTTACAATTAGCTGATTTTATGTCGGAGTGGGTATGGTTAGCTGCAAAAACAGCAACATTTTAGATGACATTCATATAGATGTATTTGAAAACGTACAGAATTGTAGGTATCTAGGGTCTACAACAACTAGAAAAAAAATGAAATTGAAGAAGATATTAAAATTAGGGTGAAGGTGAGATATACTTGCTATTTTTCTTTGTCAAACCTACTTATTTCTCGCCTTCTGTCCCAAAACTTAAAAATAAGAATTTACAAAACCATTATCCTACGTACGGTTCTTTATGCATACAAAACATGGCTGCTTACATTAAGGGGTGAGAAACGTCTTAAGATTTTTGAAAATAAAGTATTGCGCACAATATTCGGACCAAAAAAAGATAAGTCAACAGGAGAATTTAGGCGGTTACACAGAGCTGAATTGCGTGAACTGTATCCGGTTAATATAATTGTGATGAATACATCGCGGCGAATCAAAGGGCATGTAAGTTGGTCTTAGTAACTAAAGAATTCCTAAAAGGTTAATATTTGTTGTGCCGAATGGTAAACATCCGAGGGCTAGAACGAAGCGAAGATGGGAAGATTGCGTTTAAGCCGATCTGAAGGGACTGGGTTTGGACGGTACACAGTGGAGGGAGATGTGTAATAAGGGATTGGTGGTGTCGGCATCGAACCTTCGGGTTCACAAAGCCTTTTATTATTATTATGGATCCCAATCACTCAAGTCATAGATATATGACATTGTCTGTTGATATGTTATTGAATTAAAGTGGAGGACAAGTTTCACGTCTTTCATGTAAATGTGATGTGTTGGATAGTATTTTCTTCAACCACCGTTAGTATTACAGTTAGAAGCACCGATAGTATTTTCTTCAAATAGCTGGGTACGGAAACGAATAAATATTTAGTAAATGGAAATAAAACATAACGAGGAAATCTAAAGATAAATGACAGTTCGTTGGCTGACTCCTAATATAGGTGATAATTCAATTAACGTTGATTGTGTAATTTTAAAGACAAGCCCAGCCGGTGGCAGATATCAAGGGGGCTGCAATTAGAGGGATGTGGGAGGGGAGAGTGGTAAATCGGGGGACTTAGCCCCCCCGGACAGGCCCGGCTAGGGAAATAATTTCCAAATTACCCTAATCCCAAGGGTTCCTCGCACCACGCACCGCAAATCCCACCACGACCCACGTTTTCTACCCAAACACGGGATTATTCCTGTATCTCTACCCGCTGGCCCATTATAAACCGAGGACGACCCTGTTTATTATTTGTTTTAAATATAATCTAGCCAAAAATGACTTGATTAGGTTCTGCTATCTACCGGTTCAAGAGTGAAATTAGAATTAGGTGACTACATTATAGACAATAATTATAATTATAGCAATTCGTAATTGTAATCATAAAAACACTTATAATAAACACCATATTTTACACTCCTCGCTATGTGTATATAAATATATATATATATATATATATATATATATATATATATATATATATATATATATATATATATACTTTATTTTTATTTTTTTTATTTTCCTAATCTTTATGCGTAATCACTTAAATATCTTAGGGAACATATGTATACCATTTTTTTTTTTACAGTTTATTTCTTAATATATTATACAGTTATTATTTTATTTATTTTTATATTCCATCACTACAATGCTTTGTCTATAAAATTTATTTTGCGTTCCTTTCTAATTTCATTTAGTGATTGTTATGCTATTGCTTTAGCACCAATATTGTAGCATTGAATCCCTATCACCCAACTGTTCTCTTTAATTTATTCTAAGAGTTATTATACTTATTTATTACTAGTATTTTGTTATTATTAATTGTAATAGGTCTTTTGCCAGATTTATGGTTAATTTATATGAACATTATTGTTATTCTAAACTGACCTAATCCCAGAATAAAGATAATTTTTCTATTTCTATATTTTGGTTTTCCATTTTTTTTTATTTTTTTTTTTATTTTTTTATTTATTTTTTTTATTATTATTTTTTTTTTTAGAATTTTGATGTGACGATTATATTAAATCAATAGACGATTATTGTTCTACCATTAACACTGCACTACACACAATGATTTAATTTCATTAATAAAAATCATGATTTCCTCTACATTTTGATTTTGATGCCATTTTCAAGTATCTTAAAAAATATGTCATAACAATCAATTTTTTTTTTTTAGGAAATTTCATTATTGAGATATATTACAATCTGTCACATTCAAGGACAATGGTAATAGTGATAAAGAGTAGCTCATTCATACTATGCACAATAAATGAAAGTAATAAACAACAATAAAATAATACTAAACGTAGTTGTATATAAACTAAAAGATACTAAACTAAACAAAAGTAAACTAATCTAACAAAATAAATACTTAAAAACATACATTCTATAACAATCAATTAAAAAGATTTTTTAAATATACTACTCCATGGTGGACTTACATTGAAATTTACAAATTTAGTTATTCTCTTTACATACCAATTACATCGATACTTTTTCTCTAATTTTGTTAAATCAATGTTCAGTTGTGCCATCACCTGCACACACTTCCTAGTCCTGCCTTTCCTTCTTCGAGTGCTTGGCTAGGAGATCTTGAGTGAATGATTTTTTATTTTTAGATATTGTATAGAAGCGTGTGTGTATGTGAGTAGTTGTTTTTATTAGTTTAGTTTCTTTTTGTTTGGTTTAGTTTATTTACATTTACTTTTAGTATTATTGTTTTTTCTGTATTATTTATTGATGATAGAGCAAGAATGTGCTCTCTGAACACTATTATAATTGTCTTTATTGGTAAAAATAGTATTTTACGAAAATATATAAAATGTCTATAACGTCATAAATTAAAAGAAAATATGTAAACCTATTTGTTTACAAAAATTGTTATTTTATTAAAAACCTTTATTTTGGGCAAAATTTATTTCACCACACAAACTTTACGACAAAAAGCTTTATCTTCTCATCATTTTATTTGATTTTCAGCCGCTTTCATGCCAATCAAAAAAATACTTTTTTTGAAAAAAAAAGAAGAAATGTTTACATAGGTTATTATATCATGACATAACAGACATTTTATACATTTTCAAAAAAAAATTTTTAAACAAATGAGGAAAAAAACTAAATTAATTATAATAAAATGAGAATAAGAAAAGAACTAAATTTCTAATATTAATTTAAAAATGACTAGTATTACAGAGTATTACACTAAAATTTTTTTAACTAATTGTTATGACAGTGGTTTTTATTTTGGAATATTTGAGAATGCACTAAAGCCGAATCGTTAGAGAAAATATAACTTTTTTTTCATATTCCTAGTTTCATGTTTTGTTTCTTATATATGCTATTTGATGTTTCTTGTACTGCATCTTATATACATTTTAAGGTTTTTATTTACTTAAGGTTAGTTATTTTATTCTGTAAACGTGCCATAAAAATACATTAAATAATTATATGGAGTTTTAAACCAATATAAAAATGGAGAAAATTATTACAGAATGGTTTATATATATAAATATCAAATATATATATGGACTCTATCAACATTTCTTAGAACTTCTCAAAAAAATTAAATACGAAAATTTGATACTTTTTTATTCTTTATTTTTATTTTTAAATATGATTAAAATGACTACAAATTATAACTCTACATATAACAAAAAATAAACATCCAAGAATTTAATATAAAAATTCAATTGTCTAATGTCTCTAAACGTGTTTTACATTAAAATTTATTTCCAGATTCTTAAACGGAATCGAACCTGGTATCGGAATGATAGAAACACATTGTTTTCATTACAAAGTTATTCTGCCCATACAAGAATCAAAACTAAGTTTTTTTTTTATTTATTTCTTTATTTAGTATTATAACAATCTGTCTCTTGGACAAAAACTAAGGTTAAAAATTAAGAGTTGAAAATTATATAAAATAAATAGGGTTAAAAATATATTAGGATAACAGAGCCCTCGACGATTTCCTAAAACATTTTCTAATGTTGCGCTATCCTAATGCGTCGCAGGGTGCCTCATTATGCGCCGCATATAATGGGTTCATCCAATTTCGCTTACAGAGGCCGTACAGATTCAACCCTCCTCCCCCTCCCCTCTTCTCCGAGAGGACGACGGTGGTTTAAACTAAATTCCAACTTATCGATTTTCACTTAAGAACATCCCGGAAGGGGGGAGGGGAACGGAAGGGAGCCACATACCGAAATGATGTGATCAGCGACCTGTTTTGGGGCCGACCGAATCCTAACCAATTGCCCTACAACTTCCGCAACCGATTGATAACCCTTCCCCAGGCCTTAGTTTCTCTGGGAGTGCTAGCGAATGTCACCAAATGTCCCATTTCCCATTTCCTCATATTTTCTGTCAAACGTGTTCAATTATAACTTGCATAGGAAATTTGACACAAATAAAAAACTTCAATAGTTATTTTTTAAAATGAATTACAAAATAAGAATTTCGGCATAAGGGAAAGCAAATTATGTTCAACTATAACCACTCACAAAACCCAGATCATAACAAAAACTACGGTATCTCGGGCAATACTTGAAATTAGACTAAAGACTTACTTGGAATATGCATACGAAATTAAAATAAGACAAAACTATGTAATAAACTCTCACATATTCTGGACTTCAGATCATCACTTAACTTACGAAAAAAGCGACTAATGAGCAACACTATACTGAGACAAATTTAGACATTCGGAGCTGAAGTTTGGGAATCAGCAAGACATATACACATAAAAAAAAAATAAAAACAACACAATCCTAAATTCTTTGAAAAACTTACAGTACAGACCCCTTTTTATCAAATTGTTAACATCCGCCTGAAACTTCCTAGATAGTTTCATCTCATCGCAACCAACAAATATTTTATTTACGAAAATTCTCGGAATTGGGGCGTTTTCAATCCGGAGGTCGGCAAACTTTGTCTATTTAATTAGCTACTTAAAACTCGTAAAAACCCATTTGCTATCCACTTGAATCGTAAGACAACTTGAGCACAAAGTCACGAAAAAAACTTTACATAAAAAATATTTTGCAGTTTGGCCTGCATAACCTCGTTATTTTGACAAGTTGGGGGTGTAAGTCAGGCCAACCGGCTCAATATTTTTGAAGTACTGTTTTTTTCTTGACTTTGTGCTCAAGTTATCTTACGATTCAAGTGGATAGCAAATGGGTATTTACGAGTTTGTAGTATCTAATTAAATAGACAAAGTTTACCGACCTCGAGATTGATAACGCCCCAATTCCTACAACTATTTTATTTACGAAAATTCTCGGAATTGGTACATTTTCCATATGAAAATCGACAAACTTTGTCTTCTGATTAAATTGTAAGATAATTTGAGCACAAAATCCAATATATAGGTGTTATTCTAAAATATTGAGACGTTTGGCAAGACCTACACCCCGAGATGTCAAAATAGCGAGGTTATAGGCTTCTTTCTCGATTTTGTGATCAAGTTGTCTTACGATCTAAGTGGAAAGCAAATAAGTTTTTTTTTTGTTTTTCTTTTGGCAGAGAATTACTTTTACCTCCAGAACAGCATTAAGGAAGATTGAAGAGAAATCAATTTGGAAACTAACTATGAGAAGACGAAATGCATGCGCATTGGAAGAAAACCTTACAGGGTTATGAGGGTATTAAGGGTCGACGGTGAGATTTTGGAGCAGTTGGAAAGTTTCAAATACTTGGGTACTCGACCTAACGAGAGTAGATATATTGACGAGGAGGTAAGGCAGAGAATAGGAGCTGCTGGAAGAATGTTCGGCTCGTATAGGAAAGGCTTCCTGAACCGAAAAGAGGAGACCAAGGAAACGAAGATGACGGTCTAAAGATCACTATTCCTTCCAATACTGACGTATTCTTCCGAGTCCTGGACACTTACTTCGTAACACAGGAGCCAGATCCAGCCTCTAGAGATGCGATACTTGCGAAAGGTGGAGGAAAAGACTAGACGAAACAGAATTCGCAACACTACAATCCGCGCCAATCTCGAGGCCAAAGCGGTCGAAACCATAATATAAGAACCTAAGTTCTCCGTATGAGACTCGCGTGCAAAGTAGGAGTCCGAGAGGAAGACCCAGAATCTCCTTGGAAGAAGCCGTGCGATATGTATTCCAGGAGCGAGGTTTGGAATGGAACAGGAGACGAGAGCTGGTACTGGAAAGATCCACCTGGTCCAAGCTCTACAAGAAGCAACCTCACATTGCATAAGGTGGTAAAGAAGAACATGATTTTGATGATGATGATTAAGTAGACAAAGTTTGCCGACATCCGAATTGATAACACCCCAATTCCAAGAATTTTCGTAAATAAAATAGTTGTAGGTTACGATGAGAAAAAGCTATTTACGAAGTTTTAGGCGGATGTTAATAATTTAATAAAAAGGGATCTGAACCACGGTCTACAGATGTATACACGGTATATACGTTTTTCAGTTTTATTCCATTTTATTTTTCAAATATACAATATAAGTACATGAAATACATACATATATATCTTGTTGCTTTGTCCTTACACAGCCCTACGTCATTTTAAGGAAAGGGTGTAGGTTTATACAACACTTGATACTACATTTATATATTGAATTTAATCAAAAAATGTTAAAAATTATGTAGATTCGATGATATAATGAGTCACTTAATGTAAGTCAATTTTGACTAAAAGGAGTTGGGCTGTTGACTTACAATGTTTTAAATCACTATGAGATAACTATAACAAGATATCCGAATATAAAAAACATCACTTTTTATGTCCAACTGACACTATACCTATACATTTGTCACGAAAGGTGGCACGAAAAGAGCACGCCTCATGAACAGGTTATATGCACAATAAAAAAAAAGAGTAATAAACACAATGAATATTGAAGAAAGTATTCTGTGCATTAAACTTCAAAGGAGAATATTCTATACGGAATCCATAGCTGAATTGAAGGTAAAGAATGCCTTTTAGACATCGCTGAGAGAAACTGGGTCTCAGCGAACCTTCCTTTTTTGATTCTATGTAATATTTCCTTCTCGAGAATTGATTTTAAATGTTTCGATATAATATCAGAATATTGAGATGTCGGCTGATATGGGAAATTCTCCGGGTATTTTTATATTGCCAATAACTGATATAAATGGAGTATCGGATATTGAGGTACAAGGAATTCCCTACCTAATGATATTTTTAACGACTTAACCGTCCTCTTCCAGAAATACTCGTTATATATACCCCGGCAATATAAAAATATAAATTAAAAAAACAAAATTCATTCGACTTCCTTGTTCACTGAATTTATATTTTTATATGATCGGTTATTACAACTTATTAGTGGACAATTAAATACTTAATGGAAAATGTCATTTTTTTAATAAAACTTTTATTATTTATTTTAAGTTCCTACTTATCTCGGTTTACAAATGCGGTACCTAGGACTCCTAGTGGACAAACGACTCACTTGGAATCTTTATTCAAAACTGAAACGATAAGAAACTGCTCGACATTTTCGACTACTCCACCATTTACTAGACAAACGCTCTAAACTTTCAATTAATTACAAAAGACTCCCATATATGACTATAATAAGTTCTATTTGGACTTATTTGCTTCAGGAATCCACTAAACCTTCGGATTCTTCTCGTATCCAATCCTTAATCCAATCAAATAATCAAAGAAATATAAGAAAAACTTGATTTTTATTAAAATCGTGAAGCAAACAAAAAAAAAAAGGTGTAGAGATCAAAAGATAAATAAGTTTACATTTGAATTAATTATGAATCATCAAGTGTTGCACCTAGTTTTAATATATATGCAATATGAACAATATGATTAAAAAGTGATAAAAACTGACATATATATATATACATAATTTTAACTTTATACCAACGATTTTATAAGACGATTTCCAACACAGCCATCTCACATCAGAGTGGTGTTATATTCCATTCCAAGCCGGTAACAAGTCACTCAGGCTGAAAGCTAAGGTAAAGTTTCAAAGTTAAACATTTCAGCTGTAAAGTTGAAGTTAAACATTCAAGGGTTATTCGCGAGTGTTAAGGTTTTAAACGTTGGATAAATGGAGCGATCATTGTAATTTTAAAAAATTATTTAATAATGTATTGTTAACCATCCGAAGTCCCTAAATAATTATTAAAAATTGATACACGTTTCCCTTGAATGTTGGTTGTTTAGGGCTCAAGATCAATTATAACTTAAAATCACTAAATAATAAACAAAACACTGTTTAAAACAAACAGGATGAAAAAAATAATGGATTTTTAAAATTAAAGAAAAAAACAAATGGTGAGTGCGTAAAGACCATACGACTGAAGTAAAAACGTCAACAAGGCGGGTATTATTATTGCGTATATATATTTTTTTCTTTATATTGTTCCATATTCACAAAGTAATCACATTTGCAATATATATAATTATGATTCTGCATAAATAGAAATAGATTGGGGAAGATTTATGAATAATGAACCTAATGTTCGCTGATTACCAAGTATTCATAGCCCAGGATATAGAGGACATCAATTAGGTGTTCTGAAAAATTGTCGAGGCACAAACGATATGCTCTATTGTGCTGTAAAAGCGGTACTCCATCTGATGAAATGCCAATTAAATGAGGTTTGACAAGAGTAGAGAGTTTTAAAATATTAAATAACTATGATCAATATTTAATAGGGAAGGCACACCCACCAATGACATCTACAGGACAATTGGTGAAGGTAGAATAGTAACGGCAATACTCGACGGTATCCTTTGGAGATCGAATATACAACCCAATGCAAAGAGGCTAATATACAAGGTCATATTCGAGACTATAAGGACATATACCTCGGAGGTATGGGTCACCAACGTAAGACAAAAAAAAAAAAACTGTTAGCAGTAAAGATGGTCTTTTGGAAGCAGCGAAAAAATTCAGAAGGGAAAAAATCTGGAAATGGTGGGGGTAGAAAGAAATATTGCAAATATTGAAAAGTAAGATTTTTTTTAGTATGGTCTAGATTTTTAAAAAACTGTACAAACAGTGGTTTCGTTCAGTTTATTTTATGTTGATAAAAAATAATACGATATGAACTAAAAAATACATGTAAATTAAAGCTATACAATTTGAGCAACCAGTAGTACAATTAAATAAACTTATGTAAAATTTTTAAAATGGAGGTTGGTCCGCCTTTAGGCGGAAAGGGGGGGAGTACTCTTCCTCCCAATAAATATTTTAAAGACTTCAAATTTTTTTTTATATAATGACAATTTTTTTGCAAAGACTCTCGAACTAGAAATATTTTAATGTTTACTTTCGATATTTTTGTGAACTAACGGTCATGGCAAGAGTTTGCATAGCGGCTTATAAACACGGCATGAAGCCTTTTTATCGAAAAATCGAGACAGGACCCATAGACTTTCGGACCTCGGATAATTTAGCTAAAACCAAAGGGACAAGCTGTACTCTCGCCGCCCACTAAATTGGAGTAATCCCGATTTATACAGCATGCAGTTTGGGATCAGATAGGAGGGGACACAGTGGGAATAGTTCCCCTAAATAGAGTAGACGAGATAGGGGCTTCCTTCCAGCGACACTATATTAGCTCCGATACCCGCCCGTCCGAGAAATATTTATTTAGGGCTTCCTGGGCCGGTGGATTCTCATCCGATAGAGTGGTCTCTTCTTTATCCTCCCAAACCTTTATTATGTTTAGATATCTGGCTAGGGTTTCTAGTCCGCCTTCGTCGTAAAAAAAAAAAAAAGAAAATAGCATCTGCCAAAAAACAAAGAGATGTTACTTCTCTTACTTTGTTCAATGGTAGAGCCATTCTGGAAACTATACTGAATAATACATGCTGCGCAGTGTACATAAAACCGCAATCCGATGTTTTTAGCATTCATATATTTCAGCTTCTTTAATTTTACTTATGAGGAAAATAATAAATTAATAAAGGAAGGAGATGGTCCGGGGTGGCGGTCATAAATATTTTGTTAATAGCCAACGTTTCGAACCGATTTTGCATGTCTTCTTCGGGGAGGAGTGTTCAGCTAGGAGTTCCACTGTAGAACTGTCAGTTCTATGTGAAACACCTAGCTGAACACTCCTCCCTGAAGAAGACATGCAAAGTCGGTTCGAAACGTTGGCTTTTAACAAAATAGCTTTACCTCTATTTAGCCCATTTATGACCTCCACCCCGGACCATCTCCTTCCTTTATAATGCAACGGTCAACTATTAAATATTCGATAAAGTTAATGTTATACACATTAAAGATAAATTTTAGACACAGTAGAACTAAGCTTGTGTAAAAGCTGCTATCGACTGATGTTATATGGATTAGGACCTATACATCAATATGAAAACCTATTAAGCCCCAGTGACATGATTTTTTTTTTCATATTTAATGAATTATACTAAATATTCAAAGAATAATGATATATCCAAGATAATTTTACTTTTTCTATACGTTTTTTAAAAAAATTAAAGTTATAAATTCATATTGGACCATGCTTAACATACCAACTAAAACAATATAGAATATCTCTCCTACCTGGTGCAAAAGTTGTAGACTACAAAATGTAACCAGTAGTCTACATGTACGGTTTACAGATTTACGGTTCATAAAAAAATATACACTTACATGAAATACTACTATTTCGGTCTAGCAATGTTAAGGTAAGCAAATCTTTTAAGACATATGAAAAATGAATTTTATTAAGTATTCATACAATAACGAAAACAACAAAAGTAATCAAGCTCAATAAAAATATTTACGGATTGATTCTTGAAACCGTTAACCGGCGGTTGGCATTGGCGAACAATTATTATAAATAAAATAATATATACTAAAACCTACAATATCAATAATAAAAACAGAAATACAATATATCAAATTATAAGTCTATAAATTATAAATACATAAACATTTTTAAATTAAAAACTTAAATTATTTTTCTGGCCGGATTTTTCTGGTTTTAAAACTTATAACGACTGATATTACATCAATGGATCACATTTCATTTAGAAGTTCAGAGATGAATTTTATATTTTTAGAATAATGCCCCGATTAACACATATGTAATAATAAAGTGATTCAAATATATTTCGTTATGCATTACCTTCAATGTACACAAATGCTTCTATGATTGCTATCTCTGTGTTGAATAATTAACAATCGCATTGATATTGGCTAATGATAAATTGATTCTATTAGTCATTTCAAATATCTCAATTTAAATTACATAGATGTTCTATAATTAGTGACAGAATAATCTGTAATGTATTATCGTAGTTTATGGTTGATTTGACTCTCCCAGAATATTATTATTAGAATCGAGGTTCCGATTTTTTTATTCCTAGGTCAAATATTTATTTAACCTCTCTCTTAAACACAAATTCCTCCGATAGTTTCGAAGCATAAATGCATGACATCAAGAATTTCACGAACTATATCTGCAATAAAAGGTTAGATTTCGATATCTGTGTTTCAAATCTCATATTTTATTTTTCTTTGCGTCTAACGAGCAAAGTTATACAGATATATAAAAAATGGTATTCCGTCTTTGTAATAGGCAAATCACTTTGTTAGTTAGGTACAACGTAGGTAGGAAGAGAAAAGTTCACTAGTGCCACGGATAAATAAGGCAACATGTTCAAAAAAAAAAAAAAAAAGCCCATTGAAGAAGAAATACTTAATATACCTAGCAATATGGCATAAATTAATACTTTTATTGCTATTACTGATTGGTAATATCACCATGGTATATATATATATATATATATATATATATATATATATATATATATATATATATATATATATATATATATATATATATATAGATATAGATATATATACAACATTTATTCATAAATTATGTTGAACGAATATAAGACGGAAAAATATTTGCTGATCTAAAATTTTTTATTTTTTATTTCTTAATGACATTTACAACTGTATTACATAAATATATCAAGTAAATTTGGACATAATAGATATAATGACATGAATACACTTGCTGAGTAACTACCCAATGGTAGCACTCTAGATCTAAAATTAAATTATATTTTCTTATCATTTATATCATCATTTATATCATCATCATTCTTATCATTAAATTATCATTATATGTAATTATAAAAAAAATGACCCGATAGCGAGAAAGGAATAATTTCGACCATATTCTGTAAATAATTAAACTTTTTCTTTCTTAAATAATTTAAAATTCTTTGGAGAAAAGGATAACTCAGGGAAAATGCCACTGTGCTCCTAATCTTTCATGGTTCGATTATAGCTAGAGCAGACCATGTTAAATTCCATATTCCATACATTCTGATGCAATTTATAGTTGGGATAATCTCCAAGGCCACACACTGTCTCTTCAAAATTGGAAAGAAAACATGGATAAATGAAAAAAATAAATGGAAGAAAAACATGGTGGCTGAACATGGTAGTGGCCAAATCTTCTTCCACAACTGCTGAACTGAACTCATGAAGTGTTGTAATGATACAAATTCAGAAGGATTGAGGATAAATCATTCGGATGGTTAGGGTTGGTTTATGGTTGACAATTAGAGATAAGCTGGAAAATGGGTATTCCCGGACTGCTAGCTTTAACACGTCCTCCATGGCCATGGGAGCTTTTGGGACAAAATGTACAGGTTTTTGGAAAGGACATTGACTGAAAGAAGAAAACAATTCCTTCTTCAAACAGTTCTTTTATAGATGGAAAGTTCTAGTGGAGTCGGAGCACCTCAACCTTGGTGGCACTATGGGAAGTCGGAAGTCAGCTGAAGGAGAAATCAGCAACCGACAAAAGACTGCCTGAACTTCAATGGAATTTAATGACAGAGTAAGCTCAATCATTTACTACGCTTCCCAAGTCAAAAGCCGTTCTATTGTAAGGCCAGGAAGGATGTAAATAAATAAAGTTGTGGTAAAACTTTATTTCGTGATGCATATTTTATTTTTAATTTTGTACGTAGAATAGATCTCGATAAGAATTCCATTGATAAAGTAAAAATAATTCTTCCATTTTACTTTCAGTAGCACAAAATGTTCTCACTCCACGATGCTATTTCCAACATAATGAACAGCCTCCGAGCTGTGTTGCGAGGTGGTGTAATAAACGAAAGAGATATTAATGTCTAAAAGAGGGAACGGAATTGAGTTAAATTGAAGAATGTTAGAAAGTTATATGGAAAGGGTAGGCCCTGGCAAAACTAATTAATGACAGGGGGGGGGAGACTATATTGCATAAGTTTAAAATTGTTCCATATACAGGATCCCTTTATTATAGCGGATACATACCAGGCTACACTTCTTAGACAAATTTTAGTTCTCGCCGTCCGAAAACCTTTTACACCTCCTGGTAATTTAGCTTGGAAATAATTTATTCATTAACCACCAAGCTGTTCAAGTATTTCATCGTGAGCATCATAGTGGAAGGTATGTCAGGTATATGGCTTAAAAAAATGTCATTTGTCTTTTTTCCGTGTCTATTTCTATCACATCAGATTAAGTTAATCTGTGCTGGTGGACGTTGCTGAGACAGTCAGTGTGTCCCTGGTCTGGGGTGTTGAAGCTCTATTTTGGCACATTGAAGAGGATCCCATTGTTAACTTTTAAAAATAGCCAGGATCGAAACGTCGAATAAACACAGAAGCAATAAACATTTAGTAGTTTATTAAATAATTAATGAGTGACCTTATTCCCAATTGAATAATTATGTTTAAGTACACACACACACACAGATATATACATACATATGCATATATATATATATATATATATATATATATATATATATATATATATATATATATAAGTTAGCTGTATATAAGCCATAAATAATAATAAGAACTATGTTACTGATAGGATTAACAAAACATTGTAAGTGAAAACAAACTGTTACTATATATATGGGATGAAGTAAATAATAAAGTCAGTTGCTCACGAACCTGTGTACTGTTACTATGCCCTAAAACCCTTTTTTTTCGATCAGTCTTTCAGTCTAATCGTAAGTGGTGCCGAAAGCCGGGAGGAATTCCGAATTTTATCGCGCGGCTAATAGTATCGTGAATTTCGGAAAAATCACTTGGCGAACTCACACAAGCTTCTAATCAATTGATAATAATTATGATGGAAGAAGAATTGAAGAAGCTAGAGTACCAACTTGCTCAGGCTGCAGTGGAGAGACAGAAATTGGAAGCGGAGCGTCAGAAACTAGAAACGCAGCTATCGAAAGCGACCGAAAACACGCAGATCGAGTTGCTTAAGATAAGGACGCAGAACTCGGCATTTATTCACGAGGTAATTAGCCAGTTAGAACCGTTCACAGGTGTAGTAGGTGACCTCGAACATTTTATCAAAGGTGCTGACCAGATTAAAACTTTGATTACCGCCAGACAGGAGGCAGGCACGTTGCTGGAGTCTGACGTACGAATATTGGAAGCCTCTTTGATTGGTCGTATCTCGCGGCGAGTTTTAAACGCCGTACAGGGCGATTTGACGGTCTCCTGGGAGACGCTGAAGATACGGCTCAAGAAGTTATACGGCGGTGGCAGGTGGACCCCGGAAGAGGATGTTTTCTACTTGTTTAAAGAGCGTAGAACCCAGGGCCAATCGGAGGGCGAGTTCGCCGAAAAGTTATTGGTATTATACAATAGACTGACGGAGAAGATGGTGGAAACGTGCGGCCAGGCGGAAGGAGCCCAGAAGATGGAATTTCTAAGGGGTGTGCTAAAGGTGCAACTAAACCATTATGTGGACCGTCCGGGATCACTACCCAGAGACCGCGATTTTATCGAATGCGCCCACGACCTGGTCGATGCGAGGGAGCGGAATGAAACCCGCTTCGAAAAACCGGAAGCGGAATGGACGGAAGTGAGATCACCGAGAAGGCGACAACGCAGTATTACGAGGAGGAATAACACTAACGGAGGCTTCGAAAAGCGACCAAGCAAAGGCTTTGAAGACGGAAGACGGAAGCCGGGGCGCCGTTGCTACGAATGCAATCGTACAGGGCACGTAGCGGCCCAATGTAAGCTCACGAGGTGCTACGAGTGCGGCAGACAGGGGCACGTTGCGAGAGAATGTCCAAGGCGCAACCCCCGACCGAACAGAAGGGAAGCACAGCATGAGCCCATGGAGATCAACAACCAGGACTGGAGCGGAAGACGGACTGGTAGGAGAGGCGGGGGACGCTACACCAGCGGAGAATCCTCGGAGGACGAAAGCATCCGGTCTGGGCGCAGTCGTCCGACTACGAGAAGGCAAGAGGTGAGTGGGGGGAATCCCTGGAGGGGGGGATCGTCAGGAACGGAGGTAGCGGTGGGACGCGCGCGCTCGGACTGAGGACGCGGCAACGGGAGGGGCAACCGACCGGGGGGTTTAATTCTTAACAACAGCGCGAATACAGGACAGCGGACAAGGTTGCCCGTGGCGAGACTGAGGGAATCCGGCATCAAATTTCTCATTGACACGGGGAGTACGAATTCCTTAATCAATATAGGGGCGGCGGAAAAACTGGGAATCTGGGCAAAACGGGAACGATGCGACTGTGCGGTGTCAACGATTCATGGCAGGGGTCAAACGCTAGGGGAGACACTTTTTGACCTCAAGGAACTCACGGGACGTGACTCGCGGTTCACGATACACATAATTTCGCAGTTGATGCAGGGTCAGGATCTAATAGTCGGGTGCGACATTTTAAACCACGTTGGGTTTAGAATTAAGAATAGGAACGAGACATGGCGGTATAGGATAGGGGAACGATACTACGAGGTAAAGATGATAGGAAGTAGGGGACTCATGGAAGTCGGGGCCGTGGAATGCATCAAAGACTCGCTAGCAAACTTAGTCGCGCAAAACAAGGATTTATTCTACCGCGAAAACGAGTACCTACCAACCACGGGTCGAACGGTGCATAGAATAAATCTGAAGTCGGAAGCTGCAGTTTACGTTAAAAATCGGCGTTACCCGCAAGCTATGAGAGAGATTATCGGGGAACAATTGGCAGAACTCCTTAAGCAGGGCATTATTAGACAGAGTAATTCCCCCTTTAATAGCCCTCTGTGGGTGGTAGAAAAGAAGCAGGGCGGCAACGCGAAACAGTATCGAGTCGTAGTTGACTACAGGAAACTGAACGAGGCGACTAAGGACGAGAGGTATCCCCTTCCTCGGGTCGACGATATTCTTGATCGACTGTCAGGGGCGACTATTTTTAGCACACTGGACTTAAAGAGCGGGTATCACCAGGTCCGGATGGCAGAGGAGGATATTGGTAAGACGGCTTTTTCGTGGGAAAGGGGACACTTCGAATTCGTTCGAATGCCGTTCGGGCTAAAAGGGGCCCCACTGACGTTCCAACGCCTTATGGACGAGCTACAGCGAGGACTGGGAGAATCCTACTCACAGGTCTATATGGACGACCTCATCGTTTTTAGTGAAACTGAGGAGGACCACGTGCAACACCTCAAACGCGTTTTTGACAGGGTGCGCGAATTCGGCCTAAAGTTATCTCGGGAAAAGTCTCAATTCGGGTTACGAGAAATCAGGTTTCTAGGACACGTAGTCTCACGGAACGGGGTACAGCCGGACCCGCAGCGGGTAAAGGCCATCCTGGAAGCACCATTACCTAAGAATGCCCGAGGGGTCAGGCGATTTTTGGGTATGATAAATTACTATCGGAAGTTTATACCCGGAATAGCGGAACTTACGCATCCATTGACCGAAACATTGAAAAAAGGGAGACGGTTTCAATTAGGTCCAGACCAGCTAGCGTGCATTAAGAAATGTCGGGAGATTTTGACCACTCGGCCACTACTAGCTTTCCCCGATTTTGCTAAATTGTTCAAAATCACCACAGACGCCAGCGAGGTAGCTATCGGGGCCGTGCTCTCTCAGAATTTCGAAGGTGGCGAGAAACCACTAGCATACGCGGGGCGGAAGTTGAACGAAGCAGAACAACGTTATAGTGCAATCGAGCGCGAGCTTTTGGCGGTAGTATGGGCCGTGGAATACTTCCGACCATACGTGTACGGAAGACGGTTTGAGTTACTGACCGATCATAAGCCGTTATTGCACCTCGGAACTCTTAAAGAATCTTCTGCACGGGTATCACGGTGGAAGGAGCGTCTAGCGGTTTACGACTTCCACGTAATACATAAAAAGGGCGTCGACAACGCGGTTGCCGATTGGTTATCACGAGACCTAGTAGTAAACGCGATCGAGGACGAGGAGGTCCTGACAGAACCATTTGCGCTACGATATCTACGCGAGTGGGCGGAAGGCGGACCAGAGATTCCTTTAGTCCAGAGTGAGGCCGAGGAAATTGCTACACCGACGGACAGACCCGCGGAACTGCCCGAAGTAGACGAAATCATTAACGATAAAAGACTACAGATCATTATCAAATCAAAGCAGGACTCCGGAATAGAAACCAGGGCGAGCACGTATGAAGGGTTGTCAACTATATTAGTTCGCACCCCCGCATCTATAGACGAAAACGCGTTAGAACGTATATTCGTGGAATTCAGTAACCCAGGACGGAATTGCTATGTCTACGTGGGTAATCGGATGATTGCGGAAAAATTGAAGCGGTTATGGCGCCAGGAAAGGATAGGAATGGGGTACTCGCTAGTGCGGTGTTTACGTCAGGTAGAAACGATTACAGAACCAGCGGCACAACAGAACCTGGTAACGGAACACCATTCTGGGAAAACAAATCACCGAGGAATAGAGGAGACTGTTCGGGCATTGAAATTGCTCTATTATTGGAAAGGTATGGGCCGTACCGTACGGGATTGTGTAGCACAGTGCGAGGTGTGCCAAAGAGCGAAGTACGATCGTCAACCTCCGGTAGCCGAACAGGTAGTCACCCCTACCGCTACAGAACCCCTGCGCTCCCTACAGGTAGACGTTTATTCCAACGAGGGGCAATCATGGGTAACGGCGATAGACCCGTTCAGTAAAATTGCAATGGCCTATCCCATTGAGTCGAAAACTCCTGGGGCAGTTTGGGAAGGGATCTTGCAATGGTGCGCATTTTACGGTGTCCCAGACGAAATCGTCTCAGATTGCGGTAGAGAGTTCGATAACTCTCTAATTCGAGATGAGAGCAAGATATTGGGCATTAATTGGCGTTGAACACCCCACATCACATTAAGGGAAGGGGCGCCGTGGAACGGCTCCACAATACGCTAGGCGAACACTTGCGGCTGCTCAAGTTAGGTCGTAACCTCGATCCATTCGATGCTATGCCACGTGCTGTCATAGCCTACAATAATACTATTCATGCCGCGACGGGATTATCACCAGTCGAAATTGTGTTCGGACAGAGGCGACGGGATAGAGGGGATCTCATCACGGTTAACAATAACGACCTTAGAGCTAGCATGTATCAGGCGAGAGTAGGGCGGCAAACCACGTGGGCGAAGGTACGAGAAAAATTAGTTCGAGAGAAGCATACCCGGGTGGCTAAGGCAAATAACCGACCCATAGTTTATAGAAAGGGCCCGTTAGCGCTGGGAACCATAGTGTATAGACGATTACGGACCGCTCGCACTAAAACAGCCGCGAGGTATGAGGGACCTTATAAAGTCATCACCATACGGGAGAATAATCTATTTACTATCAGGGATGTAAATTACCCGTTTCGGTCACGTACGGTACACCTCGAAGAACTTCGGGTACCCCAGGTCATGCCAGAAAACGAGACGGACGGCGGCGCCCAGCCTGGACCATCTCACGGCTAGGAAGTTTTCTTTTCTTATTTTTCATTTTTATGTTTTAGCAATCTTGATTAATCTTCGTTAGATAGCATTATAGAAGTAGAGTGGAAATTTTTTTTTCTTTTGTTAAAATTTCATTGTATATAGCTTAAGGTATTGCATTTTAGGATATCTGTATTTTCTTTCGTTTTAGGTATAAGTATGTTAAGCAAGTGAATCTGCTACTTATTTTTTTTTTGCTCTTTTGGAAGTGTTTGAATTGTGTTTGATGTTCTATTTTTTTTTTTATTTTATTTGTTATTATTATAAGTTCCTCCATACGAAGGAACTGGAGGGAGGGAGTTAGCTGTATATAAGCCATAAATAATAATAAGAACTATGTTACTGATAGGATTAACAAAACATTGTAAGTGAAAACAAACTGTTACTATATATATGGGATGAAGTAAATAATAAAGTCAGTTGCTCACGAACCTGTGTACTGTTACTATGCCCTAAAACCCTTTTTTTTCGATCAGTCTTTCAGTCTAATCGTAAGTTATATATATATATATATATATGTATGTATGTATGTGTTTGTGTGTGTGTGTATTTAAAGATAATTATTTAATTGGGAATAAGGTATATATATTTAAATTCATATGCAAAGATAGAGAAAGCTGATTAAGGCAGAAAAAGATCTGAAAGGTATTTAAAGCAAAGAGAAAAAAATTGTATGGGGTGAAGTGGAGTAAGTGCAACCAAGTTTTCTATTTTGTCATTTTTAAACTGGTACTGTGAGGTGACTAGTAGGAATATGGAAATAAAACACAGCACACAGTATCTGACATATATATTTTTACATATATTTTTATCATTATATGTAAATTTAAAAAAAAAATTAATTTTATGTCCAGTAGTTGCACTTACCCCTCCCCCTTTCTTCCCCCGACTTCCGGGTAAGTGCAACATCAGTATAGGATCCTCTATAAGAGTCAATAGAAATGACAGTTTGGCAAGTGTGTTATAGCTTGTTTTCCAATGATTCTGCAATTATTACTTTCATTTGTTTATCTTTTTTCGTGAGACAACGAGGAGATGATCGGCAAAATGGTTGAAATTTAAAAAACAGTATTTTGTATGATTGCTTGACCATATTTAGCTAAACTAAGAAAGATTTATAATTGTGTGTAAATGATCGACTGTCGTGAATAATGAAGAGAAGAATAGTTGGGGTGATCAGTCAAATAAGAAGGCAAAAATAAATAATATTTATTTTTACATTTGCCGACGTTTCGACCTGAAGTTCAGGGCTTTATTTAGGGCTGTCTCCAAAAATATTGATGGAGAAATGCCCATTTCATTTCTCCATCAACATTTCTTCATCAAAATGTTTGGAGACAGCCCTGAACTTTAGGTCGAAACGTCTGCAAATATCAAAATAAATATTATCATTTATTTTTGCCTTCTTAATTGACTGATCACCCCAACTATTCTTCTCTTCATTAAGAAAGATTTGCAATGGGGTAAGAGCTTACACTTACCCCGTGTACAAAAATGGTGGGGTAAGTGTAGCCACGGCTCTCATTTTAAATTATTAACCAATTCCCAAAATAAGATGTATTTCTGAAAACTACACATTAAATTTTACAACAATACAAAGTTATCCTGGATAGAAAGTCAAAAATACTAAAAAAAAAATCCAAAGTTTCATGGTCGAACTTTCATTAACTGCGAAAATGTTAGCAAGCATTTTTAAAAAACAATAAGCTGGATCTTCTCAGGCTATTTAGTGGACAATTAAAGAAAATGTTACTACATTGTAGTGACCTTCTAATCTCTTGGTTGAATATGTTTTTAAGCCTACCATAATGTACATAGAATAACGGATTGAATTACAATACGAAAATATCTTATACGGCCACTCGTAAGTTATATTTTATATTGCTCTTTTGAAGTAGAAAGTACATCTTAGTTTGATTAAGATTTCTTATTTTATTTATTTTTTTCTTTTAAGTTAAATTCAATATTTCAGTAAGCGAATTGTACATGTGTACATAATGCAATATGGTGGTTCATGGCTAATGATGATAACATAAATAAATTATCGGGAAGATCCCATAATTTATAGATTTATATTTTAGGGAATTTCTTTACGTTTCAAATTATCAATTATTATAAAATTATAATATTTGAATAATAAACAATTTTGTTTTTCTTTATTACTTTTTCCACTTTTTATGGAAGACAAATTTCATAAGAAAATCTAAAGGCTTTAAGAAAACTTAAGGTTAAAGTATTTTTTTCGCTGATTATAGAATAACATATTTTTCGTTTATCATCCCTTCGTTATATGGCGTACAGGGATGAGAACATGGTTTAGGAAACCCTATAATTGAAAATCCGTCAAGTGAAATTGTATTCCGTTCTACACAACTGTATATATTGGCTTATGTCTGTAAGCTATCATAAAATGTGTAGCTTGATATAATTAAATTGAATCTGTGCATATCTGCTTAGTATTCATCTACACCAGGATGAGTCTCTTGTATGGAATGATTTGAACAGCATGAATAATTAATAACACTCGCTAAAAAAAAATCTACAAGTATCTGGTATTTTCACCATAAGCAATCAATAAATGATAACAATACACTCAAATTATCAATGATAATAGATTAGATTTATCCATGTAACAAAATTTTAATATTATTAACTGTATTCAAGAAAAGTTTGAAAACAAAATGCATAGCAAAAAAAAAAAAAAAAACACAAACAAGAGAAATGTGTACATCTGGAAATATAAAAACCAAATATTTTACATGAAAATGAAAGAAAAAAAAATATTAGATTTTTATATTGAAAGTAGAAAATACTACCGAAAGTATGAATGAATAAATCAGTGGACGCCCGTTGAAAAGAAACAGAATTATATAAAAGCATTCCCCTTTCACTATTCCCTATTCACCTCGCGCGGGCTCATTACCGCGTATGGGGAGCGTCCCACGGGTGGCGGATGTGGGGATGGTCGGTGGAAATTTCTTGGAAGTTCCTCCCGGCTAAGTCCGATGGACTCGCTGACCAACAATGAGAGGGGCCCTCCAGACTTGCTGGAGGGAGGGGACCTCCAGACTTGCTGGAGGTAGGGGCCCACCAGACTTGCTGGAGGGTGTGACGTAGGATTGAACGCCCTACTCACATATCTTTAGTTCACAAAACACCACAAAAAGTCATGGATCTCCCTAAGGTAAAACGCTCATTATCCGGAGGTAAACTAGTCCCCCGTTCGGGTCTCCGGGTGGGGACTGCTTTAGGGGATTCATGGTGCAAGTTGAAATATAGGGATTTGAATATTGGTACGTGGAACGTAAGGAGTTTGAAACACAGCAGGGGGGCTAAAATCGGTCGCGAATGAGGTAAATGGGTACAATTTGGATGTCGTGGCTTTGCAAGAGGTTCGCTGGCCAGGGGAGGGCTCGATGAGGGAAGGAAAGTACACTATTTGGTACGGAGGAAGCGGGAATCATTGTTTGGGTACCGGGTTTCTAATTAGGAGTAGGTTACTATCCGCTTTGAGGGACGTACAATTCTTTAGTGATAGAATTTCGGTAGCTACATTTCAGGGACGTTGGTTTAAAATCGCATTAATAAACATACATTGTCCGACCGAAGACAGTGACGATGAAGTCAAAAGTGAATTTTACGATAAACTCGAATGGGTTTATGATAAACTACCGCGAAACTACATGAAAATAATTGTAGGTGATGCGAACGCAAAGGTAGGAAGGGAAGAAGTTTATATTCCGACGATTGGTAAAGAAAGTTTGCACGAATATAGTAATGATAATGGGATCCGTCTGATAAACTTTGCCATCTCGAAAAACCTGATAATTAAAAGTACGACGTTTAAACATAAGGATATTCATAAATATACTTGGACATCACCGGATTCGCAAACACGAAATCAAATCGATCATGTCTTGATACAACAGAGCTGGCAAAGCAGTATAATTAATGTACGGTCTTATCGCGGAGCAGAATGTGGGTCGGACCATGAATTAGTAATCGCGAAACTTCGACAAAAACTTAATATAAAAAAGAGAAAAGAAAACCGTTTCGATTTTGAGAATTTTAATTTGGAAAAATTAAAAAATCCATCAATTAGAAACCAATTCGAGTTAGATGTTAAGAATAGGTTTGAAGCTTTAGAGCTTCCTGACGAGGACCACGAGGATATTGACAAGTTATGGATAGAGATCAGAGATAATATTAAAGCGGTCGGTAACTCGTGTCTAGGAAAAAAGGAAAATAAGAATAACAAACCGTGGTTTGATGAAGATTGCTTAAACATGTGTGAAAAAAGAAAAGCCGCTAAATTAAAAGCTCTAAATAATCCTAGCGAAGACAATCTGGAATACTTCCGAATCTCAAAGAACGAAACGACAAAATTGCTCAAAAATAAAAAAAGGGAGTATCTTAAAAATAAAATAATTGAAATAGAAACTAATAGAATCGAAAATAACGTAAGAGACATGTACAAAGGTATAAACAGATCACGTAAATATGTAGGGCCCGTAACGTCTGGAATTAGGGATGATAATAACAATATTCTGACCGATCCGGCTGACATATTGAATAAGTTTAAGGACCACTTTGACAATATTTTAAATACGGGAAATTATGATCTGTGTCCTCCTTCTGAGTACCAGAGTGCTGAACCGTTAATAGAAGGACCAAGTAAAGAGGAAGTTGAGGTAGCTATCGGAAAATTAAAATCATATAAAGCAGCGGGAATCGATAATATTCCTACTGAACTAATTAAGGCATGCGGAGAAGCTGGAGTTTCTAAAATACATCGGTTGGTTAAAAAGATCTGGGTGAACGAGAAATTACCTGAAGAATGGAAAGAATCTATTCTTATTCCGATTCACAAAAAGGGTCCGAGGACGGATTGTAATAACTATCGAGGAATTTCACTCCTTCCGGTATGTTATAAAATATTCACTTTAATCTTAACCAGTCGAATCACGGAATACGCCGAGGAAATTATCGGAGACTACCAATGCGGATTTAGACGGAATCGCTCGACTATTGATCAAATATTTTCTTTACGGCAAATATTAGAGAAAAAATTGGAGTATAACGGTATTGTTCACCAGCTGTATATAGATTTTAAAAAGGCTTACGATTCTATTGACCGCCAGAAACTGTATAATATTCTAATCGAGCAGGGGATTCCAAAAAAACTAGTAAATCTAGTCAGGATGTGCTTGACGGAGACACTCAATAAAGTTAGAATCGGTAATAATTTGTCCGAAAAATTTGAGGTTCGTTCGGGCTTAAAACAGGGGGATTCACTTTCGCCTGTCCTGTTCAATTTGGCATTAGAACATGCCATTAGGGAGGTAATGCGAACCGAGAAAGGGTTGGATCTGGGCGGGACAACATCCGTGCTGGGCTATGCTGATGATCTGGTACTGTTAAGCGAAGACGTTGAAACTATAAAACTAAATACGACAACGTTAATGAAAGCCGGGAAAGAACTAGGACTCGAAATAAACGTGGATAAAACAAAATATATGGTTAGCTGCAAAAATGGCGATACTACTGGTGATATCGATATAGATGGTAATATGTTTGAACAGGTAGATAAATTTAGGTATCTAGGTTCTACGATAACTAGAAAAAACGAAATTGAAGAAGAGATTAAGGTTAGACTGAAGGCGGGGAATGCTTGTTATTTTTCTGTGACAAAACTACTTAGTTCGCGCCTCTTGTCCCGAAACTTAAAAATTAGAATCTATAAAACAATTATCTTACCTACAGTTCTTTATGGATGCGAAACTTGGCCGCTTACATTAAGGGATGAGCAGCGTCTTAAGGTTTTTGAAAATAAAGTATTGCGTAGAATATTCGGACCGAAAAAGGATGAGTTAACCGGAGAGTTCAGACGGTTACACAACGCCGAATTGCGTGAGATGTATCCGGGTAATATAATTGAGGTAATTTCATCGCGGCGAATCAAATGGGCTTGTAAAGTTGTTGGGCTTAGTAACGAGAGAATTCCTAAAAGGTTAATATTTGCTGTGCCGAATGGTAAGCGTCCGAGGGGTAGACCGAAGCGAAGATGGGAAGATTGCATTAAAGCCGATCTGAAGGGACTGGGTTTGGACGGCGAACGGTGGAGGGAGGTGTGTAACAAGCGATTGGTGGTGTCGGCATCGAACCTTCGGGTTCGCTAAGCCTTATTATTATTATTATTCCCCTTTCACGCTTTCCCTCGCTGAAATATTCCGTAAGCCAAGAGAAATTCGGGCAGGTATTATGTGGGGAAATAGTAGCGGGGACCAATCTAGGGCAACAATCCAGCCATCTTTGTTTATATGGTGATAGAGGAGCGGGATGAATAGCCTATGATTAACTCGGCTGGGCAGGAACAAACCCCTTCAAATGACGGCCCTCAATGCTCTCCCTGATTGCTCCTTTGAGCCCGGGCCCCCTCGGGCCCAGTCGCCACAAATATCCACTTAACAGTTCTCAGGCACGCGACTCGAACAAGGCTCGCCGCCTTGAAGGAGGCAACGGCTTATTTGCCATGTCAACTGATTCGGGGAACTTCTCCGCAGCCAATGCTCCAGGTGTAAATTCTTAGGGCAAGAACCTTTGGTTAGAAGAGGCCTATCTAATCCACATCGAAACATACCCAGTATCTATATTAGACGACGATTTGAATAAAATGAATAAACATGGCGGGAAATACAGAAAATGAAGAGATAAATACCCAGTCAGGCGTAAGATAGAAAATGTTTAAGATTTTTTTATAAATTTTTTATTTTATTTATTGAGTATTAATACAGTCTGCCACACTCAAGGATTTGGTACTAGAGTTATAGTATTCATAAATAAAATAAAATAAAGAAAGAAAGACACACACATATATATATATATATATATATATATATATATATATATATATATATATATATATATATATATATATATATATATATATAGATAAAGTGATATACAAGATAAGTAATATAAAAGATTAAAGCCGAATGATAATCCGAACATATATTATTACAGCAAGGCTCGAAATCGGTTTTGTACCAAATATAAGCTCCTAGTACTATTTTCGAGATAACGCAAGGCATAGGGTTTCCCTCAACATAACCTTACATTAATTGTAATTCTGTCATTGAATACATGCCTCATTTCGTCGATTTTTGGTCTCTATGATCGAGAGAGGAGGAGTTTATATTATTTATCGATGGTGGTTTTGATAGGTAAGCCATATATCATCCTTAATTTTTCACCAAATCTCCTTCAAGCGGACAAAATAGTCCAATCACCCCGAAAATTCAGGCAAACAAGTTATGAAAGAAAAGTAACTTTATTTGCGAATAACAGAAAAATTACACACTTTTCCCTGGGTTATGACCATAATTTTATAAAATATTGTTTAATTCCTTACAAAAGGAAAAAAAATCGTCGAAATCGGACAATAAATTTGTAAACGTGTTGGTTCCAAACAAAAATGAAGATTTAAATTAATTTTTGTTTCCTTTGTCGATTATATTTATCGATAAAGTAACATTTGATTTCTTTATCTTTTGATACGTTGAATTATTTTATTTTACTATTAATTTGGCATTTGATAACAATATGCTGTGCGAATTTTTCGCACGGGCCTACTAGTAGAATAAATAAAACACATTCACACCTATCTATGATATTTTGTAAATGGATACACGAAAATGTCGATTTAAATCATGAAAGAATACCTTTTTGAAAATGCATGAATTCCAAATGAATTCATGAGAAGTTTCGGTCGATTTTTAAGTAATAGAATATAATAGAAGAATCAACTTTATTCTACATAAAAATTAACATACCATCTGGCCAAAATACATATTAAAATTAAAAAATAACTAAAAACTAAGTAATAACAGAAGTATTTACATAACTATACAGATATATTAAAGAAATAATCACAATACTGCAAGATAGTTGCTACAAACAATAAACTATGGAATAATAAATGAAATTTGAAATGAACGATTTACTGTTGCAAAAAATGATAAATTTGAAATTTAAAATACGGATGCTTATTTTAATATCTTATAAAGTTCTTAGAATTTCGAAGAACATTAGAATATATATTTTTTCTGTTTTTTTCCACTTGTACACATATTTTACATACAGTCATTTTTTTACTAACTCGCACAAATAGCTTATATATCATTTTCAATTTTAAAATGTGATACATCAATATTTTTAGAACGAATTACGTTTCCTTAATGTATATGTCATATATTCTATAGATGTTTACGAACGAAATTCAGCCTGCAAGGCTCTACAGAACGTCGTTCAATTTTAGCGAAATAATTTATTTAATTTTTTATAGTAGTATCAGAAAATTAAATATAGCATTTCCAAGTCTTATTTAGAATTATCTAAAACAAGTCGGGATAGTTCCATATCAAATTTCAACTTTCCAAACCAAATTGAACTTTCCATTGAAACCTCATATGAGAAAATTTTCACGATTTCCATACTTTCCCTTACTATATAGGGTGTCCCATAAGTAGAAGGAATTTTTTATATGAGTGATAGGAGACCCCATGAGCTAAAAAATAGTTATATCGGCCAATTTTAGCAGAAAATTAGAAGATCCAAGTATGAGTTTTTTTTAAGTAAGTTTTGTTTCGTTGAATAAGAAAGCGATAACTACAGAAATATTTAATTCAAGTAATTATAAATTGTTTCACTGTAATCAAGATAAAGTTTACTTTAAATGAAAATAATGTTTGTCATAAACATAATACATAAATAAAACATAAAACATAAATTGTGTTAAAACAATTTAAAGAGGACTTTTGAGCGGCTAAACTAAGCTATGTTTTAAAAAAATAAAATCACCAATTATTCGCGATTTCTTTTTATCATCATCCAACTATAAACTATACTACAGATTCTCCTCTTTTAATAAAACTTATTTCTTTAATTTAGTCCATATTAATTAAAGTGAAGTGTATTAGAAAAACTATTAGATTCGCCACAAGTTTTATAAAAAAAAAATGTAATTTTTATCCTGTCAAGGGGAAATACTCTTGTTTTCAGCAAAAATAACTACAATAATTTATTGCAAAGTTTATATTTTTTGTTTGCTCGAAATCTGAGATATATTATAATAAACATACATTAATTACCTAAATGTATTTTATTTTTAAAAAGAAAAAAATTAAATATTGTTATAATATATAGATAGCTATTGATATAATATTTTTTATTTTCATATTTTTGTAATATATATTGATATCATAAAATATAATATATATTAATCTATGATAGTACAAACTGAGGTAGTCGAGCTTGAAATGGGTATTTGGAATTAAGCACAGTGGACCGTGATTACGATCCCTTGAACAGATCCAACATTGCATTAATCATTAGCAAGCCCGAGCTAATATTGATTGCATTTATTTATAGAAATTTAAACATTTACCAGGTTACGTCATTCATTTATTTATTTAATAATTAGATATTTTGAATGATGAAATTGTGTTATGAAATATTTAAAAATAAATATTTTTACGGACTGTTTAAGGTATTTTTAAATTACCGATTGAAATCTTAACGTTCACCATTTACCAAGCCATGCTTCAGAATTATTTTTTAGTACTTAAAAATCTACTAAAGCATTATAAATTTGAATTGATTTGATTTAAAACTATAGTTTATTTAAAACTGTATATTACTTATTTATAACTTTTAACTGCTATAAAATAACGAAACACGATGTATTTAATTATCAACCATTAAAGAATTGTTTATTTAACATACAACATGGATATGCATAACATCGTAACAAATGCGAGACATATATATGGAGTTTTGCTAATATGTTTATGTTTAAATCTAATGTAAGTGTATTGTGGATTTTATCATGATGTAATTATATGATAACGAGTCATTTTTCATTCAACAGTATCATTCAAAATAAAAATTATAATTTTTAAGAGGAAATGCCAGTGAAACGGCTGGGAGAAAGGCGCTGGGATCTCTTTGATTCCTGGTTTTTCTCCATATATAGGACGGCAGAGAAAAAAAGGCTGGAGTTGGAGTTCCTTAGAATTAATGTCTGTAAACATGGAACATAGGTATGCCTGTATTAAATTTGTTATTATAATTAGTTTAAGTGTAATTATTTTTTAATTATGTATATATTTATTTTTAATTTTTTATCTGATATTCCGTTTAATTTATTTTTAAATTGATTAAATATAATTGAGCAGCAAACTTTTATATTTTATATGAAAATAAACTGTTTCTCTCTTGTACATATAGTGTCAATGAACTCCTGTATCACTATTAATAGTGCGTTTGGTTGTGACAAAATGTAATAAACTTCGATAAAGAAATTTAAAAAATAAAAAAGGAAATTGGAAGCTACTCATAAAACTATATATATATATATATATATATATATATATATATATATATATATATATATATATATATATATATATATATATATATATATATATATATATACATACAGTATATCCCAAAAGCTAATTAATAAATTAAATACATTAAAAATTAATTAAAGTTTATTATTAGCTTCGGTGCTTCATTTTATATATCTTTGTAAATCGATAAATTAAATACAACTTTGTGAATAACTTGTGATCATTCTTTTTCATAATTAATTTTCATGTAGTATTTACATGTTTTATTTATACATGAAGCAATGAAATACAGCACTGTTCCATGAACATGCAATTTCCCTTTCGAAAAATTTACCTGTTTCTTTGATTGAACACGACAAAATTTGAACGATTATACTGAATATTTTTTTTACATTATTATACCTGGAAAGAAAATATGTTTTTCTCCATAATCGTTCCATGTAACTGTTATTATCCATCACTTAATCGGTTAAACTTAATAATTTAAAATCTCATTTTAATTCAATAACGTTCATCTTAATTCAAGACAAAAGACCTCACATACAATCATACCCTCTCGGGGAAATACAATACAAGACGTTCGAGACATTATTATTCAGGTCATGGTTTGGGGTGATCTTCATAAAGATACTCGCGTCATGAAAAGGAATTCGTAATTTATTCTATGAGTTTCCAGGAAAGGGAAATTACCATGTTAAACTCTCGCTTGAGTACCGCAGTATCCTTTCCTATCTCTCAATACCTTTCACATTTTCTTTCAGCGTTAGTTCCAAATTGTACTTAAATATACGATCAAGAGTTTCTCATTATTTAATTATGATAAAGCAGAATGTGATTTTATGATGTCTGATTAATATTCCGCGGTACAGATCCCTTTTTAACAAATTATTAACATCCGTCTAAAACTTCGTAAATAGCATCCTCTTATAGTAACACGAAAACGAGGCGTCTTTAATCTGGAGATCGCGGTAAACTTTGTCTATTTAATGAAATACTAAAAGCTCATGAACAACCATTTGGTTTCCACTTGAATCGTAAGATAATATGATCACTAAATTGATAAAAAAAAAGTGACCTACAAAAATATTGGGTCGTTTGGTGTGACCTCCACCCCCAACATTTCAAAAAATTGAGGCCGAATATTTTTGAAAAATTATCCAAAGAGAGACAGAGATGTACTGATCAGGGCGGAAAAAATATCAACAAGGTATGTACTGCTAACAAAACAAATATTAGTTCTTAAGTTTTTCATTAAAATAAATAAAAATAGTTTGATAAAAATTAATTGTTAATGGAAAACATCCTAAGGCGTGGACTTTTTTTGTGGAGAGAGAGGTATACTGAGCCGTGAGATCAGATGTGTGTAACGGTGGGGTAAAGACGGTTGGAGTCGACAGTTAATAGAAGTGTTTAAAAAATCGGACCTGCATATCGTTAGCAAGAGAAATGTTCGTCATTTCATCCCCTTTGTAATGGGCTATTATTCAAAATCATATCTTAACCCGACGCCGTGAGGTAAGAGAGATGAAAAGGAAAAATTGGTGCCGAAAACCAAATGATAACGAGTTTTATTTAAGATAAGGAATAAAATATTTCAGAAACTAAAAATTGGACTTCCATATTGTTAGCGAGGGAAATGTTTCATTTCATCCTCTCTACAATGAGCTATTATTTATAATTTATATTTCATATTATTAATCTCGCCTTATTTTTGTTTTCATTTCTATCGTGCGGCCTAATACACACAGCTTAGTTGTTTTATTTTTTAGAATAATTAACCATTGTAATTTATAAAAAATAATTTAAAACATAATAGCATCAAAATTTAATTTTTTAAGTTTCAAGATACGTGGAACCCAAAAATCGAAAAAAAAATTATGCCCGACCCCCGTTCGCGGTTTTCCCCGAGACTGCTGGTCCGATTTTTTGAAATTTAAAATCAAATTCAATCACCCGACTTAATTGTATATGTTCATAAGCTATTTTAATTTAGAAACATCTCCTTTAGTTAGAGAAGTGGCGACTTAGTTAGAGACGTAGAGTGATTCTTATCATCAGCAAAAATAAACCGTAGTTTCCTAAATTTAAGATATATTCAATTAGGGTAAGTTTACTCACATATTAAGCAATCTATGTAAGTTAGGAGCAAGTTTAGGAAGGCATATACAGTTGAAGATTGTGGTCTAATTGGTAGGCGCGGTTGAGGTCTAGAGATTGAGGCAACCCCAAATATTTACCAAAGCAACCTCACTCCGCATTATTAGCATTATGCACCCCCGGGCCCAACAGCCGCAGCCATCCCAAAATGGAGAAATTTCACATCTTTCTCTTAAATGCGTTTGAAAAAAGTCTCTAGGCTCTTCAAAAGTCTCACAAACAAACAGGTCATTTTTTTAAACCAGGTACCATTAGAACTGAAATCCAAAGAAATAGCATTAGTAGCTTCGCTCTACTTTATGGAATTTTGTCGATAATCTATGACAATTTAACCACTTATGGGAATCGGAAAATTGTAAAATTTAGTACATTTGTACTTCAGAATATATATAAAAAGAAAAAACACCGTGTTTGCGTTTTTAATATCCGAGTGCTGTACGTTAAATAAAGTTCATGGGCCATTTAGTAGAATTCACTTATTTAAATCCCTGAAAATCAAAATCAGGTATAATTTAAAGCAGTCTCGATCAAAGAAAAGAGCCAATATATATATTTTTAAACTTTTGTTTAAATTTTATTTGAGCCTTCTTTTGTTTCTAATATTAATAAACAATTTTTATTTAAATAAAATTAGAATAATATAAAAATGATCACCTGTTATAGATCATGATCAAAACTAATACAATTTGAGTATCAAATCACTAAAAAGTGACAAAGAAAATACATAAGATTGAGATTGTACTAAAACAAAGGTTGTATTTAGCTAATAATTTGGAATAGCAGTGTGTCTTGGAAGTTTGGAGGGGACTGAAGGCGTGGCCTCATTCCAACAAGGCATGACGTATATTACAGCTACACACGATGCAATAAACATCTGACAGCCCTATATTCATAAACATGCAATTATTAAAGCTTACAATATACTTTTTGAACTAAACATTTCTATTCACAGAGGACAGTTTGATAAAAACAGAAAGACATAACTTTGATAGAAGCATTGAAGTTGGTAAAATTATTATACTATGAACTAAGCGACGTATGACGTAGTCTCCATTGGAGTGATGCGGCTACTTCCATGTTTATTTAACTTATATCGAATAGATGTTGAAAAAAAATCAAATAAATTACTCACTTAAGAAATTGGGACAATTAACACCATTTCTGAAGACATGTTTACTGGAGCAAGGAATCTTTAACTTCAGGTACTAAGTTACCCGGATTGACATTTTTAGAAATCAAGACAGAATAAGAGAATACTTACTGAATACCAAAACTGTTATTAGTTCTTAATCACAGATTAAATTTGAACGACTTAGAGATGACAGTCACCTTCTAGATGCGTGGCCTAACGTTGAATAACTTGAGAAAAAAAAACATGTCGCTACTGTCACTGTATCAGGTCTTATGTAAAAACTAAGTATTTTTTTTTTACAAAAGAGCATATAACTTATTATTTCTTTATGATTTATTAGCACAATATTATAGTTTATTTTCTATACATGTTATTTTCCATATTAGCAGAATACTTATTGCAGTTTGTCTGCCTACAAAATATCACCTTTAGCATAGTTAGAATAAACATGGGAAATTGTTACATACGACGATTTGCAATAACAGTAGCGATGTCTATCCTTCAACAGTATCTTGTACCTAATACTCAATGGTGTGCCGTACACAGCAAAACTTAATATTAGACGATATTGGAACAATCATATTCATTAAAATCCACAAAGAAATCGTCTTCGATATTAGCTGCTGTATTAACATAGTGATCTATTCAACTAACCAGACAAGTAGAGAGAATGATTTTATAATAAGTAGATAATGTAAGCTTCATCCATTTCACCCCTATAAAAAATGAAAGTAAAAATATGTACATTGATTACCTAAACTTTTTCAATAAGGAAAAACCATACTCCAGTATCTGTAGGTAATAATTTAATAAAAAAAAAACAGCACAGGATTGAAACTGAATAAAAGTAAAATAAATATTGATGGGACGATAAATTCTAGCTGTACAAATGCTTAGCGGAAGTGAGAATTATGTGTAGCCATAATTGGTGGGATTAGGAAGTTTGACATATCAGCCTGGATGTACAACTAAACGCCTAATGGACTTCTGGAAGCGATAAATTTTCCAGAATGCTGGCTGAGAGCTTCGGTGACAAATGGTTTTGAAATATATCTCCAAGCTTACAGTTATAATCTAGCCTTCTTGGATATACGTTATCCACTAAATAAATATTTTTTTTTAAGGATTGAAAAGATCTAAAAAATATTAATAGATTGCTTGAAAACTTTCTATTCGGCAGCAAATGCTTTATTTTATATTTCAATATAATAAAATATGATAAACTAATGTAATAATAATAAAATGAAATGCCTTTATTTCATATTTCATAGAATATTTCTGTGTGTCGGAGGTAAAAAACACCATGTCCATGTTTGTATTTTTTGAGGGAAACCAATATTAAATAAATAGGTTATTTGTCATATTTTGCCAGAAATTAATAGATTTTTTCACTGTACCGTAGTTTAATAGAGAGGCATCGGGCATCAGCTTCTGTTTCAGAACAAATAGAATATGAATCTAAGGTTTTGACGATGTTTTAGATACGTCGCAAGTACAAATTTATGCCCGCTACATTTCGACTGTAGCGCTGGTGTATTGTGCTTTCATATTATACAATTAATTAGCTAATCTGAATAGAAAAAAGAAGTTTATTTTAAATCTAATTATATCAACCTAATTCACCATAACTGTTAAACGGGTTTGGTAATGACGGTTTATGCATATATGTATGTTTACAACATGAGTATTTCTTTAAACATATTTTTTGAAGTTTACAGTTGTATTAAATAAAAAACAAAACAAGTAAATTTGAAATTGGTAATATGACCTGTAAAAAATAAACTACTCATTGGTAGAATTCCAATTGTGGTTCTATTTTAGAGGATCCCGAGGCTATCTTCTTCTCAGAAACCTCGGAGGTTTATCAGGAGTTTAAACACTTTATTCAGAAATATTACAATTTGTCACAGTTTAAGGACACTTATAATAGAGTTCAGAGATTGCATTCATACCGTATATACAAAAATATAAATAAATAAAGTAATAACAAAAGAATAAGAAAAAAGTACAAAAGAGTAAAGAAAAAAAAAATATATATACACATAAGTAAATAAAAATAGAAATAAAAGTAAAACAAACACCTTATATAAAACATACCTATATACATTATTTACAATTTTCCAGGTGATCTCCGAACCAATCCTGTCCCCTCCACATGTGGAGGGAAAAGGGAGGCTTAGGAGATCCCTACGCTTCTCCCTCAGCCACTTCACTGGTATTTTAAACCAGCGGAGGATGAGTAAGAGCGCTACAGCCACAGACACTCATGACTTGAGTGGAGAATCTGGCCATTGCTAGAGGAGGTTTATCAGGAATAGAAGAGAAAGCAATTTTAGAAACAAGAGGGTTCGGATGGTTCAGAAGTTTATTATGGAAGGATAGGCATCTGGATTGAGCTAAATCGGAAATATATGGTACATTAAGGTCGTTATAGGTGATTTTATATGTTACAAAGTAAGGAAATTGAGTATTTTACGAAAGATTTTGGATTGTTACGGAAGGAATTCTAAGGTTTAGTAGACCCACAAAGCTCGATTCCATAAGTCCAAATAGACCTTATTCATAGTCATATATATCTGAGTATTTTGTAAATAATTGGAAGTTTAGACCGTTTGTCAAGCAAGGGCGTAGTTGAAAACGTCGAGCGGTTTCTAGTCGTTTCAGTCTAGCATGAGGAATCCATGTTCCAAGCATTACAAACAGGATTTTAATTGAGATTTCAAGATCATTTGTCCAGGTGGAGTCGTAGGTATCGGATTTGTTCAACAGGGATAAGTGGGGAATCGTTAAAGAATACTGTAGGGCAGAAAGTCATAGGTTTACGACGAAGAGTAAATTTAATTTGATGGGAATTATTGAAATTTATTCTAATCCTTCAGTTTTTACACCATTCTTCAAGATTCGTGATGTGTGATTGGAGAGTTTAGGATGCAATGGATGGATCCTTATTAACTGATGGGATACACGTGTCTGCGCCATAGATGGTGATGACAGTGTTGGGGCGTGTAATTAAATTTTATCAATTATAATTCTTTGTAATTATGGACTGTCATAATCTCGACCATTAGATCGCAACGTTAAATTAGAAATTTATAGGGTATTGAAATGCACACACACACATACATACACGGGTTCATAAGATATTCGGAATTTCTCTATTTAGAAGGAAGCTAAATGTACCATACAATCATAAAATAGAAAAAGTAATTGATGTTAGTAAAATTAATGAATAATTAGGTATAACTCTTGAAGACTAAGAGAGTATTTTCTACTATTATTATTACTTTTTTTCCCCATCTTTAAATCAAATCAAATATTCTCCAAAGGAAAAAATAAAAACATCAAAGTTACGTAATCAAGATCACTCTCTAAATTTATTTGTTCAGAAACTTCTTATAATAAAAATAAAAAAAGTCTTGCATAAGAAAGGATAAAAATTCAAATAGGTCCCTACCTCGAGGGGGGAGTTCGGGGAGAGAGAGAGATGGATTTATGCAGGGGCATGGTTATGTAAACAGAGGTTGGTTACCTAACGCTATTTATCGATCTGAGATTGTTATCAACTGTAGAAAGGCCCTAATAAATACTGGATGGCTTCACTCCAAACCCGTGGAAAGCCATTCCTCATCAAAACCTATCGGTTTACACCCCCTGTAGATTATTAATTTATTTCTAGAGCTTCGCATACACGCACTTCTCAGCTCAGGGGAGGTTTACCGTGGTATAAACAAAACCGGATTAGAATTATAACAGTAAACAACACTATAAAGGAAGTATGCATCAGGAATACAAGATTTATATACTTAACACTCGGTTAATTGTAAGAGATTATACGCAAGTCCCATAATTTTAAGTTCTAAATAAAACACAGGGTATTTCCGGGTTAAGTGACAAACTGCAAAAAATGTACTTAGGACCTCAAAACAAGAAAAAAAAATTCCTCTGAAGATATGTCCGCAAACACTTTGTTTAGGAGATATTCACACTTAAATATTTTCATGGGACTATTCAATCTATACAATATTTTAGAGAATTAATATCAAATAATTCAGTTATATTTTAAGCGTTTCAGATATAACATTAAATAAATAAATTAATATATCTCCAATTAATAATTTTAATATTATATACTTACTGTAGTTTAATATCATAATTCGTTTCCTAGGCCTAATAAATCTACCTTTTAAGGAAACAGTTGTGACCATGAAATATGTAGTTTGTTTCTGTAATTAAAGTACATTTTTTTTTTTGTGGTTTGTGCTTAAAATATTTTTAAATACATATTAATTAAAATACACAATGTATATTAATTACACTTAGTAATTTAAAATGACGATTAATATACCTTTCGCACACGTTTTTAAAATATTACATTTTAAATGCTTCCTAGGTCTGTTTTTAACGTGCCTATGTATAAATATGTAATATTTCAAAATATGTAAAAGATATAATTCTTTGTTTTCTTTTAAATTATCTGAAAAAAAAAAAGAAGAAGGGCACGTAAGCTTAAAATATATAACTTTAAGTAATCATGTGATAATTCACGATGTTCTTTGCATTGATAAATAACATTTTATTCTATTAGATCCATTGAAATTAATTAAGGCATACTTTTTATAATTTAACAATGTTGATAAATTTTCATTTGGCTCGAAGTTAAATTTAAACGCAGAAATTGGACATCTCTTAATTTGAACAGTAAAATATTAATATCCTTTGTTAAAAAGAAGAAATATTTAATTAAAGACTGAATATTGACAAAACAAAACTAATGCTCTTTTGATGTATTTTTTTTTTCACTTTTACCATATTTAATAAACGCAAATTAAAACTCTTTCCTAAAAAAGGGCTTAATATTTTTTAATATTTTAAGAAATTCTTTTGTCTTTTTCCGAATACGAATAGAATTTTAATAAACAACAAGACCACCTTTATTAAAATTCTTATTTAATACTAAGAAATGAATTAAACATGGAATTTTTAATAACATTCAAATTAAAATAGCCTCATTTTCATTGTACCTGAATAAAAAAGACTGGTACACGTAAACGGTTCTACATGGACATAATATGGTTTTAAATGTAAAATGTTGAGTTTAATTGAGAATGAACAAACTTTCGCTTGTACTTGATCATAGATTTATTATCGATTAACTAATTTATATTATTCATTATAGAGAAACAATCTTTCAAGACTAAATACCTCCCAATAATAATATTTATACAATTTGTTTTTCATAAAAATAAATAATTTTGGCAGTGTATTTTACTCATGAAATATAATCCTCCTGTTTAAATGATATCTGTCTAAAATATATTTCATTAAAATATATATCTAATTCAGATGGTATAACAAACAATGCAGGATCAAATTTGTATAAAACTATTTTTTTTTTTTTAATTTGAAAAAGGGAATATACCCAATCAAAATTTAAAATCATATAAATAATAATAGCAGAGCTAACGAATCATAAAATACAACAACGCTAATGTTAGTGGCAAAGGTCGTGTGTAAAAATATATTTCTTGATTACAGAATAATTAAAAAACGACTTTTTCTAAATGATTTATTAGTATAATTTCATATTTTATTTCTCTCCGCCATTTCCCTATTTAGCAGACTACTTATAGCAGTTTCAGACTACAAAATACCACTATATAAAACTATATAAAATTGTTACATATGACTTTTTGGACTAACCGTAGCAATGTCTAAGCTTAATTTTATAAGTGCCAATGATTAAGTTTCCTTCAACTATTAAAATGGTAGTAATGCCAATATACCGAGTCAAATAAAAACTTTCAAATGCGTTTTTAAGAAAATTGTAAATAAAAATATGTAAAACTGATAATATAAAGGGGCATAAAGTCGATTTTAGTAGAAAAGGTTATGTCTTCCTATCCCAGGCATATGCTCAGATTTAATATCTAATTTCAGTTTTTATACCCCACTTATCTCAGTTGAACAAATCCGATAACTGATAAACGGATTTTACATGGGCAAATGGTCTAACTTGAAATCCTCATACCAGACTAAAACGGTATGAAACCGCTCGATGTTTCTGACTACTTCAGCATTCACTTCTGCTCTAAGCTTCTAATTAATTACAAAACACACATGGCTATAATAAGGCTTATATGGACTTATGGAGTTGAACTATTGAATTACTATCGTATCGTATTCTTACAATCCTCAATCTTTCATAAAATACTACTTACTTTGTAACAAATAAAATCATTCAATCCAGATAGCCACCCTTTCATAATAAATTTAAGAACAATCCTTACCCTCTCGTTTCTAACCTTGCTTCCTCTTCGATTTCTGATAACCCTCCGAGGCGTCTTAAAAGATGGGACCGTAATTTCTTAATGTACACATATTATTAAACCGCTACCTGTTGGTAGTTTCTCAACAAGTCTATATGTTATCATATTCATTTTTCATATTTACTGTATGTATTTTTATTTTTTTAATATAGTTGTAAATATCATGAATAAGATTCAGTTTTATACAAACTTTGGTTTTCGAGCTAGGCAGTTCATAAATACAAATAGAGACCATTTTGCAGTTAATTTAATGATGTTATTAAGATTAATTAAAACGTTCTGCTTAAGTGGTAATAATATTAAGGTAAGTGAAAATAATAATTAAGATAATTCCGATGAAGTAATTTTAAAAATTCAGCAATTAAACTATTCAAACCATTTATTTACATGGTATGTTATATAGTATAACGATATATTATACTACTCTTCAATTTTAAATTTATATATTATTGATTATGGTCATATACATTACTCTAATACACAATTTCCGCTTAGTAATATTCTTTTTTTTTTTTTTTTTTTTTTTTTTTTTTTTTTTTTTTTTTTTTTTTTTTTTTTTTTTTTTTGTCCTCGACAGTTTACATAGATAGACGTACAGACTATTTGACTATTTTGAGATATTTGGTTATTTGCCCTCAGAATACTTCAACACATAAGTATGTATATCATATATTGGTTAGTAAAACAAATTTTGCATATCTAAATTTTTAAAGATAAAAATCTACAAAACTTATAAAAGGCCCGTACAATCAATCTGGGTTAAGCAATGTATTTTGTTTTATTTGTTTCATTAATCATCCTTTGTCATGCGTACTGAAAGAATAAAAGTTTCTTACTTAAGAGCTGTCACCTTAATTTTACTGATATCTTACGCATAGATATATATTATCTGTATTACTTATCGGTTATTATTTTCCTTCTCTTTATTTATTTTTGTACAAATAGCGTGAATGTGATCTTACTTCCCTATAAGCAATATTCAAGTGGTATAATGCTATATTAATTATAAAATAAATTTTAAAAAAAACAGGCTCAAATATATTTATTTTCAATTTGATATGTTTACTTGTGCTTTGTTGTTTTAATTTAGAGCTAGATTAATATGTTACTTAATTATTTCTTGATTGTCTTCTAATGCTAAGCAAATGTCACTTATCTGTTCACTATAATTATAAAATTTAAATCCGTAAAATTCATTTTTCTTTCTTATACAAAATTATAGTTATACATTTAAGGTAAAATATGCGTTTAACTACATTATACCCAGAACGGCTATCAACATATATCAAGTAAAAATTTAACAAGAGTTTAAGAAATAACCGATTCAATTAAAGTATATATATTCTTTTTTTTTTCCAATTTACTTTAAATGTGCAGAAAAGTAGTTGAGTCCAATCAAACAGTCAATTGAAACGGGAATCGACGACTGCGGCTTATGAAGCGTGGAACCGGAAGCAGTTGAGGCAGGGTTACCAACCGACTGAGAGGATTAGGTTGCGGAGCAATAGCCAGGGTTGCCAACTTTACTCATTTCAACAACGACAACTTTCCGATTCTGTATCCGATCTGGAAGTTTATTGAAGGGCAGTTAGCGCAGGCCACAGGCCGTTATGTTGCGCGACAGTAGGCACTCGACAGTTGGTCCGTGACAGTTAGTTCCAACTTATATTAATCTTAACACCACTAATCTTCGATACAACCACACCTTATTGTTAGTGAAAAGGTTAAAACGTTATTTATTCTTAATAACTTATGTAATTTTTACAAAGTATATACCGTTCATATCAACGTTTAGATTCAAAATAGTTTGGTAAGTAGGATCTTTATGTCTCCTTTAGAGATCATACAGTAAGCTAACTAGTGAAGTTAACATTATTAGGAAAGGTCATAAAATTATTAATGGAACATTAAATACTTTCGTTGCTCATTTTTAAGTCGCTTTAAATATTACAAACAATTCATATCATTATTGAAGGAAGCTAGTCAACTGTTCTACATAACATGGGTTATAAATATTCAGGACGCAGTCTTTTTTTAAAAAAAGTTTTAATGTGCCAACCTTTCAACCCAAACATGTGGGTTATCTTCACGGCGTGGTTTGAGCACGTTCAAGTACTTGAAACGTATGCACAAATAAAAAATTAGAAATTTTATTTTTAAAATACTACGTCTTGAATATTTATAACCCATACACCTCATATCAATGTTATGAATCATATTTTTAAAGAAAATATATGTAGTAACAAAATGTAAGATATATTGATTACGGAGACAGATATAAGAAAAAATACATATTGATCAATGTGTCAATAATCTAAAAGAATTTTATTTTTATTTTTACTTCATATAACTTCAACAGTTCCCTAGGATGTTTAAATTGAAATAAAATAATGTTTTAAATTAAGAATTGCTACTTTTTCAATGCAATATCGCTTTAAAATATTAAAAAAAAATTATCGTTTTTGAGTGTAAACATTAGCATAAAGTTATAATTTAAAACAATTACATATTTCTTGACCAAATAAATAAATGATATATTTAAATGTTTAGGTTCCGGGATTTCTTTTTATCATAGAAGAGTTATAAATTCTACACCTCCCCATTTTCAATAATAACGTTATCGTATGGAGACGGGTGACCGAGAATTCTACCTTTAGAAGAAGTCAGTCAGGGGTGTGATCAATATATAAAATACTACATTACATCACAGCATTATTGGTTGAATTTTCCAACGTTTCGACCAACGATGTAGGTCTTCTTCAGGGCATTTCATCTGAAACTAGGAGACGGAGTAAGCAATTTACTGCTACATTTTATTTTTATGTATCTTATTACTTCGATATATATATTTACCAAAATATAATCGACATTAGATATATATATTTATTTTTTTTTAAATATCGACAATCGCATTTACTTGTATAAAAAAGAATGTTAATTATTCATTATGTTCTTACATTAAACCTATTAAAGCAGGAGTACCGCAGGGTAGTCTCCTTGGACCAATATTGTTAATATATATATTTCTGACCTTCTTGAACACAATGACACAATACTGGCTACTTTTGCAGACGATACCGCAATCCTAAGCTCAGATAAAAATCCTGTTCGAGCATCTACCACTCTTAAAATCGTCTGAACGATATTGCAGATTTGGCTACTAGATGAAAAACTATGATGAATGAAAAAAAAAAAGTGTGCATGTAGTATTCACTCTTAACCATAAGCCTTCCTGTAAAATATATTTTATTAACATTAAAATCCCAAATCAGATGTAATTGGGTATTTAGGTTTTTACCTGGACAAAAGTCTTACTTGGAGGACTCACATTAGATAAAACGAATAAGTTTAAAAGTTTTAAACGTACCTACAATTTTAGATACTGCAAAAGAAAACAACAATAACTATCACCAAAGACTGATGTACCATATGAATCCTCTGACAGAAATCCTTCAACGTACAAGAAACCCAGCCTACTACGACGATTACGTAGGCGTTGGCCAAGACACCTGCTGATTTGATTTATATCCTGCACGTGATGAAAACCTGTAAAGCTGCAAAAAATTTGCTCATGTGAAAAGAAATTTGCAGATTGCAAATTTAATCTAATGTTCTATATTTTTTTTTATTAATAAATAAATCAATAATTATTTAAAGGTGTCAGTAATGTAGAAGAATTTTTTTTTAAGATTTTGATTTTATTTTATTACCACTCACTTAGAGTGTTACGCTCAGAGCATCAGGCAATCCATGCTCATTAAGCTTCCTCGAGATAATTAATCCCGGATGCTGAGTAAAAGAGATCTGGAGTGAGGCGGCGCGACGTTCCGATTGGGCGAACGATAAGGGAATCTAGGACAATGGAAGGAGAGGAGTGGATGTAAATAATTCCTGACTGGGTAAAAGCTAAGTTGCTTCAATTAGGGAGCTGTCTTAGTTGCTCCAAGATTTGTTCCGGGCCAACAGCCCTACGCCTCCAACTGTTGCCTAGCTCTCCTCTCTCTCACTCCCTCTCTCTCTTACATAAATACTTCATAAGCACTTAGCGGATCGATAAAATAAAATAATAAATTGTAAATAAATATAATAAAATATATTAGGTGTGTCCCGTAAGAAGGAAGGATAAACCTAATTAAAAAGGTGGTCCTATATCTCAAGATCTACAAATAAGTACCATATAATAAAAATATAGCGTTTCCAAGTCAATTTCAACCTTTTCCGAGTCAAATTCAACCTTTTCCAAATCAAATTAAACTTTTTCAAGTCAAATTCAACCATTTCCATTTCAAATTAAACCTTTTCCAATTCAAATTCAACTGTTTCAGTTTCTAATTAATGTTTCGAATTTTTGTAAATTTTTAATTTTTTTTTAAGGGCCATCCCACCCCGCTACAATATGGAGGTCTATTATTATGCTCCCCCTAAGTAGGGTTTTTCAAAATACTATCGATTATATGTTACACTTGCAGATATTGATTTATTGTACCTATTCCGATTTATTAGGCTCTCGTATTATGCTGCCGTGTGGCTAGTTTTTAAAAATGACTTCCTTTTTATGATTACGCCACCGCGTTTCGATTTATTTAAGTATTTTAGATTTATTCGACGTAAGGGTGTATTCTTATGTTCTTTCTCAAAAGAGTCTTTAATTTCTTTTATTTGAAACAATGAAAGATTATTATTAATGAATCATTGATAAAAATGAGCCGTTAAAGAATTTGGCAATCAATGTCCGAAATCGTATAGCGCAATGAAGAGTGGATAAAAATAGAGCACTAACAAGTTTTGAAGTTTCGTTTATTTATTTAAATTTTTCGATCACTAATTTCGTTTCGATGTAGTATCTTATGGTTCTTGAAGTATAGTCTCTTGTATTTTGTTGAAATTGCAGCATTTTTTTAAGTCAATGATATTTACTGTTATATAAGATTAAGATAAGATAAATGTTTTCAAGAACATTGAAAATATGTTTTCAACTTGACAAACAGAAACTATACGGTCCACAGAATTCTCATATTTTATATTAATTTCCGAAAGTTTATATTTCTAGTTAAATTAATACTCGTAAAGTTTATTTATTTAAAACAAAATAATTTCTATTAAAATTTGTTAGATGCCCTATATATTTTTTTTTCTATTCTGAATCGTAATTTTTAACGATTAACAAAATCCTCATTATTATTTTTAAATTGTTTTTTTCATTTTCAATATTGCAATGAAGAGAATTGATAACTCAAAATCTGAATAATTTCTCTGACGGTTGAATTTATCGATGGTATTTTACAAATGTGCAATCAGCCCGTAATGAATTAATATTAAAATCCCTCCTCCATACTTTTACGTAGCTATATTAATTATCGTGTTTGTTAAAAAAACGTGGGAGTTTACTCTCATTAATAAGCTAAGCTTTATATTTGGAGGGCCTTGAGTGCCCTTCCTGTAACAACCCTGTTCTGATAAAATATTTTATTATTGGGGAAATTAATTATTCATACTTAGCATTTTCATGAACCAAGCCCTGTTAAATTAGTGGAATTAATTATGTTTCACTTCATTAGTGGATGTTTGCATTTAATCCCTTCCCCCTAACTCCGAAAAAGTTTAAAGTACTATTGTAATATAGATTTATATTATTGTTTGGATATCAATGAATTTCTGATAAATAGTAGTGATGTAAACACTGGAATAACATATACAGGGAGTCCCATAAGTAGAGTAAGTATATGTTTAAAATATTTAAAGGACTGATAGAAGAACACAAGAAAGGTAATTTAATGTAAAAAAGGTAATTTAAAAAACTATTTAGTTTAAGCAATTAAAAATCGCTCCATAGAATTTACTTTAAACGAAAGTAGAGTTTGTACTTTGTAAAACCGTTTAAAGAGCACTTTTGAGCGACTGAACTAAGCTAAGCTAAGTTTCGTTTAAAAAAAAAAAACTCATACTTTTTACTATCATATTTTTTTATAATCACCCTCCAAAATTATTATGAATACCTCACTTTTAGAAAAACTCTCTCATTTAATAAGCTTTGAGAGCATATTAATGAAGTAGGAGGTCATTAGAAAGGAAATTGAGATTCACTTCAAGTTGTAAAAAATATTACGATTTGAGTCACCTAAACCCGGTTAAACTAACCTTAGTGTAGGTATTCAAAAGTCCTCTTTAAATGTTTGGAACTATGACAAGTTTTACTTTTTAGACTTAAATTTTGTGATATAGCATGCGGATACTGTTAACATTGGCAAAAAAATTAAATTGTTGTTGTTTAAAGTTATGTAAATAAATGCTGATTGATTGTATAAAATTGTTAATAGCGATAATATTGTAAATTCTAGTCTGAAGATGGGATATAAAAGTGGATCCCGAAACGATTTGATGTAATGGTGTGGAAATGATTTTGGGAGAATAAATACAGTAACAAAAATTCTTACTTATATACCTATTTAAATGGTTGTAACTATCACAAGTTTTAGTTTTTTTGACATATATTTTGTCTAGTTCACTATAGAGCATTGTTTAATTACTTAAATGAAAAGAAATTTTTAGTTATCACTTCCTATCCAACAAAAAACACGATACTGTAGAAAACATATCTTGAATTTCCTATTTTTATGCTGGAAATCGGGTCATTGTTTATATAAACTTTATTGTTGGTCTTAATGTCTGCTATTGCTCCCATAAATATTCCCTTTTAATAACAGGACACCCTGTATTTAGTTTCCTATAGGTAGTTATATCCAAATATTAATGCGTTATATCTATTTAAAGAAAGAAATCGTTCAAAACAATAAAAAATATCGATTAACATAAACTATTATCTGAGATCTGTAATAACAACAATTAAATATTTACATATCCCTTATCACTAACGGATCCACGATTTAATTGGGGGGGGGAGAGGGAGCTTCATCCCGAAAGCTTTTTTATATATATATATATATATATATATATATATATATATATATATATATATATATATATATATATATATATATATATATGAAAAAAAAAGAAAGAAATTAATTACTTACATGAAATGGTGTTTAAGTGGTTCTTGAAGTCCTATTAAATGTAATTACATGAACAAGAATACTTTAAAAGATAGGTTTAATATGTTTTTTTTAGAAAATATGGCTATATTTTACCATTTTAGGAAGGGGGGGCTCCGAAAGACCCCTCCCCTCCGTAGATCCGCTTATGTCCCTTATCATATAAAACATATCAATAAAAAAAATCATTAAAAAAATTTTACAAGCAACAAGACTAAAAATGTATTAATTTATCAAAACATTAAATATATATCTATACACAATGATGGAAGGAAATCAATATTCAATAAATTACTAAAAACCTAAAAAAATATTTAGATTAAATTTACATAATAATTTTAAGACCGTTTTGAAGGCTAATTTTCTATAATTGAAAAGGAAATAGACAGTATATCTATTATAAATAACATTCATTATTAATTTATTAATCTATTACTAAGAACTAAAGAGAAATGGCTTATGAATCGCTCAACATAAAAAAAAAAAAATAACAAATCAACAAGAACAAAATCACAAGTAAATTAATTATAACTAAAACCTATCAAACTTTTTACAACTTTCATTATAAACCAAAGAGAGTTTGATTATTACATTAAGGTAAAAAGAAAAAGATTCTCTGATACTATAATAAATAAAAATACCATCTTTTTTATGTATTGCTAGTGAGATGATATTCTTGTCGAATTTTTTTATCTTTTTTTTTTTGGTGATGGTCAAATATCACTGTTTAATAGTCAAATTTTAGTTTCGGCTTTTTTTTTATTTAGAAATTACGAAATTTTACCAATAATAATATGTATTCTTTCTCTTGTTATTTTGTTACTAATATATAGCAATAAATAAAAATTTATAAATTTTCAAATTTTACATGTATTTAAATTTAGAGCTAAATGTATCCAGGTTATAAAATTCTAATCCCTGTTACCTAAAACACGATTAAAAAATTTCCATTATGACAAAATTGTACTCACTTCGGTTATGAAGACACTAATTACGGTAATTTGGAAACAAAGTATCTACAACAAAATTATAAGTTAATTGCTTCGGCGCAGATGAGAACAAGATCTCACTATTTTAAAATCTATTATGGATTAATACAAACCATAAAATTTCGGAAAATTAATTAGCAATTATGGGGTTTGTCTGAATCATTTCGGCCATTAGTTAAATTAGCACTTAATTAATTACGTATTATCGATCGGACTTGACAATGCAGGGACTGTTAAGGCAATACACATCTCCGGGAGTACATCATGCTCCCCACAAGTAAAAATAATTATAGACTTGTTTGAATGATTGTATAAATAGACTATTTAAACGGCAAAAAGAAACTACTTAAAAAACCTAATTAATTCTCAATTGATGAAACATTTACAGTTTCTACATTAAAATACAATATAACCACATTGTAGTTCATTGGCACAGACTACGGAGGAGTGAGGGGGGGGGGGCGTTCGTCCCCCAATAAAAATTTCTAGTTGGGGCGAGAATATCATTTCGCCTCTCCCCCCCTCAATATTATGAGGTATATAAATGAATAAAAAATGTAAGCTAAAATCAATTAAGAAAAGTCGATTTTAGCAAGGCTAGAACATAGTAGTCGGCATGTAACTATTTTTTTTGTTATATAGATGTTACTTTTATTTAAATTGTGATTTATATTCAAATATAATAATATATATCAACATATCCTTAGGTTTTATGATTCAATCATCCCTTAATTTTCACACAATATTCTTATCACATCTTTCGCGACAAACTATATTGATTTTAAATATTTAATATCATATTAGTTCGCTTCACAATAATTATGTTGAATTTTTAAACATAATAAAAACTGCCATTTTTTTATCCATCGCCCGAAATTCAAAAATCAAAATTAAAAAATTCTGTAGTCATATTCTCCCGCTGTAACACTACATTAAAAAAAAAACTAAATGAAATAATTGTAATCGAATTGACTCTTATTTTAAAATTAAATCTGAATGAAAAAAAGTGAATTGAATTATCCCGATGTTATTTAGAGTGGATAAATGAAAACTAAAGGGCAGTAGTTTAATTTTTAAAATTACAAACTAAATTTAAGGTTAAGGGGAGAGAAAAAAAAAAGAAAAAAAAAGAGAGAAACTCATTTAGAAAACAAGGACAAAGCTATCCGCAATGGACCTACTTAATCCAGCGGTAGTTCAAGCCACCACCATATTAGTAAAAACCATTTTCTCTTTCCTCGAAAGCTTCATTATGGAATGAAACGTGTTTTAATAATCAGATTAATTTATTTTTATGCAACATTTAAAAAAAAAAAGGAAAATAAAAATCAATATTTTATATTATGGATTTTATTTGAGCAACTATATTTAGAATTTTGTAATTCGAGGCAAACGGGAAAAACAAAAGGTTAATTGCAAAGCATCATATTTTGAAATAAATATAGTTTAATAAATATGTAATACATAAAATTAGTATGAAATTTCCTATTAACCTAATAGACTCCAACTGATCGACGATATCCACTTGACCGCTCCTTCTTACCATAATTTTGCACACTTCTAGTTGAAAATGAAAACAAGTGTGATCAAAAAGAATCGAAATTAAAGAAAATTAAAACCCAGTGTTTAAAGTGGGAAACCTCTCACCGATCCTCCGGAAAAGAAGAGACAGCCTTCTGCAGATTACGAATTGGACATTGTGAGTTCTCGCACTCCTACCTAGCAAGAGGACTTGATCCTCCGACCTGCGAGAGCTGCAATGTCCAAAAGACAGTAAAGCATATTATTCAAGACTGCCCTATATTTGAACCTACAAGGCAAAAATTAGACATGGCACAGAGTCTAAAAGAAAATCTACAAGACAGTGAAAGTGCAGTTAAAAAAACTTAAAGGTTTTTAAAAGTGATGAAACTCTGCAACATAGTGTAATTTAAAGGTGTTACCAATGACCCTACAGGGTATAAGCAATAAAACAACGAATAATAAATAAATAAATGATTGAAAATATTACCTTTTCATCTTTAAACTGAATATTACTAGATTAAAGTTGAGAAAAGTCGAAATCAACAGTAGGAATGCACAATAAGTATTCTTGATGTTGACTATACTTTAGTTAATAATTTATTAAAAATAAAGAATACTCCTTATATCCATTTAATGTTTAACAAACTATTCCTATAATACATAGGAATTGCTAAAGCTAAGAATCTAGTATGACTAAAGCGTTAATTAAAACTATTTTAATGTAAAATTGAAATATTAATTAATGCCTGCAAATATTGTCCTGTATATCTGGTTTATATTTGAACGAATGCTAATTATTCTTGGAAATTCATATAATGAATTATTAATTGTCATTTTAAATATTTTTTAATATCCCTCATTGTCAATCGTATTTATAATTACTTTTTTGTAACGTTTCATTATTTATTTATGGCTCTCCTTCTTTTGGTGGAATATTGCGTCATATGAAACGTTCAGCTCCAAACTTAATGTTAAATTCTCCCATAAAAATATTTTTTTTCATTGTATACATATGTGTGATTGTATATATATATATATATATATATATATACACATATACACACACACATATATATATATATATATATATATATATATATATATATTAAGAAGCAGTCTATGCAGTCTATTTGGTTAATAGTTAATGACGAGGGGTCGTCATAGTTGCGCGAACAAGGCTCAATTAGTGGAAGAGAGGGCGAGCAAAAGTCTCCACTAACTGGGTTAGTCCGCCCTGGTCCTCCCCTCCAACCTACTTTGGTCCTTATCAAATTAGTCAGCCAGGAATTTAAATTCCGAATCTTCAAGCTCATCCCAAGGTGGATCCTAAGCCGATCCTTTTTGATAAAGAGATTCCTGAAATATTAACAAATAAAAAAAAAAGTATATATATATATATATATATATATATATATATATATATGCACTAACCACTGGCCAACTTAAGATTGATCAGAATCAGAAAAAAACCTTGATAGGATCAGCATTGCATAAGAAAGAACTGTAATAAGTCCAACGGTTGTGCAAGGAGGTGTTCGGGCCGAGATCACGCTCAACCGCTAAGTTCCCCCCTTAATTAATTATTTAATTAACAATACCTAATTTTGATGGTTGTGCCTCAAGAGGGTCTTTCGACCTCAGGGTCGGTCAACAACTAATGTAACAGAATAAACAATTTTAATCAGTCGGATTAGAACCCAGAATCTTGAACTAAGGAAGGCAGTGCCTTACCCACAGCAAAGCCACTCTCTAATGTTAATATAAGTATAACTTAATTACTTCAATGTTCTCTGATGAACCAATATGAGTTCTATACTCAATCAAAAGCCATTTCTAAGTCTGATAGCTAGTCTTGCAGAATATTTGTTCGCCCCCTTTAAGAAACTAGAAAATATATGTAGTTTGGATAGTTTGGAATCTATATATTGTTGTATAATAACCCGATTTCTAGAACAATATATCGACATACACGTAGCAAAATCCTGTAAGTTGATGCACTAGAATTATTCACATGACGAAATAAATTGTATATTTTTTACGGGCTAAATTTTCCCTTCAATATTTATTGTATACTTAAGACAAGGATGTAATGTTTAAATACAATTTTTGTCTCTATTTCTGGATAAACACGATACCCATATCAAGCAAAAAAAATTAAAACCACACTTTCTAATAAAATGGTACTTGCAAGCCTGTCGATGAGCTGATAATGACGTAGACGTAAACAATTCTGGTCAAATATTACAATTCTTTTTCCAAATTGAATACCATCAAAACAAACTTTTAAAATCAGACACAAAATATTACCATTTATTTTTTACTCTAGCACTAGATATTACATTATAGTAATTCTTCGACAAATGAGGTCCGAATCATTATGAAGGGTCATTCCATGGAGATACTAACATTTGCAAACTCAAAATTGGAAAGAATTAAAATATTAAGTTTGGTTTAGCAATCAAAAAGTATTTTAAATAAAAGTGAATTACGTTTTCAGTTTTTTTTTTTTTTTTTTTTTCTTTTCACTTAATGGTAAATTTCATTTTTATTTATCTGTAAAGGAGATAGGATTGAAAAGAGAAATTACTTACCTAATAAATATGAGATGATAAGACAAACTAAGAAGAAGTAAAATTGAAGTCAACTTACCTGAAAAAAAAATTAAACATCATATAAGACAATCATTATATAATAAAAGAATATTTATATATATGTTTTCAATGTTTCCATGGGAAAATTATAAAGCCATGCAATAATTGAGAAAGTGTAAGGTACCTCACTAAATAGAATCTTATTAGATCATAGAGTATTTACTTACACTGTCGATTCGTAATCCATATTCATTAACACCGTAAGTGGATTTGTTGAGGCCATCGTAAGGTTAGGTAGTGGTAATAGAATAATTATAATTTTACTGTTACATTTTTATTTATAAGTAAACATATATATATATATATTCAACTTAATTATAATTTTTAATTTTTAGTAACTTAAATAATTACATAGCTCCAAGGCTAGATAAACGAAGACGGGGAACACTTTGCAATACCAAGACCAAGATTGTTAAAAAAAAGTCGATTATTTGAAATATAATTAAGGCAAAATACTCGACAATTGGAGTTACTGTATGTAAAGAATTGATATAACCAACATACTTTTTCATCTAACTCTTCTAATTTTTTTTTTCATTAGGGCTTAGTTAGCTTTCTCCTATCTAAAAATTACAATACCTCTATAGTAATTAGCTAAGAGGTAACTGCAAGACTATTGCGAGACACTTGTGCAAGACCAATCCCAAGACTGATTACGCATGAACAAGACTCGTTTTGGTTTCGCATTCGGGCAACACTACTAATTTATAATTGAAATTAAAATTTCATATCTCTGGTTGTGTAAGGCCTTATTTAATGAAAACAGTTGAAACATTGTTTAAATAAACTTATCCGAACCTGGAAGATGATTCTGTAAATAAAAATTTCTTAGTTTAGACTTTTTGGAGTGGGAAGAGGAAATTGTGAACCTCCCTTCTCCCCACCCTCAAAAATATAAGAAATGTTTTCATCCCTGACAATCTCGTTCCGAAACAATTACTAATTACTTGATCCTCTTTAAACTTTTGGATGGCGAAGAAATAGTAGAACTCTCTTGGACCGGTCTGAACTCATTTAATTGGACTTAAATTAAAAAAAAAAAATCACTGAAAATGACGCGTCACATGACTTGTTCGGATTATAAATATATTTTCATTAATTATTCCAACTTTTTAACCTGTTAATTATTTTACCTTTGTTACACAACGCTTACAGTTTTCGAAGTATTTTTAACCGAAAATGTAGTTTTGCGTCCCCACTATGCGCAGCGCCTCAGGACGATAAGACAGGCTAGAGGAGACGAGGAGAAAAGATGACACGGAATCCAGTAACGACAGCCGTTATTAGGAGTTAGCGTTATGGTTAAATGAGGAGGAAGAGGATAAGGCCTGGGTAGCAATGCCGTTAGAGCACCTCCAATATTTCTTTCAATCCCACAATGGCATCTACCTTCTGTCCTCAAGAATCATTCTAGTTCTTTCTTATAGAGTAACTCAGTTCTTAGTTCTTTAGTTAGTTCTTTCTTATAGAGTAACTCAGGAATTTTATGGTTTCACGATTACTGAAGGTATTCTTCGATCGTGACGATTGGTGATGTTTATTTATAAAATACTAGCTTTACCTGCCCACGCGCTGCTGTTGCTTAGCCTGGCAAAATGAAAAAGAAAGAAAATAGAAAGCACATATGAGTAAATTAGTAGCAAAGGACATCTGTCATTTTTAAAAAGTTGGGAAACAAATTTGTCTGTAAAATGGCTTCAATTTAAACTAATTCTAATGGTTTTTTTTCTCATGATTCAAATTGAATATTCATAATCATCTGAGTAAATACGCCGTCATTCATAATCATCAGAAACAGTCTGAGTTGAACTTAAAAAAACTAAATTAAAAAATTAATGAAAAAAACTATAATAGTATTGATCTACATAAGGAAAATCATATAAATTCTTCAAGGGATAATTTCAATTACTGTAGTAATTATAAAATTTTCGATTAATCAATAAAATTTTTTTTTTAAAAATGCTTGACGACGTTCGGTAGTGAGGAAGCAAAATGAAACGGCCTTTTCTGAAGAGAAAGCAGTAAATGTTTAAAGCTCAATAACTCTGCAACGAACCGTCCGATTTCGATGATTTTTTTTTATTTTGTCACGGATTCAGAAATCTTTCAAATAAATGTGGGTATTATCCGTCAAAAATTGTGTACTTTTTTAGTTATCGTCAAATAAAATATTGAATTCATCGTAACATTTTTAAGCTTGTTTTCGGGAAAGTATGTTATACACATAAATTAAAAGGGTTTATAGGGGAAGACTTTAGCCAAGTTTCGTTAAAATCGGTAAAGCCATTTTGGCGCTACATTTTACAGCGACACATTTTTTGCTGCTTTGAACAGAAAAACATTTACATTTTTATTTTTTTAAATATATAAAATTATCGTAAGACAGAAGTACTATGCCAGAAACCTTCCCAGGAGTGTACGGAACAACTTCCCAAAGTTTCATGGCGTTCGGTTGAATGGTTTAGTAATGCACTAATGACAAACAGACGGACTTACAGACATACATTCATTTTTATATATATAGATGATGTTCGTGAATGTAACATATCAAAAGACATTATTCCGTAAGCCATTAAACAATCAGTTCACGAAGGACTGTCGTATTTTTAATCCTACCCGTGATTGAACTATCTCATAAGTTTAATACAATCAAGTCCCCACACGTGGGACTGCACAGTTATTTTGGACGAATTCGAAGAATTCTTGAGTTCTTCATTGGTTACGATATTTGTGGCCGACAGCCAAATGTATAAAAATAATATACAAATGTTAAAAATAAATTAATTTGAATCGAAGACAATAGGATCTGTTATTTCAATTTGTGCTAAATCAAAGCTGAGAACGTGGGATAGCACAAAAAAGTAAATTATTCAATTGCAATTAGTCTCCTTCACTACAATGTACAACTATGGGGTCTCAGGTATATTGAGAAGCTAGAAACCGTAAGCTTAAACTTTTATACACGGTTATTCTTTCTAAATAAAAATTGTCACTTTTGGTTAATTAGATTAGAATTCAAAATACTTTATTGCTCAGTTGCGATAGTGAAATTGGCGCTGTCTTGGTTTTTAGAAATGGAAAATGATAAATTTCACAAAATTTGTTTCAATAAATTTGAAAAAATACATATTAGTGGCAAAGGGAGTCATAAATTCAGTTGGTTCAATCAGTTTCACACTCTGCTGTGCTCTGTAAATAACAGTTCATTCTGGAATTAGAAGACTCAGGTGCATTCCAGATAGAAATGAATGAAACGATAAGCCTGTTTAAAAGCCATTTAGAGGAGCTTGAAAAACAAAAACTGATTACCCCTATAGGTACAGCCCAATGTATCTTAATATGTATACAGCGAGTGATAAGTATTATCTCGTATTAAATACCCAGTTCCATATGACCAAAAAAAGATCATGCGATTTCAAAAATGGACAATTATATTAGAAAGTAAATCTTAAAACAAATATGATCGAATAACTTTTCGATAAATAACAAGAGTGATAAAAGTAGTGATGGCAAAGGTCGGGAGTTGGTATTTTTTGCCAGCTGAGGCCACGAGGAAGACCGGGCAAAGTGCAGCGAAGGGCACCGCCAATCACCGAACCAAATGAAAGGATCCCTTCATCAATACCCCTCCCCCCTCTTCTTTTAAAAGTATAATTTGCTCGGCTCGCTCTCTATCCACGCTCGGTTAAATGCTAATTCCTCCTCTGCAGCGCTTTTTCCAGGCAAGGATCGATTTAAAAATTGTCTATGTCCCGCCTCTGATTTGACGAGCCCACAACTGACCAGGAGGATTTCAAACTATTCAATGAATATACAATCCATTGTTAGATTTCATCAAGTGACTGATTAGGGCTGTCACCAGTTTATCCGCACATTATTAGTAACCCTGTTATTACTCAAAAACGTATTCTAGTAAATATAACTTATTCATTTTTTTAATTTTAAATTTACAATCTATACTGATAAAAATTACATATACATTCACAACAATAGAAACTGCATCACCCAGTAAAAAATTAATTTAGTTTCCAGATTGCTTTCTGCCTTTGTTATCTGTATACATTTGTGTTATTATACATATATATGTAATTTAATTAGATAAACATTTTGGGGGGACTGAAAAAAAAACTATATTCTAAAAACAATCCCACCATTAAGTGGTAAAATTGGTCGTTTTTTTTTTCTTCCCAGTTTCTTTCCTTCGCTTCATAATGCTTCTTTTTTTTCAAAACTATGATTGAAAACTTATGTTACTTGGTGGTACCCTATCCTCGTTACTATTTCCCAAGAAAATTCCTTTACTTCATATAACGTCACAGCTTGAATCCGGTTCTTCTGGTATCTGAATTTGAGGTTCTTATAAGTTTGGCAGCTTTTGTAGTTGGCCGGGTAGGACACCAAATCTAGGCATAGGGCATAAACTGTAGGATCTTTTATAGATTAGGTGCACTCTGCAGATTTGTGTTGTTCACCACATCACAACGCGGCAAGTGGTGGCAATAAGTCTTTGTGTGGCCATACGTCTGGCAATTGTGCCACTGCACGATTTCCCTCTTGGCGTATGGCTTCACGATAGTGTAGTACAGTCAATTTCTTATATTTTTACAATACCGGATGATGGCTCTAGGTCCACGAACAATAAAGGTAATGGAACTTTATTTCTTACTCCCGGAATCTCCTTATTCTCCTTCAGAACGTTGGTTGCCTGACGTACTTTGAAACCAAGCGTCGGTAGTTCTTCTTTGAACACTTCAGTTGGCGTTGAGGAGTGTAAATTTCGTATCACTACTGGTAGCGATCTCTCCTGTTTCAGCTGGTACGTATGAAAATTTTCATTCGTTTCTGGCAGGTACTTCACAACTTTTCGATAGGTTTATGCAGCATCTGGCGTTATTTTTGTATCATTCGTCCTATTGAGGCAAGAATAACTGCCGGAGCAGATTTCGTTTAGTTGTGTACACAATAGCTTGAAATTTTTTTTAAATATCGGAGGAGGCCTTGGTTCCCTGGGTATTACTCCATTACTTCTCTGTCATTATGAAGCACTTGGAACGGGTTTGGAGTAAAGAAAGGGGATTCTTCAATGATTTCTTGCGTAGAGGTATCTGGCTAAGGTTGAGTCACTGGTTCTTAAGTGACTTATGTTGTTGGAGATGTTTCACGTAGACAGCGACGAGTTCTTTGTTTGGCTGGTGAAGTAAATCCGTCTGGCCGAGTCCTCTTGGGCACCTTACTGGACATCACTTGGTGACTATACCGAATACAATAAAAGAAAGGGGAAAATATATATATATATAAATTAATAAAAAAATTATATCAAACAGCAATATCAACTGCTCTGATGTAAACGTGAAATGTATTCAATGAAAAATCAGAGATATTCCGCTGAAAAATAGGCAAATACTAAGAGACCAGTTGAGAGCACAACCTTCTAATCAGCTGACCAACTACCTTCAACTATTGTCCTTATGTGTGACATATTGTAATATATCTCAATAAAGAAAATTCCAAAAAAAAAAAATTTCTGGAATTTTCAAAAAATTGTTTAGCTATTTTTAGGATTATTGAAAATATAATTCTGTTTCTTAATGATTAGAAAGATCATATCAGATATTTTATATCTTCTGATTTTTTTATTCAATTACAAAATATTAATAGAGTAGTTGTTTATTGATTACAAACGCTTGACTATTCACCGTATTTAATACTGGTGGAAAATGCACCAGCTAAATATCAAAGAAAATTACAAATGACTAATTTAACTAAAACGTGATGTAGCCGAGTTATGAGGATAAAATACTTCATACGGTCCTTGTTACAGGGTTGTGTAATTGAGGACGGTATGCAGCCCCGACAAATTGACACAAGTATGCAGGCAGGTATTTACGATATAGGCAAAAGTAACAATAGGCAATGAAAAACGGGTCGCAGGGGGGAGGGGAGGGGCCACTCAAAAGACAAATTAGCTCTTGTAGTGAGTGAGATTTGATTAAAAAGAGTAGAGAAGCCTTTGGGAAATACCTTTCCGACGGTGATTCGATAAAGCGGCTTCTGTTACAAAGCCTGAAATTAAAGCCGTAGCTATGGAATGCACTGATTTAGTACTAGTTCATTACTTCCACGCTCTACCTCCATAATGAAATGGAATTCGACGGCCCCCCACCCCCTTTTTTTTTTTACTTTTATGCAATATTTGGAACCTTTTTGAACCGGGACAAATAAAAGGTAACAATTTTCATCAAATGCCTGAAGAGGCTATTGATCTCGACGAATGGATATCTCTAGGAAGTTTTCGATGACGGTATGAGATATTCCAAAAGAGGAAATGATTATACTTAGGGTAGATTAAAAAAAAAATACGAGATGTGGCTATAAAATAAAGAGACTGATGCTGTAAAACGTTTTATTTAGATTTCATTCACATTCAATATATATATATATATATATATATATATATATATATATATATATATATATATATATATATATGTGTGTGTGTGTGTGTGTGTGTGTGTGTGTGTGTGTATGTATCATCTATCCTTACAACGCTCCATGCAAATATTCCATCGTGGGGAACAATGTTGAAGCTCTTCTTTAGTCTGCTCCTTCAGGAAGCGTGCAACTCTCTCCTTCGCAACTTCAATTGACGCAAATCTTGTGTTTAATTTACTATGCCAATCCCTTCCACGGCGGTCAGAGATATTGATATAATAATTATGCTTTTGTAGCTGGTACATAATTTATTAGCTGAGGACTGTAGAGTTAAAGCGAGTTTGTGGACTAAATAAATGGTAATATAAAATTGATTACTTGATTTTATTTGTACTATCATTTGAGTTATTAAAGCCGGATACATTACAATGAATGGTTAGTATATTAATAAATTTGATAAGCCTATTACAAACTATTTTTAATTGATGTGGATTAGGTGGGTGGTGTCTGAAAATTAATTAATTGGGAACTTGATGCATTCTTATCTCCGTTTTCTCTCATCTCTCTCTCTCTTCTCTGTAACCTGGCCCCTTGTTAGGCCTCTTGAATTTCTACTCTGGCTGGCCAGCTATGTCCATAGTCTCAAGTAGAAGACATGATTCTTTCAGGAACTCTGCATGTCTTGGTTGCTTCTCTTCCAACTCTTCCACGAAATTCAACTTAAATTTACGGCTACACGGGATTTCCTAGGGCCAGGGGGTGTGGGCGGGGATTAAAAAGACTCTCCGGGACGCGAATTCGTGACTATTTTTTTCTCATATATCAGTTAGCTGGGCTGTGCTGTGCACACGCGTTAGTCCGTTCGGCCACCCCGCCCACACTGTTTCTGGCCTAAATGTAATTGTAAAAAAATTGTACAAATAAATAAATCTCTTGGACGATAATCCATAATCCATATTTGACATTCATATAGGAGTATTCAAGTTTTATCATTTTGTTATTGGCGAGATATCGCGATTTGAAGACACTGTACAATGAACAATAGATTTTTTTTCGCGTCTGTTGTACAAAAAAAAAATGTTCTTCTTTAAATTATAAAGGATGGTTAGTGCTGGTCATGAGGTCAATAATTGATTGATGAATTAGTTTTGAATTGAATTTTGAGCATTGAATTTTTGACATTCCCAGAGACAAAAAATGGTGTTTCTATCTAACTATCTTTCGCAGGTTGAAATTACGAGTATTGCTGACTTTATTATAGTCCACGACGAAAATAGGTTCTTGATGTTTTTTTTTCTGATCTAGAATTCCTAAAAAAGTTCCTATATTTTTGAATAAATCCAAATACCTACACTATGAAAACATTCATCCCTTACCTAATGGTCTTATTATTATTATGGCCTTACTAATGTTGTAATTCCTTAAACGTAAGAATTATATTGAGCTCTTGTTTAATACAGTTAAATTATAATTGTCGAAATGTCTAAACATGAAATTTTGCGAATAAAACATATGTGATATTAAATTCATAATGAACATTTCAAAAAGCAGAATATACATAATTTTCAAATTTCGCTGAGGCGGAAGAAGAAGTCAAACCGGGGCCGGTACGGCTAAAGGTTAATGCGGGGCATAAAGTTAACAGAGTAAAGTTTTGGCGCGACAAGGTTTGGCGCGAAGCGGGGCGGCTAAGCGTCGGCGGGGTAACTTTGATGGGACACAATTATGCCGGGAGGTCGGTCAAAGCGCCCCCCACACACTTGATCAGAGCCCCCCTGCAGTCCCCTAACTCTACCCCCCTTTTCACTCTACCATCCAAATTGGGTCAGTACTAATATCTTATATCATTGTTATTTTGTTTTTATATATGTGCCATAGAAGCCCAACTTTAATTCGAATAATTAGTTTTAATATAAAAAAAAATATAGTATTCAAAATGTACCGACAAACCTAGTGCAGTAAAGTAAAATTATAAGTTCGACTTACCAAAAAAAATAATGGGGCATTTTAAATTGTCTTATTATTAACTGAAAGATAATTTAAAGATTTTCGATTGCTAATATAAGAGAAATTTCAGTTCGGAGTGATACATCGGTGATGTTGCTTTACAATGTTTGAGCGGTGTTAGGAAACAGAGATAGCATATTTTAATGTTTGTTAATATTGACACTTTTATGTGTAGACATAAAAATCATTCAAATAATTTTACATGTTTGACCCTCCATTATATTATATTTATATCCTCCCCCAGCAAAGCCTATAGGGCACAATTAAAAAAATATGTTCAGATATCCATAAAAAAAATTCTTCCCTTATGATTAAAAATAAAAATATAACAATCTTTGAGATATGTTACATTGTATAATAATAAAAAATAACATACCATTTTTCATACAATTTATATATTTTAATTTTTGAAGGAATAACTTCTTTAGACTCGTTTTACACTTTTTTTGAGGAGAGTATATTAAATTGAGCTGACGGATCTTCTGATGTGTAACGTTCGGGTAAAGTCGGCTGGTTTCGACTATTTGAAGCGTTTTTGCATACAGATAAAAATATCTCAAAAACTAAAAATCGCACCTGCTTACTGTAAGCGAGAGAATCGTACAACATTTCATCATCTCAGTGATGGACTATTATTTATAATTTATATTTCATTTTATTAATCTCGCCTTGTTGATGATTTCGTTTCTCTTGTGTGGTGTAAAGCACACACCTTAGTTTTTTTGTAAGCTTCTTTCACTTTCTTATTTATTTTCTTAACGTTGTCTTACCCTCGACGAAGGTCTGATACTTCAGGCAAAGCGTCGGAACAAAAAAGATATATATATATATATATATATATATATATATATATATATATATATATATATTTAATTCTTGAATTATATCTCTGATTGTAATTTTTAAAAACATTTTAGCCCTGAAGATGACCCAAATGTTTGGGTTAAACGTTGGCAAAAATAAAAAAAGACTGCGTCCTGAATATTTATAACCCACGATATATATTTTTAACTTCACTAATTGCAATTAGTGTTGCCCAAATGCAAGACCCAGACGAGTCTTGGTCTTGCAAACTCAGTTTGGTCATGGTCTTGGTCTTGCACAAGAGTCTCGCAACAGTCTTACAGTACTGTATTTTGTAGATAGGAGAAACCTAACTAAGCCTGAATGAGAAATTAAATGTAAAACTATATTGGTTATACCAATTATTTACATATAGTAACTAAGATTGTCGAGTATTAGTAACTATTTTGCGTTAATTTTTTATTAAAAACATCGATTTTTTTTACCAGTCCTGGTCTCGGTCTTGCAACAGTTAGGCGGCCTTGGTCTTGGTCTTGCAAAGTGCAAGACCAAGACCGATTTTGGGCAACACTAATTGCAATTACCAACTAACTTTTCTACTAAGTTCTAAAAGTATCTATTGTCGACCATTCCTCAACTAAAATTAATAGATTATTTTATTTGAAATATTCACATCTTCTGTTTTAATCATTCCTTTGATTTTTAGACTACTTCTTTTCTAGTCGACACAAAATATTACTCTCACAATTTATCTATATCCAACTAGAAACTTCCCCTTTAATCACAAAAGTTAATTCCCAAATTTTAAACTTACCAACTCAGAATCCTTCCTCCTACCTTTTTTTCCCTAATATTATTGTTTTGTTTTTTTTGTTTTTTTTTTATCTTAACTTTATATCTTTCACTCACTTTACTTAAATATTTTTATTGTTACTTGTTTTATATTATTGTATTTCTTTGATCTGATGAATTTAGGCCCACAATTTGGCACAAATTAAAACAATATATTAGCATTGTATATATTTCTTTTCTAACCATATACAGTAAAAGAAAAATCTTATTTTAGATTTCTCAGGTTCATTAACAGCCATCGGGGTTCGACTTTTACAGTGGTGAAAATTCATATGTTCTTCAGACGTAAATTTATATAGTTTTTAAAATTAAAAACCCTGGTTCTAAATTATAATTTTGGCAAAAACATGCCAGTAGATCGTAATCCTTAGAGGATTTTCCGTTTCCACTAATGCTGCTAGAGAGACTTAGTATTATTATTACTAATTCATCATTCAATTATTGACTTCATGACCAGCACTATCCACCTTTTATGATTTTAAGAATTTTTTTTCTTTTTTTTTCTTTTCTACAACAGACGAGAAACAAATGGATAGATATAATTTATATGTTTATGAGATACCCAGTCTTTGACGTATGACTATTGCTTGGTACAGCACAGAAATCTATTGTTTATTGTATCGTGTCTTCAAATCGCAATATCTCGCCAATGACGAAATGAAACAACTTCAATACTTCTAGAACACCATGCTACGATAATGTATATTCGCCAGTGCTGAAGAAAGAAACAGAAATGGATCAGGTTTTTATTATTTTTTTTTAGCAGTAATTATTTGACCCGTTCGCACAGAATATCAGTGTCCTCCGATATCCATCTGATTTCGAATATTAATCCATTATTTCATGTAATGTTAATTATATAAGACTAAAGTTTGGATTGTATTACACACTAATGAAGCTGTATTTAATTTGAACCTTTTCCCCGTTCTAATTATAATGAATGGAGTAAAATATTATAAAATAAATCTCACGTGTTCATTAAATGAGCAAAAAAAATATCCATTTAATTTATTAGTATTTTTTCTCTACGTTATAATTAATTATCATGCCCATAACGAATTCATATTAATTGATAAGAGAAACTGGCAATATTTAACATTATAATTAATATTAAAATTGCATTGGGAGGCAAGACCTCGAAAAGTCGAAAAATAATTTACAATAAATAAAAAATAAGGAATGTTTTATATTTTATTCACCCGAATTCTCCCTGGTAGTAATGCGATCAAAGATAAATTAGATTAAAATGAAACCATTATATATCTTCTTTGAGGATAAATAAAATGAAATTAATTTTTATCGTGATAAATTATATGATACGTTTCGAAAGAGTAACATAGCTGCACTAATTCTAAGTACATTAATGTATGATTGAATAAGAGTTTAGGGTAAATCTATTTCCCGGCTCAGCATTTAATAATTCATAAATTCAAGATGATGCTCGACTAATAAAGAATTTTCATTTATGCGCTGTAAAAAGGAATTTGCATATTCTCTCTTTCCATCTCATAAATGAGAAACAAAATGTCGTTGAATTCATTTTAAAAACTTACCCCTTTCAGGGAAAGAATTTAATAATGGCAGATCGAAAATGCGTATTTTAAATTTTTTAGTATCCTTAATTTAGTTGAATATTTGCCGCTTCAATCATGCCAAGTATTAAAATGGTCTACCTGGAATATTACTATACTAAGGCGTTTAAAATTATTTAAAAAATCAACAATGGACGAGGGAACAGTAAATATTTACCTTGGTGTAAAACAAATAAATAAATATAATACTTCTGCCCTGTGATATATCATAAAATAATTTATTTATTTTAAAAAGCGTAAATGAAAATAAAAATTATTCCTCATGAAGGAAGATGATATATATATATATATATATATATATATATATATATATATATATATTTATATATATATATATATATATATATATATATATGTCTATATATATATATATATATATCATCTTCCTTCATGAGGAATAATTTTTATTTTCATTTACGCTTTTTAAAATTATTTTATCCAGTTTATTTATTTTTTTCTATTTCCAATTGGTATATATCTTATTTAAAATTTATTTAAATATATATATATATATATATATATATATATATATATATATATATATATATATATATACATATATATATATATGTATATATATTCATTATATTGAGGCAGAATTTTAATTATCTATAACTTTAAAATTAATTATTTTGTAATTTATGTGTCAACTAAATTTATTATGTTTATGAGATAAACTCGATTTGTATGGGGAGTGTCTCCGAAAACAAGTAATTATATAAATATTTCACGACAATTTACTGTTAAATTTAATTGGAATACAATTTTAAAATAATAAATTAAATTGAACTTGCAATACCAATGTCAATACCTACAATACTATTATGTAACTTTATTGAAAACAATTTATAGTTAAACTGTATTCGATACAAAACTTATTTTTATGAACGAATAACTTTTGATCCCAATTTTCGTTACGTTTTTTATTCTTTTTGTTATTAATAGTCCGTAGTAGTGGAAAAAAAGGTGGTCTTTAAAAATATTTAGCCGTTTGGCCTATATAACCTCGTTATTTTGACAATTCGGGGGTGCAGGTCACGCCAAACGGCTCAATATTAAGGCCATCTTTTTTCCCAACTTTTTGTGGAAGTTATCTTACGATTTAAGTGGAAAGCAAATGGGTATTTACGAGTTTTTATTTCAAAATAAAATAAACGAAGATTGCCGACCTCCAGATTGAAAAAACTCCTATTTCGAGAAGTTTCGCAAATAAAATATTTGTTGGTTACGATGAGATGAAGCTATATACGAAGTTTCAGACGGATGTTAATAATTTGCTTAAAAGAGGTCTGTGCCCTGGAGTATGACTTCCTCTGTGTGACGTAGCCTAATTTGTTTCAATTATTTTTTGTAATTAAAAAAAAATCACCTCAGTTATTAATTGCCCTGATGAATTTAGAATGTCTGTTTTTTAAAATTGATTTATCTGTACTAATTATTAAAATAAATTATTGTTACCCTTTATACAAACATTACAAAAACATTTTCTAAATATTTTGTTATGTTTATATTACCTTTATTATTATGTCTACATTCCATCTTTTTTCATCTCTTATTTACATAATGTTATGTAAATAATTTTTTTGAGGTCATTTTGTATTTTTTAGTCACGATGACCCACACGCTTGTGTCGGAAATTAGGAAAAAATATTTTGAAAACTAAAACATATTTATTGAGAGATATTACAATCCGTCACAATTATGGACATTTATAATAGTTTTAAAAGAGCACATTCACACTCCATTAACAATAAATAAAAATAAATAATACAGAAAAATAATAATACTAAAAGTAAATTTATATAAACTAAACAAAAAGAAACTAAGCTAATTAAAATACAAGAAAAATTTGTAATCACGATTTTTAACTGCATATACTGACTACCTTTCATCCTCTGATTTTATTTTTATTATTTTTTTTATTCTATTTCGGAACAAAACTTTTAAACTTGATAGGTACCACATATTAAAATTAATTAATAAATACAGATTTTTAAAAAAATATATTCTGACGTAATGGCAAACGTGATATTTAAGAAATAATATTTGTTTTGTGATGGAGTGGCACAAAGAGCTATGAGAAGGGTTCGTAAATATGGATGTCGAAATAATGGAATTATTTGTGCCGAAAAGTATGAGGAAGGATCCGAGAGATTAATGACAGAAAGGAAAGGGTTGAGGAGCAATTTCTAGTTGAGGAGAAATAATAGAAATGTCTGAGGACGTAGAAATCGATGGGTGTTGTTGCATTATGTAGCAAGGAGGCAGCTGGTCCAAGCTGCTAACGACTTCGAAGTTCTCAGGCCCGTGACACGTCATTATGACGTTACGCCAACGTAACGCTCATTAATGGCAATGATGTAATTAATTTTTAGTAATTTATTAGATATAAGGTGTTTTATTTTAATAATTATTAAACTTGAAGACACATTTGCGACCATATACTATGAGCCCAAAGCGTATGCTATTTTTAAATTTTCGATGATTATATTCCAATAAATATAATTGTATTTGCATCAGTAATTAGGTTATTCTGATTTTTAAAAATAATAATAATAAAATTTGTTGACTTCTTCCAATATATTTAATAAATACAAAATTTAATAACCTCGCATAACCGGGTAAAGATATAAGATAGGTTTAGAAGAAAATAATGAAGAGAGATATGAGCTTAATTTAAAATCCAAAAAATAGAGACTAAAACAGAATACAAAATTGATCAAAATAAAACCTAAAAAGTAACTGAGATACAGAAAAAGCAACTTTAAACACAAATGAGGTGAAACTGGAGTTATGAAAAATAATAAAATAAAATGATGCTAATTCGGTACTACTCTTACGTAAAGTTTTTTTTTTATCAACTTCAGTTTCAAATATTTGAACAAAACATAAATTAATATGAAAAGAAGAAAAATATATAAATAACAATATTAATATTTGGTCAACCACAGAATAATTTCCAGTTGATAAGGAAAGAATTCTCGATTTATTTTTAAGAAAAATAAAGAATTATGGAAACATTTCAAGAAAAAACCTTCTCAAAGAAAAAAATAAAATAAAATTTGTAGTCTTAAAAGAAATTATTGGAACAAAAAAATAAAAGTGAAATTTTAAAATAAATTATACCGTTACTTTCTACCAAAATTTATTTAGATTTATTCCAAACAGAGATAATTATTTAGATTTATTCAAAAATATAACGTATCCGCAAAGTACACATATCAATAAACCGGAACTATACTACAATAATATAACATATTATTGTAGCATCGAGCCAGTTTTATTTTATATTTTACTGAATGATATCATCAATTAACAAATTATATAAATATATCTATCTCGTGTTCTGGTTATTTCTGTAATAAAACGTGAAATTGATTGCAGCAAATTATAAAATAAAATAATTCTGATATCTAAAATGACCAACATTACCATAATACATTTATATTTAACAAGTTTGAATTCTACTTAGTTTAATTAAATTATTTATTTGTTTGTTTGCCTCCATCCGCTAGGGTCATTGGCAATCTTCTTTTCATTCACACTTCTCGTATTAAATTAAATACAGAATTACATATGAATTAAAAAAATAAATTAAACATTGTGGAACATAACCATGACAAATTTAAGAACGTCAAATTAAAAAAAAATAAAATTATAAGAATATGTAGTTTCATTATTCATTGATTTTTAAAATTCTGTTGCATTAATGATAAAGATTATATTAATTAGGAAATAAAAATAAATCAATAAGAAATTATTAGAAAATGTAAATGATAAATTTTATTTTTCGATCAACATTAATAAACGATTGAATCTTTCCCTTATTAAAAAGCTGAGAATAAAATTTAAAAAAAATAAATAAAAAATATTTGCTTGATTATTATCCTTGATTGAAGGAGGAAATCTCATACAAAAGAGACTTGAGTTTAAAATAGCATGAGAATTTATTTTACAATTTTTCTTGAGCATTTGTTGTAATTAATTATTAAAGTATGTTGTTCAAAACATATTTTAAATAAAGATAAAGTTCTCTGCGGTAACTATGTTATTGAAAAGGAATTTATGGTTAGTTATTTATAGTTGTTAATTGCTTATAATAAAAGATGACGATTACATAACTTTTTCTTTAAATCATAATATGTAATGATCATCCATATTTTCGAAATTGGTTGTATTTGAAGTATCCTTGAAAGTCAAAGAAACAGCGATGATCTCTAGCGGCTTCGGAGAGAAACTTATCGAACTGCCCTTCCTCAACACTTCATACGCTGGCCACTAAAGACTAAAATAAACTTCACGAAACCATTTACCAGTAACTTTATACAATTTATTTACTTTTTTCCTATCTATTTAAGATTTTTAAAGAGGCAAATTGAAATTTAATACTTCATTTTAATAACCGTATAATTGTTTTAAAAAATCGCAAAAAAAATTCTTTTATCTCTTACATTGCTTTTTATTAATTTATAAAATGTAATTACTAATGGTGATGCCATAATCAGTTTGAATAAATTTATGACACATAATAATTTTGCTGGTTCCTTTAAAATGGATAATTAAATTACTGCCCATAAATTTTAATCTTAATGTGAATCATATTTATTTTCAACAATTCTTTCTGATTTTTCTGTTTATTTTGATTTATTTATATTTCATTTCACATATGTTTTTGTCTACTTAGTTACCACTCTCTTTCTAGTTTCAAATTTAAAGAATAAAAAAATAATACAATAATAAATAAAATTAATAGTTTACAAAAAAAACTTTCAAATTCAAACTTAACATTAATTAAAATTAAAATTTAACAACAATCTAAATTTGTTTATATATATATATATATATATATATATATATGTGTGTGTGTGTAAATTATGTGTGAAGTGGCAGTAAATATTCATATATAACGTTATATATCAGTTATAAATAATTATATATATTTTTGAAAAAAAATATACGTGCTTATTCTAAAAATGTACATCCTTAAAAATGAACATACTTTTATGCTGTTTGAAATATATATCAAAATAAGATAATTACTAATTAAATTAAATTATTGTTAATTTTAATTTCAAATTTTATATAAATGTAAATATAATTTTTCTTATCTTATGTAATAGTAATGAATAGTGATGTATGATTATGAATGTATTCTCCTCATTCTCTGGGTTAATGAAGAGATTGGAATTAATGATGCAGAAAAAACAAGTCTTTACTTTTATAATAATGATGATATAGGGTCCAGATATTTATAATATTCTCGATTAATTACTGCAACTATTTAAGTTCATTGCATACTAATATTTAACTTTGTACAATGATTCAAAATAAAAAAAAAAATACATGTATTTTAATAAACAGATTTATGTTTGAATATATAGGTATATATATTTTATTGAAGATAAAAATTATGAAAACCTTTGGAATATTTGAATCATATAATCTTTTAGGTTAATTTTTTTTTTCTGAGAATCTAAATAAAATTTAACTAATTTAATTTAGAATTAATTAATTTGAAATGAATGACGAGAGGAGAAGTCATTCTTGAATTCAGGATAATTTTTCAATTGATATTATTAAAATTGTATATATTTGTTTTCAATTTTTTTTTTTTTTTTTTTTTTTTTGTGCATATGAATAGCTGCGTATGAAGATTATGATAGTATGATGATGAATGGTGGTGGATGATGGATGGCGGGGTTTTTATGATGAATCTACCTGCTTGCGAGTGTGATCATGAAAACGCGTGCCTGCGGCGTGCGTACGAGCGATCAGGTTGAGCTGTCCTGTCGGCTCCTCAGCCCTAACTCAATTACACAAATCAAACAGAGAGGGAAAGGGGCGGGGCTTGAGCGAGGCGTGGCCTGCGCACGCGCCGCCCCCCGTCGCCATGGCGACCGGCACACCTGGCTAGGTAGCCCGCCCCCCCACTCCTAATAAGTACTAAGCTCCAATTAGTGGGAATTATGCTTGAGGAATTTTCTTTGATGCCCCCACTCCTGACCCCTTCCCCTCCCCTACAGCCCCTCACCCACACCACCCCTCTACGAACCTTTGTGTTTATATAAAACAGATACTTCCTATGAACGAGAATGGAAAAATAGATTTATCCGATTATTTTATACCCCTTTTCGTGTATAGGTAGGCAGGACGGACTCTGAAAGAGAATGAATAATTTAAAAAAAAAATAATATGTTTGAAATAACGATTTCTCTCATAAATTGTAGTGACTTAAAAAAAATCAAACAAAAAAAATGGATAATCTATTAATTATAATAATATATAATTGGATATCGTTAAAAAAATATAGAAAAATATAATGCTCGATTAATAAAGAATTTTCATTTATGCGCTAATTTAAAATCTAAAAAATAAAGGAATTTGCATATTGTCTCCTTCCATCTCATAAATGAGAAACAAAATGTCGTTGACTTCATTTTATGTTATTATATTAATTAATATTTGTGGGTTGGTGATTTACTGCAGTGAATAATTGAAGAAAAGGATGGTTGGGGTGATCAGTCAAAACAAAAAATAAATAATAATATTTTTTATTTCGAATGATCACCCATCCTTCTCTTCAGTTAATTAATATTTTTGAAATAATGATTTCGCTCATGAAATTGTAGTCAAACTAAACAAAAATGGATAATCCATTAATTATAATACAATATAATTGGGTATCGTTGATAAATTATTCAAAAGAAAAAAATACCACTACCCCTACAACCCACCAATAAATGAGTTTGGGTGAGAAAGTACTATTTCAAGGCCAGGGATTGTACAAGGAGGTGATTGGACCCAGAACACGCTCAACCACTAAGTTTGCCCTTTAACTAATTGTTTAACTGAAAGTGACAACTTTATAGAGGTTGTGTGTACCTCAGATGGGTTCTCCGACCACAGGGATAAACCACGGTTAATGCAACAGAATAGCTAATTACCTTCCATCCTCCGGATTTGAACACAGAACCTTGAGCATTGGAACACAGTGTATTTCCCATTGAGTTACCCTGCTCCTTTAAAAAAATAATAGTAATAAAACAATTAAGAAGTTGTAAATAATATATAATATTACCAATTGATATTATGAAATTGTTGTCAACCAAAAAAAAAAAATCTAATTACACCTAATTAGAATAACATATGAGACGATTAATAAATTATAAAGACTTACAAATGAAATTCTTATGTTATCTAATGTAATAACAAAATAACTATAAAAAAAAAAAAAAATTGGATCAGAAGTGAACAATATGTGTTCCCTGTAATAAATAATTACTATGATTATCTGTTATTAGGAGGATGAGAAATAGTCAGGTATGATTTATTAGGTTTTCCGACGTTTCTAACCCAGCACGTGGGTCTTCTTTAAGGCTAAAAAGTAAAAAAAAAAAATTCAGCAGAAATATAAGATATAGTGAAAATTTACATAAGTAAGCCAAGAAGGGATGTTCATAAAATATTATAGTAATTTAAACACATTAGAACGCAAACAAAAAAATTAAATAATTATATTAATTGTAAAAATAAATTAACTAAATAAGCAGTACAAATAAATAAAGAAGAAGTATGGCTAAAACAACAGGACTAATAACAAATGAGGTGATTTTTTGAATTATGTAAATGTTTAAAATGATTTCTGAGATAATTAAAAAAAATATACAACGTTACATCCATTTCTAAATTATTTGTAATGTTTAAAATATATCTGGATACATAAAGCAACTATATAGAGATATTTTATTAGTTAAGAGGATAGAAAAATAAATTTTAAAAATATCCTTCCATTCCTCTTTATAATTATGTATAGCCAAAGTAAATTCTGAGAGGGAATGAAAAATAATAAAATTTAAATAAAATAGTACAAATTAACATAAAAATGTAGGAAATGAGAATATTTCCGATTAAAAATATTTAGCCGAGAATATAGCCGATTAAAAAAAAACATAACTGATTAAAATATATTGTTAGACATCATTATGCATAAAGTTTGTGATGTCATATAAATGAAATAAATATATTAATATATTTTATGGGTTGAGAAAAAATAAAAAAATTCAAATGAATAAAATTATTTCAGAAATCCGCAATGTTTTGTTAATAACTGTTAAAATTCTTCTTCTGAATATTTTTAGATCCAGCCTCAAACTTCATCAAAGCAGTTAGCGTCCATATTGCCTCCTTCTAGACTCTGTTGTGACATCATCAGGTGGTTTTGCATCACACAACATGAAAGAGAACACGTCAGACAGTAAAATAAGTTAGTATATATAAGGCACGTGTCGGACAATCCGAACGCATACGTTTCAATTTACTCATAGAACGGACCTTAATAATTTCGATTTAATTGAATAAATATTTTAAGTTAAATATTACAGCGTCGAAAACGTTATTTTTAATAATCAATGGTCCCCTTTTGTTTAAAATTAAAAAGATGAGAAATTCCCATGATTCCTCTTCATGGTTTTTTGACATTAACATTTGTGATTAATTAGAAAACATAAATTACTATAATACTAAATGAAAAAAAACTGTAATTGAAGGATTAGTGGAAGTCTAAAAAATATGAATTTCCTATTAACCTACACCTCAATGTTCCAATCATATTTGTCTGATATGAAACATGTCTTATTTTTACGGCTATGGTATTTGTATTTATACCCATTTATACCTAGTCATTTATATATTAAGCAATAGGCTTGTACTGCGTAAAATGCCGTGTTGAATAACGTGAAATCATCCAAAAAAAAGTGTTGTGAAGAAAAGGCAAAAAAAAAAAAAAATTACGTCCCAAAGATTGAAATTCAAAATAGCGCACAACGAGCCTATAACTTCTTTAGATCGGGAATATTCATTTATCAATAAATACAATAGGAAACCACAGCAAATATTAATATTAGATCTTAATAATTTTGTTTTATTATTTTAAGGCAAGTAGTATAATTTTCTGTAATACAAAATAGTTTCTAATTAATATTCAGAATAACAAAACAATTTTATTTTTATTTTCGTATATTGACACTTACAATTACAAATTAATTTCTTAAATAATACTATCATCAATTTATATATATATATATATATATATATATATATATATATATATATATATATATACATACATATACATATATATTCTAAATTTAAAAATTAAACAATAATGAAATAAAAGGGCTAGTGGTCTAGTTGTTGAACCAATAAACTCTTTTATTTTAAGGTTATAAACTTCAGTCATTTAGTGCATATTATTTCATTTGGAAATTTTATTTTGTCCATAAATGCTGGGTAAAACTGAATAAAACTTGGCGAAGAAAAATTCATAAATGCACAGAAGAAATTTTTAATGTAAGGTTCAAAGTATAACAACGATAATGCAAAAGAAGAAGGAAGTCCTGATTTATTCAACGAAACTGTGTCAGAGAATGAAAAATATCTCGGAGAAAGTTTCCTTGAATTTCAAAAAGAAAACATTTAAAAATTCAGGAGAATATTTACTTTTAATATTATTAAAAGGAATGCTGATTAATTTTGTATCATTTTTCAGTCCGACCAACTACCGATAAATTAAATTTAAAATTAATTTTAATTTGTTATAGGCTGCAATGCTGATTCTTTATAATCCCACTGACACCAAAGGTTTTTATTTTCTTTCTTTTTCTACTTTTTGGATGTTTACATTATTGCTGTTGAGGACTAATGTTAAAAACTGCGAAATGTTATTATTTCAGTGAAACAGTACGTATTCATATTAAGATTGCTCATAAAAATAATAAAATGCTCATATATTTTCTTAATTGCATACATTTACACTTTTGTATCATTGTATGTAATTTTAAGTATTTTGTATGTTAGTGGTAAGTGTTTTATTTATAGTTTTATTTGTTTTGCATACAACGTGTTCACATATTGTTTTCTTTATTTTTTTTATTGTTTCTAACCTTAGGCTAGAAGTAATCATTTATTTTTATACGATCTTGTTATTCTCAAAGGGCTTTATCTCAGAATAAAGTTATTTCTAACTATCAAAAAATGCCACCAAAAAGGAACTACAATAACAAGACTATGTTTTTATAAAAAATATATGAATGTTATTAAATATTAGAACAATTAGAATTAAGAGAACAATTAGAATTAAGAGAACAATTAGAATTTATAATTAGAAAATAAATCATAAAATGTTAAAATATATTTATATGGCCAAAATAAAAAAAACTGAAAAACAAAAAAAATATATTAAAATTAAACTGTTGAAAAACATTTTAATGCTCCTCTCATCTATAAAAAAAAATCAATAAATAAATAAAACAGTAACCTTTAACTTCGAAAACATCTTTCAGTACATTAAAAAAAAGTGGAAATTAAAACACTAACAGAAAGCCGTCACTGAGGTTATATTTTTGAATTATTTTTGCCTGGAAAAACATAAAAATGATTTAATTGTTTTACACAAAAAATTTAATAGAATATTAAAAGAAATTTTGCTAATAAATCCCTTCATCATACTTTGTTTGTTATTACTTTATAATTTGTTTCCTAGTTTAATTTATCGAAATGTAAGTATTATAAAAAATAAATGGAGAATTTCAAAAGGCACTTTTCTATCACTAACTCAAACTACAAACAAATTTTCATTTTAAACGTCAGGAGAAGATTTAGAGTTGTCTATCATCTAAAAAAACATAACAACTAAAACAACAAAAAAAAAAAAGAAATGAGGCAATAAAAAAAGTATAAGAAAAAAATGTTAATACGACCAAAAGCACTTATATAACATAAACTCTACATACAAAATCACAATTCTTTAACTCAATTATAAGGAGTAGTAGAGTTGCCAAAACATCAATAATCAAAATAAACTGTGAAAAAATGGGTGAGATAAGAAAAAAATTCTAACACTCAAAAATATTTTTCCGTTACAAACTCACTTTGCATACACAATTTCAACCCACTCACTTTATTTGGAAGCGCTGTAGAGATGAAAAATGGGGAAAAACGATTGAAATAACTCAATTTTTTTTTATGGAATTACCCATATTTTTATTGTTGTATCCAACTTCTTCTTGACCGAATTTCAGCTCATTTGCCACTTGGGTGTGTATTTGCCTCATGTGCCGAAATAGGTAGATATATACCAAAAATATGTTTATATTACACATCCTCAAAACTCCAGTCATCGTTTTTTAGAAGTTTTAAGATGGATATAAAATCTAAACATAGTCCATTGTTTTGGCTGAAATTAAAATATGGAAAAACATAAAATTTTAAAATCGATAAGCGAATAACCGATTTCAATAAAAAATGACAATGCTCAGGATATGTCAGAACACATAACTATATTTTAAAAAAACATATAAACTATCGTTGTTCCATAATTTCGGAGAAATTGAGGTGCTTAAAAACAGTATAGGTGACAATGATTTTTTTATTAATCTTTGTTCTGTATTTAGGAGAGAAATGTTTAAAAATAATAACTTTCAATGCAAAATTATTTGTGAATTAAGAACTTCCTTTTCTTTAAAATATTGAAAAAAGAATTAAAAATAAAAAAGTATTTATTTGAGTTTTTTTGTTGTCTCTAACCAGCGAGGTTTTTTTTTTACAGATTTTTCGTATTTCAATTTTTTTTATTACGATATTATCCCTCCTTAACTCATTCTTAAACATAATATCATCATACTGTTTCAATAATTACACTAAAATTTCCTATTTACAAGGCGTTTTAACTAACTTCACTATTGAACATCTAATTTCCTCTAACATTAAGATAAATTGGACGAGTCTTTTCAAAAATACGTTGGCACTTGCGTAACCAAATTTACAGACAGAATTGATTCCGGACTATTTTTCACTAATACTAAACTTTCTTCCTACTTTGGGCCAAATCGGACAAGCATGCATCGTAGACTAAAGTAGTAAATAGAGGTTGGCAAAAAGTTTAGATTGTCAATTTACCAATCCGCACAATCCCTGAAATTTCATCAAAATAAAATTTAAAGCAAAAACTGTATATAAACATTAAATGGATTTTACAACAGACAGAAATCTCTTTTACTGATGTCTAAAACGTAAAATGCCAGTGGAAATTCTGAGAACATATTTTTTATCCTCATTTCTCGCATGAGTACAAATCTTACTTATCTTTATTAGTGATGAAGTAAATTATATTAATAATAATGAAATTATTATAACAACAATAAAAGTTTTATTAAATGATGACTCGTGTACTGAAAGCTAGATAAGATAAACATGGAAGGAGATAAGGCCCGGACATGTCATAGCGGAGAAGCTAACTACAATATAGTGGGTTAGTTAGCCCAGCGTTTAATTGGTTTCACCCCCTGTAATTAATTAATTCAATGCTATTAACATTCAATCACACATCAACCGTGAAACCGGATCTATTAGTGAATAGTAACGGATACACATGCTTCTTAAAGTTCAACCATGTAACCAGATCTATTAGTGAATAGACATATTTCTTAAAATTCATTGAGAAACATTAAATTTAATATATTAATATGTATAATTAATTTATTAGTAAATTACCACCAATGACCTTTTTGTGACAGAATGTAATATTAATTAATAAAAGAGTTTTAAAAAAACTTATGTCAAATAGAGTCAATATAGCTTCTCCGCCATTTCTATTGGTCACAAATAATATAACTTTTGAAGATGGTTTGATAAAAAAAAAATAGTTAAATTTTGATTTTATATAAAATATTTCGAAATGCTGTTTAAAATGTCGCACACAATGAGTAAAAATGAAACCAGAACACCAATAATTTTTGTTAAGCCTAAAAAAGAATAAACGAAAACGGTGAACTCATCAACTCATAACCTAATAAACCCATCGCATAAATCTAACCTCTATTATAATAAGTTCACTTCCTAACACTTCAGTGTTAACAATTATTTGTTAACAATTAGTTGTATTAATTCTAACCATTAAATGAAGTAAAAATGATTCTATAACATTTGTTCTTAATTCTCTGAATTTCTTCAAGCCTTGGGTCAAATCGAACGAAAGTGGTCATCCGAAAGTGGTAATATTTTTAGAAAGTAATGAAATGAAAATTAAAAATAATTTTCTTCTGGGACTGACCTCCCCTTCGAATAGTAGTAGAGTTAAAAAATTGAGTATATTTTTTGTACATACATGGATATATAGAAAGTAAAGAACGGACTTGGTTGTTTTATTGACAAATAATGCAAAATTAATCTCTCCAAATTTGACTCTCATCGGACGAGTGATTTTTGAGATATAAGGAAATGCATTTGGCGCACATGTAGGAGAATTGTTATATCAGTTTTTTGTATGAATCAGCAACACTCAACTTTGAGCCAAATTGAATGAGCCAATTCAGAAATATAGCCTGACAAAACACATTATATACGAAAGTATTGGACGGAGTATGATTAAATCACCATTTTGGACCATCTTGTTACAAATCCTCATGGTCACAGAAAATTTCACTAATATAGGTTTAACAGTAGTAGTCTTAAGTCCTATCCTTTACAGAGCATATACAGCTGACATCCCAACTCATCCCAACACTATCATCACCACATATCCTATATTCAATCACAGATCACAAACCTTGAAGAATGGGGTCAAAACTAGAGAATGAAAATAAATCCCAACAAATCCCCTTCACTCTTCGACGTAAACCAATGACTTCCTGTCCTACAGTATCCTTTAACAATTCCCCACTTATCCCTGTTAAACCCCTTCAATCCCACATCACAAACCTTGAAGAATGGTGTCAGAACTGGAGAATTAAAATAAATTCCAATAAATCCCATCAAATTACCTTCACCCTACGTCGTAAACCAATGACTTCCTGTCCTTCAGTATCCTTTAACAACACCTCACTTATTCCTGTTGAACAAATCCGTTACCTAGGACTCCATCTGGACAAACGTCTAACTTGGAATCCTCATACCAGACTGAAACGACAAGAAACCGCTCGACGTTTCTGACTACTTCAACACTTACTAGACAAACGCTGTAACCTTCCAATCAATTATAAAAGACTGATTTACATGACTATAATAAGGCCTATTTGGACCTACGGGGTTGAGCTATGGGGCTCCACCAAGCCTTCAAATTCCTCTCGCATACAGTCCTTGCAATCCAAAATCCTTCGTAAAATCCTCAATGCTCCTTACTTTGTTACAAATAAAATTATCCATGATGACCTTAATGTTCCTTATATATCAGATTTGCCCCAATCCAGATATCTGTCCTTCCATAATAAACTTCATAACCATCCCAACCCTCTTGTCTCTAGCCTTGCTTCCTATTCGATTCCTGATAACCCTCCGAGGCGTCTGAAAAGAAGATGGTCACGTGATCTTCTAATACAGACATATTATTAGAGTGCTACCAATGGGTAGTTTCTCAACATGTGTTCCATGTCTTTATACCAATGTGCAAATTTACTAGATGTATTTTTTGTATACAGTTGTAAATATCATTTAAAATAAATAAATAAAAAAAATCCCAGTTTAACAAATCCAATATCTAGGACTCCATCTGGACAAACAACTCACTTGGGATCCTCATACCAGACTGAAACGACAAGAAACTGCTCCACGTTTTCGACTACTCCAGCACTTACTTGACAAACGCTCTAAACTTTCTGTATATTACAAAAGGCTCAAATACATGACTATATACATGGCTCCACTAAACCATCGAATTCCTCTCGTATCCAATTCTTGCAAATCCTTCGTAAAATCCTCAATGCTCCTCACTTTGTCACAAATAAAATCATTCATATCGACCTTAACGTACCATATGTTTCCGATTTAGCCCAATCCAGATACCTATCCTTCCATAATAAACTTTTAAAAAATCCGAATCCTCTCGTTTCAAACCTTTCTTCCTCTTCGATACCTGATAACCCTCCTAGGCGTCTGAAAAGAAGATGATCTACTTAAGACACGGGACGCAAATCGTTTCTTGATGTATAAAGCGTAAATTACGAATGGAAATTGATAATTGATAGAAGATTGATAATATTTATACATTCTGTGAAGGCAGTGAGGCACCAAAAAAAAAATTTTTTTGCAATGTCTCTACCCCGAAGCATCAGTGACATTTCTTATATTTCTACACTCGATGCTGAAACCCGATTTTTTAAAATGAATTCCACGAGATATTGGACCGCAGTTTCCGAGTCTTCTTGGATTTCTCGTATATTGAAATTGAATTTCAGTTGTCACCCTATTGGTGCATACTCCTGGCATTCAACGAGTACGTGGGTGTCTGTTCTAGGAGCAGCACATCCGACACAGGTAGGGACTTCCAGACCGCGGAGTAGATATCCTTGAGAAAATTCGCACCGATCCTGTGAGGGCACAATATTATTTCCTCTCGCCTTGATCCCCTATAGCTAGTGTGATATTTTGACCTGTTTTCTTTTATCTGGAGTAGTTTCGCAGGGCTCCTCAGCTCCTCCAGGCCTCATTCCACTGGTTCACCAACAAAGATTTAAACTTACCCAATCTTCCCGAAGGACTTAATTTAGGATTTTTATTTCACTGCTGTCAGCAATTCGGGCTGTCCGAGAAAAAATGATTTATAATGAGAAATATAACGATATTGCTAATATGTTTTTCAATACTTAATAGAACATATTATCCTATACATACCTCACTAATTTTGCAACATCGGTTATTTAAAATACAAGAGCGGTTTTCCCTATAAAAAAGTCAACTGAATCATGAAAAATCCAAATAACACTTAATCTTCGAAGAAATTACTTACCCTTCAGTTTAAATTGAAAACCAATTGCTCAGAAGGACATGGTAATTTATATTTGTCTAACCTTCGAGAGAATGTAAATTGAAATTACCTTGTACATGTTGGGTACTTGAAACAGAAGACAGCCAACAAACGACTCAGACTATTTTAACAACTTTACTCAAAATCTACAAAACTGAAAATGAGATAAAAATAGGATACATATAAGTACTTAGTTAAGCACATATGTACATACTCCTAGCAGATATATGTTGTCGCCTCTTAATAGGTCCACTTAAAATAACTTCAAAATTCCTTCCAATCAAAATTATTACTACACACAACAAAAGGACTTCTGTTAGTCCCCGACATAATATACTACCAATAACTTCTGCCTGCCAATAGTTGTTCATAACGACTCTTTACCAACGATTTTATACAAATGTAAAGGGTTATTACAACAGTTTAATGAGAGATATTGCTATAGTTGGTACATTTGAATATGAGGAGATTGAAAAAGCGTTTGATGAGATATCTTCCTCTACAATTAAAGTAATTGAATAAAGCAAGGGAAGAGATGTTATATATAGGTAGAGAACTTCCCCATGCTTGACCTATCAGTATTTTCTGAAATAGTTCATTTCTTGATTGTCAACTGAAAATAGTTGACAGGTGCAAATTAATGTTTAAACGAAAAAAATAATTGTTATGTTTTAAATTATCATTAATATTAATTTATTTAATTTTCTTTTCTTTTTTCATAAGAATTTTCTGTATTATTTCGCTACAAGCTATATTTCGTTGTTTTTATAACAGTTTTGATTTTTGTTATATATACATTATTAACCTTTATATATCTATTTTTATGCATTTAATTTTTTTATTATATTGTAAGTATGGTATGAATTTTCCTTACAGCTTTAATACTCAGTACCCTTAATTGTGGTAAAATGTATTACACCTCAATAAAAATATTAATATAAAAAAAAGTTATGTTATAAAAATTTTAATTTCATAAATTAGTATACTTCAACACACCCTGACAGTTGGCAACACCGTTAACTTAAATTTGATTAAAGTAATTTACTAATTTATAGAATTCTAGAGTTCTATTCGTAAGTTTTTTCTTTGAATGTTTGTGACCTTTTTTTAAATAAAATTATATTTTTTATTATTTTTTCATTTTATCGTTTATCAATTTAATATATTTTTTATCAATTTTATTTAATTAAGTAAATCTTAAACGCTATATTTAAGAACTATTTGCAAATTGTGATTAAAATATTTAACAGTAATGAAATTTTAACCGTATGCTGCAGTTTGATAAAGCTTGAATCCCGAAACCGAACCAATAATCCCTATCACTAACCAATACCACCTCTCCAGATAGCTCACGTTCCTGATCCAGAAGATGACCCGACTAATTACGAAGAGGATCGCAGACCCCTAAGACTCGGGGGGCTCGGGAGGGAGGACGGGGGGGCGGCAGACCACAAGACAGTCTGGTTGGCTCCTCAGGGGCATAGCCCTTAGTAACACGATAACCTTTCATAATGGCCTGCCTCCTGGGAGGATTAAATTTGATACCTCCTCACCTCCTCATCTCACTACACCCTTCTTACCTATATTTTCTATTTTCGTTAAGAAAGGGAGATTTCCAACTTCAAATAAGTTACGGGATTCTTTAAGGATCCCTTGTTCAGTTATATTTGTAAGTACATAAGTTTGGAAACAGAAATTAACATTTTTATTTGTTATTTGTATTTTACGCAATTTTCACCTGCAGCCGCGCAGGTGTATTTGTACTGTCTTGATGCATTTGCTTGATTTGGTTTTTTATTAATATAGTGGGTCTCTTGGTCATTTTCTTCTTAATCTGCGTTGTTCAGGTAACAGGGAGCAGGAGATAGAAAGAACCAGAGGATTCGAATGATTTTTGGTTGAAGAATAAAATGTAGTGTATTTGTCGTGGATGTAGGATTTTACTGTTGGGGTGTTTAAGTCGTTATGTATAGTAGTATCCAAAATGTAGCAAGGTGCGTTAACAATTTTTCGTAAAATTTTTTATTGTGCTGTTTGTATTTTGTTTATGTGTGTTTGTTTGGTATATGGAAATTAACATTTTAGATGAAAAGATACAGTCCTATATTTAATAAGATTGTCCTAGAATGGGAGGAATTCAGTGATAAGATTGAGAGGGTAGTTCTGGAATCTCTTGGAGTCTTTACTTTTCCTGTACAGGAGAAAGGACAACCTTGACTTGTGAAGTGTCCCATGCTGTTGTAAATATTGTATATAGGTATATCTGTGTTTTAAGTGTTATTATATTTATCTTCTATATTATTTTATTTGATGTTCAGGATATTTAACGATAGTCTCAGTATATTATTTTAAACCTTAAAATTAGGGAGTCATTTAGTGTACGAGCGCTATATTCATCTCTATAATTATTTATAATAATTCATTTTCTAACTGTCTATATCTTACTATTTTTAAACAAGATATAAATAAAATATACGAAACCCAACTTTGTCAACTCTTATTAATTCTGCTAAGTTACTATTTTTGTACCAGATGGTTTCCCGAGAAGGTCTTGGAAGGTTTATGAATAATAAAAAGAATTTTTTTTTTCTGTTACAGGATACTTTTTCCTTATCCTATTCATCTTGTACATCAAAAATATTACTCCTAAGCCTCTGGCTACAAGAAGTCGAACCTTCCAGGAAAGAGAGTTATCCAAGATATAGGTTCAACCAGGGATCGGATTTCTTTACCCAACTAAGAATCAATCTTTCTTATCTGTTTTCCTCAAAATATTTTATTATATAACAAAGATAAAGTTCAGACGACCTAATCACTAAAATTCTCAAATATCAGAAATAAATTAGGATCTAACATTGGTGTTATGAAAATATTTATTAGAAAATTTATGATCTACCAAATATTTATGAGTACCAATTAGATTTATAACATATGAACATTACATAAAAGAGAGAGAGAGAGAGAGAGAGAGAGGGTGAGGGAGAGGGAGAGGGAGTGAGGGATATGAGAGGGAGTGGGAGAGGGAGAGGGTGGGAGAGGGAGGGAGCGAGGGAGCGAGAGAGAGAGAGAGAGAGAGAGAGAGAGAGAGAGAGAGAGTGAGAGGGAGAGGGAGAAGGAGAGAGAGAGTGTGTGTGAGAGAGAGAGAGTGAGTGTGAAGGAGAGAGAGAGAGAGAGAGGGAGAGGGAGTGAGGGAGAGAGAGAGGGAGAGAGAGAGAGACAGAGAGAGAGAGAGAGAGAGAGTGAGAGAGAGAGGGTGAGGGAGAGGGAGAGAGAGTGAGGGAGAGGAGAGGGAGTGGGAGAGGGAGATGGTGGGGGAGCGAAGGAGCGAGAGAGCGAGAGAGAGAGAGAGAGAGAGAGAGAGAGAGAGAGAGAGAGAGAGAGAGAGAGAGAGAGAGAAATACATTTTATTTTATTTATTTATTATTCCTCTCGCAGATTTTATACAGTTTAAAGAAGTATGATTGTGTTTAAGATGTTTATTTTTTTTTATTTTTAAGTACATTCCATTTAATTTATTATTTTTTTTAATATTGATATATATATTGTTTCTCATTATGATATTTTATATTGTTCCAATTTTTATGTATTATATTGATATTACTTTATTTATTTATGCTTTCTGTAAATATATTGTGCTCTCAGATCTCAATCATAAATGTCCTTAATTCAAACACAATGTAATATTCAACGATAAATAAGTTAAATCTTATTATTCAAAAGAGTTATTTTATTATAATTTTGGAAAATTTTAAATAAGTTTTTTATATATAAATGTTTTTTTTTGTTAATTTTTTTATTCAGTATTACAACAATTTGTCACTTGGACATTAGTTATAGTGAGGCAGGATAACATTCACACTATATGTACAAAACATATAAAATAAATAAAAGAAAAATAACAATAAATAATAATCAAAAAGTATGTACATTAAATAAAATAACCTAAAAATAAGAAAATTAAAACTAATCAAAAACACATGCATACCTATATCCAATATTTCTAATCAGGCAAGGGAACTCCAAGGAAGGCTTGTCCCTCCAACTATGGTGGGAAAAGCTGGACTCCAGGAGGACCCTGCGCTACTCTCCCAACCGCATCACTGGTACTAAAGCCAGCTGAGCTGAGATTGATCGAGAGCATTTTAGCTACATACATTCATGTCTTGAGTGGAGTATCTGACCATTGATAGAACTCCAATATTAACAATCTACGAAAGGTGGCGAGGCCACTGCCGTTGCAACCTTCTTGGAGGATTATAGGGATGGGTGGTGCTTGATAGGAATTGTGCAAGAGGATTTGGATGATAAGTAAGGTTCTGGTGAAATTTGAAGAATTTTTCTGGGATAAGGCCTAGGACAAATGGGATGTTGAGGTCATGATGTAGGCTCCTGTTGGTTACATAGAAAGGAGCATCGACTATTGTTCGAAAGACTTTTGACTGAAAGGATTGGATGCGTTTGATGTTAGAAAATTTTGTTTCTAATCCAGTTCTAGTCCATAAGTCCAAATAGGTTTCAGTATTGTCTTGTTAAGTAACTTGTTTTCAATAGAAAGTTTAGATTTTCTGTTTAGTAGTCTGTATAGTTGGCCGTATCGTCGGCTAAGTTCCTGTCTTTTAAGTCTAGTATGAGGGTTCCATGTTAGTCGTCTGTCTAAGAGAAAGCCAAGGTACCGGACTGTATCTGAGAAGGTAAGCTGGATGTTGTTTAAACTGGTGGACAGTATTTACGACAAAGGGTGAAGATTATGTGTTTACAAATGGCTTCGTTTATCTTAATTTCCATTAGCCATTTCTTACACCAGTGTTCAATCATATATGTAAATGTAAAGTAGAATTCTAAGCCTGACAATATTTGAAGACAAGAAAAAGGAAAACATAATATATAGTCGACTATCGATAATCATAAGGAGGGGAAGTGATCTAGTTCGAATTATAGTTCTCTCTTACTCTTTTTAAGAGTAGGATTTCGAGTTATCGATCTATTAAAACACACCATTTTTCGGTTTACAGAGGTGAACAGCTGAACAGTTTGAAATATCCAAAAATTCGAATAATCGAGGTTGGAATTAACAATAACCGATTTCATGTATTTTTATAATTTAACAAAAATGTTAAGTTATAAAATGGTCAGGAATAGAAAAAGTAAATTAAATAAAAATGTTAAGAAAGGCAATAGATCAATACATTCATGTAATTATCTTTATTTATTTTTTTTGCTCTTCCCTACATCGCATCTTAGGTTATACGGGAATTTCCCGGGCAGGAGGGCGGGGAATTTAAAATTCACTCCGGCACCGGGACGCGAACTCGTACTCTTTTTTTTTTTATTAATCTCATAACTTCGGTTATCTGGTTGTAGGGCAACTCGCGGTGATGTGCACACACGTTAGCCCATAACGCACCCCTATTATTTTCATGTTGTATTATATGCATGTATTCTGTCCCAATTAAAAAAATATATTTAAAAAAAAGTTTACATAGCATATCGATGACACAATGCTAGCCCCACCCCTCGTTTCATGGATATGCAACAAAGTTGAACACGTGGAAAAACAATCGAACTGATATGAAAATACTGCAATTTTTTGTTATTCCGCTTCGACATCGGATCTGGCCCGCTGACAATATGAACATCAACTCTTGGAAAGGGTTCACCAGAGCGAAATATAATAGTTTTAAAATTGGACTCCAACTTTTAATTGGGAGCTGGGAGTGGGGATGACCTCCGAGGGGGAAATAAAATGGGGAAAAATGTAGGGATCCGATTCCCTAAACAAAGCCACCGTCCCTGTTAATTCCAAAATAAACCTGCAGAAACAATAACTGACCATTGCTCGTTTAATTATCCAACTTCATTAAGTTCCCGGTTGCAATTATTTTGCATTGCATTGCAAAAATCTATTCTAAAAATCTTTGTATACTGAGAAATGCGCTTGCGGACAACGCGTTTGAGCATAAAGTTTAGTGGTTAGGGATCAATTATTTTATTTTATTTGTTAACTGTTTTGTACGTATATGCTTTAATCTTTACTGAAAAGTTTCAGAAAATATTTTTTACTTTATTAGTATTTTAATTCTTCTCCTGAGCCATCAGTTTTCCATTTTTTTAATGGTATGATTCAAAATGGAAGATTTTAAAAATAATTATTTTTTTCTTTTTCTGAATCGAAAATTTTCCAGGCATCAAAGAAAGAATCTCCTTTAAACAACTCCTATTAGGCCTTTATTGAAATAGGACGAAAATGGTTTAAAATTGGAATACTTATCTTATAATTTTTATTTTTTACTGTCCACAGATTTGACTGTTTCAAAGAGAATTTGTGAATTATATGAAGTGATTCAAGGAAAGAATTTTTACAATAATGATATAGAATTGTGGTTAGATGGATTATATAATCATATTATATAATTTTCGACTTGAAAGATGGCAAAATTGACCAAAACGCCGTCGAAGTGTTTAAAATGAATTAAAGCATTAACGCAATGTATAAGGGTTACATTTTTTTTTCTCGACACTATAAACTTTATTTAGTAACATTTACCCTTAGAAAATATTAAAGATTTATTGAAAAATCGGTATTTCATTTCTTTTCCTGAGCTTTCTGTTTATTCATTTTTTTATGGTAACATCAAATATGGAAGATCTTAAAAAGTAATTCTGAATTGAAAATTTCACAGTTATGAAAGAAATTATTTCCTTCAAACACCACTTACTCCATATTCAAACTTCCACAAAATGTAAAATTTACTTGGTTCATTGTATAATTCAATCAATTGCCCAGTTGCAATGAACAGATAATCAGGTATCATTTTGTATATTTTGTCAGACTAATGCTCATATTTATGTGACTGTTATTATTCTTAGGCGACCGTAGCCTCGGAATAAAATTATTTTTTTCATTCATTCATTCATTTCACCATTAGAACTAAATCTGAAAAATTCTTTAAACTTGCCAATTACCGGTACATTTATCTTAGCATTTTTTCATTTTTAGTTTAAAATGTTTTAGATGAAGCGTTGTAGAAACAACCAAGGGTGGAGAGAGGAGGACGTATACCCTGGCAGAAGGGATATAAAAAGAGGCAATAAATAAACGTGGGGAGGGACCGCTTGTGGTAATTTGTGGGTCCTTAGGCTCATTTATATGGAAGCATGTATTACTTAGGCTAATGACTGGGGGAGATATCCACGACTGGTCAGCTTTACAAAACCCCCCACAATTTAGAAGGATAGAATTTATAGCGTTTAAATTATTTTTTTTTTTAACTTCAAGAATCGTGGGTTTTATTGTAACAGTTAACGACAACAGCATTGTATCATTTAGTACTAAATAGAAGAAAAAACAAACGTGGAGAGTTATATATGTAAAATCGCGTAGAAAATTATTGGAGTGTTGTCTTAAATATTTTTATTTTATCAGATTTAAGTGGTTAACTTTGTTTTTTAATTTCTATTCACACTTTTTATTTTTATTTTTTTTTGGATCCTCCCCTTCCTCACCTAAAAGACTATACGGGTTTTTTCCGAACCAGAGGGTTAGGGCAGGGATTTAAAAGACTCCCCGGCATCGGGACGCGAACTCTTGACTATTTTTTATCAATGTCTTATACATTAGGTTGCCCTCGCCCACTCATTTCTATTCACATTTAAGTTAATGCCTTAAGGTCAGTTTAATAAAAACCAAAACTAAACTTTGATAGTTATTTGTTGAATGTTTCGGGGAATCTGTGTCCCCCTCTTCGGCAATATTTTATTCCCTCCCCTCTCTCCTCCCTCAAAAGTGATATGACAAGCTCGGTACAATGTTTGGTTTGGTAAGTTGAAAATCAGACATTGTAACAAACTTGTCATATCATTGCGACTAACCCAAATTTTTTTGGGAGAATAAAATATGGCTGAAGTTCAACATAGATTCGCCGAAACGTTCAATAAATAACTATAAAAAACTTAGTGCAAATAGAAATTAAATATTTTAGGAGTGCTTACATTCCAACTGAATTCTTGTGCCATCTTCAAGGATAAAATAAGAACGTATAAAATACATCAGGAAAAACAAGAAAATTAAAATTACAGAACATACAAATATTAACATGAAATTTATCTGTCACAAAATACACTCACTATATGGCAAGCCAACATGAAATTAAAATACACAGTTTTAAAAAAATAAAAATAAAACAAGGTGCTAAAAACGTCATGGTGAGCTTATCGAAGTATTGGAGATTCACTAGTCCGTATCTAAAACCATGGATAGTAACCAGCGATGTAATTCAGTTTTTTTCTTTATTTAGACATTAAATCAAAGCAGTTCCGTTCAGGTTTGGATATAACTTTATTATAATAGTTTTTCTGTGCTGACTTAAGGCACTGGATGTGTGTTATTGTTTCACAAGATTCAATTGTTCTTCTTCGTAAGGAATTAAGGTCATTGACCGGACTTGCATAGACTTTTTGTTTAATGCCGCTTAACAAAAAAATAAAGTGGAGTAAGGTCTGGAGACCATATCAGCAAATTCACCATCAATATAAATGGAAGGTATAATGATGAGCCTCTCACAAACTGATCAATGTTAATGAGAGGTCCTAATGCTGATTCTAAATAGCATTAATCTTTATGTTGACAATAGTTTTTATACAGTTAGGGATAAAAGGCCATATTAGTATTCTACCTGATCCACCTCCTAAATTTGCAGACATATCTTCACTTTGAACAACATTTAATATGAATGCTAATGTTTAAATTTAATTAATAAAGTAGTTAGAACAAATAAATAGTTTTTATTTATTTCATATAACGTAAATAATTCATAACAACGAAAATCTTTAGGTGTGAATATCTCCCAAACAAACCGTTTGCGGGCATACCTTCAGAAAAAATGTTTATCTTGTTTTGAGGTCCTTAGTTCATTTTTGCAGTTTGGTCCCTTATCCCTGAAACAACCTGTACGTTTTTCAAAATTACTTCATTTATTTATTTTCTTACTTTATAATTATATATATTTTAATTTTTAATGAGATAGAATACATGAATTTCATTATCTTTTTACTTTATTATTTTCCTTCCTATCGTTTTTACTTCTTTTTCTTATTTAAGTTTCTTTATTTTTTTATCTAAACAGCGATTATTTTGTTTCATTACTTATGAGTATTGTATTTAGAATTTCGTGAATAGTTTCATTGCTTGGTTTTGCATATATTGATAGTTTATTTAAGTTTTGTTATCTATTTATTTATTCAATGTAATATTTCTTCTGGGCAGAATCATTTTTTTTTTTTTCTATAGCATTCTATATAGCATATATACAATTTAAATTACATTGGTTTTTAATGTCAAATGTATTTTGTTATTGTCAACCATGAACAATGTATGCGTAAGATTGCGTTCAGGGTTGTTACAGATTCATAGAAATGTGTTTTCTAAATTAATTCACAAAAATAAATAGTTAACATAAAAGTCCCTTTAAATCATTCTGGATAAAACTTTATTTGAAACTGTTGGAATTATCTTAACCCTGTTTTATCTAATAATCGGAAACTTTCAGCCTTGCCGTTGAAACCAGTAGTTGCCAATCCTGAAATCCGATGGATGCCAATAGGTTTCGGATACCAATCAGGTCTCCCGGGGGGAGAGGAGGGGGAAGTAATCCCTCCTCTTGGTCGCAATGCAAAAAGTTCCAATCTAAAAACGAATTGAATAACATTAGGCTGGGTTCTAGCCTCTTGTTCACTTCACAGGATCTGTCCAATGGGCTATTGTGTTACTCAACGTTTATTCTCTTTTATTTTATGTTATATAGACTGTCTTAACTTGTTTACAACAAATTTGAATAGCATTACTCTTTTGATTTCGTTAATACTCCTGATGATTATTAATTAATTTAGAATTTTATGAAAAACATTCTTCCTATTTTTGAGGATATGAGCGGTTCAAATCAAAGATTTATATTACTTAAAAACATTTTTATTCTGACGTTTTGAAGATTATTTAAGTTAATGCTTTAAGTATAAAAAGCAAAGGTGTGTGCTTTATACCACCTGATAGAAGTGAAAACATCAGCAAGTCAAGATTAATAAATAATATGAAATATAAATTATAAATAGTAGCTCATTATAAAGAAGATGAAATGGTGAACAATTCCTTCGCTTACAGTATACCTGTCCGATTTTTAGTTTCTGAGCTATTTTAATTCGTATCTTCCATAAAATTCGTTATCATTTAGTTTTCGACACTATTTTCGCCTCTCTAAGGCTGCGTCGCGTTAAGATATAATTTTGAATAATAGCTCATTACATACAGAATGAAATAATAATCATTTAACTCACTAACAACATGCAGGTCCGAAGTTTTAGTTTTAGAGATATTTTAATCCATATGCAAAGGCAATTCAATTAGTTGACTGAAGTCTATTTAGAGCTCGTTTATAAGTATAATATAACTCAATGAGGAGTCCTCAGATCTATTAGGTCTGCAGAATCTACGGAAAAAAAACTAAAGATATATATGTCTCTACCCTCAAACTATTCCATTGCTCCGCCATCTCCTACCTCAACATACGCGTAGACTCCTCGTTTCCTCTCTCATCTTCCCCCACTTTGACTACTGCTGTGTGGTGTATGATGGACTCTCTGTGGAGCTCCGCGATAGACTGAAAAGATTAATGAACAGTTGCGTGAGATTTGTAATTGGTTCCTCGAAATACTACCATGTCTCTCACCACTACACTGAGTTAGAGTGGCTCTTCCCCTCCATTCGAAGACAATATTTCCTAGGTACATTCCTCTATCATATCATCAACAATCATCGTCCTTCCTTCGCCTACAACCTTCTCCAATTCAAGTCCTCAGTCCACTCCCTCTCAACAAGATCTCGACCTTCCGACCTTTACATTCCTTCTCACAGATCTGCCTCGTTCCAAAACTCCTTTATTGCTCGTTCTGTTAGTTTCTGGAATTCCCTTCCTATCAAAATTCGACATTCTTCATCCTTATCTATATTCAAAACCCAATTCCAATTCCAATTCCTGTCCCAAACAGTCAGATACCAGCTAAACTTTTATGTAAAATTACATATTATTTATAATAACATATTCATATATAGCTCATAACCTAAATACTTATTATAGATTCGACTTTCTTTTTTTCTTTTTTTTTTTTTTTTTCAACAGAAACACAGATTTTACTGTTAAGAAGAATTTACATTTATTTTTTCTGTATTTTTTATTTTTTCTAAAAGGGTTTATTTATATTTTAACATTGTACATAGTTTTAAGTATCTTAGTATGGTTTCAAGAGTTTTTTATATAGATTTTTTTTTTTTGTATATAGTATGTATAACCAATATTTTTATTCTTCTTTTTTTTTAATGATCTATCTTTATCTTAACTTTTCATGTTTGTTTTTATCTGGCCAGATATAAAATTTTAATTTATGTACTTTTTTGTTATTCTGAAGGGACTTCGTCCCAGAATAAAATTATTTTTCTATTCTATTCTATTTATATATACATATACATTTTAAATTAGTGCAATAGGAACAGCTTATTGCTGTAATAAACGTTACTTTTTTTTTTTTGTTGTTGTAAAATTACAATAAAAATAATAATAAACATAGCTATTTAATTTTTTGTAAGATCTTCCGTAAATTATTTAAATGTTTGTATGAGTTACTTGATTTATGGATAACTGTGTATTATCCATATGATTTGAATTTTTATTTTTAAATATTACAATCAGTCTCAAGGACATTTATAATAGTGTTCACAGATCACAATTGAATGTAACTAAAACATTAGGTTGTTATTGGAAAAATTACAAGCCACGCAGCCTGATGTTTCCAAAATGCAGGCAAAGAAAACAACCATCAACGTTTCATTTTTTATTATACGTCTTCTACATCTTTGAGACGTAAGGCTGTGTGGTTTGGAATTTTCCCAATAATAACCTAACATTCATGTTCAGTCTCTTGGGTTATATTTTTACTAATGTATAATAATTAAACTCAGAGGCGAATCTACGGGAGAGAGGGGGGAACTTTCGGGCTGAAGCCACCCTACTCCAAAAATGTTAAAATGAATCCGTGTTTTGTGGTAAAAAATACTAAAAAAATATCTCTTAAAGTATTATTGTTCGTGTAATTACATTTAATAGGACTTCAAAAATCACATAAACACCATTTCATATATGTAGCTAGTATCTTTCCTTTTTTTTTAGAGTAGTTATCGTTATATATATGAAAAAAAAAGTTTCGGGCTGAAGCCCTCCCAAAATGAAATCCTGGATTCGCTAGTGATTAAACTACAACTTTATATTATTCTTACAATATGGTGTATTTTATTGTTCTTTATGATAATAACCTTAATTTGACCTCTTGGACGGATGTGAAATATACTCTTTGCATTTTAGTTAATTTTTTATTTTAACAAAATAAAGTACAAAACGTTCCGATAAAATACAAAATAAGTTGTTTTTTTTTTCAGAACCTTTTACAAGTCTGATCTCTCATTCGTTGAAAATTCCATAGCAGTGAGGATAAACGCTTCAACAGAACTCGGTTTCCCAGATATCCCTATCGGAGAGAAATTGTAATACGCTTAGCCGTTGTTTCCCCTAGCAAAATACAAGGATGCAATAAAACAAACAGCTGATCCTAGGAACACATTCTGTCCCGTCCCGGAGTAGAAAAATATAATGGAACCGGCGGGGAGGTCTCTGGGCGCCATGTGATTGTTTCGGACATCTGTTCCCTTCTCACGGCCCAGTCCACCAACAAAAAAAGAAAAAAAAAGGAAAGGCCTGCATATTCTCACACAATCAACAACAGATCAACAAAGGCGGGATATAGGAGGTCAATGGGTTTCATCCCAGCTACTGTTCTCCCATGCGACCGAGACAAATGAATGCCAGCACATCATATCCCAAATTATATTTTTACCGAAACCACTTATCATTAGCCATGATTAGCAAAATTAAAAATATTATCATAGGTTGAATATAAATTTCCGTTTATAACAGTAGTACAAATAAACTTTCAAAGCTAAAGATTTTAGAAAAATAATTTACCTTATCTTTATATATTATTTATCAAATATGGTTTTTTTTTTTTTTTTTTTTTTTTAATATTATCTTCTTCAGAAGAGAAAAATAAACACAGTACCCGGAAAAAATCAAGAAAAAAAGTGATAAAGAAAAAGTAACTTTATTTGCGTATAATTAAAAAAGTATACCGTTAATTATTTTGAATGAAATATTGTAATCGACCAAGGAGAAAAAAAATGATTTGTTCCTTTGGTATTACATTGCGTTTTCTTTTTTCTGTATTAACATTTGTTCACTGACCAATATAATATGTGAATTATTCGAACGGGCAACTAGTAAAATCGAAAGTGAATAAGTCAATAATGCCAAATTTCAGGACACCCTCAGAGCAAAAAAAAAAAGAAAAAATAGATTTATAAAACCTATTATGTATATATAAAACACCAAACAATTAATAATTAGAAATATATATATATATATATATATATATATATATATATATATGATAAAGAAGTATCAGGTTGTAACGAATCACCACCTTTAAGTTAATTATTCAATTCATACATTTAACACATGATGTTAGAAATAAACATATGGTACGGTCTCTAATTATTAAGTGTTTAGTGTTGTGTTTCATTGTACTTAAAAACTATAAAAACTGATTTTGTTTTGTAGGTAGTATAGTTTTCTATGTGTAGTATAGTTTTAAGATTTATTTTATTATTTAGTTTGAAATAGTAATTAATAAATATCTTGTTTTGTAGAAGCAAAATCAGTCTATAATTTATCTACAGTTAACACTAAACACGATTATATATATATATATACAGAATTGTACTATGCTTCTCTTCTTTATTTAATAAGAAGTGGATAATAAATATAGTTAAATGAGTGAGTTTTTTTTTATAGCATTTCCAGGTCATACTGAACTTTACCCCAGTAAAATTATACGATTTTAAAGACAAATTAAACAATATTCAAATTAAATCAAAACTTTTCCAATTCTAATTTAACTTTTGAATTATTTTATCTTTTTTATAATTTTTCCATATGAACTTAAATGCACTTTTATCAAAGAATTCTAAAAATTCAGACAAAAAACGTCGTATTTCTTTATTTAATTTTAAAGTACAAACAATGAGACATGTTTTTTATTTATTTTTTAATTTAGTTGATCTCACCTCTGTAACAACAACTCTCAATTTAAGAAATTTCAAATAGTTAAAATAAATCATAAGTTGAACTTGAAACGGTAAATGTAAAATTTGGTTTAAAAATTGTTAATTTGTCAAGGAAATAGTTGACACATGAATTTGGAAAATAAAATTGGTTTGACTATATTTTGTATTTAATATGAGTTTGTTTTTAATATTATGTATATACCATCTAGATGATAATTCTATTTTTTTTTTTAACCGTTGATTGATATTCCATGTATATAAATAATTTTTAGTTTCTTATTTCTAGACCCGAAGGCCTCCAATGTGCGCCAAAACGTCGGCATTAAAAATAATTTCTTAGTTTTTTTTTTTTCGTTATATAGAGAACATTGAACAAAATTAAATAATTGTTTTATAATAAAAATTAATTTTTAAAAGTTTATTCTTACAAAGATTTAATTTTGTAATTATATAATACTTTTATCATTACAATGATATATCGTAAACCAAGACCATTAAATAATAACCAATAATAGTTACATAAATGGTATCGAAGTTTATAGAGAAAAAAAAATATTAAAGAGCGAAATAATGTATGGAAATATTTAACAATATTATATTGCAGTCCCTTTTAAACATAATTGCATCGGGGCAACAAGTGAAAAAAAAAATCTTGTAACGATCTGTTTACTTCAGGTGCTGTCGACTCATGCGCGGGATAATTTCTGTCTCTTCGATGCTTTGTAAATTTTTATTGCGTTTAAAAACTGTAATAGTATTCTAATGATACCTTATTATTTATTTTTTTTTTACGTAGGTAAAAGTATAACTATGTTTGTTTTATTTAAAATATTTACATGATAAACTTTAATTAAAAAAAATAATAAAGTCATTAAAAAAATATATATATGGAAGCTTAAAAACATAATTGCCCAGATACTTCAAGACTTTTTTTTTACTTTTTAATTTTATGATTTAAATAAATATATCTTTAAATGTATTATACCTTTAAAACCAAAGAATATTAAAATATTTTTTTCGTTATATTATAAACATATTTTAAGCATACAAAAATTAACTAAATGAAAAACAATGATCATGAAGAATGAATTAATAGACATTTGAGACCTTAAATATATCATGACAAAAAGAGCATTTATGCATATAAGCACATTATATAGCATAGACATTGATTTTAAAATTATAAATTTAAAATCTCATTTGCCGTCGAGAAAGCACGACAGTGATACGGAGCAAAATTTACTGAACTCCTATTAGTTATACATTCATATAATTTTATTATTGTAACAATATACAATGTAACTAGTATAAAATAAAAATTCGGGTGCGGTGTGGACATCTTTCAAGTTTTAGTAAGCATGACTTTGGTTTCGGTACAAATGAATTTTAAATGAATTAATAATCGTTTGTCAATATATATTTTATGATAGTTGATTGCGACAAGATTACATTTCTAACAGTATAATTTTACATTTGATCCACCAGTCGTACTTATTTTTTTTATTCAACAATGTTTCAATTCTTTCAAATTTTTAAAAGAGAATAAACCTTAACGAAAAAATTAAAAACAATTAGTGGGCTATTTTTAATTTCCAAAAAAGAGTTTTATTATCAATCAATTTACCCCCAAAAATTGCCTAAAGTGCTAAACTTTAAGTGAATAAAAATAATCCAAGACTGATTGATCAAATATGAAGTTTTATTATTAACAAAATACTTTAACTGTAAATATAAACCAACTACAATTATTATAAAATATAACAATCACTAAGAACTATTTTCTTTGGGTATATCAAACTGAAAATAAGTTTTTAAACTTCCCAGTAAACATTTTTTTTTTATTCAATAATAATAAAGATGAAATTGTTTATTAAAATGATTATTATTTATTAATTTTCAACAACTTTCATTATGATTTACGTATTTTTATGTTAGATATTAATTTTGAATTTCATCATTAATTTATCAAATTTGAGTAATAAATATACATATACGTATGTATATTTATTACTCAAATTTCTGAAATAAATTAGTTATCAATTAAAAAAATTCAGTTTTTCTCTTTATTATTTCAGTTATTTATCGAATTTTCATTGACAAAAAAAAAAAAAAAAAGCCAAAAGCAAACAAACAATGCATAGCTGGAACATTAAAAGACATGTCATTCTATTTTAATATGATTAAAACCTAGCGGATATTAAAGACCTTTAGATTGTACATTGAGAGAACGTGTTTGATAAAAATCGTTAAGATCCTTTTTCAAGAAAATATTTATTTTTGGTGCTCTTTAACATCCATAGCTTGTACATAATTGCCTTAATTTTTTTGTACGATTTTTGTTTTGTTTTTTATAGCTATAATATAATTGCTATATATTTTCTATAACAAGAATATATTAAATAATTTAAAATTGTTAATTCATTGTTTTATTTTGGATTAACAATTATTCACTGTTTCTATTGATATGTTGAAGAATTTTGAGAGAAACGTTTTAAGTTTGTACCTCTTTAATACTCTAATATTTGACTCAATATAATGAGTTCTAAGTTATATTTTATTAAAATATGGGCTTACAGTATTCCATAATTTTCGACTGAATGATAATCACTTGCGATTTATATTAACTAAGTTTAAGGAACAAGTTTCATAAGCGAAACATCACAGGGATCCATGTAACTGGAAGTGAGAGAAACGTCCTGATTGGATGAGTTATTGGAAGGGAGTAGATCTACCAGGAAACAATGTCATAATAATTTCTGGAATGATATATCATATTACTTTAATTATTTTATTTCTTTTCTAAAGTTTAATTTTAATATCTCATCAAATGATCTGATACTTCCAAGGTTTTGCAGTCTAGAACAGTCACCGATTTCAACCAATTTTGTTTTGGTAATACTATTAGAAAGATGCCCCGGCACTTGTTCGAATGGGCTAAAAAAAAGTATCTGGACAAAAAAAAAAAAAAAAAAAAAAAAAAAAAAAATATATATATATATATATATATATATATATATATATAATTTCAAACAAAATTAATTTTATTTATTTTTGCTTTTACTTTGCCCGGATTTTAAGATCGCTAAAATCAAATCGATTTTTTTTTTTTGTTTGTGCTGAATAACAAAAGTATATAGATAATAATCATATATGAATTATATAACACAATAGTCATCACCACAATAGTGTTATATGAATATGATGTATCATTACATTCATGAAATTAATGTATGCATACATTAAAAAAACTGAAAGGTGCTTACAGTAAAGAAGGCCAAGAAAATTGTTATTGTGAAAAAGCAAGTTAGATTAGTTTCTATTGTCCTTTGAAACCCATAAATACGAATTGTTATAGAAATGGAGGAATGTAAATGTTGGCACTTGTGATTTTCATAGAGAATTTTCTTTAAGGCCGATATTAATTCATTATAACAACTCACGATTTTTTCCAAATTTATTTAGTATAGTAGTAGTATTTTTTACTATCGGAAGTAATATTATTTCCGATTATCAAATTTGGACAATATAAAAAAATAGATTTTTTACTACATCATTAAAATAATATACATGAAACAAATTTTAGAAGGTTCAAGGAGGTCTTATCACAGATATGACATCGGTTTATCAGGAACCAAAAGGAGTTGTGAGGATCAATGGAAGAGAGTCCAAACCTTTTTCCATAGAAAGAGGTTTGAGAAAGGGAGACAGCCTCAGCCCCCTCTTATTCATCATATTGATGGATGAAATCCATAAAATTTGTAAGCACCTTACTGCTTGGATGGTTATCAGTAAATCGGACATGAGGAATATTATGGTTCAAAGCTTATTGTATGCCGATGACATCGTACTGATAGCAGATACGGAAGACAAAGTACAACAAGCCCTTGTGGAATGGCAGGAAGAGCTCCTTCGCAAAGGAATGATAATCAACACCTTTAAGAGCAAGGTCTTACTTATTTCAAGAAAGGAACAAGAAGATGCTCAGCTGATATGTAACGGTGAGGTACTTGAGGTTGTGCAGGTATTTACCTATTTGGGGACAGTCGTAAGCAATAGGGAGAAGATTGATCCAGAAGTAGCAAATAGAATTTGCAAAGTCAACCAGATTTATTATCCTATCTGTAACACACAGACGTTAGTAATGAAACAAGAAGCCATATTTTCAAATCTGTATACCTAGCAACTCTGACTTACGGAAGCGAAAGTTGGGTTATGCTGGACAAGCAGGTCAGCCGGGTAACGAGTGCTGAGATGAATTTCAGGGCGGAGGGCCGTTGGTAAGACCAGAAGGGACCGTTTCAGGAATGAACGGATACGGGAGGAGCTGGAGGAGGTAGATGCTTGAAAATCGACAACTGTAGTGGTTTGGCCAGGTTTATCGGATTGATGATGAAAGAGAACCTCGGAAAGTGATGGAAGCGTGACCGACCCAGATTTCTCTACCAGGAGTACATGCAGCGGATTGAGAAAACTCTCGAAGAGATGAGGCACCTTAGTAGGGACCGAGAGGAGTGGCTGCGTTGGTTGGATCGAGTCTCCTCGACGCTCTAGGAATGGTATCAGAGGTAGACAAAGAAGAAGAAGAAACAACTTTTATTTAAATTTAATTTAAGCATGGATTTTATAATTTCAAAAAATGTTTTTTTTTTTATTTCTTTAAGACATTTACAACTGTATTACATAAATACATCAAGCAAATTTGGACATAATTGATATAATGACATGAATACACTTGCTGAGTAACTACCCAATGGTAGCACTCTAATGATATGACTACATTAGGAGATCACGGGGCCATCTTCTTTTCAGACGCCTCGGAGGGTTATCAGGAATTGAAGAGGAAGCAAGGTTAGAAACGAGAGGATTGGGATGATTCTGAAGTTTATTATGGAAGGATAGGTATCTGGATTGGGCCAGATCTGAAACATAAGGAACATTAAGATCTTTATGGATAATTTTATTAGTGACAAAGTAAGGAGTATTGAGGATTTTACGAAGGATTTTGGATTGTAAGGATTGGATGCGAGAGGAATTCGATGGTTTAGTGGAGCCCCATATCTCATCAAAAAATATAACTTCGTTTTATAAAATGAACCTTCGTTATTGGTAAAAGAGGACAAAAATTATTTTTTTTGATATTCCGTAAGTAGAGGGAAATTTTTATAGGAGTAATAGCAGACCTACAAAAAAGTTCATATAAACAATGGGCCAACTTTTAGCAAAAAAGTAAGAATCCTGTTGTTGGAAAGAGAAGAAATGACACCAAGGAGGCTGCAGCGAGATGCTTCATTGATCACATATGTTGCAATTAAAACATATGATATAATTGGACAAAAGTTTTGTTATTGCAAACAGTTTTGTTATTGTGCTTTGTGCTTATAAAAATAATATTGTTTAAAATAGAATACCAGTGCTTTGTTCTTTTATATTTGTGCGTGATAGTAACACCTGCATATTAATTTTATATATATATATATATATATATATATATATATATATATATATATATATATATCCTGTATATATTTCTAATTCATGTTACTTTGTACTGAGCCATTGGGTACATATTACTATTATTTTTATTTGTTTATAAAAATTTCGAAATGTTTATTTAGATATATATTTTTGTAAGTAACAGAAATAGCAATTTTCTCTTTTGTGTATGCTTATATGATTAACTAATTACCTTTTCTGTATTATTTATTCTATTTACCTAGCGAATATTATTTTTTACCTTTTCTTATCTGGTACCTCCATAGGTATTTATTTTTATTTCTAATTATGTAATCGTTCACATAGCCAGAACTAATCTTCATTTTTCTAAATACTGTTATTCATAAGGGACTTGAATAATGAAATAAAGAAATTTATTCTCAAAATAATGTTGATTTTTCTATTTGTCCATAGAAAAAAAATCACATCTCAAATTATCGATGTGTAATATGTTTTTTTAATGATTCTAAGAAATTATTTCAAATCTTGCAGATGCAAAACACAAGCTGCAAGGGAAACCCAATGAGATCAACAAAGAGGCAGATGATCAGTCCTATCATATCTGGCGCCTTATCTTCATGGCAACTCCCTCCACGGAACGGTCCTAGCCGAAGACAAATCGTTTTCCAGGGAGGCTTAAAAGGCCATTGTGGGGCGGCGCAACAAGTCCCCGGGGCTAGCGTGTCCCCTTCCGCAAATTATCAAGCAGCCCTTCCTCCGGCCTCATCCAAACTGTCTCATTATCGCTCTGAATTATACATTCTGGGCCCGCCTACCTATCGGCGCAGTGGGAGGAAGGCAAGCTCTGAAGACAGGAGTACCGCTGCAGAAAGAAGGAATTCTCCGTGCTAATATATCGAATACAGTTCTTAATTAATTCAAGAATGAAATAATAATTAATTATATAATCAACTATATGCATCATAGGGCAGTATATATTCCATTTCCAACTCTGAGGAGCGATGAATTTTGATGATTTAGGTATTAAAATTAAATTTACACAGAAATAAACACACTTTATTTATGTATTTGCACATTATATTACTTTTTGTTTGCTAGACAATACACTATACGAATTATTCGCACAGATCACTATTAGTTACTAAATATACATAAAAATAATTTAAATAGGCAGATATAATTGTTAAAAATTCCGGCAACTCTATTACTATTATTATTTGGTTGTAAGCGAGCAATGGTTTCGTTAAATTCAAACTCTGAAGTATTTATGTATGTGCTGCCCTTGAGGGAGCATGAACCATTAAGGCATATGTGTCACAAATCAACTATGAGTCCTTTAAAAGTGAAGAGTGACGTATTTTAAATAACCTTATTTTCTTTTGTTTAGTTGTTGGAGGAACCTTCAGAATCTGACCTTCGAAAAACTTTGAGGTTATTTATTTTTGTTAACTTCATTTATTTACCCCTCAATTATTTGGATCTGGGTGGGACAACACCCGTGCTTGGTTATGAGGATCATCTGGTCTTGTTAAGCGAAGACACGGATAAAACTAAATACGGCAACGCTAATGAAAGCCGATAAAGAACTAGGGCTCGAAATAAAAATGGATTAGACAAAATATACAGTAAGCTACAAAAATGGTAATCTTGGTGGTGATATCGATATATAAGGTAATATTTTTGAACAGATAGTGAAGTATATGTATCTAGGGCCTACGATAACTAGAAAAACAACAATTTGAAGAGGAGATTAAGGTTAGGCTGAAGGACAAAATACTTAGCTCGCGCATTTCGTCCCGGAATTTAAAGACTAGAATGTATAAAACCATTATCCTACATACAGTTTTTTATCGATGTGAAACGTGTCCACTTCCAGAGATGAGCAACGTCTTAAGGTTTTTGAAAATAAAGTATTGCGCGGCGAATCAAATAGGCTTGTAAAACTGCTGGACTTAGTAACGAAAGAATACCGAAAAGGTTGATATTTACAGTACCGAATGGTAAACGTCCGAGGAATAGACCGAAGCGAAGGTGAGAAGATTGCGTTAAAGCCGATCTGAAGGGACTGGGCATGGACGGCGAACGGTGGAGGGAGGTGTTTAAAAAGCGATTGTTGGTATCGGCATCGAACCTTCGGGTAAACTAAGACTTTTATCATTATTATCATTTATCATTTATTTACCCACATCTATCAGAAATACTGACAATTACTGAGTCTTCTGTTAAGATAATATTGGTAGTGGCTTGATCGGCGTGAGGGAGAGGAGTGCCTAGCGGCATCCCTTCCTGCCTTGATTTTCGTATATTGTTAAGCAAGGAAATCACTCATTCAGCTTCTATTGATCCTTCTAAGCGTATTTTCGGGCATGTTGAACCCAGCCAAGGCTTGTAGTAGTTTGTTAGTAAGTTATAGTGAAATCTTTTGTAATGTCGTATTAAAATTTTGATCTAAGTTGTACATCGGTTATTACACTATCATTATTATATTAGCTAATTATTATTACCCAGCAATACCATCAACATAATAAAAACATTGGAAGAATATAGAATTGTAATAAAGGCCAATGATATTGTTTTATAATTTAATACATTATTTCAGAAACAGCTGATGTATAATTTTTATAGTTTTTGATGTGATTTGAATAGATTGTTCATAGACTTATTTTACTATACCAAAATATAAAAAACATACAAGAAAACTCATCATATAAATTTTTAGACATTTACATACAAAAGTTTCAGTATAAAATAATTGTTTTCGTAGTTTGCAAAATCATAAAAATTTAAAATACTTAATGTCTGAAATAACTCGAATCAATTGTTATATTTATATAATACTTAAATTATTAAACAATTTTTTTCCGCACAATGATACGGCCTCTCCATTTTAGAACTTCTCTGCTGCTTGGTATTTAGTTTCGTTTACATTTTTTTTTTTTTTTTCAAAGAAGTGACACTTGGCTATTACATAAATTAATTATATTATATCAATTAATTTAAATATGAGATAAAAACCTATTATAAGGGAATATAATGGGAAATAATAGCGACCTATTGATAAATGATTCCAATACTTTGTTGTTTTAATTAGATGAAAATGTATATGGTATTGGAAGAGCTGCAGTGTCCTGTCTGTTTGCAGTCCATTCATCAAAATTGTATACGCTTCCTAACATTTGTTTGTGAGATGGTGAGGTATTGTAATTCCTGTTAAATAAACAATTATTATTTACAAATAACCGCTTTTTATTTACTTTATAAAATTAGGGAAATATTAACTAAATTTTCAGACAGATGCTAAAAATGAAACTCGTATTAATTTCGAAATGGCCACATGTATACTGGTACTTGTGGGGGGACTTGGTCCAGCAAGTGGGCCTATTGTTCCTTTTTGCCAACCCCAAAAATTTGACACTACCAGTGGTTGTCTATTGTACCTCTATTCTGTCTCAAACCTTCTTGTTCTTCTAAGGAAGTTCAAAAGGTTGGGCCGTTTTATGGAGGTAGATTTGCATACTTTGATTCTATCTGCTCCCAGAAGTCTGTATCTGAGTGACGCAAATCTGTTACATTCCATAATGAAGTGAAGGGCAGTTTCAAGTGCACTTATGCAGAGATTACAGAGTTCATCATCCATTATCACACAGATCTTTAAATGTCTTTTAAGTCTGCAGTGGTCAGTTAGTACTTAACATTACTTCCATGTATAAAACCCTTGTAAAAAAACACACATATATAAAAATATGTAAAGATAACTATCGCAATGGTAGAATAATCTTATCCCTATAATAATAAATGTTTAATCGCCTCATATAAAAAATATTTTGGTGGTATTGAACATTATTTCAGAAAATCAGATTAAAATAATATTAGCACTAAAACAGAAAAAAAATTGGCACTACAACTGTATAATTTAAAAAAAAATCACCTGAACCTAGAATTTTCTAATAATACAGAAAATAGAAATTTCAAATTTTCATATTAAATTGAAAAAAAAAATAGAATAGAAGTAGCTTTCAACCTTAAACCAGATTATGCATAAGGCACGACATATCATTATTTATATGTTTTAAGTTATTTCTGGATAATTATAGTCGGCAAATTATAATCTTAAGTAATATTTTTAACTGACGCACATACTAATAACGAATTACTTCATATATTTACTCGAGGCGAATTTAATTATTTATAGCAGCTCATCCATGAATTTTCGTAATTTTACATTATGTTAACAATTTTATTAAATTTATGGAATAATGTATTTAACGAGGCAGAAACAACTAAAATACCATTTGCCCAACTTTTTTTATTCTCATTACTAACAATAATATTGTTAAAATGCTCCTTGTTCAATTGTAAATTAATTATTATAAATGTTTTGAAAATATTATCTTCCATAGAATATATACATATCAAGGGCTGAAATCTCACCCTCTTTGAATTCTTCAGCTACAGTAGGTTCCATAATTAGGTGTTATAACAAATTATCTTTCAACTTAGGGATATATATTAAGTAGCGAGTTGGGTACACAGAAATTTGCTTGATTTCTTGAAAATTATAACGAGACATGTTAAGGATTCGTAGCGTAAAGAGTTCGGCTTGAAAACCTTAATTTACACGTTTTATTTCATCTCTCTTCAACCGAATCTGTTATTTTAATCGAAGAAGGGCAAGAAACTTAGATCTTGAATATACAGAAGAGACATAATTTAACCAATTATTTCACTTATTAAGAAGACATTAGGGATTTGGTGTTTATTTTCTCAAATCTGACTTCCTATCGTCTCAAAATTTCGAATTTCTGATTTCAAGTTAGTAGTCACTTCAGGTTATTTCAGATGTCTTAAACAGAATATTAACTAGACTTGAGAAATAATAATCAGTGTGAATCAAAAGAAATTCCAGAAGGATCTAGAAGTGGAAAGGGAAAACGTCTAAAACGTAATAAGAAGAAAATAAATAATGATTCCATAACCTAAAAATGAAAAAATCATTACTTATTATATGGGACTACTCTTCATCAAGTAACATAGTCAAATATTAAAACAATCACATAAAAAGTAAATAGAATTTCTCCTAGACATAGGTGCCTACAAAAACATACAAAATAATTTTAAAATACTTAAGCAAAAATAAATTAACAAATTTATAGGGGAACACAATAAATTGTACAGTATTGATGTGTTGAAAAAATTAAATAACTATACCCTCCCACGCGTAAATAAGAATGGATTTATATCAAAAAAGGACATATGTCAAACTCAAATTGTTTCTGATGATTTTATTTAAGAATGTTTAAGTCGACACATGAAAAAAAAAATCATAAGAATTGGTTTAAATTAAAGAGATGATATAAAAATTGACTTTTTTACAACTTTTTAAAAATTATATATATGAAGCCACTCATATAACAAACATATTTATATCAATTGGTAAAATTTAATAATAATTAAAATACAGAAAAAATATATATGTAATTTTAATTGTATTTGTGAAGTATTCGAGGGTTGTGTTGAAATTCAGTATTAGAGTGAACTTTCATAGGAAGTAAAATTGATCGAGGTCTTTAAGGTTTTCAAAAAAAGGTCATAATGTAAAAAATATTTCTAAACAATAATAATTGTTGCATAGAAATGATTATTGATGAATTGCTCGTTCATCTGTTTGTAATGTATTCGTTATATTGAATAGTATTGATAGATAGCTCTGCCTACAGCATTGGTACGTAGGACAGATAAATAATAAATCAGTACAGTAAATAAATAGGACATTTTAGATCTCCTAGAGTCCTGTTTTACCCTATATATAGTTAGAGGGACAAGCCTGGCTTGTAGTACCCTCGTCTAATTGGAAATAGTATATATAGGTATGCCTTTCGCTTAAATGACTTTCACTTTCCTATATATATAATATATAGTAAGGAAAATTATTGTGAACGTGAAAATATTCGAATCTGAGTTTTCGACGGAATACATGTTTTGAGGTCCACTGACTCCAAATAACCAAGTCCCAAAAAACAGTCTAGCTCAAAAACGAAAAGTAGTAAAGAACTGAAATTGCGTATTTAAAGTAAATGTCTGAGATTTCGCGGCAACTTTTTCGTCGAAATCTATTAACCGAAAGTGTCACTTTGTATCATAGATTTTACACATTAATATTTATTACATATACTTTATGATTATTATTTTATTTTTATTTTTCTTATTTTAATTTTTTGTTTTTTGTACATATAGTACACATACGTGATAGACAGAAAAGATTAATGAATAGCTGCGTAAGATTTGTTATTAGTGCCCCGAGGTACTACCATGTCTCTCACCACTACACTGAGTTAAAGTGGCTCTTCCCCTCCTTCCGAAGACAATATTTTCTAGGTACGTTCCTCTACCAAATCATCAACAACCATCGACCTTCTTACGCCTACAACCTTCTCCAGTTCAAATCCTCAGTCCATTCCCTATCCACAAGATCTCGACCTTCTGACCTTTACATGCCTTCTCACAGATCTGCCTCATTCCAAAATTACTTTATTGTTCGCTCTGTCAATTTCTGGAATTCCCTCCCTATCAAAATTCGATATTCCCCCTCCATATTTTATTTTTTAATTCTTTATTTTTTTCGGAAAAGTGTATACTGGTCTATAAGAGCTTTAAGTGTCTTGTCATAGTATTAATGGTTTTGTATATAGTTTAGTTTGTTTTGTATATAGAATTTTTACCTTATATTTTTTTTACATTATTTCTTTTTTTCGATTGATTTTATTTTGGCCACATGTAATATTTTAATTTTGTTCTATTTTGTTATTCTCAAGGGACTGTGTCCCAGAATAAAGTCATTTTTCTATCTATCTATAGTGGGAATGTCTTATCTCACAATCATTATTGTCCATGTGATACAATATTATATTACTCAATAAATAAATTTAAAAAAAATAATGTAAAATTGGTTATAAAATCCGATTTTAATGATATTTAGACATTAGAGTTTAAGCTAATGTTTGTATGTATTTAAAATTATGTTAAATAGAAGAACAAAAAATAAATTCAAGTTCTTATAATAAATTAACAGTAGATGGTTATAGCTAAACAACAACAATCCGACCCATAATCTGGTATAGATACAATTCATTACAATTTACTAACTAGAACAAAGAAATATAGATATTATTTGAGAGAGTTGAATTATATTTCCAAGAGGAACAACATAAAAAGTAATATTTTTTTTTCTTCTCTAAATTTGTATTTACGTTCGCAGTTGTTACATGTGTAACTGGCCGTTAAGTAAATCAGCCATGATTATAGTTTCATATCGTGCAATATTCCCCATGACCGCTAAGATATAATTCCTTACACCTTATTGAACCTCGAAGTTATAAAAGTCTGTCCTGTATATATAAATATATATAGGTTGGTGGCATGGAATAAAAAATAAATTAATAACAGGAGGAATGACGTTATGTCAACAGAAAGATTGGTAGGGACAAATATCTACAGACCCTACTGGATGGGTAAATACGTCTTAATCCCGGGATTGGATTTATGGGCGTCCTTTGGGCATCCCCTATACCCTATATAAAGATCCCAGATCAAAAGTTATCATTTCCTGAAAGGACGCTAAAGGAGCAACATTTATCCACCAGGAACTCATTCCATTTCTCTTGTTTCTGATGTCATCGATATCGTCTTTTAGTGGTAAATAATCCCTTGGGTTGTCCATCTTTATATTTATGGGTAATATCATACATTTGTTATATTTCGCAATAATTTTATTAAAGATAAATATTTATATGGAAAAGTTTTAGACATTTTGAATAAAAAATATTAGACACATCTGCAAACTACAATAAAGCAATAACACCATAATACCAATTTCTCAAGTTGTTGATGTGGTAAAGTGAAGTATAGATTATAGAGTAGAAAATAAAACATTAAAAACTTATGTTTCGCTTTTTCAATTACAAACTTCCACAATCCAGAATATAATTAATTGGAAGCATATAATAATTTTCTAGATAGGAACTTGAATAAGTAACGAATCAACGAAATCAATTCAAAAGGATCTAAAGTTTTGATTATATGTACGCAGTGTAGGAAGCAGGAAAGGGGAAATTTCTCCCTGTAAAACAATATATCTTTTAAGCATTGTAAAATAATCTTTCATGATGAAGGAAACAATTTTAAAAGTGAATCACCTTGAAAGAAATTGATCGTTGTAGATGCATCAATGAAATTAATTAATTACCTTACCTTTGACTATAAATATGCATTTGGCATAGTTTGAAATAATCTGAGGTAATGAAACATTTATAATAATAAAAAGGCTTAACGAACCCGGAGGTTCGATGCCGACACCACCAATCGCATATTGCACACCTCCCTCCATCGTTCGCCGTCCAAACCCAGTCCCTTCAGATCGGCTTTAATGCAATCTTCCCACCTTCGCTTCGGTCTACCCCTCGGACGCTTACCATTCGGCACAGCAAATATTAACCTTTTAGGAATTCTCTTGTTACTAAGTCCAACAACTTTACAAGTCCATTTGATTCGCGGCGATGAAATTATCTCAATTATATTACTCGGATACAGTTCACGCAATTCGGCGTTGTGTAACCGTCTGAACTCACCGGTTATGAAACATTTAGATAATCAAACTAAATAATGATTGATAAATAGTAGACTGTTGTGAGTTAAAGTTAAAAGGCAACATTTCTCTTGAAACCTCTAATCATTCTGACAGTTCCTTGGTTTACCCTATAACTTCTTATAAAAAAAAATCATTTTAAGGGAATAGTCTTTAAGTCGATAAAAAAGAAGGCGATTTATGACTTACTAGACTTGGTATTACGGAAGATAGACAAAGATTATTATTGTTATTATTATCGTTAATAATCTCGCTTTTGCAGATTCAAAGCTGAAGGTGGGGGACAAGTCCGACCAACTGCAGTTATACTTTTTTTTAGATGTTTAAGAATTGTCTAGTAATTCTGGCTGCTATCCAAGGAAACTACTTGCTGAGCCTCTCTTAACACGTCAAGCGATAATTCCGAAACCTCCGCACCTGCCACCGTTGACTTTGGGATCAGACCATTTGTTGATATTATTATTGGTGTATGAATACTATAGCCCTAGTACCAATGCCCTTCAGTGTGACAGACTGCATGAATACTCAATAAAACAAAAACAAAAATAAAAAATTATTGGTGTAACCAATACGCTTTCCAAATAGTACAATTCCTTTCTAAATGGTATAATTCCTTTATTTATTATTATTTCTTTTTTTTTCCACATATACATTGGTGTTTATAATATGTAATAGTTGGGGACCTATTAAGTCATCCAAAAATTACATTTATATATTTTCATAATTCTTTAATATTTGTGAACTTCCTGACTATATTTGCTGTTCTCAACAACGCCCATTGTTGCATTCTTTCGGTCGTAGGAGATGGTAGGTCTAGTTGTCGCAGAGAAGAGAGAGTTTCCTCCGGTATTAGTCCGTTGCATGAGATAACAATTGGCAGAATTCAGGTTTCCTTTAAATGATACAATTTTTTTATCTCTTCAGCCAATTCTACGTATTTTCTCTTTTTTCCCGCTACTACCTTGTGTAAGTTATCATCAGAAGGAACGCCAATCTCTATGATAAATGCAGATTGCTTACTTTTATCTATTATAAGAATGTCAAGCCTATTGTGGGAGATGGTGTGATCCGTCAGGATCGGTTGATCCCAGAACACCTTGACATTGCGTATGGAGATGATTGGTTCTCGATGATATTTATAATATGGACAATATTTGACCACGAGTTCCATTTTCTGAGCCATAGCTGGATGTACTTCCTTAGTATTATTATTATTATTTTCGAATTTCACACTTTCTTGGCTTTTGCCAGAAATATTCATCTACCCGGACCAAGGTCAAGGGTTAGGCTCAAAAGTTAAACTATGTTCAAGAACTTCCTGACGATTTTCGCTGTGCCTAGCAGAACTGCGTTTTGCCCTTCTTCCAACATTTTATCTGGCAGTTTCAAATTTTGGACAGAGCGAATGGTATCGTCTAGGATGAGGCCATTGCTGAAATTACAATTGCATATATCTGGACTTGACTTTGTAAAGTTGTCGAAGCTCTTAGCGCAAGTCTTGATATATCCTAATCTTTTCAGAAATAGTCTTTCCGATATTATTATCGGTTGGGACCGCTATATCTATGACATATCCATTTTATTTCTTCCGATCAATTAATACAATGTCCGGTTTGTTATCTACTACAGTGTGGTCTGTAATTATTGATCGATCCCAATATCATTATTATTATTAGTTATTACCTAATTCAAAATCGTTATATCACCTATAATTGTTAACAAACATGAGTAAAACTTATACTATACAAGAAATTCCCCTTAAATCTTTAAACTGACCATAATTGAAACAACGGTAGAGTTAAATATATGGTTGAAGGAGGACAAGAAGTTAGTTGATTGTTAATACAAGAGACAGAAAGGACCCCCTAGAAGAGGACATAAGACACTTTTAGTTGGCTCTCACCTAAAGTGGTTCCACGTACTCCGGGAAATCGTCATCACGGACGGGATGTTGGTCCATCCATCTCCCACCTGTTTGCCATCTTCCCTCTCCTTTCCGCTCTCTTACGGATTACTCCATCAACCTTACCATCCAGTTTTACTTTCTCTCGAGGTTGTTGGAGTTAATGCAAGGTTTCAAGGGAGTGCTGCCACTAGATGGATATGGATATTTTCACTTGTCCTCTGTGATGTGGCTCTTTTTAATTCTATTTTTTGTAATGATGTGTATACTAAAAAAAAAATACATTCAACTATTTAACATTTGAACTGATAGTTAAGTTAATTACTAAACCGATAATTAATTTAAATATAAATAAATGTTCAGTAGAAGAGCACATTTTTGGTTTCTCTGCATAAATGCATATCTCGATTACACTTCGAAACGTATTAAAAAATACTGATTACAAACTGATAAAATTTCTGAAAGGACACTACTTAGAGACAGACCAAGAACTTGAATACTTCTCACGAGCTCTTCGTTTTTCGGTAGCTTTTCCGTTATATTCCATATGGCGTCTATTCCGTGACTACTTGCAGAATTAGAGCCATATTAAAAAAAATAAACCCAAATATGAAGTAACATATAAATGTTCTTGTCACGACCGCTTTGGCTTAGTAAAGCTGATCAGTCTTGGAATAAATTATGGGCGAACAAATAAATTTCTACAAGTAATGGGTTACTGACCAGTATGCCAATGCCTGGAGGATCCAAGAAAAATTGCTTTCCAGTTTAAAATATTTGTGAAACAAAGAAGGATAAGTTTAGGATCACAAGCTGTATACAATGCGTACAATTTCTACAATCAATAAATAAACATAAATTAGTCCAATTTTAAAATGAAATAAAAACTTTTATATAAGCTTTCTCATTTAGGTTTTGTAAAACTATTAGTTTGGACGATTGGGTTTTTATCTATTGTCTACTAATGAATAGCTGCGTAAGATTTGTAATTGGGGTCTCGAGATACTCCATGTTTTTCACCATTACACTGAGTTAAGATGGCTCTCTCCCTCCTTCCTTTTCTTCTGGAGATATGTTTCCTATTAATATTAATTAATATTTCCTAGGTATGTTCCTATATCAAATCATCAACAATCATCGTCCTTCTTATGCCTTCAACCTTTTTCAATTTAAGTCCTCAGTTCATTCCTTTTTCACAAGATCTCAACCTTCTGACCTTTATATCCATCCTCATAGATTTGCCTCATTCCAAAACTCCTTTATTTCCCTCTCTATCAAAATTCGGCATTCCCCCTCCATATCTACATTTTAAACCCCCCCCCCATTCCAATTCCTTTCCCAAAAAATGCAGATAACTGCTAATCTTTTACAATGTATTTACATATTATTCATCATTTAAATACTGAGAAATGTTATACAAGATTCGGCTTTCCTTTTACTTAGCAGAAACACAGAGTTTATTTTAAAGCAGAATTTAATGTATTTTTTCTTAAAAGAGTATATTTATAAGGTTTTACAACTGTACACAGTTTTAAGTGTTTTGTATATAAGTTTACTTTTGTATCTATATAGCTTTTTTTTCTCTTTCTCTTTATTTAGACCAGATGTAATATTTTAATTTTGAACTATTCTGTTATTCAAAGGAGACTTTGTTCCAGAATAAAGTAATTTTTTATTGTTGTTTCTATTCTATACTAAGAAATATAAAGGTAATTTTTATTTAGTTTTCCTTATCTGAATGATTGTATCTTTTAAGCTTGTTTCATTCTTAAGATTTTAACATTTCATAATGATATTTTTCTTCACATTCAGGATATTTCTATCGATAGGTCACCGATTTTATATTATCCATCGTTGATTATTAAGTGACAATAATATACAAGCATAAATTCCAGAATTCATCTTTATTAATTACAAAGAAAAGTGGTGGAAAGGTGGACGGAGTTATGTCACGAGAGTGAAAACACGTCATGCCATGGTTATCCTATATCGTTTATGCTTGGTTTATCCCTCAACCAGATGTGGGGTCAGGAAGGTTTCCCGATCCTTGAACAGATGAATGGCAGATATTGTAAATTAAATTAATTAACATTCGCAGCCAATGCAATTATGGGCGTCAAAGGACTTACATAGAAAAGCATTATTTAGCTAAGTATGTTTGCAAGTTGGTATTTAGGATCAAGATGGTACAAAAGAAGAAATCGAAAATAATACAAAAATCGTATAGAGAAAAGAGGTTGAGAGTGCATTCCAAACAGAAGAGAAGATTTGCTAAAAGTTTTCTATATCTGTTGATAAGAGGAGGGGGGAGGAGGGGTCGGAAGCTGTTCCCTGTTGACAGAAGGCTCATGCCCTACATACTACTTTATTGACATCGTCCCTACTTTTGTCATCCCTACTCCACGACTATCTGTCCCTTCGTCAACACTCTCAATATAAATAGTAGATCCATTCAGGCCTTAAAGGAGGTATAAAATATTTAAAACTGGCTTATACGTAAGAAAATTCATGAGAAAACATATTTAGATAGTTTAAGTGTTAGTATGTGAGGTTGTTAAGGGAGACACTTAGTAAATTACTGTAGCTTAGACAACAAAACTAGAACTAGGCGTAAATCAAGGGATATATCAGAAATTTGATATTATAATTATATATGGTCGACTTTAAAAAAAAAAACGAATTGTTAATTACATTATCATGAACACCGAATAAATGATTAATAAATACAGTTAGTTACATTGAGTAAATTCTGCATTGTGGATGTCCATTCAATTCGATTAAATAAGTAGGTACAGAGAATACATAATATTGGTTCCAACCCCCACAATTCGCAATAATTGTGTATGTAACAATAACGTTACAGTACATGTTAGAATTGAGTTGTTAAATTAAATTTCTAAGTCAGGTTCTAAATTCATGTTATAACAAATTATAGTAAATAATATCCACATCATCATCATCCCCGTAGACCAAGTATTGGGTGTCTGGTATGGTCAATACAATTGACCATTTATTTTTATAATATTATAGTTAAATGTTTATTTTTTATGCAGCTGCAATTTCATTTTTATTAATTTAAATTTCTCCAAATGTTTGGTGTCTTGTTTTGTAATTTGCTGTTGTTCTTATGGTGTTTGTGATGTGTATGGTTTCAAGTAATTTTCTATTGTTGTGTTTTAGTACTGTGCTTGATATCTGTGGTTTATTGAAGTTGAATGTGTGTTGTAATTTCATGCTGTGATGTGCTAAAGCGGTTGTTTATGTTTTTTATATTTTTACAGTTAGTAATATCTTGTAAAATTCTGGTCCTCAAGTGTTTGGATGTTTCTCCAATGTAGATTTTGGAACAGTTTTGACAATTTAATCTGGAAATTACATTTTTCTTTTTTATTAAGTCTATTTTATCATTTGTATTAGTGATGTGCCTGCTCAGATTTTTATTATTAAATTGTGCAAGTTTGATTTTTGTTGTCATAATTTGTAAACACGTCTTTAATTTTGTTTGTAAGTTCAGGTATATATGTCATTTTGTAGCAGGAGTTAAAGTTCATTTTATTTATTTATGACATGTTGTCTTGATTTTTCGTTTGCTGAATTTGTTTTTCAAAACATTATGCGATGAGTTGCTGTGTAGGTTTTTTTATTGTAATGTTTTCTTTTGGTGTTTTTTATGTTATTTGTTTTTTGGTTTTATTATCATTATGGTTTAGTGTTGTATTATGTAATCGACTGTTATTTTTTATTGTTTTTTTGACAACGTTTCAGCCAACACTTGGAACATTTTCAGGTCTTAATTGGGACCTCCACTACACTCGGGAGAAACAAATTCAGTTTCCCCAGAAATAAATTAGAGGAAACCCTAAAATAATAGGCCATTTTTAATTTGTTCTCAGAAAAATGAAAATGACCTTGAATATGGAGATTTAGGAGAGGACTCAATTAAGATTTGAAACTGACCCTAGTGTGGGCCGAAACGTTTTAGAAATAAAATGAATAAGATGTTGGTGAAATAATGGCCTTAATTTATAAAAATTATATAATTTAAATATTTCATTGACTATATTGTCAATATATACTTTACATATATATATCGATTATTTAACAAAATATAGTAATATATAATTTTTTCTTCCTGATCAGCAGAGCACAAAAATAAAGAACTAACAGGCGTTGAGACCCTAGCGTTTTACGCCTCAAAGCCTAAACAAACATTTTATGAATGTATTTTTCAAATGAATGCAGTTTGAAGTTAGTTCAAGTCTTGAATGAAAAGGTCCACCCCAATTCAGAGGTTCAACTTTGTTTACTCATCGTTGGAAGTTTCGGATAAGTATATGATCAAGTAAAAAAAGTTATCAAAGTATTTTTTATTTATTCTGATATGATTTTTTTGTAGTAAATTCTGTCTGTTAAGTCGGAAGAAATGGAAGGAAAAGATGAAAAATTACCCCAGTTAGAAGAAGACGGTACTCCTTCCGTTTTCCTGTAACAGCCGGGGAGGAGGGCTTTGGGACCCGACGCTGTTACATTTTGATGAGGAGAAAACTTTTTAGAGGGATTAGGCTAACTTTTTAATAAGCCCTATCTCATTTGGATGAAAGGTTCAAGCCTGAAACAGCGCTAATGTCTAGAAAACCTTTTAAATTAATCCAGTCTGCTTTTTTTTCTTGTTTTATTCTTTACTTCTAGTAATGTCTTTATTATAATTCTGAAAATATTTCATTAATAATGTGTAAAAAAAAAAAATGTATTTCAAAACAACATTAAAACCCACACTATTTTATAAAAGTATATGAACATATTATAGTTAAACAATAAGCAGAATCCGTTTTATTTTATAAGCGTTCCATCTAAGGGTTGCCTCACATAGTCAGCGCAAAGCTCAGCAGAGTAGTTTATATCCATTCAGTAATTTTGGAGTCTATGTGGATGAAACAAAATTTTCAGGACTTTAAGTCAAGATATTTGTATTGGGTTAGCCGACGTTTTGACCCAAACTGAGTTCTTGTAACGACTTATAAACCATAACCCTGAGGATGACCCACATGTTTGGGTTGAAACGTCGGCTCACACAATAAAAATATCTTGACCGGAAGTCCTGAAAATTTCGTTTCATACATATAATTGATCAGTCGATTATTTATCCATCTTTAGAGTCGTATATTTCATGAATCGAGCATAGGGATAGAGAAAGTAGCGGATGAAATTTTATAATATTAATTTGGAGCCATCTATGTACCAACGTGAAAAGTATAGAAAAGTTTTGTGAAAATTAGAAAAACCGTTGTTGATAATTTATCCAGGGCCGACGGAAGGATGGAGATGCATCCGTGGTACTTGGACTTACATACTTTTATTTTTCAACTTATGAATTTACATTTAAATAAAAATAAGTACATTTATGGTTCATAATTTTCTTCTGCCTTTAAATTCCGAAGAATCTCGAGAAATCTGAAATGCAATGATAAAGCCAATTCTAATATATGACCGTGAAATCTGGACACTAACCAAACTAAACGCCATAAGAAGCATACGCACCCTAGAAAAAAGTATTGAAAGATTTGAAAGGAAGATCCTCCGAACGCTAACCGGAGGGATTTGGGATTAGAGTACTAACACATGAAGAAGAAATACCAATAAAGAATTGTTTGCAGAAACTGGTCAATCAATATCCCATGATATGAAGGCATGGTGGTTAAGATGGGCAGGGCATGTAGCTCGTAGCAATCCATCTGGAAGTCTCTACTTAACAATAAATGCCTCAAAAGAAGGCAAAAGAGCACGCGGAAGGCCAAAAATTAGATGGATAAATATAATCAACAAAGATAGTGCTATAGTGCTGCATGCAGATAAATGGAAAGAAATAGACCAATACAGCTTGAAAAAGAGCGGGCTTGTTAAGGCGGCAAAAGATCTATATGATCTGTAATGCAATAGGAAAAGAATATTTATGGTTCCGGAATAAAACTCACAAAAACTAGAATCTTTTAGGTCCAAAATATTAAGGCTAATAACATCAGTTCCCTGATACGTTAACAACAAAACTTTGCTTACCGACTTACGACAACCAACATATATACGTACTCTTTGTTTCCGATTTCATATTGAACTACTCGGACAGTAGTTCGGACAGCTCACTTATAAAATACTTGGTCACGGTTGACATGTCCATTAGGATAAGACTGAAGAGAAGTTGGATGAGAGAACTCTTTTTCTAATTTGAGAAAGTTAACCTAAACCAGAAAGAGGTGCTGCTGGGTACTATCCTTCCCCATGATTATGTCATTATTACCGACAAAATCTACTGATTGTCACTTTCATGACGGCTACAGATTAAGATCTAAAGATAAAAATAAAACACAAGAACGTATATAAAGATAATTTATAATTTATTTATTTCTATTATTTACTTCTATTTTCTATTATTTATAGTAGATTATATAATAATTAAGTAATAGTTGTTCATAACATGCTTATTGCATACTTAACAAAACAGTTCGGTTACGATTTAGTGTTAAACCACATAGATTTGATTACTGGAAACTTTCTATTCTACAAAAAAATTGTTAATAGTATCCTGCACAAATAATAACTTCTTACATTTGGTTATAAAGAAGCAAATTATAATAATTATCACGAATCAGAACCAAATTAATGTAAACGTTGAAGATGAAACTGTAAAAAAAAAAATAAAAAAGTGATCAACAGACAGAAACTATATAACTAAAGTAAAACGTTTTAATTCCTGACTAGTAAAACTTTTGGAAGTTTCGTCGCTTCCTTCTCCGTAGGATCTCTCCTTACTTTCTTCCAACACAAATATTTTCTCTCCTTCTGCTGTTTTTTGGCCAAAAGCCAAAAAGCCCGTTGTTTGAACTTTGAACGTGAACTATAAGTCAAACTGATGGAGGATCTCGCTGCCTAACTCCGCTGCTAAACTTGTTGGCACACACGGCACTTGGAGCAAGTAAACACTCTCTAATATTGATGATGTAAGTGCAGGTTCACGTGGAAGGAATCCGGATTTTAGCCTTATAAAGTCTTGCAATCATGGTAAATCATTCTTTTTAGTAAATAAAAATAAGTAAACAAACAAAAAGTTAAAATGGAATTAAACTTTACTCATTAAATACGATAATGTTATCATGAAACAATATGATCGAAATAATTATGGAAATCAACACCCATTTGAAAAAAAAATGTTATATACGAAATTATATTCTTTAAGAGCAACAGATTTTTATAAAAAAATATATGTCTAGTATAAGTTTTGTTTTTTTCAATATATATATATATATATATATATATATATATATATATATATATATATATATATATATATATATATATATATACATATATATATACATATATATATATATATATATATATATATATATATATATACATTTTTTTTTTGTATTATATTGCATTACTATCTATTCAAGTCAATTGAGAGAATTTATTAAAATTCTAAAATCATCTATTGGAAATCGAAAATTAAAACCTTTATCTTTTTTTTCTTAAATATTTGAAAAGATACGCTTCACAATACATTCATTTATATCCAAAAAAAAAAAAATAAAACAACGAGGATCCAATTGTATTAATGAAAAAATATGGCTTCACATCTTTATTCTTAGCAATAATTCAACTAGTTAGTGTAGGATAGCTATTTAAAGGTACCTCATGATAATATAATAGAGGAATTGTGTGAGAAAAAAAAAAGAAATTGGAAAATAGTTCTCGCTGGTTTTTGAATTCACTGCTTCAAAGTCCGAGGTAAAGATCCCTTTTTTATCAAGTTACTAACATTCGCCTGAAACTATTTAACTATTTACGAAATAGCTTCATCTCATCGTAAGCTACAACTATTTTATTTACGAAAATTCTTGGGATTGGGGCGTTTTCAATCTGCAGATTGTCAAACTTTGTCCATTTAAGTAGGTACTAAAAACTTGTAAATACCCATTTGCTTTCCACTTACCTAATTAAATAGACAAAGTTTGCGATCTACAGACTGAAAACACCCAAATTCCATGAGTTTTTGTAAATAAAATAGTTGTAGCTTAAGATGAGATGAAGCAATTCACGAAGTTTCAGGCGGATGTTAATAATTTGAAAAAAACAAAAAGGTCAGGACCACGGGCTGTTAATTGTCGATTTAACTGGTTAAAGAGTTGTTGGAAATATTTAATATGTGTTTTGTAATTGCTTTAAGAAGAGTAAGTTCATTCTTTCTAATTAAGATTAAAATGAAAGTAATTGAAACGTAGAAAAGAAAAAGTACCTTACACAACATTTAAATAACATTGTATTTTCTTACTTTAACCCTGCCTATCCTCTTCTTTAAACTATGAAATTCGGCTGTTGTAAAGCTATTGTAAAAAAAAAGGAAAAAAAAGAATCTAGTTTCATCAATCCATTCAAATTTCGACCTCTTGCTTAGTAAGAACTTAAATTATCAAATACTAACATATGTTCATTACACGATTAGTTTTTATTATTTGTATATATATATATATATATATATATATATATATATATATATATATATATATATAATATATATATATATATATATATATATATATATATATATATATATATATATATGTATATAGATATATAGATATGGTCAGGAATATATATATGAATATATATATATATATATATATATATATATATTCCAAATGGAATACTAAATATTTGTTCAAATGTAGAGAGGAAAATAAGTTTTTCTTTTTAAATAAATTCAACAAATAAAAATACACACACATATATATATATATGTGTGTATTTTTATTTGTTGAATATATTTAAAAAGAAAAACTTATTTCCCTCTCTACATTTGAACAAATATTTAGTATTCCATTTGGATATGTTTAGTTGAAATTCGTACATATAGCTGTTTTCTAGACACATTAGTGCCATAGAAAAAAGGAGGTCAATTTCAAATTTTTAAATTACGGTTGTCCAAAGGTTTAATCGCGGATTTAAATGGATCTCCTTCCAAAATGGGTAACTAGTCTTAAAAACTGGTGAATTTAGTTTGTGTTATAAAAATATCTTTCGATAAATAAAATTAGTATTTTTTTTTTTAATTTTATTCTTGCGATCCACTTAAACAAAAATGGCCGAAGAGTGTGATGTGTAATATGTCTTAACATGGTATTTATAAATCGAAACATATCACGAAGAGTTTCTTCTGCAAGGGTTATTTTAACATGTCCCGGTAACAGCTTTCATAACTTGTTTATATCACAACTTGGAAAGTAAAGTTCAAAAAGCGAAGAAGAAGTAAGTTTATTTATACAAGTGCCCGGCGCTTTGAGAAGCACTACAGATGATAATGACAGTTACAGAGTTTGTGAACTGAGCTCAACTTCGTAGGCAAGTTATCCATCGATCCATAATCACCTTTAGAAATAATTTTCCAAGTAGTGCAATGGGGAGGATAATTATTAGTTGGGCATCAGAAAACGGATTAAGATAGGAAAAATACGAAAATTTAATTTCAGTTATGACAGAAATACTTGAGAAGCGGAGTAGCTCAATGGATTGGACACTGGCTTAAAGAGCTCAAGGTCCCGGATTCGATTCCAGCTGAAGGCAGATAAATTATTTATTCTGTTCCATCAGCCATGGATCGACCTTGGGGTCAAGAGATCCTCCTGAGGCACACCCATTCTCTTTAAAACGCGTACCCCTAATTAATAAATCGATGAAGAGTAAAAACTACTCCACAGTGCTGAACCCGAGACCCTTTTTGGTCTGTAGTGGTACCGTTTTTTTTAAATTTATTTAATTTAATTTATTTTAATGACAGAAATATTCACAGTATTTTATATAGGCACACCTTGAATCCAACATCATGGACTTATACTGAGTTATGTTTCTTCTCAATATCTAAAATTTGAAATGGAAACATTAGGTGAATTTAGCATAAGCGAACCAATCCGAAAAATATGCAGTAATGCCTATTTTCAAGGGAAAAGAATATTTCTCGATTCAGGCATCTTCAATCAAATCACAGATGAAAAAATAATATATATATTTTTTTTGTTTATTTATGATATTTACAGCTTTGCTAGTGTAAATAAATCAAGTAAATGTGTACAGAGGGATATGATCACAGGAAAACACTTGTTGAGAAACTACCCATTGGCAGTACTCTAATAATATGTACAGATAAGGACATCATGAGGTCATCTTCTTTTCAGACGCCTCGAAGGGTTATCAGGAATCGAAGGGGAAGCAATATTAGAAACAAGGGGATTCGGATGGCTATGAAGTTCATTGAAGGATATGTATCTGAATTGGGGCGAATCGGAAATATATGGAGCATTAAGGTCTTTATGGATTATTTTATTTGTGACAAAGTAAGGAGCATTGAGGATTTTACGAAGGAATTTGGATTGTAAGGATTAAATACGAGAGCAATTTGATGGTTTAGTTGAGCCCCATTGATCAACTCCGTAAGCCCAAATAGGTCTTATTTTAGTGATGTATATGAGTCTTTTGTAATTAATTGGAAGTCTAGAGCATTTGTCTAATAAGTTTTGGAGTAAGCGGGAACGTCGAGCAGTTTCTTGTCGTTTCAGTCTTGTGTGAGGATTCCAAGTGAGACGTTTGTCCAGGTATCGGATTTGTTTAACAGGGATAATTGGGGTGTTATTAAAGGATACTGTAGGAGAGGAAGTCGTAGGTTTACGAGGAAGAGTAAAGATGATTTTATGGGATTTCTTGGATTTATTTTAATCCTTCAGTTTTGACACCATTCCTCAAGATTTGTGATGTGTGATTGACGAGTTTGGGATGCAATTGATGGATCACTATTAACTGATAGGATACATGTATCATCAACATACAAACAAATTTAAATACGATGCAACGTTTCCTTTTCTTTTTCAAAAAGAAACCGGCAAATAAATATTAATTTAAAACCAATCCATTGATAATATAAATATTTAATGTAATATAGAGTCAATAAAATTTTGTATACAATTAAATTTGGCACATAAAAGAAAATATACTTATCAGAAAGGTCACAGATTTTATAATGCCATTTAACTTGGGCTTGATGTTTTTCAAAACTTTTAGAATGAGAGTAGTGATTCAAAGAATTTTTTTTGCTATAAATATTTCGAAATGAAAAAAAATTAACTTGAGTAGATTGTAGAGGGGTTTCAAGATTTTCTGTTTTTAAAAAATGGTGTTTGAAGAACATAAACATTGGTAACACTTACACAAGACGGAACGCTCCCTATCGCAATATCCTGGAGTAGACTTGCAGAGGAACTCCGGCCAAAGGCTGAGGAAATTGCTACAGGGACGAATGAGGAACAAGAGATTCGGTGCTTCTTGATGCTTAACTATAATTTGACAAGTAAAATATGATTTATTCGTTGAAATACACGGAAACATATTGTTAATTGATATAAAACTCCCATAGCATAAAATAAATAAAAAATTATAAGATAATAATTTAATTTGAACTACAATACATTTTCCGTAGGTTTCTTAGATAACTTACACAACGTATATGGGACAATCAAGATATCAATGTAATTCAAACACTAATAACCAAGAAACGCCACAGGCACACATCAATGCTTATTATTGAAGAAATGTAATTTTAATTTTTACTTTTCTAACTATAATAGACCTATACTAGGTAAGGAAAGTATTGCAATCGGGTCAAATTTCCGATAAGCGGTTTTCGACGTATCTATACGTTTCAGAGCCCCCTGAGCCCGAAAAACAAATTTTTAGAAATTGGTCTGTCTGTCTGCCGTTTATCCTGTTTTTTGAAAGGTAATGAAATTCCCTACAAAACATATACAAATCTATCTATTTTGGACAAATCTTAACGAATTTACAGCTATTCAATTTCCAATGTAAGATTACGGGTTCATATTCTGGTATCAGAAAGGGGTGAATGAGAGAAAAAAGATGACTTAAGTGAAAGTAAGAAAATCTGTTGCCAGCATCACATAAGCTTCACTATTTCCTCCACTTTTAACAGAAATTATTGTTTGACAATATTAAGCTATGGCAAAAAGTTTTTGATGAGCAATATTAGAGAGTATTGAAATTTTTACACTAATCTACCTTTAGCCGGTTTACATTTCTTTAGTTTATCAAATAAATCGTACTCAAATGTTTTCAATTTTCAGGAAAATAAATCTAGTTCAATTTTTTTTGTGTGTTTCTTCATAAACATATATATATAAAAAATATTCTGAAATAGGTAGGAAAGTCGTGTGAGTGGACACACCAGATGTTTATTATTATTAATGTTAAAACTAGGGAGGTACCACCAGCTCGTCTACCACCGGACCAACACCATTTTACAAATTATATAAATGAAAAAGGCCTAGGACAGACAGAACTTGTTAAAGAAGAAAATAGTTGAGAACCTACTTCCAAAACGGTTAGAAAAAATCATATATGAGACTTGGGCGGAGTATCTGGAAACCCACACAGGCAGAAAAATACAAACTTTTTTCATATAATAGAGAGATATTTTATGATTTTTTTAAATAATACCCTGCCTGTACCACTACAACCCATGAAGGGTCTGGGGTTCAGTACTATTCTAGGGAAAGCACTGTTCAACGATTGTGCAAGGAGATGATTTGACCGATATCACGCTCATCCACCAGGTTTTTCCCCCTTAATCAATTTTTTAATTAAGGGTACCCACTTTATAGAGGATGGGTGTGCCAAGAGGGTCGCCCCACGGCCAATGAAACAGATAAATAAATTTTCTGCCTAGAGCATGGGGGTAGCTCAGTACACCACCACTGAGCTATCCCACTACCGATTTTTTTAAATATGTTATTTATATAATAAAGACTTGTTAAACCCTGGTATACTGGTCTGACCTAAAAAATTATAAATAAATGATACTTTCCTGAGTGACTGTATGAACACCCAAGAATCTTGTACCATGCACTCATAGAGAGAGTGTGTAACTTTCATTTACTGCTATCATCGTAGTTGCATCGGATATTGAGTAACATTTCTCGTAATGTCGGTGTGCTTAGATTCATTCCTGCCGTGGAAAATCCTTTCTTCTCCATACAGGGCATGGGAGTTCGTCTGTCCTCTTATAATCCAATACATCAAGTATGAAGAGTCATTTTTTCGATACCTTATCCACCGTCAAGCCTCAAGGCCCATCTCTTCGTTTGTGGTTACCGACCTGCGAGATCTTAAGGCCAGCCCCTTTGATCACCGAAGATGATTGGAAGACTCATCCCCCCTCCCCGACACTACTTCCGGACCTCTCTTCATTCCATTGAGACCTCCTTGAGAGCGAGCTGTATCGAGGCCATCTAATCTCTCTCATAAACACACACAAACAAATAAAATAAAATAATAAAATAATCCTTAAACGGAATTTAGAAGATATACAATTTATAAAAAAATAAGTGTAAATAAGTTGTTCCCAAAAGAAATATTATATAAATCTTTCATTAGTTCTTTGATGATAAGGTACGGAGCAGAGTAGCTAAGTGAGTATTGATAGACTATCAAAACTGGAGATCACGGTCTCCAACCGCAACAGCCTAGTTCAAACTGCTGTCAACTATTGTAGAGTATATATGTAGCGCATAAAATCACATTTTTACCCATAAAATAAAAATTTATCTAATGTAACTTTTTTTTCTATTTTCGGAAATCTATGAATTTTTTATCGAATAACAATCAAATTGTAGAGCACCCTGGTACTTTATGCGGTTATACATGGTATTACTTATCAAAATAGTTTAAGGAGATTAAAACTGTAAAGGGAATCGTAAGTTGTTGTAAGTTATATTTTATTTTTTGAATGAAAATTCTTTTGCAGTAAAAAATAGATTATTTTTAAGATTATTAACTATTGATGTTGATGAGGATAGTATATGATCTCCATACTAGAACCAACACTACACTCATGGAAAACATACTGTCCAACAGACACCGCAAAAGAACCACAAAAGCTGGTTTAATAAACGATGTAAATGAGCTGAAAAGAGAGAACAAGTGAAAAGCTGTGTCGGTTAATATTCATGTCCCAGCAGCTGTTTTGCCCCCCTACTCCCTCCTCCTCCCATCCCTCCCGACCAAATTAGTTGTCATTAATTATTAATTTATGTATGACCACGAGCAAAGATTGGTACCCTAAGCCTTCGCAATTATGAAAAGTGCTCCCAATAAGTGGAAATCTATTTATTAAACAATATAAATGTTTAAAAGAGCTGGTAATAAAGAACAGGACAGTTCATTATGATCTACAGGAAAAAAAATCAAGTGTAAATGGAATACTAATTGAATTAGTTTATAAAAATTGATTTAATTGCATTAATAATAGTAACAAGCATCTACAAAAAAAAAATATATATACTAAATATTTCGCAGTATGTAGATACCAGCAAAAATTAGTAAACACCCATGATTTATTTCAATTTATTAAAAATCTTTTTGTTACTGGATATTCATTTATATGAGAATAACAATCACCTTTCAAGCTTTTGAAAATAGGTATTGCAGATCATGAATCCATATTCTTATTATTATGAATTAAATATTATAAAATGATCAGTAATAATATTAACGATTATAAATAATAAATATTTTTACTTATTTTTATAGCTATAATATTTTATGTAGGAATAAATTAAATATATATATATATATATATATATATATATATATATATATATATATATATATATATATATATATATACACTCGACATCATGGTCCTTTAGCGCGTGTTTATAAATTTTCATCTTTTATATTTTAATGTAATAATAATTTTTTTTTTCAATGTTTGTAACCGATATTAGTTATTGAAAAAACATTATTTATTGATTCTAAAGTATATACAGGAAAAGAAAAAACAATTCGCCATTTTTTATTAATAACCGAAAACAATATCCTGAAATCACTAAAAAATAATAAAATTATGTTTTATTGACGAATGTCAAAAGGTAAAAAAATTATATATTTTCAAAAAAAATCTATCTGATTGCAAGCCAAATTTCAGAACAATTATTTCATCAATTTCCAAAGTGTTGGTTTGACAAATAAGTCCATTTGGTTTTCCTGTTTATTTTTATATCTCTAAGATACACTTCTTATCTGATGAATTAATCCCTAAGGTGGACTGTTTAAAATATTTTAGTAATTATATCTGTTAACTCTTGTTGAAACTAGCTTAGTATTTTGTTTGCTATTGCACTGTGAATATGGAAGAAAATATCATTCATTATCGGCATATTTTCTTTTATTATTTTAAATAAGGTAAGCGTGCTGCAGAATCTCATAGAAAAATTTGCAGTTTTATAAGGATGATGCCTGAACCTATCAAAACAAGCATTGCATCCGAAGAACGTAATGCTTTCCATAAGATTGAATTTCAAGGGTGTTATTTTCTATGAGCTATTGCCATCAGGACAAACAATTGATTCAACTCTATACAGCTCACAATTAATAAAATTGATCAAACAATTAAAAATAAACGTCCAGAACTGGCAAATCGGAAGGTTGTTGTGTTCCACCAAGACAACGCTAACCCCACCCCTAATTGGTCATTGGCAATAAATTATTGAGCCTTCGAAAGAACCTTTTGCCACAACCCCCCTATTCACCAGACCTAGCTCCAAGTGACTACCAACAATGGAAAAACTGAATGGACTTATTTGCCAACCCAATATATTGAACGGGGTACAACTGTAATTTCTTGCAATTTTTTGTTTCTTTACTCTTTTAATTCATCTATTTTTGAAGACGATTCATTTGAAATGAAAATATTAGCGACCAGTATATTATTATGTCTGTTTTTTATTCATTGATATTTACGACTGTATTATGATTATATGTTTGAATTATATTATGTATAAATAGTGTATCCTGTAACATTAATAGTTATTTACTAAACATATAATACAAAATAAAACAGTAGGTTAAGTAGTATTTATTTGAATAAAAACAGAAACTCCGTTGCATTATTATGGTCATTCTTGTGCTTTAGATATAGTATTACGTAATTAGATATATTATTACGTAATTGGATACATAATTACTTAATTAAATAGATTATTTAAATAAAATAATCTGTTTATTATATTTTAAAAATCGTTGAGAATAGATATTTTTAGTAGGAGAAGTTGATTGGGAATGGTTCTTAGAGAATTTAAACAAAAATGTTTATTTTATTTGTGTCTACGCTTCACCCGAAGTACTAGGCCTTCGTCAAGGATAAGAAAATACAAGACAACGTTAAGATAATAAATAAGACAGAGAAAGAAAACTTATAAAAACTGAGTAGTGTGCTTTATATACGATAGGATTGAAAATATCAACACAGCGAGATTAATAATATGAAATATATATTATAAATAATAGCTCATTACAAAGAGGATGAAATGCTGAACAATTCCCTCGCTTACAATATGCAGATACGATTTTTAGTTTCTGAGATATTTTAATCCATATCTTCGATAAAACTCGTAATTAGTTGGATTTCGACACCATGTTTCCCTTTTCGAGTATCTATAGTGTAACGAGTGTCACGTTAAGATAAAAATTTGAATAATGGTTCATTACAAAGAGGGCGAAGTGATGGACATTTCCCGAGCTAACTATATGCAGGTCCGATTTGTAGTTTTTGAGATATTTTAATTCATATGCAAAAACACTTTAATTAATCGACTCCACCCGACTTTATGCGAGCGTTACACATCTGACGGCTCAATCTGATGTACTTTCCTAAAAAAAAATTGCGAAACGCTCCTAAAGAAGATCTATTTCATTAAAGTAAGAAAGAATTTAATTTCTTGTTGAATATTTAATAGTTGACCGTTGCATTATAAAGGAAGGAGATGGTCCGGAGTGGCGGTCAAAAATAGGCTAAATAGTGGCAAAACTATTTTATTAAAAGACAACGTTTCGACCCGACTTTGCAGGTCTTCTTCAGGGCTAGAATGGACAAGATAACATCTAGTTACTTCAGTTTAGGATGTTGTTACTTAGCTTACTCTGTTTATATTTTAAAGTAATTACTGTTTATAATTTTAATAAGCTTATTCACATTGTTATAATTTTTTGTCTAAATATTATGTAACTTCCACAATTTTCTATCTTTTTGTATCTTGTCCGTTCTATCCCTGAAGAAGACCTGCAAAGTCGGGTCGAAACGTTGGCTTTTAATAAAATAGTTTTGCCACTATTTAGCCTATTTATGACCGCCACCACGGACCATCTCCTTAGTTTAATTTCTTCATTCCAAAACAGATATTTCGGTACTTCCTCCTCAACCAATGTTATTCTACGTTTGTAAAATGTGAATTTTATCGTGATTAAGGTGTAAACTTTATTTTTTATGCAAAACGTGGGGGGAAAAAATTGTTTCGGTTTTCTGTCATTGTGCATCTTTCCTATGACATTGGCTATTATTCCTGAGCTGACGAAGGATACTACATGGTATTAACAGAGGTTCGAAACCGGACCAGGCCCATCATAGTTGAAGGGGTTGGAGCTGATGGGTTGGGGGAGAACGGGATCCGACATAAAACAGAGCATTGATGAGATATTATCCAACGGGGATGCATTAGCAACAGTTAAATAGCATTATGATGCTAAGCATGTTTAGACAGATCCTGGAGTTGAAACGGACTCAATGGCCGGCCAGCCCGCTATGCATATGCATGAGGCGAAGAGCAGGTTATTTCACCATCTCACTAACTCAAATATAGTGAGCGATTTTTTTTTTTTCCAATCAACATAAAAACTTGAATTTTCAATCAACTAGATTAACACCTATTTTATTCTCAACTATCAGGTTTAGTTAAAGTAAAAAAACAAATTTTTTTGTGGTACCTAATATAAATTACTTTATATAATAATTTTAACAACTCTGAAATCATACTTAAATTGTAAAATATTAAAAATAAGAAAACAGTGAATGTTAATATTAACTTCACTATGACATTTTAAAAAGTTTTTATTTATTTATAATACGTACTGTCACAATGAAGGACATTGTTGATGAATAGAAAAGGATTCTTCACCCCATATTAATTTAATTAAAATATTCTGGAGTATTTAAAAACAGCATGAGCAGAACTTTGATGAAATTTGAAGAAGGAAACGGTTAAACGAAGGTAATGTTAGATATGTAGAGCGGAGAATTAGTATTTCAAGGCTTTTATACAGGAAAGACTGGATACGTTTGATAATGGAACATATTACGGTTGAAGTTTGAGCCGGTATTTGGGAACAGATAAGTTTTAAAACTATTATGTAGATTATTAATTCATTGTCAATTGATATTGTACATAGGTGTGAATGTGTTTTATTTATTCTGTTATTTTACTTATCTTGCATATTACTTTATCTTTTTATAAATATTTCTTTTTTTTTCTTCTTTCTCTTCTTACTTTGTTGTTATTTTCCTTTCTTATATTGTGTGAATGAATATTATAGCCCTAGCACCAATGCCCTTCAGTGTGGCAGACTGTATCAATACTCAATAAAACAGTATAAAAAAAAAAGTGTCAATTGAGAGATAAAATTTTCTATATATCAGTCGATAGGATTAGCCGTAACAATCATGAACTTTGCTCTAATGTCTAGTATTCGGGTTCCACGTCAGGCAATGACTTTTAACGAAATATATATATACATATCATAAATTGTTTTTCCAAAACAAATCGGGGCTAAAATATTTACCAAAATAATTATATTAATTCATTTTGTTTCAAAAAATTAAACCTAATAGACATGCTCTGTTACAAATTTTACAAACTTTGAAATCTACATCATCTGCTGATGAAAAATGTTTTTAAAAAACTCTGATTCTCTCGTGTTTTTTTTTTTTTTTATGAAGCGTTGAAAATTATTAGTAATTTGAGGATATTCATTCATTCATTGATGGATCTACAGTCATTGAAGAACCATGGCCTCTGCTAAAGTCTTCTTCCACATATCCCTATCAGCAGCGAAGCTCCTCCAAAGCTTTATACCCGTCTCCTTCAGGTTACCTTCCACTTCATCCATCCATCTGAGCTTAGGCTTTCCAGGCCTTCTTCCATCTTCCGGGTTTCCATAGGGAAGTTATCTCGGCATTCTTGTAGGGTCCATTCTTTAGAAATGCCCCAACCATCGCAATCTGTTGAGTTAAACGACTCTAACAATATCATGTACACCATATAGCTTTAAAATTCGAAAATATATATAAGTAATATACAAAGAATGGCAGTGTTTATAAAGACCTATAAATAAAAATAAAATAAAAAAAGAACATGGTAAAACATAAGATAAATCAGTAAACAGAAGAGAACGGAACGAAATAAAAGAAAATAAAAAGAAGGGCCAATAGGGGATTGTGAACTAGGGGGTGATTACTCACCACCTTAATAGGGCAATTAAACTGGGATTAATAGGGAGGGGATAGGGAGGAGGGGGCAGGGAGGAGGGAAAGAGTGGGGAGAATATAACGAGCCCTCCTAAAGCTGCAGTAATTGCCATAAGCCCTTCAAAGAGGAACCACTCCAAGATCGGTGTGGTCCCTTCCTTAGGGCAACATCTCATTATCTCTCCACCTTTCCTCGGCTCTGTTTGTCTTTCAATGCCCCTCCCTACCTCTATCTGTTCTGCTCCTCTTAATGAGGGACAATGTTTATTTCTCTTCATATGAGTCTTTAAACGGAATGGAAAGAGTTATGTCCAAAAAAAAAAAAAAAAAAAAAACCATAGACATTTTACATTCAAGCTATAACGTAAAGTAAAATCTGAGTAGAAGGAATTTATATGGACCTTGAAAGTGTCCAAAAATAAAATCACTCTGAAAAATAACAGAATTAGCACATCTCAACTCAATGGTATATTGGCATTCTCGTGGACCAAAGACTAACGTAGAACCCACATACTAGACTTAAAAGACTAAAGTTCATCTGACGATATGGCCAGTTATTTAGACTACTGAACAGAAAATTTCAAGTTTGAACTGACAACAAATTGCTGATCTGCAAGACTTTTATTATTATGATTAAGCTGTTATTTTAGTTAATTTATTGAAGATACTGTGTGAATGAACCATTAATACCAGTAACTAAGATTCTTAATTGCGACAAAATGTAATATCACTCAATAAATAAATGCAATTACAAAAAAAAAAAAAAAAAAAAAAAGAAATTAGGGAATGTACACCATCCCAAAACTGTTCACCATACACAAAAGAAATACGTATGTAGCATAAATATAGCACCATTTAAAAAGATTATCAGTAATATAAGAATTCAAATACATAATTTTGAATAAGAGAGAAACATCACAATAATTTTTAGGCAATAGCTATGACAATTTTTTTTTTAATTAAATAAAAATAATCATTACCAAGTAAAGTACTGCAGAACCCCATCAATATCCATTAATGGTTGCCCGGAGGCCTTCTTCCTTTCCAACGTTGTATCTCCAATGCTATTTTTCTCAAACCAACGCCGCGCGATGCGCTGGTCAAGGACACCTTTCCCTTCATATGTAATAGTTTCACGAGTTACTTCAGCGGCTGTGAAATTTTGTGAATTTCCTAGGACTCTGTCATGTTCCTTCTTTGAAACAACTAAACCGAGATTTTTTTTAAAGAAGTCGAATGGAATTAAACGAGTTTAGAGAATGTTGCAAAGGAATTATTAAGTGTTGGTAAGTATTAAATATAATTAAAATATTTACAGTCCTTTGAAATCTTGAATTTGATAAAACGGTTATTTTTATTATATACACCCTATTAGCTAAGACTAAAAAGTTGATGACGCCATCACGACTGCAACATATTTGTTGAGGCTTGAAAAATCAGGTTATATAACACTAGATATTTTTTCATTGCAACGGCGACATCATATTTTTTTTACTATATGCTATTACTATATATATATATATATATAATACACATAATATATATGTCAATTATAGATCCTGGATATTTTATCCAGTACTGAAAAGGAAAACAGATTAAATTATCTGGAGTAGCTAGCGAATGAAGCTCTCGGATTTCAGAGGGATACGTGGCACTGCCCCGTGCTAATACACTTAGCGACATTACACATATTAATTAAGTGAGCTGATAGCATCTCCCATTGGCTAGGAAAGATACAGGACCTGTTCCTATCGGCTCCGCTACCTCTATGGAGGCTCACTTATCTTAGTTAATTAATCAACAGGTAACCTAGGAAACATGTATCACGTTTAACCTTTTTAAGAGAAAAAATATATTGACATGCAGGAGTGATCAAAAAGTAAAATCTAATACAAATTTAAACAAAATAAAATTATTCCTGATTTCTAAAAAAAATTAATTTATTGAAATCGTTATATCAGTTTCAGCTGTACAGTCTATAGAAAGCGACGTATGTATATATTAGAGGGTAGTGTGGTAGAGCTCCTTGTAACCTGATAACTTGAAAATTACGAGTTCAGGTGCCCAGAGATATTTAATTCGGGCATTAATCCTTCGCCCTCACCACTGGCTCGCAAAAATTCCGTTTAGATGAAAAGGTGAGGTAGAGCAGGAAAAAATACTACCAATATATATATATATATATATATATATATATATATATATATGTTGGTATATATATAAATATATAAATACTACCAACATATATATATATATATATTTATATTTATATATATATTTTTTTATTGAATTTTCAAAATCTAAGTGTCAAAACTTCAAATTTTGAAAAGGTATTCAATGTTGAAAATAATAAATCATTAATTATTTCTTTATGAATAATTGAAGGAAGTTAGTCGATTGTTCTATATATCTTCTTTCTCTTCCTCTTTGTGCCTTTCAGTGTGGAGGTGCCTCAGTCCATGCCAGCGACTTATCCCGGTGTCTGGCCAGCGCCTCCCACGCATTCAGCCCGCGTTCTCTTTGCTGTCCAGCTTGGAGATATGGTCGGTCCACGTTAACCTAGGTCTGCCCCGGGGCGTCTTCCAGTTGTCCTAGCTTCGAAGTACTTCATTGGATCCCTATCTTCCTCCATTCGGCAAAGGTAGCCAAACCACCTCTTTTACAGCTGAAACTCTCAGGTCCTCTCGTATTCGCTGATTTCTGATCAGATCTCTTCTGGTTCGGCCAGCCACTCTCATCAGGTTTCTCATTTCTGTATTTGTCACTTGGCTCCAGTATTTGTCCAGTAGGACCCAGCTTTCGCTTCCATAGAGAAGAGTAGGTAGGTATATTGCCTTGGAAATGTGCAGATTCAAGTTTTTGTCCACTTCTCTCTGACCGGCAATTGTGTTGCACAGTTGGTAGTAGACATTATTTGCATTTTTGATCCGGTTGGAAACCTCCCCATCAACCTTCCCATTCCTACTGATGATTGTACCTAGATAGGTATATTTCTTAGTCTTCTATGGGATTTCTCCTCTGCATCAGATCTCCACATTTTCTTCATTTCGTCCTATACACATTACTTACATTACTTGCTCTTATTTGCATTGATAATCATTCCGTTTCTATCAAGCTCAGCTCCCCACTCTATGATTGCTTGCTGCAGATTTTCTTTTGAATCTGTTATAAGAACAATGTCATCTGCAAAGACCATAGCTTGAGCAAGGATTGTCCTCATATTCCACTTCCCAACAACTGTCCGTGCTGTCCTCCTCTTGCATATTTTTAGAATTTCAACCATGAATATGATGAACAATAGAGGGCTAAGGCTGTCTCCTTGTTTTAATCCTTTTTTTCATTTCGAAAGGTTCGGATTCTTTTCCACTTATTGTTATTACGCCCTTTGTGTTGCGATACGTGGATTTTATAAATTCTATCAGTGCATTGGGTACATTTTGTGCGGCTAGATAAATAGAGAAGACTCAGTCATTGTGAATATTTTTTATTTTTTGCGCCCAATAAAAAAAAGCACAAATAAAAAAATCAATCTGAATCCAGGGGATATATCCATCTGTTATCATATCATTTCATGTTGAATTACCAAATGATAATTACAACAAATAATCACTTGGTTATTACGTTCTTCAAAACTAAAGAGGAAAAAAAGGGACCTCTTTTTAGCAAAGGACAATAAAAAGGTTTAACAAATAAAACAAAAACTCAAATGCTCTTTCCCAAAATAAAAATAAAAAACAATTAAAAACAGTTGCTTTGAATTCTTTTTTTTTTCCCAAAATAATCGCTCAAGTTAAAAGATCCATCCCACTCGGATATAATTGGTCCTAGTAGCCGTGGATGAAGCGAGGGGATCTTTTGCCTTGTTTCGGCGAACGAGCAATCCTACTTTCACTCCTCTCCCTCTCCCCCCCCCCCAATTAACTAATTGAAAATACGAAAGGTTGATCCCCTGTTTGAAGCTACTTAGTCGGGCTTTAGGTCAGCCTCTTCAGGTGTCTTCATTAAACAAATTGTTAAAGGAGAGGTTCGCCCTTGTAGGATCGTAGATTTGATAACGGCCATCTCTTTTCCCAATGTAAAATTTCATGTATTAATGGACAGCGACAATTCGTTTTTTTTAAAAATAATTGTGGTTAAAAATCATAAAGGAGGAATTTAAAAAAAAACATTAAAACATATTTTGAGTTTTTTACTTTATTTGGAGAAGGAGAAGGCGGTATGAGATACATAAGGCCTGTCAAGCCAAAGAAAAAAATGGTGAGGCATATGATATATTTTTATCATATATTACAATCTTTCTTCATTGGGGAATAGTAGATCCAGAAATAGTTTTTAGATGGAAGGACAAATAAATAAAAAAAATGTGAGAAAAAAAATTGTTATCCACTGATATCTTATTATTATGTTATCTTATCCTTATTTTAACATTGCTGTAACAATACTTATTCAATTTCCAATCTATTTATTTGTTAACATTCATTTTCTTTATCTGTTAACCCACAGTTATCTAATGTAATCTCTATTAGTTTGTTATACACTTATTCCTTATCTTTTATCGCAATCTGTTTACTTTTAACTTATATGCTACATTCTCCTTTATTTTTATTTGTATTCACACTTATTTTCCATTTATTTGTATCTTCTACATATATAATACTTAATATTTAACTACACTATCACCCCCTATATCTCAGATACCATCTTTTATTTCTGTATCTGACAACTTCTTCTTATTTTATATCTACTTATATTTATTTTTTATTTTCAACATGTTTTGTATCTTTTGTAGCCCTGAAGACGACCTGTAAAGTGGGTCGAAACGTCGGCGAAAATTAATATATTTTAATTTAGTATTTATTTGACCGCATCTCCGACTAACTCCTTCTCATATTATATCAACGGTCAACCATCTCTACATCATAAAAAAAAATGTGTTTACGGAATCATTTTCATGGAATTTTCTGACTTTTCCAAGTATCTCCAGTTAAGTGATTCTTCCTACCATGTGGTCCACAACTCACCATTCCATCGAATGAAGAAGAGGCTTGATGTTTTGATCCCGGATGGTTGGACAGTTATTACAGAACGACAGCCAGGAACGGGCCGCAGAACAATTCTGGAATTCCATAATAGAAAAATTAATCTCTCATTCGCGAGACACTGATGAATCCAAGCCCGGGGGTAGACTTAGACTGTCAGGAATAAAGCCGGGAGTCGGGAGTATTGGTCCCAGAGAAATGTGGAGCGTACGTTAATCCCATGACCGGAGACGGTATAAATCCTCTATTTGATTAATGAGGCTACCCCCCGGCTATTGGGGATCAACAGGCCCCCTGAAATATGAGGCCCATTTGTCCCCGGACCTTTTTAAACCCGAAGCTCCCTTATATCACTCCCGACTTACACGTCCATTCCTCCCCCATCGTCCTTTATAATTCAATTACTAAAAAAAAAAAAAGTTCCTACTTTTATTCAACATATTCTCTGTAGGGCCTAATCAAATCTTGTGTCGAGATTTTTCGATAGCCTCTTTGTCAGATTTAAGGGGATCTGCAGCTGCAAAGAGGGATGAAATAATCTCATTTTTGCTCTCAAGCGTATTCATGCAGCGTTAATATTATTAATCGCAATTTTTAATAATAATAAATGAAGAAGAGATGCAAATTAAAAAGCAGACAAAAAAAATATGTCGGTAAAAATAACAATATCACCAATTTTTTAAAAATGTTTATCGAGAAATATTACAATCTGTCTCAAAGGGTATTTATAATAGTGTCCAGAGATCACACTCACACTCTATGTACAATTAATAAAAATAAATCATACAGAAAAATAATATTTATACAATAAATAAGAATAAATAACCTAAAAATAAAAAAAGAACACAAGCATACCTATTATATACCCTATTTACACAACCAGGCAAGGAAACAGCGAGCCAGAGTTATGGAGGTAAAAAGCATGACACCAGATCCCTGCACTACTCTCACAACCACCCCACTGGGAGTAAACCAATGTCATATCGTGAGTGAAGAATCTGGCCATTGCCTCCAGCTATCTGAACAGAACTCCAATATTTACAAACTGCAAAAGGTCGCGGGGCCACTGCCGTTTTAATATCAATTATTAATATTTATTTCACGATGATCTTGGGAAATGAATCTTGACATTCCCTCCAGGTTGGAAAAAACGACCGCAAGTTCACCCCACTACTAGCAAAACAAGAACCAGTAGCAGGATAAGGATAGAAGGATTTAAAAAAAAAAAATCAAACCAATACGGTTCATTTTTAACTTAAACTTTAAAATACTTTAAAAGTTGAAGAAGATTTTGAACATGATTAATAAATTATAAAATTACTATTAATGAATTAGTGTATAAAAAGAAAATAATAAATCCATAGCAACAACCTTAAATAGCTTTTAGTCGAATAAAATAAAAATAAACACCATAAATTATTAAAGAAATATATATACCTACATATGAGTGGTAAAAAAAAATAAATAATTAAAATACTAGATTAGCACAAGCTTAAACATTTAGCAAATATGATTTCCCCAGATTTCACAGAAGAAAATACTGTTTTAAAAAATTGTTTATGCTTCATTAAATTATGATGGCAATATTTTTGTATGGATTTGTTTAAAATATGCTTCTAAACAGTTGGAAAACATATATATGATTTTTTCTTTTGTGCTAAATTTAAAAAATAATCATAACATAATATTGACATCAATCTTCATTTTTAGTCTATACATAGTTTAAATTTTGAAGTTGGAAAGGATTTGTATAATTCTTGCACGACGCTGATTCAACGAACTACAGTTAGAAGGAAAGCAAACCAAAAAATATGCAATAATGATTAGGAGATTCTTTTGAATTGAATAAGTCTTTCCTACTGTAACAAGGGATATCCATAATAGAGATAGGAAGAGACTGCTCATATCTGTAATTCAGATTTCGAACGGTTATACTACCTCTCGTTCTTGTGACGTTGAATTCGGAGGGAAAAAAAAAGAGTTTGGAAAGAACGAAATAAAAAACAAATTCAAATAAAAATTCACAATATTTATTTGAATTTTTCGACAAACAATTTTTTTATTTAATGAATATAATCAGCAATGTATTCTTCCATTTTATAAATTGGATTAAGACCACACGATAGCAAACATCAACAAGACGAGATTAATAATATGAAATATAAATTATAAACATGGGTTTATGGTTGACTGTAGTGAATAATTGAAGAAAAATATAGTTGGGGTGATCAGTCAAAATAAAATAGTAAAAATAAATCAACAAGCTTAAACAAACAGTAAACAAAAATATATATATATAGAAATAAATTTTCTTCAATAAATCATAAACAATAGCTCATTATAAAGAGGATAAAACGCTGAATATTCCCATCGCTTACAGTATGTAGATCCAATTTTTAATCCTCATTATCAATCTTTTATTAGTTTCCGTCATATTTTGATCCATATCTTCAATAAAACTCGTTATAGATTTTTCTTTTTTCGCTTTTCTAACACGGCGTTGCGTAAAGGTACTATTTTGAATAATAATTCATTAGAACGAGGATGAAATGTTATACATTTTCCTCGACAACAATATGCAGCCCAATTTGTTTTAGTTTTTGAGGTATTTTAATCTATATCTTCAATAAAACTGACTGCTTAATCTAATTCAAAGTGCGAAACGCGCCTAAACTAATTTTCACGTCAAAAAACCTATACAGAGCAAAGATATAAATCAATTATAAAAAATGAAATAAAATAATATTTTAAAAAAATTGGTGTCATTAACATCGATTGCACATCCTCAATTTTCTCTTGTATGTAGCAACAGTCGATATTATTAATCTGAGCCCAACCTTATCGACAGCGAATATTGTATCAAAGGTATTAGTTATATCTCATTTGATATGTAATAACCGGGAGCGGAGATTGAGAAAGCGGTAGCTGAAAGAGGTGGATGGCCGAGAATCGATTGTGCCCGGGTAATAACGCAATAACGTAATAACGTGGGATTGGAGGTTCGGGCGGAGACTAGCAAAGGGATCTAATAATGCCGATTGTGTTGGCGGGATGAAATGAAATTGGCCATGCGGTCCTCGAGCATCCGCCGGTACTGGTACCGCTCCGCCGCTTTGTAGCTGTAAATAGTCGCGAGTAATTAGTAACAAATAATTAGAGCAATATAGTCGGCTCCATCACAGCAAATATTTGGAGGCCGCCGCTCCCTCAAAGTGTGCCCAGTCCGCATTAAACCTCCTCTCGTCGCTCCCGTGCGAATTTCATTTGATCCCTTCTCAATATGTTGTCCCGAACTATAGGAACAAATCGAGGCCTAGCGATCCTTTGAAGGGACGCAAATCGCTTATATTAGTTTCCTGCTGCGAAAAGTAGTAATTTTCAATCTTCCCATTCTTTTTGTATAAAAAATCCAATAGTCGCTTAAAAAAAGAAAATAATCCTGTACCACTACGACTAGAGGATATTGACTGTATCCATAGGTGGGCGGGAAAAAATAAAATAAAGCTGAACGTAGACAAAACTAAGGCAAACCTCATCGGCTCCAAGCACCTCATTAGTTCCCTTTCTTTCTCTCTTTTAATTTACCTCAATAACCGTCCCATTTTATTTTTCCGACAGTCGAAAATCTTGGAGTGATCTTTGATCAGAACATCTCTTGGAACAATCACATTTCCCATATTACCCGTAAATCTCTAACTATCCTTAAACAATTCCTTTGATTCCATTCCAAAAAAAAAAAGACAACTTCTAGTAACATCCCTTGTTTTCCCCCACTTTTACAACGGTAGCCTGGTGTAAGAAGGGTTGTCCGCAGGAGCTTATGAATTGCTTCACCTTTTGGATTCTCAGGCGTTCTCATGTTTCTTGTTTGTACACGGAGTTGAAGTGGCATTATCCTACATGGTTTTATCAAAAACCCTCCCTACATCTTCGAACTCCTTACTTTACGCTCCTCTATCCAGTCTCTCAACACCAGATCTCAATCTATAGCTTTATATATCCCCTCCCATAAAACCACTTCCTACAGTAAATCCTTCGTCATTCGTGCTACCTCCTTCTTGAACTCTTTACTCATCTCCATACGTCAAACAACGCCCATAAACTCCTTCAAACAACTAAAATAAATAAATTCCACCACCTACTACGAATTGATACTTCCGCAAGCTTGTAAAAATTTCTGGGTTATATAATTACGTTGGTCACCAGCAATTAGTTGATAGAAATCATTTTATTTTTATTTATTCACTTTTTTTTATCCCAGTATTTATTGTATATATTTGTAATTTTTCCTTAGGATGTTTTATAGATATTTATATTCTCCTTTGTCTTTTTTTTATATACTTGTATTTTTATTAGTATGTTTGTATATATATTTACAATTATCAATATAAAAAAAAATAACATGTATTTTTTGTATATATTTGTAAAATATCTACATGCCAGACTAATGTACATATTTTTTGAACTCTACAATTATTCTCAGGGGACTTCAATCTCAGAATAAAATTATTTTTCCTTTCATTACTAACCATTTAACGTCTTAGGCTCAGTACTTCGTTAGGAAATATTATGTAAACGGTTCTACAAGATCAAGTTTAACCGCCATGTTTTCCTCCAAAATCAATTATTAAATTAATTAGACCCTTTAAAGAGGTCGGGTGTGCCCCATGAAGTTCTCCCGAACACAGGGTAGATCAACGGCCAGTAAAAATGAATAAATAAATTATTTGCCATCAGCTGGATTCGAACCCGGGGCCATTGGAAGTTAGCGCCCAACTATTGAGCCACCCCACTCCCTCAAAAGTATCTCAAAAGAATATTATATTCAAGATCACGAGGCCATTTCCTTTTCAGTCGCCTAGAAGGATTATCAGGGATCGAGGAAGAAGCAAGGGTGGAAACAAAGGAATTTTGATGGGACAGGAGTTTATCATGAAAGGATAGATATCTGGCTCATGCTAAATCAGTGACATAAAAAAAAAGAAAACATGAAAACAAAATATAACATGTACAGCGGATAACATATAATTTGTTTTAAATGTTTTTATTGTAGGTTTGAACGTCTGAATATCAGGCCTAAACGTCTGCACAAAAAAAAAATTTTTTAATTGTTTTTATTACTCCATGATAATGCGCTTGACGTATACTTTTATGAAAAATTCTACTTTCAATCTATGTCTTATCGATCTATTAATATTTATAATTATCATTATTATTATTATAAGCATTAAAGTAAAAGAAAGCAAAAAAACAATTTTTAAGCATTATCAGTATGTTCGCTTGATTTCGATGAATATTTATCTTTCTATCATAACACACTGAAAAGGAAACAAGCAATTTCGTAACTAAAGTACAAATTACTATACTATATTACTAGGCTAAAACAAGAATGCCGAATTTATGTGTAATTAAAAACTTTTGGTTTTATTAATCTTCTTGCTTCTGAAAAAACTAACGCGTTGCCTCACTCGAATCTATAATATGGTCTTAAATGTGTTATATTACACGATCGGGAATCAAACGTTTTTCCGAATTCATAATAAAGTCGGTTCTTGAAAAAAAGTTATCCAATTATAAACTCCGTGGACCTAATTTTCTCCCCAAATTATTCCCGATAATTAAGAGGGTCTTTTTCTTAGAAGGTGTAAACTCGAAAAAGAACAGGTAATTACATTTATAAAAACAGGGATTAAAGAAACCAAGGAGGAAGTTTGATGTTTCTCCCTTTTTATTTATAACAATATACATGTTTATATTGCAATAAATAAAAAGTAAAACCAGATAAATACTTAACAGTAACATTAGTTTATATTTATCACAAATCATTGAGTATCAACATATTCTTAATAATTAGAAATAATTTTAATAAAATTATTAATAACATCAAATAAACGTCTACGTGGTCTGTCTTTACTTATTCATATCATCGAAAACAAAAACAATCTCTTATTCATTTTTCATAAATTCAAGACCATTCCCATCTATGTTTAATTTATTTTATAATATCATATTAGACAAGTTTCGGCCAGTGCTTGTACCATTATCAAGTCTGAAAAGCTGTTATCATTACAATTTAATTTTTTTTATTTAAAAAATGATTTTATTCTACATAGATAACATATCTTGTTCATCTACTGATTTTTTCATTAATTTATGTATTACATCATAATTCATACATTTTATTTTCCAACTTGTATTTAATTTTTCTATATTTTCATGAATTTTATCATTACCTTAAACCAGTCTTATGTCGTCATATCCATATTTTGTATTCTTTCTTTTACCTAAGAAATATTAAAAACATGACTGTTCACAAAATGATAAAAATAAGACTATTCATTTCAGGTTACCCCAACGTCATCAATAGTGGAACTAAGATCGTCGTGGTGGGGAACCGTAAAAAGGAGAGGTGTTTTTCTGTATTATTCTGAATTCCACTATTTTAAATGTCTTTAATTCAGAAAATATAGTAATATTTCTTAATAGATAAGTTATAATTCTACATTAGGTTATTTATTTTATTTAAAGTGGGATTTAAAATTTATTTTATTATTTCGTTATTTCATTATTATATTATATCAAAATATTGTTTAGTATATTTGTGTAAAAGGTTCTAACATATAAAGTTTCTTCTTTGAGTTATTTAGCAAACCTCAGTGATTAAAATTATGCAACCAAATTTCCAAGGAGCCTATGTAATATTCTAGGAATATTATACTGAAAAGTCTAAATTCAATATGTATCTTTTTTGTTGCGCTAAACTTAGATTATTCCACAGGATTTCAAGTAAGAATGTATTTACTTTTCAAATTCAATTTAAGAAGATTCTACAAAATCACCTAATAAAATTTCATGGCAGGTGCTAACTATGGATACTTCAACTCAACAAGAACAAATTAAAGCATATTGCTTTGTTATCTATTTCTGTAAATTATAAAATTCCTCAACAAGAGAAAGTTCAATATTTTAGACTGGCATTTGATTGATGAATGACATAGGATCTTCATATAAAGAACAAAAAAAAAAAAAACTAAACCTGAGCTCACAACGACTGTATTCACTTTTTTCAAAACGTTTTAAATTAATGAAGAGAAGAATAGTTGGGGTGGTCAGTCAAAAAAGAAGGCAAAAATAAATGATATTTATTTTTACATATGCCGACGTTTCGACCTGAAGTACAGGCCTTCATTTTAACAGGAGTTTTAAATTAATACTTGTTCATAGACAGAGATTTAATAAACTTACTCAAGCCCACCTGGACCTACGAAGACCCACTTGCAAATATACTGGACTGCAAAAAAGACTCGCATACCTAAATAAAAACCTATCAATAAAAAACTTTCAGGTGTATAACGTAAGCTCTCTGGGACTTTCTGCCCTAATGAAGTCTGAATTGGCAGAACATTGACGGATTTTTCTATTCTTTACCTGCATTTTAGATATATAAAGCTGTTTGAAAATTTTCCAATTATGTTTTATATTTTTTATTGAAATTTACAACTGTATAATGATAAATACAACTAGTAAATATGAAATAAGTAACCTGACATGTACAACATGAAGAGAAACTACCCATTGGTAGCATTCCAATTATATTTTTATATTAGAAGGTCCCGAGGCTATCTTCTTTTCAGACGTCTCGGAGGGTTATCAGGAATAGAAGAGGAAGCAAGGTTGGAAACAAGAGGGTTCGGATGGTTCAGAAGTTTATTATGGAAGCAAAGGTATCTGGATTGAGCCAATTTAGGAAACATATGGTATATTAAGATCTTTATGGATGATTTTATTTGTGGCAGAGTAGGGCGCATCGAGGATTTTACGAAGGATTTTGGATTGTAGAGATTGGATACAAGAGGAATTTGATGGTTTAGTACAGCCCCAAAGCTCGATCCCGTAAGTCCAAATAGGCTTTATTATAGTAATATATATGAGTCTTTTGTAAATAGTGGGCAGTTTAGAGCGTTTGTCTAGTAAGTTCTGCAGTAGTCGAAAATGTCGGGCGGTTTCTAGTCGTTTCAGTCTTGTATGGGGGTTACAATAGAGTCGTTTGTCAAGGTGGAGTCCTAGGTATCGGATTTGTTCAACAAGGATAAATGGAATTTCTAATTATAACTAAAAAGAATATAAAATACTCATTATTTCGATTTGTAGATCATCAAGCCTACGTTCATGTAAACTGTCACATATTCTAATTATTTTTCTAGAGCTATTTTAAAAAAAATTAAGACCCGATGTTGATCAGTTTGAATAATATCAATATCTTGTAAATTGAAATGAGTATGCGTATTGATTAAGCATCCTACTTCATAATTGTATCCGTTAATTTTTTCTAATACTTCTTACATTATGATTGAGTCAGCAAGGGGCAGATTATCTTCAGATCGATACAATTCTGCATTGTTATTGTTACTGTCCCGCCTACTAGCATCAAAAACATTTTTCTCTTCTAAATTTACGACAAGGTTTGGTATTTTGAAGGGGAAGATCAGAAAATATGAGAGAGGGACATTGATTTGATGGCTTAAGTTTGTCAATTGATTTGCAAATTGATATTCCTAAACCTATCGTTTTATGGTCTGAGAAAAAAAATTAACGCTGTTGATATTTACTTAGAAACAATGAGAAGTTAGATTATATAAAAAAATACTTAAGTAACTGAATTTAGAAAAAAAAAATCTTGTAAGTTGATCGTATAGGATAGCTTGAGCATAGGATAGTCTAACCGTTGACAGGAAGAGAGGTTGAGAGGGGAGGGAGAGAAGGGGGGAAAACCATGGCTCCGAAATTCAGTTGTCACTAGTATCCTCTGCAAACCGCAATTCCAATCGAAACTCCATTGGGCTTGCCCACAGAATCGTAATCAAGTAGCGGCATTCTGGCTAAAGTGGACGCTAAATACCGAATTCCGGTTCAAGATTGCCCTTTTCTAATTTAAATTTACAATTCAACCTGAGGTATTCAATAATCTAAAGGCATGTTAAGTAAATTTAATTTTTAAAGAAAACCTACTACTGTATATTAACATAGCAAAAAAAGGGTAAAGAAAATCAGGTGTATGCAACATAATGACTTACACGGCTATCCTAATGTTTCAGACAAATTCAAACCACAATTAAATTAATATATGTAAGATATTTGATAATTTAATCGAATGAATATTTTGATTATTCCGAGAAACGTATATCTTTCAATTTTTTCGACAAAAAAAAGAAACGGATCTCATGCAATTCAGCACAAAATAATTTTAAAAACATAGATACTAGATAAAAAAAATGATACAATTATAGCGATTGGGCCATTTTCAATTCTTAAATTAGTCCTCTAACCTCAGCTAAAGAAAAATGTACAATGACTATGGATAAGAATAGTGTTGCCCGAATGCTAGACCGAGACGAGTCTTGGTCTTGTAAAATCAGTTTTGATCATGGTCTTGGTCTTGCGCAAGAGTCTCACAATTACATATTAGCTTATTACTATAGAGATATTACTGTAATTTTTTAGGTAGAAGAAATCTAACCAAGGCCGAATGAAAAATTAGAGGAGTTAAATGCATAAGTATATTGGTTATACCAATTATTTACTTATAGTAACTAAAATTTTCGAGTATTAGTAACTATTTTACCTTAATTTTGATTTAAAAAATACCCCCAAAAAAAATACCAGTCCTGGTCTTATAACAGTTTGGCGGTCTTGGTCTTGGTCTTGTAAAGTGCAAGACCAAGACCGATTTTGGGAAACACTAGATAAGAGGTTAGAAGACTGATGAGAAGATAAATAAGATATGTTATTCCCTAAACGTCGATGGCGCAAGAACCTAATCCCCCTCCTCCCAAGATATTTTATTGCTCGTGTTTTCTTAAAAATAGAGCAAGCTAAGATAGAATCAGAAAAATCGTATATCATATACAATTACAATTGCTGCAATATGTTAGATGTTTTTCAACTCGTCCATTGTTCGAAAATTCATAAACCCGTCAAAATTTGCACACCTCAAAAATTCAAAAAACCCGGCAAAATATGCTCCCCTAAAAAATGTTGGCCATGAAACTCCCTTCTGGGCACCCGAGGTTATATATGCAAAATAAAATCAATGTTTTAAATATAAAAAATAAATTGCAATAAAATAATAACAAATTTTCAGACTTGAAAATGGCCCAAGTAGTAGCTAAAACGTTAAAAAAATATATAATAAAAGAGATTACAAATTGATGGAAAATAATCTTGAATTCACGGAAAACCTAATGATACCAAAACAGGAAAAATGAAGAGAATAGATTAAAATTAATTTATTAAATGATGTATTTTTTTAATATTAATGTTTGCTTTGTTACCAAAAAATAAAATATACTGTTGTACATCGTCGTTTTATTTCAAAATATCAAGTACTTTTTTGATAGTGCTGAATTTTTAGTTTTTGTGAATTTCGACCTCATTTATCCATAGAAATTTTAAGAACGTGGATAATAAATAAAAAATTTGATACAATTATAGTCCTCTAACCTCAGCTAAAGAAAAATGTACAATGACTATGGATAAGAATAGTGTTGCCCGAATGCTAGACGGAGACGAGTTTTGGTCTTGTAAAATCAGTTTTGATCATGGTCTTGTTCTTGCGCTAGAGTCTCACAATTACATATTAGCTTATTACTATAGAGATATTACAGTAATTTTTTAGATATGAGAAATCTGACTAAGTCTGAATGAAAATTAGAAGAGTTAATTGCAAAAGTATATTGGTTACACCAACTAGTAGTAACTAAGATTGTCAAGTATTAATAACTATTTCGCCTCAATTTTTATTTTAAAAAATTGATCTTTTTTAGTAGTTTTGGTCTTGGTCTTGCACCAGATAGGCGGTGTTGGTCAACACTAATGGCGGTGATTTTGGACAACACTAAAAATAGGATTTCAGAGTGCTGCTCTGTTGTTGTTTTTTTTTATTTATTGTGAATAGCGCATTATTCATACTTTAATGTACTATCATTAATATTATATATATATATATAACAAATTATTTCATTTTCTATTTCTTTTTTTTCTATCTTTTTTTTTTGTCTAAAACCGGTCATAAAAACCTTTCTCTTAAGTTAACATCCATAGGAGAGAGATAATATTCAATATATTATCATTTTACTTCAATGGTTGTTCATATAAGAGAATAATTCACTATAACATGTAGAAAAAAAATACAAAAAGTTTAAGAAGGTATATAATATATAAGATTATAACTAAAAAAAAAAGAATGAAAAAGAGAGAGAAGAAATGTGTGTGTGAGGGAGGGAGTGGTTCCAAGAGCCCAGTTTACACAGCAGATTGAGTCAGCTTGAATAAATGATGGACCTACTTGAAAAAGAAAGCTTTAAGAGTTACTTTAGTCCCATCACCGTAACCTTTACCCTATATATTTTATTTACGTCTGCTAAAAGTAAAGGTCCATGTTAACATAATAATGTCCATCTCCCAAATGGTAAAGTTGGAATAATGACAAAACCTATTTTTTGAGTCATATATTTCCAAAGCGAATCCTAATCAATTTTTCCGGAAAACGAGATAAGTATCGACTTCCGTGTAAAACATTTTGTAATTTTTTTTTGCATTTTTTTAATGAACGTAAATATTAAAATAAGTGATGTAAAAATAAATTTATTCCTGAAACCAGTTTGTTTTTTAATTTTTTCAAAAAATGTAATGAAAGTTGTATTTATCAAGTATTGAAAAAAAACTTATTTTATTGTAACAACGTTAAAAACCAAAAGTTAATTTTTTACAGTAGAATTATTATAACATTTTTTCTTTACGAAAAGAACCTCAGTCAATCTTTTTTTTTTTTTTGTTCTATAATAAAGGCCTTGATATTTATTTCAAAAACCAACCCTATTGAAGTCTCAATGTTATTTAATTATTATTGAAATAATTCATGCACTACAAATAAGGAACATTTTAATTTTGTTTTAAAATATTGGTTTCGATTCCACTATTGTGGTAAAAAATATGTTTTAATTAATGGGAAATATTAAGAAATACAGTTTTTTCGAGTTTCCTTAAAAAGTTTCAATGATGATAACGGTTCACTTTGGAAAAAAAAAAACACTCAATTCCAAATAAATTGTATTTTTTTCAACTTGACATGATTGAAGCGTGGATCATCAAGAGAGATGGTGTGTCTAACTTAAGAATCGAAACTACTTTCAGAGTTGAGGAATAACCTTCCAAAAATACTGAGAGATGGTAAAGGGAATAAGGAAAATCATTGAATTTAAAAAAACAAAAACAATATAATAAGCTAATTCAAAATAAAAGAAGGATAAGAATAACCAAAGAAGTTAAGCCATTAAAACAACCTCTTTGAATTGAAATATTCAATTTTATGTTTTAATAGATCATATATTAACAATACACTACGTAATATAATACTTTATCAGCCATAATTACAATTTGAATAATAAAACAAAAATTATAAGGACAATATATTTATAACATCAAACTTAGTATATTATTTATTAATATGGTCTTTGTGACCGAAGTTTAATAAGTCGAGTTAAAAGGACGAAATTCACTAAAGCCAAAAAGAAAGTGGACTTGAAAAAAGTTGTTTGGTGGAGGGGGAGGTAGGGGGACCTCCAACAAAAATAATAAATTCCCAACAACTGACCTAATTAAGAAAAAAAATCACTCATTACTTTTAAGTTCATTAAATCCTAAAGAGCCTTTGTTTTTCATTGTGGAAGAGTCCCGTATCTGCTTTTCTGTTTTTATATAATTTTTTTTTTTAACGTAAAAGGAATTTTATATAGAATTAATTTTCATTCCTTTTATGAGAACATAATTATACTTAATTAATATCTTATTTGTTTTTAACTCATTCCTTCATATATTAAAAGCAATTACGACGTTTATTCCATATTCTTTTTTTTTAAAACTGTGCTTATTAATATTATAAAAGACAGAATGATATTGCTGTAATTCAACGTTCAGATATCTAATTAAAAATACATTAAATTAATCCTTATCTTAAATAAAATTTAATAACTATTAAAGTTAAATAACATATTATCATAAATGTAATAGCCCGTGTTTTATCAAATTATCAACATCCGACTGAAACTTCATCTCATCGTAGCCTACAAATATTTTATTTACGATTATTTTCGGAATTGAGGAGTTTTCAATCTAGAAATCGGTAAACTTTGTCTATTTTATTAAGAAGTAAAAACGTATGAATACCTATTTGCTTCCCACTTGGATCGTAAGAAAACACCATCAAAAAAACGAAAAAAGGAACCTACAAAAATATTGGACCGTTTGGCCTATATAACCTCGTTATTCTAGCAATTTGGGGATGGAGGCCAAACGGCCCAAAATTTTTGTAAGCCACCTTTTTTTCGAGATAAACAAAATCCTCTACTCGTTCAAAAGTGTAGTTACCAATTTGGACAAAGCTTTCATTAATACCTGTTTGTTGACTAATAGTCATATAGACTTCGTCCGAGAGTAAAATTATTTTCTATATTTGGTTTTGTTTGTATTAACAACTCCTCCCATCGTATCCAATCCTTGCGAACCAAAATCCTTTGTAATATTCTCAATGCTCCCTACTTTGTTGCAAATAAAATTACCCATAACCGCCTTAATTAGTGTTGCCCAAATGCGAGACTGAGACGAGTTTCGGTGTTGCAAACTCAGTCTTGCTCTTGCGCAAGAGACTCGCAACGGTCTATTACCCAATTGGCTTATTACAGTAAAGATATTCTTGTAATTTTTTAGATAGCAGGAACCTAAGTAAGCCCGAATGAAAAATTAGAAGAGTTAATGCGAAAGTATATTGATTATACCAATTCATTACATACTGTAACTAAAATTGTCAAATATTAGTAACTATTTTGCCTTAATTTTTAATCAAAAATCGATTTTTTTTTACCATATTCGGTCTTGATCTTGGGCAACACTAACCTTAATCTACCATATATTTCCGATTAAGCTCATTCCAGGTACCTATCCTTCCATAATAAACTTCTGAACCATCCGAACACTCTTGTTTCTCTCCTTACTTCCTCTTCTATTCTTGATAACCCTCCAAGGCGTCGCGAATAGAAAATGGTCTCGGGATCTTCTAATAAAGAACTATAATTGGTTTGCTGCCAATGGTTGGTTTACCTTTATGTTGTACATGTCACGTTACTAATTTCAATTTGATCCTAATCCTAGTGATGCGCTGGTATCTCTTCGAGTATTGCCTTATCCTCCACACGTGGGGAAAAGGACGCTACTTGGTGCTCCCCAAAATATTTTAAATAAGTATGAATGTGTTTTTTTCCTCGTAAGCCAATGAATTCCTGTCCTTCAGTATCAATCAACAATACCTCTTCCTGTCCTTCAGTATCAATTCAGTATTTTTTTTTATACAGTTGTAAATATCAAATAAATAATAATAAAAAAAATGTATTTAATGTTGTCCCATGTTTGATTTATTCTGTTATTCCAAGTTTTCTTTTCTTTTTTTATAATTTTGTTTTTCTTTTATTGTATATATGGTATGATTGTGTTTCATAAATCCCAAATACGCAATGTCCTTAATTGAGAAAAAATATTTTTTTTTTCTCATTAAAAAAAATTTAAATTTGTTGTATTTTTTATATAATATAGTTGCAAATTTCAATAAATATGTTTTAAAAAGAAAAATAGGACCTCAGTGACAAAACTCAACTGCTGATATTTTTTCTAAAGATTTTGTGACAATTATAATTAATGTTAATCGAATTCTATGAGTATTAAACTGACCATACTTCGATGAGAAAACCTCAGTATATGAAAAATAGACCAAAGAGAATGTTCTTGAAATTGTTCTAGGTGGGTGGAAGTGCTCTATTACGGTGAAACAAGTAAAATATATGGAAGGAAGGAAGCATGATTTTACCATTCGAATGAAAGATGCCACCCCATCAAAAAGGAAGGTTTCGTGAGGGGAAAACAAAATTGTATACTGTACACGTAGGGTAAGGTGGGGGGGGGCGAATATGAAAAGGGTTGTTCTGATTCCACCCCCACAAACCAGACCCATTTTTTTCTTCTCTAGTCTCACCTCAACCCCTGACAGCAGAGCGATTTTTAAAAAACTATATATATGATATAGTATGTTTCACATAATTACCACTTACTAATTTCATTAAATTTCTGCTCGGGTTAAACAGGTTAATATATAATTAATTAAATCCATTGGCTTGGATAAGTGTATTAATGTTTATTATATTAAGTTCACTATATGTTTCAGCAACCCATAATAAATTATATACCGATTAAAATATATTCAGCGACAAGCACTTCTCTCACCTTTACAACAATATTTTGTATTAAATATTTTGAACAATTATTCTCAAAAATTATCATTCCGTGGTACAGACCAGTTTTTATCAAATTATTGACATCTATCTGAAATTTCGTACATAGTTTCAACTCATCGTAACCTACAAATATTTTATTTGGGAAAATACTTGGGTATTTTCAATCTGGAGGTCGGAAAACTTTGTCTATTTAATTAGGTACTAAAAACTCATGAATACCCATTAGCTACTTGAATCGTTAGATAATATGATTACAAAATCGAAAAAAAAAAGTTAAAAATATTGGGCCGTTTTGCATCACCTTCATTCCCAAAATGTGAAAATAACGAGTTAATATAAGCCAAATATTTTTGTAGGCCACATTTTTTCTGATTTTTTTATCATGTTATCTTACGATTCAAGTGGAAAGCAAATGGGTATTCATGAGTTTTTAGTACCTAATTAAATAGAAAAAGTTTGCCGATCTGCAGATTGAAAAAGTCCTCATTCCGAGAATTTTCGTAAATATAAAATTTATAGGTTACGATGAGATGAAGTTATTTACGAAGTTTCAGACGGATGTTAATAATTTGATATAAAGGGTTCTGTACCACGGACTACAAATGATGAACCTATTCATATCTAGTGAGATCTCGATAAATTATGTTTTAGAACCATAGCATACGATTTTTTATTTTTGAGTTAGGCTGTATTGAAACACAAACAAACCATTTTCCGAGATTTAATTATTGGAGTAAGGATACCTCACAATACTTTTAGTTACTATATATATTTCATATAAAGCGAAAAGAACATAAAAAAAAAATTAACAGCTTGATTTAAAAAAAAGGCCCTGGAATTCAATTGTTCGGACTACATTATAGATTTATTCTAGTGAAGAGCCAGGGATGAAATCACTACGCTTAATAACACACCGGTAATTTTTAATAAAGTAATTTTCAACTCAATTTTTTTAATTTAACATATTTCAGAAATCTGCAATATACGATTGAATTATATCGATTTTGAAATAGCTTTAAAGGAAAAAAATACTACAAAACACTTGAAACCCTAATTTGATTATGAAATTCATATTCAGGATGAATTTTCATTCTTCCAATTCCATTATCAATATTAAAGATTCCAGGAATAAACGAGCCGATTCATTAAAATTTAATTTTAATTGCATTTAGAGGCTTAATACACTAATTGTAGCAGGTGTATTTTTACATATTACGCGAGATTGGAAATCAAAATTTGGATCGATAAATTAAATAATAAATCTACTGACAATACCTAATTATTTTTTTTATCAAGAACTTCATTAACGTCAAACTCGGTGTTAAACGGACTTAACATGAAAACGGAAAAATATATTCCGACATATTTTACTAAAGATAAATTATGAATATCGAAAAATTGTATGCAAAGGTATAGTGTAGTTTTCAGTTAATACAAACTGATTAGATGTAAATATATTTTGAATTCAGTTTTCTATTGGCCTTTTTTTTTTTTAATAACATAAATATTTAAGGGGAACTTAATTTTAATTGTAGTATTATAGGTAGTAGTATGAGGTTCGAATAACTTAGGCCTAGAGAAAAAAAAAATAATGAGAGAAATATTGATATTAAAACAAAATAATAAATTTCAAAACGAGTGTATACTGGTGTGATATCGAAAATAGATAAATAACTAATGAAATTAATATACCGTATTTAATTTTATATACCATCAATATACAAATTTATATATAGCCTAGCGTGTAGCGCCGTCTAATTGAAACCGGCCTGTCCGGTTGAAATTTATTTTATGAATGAATCCACGGAATGAATCTCGACGGTCCCATTGAGAGAGAAATATTTAAATAATTATAAAAAAATATTGCAACTTACATCCTGATTCACTCCAACATTGAATATAAGCGATGATAAACAGTTTACTCACTCACCTGAAAAAAAAAAGGAGCATCTATTAATATAATTATATTATAAAAGTATTTATTTATTAAAATTGGTCAAGTATAATAAAAGCCAAAACAATACTCGGCAGCAGATATTTTAGCTTGAAATGTAAGTTCAAAACAATAATGAGACACTTTTATGGCAAGTTATTATAAATTATTCATTCATATCAGTTATTCATTCAATGCGTTATACTTATTAAACTTATGTAATATATAAATAGATGTTTCAATTAGCCACCGAATAATGCAACATCAATATATTTCGGCATTAGTTGCACGTAATGATCACAATATTTGTATCTACTGCATGATTAAACTTCTGCCTCAACTCGCTATTCTAACATATCAACTATTATGATTGAAAATAGAAATTTAAATGCCAAAACAATATTGTTATGTCATTGTATTACATTGCATTATTTAGGATATGGGTTTATTATTGACTATTACTTTTTTTATTGAAGTATTATTGACTATTACTTTTTTTTATTGAAGTATTATTGACTATTACTTTTTTTATATCTTTGTGTTTTTTATTTCTTAATGTGAATATTCACTGAGCTTCCAATGATCAAACTTGAAATTATAATGATAAAATAAATATATGTGTAAGATAATAACTGTGAAGAATGATGGTAATAAGAATAAATGTATTAGATAATAGTAATAAGAGAATAAAATAAATATATATATATAAATATAAAGGTATTATCTTACATTAACTTATGATTATATTAGTTTTATATAAAAATATTATAAATATAAAATTTCTTGTTACTGTTATTACTCTTCAACTTTTATATTTGTAATTTTTCCCATTTTATTTTATTTTTTCAATTTTTCAACCTGATGATGACCCACTTGTTTGGGGAGAAATATCGGCTTACTCGTTTAAGAACATTTTTTTATAGCAAATCCTGACAATTTTTTTTATCCTTATATATTTATTCAATTGCATTTCATAAAAAAAATTATGCTTTTATAAAATTTGAGAAGTTTTGATAAATAAGGGGCACTAACAACATACAGTGGCTCACAGTGAAATTGATACACCTCTTCAAAAAATGGAAAAAATAATTCAATTGTTAAAGTAAATTAATAAAACCAGAAACTCTTCAACAGGTCTTTTATAATCTAATTTTAAATATGTAAAAACTCAATAAAATTAAAATATTTAACTGCTATTATTTAAAAAGTTAATGAAAAAAAATGGATAATATTACCTCACGTCAAAATGATATACCTCACATTTTATTAACTTTCAAATAGTATTAATCTAGATCAACATCTTGTGAGCAAGCCATTATTTTCTACAACTCCTTTTAATCTGTAAAAGTTATAATAGAAGAAAAAAAAAATTTAATAGAGTCGATCAATTTTTTGGTGATTTCGGGATTAGCCTTATACATTCTACGAGATTTTTTTTAGAAGAGAAGTCTTATTAAGATAACATTAAGATCTGGTGACTGTGTGGTTTTTTTATAACTTTCGGGCAGTTATAATTTAGCCATAACTAACCTAACAGAGTGTTTGGAGTCAATATCCTGATAAAAACAAAATTAATTTTTTAGCCCAAGTTGTCCACCATTTCTTTCAGGCTTATTCTCAAAATGTTTACTTAAATATGTTTGTACAATATATCATGTGAATATTTTCACTATAAAGTAAAGATTTGCTAAACCAGAAGTTGCCACACATCCCCACACCTAGAAACATGGCATAAGAAAATAACACTTTACTAGGATGTTTATTGATTACAATAAATTATTGTTTTTAATGCAATATAAATTGAATTATTTATTCATTGTATGATTTCTATCAATATCCAGGTGTATCATTTTTACTGTGAGCTTCAGGAGTATAAAAGATTAAGAATATATATTACTATACAGTTAATCTTTTACGCTCGATGATTCACTTGAAACTCCACTAAGTCTCAACATCTTACGATTGGGTTGATTGGTAAAAAGTTTCAATGAAGAGGGGATTAAGGTATGGCGGTGCGGAATAATGCAAGACTGTCGAGGAGTGGGGGTCGAAGAAAGTTGGGCAGGTGCTTAGGGAAGTAGTGATATTTGGAAGGGCTGAGGCGATCAGTAGAAACTTGGCGGGCCTTAGCTATTGTTTGGAACAAGTTGTGGGCCCCTCCAATCTTTCAGTTCAACTTGATGAGGGGAACAGTTCACGGTTGGAAAGGCCATCAACCACGGTTCGTGGCCCGCTCCCCACCTTGTCAGAAACATAATTCCAATCGATTCAAACTCCCCTCCTTCTTCTCACACCAAAGGCTCACTTTTTCTCTCTTTATAGTTTATTATAGAATTTTTCCCCTTTTATCCAGTTTTCAACTCAGCAATTCCAACTATACAATACCTCCACTAAGGTCTTCGGTACTGGAACTACTATTGAAGAGCAAGCGATTCAGAAGAAAGTACTTCAATCACGGTCTGATTTCATGCTCAAATATTTTACTTAATCAAGTCTCTGAGACGTGAAATAAAAAAAATATTATTAGTTCAGAAAAAGTTTGTTAATATGCTGAAATAGTTTCGTTAAGTTCTTGTTACAAGACTAGAGAATAAGCATTGCATAAATGATGACCTACATACGTGATTTGAAAAGGCGGCTTAATACAATAATCCTAATAAATAAGAGCCAAAAAAAGTATTTTTAATTTTTTTTGTATACAACTGTTTTCTTATCAGCATATCAGATTAACTCGTTCTTTATTTTTTTATTTTATTAATACACCCGGATATACCTAATCGGGTCATTTGATTTTTAATAGGAGTTTAGTCATTTTAGACAAATGATGCCGCACCGTTTAATGTTTATTTTTAATGCGATATACTTACAAATAGCTGATACTGAGTCCGCGAAAGAAATTCAGTTAAAACTCTATTTGATTATCAATTATGATACTTCGTTCGGAAATAGAGTTATAACTTCCAAAAAAGAATTATTAATTATGAATATATTTTTTCTACAATCATTACCCGACTACGGCGTAGTCACAAAAAGTATTATGAATGAATATAGTTGACCACTTGTTGTTATGTAACAATTTTTTTGGGTGAACGGCTGGACCAATGTTTAAGCTTGATAGCTCGAATTATCCACTCTCATCACGTGGGTTTGTTGAAACAATTTATAGTGAATTAAAGTATAAAATGTATTTTACCTATCCTTTTAAAATTATTTAATATTTTTTTAGCAAACTTATAACCGAGTTTTAAGTTAGATCAAGGGTCTCAAAATCTCCGCAAGCACCTCAAATTCGATTCGCCAATATTTCTTTACATTACATAATACAATTTTTAAAAAATTGAAACTTATTTACACAAGAGGTTACTAAAAAATTTATTGTGTGTGTTTTTTTTTCTCTTTAAAAGCTCATTTCGCAACTGAAGTGTCATTTATACAACAAGATGTTTTTATCAAGTCATGGCCCTAGAAACTTTGGTGGAGGTCTCAATGCGGGCCCATAGCGAGACCTAGACGAGTCTTGTTCTTGCAAACTCAGTCTTGTTCTATGTTTTAGTCTTGCTCAGTGTTGCAGTTACCTATTAGCTTATTACTGTAGAGATATTACAGTAATTTTTTTGATATTGAGAAGCCCAACTCAGCCCGAATTAAATATTTAAAGAGTTAAATGCAAAAGTACATTGGTTATACCAATTCTTTACATATAGTAACTTTAGTAAATATAGTAAATTGTAAATTATTAGTAAAAATTTTGCCTACATTTTTATTAAAAAAATCTATTTTTTTTTTTACCAGTCTTGGTCTTGGTCTTGCAGACACCAGCTGCCCGCGATACTTAGTGTAGGTCTCAATGTCGCCCGCGGCCAAAACGTTTGGAGTACTCTGAGTTGTATGGTACAAATAACTCAGGAAGATCTTGTGAATATTATGAAACAAATTTAGTTAAAAATATAGAGATAATATTTTTTATATTTCAATATGTTGTTTTCATATCATACCTTATTCAAGATTGCTTTTATGAACAAAATATAAATTGTCAATCCTTTCAGAACTAAAAACATTTAAATGCCTCTAAAAATTAATTTTTAAAAATAAAAAAGTTTACATAAATAACCCTAAGTGAATATATATCTACATATCTACTTAAACAACTTGGTAGATTGTTGAGGAAATTTAGGAATGGTAATTTTTTAATTTTGTGTAATAGTCGGATGGCTTCCATTAAACATTTTTACATTTTAAAATTTAGCTTTCATATAGCTTTGGCTTTCAACCAAATAGTGAGCAGATTTCTTGCCGTGTACCGGTGCATATCAACATCCGAAAGTGTTTTGGGTTTCGCTTTGGGGTAACAGAAATAGATTAGCTGAATATGTTTTTTTTACGAAATAGGCTTTTTTAAGAATTACTTTAATGTTCATCGTAACGACTTAAAAAATATGTGCTTACTGAAATTATTATTCCTCAATGGTTTTCACGATTCAATACATTCACACCTGGGATGGGTTTCGTGAAACCCATGGGCATAAAATCCGTAGAGTACAGTTCAGCGGAAGAGAAAATATGTCTCGGCAATTATGAAAGGTGGCCCCGCTACGTATATTTCCTTTGGGACTGGTGTCCAATCAGCCTTAGGGGTACCTCAAGGAATAAAAGCAGTCATAACATGAGCACAAATGTCATTAATAATATCTCAAGCAAACCAACTCTGTTCAAATAAACAAACTATGTAGTTTCTATTTATGTAAATAGAATCAGTAACGGCTTTAATAAACTAAAGAACCAACAGAAAAATATTTACAGTATCAAACATTATAATAATAAATTTAACTCATATCATAATTAATTTTTTTTCCAAATAAGGTTAATATTTCATTAATTTAATGCGAAATCCTAAAATAATATTATAGTTTTATCTTCAAGAAAAAACCTCTCCCGGAGGTGGAACAATAGGGATAAGGTGTAATAATATAATTATTATGGTGTAGATATGGTTGACCGTGATTATAATATGAGAAGGAGTTGGTCGGGGGATCCGGTCAAATAAATACTATATATTAAAATAGTATTGAGTTCGTTACGCCGACGTTTCGACCCACTTTGTAGGTTTTCAGCAGGGCGTAACCAGTATACCAACTGCTTCCTACAGTAGCTGATACCACGCCCTGATGAAGACCTACTTATTAATAAATACTTTTAATAATATAGAGGAAGGAGATGGTTCGGGGTGCCGGTAATAAAGAGACTAAAATAGTGAGAAAACTATTTCAAGCCAACGTTTCGACCCGACTTTGCAGGTCTTCTTCAGGGAGGTGCGTTCAGCAAGGAGGTTCAGTTAAAACTCCAAACGTTGGCTTGAAATAAAATAGTTTTTAGTCTCTTTAGCCACTCTGGACCACCTCATTCCTCTAAAATATACAATGGTCAACCTTAAGTATTTTAATAATCTAATATTTATTTATCTTACCGCGCCCTCCGGCCAACTCCTCATAATATAATTATTGAAGATAAAATATAAAAAAAAAAAAAAAAACAACAAAATAATTTAATAATAGATGAAATAAACTAACACACACATCAAAACATATACGGCATAACTGAAACTTAAAACAAGAGAAAAAATTTTAATTTGCCATTTTTAAAATAAAGATTCAAAGTTCTTTAATAAATTAGTTTTTTTTTGCCCATGTCGAACCAACATTTTCTCTCCTTGGTCACTTTCCATCCAGTTCGTTTCGTGAATTCTTTACTTAAATGTTACTTCGACATGAGAAAGGATACCTCCAATCTTTGTATTTTTCCTCCTTTTGATTCGCACTACACTTTTCGGACGTTTCTTGTATATACAATCCAATTTATCATAATGTAATTATATTCACAATAATTAATTGTTACAAAACTTTCCAGTTCCACCAAAAAATATTGCATATCTTGCCACTAAAAAATAAAGGAACTGGCGTAAGAATACAAAGGGATTATATTAATTGAGTTAGTATTAGTGAAGTTCCTTTTGGATGGCTCTTTTTCTACCACTTCAACCGTTTTGATAAATTGAATTTTTGTAGACAATATAAATCGAAAACAAAAACTTAAAAGAGGATATTGCTAAAGCACGACAGTGTAGTTGCCAAGTAATGGTACTGCGATTGGTGGGAGGGGGAGAAACTCCGGCAAGTGGGCCTTGTGCTACTTTTACAAACCCTTGACAGCCTACCTTGAGGTCACCGCAGCGTATTTACTAGAGTGAAAGTGTTGGGGCGGGGTAGTCGAGCGGGTTAACGCGTGTGGAAATTGCTCGGCAACCAACCATGTTATAAACCGAAGTTTCAATATATATAATACTTACTATTTCCCGTCCAGTACCGAGGGCTTTTAACACTAGTATTAATCCCTCATCCTCTACCATGGTCCAGGAAAATCCCCGAATTGTCTAAAATGCGATGAAGCAGTGGAAAAAAATTAAGGTTAATTTTTTAAAAAAGTTTCATCTCTTTTAGGTCTTAATAGCTGAGCGTATTAAAGGGTAAACTACAACATTTTCGAGTCTAGCGACGCAGGTTTGAATCCGGCATGAGTGTATTGAAATTTATTTCGTGGCGGACCCACGAGTCGAATCTCGACTTCCCCAGTGTGGTTAGAATAGGTTTCGTTGTACCTCTAGAACCGGCCTATCCGTACCCCATATTCCAAAAATTATGAAGTAATAGAAACAATTTAAGAAGTAGTAATTATAAAAAATATAGTATTACTAATTATTTCATTAGAATGTAATTTAAAAAAATCTATATGGATAAAAAGATATAAAAATAACTATTAAAATATATCATTGTTTTTTTCTATGATTAATACATAACCTAAAATAAACACCAAGAACTGACATACTCTTAAGTTATTTCTCATTGTATCAACGAAGTTTTGAATCAAGACTCATTCTAAGTTTTATTTTTGATAAGACGGTTTCACATACTTATCACCGATATACCTGTATATAAAGGAAAACAACAAAGAAGAGGAGTGGTCCCAACTATATCCAGAACAGTTCACTAAAGCTGTTAAAATTCTAAGAAATTAGTGCACAAGTTCCAGATCCTGGCAGACAGGACGGATTAAGAATAGGCGGCTAGTCCCGTTTTGTTGGGACCTGTATAATTGACAGTGGGGTCCAAACTCAGCAGAGCGTTATACGCCCCCCCCCCATATACCTGCCCCCCTTCTATCTACCCTCCTTAACAGACCTACGTCTCCTTTTTCACATAATCCTTATTGCTTTCTCACCTACTCTATCCTACCTTCTTCCTCGCTCAATAAACACTTGAACATGTCTTGAACCTAAAAATATGATTAAATATTATATCGCAAATATTTTTATTATTTATTTATAATTATATAATAATCTGTCACGTGGACAATAATTTTAGTGAGATATGAATAGATTCACACCACATATACATAAATCATAAAATTAACAAAGTAAAATAATAACTAAATAATAATCAAAAACTATGTACAATAAAAAATAAAATAAGCTAAAGATAAGTAAATTAAAAACATAAAAACACAGTCATACCTGCATACAATATATATAATCAGGCAGGAAGCTCCAAGCCAGGCTTGTCTCTCCAACTATAGAGGGAAAAGCAGGACTCCAAGATATTCCTGCGATAATCTCTCAACCGCGTCACTAAAGCCAGTGGAGACTGAGCGAGAGGGCTATCGCTAATATTAGTGCCAACGATCGTATGTAAAAGTTGTATATTTGTACTAGAGGTGGCATTTTGTAGTCTGCTATTATGGAAATAGCTGGGGGAAACAAATTATGAAATTATACTAATACATCATAAAGAAATAATTAGTTTTTAATAATATTCTGTAAAATACTCTATTTTTAAACAAGGCCTTTTGCACGGGTTGTCCGGCAACCTGATAACGGAACTTATTGACGATAAAATAATTACAAATTCGCGTTCCTACCTTGCGGGACTTTTAAACCCCCGTATAGTTAGGAAAGGGAGAACAAAAAAAATATTATGATGAGATAGTTTAGTTAGGTAACGAGTTATCTTCTGCGATAGACAGCTTCCTCCATTGTTACGTCCTTCAGCTATGGTGTTATTTTTAATTTATCTTCAGGAATTTATAAATTCATAGTTATATTTGGAGGCTGTTACAATGTTATACACAGTGGTGCCCAGAGAGAGATTTCATGGCGCAAGTTACGCCATCAAATTTTTTGAAGGGGGCACATTTTGAGTGGGTTTTGAGTTTTTGAGGGGGTGGGGCACATTTTGACTGTTACGAATTTTCAAATAAAAAGCTTTAAACTAGGCTACAAGAAGAAAGCAGGAGACAAGCCACTGAAAGTGTGGTTGTGGATGAACGATGAGTTTTAAAATTTACTGAGTCTTTCAATGACAGTTTTCTACAACTGGGTATTTTGTTTTTTATAAAGGCTTGATGTAGTAATGTACAATCTTCTATTATATGCTTTACGGTTGGTTATACTAACTTTATCTATATGCTTTCCTCGGTCCCATCTTCTACACAGTTTATACAGCTGACATCCCATCCTGACACTGTCATCACCACTTACGCCGATGACACATTTTTGCTATCTGTTAATAACGATCCTTTAATTGCATCCCAAACTCTTCAATCACATATCACAAGCCTTGAAGAATGGTGTAAACATTGGAGAATAAAAATAAATTCCAACAAATCCCATCAAATCACCTTTACCCTCCGTCGTAAACTAATGACGTCTTGTCCTACAGTAACTTTCAATAATACTCCACTTATTCCTATTGGGCAAATCCGCTACTTAGGACTCCATTTGGATAAACGTCTTACTTGGAATTCTCATACTAGACTGAAACGACAAGAAACTGCTCGACGTTTCCGACTGCTCCAACACTTACTAGACAAACGCTCGAAACATTCTATTAATTACAAAAGACTTATCTACATAACTATAATAAGACCTATATGGACATACGGAGTTGAGCTTTGGGGCTCCACCAAACCATCGAATTCCTATTGTATCCAATCCTTACAATCCAAAATCCTCCGTAAAATCCTTAATGCTCCATACTTTGTCACAAATAAAATCATTCATAAAGACCTTAATGTACCATATGTCGCTGATTTAGCTCGAGCCAGATATCTATCCTTTCATGATAAACTTCAGTCCCATCCAAATCCGCATGTTTCCACTCTTGCTTCTTTCTCGATTCCTGATAATCCTCCTAGGCGTCTGAAAAGGAGATGGCCTCTTGATCTTCTTACTTAAAATTATTTAGAGAGTGCTACCACTGGGTAGTAACTCTTCAAGCCTGTACATGCCAATATTTATATTTGCGCATATTTACTTGTTGTATTTGTATACAGTTGTAAATTCCATTAAATAAACAAAAAAAAAAAAAAAAAATCTTTTTTGCTTTATGTGATAGTTTGATAAGTCTAGTAGTTATTTTTGGAAAATTTTTAAATAAATGAAAACCAAAGACGGTAAACTCTACCAGGATAAAAAAAAAAAAAAAAGTAACCATTTTATCTGCGTAGAAGATCATTAATAGAGTCATTGTCAATGAAAAACACTTTGTTGAGGCCATTTTGGCGCCATAGTTCATAGCGACCATCTCAATTTTTCGAAACGAAAACTCGGGTCGTAATGAAATGTATGTAAAAACACTCCTGAATTTTATTGCAATGTTGTGTCAAAATTTTAAAGCAATCGGTGAAGAACTTTAGGAGGTTAGCGATTTTGAAAAAAAACTAACATTTACATTTTTAATTATATAAATTGTTTCTATTTTTTTTTATTGTTAACACTAAAGCTCGTCAATAGCTACTAAACAAAAAAAGAAAATAGGTTGAAAAACTGAGAAGAAAAAGGGACTGAACCGCTTTGTCTTTGTCTGATTTTATGATGACTTCGATAACCGGATGCTAGTGCTAGCTAGCTATTGGAATGAAAATTGGATATTTTTTGCTAAAAATATTTTCCTGAGTGGTCACCCTATGTATTTAATAATTTCAATATTAAAATACATCAGATATGAAGCAAATATTAATACAATGGTGTATAAGATGGATTATAAACTAAGAATAGGTTCTGTTGGCATGGTGTTGACAGTGAGAAAGCTGTCTGATATGGCAAAGCCATGACAAGTGTAATATCTCAGCGACCATCATCTCTTAAACGTGAAATTGTGATGTATTGTGATATATATATATATATATATATATATATATATATATATATATATATATATATTGTTTATTAATGAAGCTGGGTAGCCATTTATCATGTAACAAAATTGCATTTTTCTCTATTTATCATTAGTATATAAATATATATTTTCTTTGAGCATGGAAAAGATGTCTAGTCACGTTCTGTAATGTAAATGTAATAAGGTAAATACTTCTGCTATCACTTAGTTTTTAGTTTTTTTTTTTTTATTGTAATATGTATTTTGGCCAGATGGAATGTTAGTTTTTATGTACAAAATTGTTATTCTTAAGGGACTTTGTCCCAGAATAAAGTTGATTCTTCTTCTATTCTATTCTATATATATATATATATATAATATATATATATATATATATATACTCACAACTTCAAATATTAAAAATAAACTTAATTATTTAAAAATTACTTCAATTCTAAATTAAACTAAAAAAAAAAATGTCCCTTTAAATAAATTAAAAATGGTTCGTTATATATTTTAATTTCAGAAGACGTTAGTCGGAGGTTTGGTCGAAAAATCTTATATATTATATCTAAAAAGTGTTTTTTTGTCGGTACGCAACTAACTTCGTCAATTCTTCATCAAATTCAATGATTGACCATTCATTTTTAAGATATTTTCCACCTTCACATGCGAAAAATAGTCCTATCGGCCTGAAATTTCTGAGAAAAGTTATAAAGGAAAAGAAACTTTATTTGCTAATAACTCAAAAAGTATGAATTTTTCTCTTGATAGTGCCCATGATTATTAGAATGAATACTAAATTACCTACAAAACAAAAAAAAAAAATCGGACAATTATTTACAAAGATACAGTCTATTAATTTTGGTATACGTCTTAATAATTTCTTCATCTTTAAAGATACTGCATTTATTATTCTACTGCACTTTTTTGCTTGGCTGATATATTAACTTTATTATTTCTCAAAGGCATTTGTTTGTTCTTACATTTTATATTTTTTAATAATTTAGAAAATCCCATGATTGTGGCTTATTTTTTGATTTATTACTTTTATTATCTTTTCAGTCAGCGTTTAAAAATAGGCCATAGCAAAGGAATTTGTACAAATATTTTGGTCTAGTATATTAAATGGAATATTGAAATCTACCATGGAAAAATAATTAATTTCTCCCTTAGATAATACTTTGGATCTACTTATTTTCATATTGTTTTTCTATTCCTTCATTAAACAAAATTTTCTGCGAATTATCGTACAACACATATTATATAACAGTGTATTTCTTGCATTGTCCACCGTTTAGAATCGCTGTACTGACTTCTGCAGTCCCATACCCGAATATCCTGAAAAGACCTTCAATGTAGGTTGAAACGTTGGACAATGCAATATATATCCTATTATGATATAGTATTTTTTGACCGCACTTCAAGACTAACTTCGTGTGTAAATAAATTAAAGGTATTAAGTCTGAAGAATAATCATCTTTCCATGAAATTTCAATTACAATAGAATATTTTTAACAGCACCTAGACCATAGGTGAAAAACCGTTTTATCATAAGAAGGTTAAGAGGTGATAATAGAGGCAGCAATAATATTTTAGACTTGACAGTTGCTAACAAGCTTTGTTGTGCCCAAGGTATTGAATTTTCGAAAAAAACTCAAGGAATCTTAAATTAATGGTGTACAATGCTAAGACAAAGCCAGTTGTTATGTACGGATCATAGACCTGGAATCTGACTAGCATTCTAGAAAGAAGTATTAAAAGATTTGAGATCAGAATACTAACGCATGCAGAAGAAATTCCAATAAAGAACTGCTTACAGAAACTAGTCAATCAATATCAAATAATATGAAGACAAGGAGGTTAAAATATGTAGCTCGGCGCAATCAATTTGGAAGCCTGCAAACATCAATGAATGCCTTAACAGAAGACAACTTAGAAAGTAAAAAAACAGATGAAAAGATAGAATAAAAAAAAATTTATTAGAGCTGCATGCAGATAACTGAAATGAAATAGCCCAAGACTGATTAAGGAGGCAAAAGGTCTGTAAAATCATCAGAAAATAAAAATTTCTATTTTTATTTATTTATAAATACACATACACATTTACCTATATTCAACTTAATTTTCCAATTTTCAGAACTTAAAAAAATAAATATTAATTAATTCTGCCGCTATATTAATGAAAACCACGCGAAAACGCATGGAGCCCGCAGGTATATACTCTCCATCAACTTAAAGAATATACTTATTGATTTAATAGAACTTACAAAAAATAAAATAAAAATATTAACACAAAAATAAATGAAACGTTCTATTCATTTATAATATAAAGTTTTATCTATAGCGATGAAAAACAAAATAGAATGGGGGAAGATTACAAGATAAAAATAAAGCAGAGTTTAAAGTGGAGTCGAGAGCTAATAACAAACAAAAGGGGGAAAAAAAGGAATGGTTCAAATAGCTTTTTACATCTTTTTTGTTTTTCCAAAAACAAGTCGGTGCTGGAATTCCACATGAAATTAGTGCTTTCATTCCCTTGTTTTCAACATTTAATATTACTTTATTAAAGCATTTTCACAAAGAGCTGGATTTTATTGTTGGGGGGCTGGAGTGAGGGAGAGGGGGTGAGGGCGATTGTGATACTTTATCCACTGTCCTTAATGAAGACTCATAAATGCCTTTTATTTCACCTCACCCTCCCACACTTTCCTTCCTCCCCGCTTCCTCTCCTCCCTTCATCACCTAGTGTTCAGTGTCTCTTCATTTAATATTGTCTCACATTTCAGCCTCTGTCGGATGTTTCATTTGTTCCCCTAGGAGCTACTGGAATAAAATTAAATCGTTTTTATGGATCATAAGAATCCAATACATATACACATATATTATTAATTTATTAAAATTTACATCTGTATATACTTACATAAAACAATTTAATCAGCTATGAGAATATAAAATATAATATTAGCTTGTGAAAAAGCTATTTTTAACATTTTAAAGATTGGATAAATTTGGAAGAGATACTTAGCTATATTCTTTTCAGACTCATCGGGGGTCATCAGGAATTGTTTTGGAAGTAAGTATTGACATGATGCAAAGTTTCGCAAGTCTTGCAGTTACTTATTAGCTTATTGCTATTTGTTAAACACGTTACTTTAGATCTTAGAAAACATTACATAATAGGTACATTTAGATGTTTTATTTACATAAACATAGTCAAGTCCACCCAAATTAATAAAATTAACTTGATAATACATTAAAGGCATTGTCAAGAAAGATAGTGATATGGACACATTGGAATGGAAGATTCAGACTAAAGACAATCTATACAATGTCATCAATTATTTAAATAAAAAAAAAATGGTTTGTCCACTTTTTATATACATTTTCTATCGATTTCAAACAGTTTTTTTTCTTAAATATTAAATATATCCATTAAAAAGAACTAATTTAAAATAAGGGAATCCTAACTAAACTAAAATTGAAAATTAGAAGAGTTAAATGCAAATATATATTGATTCTAACAATTATTATTTATACATAGGAACTATAATTGTCTAGTATTAGTAACTATTTTGCCTTATTTTTTATTTACAAAAAAGTTTTTTTTTTTAATCAGTCGTGCAACAATCAGGAAGATCAAGACCGATTTTGGGCAACACTAGAAGTAAGGTTATGAACCAGCAGTTCAGGGTGACCAGCAAGTTTGGAATCAAAACAGGAATATCGAATTCGTGCCAAATCTTCAACGAAGCGAATATTAAGGTCTTCATGGATAATTTTATTTTGGAGATAATACGGATTTCATGGAGACCTTTCTCAAGTAAGTATTGTACTAATCAGATGTTACGAATAGATTCTTGTCTTCCCTTTTATTGGTGACATAAAAAGGAGCTTTAAGAATTTAATGGAGAAATTTGTCAAGTAAGTATTATTGTTTAGTACAAACAACAATGAATGCCTCAATAATAAACAAAATACCAGGTGGGTGGCCTCAGACGGGACTTTCGGACTGAAGCCATCCAAAATGGTAAAATATAATCATGTTTTAAGAAAAAAAAAATCTCTAAAAGTGTAGTTGTTCGTCTAATTACATTTAATAGGACTTCAAGAATCACTTAAATTAAACTTCATTTCATATTGGTAGTTAGTTTCTTTCTTTCTTCCGACGTAATTATCCTAATTTATACATAAAAAAAAATCTTTTGTGCTGGAACGAGGCGGGTTCCCCTAACCACCCCCCAAAAAACATTAAATCACGGATCCGTTAGTGTGGATGGCCAAAAACCAGATTAATAGACCGAATCAACAAATATACAATAGAGCTGCATACCGATAAATGGGAAGAAACAACCCAAAATAGGCAGTGATTGAAAAGGCAGTAAAAGTTCTCTATGATCTGTAATATCAAAAAAAAATGTATTGAGATTTTTTATTATTGCATAGAGAGTGCATTTTTTTATTATTTGATTTCTTGTAAAATAACTGTGAATAAAGAAGCACTTCGGTTACCCAATGAAATAACATTGGGATTCGTTGTGCCTTGAAAGGCATGTTTGAGAAAACTTTCCCGAATATTCCGGGTAAAATCCAATACTCTCGTTTAAATAAGTGTCCATTGTAGTAGAAATTTTCATTTGTAGCGAGAGTGGTTTCCCGGAAAAGCGTTGCGTTCGGCGGAATGGAAGGAGGTTCCGAGTCTATAGAAATCAAACGCAGGGTGGAAACCATTATGATCCCTTCATTTGGGAAATGTAGCGGTGAGGGAAAAAGAAAAAAAAAGGAAAAAGAAGAGGGCTAGAGATCGGAAGCCATGACGATTGCTAACAATTAAAGATAGAGTTGGTCAATTACTAGCACCTCGGGGTCAATATTGTCTCTGTGTGGGACCGAATTAATTGAATGAGGGTCCCTTTATTAGCTAAGGAGCCGGCGAGCTGAATCCAAAGCAGGCGGGATTCGGCAAAATTTAAATGAGCTGCCTTAATTGTTGTATACTGTCCTCTTCAATTGCCTCCCATCGGCTCTAGATCAATGCTTTGCCTCGTTATCCCCTCCCCTCACGTCCCTCCTCCCATTCCCTCCTCCTTTTAATTAGGTATAAATTTTCAGCTTTAAACTGGGATTAAAACCCAATTCTATATTCCATTATCCGCCTGCCGATCATTCCTTTCTATTCGGAACCGTTTGTAAGCTCAAAAAAGCACTGCAGTGCTTGCAGCGCTTGCTATTGCAGTATCATTTTTTTAAGAGCTGTATCAATGAAATGTTAAAATTCGCTGCAAATATAATTCTTGGTTCAGGGCGCTCAGTGGAGGTTGGCGAGGGCGAGGATATAGTTTCGTCACGTTTTTCTTAAATATTCTGAAGAAAAAACATTAAATCTAAATCGATAAAAATTAATCTACATGAATTAGTAAAACATATAAACTAAAATCTATTAAGAACATACGAAAAGTTGGCTAGATAGCTAAGCTAAGGACTAGAAATAGGTACGGTTTTTATTTTATATTCCAAGATAATTATATGTAGCAGCATATCCAAGGATTTTTTGATTAATTCATGAGCATCCTTACATTTTTACGATTTTATTACATTTCTCCCATCGCCATTTGCAATAAAAATATGCAATAAATTCAATTTCTTTATTGACATATTTTCAAATATACCCATACGAAAAAACAAAACAACTAATATATAAATTTATTTCTATTTATGTTGTTTGTTTTACATCAATTATATTGATTATGGTAATCATCACTTATATTTTATATACACAATATAAACTCCAATGACTTTTTTGGAGGGGTCTGTCGCCCCCTCTCTCAACCATAATGAAAAGTCTGTGCCTATTATGAAGTTCCAGCTCAAGGGTTAAGAAATGCACCTTCCATATATCGTGGAATCCACCCACGTTATATCGTATCAATAATTTTTAAAAATAAACATTTTCATTAAAAAAATAAAATAAAAATATGCAACAAATTTAATGGCTTTGTTGACATATTTTCAAATATACCCATACGGAAAAACAAAACAACTAATATATAAATTTATTTTTATATATAATATTATGTTGTTCGTTATACATCAATCATATTGATTATGGTAAATATCACTTATATTTTATATACACAATACAAACTCCAATGACTTTTTTGGAGGAGTCTATTGCCCCCTCCCCCAACCATAATGAAAGCCTATGAAAAGCCTGCGCCTATGGTGAAGTTCTAACGCAAGGGTTAAGAAACCCAGATTCAAATCCACCCTTTTTCATTTTCAAAAAAAAAAAAAAACCTGAAAAAAAAACCAATTCCATAAGATTTCAACTAGTATCTGGTTAGTATTTATATTGCAGGTTTTGGGTCAATTGCCTAAATAGTAGAAATGAGGACATATAGTATAGGAAACCCTGCATTAGGGCGTAAACAGATTTGCGTTTGATTATTAACTATTATAAAAAAATAAAAAATAACGCATTACCATGTTGTTATTTATTTTTTTCAGATTTTTATATATATATTTTAGTAAAATTTTACAGGAATAAATAATAAAAATTATTTGATAATAGTATGGTATTCATACAAATTTAAATATTTTTAAGGTACTGATGAATAGCAAATAACATAATAAATTATGTAAATATTAAAGATACTTTTCGTAATTTCAATAATTTTTACAAAAATCTGTAAATAATCATTCACAATATTAACACAGAATAATAGGTTATTATTAGAATCGCAATATGTTATTCTATACTCTTTGGATAAAATATGTCGATGGGGATACACGATCCATTAAAAATTAATTAGCCCACAAAAAAAAAAAAAAAAAAAAAAAAAAATGACGGAATAAAAATACATCGTCGAATAAAACCTGAATATAAAACGTTATTAAATATTATTTCATGTTCCGACAAAGTTGGGATTACACAAGATCAATAAACTGAATTAACTGGAGTTTGCCAGCGGTTAATAGAGTGAGAATTATTATCCGACTGTTTGTTCTTCATATTTACTTTTAAGGATTAATTTAGCAATGGTTTATTTAACGGTTTCACCTTCTGTAAATAATTAAAAGGTAATAGTAAAAGACAAATTATATTAATATATCATTTTTATGTCCTGTATTGGATGTTTCTCCAAAACAAGTTCAATTTGTGTAATTTTATTAGGATTAGTTTCTTTGAATTGCAGCAAACAACTTTTCCACGGAACAGACCGTCTTTTATTAGATTATTAACATCCATCAATTATATTATCAAATTCATCCATCAATTATCAATGACTTCGTGAATGTGGGACTTCATGAATCATATCGTAAAATTATGGAATGGGCTTAATTCGTAACATATAATAACAATATTAATTTAATTCTGAGATAATTGAGTCCATTAACTGTGCCAATTGGTGAATCATATATTAAACAATGCCCATAACTCAAAGGACATCTAGGATAGCTAAGACAAGCCTACTATCTCTGATAGTTTAAAAATAATTATCTAAAAGGCACCGACTGGACATAAGGAGATCCATTATCAAGACTTAGGGAAATATAACATATTTGAGGACAGACATCATATCAATACTAAAGGATAAGAATACCAATTCCCAATTGTTAATAACTCCAGTCCTTTCCCACAGACGCATTAGATATATCAATTATTGATAATTTCCTTTGAAGCCCTCTTCCGACTTCCCTCATCCCTATTACTTTTCCTGAGTATATTAATTCTCCTCTGGACAAATCATTCATACAGTTACATTCTTGAAGTCACAAACTTGCCAGGAGACCTAGGTCCACGATTTTGTTGTCTTACAGGAGATCTGGAGTGAACACTTGTAGTCAACTAGTGTTGCCCAAATGCGAGATTAAGACGAATCTTGGTCTTGCAAACTCAGTCTTGTTCATTGTCTTGGTCTTGTGCAACAGTCTCGCAACAGTCTTGCAGTTACTTATTACATTATTACTATAGTGATGTTGCTGTAATCTTTTAGATAGAAGAAGACTAACTAAGCCGAATGAAAAATTAGAGGAGTTAAATGCAAAAGTATATTGGTTATACCAATTATTAACATATAGTAACAAAGATTATCAAGTATTAGTAACATTTTTTCCTTAATTTTTATTTTTAAAAATTGATTTTTTTTTTACCAGTCCTGGTCTAGGTCGTGCAACAGTTAGGCGGCCTTGGTCTTGGTCTTGCAAAGTGCAAAACCAAGACCGCTTTTGGGCAACACTATAGCCAACCCATACAGTATCATTCAATTGTTAAGATGTTATTTGTAACAGATATTTTAAATAAAAATGTTAATTCTTAAGTTCTCACTGCCTGCGATTTGTTAACTGTAACCTATAACTTTTATATCAACGAAAATTCTCAGAAATGTTTTCTCATTAAATTAAATAATTTAAGCATATATTAAAAACTCACGAATTGCTTTCCACCTGAATCGTAAGATATTATACTTTTGATTAAAAACTCGAGAAGAAAGCTAGCCTGTATAATAATGGCCTAATTGAGCTATATAACCTTGATATTTCGACAGGTAATAGGGACGGAGGTCTCTCCAAAGTGCCCAATATTTTTAAAAGTCTTCTTTTTTCTCTGAATTTTGAGATCAAATTATCTCTCCATTCAAGTGGAAACAAAACCTTCTTTGTTAATTAATTAATTATGTAAAAACGCTCAACGTGGTTACCATAAGATGGAGTCATTCAGGGTGTGTACCGCTTACTATCTGTTTGCTGAAACTTTAAGAAAATAATAGTTTAAAAAAATCACAATAATTGAGGCTTTTAAAGAAAATTCCAATAAAAGAATTAAAAATGATATGTTAATATAATTTGTCCTTTTTTGGGTTATAAATAGTCAGTGCCAACAATTTAACCTAAACATGTGGGTCATTTCGAGCGCTGAAAGTATTCAAGTACTGAATGCCTTGGGTTGAAACTTCGGCAATAATAAAAACGTTAAAAATGACTGCGTCCTGTATATTTATCACCCATGATATGTAAAACAGCCGACTAACTTCATTTAATAATTTTTCTTTTACTAAAACCTTTTAATAATTTACAGAAGGTAAATCCGTAAAAATAAACCATTGCTATATTAATTAATAAAAGTCTTCAAAATAATATGTCTTTTACCCTTGCGTTTTATTGATTTAAGTGGAATGCGGAATGGGTGTCTTTGCGGTTTTGATACCTAATTAAATAGAAAAATTTTACTGATCTCCAGATTGAAAATGTCTGATTACCTAGAATGTTCGTAAATAGAAAAGTTGTAGGTTACGATAAAATGGAGCCATTCACGAAGATTTAGACGGATCTTAATAATCATCGGGGGAAATTCTGAATATGACTCTTACCCTCAATCAGCATCTATTTTCAAAGTAAAATAAAAACAAACTTATTGCGATTGCAAGGGATTCAAGAAGACGTAAAAATAACCTTCTTAAAGGGATTGATAAAGGCACAATTGCCACTTGATCCTAAACTGCCAGAATAATACCTGGAGGATATAGGGCGAATTGAATGCTATTGGCCCCGGCAGACTCATAAAAAAAAAGAAGCATGTAAAAAGTTTGAAACGGTTCCGGGTATTAATGTAGTAAGAATGTTTGGAGAGTTGAGAGAATATAGCGGTGAGATAAGAAGGGAAGGAAGTTATAAGGATTTATAGGCTAAAGTTCTTAGGCTAAAGGCCTTCTTCGGGATATGTAAGCCTCTACTCAGCCTATAACTATTCAATAGCATTGTTACGTGGGTCTTCTAGCTCCTCCCTGTAATTTTCCTCCTCAGCTGTCAGCCACTGCAGGGTCTCCGCTTTAGGAGCTTGTTTTAGCAATTATTCACCAGCACACCTTTTGGTTTTACGATAGTTTTCAAAGCAAGCTTCAGAGAACACATTTTAGGTAATAAATTTCATCGATAGCCTCATTGTTCTACTTTATATTAGGCCATTCTCATCCGACTATTCTTATCTATGACGGAAACTATAATTATTTATAGAGATTCTGGAGTCCTTCTTTGGCTTCCACACTTGGGGACTAAGTATGACCCATCGGTGAATGTAGATATTGTGAATTAGTTTTATTTATTTTAATTTCATTTAGCTTCTATCTATTATTTTATTTTCTGTACATTTACACACACACACACACACATATATATATATATATATATATATATATATTATTTTTTCTTATTTTATTTACTTTATTTGTTTTTCTTTATTTCTCTATTTTAGTTAGTTATATATAGTTCCCCTTTGTATGTACATATTGTGTGAATGATTAGTGTAGATCTAATATTAATGAACTTCAATGATGTGGCAGAATATATTAATATTCAATAAAAATAAAAAAATGTGTAGAGATAATTTTTACATTTCTTTCCACGTCCAAACAGTGCTGTCTTCCACATAAAAAATATTAGCTGACTGAGCCTTTTTGTTATGTTTTTTTTGTTAGCGTTAAAGACTTTGTAGATCTTCAGGTGCCAAACTTGTCTATCTCTGCCTATTTTGGTTTATTTTTTTCCAGTTGTTTCCATACAGATCTTTCACATCTTTCAACAGATCTAGTTTTTGGCCTTCCGCTTGGTCTTTCGCCTTATATTCATCGTTGCATAGATGCTTCAAGATGGATTGTTGAGCTGCAAAACCCACCCATCTTAACCTCCTTGCCTTCATATTATGTGATATTAATTGACCAGAAGACTGACCTGCATTGTGAGTAGCTCTTTATTGTTGTATCTCCACCATGCGTTAGCCGAGGATTAATGCTTATTCATTGAATTTTTCAGGTGAATATACATATAACATTTGGTGGGATATATGTTTGTATACAAAATTTATAATTTTGTCAGCCACCACAGACGTATCTACAGCGGAAAAGGAGGGGAAAATTTTCGGGCTGAAGTTCCCCTCCCCCAAAATGGTAAAATATAGTATCTACATGCCAGACTGATGTACATATTTTTTTGAGTCTGTTATTGTTCTAAGCGGACTTCAGTTCAAGAATAAATTTATGTTTCATTTCATTTCAAATATTCGTATCATTGGCATACCCTTGCAACAAACAGTTCAAAAGTCTCCGATGTAATGCATATCTTTGCATTATATATATGAATGTTTTTTTATTAATTTATTATATAGTGATGAAAAAAAATTGCTTATAAAATATCATAGATATGGATTAATTGCCGGACCGCATAGCTACTCTGGATGTGTTTGATGAATATTAGCTAGGGCTGAGAGATTAGCGCGGAGGAAGGGAAGGATTTGCCTGGGAAGTCACCTTATTCCGCTAAAGGCTCTCATAATATTTGTCCTCGAGGATTAATTCGACTTGACAGGCACACAGGGCGACATACAGGCGGGACCAGCCCGGGGCAAAACTATGAACCCAAGTGGAAGCGAGTCCCAACCAATCTAAATGTTTGCCTGCTTCGGTTATTGGCTCCACTCACTTAGTAAAGCTCCTCAGCCCCCACCACTCCCCCCCTCCCTCTGCCTTGCTTCCTCTAAATAGTTCAATATCAAACTCCCCGAGAGTAAATATTAACATCCAAATTATAACTTGAAATGGGGCTAGCTCTAGAGACATCCCACATTCCGCTATATTAAACGGATGCAACAACTTAGCGACAATGAGTTTTGAATGGCTTAATTGAAGTTGACTTTTGGATGGGAAGTGTATATGATCAACAAGAAAAGGAATACAAATTCCTTTTTACCTTCTCAATGTTTCAAATTTAGTAACTGAAGGAATCAGCCAATTCTAGGAAGATTGAAGTATTTTTTTTTAATGTATATAACTTTGTCATTAGCCACTTATCCATTTTTTTTTAAGTACTACTTAGTTATGGAAGAAAATCACCGATTTAAAAAAGATAATAATTAAGGGTTGCTAGAGCTCGTTTTTTTTCTCCTTTCACCTGTTTCCACTTATAGAATATCAGGTTTTTGAAACTCTTCAGTGCCGGAAGTCCTAGGCGATACTAGAAATGTTTCTTAGAGATTCTTTAAGCATGTTCAAACTCTCTAAACTTTTTATTTTGATTGGGAGTCGAGGTTCAAAAAAAATAAAAAATTAAAAAGAAAGAAATAAAAGAGGAGAGTACATCACGTGTAGAAATGCAACATGTTTATTGTAAAACGATCTAATAAATGTCTATAGAAATATAAAATATATTTATTAAATAGTTATTGATTGGCAGGTTCAGTCAAAATATAAAGTAAAAATAAATTAATATTTTTTTCACGCTTTTGGCCGTATATTTCTCACTTTATATTCTTTTTTTTAAATATTTTTATTGAGGTATAATACATTTTACCACATTTAAGGGTATTGAGTATTAGAGCTCTAAGGCACATTCGTACTATATTTACAATATAATAAAATAAAACAAAAAACAATTAAATACAGAAAAATATATGTATAAAAGATAATGTATACGTAACAAAGGTAAAAACTGGAACAAAGAAATGTAACTTAAAAAGAAACAGTACAGACAATTCCCAAGGGAAAAAATTAAATAAAAAGTTAGATAAATAAATATTATTGATAGTAAATTACTAGAAATGAATAAATATAAAAATAAAAAACTAACAGTCATACTCTTTATGTTCTAACCTTATTTTCGTAATGCTTACGTAAAAATCTCATACATATTCATATTTGAAGTAATAATAATTGAATACCAGTTAATTTAATAAAATAATCAGTCAGGTCTCGCAGTCCCATATCTCAAAACATATTTTTCTCCATTTCTGGTAGCACTATGTAAGTATTAACTTGAATGTTTGAATAATGTCTAGATATAATGTTGAAGCCTCTGAGGCAATGAGGCTCTCAAACTCTCGAGTTTGGAAGCAGCTTAAGTTCGATACCAGCCTCAAAGTTAAGACTATTATTTTGTAGTCGACACACGGATTAAATTCTGACTATTTCACACAGGCAAGAATAGTTCATCGAATTACAAATTATTTATAGGCTCTTTATTTAATGACATAATATACAATTTTGAGATACAGATGTGTTCCATTTATTCTCAAATACAAAGTAGCACGATAGGAACTAATGTAAACATCAAATATCTCAAAATGTGTCCAAGTAGATAAGTCAATATCATGAAAATTTGCATAATTAAAAAATACATATATCATTGTCATGATTGTTACTTTTCTAATGATTTATGAACTGTCAACTAAATAATGTAGCAGTAAGGATGTTGCGATATTTTTTTTCGATACAGCACAACATCGTACTACCGTAATATCAAAAGAAAAATGCCAATATCGAATTAAAATTTTTATTATTTAGAATTTCTTATAAATGCTTAAGATTACATACAACTATTTAAATATTAATTTCCTAAATACATTTATTGAAGTTAGAGGATTTAAATACTTACATTTGCTAATTAGTATTCAAGTAATACTTGCATTTATAAATTGACTACAATGTAAAAAAGGTATATCCAAACCTAACGATTTGATAACAATTATAATTATTTTTAAATAATATTTTTAATAATATTAATATAATATTTTTAAATAATATTTTAAAAAACACCTGTAGCACTACAACTCATGAACAATTTTGGGTTCGTTATTACGTTGTAAGGGAGTATTTTCAAGGCCAGGACCTTACTCAATTACAAGGTGACCCCTAAATTAATTATTTAATTAAGAGTATCCATTTTAGATAGGCTGAATGCGCCACAGGAGGATCTACCGATCTTAGGTTCGATCCATAATTGATGAAAAATTACTAGTCATCAGCCGGAATCGAACCCGAGAACATGAGCTTAGGAAGTCGGGAGCTACCACGCTCTCTTTTAAAAGTATTAATGTACTGAAAATATGAACTAATATTTCTATTTAGACGTATTAATTTTGGACAGACTTTATGTAATGATCCTACAAACATCCCCGTATAAATGTCATTTGATATGGGCGAAACCGATGTTTTTAATATGATATTATACTAACATCGATACCGTTAAATATACATACATTAGTCAACGGTATCGATGTTAGTATAATATCGTATCAAAAACATTGGTTTCGCCCATATCAAATGATAGTTTAATATATATATATATATATATATATATATATATATATATATATATATAAATAAGGTATAAAGAACCATATTTAGCAGGAATCAGAATAAAATTTTTTTTGAAATAATTAAATTTGGCACCATATTATTAGCACAACGTTTGTTAAGTTATGTTTGGTAAAGCCGACATAAGTCTGTACTAATTAATAATAGAATGAATGCCAGTCGCCTTCCGTGGTTACCTTTGAGTATGTTGTATATGTTATTGAATTTGTACAAAAAAGGAGTCTCGATTATAAGCATAATATCGGGCATCTTTGAGGAGGATGTTTCTCTATAATCAGCTCTAATTACACAAGTATTATACGGTGTTTGACTCTATAGAAATAAGTTAGTAAAGGGCGGGAGATGATTAAGGATGTCAGTTGACTACCTCTTGCGTTTAATTAGGATATACTTGGGGCTTCATAAAGAAGACAAACGTTTGTCGTGGTTCCATGTTCCTTTGACCAAGAATATGATGCGGGGAGTGTGTGTTTGTGTATGCGGTTTGTGTTTGAAGCCGGTCTAAAAACACGTCTGAGCAAAGGAGGGGGGAGTGAGAGGTAGGGAGGGAGGGGAGTACGCTCTGTTTGAGACCTTCAAGTAGGCAGCATTAAGCGCTAAATTAACACACAGTTACACACCTGGCCTCTATGTGTGTGCATGTGTGTGCTTACGGTGGAAGGTAGAGGTTTCCGAATCCTCCTAATTGACTGGCGGGACGGAGAAAGGAGGGTCGTCATGGAAACCCCATCGTATAATTGAGTCAGAGTTCCTTTGAAACCCCTGCAAACCCCTACAAACCTCACCCCGCTCCTCAGACACAATATTCTTCTATTTAGCCAGGAGTGAATGTTTTACACAATCACTTCCCACCTCTGCCTTTGTTGTCCTCACCCCATCCAAAGAATCAAACTAAAACAGGACCAAAAGGTGCCATCTACCTCCCCCATCCCCCACCTAACCCTTAAGGCTCGGTCACACAGAACGCGATATTTATCGCGGCGATATAGCGCCACAGTTGTATTACTATCTATTCCACTATAACCGTCACATAGAGAGCGTTACGCCACAGCGATACATGCTGTAGCGCCGGGGCCGGCGATAAATTGATACAAATTACAAAAATATCGCCCTCCTTCGGCGTTATTCTCTACCTAATGTAGGCAGAAAAGTTAGCTAATACCCAAGTTAATAGGATTATTGCAGGATTATAACGGCGTGTTCACACAGAAGGCGTTATTTATCGCGGCGCTACAGCGCTACTGTTGTATTACTATCTATTCTACTATAGCAGTCACACAGAGGGCGTTACACCTCAGCGATACATTCTGTAGCGCCGGGGCCGGCGTTACGTTTGAAAAATATTACAAGTGTATCGCCGGGGCCGGCGTTATGTTTGAAAAATATTATAGATACAAATTACAGTTGAAATTATTTAGTGGTAGTATTCATATAGATATGTAAAACACCGAATTATTTATATAAAAAGTGAGGAATTGTCCATTTTTATTTGATATGACACCTCAAGCAAATATTAAAAAAAATTATTAAAAAGGAGGTTACATGGAAAAAAATTGTGGAAGAGCTAAATATCACAAGTAATGTATTAATTGATATTATTATTATAATTATTGAACATTATAATAATTATATGTTATATTCTTTTTTATCTTGAAATCATTTAAAGATTATACTTACGTTCTTTTACTAATTTTAATTTTGCCTATACTAAAGACATAAATGATAAAAAAAAAAATCTGTGTATATTGCATATTTAAAACGGTTGAGGAACAGATAATAACTATCCAAGATATATATGGCAATAAAAGAAATTCGTTACTACGAAATTAATATTAAATAGATATGGCATTTGAAGTAAATAATAATTTGAAATAAATCTGAAGTTTTACATAAGAAAAAGTAGAACGAAAGTTCATTATTAAAATCTCTTCTGGAATATACTAAAAAATTATATATATATATATATATATATATGTGTGTGTATATATTTAATTTTTTGAATATTTCAAAGCAAGAAATACAGGAATAACCAAATAACATATCTTTTTTTAATTTTATGTTCATTAGCACAATTTTTAAGAATTGGAATGTAATACAATTTTGTTAAAGAGAAACAAGCTTCATCGCTAGAAACCGGCAGTAAATATTCGAAAAACGTGTAGCAAAAACTCAAACACTAGCAAAAAATTGTTGGAAAACCTAATAAATATAAAGCAAACAATTTCTTAATAAAACAAATTAAATTGAAACATAGTTTATTTATCTATAAAGTTATGGCCTTATTGTTAATTTAATTTTTTTATTATATTATTAAAAAATAGATGGTTTTTCGATTGTAGATTGTCAAGTCCTCATTTATTTAGTGTTGAATGGAGTGATTCGTAATTTTTGACTAGTGGTTCACGTCAATAGTCATCTCAACAAAAATAATCAAACCAATTGTCCTCTCATATTTATTACCAGAAAAATTAAATTTTGAAATGTTATCAAAACAGTTGTTAATTAATTGGCTTAACCTCAAAACTATAAGAAAATATTTTGGTATTTTGACTTTCGCTTACCTATGTATGTAATATATAACAAAGGGAAAGTATTCCTATCGCTAAAATTTTCGAATCTGAGTTTTCAACGGAAATACACGTTATGAGGTCCCCTAAGCCCAAATAACCAAGTCCTGCTAAAGGGTATGTGTCTGTGTGCAATTGAACAGCCTAGCTCAAAAACGAAAACTCACACGAAACTTAAATAGCGTATTTAAGGTTTTTATATATAAAATCAGCTAATCGGAAGTATCTCACACATATTTACAGTTTTCCCAAAAACTGCTCTAACGATTATGATTAAACTCGATGTATCATTGCATAATTAAGTGGTCTTTAATATCATTTAGGTCTTTTTCCCATTAATCTCACTTTACAAAGTTTAAATGTACAATGTTTATATACATCTTTCCCTAAAGCACCTTTAATATGGATTATTTGAAAAAATCAACTCCCTTATATTGACAGTAACTATAAAAAATGGCTAAATATGAAGTTTAAAAGAATATGATAACTGGAAACTGAAGAAAAAAGAGAAATGCTTATCCTGGTTAAAAATGAATCTCCGGAAATAACAGTCAGAAGGTATACGTATAATATATCGTTAGAAAGCGAAGAATTTCAGAAAAATAAAATTAAATAAATAAATGTAATAAATAAATAGAAGGCAACGCAGAGTGACAAAAAAAAATAGAAATAATAATTTCAGAAAACTAACATTACTTAACGTAAATCACATGTTTCCAATGAAATTAAGCGAAATTCCCTTACTAAATGTAAACTTTTAAAGTACTTTTCTAAGTTTGAAAAAAAGTATTTAAAATCCACCGAATCATGCCAATGTCATTGTTTAAAATACTATTTAATTGTACTTGTGTGAAAGAAGTGAAATATAAAAATATTTCATGTATATATTTATAACCATAAATACTTTTGATGTGGTTCTATAACTCTAGATATGATATTATATTTAAATTATTGGGTATTTATTGTCCCTTTCTTAAAATCGTCAAGTAACCTTTTAAGAAATTAAATGAGTGAATAATTTTATGAATTTTCCCTTTGTGAAGCACCAACATTGTCGACTTCCAATTAGTGTGAAAATTTTCAACCTATCCATGGCAGGCAACGAAAATCTCGTAATTTCATTTTAGTAAATTTTATAATGGAAAATAACAGTTTAATAACTTATAGTCCTACAATTCATAATCATTTATATGTTAAATATTTAGATGTACTTTCAAATCTCTCTAGGCATATATGAACCTTTTGGTTGTCAGAAAAACTAACTTCAATTTCAACATTCTTCATTATTAATTTTAGTGATGTTTCTATTGGCGAACTTTATGCCTTTATTCGCAGTTCTATATTTCAACGTTTAAATCACCTACTCTGGAATCAACTTGCTCACTGTCTGTATAGATACAACTTTTCCAACTAGAAATATCTCTAAAATGACATTACTCAAAAATCTTGAAATTATAGTTATTCATTATGTCAACTGAAAGGCCTCAGAGACTGAAGTTATGTGGTTTATAAAACTAGATTTTCATTGGCTACCGTCGATATAATAAATAGACTTTTTGTAATTTTACTGGTCTTAAAGATTTGTTATCTTTAAGCTTTAAACTTTAGCTCCGTTTAAAATGCACTTCTAATTTTTTTAAATAACCCAACATTGCCACAAAATTATTTATATTAAAAGTAGTGGGGTAAGTGAATGTTATTTGTTACCCGCACCAGATTTTTTTTGTTACTTGTTTAAAGCTGTTATAGATTTGAGAAATACACATGATTTAATAAATTATTTTGATTTTACTGACCTAAATGAAGTTGGTTGGTGGTTTGTCTCTCTGGATAAAGAACATCCAGGTTATCAATCAATGCCCGTTCAATTAAATAACACTACTTTTAAACTAATCAGGTTGTAGTTTCAAAATAAAAAAACGTCTGCCAAGTAAGGTCAGTATAGCTTCCTCACCGTTGTCATTGTATATTACAATGTATACCATTTTTTGTATGAGAATAAAATCTCTGGGAGAAGCCGATTCGGAAATATAGTTACCCTTCAACATTCAACAAAAGAGTGCTGTATTTGAAGATCCCATATTTGATTATCCTTAATAAAAAAAAAATAAATAAAATGCACCCTGAACATGAATTTCAATACTGTTAGTGTAAAAGGTCTTATGTAAAAATTTATTGTTTTACAAGAGTGCATAAAACTTATTATTTCTTTATGCTTTATTAGTATAATTTCATATTTTATTGTCATCTGCTACTATCCATAGTAGCAGACTACTTATATCAGTTGCAGACTACAAAATGTTACCTTTAATACAAATGGAATACAATTTGAAAAATTTTACATACGACTTTTTGCACTAATAGTAGTAATATACAGTAGCGGACCCAGATTTAATTTTGGGGGGGAGGGCTTCAGCCTGTAAGATTTTTTTTCATATACACAACGATAATTAATTTGAAAAAAAAACCGCTGCAAATTATTGCACAATTTTCAAACAATTATACATTTAAAGTAACATTACCTTCCTAGTTATTAAGAAAAAAGGTGATTTCAACTATTGGACTAAACTTTTTTTTTAATCATTAGTAATATGCTAAAAAATAATTTAAAGCCCAAAACAAAAGATATATATATATATATATATAATATATATATATATATATATATATATATATATATATATATATGTATAACCTTTGCAGTAGAAAAAACTAGAGACCATATCTTTGCTCCTAATTATCCGGTTTTAATGAATTATTTTTTTTTAGGAAATCCCTTAAACCTTTAAAAATCATTATAGCCATAATGCGAATGGCGGACGGCGGACTGACAAAAAATTTTTTATTCGTTTTTCGTATTCTATGTATCCTGAAACGTAAAACCTCAAATATTAAAAGGGGTTTAAGTTTTTGTATCTTTTGGTCGATCACAATGGTTCATCATTGAAAATAATAAACCAAGAATATATTAAAATCGCGATATCTCTACTAATAGTGCTTTGATTTCTATGAAACTTCATTCATTTTTTAGGAAATTTAAATACCTTTCAAACATCTTGTCACAATATCGACAAAAATGAGTATATTTTTTGAGTTATTCGAAATTTAATTTTACCATCCCCCGTAACTTTCTTCCCAGCTTCTTTTCGTTGAAATATGTTGTATAGATAAATTTAAAGGGCGTCTGGAAAATGACTTTAAAGAATTTTCATTGAAATCGCTAGTTCGTTTAGGCGCTATAGTCTATAGCAACCTAGGTTTTTCGGCCGCCATCTTGAAAGTAAAAGGCGGATGGCAATGTCGGTGAAGGAAGATCATCCTCGGGCGACTTCTGATTTTATATCCAAATTTGAAAAAAAATCGGTCCAGTAGTTTCGGAGAATGAGCGGATGGAGGATGGCGTACGGCGGACGGCGAACGGACAAAAAAATTGAATTCGTTTTTCGAATCTACTTATCCTAATACGTAAAACCTCAAATTTTAAGAGGGTGATAACTTTTGAATTTTTTGGTCACTCACAATGCTTCATTATTGAAAATAATAAACCAAAAAGACTAAATAAATAATTAATATAAAATAAATACACTTAAAAATATTAATAATAAGATAAAATAAATAAACTTTAAAAAAATAATAACAATAAAATAAATAAATGAACTTTAAAAATGAAAAAATAATAATAATAAAAATAAAATAAAAGTTCTGCTAAGGATCATTAGTCATAAACACCATATATTTTTTATAAGACTTTCATAATGTAGGAATTTCAGTTAAACCTAAATGAAGTTTTAACCTGAACCTAATTATGAACATATTATTTTATTGAGCGTTTGAAATTTTAATGCACTTCTTAAAATTAAGTAACATTCTTTCATCACAATTAAAGGGTATCAAAATGATGCAGGAGAAACTAATATTACTCAGAAAATGAAATCTTTCCGAGTACATGATGTGAAATTTTACCTTTCTAAAAATGGTAAAACTATGTAGAGGTGTAAATTAAGTTAAATTTTCGATATTTGTTTTCCATAAAGTTAACCAGTTTTGTGTTTATATGCTTTTCTAGTATTAATGTTTAAAAAAAAATTATTCATTTATGACATATGAGATTATAACTGTTTTTCTACTAAAAGTTACTGGCGATACTTATGTAAAAAGACCCAAATATTTATTATTTAACGATCAAGACAATAGAAATCAACATATATTTAAAATTAGAGTTCCTGATTATTTAAAGCATATGAATAAAATCACGATTGTTAAACCCTCTTGAATAGAATAGAAATATAACTTTATTGTGGAACGAAGTCCCTTTAGAATAACAAAATAGTACAAAAGAAACAACTTAATTTTGGCCGAAATGCTTGGTATTTAATTTCATTAAATTTTTTATTCTATTTAACTTATTTATTGAAAAATATTACAATCTGTTTCAAAGGACATTTATAATAGTGTTCAGAGATAAATACAATAAATAAAATAAATTATACAGAAAAATAATATATAATAAATAAATAAGTCATTAAATCAAATACATTTAATGAAATTAGATTAAAAAATCACTGAAAACATGAAATAATCTTGCGATATACAAAACATTCAATCATAATTTCATAATAAAATAATCTATGTTTAAAAAAGAACATAAATGTAAAGAAAGCAAAAATAAAATTCGGAAATATTGAAAAAATCTATCTTCGTAAGATTGAAGCAGACGGCCGAGGCGATGGTATTCTACCAATCAGTCTATGTGCTTTTTGATTTCATGAATCCTTTTTCTTTTTCTTTTTTACCTTATGCTGAAGAGCTAAACTAATGAGCCTCCTCGTCAGAATCACTTATTTTCTATTAAAAAAAATGAATAAGAAAAATATCGAAAACAAATTATTAATATACAAGTTGCGGGAAGCAGGTACTCTAGCTGACTAGGCCAGGCAGAGCGACGGGGCTGCTGTATCGCTTTCAAAGTAACGCCCTCTGTGTGACTGCCCTGGATTAGATATCGCCGTGAGTATCGCGCGTTATTGTAACGTAACGTCGGATCGCGTTCTGTGTGACCGAGCCTTTAACCTTTTTCATAATTGAAAGCTACTCGAATTTTCAACTTCCAAGGTTATACAATTCACTCTTCAGATTTTGCAATGTAAAGCTTTAGTGGCGTGATTTTTTTTTTAATTCAAAAGAATACTTTGAATAGCAATTAGCCAAAAAGAATAAGGGTCCTTAATTTAAAAAGGAATATTTGTAGAGATATTTTCTTACAGAAGGTTTTTTTTTTTTAATCAATAAACACTAACATAAATATAAAAAAAAACAAACTTAAAATGGAGTCACAATTTAAATAAATGTAATAAATAATTTGTTGTAATAATAAATAATTCCTCAATACCTCGAGGAAATAATTATTTCTCCATAAAATATAACATTGACCCCTTGGATTAAATTATAATTTAAAGATGCCAAAAAATAGAAACAGCCGATCTTCTCACATAAAACGCATTTCTAAACACACAGAACTACGATACTACAATATGTTGAAGAAACAAGAATGTCTGAATGAATTAGGAAACTTTTTTAAAATTTATTTACTGAAATTTACAACCGTAATATATAAAATACAATCAGTAAATATAAACAAATCAAGATTAATCACATGGACAGATTTGCCGAAACACTACCCAATAATACCATTTCCTATATAGTTCTAAGTAAGAAGATCTTGAGGTCATCTCCTTTTCGGTAGTCTAGGAGGATTATCTGGAATCGAGTAGGAAGCGAGGATGGAAACAGGTAGTTTCGAATACACTACATCCGTCGAAATTTGTCCTCCTCCAAAATTCAAAAACACGTCAAAATATGCTCCCCTTAATAATTTTTATGGCGCAACTTGCGCCAATAACAGCCCTTCTGGACAACAAGCTATGCTGCTATGTTTGGAGTATAAATATTATGAAATCTTAATAAAGAAGGTATTACTATTAGGCATCAGGTTGTTTATTTTTTATATTAGTTTTTTTCCTCCTTCCCGACACTTTTTTTCCACATCTCCGTCTCTATTTTGTATATATTGATACATTTTCTCATTAATCTTTTTTACATTAATTTACTTCTTATTCTCTTATACGTAGTCAGTATTTTTTAATAGATTTTACAATATCTTAATTTTCTATTTACATCCATTATTTCCTTATATTACTTCATATTCTCTGGGTTTTTTTTTCTAAGATTACCATTTTTCATTTATTATGTTACCTTATTATGATTATGTTTATTTCATTGGTCCGTGCTTTGTTCCTGTTATTATTCTTTATTTCTCAGTTCTCTGTAACTTTTATTATTCTACCTACTTTAATTTACTTTAATGTTCACTCTATTTACTTTCTTTAACTTGTTTTTATAATTTATAATAATATTATTTTATTTATTTATATTTTATGCAATTTGCACCTGCGCGGCAGCTCATCTAGAAAAGTTGTTGTATTTATACTGTTTTGGTGTATTTGCTTGATTTTGTTTTTATTGATATATTAGGTCTCTTGGCCAACTAATAATAACAATATAAATATAATAATTAATAATAAGTTTTTCTACCTACATGTTTTAGTCTATAACTTTCACCTTTTTTTAACTTTAATTTTTTTTTTTTTTTTTTTTTATTATTTACTTTTTTTTTTTTTATATTTCTTTTTCTTTATTATTGATATTAATTGTATGTACATATTGTGTGAATGAATCATGTAGCCTTAATATTAATGCCCTTAAATGTAGCAGAATGTATTAATATTCAATAAAGAAAGTTAAAAAAAAAAATTTTATTATTCAATGTTTATATGTTATCATACCTAGTGTTACCTGGTTCTTTTCTTACCCCCGATGAAGACCTGAACTTCGAGCCGAAACGTCGGCAAATGTAAAAATAAATATTATTATTTATTTTTGATATTTTTATTTTGACTGATCATCCCAACCACTCTTCTCTTCAATATAAAGATATAATATGACATCCTACTTTATGAATCGAAAAACATAAATCGGAATAAGTAAAGGTATATTTTTTCTCTTTAAAAGCTTATAATATATAACTAAGCCTTATAAATTTTGTTAAATATAGGTCAACGGCTGCTAGCATCCAATTTAGGTTAATGCCATGAATTAATGATGACATGGCCGGATCATTTCCTATTGGACGGGACCGCACTATAGCGGAACCAATCACCAGTTAGACTGATGCCTGTGTAACTATATCATAAACCTATCACATTACTTCCTCATCCATTTAGCTACCATGCTCCTTGCAAGTTATGCTCGTTAAAACAATAATTCATGCTCGAACAAGCGATTTATGGGTGGATTATTCCATAATTTATGGTGAGAAAATACAAATTATGTTTATTTTAAAAAAATGTCTACTGTTAGTTTTTTCTAATATAATTATAAATTAAACATATTCCTCATTTTGCTATCGTCTCATTCTTCAATAAGTACATTCTATACAAACAAAATCCACCCATTGTTCCTAAGTGAGGAGAGTGAATTACAGTGGTTCATATCTTTGAGAGTTGAGCAGTTTACATCAGAGGAATACCAGCAAATACATCAAATCTTGAGCAAAGTCATATGTTTTCTCTCTGAAGAAGGAACCTCTTCCCAACACTATTTTTTTTTTCCTTTTCTTTTTTTCCCTTTTCCTTATAATAATATATGATACAACCCTTTCTTGTTTTATTTTTATATATTTATTTATTTTAATTTTTTTTCAACTTAGCTATAAATAAACAAAGTTTAATAACAGTAAACAGCTTTAACCTTAACGTGCATTTTATGTCTTTTTAATTTTATTATTTACAGCCATAAGAAATAATAATATATAATTTTACTTAACGCCGTTGATGACTAAGAGTTTCTAAGCCTTAGCTATACAACCAAAAAACCAACTAACTGGATTACAAATGATATAACAATCAGAAACAATAATTTGAACAAAAAGTGATTTTTTTAGTATTCACTATTATTAAATTTATTATTTAAATATTTTTTGGTGTCGTAGGTAATAAATTTTTTATTAATATATATTTATTGAAATTAACAACTGTTTCAGTTAACAAATACAATGCCCATCGGTAGCACTTAATTATAGTTCTATATTACAAGGTCCCGAAGACATCTTCTTCTCAGACGCCTCGGAGGATTCTCAAGAATCGAAGAAGAAGCAAGGTTAGAAAAAAGGGGTTCGGATGTATCAGAAATTTATTGTGGAAGGATAGGTATCAGGGTTGGGCCAAATCAGAGACATAAGAAATATAAAGGTCATTATGGAAGATTTTATAAGTGATTGGAATCCTGTATGTTTGGGCTAACTTTATTATTGGGCTACTTAAATTTAATTTTTTTATTTCAATTTTCCGTCATGAAGTAACTGAGGGACGTTAGATGGTTTAAGAGTATAGTTACGTGCTAACTGAATGATTTCAAAAGTCACATCGTCCTCTTAAATGAACAGTGACTCTTTCTAGGAGTATTTTTAGTATTAGTCAAGTAATTACCTCCATTAAAATATATTTATTTAACAGCTTAAATTTATAAAAGTTGGACAAGTCGTAGTGACAACATTTATATGGTTGGTTTGATGAAAGGTCATTTCGTTTTCATTTTCATTCCTCTACAACTACCGACATTTTGCGTCAGATCGGTTAGAAAATGAGGTTTCATATATTTTACTAAAACTATATGTTTCAAGATTTGTCATTTCAAAGTTATGGTTTTCGAAAACTAAGCTAAATACATTGTGTTAAAAGTTGTTAATCTCAAACATTCTGTTAACAGCTTTGCACGCCGCTAAGTAAAATCAAACATTTCCAAAATCCAGAGAGAATGACTTGAAGTGACTATAGTTTTTTCTCAGGAGTAAAATAAAATAATTAAATAATTGTCCTTTTTTAAAAAGGAGCAAACGGGTTAAGTAGTCATTATAGGAAGGGCATTCAATGCACTCTTAGGAACCTTCGAGGAGTATGAAGGAGCTGCAAAAAGAGTAGGACTGGTCATAAATAAAGACAAAACTAGATATGTGTCAAAAATGAGGGAGATGAAAAGCACCAGATATATCGAGCGAGCTTGACATAATTTCGAAATAATACCACAATTTAGGTATCTAGGCACAGTATCACTGAGAATAACAACATAAGAGAAGAAATAAATGAAAGGATCACAGCTGGTAATAAGTGTTATTGGTCCCTAAGAAACATCTTTCGAAATCGCATTTTACTAAGAGCTGGACACACACTCAACGAAGAGGTGCGATTGAACAGGTGGGAAAGAAACAAGCTACATAATGCCCCAGACATTACATCCACCATAAAGAAAAGAAGGATAAGATGCTTGGGTCATGTACAATGAATGGAGCATGGTAGGCTCCCTAAAATGATAATGGAGGGACATCCCAATAGAAGAAGAGAAAGAGGCAGGCCTAGACTTCATTGGTTGGAAGAGATTGAAAATGATCTAAAGAGCCTGGGTATAGGAAGCTGGAGAAGGGCGGCCGAAGATAGATCGATTTGAAGGAAGATACTAGAAGAGACCAAGGTTCCACAAGGACCATAGCGCCATCGGGTGATAATGATTTCTTAAAAATATTATATGAAATTTAAAAAAAGATAAGACGATTTCCAAATTTTGTCTAGCAAGATCGATCCACCTCATCCACATCATAAAGAATAGTAGAGTAAAATTTTTTTAATTCTCAATTTTGCTGGAAGTGTTCCTAAATTTCCGTTATTTGTTTTCTATTAACAACATATTTTAAATAACTGTTATTTATTTTTAAAATCTAATTTTTCGCTACTATCCAACAGCTCAATGAAAAATTGGAGCTTTGTAAAAATAAAACATTTGAGCCTTGCCTGCGATTATCAAAATGACAGTAGGAAGTTAATGCACTCCCTCTACTATAAAAAATTGTTAATTTAAGTGAAGTGGAGAGGAAATATAAGAGAAAGGGAGGGGAGGAGCTAAGTGGACGTGCAAAGGTTTTTACCTCACCCTGAGGTGCCTGTTAAAAAACTTGATCCTCATTTCAATCTAGTGACATTTTGTTTTATTCATGAGGGTTTCCACTCCTTGTATTGTCCCCACCGCTTAGTGCTGGATTTTTTTTCCTCTCATATTTTTTTTTTTTTTTTTTTTTTAATACCACCTCGCAAAAATGAATATTCAGCCGTCGAACAGCGCTCTTTAAAATCAACAATTGATGTCAGACATCACACCCCGTAGGATAATTAACAAATATGTTTCCCCGCACACATGAGAGAATAATTTTCAAGTATCATGAATATATTCATTCCACTTTGAAGAGCCCTTCTTCAATGTGACATATTGTTTTGAATTTAGAATTTCTACTTCATAAAGCTTATAACCAGAAAAAAAAAACTAAATTAGAATCATAGTAAATAAGCTGGAAATATAACCACTACAAATATAAAACCTGAGACAAATGTTTGGGAGAATAACGTTGGCTGGGTGAGGCCTAAAAACTGCAATGATTAGTCAAAAACAGTATGTAACATGTGCTATATATTACTATTATATATAGCAACCAGATAACCAAAGTTATCAAAAGAGACTAAAGTTCAGAGCCGGAGGAAATTTTGAATACCCCGCTCTCGTTTCTCCGGCCCGGGAAAATCCCGTATAGTCTAAAATGCGAGGTAGGGAAGAACAAGAAAAAAAAAAAAGAAAAAATATATAACAGCGATTATAACTATATTGTAGGAAGTTATGGGGTATATATATATATATATATATATATATATATATATATATATATATATATATATATATATATATATATATATATATATAGATAGATAGATAGATAGATAGATAGAAGAATCAACTTTATTCTGGGACTACGTCCCTTGAGAATAACAATATTGTACATCAAATTAAACATTACATCTGGCCAAAATGTATATTACAATAAACAAAAACAAACAAACAAAAAAAACAACTAAAAAATAAGGGATAAAAGAAGTGTATATATATATATATATATATATATATATATATATATATATATATATATATATATATATATATATATATATATATATATATATATATATATAAGTTATGGTTAGATGTAAGTTTATATGAGAGTTAATCCTAGACAATAGTTGTAAACAAACCGTAATGCTATATATATAGCATTACGGAGAGAATAAAGTCAGTCTTATTTGAGCAACCACGCGTTTCATTCCAAACCTCTTCTTTCTTTCTTTTTTTTATCTTTCCGAGTTCGAACTGACGTAAGTGGTGCCGAAACCCGGGAATCTTAAAGAGTTTACTTTTGTAGTTGTCTTTTCGTTTTTTTATTTTTTTTATTTTCACGTCGTGGAGATAAATAAAAAAACAGGATGCCGAACGGAGTAGGTCAACCGCCAGTACGTCCACCACCACCAGTACCGCCTACAGCACAGGTAACGCAACCGACTGCGGCACCAGCGGCACCGGCAGCGTTTCCTTCGTTGGCAGAAGCGTTAGCGAGGGACTTTCCTCCGCTACCTACGGAGACGTTAGCGTCAGCACATGCGACGACGCTGGAATGGCTAAAGGTTAGAACGGCGACATCGCAGGACCTGAGGAGGGCTATATCTGACCTGGAGAGATTTGATGGAGGAACAGGTGAGTTGAACCACTTTCTAAAGGGAGGCGACCGGGTGATATCGCGTATAGCGGCCAAAGAAGGGGAAAACTTGATAGATCCGCTGGATGCCAACGCATTGAGGGCAGCCTTGGTATGCCGGGTTAGGAGGAGTGTGCTGAACATGATCCAGGCGGATGAAGACACCCCATGGAGCACCGTGAAGGACAGGCTGAAGAAGGCATTTGGAGGGGGCCGTTGGGCCCCAGAAGAAGACATCTTACAGATGTTCCGAGAGAAGAAACAGCCGTATCAGTCCAACGGACAATATGCAGCAAACCTGTTGGCACGATTCAACAATGTAACGGAGAAGACGAGGGAAGTAGCGGATGCAGTGGAAACGGGAGCAAGAATGGCGTTCCTGGCAACCATCCTTAAGGTACAACTGGGTAGAGACACGGGGAAGAAGGATGGACTACCTAGAGACAAGGGTTTTGTAGAGTGTGCCCAGGAAATGATTGATGCAAGCGCGCGGGAGGAAGAAGCAGCCAGGGGAGAAGAGGAGAATGAGAACGGGTGGAACCGAGTATCGTACAGGAGAGCGGAACCCGGTAGATTTAGAACAAGACAGGAAGGCTGGAAGAAAAGAGGAGGAGAAGTTAGCGCAAGAGAAAGAACGGCGGTAAGGGAGAAAAAGCCAGGGAAGGAGAGAAGGAAATGGACAAAGGAGGACAGGAGATGCCACGGGTGCGGAAAGATAGGTCACCTAGTGGCGAATTGCCCGCGAACCCGATGTTTCGAATGCGGAACTGAGGGGCATATTGCGAGACAATGCCCGTATATGAGTAGACGGGGGGAAGTGGGCCGAGATGAGCCAATGGAGGTGAACGCCCAGAGATTGTGGAGGAAGAGAGGAGCGGCATCGGAGTCGGACAATTCGTCGGGAACATCTGAAACCGAGGAGGAGGAGCCGGTGGTGAGAGCAGCTCGAGGAGGCAGAGTTAGCAGAAAGAGTGGAGAAGGGGGAGCAGTCGCGGACAGGAGAGGAAGATCAGACGAATGAGGAGAGGAGCAGAGGAGAGGCAGCCACGCGGTAGTGAATAATATTGCAGGTGAGTGCGTTGGTTTGCCAATTATAAGTGTCGTGGGGAAAGGAAAGTGTCTGGTGGATACGGGAAGTTCTAATACAATAGTATCTAGGCAGATGTTGGAGGAGTTGTGTAAAGGAGAGAGGATACCGAGAATAAAAAAATGTACGTGTAGGTTGATTACTTTGGGTGGTCCATGTAGGATAGAAGGGGAAGTAGAGTTGGATTTAGACAGATGGATCCCAGGAAGTGGGAAGTTGAGGGTTCATGTAGTAGAGAATATGCCGCGGGAATACTGGGGTATAATTGGATGTGACCTATTGAGTAAGGTGAGACCGAGAATAGATTACAGGGGAACGGGTTGGAGGGTGCGAATGGGAGGGAAGAGGTACCGGTGTAAGAAAGGGAGAGTGGGAGGAAAAGGGAACATTGGGGCAATAGAACAAGCGGAACATTGGGCCCAAAGGATAAAGAGGGAATACGCGGATATTTTTTTTAAAGAGGGGGAGGTGTTGAGCGCAACGGGGAGGACAGCACATGAAATTCCGTTAAAACAGGAAAAGGTGACGTACGTGAAGGAGCGGCGTTACCCGCAGGCTTTACGTCGCCATATCAAGGAGGAGCTCGAGAGCCTGAAGAAGCAGGGCATCATCGTGGACAGCACGTCACCGTACAATAGTCCTCTGTGGGCGGTGAAGAAAAAGACGTCGTCGGGAGAGCAGAAGTACAGGGTGGTGGTAGACTTCAGGAAGCTCAATGATAACACCCTAGACGAGAAGTATCCGCTTCCGCGATTTGAGGATATTATTGACAGGCTTAGTGGGGCAACCATTTTTAGTACTTTGGATTTAAAGGCAGGCTACCACCAAATTCGTATGAACCCCAGGGATCAACACAAAACGGCGTTTTCTTTCGAGAGGGGGCATTACGAGTTTACTCGGATGCCATTTGGTTTAAAGAACGCTCCCATAACCTTCCAGAGATTTATGGACGAATTCTTGAGAGGATTAGACGAAGAATTCTGTCAAGTGTACATGGACGATCTGTTGGTCTTTAGCAAGGATGAAGAGCAGCATGTTGATCATTTAGGGCGCGTATTCGATAGGTTACGGCAATTTGGGTTGAAATTATCAGCGGAAAAGTCGATTTTGGGACAGGACCAGATAACCTTTTTGGGACATTCCATTTCGAAGGAGGGGATCAGGCCCGATAAACAGAAGGTTGAGGCAATACGAAATATGGCGATGCCCAGGGATGTAAAAGGTATCCGCAGGTTATTAGGAACACTAAACTATTACCGTCGGTTCGTGCCGGAAATGGCGGAGTATTTAGCACCTCTTAATAACCTTTTGAAGAAAGGCCGGAAGATTGCAATAACGCCAGCAATAGAGGATAACGTAAGAAAGTGCATGGCGCGGTTACAAGAGAAGCCGGTACTCGCTTTTCCCGATTTTACGAAGACATTTGTCATTACCACGGATGCGAGTGAGTATGCGTTGGGGGCGGTACTTGCTCAAGAAGGAAGTAATGGGGAACAACCGGTAGCATATGCAAGTCGGCGGCTTACAGACGCGGAAACGCGGTATAGCGCCCTGGAGAGGGAACTCCTGGGCATAGTATGGGCAGTAGGGCATTTTAGGCCATATATTTTTGGCAGAAAGTTTAAAGTCCATACCGATCACAGGCCGCTGCAATGGGTCGGTAATCTGAAGGAATCGTCAGCAAGGGTCACCCGGTGGAAGCAATTTCTAAGCCAGTACAATATGGAGGTCATGTACAAACCGGGTAAGGAAAATGTGGTAGCGGACTGGTTGTCCAGAGCCATCATGATAAATGCCATCGAGGAGGAAGAAGGGGAGTCGTCAAGGGACGTGCGGCAGTTTTTAAGAACGTGGACACCGGAAGGTGAAGGGGAACCTGGGGACGTGGGAGCAGAAGAGTCGAGAGGAGAAGAGAGCTCGGTGGACGAGAGGCTTACAGATATGGAGGAATGTGAGGAGATCGTCAACGATAAGAGACGACAGGTCATTTGGAAGACCAGGACGTCGGGGCTCATGAAGATCGACTTCAGTAAGTACGGCAAGAGGAGGATTAACACCATTTGGTCCCAACCAGGGGTGAAAGAAGAAGAGATCTGTAAGGCTTTGCACGACGCTTCAGAGTCGGGGAAAACTCACCATTTGTATGTGGGCAATGCGACCGTCTGGGAGAAGATCAAAAAACTCTGGAAAGCAGAGAAGATAGGCATTGACAGGGCGTTCATTAGATGCAGATACCTAGTTGAAACATTAATGGACAAGGAGCAGCAAAAGGAAGTAACGCTGGCACATCACCAGGGCAAGACCAACCATAGGGGGGAACAGGAAACGTTTCAAGCGTTGCGCAGAAGATATTTTTGGGATGGCATGAGGAAGACAATTGCTGAAATCATTGGGAGATGCGCAGTGTGCGCGCGTACTAAATACGATAGACGGCCACCTCAAGGATTGCAGGAGGAAACCCCTACGGGAGACATGCCATTGAAAGATGTGCAAATTGATACATTTACGTGGAGGGGGTTTAAGTGGGTTACGATGATCGACCTCTTTAGCAAGGTAGCAATGACACACCAAGTACGAGATAAGTTGTCGGAGGCGGTTGTGGGGGCTCTACAAACGTGGGCCCAGTTCTACGGAGTGCCTGATCGCATAACGTCGGACGGAGGGAGGGAGTTCGACAACAGTACCGTACGGGAGGAGGTTAAACGATTGGATATAGATTGGCATTTTAATACTCCGGGACATACAAAGGGCAGAGGAAATATCGAGAGGTTGCACAGCACGTTAAGCGACCACCTACGTATTTATCAAGGGGAGCAAGGATTGGAAGGGGATGTAGCTATGAAAAGAGCAGTTGCGGCCTATAACCATTCGATCCACTCCGTTACAGGGTTTTCTCCGGTCGAGGTATTGTTTGGAGTGAATATACGGCGACGGGATTGGATGGAAACACTCACGGATGAAGCACAAGCTCAACGGATCACTTGCAACAGGGCAGAGATAAAGAAAGTATGGGAAAAAACGAGAGGGAAAATAGACCGGGAAAAACGGAAAAGGGTGGAGAAGGCCAATCTGAACCTCAAGGACAGAATGGGGGACTTGAAGATAGGGATGACAGTCTATCGTAGGGTAGGTTCTAATAGGGGGAAAGAACTAGCACGCTACGACGGACCATTCAAAGTGATTGTACTTCGCGAACACAATCTGTGTACCATTCAGAGTCTGAACGATCCTAGGAAACGAAGGACTGTTCACATAGAACAGTTGAAACTCCCGATAGAAACGGGTCAGTCGTAAATAGTGGTATATCCTCTTTTCTGTCTCCTACAAGCTATGGAAGGACGGTAGAAGGTTTGTTTCGGTTGTAAATCTTTTATTGCAGGAAAATGTGTAATTTTATTTGTTCTGTGCTATGGCTGTATGGGAACGCCAAGGAAGATTATTTTGTTTTGTTACGAAGATTATTTTGTTTTGTTTTGTTATGTATTATGTTTTGTTATGTATTATATCACTAACCCTGCGTTAGTTTATGAGAAGTGTTCATAAACTGGCGGGGGGGAGTTATGGTTAGATGTAAGTTTATATGAGAGTTAATCCTAGACAATAGTTGTAAACAAACCGTAATGCTATATATATAGCATTACGGAGAGAATAAAGTCAGTCTTATTTGAGCAACCACGCGTTTCATTCCAAACCTCTTCTTTCTTTCTTTTTTTTATCTTTCCGAGTTCGAACTGACGTAAGTTATATACATCAAGACAAAAATAACATCATGAACTTATTTCAGTAAGTTTTGAAGAATATGGTGGGGAAAAAAAGTAGAAAATTACAATACTAAATCTCAGTGATACCTAAATCAACATGTTACTTTGCGCTCTACCAACAGATTGAGGTAAATGATGTTAAATCATTATCAGTTATCTACCAGATATTAGAGTGTACTAAAATATTATGATTTTCCTTTATATCGCAGAATATTCATGATTAAGCATCTTTCGTCTGAAGTAGATGTACGTTTTAAAGAATAACTAATATTAATAAATAATATAATATTATATGAGAATCAATTATTAATTTATAGTAACTGTAAATATTCTGGAAAACACTATATTACCAGACTATTGCATATTTTTTTTTTTTACTTCTGCTTTTTTACCACACCTTTTAATCGGCCAATAAGCGAATTTGATGTTATTTGATATAATTGGGATGTTAGGCATGATGGAGATCGCTACCCATTTGCACCTATTCCTAACTTGAAAGAAAAATTAATCCAGGACAATATTAAAAGTAAAGCATATTATAAAATAGTAATTAGTCATTATGACTCGTTTCTAATTCGGGAAGGTAGTTGCTGACGCCAAAGTGTGGAAATATGAGAATGGTCATTTATTTCATGAAGTCCAAAAACATTACATGCCTTCGCTGTATGAAACAAGATACCATAGGAACTTCTGAGAGTATCTTTCTCTGGTTGAAGTGGTTCGGTTTCATTCTTTTCCTCGATGAATAGCAACAGGATCAGCCTATTATTTTGGAGCTACTGGTAAGCTAAAACATCCAAACACCTAGCCAAGATCGTTGCGTGCATCATACAACCGGAGAGTGAGTAAGATTGAAGGGGATCCTCCTGATAAACATTGTATTAAAACCGTCCAACTCAATTACATCAGCATGACTGTTCCAACCCTTTGTTACTAAAGGGTCCCTAGAGTCAGATATAACTCGTAAATAAGACTCGATAACATTTTGCGATGGTTGCTTTCTCATTACTATTAACAATCATGTGTATTCTGTGGCATGCAGTTATGTATGAATTTTTATATTTCACCCTATAGAGACGGAACACAACTCCACGATAAGGGGTTTCATAATATAAAATAATAATTATAAAATCAATAAGGCTTGGATGTTAAATGAATGAATGCAATAGTATTGTTCAGAGAAAACATTTGTTTAAGTGAGCTTTGATATAAGCCGGGATATTTTTTCCACTTCACTTTCAGAGGTCGAAAAGGTTTTAAATCTACAATAAAACAACAACAACAAAAAAAAACAAGAGAACAAAAGCAACAAGCCCAAGTAGAGCACTATAAAATGGATGGGAAAAGCTGGAAAAGTATCATGGTCGGTTAAAATCCTATCGGAAAAGCTCTGGTATTATTCGGCATAAGTGGACGGGGGAAAGCAGAAGGCCACTCAAACGATACGGAGCCAAAAAGGTCTGCCAAGGATGATAAGTGAGTGGGGGGATGGTTCAGGTACTTCTCCATACCGGCTCTAATCCCATCTCCAAAGGACTACTCTGGGTTCTCTCCTTTCGTTTTAGACGTCATACTGGCCGTCCATCTTGCTTAAATAATCAACAATATTAAAATATGGAAATCATCGTCTACTGTTATATAGCTAAAAAAAACAAAAAACAAATATTCAATCTTCTCATCGTTCTCTCTTACATTTTTCCAGTCTATAGTGATTAAGTTCGTGCCCATGGATTTTCAATGTAGTATGAAGTCTATCCCCAGATGTCAAAAGTGTAACCAATCACTAACTATAAAACATATTTTGGAAGAATGCCCTTTTTACACCGCAAGATTAAAAGATCTCGGAATACCCCAGAATATATCAGCAACCCTGGGAAATCAAGAAGAAATCGTTACCAAAGTTATCAAGTTCTTGGATAGTGAAAGACTTAAAAAACACATTTGACAGGCTTATAATTCATGAGCCTTTGCAGATTTACTATTATTTTTTTTTATTTATTAATTTTTTTATCTATTTATTTTTATTCTATTTTCTCTTATTATTTTTTTTTTCATTTGATTTTAAATTCATTTGTTTATTACTCTCAATTCATTTATTGATTCTACTGCTATTTTTTAAAGTTTATTTATTTATACATTTTTTATACATCTTATTACCTATAAATGTCTATTATTATCCTTATTTATTTATTTTATTCTATCAATCCATTTTTTTTTTTTTTTTTTTTTTTTTTGTACTAACCATCCAAATAGTATTAAGTGATGTTATTTAGTTGATCGGGCGCTTATGACATGGATGTTTTGCGCCTAGACTTCGAAACAAACAAACAAACAATGTAGTATGAAATTATACATGTTATATTAAGGACGACTCTGAAACTGATTTATTTTAAAGATTCCATATAATAATTTTATTTTATTCATTGACTTTTAATAAGCATATTTCTCTATTTTCAGTAGTTGGAAATTTATTTTTCTAGGTTATTATTATTAGATGAAACAGGAAAGTATGAAATGATATATTTTACAGGTTGTTTTATCAGTTTCAGAGTCGTCCTTAATAAATAACATAGAAAAATAAATTTCCAACTAATGAAAATAGAGAAAGATGCTCATTAAAAGTCAATGAAGAAAATAAAGGCATTAAAATTATTTTATGGAACCTTTAAAATAAACATAGTTCTATCATGAGATGAAGGAGGGAGAGGGCAAGTGACACTTGTGCCATTTTATTTTTCGTTTGGTAAAAGATGTTATAAAAGCAATGTCATTCTTATGAAAACAATAAGTCTTTATTGTTTTGTTTTTTTACCACACATTAAAAAAATAATGTTATACACAATTTTTTTGGTGGTCCTCCCCTTCTTCACCTTTAAGGCTATTCGGGGTTTTATCGGGTCAGAGGGTAGTGAAAGTAAAATGTACAACCAGTAGTGGAAAGGAATGATAAAAGATAAACGCCAATCGACATCCCACTACGATCCATGGAGAAGAGCTGGCGGAACCATACGGGCCGTATTCAATTCCAGAATCAAATATTGCGGAATGGGTGCAGTAAAATAGTTATAGCCACTGATTGTTCCGAAGGGAAAGCGGGGGGGGGGAGGGTACGATAAACAGTTGCCGGGAAGTACACTATTTGCTCTGCGGTCCAGAAAACAAGCTTCAGCCCAATTGGGAACCCACCGCAACATTTAAAGTTCCGAGCTCGAGTATTTGTGCTATTGATAAGGGCTAAGTTGATTAAAAGTTGGTTGGAGTATGGAGCTGCATGAGGCAGTAGGGCATAAGATAAATATTAGAAGGTAGGGGAGGAAGTGAGGTTATAGCTATCAACTTTTGTAGTAACGGTACAACTGAAATCGTATCCCGTTAAACGGAACGATTTTGGCGCAGTTAACATTACTGCCTTATATCTCTCAACTACTAGGATCATTTATACTAGGTTATTAATAACTAGTTACAAGAGTGATTTAATAGGTCGTCGATACAAATGCTGACTCTCAAATCTGAATATCACCACTTTTCAGGAAACGAAAAAACACTCAAACAATGAGGATGTTTTAATTTTCACACCAAAAAGTGCTTTTGTGAATGTTTGAAGATTTTGTATTCGCTGTTTAAAAATATTTAATCAAAATTCCAATCGTTAAAATTTAGGATTGAAAAATTTATGCTGAGTTTCTTTTATATATTAACCATTTGATTTTATAATGGTATGGAGATGGTTGACTGTATATTCTAATTTTAGAAGAAGTTAGTCGGGGAGGAGGTCAATATATAAAATACTATATTATGTAATATTATGTCTTATTTCCTTGATGTTATATTTATACCTACGATTCAGGGCATTACGCCTGACACTGCCAGTGTCCGTACTGCTTCCTGCAGTGAAAGACGGTAAGTCCTGAACAAGACATACAACGTTGGGCAATGCAATAAACATTATATTATATAACATAGTATTTTATATATTGAATTCATCCCTGACTATTTTTTTCTGATATTTGATTTTATGTTTTCAGGTATATTGAAGTTTTTCCCAATATCTGTGTTTTCACTTAAACGTCTTAAGGAATATATGTAAATCATTTATTTACCCTAGTTAATTTTTTATTATTTTTTTTTATTTTATAACTAAAATTGGTTCCTTATAAGACTTATTTATCATTTTTTTCCCATTTTATTTAGTTATAGTATGTTTTTTTTGTTGTTTTTTTTTTGTACCAATATTGTAATATTGTAACCCTTGCACCCATCTGCTTTCCTTAATATGCCCTCCAAAACTATGTATATACTCATGGTATTAATTTGATTTTAGTTACTCTTTATTATAATAGGTCATGTGGCCATATTTATTGTCAATTTGTTTGAACAATATTGTTATTCTTAAGATATCTAGTCTCAGAATAAAGAAAATTTTCTATTCTATTGTATTCTATATTTTTATGAGATTTCTATTCTATATGTATTTTATTAGGTCATCAATACATTTTTATTTAGAAAGTGTATTCAAGCTTGTAGATCATTGGCTATGGTAACATGCTCTGATGATGACCCACAAGATTGGGTTGAAACATTGGCAATAAAGATGTTAAAAATTGACTGCGTACTGACTGTCTATCTGATATGTAGATCAGCTGAAAAACTTCCTTCAATAATTACAATATATGTTGTAGTTTTTTTGATGATTATATCATATTCAAGAATGCTTTTTACGGTTATTTTGATTATCAAACTTCGCCATATCGCGACTGATAGTGCAAAAAGGTAGTAGTAAAAATTGATATTTTTTTAAAAAAGGACTGACAAAAATCTAATTATTTTTTTAATGATTTATTAGAATGATATCTGACGTTATTTTCCATAATATTGACTACCATTGCATTTTTTATTGCATTTTCACGTACAACGAAATGTCATCTTTAATACAAATAGAATAAAAATGAATAATTGTTATTACATACGACCTTTTGCACTAACAATAGCGATATACCAATAAACACGCATCCAAACCCACTTGCCTATACTTGGAAATGTTTGGAATTGGAAACATTTGATGACAATTAACTAGAATTGGATGCTATTTAATATTGACCCTTAAAAGATTTAAATTGTATATAGATTTAAATTTTACAAAATTAAAGCCTGAAAAAACACTTGAAATATTTTAGCGACAATCCAAATATGTGTGTGTTGTGGTGGGGCAAGTAACCGAAAAGCGATTATACCAAAACTCCGAAAGTAATACAGTAAGAAGTCAACGATTGTTGTTCGAATTATTATTATATTTCTGTACCTTAAGGCACTTTTTTGTTCAATATACTACGTTAATAATCAATCTTTTACTTTCGACATATTTATACTACTACCATAATCATAATAGTCTCATATATACGTTCCAGTACTATATTTATAATAAAATAGTATTTTATTATAAAAACACCTACCTTCACCTGATGATTTTTTTAAAAATTATTCCACCACATACAAATCAGTATGAGAATAGTAATTTAGGAGTGTCGTAATCGAAAAGAAATATACATCTCTTGCCAGCTCCTGTTATGACGTTAACAAGAAGGGAGAATGGTAAGAAAACAATTTTTCTCGAGAAAACTCGCTATGTAAGGGAGGAAATGTAGGACAGATGTAATAAAGGAAGGTGGAGTGGGAGAGGGGAGTTGAGTTAAACAACCACCCTTAGCGGGACTCGATCCAGTTACCAAGCTACCCGTAACCGAGCTCAGATTGGATACAGATTCAACTCAGAGTCGTATTACAATGTCATTGGGAATTATTATTGATTGGATATTTTGATTAGTGGGGCTAAGGTAACGTCCTGTAATGAGAATTTCCTCGGTCAAGCAACACGGGGTTTTCCTAGCTCCAGCTCGGATTTTCCTCCTGGAATTTCCGAATTTAATTTCACTGACTCCTCCCTACCGCCACCCTCCCATCTCCTCTGGATGTTCTCGATGTAGAGTGCCTCTGATTAAATGAAATCGCCAAAACGACCTATCTCTGGTCTCAGGTGGAGAAAATAATTTCCACCTTCAATGCCACGCTATGGGATGTCTTTTATCAAACTATAATTAAATTTTTATTAAATCACCTTTGCTTCTATGAAGTATGATTTTTCTAAAAACACAATAATAATTATAACCCCATACTACTATGACCCAAGAAGGTTTTTGTGTTCAATATTAACTTTAATGTTGATATATCACACTTATATAATAATAAATATAATGAGATATATCCTGTATTTCTCCTTTAAGATGAAATCTAGGTCTCTGAAGACACAGGTCCTCCAAACTGACAAAGTTAGTGTTGTCCAAATGCAAACTCAGTCTCGCAACAGTCATGCCATTACCTATTAGCTTATCATTATAGAGATATTACTGTCATTTTTTAGATAGAAGAAACCTAACTAAGCCCGAATGAAAAATTAGAGCAGTTAAATGCAAAAGTATATTGGTTATATCAAATATTAACACATAGTAACTAAGATTGTCAAGTATTAGTAACTATTTTGCCTAAATTTTTATTTAAAATATCGGGTTTTTTTACCAGTCCTGGTCTTGGTCTTGGAACAGTTAGTTGGCCTTGGTCTAGGTCTTGCAAAGCACATTTGCTAGATCTAACATTTGATAGAACGATGACATGGGGCCCCCACATATTACTTCAAAACGAAAGACATTAAATCAACGATTTCGACTATTATATTCTGTTTGGGCCCGCTCAAAATTAGACCTTAGACAAAAACTTAATACTTACACATATTAACTAAAACCAATTTGAACATACGCTTCACAAATATATAAAAAATTGCTGAAACAAACCACCCATTCATAAGCTAAAAATATTTTTTATTCAAATATATAAAACTACAAAGACTTTCACTAGCACCTTGGTACGTTAGTAACATAACTCTCCACAAAGGCTTAGGCATACCAACCGTCACTAAACAAATACAAACTTATTTAAAAAGGTTTCATACTTTCAAAGTCACCCTAATAGTCTCATTCAAGATATGATGAGTAAAATCATCCGTAGTTGGCTGAAATAGATCTCCTTGATTCAAAGGCGAATCTACGGGGGGGGGGGGGGGGGGGGAGGGAGAGGGCTTTCGGACTGAAGCCCTCCCTCCCCCCAAATGGTAAAATATAGCCATGTTTTACAGAAAATTTTTTTAAAAACTATCTCGTAATCTTGTTCGTTTAATTACATTTAATAGGACTTCAAGAACCACTTAAACATCATTTCATATAGGTAGTTAATTTCTTTTTTTTTCTAATTAATTATCTTTATATGTTTATGAAAAAAATATCTTTCTGGCTGAACCCCCAAAATTAAATCCTGGATCCGCTAGTGCCTTGATTTACTGGTAACATTGCCGAAGAATATCCACTGGTTAATTCTCTTCCTCTTGCCAATCATGTCCACTATTCTAGTTTATTTATTTATTGTAATCACGTTCACTGGTTGTCTTTAAACATTGACAGCTATGAACTTCAAAGATAAAGAGAAATACAAAAGGATATAGGTGGATTTTTTTTTTTTGCCTCCTGTTATAAATAAATCATCGTGCGCTTAACTCGAACTATAATAATAATAATAATAAAAGGCTTAGCGAATCCGAAGGTTCGATTCCGGCACCACCAATTGCTTATTACACACCTCCCTCCACCGTTTGCCATCCAAACCCGGTCCCTTCAGATCGGTTTTAATGCAATCTTCCCAAATTTGGTTCGGTCTACCCCTCGGACGTTTACCATTCGGTACAGCAAATATAACCGTTTAGGAATTCTCTCGTTACTAAGCCCAAAAATTTTACAAGCCCATTTGATTTGCCGCGATGAAATAGCCTCAATTATATTACCCGAATACAGTTCACGAAATTCGGCGTTGTGTAACCGTCTGAACCCACCGGTTAACTCATCCTTCTTCGGTTCGAATATTTCTACGCAATACTTTCAAAAACCTTAAGACGCTGCTCATCGCTTAATGTAAGCGGCCAAGTTTCGCATCTATAAGTAACAGTAGGTAAGATAATTGTTTTAATAATAATAATAATAAGGCTTAGCGAACCCGAAGGTTCGATGCCGACACCACCAATCGCTTGTTACACACCTCCCTCCACCGTTCGCCGTCCAAACCCAGTCCCTTCAGATCGGCTTTAATGCAATCCTCCCATTTTCGCTTCGGTCTACCCCTCGGACGCTTACCATTCGGCACAGCAAATATTAACCTTTTAGGAATTCTCTCGTTACTAAGCCCAACAACTTTACAAGCCCATTTGATTCGCCGCGATGAAATTACCTCAATTATATTACCCGGATACATCTCACGCAATTCGGCGTTGTGTAACCGTCTGAACTCTCCGGTTAACTCATCCTTTTTCGGTCCGAATATTCTACGCAATACTTTATTTTCAAAAACCTTAAGACGCTGCTCATCCCTTAATGTAAGCGGCCAAGTTTCGCATCCATAAAGAACTGTAGGTAAGATAATTGTTTTATAGATTCTAATTTTTAAGTTTCGGGACAAGAGGCGCGAACTAAGTAGTTTTGTCACAGAAAAATAACAAGCGTTCCCCGCCTTCAGTCTAACCTTAATCTCTTCTTCAATTTCGTTTTTTCTAGTTATCGTAGAACCTAGATACCTAAATTTATCTACCTGTTCAAACATATTACCATCTATATCGATACCACCAGTAGTATCGCCATTTTTGCAGCTAACCATATATTTTGTTTTATCCACGTTTATTTCGAGTCCTAGTTCTTTCCCGGCTTTCATTAACGTTGTCGTATTCAGTTTTATAGTTTCAACATCTTCGCTTAACAGTACCAGATCATCAGCATAGCCCAGCACGGATGTTGTCCCGCCCAGATCCAACCCTTTCTCGGTTCGCATTACCTCCCTAATGGCATGTTCTAATGCCAAATTGAACAGGACAGGCGAAAGAGAATCACCCTGTTTTAAGCCCGAACGAACCTCAAATTTTTCGGACAAATTATTACCGATTCTAATTGTTTTAATAATTGTTTTATAGATCCTAATTTTTAAGTTCCGGGACAAGAGGCGCGAGCTAAGTAGTTTTGTCACAGAAAAATAACAAGCATTTCCCGCCGTCAGTTTAACCTTAATCTCTTCTTCAATTTCGTTTTTTCAAATTATCGTAGAACCTAGATACTTGTTTAAACATGTTACCATCTATATCGATATCACCAGTAGTATCGCCATTTTTGCAGCTAACCATATATTTTGTTTTATCCACGTTTATTTCGAATCCTAGTTTTTTACCGGTTTTCATTAAGGTTGCCGTATTTAGTTTTATAGTTTCCACGTCTTCGCTTAAGAGTACCAGATCATCAGCATAGCCCAGCACGGATGTTGTTCCACTCAGATCCAACCCTTTTTCGGTACGCATTACCTCCCTAATGGCGAAAGAGAATCCCCCTGTTTTAAACCCGAACGAACCTCAAATTATTCGGACAGATTATTACCGATTCTAAAAAATCTAACTATTATACTTGTTAAACACTAAATTAAGTTGATATATGAGGGGTCGGAAAGCCAGTTGGAGTAATATAACTTATACGAAGAAGCATCGTTTGAGCCATTGAGGAAAAATCGTAATAAAGCTTTTAGACATTGTTAAAGGACTATCGGGTCGATGGAGTGAAGAAGATACGCCCCGGGGGCGGCCGACGGACGACTCTTTGTCCTCATAATCGCCCGATCGCAAGCCTTCTTGTTACCTGACTCTCCCCTCCCCCTTCCACACTCTCTAACAAGCTCCTCTAATTTATTTCTATCTCTCACATGCTGCTCCGTTTTTATCTTCTTTCTCTATCTCAACCTTTGTATTATTAAAGCCTTCCTCAGCCCGCCTCTATCTTCCGCTTTAACAAGCCGGACACGATTGGTTGTTAGAAGCCAACCTTCCAGGAACAGATCACACGTGTCGAAACGAACATACCAGGAATAAGGATACAGAGTCGAATATCAGTCAGTATGAGTCGGAAAATGTTCTTATGATTTACCATCTAGCAGATTGGCAGCGAAATAAGAAACCATGGTCCTACAAGTAGAGAACCATAATTGTTTATTTATTTTTTTTTTTTTTCGGTTGGCGCTGCAGACTATGAAGATCTTTGACCGCGAGTGTGGTCTCCTAGACCACATCCCGAATCCCGATTTAAATTACGGGGTTTTAATTTTAATTATACCAATGGGTAGTTTCTCTTCATGTTGTACATGTCATGTTACCAATGTCACATTTACTTGTTGTATTTTCCATGTAATACAGTTGTAAATTTCATTAAAATAAAAAATAAATAAAAATTAAGGGGTAGGGTCGTCAATCGTACATCCGGCCGGTGTGAGTAGCCTTCAGTAGGCTGACGGGCCTCACATATCCAGGGGGGGGAGGAGAAGGAATCTCGGGCAGCTTGGCTCTCAATGGTGGTCGTTTACCCATCCACCCTCGGCGTTGCTCAACTTTGATTATCTATTGTAAGCGCCTTAGCCCGCAAGGCTACCCCAGCCCCGAACCCTAATTTTATCTAGGTAAAATAATATTGAATAATATTTGTATTCATCATCAATTTTCTTTATCTATTGCTTAATTATTTTACCGATATAATTTATATTTTTAACGGACTCTGTTACGTTCAATCATTAAGTACACCATAAACAATTAATGTATACAATTTAATTTTTTTTGGAAACAATATAACAGCTATGAGTAATAAAGTTGAATAAAAACAACGTTATACAAAAATGGGAAAATTCAGCTGTAAAAAAATTAATCACAGAACGAAGAGAGGAAAAAAGAGATAAAGTTTTATAAAAGAAAAATACAAAAATAAAATTATGCTTGCCAAATTAACAAATACTTAAAAGAGTTGCAACTCCAGAACAGATAATATAATCCAGCGGCCCAGACAATTGTTATGCCGCTAGGTAAAATTATACACTCTTCACGTTAGCGACAAAAAGCTGTAATTCTTTGGATCACTCTATGTCTCTGGTTTTATTATCTGTTTTTTTTAACACTTCAATCGATATTTTTTATCGAGCCTAGACGATTGATTTCCAAAGAGGCTGGAAGAAGTAAAACTGGCTGCAGCACTGATTACTGAAGGCGTCATGACGTCAGAAGAGAATTGTGGTAACATATTTATATACAATTTTTTGAAATATTTGAACTATTTTCTTTATATTTTATTACTATTTCCTTATATATTTTATTATTCTTATCACTATTAGTTTTGTTTAATTTATTTCCTTTTTTAATAATTTATGTTGATTTATAGTAAGCTAAGTACGTCCGACTTGTGCAGTGGAGACACTCCGATTTTATTTTTTCCCCTCCTTGTAACACCTCCAGTCAAAACGAAGCTTTGATAACTTAATTAAGGAGCATACATCAATATATTCTTATACTGCCCTTAATTTGGCATTCTTACTACTTCTCCATGTGCCTTGTTCATAAATGTTCCGTAATTTCTTCTTAACACCTTCCTTTCGAATGTAAGAAGATACTCTTCATAAAATTTAGTTACTGTCCAACATTCTGAGCCATATGTAAGAACCGGTCGGATAAGTATCTTATAGTTTTTTTTCTTTGAATCACTACATAATGCGTTACTTCTTAACTGCTTTTGGAGTGCGAAATATGTGCTGTTCGCTATAAGTATGTGCCTTAGTATTTCTTCCTCTATTTTATTTTGGCAGTTTACTTTGATTCCTGTATAGATGAATGATTGCACTCTTTCGACTCTATACTTTCCCAACAGGATGTATGTATCATCGTTTCCACGCTTAGGTAATGTGCGTCTATATTTCGACTTTTCTTCACTAATGACGAGTCCTAATCGTACTGCTGGACGTTCAAGCGCCTCAAAAGCTATTCTTACTTTGTCGAGAAATTTTCCAAATTCCACAAAAAGCTAACAGATTATCAAAATCCCCTTTGCAAAATCCCTATCAAGCTCCATCTGTCCCTACAATCATCTTCGAAGGATGAAGCGACAGTGGCTCAGAGACCTTAGCATATATATAAATAAGCATATATTGCAATTCTATCAATGACCATATTCTCCACTCAAGTCATATATGGCAGGTTGTTGAGCGACTGCTCAGCCTTCATTGTTTTAATAGCAGTAATGCGGCTGAGTGAAAGGCGCTGGGATCTCCTAGAACATTTCCTTAACTGCCATGAATGAGGCTTAGCTCAGAATTTCCATGAGTGAATGAATTTTGTAAATATTCTATTATATGTTTGTATTTAAGTTGTTATTTCGATCAATCTATTTTTTTTTATTTATACATTTAGTTTAAATAATATATTTTTTTTCTTCATTTTTCCATTCACATCTGTCATGAGCTTGAAAATAAGCAGATGTGCTGTAACTAATAAGAAAAATTGACATTTTAGGCATGAGGAAAAAAATAGTACTCAGCAGCATTTCTTCCTGGTCTTGATTTATTTACTTAGTTCAGGAAAGGAGATCTCTCATCCAGCTCCTCTTTAGTCGTCTCCTGATGGACATGTCAGCTTTGGCCATGTCGTTAATAAGTCCGTTGTGATGTCCTTATAGTTTAAGATGAAATATGGAGATCACGTATGTGTTGGTCGATAGTTGGTTGTCGTAAGTCGTTTTGTAAAATTTTGTTATTGAAGTACCAAGGAGCTCCTGTTATAAGTCGTAAAATTCTGGATTGAAATGTGAGTGAAAAGTGAGTACAGGATTTTCAGTCGCTTGTTCAAAGTCTTTCTTTTCGTTTTGACGTGTGGGCTTTATTGATAGGAATTAATTAATTAGGCTTTATTAATATTATTTTCCTGGTTGTTTGTTGTACATTGAGCGGGAATGCGCTCTCGGAACAATATTATAAATTTCCTTAATTGAGTCGGATTGTAATATTCCTTAATAATAGTGTTGTCCAAATGCTTCATTGGTCTTGGTTTTGCGCAACATTCTCGTAACAGTCTTGTAGTTACCTATTAGCCTATTACTATATAGATATGCTGTAATTTTCAGATAGGGGAAACGTAAGTAAGCACGAATGAAAAATTGGAAAAATTAAATGCAAAAGCATATTGGTTATGAAAAATTCTTTGCATATAATGTCTAAAATTCTCAAGTATTAGTAACTATTTTGCCTTAATTTTAATTCACAAAAACGATTTCTTTTACAGTTTTGATCTTGGTCTTGCAACAGTTAGGCGGTGCAAAGTTCAAGACCAGGACCGATTTTGGGGAACACAACTCAAAAAACAAGATTCTCGAAATTCGATATATTTTATTAAAACCTTAACTTGTAATACCATGGCAATCTTATCATCTAAAATTATTTCGGCAAAAATGATGGTTTATCTGGTAATTGCAACATTTTAAGGCATTAAGAAGCAGGGTCTTGATGTCCGCGTACAGACAGCATTCAACCCGCCTCAATATGATGACTTTTGTTGAAGTTATTGTAAAGTTTCATCTTTTGAAATTAGCATTCGTCATTTCTGAAATGAAATTTCCTTCCGTTTGATACTTCATTCTTTGAAATCTGTCGCCCCTAATATCCGGGAAAGGTTTCAATAATACTGTACTATATAAAGTGAAGATTTTAAAAAATATATTAGTGTTATTTCAAATTAATTTTGTTTTATTGGAAGCTCCATTATACAGGGGATGATTCACTAAAAACCTGACAAGACAGGGTGAAACTACCCCCAGCAATTGAAATTGTCGCCACCAACGTGGAATTTTCATTGGGCAAACAGGCCCGGGGCGAGGAGCTATCAGTGATGTGTTTGATGCCTTTGTCATTCCCCTACAAAGGATGTTTATAATCAACATGACGAACAGTTATTGATGTTCGCGTTGGTCCAACTTCTAGGTCACTGTGATGTGCTAGTCATCGGGTCATCTGTTCCACTTTATCTCTACCAACGGTCCATTTAATTAGTTAATTTATTATTACAGTACTTTTCAAAAGTTAAAGATTTATTTTATTCACTTTATTATTATCTTTTGGTATTCACAGCTGAATTAAAACTATTTTTTTATGTTTTAATAACATTTACAACATATGGTTATAATAACGTGAAAACACTTGTTGAGAAACTACTCAATGGTAGCACTGTAATGATATATCTGCATTAGGAGAGCACGGAGTCATCTTCTTTTCAGACGCCTCGGAGGATTATCAGGAATTGAAGAGAAAGAAAGGTTAAAACCAGAGGGTTGGAATGATTCTAAAGCTTATTATGGAAGGATAGGTTTCTGGATTGGGCCAGATTTGAAACATTAAGGTCATTATGGATGGTTTTAATTGTAACAAAGTAGGGAGGTTTGAGGATTTTACGATGGATTTTGGATTGTAAGGATTGGATACGAGAGGAATTTGATAGTTTAGTGGAGCCCCATAGCTCAACTCCGTAAGTCCAAATAGGCCTTATTATAGTCATGTATATATGTCTTTTGTAATTAATCAGAAGTTTAGAGCGTTTGTCTAGTAAGTGCTGAAGTAATCGGAAACGTCGAGGTATTTCTTGTCGTTTCAGTCTGGTATGATACAAAAATAAATAAAAATACATATTAAAAATGTGAACAAATAAATATGGTGACACGATAACACTTCACACTTCAGAAACTATCCGCTGGTAGCACTCTAATAACATGTCTACATTAGGAAATCATGGAACAATCTTCTTTTCAGATCCCTTGGTTGGTTTGGTTAACAGATATCAGAAAGCAAGATAAGATAACAGATAAGAGAAAGCAAGGTTAGAAACGAGAAACCAGGAATGGCTCTGAAGTTTATTATGGAAGTAAACATTAAGGTCATTATGAATTGTTTTATTTGTAACAAAGTTATGACTATTGAGGATTTCGGAATGTAAGGATTGGACACGTGAGTAATTCGATGGTTTAGTGAAGCTCCATATCTCAACTCCGTACGTTGAAATAGGCTTTGTTATGTATATGAATCTTTTGTAATTAATTGAAAGCTTAGAAAATTTGTCTCGTAAGTGCTGAGGTAGTCGGAAACGTCGAGTGGTTTCTTGTCGTATCAGTATGGTATAAAGATTCCGAGCCTATCATTAATTAAACTAAAGTTTCGTATTAATTTAAACATATATATATATATATATATATATATATATATATATATATATATATATATATATATATATATTGGGATTCCAGACGAGTTCAGAAATTATTTTATTCTATTGAAAGATTTTAATGAAAAAAAAATTGCATGCCCTTTACCTTAAAACAAATACACTAAAATATTGGTAGAATAATGATGAAAAAATAAGTGCCTAATAAATACAGTAGAAAGAAAAATTATATAAATTTAAAACCATTTTGTAACATAATGAAGCGTTGAATTTTCTGTTAAAATTTTAAATTAACGTGTTAAATGTTAATTCGTTTTGAACCATTCCAGAAAATCTATAGCCAATATAATTCCGGATATGTGAAAATCCATGTGGTTTCCAATAGAGGCTCGTACCTTTGAAAACCAGTACAAAGGGTGGAAGAAGAAACCCAATATCAAATGGCAGGATTTTTAAGAGTACTTGACAGAACGGGGCTAAACCCACCACACTGCTCCATATCCAATTGGAACCTACAAGCCGTACCACTCCAAAACTTATATGGTTAAAAAAGTTCTTGAAAATTAATTATGGGTATCTTAAGTATTCACTAAAGGTTAAAAAAGTAGGTAATTTAATTTAGTAGAATGCGGTTACTTAATTTTTAATAATGTGAATTTCATGCTCAGTAAAAACAATAAAATAAATAATAAGATATTTATTACACGTTTTAAATATTAATGCATAAATTTATTTGTTAATATCTACAGAGCTTCTGAGTTGGTAGTCGATTTTCAATTTACTCCTGGATTTCAAACGAATCCTAAATAAATATTAATTAATAAATATTAATCCTAAAAAAATATTTTAATCATTTATTTTTTTATTATTGCAGAAGGCTATTTTGCCAAAATATCCCACAATAAAAGGTCTTTTTTAGTCCTTCCCTTCCTTAGCTTTATGGCTACACGGGTCTTTTTCCCGGACCAGAGGAGAGTGCGAGGGATTAATACCAGAGTTAAAAACCATTCTCTTGATCAGTTTGCCGGACAGTTCATGTATATTCCTTGCTTGAGGAATTAGCTCTGCCACACCGCCCTCTAAAACGATCTCTTTCTCCCACACCTCATAATAATAATAAAGGATAAAAATTTGATTGTTGGGAAGTTGGTCCCTTTTCACCTCTATGACTCCCTTCATCCTCTCTACTATTCTTGGGCATATTTACCCCTATGGTCTTCAAGACAAATCACTATTCCAGTCACATGTAGTCTCATGGCAGAGAACCAAAATTCATGATCTTGTTGGACCTGAACTTAATTCTTGTAGCTAACACATATTAGTCCGTGGTACAGACACCTTTTTATTAAATTATTAAGATCAGCCTGAAACTTCCTAAATAGCTTCATCTGATCGTAACATAAACTATTTTATTTCCGAAAGTTCTGGAACTTGGGTGGGTGTTTTCAATTTAGAGATCGGCAAACATTGTCGTAAAAATACAGTTCGTAAATACCGATTAGCTTTCCACTTGGACCGTAAGGTAATTTTAGCACAAAATCGAGAAAAAAGGTGGCCTTCAATAATATTGACGTTTGGCGTAACCTACACTCCCTAAATGTCAAAATAATCCAAACGGCTCAGTATTTTTGTAGGGCCCATTTTATTCTAGACTTTGTGATCAAATTATCATACGACTGGGCTTACGGACTAGAACTATGGGGAACAGCTAAATTTTCTAACATCAAACGCATTCAATCCTTTCAGTCTAAAGTCCTTCGTACAATAGTCGATGCTCCCTTCTATGTAACCAATAAAACCCTACACCATGTCCTTAATATCCCATTTATTCTTGATCTTATCCCAGCCAAAGAACCTTTCTTATTACCCAAATCCCGTTGTACAATCCCTAACAAGCACCACCCATCCCTAAAATCCCCTTCGTAGGTTAAAGCGGCAGTGGCCACGAGACCTTTTGTAAATATGGATATTTATGAGTTCTAGCAATGGCCAGATTCTCCACTCAAGTCATGAGTGTCTGTAGCTGTAGCGCTCTTACTCATCCTCCGCTGGTTTAAAATACCAGTGAAGTGGCTGAGGGAGAAGCGTAGGGATCTCCTAAGCCTCCCTTTTCCCTCCACATGTGGAGGGGACAGGATTGGTTCCGATATCACCTGGCAAATTGTAAATAATGTATATAGGTATGTTTTATATAAGGTGTTTGTTTTACTTTTATTTCTATTTTTATTTACTTATGTGTATATATATATTTTTTTTTCTTTACTCTTTTGTTCTTTTTTCTTATGCTTTTGTTATTACTTTATTTATTTATATTTTTGTATATACGGTATGAATGCACTCTCTGAACTCTATTATAAGTGTCCTTAAACTGTGACAAATTGTAATATTTCTGAATAAAGTGTTTAATAAATAAAAATAATAAATTATCATACGATCGAAGTGGAAAACAAACGAGCATTTACGAATTTTTAGTACATTATTAAATAGAGAAAGTTTACAGTTTGAAAACGTCCTAATTCCAAGAGTTTTTGTAAATAAAATAGCTGTAGGTTACATCTCGTCGTAACATCGTAAATAGCTTCATCTCATCATAACCTAAGACTATTTTATTTATAAAAATTCTCGGAACTTTTACGTTTTCAATCCAGAGATCGGCATACTTTGTCGTGAAAATGTAATTCGTAAATACTGATTAGCTTTCCACTTGGATCATAAGATAATTTGAGCACAAAATTGAGAAAAAAGGTGGCCTTCGACGTTTTCCGTAACCTACACCACCTAAATGTCAAAATATGCCAAACGGCCCAATATTTTTGTAGCCACCTTTTTTCTCGATTTTGCGATCAAATTATCTTACGATACAAGTGGAAAGCAAACGAGCATTTACGAGTTTTTAGTACCTAATTAAATAGACAAAGTTTGCCGACCTCCAGTTTGGAAATGCCCTAATTCCAAGAGTTTTTGTAAATAAAATAGTTGTAGGTTCGAGGTGATGAAGCTATTCACAAAGTTTCAGTCGGTTGTTAATAATTTGATAAAAAGAGGACTGTACCATGGACTATACAGTTATAGTACGATTCTGTATTTAAGATGCCACTTTGTAATTTGCATTATAAATACTAGTGCTTATTCGCAACCACGATTCTTAAACTAATAAATACAAATTATTTCACAAGACGACATCCATTTTACTTGAACTTTGGTCTCAGGTAATATAGATGAATCAGACCGTTTTTTTCCAGTAATGCTATCTAAATTCTCAATCGATTATACTTGGGCAGTTAAGATGAATTTAATAAAGAATTTTCGGTTAAAAGTGCACTATTTATTGAATGTTATCTGCTACCGTCGATCATGCAAAGAGGAAAAGACTTGCCGAAGTAACAATGCAAGCGGTGACACAGGTGGAAGTAAAGAAAACTGAGTAAAAGGAAATCCGATTAAGAAGTTAATTATGAAAGAGTAGTAAGGGAGGGAGAAAAGTTCGTTAGTGGGGGCGGTGACGTAGGACACGGTCGGCCTCACACCGCTCTCCTTTTCGACCGCAGATCCGAGCTAACTGCAAATGCACTTTGGCTACAATAATAATATAAACTTAGGATCCTTGTAATTACTACAACAGCCTCTTAAGGTTTCCTCCATCTCAGTTCTCTTCTAGCCGCAGATCCATTTCCCTTAACATAATGTCCATAGTTTTCTTCTGGTCTGGCTTGGAGCGAGACATTTTTCAACAAAAATACCAAACAGGACATAAATGCTGTTGCTACAGTAATATTTTAAATCGTCTATTATTTAAGGTAGAACATGACCTCTACGAAAAGCTAGTAGCGCTTTCACAAAGTAAATTTTAAATTTAACAGGAGTCTGGTCTGATATTAAAAGCAGTCGGAAAGACCCTTTGGTGTGTCAGATATTTTAAACATTTGATATATATACAGGAGATTCCTGGGCGAATGTATATATTGTATATAGGTATGAATGTTTTTAGAAGTTTTTATTTTATTTTATTTGTTTATTTTTTTCTTTTTATTTACTTTTTTCATCAGTATTATTTGTTTACTTTTTATATTTATGTTTATTTCTCTATTACTTGTATATATTGTATGAATGAGAACTTTTAGCCCTAATAATTATAGCTCTCCAACAGTGGCTGATTGTATTATTATCCAATAAATAGATTATTACCTAAAAAAAAAAAATAAACCTAATTCACCGTAGAGCGAGAACATTAATAATACAAGTTTCGAAACATCGCCAAAACGTAGTAGTTTATTTAATAAGAATCCTTATAAAATATATATTGTTTTACAATCGAGAAAATATAAATAGGTACTTATTTTTTATGTCTGATGTTCATTAACATCACTTCGACAGCCATGGATATCAGAAACGACTCATACGATTAATTTTGCTTATTTGAGATATTTGATTGCTTTATCAATATCACAGTTTTCTTTGAACAGGTCCTGTTAAATAATTGAAGTTATTTCGTTCGTTTCCTTATTTTTGATCCTGAAATAAGTGTTATCACAATTCTGGCATGTTGTAGCCGTCAATATCGATTATAATCGACCTCGGTATCGAACACACCGATAGCACAATTAGAAATGTAGAACGAATGATGCTTAAAAGAACAACCTATTAAATTGATTTCGTAACTAACATGATCATAAAATTCTATTATATTGTAAGTTGATGAATAACAAAGAATTTGTACTAAAAAATAGAAAGTAAGGTTGAGCAGCATTACTTATATTTCACTATTATATTTCCTTAAAATATCTTCATCATATTTTAAAGATGTTTGACTCAAGATTTCATTTAAAAAGCATGCGAACGTGTTATTTGTCGTTATTGGGAAAATCGGGATTGCCAACAAGAAGAGAATATTTTAAATCAGTTGAAATGTTTACAGTAATTTTTTAAGTAGTTTCATTTTAATAGCTTCTTCGAAACTAGTTTCTAAATACAAGATCTACGGAACTTTTTTGAAATTAAGTTTTAGATTAATAAAATATTATTAATTATTAATAATTATTTAATTATTGAATAAATAACATTCTGTCACTTGAACAATGGTTATAGGAAAGCAAGATCACATTCACACAATATGCATAAAAATATATAAAATAAACAGAAGCAAAATAACAACTAAATTATAATCAGAAAGTATATATATTAAATAAAATTAAATATAAATAAATTAAATAAGAAATACATACATATCTAGATTAATAATAAAATTCAACTTTTAGTCCGTGGTACAGACCTCTTTTTATCAAATTATTAAAATCCGGCTGAAACTTCGTAAATGGCTTCATCTTATCACAACCTACAAATATTTTATTTACGAAAATCGTCGAAATTGGGACGTTTTCAATCTGGAGGTCGGCAGACTTTGCCTATTTAATTAAGTTCTATAAACTCGTAAATACCCATTTGCTTTCGTTAAGATAACTTGAGCACTAAGTCTGTAAAGAAGTTGGCCTTTGAAAATATTGAGCCGTTTGGCCTATAAAACCTCGTTATTTTGACATCTTGGGGATGTAGGTCACGCCCAACGGCCCAATATTTTTGAAGGCCACCTTTATTCTCGAATTCGTGCACAAGTTATCTTACGATTAAAAAGGAAAGAAAATGGGTATTTACGAGTTTTTAGTACCAACTCCAGATTGAAAACACCCCATTTCCGAGAATTTTCGTAAAATAAATATTTGTAGGTTACAATTAGATAAAACTATTTACGAAGTTTCAGTAGGATGTTAATAACGTCATAAAAATGGGGTCTGTACCACGGACTATTTATTTAAGTTCTTAAAAACATATATTTACGTTAAATGATTAATAATCATTAATGGGCATAGTTTAGAGTTATAAATTATCTTAAAATAATTTTTTTAATCATTTTTAATTTTTTTTTCATGAAATAAACTGAACTTTTAAATAAATTAAAAAAAATAAAATAAAGCTTCTATGAAACCTTTATTTAAAAAGTTGCAAGGTAAAAGATTCTAGTTCTAAAATAGTAGACAAAAATTAAAAATAGAGAATTAGGTCATGCTGAAATTAATTAAAAATAAAAGTGAAAACTTTATTTCATGCTGTTTTAAATAATTCTTTCTATACAGTGTATTTTTTCTGCTATTGTGGTACCTTTCAGAAATTTAAAATTGATTATTCCTTAATAAAATATCATTAAATTAGATTTTTCTCAAATTTGAATGTTTAAGCCTTAGAATATTCTTCCTCTTAGCTCTTTAATTATAAACACCCGTTGATTAAGTTATCCTGGATCCGGATGGCAACCAGCACTTGAGAAATCGAGCTGTGATCCAGGCGGTAGGCGGGGCCTAAAATTTTGTTAAAAATTTCAACACCCTCCTCCCCTTAATGATAAGAGTTGGCCCGACCCGACAAGGGACTTAGCATGGAACAATTATCTTTTACTACCTAACGCTGATTAGCAGTTCGCACACCAGTTGCTCCTAAGCAGAAGCGTCTCTTAATATGTTAGTATGAAGAAGGCATTGCCGTAATATAGTCCTTAACTTTATTTATTCAAGTGAAAACTCAGTTTAAGGAATAAAACAGGTTACAGAAATAATTATACGAATATGTATAATTAATAACACAGGAATTTATGTAATTTTATAACTAATTAGAATTTGATAACTGAAAAGATGCTACTGATTAAAACACCACTAATAATTCAGAAGTCACATTAGATATATACACTATGTATCTAACTATTTCTGTATAGAGAGGGAAATATTAAAAAGGCTGATAGTATCAATGAATCCAAATGCAAGCATGTCACCTTTACCCTCCGACGCAGATCCTGTCCACATATCCTTCTCAACTCAGTACCTCTTCCCAACTCAGACACAGTTCGGTATCTGGGTTCCATGTTAGACAAAAGACTAACATGGAACCCACATACCAGACTTAAAAGACAAGAGCTCAACCGACGACTTGGCCAGTTATACAGACTACTTAACAGAAAATCTAACCTCTCAATTGAGAACAAACTATTAATATACAAGACCATACTGAAGCCCATCTGGACCTACGGACTTGAACTGTGGGGGACAACTAAATTTTTGAACATCAAACGCATCCTATCCTTCTAGTCTAAAGTCCTCCGTATATTAGTAAATGTTCCTTATTATGTTACGAACAAAACCTTACGTCACGACCTTAACATCCCTTATGTCCTTGACGTTATTCCATCCCGATTTTCAAATTTTCATTAGAACCTAATCCATCATCCTAATCTCTTAGCACAATCCTTATCCAGTTCCAGTCATCCCTACAATCCTCCTCGAAGGTTGAAGCGGCAGTGGCCTCGAGTTCTTTTGTAAAGACGTCATTTTGTAAAGAGTCCTGGTGATGGCCAGCTTCTCCACTCAAGTCATGAGCGTATGTGGCTTTAGTGCCCTCTCTTAGTCTCCACAGGATTCCCATCCCAGTGGTGCGGCTGAGAGTGAAGCGCTGGAATCTCTTGAAGTCTTGCCTTGTCCTCCACACATGGGGGAAAAGGCCCGACTCGGAGCTCTCTCGGCTGACTGTAAATATTGTCAATAAGTATAAATGTGTTTTTATTTATTTTTTTATTTTTATTTAATGTTGTATCATGGTCGATTTATTCTGTTACTCCAAGTTTTATTTTATTTTGTTATAATCTTGTTTTTCTTTTACTGTATATATGGTATGTTTGTATTTCATTCATCCTAAATACTCAATACCTTTAATTGAGGCAAAATATATTTTTTTTAAATAAAAAAAAAAAAAGGCTGATAGTAGACATCATGATCTACAAAAAAGTTTAAATAAACAATTGCCCAATTCCTACTGACACAACTTAATGTTACTGAGACTAATACTTACGTTTTCGTTAAAATAATTGAAGCGATCATCAGGTTTTTTTATCTTAAACGTATATATTAGGTTTGGAAACATTTAGTTGGCCTTAAAACATGAATAGAGAGAGATATTAGTTTTAAAAAAATCAATACGGTTTTAATATCACTTTAGATATTAATATTATCTTAATACCAGACTAAAACGACAAGAAACCGCTTGACGTTTCCGATTATTTCAGCACTTACTAGACAAACGCTCTAAACTTCGTATTAATTACAAAAGACTCATATACATGACTATAATAGGGCCTGTTTGGACTTACGGAGTTGAGCTTTGGGACTTCACTAAACCATCGAATTCCTCTCGTATTCAATCCCTACAATCTAAAATCCATCGTAAAATCCTCAATGATCCCTACTTCGTTACAAATAAAACCATCCATAATGACCTAAATGTTTCTTACGTTTCAGATCTGGCCCAATCCAGATACCTATCCTTCCATAATAAACTTCAGAATCATCCAACCCTATCGTTTCAAACCTTGCTTCCTCTTCAATTCCTCATAACCCTCCGAGGCGTCTGAAAAGAAGATGGCCCCGTGATCTCCTGAAGTAGACATATCATTAGAGTGCTACCATTGGGTAATTTCTCAACAAATGTTTTCACGTCATTATATCCATATGTTCAAATTTTCTAAATGTATTTCTTTAATACAGTTGTAAATATCATTAAAAAAAAAAAAGATATTAATATTCGAAAACCCATTATTTTTAAATTAATAAAAAGCATACTTATGCATTTATATTTATTATAACCAATCCCGGATCATGTAAAATATTAAATTAAAGCTTTTCATTAATTTATTGTAGTCACTTCTTTGAAAATATGGTTACTTTGAGGCAATAGGACATAGAATCACATATCTGTTTTTACACAATTTTTATGTGAATCTCAAGTATTTTCCCAATAAGCTTCAACTTAATTAATATGGACTTAAAACTTATTAAGCAAGGAAGCTTTTCTAAAACTAGGGTATCAGTTTGAGTGTGATAAAAACAAATCGTATTATGTTGTTGTTTACACGGGACTTAGTTGAGTTAAGCTGTTAAAAAATGGTCTTTTAATGGTCTCAACAATCACAAATTTTATTTTAATTTGAAGTAACTTTTATCTAATTTACTTAAATTAAATATATTTGCAACTATCACTTTTTATTAAACGAAAAACGCGACTCGCTAAAAATCACAAATCTCCATTTCCATACCTTTTGGCTGCTGATTGAGAAATTGTTTATATAAACTTTTTTTGTAGATCTTGGTGTCTACTATCAGACTTTTAAATATTTCTCTCTATTTATGGGACAGTCTGTATATTATATGGTAATCATTCTCAAGTAATCATTTATAAAGGAATTGTTACTTTTACTATACTGTATAATAAACTAAACGTTTCACTGTTGTCGCTTACACATAGAATGCATAAAATATGTGAATAGATGTTATTCATAACATTATTCAACTGATAATATTACAAAGATAACAACAGATCCTGTTCATCTCGTTAACTGTATTATTTGAATGTAAATATTGTACATCGGAATGTGTCAAGAAGATTTACTTTTTGATTTATTTCTTATTTCACTCATGTATGTTATTATATATATATATATATATATATATATATATATATATATATATATATATATATATTTTTACTCATTTAATTTTTTTAATACATCTATTGTATATATCGCATGAATTAACACATTAAGCCTTGATACTTGTTGCCTTTCAATGTGCCAGATGGTATTATTTACTATTCAATAAAAAAACTAAAAAAAAAAAAAACTGTACTATTGAGTCTTATGGTGTGTACTACTCCTGGTGAAAATTTCATAAACTTTTTAACGGAATTCCGGATGTCACGATCTGGCAACTTTCTCCCATTACTTCGTGTAAACGAGAGACTAGAACCATCCCAGTACAGTAGGAAATATATTTGGAGATCTTATTTTTATCAAATATAACTTCATATATTTCTTCAGCTATTTCTCTCATCATCGAACGACACTACATAAGCTGGCTTTCAATGAATAAAATTTATTGCAACATCAACGTGATTTATTTTTCGTCGAAAAATAAGCACTTCGAGTAATTCTATGCTTTTGAAATCCTGCGAATGAGTTGAGAACAAAACCTCTGTCCGAAGTACTTTTTTTTCCCCCTACGCACATTCACCCTATGTTATCACACGTAAAAATCCTCACTTTTCGTCCATTACTCACTGTTTTTGTACGCCTTTCGATCCGATGCCAAATCCATCCCCAAGCATCAAAATTCCAACTTTTCCAATATTGTTCCATATAAAATAAGAAAGATAATTTGAGGAATTTTATGATATAAGTTTTTCCACAGACCACAGTTTTCTTTAAATATTAAATCTATTCAAATTAAATACATAGCCTATAATATAATATAATACAAGTGTATAATTCAAATAACTCCATAATTACAATTGTAATTAACAAGCACCTTTTTGTATGTCTTCAAGCCAGAATAATGGAAATAATTTTCGAACTCTGTTCTTATTCTTAGGGGACTTTAGTCCGAGAATAAAAATATTTTTTTCATTATCGCTAGAATGCATGGTTGCACTAATATAATCGGAAACCCGACTTATAATCCCCGGTATCGCGGGTATGGAGTAGCTGACTATTATTCCATGTTTTATGACAGTAAATACATTAAAATTAAAGAATTGGTAGCTTTACATTTTCGTTTTAAATAAAAAAAGTTGGATTATTTTGGTTCTCTATCTGCATCCAACTGGCCGCCGTTTTGTATTCCAACGGCTGGAAGAGAGGAGAGTCATTTTACTTTTCAGGCCTGAGGACATTGGCCAATTTATATGGCCAAACCTTAGTATGAAATAAGTCACCTTTTTCGTCATAGGCATCCACACTATAATTATTGTTTTATTTCTTACTACAAGTTGCTATCAAATCTTCAGAAATGTGTATATTTATACAAATAAGAGGGAGTTCTTACTTTATTTCACTTCACTAAATTCTACAATGTTTTTGTAAACAAAAAAAATAATATTCTTAATTTTCTCTTTATTTAAGTAATATTGCGTCTTCTTCTGGTGCTAATTTAAATTATATTCCTTTGATGTATTTTTTATATCTAAATAGCCTGTGCCGTGGGTCTCCTGGTTCTTACTTACTCTTACTTACGCGATTTCGGTCTGCTTCGATGCAGGGATGCCCATCCCCCCCCCTCCGAGGACGATGGCGCATGTACCCTTTCCCCTTCTCCTAATATATGACATTGCTCTCCTCTTTTTAAAAACAGTGCAAGCTAAAGTATCATTTCAGAAATCAAAGTCTATACACAATTACACTTTCATTGGTCTGTTTTATGCTTTCATCTTCTCCCCTGGTTTGAAAAGTTTTATTCCGAAAATTTATAATCCTGTCAAAATGTGTGTTGCCCGAAACTCAGTCTTGGTCTTGCGCAACAGTCTTGCAGTTACTTATTAGCTTATTATTATAGAGATATTACTGTAAACTTTTTAGATAGGAGAAACCTAACTAAGCCCGAATGAAAATGCAAAGGAGTATACAAGATAGAGGATTTAAATGCAAAAGTATATTGGTTATACCAATTATTAACAGATATTAAATAAGATTGTCAAGTATTAGTAACTATTTTCCCTTAATTTTTATTTAAGAAATCGAATTTTTTACTAGTCCTGGTCTCGGTGTTGCAACAGTTATGCGGCCCTGGTCTTGGTCTCGCAAATTGCAAGACCATGACCGATTTTGTGCAACACTAGTGATCCCCCAAAAAATAAAAAAAATTTTAGGTGCAGCTTGCTTCATGAAATCCTCTTCTGGGTATCCTTGCTTCAATGTTCATAGTATTGAAAAATTTCTTCCGGTTCATCCGTGATTAGTCAGCAGTTTTATTATTAGTATATTTTCTCGATTGAGTCGTCGATTCAGAAGAAAACATGGGATAAGACACACTTCTGTAATTGATAATAGTTTCTTTTTACCATAACTAAATGTCATAGATTCGCGATAAAGGTGCCTTAAAAATAAGTTATTTTAAGTTTAATTGTATACCGATGTAGAACGGAATGTAACTATTTAACTACCGCATTCCTGGCATCAAAAATTCGATTTACCTTGTGTCTATTAATAGGAGGAATGGGAAGGAATGGGCGGTGATCTCGGACTGGGACCCGACCGACGGAATAATGGAAGAGGGAAATTATGTTTAAAACTTTGCTACCCCTAGCCGGGAGTGGGAAAGTGTGCTCTGTGCCGGGGGAGCCTAAATGCTCCTAATTCTGTTTTACATGCACCATCCCCCTCGTCACAACTTGATAACTCGATAGTCGAGAATAATGTGACGTCTCTACCGGCCAGCCTCATCCCATTAGTGTAAAAATAGGATCTTGTATACTCTTCAGGGGTCACCGACATCCACGAGTGTCACCCATGGAACCCCTAAATATACCAATTCGAAATTCGCATTACATAAATTTACTCTTCATTTGGTTAGGTCTTATAAAATTGCTGAAAAATGAACTAACAATTTTAAATGTTGCACCTGTTGATCTTCTCCCCCCCCCTTATTTAGTCCACGATAGTCGAATGGGTACGCCGATCACATTGTTCTGCATCCGAATCCTCCATTTATAATAAATGTTTTGAGGTACACAGAGGACAAATCCAAAGGCAGAAAATCTCAACCATGCACTATTTCACGTCAAATTTGTGTTGTGTGTCAAAAAATGAAGTGTTTTTCTTCGCTTTAGAGTTTTTTTTTTTATGATTGAGAACTTCAACATAAGGAAAATCTATTTGATTTTGAAGCTATTACAACATGAAAAAAATCCGAGAGTTCAAATGTTAGGATTCAAGAATGTTTCTGGCCAAAGATCTGCGCTCTAATAAATAAACTTTAAAAAGGAAGGAGATGGTCCGGGATGATGGTCATAAATAGTGGTAAAACTATTTTTATTATTATTATTTATGACCGCCACCCCGGAACATCTCCTTCCTTTATAATGCAACGGTGAACTATTAAATATTCAAAATAAACTTTAAGAACCTGGAATTCAATAAAAAAATTAATAAAAAAGAAAAAAAATGCGTTTGAAAACGGGAGTCAATAATTTTTGGAGCGAAAAATAATTACAAATTACAAAGAAATTGTTAAAAAATCATTTCCATCATGTACGGCCATGGGTCATTAAAAATTCATTTTTTGCACTATCACTTCAATTTTAATCTGTGAGAAGTTTCAAACGAACACGGAAAACGGTTTTATCAAGATATAAACCAAATGATGTATTTGGAGACAGCTGATGAATACTAAAAACGAAAAAATATATACATTGACTAAGCATCAAGTCATTTTATGTTCAGGATTAAATATTTTATAAATTATTATTATTATTCACAACAAAATAAATGAAGTAACAGAAAAACATGTAATTTCAGTTTGTTTGTTTTTTTTAACAACCTTCATTTTCTCAAAAATGGTATCTGATAGAATTTTTCGGACTTCAGATTCGAACACAGCACACATAAAAATATAAAAATCAGACAAAATTTCTCAACCGAGTGAACATTTTTTTTTTATTTGCAGAACACTGTTATTGAGATAATCTACATGCTCCATGAACAATGTCCCATTTTGTGGATAAGTGATAAGTGAAATCCTCTAAATGAGCGTTTAGCACTTTATTTTATGTAACGATTATTCGGGTAAAGTTGGCTCAAGTCAAATAATTTTAGCAATTGGATTAAGGTAACTTCGAAACTAAAAATTAGACTTATATAAACGAGAGATATTTTCAGCAATCGCCATGTTTCCCCTCAGTTCCGACTTTAAACGTATAAATATATATACTTCGACAAAGAACCACCCAAAAACAACAATAAATAGTATTGTTCTTCTATATACCAAAATTAAACTGCATAGGTTATTTGTGTTTATACAATGTATTGACTATGAGAGAGACCTTTAACATTTTTTTCACGAAAATTCAACTCTTCCCCAATAATCTGAATATAACAAATCCACATAAAATTTCATTGAAAAAGGTCCAATATTTTAAAGAATGGAAAGTCTTCCCATAAATAACAGCAATATATTTAGACCACTTTTTTTTTTTTACTTAAGGAAATGTACAAAGTTGTGCATTAAACAGATTAAAAAAAAATCCATTACCATGATTCATTAATTTGAGAAGTGAAAGATAATGAATGGATAATGGCTGCAGAGATTTACTATAAACCAAATATTATATGGTAGAATAATAATAACAATATCATTAATAAATGATTAATTTGTCGTATGTAAGTAGGTCTTAATTCGGGTTCACTCAGCCTTTCTCTTGTCTGTTATTTCGGTATCTTTATTTTTGTAAAATAGGTAGAAATTTTACATTGGATTAAGGCTTCCAACTTGTGTGAGGGGAAGCCTTGGGGATATCAATCTACTTTTATAATGGCTACCTGACTCCACTGCGCTACCGTTCCATTAGCGTACTTTATTAAAGTCATTTTTTAAATACAATTTTATTTCCACATGACTACATTTAATATTTTATTATTTCTTCTTGCTTTCAGTTAAATAAAAAATAAATTATCATTAATGAATGAGAAAAAAACAAACTTACAGTCTATTAATCTAGTCTAAATTTCTCCGAAACATTATTTATTGTTCGCTCAGCTTAACGAATAAACCATTTTATAAAAACCACACTGCAAATACCACATGACGTATTAAGAAATATTACAAGAATCTTCATGACTCACTTATTGAACATCCTAATCCATTCCCGGAAACATTACAAACTGCAGAATCCGAGAAGAAGACTTAAACATCTCTTGAGCAGGGATCTGTTACATTAAGGAGAACTACATGTTAAGAAGGGCCTTCACTAGAAGGTTTCTCCAATCAAGTATAAGCCCTTGACAGGGCTGCCCATCCACCTTAAGGTCGATGGCGCAAGAACTTATCCTTCCCTTCCAAAATATTTTATTTATCAACTTTTCTTAAAAACAAAATAAGGGAAAGTAGAATTAGAAAAATCGTAGATGATCTGTTTGATCCATGTTTTCTCCTTGCTACTTATTCTGACTCTTCCTTATTCATAACCCGTTAAAATGTGTTCCTTCCAAAAATTCCAAAACTCAAGATATGATACTCTCAAAAATTTTGATGGCGCAACTTGCGACATAAAATCCCGTTATGGGTACTCCTGCACCTTGATCCCGTACGAAAAGCAATCCAATGAAGAACACATCTACAATATATTCTAAAAAGCATTAAGCATTAGCTGCAAAAACGGAGAAAATTTCGGTGATATCGATGAAAGGCAATATGTCTGAACACGTGCAGAAGTTTAGGTATCTAGGGTCTACAATAACTAGAAAAAAATGGAATCGAAGAGGAGATGAAGGCGGGAAATGCTGGCTGTTTTTCATTGACAAAATTATTTAGCTCATATCTCCTTTCCAGAACTAAAATTCTGTCCATTATTCTATTTACGGTTCTTTATGGACGCGAAACGTGGCCGCGTACATTAAGGGATGAGCTGTGTCTTACGGTTTTTTAAAATAAATTATTGGGTGGAATATTTGGTACGAAGAAGTAAGAGTATGCTTTGCCAACCTGCCCTCTAGAGAAACTACATATTGTTAGCATCCTAATCACCACGTTTTCCCAATAGGAGATCTAGATCCCGAGGTTGATGTAACAGAATTAATAATTATCTGCCAAAACCGAACTCGAATCCAGGATCTTGAGCCTCTGTAGCCAAGAAAAGTTATCACCCAACTAACACTATAATCATAAGGAAGTTATATTTGCCAACTTGACATACCAAAACTGTTTGAATTAAATAATCAAAACAAATTAAAAATGTCAAAATGCTACAATTATTACAAACAGGTTATTGTGTCTCCAATCACTGGATACTTAATAAGAATGTATAAGTAGTTTAATATATTGAAGAGGAGATTAAGGTTAGGCTGAAGGTGAGAAATGCTTGTTACTGAAAAGTAACAAAACTATTTAGCTCGCGCCTCTTGTCACGCCAAAACTATTTAAAAACTAGAATCTATAAAATTATTATCTTACCTACAGTTCTTTATGGATGCGAAACGTGGCCGCTTACATTAAGGGATGAGCAACGTCTTAAGGTTTTTGAAAATAATGTATCACATGAAATATTCGGTCGGAAGAAGTATGAGTCTGCCGGAGGATTTAGACGGTTACACAACGGTGAATTTCGTAAACTGCATCCGAGTAATATAATCGTACTGATTACATTGAAGTGAATAAAATGGACGTGTAAAATTGTTTGGTTTAGTAACTAAAGTTTCCCTAAGGATTAATATTAGTTGCTAAACGTCCGAGGGGTACACTGATGTAAAAAATTAAATATTGCGTTAAAACTGATCTGGCGTGAATGGTTTTAGACGGTGACTGGTGGAGAAAGGTATGGTGTTGAACCTTCGGGTTCCCTAAGCCCTTTATTATCATAACGTTAACATTTATCGGCCTGTTTATTAACTGTATTAACTTGTGAAGCTATTATGCAATAAAGATCTAACAATATTGAGACGGATATGATATTCAACAAGAGCGGAACGACGGTAGGACATGGCATAGGACGCTCCAGTAAGTAGGGAATACCTGGCAGATTGTGGCAGCCTTTTATAGCGGCCCTTTTGACAGAGCAACCCTTTCATGACAAGTAATATGAGGATATTCCTCCAGGCATCGCAACCCTACCTCTTCCACCCTTCTTCGAGCCTTATCATCAGTTAAAATCCATGAAAACAACATTTAATTTGGACAGCAACGGATCCTAATCATTTTTCGATAATTTTTTTTTTTTATTCCTTCGACAGGGTTATTGAACAGTTCTTGCCCCGAGAACACGTCGATAGGGATTCGAAGGCCATTTGGATATGAAACCTTTGTAGGTACAGACGCGTGACAGACACAAAGGAGGAATCGGATATTTTTCATTACTTTTTTTCTCCCTTATGCTTTGTATGGTGAAAAAGTACAGACCTGTTTGGAGGAAATGAATTTGAGAAAAACACGAGACCTGATTTGAATTTCTTTTGTGAAATTCTACATTCGGTTATTTTCAGACTGTTTATAAATAGACCATGCACTGTTTACTTCAACAATACTACAGAAATTGACACTAAAGCAAACATATCTTCAGTTAATTACAAGAAGTCATTAAGTAAAATTTAATAGAATTAAATCAATAAGTACTTTGATGAATTTTCCTTCAGTGAAATCAAGAGAACTATTTTCCACATGTTATGTACCAAGGGTCTACAATAACCATAATAATAACAATAAAATTGAAGAAGAGATGAAGGTGAGGTATCCTTGCTATTTCTCTTTGAAAAGACTTTGCTGTCGTGAAAAATAAAAATTAGAATTTGCGAAATTGTGATTATACCTACGGTCCTTTATAATTGGGAAACATGGTCGCATATATTAACGCGTAATTAAGGTATGAGCAAGACCAACGATTTTTTAAAATAAAGTATTGCTTAGAATATTCAAACCGAAGAAGTATGAGTCACCAGGAGAATCATATACTTTATGTGTTTTTGAAACTATAAATAACATTGAAATTCACAAAAATATAAACTTAAATTTGAGCTATATTTTTATATTTAGAAATTTTTAATACTTGGATTATTTATTGAGACTATTTATTACTGCCATGCATAAATATGTATATGAATTATTAGATTGTTCTTGATTATTTTTACTTTATTTTAAAATTTTTTATTATTAACTTATTTAAGTGAGAAAGTAACATATCATTTTTAATATGACTATTTCATTACTGAACATTTCTTTTTATGTATCTCTGAGGCTCCTTAGCCCACATCACTGTCCTTATATGTTATTCTAAAGGGACTTGTCCCAGAATAAATAAAGTATTATTATTATTAAATACCAGATATTTTTATATTATTTACTCTTGAATACCCAATGTTTTAGATTTTTCCATCATATTGCCATTGTGAACTCATAAAATAATGCATAAATTTGTTCAGTGTTCATATCGAAATATCTTATATGATAAGCGACTTAGTTTTTCTATATAATCTTTGCTATTCAGACTTTAGTGTTCCCTTTATTAATTTTCAAATAAGCATGTTATAAATAAATGCATTATTATAAGAAATTTAGATTATAAATAACTGAGAATCTCGCTATCGTTAGTTTTATTAGTTAATTAATTAGCCTCTATGTTCAGCTTTGTAATTAATCTTGAAGGTGACGTCGAAACTGTTTGTTTTTAAAAATTTTTAGTTATATATTATTATAATCTCAATGTTGAGGATTTTTTTTTTCTGTTGGCATTACAGACCATGTATATCTTTTTCCGACTTAACATGCCTGCTCCATCTCTGCCTGTCTTGGGCTATTTTTTTTGTTTATCTGCACTCAGCTTGTTGATTCTATCTATCCCTCTATATTTTATGTTGATCAAATATATATGACGATCATATATTTATGTATTATAATCAACAGCAATGGTTCAGTCAATTACAATTGGCTATAACGTTAGTATCTTAGCTATAAAATGGTGCCTCCAATACCGATCATTTTATTTTTTCCTTTTGTAGGAAATTCGGAAACCTTTCTGATCATTATTAGGATGATAAAATTGGATATGTTTTGAGTCATGCGTAAATAATTTTTTTCCTTTTTCCTTATAATTTTTTTTTTAAACATTATTATAAGCTGTGATATTTTTTAGATCATCTGCACCTGAAGGAGAAGATAATCTACAAAATGATAGCTCAAGTATTTAGATTTAATAAACAAGTAGCGTACCGACAAAAAGGAAACTTTGAGAATTAAAATAAAGTGTGATAAATAAGAACTCTATTTATAAGAATATCGCAATGTTAATTATAAGAATACATAAATTGTCTAACAGTGATCTTCTCAAAAATAAAACCTAAAATAGAAGTATAAATAAAGAAATAAAATAATTATATCATCCCAGATGCCATATGGACATTAATAACGATTTACCTTTTCAATATAGTCCGTGGTAAAGAAACCATTTTTATCAAATTATGAACATCCGCTTGAAACTAATGAACTTTCAACATTCGCCTGAATTTTGGACGTAGGAAAAAATAAATATAATTTATTTATTTTTTTTTACTGAACACTCCTATCAACCTTTTCTTCAATTCAACTAATGTATATTGGGCTTTTAAATAATACGTTATAGCGTGTTTCCTTTTTTATAGCATTGCACATTTTATTCTCATATTTTGTGGTCTTTATTATTTTATTGTTTATTATTATAAGGATCGATTATTGGAATTTGTCACTTCTCCATAAAATTCCTTAATACAGTGAAATTTGATTAGGCTTCCCTTCACACTCTCCTCTGTAGCAATTTTTCTATTGTTTATGAGTTATGCTAATTATACCTAGATATACATTTACATTTTTGTAAATATCTGATGAATTTTGTATCTCTAGCAATCCTGTAATTTTTTCAACTATTACTGAGGTTAGAAATAGTGATTTCTACGTGATAACTTACTGTGTATAATTATCTAAAAAAAAAATAATAATAAATAAATAAGAAGAATGAAACAGAGGGAGAAATACGAATAAAAATAATTATGTTTTCAACAAGATTATATTGTCTTTATATGTTCGTCCCAAATTCTTGGTGACCCCGGACGCCATTGTCCCGACGAATTGTCCCGGACGCGTATTTAAAAACCCTATACGGATTCAGACAACCTGTCTGAACTCGTCTAGGGTCTGTATTGACCCTAAAGCTGAACGATTACCTATGTCGATTCAGACACCTCAGCTCAGCCTGCCAAGTGTATACTCAAGTGTGGACACTCAAGTTTAAAATTAATCCCTAAATATATTATAAAATCTTCAGATTAAGATAATTATATTTTATTTTTCTACATAAATTGTTAATTTTGTTTTAAACATAACTGACAGAAAATACAGCCGAAATTCATGAGAAATAAGTAGTATATATTTATAAGTATAAACAGTTTTAAATACTAATAATAGCAATCTAATGGATAATAATATAAATAAATAATAAATTATTATAAACATTTTCCAAAATTTTGACTTTTGAGGCATGTAATTAGATTTTTTCGGAGGAAAAGGACTGTTTTTTTTTTGTTTTTTTCAAATATGAAAAACCTACTTTGGAAATTCGAACTGAAATCCAGCTTGACTATCTCTTTAAGCAAAAGCTCACTGCTAGATATGTATGGCTATATATCTTTAAAAATCCAATAATTACATAAACATATTGCAAATTAATGTAATTATGGACTTCATTAATAACAAACAAGTAAAAATATTTCTAATAGAATTCGTTTTTAATAATTTTTTTATTATTTAAACAACTTGAGTTACTAAGCGAACAGGCTCTGTTGAAGTGTCTGAACCCGTATATGATATGTAATGGGTCAGTCACTAAGGCCACTACATACAAAAGACGAGTTCAGACAGTGTGTCTGCCCCACTTGTCCACATATAAGTAAAATAATAATAAAATAAATATAAAAATCACTAATGATATTACCCGAGCTCTCACAAACATGATTTATATCTTAATTTAAAAACTGACAAAGGATGAACCGTGCTTTGCCGTAGCGTCCCCGAGAAGCCATCAATTATACAAAACCAATATAGAAGTTGAGGTGTCAAATACACTTGACTTCAGGCGGGCTCTTTAGTCAATTAATTCTTTGGCCTAATCAACTGTTTAAAATTCCTTCTAATTAGCATCCCCTAATTGTCTTATATGAAAACATTTAATACGGATAGCATGCCGAAAAGGAATAATTAAGTACTTAAAAATGTTTCATCGCTGACTTCAATGCTATCTGGCATAAAAAGGATGATTTTTTAAATTATATATTTAGATATTTATATCTGATATTATTTATTAAAGAAATTTACAACTGTATTCAAATAAAAATACATCTAGTAAATATGATACAGAGAAATATAATGAAAAATATTATTTCCATAATATTATATTAAAAACATCTCCTTAAGAACTTATAAACGAATTCTAAAATGAAGCACAATAAATATCCTCAGTTCTATGAAAATAATCCCTTGAAGAAAAAACGCGGATTCGTTTTTCGAATTCTACGTATCCTGAAACTTAAAACCTCAAATTTTGAGAGGAGGTTAAGTTTTTGAATCTTTTGTTCGAATGCAATGGTCCATTATTGAAAATAATAAACCAAAAGAAGAAAAAGTATACCTTCAGGAATTGAAAGAAGAAATTTTCGATAATTTTGAAAAATGTAAGCTTATTTGGGTCTTAATAAACAAAATTTTAAAAACCAATGGATTTTTAAAATAAAAAAAAGGAAAAGTCTTATGATATATTAGATGATACAAAGATACTAAATGGTCTGAAGATAGGATAAAATATATCCCGAAACGTCACAATTTTTTTTTTAAATTTATTTATTTAGAAATATAATAATATTTCAAGTGGACATTAATTATAGTGATACATGAAAACATTCACACCATATATACAGAAAATATAAAATTAACAAGAATAAAATAATAATCAAAAACTACGTGCAATAAGAAAATAAGATAACCTAAAGATAAGTAAATACATACAAATTAATAAAAAAATTTATAGGAGAGAAAAACTGTTTTAAATTTTCATATACCTCATTTAAAAAAAAAAACCTTAGGACTTAACAATAGAACAAATTATAAATTTTAGTTTTTATAAACATAGGCAAATCATCCTTATTATTTGCATCCAAAGAAAAAACCACGTACATACCTATATACACTATTTAAAATCAAGGGGAGTGACTCAGAGGCAGGTTTGTCCTTCCAAATATTGAGGGGAAAGCAGGACTCCGAGAAATCCCTGCGCTACTATCTCAACCGCATAAGCTAGTAGATACCGTTTGGTTATCATTTATTTGTTATTTAACTTTTGTTTACTTTATATTTTTGAACAAATAGTGTGAATGTGATCTTACTTCACTATAACTAATGTCCAAGTGACAGAATGTTGCAATATTCAATAAATAAATCCCCACATATATTATTACAGTAAGGCTCGAAATCGGTTTTGTACCAACTATAAGGTCCTGTCATTCTCAAATGGGGTACCATTGAATTCAGAATTTCACGGGGGGTTAGCGAATCGTATTCTCCACTTTTGTTTTTCTTTCTAAAATAAATAAAGTCGATTATAAACAGTAGGTCTGTAGACCGAAGTTAAGTTAATTGTAGTAGTATCATTGAATGCATGTCTCATTTCGTCGACTCGAGGCCTCTATGATCGAGAGAGGACTTTATATTATTTATCGACGGTGTTTTTGATTGGCAAGCCATATCATCGTCAATTCTTTACCAAATCTCAAGATTGAACCACCAGTTTCGAAGGCTTCCTTCTCCTTCAGGCGGGCGAAATAGTCCAATCATTCCGAAAATTCAGCCAAACAAGTTATGAAAGAAAACAAACTTCATTAGCGAATAACTAAAAAAATACACAATTTCCTGGGTTATGAATGATTACATAAAAGATTACTAAATTCCCCACAAGGGGAAAATATTCATCGATATCGGACAATTTTTAGAAAAGGTACAGCTTATCGAAATTCGTAAACATGTTGGTTCCAAGCATTAATGAAGATTTAAATTAATGTTTGTTTTCTTTGTTTATTATATTTAGCGAGCAAGTAACAATTGATTTCTTTAGCTTTTGATACGTAGCGTTATTTTATTTTCTTGTTAATTTGGCATTTAACAACAATATGGTGTACGGATTTTTCGCAACGGGCCTACTAGTAAATTATTATTTGTATAACGTAACCTTGGACCTCTAGGTTATGATAAATAATTATGCATTGGAATACGTGTGTAATAAATAAATTATTTTTTAGATTGAAATAAATCTTGTCGCTCCGTTCATTTTCTACTAGATAAGAGTGAATATGAACGAACGAATAAGAGGCCATCGGAAACTTTATTGTCCGATAACTATAAACACATTCTTAGATACGCAGAAATAATTCTAGAATAAGTAGCTGCCGTTCCTGGATACAGCGGATGTCGGGGAAGTTCGATAGAGAGAAGTGAGTCTAGAGACGGAGAGGTCGTAAAACTGCTTTGACGTCCTTATCTGGACCAACACTCCTATTTGCCCAAGTTCCTCAACCTTATCTAACCTTTATTTTCAGCTTGAGTACTGGCCTCCATAATATTTTCTACTTTATATTTTATTTCATACATAAAAAACAACAAATACATATTTTGCAGTTACGTAGCTAATTAATTACTGGTCAAAATTCATTTAAAATGTAATCAACTTGAATTTTATTTATTTACAAATGTTTTGGGCTCTTCCACCACCTGAGTCATTTTCGCCCTATATTAAAATGGATCAACTACATAGCCATACATAACAAAACTAAAGCTAACAAATACTACTTAAAGTTTAGAAGGTTAAAGATTAAAAGGAGGTACGTTAACAAAGACAATTTAAATAAAGGTTAATGATTTTAAGAACAGAAGCTAAAAATACGTTCATTAAAAATAAAAATTAATATTAATAGAAGAGAAGTTGAAGAGTACTGTTTAAATATTGAAGATTATAAGAAGAAAAGTTGGCAATAACCATTAAAGTTAAATATTAAAGATCAAAAAAAGATAAATTAACAAAGACATTTAAATAAAAGGTTAATGATTTCAAGAATATAATCTAAAAATGCGATTTTTTACGATAAAAAATAGAATTAATATTATAAGAAGAAAGTTAAAATGTTCAATTTAAATTTAAAAAATTACAAGAAGAAAAATTGAAAACCATTATAATTAATAATTAAGATTAAAAGAATAAAAGTCAACAGATACATTTACAATCACAAGATGTGATTAAATGTTGTACAAATTTGTAGATGTGATTACAATTTTGTAAAATATTTTGATTTCCTTAAGGAACAATATTAAGTTTTTTATAGCATTAGGGTACTTTTGAATCGATTCTTCAAGGCTATTTATGAAAAGATGTTAATCTCTAAGAGTGTTGCCCAAATGCGAGACCGAGACGAGTCTTGGTCTTGCAAACTCAGTCTTGGTCATGAGGAAGAGTCTCACAACAGTCTTGCAGTTACTTATTAGCTTGTTACTACAGAGATATTACTGTAATTGTTAAGAAAGGAGAAACCTAACTAAGCCCGAATGAAAAATTAGAGAAGTTAAATGCAAAAGTATATTGGTTATATCAATTATTAACATACATTAACTATGATTGTCAAGAATTAGTAACTATTTTGCCTTGATCATAACCAATATTTTAGTTATTAGATATAATTACTTTTATTTATTTATTGTGTAATAAATATTCTGTCACTTACGGCAATAATGATAGAGAGGTGAGTCCGTATTCATATTAAATATACAAAAAAGATAATATACAGAAACTCTCACCCAACCTCAACTTGCTTCAGCACCAGTAATTCGGTTGAGAGACTAGCGCCTGCTTGTAGATAGTGTATATCTGTGTTACTTTTTAAATTTTACTTATCTTTGCGTTATTTTATTTTTTATTTATTGTATATATACCTGCTTGTTAATAGTGTATTAAATATAATTAGCATGGATCTAATTTGCATCGAATTTTTTTTATTAAAAGTAATTTTTCTATTCAAGCAATTATTTATGAAGATTGTATATTGGGGATCAATAAAAAAATAAATTAAAAATAAGCTTTGATTTCTCACTTAAAGCTGACTATTCAGAACAACCATTTTTAGAACTAATATATTTTACATTAATCAAATATGAGTCTGTTAATTCCAATATATATATATATATATATATATATATATATATATATATATATATATATATATATATATATATATATATATATATATATAAATTTAAAACTTTACCATCTTAACTGAGTAATTCATATATATTACAATTTTTTTAAAATTTTATTTCTTAAAACTGTTATGTGAATAAATTTAAATTAATATTGGTATGTAATACTTGGGGATGAGAAAGATATACTGAAGTGGTTTTCAATTAAAAAAGAATTTTAGGAAGCTAGAGGGAAAAGCACTCACTTTATTTATTCCCTGATATTTCAGGAAGCAGGAATGCATGACACACCAATCTTTGATGTATCCTCGACCAAATGCAGAGGCTGCTATTTTCTCTTAATTTATTACGAGTACAAGCTCCATTTAGTTTTGTTCCTCTGATGTGCTTTTGTATATCCGTTGCGCCTTTCCAAGAAAGAATGTAATTCTGACTGAGCGGCCTCTGTCACTAATTATCCTGGATTCGAGGAAAGTGGATACCAGGTATATAAAATTGATAGAAGAGAGGAACGGAGCTAATAATTCACGGTGGTATGAGCGAGAGAGGTCAAAGTTGCCCGGGTATCGCTGTCTCTCTTCAATTTGAAATGAAATAATTTAAATTAAATTCATGACCCGAGTGCCAGTCTTAATATGAGCCCTTTCACAAAGGGCTAACGCTAATTAAACAGTAATGAAGGGAAAAAGAAGCAATGAAGTCTTTGTTTGCAGTCCCCTTTGCCAGGAAAAAAAAACAAAAAAAAAACTGGATGTTCAAATATAATGATAAAAATGACTTTTTATTATACCAACTGAATATAAATAACAAAAATCTGTTTATAAATTATATATATACAATATAATGCAACAATAATAAAATAGATATTTAAGGGCAGAGGGGAACTAATACAATTAAACTGTAGGGTGTATTATAAAACAAATAATAAATTATGTTCATTATGCAATAGGAATGAAATAGAGAATACCGTGCATTTCCTTGGTATATGTCCTATTCTAGTGGAATTTAGGAGAAAATATTTTGGAAAAAATTGCACATTTAGACGAAAAAAATTGGGAAAGTCTATCAAATTATTGTAAAATAGCCTGGCAATACAGATATGGCTTATGTCGAGAATTTAATTGTTGGTTGATAAAAAATATTTATGTAATTATAGTAAAATATTTATATTAAAAATGTGTATGTATTTATATATACAAATTATATTGTGTATTTATATTTGTGATATCATGATTTGATATATTGTATTTCTGTATGAATTAGCATTAACATGGTATTTATTAACATTAACATAGTAGGTTTCAGTTTATATTATTGTATCAATAATATTTATTTTACCAAGGATGACGGTTTCATGAACCAAGCCATAAATACATTTATTGAGCTTTGATACTTTTGTTGTTTGTTATTGTACAAATACTCAATAAAAATTCATTTATATATATATATATATACAATTATTATTTGTAGATATGAATCTGCCTATGACACGCAATGGCAAATGGGAGATGGACTGAACTAGGAGAGTCCTCGGGAAGTTGGTGAGATTGAAGAAGCCGTGTAAAAATGACTCTAAATCTCGATTATTAATACAAGGATAGATGTCTGAAGCCTTCAAAATTCGAACAGTCCTGAGGTAGAGTGAATATGGAAGAGCCTATTTCGGAATGAATGACAAAATCCTTGGATATACAGATGATATTGGAACCAACCGATTCACTAAGACTGATAGAGCAGTAAAGCAAATTGACCTACATGTAAATGAAGATAAAACAAAATATATGATTATAAGCCGAATATTCTACCCCAACTTGGCCAGTGTTTCAACTGCCTCCCGCAGTGCCACATCCTACGCCCTGAAGACGACCTGCAAAGTGGGTCGAAATGTCGGCAAAAATTAAAATAATTTATATATTTTAATTTTCCTATTTATTTGACCGCACCCTCGACTAACTCCTTCTCATTTAATATAAGTATATAATGTTTTCAGGTGTAAAAATGTTTATAAAAATATTCTTCCTAAAATATATTTATACTTATTAAATATATTTTTTTTTCAATTTTAATGTAGAAAGTTTATAAGAAAATCGCGTGAAAATATTTCTATATAATCATCCCTGAATATAAATGGAAATTTATATAACAGAAATATTTCGGTCGTGATAAAATAATTACAATTGAATTTTTTTAACTTCAAATTATGGGGAGGGGAAGTATCGTGACCCTTCGCTACTCCCTCTCCCCACCAAAGTCTGCGTCTATGGATCATAGTAGTAATGCATGATGGAGAAAGACCAATACAGAACTGCTCAATAGTAAAATTAGTGAATTTATATCTCATGATATGAAGGGAAGGAGTATAAGATGGGCGGACAATTGGACTCAATTTCAATGCTGTATTTCTTTCAAAAACTTAAATTCGAAATTATTCAGGATCGCAATACTTTCCTTTACTATACAAATACAATTCATTAAAAGTAATATGGCTACTTAATGTAATTTTCCTAGCTGCTATAGATACCATCAGATCAGAGAGATGCATTGATAAATCCGCTGAGAGATAAATATGTATCGAGGGTAGGACCCGCTAAGGGTTCACATCACGTACTAACCGACTTAGCCAGCGGGCCAGCTTTTAGACCACGTGCAGAATAATCAGCCCCCCCCCCACCCAGTCATCTTCTCACCTCCTTGAAGCCTTTGTAGTCTGTCCCATCACTGGCCGGCCTGTCCTTATAAAGTATAGATTTATTTTTTCCCCGTTTCAGAATAAAATTATACTTTGCTACAATAAACTACATCATAACGCAGGCTGTTTGTTACAGCCAGTTTGGTGCCTGTTATTACGGATTGTAAGCTATGCGAATGGTATACTCGAAACATAGCAATGCTTGATACTTTCAAAATGTTTTTCTGTAATATAAAGTAAGTGTTGCGGTTATAGACGCTTTAAGAGAATTTTATATTAATGTGAATAACAACGTAAGTTCTAAGTGGGTCTTGAAAAACTGAGGAAATTCTAACAGCGTATTCTGTAGTAGTAATAGACACTCAGGTTTTGGAGTCATCATATTTTTTTTTATATAATTAAAAAAGGCCAAACATAAATTCTCAGCAGTTTTAAACAAAAAAAGTAGCAGATGAATACATCCAAAATTCAAACTTATCTCCTAAAGAAAAGTGATTAGGAAAACTCTCTAAAACAAAAATCCAGCCTTGCTGCATTGAAAAATCAACGAATCGGCTTTGGTGGCATATTATCACCTAACGTTCAGCCATTACTCTCCTGAGTGTCCTAGATGCAAATATAACCTTATTTACACTCTCTTTTAAAGATAAAAAGCTTATTATATTTTAAAATATAACAATTTAAACAACAACTTCTAAGATGGAGGTCAGTATGTAGAGTTTTGTTAGTCATGTACCAAGGTGCTTTTGTTATGAATCCCAATAATTTTGATAGGAAGGTTTGAAGTTTTTGTAGATGGATCTTTTTAGCGATACCGTATATTTGTGATGAGTATGTCCATATAGGTTTAATTGAATATGTATATGTATTCAGTTCCTGTCTCAATTTTAGTTTTGAAGATTTAGCGAAAAGAGATTAGAGTAGTTTGTTAAGTGTTTTACCTTTCATTGTCCAATGTCATCCTTCTGTCGAAGATGAGTCGAAAGTAAAGTACCGTGTCCGTTTGAGGAATTTGATTGTTGTAAATATAAACTGAAGGCTATGTGTTTTTTTGAAGAGGCTAATTTTTTTACGAATGAATTTCATACATTTCATACAAAAAAATAAAAGTCGATGTAACTTTTTATCTTACATATTAACAATCTCGTGAATGATACGGTTTCTCATCTATACTGATTAAAATGCTATAAACATTAAGCGGAAAAATTTCGTACCTATAAAAATCAACAGAAAAGAACGGTAATTTTTAACTTTAGGGTTTTCTTTTTTATGTATGCACGTATAATGTTAATTTTGATTTATTTATTGAAATCTGCAACTGAATAAAAAAAAATCGAAGTAAATCTGCTACAATAATGTAAAACAAGATAACAGTTTATGAATAAACTACCCACTAGTATCACTTAAATGATCATATCAATTTAAGAGAACCTTTGACCATCTTCTTGTCAGACACCCTGAGAAGTTGTTGGGAATGAAATGGCATGAAATTGAATGTTAGGAAGATTAAGAAGTAAGAATGTTAGAAATATCAATTTAGGGCCAGATCTGCAACAAATAGAATAATGAGTCTGCATATGTATTTTTATTTGTGACATAATAAAGAGCATTAAGGGTTCTATGTAGAATTTTGGATTGCAAGTGTAAGAGAAGAATTCGATGATTTTATGGAGCCCCAAAGATTTTTTTTTTATTATTGAAATTTAAAACTGTATTAAATGATGAATACAACAAGTGAATAGGACCAAGTAACATGACATGTACAACTAGCCCCAAAGATCAATTCCGTATGTCTAAATGAGGCTGATACTGATAGCGTATATGAATATTTTTAGTATATTACAAGTTTAGAGATTTTTTAATGTACGTATTGTAGCCACCGGAATCTTCCAGCAGTTTCTTGAAGTTTGTATTTAATTCCAGGTATAAAGCTTGTCGATATGTAGTACTATGTAATGGATGTGACTGGCAAGGTGGATTATTGTTATAGGATACTTTTTTCCTTCCTCGCCCTTTCGGTTGTACGGTGTATTTTTTGGGGCCAGGGAAAAAGGTGGGGGATAAATGCCAGAGTTTAAACTACCTCGGGCTCCGTGAACTTGTGTCCTTCGGTTTACCAGCTTGCCGGGCAACGCTTATGTTACACACACGTTAGTCCACGCGACCACGTTTGTCAAAGGATACTTTGAGACAGAATGAATGTGGTTTATGATGAAGGGTAAATGTAAGAATGATCATCCCACACACGATCGATGGCGCACCTCTCTCCCTCACCCTTCCAATAAATATGATTGCTAATCCCATTTTAAGAACAATGCAAGCGATTACATTTGCTATGTCTGTTCCATAACCCTCCCCCTTGTCCCTCAAGTTCTCTGTTTGAATATTTCCCCAAATTGAACCTTACAAAAATAAGAAAATCCACTCCTTAAAAAAAATCATATGTTAAAAAAAATATGTGCCCCTTCAATAATTCAAAACCCTATAAAAATGGACCCCTCTCAAAATTTTAGATTATGTATTAGATCATCCTTTACCTCCCCATTTCTGGCATACTGGAAGAGGTTGTTTTAGAAGTACAACCAAACGCTACATCAAGGTAGCTTTGGAATGCTAAAAAAGGCAACGGCCTAGCTCCCGTAGCCATCACGACATATAACACAATATAACACAAATATTATCAACATAAGTATTAAGGACAGTAGTAGGAAGCAAAGGAGGATCTACGGGGGGAGGGGTGGGGTGCTTTCGGGCTGAAGTCCCCCCCAAAATGATGAAAATATAACCATGTTTTACAGAAAAAAATATTAAAAACTATCTCTTAAAGTATTCTTGTTCCTGTAATTATATTTAATTGGACTTAAAGAACCACTTAATCACCATTTCATATAGCTAATTAATTTCTTTATTTTTTTCAAATTAATTATCGTTTTACGTATATGAAAAAAATGAATCTTTCCGGCTGAAGTCTCCTCCCAAAAAATTAAATCCTGGATCCACTAGTGGTAGGATGGGTGGGATATCATCTTAAGGAACACCGAACATTGGGAAAAGAGAGCTGAATGCACAAAATTATTTACTTTGAAGTTTCCATCTGTGACGTAGAAATGGATTAATAGCAAACATTCAGAGAAAGTCATTTTTATATTCGACTGAGAGATAATAAACAGTACTGGCCTTAAAAATAAATTTTTTTCTCTTCTAAAATCAGTTTCTCGAAGTTATTTGGATTCCCCATGCTTAAATCCCCATGTATATTCAAACGTGTTCCCCCTTTCATCAGAATTCTAATAATTCTGAAGCAAATATTTTTTGAGCTTCTACCAATATCTAAAAACCCATGATCTAAACAGTAGGAAACTACGATAAGAAATCACTAAAAAGGATACACACACAAACAGACAATAATCACTCCTAAAATTTGGAAATTACTGACAAACAAACAGCACCAAACCCTTCCTCACCAATCAATAAATGCTGGTGTAATGTGTTATAAAAATAATTCAAAATGTTTTTGTTAATAATTGATAATTTAATATACATATATATATATATCATAATTCTGACAGCTACTACTACTAAAAATCAATTCGGTTTGCCTTCTTAATGTCGATAACCCCTTCTTTTTTATTATTTCTTTTCAATTTTATCTGGGTTTTTTTCTTTTTTTTTTTTTTAGTCAAATCGATAATTTCATTTGTTTGCATTATGTAAACATAAATGTTTTAAAGGGGATAAATCAATCAGGCCGTTATCCGTCTTAACAAAACGGTACATTTTTTTTTTTTTATCGGACACCGGTATCGCCTAATTGAGAGACGAGTATACATTAAGCAGTTATCTATCTACAAAAAGGGGAAGAAAAAGCTGATTGTGGCGTGGAGGGACCATAAATCATCGGGTAGCAGAAGATGGGGGGACTGTAATGCCTTCCGCCTGGATCTTGTTAACAATGGCCGGACTATAATAGAGGGACTATAAAAGACTTGGAAACCATCTTCCTTACTTATTGCGGTCGGTATTTGCCAGGAATAATGTCGAAGCCAACAGGTATCCGATAGGTATACCTCTTCATATCTTCTCACATCTGAATTATCGGTACAAAATTAACAAATGATAAACTATATTATGAAAAAAAAAAGGAGAAAATTTTATTCTGGGATATTCAATCATCTAAGAATAATTATAACGAACAATTAAGTAACATTTGATAAGAAGACGATCAAGAATTATTAAATCACACAGTTATCTTATCTTAAAATTACCATTGTGTACCATTATGAGTATGTACGTATACATAGTTCCTTTTTTTCCCTTTATAACACAAGTTATCCTGATATTTTATTTTATCATAGTGTTTGCATATTATTATATGAATCACTGTAGATATTATTACATTTTGTATTAAATTATTTTTCTATTAGATAGCCTATTGTTTATAAATTGTGCAGTTATGTATATATAGATATGTAATTTCTTTTCTTTTTTCATCACAATAATAAGAAATTTTGAGAAGATTTTGATATATATATATATATATATATATATATATATATCTTTTTTTAGTTTATTTCTTAATGGTTACATACTACTTTTTAAATAATGTATATAATGTTAGAATTTTTACAAGTTAGTTTTTGGCCAGATTTGTATTTAATTTTGTATTAATTCATCTTTGTTATTCTAAGGGGACTTATACCCAGAATAAAGTTCAATTTTCTATTCTATTCTAAAATTAAGAAGAAAAAAAGGCACAAGTTAACTTTTGAATTATAAATATATATGAGTGTGTTCACTGACAGACAATGTAGATAATCCATTGTCCATAATCCATAGATAATCCATCCCTTCTCACATTCGACAATCTAATACCCTTCCTACATTTAAATTTCGTCTGTTCAATCATTTCTTATCCATCCAGTCCCCATGAAATTGTAAATAAATACTAATGTAAATATGTATATAAATTATTAGATCGTTCTTCATTATTTTTACTTCATCTTTTTTATTAAATTTTAAATTTTTAATTATTAACTGATTAAAATTAGAAAGAAACTTAAAATTTCCCTACAAAATAGATTGATAATTAACGATGTTTAAATGATATTACGTATGAAGATTACAAAAGACTCATATACGTGACAATAATAAGACCTATTTGGACTTACGGAGTTGAGCTTTGGGGCTCCACTAAACCATCGAATTCCTATCGTATCCAATCTTTACAATCCAAAATCGTTCGTAAAATCCTTAATGCTCCTTACTTTTTAACAAATAAAATAATCCTAAATGTTCCATATGTTTCCGATTTGGCCAAATCCAGATACCTATCTTTCCATGACAAACTTCATAACCATCCCAATGCTCTCTTTTCTAACCTTGCTTCCTCCTCGATCCTTGATAACCCTCCTAGGCGTCTGAAAAGAAAATGGCCTCGTGATCTCCTAAGTTGGATACTTTATTAGAATGCAACCAATGGGTATATTCTCTACAAGCCTTGTCATGTAATATTTTTCTTTGCATCACATTTGCTGAATGTATATTAATTTGTACAGTTGTAAGTTTCATAAATAATAATGAATAAATAAAAGTATGAAGATTTGCGTATGGAAGTAGGTAGAAAATTCCAAAACAATGTGGAATGTCTGAGAAAGGAATTTTTGAAGGAAACACTTTTATGAGGAATAAACAGGTTGATTAGCTGAGATCTCATGAAAATATGATCGGAGAAGAAAGGAGTAAACAAATCAAGAAGGTAAGAGTGTTTTTGTTGTAAAGCTTTGGAAAAAGGAAAACACATAGAAAATATTGCCGGATAGATCCACTTCAACTCGGAAAACCAACTGGAGACATAGGTTAAGATGAATAACTCTATTTAATTGATATGGAATTGACGATTTTTCTAGGTTGGATCATTAAAGAAAACATAAAACAAAAACGAAAAATAAATTAGGAATAAACGTAGTTGAAAAGAAGGATCTTCTGACAAATATATTTGTAGGCATTATAAGTTTATATGAAATATTGAGCTAATTAGCTCATAGAGTAAGACAATTTGCTTCAATGCTTCCAAATTCAAATAAAACATATCGAATCGACAGTGCTGCCTCGTTGGGTATACTCGGCTTCAGTAAAACGAGTACTGCTGGATAAATTATTTATTTATTGCCCAATAAACAGTATTTTATTAAAAAGAACTAATCCCAAGACCTGTTATAGGTCGTAGCTGTAGTATATCCTAAGTCATATATTTTGTGTATTTTGAGGAAGTTTAAATTAATTAACACTTTATGTTCCAATTTAACTATCTGAATAGTTTTATTTTAAAAATACATACGTTTTTGATGATTGAATAAATAGATCAAACATTTATTGTGAATTATTTTGAAATATTTAAGTAGTGCTGCGGACTTGTAGAAAAAAAAATATAAATGCCTCGAAAAACAAATGTAATTATTTAAAAATATAAAAGTAGTAATATAGATATTTTAAAAATTAAAATGTCAGTTTTATCTTAACCACGTCTCGGTTGAATAAATTTTAAAAAGTAATCACTTCTGACTAAGTTAAGTTTCAGCTCTTGTTTTATTATTTCAGTCCAAAATGTTGATGCCAGGTACTTTGTATTAAAGTATTTTATTTTAACAACACTTAGTAGAACGGATTTTTTTTTTTTTCGAAAAGTAAAACTACTACAAAATGTGGAATTTCAATTAGCAAATTGCCTATTTGGAATACGTAAATCTTCTGTGGTTAAAGAGAGCATCAAACGGAATGATGATATGCTCAACGAACCCTTTGTGGGGGAGGGGAAGATGGGGCTTGGTTGGTGAAATCAGAAGAAACCTTCCGTGGTGGCAACCATGCGTGTCTAACATGGTACCTGTAGGTTTGCATTCATGCAAGCAGATAATGAAATTGCTCCTATGCCTTTCTCACAATGTTGAAACTTCGATTTTCTGCGAATGGCAGGTGTGAAAAGGAAAGGACTGGCCAGTGAGCATTCTATTACATTCGCTTCTTGACCACTGGTAACAAATTATCAAGGTAACTTAATAAAAGAAGAATGATTATTCTAATTTAAATAATTTCCAACTCTTGGGGTGCGGGGTGGCTCAGTGAGGAAGGAACTGTGTCCCATTCCCTGGTTTCCAGAAAACAAATTATGCTTGCATTTGAAAAAAACTTTTTCTAGTTTTGATATCAGACTAATATGAACTTTTTTGTTGAAACTGAGGGGTGAAATCACTTGATGGCTCATGGTTCACAAATCCGGATTCGATATCAGTAATGCAAATTAATACTTATATATTGGATACTGCATAGAAGAAGTTATTAACAATAAATAATTTTTTTCTATATATGTTGATATAGTTTGTTATTTATCAATAAGATTCAGAGGAAATTTCATCAATATACAATAATCTTCAGCCTTCTATGAGTATTATATATATATGTGTGTGTGTGTGTGTGTGTAATGAATAAGTTGTAATATATTAGTTTGTTAAATTATAATATCCACTCCTTAGTCTTTTCTTACCAAATGTATTTTCAAATTCTTAACTTACTTACTACTTTATTTTAACATTTATATTTTGTTTACAGACTTTTATTTAAATATGTTCTGTTAGGTAGATGTTGAATTACCGTTACCATACCTCTCTTCTATCCTTTCCTACCATCCAAATCCATATCCTATCACCCTCAGTTATTGTTAATTTAGTCAACAACCATTGGTAGTTGCTAAGTTACTGTTAATTAATATAAATTAGTAAGAAACTAACCAAGAGACAGAACTTCAGTACTAGGTTATCATTTGAAAAATTCCAAACCACGCAGCCTTATGTCTCCGAAATGCAGGCAAAGAAAAATAACCGTCAACTTTTCGCCAATTCAGGCATCATAAGGAAAGAAAAGAACAGAAAATAGAACATCATTCTATGACATCCAATCGCATACTAAAACGTAGGTAAGCCAACACAACCTCAACATATCAAATAATATAAAACATAGTAATAATATATGATATATTAAATTTGTTATGTTTGGGAGACAATGATTACATTTTTCCTATAAAATTAAATCAGGATATTGCTAGCATGATTGCTGAAGCTGAGAGCATTATTCAGCATCCGGAGGCACCTAACAATCATACAAATGGAAAGATGCTGTGTTGCCTTAACTTCCTTTCAGTATGCGATTGGATGTCACTGACTGTTATTCGATTTGCTGTTCTCTTCTGCCCTGAAGATGCCTGAATTGCCGAAACGTTGACGTGTTATTTTTTCTTTGCTTGCATTTTAGAGGCAAAAAGGCTGTGTGGTTAGGAATCTTTTTCTAATTATAACCTTGCTACTATTTATATTGCATATACATTTTGTTAATTTTTAAATCTCTACTATTGACTCCATTTGTTGTTCCACATATTTATTAATTTGTTTTCGTTACCAAATCTAACCGTGCACAATTCATATTCATTGAATTTTTCATTTGTATTTATTATTTAGTTGATTTATTTTTAACATTCTATATACTTAAGTTATACCTTTATACTTGGCATAATATAATACACCAACGGATCCAGGATTCAATTTTGGAGGGGAATTTCAGCCCGAAATATTTTATTTTGTATGCATATATTAGGATAATTACTTCAGAAGAAAGAAAGAAACTAATTACCTACATGAAATGGTGTTTAAGTAATTCTTTAAATCCTATTAAATGTAATTAGATTAACAATAATACTTTTAGACATAATTTTTTCATAAAACATGGTTATATTTTACCATTTTGGGGGGACTTCTGCCCTATAGTTCCCCCCCCCCCGTAGATCTGCCTGTGCTATTATGTACGTAATACTATTATTATTATTATGTATGTATTACTTTCTCTCCTTCAGATGAAAATATTTTCTAGGTACATTCCTTTACCAAATAATCTATAATCATCGTCCGTCCTACGCACTCAATCTCCTTCAATTCAAGTCATCTATCCACTCTCTCTCCACAAGATCACGTCCTTCTGACCTTTATACCCCTTTTCACAAATCTGGCTCATTTCAACACTTCTTTATTGTCCGCTCCACCACCTTTTGGAATTCCATCCCACTTAAAATCCTCCATGCACCATCCCTATTCATATTTAAAACCCTCTTATTCCAATTACTCCTTACAATTCAATCAGACGCTGGGTAGACATTTATCATGTTACGAAAATGCATTTTTCTCTGTGTATGATTTGTATATGTCAGGTTCGTCTCTATGTCACGTTCGCTATTTGTTTTTGTTTGTCAGTTTTCAATGTATAAGATTCTAAGTCTTTGAGCAGTATTTAATTGATTACCAATATTGAATGCACTCCTCTATATGTGCATCATCTTTTATTTTCTCCGATCAATCTACTGGTTAGGATACAGATTATATAACACTTTTATAATGTTTACAATACTATTATTGTATTCAATTGAAAAAATTAAGGTGCAGAGGTAAACCATTTATAGTAAATATTCATCAGCTCTTTTATTACTATTTTTTTCATTAATTCAATTTTATGACAACACAAGTAATTTATCGTTCATTTCAAATTTCATTTAGAATTCCATGGTTTATTGTTTGTAACAACTATTTTGCAGTATTGTGACCATATTGCTCATATTATTTCTTTAATATATCTGTATAATGATGAAAACAGTTCTGTCATTACTTAGTTTTTATTTATTTTTTTTATTGTAATATGTATTTTGGCCAGATGGTATGTTGATTTTTATGTATGAAATTGTTATTCTTAAGGGACTTCGTCCCAGAATAAATTGATTCTTCTTCTTTATCATTATATTATATTCCCATTATCTCATTTCTACTTTCTACCCTACCTTCTCTTATTTACTCACGTCTATCTATTTCTCAATTTTTTTTTTTTTTTTTTTTTTTTTAGCTCTGATTTGGGTAATCACATGCTTGGTTCGAAACATCGATAAACTTAATAAACAACGTAAATGACTGCATATATTGACTATTTTTCATCCTCATAATGTGAACTGTCAACCGTATATTGATCTCTAAATTATGTTCGTTTTGTGAAGGATAGAAATATCTGTATCAGCCAGGCGTGACGTAGCGGACCCGCGGAGCACTGGCCTGATGAGCTGTTTGAGCTCGCTGATTAAGTGCCTGGGCCCCGACATTATCGCCTGTCAATAAAATTTGGGCAGAACAAGTTTGGACAGGCGGGCCTCTGTTGTCTGTGTTCGACAGGGTTAACATTCGCCACCTCCGCCCCGACAGATCCGCTCAACGGCGTTGGCTTTAATATTCTAAGCCTAGGAACCTTATGGGGAATAATAGTTAACATATATATATCCTATCCGGTGAAGTCAATTGTAAATATTACCAGTAATTTTACATAGTTTGTAGAAATTCACTGATTGGAGAGACACGCATATTGTACTAACTTGTACTGTATGAGTCATTGAGGGCTAAGCTGTTGAAGGAGACAGGTCTTTACGTCTTAACGGAGAGAGATTTTTCTCAATTAGCGTTCTAAGAGAAGTATTCGCCCTTAAAAATTTTCATACATTGGTGGAAATAAAACGTAACAGCAACCCTCGTCTCCTCGTCTACGAAGAAGAGAAAGAACCACACCAGATAAACGGTTGGAATAAAACAGGAGAAACGTGGAATAAAAGGTAAGGCAGGATAAGAAATAAATAAATCATCAGAGAGACATAAATGATAATATTATAACTTTATTTTTCAACGATTGCTAATTGCCAAATTGAGTGGTCTTTCAAAGAAGAGATGAGGTAAAACTAACACAAATCGGACATGCAATAATAAGAAATGATTTCCTCGCAGAAAGGGATACCCGCAGAATATATTTAACCATGTCATATATCTTGAATGTTTATTTTGACAAAAAAAATTAAAACAGTAAAATCTAAGAAGTACAGACTCCAAAATTTAATCAGGCCAACAAAGCTATCTTTACGCCTAAAGCTCCTCATCTACACAAGTATAATACGGCCGGCTCTTTTGTGTGGTGCACCTTTGTTCGATCGTGCCAGCAAAGCAACTGGGAAAAGGTTACAATATTTCCAAAACGGAATAATCAGAACAATATTAAGAGGAACCACGGTGCAGAGAATGAAAACATTGGATATACAAGCAGCACTAAATTTATCAACAGTTTCTTCTTAAATTCAATAAGTCATTAATGTTATTCTTTCGTTGGTTTAGGCTGATCTAAAAAAAAAAAATATTTAAAAAAATCTTTGTTCTACTAATGTTAAGCTATACTTTCAACTTCATTGACTGTTCATTGATTATTAACTTATACTTTAGAGTTTTATAACTTGTAGTCTTGGATTTTTACATTTATACTGTAATTAAATATTTTTCCCTTCATTAACCAAGGTAATTTTTGAAGTAGTATTGTTGTATTTATTAATATATTGTTGTGGTGTTATATATAATTAATCAGTTATCTATCTTAGACTTGAAAAATAAAACTAAAATTTACATGTAAATTCTACATATCCAGATTTATGTAAATTATAAAAGTATAAGGTGTTTCTAATATACATTGATTTATAAGATTGGTTTATTATTACATATACGTAAGCAATTTGTGAAAAGGTAATTTTCAGAAAAAAACATGAAAAATTTTAAATTTAGTTAGGCATTTCAATTACCATATCAATATTCACCATGTCAATATCAATAATATCTCTTTAAATCTAAAAAATAATTTTTCGAAAAGTCTCAACAATTTACAAACGCTCTTTTCAACAACTTATTACCAGCCAAAATTCCAAAACGTTGCCAACAACTTACATAAGGTAGGTTTTTTTTTTTTAAATTTAGTTGTAAGCTCTAGAGGATAAGGTCAACTCAAGCCTGAGGTGGGCCCCATCACTGATTATATTACAGATGTTGAAAAAATACTCAGAAACAACAAAAAAGTAAAATACACCTTACAATGCTTTTTAGCAGTATAAGTATTATTACGAAGACAAAAACAAATTAAAGGGTTCAAGACGAACATAAATAAAAAAGGGGCAAAAAAAATATATATGTGTATTGTACAAATGAAGTTCATATGATTTTGAAAAATGATATTAGCACATTTTGAAAATTAACATGTAGATAGCAAAAAATATATTTTCATATCTTGAAAAACTCAACTATATTTAAAAAAAAAATCGTTTTTATCAAATTTTAATGGTCTGTATCTTAAAATTAATTGTTATTTTTTTTTTTTTTATGGGGAGAAGCTATCTCATACAAATAGAGTTCACTACAATAATCATAATAGACTTATAAAAAAATTTAACAACTAAATTAAAAATAAAATTCATTGGTTAAAATTTCAACATCCTTTCCATACATCAACCAAATCTGCAATATAGTACAAAGTAATATTGAAACATAATATATATAACACAATAAAACTAAACATATAAATAAATAACAAATTATAAAAAATCAGTATAAATAACATGTATCGTCAAAATATCTATAAGAACGTAAGTAAAAAATATACAGCGGCACAAGTTTTTCTATCCAATTTTAATATAATCCAATTGTTAATACCATCCATTGAATCTGGTAAATTTTACGAAATTGGTGGAGGAAAGAAGGAGGGCACCAGACATCTTTATGTATTAATTTATTTTTTTAAACTGATAATTATCATAAAAAAAATAAAACGAGCGAAATATTGAGTGGGAGATGTTAAGCTGCCATGGCCATATGGTAAGCTAAATGGATTAATGAATAATAAAAAAAGGACATAACAGAGGGTTATTTCTTCTACTTAACTACCTGTTCATCATAAATTTTTTGCCCACTCGTAAAACCTTGGAAATACTAGAACGAATTATAACCGTTCATGCTCTGGTTTTCCGACGGTGGCATTGTGTAACGATTTCCTCGTTTACTGACAGAATTAGCATAAGGTGATTTTCACTAATCCAGATTTGGGGCTAATTATTATCAGAATAAACCTGTTCCCTGGAAGAGCTGCCCACTAATATAATCCAACGGCCTCTCAATGGATTACAACCGCTTCAACAATGCTAATACCCTGAAAATACCCTATCCTCCATAATTATTAAATTTAAACTTTCCTACTGTTATCATAATATTATGTTACAAATGCATTGTTCCGTACTCTAAAATATACTTTAAAATTAGATGTTAGAGTGATACCAATGAGTAGTTTCTCAACAAGCGTCTTCAAGTTATTATATTATTATCGTGTGCACATTTACCGGATTTATTTTTAAATTTATACAGTTGTATATCTCATGAATAAATAAACCCCCCCAAAATTTGGATAATATATATATACATATATTTATATATATATATATATATATATATACTCAATATAAATACTCAATGCCCTTAATTGGGGCAAAATGTATTGTTTCTAATTAAATATTATATATAAAAAAATATATTTTTCTGATTGTTTATTTTCTAATTTATAATTTTTTTTATAAAAACCCTTTTATTATTTTAGACCTTGAACTCGTACTGTTAAGGTATCATCATACACATTTTAAGTGGAAGAGAGGTTCTTCCAAATAAGAGACAGTAATAGCAAAGTAATCTGACAGTTTTTTTACCTTAGGAAAGTTGTCGAGCAAATAAAAGTAAAATAAAGTTTCTTCTTTAATGAATATGTTTAAGTTTACTATTGATACTTGTTATATATTTGCTTTAGCTGTATACAGAAATAGAAATATATACATATTTGCAAATTTTGATTACGGTCGATTTTCATGTAAAAAATATCAAATGAAAACGAAGGTGTAGAAAAAATAAATTAAAAAAGATGTGTAAAATATGTTTATTTCCAAAACCAGTCTTTTTTTCTTAGAATGCAATCAAATTTACATTGCATAAGTATTTGTGGAAGAATAATTCAACAACACCATATATATATATATATATATATATATATATATATATATATATAATATATATATATATATATATATATATATATATATATGTATATATATATATATATATATATATATAGCTCACATACTAATAAAAATCATAGCTGTAAGTGTAAAAATATTTATATGTGAGTTCTTTACCTCAAAATTAAACTTCTCTGACATATTTTCAGAAAACACGAAAAACTATATTTCATATTCCGATTAATACAGAAACAATTACTTAAAACAAAATATGAAATTCATTAAAATAAATGTATTATTCGTCTTATTATAAATTTATTATTACATCTGAAAGATCCACTTCGCACCATAGTACATGACTAACCAAACTCTACATACTGACTTCCACCTTCCAACAGTTAACCAAAATATAATAACTCTATACCAACGGTCATATCCTAATTTAAACGGACGTCACAATAGATTAATAAGAGACATGGGCACAGCTGACATAACCAGAACATGATGAGGGGACTAAAAAGTCGTTGAATGAGAGATCTCCTTCCTTAAACAATCTAAGTAATTTAAACAAGTCAGGAAAGAGGTGCTGCTGACTACTTTCTTTTCGCATGACTGGCGTGTCATTTATATCTTATATTTCCAACACATTTGCTAATTGCCAACAAAAAGTTGACAGGCGCAAATAAATTTTATATGGCCAAAAAAATGTACAATGTGTTGGCCACATCATACTTTTTTCTTTGATTTTTTTTTAAATTTTTTTATTAAGAAATATTAAAATCTGTCACATCTAAGGACAATAGGAATAGTGATAGAGGAGTAGCTCATTCACACACTATGTACAATAACTAAAAAGTAAGATAATAATACTAAAAGTGAATGTATATAAATTAAAAGGAACTAAACTAATCAAAATAACTACTTAAATACACACATGCTTTTATACAATATTTTCAAAATTCGTTTACTCAAGATCTCCGAGCTAAGTATTTTCTTCCACTCGTGGAATGAAAGCCAGGAATCTGGGAGATCCCAGCGATTCTCACGCAGCCGCAGAGGATTACATAATTATATATTTTGCCTTATTTGTTTTATTTTCTAAGTGATGTTTTTAAAAAAAAAAAAATTATTTATTATTAATGAGCCGATAATTTTTTATATTTTAACAATTTTCCATTTTAATATTTTTCTTGTTGTATTTTATTTTTATTTTATTTTATTTTGTTATAATCTTGTTTTTCTTTAATTGTATATATGGTACGTTTGTGTTTCATTCATCCTAAATACTCAATGCCCTTAATTGAGGCAAAATGTATTTTTTCTAAATAAAATATTATATATAAAAAAATATATATTTTTCTGATTGTTTATTTTCTAATTTATAATTTTTTTTATAAAAACCCTTCTATTATTTTAGACCTTGAACTCGTACTGTTAAGGTATCATCTTACACATTTTAAGTGGAAGAGAGGTTCTTCCAAATATGAGACAGTAATAGCAAAGTAATCTGACAGTTTTTTTACCTTAGGAAAGTTGTCGAGCAAATAAAAGTAGAATAAAGTTTCTTCCATAATGAATATGTTTAAGTTTGCTATTGATACTTGTTATATATTTGCTTTAGCTATATACAGAAATAGAAATATATACATATTTGCAAATTTTGATTAGGGTCGATTCTCATGTAAAAAATATCAAATGAAAACGAAGGTGTAGAAAAAATAAATTAAAAAAGATGTGTAAAATATGTTTATTTCCAAAACCAGCCTTTTTTTCAGGAACTGTTATGAAATTTACATTGCGTAAGTATTCGTGGAAGAATAATTCAACGACACCTTTTTTATCAGTTTTATTTATATAATATGTTTTTATATTGTTTAAGTACTTAATTATATTGTACTAAATATTTTTATTTAACTGTACATTGTTGTAAATATAAAGTTAATTAGTTCTAGCACTATTTTTATAACTTTTTCATCCCGAATCATACACCATTTTTTCTCTCCAAATAGCATCGCGATCAAACTTTCGTATCTTCAAAAACAAGCCATCACTATTAAGTTTGAATATTTTTAAATTACTATTGAAATGATCAGTAATTTTCAGAAAAATGTGCTAGAAATAGGAAATTTCTTATAAAATTATTATTTGATTTTTAAGGTTATATGCTTTTTCAACATAAATTTATGATTTCAACACTTCGAATCCTTTTATAATTCACTAATTTTGGTTGCATTTCTATCTTATTTTTTTACATCTAACGACGTATGGAGTCACTTTTCCCAATTTCAAGTCGTAGAAACATTCTATAATATTAATAGCAATATTAGTTGGCCTGTGAGAAAATTCGTATAGTATATTGGTCAGTGAAAAATTTACAATATAATAGAGTAATATAGGAAGTTAAATTATTGCAGTTCAATCATAAGAACAACCAATATATTCAAACAATGAATACATTACTAAAGGCTGTATCTTGGCTAATAATGGTCCGTTTTGGATTATACATATTATATTTGAACTTTTAGTCCATGTCGTTCTCTGAAACACATAACTCCTCAAGATTAACTCCTAATTCAATGTTACTCTAATCATTGGGAAGTTGAATTATTGGTCTTCAAATCCGTATAAGTAACTTTTTGATTTTATACCTCCATAAGAAACAAATAAATAAAAACTCCTCACGCGTTTTTCTTTTATATCTCCGATTCTAATCTAATTACGGGTACCATTTCTTATAGTTTATGTGGCCCTAAATTTTTTGTAGATTGTTGGAAGGATGTTGAAGTTATCGCATTTTTTGTGATTTTTGAAAACAAATCCAAGTGGAAGCCTATGCTTCGATTTGATGCAAACAATTTTTATTAATTGACTACTATGAAAATTCGTATTTGAGGTTTTTTTGAAATGGGAAATACGAATTTCAGCTCTGTTTATCCTTAAAAATATATATATTTGAACCCACTTTGCTCCCTCGGCTGGTACAAATTTTTGCTGAGAATTCAGTAAACTCTCGGATCATCAACGGTCTAATAATCCAGAAAAAATGTATACTTTTAAAGTTATTCGTAAATAAACTTTGTTTTATTTTTTTTCCTGAAATGCCAGTGGAATGTTACTATAATTTGTCACTGTTACATTTAATACCCTACCGTATTCATATAACATGAATTATTTAATATATTTTTCACGTAGATAAATTTACAGTTAAAAAATAAAAAAATAGAACAGATTACCTATATCGTTTTCACTAATCAATTACTACATACATACTTACACATGTATGTATATATATATATATATACATATATATATATATATATATATATATATATAATATATATATATATATATATATATATATATATATATATATATATATCCGATAATTAGCATTGAGCCGTATAATTAAAGGTTACATATTATTATAGAACAAGTAAATTTAAATAATTGACGAAGTTAAAAGCATGTTGTGCAAACCTAAGTAGTGCTGCTACCTGTTGGCGAAGCGTTGAACTGAATGGCGAGAGCATTAATAAAAATGTATTTGGATTTTAAAAATATTTAGTTTAATTGTAAAATGTATTGTTTTTTTTTCTTCAGATTAATGTAAACTACAAAAAATTACTAATTGCTATAGCTAAAGTAAAGTTTCAGATGCCAAAATAAATAATTTATTTCACTATAATTTATTAACATATGTTCAGTAGAATTTTGACAGATATTTTATGTCTTTATTTAGTTTTTTGTTTACAAAAATATCATGTATCCAATGACTGATAAGAGCGGTTAGAGTCATATCAGCGATTGTACTCTGAGAGCTACCTAGCGGCACGAAGGAGAACTAAAGGTTTGAAAATCATTCCAACAGAGCGCTGTGTGCCATAGTACTGTTTATTGCCGCTAGATGGCAGGAAAAGTCTGGAAAACATCAATCTGATACACGTGGTCAGAAGAAAGCGGGAAAATTCAATTGAACTCGTGTATAAAAAGACTTATCATCACACTAAAAACAATGATATGTGTTAGGTGCCCGATTTTTTAACTTATGTTACAATTACTATGATTTGTTTTTCGATTTATACTATTTAAAAAAATAACAGCAACTAAAATTCAAAAATAAAAAAAAAGTTGTTGAAATTTAAAAAAAAACTTTTTCAACTAAAAAGAAATATCAAAAGTTACATGACTACAGTTAACAAACATAAATTTTACCTCTAGTTTAGTAACCTTTAGTTGCATAAATTATTTATATTTTAGTTAAAATGATTATTTTGCTAAAACAGATTTTATAACATTTCAGATTTATTATTCCTGATTTGATTTATTTAATAGTTACTTCTAAACGACCAATTACAGATATTATATGTCATTTTTTCAAGTTATAATTATTATTAATATATTTCATTTTCGGTAATATTTATCTAGTAGAGAACGAAGCACCTCAGTGAGTTAGGCGCTGAGCTGCTAAACTCAATAGGCCCCGGATTCGAATCAGGCTGATGTCAAGTAATTTTTCATCAGCCGTGGATCGCCTATGTTCGGGAGGCCCTCCTGGATCTACTACCTACTACTACTACTACTACTACTACCTAGCCTATATAAAGTAGGTACTCTTAACTAAATAATTAATCAGTTAATTAATTGTGATGATCCAATATTTACGCAATTGTTAATCATAAAATTCATTACATTTAAATAATCACGAAAAAATTAATGTTATTTCACATTAAAGTAGAAAATTATATTCAGATTAATTGTTAGAAAACATTTGTAAAATGTAGATTTGATATTTTAAGAGTATTTTAGTTTCCACGAATTTGAAAAGCTCAAATATTTTTTCGTAATTATATATGACACCATTATAATTATATATGAATTATAAATAACACCATTTTGAAGATAAAATAAATGTAAAAAAGATGGATAGAGTAGACAGTGGAGTATTGACTGAGTAAACCATGGCTGGCTGAGCATGTGACAGACTTGACAGACTCTTCATATTCTGACTTCTATTATTCTTTCTGACGTATATCTATATTCAAATGGATATTCAGGACACCTCCACTTTCTCAATAAATTTAAATAATACTATATAGCATTTTTCGTCACTAAATTTTAAAAATAAAATAATGTTGAATTAAAATTTGTATTAATCCTAGTAATTCTACATATTTTCAATGATCTTAATGTACCAGATGTTCTAGAACTTCAAGACGAATTCTGAAATTTTTGCCAAAATCTTGCTCATCGTCCAAATCCTCCCGAGTTCCGGCAATGACAAGATTCTCCTCTTAAGACAAACACGCCTGTTCTTATAGTGCCCTTACTCAGTCTCCACTATCTATTAATACCAGTTACGCGGTTAAAAGAGAAGCACTGGGATTTCCTAGAGTCCTACCTTTCCCTCATAAGGCAGATAATACGTCTGGCTAGGTGTTTCCTCTCCCATTCACTTCTCCCCCTCCACCTCAAGGATAATTGTAAATATTGTATATTTTAACTTACATGCTAAATTTAAATATTTTTTTCTTTTTTCATCACGTTGATAAATAATTTACAATGATAATGTATAATCTAGCGTAATCTCCATATATATATATATATATATATATATATATATATATATATATTATATATATATATATATATATATATATATATATATATATATGTATATATATAATATCGTATTTCTAATGATGCTGAAATTCACTTCAACACATCTTAATAGCTCTTCAATTCTTTTCCTCGTGACCAGTACTAGTAATAATATCAACAGATATTTTATTTATTTTTTTTACCTTGTAGCAATTATTATTTATAGTATATCTTATTTTTAGCACTGGTAAAGATCTGCAATGGAGACAAAAACGTTGAAAAAGACAATAAAATATATATATATTTTTTTATTTCTTAATGATATTTACAACTATATTAAAGGAATACATTTAGTAAATTTAAACATATTGACATAATGACGTGAAAACACCTGTTGGGAAACTACCCAATGGTAGCACTCTAATGATATGTCTACATTAGGAGACCACGGGGCCATCTTATAATAAAATATTAATATAATGAATAACATTATATATTGACCGTCCCATCGAACAACTTCCTCTCAAATTATAATCACGGACTATCATCTCCATACCATTATATAATATATGAACAATATACAATTCTAAATATGTTATACAAGAAATATACAAGATACAATATACAATATACAAGAAATATGTTCCTATTGGTTAACTGTATATACGAACATTTTCAAGAGCAGATAGTATTCTAAATTTTACGCAGAAATGGTAAGCAATTTAAAACATTTAATTTAAAAAAATGTCATAAGATAGCAAAAAAACGTCTAATTATTATTTCCAAATAAGTTAAGTATAAGAAAAAGACAAAAAAAAAAAAAAGACATGAAAGTAAACAGATAGCCTCATTTTATTAAAGCTTTGCATTCTGTATTCCTGACACGTATTCTATTCCTATATGCCCATACGGGATCAGTCGGCAATTTGTTCCCTAATATTCTTTCTACGAATTTTTTTTTTTACTGTTTTTTATTTAAATTAAATAATAGTTAGTTGATTCAAGTTGTGCTTATAAATGGTCGAATGTGAGGAGTTGAAGATTATAGAACATTATGCCCTTCATTTTTTTAATTTAATAAACATTCTTTTATATACGATTTCTTACCTGAGAAATGCTTTAGAAATAAATTAAGTATACCAAGTTGTAAGGATTTAATAAATTGTTGTTTATTATATCTTGTTTGGTAGATCAAAACTTTGATAAATTCATAGAAAACTTTTCATGAGGAGAAATATAAAAATAAATAAATACTAAAAATATGAGAACAATAATTCAGGTTCAATATATCCTTTGGTTTATTTGTTAATTTTTTTTTTTTGATAACCAAAATAGCTCTTTTATAATTAAATATGTATATAGAATGGCAAAATGCACTTCCTAACAAAACGAATGTTATGATCTCAAAGCCAGTTGCTGGGATTTTTCATGGAATGATTTCCTTACCCCCGTGTATTTAATACCAAGACTTACTAGCACTGTAAGAACAAATAAGCATGACTTTAGAGCAATTTTATGAGACTACTAATTATTATAGATTATCTGAAATTTCATTATATATTAAGAAAATTGACACATATTAGAAATCATATTTTAGTTACGTCACCATGTACGATAGATGAATAATAGTTGAAGTCTTAGTAAGTAGAATACAATACTTTTCTTTGTTTTTTTTTTAAATACTATTATTAGTATTTGTTTTTAAACATCTTAAGTAACATATGCAAATCATTTATTTTACTTATATACTTTTGTTATTTACTTATTTTTTTTTTCTCTAAAATGGTTTGCCTATAAAATTTAACGTTCATTTTCAATTTCATTTAGTTATTTTTATTTTTTTATTTTTAGTAGTAAAACTGCAGTATTGTAATCCCATTGCTCACCTGCTTTCTTAAATACTTAATACTTATGTTGTACTTATTGTTTATTGTAAAAGGTCTTTTGGCCAGATTTAATGTTAATTTGTATGAAAAATATTGTTATTATTAAGAGATTTCATACCAAAATAAGGTTTATTCTTCTTTTTCTTAAGTTGATTCTCAAATATTATATATATACACACACATATATATTTAATTTGCAGAAGGTTGACATATTTATTGAGAAATATTCCAATCTGTCACAATTAAGGAAATAATATTTATATTTAAAAAATAAACTAATATCAAAGTCAAGCGATTTTTTTTTGTATTTTATGGCGATTATAGATAACTTTATGGTTAGGTGTAAACCTATAAAGTGATTGAGTCTTTAATGGAAGTCACTTAAGTATCTTAGCTTGTCTGTTAGTTGAATTTGTAGTTGATCCGAACAGCATCTACTGAAGTGGACTGTCGCTAATCCGAACTTCACTAATTCGGACCATTCCATAATCTGAATTATCCCTTTAAAAAAATAAATGAAGATTTGATTTTATGAATGCAGGGTAATCTGAAGTTCGGATTAGCGAGAGTCTACTGTATAATTACTACTAAATAAAACGGCCTAAAGTAGTCAACTTCCCAGTAGTCAACTTTTGACCTAAAAGGCTAAACTGATTTCTTTTATGAATCTTCAAGCATAGAAAAGTTACAAAAGAGGAAGATAACATCAACAGTAGGCTATGAAAACCTCGTTACACGATTTTCATAAATTATACAAGAGAAAAAATAAGCTATTAAAAAAAAAGTATAAAGCTGTATAAGTATAGTTCCTGTAATTTATTTCAGATAATATAAGTCCTTGTTATACATTAGAGTTGTCTATGTACTTTCAAATTTATGTATATTCAGGTCGGAGACTGGAGTTCAAATAGATTTATGGGGTCACGAGATTTTCATGGCATACCATCATTACTTTTCGCTTTTCCTTATGGCGGCTTAAATTAATTTTAGTTAACAAATTTAATATTGTTAATAAATTCTCATAAATTTAATTTTTTTTTAAATCCCACAATATTTTTTTTATTTAGCTCTATGAATAAATCTACACTAATTAAAGATACCTATATCTTTTCCAGCTCTCAAGAGTGATGGATTTTGATGAATGAGCTATCAAACGGTAGGAAAATTCATGGAGCAATGACGAATCCACTACTAAAATTATTATAAAGCCATTGAAAAAAATTGGAGGATTAAAAACAAAGTTGACAACAGGTTCAATAGTCGACGGTTCGAAACGGAATAAATTGTATTCTCAAGATTTAGACGTAGACATCAAGAACCGGAATAGTCCATTATACAAAAAATAAAAAAATGTACCTTTTTTTAAATAAACTAAAATTTGGACAAGTCTTTTAGTTGCTATAGTTGCCATGGTAAACTTAACACATGGTTAATTTGATTTTATGAAAATAAGACTCTCTCTTTACATTTAGGTAGGGAATTTCGTATAGTTTCCATAAATAATGTTTTTATAATAAGATAATGTTTTTTTTCTAAAATTCTCAGAATTCCAACCATTGTACGTATGCTTTCTGAATATTATTTCCGTAAATTCACTTTCAACCTTAAAAATTTTTAGTTTTTTCTCCTATAATCAATTATCAAAAAAATTTTAAAGTTTATATTAAGCCTTTTATTGTTACTGCAAACCATGGGGGACAGTTAATTACTTGAACCAAATTAAAGATACTTTACAGGAGGAAATTTTGAAAACTGAAGATTTAAGCCCTCTTAGGCAACACCAGTGTAGATAAGACCTACCTTATGTTAATGGCCATTTATTTTTACATTGATTTACAATTTTTAATCCAAATCGTTAGAGTCTTTTCCGAGAAGATTTTAAAGCTGAAAATGCCGGTATTTATAATAGTCTTCGACGAACTAAAAAAGCAAATTGTGGAGACTCTGTTTGATCCCCTAGGAACTTCGGATAATATAGAAAGAAACTTTTAGACATTTTTATATTAATAAATAAAAAAAATCCAGGTATAGTTTCTGTATTCCAATTAAGTCGCAGCTTGGTGAAGTGGCGTGATTTCATTCATGGTCAGATTCAGTGAAATGTAAAATAGAATGGAAAAGAGAATATTGGGCCACATAGTGAAGTCACACTGGATTTGCTGGATTTTCGGAGGTTTGTGCTCTTGCTGCAGTTTGTCACTAGAAATTCCTTAATTGAGGCACGTAGATCAAGTGCATGATGAAAGAAAGATTAATTAAATGTATGAAAAATTTTGTATAACACTTCACATAGTGAGTTCTTAATATTACCTTTCAATCTCTCATTTTCAGCATCTACAGGGTTTCTCGGTTCTAAATGGCTAAATTCTGGAGGTGATTCTAGACAAAATTTCCAACAGAAAGGGAAGAAACAAAGGAGGACCAATTTCGTGTCTTCCTTAAGGTGGTTCCGTTTTTTATTAAATAAGAATTAATTTCTCGAAAACTATTCAAGATAAGTAAATTCAATTCATACAATCGTAAAATAGACAAAATTTCCTTTAAACAACAGTGATTAATTTTACTAAGGTCAATGACAAAAGGAACTATCAGGAGTTCTAATACGACCGCTGTAGTGTTGCTGTTAGCCATCCTCGAGTAGCATTTTTCTGTACCTAGGTATTTCCGATCCGTACGTAACAGTACAGCAGTCTTATTAGATCTCCAGAAAATAACTTTTATTATTCACCTTAGTAAATTTAAATACTGTTCTTAAAGAAAATGTTATCTAATTAACGATGAAGGGCTTAGAATTGAATAATCTTGAATAGTTTTTGAGCAATTGCTTCTAATTCAATGAAAGACGTATCCATTTTAAAAAATACAATAAGTTTGTTTTAATTATTTTCTGTTAGGAATCGGTCCATGCATCAAATGAACTTTTTTGTTGGAAATTTTGTCTAGGATCCTAGAGACCCTGTATAGACTCCTTAATAAATCCATGCTATTAGATAGAACTGGTATCGATATTAATTCTTCTATTTTTCATCAGAAAATTCGTCTTTAACGATGAATTCTCTATGTGATTTTGTTTTATTTAAGTAACTACTTTTTGGACCTTTTCCGTCTAAGTTCTAGCTAATGATTAATTAAATAAATTATTGTTTAAATAGTCGCGACACAATATAAAGGTTCCCAACAAGTCAATACTCCCAACAAGTCAACAAGACAATAATCTTGTGTCTCTTAAGAAGAACAAATAAATAATATAAGAGTTCTCATTGGGTTACACCAGTCATATTCTTAATTCGGTAAATCGTTTTTGAATAAAATGGAAAACAAAAAGACGACTGTTAGACAAAAAAATAATAATATAAGAATAACTTCAATATGAACCAGGATTTTATTTAATAGTATAAATAGTATCTCTGTAATTGGTTCAAAACTGGCATAATAAAAAATAAAAAAACCTTTGGAGTCTATAAGAGGAAATGGGTTTGCCTGGGGTTTTAGTGGTGAGGTAGGATTAGAGGAGGCTATCCGCAATTTTATTTCCTCCAAAGCTATTTCCATTTTACCTCCCGGATGGACCTATATGTTTTTAATTTTTTCTATTTGTTTTTTTTACCTCTTTTTTTTATAACATTTGCTTTAATCAATTTTATGGAAATCTTCTAACACCATAAGTCCGTTGGTCTAGCCATTTACTGAGGTGTCGAACACTGATGGTTTCTGTTACTTATTCTAATTATCTTTCTCAATTGCTTGTTATGGTGGTAATATTAATAACACATGAGTGTGATAAATAATAAGTATTTTAATAAGGATACTGAAAGCAGTTAGTCCCGAACTACATTTATAAAACAAACAAAAAATTCAAACAACTTTTATTTTTTTATTTTTATATTTTCTGATTTATTTTTGCTTTTATTTTTATATCATATTTTATTTACGCCTGTGGAGCAGGGGCGTTAACAAGTCACGTAAGGAGTGCCTTCACTGGGAGGTTTCTCCGATCACCCATTCACTCTAATCCCGCAGAGGAGGTTCGCTAACGAACATCACATTTACAAACTATGCCAAAAGGCATTTGTAAAATTGCTCAATAAATAAATTTATTATTATTATTATATTTTTCAAATATAAAAATTTCATCTTCCATCAGTTTCATATTTATTTCTTCTTGAACTTTTCGGTGATATCGACCATTTTTATCTATGTTAATCAATCTATCCAAGTGGATGTAGTTTTCTCTTTCCAAAATTTTTATCATCTTATCATAGATTGTAGTTCATTTTTTAAATATATGTTGTTAAAGAAGATAGAACATTTTTTATCCATTCCGTTCGGACTGATTGATTAACAAAGGTGTTTATATTTAATTTAATTATTAATTATTTAATTATTATCATATATAATTTGTTAGTCTTTAGTTCTATTTAATGTTTTTCATATTTGGCAATGTTTATTAATATACGTTGTTTTTTACATAATTTTTATTTATTGAATTGTTTTATTTATAGTAATTATTTGGTTTATTTATTTCTACTTTGGATATACTAATGTTTTTCGTTTATTAATAACACAAAAAAAATTTCTTAGCATACTATAATGTTCTTACCATTGTTATGTTTATATAATTATTATCTTATTTGTAGGTTCCACATTTTTTTTCTCATATACTTTACATAATTTTGGATCGAAATTTTCGCAAACTCATAAAAATAATTTTTTTAATAAACATCCTGACCATTTTGCACTCTCTTATTCTTATAATTAAAGCTATATTACAATGAACATATTGCGAAAAAAACTTCCATGCACAGGATTACTATGAGAAAAATTAAGTAATTAATTATTTAAAAAAAAAAAAAAGGCAACTTAATATAGATTGAAGTGCCCTTTTTAAAATCATGATTTTCATAATATTAATGGTACTTACTACATTGTAATTATTGCTCTCTTTTTTATGGGGCCCATAAGATCTCAGGATTACACTATCAATGGAATTCTGAGAATGGCTGAGTGTGCCCAAAAGTAAGGGTTTTGTCAGATCTAAATTGAATAGAACCAGCTTTAAGAGTTATTGGGAGTTTAAGAAAGCCTTTTATCATGAACTAATGAAAGGAATTCCTTGAACACTTCAGTGCCAGGTCGTTCTCAGAATTCCATTTACAGTGAGATTAGGGATTTTGGGCCACCAAAGTTGAGCAATACTTACAAAATGGTACCATAAATGGTTTCGGCAAAGTAATATAAATGCTCACACACAGGTGAATGCTCCACTAGACTCCAAGGCAATTTTGAGGGAGTGAGGACAGGGAGGTTGGAGATGGATGTGAACAGAAAATTTGAAGATAATGTTTTTTAGTAAATCAGTTAGCGATCCACATCGTTCAAATCTTTTCACTATACTAGGTAAAGAAAGTATGTCGGTCGGGTCAAATTTCCGATATGTGGTTTTCGACGAATTTACGTTTCAGAGTCCCCTGAATCCAAAAAAACACATTTTTAGCCATTGGTCTGTATATGCCAAGATTTTCTCGGGAACTAGAGAACCGATTTGATTGCTTATTTTTTTATTTTGTAGGGTTTTGACTACTGATGCCTGCGACACAAATTGGGTGCTACATGCTCAATAGCTGCTGCGCAATAAATGAAAAACATGATTTTCTCTTGACTGTAGCCCGAAAACGGCTCTAATGATTTTGATGAAACTTTCCTACAAAGTTCTAATGATTGTCCTTTCACATTTCGTACATTCTAACGGGACTAAATTCCAGAAAAAATTCAGGAAAAAAAGTGATCTGTAAATAGGTAGGAAAGTCGTATGAGTGGACACACCAGATTTTTTTTCCTCGCATAAAATCTTAATCCACAGCTATTATGAACTTGACAAAAATGAGATGAGTTCTTGTTGCGAATTTTGGAAATTACATTTTAGGCATGAGAAAGAATAGTACCTGGTAACAACCCTCCTTGATCATTATTTGTTTCCTTAATTAATGAAAATAGAACTCTCACTCCACTCTTTTTCATTCGCCTCCTGATAGATATGTCGTTTTAAAGTCTATTGTTGTTTCTGTTTAGTATAACATGAAATCGGTAGTGAAGAGTACGTATGGTTTGGTTTAGTTGGTTGTCATAAGTCGGTATATTAAGTTTTTTTGTTTACGTACCAGGGAACTGGTGTTATTAGTCTGAAAATGTCGGTTTGAAATGATTGTAATTGTAAATCTCTTAGTCCGTAGTACACTCTCTTTATTTTATTTTTTTTCAATTAATAACATCAACCTAAAACTTCCTGAAAGGATTCACCTCATCGCAACCTACAATTTTTTTTACCTCAATGGTCGTTTTATTATTAAATTAATCAATGTAATTAGGTGCAAATAAATACCCATTTGAATCGTAAGATAATTTGATCACAAAATCGAAAAAAAAAAAAGGTGCCTACAAAAATATTGCGCCGTTTGGCATGTATAACCTCGTTATTTTGACATGTACTGAGTGGAAATAATGCCAAATATTTTTTCAAGCAACCTTTATTCTCTATTTTGTAATCAAATTATATTAATATTCAAGTGGAAAGCTAACGGAAGGTCCATAAATTTTAGTACGTAATTAAATAGACAAAAATTGCTGATCTCCAATTTGAAAACGCTCCAATTCCCAGAATTTTCGTCAATAAATGAATAGCAGCTTATGGTGAGATAACGCTTTAACAAAGATTAAGGCGGATGTTAATAATTTGGTAAAAAATTATTTTGCCTATGTGGTAGTCCGTACATACATAGGTGTATGTCTATGTGGGTTTGAGTATGTAAGTGTATGTATTTAGTTTTTAAATGACTTTCAATTTTGAATTGGAAAAAGTGTGTATATTATTTTCAATCGCGCGTTTGAATTAATTTCTAAGCGTGATATAATTAAAGAAAAAAATATCAATATGAAAGATTAGGAAACAATAATATTTAATTTGTATATAAATTATTGCAATGTAATTTACAATGATAATTGGTACTCATGGTGAAAAAATGATAATGCATACAAAGCTAATTGACTTCATAAAATTCATTGTCCAGAGTTTATTTATTTTTAAAAAATAATAAATGACAAAGGATTATAAAAGAAATTAATAATTTATTTATGAATGATAATAATTATATATTTGTTCAACTTAATAATATTATATTATTATTTATTTATTTTTTTTACCATAAGAATAAGAACACGAAACCTACTGTTAGTAGTTGGGACGAGTTACAGAGGAGGAGCGCTTAGGAGGAGCAACAAGTCCGACCTAGAAAAGCCACTCAGAAAAAAAAAAGTAACTTGAAATTACTAACAGTATTAGTTTCCCTGAGAGATACTCAGTCTTCCTGATTAATTTTGGAGAATAAAGAGGAAAATTCTTAAAAATACACACAATATCTTTAAAAATATATATATTAAATTATATTATGCATAAACAAATGCTGTATTAATGGCTAGATTATCAACATACTATTTAATTAAAATCTATGTGCGATGCATCTCATAATGTGGAAGTAATTTTTTTTTCTTCTTAATACTAATAAATTTTAAGTATATAATTTTTTTTTATAAATATACACTTCCGACAATTAATTTAAATTATAAACATTTAATAGACCATAAGTTTTTAGATTATCAAGATAAAAAAAAAAAATATTTTTTCTAGCATTTTCTAAGGAAACTTTACTTAATTTTTATGGAAACTTTTATTTAGATTTAATTATTCAAAAACAGATTTTGTGACTTCAACAATTAAAATTTATTTATTTAATATAAATCGCTATTTATATATTGTGAAATTTAAGATGTCACTTTTCCCATTAGCAAGGGTAATGGAATGAAATGTAGAGATAATAATAAAATTTAAAGGTTTATATATTATATATATATATATATATATATATATATATATATATATATATATATATATATATATATAATAGATAACTGATTTATTTAACAACAAAAAAAAACTTAACGGATAAAACCGATAAAACAACCTGCTTCCACAAATTCCATTGGCTTAAACTATAACAGGTGTGAGGGTTGATGCCAAGATAGTACATTATAAATTTTATTAAATCTGATCACTTTAAGTCAATTTATTTCTAATCAGTTTTTTTTATTCTAAAACGACAAATCAAGTATATTTAATATGATATTAGATATAAAAATAAAATATATATATATATTCTGGGACAAAGTCCCCTTAAAATAAAAATGATGAACATATAAAAAAATTCATATCTGGCTAAAAAACTAACCTAATAAAAATTCTAACTATATATACAGTAATTTAAATAATAAGTAATAAATAATAATGTGTAAACAACTAAAAAAAAACATCCTTTCAAGGCTAGTTATAGTTTTACTGTGAAAAACGAAAACAATATCTATATAGAAAGAGAAATAAAAAAATGGAGAAAAGAAAAAATATGTTTTGATGTTAAAAACATAAAAAAAAGGCTAACTAAATCGAAACTAACTTAATAAAAATTCTAATATATATATATATATATATATATATATATATATATATATATATATATATATACATAATACATACATAATACATACATACATACATAATAATTTGTGAATACTAAAAAATATATATTGAATATGAAGAAAGAGAAAAATAAAGGTGGCGAAACGAAAAAATAATAAAAGTCAATAAAGAAGAAGCATTGATATATTAATCAACAACAGCAAATATCTTATATTTATATGAAATATAAGATATTAGATAAATATGTAACATATAAAATGGAGAGAAAGCCGATACCGGACATTTCCTTTTAATTTTACACATATATTTTTGGCCAGATTAACTGTTTTTTTTTTTTTTTTAAGGTAAATTAAATAAATATACTTTAATATTGAAAATCGTAAATTTAAGTTTAAATTTTCAATATTATTCATGGGAAAAATCGAAATATAAATTCAAAAGACTGATTGAACGGTATGCTTGATGAAAAATGGCTGTTTCACCACAAATCCGACCACATCACGTTTTTGCTTCAACAGGACGTGTCTTTCTCGGTGATGTACCAATTTCGCGATGTGACAGAGTGCATTACCTAGGAGCTGACGTTTGACAGAAAGATGGAAGGAGGCTCACACATCAATACGATAAGTATGACAAAAACCCGGTGATTGCAGATTGATATAACTTTTCAAAGCAGTCCAGAGCGCCAAATAAGGCAACAACTATTTAAAATTAACGCAATTTCAAGAATAAATTTATTAAATTTTCAATAATTACAGACCATGAAAGGGTCAGAAACTCGGAGGAAGATTTAAGAATATGCATCGTTCGAAGGTTTTTATACAATATGAAAACGATTGAAGTACAATTAGAGAAATTGAATAGCTTTAAAAAAAAAATGTAAAATATAAAAATAATCTTAAATTCTAGACAATTAGGGATCACCAATCAATATTATAAAAGTTTAAATAAGAAGTTAGTTATCTAGGAAAAAAGTGTCTGGAAAAATTTAAATATTTAAAAATTATAAAGCTTTCAATTCTGTAGATTAGCTGGAAAACGAAATAAAGTAAGTCATATAATGAAGATTTAGTGTATATATTTATGTCTGTATTTTTTTAATTTACATTGCCTTTAAGTTATATTATTTTTATTTATTGTATATAATTTTATATTATTATTTAGTTCTTATTTTGCTTCTACTTATTTTATATTTTCTGTATACATAGTGTGAGTGCAGTCTTACACCACTATAACTATTGTCCATGTGACAGAATTACTCAATAAATAAAAATAATAATTGAATTTTCTTTAAAAAAAAAAATCATATAAAAGAAAACATAATAGTAGATACCTATAATTTCAATCACAGTTAATATTCTTGAGCTACAGAAGAACAAAATTAAGTATAAATTAAAGTTTATAAATTTAGATCAACTGCTTACCTTGTAAAGTAAGAAACCATGCTCACTTACCTAGAAAAAAAAAACATATATTAGAAACTAAAACTATGTAGGTACGAAAAAACTAGCATTGGTACATTCAGAGCATGTTAAATAATATATTAAACTACTAATATATTTAATATGATAATAATACAATATAACACTTAGCGAACCCAAAGATTCGATGCCGACACCACCAATCGCTTATTGTACACCTATCTCTTTGCACATCTTTTAGGAATTCTTTCCTTAATAATAGCCCATTTGATTCGCCGCGATGTAATCACCTCAATTATATTAATCGTATACAATTCGTCGCTGTGTAACCGTCTGAGCTCTCCGGTTAACTCATTCTTCTTCGGTCCGAATATTCTACACAATACTTTATTTTCAATAACCTTAAGACGTTGCACATTCCTTAATGAAAGCGGCCACGTTTCGCATCTATAAAGAACTGTTGGTAACATAATAGTTTTATAGATTCTAATTTTTAAGTTCTGGGACTAAATAGTTTTATCAGAGAAAAATAACAAGTATATTCCGTCTTCAGCCTAACCTTAATCTCCTCTTCAATATATTTAACTGCTTATATATTTTTATTAAGTATACAGTGATTGGGGACACAATAACCTGTTTTTAATAATTATAGTATTTTGAAATTTTTATTGGGTTTTGAGTATTTAATTCAAACAGTTTTGATGTGTCAAGTTGACAAATATACCTTCCTTATGATTATAGTTTTATTTTGGATTATAATTTTCTGGGCTCCAGAGGCTCGAGGTCCTGGATTCGAGTTCGGGGTTGGCAGGTAATTATTAATTCTGTTACAGCAGCCTCGGGATCAAGAGCCCCTATCGGGGCACACTCAGCCTCTATAAAGCTGGTACACTTGATTAAATCAAGGAGGAAAACGTGGTAATTAGGATGCTAACAGTATGTAGGTTCTCTAGGGGGCAGGTTTGCCAAGCGGCCTCATACAAATACAAAAAAAGTTTTCCCGGCTGCCTGATAAATTGATAACTCGACAAAATAATTCGAGTTTGTGTCCTATTGCCGGGGTAACTTCTAACTCTGGCATTATTCTCACGCATTCCGTTTGCTTCGTGGAAAACTTCGTATAGTCGATAAGGCGAGGAAGGTGAGAACAAAAAAAATAGTTTCCTACAAGTCTTAATATGTCATTATACTAATTCACATTTAATTGTTGCAATTTTAGTAAATACAGTTGTAAATTTCAATATATATATATATATATATATATATATATATATATATATATATATATATATATATATATATATATATATATATCCATCCAGGGATACACTGCATTTTAAATCTTATAAAAATGCTTCATGAAGTTGGAACAGCGGCACATTTTATCTGTTCGCCTGGCCATATAGGCATAAAAGGAAATGAAATGGCTGATAGAGCAGCAAAAGAAGCTCTTACTCTTCCAGGCCGCGAAAAAGCTTTTTTGACACCATCTGAACTTCACGACCTCTAAGAGAAACCATATCCCAAGAATGGCAAAGACGGTGGGACAACAGCGCACCTAGCAAATTAAAGACAATAAATAAACAGGTGCAACCGTGGACCAGTACCAGACGCAGCAGTCGTAGAGAAGAGGTCGTCCTCACGTGGCTGGGGATCGGACATACTAGACTGACACACCTCCACCTCATAACAAAAGATCATATCCCCAGATGTCAAAAGTGTGACCAGTCATTAACCATAAAACATGTTTTGGAAGAGTGCCCTTTTTACACCGCAAGGTTAAAAGATCTAGGAATACCCCAGAATATATCAACATCCCTGGGAAATCAAGAAGAAATCGTTACCAAAGTTCTAAAGTTCCTAGATGATAAAAGACTTAAACAACATACATGACAGGTTTATAAATTATGATCCTTTGCAGATTTATTATTAGTATTATTTTTTAATTATTTACTTTATTTCATTTTATTTTTTTATCAAACGTTAATTTGGTTATTAATTTCAATTTATTTATTGATTTTATTTATATTTTCTTAAAGTTTATTTATTTATCTATTCTATCTTATTATCTATAAATGTCTATTGTTATTTATTTATTTTATTTTATCAATCATTTTATTTAGTTATTTTTATTCTTATTTTTTGTACCAACCATCCAAAGAGTATAAAAGTAGTGTTCTGTAGTTGATCGGGCGCTGATGACCTAGATGTTTGATGTAGATGATGTAAACATCGAAACAAACAACAGCAATAATATAAAATAATATTGTTAGCTCATTTTAGTAAACTGCTTAATAAAATTGCGTTTTATAAAAGTCGACTATCATTCAACAAATTCAAAAGGTTTGTTTGAACAAGAGGTTTGTTCAATCCTCAGTTCCTCAAACAAAGTCATCAATCGGAGACAAAACAAAACCAATAAGGGACACAAAAAAGACAATCAACCTTTTCCTTTCCTTTTTTTTTTGGAAATAAATAATTGATGGGAGGAGGGAAGGGACGAGAAAGGAGAGGAAAAAAATCTCCACAATTTCCTGAGAAAGTAATTAACAGTAGCTCTATACAGAGCGGGGCCATACGGCGGCTAAGTTAATATTGAACTTTAATTACGAACGGAATGAGATGTTAAATAAAGTTAGCTGGTGGCTTTGGATACTTGTTCAAACAGAAAAGGCTGAAGTGGACTATTGCTGAGGAAGAGAAAGAGCAGAAGGATCCACAATTAACGAACCGATTCATCGAAGCATCGAACCTGCCCCTTCGGGCCCCCTCTTCCCGATCAGCTCATTGTTTTATTAGTGCCCCATCAAATTTATAACCAACTCTCGATGAGAGCCATTCTCGATCTCAAGCAACTTATTCATCAGATCTTAATGGAACGGTAAAGGTAATTTGTCTTAAAAAATCAAAACTAAAAAGAAATAAACCTATCTTCTATAAATGAATATAAATCTCTGGAATAGACATAAAGTAATTACGATATAAATGAAAAATTCCAAAGCATTAAGTCTCTAACATACATCATTATGACAGAAAAAAAAAAAAACATTTACAAGAAACATCTCACAAAGCCATCTAGATACATACTGAAGGAAACGGAAGGTTGCAAACGAACAACAGAGGGAGATTATATTATTAAGATTATATGAACAGCTGATTGGAAGATATAAAAGAAAAAAAATGGGTATCTAAAATATTATAAGATAAAAATATATAATAAGTAAACTGTATATTTTATTCTTCATTTACAGAAAATTACTCTTCAAAACAATCTCCAATTCATTTTATCTCTCCCAGAAGATTTCGGTGATTTTCACCAATACTATCTATTTTAATCTAGACACATCTATCTGAATGTCGTTATTCTTCCAGAATATTTTTTCCTCTGAATATTGTTTCTACCATAAATTGTCACATTGTTTATATTACTTATATAAATAATATATATATATATATATATATATATATATATATTATATCACTTGCTTATTGATAAATATTACAATATTTATAAATTAAAGACACTTATAATAGAGTTGAGGGAGCACATTCAAACCATATGGATATATATTAAATACATGAATAGAGTTTTATACTTATGGTACACCATAAGTTTCTTGAAATGATATAACAAACTTGAGGCTGTTTTGAAGCTTAATAAAAATAAAAATGTGTTTAATTAATCAAATAAAAACAAGAATAAAAATAATTTTAAAAACTTATGTTTGCAGATTAATTGTTCACCTGAAGCTTTATGGTTAATTATTTGAAGCTGAGTCTCTAGGCTTTATGGTTTACATTTCTTTTATTCATATCCTAATTAAACATATCTCAGTTCAACATTAAAAAACAAAATTAACAACTGGAGGACTAGGTAAGTTTAAAAATAGTACTTATGAGGTACGTAAATTGTGATCATCTTCACAGCCCTCTGCTCACCATCAATAAGTTGGTAAACCCACAGCTCCGAAAAAATTTAAAGTTGCTGAATTTCCGTTTAAAAATACCTAAAGAGCTCAAATGATATAGTCCATTAATAATAATAATAAGGCTTAGCGAACCCGAAGGTTCGATGCCGACACCACCAATCGCTTGTTACACACCTCCCTCCACCGTTCGCCGTCCAAACCCAGTCCCTTCAGATCGGCTTTAATCCAATCTTCCCACCTTCGCTTCGGTCTTCCCCTCGGACGCTTACCATTCGGCACAGCAAATATTAACCTTTTAGGAATTCTCTCGTTACTAAGCTCAACAACTTTACAAGCCCATTTGATTCGCCGCGATGAAATTACCTCAATTATATTACCCGGATACATCTCACGCAATTCGGCGTTGTGTAACCGTCTGAACTCTCCGGTTAACTCATCCTTCTTCGGTCCGAATATTCTACGCAATACTTTATTTTCAAAAACCTTAAGACGCTGCTCATCCCTTAATGTAAGCGGCCAAGTTTCGCATCCATAAAGAACTGTAGGCAAGATAATTGTTTTATAGATTCTAATTTTTAAGTTTCGGGACAAGAGGCGCGAACTAAGTAGTTTTTTCACAGAAAAATAACAAGCATTCCCCGCCTTCAGTCTAACCTTAATCTCTTCTTCAATTTCGTTTTTTCTAGTTATCGTAGAACCTAGATACCTAAATTTATCTACCTGTTCAAACATATTACCATCTATATCGATATCACCAGTAGTATCGCCCTTTTTGCAGCTAACCATATATTTTGTTTTATCCACGTTTATTTCGAGTCCTAGTTCTTTACCGGCTTTCATTAACGTTGTCGTATTTAGTTTTATAGTTTCAACGTCTTCGCTTAACAGTACCAGATCATCAGCATAGCCCAGCACGGATGTTGTCCCGCCCAGATCCAACCCTTTCTCGGTTCGCATTACTTCCCTAATGGCATGTTCTAATGCCAAATTGAACAGGACAGGCGAAAGAGAATCCCCCTGTTTTAAGCCCGAACGAACCTCAAATTTTTCGGACAAATTATTACCGATTCTAACTTTATTGAGTGTCTCCGTCAAGCACATCCTGACTAGATTTACTAGTTTTTTTGGAATCCCCTGCTCGATTAGAATATTATACAGTTTCTGGCGGTCAATAGAATCGTAAGCCTTTTTAAAATCTATATACAGTGGTGAACAATACCGTTATACTCCAATTTTTTCTCTAATATTTGCCGTAAAGAAAATATTTGATCAATAGTCGAACGATTCCGTCTAAATCCGCATTGGTAGTCTCCGATAATTTCCTCGGCGTATTCCGTGATTCGACTGGTTAAGATTAAAGTGAATATTTTATAACATACCGGAAGGAGTGAAATTCCTCGATAGTTATTACAATCCGTCCTCGGACCCTTTTTGTGAATCGGAATAAGAATAGATTCTTTCCATTCTTCAGGTAATTTCTCGTTCACCCAGATCTTTTTAACCAACCGATGTATTTTAGAAACTCCAGCTTCTCCGCATGCCTTAATTAGTTCAGTAGGAATATTATCGATTCCCGCTGCTTTATATGATTTTAATTTTCCGATAGCTACTTCAACTTCCTCTTTACTTGGTCCTTCTATTAATGGTTCAGCACTCTGGTACTCAGAAGGAGGACACAGATCATAATTTACCGTATTTAAAATATTGTCAAAGTGGTCCTTAAACTTATTCAATATGTCAACCGGATCGGTCAGAATATTGTTATTATCATCCCTAATTCCAGACGTTACGGGCCCTACATATTTACGTGATCTGTTTATACCTTTGTACATTTCTCTTACGTTATTTTCAATTCTATTAGTTTCTATTTCAATTATTTTATTTTTAAGATACTCCCTTTTTTTATTTTTGAGCAATTTTGTCGTTTCGTTCTTTGAGATTCGGAAGTATTCCAGATTGTCTTTGCTAGGATTATTTAGAGCTTTTAATTTAGCGGCTTTTCTTTGTTCACACATGGATATAGTCCATTACCAGTGTTAAAATATTCACTATTGTTGTTCATATATGATTGAGATAGCAATTGAAATTCACATCCAAATGACATCAATGTATTTTGTCAAACCAGATTAATGGACCAATGTTTTGTATCATATTATTATTATTCTTAGAAGAAGAATATTTAGACCCAGAATAAAATTATTTTTACTACATAATTAATGATCATAATTATTAACAATGTTTTGTGACTTATTGTAGATAGTTTGAAAATGAGCCAATTTTCTCGAAACGTTATGAATGGAAAAACGCTGCAAACTATTACAAAATGGCTTATTATTTCCAAACAATTTAACATCAAAATTAACATTATTATTCATATAACAATAAATAAAATGTGATTCCTATCCACGAGGGTAAATAATTATCTTTTTTATCATTGATGTTTTGCTAAACAAAAAAATCGACAACATTGCTTCAGTTGATGTGAAACTTTCAAAAACCAAAACGAAAGATCTAAGCTTTGCAGTAGAACATATAGAAAATATTTAGAACAATCTTTCTACCAATTTGTCTGATTTCAACGATTTTTATTCTTTAAGAAAATTTCATAAACTTTTTAAAAAACATATTACAAAAAAGTGTGTGTTCTTAATTTATTCGGAAATCTAATTTTACCATCCCTAGCTTATTTTCGTTGAAGAACGTTACATGGGTAAATTTAAAGGGCATCGAGGAGAAGGCTTTAGCTAAATTTCATTGAAATTGGTACATTCGTTTAGACTCTATAGTCTATAACCAACACAGGTTTGTCGGCCGACATCTTGGAAGAAAAGGGCCGATAGTAACATCGAGGTAGGAGGATCATCTTAGGGTGTCCTCTGACTATGATTCCAAATTTGAAAATTTGGTCCTGTAGTCACGACGAAAAGCCGTTTTTTTTGTTGGTTTTTTTTTGGTATGATTTTCGAATTCTATATATCGTGAAAAGTAAAACCTTATTTTTTTGGACGATTACAATGGTTTAGTAATGAAAATATGAAATTATAAGGGTAATTCAATACTTTAACTAACCTTATGAAAAGTAAATTATTTTTATATTATAAAATAAGGCTCTGTTTATTTTTTCACGATATTTATTTTAATTTTCATAGCCACGTTTCAGATAGGTAAGCCATCTTTCACATATTTGTCACTTAAAAGTAATAAAAGTCCTAACTGCATTATTTTGTATTCCACTCATGGCGTTTAATTCTTCTCTAAATAACTTCAAACTTTTCTTTGATCTTTGGCTCATTCAGCCTCTGATTGGTCATGCTCAAATCCATATGTGCTTGTTTAAGGTAAATTTTTTTAAAATATTATATAATAAGGCTCTGTTTATTTTTTCACCATATTTATTTTAATTGTCATAGCTACGTTTTGGCTGGTAAGCCATCTTTCACTTAAATTAATATAAGTTCTAACTGCATTATTCTAAATACAAATTTTCACCTTAAACAAGCACATATGGATTTAAGCTTGACCAATCAGAGACTGAATGAGTCAATAATCAAAGAGAAAATTGAAGTTATTTAGGGAAGAATTAAACGCCATGAGTGGAATACAAAATAATGCAATTTTTATTAATTTAAGTGACAAATATGTGAAAGGTGGCTTGAAGATGGCTTACCGGCCGAAACGTAGCTATGAAAATTAAAATAAATATGGTGAAAAAATAAACAGAGCCTTATTCTGTAATATTAAAAAAAAAATCAAGCACAGTAAATTATTTTTTTATTTTAGTATTGTTTAAATTAGAGTTCCATTTAAGCTAGGAGATTTTTGATTTTTGAAATGATGATAGTATCTTAGGTATGGATCTAAAAATCATTCATGCATTAGGAAATCTCGCCCCTCTATCACAGCCATCAAAACAAGCTCATACCGTACGTCATCATGTGGTCGTAACGATCCCCATTTCTTTCGGAGGTATTTGTCAATTTTCCGCGGCTAGGAAGCATGGAGGGAGCGGATAGGCGAACTAATGACCCGGACCGTAACGTATGAGCGGGAGAACCAATCTTTTAGCTGCCTCTTTAACCGCACCATTTGGCCCCGGATCGTCTGTACTCCACGCCGCTACGTACAACCGTCTCCCCAGCACTGGGTCATCTGGATATCCTCGTATATTTCACAGTGATACTCGAAAAGGAGCATATATTTGTAGAGCAAACTGAAGAACGATATGATACTTAATATCATTAGAAAAATAAAAAAAAACCCTGCAAATTATTTCACAATGGTTTATTATTTCCAAACAATTATACATCTAAATTAACATTACCATCCGAGTTACAAAGAAAAAAACAAAAACAAAAGGTGATTCCAATTATTGGACTAAACTGTTTTTCTTTAATCATTAGTAATATGCTAAAAAAAAATAGCATTAGTTCAGTAACACATTCAAAATTTAAAAACCAAACCAAGGATATAACATTTGGATTAGAACAAATAAAAAAAAAAAACCGGAGACCATATCTCTGCTCCTAATTGTCCGATTTTAACGATTTTTTTTTTTTTTTTTAGGAACTTTCAACAAAAAAGTAAAAACTTCTCGAGTTATTCGGAATTTAATTTTACCATCCCTCGTAAATTTTTTTCCAGTTTCTTTTAGATAGATAAATTTAAAGGGCGTCGAGAAAATGACTTTAGCGAAGTTTCATTGAAATCTTCACATTCGTTTAGGAGCAACAGTCTATAGCAACGCAGGTTTTTCTTCGGCCATTTTGAAAGTTAAAGGCGGAGAGTAATGTCGATGAAGGAGGATCATCCTCGGGTGATCTCTGATTTTATATCAAAATTTGAAAAACATCGGTCCAGTAGTTTCGGAGAAAATGCGCGGTCGGCGAACGGCGGACGGCGGACGGACAAAAAAAATTTTATTCGTTATTCGAATTCTACGTGTCCTAAAACGTGAAACCTCAAATTTTGAGAGGGGGTTAAGTTTTTGAATTTTTCGGTCGATCACAATGGTTGAAAAAAAAAAAAAAGAAATATATATATATATATATATATATATATATATATATAATATATATATATATATATATATATATATATCGTTCCCTTAATACCCTCCAAATGAATTCTTCATTTTTGTAATTTCTTTTAATAACTTTATTTCTCATCTCCTTTAAGAAATACTGACGACAACTGTAAATAAGTGAAAATAAATTGAATATAAATATATAAACTATATTGTGAAATAGCAACACCAAATTCGTAATGAATATACATTCAACGAATCGATCTACCACAATAGCTTATGGAACCAATGAGTCAATTAATGAATAAAGAGACACGGTGATTTCTATTGATGAGCTGAATTTAGAAACTTGCCCTGTTTATCCAACAATGAATTCCTAAAAGGAATACATGAATTAGAAACAACTATAGTTGCTGCATTTTTTTTTTATCCAGCAATAAAACAATATTAGAATAGAGAGAAAATAAATTTATTACCTTGCTGAGCTCAACACACCCAAGTTTTTGTTAAACTCAGTGTTACTTAAATATGACCGGTATATGTCTTTGACAATACGCAGGAAGGTTTTAATATTTTACTTCTAAATTTACATTAAAATATATATAGAGCATTATATAAATATATATATATATATTTAAACATCAAAGTTGGGTTTTAATAATGTATTTAATATTTGACGGGAGAACTGGGTAAATTTTCCTTGGGGACGAAGGTTTCTCTCTAATTCCTTTAATTTGTTATAAATATTAATATTGCCAAAAATAAATATTATAAATGTAGGCTATGAATGAATTTCATAATTAGCAAAGAGAGAAAATTTACTTTTAATAACAATTTTCTGAAAAAATGTTAGCAATATAGACGAATAATACACCGTTTGAAAACTAATAATTACAGAAAAGACTTAATATGCACCTAATTCTATATTATTTTATTGAAAACAAATGTTTTTATGAAACTTTTAAAATTAATTTCAGCTTGATGAACACACACACACACACACAAAATATATAATATAATTTTCAATATCATAAGAGCTTTTTTATTTTTTAAATTAATTTCTATTCAAGAAATGTTCATAAGTGAAAGTTTTGTGAAATGCATTACCATATTTTATAAATTTATTGAAATTCTTTCTATTTTGCTTTCATTACTCCATAATGTATTTTGTTGAGCTCGAAGGTTTTACTTACAAGCATCTCTTCTAATGTAACTTCCAAAAAACACATATTCTACTAATGACCATCCCCTGAGGACTAGTAAAATTTCGGTTAAGATAATGGCATTAAAACTTCATCCTCTATCCTTGGAAGTTGAGAGAAGAACTTTTAATGCGTTCCTCTTTGCAACACATAAGGCATTAAGTAGAACGGTGTCATCCAGTTACGAAAGTCGCTCAAATGGCAGCTTCCAAAAGTTAAAAAAAAAGTTTAACTTATAATCAAATCAAGTCACGAACTGTGCACTTAACACTAAATACAAGCAATATACATAACCGCTTTTAATAATAAGTTTTATTAATTTTATATTTACTGAACTTTTTTTTTTTTTCATTGAGCAACGAGGTGTATTAAATATAAGAATGAAACTGGTTTTGAGAGAATAACAATCAGTATATCTCGTTGATTTATTACTAAAAGTTATTAAGTGACTTTTCATAAGTCTTAAATCAGTAACAATTTAAATGAATTTATCCTTTGTGAAATCAGAAAATTGTGTGCTTGTAAAAACGTTTGATATATATAATAAAACGAGTTGTGTCATTTTAGTGTATTTATTCTACTGAGTGTCTGATTTATCAATAAATAAGATGAATTGATGATTCATTAAAAATGTACTTACCACCCTTTTTGTAATAAACAGATGACAATAATTTTTTACAAATGTTAAAAAAAAAAAAGTTTGAATTATCTAATATGGAAAAATAAAAGTAATAAAATATTTAAATCTCCATTTAGTTGCTTGGCATACCTTAAAGAGTTTTACTTTACACCTGTTTTCTACTTTATTTTCTCAACCATTAAAATTTTATGATTTTTATTATTTTAAATTTTTCAATTATTTTTATCGCAAAAAATATAGAAGTTCAGTGAATAAGGTATTATACTTCTATCCTCTCCGTCCCAAGTACGGACTCTTACATTGGTAGGCAGAGATAGGCAAATGCTACTGTGAGAACTGAGTACCGGGTATATTATTCAAATACTGTTGTATTTATTTATCCTGTAATACAATCTATGGAATAACCTTCGGTTCTGAAGGCTTCCTTGGATGCATACTTTCTCTATAAAGTAGGAAACCTATATGAGTTACACTAACTGGCAAAGAAAGAACTTTATTATGTAATTTAAAAATGTCACATGAAGTACACGTTACTAGGAGTGGGATACTTTAATTCAAAGTTTGAAATAGATAATTATTTTTCCCACAAAATCAGGTAAAAATTATTATATTTATTATTATATATTATTAAAAATCATGATAGATTGAAAATAATGATCACTCATTGAGTGAGACGGTATTATATAAATAATAATATAAAATAAGCATAACATTAGAAAAGAGACAAAAAATAATTATGTTATAAATGGAAAAAAAGGTTAACTTGCCAAATAGAAAAACCGAGATCACTTATGCAGAAAAAATAAAAAAAATAAAAACATGATTGCTGTAGACATCTCACGAAACCATCCAAATACATACTCTAGATCTCTACAGCAATTTTTTTTTCTTTTTTTTTTATATAAGTTATTTTTTTTTCTACTCGATGATGCCTGAATTGGCGAAACGTTGGAAAGTTAAGTATTTGATTCCAAGCCCCTTCTTAGATCCCACACCAACTTTCCCTCACTCTATATAAACAACCACCCCATCACCTTCTGTCCCTTTGTTAAAAATTTAGGCTTTCTCATAGATCAAACCCTTTCCTGGAATCACCATATCTCTCATATATCCCGCCGTGCAATTTCTACCCTCAAACTATTCCATCACTTCCGCCATCTTCTACCCCAAAATACCCGTAGACTCATAGTTTCCTCTCTCATCTTTCCCCACTTTGACTACAGCTGTGTGGTGTACGATGGCCTCTCGGTGGAACTGCGTGATAGACTCAAAAGACTTATGAATTGTTTCGTAAGATTTGTAATTGGAACCTCGAGACGCTCCCGTGTCTCCCACCACTACACTGAGTTAAGGTGGCTCTTCCCCTCCTTAAGAAGACAATATTTCCTTGGCACTTTCCTTTATCAAATCATTACCGACCATCGTCCTTCTTATGCCTACAACCTTCTCCAATTTAAGTCCTCAATCCATTCACTCACTACAAGATCCCGACCCTCTGACCTATACATCCCTTCTCATAGATCTGCCTCATTCCAAAATTCCTTTATAGCCCGCTCTGTCAACTTTTGGAATTCCCTCCCGATCAAAATTCGACATGCCCCTTCCCTGTATACATTCAAAAACCTACTATTCCAATTCCTGTTCCAAAAACAGTCTGATACCAGCTAACTATTGATATTATATATGTATTGTGTAGCAATCATATAATCATAACACTTTGTAAGAGATAGTACATGCATTTCCTACTATCGACGTAGGAATTTCAATACATACATTTTTTTTTATTATTTTTTTTTATTCAATTATAAGTAACTGTTTATTTTTATATATATATATTCAAGTAAAGTTTTTTTTTTTATGAAATGAACTCATTGTATCTCTTTTTCGTTCTTCATTTCTCAAAGTGTATGTTTATGTTGTTCAACCCTTAAATATAATTTTGTTCATAGTTCAAGTGATTCGTTCATAGTTTTAATTGTTTTGTTCATAATTTTAAATGCTCTGTACATAGTTTTATCTGTTTGTATATAGCTTGTGCACCTAAGGTTTTCTTTACTTTTTATTTTATTTATTGTTTCAACGTTCAGGCCAGTAATATTCTATTATTTTGTACATTATTGTTATTCTGAAGGGACTTAGTCCCAGAATAAAGTTTTTTTTTCTATCTATCTATCTATCTATTTGCCTGTATGTTGGAGAATCATGACTTTGTAGTGTGGATTTTCTCATTTATTACATAAATAATAGTGATTAAATTGTTTTGTATTACACAAATAAAATAAAATATTTTAATATGTAGGTATGCATTATTATTGTACACATTTTTTAATACTACAGTTCTGAAATCACTTAAATTGTGCACGCGGTTCCAGCACTATATACATGTATGTATATATTTGTAATCCATAATTTCTAATGAGTTTCGGAAATAAAGCTGTTCTGTTGCTAATAGTTAGCTACAATTTTCTACACCTACTACTCTAAAACCCATAATGTATCATAGAAATTACTTAATATTTATGATTTTAAAAAATATTATTCAAGAATTATTATAATTATTATTCATTGTAAAAATTGTGAACAAATATAATGATTAGGATATGTTTTTATCACTTATGATCAAAATAAAACCCGTCAAATGATTTTTAAGAATTATAGATAAACATTTTGATCAGATTTTATTTTTATAATTATCGATCTCGAATCCTGCTTTAATTTAACTGGGAGCCAAAAAAAAAAAAATTTAAATAATAATAATAAATACAGTCGAAGGAAACTAGGATTTTCCCTAACAGTTATTACCTATATATAAAATGCAGATTATATAGTCCCGATAATGGGCACGTCAATTTTAATTAATTGACAAAGTATAATTATTGAAACTGTAGATGTTCATTCCAGAGCAGTAATTGTCATAATTAAGGGGAAACAGGACCGATAATTACAGTCCTAATAATTATCGTAATTAAACTTTAACAAATTACTCAATTTACTTTTAATTCTCACATCTCACCCTTTGGACACGGAAAGAAAGAAATTCAAAATTTTATATTTCTCTCCATTCGAGCTGAAAGCCTTTGAATACAAAGCGGGCTGATGTCTATTCATTGAAATTGTTAATTACACTCAAATACCGATTTCTTTGATGTTTGAGAAGCAATTTTTTTCTTTCATTAGACATCAAAAGGAGTCCTATTCCATTACCCGAGGAAACGACTTGGAAGACGGACTAAGCATCCCAATCAACCTGGTGCTTGAAAAAAATTTAAATTATTGGACGATCAAAATTTTTATTTTCAAAGTAAAATCAACTAGGAGTATGGGGAAACGAAAACAATGTAATGATCAGGGTTTCAAGGAAAATATCTGAGTGATTATTAATCGGCAAAATTAATTGAATTATTATAATTTTATTTTTGCTTTCGAAATTCCGGTTTTCGAAGCGAAAATATGAAATTATTTGCTCAATATTTTTCCTTCTATTAATAACTCTTGTAAGATTCATCTGTGTTTATAGCTGCGTAGTAGATATTTACAACTGTTATATAATAGGGTGTATAAGAAAAATGACCGTTTTATCAAATTTAAGATTTAAAAAGACTGTAAATATTTTAATCCTATTTAATACTCATCATTACTTAATAATAACTTTAGAGCATTATCTAAGCTTGTTTAATCCCATTCGACTTCTTAAAAAAAAAAACCTCAGTTTGGTTACTTGGTTCAAAGAAGAAACATGACATTGGCCTACGAAATTCTCGTAATTTTAAGGCATTATTGAAAAAAAAGATTCACAGCCGCTGAAGAAACTCATGAAGGTGTTTTTGACCAGCGCACTAGGCAGCGTTGGTTAGAAAACTTTAGATGTGGAGATACAACGTTGGAAAGGAAGAAGGGCTCCGGGCAGACGTTTAGTATCTGGCACTGCTAGAAGCAGTTGGGAGACTCATGTCCAACTAACGACCCAAGGCTCCCAAGAGACTCTATTCTCCCAACTGCTTCCAGTGCCTGATATAACGCACTGAAGACCTACAAAGTGCCGAAACGTCGGCTTAACCAATAAAATACTCTTATAATATATAATATTTGATTTTACTGCACCCTCGACCTACTTCTTCTAATATTAGAATCACGATAAACCATCTCCATAATATTATTATTATCAATACTCGTTGAATGAATTACTAAAACTCCAGAGTTCCAAAAAAAACCACCAGTTATTAATTTTTTTAATTTTATGAAAACGTTGGTTCGTAGCCAAAGAATTTCTTTTTAACTTATATATTTTTTCCATTCTCCAGGAAAAACCATCTTGATAATTTTAAAATCATAGAAAACTTTATTATATTTTTTTATCATTAAAGCCAATACATAGCCCTCGTTCTGAAACCAATTGTTGAATTACCTCTAATCAATGGTTAGTTTTGATTTGAAGAATTGTTAAAAAAAAAATTTAAAACATTATTCAAAACGTAAAAGAATAAAATAATAAAGCTTTCTTGGAAGTCTAGAGATATGGTTAAATAACTCAAAAATTTAATTAAAAATTTGTTACAAATTAATTAAAAATCAAAAATTTATTAAGTATACATTAAATTTAATTGAATGTATATGAAGAACCTTCAAATCGAATACTGAAGGTAATAATTAGAAATAAGAAATGAAAAGCATGAAAGATTTTAGCCCTAAGATGATTATGGATATGAAGGAAAGACGACTTAGAAGTATTAAAAAATGAAATGTAAAAATTAAGTGGAATAGGATATATTCTTGTAATAGAATAAAAATTCGTTCATAATTTATCGAAATTCACTTTTATAAAATAACAATGTATATCCGTTGTAATAAATGATTTAGAATTTTTAAGTTATCAGGAGACGAAAATTGTGTTTTTAAGATCAACAAAATTTATAAAGAGGCTTACAAACGACAATTTATTTGAGATTTATAAATGGGTGACAATAGCATGATGAGTAAAGCGGATTAATTGATTATTTTATTTATTTTACAAATGCATATATATTCTTTCCATAATATTTTTGCTATTTATTTACGTAACTAACATGATTTCTAATTTCAGGTTTCAGTCAAGTATGGTCACATAGCATGTTGAATTTTATTGGCAGTTTATTAACGGTTTCATAATATGATTTTAGGATGGAAAATTATTCTGCTAATTAGATTGCTTTTGAAGATTAACAACTAATATGTAAACGGGAAAAACTTGTTAAAAAACTAAAGTTAAATAAACAAAAATTGGAACCGAGACCGTAAATTATCTTTTACGATTTCTTCTTGACAACATTCTCAGTAAAAATATTTTAATAATATCGAAAAAGAATTCTTAAAAACGTACAACAATTCTGGAATTTCCTATCTATTTTTTTTTCTTATTTCGAAACATTCATATAAATGAAATTTAGGTTAGTTATGAAATCAGGAATTTTTCTTCGTTATAATATCAATTTCTTATTTCCGGTAAAAATTTAATTTCAACCCTCGAATTAATATTTGTTGACTCGAACAGAGAATTCACTCTGCTGATAAAAAGAGAGCGGTTAAAGAAAAAGAAAGGTGAAACCGAGACGAAAGAAGGGGGACAGCAATTTGCCGAGCCAGCAACTCGATCACTTGCTTCTTTTTTATCTCAAGTAATCACTTAGCGGTGGATGTTAGTGCTGGATGTTAATCAGCGATCCGATGGCTATCTATCCTAGCTATCAATAATTTAGCTATTACTCCCGCCCTCTTGATTTTTCTATTTCATTAAATCGCCTTAATTTAAGTTGTGTAGATCATGATAGTAGCAATATACCTAAAATCCATCAAATCATAACATTAATATAATTAATTTTGAAGTTTAAGCCTGGGAAAATGCAAAATTGAAGTAATAATAATAGATAATAAATATTAAGTTATTATAACAAATCAACGTTTAAATTTAAATTCTCGCGACCAACACATACCTAATCATAGCTAAAAATGCCACAGATATTGACATTTTTTATTTCATACAGCGTGCATAGCCCTCTTACCTTAAAATGGCCTTGGGCAAAAAAAGGAAATTGAAAATTTATGTATATATACATTTACATATATATTGTATTTTGTAATCAAGAAATTCCTGGGGGGTAGGAAAAAAAAATTTATTTGCTTGTATATTTCTTTTTTAAAACAGATTTCAAATTTTTAATACGATATATGTACGGCATTTAAGATTGCATCGACTAGAAATTTTTTTTCTCCACATACAAGCTTTTATAAAGATAGAACCAAGATACATAATTTCATTAATTAATAAAACACATATGCCATACGATACAACTAAATAAACTATAAAATCAATACATTTTTTTCTCTTTATGAACTATTTTAGATTATAATTTCCACACGAGGTGAACTTATATCGAAGAAATTATTAAAAAAATATTTTATTTAATATATGTTTAAGAATTGTCATATCCTTGATGACAATTTACAATGCTTATAATTATATTATCATCTGATTCCTCATCAAATTTTTGTTAAATGAATAAGGTCTGATCTTACAAAGGAAAAAACAAACAAAGACTAAATGGTTTTTTAATACAACTTGTTGGAATTGGATTAAATTATGTAATATTTTTTTTAACAAATCAATTAAAATTTACGTCCGTTACTTTTCATAATAGTGTTAGATCTGGCGCTATGAAAAGCTAAACTTCGAATGAGACCGTTCCAGTTAGGGTACAGAAATCTACAACCCATGGAATTCATCGTGTTAGCATTCGCACCTAGTCTTGCTGTCATCTAATGACCCAGACCTCCAATATAATATAAATATTCTCCAGAAAGAAATAGCAGCAATTAGTATGACAATAAACCTATAAAATACCACTGTGGAAAAAAAAATGTATGCGAATAGGAAAGAAACCCAGCAGGATAATGAGGGTCATAAGAGAAAATAGAGAAAGATTAGAGCAGGTCAATAATTTTAAACATCTAGGTGTTCATCTCAACAAAAATGGCTAAATTTTGCTTTTTGCTTCAGAGGGATTTCCTGGGTAAAAGAGCAGTGACAAAGAAGACAAAAATAACGGTGTATAAATCAACGTTCTTCCCTATTCTTTCTCACTCTTCCGTGGAACCTTACCTCGAAAAACAAGAGTCGAATCCGGTCCACGAAGATGCGATATCTACATAAAGTGGAAAGAAAGGTTCGAAGAGATTGGATAAGGAACCGAACCATACGGACTGGCCTAATCGTCGAACCGACCAAGATCATCTTGGCTCAGAGGAGCATAAACTAAGGTGGTTCGGACATCTTAGAATGGATCAAGAAAGAACTTCCAGGAAGGCATACGAGACTCGTGTGGAAGGAAAAAGGCCAAGAGAGAGACCGAGTGTATCTTGGAAGAGAGTGTTAGAGAGGAGCTGGTCCAAGAGCAAGACACCTAATCCAGACTCTACAAACCCCACAGTGCGCAGCGGTACATGAAGATAGATGAGGATTATGAAGATGATGAGCATTTTTTTTGTGTGTGTATTTAGTTAATACATATAAATTTTCACTAAAATCTGGGATGATGGGTGTCAAATTACATTTCGGCTGAAATTAAATGAGCCATGTACTTTACAGTTCGAGTATTTATTTAAACCTGTTTTTAAATGTTATTTAATATACAATTTAATATTTCAATGTTGGCAACTGTTCCTTTTTTTTTTTTTTTTTACAGAACTAGGTGCGATATCCTATCATAAGCGGTTATTGTTTTTAGTACGGTAACCGATATTTAAATTAGTTCCATAATGAATTTAATAAATTGATAAATTATATAGAGAATTTGATAGATTTTTTTATTCATTTTGAAAATATTCGTCTTTTCATCTAAGAACTGTACTTTATATCGTTAGTTGATTAATTAAGGTTAATATTACTGAAGGATAGAAAGATTACTGCCGCCAAGCTAACGAAAGAAAACATTGGGGAGTACAATGAAATTCCAGGTAGAATTAGAACAAAAAAAAAAAAAAAAACAAGGTTAAAATACGAGAACCGATAATGCCAATAGAGTGACATTCTGCTCCAATTGGTTGAAGCGGATGGAGGGGCAGGACGAAGGAATGTAATACCCCCGTCGACCCTTAAATGTCAGAGCCTTAGAAACAATAAGGTGTTACGCCGGCGGTTATACCCCCCTCCCCCTTCAAATGCCACTCAACTTCAACTCTTCTTTTTATTTAGTTCAAGGATTGCACAGGATTTCAAGGGTCGTTGGGAAAATGTAAAGAAAATAATACGGTTCATTGACTACCCATCAATAAAAAAAATGTCAATGTTGGAATCACTACAAAGATTCAATGATTTCCGTATCGAATTTCAATTTAATAATCCGTAGTACAGACCCCTTCCTGTCAAATTATTAATATCGGCCTGAAACTTCGTGAATAGCTTATCTCATCGTAACCTACAACCATTTTATTTATGAACACTCTTGGAATCTTGGATCAAGGAAGCGTTTTCAATTTAGAGATCGGCAAACTTTGCCTCTTTAATTAGGCACTAATAACTCTTAAACATCCATTTGCTATCCACTTGGATCGTATGATAATTTAACCTCAAAATCGAGAAAAAATATGGCCTACAAATATATTGGTCCGTTTGGCCTATATAACCTCGTTATATTGACGTTTTGGTGGTGTAGGTTACGCCAATCGGGTCCATAGTTTTGACGGCCAGTTTATTTTCTCGATTTTTTGATCAAATTATGTTATGATTCAAGTCGAAAACAAATAGGTATTTATGAATTTTTAGTACCTAACTAATTAGACAAAGTTTGCCGATCTCCAGATTTAAAACGCACCAATTAAGAGAATTTTCGTAAATGAAATAGTTGTTGAGATGAAACTATTAATGAAGTTTCAGTCGGATGTTAATAATCTGATAAAAAGGGACTATAGTCGCTAATAAGTCTACTAAATGAAAAAAAGTATCTATTTCTCGTCACGCTCATTTTAGTATTGAGTAAATTTAAATAAAGTTTATAACGTTTTGATAACCTTTAGTAATACGACTGTAAAAAGAAAAAATGTTTTATTCCAAAGCATTGAACTTGACAGCTAGACTTCAAAAACATTTGAATAAAACAAAGTGTTTATTTTATTTCAATTTTCTTTATCCTGTCAAGACCACAAAATACATTTTATTTTATTTAAAGCTTTGATACTCAAGTGCTTTATACACTGGTACATGTCAAATATATGATTTTTTTTTTTTTAAGTAAGGTTATATTATCTTTTATTTTTATATTAATGGCCATTTAAGTTGCCATGTACAATAACATAGATTAGAACACTGCTCTTGTTAGACAATTTAAAGAAATTTATAAAGGTTGTTTTCCTTCAGGAACTGGAATAAGTTAGTCGGGTTTTAGCGCTGATAATTTTCTAGTATGTGTTCGATGATCAAGGTTATGAACAATGTTGAAATAAAATATCTGGAGAAAACCTTCTTTATAAATCTCTCAATTATTTTTTAAAATGTATGAAGGTTTCTTAGATATATATATCCAATAGATTGAACACTTAAACACAGACACACAAATAAATAAATAAATATATATATATATATATATATATATATATATATATATATATATATATATATATATATATATGCGTGTGTGTGTGTGTGTGTGTGTTCTTAAGAAACCATTTCAAATATTTTATTTGATATTTTGCAAATATTTGCAAATGCGAAACTTCAGGAGCCCGGGAAATACATGAAAACTTATCAGAAATAAGTCAAATTTAATGGAATTTTCAAACTGAGTAGAAAAAAAAAAAAAAATTAATATATATATATATATATATATATATATATATTGTAAAACGGATACTCAAATATATTGTAAAACGGATACTCAATCCACCACCACACCTCTTCGATGACCGATATGGTAATTTTAACTTTTTTTGTGGGGAAGCTTCACCTGAACGCTTTATATATACGTAGTTACACTTACTTTGGAAGACAAAGAAAGATATTAACTGAGTGGTTCTTGAAATGCAAGGGGGAGGAAGGGGGGGCTTTCGAGCTGTAGGTTCTCTTCCCCCTTCCTTCCCCAAAAATGGTAAAACATAATCATGTGTTATGAAAAAAATATTTTTAAAAAGTATTACTGTTGGTCTGATTACATTTCATTGGACCTAAAGTAACAATAAATCATCATTTCATAAAAGTAGTTTCTTTCTTTTTCTTTCAAAGAAAATTTTTAGAATATATATTTTAAAAAAGCTGAATTTCAAGCTGAAGTCCTTTCCAAAAATTAAATTCTGGATTCATTAGTGCGAACAAGAATACTTTAAGGGATAATGTCTTAATAGTTTTTCAAAGGCATGAATATATTTTACTATTTTGAGAGGGCTTTAGCCCGAAAGCCTCCTCATTTTTTACATCTCCCCCATCGATCCACCTTTGCGTAATTTTTTTTTCGGGAAAGATAGTACTAAAAATTAGAACAAATATTTAATGACTTTGTGTCAATCGAATATACCTGGCATTATAGTAGAGATATACAGGGAATGAGTGAATAGTGGCAAGTTGTATGTACTGTTTGGGTAACGGCTCAACAAAGACTTTTCGAACTTATGACGATGGGTTGACATTTTGGAAGAATTCGTTGAGTTGATATGATATATATTTAGCTTAAGTTTGTTTAAACTGTTTGTATTCTGATCCAAAGATGTTGGGCCTAGGTGATCGAACTAGAGAGGTAATTGCCAAAAGTTTGGAGAACTTTATGTAAATATTATTCATTACTTTCTAAACTCTTTTAATTCATTTTTAAAACTAATTTTATTCTGTACTTCTTTATACATTATTATAAGATATTCATTTTATATATTTTTATGTGAACCACGTTCAATAAAATGTAAGTTTTAGTACGGGGACCTTCTGATTTACTTTACTAATTAACCAGTATCCTAACCAATGGGATTCCAATAAATATGCACATATAAAGTACTTGAGGAGAAGTTTAAGCAGAGGATTTGGTCAAACCTAAGGTAAAGGGATAGAATGGAAGAGAGAAAGAGCCCAAGGTAGAGACGAGAGAAGACAGACGAAGCGGTCATTGCCTATTGATTAGGCTGCCTCCAGTGGTCAGCCCCTCCTTACCATAATCCTCCAGCGACGTGGGCCAATGCCAAGCGTCCAGCGCTGCTCCAGTCTCCAGCACTCCGCTCCCATCCCCGCCCTATATCATGCCTGTCCGCTGTCCCTGTTTGTCCCGCCTCTCGTCCGTACTGCATGTGCTAAATGGCCGGGCCCGACTGGCGGAGGCTATTTACCGCCGTCCTAGTTGATTAATGGTCGGCTGATAGTCAACAGGAATGGATCAACTAATGAATCCGAGGCTCACAACAGGATAACAGGAGGTTCCAAAACAACAATGGAACAACTCCATGTCCAACAATAAACTGCTGGTCACAATCCACTTTAACTCACAAAAAAAAAAAAAAAATCCAATGATCTAGGTTAGCGCGTAGCTTAGAGTGGAAATATAGGTCTACCAAGTCACTTCAGCTTCCACACTATTTGAATAGGTTACATATTTCAAGGTCTATGTTTTAGTCGGTGCACAGTGGACTGTCTAAACAATCTCGCGGGACAAAATCAATACAAAGGATTTTTTTTTTTAAATTGTGTCTATTCTTTCTTAAACAAAAATCCTACTACCGCATCAATTGCCATTCAAAACCACCTCCATGATCTTGAAAAGTTAGAAAAATGGAAATTTAAAATAAATAGTAAGAAATCCATCGACGTTAGTATCTCTCTTAGGAAAGTCTCATGCCCACCAATAACGATTGACAATAACCCAGTGCCTTCAAAACACTACGTACGGTATCTAAGACTCTACTTAGACGAAAGACTTACTGAGAACGTACATACAAAATTAAAAATACAAGAGCTTACTAGACGATATAGCCAACTCTCACATCTTCTGGACTACAGATCTTCACTTAACAAAAGAAAAAAAAAACATAAACAAAAGACAAACAACGCAATAAAATATTCTACGAAAAGTTGTTAAATCACCTTGGTACATTTCAAATAACAATTTACATAAAGAATTAAATACCCCAACAGTAAAAATCACATCAATCCTCCGCTTCGTTCTATCTCATGCTCCGTGTAACCGACAAGCGGATCCAAGATTTACTTTTTTTTTTAAGGGAGGGAGAGTGTTTAGCCCAAAAGATTTTTTTTTTAAAATTATATAACGATAATTACTAACGAAGAAAAAGAAAGAAACTAACTACCTATATGAAATAGAGTTTAAGTGATTCTTTAAGTACTATTAAGTGTAATTACCAATAATACTTTCAAAGGTAATTATTAAATAATTTTTTCATAAGATATGGTTATATTTTCCCATTTATTTAAAATATGGTTATATTTTCCCATAAATAAATAAAATAAAAACCGTGTATACTTACTTAGATAAAATTTTATTTAATAAGATAAATTTCACAAGATATTTTACTAGTAAACTAAAAAATCAGTTTATTTAAAAAAAAAAGTGTATAAATATATACAAACAACTTACAATTACTTAATAAATTAAGTTGCTAGGTATATGCATAATGTTTATGACTTTTAGAAATTGGACATATCTATAAATCATGAGCCAGAGGTTCTGGTAAAATTAGAGCTTATCGAAATTTGCGAAATTGACCATCACACTTCAAATTTTAAGCAATAGCGAAAATTTTACTTATTACTCGACTGAAACTTTTTATTAATTCAATTCTTACATTTTAAGGATGTTTATTTCTATCTGTTAAAGCCATATGTTTGAGTGAAATTTTGACTGAAAAATTGTAAAATGTATTTATTGTTCACCCAGACAATTAAACCAGTACCCTTTATTATTAAAACTGGTTCTCAATTTTCGATGTTTTCCATCAATTTTACCTATACTGTTTGAATTTTTTGAATAATTCTTCTGTTTGTAATTACACCGATGAAAAAACGTTTAATATCATTTTCTATAAAGAAATTCACTATCGATATTTTTCCCCCTAGATAGACTGGGATAACCACTTTGCGACGCCGCAGTCTCCCCTTTTATCAAATTATTAATATATGTTTGAAACTTTGTGAATGGCTTATCGCAATACATTTTTTTTATTTACAAAATTTCACTTAAATAGTTCGTTTTCAAAATGGAAATAGCTATGCTTCATCTATTTAATAAGATATGCACTAAAAACTAAAGAGTATGCATTTGCTTTCCACTTGTATTATTAAACCAAAACGTAGTATTATTTAATATAATTTAAGGGTTCTGGAATCAAATTATTTTCACTTACTTTAGAAGATTATGTAGAATATATAAGAGACAAGCAGATTTTGTTCATTTACAGTTAATTTTATTCAAAATCTCTAAACGTGAGTTATGTTAGTTCCATGTAAGTAAAAAAATATATATATACAAAGGGAAGAAAATAACTTATTGTCGCGTGATGTCTACGTATATGTAAGGGTACAAAAATATACATACATGTGTAGGAATATATCAATATATCCGATGAGGTCGATGGTTTGGAATAATCTATTATCCTGTCTTTCTTGGAATTATTTACGACGTATATTCAATGCCTACGTATCGGAACCTATCCTTTCAGAGTAGTACCTATCACGCGACATCTTACCAATGAATTACTGTTACACGATTTCATTGTTCTACTAAGGAGTGGAAATTTTTATCGTATGGTTTGTAATAAAAATAATAATTACGGTCACGTTATTCTCATTACTTCAATTATTTCTTGAACATAATACTTAGTTTAACTTCCAAGGATGAATTAAAGCTTTAATGAAGTCAGAGGACTCGGGTGTAAGTCGGATTACAGCTAATGCGTTGGCTTATTAGTGGTTGCGGAATATTGCTAATTATTATCCGACTTCATTATTTGTGCTGTCAATTATCGTGATCCAGATATCAGGAGGTCATTAGTGGTGCAAAAACCCGGGTCGTTAGGACGAACCTGGGTCCGAGGCACCTTAATGACCGCCCCTACAAAAACCGTCCCCCCCCCCTCAAACTCTCTCTCTCTCTTCCTCTCAACCTCTCTCTCTCCTAGCATTACATGTGCTAGCCCCGCATATATTTTTTTGTTAACTGTAGCAAAGCCTACCTCGGGGTAGTTAGCCCCGCGGTCGGGGGCCTACATCCCGATGGGAATTACCATCGGACTTCTGTCTCCATTTTTTTGTTTTCCTGCTTCACAAGCTTGTGAATTTTGATGATACTAAAACCTCAGCTGTGTCCAAGCATTGCTTGTTTCACACATTTGAGAAATGCATGGGTGTAAACAACGGACAATGTTAACTTGCCAATGATGACAAATCAAAGAAAGTATTGTAATCAAGCACTAGCGGATACAGGATTTAATTTTGGGAGGGGCTTCAGCCCGAAACCTTTTTTTTCATAAAAATAACGATAATTACTTTGGAAAAACAGAAAGAAACTAACTACCTATATGAAATGGTGTTTAAGTTATTCCTTAAGTACTTTTAAATGTAATTACACAAACAATAATACTTTAAGGTATTTTTAAAATTTGTTTTCCCATAAAACATGGTTATATTTTTCCATTTTGGGGGGAGGGGCTTCAGCCCGAAAGCCCCCCCCCGTAGATCCGCCCGTGTAATCAAGTCAAATTTTCGTTATGCAGTTTTCAACGGATCTGAATGTTTCAGAGCCTCTCAAGACAAAAAAAAAAAAAAAAAAAATGTTTGCCTTTGTTTCCACTCTATATGAGTGGATCGATTTTATTGTTATTCTGCTACACAATAGCTGAAAATCCTGTTTTTCTATAGAACTATAGTTGCGCCAAAACGGTTCCAACAATTAATTAACTCTTCTTAAGCTACAGTAATTTTTAAAGCCCTTTTAATTTTCAAATAAGATACTCCACAGAAAAAAAAGTCTCGTTGAATATTATTATTTCAGACACCAAAACAAAGCGTCCGCCAGTGGCAAAATAGCGGTAAAATCATTTTTCTTTTAAAATTATTATCACTCGTCAAAAACTTCCTGAATGACTTCATCTAATCGAAAACTACATACAACTTTTTATCTTTGAAAATTCTTAGAAATGAGGGGCTTCGTCATTAAATCAATTAATTTAATTAGATAGTAAACACTCATGAATATCCATCTGCTTTCTACTGAATCGTAAGATAATTTAATCTCAGAAGGAAACCTACAAAAATACTGGATCGTTGGGCCAATATACTATACTTCTTTTGACATGTTAGAAATAAAACCTAGCCAAACGGCTCAAAAATTTGTATGCCTCCTTTTTTCTAGATTTTAAAATCTAATTATCTTACGATTGAAGCGAAGAGCAAATGGGTGTTCATTGAATTTATTACTACTTCATTAAATAGATGAAGTTTACGGATCAGTATATTGAATAAGCCTCATTTCAGAGAAATCTCTTTAAAAAAAAATTAAAGAAAAACTTTAAGTTTGCGTATCAGTAAAAAACAAAACATTTCATAAATAATTTTAAATAATCATTTCAAAGACAATGAAAATTAATTAATAAAATTTCAGATAACTTTGTAGGTCTTCATCAGGGCTACAAAAGATACAAAATATAAAAGGTACAGAAAATAAAATAAATGAATTATGAGAGATATTATATAAGAAATACTTGTTTGATAAAGAAATAATAAGGCGACATATAGTGGGCGATAGTGTAGTTAAACTATGAAGTATTATATATATTGAAGATACAAACGAAAATAGAAAACAAGTGTGAATAAAAATATAATACAATATCAAACTTTAATGAAGACTTAAAACGTGGGTAGAAACGTCGGGGTAATTAATAAAATACTATTCTAGTTTATAGTCGTGTTCATAGTTTTAGGTGTTTTGTATACAGTTTTATTTGATTTGTATGAAGCATGTTTACTTAACGTTTTCTTTACTTTTTGTTTTTTTATTGTTTTAATTAGGTCTGATGTAATATTTTTTTTTTGTACAATTTTATTATTCTCAAGGGACTTTTCTATCTCTCTCTCTCTCTCTCTCTCTCTCTCTCTCTATATATATATATATATATATATATATATATATATATATATATATATATATATATACATTCATAAAAAAGCATTTTATACTTACAATTTAATCTTTATATTTATAATATAATAAAATCTTTATTTTCATAAGAATAATTATGCCCCAATGAATGGTTTTACTTTTATTCTGCCTCTCCAATAAATTAAGAAAATAAAGTATATTCATCTGGTTGTATTTGATTAGATCATTAAGATATGCAGTTTCAGGCCCATCTTCTAAATCCCTCGGCCAATCAGGGTTAATGCTACCTAATAAATCGGGAGGGAGGAAAAAAAAGTGGGGTGTGCTGGAAACCACGGGATGACTAGCATCAATTCAACCCCTGCATCTATATAAATCAAGATAAATTAAAATGTGGCTAGGTCCGATAGGGTAGGGGTAGGGGGAGAGATGGGACAAAAACACAGAAGAGATTATTCTATCGGATACGAATCAAACGAATATTATTCAATTCCCTCGGAGAGAGGAAAGAAATCGCTCAACGAGGATTGAGTAGAAATAATGAATATTAATGAAGGAGTTGAATAAACAGCCTGTACTTCTATTCGGGTTAGAAGCACAGCTAAAAGAAAAATTCACAAACTGCCTCAAGCGGAATAAAAACTTTATTATCGATATCATATGTTAAATCTTATAGAATAATACGTTAAAGTTTTAAATTTATATACATATATATATACATATATATACTTCTATACTATAAATTAAAAGAGTGATCACAGAGATCGATACATAATTTCACATTTGGTCGTAAATCTCTTCTTAAGAGACTGTAATCCAAAACATCTGTTAAACTGTTAATAGCTTTATTCAAATCGATCACTTCGCTGGTTTTATATATATAAATATAAATACAGGGTGTTTTGTAATTGCACGGCACTATTTTACGTATGTGTTTACTAATACAAAATAAACAAAAAAGTTCATATTAACGTATATCTCAATTTCATTTATTAACCAGATATCAAAGGTTAAAGATTATTATTTAAATTTATTATTTATTATTCTTCGGTTAGGAAATTTTTCACGATATCTTCAAACAGCAGCAGTACCGTTCCTATGTACCTCGCCATAAGTTAAAAGCATGTCTGTTTGTTTTGCAAAAGTGAACAAATTCATAGTACCTCCCATCATAATAATAATTTGAACTGTGTCACAGTATTCGCTCACACTAAAACATACAGAACTAGACAAACAAATGAGCAACTGCTGTCATTGCTAATCGTTCATTTGTTTATCAGGTGATTAAAACCTGTTATTTAGTATTAAACTTTGTAACGTCAGTCTTAATGCAGTAAATAAATAATAAATATTTAACCTTTGATATATGTTTAATGAATGAGTTTGAGATATATGTCAAGATGAACTTTTTTGTTTATTTTGTGTTAGTGAACACATACATATGAACAATAGTGCCGTACAATTACGAAACACCCGTATATAAAGATATCGTGAAATATATATATATAAGAAGTCTCTAGCAAGATGAAGAGCGAAGTGACCGATTTGAATTATATGTTGTTGTTTTTATTTCTGATTAAAAACCAATAGAATTCCTAAGTTTGTTGAAATAAATTTATTAATGAGAATTTATCAACGAAAATAGAACCTAAGTAGCACTGAAGATTTGAGAAATAAGATTAGAACTATCTCCCTGATTAAATATCGTTGAAAATACCAAGTGGAAATTTGTTAGCCAGTTGGAAAGGAACGGTGCTAAGGTTCCAATGTAGGAGCAATATATATTCAACAAAAGTTCCTTGTAATCCTTTTCCCCAGTTAAATAGAACAAAGTGAGGACAAAGACAAATTCAGCCTATATCTTCAAGTCCTTAGCTCAAAAATAAACTGAAGAGGGAGAGGGCGCATACTCCTGCCTCATTTGTTTCCAGCCGGAAGGAGAAGTATTAACTTCCCTCAAGAGTTACAGTTCTACCGGTAGACCTTTAATGTCAGATTGTTCAGGTAAAGAAGAATCGAAGGAACAAGGCCCAGGGGCGAAATTTATTTCGTGCCGGTTTAAGTCTTAGCGTTCTTTTAGAATTAGATTTTTTTTTTGGTGTGGATTAATGGTAAATGGTATTCAAACTGCAAACAAAATAAACTAAACGTATCCAATTTTCGTTTATACCTATAGCTCAATGGAATTTATTAAGTTAAAAATTATACGATTTTTTATATGGATCATGCTCAGAAAATATATCACTCCACGTAAAGTTTTTTTTTTTTTTAATTTGTGATAAAATAAAAAATTATCTTATAATCTTCTTTGTTAAATTATGGTTGTCTGTCAAAAAAAAATTAGTCAAATTAATAAATAAAATTGAAGAGAAAGATATTTGGGGTGATCAGTCAAAATAAAAATAGTAAAAATAAATAATTATTTTTATTTTTATACATGCCGACGGTGCGGCCCGAAGTTGAGGCATTCATTAGGGCTGTTCAATTCGACATGCGCGGACACAGCTAACCATCCTTCTATTCAATTATTCACTAAGTCAACCATCAACCGATTATTAATAAATAAAATAATTAAGAAAACGCGACATTGAACGAATGACATATTAGAACTCCTTGAATTAATTCAACCAGTAAGAAAGGGAAAAGTAATAAAAAAGAAAAAAAAAACAGTGATATATCCAATATTCTGATAAAATTAACCCAAAGGAAAAACAAAATAAAAAATCTTAAAGGAAAACCACTCTTTTTCATGAAATCGGGTAAATATTATTACGTTTATTTAGATCTCAATATGTTTCTTTCGTTTTCATTCCTTCCTTGTATGATTATGTGAATTTATTTAAATTTTTATAGATTTAACAAAATTAATTTCTATTATTTTTTACTTTTCTATCTATACTAGTTAAAGAAAGTATCGTGATCGGGTCAAATTTCCGACATGCGGTATTCGACGGATCTATACGTCCACGTGAAAAAACCATTTTCAGTCATTGGTCTGTCTGTGATTATCTTGGATTTATCGTTTTTGTTATTTCCTTTTTATTTTGTAGGGTTTTAACTTAGGGTTCCTTAAACGATCTTGATGAAACATTCCTATAATTTTCTACTTCACGTCGTTTCAATTTTTTTATATGTACTAAATTTTCGAGAAAATGCAGATAAAAAAGTAATAAAGAAAAGAAAAAAAACTTGGGGCATAACTCACTAAGCTAAATTTATTTTATTTACTGTACATAGAGTGTGAATGTGATCTGTGAACACTATTATAAATTTCCTTGAGACAGATTGTAATATTTTTTCAATAAATAAGATTAAAATTTAAAAGCTCACTAAGTATGTATTCTACGATAAAATTCATACGAAATTTTTTTTAAAGATAATTAAATCAATAACAAAACAAAAAAAAAGTCATCGGAATTGAACCAGTATTAGCGATGATGCAGCTTATTTTATTTTCTTCACATGTTTTAATTTATTACTTTCATACCTATACTAGGTAAGGAAAGGATTGCAATCGAGTCAAATTTCCGACATTCGGTTTTTGACGAATCTATACGTTTCAGAGTCCATTGAGTCCGAAAATTAATGTTTAGCCTGTATTATGAACAAAATATTTGAAAGGTAACGAAATGTCCTACAAAACTATACAAAAAATAGTTCACTTTGAACAACTATTAATGAAGTTACAGCTATCCAATTTCGTATGTAAGAATACGGGTCTAAGCGGTGAATGAAAAAAAAAAAGTAAGTGAAAGTAAGAAAATCTGTTGCCCACACAAGTTTTCTCTCGACTTTTAACAGAAATTATTGTTTGACAAAATTGAGAGGACACACCAGATTATTTTTATTGTTATTATTTATTTTTCTATATTAACATTAAGAGATTTCGCCAACCCATTAGATGAAATATATTGTATTTATTTTTTTCAAAATCTTTATTAAGTTACTTATACGTATATAAATTATTAGTGTGTGTTAAATATTTTTAGTTAATTTCTTTCTTAAATGAAATTTAAAGGTAACTAATACTTTTTTTCCCTTTTATTTATTCATTTATCTACCTGTTTATTTTGTGATTATTCTCTGAGGCTCCAAAGCCCACATTTCCACCTGTGTATATTATTCTAAAGCGGCTTGTCCCAGAATAAATAAAGCATTATTATTATTAATGTTTATCTATAATATGGTTATGAATATGTTTTAAATATTATAATTAATTAATTATATCTGTAAATACAATTAATTTAAAACCTCTATCTTAAAAAATTAAGCCAGATGCAGTGAACTAAGTAGTCTATAACGGGTTGTTTCTGAAATTTATTACTGTTTGTGTCGATTGAGTCGTTTCTCTTTAATGTTCTTATTTCATATTTTGGTGACTTTTGAGAAATGAAGATTATATCGTTTTGAACTTTTAAGTGTCGATTCGCCACTGGAATAATTTTAAGAGGTACCGATTTTCTAACCTTCTTTAAATTCAGAATTCATACAGAAGTAAAAGTAACTGAATCGTTGTAATTAATTTTTGATAAGTCTTGATTTGACATTATTTACTTTAATCAGAAATAAAAAAAAATGTTATTCAGAGTCGAAAACATGCCTGTTATTTTATTATATATTTTTAGGGAGTGTTTTTCAGTTTATTAATTTACAGTTGTAGGTTATTGAAAATATTATTTCGCTGTAGTGTGTAACGCGAGTATACTTATTTTGGCATAATTTAACTGACCTATGACGGTCTGATTGAAAATATGCAGTTCAAAAACATGGGTGGAAAAGTTATTTAGAATAGAAAAGAATAGACAATAATTTTATTCTGGGACGAAGTCCGTTTAGAATAACAAAAAAGTACAAAATTAAAGAATTATAGTTAAGTAAAACTATTCGATCCCTTGGTAGCTAAAACTACCTTAAGCTTCCCTAGGAAGCCGAAAGACTCTTTAGGAAAGATAAGTAAGTTTTCTTTTATTTAAAGGTTACGTCACTTTTAATTTACTATGTTGAATGATAATATAGTTGAAGGAGTGGAACCTCGTAAAGAACGAAAACGTACGATAAAGAGGGCCAGGAAGGGTTCCCCTGTTGCTAAAAAGAAATTGGAAGAGGGCTCTAATCTATTTCTTGAAGCCAAGCGAATACAGGAGAATCTCCGTTTATACATGGTCAAACATGAAAAAAAGCCCGTAAGTAGTGTTAGGGACCATATTAGCAACAAGATTCAATGTCTTGTTAAGATGATTGAGACCTCAGAAGACGAAGATACTCAAGATAGTTATGACAGTGTACTTACCCTTGTCCAAAGAGCAATAAATGAAACATTGTCATCGGAAAAGGTGCATGACATGTTAACCAAAGTTATCGTTGAGGCTTCTGTGCCAAAGGTTTTGGAGGCTCTTTCAAGTTCAGCACCTCAACATTTACAGCCTAAGGCAGGACCCTCTGGAGAACAGCACCAACTTGCTAATCAAGATATGGATCATTGTCCGGAGTTAACAGAGAGATTCGAAACCGTCAAGAGTAAGAGAAGGAGGAGGAAAACTAAAGCTACTAATAAAGCACTTACTTCGTCAAACAGAGTGATCTCAATAGAACCGAAAGCTCTAGAACAACGACGGCAAGAGAAACCAATAACCATTGCGGATATTGTGAAATCTTTGCCTACAAAGCCAACTCAAACTGAGAGATCGACTTATATCACTATAAGCGGAACTGGCAAGAGACCAGCAGATATAATCAATGGGTTGCCTTCACCAAGCGAAATTGGAGTAAAGGCCTCCATTGTCCGTACGACCAAGACTGGCTCCGTGTTGGTCCGCATGGATAATAGTAGTGATGCCACGAAGGTGATTGGATGGCAAGGGCTAAGAGACAGTGGCCTTCAAGCCAAACTTGCCTTGAGGAAGAAACCTAGATTGGAGGTTCAGGGCGTCCCCCTCTCATGGGATTCAGCAGAGTTGGTGAGATTTTTATGGGAAAGAATACCCGAGAAGTCGGTCCCCACTCCGCTGGTCGTTGATGATATCCGGCCACTTTTTTCCTCAATGGCAAGAAATGGCTTTACAAAGAATTGGGTGATAGAAGTGCACCCTACAGTTCGATTCCTGCTGTTGGAAATAGGAAGCTTAGATGGAGGATGGTGGAGTATTACAATCAAAGACTACCTCGACGCTCCTCGATGCAGTAAATGTCAGGGATATGGTCACACTAAGGCCACTTGCATATCAAATGCCGTAGTCTGCATTTGGTGCGCTTCCACTGGCCATGTTATAAAAGATTGCCCTAAGAAAAAAGAACTGGCTAGCCCATCGTGCATCAACTGCGAGCGGGTAAATGCGCCTGCTAGTCAAAGGAAGCACAAGGCGGGAAGTCGGGAGTGCCCTGTGCACCTGAAGTGGGCTAAAGAGGTAGCGAAGAGGACCTTTTATGAGTGAGCTTACCATCCTCCAGCTCAACATGGGGCGCCGGCATATAGTGGCAGACGAACTCCGGGCTCTTTATCCGCGCTACGATGTTATGGCGGTTCAAGAACCGACCTGCCGTGGGAACTTAGTAACGGGGTTTGGCCTCACATCGAGAGTTATAGCTTTGGGCAGTAGAGAGAGGAGGCCCAGGGCTGCTATTGTGATTAATAATCCTAACCTCGATGTGATGGATTTGAGGCAGTATACCACGGCGGATTGTGTCGCTTGTCATATCAAGTGGCGTAATATTTCCTTTACGCTAGTTTCATCATACATGCCTGATGGAAATGACATAGAAAGGGACATAACCGCTGTGGAGATGATCACGGCTTGCACTCGGAACGTGATCATCTGCTCAGATACCAACTCTTGGAACACGGTCTGGGGGTCCAATCGAACCAATAGAAGAGGCGTCCAGCTTGGTGAATTTATAGCAAGGAGCCAGCTACTAGTCATAAACGATTCCTCCGCTATTCCAACGTTCTCCAGTGCAAGAGGCCACAGCTGGATCGATGTGACTTTGGCATCACCGGTGCTGGCAAACCGCATCATCGATTGGACCCTTCGATCTGAGACGAGTTCCGACCATCAGGCGATATCTTTTAGGCTGGTGGAAAGTTCATTTAGTTCCCACGGCACAGACAAGGGTTACATAACCCGAAGAAAAGATTGGAGCGCCTTCCGGTCGACTCTGGAGGGAAAATTGGTTGATGAGGAATGGGATGAGGCTGACATGGATCAGACTCATGATCTGGATTACAGAGTATCCAGGATCACAACTGTCATCCGTGATGCTGCTGAAGAATCCCTCCAGCATCGGAAGGCGAGAGTTCGACCTGTCCCATGGTGGACGCCGGCCTTAACTATGATGAAGAGAGAGCTCTACAAGGCCCGGCGGTCGTACCAGAGGTGTATTTGTGACGAAGCGCATTACACTTCGTGACGAGTACAAGTCTAAAGCCAGGGCATATCGAAATGAGGTGCGCTTACAAAAGCGGAAGTCTTGGGACGAGTTCATTGTTGAGGAGTCATCAAAGAATCCTTGGGGTATTCCTTACAGAGTGGCTCTGGGTAAGCTGACACCACAACAAGTGATTGCTGCGCTCAAGTGCGGAGCTACCCATGCAACCACTCTGGAAGAGACATCGAAGATGTTTATAGCAGAAATCTACCCCAGAGATGATCCGTCCCAAGATAATGAAGAAGAGGAATTCATAAGGCGCACTACGGTATGTCCACCTGGTACGGACTTGTGCCCACCATGGGACATATGGGATCTCCGTGCTGCTGTGGACAGGCAAAGGACTGGTCGTGCTCCCGGTTTAGACGCAATCGATGCGGCTATGCTAAAGAATAGTATCCCCTATATCGAAGATACGTTGTTGGAGTTATTCAATGATTGCCTTGATAGGGGATACTTTCCACGAAATTGGAAAATTGCCGACATAAGGCTCCTTTACAAGGGAGGAGACAAGGACAAGCAATTAGCCAAGTCTTATAGGCCTATATGTCTCCTCCCTGTTATGAGCAAAGTGCTAGAGAACCTACTCCTGGTGAGCCTACGACCAGTCTTCTCAAGAGCGAGCCATCCACGGCAGTACGGATCCACTAAGGGTAGGGAAACCGTGGATGCCCTGCTAAGAGTGCGCAATGACGTCGAAGAGAAGGCGGAGAAGTATGTTATGCTCCTCCTGTTTGATATCTCCTCCGCCTTCGATAGTGTTTGGTGGCCTTGCGTACTCCAGCAGTTGCAGAAGTATGAAGCTCCCAGCAACTTGTACGAGCTATTACGGAGCTATCTTCAGGACCGAACTTTAAGAATCCGGGGTAACTTCTTCTAAGTTGAAGACTCCATGGAAAGAGGTTGTCCCCAGGGTTCTGTTCTAGGTCCTGCCCTATGGAATTTAGTCTTCAATGAGTTGTTGGGAGTACTAGAAGAGGAGCGGTTCCCCGCTACGGCTTATGTGGATGATCTGGCCGTTGTGGTAGCCTCGAACAGCAGAGCCCGACTGAAAGAAGAAGCTGAAAGGTGCGCCAACTTAGTAGAAGAGTGGTGCGAGAAGAAGAAATTCAGGATGGCCGCCGCTAAGACTCAGGCCATCCTCTTGAAAGGCACGACTGATAGGGCTCACCCTATAACAATGGTTGTACAAGCATCAAGAATACGTCCAAGTGAGGTTGTCACCTATCTTGGGATTAGGATAGGAAGAAAGTTCAACGTGACACCTCACTTGGACTACTTGAGAAGTAGAGTAGCCCTAACCCTTAACGGACTCAGTCGTATTGGGGGCGCATTTTGGGGACTCAGGTACCCAGCAACTATGACAATTTATAAAGGTGTTATTGTGAGTATCCTGAGGTATGCGTCCCCTACCTGGAGCCAAAATCTCTCGCACAGACAGAAATGTAGGTTGGCCACGATTCAGCGGATGGCTCTGCTTCGAGTATCCAGATCATTCAGGACGGTGTCTCATGAGGCTGTGCAGGTCTTGGCAGGAGGAATACCTCTCGACCTCCTGCTGAGAGAAGACTACTACCGTTATAAGATTAGGAGAGAATGCTTAGCGGCTCTACCGGATTACCTCCGAGTGAGAATAAGAGATGATCCAAGAAACTGGAAGAAGATTCTCCGGGAGGATACAGTAGAGGACTGGAACCGACGGTGGTTGACGACTCCCAAAGGAGCTACTCTAAGGAAGTACTTCCCCACCGTCAGTTCGCGACTAGAAGCGACTTGGATCCTCCCGGACTACTGGATTTCACAGATTCTCACGGGGCATGGGGGTTTCCGAGCAAAGCTCGTTCAGTATGGTATAAATATCGATCCCCTATGCCCAAGTTGTGGGGTACCGGAGACCGCTGAACATGTTGTGCTTACCTGTACGGTCTATGAGTCACTGAGGGCGAAACTGTTGAGAGAAACAGGTCTCTTTGTCCTAAGAGAGAGAGATCTTCCTCAACTTATGGACAAAGAAAGATACGATCATTTTAAAAGTTTTATATACGGATGGAAAGAAGTTGTTCTACCAACCCACTTCTCTTTGGGAAGAAGAAGAGAAGCTGCACCGGGGAGACCACCAGAATAAGAATAAAAGTATACCAGATGCAAGTGAAGAGAAGAGCAAGCTGTGTGCACAGCTCAGAAAAATAATGTAATAGCCAAAAATGCAGCAGTGGGTTGTTATGTAACAGTAACATCCCACTACTGCAAATACCCGTATTGCCTTCAGGCAGGGGAGGGTTGAAAATAAAATAAATAAATTAAGAATTATACCTTATTTTATTCTTATAATATTAAATTGATTTTTTAAATTGATTTAAGTTTGATTATTTATTATACAAGAAGGTGTCTATTACATCCAGTAACACCAGTTTACGTTAACATGTAAGTGGTTTCATATCAAAGACGGATATCAATCATTTTCAGAAAACTGAAAAAAATTAATTTTTTAAGTTTAATTCAAGTTTTTTAACTTCGATTCAAACCAAAATAATTAAGAATAGGCAAGTTGAATCATAAAATGAAATCATTAGAGTTGGTTTAAATTGAAGTTATGTTAGAAAATTGGCTTTTTAAACATTAATTTTTCTTGACTTTTTAAACATATATGAAACATAATCATATTATATATATATATATATATATATATATATATATATATATATATATATATATATATATTTTGTTCCTTTTTTTAATTGAATTTTTGTTATTTGAGCTTGTATACATATTGCCCTGGAGTACAGGATATTGTTTTATTATTCTTAATTAAAAAAATAATAAAGAAATTAATTGTTTTTGTATATTTTTCCTTACTCTAATGATGCATATAAAATATGATAATGTTTTTTTTAATTTGTGTCAACTGTTATGTCTTTATTAGTGTCAATATGAGTCATATAAAATATTAATTATGCACATAGTATAAATACTTTAATATTTCCTTGTGTACTGATATCCTGTTTTAAACTGTATAGTAAATATTTTATTCTATGAATATCAGTGTTGCCTAAATGCGAGACCAAGACGAGTCTTGGTCATGGTCTTGGTCTTGCGCAATAGTCTCGCGACAGTCTTGCAGTTACTTATTAGCTCATTACTATAGAGATATTACCGTATTTTTTTAGATAGGAGAAATATAAGTAAGCCCGAATGAAAAATTAGAGGAGTAAAATGCAAAAGTATATTGATTATACCAATTATTAACATGTAGCAACTGAAATTGTCGAGTATTAGTAACTATTTTGCCTTAATTTTTTTTTAATCGATTTTTTTTTACCAGTCCTGGTATTGGATTTTGGACAATAGTAGTGGACACACTTTAATATTTTGCACTAAAATATTTTGTACTAATATTTAAAAACAAATACTAATAATAAAAGTGTTTATGCTCTGCTTTTTTACTGTTATATATTTATTCACTACCTCAATGAGTAGTACGTTTAGGATCTATGGTATTGGTGTGTTATTAATGTCTAAGTGTAAATTTTAAATGGTAGCCAGACTCTAATTGTCTTATAGATACTAACATTTTTTTCTATTTATTTATCTATATATATATATATAGAACCGAAGATGTTAAGTAATATTTTTCAAAGATTTTCTTGATTCTTGGCGCTCTTTTTCATTTACTGGAAGAAACAAATGAATAAAAAACTGTTACTAGCCAAATCAACGCTCACCACACCTAGATATGGTTCCTGATTTTATGTAAATAAATATCTACGACTGAAGACACCCTGAAGATCGGGAGGACAAGAGGAACCTCCCCTCCCTCCTTCCTATCTCCCCCCGGGACAGAGTGTATGAGAGGGAAGTGTGAGTAAACAGGGCGATGTAAGATGACACCCGCTGAGAAGATATTTCCTACGAAGCGCTAAATCACCAACTGCCTCCAAATGTGAAACAACTAAGAAAAATGGCCTACCTCCAGTCTGCCCCGCCCTACATTAATTCTTAAATACATAACTCAGGCTGGCCGTTTTCATCCACAATTTACCTAAACTTAATACTTGCGGTTCCTCATATTTTAGACACTTTATCACCTTTTATATGGAAGAGCCTTCTCTCTACCTCAGCTCCCACTTAGCTATTCTATTACTTCGCCACTTCCAGCAGTTTTTTTGAAAAATGGGAAGCCATCACAGGCATTATTACTAATAAAGTGGCAAATAGGATTTTAAATTTATTATTTTTTTTTTAACTTTTGAAATTATATCATTTCTTCTTGTAATCTGTGATAACATCCCTTTCATCGAAAAACTTTTGATATGATACCTAGGTTTATTATTTTCAAAAAAGAATATTTGTAATCAACCAAGGAAAAAATAATTAAATCTTTCAATATTTGAAGTTTTCGTGTACGTAGAATCAAAAAATCGAATAAAAAAATAATAATAAAAAATCTGTCCTTTGGCCGTCCGCGCATTTTCTCCGAGACTACTGGAACGATTGTTTTCAGACTTGATATCAATGCCAGAGGTCACCCGTGGATGATCTTTGGAACTTGACATCACCATCCGTCTATTCCTTTCAAGATGGTGGCTAGTGTTGCCTAAACTCCGAGACCAAGACGAGTCTTGATCTAGTCCTTGGTCTTGCCCAAGAGTCTCGCAGTTACCTATTAGCTTAGTACTATAGAGATATTACTGTATTTTTTTTTAGAAAGGGGTAACCTAAGCAAGCCCGAATGAAAAATTAGAAGAGTTAAATGCAAAAGTGTATTGGGTCTTGCAAAGTGCAAGACCAAGATCGATTTTGTGCAACACTAATGGTGGCCTAAAAATCAGTGTATAAAATAGTTGATATAGGTATGCTTGTGATAATGTTTATTTTACTTTTATTTCTACATTTACTTATTTATATATATATTAGTGCCAACAGAAAAAAAAATACATATATATATATATATATATATATATTATTATTATTATTACTATTATTATTTTTACTGTTCTTATAACATTTTATTTTTTACTTATTTCTATGTATTCTTTTTATAATATTTTACTTATTGATGTTTCTGTATATACGGTGTGAATGTACTCTCTGGACTCTGTTATAAGTTTCCTTAACTGAGACATATTATAGTATTTCTCAATAAAAAAGTTAAAAAAAAAAATAATTTCGTAAATAAGATAAAGAGAGAGATAAGGCTCTAAAATGTAAATAATTATTGAATATTTATAGATAAAATATGTTGGAGTCTAAAATATTAATCGACCATTGGTTAAATGATATAATTAAATTACAATATTACACTTGCATTTGTTTATACGTTGGATCATTTCAATTCGAGTAGGATGTCGTTTACTATAAATAATGGGATAGTTACTAATGTTAAACTACCTGGATTTCGTTTTTAATGAGTATACTTTCCTTCCTATTTTTTTAATATATATTTTTTCCTATTCGAGCATCCACCAGTATTCACAACCATCTGAACGATATTGCTGATTATACCACAATGCGGAAAATTAAAATGTGTGTATGTAATATTCAATCTTAATCATAAAAATTCTCCCGAAATATATTTTAATAACATAGACATATAACATAGACCCCACCATCATATGACATTGGATATTTGGGTTTTCACCTCGAAAAAAGGCTAATTTAGAGGACGCACATTAGACAAAAACGAGTGGAATTAAACAGACAACGTTACTTGACAAAAGTTCAAAACTGATTTACTCTCAATAAAGTTTTAATTAAAGTAATTTAGACTTATTAAGACTTCTAATATTTAAAAAATCCAGTCTTTCCAGTCCAGAATTTTGTAAAAATAATTGAATTACCATTTTATGTCGCAAATGATATATTACATAAAGAGTTAAACATCCCAACAATTTTAGACTCTGCAAAAGAAAACAACAATATATTTTACTAAAGAATGACTTACAACATGAATCCTCTGCCAGAAAACCTTAAACGCTCAAGAAACCCGCACAGTAAAATAACGTACCTGCTGACCTTATCTATATCTTGGATATGTGATCGTAAGCAGTGAAGCTGCCAACAAATTTGTTCATTTCAAAGCATTTGATAACGCAAATTTAATTGGATGTTCAATTTTATGTTAATATTATAAATAAATAAACAAATATACTAATTTATTTTTTGGCTAAATATTGACGATAATATACAATGTCCTCTAACTATGTACACATATGTAAAATGATGATTTCATTGTATGAAACGTAAAATAAACTGTTGTAGATTTATGAAAAAGAAATCTGATTATAAATTCGGCGGCCTAAGGATAATGCGTAAATCTGATTTCTAATAGAAGAAATGAAAAACTGAAAGGAACCAGGCGAATCTCGGTAGTTTGCCCTCGAATGTTATGGCCTGAGCTAATATTGGAACTTTACAAGTGGCCCGTTGTAAACAAGTGAATGTAAACTTCCATGGCTATTCCCGTTGGAGAGCATGGCCAGCAGCATTCCTTACTCTAAACTTCAAATCTTTAAAATTCTGATAACCTATATTTAGAATAAGATACCTATAATTTAACCTAAAATTATTATTAGTAATCACTCTGCTTGTTTAATAATTATATTTATTTCTTTAACAGCTAGGAATGTCGCCCTTCAGTCAAAGTCTGATAAGCAGTTAAATTCGATAAACATGAATCTGGCGGTTGTTCAGGAGATTGAGAACTGAGGGCAAAAGAATTTTTAATTTTGGTGTATGCGAAACTATGGGGTGTCTTAAGTGTGCACCTGGGACCCACGGTGATAATATTCAATATTTAAGGTAAAAATATTCTATTTAGTAACATACGTTCAAAAAATTAATAATTTATTATGACTTGTATCACTACAACCCATGAAGGGTCTTGGGCTCATAAGTACATTGGAAGGAAGTACTCTCTACAGCAATGGATTTGCAGAGGTGGTTGGGCCAAGAACACACTCAATTACTATATTTTCGAAATTATTTAATTATTCAATTAAGAGTACTCACTATATAGAGGTTGGGTTTGCCCCAGGAGGGTTTCCTGATTCCAGGGTCGACCCACGAAAATAATATATAGATAATAATAGACAAAGTAAATAATTACCTGTCACAGCTGGACTCAAACCTGAGACTTAGAACATATGAAGTTAATGACTGAGCTATCCCTCTATCCACATTTATTTTCAACATACTCCAAATTAAAATCATTCAAATTATATCAAATTCAAAATAATATGTAGGCAAAAGTCTATTCGGTTTATATATATTGAAAAAAAAAGAAGGGATAAAGATTTTATTATAAAACTGCATTAAAGATAAGTGTACCGTTCAAAAGAATATTAACGCGCTGTTAGTAGTTAAAATATTTTAAGTAATGTTAGTTATTAATAAATATTTTGAAACATAGTGTATCCATACAAATCCTTATTAGTATAAAACTACCAAACGTTCTGCCAAGCTTTTATTTTTTCACACAAATGTTGGATAATATTCAGTTGGTCAAGCTCTGTCATATATTCATGGTGTATATGACAGAGCAAAGTATAATGCAAATTTAACGCGAGTGGAACCCCAGGATACAACTAGGTTTTATAAAAATAAATAGCTCAGATATTCATTCATTTTTTTTTCAGTACCAAGTTTGAATCTATTCTAGTTTAGTCCAAGATGTTCCGCATGCCCGCCCTGATCAAGATTCAGAACATCTCGAATATTTCCCACAATAGAGGCCAGCGAATCAATAGCATTCCAACTACCAGTTTGAGATAGATTTTCCTACTTGATGCGATTGGTGGATCTTTAAAGAATATCCAAAAGTTCTCCAAAAGAATCAATCAATAGTTTTATCCGATTTCTAGTTATGGATGTTAATAAGTTCCAATATTAGTTATGATGTTATTATCAACTTATATGAACGAACGCGTGTTATTGACACTAGGAATGAGACGAATTGCTAATGTTGAAGATGAGAGCAATGCTCGGATCCGGACCTCTAATGATGCATTGAGCGTTCCATCTCTTGCCGTCCCCCGGATACTGGTGAAGTGCCCCATTGAATGGAGGGGAGCAGGTGAAAATGACACAGGGGTTTGGGATTGGAGGGACTGAAGGGGCGCCATTCGGATACTGATTACGGCTACAACAGCCCAAAGAGCTCCTTCCTTTTAATTATTTTTAATGGGGACTGAGTCCGGGGCGGCCAAAGCACCCAATTTTAGCTCCCTCGCTTTAAATTACTGAGGGACACCTGAACCCGCCCTTTTCCCGCTGGATTAATTTAAAAGCCTCATTTCCACTTCCTCCGCCTTCTCCTCCTCGCTATTCCTCTCCGTAGCTACAACTCTTCAGTCTTCAGGCGGTAGGTGATACCCTTCATTGACGTTGATGACTAACTTGAAGTTGCTGATGATTAAAAAAGGTGATTATATATGAATGTGTTCATTGAAATAAGTGCCGAATTTTCAATGTGAATATTTGCAAAGACCATTAGTGTTAAAGAAAAGTAGTGTGGACGGAACTACACCACGAGAGTGGAGCTACCAACTCTAGCTAGTACCAGTGTAATCCAGTGGCGTAGCTAAAGTGGATCCTACTCAGTCAGTCGGATTGACATTCCGAGTCACTATTGACATTCTGATTGATCGTTTATGATTGGTGAACTGAATGGACGGATTTTTGGAAATTCCTGAGATTGGACAGACTGAGACAAAATTGGTGGGGAGATTAATCTCACAACTAGGTAGGTTAGTTTACTTAGGCCTCATAAGCATATAAATGCCTGAGTTTTATTTTAAATAAGTGGTTTTTCATATCCCTAGTTTATAGTTTTTATTAACAATCTTCCAACTTTTTCGTTCATATAGTCAAGTGGGCAATAAATCAAAGAAAAAGTGGAAAACAACCCAATTTACTTATAGACAAAATTAACCTTTAACTCTTATGTGTATTTGTCTGTTCGTTTTTCTTTTTTCTCAACAAATTTATTATATTCGCAATATATTTCCTTAATTTTTGTCAATCTCCTGAAGCCTCGCTTTTTTCTCCACAAGTGGGAGAACAAGTCTGGTTCGGAGTTCCCATGACCGATTGTAAATAGGTATGACTGCGTATAAGATGTTATTTTTATTTTATCATTACTATTATTTATTTTATTTTTCTATATTTCTTTTTCTTTATTATTTCTATTATTCTTTATTATTCTCAGTTATTATTTTTATGTACATATTCTGTGAATGATTCATGTAGCTTTAATATTAATGCCCTTTAATGTAGGAGAATGTATTAATGTTCAATAAAAAAATAAATAAAAATGTCAAAACACTAGAAGATGTATCAGTAGAAAGTGTATCTCCATTTTTATATCTTGATATTCAATGCTATAAAGGATAATGGGCTGTATGTCCCTCCACGTTCCCCTCCTCGTAATACAAACTTTATCCCCCCCAACATGTCAAAATAACGAGGTTATGCATACTAAACGTCCCAATATTTTTGTAGGCTACTTTTTTTTTTTTTTCAATTTTGTGATCAAGTTATCTCACGATTCAAGTGGTAGTGAGTTTTTAGTACCTCAATTTAAACTGTAATTCAGTACCTGAATTAATTTAATTATAAAACATACCTTTTTAGAGAATGTTTTTAGATAAAAATTCTTTAGATAATGTAGTGTGGTCAATTCATCATACGGCTATACAATATAAACCTGTCGAGAATGCCTCGGTTAATATTGTAAATATTACAACGTTGGTGGGAATAATCTAGCCATGCTTGTTGAGCTGGGTAGGAAATTATTTATTGAAAAGATCACCAGTAAATGGATGAACCTATACATGAATGAGAAGGCCGTATTAGGTCTCTACCAGTAGATTGAGCTTTAGATGAAGTTGATGTGTATTTATTGATGTATAATGAATAATTTTTAAAGTAAACTATCTATGTAAGTATTCAGAAGATTCTAACACCCAAAGAATGAGAGAAATAAGGAAAATGAGTTAATGCTCTAGAATTGAATTCAACTCTAGACAAGCAGTTGCCGGAATAGGGTTCCCTGAAGCAATATTAAAGTTGGCCCGGGGTGGAGGGGGCCCGGGTGGGGGGGGGGCGACCAGGGCGGAGAGGCGACCCGGAGACAATAGACCTGTGTAATAGAAAATTACAGTTATGCAAATTGCAGAGGTGGCAAGGCAGGAGCCTTTGTTCCAGCGGGCCCCATCCTTACTGCGCAACTTCTAATGGAGCAGTTGTAGCCGTTATTCCCGCATTTCCATAAGTGTCCTCGTCTTCAACTTATCTCGCTAAATGCCATTGGAGGACTACTGGCTTAATCCACCAACGGGCTTTTATTGTTTTTATTATTTTTGTTTGGCTTACAGAAAATCCAAATTTTAATACTTGAGTTTTGATAAAATAAATGAAAAATAATAGGTGATGTATGCGGGTTAATAAATCTTCAGTTTAGGTAAAATGGTAGTTTAGGTATATTTTCCTAAATCAAACCAAAGCGAATTTCATGGAGTACTAATGAATTTCAATTTCGAAAAGTAAAACCTTACTACGACAGTAAAAGTTATAGAAATAATTAGGAGGTATGAAATTCAAATGGTTACATATATAGGTAACTGAAAGTAAAAATTGGAATAATATTCTAAGTTAAATGTATAATAGACACCTTTAAGATAATTGTATAATTGCCAATATTAATGTAAACCACAGCTTTGGTTCTGATGGTGGCTGATTGCAAATGGCCACATTTGAAATGAAATAAAAAAATAATTTTACTCTGGGACTACTGTTCCCTAAGAATAATAACAGAGTTACAAATTTATGGATCTTAGTCTGACATAATAATGAAAATACAAACTAATTTACTGTTAATTGTTATTTCAATTGTGCAATAGATTGAATTTAAACAGCGTACAGATTCAAGTAATTTTACATGTTAGCGGAAGTTTGAATGTGGAGTAGGTGGTGGAACAGAAGTTGTTTGAAGGAATTTGTGGACGAGGATTGATGCATGGAGGTAGGAAGTGAGTTCCATAAAGAAGCACCACGAATGACGAAGGATTTGCTGAAGGAGGAAGTTTTATGGGAGGGGATTTATAAGTCTATAGATTGAGAACTAGTATTGAGAGAGTGGATAGAGGAGCGTAGAGTAAGGAGTTCCAAGATGTAGAGAGGGTTTTTAGTTCTGAAGACTTGGAAAAGAAAAACACCAACGAGGAATTGTCGTCGGGAAGTAGGATAAAGCCACTTCAACTCGGTGTACCAGAATGAAATATGTGAACGCCTGGGGGTCCCAAAAATGTATCCTACGAAACAATTCATGAATCTCTTCAGTCTCATTTCTAGCTTCAGTCACATTTAGTCTTTTATTGGTGTTTTTTTTTTCTGTACAGTCCATTAATTAATATTCATACAAAAAAAAATATAAAATTCTGACTGTGTATGTTGTACCAGTAACAGATCCCTAGGTTTGAAATTGACCGATTTTTTAAATAATTAAAAAAATAAATCAGAAAGAAACTAATATCCACAGAAATGGACTACTGGATACGAGTGGCGGGAATATTGAGAAATATGACGATCAGAGAAAAGATGGAGGCTAAAAGAACCATTGTAGAAGAGATTGAGAAAAAACTCCTGTAGTGGTATGGTACATTTGATAGTTACATTAGATGGGTACATACATGGGTACATTTGAAAAGAAAGTTTGAAGTTAGACAATCCAGAGACGTCCACTTATGGAAAACTTGAGAAAGAAAAAGACAAGGAAGACCTGTGCAATTACGAAGTGAAGGATGGACCTTAGATAGGACTTCATAAATAGAAACGAACCAAGCATTCTAGGTTAAGGAAACTCACTATTAGTGGAAACACCTAACAAATAAATAAATAAGATATGCATAGTTTTAAACAATGAAATGACAAAATACAGATGAATAAATCAAAATTTCAAATTTATCAACTATAAAAAAGTGATAACGAAACTTTGAAGGAAGCTTGACATACAAACTTTCTCCATTAAAATATCAATTGGCTATTGTGGCGTGATATCACCTGAGGTTCTTGCATTACCCTGTTAAGTGTATTGTCACAGTATAGGACATCACTGGGAGTCTTGAGCCGACGGAAGGAAAAAAACAAAAGTGTCTGTTAATGAGTTGAAAACTGTCTTTTACTGGTACATTTACATCAAAATATGATTTCTGAAAGTTATGAAAGTAATATTGTTCTTTTGGTTTATTTAGTTTATTATAATGCTATTTTTTATTAAACTATATAACGCATGTACATTTTATTTATCTATCTACTGAAATAAACATAAATTATCTGTATTTATTATTACACAGGATTTTTTCTGTTTATTTCTATTTGAACTCTCTGCGTTTACATATTGCATTAATTATTAAAATTGTTGCTGGTTTACAAATTATTAGCACCCGAGTGGTTTAAGATAAGTTTTGTTTAAATAGTAACTCTCTCTTGAACTGATATTCTCAAAGTTGGCGAGAAATGTTTTGCTGACATAAAGTAAACAGTCCTATCCAAATAGTGAAGAGATTGCTATCTAACGACTTGTGCTCGCTAAGACTTTATTGTTGCCACTTGGAACAAACAGAAATATATTTTTGCGGGTATGTATATGTGTGTGTCTTAGGCTACAAACTGATATATTATTACTATTATTAAATATGTAAAAAACGGTGTGTTTTTAATACTACACAATAGTAGTGAAAACATGGAGAATCAAGAAGGTGATATTAAAAATTTGGAATATGATTCTTTTTTGTTTTATATTCACAAAATAATTAAATTTACAATATAAACAATAATAATTGTGCATAAATTACTCCAATAAAATTTGCTCTGACTGATCGTAATTTGTATCACACCATAAAAAAAGCGTTGGTTCACATTTTTTTGTTCTTTCATTTGGATCATTCGACATATCCAAATCTAATGTTGATAAAGAAAAAAATCTACATTGACTAGAATTACTACCGCAAATTGGTCTCTGAATTCTCCATAGTATTTAAATTTAAATTATTTTAGGTATAAATTCTGAAGACTTTTCTCTTCCGTATATGTTAATTTATTCATCTGTCCAACGTTTCGGACTCTTTGTCCATCTTCAGAAACATGGAAATAAACCAATCAAAATGGAAAGTAAGAGCCTATGAGAACAAGTGGTACATATGATAAAATCTCCAATGTTCACCAATAAAAATGGATAGGGTATCACAGAAAATCGCAAATTTATATTAAGTAAATACACAATAAGAAAAAATACTCTAATTAGTAATTTTAGAATTATGGCCATTTGAACTTTAATCCTGATATTTTGACAATACTTACTTGTAATAGCTTGTGTATTTAATTTTACTGTTTAAAATTTAAATTGTAATAAAACTCTTAAAACTCCAAAGCCTACTATTATTATTTTATCATTTGATAGAGAATTTCATAATATTTTCATTTAGTGTTTTGTAGCTTAAAAAAAAAATTAATTGTTATGTTTAAAATTTATTTTATTCATGATAAAAAATTACAATGCTAATATTTATTGTATCGTCTGATTTCGCATTAAAATTGGAATAAATGAATAAGTTTCGATAGCACAAATCGTTTTTTTACTTCAAGTACCTTAAAAGTTCAAACGACCAAACCATGATTCTTAAACTATTCATTATAATTTTGTAAATCTTAAAATATTAAGGTTCAATTGCTTATTATGGATATAATTCTTAAATGGTCTTTCCAAAATGAAAAAAAATTGTTATGAACGTTAAAAAATGATCGTCCCTTGAAAATAAACAATGCCAATTTAAAGACTATGTGACCAGTATTACAGAGTTTAGCTCATGTTTAATGATCTTAATCTTTTCTTAGATAGTCATAGTTAATATTAAACATTACACCTTTTTTTATAATTATTCAATTATATTTTTTAAAGTCGAATATACCTTAATGTTTAACTTATTATGGAAGAAAGGAAGCCACCAATATTGGCGGAAGGGGTAACTCGAATTACTATTAATGAAGTAAAGGCTTAATGAAGGAAAGAAGGTGGCGGAAGGACGAAAGAAAGACTTTGCAAGTGGAAGGACCTAAAAAGTTGGGTCAAAGAATAAATAAATACAATTAAAAGAGGAAGAGGGGAGAAGGGAAGTGGGGAGGGGGGGGGGGGTACTTTATGAATAAGAAATTACTGCTAAGGATTCCCTTTGATTCGAGGCCCTGCTAAAGTTCATCTTAATTCCTTTAATCTTCATATTGCTCCTAGCCCAGCATCCCTTACTCAGCTCCTAGCTCTTCGAAAAAGCTTTTATGTTTTTCGATGTATCGGCTATTTAAAAATAACGACATTCATGTTTTTCTTTATTAGGTAGTTTTATAAGTGATAAACCACCATACAATATCTTAATTAATATATTTTATTTAAATCTTAAAATGCAAGAAGCTTTCGTTATCCAGCATCAATCCATCTCTTTTAAATGCAAATAAATTACATTACAACATTAACAATTTATTTATGTAACATAATTTCCTAATTGTCATCCAAATGTACCAAGCGGTTGTTTTTCGGTTGGAATCAGTAATATTATAAACTGATATAGTCGATAATATAATTATATAGTATGATAATATAAAAAAATAATGATTAAATAAAATAGATAATTTTACTGAAATTTATAAGAAACTGCGAATTTACTGAAACCTATTCGCCAGACCCGATTTCAATAAGGAGAGTGGGCTACGAATTCCAACTACTTTTTTATTTTTTTTTTTTTTTGGTAATACTATAGAATTATTGGACATATCATTCAACGTTCCTTCCAATGGGAACCTAAAAAATAAATATTTTGCTAAATATTAACATATTTTTAATTATTTTTTTTTTCTTTGCTCCGCCTGAATTTCGGGGTAATGATATATCAAACGATGATGATATATCCTTTTTCTAACTTTTACAACAAAATGCCACCTTACCTTCTTGATTTGTTCACTCCTTGTTCCTCTTGCCATTCGTTCAGCACGAGATATCAGTCCATAAATCTATTTATCCTTTCTCATTTGGAAAATTCGTTTTCATCAAGCTGCCTTATTTTGGAATCCTTTACCCACCTCAATTCACAAAACCTGTTCCTTAAGCTCATTTAAATACCATTTATTATTCCTCCTCCTCAGCAATCTACCGAGCATATGTAATGTAAATTGGTGTTTAAGAGCTATCCCTCACATTCTACTGTCATCCTACAGATACATGTATACCACCGATGTTATCTTGTAGATATTATCTATATTGCCTATTTGTACAAATATATGAACAAAATCGTTAATATTTATCTACAATTTAATGTTTTTACTTGTGCTGTGTTATTTTTCATTTCAAGGTTAGATAATTACCTTAATTAAATATTTCTTGATTGTCTTCTAATGCCAGATAAATGTAACTTGTCTACTAATTATAATTATCCTTAGATATTCTTATAATATCTACATTACATGCTTTATTTATTTAGGTCTCTGTGAAAAACAATGATTCTTTATCATAGATAATGCAGTTTTAACACTTTTTACAAATAAAAAGTGTTTGTTCATAATTAATTTATTATAATACATCCCAGATCCCAGGTCACAAGAAGAAAATAAATTAAAACTTTGGAATAATTTATGTTGTTTTTTTTTTTTTTGTCGAAAACATCATTGTTTTTCACTTGAAGCATTTCTATAAGTGAAGTATCTGTAGTTTTGTAGTTGGATGATAGAAAAAAAATCACGAATCATCTTTAATTTTATGAAAAACGTCACATAGCTTAGCTACTTTTAAGTTCATTTTAAAAGATTTTGACAAATACAAACTCTACTTTTATTAAAATGAAATATTGTCTGTTTTTCTATGAAGCAATTATTAATTAAATTACATAATTTATAAAGATATTTCATTTAAGAAAGAAAACGTGGCACTTAAAAAACACAAACTTAGTTTCAAAGTCCTGCTTTCCTGCCCGAAATCAGACGATAGCTTTTTGGAATTTTTTTGTAGCTTATCAGGTCTACTATCATCTCTTTAGATATTTGCTGTTATTGACAAATAGATAAGTGAAAATAAAAATAATATAATGCTGAGTTAACCAGTTCATTTATCCTAATAATAACAATATAACAAAAGGATTTACGAACTACTTACAAAATTTTTATTTGAAAGGATTGGAAGAAAACATCACCTGGTCATAAAGACCAATATAAATGGCTTTAAAGCAATTAAGAAAAGTAATAAAATTTTATGTATTTTCTCTAAGATATTGCAACTTTTATCTATAGTACTCCAGTCAACCCCCCTCACACTCTCTCTCCCTCTCGCCCTCCCACCCGTATTTAGTTTTATAGTTTCAACGTCTTCGCTTAACAGTTCCAGATCATCAGCATAGCCCAGCACGGATGTTGTCCCGCCCAGATCAAACCCTTTCTCGGTACGCATTACCTCCCTAATGGCATGTTCTAATGCCAAATTGAACAGGATAGGCGAAAGAGAATCCCCGTGTTTTAAACCCGAACGAACCTCGAATTTTCCGGACAGATTATTACTGATTCTAACTTTATTGAGTGTCTCCGTCAAGCACATCCTGACTAGATTTACTAGTTTTTTTTGGAATCCCCTGCTCGATTAGAATATTATACAGTTTCTGGCGGTCAATAGAATCGTAAGCCTTTTTAAAATCTAACAGCTGGTTAACAATACCGTTGTACTCCAATTTTTTCTCTAATATTTGCAGTAAAGAAAATATTAGATCAATAGTCGAACGATTCCGTCTAAATCGGCATTGGTAGTCTCCGATAATTTCCTCTGCGTATTCTGTGATTCGACTGGTTAGGATTAAAGTGAATATTTTATAACATACAGGAAAGAGTGAAATTCCTCGATAGTTATTACAATCCGTCCTCGGACCCTTTTTGTGAATCGGAATAAGAATAGATTCTTTCCATTCTTCAGGTAATTTCTCGTTCCCCCAGATCTTTTTAACCAACCAATGCAAAATGCAATATATTTACCATATTATTGCAATTATATCGATATTTGTATTATGTATAATATAATAAACACACACCATAATAATGACGGTATAAGGTTAATCTTATAAAGTTTAAGAGAAATATTGGTTAGATTGGCTCCATTAACGTCATGTACTGTACCAATCTTTCCCTTAGACCTTAAACCGAGCATGCAATATCTAGCTGACAGTGCATAGAGAATTCACTTCCAGTTTTTTTGTTTTTTTTTTAAGTAAGACATGTTTATGTTGAATAGGAATCGATAACTAAAGAAATATTAAATTTAAGTAATTAACAATTACTTCACTGTAAACTAGAAAAAAATTAATTCAAAAGAAAGTAGAGTTTGTCATTGTTACAAGCGGCCAAACGTGACTTTTGAACGGCTAAACTAAGCTTAGTTCTGTTTTTAAAAAAATCATAAATAAAAAAATCACTGAATTTTTTTAACGTCATACAGATCATCTTCATACCATACTTTAGAAAAACTTTCTCGTTTGATAAGATTTCAGTTTATATTAATTTGGTTGAGGTTTATTAGGGAAAAAGATAGGATTCACGTTCATATGTTGTATAAGTTGTGTAAAAAATGATGTGATCTTTTATTCTGTTGCCTTAATGTACTCGTATTTTCAGCAAACATGGCTTCAAGTAATCGCTGCAAAGTTCTTAGATATATCTTTTGGACATCAAAACCATTCACTTATTGATAGGAATAGAGCCAAGTCTTATTGTTGTTTTACAAATTCAAACTATCTTAAGTCCACAAGACTTAAAGTTTTCAATTTTTCGTTAGGACCAATTTGGTAGGATGAGACCGAAGTAATAAAAGCCCCAGTAAGAGAAAAAGTATTATTCAATTACCCAGTTTTTCATCTGATAGACTTGTTGAATGTCCCTTCCGAGTTGTGGAAAACAAGAGTAGAGTATTTCTTAGACCATTAAACCTGCAACTTCTCTGCTATTATAAAAAGTTCCTTTTTGGATTGCAGAACTGCCCTTTAGTTAAAATGGCTTCAAGTGAGGAAGCTCAAACACAAAGTAGAGTTTCTTAAAAGGAAAAATGTGATTCAATAGGTAATGTGGTTTATGAATGTGATTAAAATAATTATTTATCAAATTTTTTGGTTAATTGTTAGAAACAATTTCTCTATCACGCTTAAAATCGTGAATTAAATCGTCAATAAATTAAACATTAGATCAATTGAATTTTCGTTTTTTTTATTTTTTTTTATTTAGAATTAGAAATAGAGAAATCAATTTTTAGTATAAATATATATTTCATTGACATATACAAGCTTTTCAATTTTCTGTTGATCAATTGATTTTTCTTCGGTCTATTTAAAGAGGTGTACAAAATATCTAAATCAAATGGTATTATATTGAGATAAATTCAATAGATTAAAGGTGGGTATGTAGTTGAATTTTTTAATAATAAAGATGAAAAAAAATTGCCAGGATTTGGATTAAAAAATTTCTTTAATGTGTAAGCCATAGCTTTGACCCAAATATGTGGGTCATCAATAGGACTAAAAATAAATAACATAAAATAACATTGAAAAAATAATAATTAAAAAAAAAGTAATAATAATAGATAATATTTATTACTATTATCTTTTTTATTTACTCTTACTAATATTATCTTGCTACAGGTATTATTCATTCTTATTACTCTTGAACTTTTATATTTATCATTTTTCTGATTTTATTTTGTATTTTTAGCTCTGATGATGACACATGTTTGGGTCGAAACGTTAGGAACGGAAACTCTTTGTTTCAACAGTAATATTTTTAAGATTAATTATCTTTTATAAAAACAATTTTTTTCTAATATAGGGTGGTAAATGAAATGCAGTGTGATTCACTACACCAGGGGCCTATTTCATAATCAAGCTAATGGTAGTAGTAAAAAGTATAAATGTAAACAACTAAAAAGTACAAGTACTAATAATTATTATTTTATGGATTGATAAGAAAAAAATACAAGTCATTAAGTATCGAGGTTATTTTTAGAGAGGTTAGTTTTGAAAAGATTAATTTAAAAACAGAATGAATCCATTGAACAAGTGCGTGTTCTCTACCACCGTATAGAAGAAAGAAAACCCTATCCGAACTTTTAGTCATTAGTAGATATACTTACTAGTAAATAGTAATACTATCGTATTAGTAGTTTGCATTCATGATAACAATTTCATGTCATGAAAAACTCTTACAAAACTACAAAATTCAAGTTAAAAGTACAAGTTGCACTGTTTCATAAAGATAGTTAATAAACTCATATGATTTCATTAGTATTTTCTTGGACTACTACTACAAATCTAAGTTCGCTTGTAATATCGAAATATTAAAAATACTTTTACTGTCTAATGTTAAGTGACTGGTATTTACAACTGGACATCTTAATGATTGTGCCAAGTCAACAAACCATTATACCTCGAAGAAAAATATTCAGAATTACAAATAACTTTAGTTTGGATTTGGTATGAGAACATTTTCGAATGCCATCGCCCAAACTCAAGACAATGATTTTGGGGATGATTAAAATAACATGAAGAAAAAAAAAAAAAAAAAAGATCACAATACTGCAATTGCTCTACATCGGCTTGAAAATAGGGACAAATATAAAGATTTTTTAATTTATTCCGAATTCCTCTCGTATCCGATACTTACAATCCAAAATCCTCAATGCTCCTTACTTTGTCTCAAATAAAATAATCCATGAAGACCTCAATGTTCCACATGTTTCCAATTTGGCCCAATCCAGATACTTATCCTTCCATAATAAACTTCACAACCATCCGAATCCTCTTGTTTCTAGCCTTGCTTTCTCTTCAATTCCTGATAACCCTCCGAGGCGCCTAAAAAGAAGATGGCCCCGTGATCTCCTAATGTAAACATATCATTAGAGTGCTACCATTGGGTAGTTATTCAGCAAGTGTTTTAATGTCATTATATACATTATGTTCAAATTTATTAAATTTATCTATTTAATACAGTTGTAAATGTCTTTAAGAAATAAAAAAAAATAATTTATTCATTGTTTGTTTTCTTCAGTTATTTTAATAGATTTTTAATGCATTGTTAAAATCCAACCTGTGATTACGAATGATAAATGTTGTGATCAATTAGAGTCGGGAGTTGCCGAAAAGACGAATCGAGGTAAGTCGCAAGTGGAAAGACTGAAGGTCATCGATTCCAACGGAAAGAAGTAAGCCGGGCAGGGAAGATGGAAGCGGAAATGGATTTAACGCAATTTGAAGGGACGAGGACGCAGTAGGATGGGCGTTTCCCTTGGCCATTTCCGCTCAATTTGGCGGCCAGGGGCGACGTCACAACTGCTCGCCCACTTTGTGCAAAATAACTCAGGCTACTTAGAGCGGCCAACTTTGCATATCCAATATTGCCACCAGCCATCATACTTATATTTACCCCCACCCCCTCCAATCTGGCCTGGCTAAGCCGGCCCTCCGCTCCTATAATGAAATTGAATTTAGTCCCCGGGCAGAGTTTTAATCCGCAACTTTAATACCCCTGTGTTCGGATCGTCATTAGTGGGAATAAACGATTAGGAAGTTCCGAGTCGATCTAGTCAGGATCCACTGTCGGATCTCTCCACTGTTGTATTTGCTATGAATAACTATTAATGATTTTAGCAAGAGAAGTTTATCGGAGATTGGAGCCACAGTAAAACATACATTTTTTTTTTTTTGCACTACGAGTCTTTCATTACGTTGGTTCCAACCTGTCAGATTCCTAAAAAAGTAAAAAGAAACATGTCGAGTCGCGAAGTCTTAGAATGGAAGTTTGATATCAGTACTTTTTTTAACTTAATTTTTTGACTTGCTATCCTACAGTATCCTTTAATAACACCCCACTTATCCCTGTAGAACAAATCCGACACCTAGGACTCCAGCTGGACAAACGTCTCCATCGGAATCCTCATACAAGACTGAAACGACAAGAAACTGCTCCGCTTACTCCAACACTTACTCCACAAACGCTCTAAACTTGCAATTAATTACAAAGGAATCATATTCATGACTATAATAAGACCTATTTGGACTTATGGAGTTGAGCTCCACTAAACTCCACTGACTCCACTAAACCATCAAATTCCTCTCGTATCCAAAATCCTTCGTAAAATCCTCAATGCTCCTTACTTTGTCACAAATAATATAATCCATAAAAACCTCAATGTTCCATATGTTTCCGATTTGGCTCAATTCAGATAATAATGGATAATAAAGTTCATAACCAACCGAATCCTCTTGTTTCTAACCTTGCTTCCTCTTCGATTTCTGATAACCCTCCGAGGTGTCTGGAAAGAAGATGGCCTCGTGATCTCCTCATGTAGACAAATTATTAGAGTGCTATCAATGGGTAGTTTCTCAACAACCGTGTTTCAAGTTATTATATTTCTCTGTACACATTTACTTGATGTGTACATACTAATACAGTTGTAAATATCATAATAAAAGCTTTTTAAAAAAAACTTAATTTTTTCACCCACATTTGTCAGAAGTAGTAACAATCAGAGAGTATGCTGTCGGCAAGCATACAAGTAATAGCATCGATCTGTGTGAAGGATAGGAGTGTTCAGCTGTATTCATTCCTAATCTGATTTGATTGAGAAGATTCCTAATCCAGCTTACATTAAAAAGTTTTGTTGATTTCGCAAAATATTCTATCTAAAACAATAATTATAAAATAAACGACATATTGGAATCAAGTAATTCATTTAATATAAATTATAACTCTAATCTAAGCCTAATTGCTGTTTTTTTTTTCTAATATCATTGCTGTGACCTATTTTTCAAAACATAAATAAATGTTGAACTTTTATCAGAAAACGAAAATTTAATTATGAAAAATTCTTTTAATAAATAAAAAATCACGTAATAAACAAAACAAGTACATTTTTGATTAAGCTTCTTTGCGATTTTCGACTTCTTTTATCGATAAAAAACAGTAATTGAACAAAAATGGAATAAAACCTTCATTTTATCAAGTAGTTTTACAACAAACCCAATATTTTCTGATTATTAAAAGAGAAACTTCTTACTGGTTTAAAGATATTTAATGTCACTTAATGTTTCCTTGAAGAAAACCAAGAATTATTTTTAAAGTGCAAATTTCTTTAGGCGTATTTTTATCTTTTTTTGCGGAGAGTGAATTACATTGAAGAGTTGACTAATTGAAATAAGTTTACATATGATTAAAATATTTATTAAAATATGAAGGTATTCTTCTTTAGCGAAAAATAGTCCTATCTCGACAATTAGGAGTAGAATAGTCAACTAATTTTTTTTCCTGGCTGATATATTAACTTTATTATTTATTAAAGACATTTGGTTGTTCTTACATTTTATTTTTTTTAAATAATTTAGAATATCTCATGATCGAGGTATTATTTTGACTTTGTTACTTTCCAGTCAGCGTTTAAAAGTAGGTCCTAGTCCTAGCAAAGCAATTTGTACAAATATTTCGATATATTATGTTAAATGGAATATTGTGATCGACCAAGGAAATATTCATTCCTTACATAATACACAACTACTTATTTCCATATATGAGAAGGAGTTAGTCGAGGGTGCGGTCAAAAGCACTGCCAGCGTTTCAACTGCCTCCCGCAGTGCCACATCCTACGCCCTGAAGACGACCTGCAAAGTGGGTCGAATCGTCGGCAAAAATTAAAATAATTTATATATTTTAATTTTTTTATTTATTTGACCGCACCCTCGACTAACTCCTTCTCATATTATATCAACGGTCAACCATCTCTACATCATTATATCCATATAGTTTTGCTATTTCTTCACTAAACAAAATGCGAACTTTTCGCACGGGCCAACTAGTAGGCTATAATTCAAAATTGTATCTTAACGCGACGCCGTGTTAGTGAAATGAAAAGGGAAAAATTGTGTCGAAAATCAAATGATATCTAGTTTAGTTTAACATATGTATTAAAAGATTTGAAATTCTAAAAATCGGGCTGTATACTGTAAGCGAGGGTTCAGTATTTCATCTTCTTTGTTATGAGCTATTATCTATAATTTATGTATCTATAATCTCGCCTCGTTGATGTTTTCACTTCTATCGTGTGGTCTAAAGCGCACACCGTAGTTTTTTCTCAAATTAATTAATATATATTTATTTAAGCCGAAAATAAAAATATGTTATCATTGGTATATTGAATACAACCGGCTATTGAATTACAAGGGTAGTTGCATGAACCGGTATCGAACACAGTACACATGATGAGGTCTCCTTCCGAGGGCTTTCCGACCAAGATAAAGCCTCAACTCCTAATCTCGGAGGAGGATCTCCCTTTCGGCCGCATTCAATTCTGTCCCTAATCAGCAACCATCTACCACGCCACTTCTTTGCCCCGTCTACTATCTTTTTTTTTCGCCGAATCACTGACCTTCCCAAGGTCAATTTAAGGTCCTTATCAGTAATGGAAAATCTCCTTTTCGGAATGCATCCTAGATTATGAAAGAGGATTTAGAAAATTGGTTTAGCCCAAAAATTAAAAACATGAATTAACCAGCATAAAATAATTGTGAACGTGAATATAACATCTCTGACGCAACGTACTATAAAAAAACAACGTATTTTTTATATTGTTAACACAAAAAATTGTCTGAACATTGTCAAACGTACAGCAGTAAAATAAAATAAAAGAGGCAATAAACTAAAAATATAGGAAAACAATACATTCTAAAACAGAAACAAACAAAAAAAGTGCATAAGTGCAGAACCTGCGCCATCTAGGCCGCATGTAACCTCTGTGTCGTAGCTGTTGCCTCTAAACGTTTTTGTTCAGTCTTCTTTAATCTAGCGGTAAAATTAATTAACATTAAATAATTTAAGGTACTAACATTTGAAATTAATACTTTTTTCGAATTATTGCAACATTAACTTTGAACTATTATAGCGGCCTCCATTATTACTGCCTAATCTTAATGTGGCCTTTAACGATAAAATGATTCCCCACCAATGCCCTCGACAATGTGACAGTGATAAATACCCATCTAAAACATTTGAAAAAATTATGTATTTAGTTTATTGTCTACACATATTAAACAATTCACAAATGTTTGACATGGATTGTATGATAATCAGATGGATGTTGAAGATTTTTTTAAAAATTATTATTATTATAAATGAGGTATCAACTTCCAGATAAATTAAAATACTATATAAACAGAGTACATATAAATACAAATAGTTTTGATAACATGTTCGAAATAATTGCTATGTTGCCTATAACAGAATAATTCGTCTTTGATGGGTCAACAACCCGTAACAAAAATAAAGAAAAATGAATGAAAGCGGTTTTATTAATTTATAAAAGCTACTTAATCCTCATTTAATTACAGATTGTTAATTAACTCGTAATACGAGAATTTTCCGGGCCAGAGGGTGCGGCGAGGGATTAATGTCCGAGTTAGAATTATCGCATCTTGGCGCGAACACTGTATTTTTTAATCACATTACTTATATCCGCGTTGCCAGGCAATGAGTGTTCTTGTGTACAGGCGTTAGCCCGCTCGGCCATCCTGTCCCCAAAATTGGTAGGGTAAGATAGAAGATTGCCTGTGTCGCCGTTGACTCCCAGGCTTCTAGTTAATCTAGGAATTAAAGAAAAATGAACGGGTTTTTACAAAAATTCTTTGGCTTGGTTGCATTTCAGCTTCTTAAAAGGTACACAGATAAAACAAAAATAAACCGATCCACTCTTTTAAGGCATAATGGTGGCACAGACAGATAAATGTCCAGAAACGCATGTTTTTTTTGGAACAAGGGGTTACTGAAACATAAACCTCTGCTGAAGTATTTAAGAACTCAATTCTCGATTTCAATAAATTATTATAAAGGCTGTATCAATATAGTTTGTTAGTATGTTGTGAGTTATTTTTGTTGTGTTTAGGGAGTGCTTAGAAGAGAGAAAAAAAGGATAAATAATAATAGATTGAAATTAAAAATTTGCTAAAATATGAATTGCATTTATTTCTATATTTTATTTAACAGCCTATGGATTTTAAGGAACGTTATTACTATTTATATAATATAATACTACTGATATATCCGATTTTAGAGATAATCGCTGTTTAAGCTTGAGGTATAATATCGACATTCCTGGAAAATATGATTGATTGTCAGAGGGCTATTGCAGTGTTGACATTCTGGTGGGGCCTGTTTAATGATGAGATGTAAATGAAGTAACTTTGTGTGTCCGATTCTTAACCTAGTCCCGATATTCATCTCTGGTGTGAATGTTTTCTTTTTCATCCTGTTGTAATTATTTTATTTTTCTTTACTTTGGCAACATACTAAAAATTTCGGGGCACTGCAAAAATGATCTTGAAGTCTCTATTATTGTTCCCAATATCGTTATATAATCAATAACTTATCATGATGTCATGTTTTTTTCCTGTTAGTCGTTGTATTGTTATACTGAATAAAATTTAAATTATTGATGTTTACGTTCCAGTAGAGAAAATATTTGGATAGGAAAGAAAATAAGAAACCGATAAGGCAACAGCATAAAACGTTTAGTCAGGTCCATTAGGCTTAAGGGAGGGCGTACATCCATCCGGATTAAACTCCCTAAGTAAATCTGGGAGGACAGGACACATAGGAAGTGGCGGGTAGTTAGGAGACCTGGAGTGCGGCCAAACAGCCGCTATAAGAAACATCATCAAAACCTAATTCCAAGGGAGCCAGGGAATATATCCTCGCGAGAATTAGTAGGGGACTTGTTGATAAGAACCCTCAACCCCCCTCCTCTCCTGCCCTGCCAGCTTTCCACCAGGATTTAGTGTTCTTCCGTGCCGTATTAATTGTGTTATAGTGCGTATCTACAAGTGTTACGTCAGCAGCAACCTTCCGCAGTCCCAAAATACTACACAGCTCTGAAAAGAATGCTTAAAAAATTATATGACAAAAACTATCTCACGTTCAGTGCGGATGAAGTGACCATTCACGTCAAGGAGCAGTTACTTATTTATTACATTTACTCGTTTTTAATTTAGTTTATAGTTGATGATTTTTTCTACGCCATATTCGTACTTAATTTTTAGTCATCCTACACCATGACCTATCCCATTTGTCCTAGACCTTATCCCAGAAAAATTCTCCAAATTTCACCAGAACCTTAACTATCATCCAAATCCCCTTGCACAATCTCTATCCAGCACTTCCCATTCTTACAATCCTCATCGAAGGCTGAAGCGGCAGTGGCCCAGAGACCTTCTGTGAATAAGCATCTATTGGAGTTTTGGCAATGGCCAGATCCTCCACTCAAGCCCAAGTGTGTATGATTAGGTTAGTCCTTTTGTTTATATGCATTTATTTTTATTATTATTAGTTTCTGTATTATTTATTTTTACTTATTGTAAATAGAGTGTGAGTGTGCTCTCTGAACACTATTATAAATGTCCTTGTTGTGACAGAATGTAATATTTCTAAATAAACAAATAATAAAAAAAAAAAAATTTAGTCATACGATTGTTCTCACATTCGAGTAAGCACGAATGTATAAATTTTATAAGTTTTATTTTTTAAGTGAAAAGTTCTTTTGGTGCGTTTAGCAAATTTTTTTGTGGAAAGCGAATCAGGTTGAACCATCAGATCTCCGATGTGTAAGGCTCGGGTAAAGTCGGCTGGAGTCGACTAATTGAAAAAATTTATTTTATCCACTTTGTAATAAGCTGTTATTCAAAATTTTATCTTAACGCGACGCCGTGTCAGAAAGGTAAAAATGCAAAAAAATAGTGTTGTAAACCAAATAAATGTTAAAGAGTATTATTGAAGATATGGATCGAAATCTCTCAGAAACTAAAAAGCGGACCTGCATACTGTAAGGAAGGGAATTATTCAGCATTTCATCCTCTCTGTAATGGACTATTATTCAAAATTATATTTTAACGCGACGCCGTGTGAGAAAGGTGAAAAGGAAAAAATTAATGACGAAAACCAAATAATAATGATTTTTATGGAAACTATTATTTATAATTTATATTTCATATTGTTAATTTCGCCTTGTTGATGTTTTTACTTATATCGTGCCGTTTAAACCACACACCTTAGTTTTTTTTTTTTTTTTTTTGGTGACGTTTCTGCGAAGTTTCAGTGTTTCGTCATTCCTGAAACTTAGCCCGAAACATCTTACGAGTATGACTTTGCAGTCATTTTTTCCACCAATCATTTTTTATTATTACAAGAATCTACAGTCAAGCATTTTTTTAATATTAAAAATATTATTTTAAATAATTATGTAGCTAAAATAACATGTATCAGTATTAGCAAGTTTTCAGATCATTAACAGGAAATAAGCATTATACACCCAAACGAGAATGCAAATAAGAGTAGATTTGAATCCAAAAAACTTAAGAGGGTCATGAGTGAATCTCAAATGGCCAATTGGTTGTTTTTTAATGGAGGAAGGATGAATCATTGTTTCAGAGATGTTTCCTTATCAAATTTCTTTAGGAGATCAGTTTAAAATTTTGATTCATTCATTTGTAGTTTGAAATTTTGTTGTTTAAAACTGTGGAGAATTTATTTTAAAACATAAAATTTCCATAATACAGGATATTATCCTAATGGTAAAGATCAGAAAAAATAGTGCACAATGAAGTATGAAATGTATAAAATCTAAATTAAAATTATATTAAAAATGTACTAAGATAACGACAGAATGACATCTGTAGGTTACAAAAAAATGCACGAGCGATCTCCTTTAAAGACAGAAGTGAATAAAGAAATTAATGTTACATAAATTTTATTTTGCAATGATTTTTCTTAAGAGTTCTTGAATAAATTAGGCCTCTTTTTATATATTTCCTATACTCAGATAGTCAAAAGGCAGTAATTAACATTAAAAAAAAAAGTACTCAAAGTAACTTCTGTATACTTTAAAGATTCATTCCTTCTACATCTTTTTTTATTATAATTAGTGAGAACCTTTCCTAGCTAGAGAAAGCCACATGAAAGCACGCACATTTGTACAGGAAGAGCTCTTTCAATTTGTCCAACTCTTTAGTTCAATTAGAATAAAAAAAAAATCTTTTTGAAGAGGAAAAAAGAAATATAGTAATTAGTCCTGTGCCAGAAGGTAGCATCTTTTTAAATGAGAGTAATTTATACATGTAGGTATGTAAAATTTAAGAAGCAGAGATCTAATATCACAGGTATGCTTTCTAAAGAAGATCAAAGGATAGTTATTAACGTTTTTAGCGCAAATTCATAATTATTTTTAATCCGATCTATTCATTTATTACTATTTTATAACATTTTAAGTTTATTAATGCTACAAAAACTCTTCAAGACAATTTTTATTCCATAAATGAAGTCCCATATTTCTACTTCATCCATGTTTATACAGTGACAGTTTTTGTCATGATTTTACTGTCAATGAGACAGTTAAAGTGCAGTTGTCTGCTCGCATTAAACCTGATGACAGATGGAAAAATGGTTGATACATGGAACAGCTGAAGTCGTGTTTATTTTGGCAAATTTTATAAAACAATAGAATAATTCAAGAGGGAACGGAGTAACTCCGCTTTTAATGCACTGACTTCCAATTCTGAAGGTCCTGGGTTCGAATACGGCTGATAGTAGGTCGTGATTTATTATATTACTTCACCATTGGATCTATTTTATGGTCTGGAGACCATAATGGGACACACCCAGCCTCTATAAAGTTGATGCTATCAATTAATTAATGGGAAAAAAAGGCGGTTGAGAGAGGTTTTGGCGCAATGACCTCTTAACACAACAGTGCCTTTAAACAGTATTTCCTTACAAAGTACTGAACCAACACAGGTACAGGCAAAATTTCATAATAAAAAGTCTAATAAATCATAAAGTTAAAAAATTAATATAACCTATGTTATACCTTTACGGCATAATTCAATTCACATCTATTATATTCATAACAATTGCATTAATTTTAACTGTCAAATAAATTTTTACTAGAACATTTTTATAGTATTTCCCAATGTTCATCCAATTTCCAAGCCAAATACAAGGTTTTTATATATAGACATGGTGGAGAAAGTGCATTTACTTATCCGTAAACGAAAATAGTAGATCGAATTTGATGAAATTGATCCTGGTTAATTTTTTTACCAATGCTTATCTTTTTTTTACGAATCCAACAACAACACGCTCTTACAAATTGTTACAAAAGTTCTTGTACATAAGTTTAGCTATATTTCATGTTACATATTTTAAAAATTATGGAATACTACTCTTCATAGTAAAGTCCATTGTCCATTGTCTAAAGTTCTACTTTAACCCATTTTATTGACAATAATTGGATTTGATATTCGCACCACTATTTCGGTTTTGAAGCAAAGGGTTCTTTACATCCCATTTTTACGTCAACGTAATCATCAAAAATTCACCGCTTTAAAAAATGAGTCGTTGATCTAAGGAAACCATAATATGATGGTACAATATCTGGGCTATCCGCCGGATGAGGTAAACTACTTGCAGTTTCGGGAATTTCCATAGGTCAAAAGGGAAGGAAGTACAGGAGTATTGTCGAGTTGCAAAATGGCTTGGTTATTGTTGACCAAACTGGGGTACTTTGCCCTCAAAACCGGGATAAACTCTGTCTAGCTTTTCACAGGAAATGTTTGAGTTCACTGCCCGACCATTAGGAACAAACTTAGCATTAAAAAACCTTCATCAGGTCATATTCCCATTTTTGAAAGGCCTGAATCTAAGTGGATCAGTATTTCAATGAATAAATGACTCCTTCTATGGAACAAATTTCTTCGTTGGTTGCCCATGTGCTTAAACCTTTTTTTCCAGTAATGTCTCAAAAGGCCCTGATCGTGAATTTGTCTTCGGCCGTCACTCGCGCGATTTAAAAAAAACAACAATAATCTGGTATTTCCATTCACGCGACTTTTCTACCAAATTCAGAGAAGTTTTTATATCTTTACATATGTAAATAAAAAAACAAAAAAAAATTGAATTATATTTATTTTCCTGAAAATTGGTAAAAGAAAAGATTTCAGTACGATTTATTTGATAAACTAAAGCAATGAAAACCAGCTTAAGGCTGATCGAAAACTTTTGGCCATAGCTTAATTTTGTCAAACAATAATTTCTGTTAAAAGTAGAGGAAATAGTGAAGCTTGTGTGATGCGGGCACATATTTTTTTACTTTCATTCAGTTATCTTTTTTCTCTCATTCATCCCTTTCTGACACATGGATATGTACCCGTAATTTTACATTGGAAATCGAATAGCTGTAACTTCGTTAATAGATGTCTGAAATGAACGATTTTTATACAGTTTTGCAATGAATTTAATTATCTTTCAAACATTTTATTATAAATTTTAAAATAGAATATATATTTAGAAAGTTAGGCCCCAAAACATTTTTCTTTTCTTCATATTTTTTTTTCTTGAATTTTCTCGAGAATTCAGTCTATATACGAAAATTGAAAGGACAATTATTAGAATATTATAGGAAAGCTTCATTAAAAACGTTAGAGCCGTTTTCGCGCTAAAGTATATAGCAAAACATGTTTTTCCAATTCGTGGCACAGGCATCAGTAATCAAATTCCTACAAAATAAAAAAAGATGCAACGAAATCGGTTCACTAGTTGCCGAGAAAACCTTGGCATTGACAGATAGAAAGATCAATGGATAAAAATGTGTTTTTCGGACTCAAGGGGCTCTGAAACGTATAGATCCGTCAGAAATCGCACATCGGAAATTTGACCCGATCGCAATACTTTCCTTACCTAGAATAGGTAGAAAAGTGAAAAGAATTAGTAAAAATAAACAATACTAGTATTTACACAGTAGGAACCAAAGCATTCTTTTAGTTATTAATGATGAGAGTTGGAATTATGGGATGTAATGCACAAGGACTTTTCTAACAACCCATTAATATTTTTGACATGTTATTGTATTTGGTCAAAATTATCTATAAACGGTATAACATAAAATATGTTTTGAAAATAATCCTTAGTACTGCATACACAAAAAGGTTTTCAGCAATAGAACCAGTTCTCAAACCCATATATTTTCTAAAACGAATATAATTCGATCTCATGAAATATTTTACTCAGGATTGACATGAATGATTTTTTTCAACCTCGGAAAATTCAATCATTATTAGATCAGGATCTTTGTAAAGTAATAAGTGAACACATCCTACATACAAGAAAAAGTGGATCTCCCGAAACCTTTAAAAAAACATCACCAACGCCGGGAAGGGAATTGGGGATACTCTAAGTGAATTCCAACAACTTCACTGGGACGTGGAAACTCCTTGCGAGGGGAGTACACTAACCAATTCAATGATAGATTTAGGGCTTGGATACTGATTAATTTATCTAGTACGAGTTACTTTAGAAAATTTATCTCATGATTGAAATTTTAATTTTTTTTTTAGCCACTATATCTCATACAATTTCAAATAACATATAAGACAAACTAAATCACACTGAAAATTGTCTTTCTAAATACTTTGTCTTCATTGAATTTAATGCCGAAATTAAAAAAAAAAGACATAAATATATTTTTTCAGTATTTTGATCTACAAGAAATTTCAATGCCAAAAAAATCTAAAATTAAGGCTTTTAAGTGGAATTATGACTTTTGTTCAATTTTTCGTCATCGATTTTACAGAAGGAATAAGCATCATGTTATGTTGTTATCGATTGTATAAAAACAAAAAAAAAATAACATAGCTATTCTGCCAAGTCTTTAAGTACAATTATATTAAAAGTGAGCTTTTGAGTTTTTTTCAACCAGGACCTTATGCATATTAAGATATAGAAACCAAAATCATTACACAAGATATTCTAATTGTTTGCTAAGCATGGAATATAAAATAAACGGAAAACATAGGTAAATAAAAAATTTGATGTTTATTCCGTCTATTGAAGAAGTGTCTGACTATTGATATATAAGATTTTTAATTGTTGCTGTCGATAAAAATTATGCATATATTTTGTTATAAATTTTTATTTCATCTCTTTTTTTTTATGAATTATTTGATGTTTAGCTTCAGAATTTCATGCTACATTTTGCAATATCTTATAAAAGTATAACTCTTAAAATTTAATTTACAACACATATATAATTTCTTATTAAAATTATACAAACAATTACCTAAATAGTTTAATTCAGAAAAGTCATCAATCCAAAATTTTTAATCCCTAGTTAGAAGCTAATGGAGGAATAAAAAATTGAAAAAAAAAAAAAAAAACGAAATGCATAAGTATTTTGATGATAGAATAAATTGAAATTTTCCAGCATTTTAATTATAGTACCCTGAGTCTGAATAAATCAAAATCTTTTTTGATTTAAAGCTTGTGACCTTTCAAAAATAAACGATCCAAAATGAAATAAATTCGAAGGTCCATATTTCTAGTATTATAAAAAGTGATTTTGTATACATATAAATGTCGAATAAGATATAAGAAGATTCATAGTTATTAGCAACTTAAAATGGTTTGTCTCCAATAATGTTATTCACAGGCAACTTTTGACAACTGAATTGAATCTACACTTTACAAGTCAATCAAATATAAATGGGGCCATTGATGAATTCCAGTAACTTTTATGTTATTGACAGGTAGTTAACAATGACTTAATCGAAAGTCCTACTCACGGTTTGCGAGAAATGGTTATACAAAACCATCAATTATTATGAAAGATGGATTATTTATGATAAAATTTGTAAAATTAATTGCCAGAACCAGCCGATTTTTCATTGAATAAGATAAATAAATGATATTACAAGCAAAATGTATGTTATATATAGGTATATTTAATAAAAATTATGGTATAGTATGGTTGAAAAGAGTTAATGAATATTAAAAACACCATAATAAAAATTTAATGTAAATGTATTTGTTTTTATAATAATCCATATGCTAGATATAAGAAGTATATTGTTAAAAATAAATAAATAAAATAAATCTTTACCACTAAACCCATGACGTACGTGTCTTGGGTTAGTTACTAATCAGAGAAAGTAATATTTCTTGGTTAACAGTTGTGCGAGGAGGTGATTCATCCGAGAGTCGGCAATTTTTTCCCTTAACTGATTATTTAATTAAGAGTACTCACTTTATAGAGGCTATATGTGTCCCAGGAGGGACTCTCGATCCCAGATACGATCCACGATCGATGAACCAAAATTAATAATTTATCTGCCATAAGGTTGGATTCGAATATTATTATTAAGCAAAAATGAAATAAGCAGACGCGACATACGCTGATCAATACGAGAAGTATAAGAAATGTATTATAGTTTCGGAAGGAAATAGAACAACCAATACAAGGTAGCTGAGTGTATCTTATCAATTAAATCTGTTTCCATAAATTGAAGATGACTATAATCCACATAAAATATCTTTTCTATTATTCTTATCCTATTAAGACAACTGAAGAAAGCCAGTTTTACTCGATTGAAGTTCAAGAACTAATATTTAACAACGAACAAATAATGGAGATTTAATACATGTATTGTATTCTGCAGAGCATAAATGATTAAAGTTATTAATATTAAATATTCATGTTGATTTTTCTTAATTATTTAAATATTATTAATTTAATGATTCTTATAGTATATTAGAATAGATTATTGTAGAGTATTTATTCACTTAAGTGCTACAAGTTATAAAGTGATTAATTGTTGCTAAATTAAAAAAAAATCGATTAATGAGGAGTTGATCGGGGGTTGCGATCAAATAAATACTAAATTATAGAAATTTCTTTAATTTGACCGCACCCCCTCTCCCTCGATCAATTCCTTCTCATATTATATCACGGTCAACCATCTCTATATCATTAATCGATTAATGATTTATTTCGTACATATAATACCACATTTTTTATTTTATAAATTACAACTCTTGTTTACAAGAATTTTAATTACATATCTGCTTAGACCTTTAAGAATGAAACCCTAGAACTTTAAGAATGAAACCCTCTCGTTTCTAATCTTGATTCCTCATGATCCCTGATAACCCTCCGAGGCGTCTGAAAAGAAGATGGTCTTAATGTCTGTGAGTCATAACAAGAATTCCCATGGTGTACCAATAAATATAACTTTTACTTTAATGTTTCCACAGTTACATGTTTTATTCTTCTGAACTTGAAGAATGGTGTCAAAATTGTAGTATTAAAATAAATTCCAATAAATCCTATCAAATCACCTTTACCCTTCGCCGTAAACCTCTGACCTCCTATCCTACAGTATCCTTTAATAATACCCCATTTATTCCTGCGGAACAAATCCGATACCTTGGACTCCACTTGGACAAATGTTTAACTTGGAATCCTCATACCAGACTGAAACGACAAGAAACCTTTCGACGTTTCAGACTGCTCCAGCACTTACTAGACAAACGTTCTAAGCTTCCAGTTAATTACAAAAGACTCATATACGTGACTACAATACGACCTGTTTGGACTTACGGAGTTGAGCTTTAGGACTCCACTAATCCTTCGAATTCCTCTCCTATCCAATCCAAAATCCTTCGTAAAATCTTCAATGCTGCGTCACAAATATAATCATCCATAAAGACCTTAATGTTCCTTATGTTTCTACTTATCCTTCCATAACAAACTTCAGAACCATCCCAAACCTCTCGTTTCTAATTTTAACTTTCTCCTCGATCCCTGATATCTCTCCGAGGCGTCTGATAAAAAGCTCGAGATCTCCTGTTGTAAATACATTATTAGAGTGCTACCAGTGGGTAGTTTCTCAACAAGTGATTCCATGTTATTATATTATAGTGTTGACATTTACTGAATGTATTTTTATTTCTAATACAGTCGTAAATATCATTAAAAAAAAATTTAAAAAAAAAAAAACTTCTGAGACCTCTCTCCACTTGTCCATATTGTTTTCGGCCGGGAATATTGAGCGATTAAACTATTGACGACCGCTGGAGACGATGTGGGAAGTGAGGGATGGGCAGGGGCTCATGTTTCCCTAGATGGACACCGAGGAAGGCTGTTTGCCTGGAGGATGGCCTGGGGACGACCCAGAAGAACTCGAGCTCTGGGGCCCTCTAATGAGTGTGTTCTACTCTCGTCCATCTAGGAATAATCTATCAAGTCCAACTCTCCTCATCCATCAACCGAGGACCAGTTACTTCCATCAATTGCCCCCTTTTAGTGTTTTGGCTTCGTGTTTCTGACAGTTGGTTGTAAATATTTATCATACACATACGGCGTTTCCACGCAGTGCACTTTCGATTATAAATGTAATGTTATTGAGTAAATTTAGCAAATATAAAGCTTGAAATCTCTTTATTCATTTTATTAATATTTTTATCCATTCAAAAATTAATATAGGAAGGAGATGGTCCGGGTGGCGGTCATAAACAGACTAAATAGTGGCAAAACTATTTTATTAAAAGCCAACGTTTCGACCCGAATACGAATTTCCCCAATACCTACCCTTACTCTGATTTTACAGTTCGTAGTGACGCTGTAACACACCTAGCTGAACACACCTGTATGTCTCTATTTTTATTCTTCTAATTTTATTTACTTATTTATTTATTTTTTAGTTTTCTTTTTTCTTTTCTTTCTCCACACACCCTTATATCCATTATTTCATATTATATCCTTTTTCCTTTTCTTTCAATCTCTCCTGTAGATCTGTATATTCACCATTGCATATATTATATTATATAACACACTACACAATTGTTATCATCTATGTACTTCAGTTTAGGATCTTATGTAGCTTATCCTGTTTATAATTTAATGTACTTACTGTTTACAATTTTAATAAGTTTATTCACAAGGTTTATAATTTTTTGTCAATATTATGTAACTTCCACAATTCTCTATATCTGTTTGTATCTTGTCATTTCTAGCCCTGAAGAATACCTGCAAAGTTGAGTCGAAACGTTGGCTTTTAATAAAATAGTTTCGCCACTATTTAGTCTATTTATGGTCGCCACTCCGGACCATCTCCTTCCTTAATAATTCGATGGCCAACTATTAAATAGTCATTAATTAATATATTTATTAATAATATAGTTTGAAAATATGAAAACACCGTAAATTAAACTTTTTCAGAAATGGTCATACATCAAATGTAACAATTCTTTTATTGCCGCTTCTGGAAAAAAAAATTTAAAGGTTTTAAACATAAAAACCAATCATGATAGATTCAGTTGATGTATAAAAAAATCAGCACAAAGGAGAACACGTGACTTAGCAGTAGAGCATTTGGGAATTATTTAGAACACTGCGTCTCAACACCAAACCGTTCGATTTCAATTTCGAATTTTTCGTTTTTTAGAAACTTCAGATTCACTTTCAAATACAAGACCCATAATAAATTCCGTTTTATTATATTTGAAAATTAATCTGAAATCTCTAAAAAACAAAGAGAATCAAAATTGAAATCGGAGAGTTTGGTGTAGAGATATAGTGTTCTAAATGTTTCCAAAATGTTTCATGGCGAAGCCAGGTGTTTTCCTTCGTGCTGCTTTTTCAATACACCAACTGAATCTTTCGAAAATGTCAATATTAAAGACATTTTAATTGTTTTTCCCGAAGCAGTAAGAAAAAAAATGTTACGTTTCTGAGTTATTTTCAAATTAATTTTACATTCCTCGTAACTTTTTTTTAGCATCTTTCTCTGGATGTATATGATATAAACTTATGAAAAGGGTTTTAAGAAGAAGAATTCAGCCTTCAAAAGTTTCATTAGAATTTTTACATCCGTTTAAGCTCTAAAGTCTATAGTGACACGGTTTTTTCGACAGCTATCTTAATGGATAAGGGCGTTGAATGTCGAGTTTCGAAGATTATCTTTAGATGACCTCTGACATTGGTAGGAAATATCAAAATAATTGGCCGAGTTGTCGCAGAGAAAAGACGCGTGCGGTGTTTTTTAAATTCGATTTTTGAATCCTAAGTGTCTTAAAACGTAAAACGTTTTTTTGAGAGAGGGCGTTTACCTTCTTTTCCTACTGACTATTTCTTGTACAGAAGGTGTATGAAAATAAATTATAGCATCCACTCATTAAAATAATATTTATTCCAGCAAAAATGGCATCAATATATATATATATATATATATATATATATTGTTTCCTGAGATTAGTGATAAGTGCACGTCAAACTATAATTTATAAGCGCATCTAAATAGCACAGCAGCGGCGCCATCCATCGGCGGGTAGATGAAAAACAAAGTACCATATGACTTGAATATATGACAGATATATTATTTTGTATACGAGTATATGGCTCTATGGCTTACTTTTTCTTATGGTATTTTTCTTCATCCTCGTATAATTATTTTTTAGATAATGTCGGATGTAACAAACAATATAATTTCTGCAGACACTAAAACACTCTGATCAGTCTGTAGGTAGTCATCAATGGTTGTCAAAAAAGTCAGTCATTCAATGCTCGTTGACAGGTAGTGAAAAATCAGGTACATACATTTTGTAAAACCATATAAACATTGCTTCTAAATTTATTTTATTTTTTAACTTGAAATCTCTATTCACGCCTTTCAAAAATAATATGAACCACCGATGAATTACTCGATCGTGATAAAATATAGTACATACAAATTTAAAGCTTATCGGTCGCTAGCTTTTTATTAGTGATTCTCACTAGGTTGTAGCCGGTTTCGGTAAATATCCAAACGAAATTCCAGTATTATAAAAAGAACATTTTTGTGTTGTCTCGTAAGTTGTGACTTAGGACCAATAAGGGTTAATATAATCGTAGTCATCCTAAAAAATAAATTGATAAAAAAAAAAAGACGAATCATATCCGAATCATAAAAAGTAATTATTTTAGTTACATATATTTTTATATATTTTTATTGATCAATAAGAGGACTTCAAAGAACTTTCCTCCCCTTTGGCTAATACCACTGAGTGTTAATATCGGGCAGAGAGCGGCGTGAGCATGTTAGAGCCATTAGAGAGGCGAAGGACAGAAGTGGTTTCGGTAAATATGGCAGATTAATTGAGCAAGGACGCTATCTAATTAATTAATGATCCTCCATAGCGGCGAGATCAAAAGGAACCCCATTAGCCAATTGCCTTCCGTCTTCTCTTATAGTCCTATTCTCCTTTATCTATCTATCTCCCTCCATTTTCATAATATTCTCCCTTCTCTTACCCTTAGCTTTGTTTCTATCTTAGTAATTTTTCTCAAAATAAGTTTGAGTAATCTCCACTAAGAGACAGTAAATTAAACGATATAAGTCTGTAGTTACAAAGGATATGAAGAAAATATTAAAATCGAATGAATGAAAAAATAATTTTATTCTGGGACTACAGTCCCATAAGAATAATAACAGAGTTACAAATTCATGAGTATCAGTTTGACTTAAAATAATAAAAAATAAGTAACTGCTTATTGTTATTGCAATTATGGAGTCGATTGAAATTAAACAGTATACAGATACGATTAATTTTATACGTTAGCGGAAGTTTGAACGTGGTGGTGAACATGAGTTGTTTGAAGGAATTTGTGGACGAGGATTGACGTATGGAGGTAGGAAGAGAGTTCCAATAGGAGGTCGCACAAATGACGAAGGATTTGCTGAAGGAAGTAGTTTTAAGGGAGGAGATATATATAAATCCGAGACCTAGTATTAAGAGAGTGGATAGAGCAGCGTAGAGTAAGAAGTTCAAGGATGTAGGGAGGGTTTTTGGTTTTGAGGACTGGGAAAAGGAAAACACCAAGGAGAAATTGTCGTCGGGTAGTAGGATAAAGTCACTTCGGTGTACCAGAATGAAACATGTGAACGCCTGCTGATCCCGAAGATCTATCTTACGAAACAGCTCATGAGTTTCATCAGTCTCATATCTACCCTGGCAGATAGCCCTCCATACACCAAACAGCCATCGTCGAAGTAAGGGGCAAGGGAGGTTACAAGGAACTCTCTGTTTTTTAGGGAAATACAATCTTAGGAGTTGTTAAAGGACAGTTATGGATTTTCGGGTAATCTGGGAGATATGGTTATTCCAAGTAAAAATTGGTGACATTTTTAGAAATTGTATGGCCAAATTATTGAAAAAAAAAGAATTTAATGAAAAAATCTGGACACTATAAACCGAATTTACTAGAGATGATAGTGAAGTCAATCTAATTAATATTTAAACAGTAGAAGGCATTAGGCCTTCCCTTATCTCCTGAGTAAGGAGGAATCAGACCTAGATGCTGAAATTGGTGTTCATTGCCGGTCTAGTGAATGAATTAAACTAAAGTTGACTTTAAGAGATGGTTTATTAAACTTAATGAACCTGAAGTGCGATCAAATTATCTTACGATCCAAGTGGAAAGCAAATGGGCATTTACGAGTTTTTAGTACCTAATTAAATACACAAAGTTTGCCGATCTTGAGATTGAAAACGCTCCAATTCTAATTTTTTCGTAAATAAACTAGTTTTACGATGAGATGAAGCTATTTACGAAGTTTCAGGCGGATGTTAATAATTTGATAAAAAGGGAACTGTACTTCGGACTATTATGTTATATTCGTTACTATACGAAGAAAAAAATTATTGTTAAGAATACTTTGTAAGATGAGTATATAGAACAAAAGAAACAATTAAATTGAATTTCAAAGGAACGTTAAAGACATAAGTTGAAGGAATTATTTCAACGTTGTAATCAGTAAATTGCCCGGAAGGCGGAATAATGACAACGTTGATCAAACCATATTGTGATTACAAGGATAGTAATATTATCAATAAATAAATATATTAAAGAAAAAAAAAGATATGAGTAATGAGAATGTAGATGAGGAAGAGAGGGTTGTATACAGGAGGCTATTAAAGTGTAAGATAAAGCCCCGGAGGGGGAGGGGGCAGACGGTTTGCCAAGGATTGTCCATTGTTGCCCGCCCTCGGCTCTGGCTAGGGCAATGCCAATTTATTAGCAACTCCTTCCATGCAAAATAGAAGAAGTGCTTCTGTTCCTCTATCCCATCCACTTCCTTCAGTTTTTATCACAACTTATTAAGACATACAGGGATTACCTTCCAATCGCTAATATCGTTTCATGGTTAACTATCATTTTCAATTTGGTTGATAACAGATAAAATTATAAGAATTGAACCGAGAATTCCGCCAGCTATACACACTACTGAATGGAAAATCTCAACTTTCTATTGGAAAGAAATTATTGATCCACAAGCCAATCCTGAACCTTATTTGGACTTGGACAAGAATATCTATCTATCTACGTATCTATCTATCTATCTTTATATATATATATATATATATATATATATATATATATATATATATATATATATATATATATATATATATATATATATATATATATATATACATCCGATTTAGCAGAATAATATATATATATATATATATATAAATTATTTTGCTAAATCGGATGTATCCGTATTATGAAAACATAATAGGCAATGATCAAACAGGATTAAGGAGAGGAAGGAGTACGCTAGATGAGATATTCATCCTAAAACAAGTATTTGAAAAACGATGGGAAGTAGATCAGGACGTACACGCAATATTTGTCTACTTCAAATCAGCTTATGACTACGTTGAAAGAAACTGTCTCTGGAAGATCATGACTACCCTGGAAAATCATGACTGAGCTGGGTGTTCCCGGGAAATTCGAAAGAAAAGTTCTACGTAGGATAGCAGGACCTATATGGGAACAAGAACCTTGACATACGGAGGAGAAGAAACTATAAGAACTGCTGAAAGAAACGGATCAGTCAATATCTCATTACATGAAGGCAAGGAGGTTAAGATGGGCAGGGCATGTAGCTTGTAACAATCCATCAGGACGCCTTTACACCACAATGAATACCAGAGTAGCAGGCAAGAGACCACATGGAAGGCCAAAAACCAGATGGATAGGTAGGATAAACAAAGATACGGCTGAGCTTTATGACGCAAACTGGAAAGCAGTAGCCCAAGAAAGGCAGAGGTGGAAAAGGCTGGTTCAGTCGGCCAAAGATCTACAAAGTCTGTAGAGCCAACCGAAAAAAAAAAAAAAAAATATATATATATATATATATATATATATATATATATATATATATAACTTAAGATATGAATTATAGTTGAGTTATAGGTTATTGAATTATATATATATATATATATATATATATATTGGACCTAATACATATGGACAAGAACTGTGGGGGGAGGGAGGAGACTGTAAAATTTTCTAAAATTTCAATTCAAAGCATTCAATCCTTTCAGCCCGAAGTTCTTTGAACAATAGAAGAAGGTCATTTTATGTAACCAACAACTATGACCTTGATATCCTATTTGTCCTAGACTTAATACCAGAAAAACTCTCCAAATTTCACCACAACCTTGCACATCATCCATATACCCTTGCGCAATCCCTATCTAGCTCCACTCATCCATAAAATCTCCAAAAATGTTGAAACGGCTGCGGCTCCGAGATCTTTTGTAAATAGGCATATGTTCCGGCAAGATACTCCACTCACGCCATGAATATATGTGATTATAGCGCCTCTGTTTAGCCTCCATTGATCATTAATATTAGTGACGTGGCTGAGATAGGCGCTGAGATCTCCTAGAGTTCAGCTTTTCCTCTCAAATGAGAAGGAAAAGTTCGGTTCGGAGTTTTGCTGAATAAATGCATGTAAATATTGTATTTAAGTATGCATGGATTGAAGTTGTTATTTTGGTAATTTTGACAAGCAATATATATTTACCTAAAAGGTGCAGGTGAAGATTCAGAGAAAAAAATAAATATCCCTAGAGCCCGTGCACAAAAATTAATATTATCTAATGAAAGAATTTTTTTTTATATTCATAACATTTATATTTAAAAAAATCAAAGTCTACCCGTCGGCTGATCCTACTTGAAAATACCCTGCTGATTTAAGGAATATAAGGCCGTAACTTGAGGATCGAAACAAGAACTTTATTATGTAAAATGTGGGAAAGTTTTTATTTTTTTAACTTATATATATAGATTAAAAAAAAATTGCTAACGCGGGCCACCAAGTTAAAATGTTTTATAGCCAACGAAGCTTGATTTTTTCACCTGTAACTTATAAATGGTACATTGAAGCAAAAAACGTACTCTTTAAGAAATTATAGAACATTATATTATAATTCAAATGAGTACTTAAAGTTAATAATTTGTTTGGGCGGTATGGTCGATAACCACGGACAACGGACGCCGATTTTTACCAAATTTGTCAGGCAAAAATATGAAATATGTAGCAAAAAAAGAAAATGCTGAAATGAACAAGAGAGCTAATAAAAATAAAGTAAATTAAAAACCAACAACAATTAAACTTGAAGTAACATTTTCTCTACGGGATTTCCTTATTATTATTTTTTTTTTATCAACAGGCAATTTATATTCATTTAACAGGTGCAAATCAGGATTCAGAGAAATTACAATAAATCGCTCTGTAGCTTGTAAATGAGTTTTCAAAGAGAAAAAAAAAAATCATAAAATAAATGTAGAGCATCAAATACCGCGTCCACTGATTACCAACAGTTTTAATTCGAATTTTCCATTTCGATCTCAAGCCTATTATTCTTAAAATTAGTCGTCATTTTTTAAGTAGGATCATCCGATTGGCAGCCCCCCATTTTTTAAATATAATATGAATATTTAAAAAAATACTTTTAAAACTGTCATCAGATAATGGTAATTTTTTTTTTTCACGGGCTCTCGGACTTAACGTGTTTTCATTTCGCTAGATAGAGATTAATGCTAATTTTATTTATTTGACATTTTCTAGTCGATATATTTAAAATCACTTAATGATAAATAAATTATAAATAGTAAATTTTAGCATGTTACTCTAAAAAAAACTATGCCTAGTTAGAACCGCTGAGTGAATGCGTAGGCTTTGATACAGACCGAAACGGTGGTGAAGCCTTAATTAACACACCCGAAACTTCAAAGCAGTCTCTCATTTGGTTCACACTTTTTCCTCCTTTTTGCCTACTCTCACGTTTAATCTTGGAAAGAATTTTCTTTTAAATTCTTTTATTTAAAAACTGTAGATGTTTTATCCCAAAGAAGCTAATATTGTTTATAGTTTTGGATGTTCATATTTGACTTCGTAATATAGGGATAATGTATCTGACTCAATCGATGAACATATGTGAAAAATTTGCAAGGAAGAATGTTTGAAGTAATCGTTCCTTTTAGAATACCTTAAGATGGAGTAACTTTGGGACAGCAGCTAAAATATAGTTTGTGGTGATTCCGTAATGGAACCAGAGTGCTGCTGGTTCACTCTGCAAAAACGTGCTTTTTGTAAGCATGTACGGCGCTACTATCCAAAGGCAGTTTGAGAACCCTAATTCACTATACTTGTTATGCAGTTAGGTTTTATTTATTTCCATTGTTTTTTTCTTCTTCAAAATACGTTGTTTTCATGAAACTTTCGCTTGTGCCTCAAAGTAATCTGCCGGAAGGTAGTAGCTCAGTACATGTGCTGTACATGCACCGTGTATTCACCACGGAATCACTACAAACTAAATTTTATCCGCTGTTCCAAAGCCACCCACCAAATCTCAAAGGTATCCCATCTTACAGTAGTGTTTTGTTTGTCTCGTTATTAAAATATTGTTTCAGATGTCGAAAATGTGAGTAATATGAACTAAAATAGGAATTAAATAGTAGTAATTCATTTTTTTTTTTTAAATATATATACATATGTTTAATACACCTAGTTTTTGAAGGTATGAGAAAAAATAATTTTCCTCCTGGGGTGATTTTTTCTATTGCTCGTGTTTTTCACTTACATATTCTACTTATCGGGTCTCTGCCCCATCTTAAGGAATACCCTATTTTCTATTCTTCCTAAATATTGTCATATATTTCTTCCATAATTCTTTATTTTGTCATTTTTTTTTTTTGTAACTTTTACTTCTGTTCTAAACATCCTACTCTTGCAATATTACTCTGATTGTACCTCAATGAAAAAATACCCCAGGAGGAAGATTTGATTTTTTCACAAACCTTTAAGAAACTGTATTAAATTAAATTTTACTCAAATATCTTCATTTTCATCTATTTTAATTTTTTTAAAAATGATTATTTAAACATTAAGTAAAATGACTGTAATTTTGTGCTACGAAATAGTACAAAAAATACAGTAAAAGAAAAATTGATTTAAAATACCTAGGAGGATGCTTGGCATAGAATGGAGGATTAATAGAGGTAAAAGAGAGACGATAACGGCAACTGGAAGTTGTTTAATACCATCAGAAATGTTTTGGGGTCAGTACAGAAGTACACAGGTCCTTAAAATTACAAAAATCACGATCTTCAAAAATACCCTTTTTCCAATCTTGACAAACTCAAGCAAGTTTTGGAAACTGAAAAATATATATAGGAACAAATTAGGAGATACCTAAATCCTTAGAGTCAAAAGTAAGATAAGGAGATAACGAGTGATGAATGTTACAATGAAGCTTTAATTAACATATCCGAAACTTCAAAGCAATTTCTAATCTAGTCCACACATTTATTTCTCCTTCTTACACCTGGCCAGGGAAAACCTCGTATTACCTAAAAGGCGTGGAAGGTTAGGACAAAGCATCGCACTCCTTTGCAGTAGAAGATAATGTATGAAGTTTATTTGTATCTTCTGTAATTGTGTGGATGAATTCTCTTCCCATCAGCGTTTCCATCGTATCTTTATTTATCTTCCATATTGGTCAGTCTGATTTTCTCATTTGGTCAGTCAGATTTTCCATTCATTTTTTTTTTTTTTTTTTGTCAGAATGAACTTAAAAATACCTTCCGATAAATATATACAAAATAATTCGTAATATTATATGCAACTCCTTGTTTTATGTTGGTAAATTATTAATATATATATATATATATATATATATATATATATATATATATATATATATATATATATATATATATATATATATTAAACTGTGTTCAACTTAGACCTTGATTGATCAAAATGGTTCACTTTTTTTTTCCCTTTCGAACCTTGGAATTTTGCTAAAAAGGGAGCTTTTTCACCAATGTAAAAACCCTGCAACTCAATTCACGATATAGTTTTCGAGTTTTGAGGGATAAAGGAAGAGAAATCATAATGAAAATAAATGTGACAAAGACAGAACCCATGAAAGTACCAACCAGCGGTGACCTAGTCATTAACCCGAATAACTCAGCTAATCGATTTCAAATACTTTGCACAATTACTTGATAACATAGTAGCTGGAAAACAAAAAAAAATTAGAGCCTTATGATTGGAAAACTTTGAGGGTGAGGAATTGAAGGAAACAAATGGCAGATGGACGATGCACCTATTCGAAGGTTAAAAAAAAAAAAACACCTAAATACCGTTTAAATTAGTGTTCAAAAATAATTATTATTCATCAACTGATACTTTTGACTGAATGTCCTGAATGAATTTGAAAATACATCCGACCTTTAAAACCGCGTTTGTGATAAATTCTAAAAACAGATCTGACAAGAAGGGTGTCAGTTTTCTTTATGTGGGGACCCCATTGTCGGCGGTGAGTTAGTTTATACGGCGCTGTAGTTGAGCGTTGCTAACTGCCCAGAATATTCATGACTTGAACCGTTTTGCTAAGTTTTAAGCAGAGAGGGGCTACACCCCCCATTCCGCCTCCCCCCCCTGCAAATACACAAGTGTTAATCACTAAGCCTTCCTTCTAACTCCTAAATTTGTGGTGATTATTCAACGCCCTTCTGTTCCCTCCCATTTTATATTTCTTTTGCTGTCTCTCTTCGAATTATTTTCAAAAGTTTATGCAATCCTTCCATTTTAAGTGAGTTATATCACTTATTCATTTTACAATTCTTTAAATCAATAAATGAATAGCTAGAAACGAAAAAAGGAATATCAAGATGAAATTAAATCATTTGAAGTGAAGGAAAAGTAACAGATGAAAACTTACCCATGAATTAAAAAGTCCAAATTAAGTAAAAATCAATCGCTTACCTGAAACAAATAAAAAATTCAGTTAAAATAACAATATGTTTTTATTAATCAAACTTTTTTTGTATGCAGTAATATAACATTCTGTCACACGGACAATAATTATAGTGAGGTAAGAAAACAATCATATATACAGAAAACATAAAATAAACAAAAGAAAAATTACAAGTACATAATAATAAATATCTATATAAGTTTTTCTCAATCTACGATTTGATAAATAGATTCCAATAATCTTTAATTTTTGTTAAATAACAGATATAAATCACTAATGTATTCATTTTTATAACTAAGATTATTGAGTACAAAATTAATTTAACTTTTCTTTTCAATTTTATTTATTATTATATATATTTTTTAGCAGCTGTATAGTATTCCTATTGCCCATAATCTTTCTTTAATACATCTTTATAGATATGTATTTTTTGTATCCATTATTATGTTTTAATCTATTGTTATAGACCCTGATTCAATGTTTTGATCGCTTTTCTATTCTATTATATTTATTCCTGATTTATTGTTTATTTTTGTATTTAAAGTAACGCATCTTCTAGCACGAATTAATTGGTTTTTTTCTGTATAACTCTGTTATTATTAAGATACTTTGACTTAGATGAAAATTATTTTTTATTCTATTTTAAATATCAAAAAAATTCAAAATTCTTTTGATGTATGCAAAAAGTAATTTAACATATAAGAAAAAAATATATATTGCACTTATTCTTTAAAATAACGGAAGCGTGTTAACATTGAAGTTCATAGTTTGTAATAGTTATAATAGCAAATATACTGCTTTTCAAAAAGAAAATAATCAATTTATTCAAATTTGCCAATATAAAACATTATTACTAGGAACTAGACAGAGATTAAGGTATTGCCACTCGTTTCATACGTTTTGCCCAAATGACTATTAAAATTGTCGACATCCCGAAAGAAAACTATGTGTTACCAAACACGAACAAAAAAAAATCTGAATTCAATTCTTGGTTTAGAAATATTACATTCTGCCACATTCAATGGCACTAGTAATAATGAAAATAGAGAATCAATGACGTCGGTTGACTGTACTATAATTTTTTTTTTTTTAATTTATTTATATGATATTTACAACTGCATACAAAAAATACATCTGGTAAATTCGCACATTGGTATAAAGACATGGGACACATGTTGAGAAATTACTCATTGGTAGCACTCTAATATGTACTATAACTAATACTTGTTTTCGTTGTTTCATGTATAATTAATATTAAACTTATTTCGAACTCTCTTCGTTATCTCATGTTTACCTTTCCTTTTTTTTTTCTTATTTACATACTTCTACATTTGTCATTATACTAGTTTATTTTTTTTTAATTTTTAGCTCTAATGACAAAAATGATTGGGTCGAAACGTCGGCAATCTTAATAAATATTGACAACATTTTCTGATTATTTTTCATCCATAATTATATAATTTTTTAAATTTTTTTTATTATGTATCTATTTTTTGCGACAATTGAAAAATTTAATACCTGAAACAATTAAAAAACAAATATTTTAATCTGCTTCCAATTATTCAATTTTTTCTTTATTTTAGTTTAAATGAACGAAATTGTGGCCAAAACTAACTTACAAAATAAATATGTACTGATATATTTTACAATATATGGCGTATATGGTATACTATTTCACAAAGTGTTGACCAGCGAGAAGCTAGCGACAGAGTACGATCCCATCAAGAGACACATTTAGCCGTAGAACTGGGCATTGTGCCTCCTAACAATAGTATCGCCTGTAACAATACCCTCGCTTCTTTCATTCGGTAAACTTCGTTAATATGAAAACGGTAAAATCATTTAAAATTTTAAGGCATTTTTAAATCGTCATTCAAAATCATAGCGATAAACGATGAAGTAGTAATAGAAAATTATATGAAGCGTAGTATCGTTTAATTGGATTTATCTTTAATTTTTCAGGTCCTCACACATCTCTTGTTCGTTCGCCTTTGTTGTAAGTTTTTGTGATTGATTCTGTTTTCAAAGATTAATAATTCCCAAGCGTTTTTGTATTTTAACTTTCCGAGACAATTTTATCATAAAATATATTAGAGTAAACTAAATTACCTAAATCTATTTCAATGTTTATGTATTAAATACAAATGATAAATTGATAGTATGCAATTATATTTATGAATTTAAAAATAATAAAATGTAGAATTCGAAACGCCAAAAATAAAGTAATTATAAAAGTATGAAGTTTATGTTTTTGAAAATTTCAATCAAAATAAAACAAATAAAAATGTAATGTACCTTCGAATAAAAAATACAACTTTAAAACTAAGGTTTCTAAATCTAACATTATAACCATGCGATCCTCCTCTATATGCTGTTTGAAGGCAAGGTTCCAATTTTGATATTGGTTAATACACGTTATTTCAGCCTGATGGATATCTAGAGACCAAAAAATATTGCTAAGAAATAAAAACTTGAAAAAAAAGCCAAAAAAATATTTATTCTTTTTAAAAACAATGATAACATTTTAAATCAATAATCAAATACGAATTTCAGACATAACCTCTTGCGCTCAAGAAACAAAATGTAGGATGATTAATTTTTGGATATTGATTTTTATCAGTTACTTATGATCTCATCAAAATATTATCACATATGATTAATTTAATGTTTTATAGGTAGTAAAGAACTGAATACAAGTTTATAAACATAACATATGATATTTATACTATTTAAACATAACACTCTTCAATAAATTTTCTACCATCCTAAATTATTACTTACATACACATAAATAAAACGTTCTGATTCGCCAATTTTCAACGATTATTGACAAATTAATTTAACTAAAATTGTGGGTGTTTGCTCGTCGATAAAGTATTTGGATTTTAAAGAAACTTTAATTTTTTTCTAAAAAATCAAGTTGATCCGATTTCGTCGGATTTGCGATCATTCAACCAAACTTCCACTAAAATTGAGTGTTCTAAATTAATATCTTCAAGAATAAATGTGGAAAAGAGCAAACATGAGAACTTAAATTAGGAGACGGACAAATTACGTATTCCAGAAAAACGCACACCTGATAATACCAATTATCTACAAGTCGGCATGGCGTATTATTTAAAAAATACCTTCAATGTTCCCGTAGCCGGCTTAATTACTTAATTAAGTCACAGAGGTTCAGTTGTGGGGATGAAAGCGAAATGTATTCCGTGACTTGAAGTTTAGTTGAAGAGCTTACTAAAAATACCCGTGGCCCATGAAGCCACTCAACTCAACATATTGATTCCTGCCTTGCCAGGAAATTAGCAGCTCCATCTAATCAGGAATCAAGTTTTGAGGCTATGTTTCCTTGTCAGCAATCTAAATTAACTGGCACCATCAGGGGTCTTTCTTGTAAAGAGGAGGAGAGGGGCAAGCTTCCTCCACAATATCTGGTGATTGAAATATATATATATATATATATATTTATAGAAAGAGAGATAGAGAGTGAGAGAGGGAGGGAGAGGGAGAGGGGGAGAGAGTGAGAGAGTGAGAGAGAGAGAGAGAGAGAGAGAGAGAGAGAGAGAGAGAGAGAGAGAGAGAGAGAGAGAGAGAGAGAGAGAGAGAGAGAGAATTTTACATAGGTCGCAACAAACAACAAAGAACAACGGCAAGTCCTTGTTAGATTCATAGTTCTTCGACTAATAGCGTGAGCTATTCGATTAATGGCCCCAACATTTCAAAATAACGAAGTTTTGTAGACCAACCGTTCCAATATTATTGTAGGCCACTTTTTTTCTCAACTTTGTAATAAAATCATCTTACGATTTCAGTGGTAAACAAATATGTGTTTAAAGGTTTTATTAACTATTTATTTTAAGGAAGGACATGATCCGGAGTGGCGGTCATAAATAGACTAAATAGTGGCAAAACTATTTTATTAAAAGTCAACATTTCGACCTGACTTTGCAGGTCTTCTTCAGGGCTAGAACGGACAAGATACTAAAAGATATAGAGAATTATAGAAGTCACATTATATTTAGATAAAAAATTATAACCAATGTGAATAAACTTATTGATTTCATTGCTGAACACATCTGTGAGTCTCTATTTTATTCTACTAATTTAATTTGCTTATTTTTTCTTTTTCTTCTCCTTTTTTCTTCTCTGTCTCTACATCCCTTTATGTACATTATTTTATATTATATACTTTTCGTTTTCTTCCAATATCTCCTGTAGATCTGTAGGAATATATTCACAACTGCATATATTATATTTTACTATATTGTTAATATCTATTTAGTTCAGTTTAGGAGATTGTTACTTAGCTTACTCTGTTTATACAACTTATAGTTCTTAATATTTTAATGTACTTACTGTTTATAATTTTAATAAGTTTATTCACATTGGTTATAATTTTTTATCTAAATATGACGTAACTTCCACAATTCTCTATATATTTTTGTATCTTGTCCATTCTAGCCCTGAAGAAGAACTGCAAAGTGGGGTCGAAACGTTGGCTTTTAATGAAATAGTTTTGCCACTATTTAGTCTATTTATGGCCACTGCCTCGGACCACCCCTTCCTTAATAATGCAACTGTCAACTAAGAAGTATTCATTATTTATTTGAAAATGCTATATCATCTGGAAATAGTTTTAAACCACTTCATTTAATAACATGCTAAAATATATATTAAATATCTGAGTTCCAAATCGCACAACCTCTTAAATGTGGGAGTAGACAGGCTATAGGGGTCGGTAGATTTAGTTTTATTGTAGGAACCGGGGGCGGTTAAGGAAATTCAGAGGAGCAGCGAGCAGCGCCCCCTGGAGCATGTTGTTTTTAATCACCTGCCTCAGGAGGGTCCTCAAAGCGTCCCCAAAACGACCGGCATTACTTCTCCGCCCCCTCTCCCGCCCCCAAACAGTCCGCTGGGGGTTTTGAAAAACCTTTACTCTCCTTTGTCTATAAATACCTAAAGACCGTTAAGTCTCGACTGCCACCACTGGCTTTCAAATTCATAGTGCCTAAGAAGTACTACTCTACTTCTATTGCTGTTATAATACAAGTTTTACAAATAGTAAAACCATAAAGCTTAGTCGCTTGCAATGAGGTGAGGAGAGACAGGGTAGTCAATTTTTGACCACTCTCTAAAAAAATTACAGTTCTTTACTTAAAAATAATTCATAATCAATAAATAGTTCAGATAAAAATTATCATTCGACCAAAAGAAAAATGAGATGTATTTAACAACGGAATTCGTAATTAAGTATGAATGTTTTCCTTTTTAATATATATTTATTACTATTACTTACATGTTTTTTTCCTACAAATTTTTGTATTTTATTTAATTTTATCTTCAAGTTACATTTCCTTGGTATTTTTTAAAAATAGTTTTTGCCTTGTTATGTAGATATATTTTTATTTATCTGATCTTTTTTTTATTTTTTGTTTTTATAATATATATATTGTATGAATGAGCCTCACTCAGCTATAGTATTCAGTGCCACCCATAATATTAAGTGTGGCAAAATGTATTATTTACCAATAAAAAGATCTTGGAAAAAAAGAAAAAAAAATTAATCAAGAATTATTTATTCCTACGATGCATCAATTGCACTTCAAAACCACCTCTATAATATTAAAAAATAGAGAATTAAAATAAATAGCAGAAAATCCACCCACGTAAATACTTTCCGATAGATTTTTTTCCGTCCGACACGGGTCAGAACTATCTTCAATCACCAGGTTTATCTCAGCAGGAGTACCTCAAGGTTCTGTACTCTCTCCACTACTCGATATCACATACACCCATGACATACCTTGCAGTCCCAACATTTTAACAGCGACATATACACACGACACAGCAATTTTAGCAAGACACAAAAATCCAACATACTCCTCACAGACTCTACAACAGTATTTAACAAGGTTACTTGACTGGTTCAAAATTTGGAAAATCCGACTAAATCAAGGCAAATCACATTTACGCTTAGACGTGAAACATGCCCACCAGTTTTCCTTGACAATACACAGATTCCACAGACAGACACTGTTCACTACCTTGGTCTGACATTTGCCAGAAAAATCACGTGGGGCCCACTTATAACCAAGAAACGAAAAACGCTATATCAAATGTTAAGAATTCTGAGTTCATTTTTTTCGAAACATTCAAAACTAAAACTTAGGCAGAAATTGAACACTTGCAATTACTTACTAAAACCTATTTGGACTTACGCTTCACAGATATTTGGAACTGCTAAAATGACTCACTTAAACAAACTTCAAATCTTTCAAGCAAAAACATTCAGGACAATTACAAAAGCACCTTGGTACGTTGGCAACATAACCTTACATATTGACCTCCATATGCCGACTATTAACGAACACATACGAACTAATTACAACCGATTCCACGACAACTTACAAGGACATCCTAATACACTTATAGATGACATGGCCACTACGGATATGCCAGGTAACATCTGTAGGAGACTGAAGAGGAGCTGGCTGAGGGACCTCCTCGCCTAACGTAGATATCACGCCGAGTGAGGTGCCACTGGGCACTGCACCTCCTCAAGCCTTTCATGACATTATATCTATCAATCGATCTCACATTCACTGGTTGTCATTACCATTATGACAGGTGTGAATAAAAAATTAAAGCTAAACAAAAAATTCTGAATACTAATAATTAAATTTTAAACATAATAAGTATTAAGTAAAGTACAATGGGTTGGAATATTTATGTGGTTTTATAATGGAAGGCTCAAGGGTTCGTAGTATTCTAGGGTTATATTCAAATTATATTTATATTTATTTCAATAATCTTTACAATAAATTATTATGCAGAGAAACATTAAATTTTGTTTAGGGAATCGTTTGCTTTAAGAAAATTTATCACCAATCTTATTTTAACTTCGTCATTATTTAAAACTACGGATGATTTTGGTACGACTCCTAATTTGGTTAGAATTAATACGAGTTACCAATGTGTTGTATTTATAACAAATAATGTACATATTAAAAAAAACAAAATATTTGTCTATCATTATATAATAATATTGTAAAAACGCTCTGATTTTAATTAAAGGTCAAACACAAAAAGGTTTCATTTAAATAATGAAAAAAAAAAGGACAGATTCAAATAAAACACTAATTACTAATTTCGTATTTCATGGGGGGTCTTGTAAAAACTGATTTACAATAAGTGAATTACAGATTGGTCTCCTTTATCGCCGAGGGAGCTCGAGAAAAAAAATTTAAAATTGTAATTTTATTCTAATTCAAAGTCCGGAGAGAGAGAGGGAGAGGAAAAGGGGGAAGCGGAGAATTTTTCCACTTGGTTATCCAAAGAATGTAGATTTATATTTTCATAAATTGGGTAGGGGCCAGAATCATAGGCACGATTTTTCACAGAGCCCTGTGTCCTAGCCGAGGGCCACCGCATTAACGATGCACAAGATATAATTCATCTCCCTCAGTTATCTTAAGGGCCTTGTTTTCTAAAGGGGCTCTTAGCTGGCTGTTTTGTTGAGTCACGGCTACTTGTGAACGTCTTCTTCTCCTATCTCGGTTAATTATACAATCTTATGCAGAGCTCGTTGAATTGTCTTGGGGGAAAAAAAATTAACATTACAAATATAAAGGAAATTAAGATGCCCAGATTACACGAATTTATGAAAAATAGCGTTCACTAAGAGGTGGAAATTTAACCTCAATCATTATTGATCAGTTGATGAAAACCTAAATTGGCATATTTTCAACATCAATTTTCTTACTCTTTTTATATTCACATATAGGAGAAATAAATATACTTTGGGTTACTTTTTTAAAAGTTCAAAATAGAATTTTATTTGTCTTGCTTTGAAGGTACTATATTAATTTTTAAATTATTTTATCACTAGATTTTGATTATAAAAAAAAAACAATCCCTACAATTACAATTATTTACAAAATTGGTACTCACTTTGGAAAATAAAATTAAATCATGACAAGTCACAGCATATAACATTTACACTTCGACGAGAAACGTGCCCAGTTTATATAGGAGAGAACCTAATTTCTCAGACAAACACAGTACGTTACCTGGGAATAATATTCGACAGAAGGATGACCTGGTGCCCACACGTCAAAATGAAACGACAGACCTTTAACAATCGACTGAAAATACTCTACTCACTCTTTTCTAAATCGAAATTGAAAGTTCAACAAAAACTAAATACATACACTTACCTACTCAAACCCATCTGGACATACGCCTTTCAGATTTACGGTTCGGCAAAAAAGACGCACTTACAAAAACTACAGACATTTCAATAAAAAATTTTATGATTTATAACAGGAGCTCCCTGGTACGTTAACAACAAAACTTTACATAACGCCTTACGACAGCCAACTATAGACCAACACATACGTACTCTCTATTCTCGTTTTCATCTCAAACTACACGGACACACAAACAGATTTATAACCGACATGGCTACGACTGACATGCCCTTTAGGAGGAGATTAAAAAGGAGCGGGATGAGAGATCTTCTCACCTAAATCAAAAAAATAAATAATGACCAGGAGAGGTGCTGCTGGGTACTATCCTTCCTCATGCCTTTAATGCCTATCCTCATCATTAGAACACATCTGCTGATTGTCAACACGATGACAGGTGCGGATTAATAATTAAAGAGAAAAAAAAATCATTTATAAAAATAATAAATGACCCAAGGTACAATCACTATTAGTCCATCCCTTTTTATCAAATTATTAATATCCGGCTGAAACTTCGTAAGTAGCTTCATCTCATCTTAAACTATGAATATTTTATTTGCGTAAATTCTCGGAATTCGAGCGTTTTCAATCTGGAGATTGTCTAATCAATTAGGTACTAAAAACTCGTAAATGACCATTTGCTTTCCATTTTAATCGTAAGATAAATTGAGAAGAATGTCGAGAAAAAAGGTGGCCTTCAAAAATATTAACCCGTTTGGCGTGACCAACATTCCCAAATTGTCAAAATAACGAGGTTATATAGGTCAAACTGATCAATATTTTTAAAGGGCACCTTTTTTACGATTAAAGTGGAAAGCAAATGGGTATTTACGAGTTTTTAGTACCTAATTAAATAGGCAAAGTTTGCCGACCTCCATATTGAAAAAGATGAGATAAATCAATTTTCGAAGTTTCAGCCGGATATTAATAATTCGATAAAAAGAGATCTGTACCCTGGACTATATAGTTGTACCTTAGGCCACTCTATGTTGTATCTTTGGCAATTACATATATCTTGGACTACGAATTGTATATTGGGCAATATTTGTTGTAATAGGAATTATAATTATTATTATTTAATAATAAGTATTATTTATCTACATTGGTAAGACAACTTTTTCATGTCAACCGTTGAAAGCCCATAATACATTAAGTTTGAAGTCAGTAAATAATCGTTTATAAACTTCTTTAGTAAAAACCATGAACAAAGGGTTTATTCTCACAAGAGACATATTTTGAAATTATTTCAAAATCATCATAAAACAAGACAATGATATGACTTTATACTGTTAATTTAATTTGTTAACAAATTCCTTAAATATTTTGCTTAGACCTTCAATGAATTTCAAAAGAAGCTAGCGAGATTGCTATACATCAAGTGGCTAATAATTTTGAGTATGTTTATGTACTTTTTTGATGAAAAATTATTATATCAAATAATGAAAAAAATTCTTTTCCAACCATAAAACACTAATATCAGCTCCAAAGTGTTCTGGTGGTGCAGCCTACTCAATTTTGCCACAAATCCTGAATTTCCCCAAATGGAATTTCTTATTCTTAGGGGAGATCAAGGCACAAATATTTTCCCTATATATTCACATTGATGAATCAGTATATGGGTCATCATTAGCACAATGATTTTTGTCTATAATTCAAGAATCTTTATTAAGTACTCTAATATTATAAGTAATTATATAAAAAAGAAATTTGATATATTCCAAGACATTTATAAATGAAGAAAAAATAAAAATTAATCATTATATATCACCAGTGAGGCGCTTTGAGAAAGTAGCGCAGAGATCTCTTGGATTCCTGCTTTCTCTCTATAGTTGGAGGGCCAAGTCTGGCTTGGGGTTCCCTGCCTCATTGTAAATATTATATATAGGTATGAATGTGTTTTTTACGTTCCTAACTATACTTTGTAAGGAAAGTATTGCAATCGGGTCAAATTTCCGATATGCGGTTTTCGACGCATCTATACGTTTCAGAGTCCAAAAAACACATCTTTAGTCATTGGTCTGTCTCCCTGTCTGTGCCAAGATTTCCTCGGGAACTAATGAACCGGATCGTTTGAAAGGTAATGAAATTCCCTATAGAACTATATAAAAATCGTTCATTTTGGACAACTATTAACGAAGTTACAGCTATTCAATTTCCAATGTAACATTACGGGTCCATATCCTGGTGCCAGAAAGGGGCGGATGAGAGAAAAAAAGATGACTAAGTGAAATTATGAGAATCTGTTTCCCGAATGACACAAGCTGCACTATTTCGTCTACTTTTAACAGAAATTATTGTTTGACTATACCAAGCTATGGCAAAAAGTATTTTATCAGCAATATTAGTGAGCATTGAAATTTTTACACTGATCTACCTTAAGCCGGTTTACATTGCTTTCGTTTATTAAATAAATCGTACTCAGATCTTTTGTTCAATCAATTTTCAGGAAAATAGATCTAGTTCAATTCTTTTTTGTTTCTTCGTGAACATATGTAAACATATAAAAACTTTTCTGAAATAGGTAGAAAAGTCGTGTGAGTGGACACACCAGATATTTAGGTTTTTAATTTACGTATCTTTAAGTTTTTTATTTCTTTGATTATTATTTAGTTTTGCTTTTTTTTATTTTATGTTTTATATATATATGTGTGTGTGTGTGTGTGTGTGTGTGTGTGTGAGTGGAATGAATGTGTTTTTACCTAAATTTAATTATTGTTCATGTGACAGAATATTATACTACTGAATAAATAAATTTCAAAAATCTTTAAATGCAACTATAGTGACCAATGGGTGTTTTCCATTTTCGTTCAGTGTGCTACTATATATTATTATGTTTAGTGATTTCGTTTTTAAACTTTTTAGCAATATGTGAGAGCTTAATATTAATTATATGTTCCTCGCATAGACATTATTTGAAATGGTATAGTTCTGTTATAAATTATTTGTTTTACCACATATTTATTAAATAATATAAGTTTTTGTGAAAATATATTTTCGTTTTAGTTATATTTCGGTCGTTTAAATGATAGAAAGGAGGAAAGAGGAAGAAGAAAGGCGTTCAATAAATAGAGGTGAAAGGGAAGCTGTGGGCCTCATCACTGATGAAAAGGGCCAACATTGGCTGGATATTCAGTTCTTTCAGGAAAGGGCCAAACCTTCCTTAAGTCCTAGTAGTAATGAATGCTGGCCTGATACCTTCAAGCTTCTTCTCTTTTATTATTTTATTTACTAATTATTATTATTATTATTATTTATTTAACAGTGCCAGTCAAAAATAAACTATTTGCAAGCGAATTTGCGGTTTCTAATTACATTCGAAGTTTAATTTTTCTGTGACATTCTTACAAAATGTTGAGAAATGGCGACCTTAAATGGCGCTGCACTTGCCTCTCCCCACACCTCCTCTCCATTCTCCCGTATGAGAGACCCACGAGTCAACTGGAAATAACTCACACCGACCAGATTTAGGAATTATGAGCTAACCCCATGTACCTTTATTGGGAAAGTAACCAACCAGAAGCTTCGTACAATATTTTTTTTCAGAAAAAAAAAAAAAAGTACTCGTGTGCCTACTGAGTCTCAGCAGCAATAATCCACGGATCTAGACCAATTCCCTCTTTGAACCATATTGAGTCGGTGGGAAGGGCTCAGCCAAAGTGATCGACTAAAGAATAATGGATGGTCTGCCGCTGTACCATATAGACTATCGTTGCCCAAAATCGGTCTTGATCTTGCACTTTCCGCAAGAACAAGGCCGCCTAACTGTTGCAAGACCAAGACCAGGACTGGTAAAAAAATCAATTTTTTAAAAACAAATATTTAGCCAAAACAGTTACTAATACTAGACAATCTTAGCTACAATATGTTAAGAATTGGTATAACCATAATAATTATGCATTTAACTCCTCTAATTTTTCATTCGGGATTAATTAAGTCTCTCCTATTAAAAAAAATTGCAGTAATATCTCTATATTAATAAGCTGAAAAGTAGCTGCAAGACACTTGCGAATCTCTTGCGCAAGACCAAGACTTAGCTTGCAAGACCAAGACTCGTCTCGCCAAGACTTATGGCAACACTAATGGATACCAAGGTTTGTAGCAATATGAGGTTGGGTGATCGCATTCAGGCTATCTGTGCAACATATATACTTCTGTAAAAAGACGATGTCACGTAACCTACTAACTACTAAAAAGTCAGGCAATCATTGATAGATAATTCTCATTTATATTGTAAATGCTCACCATATTACATTCATATAATATTACGATTTTTTCGCAATTTCGCTGACATCATCTTTGCCACAGATCCTAGGAATATCTGGAGTAACCTCATAGACTTATTATTCCTCCTTCTATCTTTGACAGTAATTTTAAAATAGAGTGGCAAATTTCATTATATTCTTTTTTTTAATCAAAGGAGAGTAGCGGCCCAAATGAAACTAATTATTTAAGTATTCTTCTTAGCGATGGAGGATCGATTCGTGAGAAAGCAAACAAGAGCCTCTTGGAAAAGGGCAGGAAAGAAAACCAATTAAAAGTTACCGCTTACCAATCAAGTGCCATAAAAGTTTAATAAAAGTCCGAAGTCCCATGGTTAGCTTATCATTACAGGGAGGGGCGAGTGGAGAGGGGGGAAGTTTGGTGTAATGGAAGACGGGATGATAGGGAAGAGGTAGGGAGTAACTTTTAACAATGACCGGGGGCTTAGCACTACTTAAGTTCTCAAGGGCTCTCTTAGAACCTATCCCTTACTTTTCTATACGTCTTTCTCCTCTCTCCATTAACGTCCCTAGGACTCCACTTGAGCTCCGCCACTCCCTCCGTAAAAATTTAATTTCCGTTTAACCCACAACCCGTGAAATATGCCTGCTCTTCCATATTTAATTTTCGGCAGCCATTTTCAAACAGGTAGACAAAAGCTCACGCGGTATTGACAGGTAAATGAAATACAAGTCATTTTTTAATCAATTTATTGAGTAATATTAGTTCTAAAAGTATTCATTCATACAATATGTGCATACAAAAGGAAAATAAATGTAAATATTTAAATAAAGAAAATTAAATAAGATTAATAAATTAATATATATTGTAACCAAGATTAAGGAAGCATTAAAAAAAAAAACTATTCTCTCTTTTGCTTCCTGTGACTATTTATTAATTCCTTTTTTAGCATGTGCATATGCTCTTACATCCTATATCTTGACTATCGTTTCTTGATGTATATATGTGGCATGACATACTAATGTATATAGAATAAGTACCTTTTTTGTATTTTTATTATCTTTAATTTTATATAGTAATTATGTATAAATTCTCTCTTTTTCCTTTTATTTTATTTATTATGCTTGTACATTGTATTAATTCTGTAAATATTTCTTTCTGTAAATAGATCTCTTAACCTTTTTTGCTGCTTTATAAAAATATCCAAACTAACCCCTTCTCACCTGACCTAGCATAGTAGCATAAATATTTAACAATGGCTAAATAATGATTAAGTGCCTTATATTTTATAGATTCATCTCTTTAGAGATGAAAGGCTAGTAAAGCCAAGCGCCCAACAAATAAAAATTCCGATAGAAAATTATATTTACAAAAACTTATTTTATTACCTTTTACTTATCCTTTTTTTGGTCATAATATAAAAAATTAAATAAAATATATATTTAAAAAATAATAAAAGTAAAATAGTATACAAAAAAAAAGACTGAAGCTGAGTATTTGTCGACAAAGATTAGATTGCAATACAAAAACATATTAAAAAGTTACGAATTTTTGTTAAGTATATTTTCATTTTTTCTATTACTCTCCATAATTTTATTTTGACTATTTACGTATATTGAAAGGTATTTGTAATGAATGTTTCAAGGAAATAAATTAGTTATAAAAAATAAAAAAAATATTATTTATCAGCCTTTGTAATTGTAAGTCTATACAAGTAGGGATAAAATCATGATAGGATCGTATTTGGCAGTAGTATGCGACAGTTTTCTTGAAAATAAATCGTTAGCTCAGTGATAAGGCGCTGACTACCAATGCTCAAGATACCAGATTCGAGTTGGGTTGATGGTAGATAAATTATTTTTCTTTTTCATGGGCCTTGGATCGACTGTGGGTTTGGGATACCCTCCTAGGGTTCACCCAGCCTCTATAAAGGCGGTATTCTCAATCAAATAATTAATTAAGGGACAGAATCTGGCGGTTGAGCGTGATCTCAGTCAAATCACCTCCTTGTACAAACGTTGACCAAGAACCAGTACTTTATTAGAACGTACTGACCCTTCATGTGTTATTGGTACAGTTTTTTTTTGTTTTCCGAAATGATATATAATTAAAAATTGAATAAAGTGATAAAAACAAATTTTCAAAAACAATTAATATCTCCCTCCAACACCAAAAAAAAAAGAAATAACTACAAATTTATATATAATAATGAATAAAGAAATTATATTTAGCCCTATTTATTTATCGCACAATCATTTCTGTTATCTGTGAGCCTCCCAGACGATTTGGCATCAATAGACCAGGTTGGTCCCTGCTTGATTCATTATTTTAAAAAACAACCGTTTTACTTCGTGGTTTAAACTGTTTTTTGTCTCCCCTGTGTTTAGGAACCCAACGCAAACAGGCCGCTAAAGAACTAGGATCATGCTCAGCATTCAGACCCTGACTAAAAAAAGTAAATATAAATTTAAAAATACGAAACTTCTTTAGTTTAACAAAAATTTAGACCTCTTTTGCCTCAGTCATAATATATTATATTAGTATATTATTTACAAATATTTGTAATTCAGAATTCAAACATAAATTTGATTTTGATAATCATTTGAACCTATATCGTGAGAATTCCGAACGAAAATCAAAATACTTGGAGAAGTACTTATTATATCTTACAACTTCGATAGCGTCATAAAATTTAAAACAGATACCGATAATTTAAACAATTTTTTCTCAAAAACATTAGTATTTCAGTCGGATATTCCTTTATATACACACCTATAAAATAAGATTTACTGTTTAAGATTTTTTTTATAATGATACAATCTGCCACAATTTTAGTGCAATAAGTGATTTAACATAGTAAAATTGAATACAATTAATTAATTTACTGAATTAATTTGTAAAAATAATCAACAAATAATTTTAAAGCCATAATTTTTATGTTTATTCAATGTGTAATATTTAATATTAGAAACTTCTCTTCATCCCAAGAAGGATTAGTCTTTATTTCTATTCTTATTATTACAGGACTGTGTGAAAGGATAGAAATGGAAATGGAACTCGGACTTAGAAAAATGTGAAACTTTATTGAATTAAGCCAACTCGTTTTTAAATTAGACATCTGTAAGAAACTCACCAATTAACTCAAAAATCGAAAAAAATATAACTGAAAACTTTCGTAGTACCTTTCATTATTTAGCTAAAAGTCAGGGATTCGGGGTGATTTTATAGCATTTAAAATGATCTTCCTAATGACAGTAGCATGTAATCTAATTGAAAAGTTCATTATCGATTTATTCCAAAAGAAATTTTAAAATTTCTATTTTTTTTTTAACATTGTTAAATTGATGCTAATATTCATATTTTCCTGGAAAAAAAAGTTGAAAACACCCCAGAATAAGGCCTCAACTAATAAATCCAAAGTTATTTTTATTATTGAAGGGCCAGATTATTATAAGCAGATCATGATACTTAATTTAACAACAGTAACTTTAGATTAATTGAATTGAAGGCTATAATTTTAATATATGTACTTTAAGAGTAAATTTAAATTGGGATTTTGAAAAAAGTTTTTATAATAACCTAATCAAAGTTTACATAATAGAGAAAAGTATTTGGAAATCTGTAAAATGACATGAATACCTGACATCAGAGGCGGATATACTGGGGGGAGGAGGCGTTCAGGCTGAAGCTCCCACCAAAATGGTAAAATACAACCATGTTTCATGGAAAGAATATTAAAAAAATTAGCTCTTAATGTATTATTGTTCGTTTAATTACATTTAATAGGACTTCAAGAATCACTTAAACACTATTTTAAATAGGAAGTTAGTATCTTTCTTTTTTTGCCAAAGTAATTATCGTTATATGCATGAAAAAAAATGTTTCGGGGTGAAGCCTCTCTCCCACTAAAAAAAATTTAAATTCTGGATTCGCTAGTGGCCAGACATCTCTGTAAATTATTAATAAATCTTGATATTTTCTGTTCATTGTGAGTTCATTTATGAGTTCTTTACAACTGTCAAATTTTTAGGAAAAGTTGACTTATCCCAGTAAAATTTTAGTTATATCCAAGTCCCTACAGCTGTGGAGAATTCTAAAAAAAATGACTGATATGGTGTGGTTCAGACCTAGTCATGAATTGACACGGAATAACCCTATTCCTTTATTCCTACGGATGCCTAAATTAACGAACATTTTGATGATTTAATAATTAAAAGTGCTCTCGATCAATCTCCTCTGGCTTTAGTACCTGTGAGGCGGTTGAGAGGGTTGCGCAGGGTTCTCCTGGAGTTCCCTCGCCTGATTGTAAAGAGTGTATATAGGTGCGCATGTGTATTTAGCTTAGTCCTAATTTTCTTATTCTTAGGTTATTTTATTTTATTTATTGTATATACAATTTGATTATTATTTATTGTTATTTTGCTTCTATTTATTTTATATTTTTTGTACATATAGTGTGACAGTTATCCCACCTCACTACAACTAGTGTTCATGCGACAGATTGTTGTAATACCCAATAAATAAATAATAAAAAAAATAATACTAATTATTTTTTTTAAATATTTAATAATTAGGAACGAGGATGTATAAAATATTTTAAATTCAAGTTGTTTTTTTTTTAAAGTAATTTGAAGAAGGACACTAGATACAGCAGTTTTGAGATTCTATAAAAATAATCTAAACCTGTTAAGAATGCGACTATTTAGACCTAACTCACTACTTAACCTTCTTTTAATGTCTCTTTATCGTTGTCTTCATTAGAAAAAAATATAAGTAAATATATTTTAAAAAATAAATAAAGCGGTAGAGAGTACAATTTATCAAGCTTCCCATAAAGGGGCATGATATTGCTAGAGAAGGGGCTAGGAAGGTTCTATTTAATAAAACTGTTGCCCTAGAAGCGGAGAGACTTAATGGTCGGAGGGTAGCACCTGCTCCAGCCACTTACCTCGTCCTAATAATGTTAGCCCTTCTATATTATCCCCACCCCCTTATTTATTTCTCCATTACCATTCCGATATGGCTCTTTCTTTCGCGAGCAGCTGTTCGATAAAGTTGTCCTGTTATGGCGCGCTTGCTTAGGACAAGGGAGACCCTGTTTGTTGCAACTTACGATCGCGAGATGCTTCCCCACTTAGCCTTTATTAACTTCCGGGGTAAAATATCGTATTTAAAGAGGGTAGTGGGATTAAAAATATATCTTAGTTCCGTTGGCAATTATGATATTTTTCTTACCAAACAGGTTTCAACACAAGCAGATCCAGGATTTAATTATTTTTTTTTTGGGAGGGAGTGGTAGGAGAAGGGGGGAAGAGGCGCTAACCCGAAAGAGTATATGAGTGTACATATGGGAAATATGTATGTACATAAGGGAAATTAGTTTCTTTCTTTTTATTTCGAAGTAATTACCATTTCATATACATATACACACAGGATTTTAAATTGTAATGGAAAAATAAATAAATAAATTTTGATAAAAATTGTTATCTTTCATTTGATGACTTTTATTAACTTTTATTTCTGTTCATAAGTGACAAAAATCATGTCTTAATCATTTTCGAACAATATTTTTAAAGTTAATAATAATACTTCAGTATCACATTTTTAAATCAGAAATATAATAAGTTTTAAATAAATAAATTCTTTGTATTCTCTATGATGTATTTTGAATCTGAAGTATATTGTTGTAAATTATTAGCAACAGGACATTTTCATTTCTGAAATTCATTAGAATTTTGGCTTACAAATATATTGCAGGTGCCGCGTGCAATATTAGAGTGATTTCAGAATTATAATATTGAAAAATCTGTACATTAATGACGTACACAGGAGAATCTACGGGGAGGGCTTTCGGGCTGAAGCCACTCCCCCTCCCCTCTCCCCAAAATGGTTAAATATTTCATAAAACAAACAAAAAAAAAATATCTCTTAATGTATTATTGTTCGTGTAATTACATTTAATAGGACTTCAAAAATCACTTTAACACTCGCGTTTCAGCTCGAAAGGCTCTCAGTAGATCCGCCTAAGGGTTATACTCATAATACTCATCCACACAACTACTGTTGCCCAAAATCGGTCTTGGCCTTGCACTTTGCAAGACCAAGACCAAGGCCGCCTTACTGTTGCAAGACCAAGACCAGGACTGGTAAAAAAAATCGATGTTTATAATAAAAAATTAAGGCAAAATAGTTACTAATACTCGACAATCTTAGTTACTATATGTAAATAATTGGTATATCCAATATAGTTTTGCATTTAATTCCTCTAATTTCTCATTCAGGCTTTAGTCAGGTTTCTCCTATCTACAAAATACAGTACTGTAAGACTGTTGCGAGGCTCTTGTGCAAGACCAAGACCATGACCAAACTGAGTTTGCAAGACCAAGACTCGTCTGGGTCTCGCATTTGGGCAACACTACACACAACATAGTCTATTCTTCAGTACGGTATTAATTTTCCTTTAATGAATGTGGATTTCCTTAAATTAAATATTTTATAATTATTGTATCAAATCCATTATATATCCATTATATCATTTATTTCATAGTTCCATCCTTATTCTTCGACACATCTTTCATGTTAGTATCTTACTAAATCGTCAATTATTTTATTCTTCTTCCCATTTTCCACTCAAAAAATATCCCTATGGATATGGAATGAAGTAAGTTTCGCATACTAACTGAGGCCTAATTATATATATAAGTTCGATCAATGAACAAATAACTAAATTTTTGAGATATTTCAAAACTTGTATTCATTCTTGCCACCGTTGCCCAACCATCACCCACTCTCTGCACTACTTCGTCTCTCCACCTGTAAATCCGTTTGTAAACGGTCTTCCTCTATTGTTATTCCCTGGGATCGATTCCGTGGCAAATTGCTATTAATTGTGTCCTATTAAGCTTCTCATGAATTTTTCCGGTTATAGACCACGATATCTGAAGGTATTTGACTTTAAAATATATTTTTTAGGCTTCAATATTTTTACAACCCAAATCTATTACAAATATATAAGGTAACGCTAATATTACTACGCCCACACAAGGTAGACCCCAGAGACAGAGGGGGCATGTCCATCTCTAGGGTGTGCTACGGCTCGCATTGCCCTGGCCACTAGAACAGACAATGTGGACGATGGCTATGAGAGGAGGAGACAGCCCTTGTTATCCCTAAGTGGACCGGAGCTACAATAGGGCCACTTAACCCCTTCAGCTGCCCGTAAAACGCTAGTTCTGCCCCTACCAGCCCATTACGCCACAACTTCTCTTCTGTCTCTAGGTCCCGGGCTCCTTGTAATATCAGTTCCATCATCCTAGCCAGTCCACCGGAACCGCGTCTCAAAATAGTCAAATCGAGTCTGGCCGAAATAAGTGCAGTTAAAAATGTTTAGGAACTGAATCTTCCTAGTATATTCTATCGATTATGACTAAAAAATAAGTTCTAAGTAAATTGTTATTCGTCAAGATTAACAGAGATTTTTCATCATTCTGATAGGAAATACAAATTTACCAATGATCTGCAAAGCACCTAGCAGATTAAATGTTTTTACTATTTACTGCTATTAGGTTCCGTGTTTGATAAAAAAGGCTCGAGAGGACAAGTTGCCACTAATTTAGTAAAAAAAAATATAGGAAAAAAAGGTGACAGTTTCGCATAGCTCTGCATAAGTAACTTCACACAACTAATTTTCGGAAGCTCTTTAGTTGTACTTTATATATACTTTTAAATATACATGCTCTTAATGTAATCAAATTCGAAAGTAAATATACATATATAAAAAATAATTCTAGACAAATAATAAAACCGTGAAAATGTAAGTAGATAACACATCACAAAAACCTAAATATTAGAAATATATATATATATGTAATAGGCGGAAAGAAATCATTTTGTGCCGTCTCACGAATAACTTGGGCAAAAATCAGATCAACCTATTTGCAGGGAGAGAAATAGTCTGTAATAAATACAGAACCACAAGAATATCGATGGAGTTATCAGGAAACCTCAAAGAACTCATAGAAAACAGTATAAACAACGTCGAAACAATTATGAAAAAACATCATAACACCAATGGTATATGGTTGAGGCGAAGATCAAATAAATAAATTCGAAATGAAATTATGCTCAAAAGATCTCCAATGACATTAATCTACAGTAAAGAGGATGGGATGGCCGAGCAAGTTGGGGCGTGGGTCCTAGGGAGGCCGGTTCTGAACGATGTAGATTCGATTCCCACTTGGGTTGGTTAATTTTTATTTCTCGGCGGCCCAGAAAAATATATTTTGATATTCCCACTATTGTATGTCGCCAACCACGATAGAGCCTACTTGTCGAACTAGTTTCTCACAGTAAATATCAGTACCAGTAACCTTCAATAAAAATAAATATTAAATCTCACACTTAAATTAAGTAATAGTAGTAAATTAAAGTAACTATAAGTAATATTTGATATCACCAGACGAGTCTTGGTCTTGCAAACTCAATCTTGGTCATGGTTTTGGTCTTGCGCCAGACTCTCGCAACAGTCTTGTAGTTACGTATTAGCTTGTTATAATAGAGAAATTAGTGTAACTTTTTAGATAGGAGAAACCTAACTAAGCCCAAATGCAATATTAGAGGAATTAAATGCAAAAGTATATTGGTTATACCAATTATTAACATATAGTAACTAAGATTGTCAAGTATTAGTAACTATTTTGCCTTAATTTTTATTTAAAAAATCGATTTTTTTTACCAGTCCTGGTCTTGGTCTTGCAACAATTAGGCGGCCTTGGTCTTGGTCTTGCAAAGTGCAAGACCAAGACCGATTTTGGGCAACACTACTTACAACATATTTTTCTAAATGAAAGCCCTGCAGCTTGGGGAATAACAATGTTGAATCGATGAATATCGATTTTTGCCGAGGTAAAAGAGGAGAACACATTTGCTTGTTTACAAGCCCATTCTTTTTTTTTTTTTTTTTTTTTTTGCCGCTTAACTCCGGGGGAAGGAAAATTTGCATTAGTAAACATAGAAGAGAGGCCCTCGAAAGCTAGGGAAGGGCGACCTGTCAGCAAAATATTCAACCCTGGTCCCTCGCCTCTCCCGCCCTACATAAATCCATCAAGGCTGGGCGAGGGAATTTCGGCTGCCCTGAATCCACAGTCAATGATGGAACAGCAGAGTAAAACCTCTTCTCAGGTATATAAAGATATTTTAAAATGAAAATGAGCTACACAAATCTAGTTCGAACTTGAAGATCTAGAAACTTTCCTAAAAATACATAGTCAAAACTAAATTAGAACAAACTTTCTTATTTACATCTGTATTCTTTAAATTAACATGTCAAGAATAAGGAATGGATCTACCCATTACCGAATATTCGTGGTTAATTCACGTTGATTGATAGAAGATTTCTATGTGGAACGTAGCCACGTTCTGTAGTACATTATATATTAGTTCATTATCAAAGCGATTTAAAGTGTGTTGTTTTAAAGTCAAAAGTGGCAAATTAGAGGTAGATTTTCTCAAGATAGATTTTCCTGGGAGCACGGTATCTCAGTGAGTTAGGTATTGCGCCCCTATGTTCAAGGTCCTGGGCTAGATTCTTGCTGTAGGAGATAATTCATTTATACTGTTATAACATTTCGGCACAAGATGAAGTGGGAAGGTCAGGTGGATCTGCCGGTGAATCTTCGTGTGAGGATCAGTGAAGACCCTAATAGATGGAAGAGCATTCTTCGGAAGAACACGCTAAAAGAATGGAACCAGCGGTGGGTGACGACGCCAAAAGAGGCTACTCTGAGAAAATACTTCCCCACTGTTAGCTCAACATTAGAACATAGTGGGTTCTCCCGGACTACTGGGTCTCACAGTTCCTCACGGGGCATGAAGGTTTCTGAGCAAAGCTCGTTGAATATGGTAAGAACGTTGATCCCATATGTCCAAGTTGCAGAGTACCGGAGACCGCCAGGCATATCGTGCTAGTCAGTACCGTCTTTGAGGCACTGAGGGCCATGTTGTTGAGGGAGACGGAACTTAGCGTTCTGGCAGACAACGATCTCCCTCAACTAATGACTTAAGTGAACTAACCGTACTACAAGGCCTTCGTATACGGGTGGAAGGAGCTCGTCCAAACCACATTTCATTGGAAAGAAGAGATGGACCTGCATCTGGATGGCCGCTAGAGAAGGTGGAAGACGTCGGCTGAAAAGAAGAGTGTGCACAGCTGAAAATATGTAATTGGTCCGAATGCAGCAGTGAGTTCTAGCGCATTCGCTGTTACTCACTGTTGCATAACACCCGTATTGCCTTACCAGTAGGGTAGGGTTTAAATAAATAAATATACTGTTATAACAACCGTAGATCAATCACAGGCTCGAGATACTCTTTTGGGGCACACTCATCCTCTATAATGAGGGTGATCTTCATTAAATAATTAACAGTATATTAAATAATTTAAGAGGAAAACCTAGCGGTCGTACATGATCTTGGTTAACTTTTATCACAACCGTTGACCATGAAATAGTTCTTAGGAAATATTGAACCCAAGAATCGCCACAGGTTGATTCGTCCAGGAAATTTCAGGTAAAATTAAATCCATTAAATAAATAAATTATAAACAAATATATATTAAATATTATTATAATGAAATATTTGATATACATTTTTCATATACTTCTGCACCATTATTTATACTAACACTGAAACCAATGGCCTTCGATATTCAAGAAATAAATGCCGTTTTTTTAATTATTTACATAAACAGTTTTCCTTGAATTTTAAATCAATCACTGTTCTATCCATTATATTATGTTTTAATATAAAGAAGGAAACTTGGATGATAAGGAAGATTACTGCACTTCTGGCATATGTTATTCAAGAAAATAAGAAAAGATGGAATAACAGAAGGCAGTGCAAGGAAGAAGAGACGTCAATGTGGAAAGAGAGAAAAGGGAAGAGGAAAGCAGTAAACATGCTTTAAAAGGGGACTGCATTTTCCACGCCACTTTATCTCCCGTCTTTTCCCAGAGGAGGGGATATGGAAAAACTAGGGAATACAAATGTAAGACCAGCTTCAAAATCTTTTTATCTTCATAATGCCTAGCGAAATATGTAAAGCTCTGATAGCATATTTTCTTTATGTTTTTGTCGGATTCTTTTCCATTTTCCCACTCGCTGGAATATTTAAAGTAATAAAGTATTAAAATATCCTATGGTACAGTAGTGTCCTATGCGTTAATAGGCTTGATTTCTGTTAATCAAACATGGAATGATTTTCCTTACTGTTTAATTTTTTTTTTTTTTGCATAAAAAATCGATTGATTCATTACTTCAGTGTAAGAAAATTTACGGCAACTTTAATTTAAAAAAAAAAACGGAAAAAAATAATTGAGGACTTGCGGAAACATATGTCACTGAAATCCATTCTAATAAAATCCTCTTCAAACAATTATTTGACCGATTTAATAAAGAATTTGCTTTCTTTTTTTATATTTTCAATATTATTGTCTTATTATTTTAAAAAAAATATATCGATATCAATCAAATCGACTAATAAATAAACATTAAAAAATTAGTTTTCGAAGGACACCTCCAAGCATTATCTTGTAAATTCTATGAATTTAAAATTAATACTATAAGATGCACCCTCCAAAATTTCTATTTAGTAATATAAATAGAGAGAACCACAGCGTTACGCACTTATTTTATTTTATTATATAAAAAAGAATAATTTGGATAAAATTTGTAATTAAATACGATTAATTAAAGTTGTTGAGATAAAAAATGGAATGAAAAACACACTGAAAATATAAAATAAATAAAATTAAATAAAAAGATGAAATTAAAAATGAAATTTGAAATGAAAAACGCGCAAAAAAATGTTTAAAAAAATAAATGGATTCACAAATTATGTGTTTAAGTTTGTGGATCTAGTTAAACTAGGTGTTTTATGAACACTGTAGGTTTTAAACTATTTTTATAAAATCATAAATATATATATATAATTCATTTAATGGTATTTGTTTATTCCGCAACATCATCTAAGTAATATCGACTAACAAAATAGTAAGTTTTATGTCGCTGCGATTTATTTACAGCTACTGCTAACTATATTGCCCAGCAGTGCTGGATAATTTTCCAAAGTTTTCTTTGTTGATAACGCAGTGTGATGTTTTAATGCCGAAATACATCCTCAGTCAATAGTGTAAGTGAAGTAAAAATAATGTTTATAATCAGGTGTTATAGCAGTTTCTGAAATTAACAAGTTCAAAAAAACGCAACTATTGAGCTTTTTATATTAGTATAAATTATTAAAAGTATTGTACTCCGTAAGTTTTACTCTATTCATAGGTAAAAATAAAAAATAATTTGTACAGAATTAATAGAATTTATTTTAGGTAATCTGCTGTCGCAATATTATATTATAGATAATCCATTTTAGCTAAAAATGAGTTTGTTTTATGAGGGCTTAAACTAAGCCATATACATTATTTTCTAAGTGACAACCGTGGCCCGGAGACTCCTGGAAGGGTTGCCGCCGGCAACGAAGAAGTTGGTGAATAATTAGAGATATCAGATGCAAAGGAGTCTAATAGATGGTCGGGCGGCATGAATTACAGATATCTCTAGGAGCACGTAGGGGTCCCGCTGTATAATAAGTCCCGCTCACTACTCCTAATGAAGCAGGCGTCAAAGCTCCAACAGCCGCCTAGGCGGCAAAGGGTATTTATATCCTAACCAACGGGACTAACTTATTGAATATGATTAAAAAATATATTTATTGTCATTAATAGCAAGGGAATAATGAGTAGATAGGCTGAACAGTTTGAAGAATTGGTTAATCATCATACCGAGGAAAATACCTCTGACAGAATAAAATACCAACAGCAATGGATTCTCTGTCGAGAGAGAGAGGATTGTGGGGATGACTTCCATAAGAGAAGATGAAATAGACGATGTAGAAACGCTAAAAACGAATAACCACGATAAATGAGAAACAGCTAGCTAGACCTGAACAGAGAGCAGTAGCGAAAATTAACAACTGTTCATCAAAGGAGTTCAAGAGCACCAATGGAATATCACAGGGCTGTAGTTTTAGCTCACTACTGTTCATAATGGTACTCAAGATAGCCTTGAAAAGGGCAAAGACTAGAACGAGGCCATTTTGGTCAAATACAATTAAATCTCGTTTATCACATACTCACTTCGAGTTTATGCGGATGATACAGTCTGGTAGAACGGAAGAAATCAACAGTTCAACTTCATAACCCTACAGGAAATCAGAGACTCAAGTACTTGGGGGCACATCTCAATGAAAAGAGGTTTAATAGACGGAAAAATCAGAGAAAAATGCTAACTGATTATGCATTTAACTACTGTTGTTGCAAAAGGTCGTATGCAAAAATTAATATTTTTGCAAGAGTACATCTCTAAATTTTCTCAAAATTTAAGCCAACTCGACCTTGCGGTTTTAGAGATACAGACTTATCAAGGAAAACACGTTTCCGCATATATAAGAGAAAGGAACGGACTTAATTCGTTAAAATTGACCCTACATTTTTTTTTACAAATATCTACCTGTTGTCCAATTTTGAGCCAAATCGAACGAGCCATTTCTAAAATATCGGCATATCTACAAAAATGCGTTTTCGCTTTCGTAAGCGAAAGTTCTGGTTAGAATTTAATAAAATTCATAAGGGACAATCTAGACACCAACCCGCACGATTTCTGAAAATTGCATGAGAATTGGATGAACGGTAGTAGATGATATGCCCGTTAACATCGATTTGACTACAGACAGACAGACACAGATTTCCGATTCTGAGCACAAAATTTTTTTTAACCTCTCGAATACAATGCTTCGGTAGGGAGGAAGCAAAATAAAGTTGGGCAACAAATGCTTCAATTTAATCAAGTCTGATTTTCTGAGAAAGAAGGTTAAAAAAGTAGTAAATAAGGGACATTCATATCCTTACCTATCCCAGTAAATCTTGGTCACTGGTATTAAGAACAGAAGCCAAATCCTAGCAATGGAGATGAAGTACCTAAGTAGAACTGGAGAAACGAGAAGGGGTAGGGTAAGAAATACTACAACTAGAAATAATATCAGACGAATATAAATCCTTATTTTTTTCTAAAATGGAACATAATATGTTCATCCACAAGAATATTTATTATTTACATTGTTATCTATAAATGGAATGTTTCATGCCTTATAATAAATTATATATTCAACAGGTGTATCTTAATTTAAGAACTTACTAAGTTATAATTACACAGTTTGGAGGTTCTCGTTTCAGAATAAACCAGTAAAATATTTAACATGACTACACGCATACCTAAATATACATTATTAAATTCAGTGTCATGGACCCTACAAATAAAAAGCCAGTTCCCCCAACCAACAAAATATATATAAACAGTAACCTGAAATTTTTTTAAATTAGATGATTTAATGTGTAATTTTTTTTTATTAAAATTAAGTTATGAGTTTTAGTTTATTACTAAGTTTTTTCTCTACCTAATTACAACTATATCAATACTGATGTTCTTCCGAAAATCTCCAGAATTTCTCTTTTGCAGCCCAGGGCAATGCTATACTAAGAAGAACTAAATTTCTCTTTAAATGGAAATGTTTTTCAATTTAAATCAAAAATAAAAGAGTGATTGACGTTATTCCTATATGTTAGACCTATTGGTGTTCTTGAAATACTGACAAACCACTAGATATTACTGTATCTATAGATATGTCATTAATTTAGATTCCGCATATCTCATTTAACAACGAAACAACAAAGCAATCGAACTTATTTGTACTGCAATTTAACATAAAATTCTTGTAAACAATTACCCAAAGCTAAAACATAAAAATATCCTTTTATGGCTAGTATTTTTTTTTTAATTTGTTTTTGTAGTGGAATATAAAATTCCGTTACTATAAAACACAATAGTTATAATGATAAAAGAATAATTTGGTGTCATATTTACGTAAAATATGAATAAATTAAAAGGAAAAAAATAACTAAATAGTAATATTGAAAAAAATATACACAATAAATTAAAATAATATCAACTTGATACGCAATCTAAAATAACAGATTGTTTCAACCTGTTTCTCCAGCTGTAGAAGGAAAAGCAGGACTCCAGGAGTTCCCTAAGCTACTCATTTAACCACACCAATGGTACTAAAAGACATTGAGCGATACTATTGGCCAAAATCGGTGCAGACCAAGACCAAGACCTAATTGATGCAAGACCAACACTGGTAAAAAAAAAAAAGCGTATTTTTGAATAGTTACTGGTTAAGGCAAAATAGTTACTAATATTTGACAATTTTAGTTACTGTATGTGAAGAATCGTTAGAAATGATAGCTGTGACAAATTGTAATATTTCTGAATAAAGTGTTTTTAATAAGATAAGAAATGATATACTTTTGCTGAATGATTTGCTAAATGATATACGCTGAACATTTTTCATTCGTGGGGTTTACTTAGGATTCTCCATTTTAAAAAATGACAGTAATATCTCTATAGAATGAAGTGAATTTTTAAAAGTTAATTAATTTTCCAATAAAACTATAAAAAATACAGTTACAGTATATTGATTTTAATAATTGTTCTCTTACTTATTATCAGGAAAATTTGTCTAATTATTTTTTTTTTTTATAATGTACATGTTGAAAAGTTAAAATAATTGTTGAACACCGGTAGAAAAGTTATGTGAGTGGACATAGCAGATTATTTATTTAAATTGTATAGATTGTATTTACTATACCAACCTTCCATTTCAAGATGGGATCCTATCACAATATTTCTTGACAATGCAGTTTAATATATTGTCAAATTGATTTTATTAATTTGATTGGACTTTACTGTGTCTTCTAAATGTACCTATTCAGTAGCGCTTTTCTAAGATCTAAAATAACATGTTCAATAAATAACAATCAGATAATAGATATCTGCACTACTCTTGAGCAAGACCAAGACTGTCTTGCATTTGGCAACACTACTAAACGAGAACGCTGGTACACACTTCTTGAATGGAGAATCTGGCCATAGCCGAAACTCCTTATATGTATAGGAAGTTATTAAAATTATTAATTAACATTTATCAATCTAACATTGACAGTGTGTTTTACATCCATATCAATTTATATGATTCATACGATTATCCTTTTAGCCAGAGGAGAGAAAAAAAGAATCAAAATGATCATCAAAGCTAATTAAAATCCTGATGTAATTAATAAAAACCTGGTAATTTTAATGAAATTTTTTGTCATTTATGGGGAAAAGCTCTTTTTCTATTCGTAACCACGGCAATGCAATAAATTAAAATTTTTCTTTTAGAAATTACGCGGGTTAAGTGATAAAGAGACGCTTTGTATAAAAAAATAATAATGCTTCATAATTGAGGCCTGTTATATCATAATAATGACAACTGTTACTCAAAGGCGAAATATATTTAATTAAAAAAACTTATTGGTTTTGTGTTTATACAATTCTTAATACAATTTAATACGTTTTGTTCGATTTGTTTTTTTGCCATTGCTATATGGTAATATTGTCATATAAAATACTTTTTATTTTAACAAATTCATCTACCCATACTGGGTCATTAACATACAACATACAAATACCTTTTATAAAACATATAATACTTTTTACAATTTTTAATACAAAACATACAAATACTTTTTATGTTTTGATTGTTTTTACAAACGTGTAGTTTAATTTTGTAATTATTCATAACACATATACAGTATAAATATAATTTATTTATTCTTTTCACTCAGTCATTGACTGAACATCCCAACCAACTTTCCAAGTTCTCCTTTCATTTCATTCTAATTCCCATCGTTGAAGACATAAATTTTGATTTCTCTTTTTATAATAACAACAATCATTTATCTTGGAATGTTAAACATGTTTTATCCCTAATATGTTCTGGCTATGAGTTATATTCTGTATGAAATTCATTTTACGTTTTCTTGGAAAGTGCGTTCAATGTTATCATCTACCCAGCAATATAAACTGAGAATGTTTAATGCTGACGAAAAAAAAAACATGTAAAATAATAACTAATTTCTAATGTAGTAAGATACGATCGTAAATATTCCCATTATTAAAATCATTATTTTTTATTGTTATTATTTTCGTGTTTTATATATAATACTAACTTTATTTTTCGTTAAAAACATCTTTTTCTTTATTTACATTCATTTGTTGTTATTTTATTTTTTGTTTTTCTATTGACATTCTTTTTTTCTACGTGTTATATTAGTTATTACTTCACTTCTTTTACAACTAAAAAAAAAAAAAAAAATGCAGACCAAATAGACGTATCTCACAGCATACGTATAAAAAGTATCTATCAAATTGAAACAGCACATCATTCCAATCCAATCTAGTGTTATTTTTCTGATATTACTTATGACCTTCGGAAGATATTAGATATAATTTTTTATAAAATGACAGTTTTGTTAACATTAGGTGTAACACAAGATTCCTATGTTCTTAGAGATATTTCAGTGCACTTATTTCCCCACTATTTTTAATATATATGACTTTACTAATCTAGAAAATGTAAATCTTTAAGCAACCTACTTGTGATACATACTTGTTATACAGCATATACATAATCATTATTTTTCTTCGGAATGTAAAGTTATGTGTATGTATTTAAAATTTTTAATAATATAACAAATATATTTATCTTATTATTTATTTTTTTTTATTGGAGACTTTGCGCTCCTCTATTACAGGAATTTAATTTTTACTTTTTGAAGTGAAAATCTTTTTAGGTGTGTTTTCCACTATTTTTGTGAAGAGTTAACTAGATTGAGCCGTCAGATCACCGATGTGTAACACACAGATAAAGTTGGCTGGAATCGACTAATTGAAGTGTTTTTTTCATAAGGATTAAAATATCTGAAAAACTAAAAATCGGACTTGCATATTGTTAGCAAGGGAAATGTTGATCATTACACCGTCTTTGTAATGAGCTACTATTTAAAATTTTATCTAAACGAGTCAGAGAGGCGAACAGAGAAGAAAAAAAAGTACCGAAAAACAGATTTTATTGAATATATGTATTGTAATACCTCAGAAACTAAAAATCGGATCTGCATACTGTACGAAAGGAAATTGTTCAGCATTTCATTATCTTTATATTGAGCTATTTGTTTTTATATTTCATGTTATTAATTTCGCCATGTTGATGTTTTTACTTCTATTGGGTGGTCTAAAGTACACACCATAGTTTTCTTTTCTATATATACATTTTTTTTTTTTGCTATTTACTGGTTATTTTGTCTGATTTATTATTTGTTTTGTATTGTATACATTGTTAGTTAGCTTGAGTTTTTTATTTATTTATTTATTTTATGTTACAGATCTTCTGACTAGAAGTAATCCTTTTTCCTTAAAAAAAAAAATATTTATAAATTATTTCCAGTAATTTTAATTAAAATATGTCTTTATTGTCTGAAAAATATTTGATGAGGCAAAATGTAATTTTCGCTAGAATACATTTTACTTTTCAGTTACATTCTATAACATGGCCACGAAACTGATCAATTTGCAGTTTGGAATAATATAAAAAAACAACTTCAATTATCATATAAACTGCATCTCTATCAAATGACCAGTTTATTTGATACCCTTCCAGTGAACAAATGAATAAATCGATAAAAAACAATATAACATTATAATAGATGAAGATATAAAAAAGGAAGAATCGAGATTGGAGTCTTTCTTGGAACAACAGATGACCCAAGTAATTGAAGTCTTATGACGGCTTTGTGAAAAAAGAGAAGGCGCTTAGCGAATATTAAAACCTTAATTAAAGGGGCGGGTGGCTAATTTGGAAAAGGGGGGAGCTGGGGGGCGAGGCGAGAGGGGGGAGGGCGAAGGCTGCGGCATACAAACCATCCTCTCCCTTATTACATTTTCTGAAATATCTTCTCCAATTCATCTAGTCCACTTTGAATATTCTCCTCCTATAATGTTTCCAATTCCTTCTATACCTTCGACGGTATTAGGAGATTGGCAATCGTCCGTTCCGTTACATTAGTCCGCCGTTTAACCGATAGGCATCATAAATTCACATTTCGAATCTTTCTCTTTCACTGCTGCCATGATATTAAGAGGAATTGTAAGAAATTGCTTTGTCCATTTGCAGCCCGATCGAACAATCGAGATAATAGCTCAGGCATAGATCCAGATTCAACCCTTAATCTGGAAAGCGTACAATTAACAGTATAAATATTTTTTTGTTTATTAAGATATTTTTAGGATTTTTTTTTTAGTGGAAATATGAAAAATGAAGGTATTTTGTTGGATAAATTGCAAAATAACAAAAGTGCTGATAATACATAAACCAAATAAGAAAACCATAAACAATATGAAGTACAACTAATTTAGTTTATACTCAATTTTCAGAAATAAGCATTAATTAAACAGAGAACTACAAATCCCAGAGAAAATTATTTGATTGGTTAAATTGACCAAGGCAGAACCTATATAGTGTGTATAGGGCGAATTGCCAGAGGTAAGCTTTTAAACGGCTTGAGACAGGGGCATATCGGCGATATCGTGTCTGCCCTTCAACGTTCGATTAGAGAAAGCGATGGGGGATTCACAAATCTAGACAAAAGACACGGTGTCCATCAAAACGGTCCAAATTCTAGGTTATGCGGAAGATCAAGGTATTATCGGGATATCTCAGGCTGCAGTTTTAGAGGCTTTCATTGCTCTAGAAGCAACAGCCAGACGATTAAGACAATGTGTAAATGCACCAGCAAAGACCAAGTATAGTACATCACAGACTGGCACATTGGGTGTTCGCCCCAGTTTGATTTATTGATGGCTCATGCAATTTTGAAAAAGTGGATCAATTTGTATCCTGCGGTCCATATAACTAAGAGCAGAGACCTGTCAAACGAAATTGAGAGGAGATAAGTCATTATTAACCGATGTTACTTTGGGAGGCATCTGTCAAGGACAACAAAATTACGGCTGTGTTAGACATTGGTAAAACGGTTTCTGACAAAAAACTTGAAGTCACGGAAAACCACGGTCGGATTACCGAAGCTTACAGGCCTTTGTGAGAAGAATTCTGCGGTGCATTCATGGATCTAAGAGAGCATACCTCAGGAGGAATAATCAAGAAATGAATAACTTCCACGGTTATCATGTTATTGGGAAACATATAAAGCTGGATAGGAGGCGGAAGATATAGGCGGATATTAGGAAAGAGAGTGTAGAAAATAAAGCGAGAAATACACAAATACGAGGAAATATGGCATTCTGGCGACATCTAAAAACAAGATTCAAGTATTCAATATTATATTATCCTACGTAGAAGGAAAATCATTCTCGAGAGTAGAAAAATCCAAACACCTCGGCTCCACAATCACCTCAATGCATGACTAACGGGCACAAATAGACCAGGGTATAACTAGCGCAAACAGATCTTTCTTCTCTCTTTCAAGGGTATTGAAATCCCGAAAAAATTCAAGAAATCTGAAATTAATGGTGTACAATGCCATGATAAAACCAGTTAGAATATATGACTGTAAGACCTGGACACTATAGAAAAAAGTTTTAAAAGATTTAAAATACAAAAATATACCGCACAGTAACCGGGGCTATCTGGAATCAGATTACTAACACATGGTGAAAAAAGGCGACTGAAGAACTGAGAAGAGATACTGGTCAAACAATATCACATGATATGTAGGCATGGAGGTTAAGATGGGCGGGGCATGTAGCTCCTAGCAATCCATCTGGAAGCCTCTACGTAACAATGAATGCCTCCATAGAAGACAAAATACTACATGGAAGACCAACAAGCAATCGGATAGATATAATCAACAAAGATGAAATAGAGTTGCGTACAGATAAATGGAAAAAATTGTTATATTAATTTTAGATTTATAAATTATTTTCTCATTGAAGTTGCTTCGTGTTATATGAAAAAATGTGTTTCAGCGTTGATATAAAATGGCACTTCCGGTTAGCCGATATTAAGGAAAAATTTGGTGTCACATATAAGGCATATACCTATCTTAAATACGTAATATCAGTTTCGTACGGCTTTTCGTTTTCGAGCTAGACTGCTAACATACAAACACACAGACACACACACCATTTTTAGGGACTTGGTTATTTCGCCTCAGGGTACCTGAAAACTCAGATTCCGAAATTGTCTCGATCGCAATACTTACCCTTACTATATATATGTACTATGTATATTACATATATACGTAAGTGAAAGTAAAATGTATAGCAATTCATATAAGTGAATGTTTAATAACTAAAATTATTAAAATTAAAATTGGCCACATGAAGAGGAGCTGCTTCACTTGCCGCATGTGACTGAAAGGCTTTCACATTTCTCCTCAGGGAAAGTCAATTTAAGTAGCTCTTTCCTAAAGCGAACAGGTGCCGAGGCCCATTATAGCGCCCTAACTGTTAGTAATTTGTCACAATTTTCCCCTTTTAAAGGCATTAATATAATATTCATTCTTCTTTTTTTACTTTATTAATCGCATGTAATAAATTATTGATATATCCTAGTACCAGAGAATCGAATTAATAAATAAAAACAATTTAATGACGATATATGCAAATAATTTGAATATGTATAACTTTAACAATAATGATTATTTGTGGGTATTATATAAGGAAATGTAAACATATACATAAAGATTACGGGCTTTGTAATAACGAAAGTAAAGTTTTATTGCATAATATCGGAATTTAATCGTTAAGTTATAATCGCTCTATATTCTGAAGAGTTATTTAAACTGAAAGTTATAATAACATAGTAAAGAGATATATATATATATTTGGACCTACGGACATGAACTTTGGGAGACAGCAAAATTTTTTAACTTCAAACGCGTCCAATCCTTTCAGTCTAAAGTTCTACGAACAATAGTCGATGCTCCGTTCTACGTAACCAACAAAACCCTACATCACGACCTTAACATCCCATAAAATTTTTTCCAAATTCCATCAGAACCTTATAAATCATCCAAATCTCCTAGCACAATCCCTATCTAGTTCCACTCATCCCTACAATCCTTCCTGAAGGTTGAAGAGGCAGTGGCCCGGAGATCTTTTGTAATATATATCTTGGAGTTCTGGAAATGGCCAGATCCTCCACTCAAGACATGATTGTATATGGCCATAGCGCTCTCGCTCAAACTCCACTGGCTTTAGCACCAGTGACACGGTTGAGAGAGTAGCACAGGAGTCTCTTGGAGTCCTGCTTTTCCTTCTATAGTTGGGGGACAACCCTGGCTCGGGGTTCCCTGCCAAATAGTATATATTGTATATAGGTATGACTGTATTTTTATGTTTTTTAATTTACTTATCTTTAGGTAATTTTATTTTTTTATTGTACACAGTTTTTTATTATTATTTTACTTTTATTAATTTTATATTTTCTGTATATATGGTGTGAATGTGTTCATGTTATAAACTGTTATAATATGTCATGTATCATTATAAATTGTTATAATTCTAAATAAATAAACAAAAAAAAAATTTTGGAATAAGGCTGATGCAGTAGGCCTTCCTATATCCCGTAGCAGGGAGGAAACAAACCTAATGTTAAAATAGATCAGTAAGGGGGTTCAAAGAAGTCAAATTATGGTAAAGAAATATGTAATCAAGAAAAAATATTAAATAAAATATTATATCTGCTAAACTTGGGTAGTTGATTGGGGTTTTTAATCATGAACATTTGTTGTTAATGAATTAGTTATTTTAATTATAGGGATTACTGAGGTTTTCTGATTGGTGAATGAGGTTTTGTGAATTTGGCTGAATGCTTCATTCTGTATATATCACTTGCCACTTCTCTCTCATTCATTTCTTCCATCGCCTGCCAACATATTTCCTGCCTCTCACTAGCCACTTCTCATATAGGGGTTGTCTATTTGCTCATTTTTGTGTATATGAGAGATATGAAAAATATGCAGATCAGGGCTTGCACTTTGAATGCCCAGATAAGATTCACCAGAATATTCAGGAATTTTTGGTTCCATCTTCCACCAATAGACGGCGCCTTCACAGTGGCCAGCAGATGGTGCTACTGTTCCCCAGCATTTCAAATATAAAATTTAAAAGCTATAAATAAATGGATGTGACCTTAACGGCTGTATCTTCCCTAACTTTATTGGACGAAAAGGCCAAACCTTACTATGAAGTGAGACACTTTTTTTGCAATGAGATCCTGGACTGTTAGTTTATTGATATAGCGAAGTAAATATATTGATCTATCTTACTAAAGATTTCTCTAATGATTTTTTAACATGTATTTTTATAAATTGAAACCTCAGAATTCATATGCCATTCGACCTTAATCATGGTATGTAATTTTCAAATAGTGCACGCTACCTTTAAGCAGACAGGGAAATCGGATAGACTTATTGTCCCGTGGGCAGTAGGGCGAACCGACCGAGGCAATATATGACCGTGATCACGTATCCATTTTATGCCCTCATGCTTAGGTTAGAAGCGGTCTTCGCCTTCCATTCTGTTTGGCAATCGAAGCACGCAACGACAATAAGCCCTCCGCGCACTGTATTCAGACATATTTCGGATAATTTATTATTTGTTCTCTTTTTGAACCCAGGTACTTTTCGACCCTATCATACTTTCTCCTGACATAAAGAATTTATGGTGGTAGAGGCGGTATCATACTTTACAGAACACCTGTTTTACTAACCGATAAAGTAGACAAATACAGCTCCTAGCATTATCGCATTTCCAGGATCTTTTCCATTCAGTGTACCATTTTCCAGTACATCTACATTGCATGAAACTAAATGAAATAAGGGATTTAAATTCTATCTGTCACCTTAAAAAATAATTGCTTTCAAGACTGACTTCTATTTCTTAAACCAGAGGTCACTAACCTTTTTCACTTTCGAGTACATTTATAAGTTGTGTGTTAGATGGCAGGCATCTTGTTTTTATTCAATGTTTATTTATAATATTTAAAAATACTTTAATACTTTTCTCTCGCTAACAATATGCAGCTCTGATTTTTAGTTTTTGAGATACTTTAATCCATACTTCAATTAGTCGACTCCAGCCGACTTTACCTGAGCGTTACACATCGGAAATCCGACGGCTCAATCTATTTCACCCTTCACAAAAATGTGCAAAACGCAACTAAAGAAGTTTCACTTAAAAAAGCCATGAGCAGTAGCAATCTACTAAAGAATATATAACAGATACGTTACACTTGATTTTTTTTTCTTTCGAAAAATGCTGTAAGAGAAATCTACAACCTACTCCTATAGGTCCGTCTTATCGGTTGCAAATAAGACCCAATTGATAAGATGGTAACACAAGCGTGACCAGGAACGCAGTTGGCAATAGCCTAACCAGTGGGTTGGTGATTGATACGAGTTCATTAGCGAAGGGTAACATAGCGGCTGGCGCACCCCCAGACCTCACCGCAAATAGCCCACCATTCGACTACAACACCCGCTCTGAACTACCCAACTATTCCAGTTCCTAGAGCTTCTGTCTTAAACTTCGATTCTTTAAGCTTGCCTATACTAAAAACTATTTGTCTTTCTTTCCTCAGACATCTATACTCTTCATTGCTAAGTCTATACTCTCCATCACTCAAAAAAAAAAAAAAAAAAAAATACAATGACTACATATGTTCAAAGGCTATCAAAAGTCAATTCATAAATTCAGCGCTGAGATCATAGATGGCTTCAGAACCGTCTCTAAATTGGACAAAACGATGCAATCGATCAGCTCAACGCTGATGAACTTTCCCAAATTTCGTGCACATCTGTTGCATAATATCTTGTTTATTTTTATAACAAAAATAAAAAAATACTAGTTGGCCCGTGCGAATAATTCCCAGAAAATTTTGTTTAGTGAAAAAGTAGCAAAACAATTAGGAAATAAGTAGTTCCTATTTATCATGCAAGGAAGGAATTAAGATTTTTTCCTTGGTCGATTACAATATTCCATTAAACATAATAAAACAAAATATTTGTACAAATTGCTTTGATAGGACCTATTTTTAAACACTGACTGGAAAGATAATAAAATAATTAAAGGCAAAATATTGCCCCGAACATAAGATTTTCTAAATTATTGAAAAAAATTAAATGTATGAACAACCAAATGTCTTTAAGAAATAATAAAATTAATATATTAGCCAGGAAAAAAAGTGTAGTAGACTAATCTACTCCTAAATGCAATATCTTTAAACAGGCAAGACATTACTAAGCATACTAAAAGTAATGGACTGTATCTTTGTTAATAATTGTACGATTATTTTTTTGTTTTATAGATAATTTAGTAATCTTTCTAATTATCATGGGTACAATCCAGAAAAAAATTCATACTTTTTGAGTTATTCGCAAATAAAGATACTTTTCTTCCATGACCTTTTTTTCCAGAAATTTCGGGAGGATGAGACTATTTTTCGTATGTGAAGGAGAAGAATATCAAAATGAGTGGTTAATCATTTGATTATATGAAGAATGACGAAGTTATGGCGTACCGACAAAAAAACACTTTTTAGAAATAATATACAGGATTAATAAATGTATTTTATTTTTAGTGTATGTACAATGAATAAATATTTATATAATCGTATAATTACGTTGCATAGTTCAGCTTAATATCAGCAGTGAAGATTTATATATTTTTTTAATAATAGTCAGATCTCCAGTCTTTGTTGAAGCCGACTAATTTCAAATTCAACTATTCAGTTCAATATACCAGATTATTAAGGCAGATTTGCCTCTCGGGCAAATACATGATCAAGGTTTCAGTTGACAAAAAAATTGTGAAATTCACTATACAACTTGAGTGCAAAATGTGTAGTAAGTACTATAGAAAAGCAGACACTGTATCACGTATTATTTAAATACCAATAAACAATAGTTTAATAGTAGAAAATCCTATTGGATTGGAAACATTTAAGTCAACCACTGTAAAAGATATGAGAAAAGTATATTGTTTTCATTTCTAATATATCAAATTATAGAGAATTGGTGGGGGTAATCTGAAATATTATCCTTGGAACATTATTGCAATATGTAGTCTCTGGTCTTTTTTATTGTTTGTTTTCTTTATTCATGCGAGTAATCTTTTAATCAAATTTTAAAAGATAGTTTATTATTAACATTTAAGTGATCTATGTAATTTAAGAGCATCTGTGGACATGTAGGAGTACGCTCGCGCTTGTTGAACATAAGAGATACCACGTCGACCAAATCGGAATGGTAATGGGCTGCAAGACCTCTGATGGCGGAAGCCGATAAAGAGAAGCATAATCAAAAATAAGATTAATATTTAAAAAATATAATGTATTATTTGTTTTTGAGTATATATTTTGATGGGAGTTTTATATTTTAAATAATTGTTAATAACTGGCGTTATTTTAACTCTCTGATTTTTTGCTAAGTATGTTTTTTAAGGCATTCTTGTAGTATAATTGTTGCAATGCTTGTAATGTAGTATATAAATGATAAAAAGAAAAAATATTTGTAATACCAGGAGAGTAATAACATAGGTGTGAATGTGTTTTATTTATTTTATTATTATTCCGCTTTAAACTATAATTTATCTTGTATATTACTTCATCTTTTTATTTCTCTCTCTCTCTCTCTCTCTCTCTCTCTCTCTCTCTCTATATATATATATATATATATATATATATATATATATATATATATATATATATATATATATATATATATATTTTATAGCCCTAGCACCAATGCCCTTCAGTGTGGCAGACTATATTAATACTCAATAAAACCATTAAAAAAAAAAAAGACTAATGATGTTTGTTATACAAAGATAGACTCTATTTGTATGGTGTTCTTCTCTATAGATTAAATAAAAATAAATAAATATATTCTTATAATTATCTAAAATAAAATTTATCACAGAGGATACAAATATTTCGAAATGTAAATGTAATGTACATTGAAAATGTAATTTAATATAAAAATAAAATTAAAAAAAAAATATAATATAGATAATTCTGTTTTATTATTATTTTTCAATAGAGGCAAAAACTATTTATGGAATGTTGGCCAATATCAAAATTTTTCTCAAATATCTTTTTCGTTCCCAAAATCAAATTTTGAAGATTTTTTTTTATAAATTCCTTGATTTTATTATTTTAACTACTTTAAAAGTAGGACTATAAATGATATAGTCTGAACTTTTTTTTTTTTTTAAACTTTTATTATGATATTTACAACTGTATTAGTATGAATACATCAAGTAAATTTGTACAGAGAAATATTATTACATGAAACACGCTTGTTGAGAAACTACCCACTGGTAGCACTCTATATAGTCTGAACTAAATTCTAATAAGTGGCTTCAAGATTAGATGTATAATTTATCTTTATTTTTTTCCATTATAAAGAGTTTTTAGAACCAGAGATACTCATATTTATAAAAGAACTGTTTCATGGATTAGATATTTTAATAAAAATAGGAAAACAAGTAAAATAAGTACTGGGATGATTACATGATAAATTTAAAAACAAATCTTCCAGAGCAGAGTAATACGTGCTTGGGGTAAAAAAGGCATAACAAAATTTACTGTTAGGGCCAACAGGAATTAAGCACTTACACCGAGTAATCTTTGAATAAGCTACCATTGAGCTGAAGAACGCGCTTCATTACAGATAAAAAGGTAATTGGGACAAAAGGAAAGTTTCAACCCCCTCCTCGCCCCCCCACTCCTTTCAACCTTCCCCGGACATAAAAAAGTTCAACTCCCCGTAACAAGTAATTAATGAAGATAAGGAGCAATTTATAAAAAGAAAACTCGGACAAAGTGGAGTAAAAATGGAGTTAAAGCAGGAGGGTGATGAAGTTAAGAGATGTGAGCTGGGAGTAATGGCTATGAATATGTAAGTCGAAGTCTTAAGTCATAAGACCTCGAGCTCTTCTCTCATTCTGTCATGGAGTTATCTAACATTACCTCCGTCTTGTATTAACTTGTTCTTCGTTTTTGAATTGATTTATACTTTCATTAATTGAGATGGTCATCAAACCTATTCGTTTTGTACAGAACTGATATCTTGGCAAGTTTATAAACTCAAAGCTAATTCCATCGATGGAATCCATTAGGGATGAACAGCGGCTATGCTGAGATTAGAGACGATCTGCTTGATTCAGCCGGAGGGTTGACACTGCTGGACGTAAAAAAAAATCACAGAACCATAAATTTTATTTGTGAAGTTACTAAATGAGCTTTTATACATTTCTATTGTGATATATAAGTTAACAGCCATAAAATTTACTATTCACAATAAAATCTTGGGTCTCGCGACGAGTATTTGAGTACGGACTGAGAAGGTTAAAATTTATCTCATGGCAGAACACATAATGAATCTCGAATTTCCCACTGAGGCTAGAAGAGGTTTGATTGTATATCTAGAACATCAAGTTCCTCCTTCGTATGCCAGAAATAGCGGTTTAGGAGGAAATAGAAATGTATTTGGCGATGCTTATCAAACTTGTATATGCATGGAAATATATTTTTATTTATTCGAAATTTTTAAAAATCTCTATTATTTTTTTTATTTAATAGTACAACCTCCCACATCGAAAATAGGAGAGAGCGGGGCCATATGTTACAAGAGTAGGTTAATCCGAGTGAGATAGCTCCAAAACGAAAAGAGATAAATATAAGTCGTAGAGTATAATTTAATTTATATACGTCCTGTTATTTTTATAATACTAATTATAATCTAAACTATGTAATATGTTCCTAATTAACTAGACTGATTTGCTACATCAGCGCTTAATTTTAAAGTTAAAAAACGTATAACCTGAAAATACAACTCGGAAATATAATGTAATTATAAGTAATTATTATTAGATGTTGAAACACTAAAGGAGAATTATATCTTTTGTTTCATGTATTGATAAAATTATCAGAATTGTTTGACTGAATACTCTCAAAATATAGTCGATTAATCTATAAAATAAATGAGCATATAGTCAAATCTTTATTTTTGTAACCATCAATGTTTCCCATAGATCTAGTGATAGACCCAGATGGGGTAAGTTGTTACCTTTTGGTTTACCTGTAGACTGAATTCTCTTTCAGATCTATAAAGAAGAATATGTGTACAAATCATAATCTACCATACATTTTGTTAATAGGTTATTTACTAAATATATTTGAGGTTGTTTAAAAATCGGAACTTTCAGCCATGCTCTCCCCTACTAAGGATAGAAGTGTTCATTCGAAGTTATAATGTTATTTAATTGGCCATTCTGGGAGTTCCGTCATATTTTATACATCGAAACAAAAGAAAATATATGTAAGAACCATATCTTCATATAAAATGATTGCAATAAAAAAAAAAAGAAGATAAGATGCTATATCTTTTATTCCCTGCAACCATCTACCCCATTCATTACAGCTTTATTTCTTATAAGCAATACTACTGTTTCGAAATCGATGATAAAAAAAAACCTTTATAAATGAATGAATGAATCACAGACAGAACTGATGATAATCCGAAAATCAATACTCTTTCATCAAAGGTCTAATCTTCTATTAGAAAATGTCAACCGCAAAGTAAGGTCTGCCACTGACAGGCTCAGCTAAACAGTTAGTAATATTCACATTAGTAGCTTCCATCCCCTGCCCAGAGGGTATCCCTTTGTATTGAGGGCAACAATAACAGCAACAACAAAATTCTAGAAGTATCCGATTGATCAGGATCATCTCTTAACTACAAAGGACGTATCTTTCCTATTTGTAAACAATTATTTTTACGTGATACCGAAAAATCGACATTTCTTAATTTATTTATACAATCGGGGGCGTAGTGGCCAAGTGGGCTAACGCATATGTAAAGGTTACGAATTCGAATTCCGGTGCCGGGGATTTTTAAATCTAGTCTTAATCCCCAACCCTCTCAATTCCAAATCCGTATAGCCGAAAAGACGAGGAAGGAGAGAGAAAAAAAAATGGTTGGAAGTGTTTAAAAAAAAAAAAAGGCGATTTTGATAGTGTACCAACGTTTTGGCTTAAGTTTTAGATCTTTATTAAGGTCTAACTAACAATTTTTTTAGTTTATTTTAAGGTTTTTTAATTTTAATTTTTTACTTTCCTACCTATACTAGGTAAGGAATGTATTGCAATCGGGTCAAATTTCCGATATTCGGTTTTCGACGGATCTATACGTTTCAGAGCCCCCCGGGTCCGAAAAACACGTTTTTAGCCATTGGTCTTTCTGTATGTCCCTACCATGATTTTCTCGGAAACTAGTGAACCGATTTTGTTGCTCCTTTTTTCAATTTTTGTATATGGACTAAATTTCTGAAAAATTCAAGAAAAAAAGTTATAAAGAAAAGAAAAATGTTTTGGGACCTAACTCGCTAAGTATATATTCGATGGTAAAATTTATCATAAAACTTTTGAAAGGTAATGAAATTCTCTACAAAACTATATAAAAATCGTTCATTTTGTACTACTAATAACGAAGTTGCAGCTTCAATTTCAATTCCCATTACGGGTTCATATCCTAGTGTCAGGAAGAGGTGAATGAGAGAAAAAAGATGACTAAGTGAAAGTAAGGAAATTATTGTTTGACAACACTAAGATATGGCAACAAGGTTTTGATCAGCACAATATTAGAGAGTATTGAAATATTTACACTGATCTATCTTAAGCCGGTTTACGTTACTTTAATTTATCAAATAAATCGTACTAAAATCTTTTCTTTGATCAATTTTCAGGAAAATAAATCTAGTTTTCTGAAATAGTTAGGAAAGTCGTGTGAGCGGAGACACCAGATGTTTTTATTTTAGAACACTGCAACCCACTGATACTATATATACTGTAATGATCCACCTTATACCTACTTACAAAGATCCTTGGTTCCTAACGCTTGCGGCTTATTAGGAATTGAACCGGACTTGGCCAAAGGGAATGAGCTTGCAGAGAAAGTCCTTTGGGAACCTGTGATAGACACTATTCACAAGAGATAATTAAATTGGTTCTAACACGACCGACAAACGCTAGTCGGTAGGTTTCCCCATCTTCCGAAGGCCAGGGATAAAGGGAATACTATATAGCTCCAGCTTAGAACTAAGTTAGTTGAGCTATATAACTTGAGGACTTTAAACAAGTAGGTATCCAGTGAATAGGTGAGCCGTAACAAATAATAATAATGATAAAGTAATAACTGGATCAAAAGATATTTAGTGAATTTAGCTGAAGGGGTTTCAAAAGAATTATATTCAGCAGAAATAACATATTTTGTCAAGACCTTACGATAAATCAGAGGAAAAGTGAGATATTTTTAAATAAATATGGACAAATCCAAAGAATTATATAACAGGTTATAAACCAGTTTTCTTTATGAGATATTTAATACCTGTTATTTCATATCTATTTAGAATTCAGTTGATATATAAATCTGATGAAAGATCTTCGTATTTATCGAAATATATGGTGTTTCTATTCGCAGGATTTTTTTTAAAGATTGGTTGCATCCAATACAAAATTGGATAGCATTTCGGTTGATAAAGTACAATATAATAATTGGTCCAAATACACTCTATTTTTAAAGTTTAGAATAGTTGAAAGTTTAATGATGTATAGTAATGAGGATCTGGAATGTCTTAAAAATAGTTTTAGAGTTAACAAAAATGCTTTAAAAAAATAATATTAATTTAAATAAAAATATTAACAACTAGCAAACAAGTTTTCATGAGTAAGATAATTGAGAAAAAACGTATTCAAAGTCCAACATGACATATCCTTTTAATACAGATTCGATTTAGATGTTTTATGCTGGTTATACATTTTTTCTATAATTTTAAGTTTAATAGATTTATTTTTAGTAGGTATGACAACGATTTATATATAATGTAATTATAATATAATGGCCAGACATTGACTAAGTGTGCAAGTGGGTGCACTGCTAAAAAACGAATGAAAATTTTGAATTACATGTAAAATCAAATTATCTTTGAAGACGAGTGAAGAGGCGAAAACTTTGATATTTGAAAATTTAGATAAATTTGAAATATATTTATTATTTATAGAGACTGAAAAGGCCTTTTTATACTAACACGTATTATACTGTCTTTCGCAAGATCATCTTTTATGACTAATTATTATTTTTAAAGGAAACATATTTTTAAGAAAAATAATAATACAAGTTTGTATTTCTCCGATCATGTGTAATTGTAATATCGAAATCTTAATAAAAGAGTATTATCCAAATGCTAAGATAACTTTACATAGGATTTATTAAAAATAAATAATAAAAATAAACATTATTTTCAAACTAAGCCCTTTTTTTTTTTTTAATAAGTTGAAGTCTTGAATGATATAAAACAAAAACTAGTTTCAAAGGGAACGATTAATTTTTATTCAAGGAGGAAAGATATCATGGAGTTAAACATCAGAACCTTGAATTTTACCGAGATTTTAAACGTTTTGAATGATTCTCCGCAGAATTCATTTATAATTTAATCTTAAAATTAAATACATAAAAAAGAAAGAAAATAATAAATATTGCATGATTCATTTGATACAAGGAAAATAACTATAATTTTGTAATGAATATATTTTCGTAATTAATAATTTTTATTAAACAATAATTGTATAGTGAATGAAGATATTTAATGACCAAGAAATGCTACGATGAAACAAGTCATATCAACCCTCAATCTGTCATTTAGCAAGGATCCTTGAAAATTAGCGATTCTCCCAAATAGAACATTCGACAAATTTGAAATGCAAAACGCATTATTGATCGCCAAAGTTGTGGGGAGCTGGTTCCAAATTATAATTGGTTGGACCATACACGATAACACAACTGGAACTGGGCTTTAGGGGCTGCTTGAATCATTGACGAGCCGTCACCACCAGGCAGCCTAAATTAAAATAGAATGCGTCAACTTTCAAATTTATTGAGTTACAATGTTGACTTTTCCCTCAACCGGCGATGTTGTCTAGTTACCTTCTCTCGTCCTGTATTGCCCACATTAAAGGTGTTTAACATTCTGAGCTGCACTCATTTCACCTACAGGGAAATAATCTTTATATTCTTCAACCTTATTATATTCCGATATATTAACAGGCCGTCGGATTAATGTGCATTTGTTAAGTTGTATAATAAAAAACTAAGGTGTGTGGTTTATACCAAGCGATAGAAGAGAAAACATCAATATGGTAAGCACAATAATAGAAAATATAAATTATAAATAATAAGTCATTATAAAGATGATGGAATTCTGAAGATTTCCCTTTCTTACTGTATGCAGGTGCGATTTTTAGTTTCTGAGATATTTTAATCCACATCTTCAATAAATCACATTTTCGACTCTATTTTTTTCTTTTCGCCTCCCTAACACAGTTCGCGCTAATTTATAATTTTGAATAATATCTCATTACAAAGAGGAGGAAATGATCAATATTTCCCTTGCTAACAATATGGAGCTATTTTTGAGATATTTTAATCCATATGCAAAAACACTCCAATTAGTCGACTCCAGCCGACTTTAACCGAGCGTTAATCATCGGAGATCTGACGGCTCAATCTGATTGACTCTACACAAAAAAGTGCAAAATGCGCCAAAAGAAATTTTCTCTTCGAAAAATGATAAGCTGAAGTTGGTTGAGACTCAACTCACTGCGTTTTCATATGTGGTACATATATATATATATATATTTATATAGGTATATAGCTCTCATGATAAAAGCAATCGTGGTAAACTTCCCCTCCGATGATAGGATAATTATGCTTGATTAGATGAACTGCCTAGTGAATTCAACATGTGATATTATTCTAATGGAACAGATACTTCGCTCGAGACCTATTTATTTGTTCCAGGACAGCCTTGGTTTTGAGTTTTCTTACTAAGAGTATATAGGTATATTACTGAAAGGATATTAGCAATAGCTAGTTATTTTTTTTTTAATTTATTAAATACATATGCAAAAACACTCCAATTAGTCGACTCCAGCCGACTTTAACCGAGCGTTAATCATCGGAGATCTGACGGCTCAATCTGATTGACTCTACACAAAAAAGTGCAAAACGCGCAAAAAGAAATGCTCACTTCGAAAAATGATTAACAGTGACTTAGCTAAGGTTGGTTGCCACTCAACTCAATGCGTTTTCATATGTGGTACATACATATATATATATATATATATATATATATATATATATATATATATATATATATATATATATATATTTATATAGGTATATAGCTCTCATGGTAAAAGCAATCGTGGTAAACTTCCCCTCCGATGATAGGATAATTATGCTTGATTGGAGGAACTGTCTAGTGAATTCAACGTGTGATATTCTTCTAATGGAGCAGATACCTCAATCGAGACCTATTTATTTGGTCCAGAACAGCCTTGATCTGTAGTTCTCTTACTAAGAGTATATAGGTATATTACTGAAAGGATGTTAGCCATAGCTGGTTATTTTTTTAAAAATTTATTAAATATATAAAAAATTGTCTTCATATTATCCGAAATACACAAGGGATCATACAGATATTCTCGATCTGCCTTTTCAATGAAATTTTGGTTCATAAAAACCAATATAAAGATATATTAATTTTTGATATATTTATTTGTTTTTACTTCCTACTTTCATTGACTGAAACTCCAGTCAATTTCTGTTAAACATATTTTAATATTAAAATCCTCAATACATAACATCCCACGGCAAACATAACACCTAAGAGGCATTCTACAAGAAATACAATTTATTTATAAAGGTGACATATTTGGGTGTTTAACAACCCAATTAGTTCCTTTAGAACAATGCGATATCTTGATGATCGTGACGGAATCTTTAAAACAATATGCATCCATATCATATTCATCTCGATTGATTAACTATGAAACAATCTAAGTATTTTTAATTACTTTCATTGAAGTTTTCGAAAGGATTATGGATCGAAATTGGGTTTCGTCCCTTCTCCGTGTAATTTCCTTTCGTTTGATACCTTATTCTTCGAAATCCATCGCTCCAAAGAGTCAGAAAAAAAGGATCCATACTCACTCATTCACTCAATATCGTTACGGTCTCATTTACTGGAAAAAAAAAAAAAAAAAAAAAAAGTTCCCCTTTATTCTATATATATCGTCCTCTCGCACTGATCCAGATATCTCAAACAGTTCTTTTCCATATTCTAAGCCTTTTTTCACTAGCCGAATTCACCCAGGTTTCACTATTATATAATACTTAATTATTAATATTTTATTGAGAAAAAAAATACATTTTGCCTCAATTAAGGGCATTGAGTATTATATAATACTGTAGGCCTAATTTAACGTTTGGCATATCAGCAGATCAGCGCTTCTGGTTATGTTTTTTTATATTATAGCCTTACAATTGGAATAAAGATACTTGTTAGCAGCTATTCTTGCCATCATGTCCTCTGTTCTTTCGATATTTCGCGTGGCAATCCCTCCAAAGTACTTACAGGACCTGCATGCTGAGAAGTAGAGTTCACTTATCTTGACTTCTTTTTCCTTAAGAACACTATCTCAAGTGGTCTTTAGTTATTTAATTTTGTCCTAATCATTAACCAAGTCAAGTTCTCTAGTTGCTCTTTCGAAATATTCTAGAGCTCCTGCTAATACTGGTAATCTTGCCGAGATTACATCATCAGCATATGTTATATTCTGTTGAAGTTGTTTCCATCTGGCTCAGTTCTATTTTTTCACGTGGCATATTCAAAAGCTATAAGAGGATCTCCTTGACGTTGGAGATTTATATAGTGTAGATAGGTCATGTTGAAATTTTCTAAACAATATTTCATAACTAAACGACAGATTTGAAAGAAGTTATGAAGTGTAAAAGTATAGTTTACATAACATCTCTACGGTTATGAACATAATTATCGGTTAATATTAAGGGAGAGTTGAGAGTTAAAGCCTTATCTTTAGGTGTTGCCCCTCGGGCTAAGTGAAGCAATAAAAGCTGGCGTCCTCTGTGACAAGATAACGCGGGCGGCTAACTTCTTGATGGCCTCCAATAAAACTAGCTCCTCCACTTCTCCACTCCTCCTCCGCTCCGATAATCTACATAGCCTGTCGTTTGCTCCCTCTTCTACGTATTGCCCTACTAACCCGCAGTTTCGCCCAATGTCCTCCCTTTAGGGCTCCCACTATTGTCAATGCGACTCTCTCCTCTTATATGGCTACCAGATTATCTTCCTATTGTATAGAAGTTGATTATCAGTACACCAGGAAATGAGATATGTTATTTAGTCAGTCTAAACATAAAATGGGATTGAAGCTCTAAATTATTATACAGTGGTTTATGATATTAATAGCTGATGTACCCGTCGTTGACGGGTGTATAGATATTTTTTTTATTAACGAAATTTACAACTGTAATTAATAATAAATACAACAAGTAAATATGAACAAGTAATATGACATGTACAACTGGTAACCCATTGGTACCCCTCCAATTATATTTCTATATTAGAAGGTCCCGAGGCAATCTTCTTTTCAGACGCCTCGGAGGGTTATCAGGAATAGAAGAGGAAGCAAGGTTGGAAACGAGAGGGTTTGGATGGTTCAGAAGTTTATTATGAAAGGACAGGTATCTGGATTGAGCTAAATCGGAAACATATGGTACATTAAGGTCATAATGGATGATTTTATCTGTGGCAAAGTAGGGAGCATTAAGGATTTTACGAAGGATTTTGGATTGTAGGGATTGGATACGAAAGGAATTTGATGGTTTAGTAGAGCCCCAAAGCTCGATCCGATAAGTCCAAATAGGCCTTATTATAGTAATATATATGAGTCTTTTGTAAATAGTTGGCAGTTTAGAGCGTTTGTCTAGTAAGTGCTGGAGTAGTCGGAAACGTCGGGCGGTTTCTAGTCGTGTCAGTCTAGTATGGGGGTAGATCAAATTTGAGAATTTTTTTTTTAGATGGATTTTGTATTGTGGGGGAGAGGGTTCAAATTCCATTTCATAAAATTGGGTCTAGAAGGAAGAGGGTGGTTGTTTTGAATTTTTTTATAGCGGGGCTTATGGAAGTCAAGATTTCACAATAGTCATAACAAAAACTTTGTTACTAAGCTATTTGTTTAGGTATCCCACAACTAAACCGATCACCACCGATCCTTTAAAATTTGTTAAGTGTTTAATCATTTATGATGAAGCGAGGAGATTGTGAAGTCGATTAATTAAAGGGTAGTGGTCGCTCCATTTAAACTCTGCTGAGTTTATCACTGGTAAACATAACCAAAATAACCTTGGACATTGAGTCACCTACATCCGTGTAAAACTTAATCTAAATATTATGGCAGGCGGGGTGACTTTGTTGGGAGTTTTTTCCCGATTTCCGGCTAATCCGTTTGGTTAATTCTAAAAATGTATACAACATTTGTTTGGCTTGGGGAGTTCAATCGAATGACACCTTGAACGGGTAGATCGGGCAAAATTGAAAAATTAGTGTTTTACTCGAGTTTTAAGCGACAACGCGTTATATATGGTCGGCAAGCCGGATTTTTTCAGTTGATTTGTGGTAACTTTTTTCCATCAGTTGAGTAGTACAAATTTTAAATGTGGCTCGCGGTAGGATAGGTTGGGATGAGAATCGAAGTAACTGCCTAACCGGGATCTCTAGACAAATTACACAAGAATTGATAACTTTAGTTGTACTCAATATTTTCTTTTCATTTAAAGCCCATATTTTAAGTCAAGCAAAACTAAATCTAATGTCAAATTTCTATTTTTTTATTAGTGTGTTTGGTGTCTGTAATGTATGAAACGGAAAGATATCATGAAACCAGCTGATTCTATTCAATGTACAGACAAAACCTTTATTTTATTTATATAGATGCTCTTTAACCTATAAACATATGTTTATTATTAACATTTATTATCAACATTAACCGATATCTCTAGACAAATTACTCAAGAATTCATAACTTTAGTTATACTCAATATTTTGTTTTCAATAAAACCTATGTTTTAAGTATATTAAGAAAACCTTAATATAATGTCACAATTTCAAAAGTCTACAATAAGACATTGCTGAGCTTAGCCCTGACAAAATTTTGTTGCAATGCGGACGTACAGGCATACATACATTTTTTTTAAACTGGATTCTTTGTCTGCAATATATGAAACAGATAGATATCATAAAACGGGTTGATTCTATTCAATGTACAGACAAAATCGTTACTTTATTTATATAGATATTAAATGAAAAATATTAGAGAAAAAAATCAAATACAACGGTGTTGTTTACCAGTATTATAATATTCTAATTGAGCTAGGGGCCCCAAATAAATTAATGAATCTAGTAAGGACGAGTACGTTCGAAACATCCAGTAAAGTTAGAATCGGATATTAGTTATCCGAGAAAGTTGAGATTATTTCGAGCTTTTTAGAAAATATCGTAAATTTTAAACTACACATTGTCACGCCTATTGAATATTATCGATAGAGAATATAAAAAAAAAAAATAACAGAAAGTTAATATTTATGTACGGTATTCAGAAGTATAAAATAAAAGGATAATTTTGAAATTTAAAATTATTACTGACGAGGAAACAATTAATGGCTATATGTGTAAAGAAAGAATAATTATTTAGCAACATAGCTGATGTATTGATTGATTAAGATTATTGTAAATGGTATTGATTTCTTAAGTGATATAAATTTTAAAATGATAAATCATAAAATGAATAATTTTATCTTGTTGTTATTAAAAGATATGATTCAAAAAAATCAAATGTACACATAAGATAACCGTAATGTAGAATATAATAGTACCTGATGATTAATAGACGCTAAACAAAAGAAGAGAGGTTCTGAATAACGAGGATCATTATGGAGAGGAGATGATCCAGGAAGGAAAATGGTGGATATCCCCTTGATGGGCTGTGGATTGGAATGGTATGCATGGGCAGGAGTGATAGGCAGCTGAGGGCAGGATGAGTTATATAGGTCCCATCCTCATCCTCATCCACATTTGTCTTAGAGCACCTTCCATGATCGATGCGACGCCCTTCGCTCCCGTCCAGCTTACACCGAGGTCATTTCCATTACATTTTTATACTCCCCTCAACACTAAATTATTCAGGACATATTAAAGATGGATGAGCAAAACTCATGGAGATAAGCCTGCCGAATAAATGTATAAACCCTTGAAATCCATTCGAATATGCTAGATTTTGTATTCTTGTTGCGAGATGAATGCATACACTAAAAAATTAAAATAACATTATTCAGTGTTTGGCTTCATTCCAATAGATTTTCATTTGAATTGCGAATAAATTATATTATTAATTATTTCTTATTTATATTTAATCTCATAAATTTTTTATATCTTCAAATCTCCATTCGCACCTGTGACAATACCGACAATTGTTATCAATGTCTATGTTATGAATAGAAAAGTTTTTTTTTCTTTGAAAAAAATATTCGAAATGTCCAGGATTAGGTTCATAGACGTCAATCCATTTAAAGCATTAAAACCAGGTAAGATTGTGACAGCTATTTCATGGAAAAATATTAGGTTAAAAAAAATGAAAAACACAAGTTTCTTTATTTTTTTAATAATCTCAAAAAATGTTGGTTAAAGAGGAAACATCGACCTTTGAGCGACCGCTTAAGCCTTAAACCTAGATTTTTTTTAAGATTTATTAAAAAACTCTCAGAAGAATCTCAATGAGATCTACAAATTTGTACAATTTTCCCATATCTATACGGATTTTTAAGATATTTCAATTGTGACCTACATATATAGGACTCACTGTATGTCTATAAGAACAATAAATAAAAATGAACTCCCAACATTTTTAATGTAAAGTTGCACCAACCTAAAACGAAAAAATTATCTCCACACCCATGGCCGTTTTTATTTTTAATCGCTTTTTTTCTATTTCAAGAACAGTCGAATCCGTTCTCCGACTGTCTAGAATTGGGTTAAAAGAAAACAAGTATGGATTTTCAAGTTTCCAACGATTTCACGATCCTTTAGAACAATATAAAAAGAAAACATCAGAAAATCTTTCCGCTTTTATATGGAGTAACTTCTGTCGAACGTTATATTTTACCTGAGAGGTGTTTTTGTCAGCGCAGAGAAACGGTTAAACTTTCTTTTTAAATATTATTTTTTTCACTAGGCGTGAAGAATTTGGAAACTATTATCGCATAACTCAATAAATACACAATTTATGGTGGGTTATACCCATAAAATTTCGAATTTTTTAAAAATTTCCTTAAAAAAATGAATCGGAGCATTTTTAGTGAAAAGTTTAAGACAGATCCAGCAGTAATTATTACACATATATTGCTCTATTATATTGAAAGAATGATAGTGATTCCCCACGGAAAGAAAAAAAATCCTCCCTTTAGAAATACATTGCATTAGCTCATCACTATTTTTATTCATTGACTCACTCATCTCATGCCATTTTTCACTGATCTATAAATACTTGAATTATTCGCACGTTCCAATTGGTTATTTGGTATTGAATTTGCCCTACATTGCTATTTATTACTGCATTAAATATCTAATATCCATAACAATGCTAGACCAAGAATAATTTAGAATTAGAAAACAAAAACAAGTTTAAATAGTTTGTGGTGCGGACTCCTTTTTATATCAAATTATTAACATACGTCGAAATCTTCGGGAGTGACCTTCAAATTTTTTATCTACAAAAATTATCGGAAATAGGGCCACATTAAATTATTTGATTAATAAGGTACTAAAACCTGACGAATATTCATTTGTTTTTCACTTGAATCATAGAATAATTTGATGGCAAAATCGAGAAAAAAAAACATGGTCAACAATACATTGGGCCATCTGACCTGTATAACCTCGTTAATGGGTAAGGAGTGGAAGTCACACCAATTGTAAACCACCTTATTTCTCGTTTTTGTGTTTTACCTTACGATTCAAGCAGAAAGCAAATGGGTATTAATAAGTTGTTTGTCCAATTAAAACCTAAATGAAATAAACAAAGTTTGCCGATCTCCAGATGGAAAACACTGATTGTAAATAAAAAAAAGTTCTAGGTTAGAATTAGATGAGCCTATATACGAAATTGAAATAGGAGGCGGATGTCGTTAATTTGATAAAAAGGGATCTGTACCGTGGAATATAATGATATGACTGTATTTTCACCTGATAAGTAGAAATATTTTTTTATTTTATTTTGTTGGGGAGGGGATGAGGTTAGAGGGAGCACAAAAAGACATGTTTGAAATGAATAGACATGGAAAGGGGGGGGGGGAAGACGGAGATGATGTATTCGAAAATCGATAGGATAATCCTCTAGGTTAGGTAGGTCGGGTTAAAGAGATCGGCCTTTGGGAATTGAATCATAAAACTCATTATAGTTTGGAGGGGCTGTCCTAACATGCCCCCTTCCCCACAGTTGGGATAATCAGTATTCCCTCCGCAGGAGCGCCACCTGTCCCGCGGTATTAACTTTAGCCACCATCAACTTCTCCACCCCCACCTCACTCTCTCCACAAGCCAACTTATTCTACGAATTAATATATTAGCATACTTCAACTCCATTTTCTTACAGCAAGTTAGTTTACAATGTAGAGCATAGCTTATGAGGACAAAAAATTGTTCCAATATGGAGTTACACATGTGACTCAAATTATAAAAAATTAGAAAGGGTAGAAAATCTATGAATGAGAATCATAAATATTATCCTAGATACACAAGAATAACCAAAATATTAAATGATTTGGAACCTCAGACAGTTAAACAATTCCAGACCGAGAACTTTTTCAACTTAACAAATATTCCAGTAACCCCAAAATTAAAACAATAGGCAATTACAACAATAAAAGTTTAAGAAGATAAAAAGAGATGATGTTAGAGCAAATACAACATATGTTTTACTGGAATAAAAATGACCAAGATAATATTGCATACGATACTCATAGAGTACTAATTTTACTTGAGTCTAGATATACTAAATATTTTTATTTACATTATTATTATATTTTTTTTTATGTCGGTTTCCAAATAGTTTTTCCTGCAGCCAAATAAACAAAGGAATAATACTTAGGTTTGTATAATCCAACCATTTTAGTATTATCTTTGGCGTGAAATGTTGAACACCAAAACATGAACGATTATTATTTAATTGTAAAATGACAATTTAATTGTAAATGATTGATGACAAATTATAATTTAAAAAAAAATTATAAGTCGGGTCGAAACGTTGGCTTCTAATAAAATAGTTTTGCCACTATTTAGCCTATTTATGACCGCCACCCCGGACCATCTCCTTCCTTTATAATGCAACGGTCAACTATTAAATATTCAATTAGTTTAATAGAACAAGTTTAAATATAACAAACATATATTTAAATAATAAGCAAAAATTTCATGTTCTTAATATCAAAATATATCTTCTAAGGTAATCCCCACCTTTTTTGTTTGATAATTCTAAAAATTGGTTGTTTTGCGAATTATCTGGTTTTCCCGTGAGTGTGTTTTCTAGCTCTCTTAAGTAAGGATTGACTACTGATGAAGTTGTAGTCACACATAACATCCTTTTGAAACTCAGGATATGGTTAACCTTTGTGTTTTCGTAACCGTCACATAAAAAGTTAAAAACTAATTTACCAAAGTTAATAAATAATTTATTGAAAATATATGTATTATTTTTACAAAAACATTTTTGTTCCTTTAATTACCGGAATCGTGTAGAATAGGTCTGTTTTTTCCTCATTTTCGTACATAACCCAGGTAGAACTCATTCATAACTTCTAACTCCTCACCACTGTATTCAAACCTGAATACATGATCTCACGCGTTCGATTGTTTCATTGTTTACTTAGATTTTTAAATTTATCCAATTCAATCCTTGAAGTGGACTTACAGTTACTTGAACTGAAAGTCAAGTAACTCTCTTTTATTCTACAGTTTAATTCTAAACAATAAATGGACTGTTTGACAAAGAAGGAAAAGAGATGGGTACATCCTCTAGTCCCAATGGGAGAGAGAACTTCTTTGTATTGGAAGTTTCCTGAACTGGGAAACTATAAACAAACAGAAGTTTTCTTATCAAGGGGTGAAAGGCAACCCTAAGCGGGCCATCCACTTTGGTGACGATTCTCTTCAGCGCATTTTACCAACGATTTATTTAACAACTGCAATGGGCGATTTTTGTTATTAAAAGCTACTTTGAATTAAAGTTGTTGATTTTTATTTAGTAATTTATTTTTATAAATAAACATTATAACATTAAAAAACACCTAAATAAATAAGTGCACTATAGATTTTAAATTTATCATTAGTAAAAAAGTCTGTATATTTATCTCTGACAGACAGATTTTTTTTCCTCTCAACGTTTATCTTTTTTGCGATTATCACTACTTCCTTCAGCATACAAAGGGAGGTTATTGATAGTGTTGTTGGTCTTGCACACTTACTCTTGGTCTTGGTCTTGCGCTAAAGTCTCGCAACTGTCTTGGAGTTACCTATTATCTTATTACTATAGAGATATCACTGTAATATTTTAAAAAGGATAAACTTAACTAAGCCCGAATGAAAAATTATAAGAGTTAAATGCCAAAGTATATTGGGTATACCAATTCCTTACATATAGTAACTAAAATTGTCAAGTATTAGTAACTATTTTGCCTTAATTTTTATTCAAAAAATCCATTTTACAGTTAAGCGGTCTTGGTCTTGGTCTTGCAAAGTGAAAGACCAAGACCGATTTGGGGCAACACCAGTTATGGACAGAGTCAGCGATTTCAATAAAATTATTTTGGTGATTTTGGTAATGCAGCCTTGCGGCGAAAAAAAAAATTGTATTAAATTTTATTATTTTTTTTATATTACTTTTTTTCTGACTTTTCATTGCATGGATTTTAAGTTTTTTTTATTTTACACACAAAAAAAAATCGAGTGACATATAATAATATAGAAAAACACGGATGTCATACAACAGTTTTATAAAAAAATGATAGTATAGAATATTTTCTTTTCCTCGGCTATTAGGAAGCATTAGCAACAATCCTTTGACACGGATCTAATATTTTTCGAACAAAAGAATTTCTTTTTACTCAAAATTTCTGTCCATGTAAAGTTTTCGTATAAAAAGTATAATTAGTCAATTCAGTTTATTGATTGCAGATCAGATCGACAGATGTAGATCAATATTATAAATTAAAAAAAAAATCAATATTTTTAGTAAGGATTTTTTCGAATTATTTCCCAGATAGCAGGTATAAGGTAGATTAAACATTTTGGAATAATATCAACCTCCTATGAGACATGTAAATATTATTAATTTTTTAGAATATTAAGGAAGGCGGAATTAGATGTAGATGACGAATTCACTATTTCTCACTGGCAGTGACATACAGCAGCATATTCTAGCCAGCACAAAATTTGTGTAAAAGTGGACAATGAAACTCACTAATATGAATAAATTAGTGTCAATGTTGAGTTGATTTGTGACCAAAACTTCAGACACAGAACACTAAGAAGTAATTTTCAGATTCCAAAACGCAAGGAATCAGCATTCTAAGGTAAGTTTTTTAACTTTCTCACAAAATTATTCCGAAGGAAGAATTCCATACTACACATCATATGAGACCCATTTATTTTACAATGGTTGTAGTTACTAATAAATGTCCATTTGGTCAAAATGTGAGGGGGCAAGATGACGATTTCTGCATCTTGTGCTCGATCGAAGGCAAGGATGAGATGTGGTACTAGTGCTGCATGTGGGCTCATTCTGAGTGTTTCGGATAGAACCAGATTGGCGTCAATCATAGAGACTATAAATGCGACATCTGCATTTAAGTTAATTTTACTTTTTTTATATGTTAACTAGCTTTACCCGGCCACGCGCGCTTAGTCTGGCAAAATGTAAAAACCAAAAAATAAAAAGCACATATGAGTGAATTAATACCAAAGGGCATCTGTCATGTTTAAATAGTTAGGAAACAAATATGTCTGAAAAATGGCTTAAATTTAAACTAATTCTAATGATTTTTTTTTCAAGATTAAACTTTAACATTCGTAATCATCTGACTGAATACGCGGTCGTTCTTAATCAACAGAAACAGTCTGAGTTGAACTTATAAAACTAAAATTTATTTTATCTTCGCTTTTTGAAAATGACAGAAATCCGTCTTTTGATATCATATATTTTCATATTTAATTTTATTATTATTATTATTTTCATATTTAATGTATTGTTTAATGCTCGAATTCGTGTTGACCATTTTATAGCAAATCAAAATGTAAATGTTTGGTTGTTTGAACTCTTAAATCTCAGAAAGTTCTTCACCAATTGCGTTGAAACTTTAGTTTAACGTTGCATTTAAATACGCGCGTGGTTTAATATATTTACTATTTTAAAATACAAGGTAAGATTATACATATTTATTAAAAACGCAGCATCAATTGGATATAATAGCAACACATGCAGTTCAAAATATTTTACGATACTGTTTCAATGTTAAAGATTTTTAAATATCAATCGTGGCAATGCATTGAAATTGCGCAATACCATTTATCATAGCGTTAATTTCGTGTGCATTTGAATATGACGAAAGTGACAAAAAAAAAACATGGTATTAGGAAAGATATTGCAGAAGTTCTTATCAAAAGTTTAGTTCTTCAATTAATTCATATTGGCCAGGAAAAATTGCAAAAGCTTAATCTCGCCATCTTACTCTGAAAAATATTTTTTAAATTTAAATTTGAACTTCAAAGTCTGACCATACAATTATTCCATTGATGAATACTCTACCTCCTTCATTTACCTTTGCAATAAAACGCAATAAAGCTCCAATCGAACAAGCGGTTTGAATAACAGGAATTAAGACAGGCTTTGTGAAAAAGCTCTCGGGCGAGAGATTAATTCCGGCCATCCATCTTCTTCTCCACAGCCCCCCTGACTGCCCCACTCCCCCCTTCCCGGAACGGGTTAATATAGTCAAATAGTTCCACCGTTATAAATTACCATATCAGTTACTTATCTGGCAGGCCTTTGCTACGCAATCAACTACCAGCGGACCATTCATTCCCTTTTTATTGTTCCAGGCTACCTTCATCATCCTTCACAATCACCTGAAGAAAGCTAGTAGCAGTCAGAAATAAAAATTTAAAATTAATTTTGAGTCCCCCACTTCATTATTAATCAATTAAAAGTAAAACATACAAATTTCAAATATAAAATTCATTTGAACGAGCAAATACTTATTCAAATCCAACAATAAAACTTAAACACGATGTTTCATTTCGCAAAAAAAACGGCACAAACTACAGTCATTTCAATCCAAAATTTTACGACTTATAACAGGAGCTCCCTGGTACGTCAACAACAAAACTTTACATAACGACTTACGACAACCAACTATAGACAACACATATGTACTCTTTACACTCGTTTTCATATCAAACTACACGGACTTATAAACGACATGGCCACGACTGACATGTCCATCAGGAGGAGACAAAAAAGGAGCTGGATGAGAGATCTCACCTAAATCAAGGAAGTAAATAATGACAAGGATGAGGTGCTGCTGGGTCTTTCCTCGTGCCAATAATGCTAATCTTTATCATCACAGCACATCTGCTGATTGTCAATACCATGACAGGTGCTAAAGAAAAAAATGTTTTTTTAGTTTACCCTCCCTATTCCATGTTGTCATTTACAGTATACGAAAAGATGGCATGTTGTTGAGAGATAGAACCACGAATATTCTAATTAGAGCTGGCAGTTCAAGATTCATTCAGGTTGCCTGCCACGAAATAAATTTTAACTTGCGTAGATCGAATTCGAACTTGCGCCGCTTGACAACGGGTAGAAACGTGTAACGCTTTAACATGCGCTCGGCTACCACGCCCTCAATGTTACTATTCCTCAGACTAACAAAGTTCATTACTTAAGCCTCTTGTAGGACAGAAAGATAATACGAAAAAAGGAAGGAATGCCGCATGGCCATTAGTCCGCTAGGGACTAGCTCACAATCGAAGATTATAAGTTCCCTGAAGAAGGGGAGAAGGTTAAAGTTTCACATTAATCCCTCATCTTCTCCTCTGGCCATCGAAAACTTCGGTATAGCCAAAAAGGCGAGGAAAAGAAAGTAAAAAATAATAGCAGAAGGATAACTTGTGGAGCCATACATTAAACACGACACTGATCCTCAAAATTTAACAAAAGCTTCTTTCTGTATCCTCTTTTACACTAAGTTCCCACATTAAAACTACTTAATATAAGTGAAAATAAATTACACTAATTACACTTACTTATTTTAACTTGTACAAACTAACGCTACACAAAGCACACCGTAGCTAAAAGACTCAAATAAAAAAATAAAAATTTCCCATCAAAATCTTTGAGACAGATCACACGTTCACACCAGTATATCAATAACAAAGAATTACATATCATTACTGTTAGTGCAAAAAGTCGTAGGTAAAAATAGATTATTTTAACACAACAGCATTAAAAACTTTATGATTGATTATTTCTTTATGATTGTATAATTTCATATTTTATTTTCCATAGTAACAGACTACATTTGCAGTTGCAGACTACAAAGTGTCACATTTAGCAAAAAAGATAATAAATATGAGTAATTGTTACCTTTTGCACAAACAATAGCGATATGGAATAACCCAAACCCGTTATACAGGATCATATGATCAATAAATAAAGTTAACGTACAAATTATATAATAATAAAAACAAATTATACAAGAATGCTCAAATTAATTTTTTTTTTAATAACTTAGATTAGGATCGGGTACCGTTGGATTCCAATTTCCCTCATGTATGATTTGCCAATAATATTATTAACATCACATCTAACTATTGGCGCAGTCTAAATGACAAGAGGTGGATATTAAAATAAAAGTTTAAAAACACTTACAAAAAAGTATTTAAAGTTTTCAAAGCACCTATGAATATTATTAAAAGAAATATCCATTAGCAACAAAAATTGATGTTGAGAATATAAGATTTTTTTCCGGAAAAATTCTCAACACACACATTAAATTAAATAAATCAATAAAAGTTAAAGTGTAGGTAGCTGCAGATGTGTAAGTCATCAAGGTCATATTTTTCTCTATTTTTCCTTATTAAATAAATGGAATGTGATTTAGTTGTTTTGTTAATGCATATCTAAGAACATTGGGAGTACAATTTGAAAAATTAATTGTGATATTAATTTTATTTCTCAAGTTTTATTATAACAATTTAGAAATTATTTCGGAAATAAATTATTCCAAGTGGTGGAGGTGAAACATAAAATTCAGGACCCCAAAAAAGGCTCTTCTCTACGACCAACTCAATTTACATAGGTACAAATTTTTTACACTTAACTCGATTAGGAAGAGGGAAGCAGGTGTGCTAACCCTAAAACAAGGGCTTAATTTTTACCTACTCTTTCATTTTTAAGTCGCTTATGCGAAAATCGTATTACCGTTTAAAAGATAAGCAAATATTTTAAATTGAATTTCAAAAGAAACAAAAACAATGAGGAAAGCATAACTTCAATGTGGAATCAGGCTGAAGTGGGAAACAACAGGAGATACAACACTGGCAGATATTCTGATCAATCGGCGGGAGAAAACTCGCTAAACTTTAAGTGCTTTTATTTCCTGAGCCGGTAGCAGCAATCTCCGAAACGGTCCTTCAATTTCCCTTTCATTTTCACTTCGGTTTCATTGAAAAACCTCCAGCTCAGGGGAAAACAAAGAATGATGGGCCTTACGAACGAACTCCAGCTCAAATTCAATACAAAAACATAGTCATAATAATTTAAAAATATTACATGTTAATACATCATGAATTTATGACTTCATGAAAACTTGAAGTTCTACAATTTGGATTGTAAACTAATTAATTGCAGTTTTAAATATCTAGGACGGCAAGTAAAATAATTAATGAGTATAACCTGTACTATTGAAACCCATAAAGGTTCTTGGGTACAGTACCATTTAGGAAAAGCACTGTTTCTTGATTAACGGTAATACATAGCAAGGAGGTGATTTGACCAAGATCACGCTAAAACGCCAAGTTTTTCTTGATTAATCATTTAATTAAGAGTGCCCACTTTATAAAGGCAGGGTGGTTAGGGGTGGTATGTCAATTTTACAAATGAAGAAGATTATCGCTGGACAACCTTCAAGCAAAATGTAAAAGCGTTTGAGTTTTTACCTCAAACCAAAAGATCTTAGTTTTTACCACCTCATAACCAAAAGATCTTATCCCCAGATTTCAAAAGTGTGACCAGTCATTAACTATAAAACATATTTTTGAAGAGTTCTCTTTTTACACCTCAAGATTAAAAGATCTCGGAATACCCCAGAATATATCAGCATACCTGGGAAACCAAGAAGAAATCATTACCAAAGTTAAGAAGTTCCTAGACAACGAATAAATTATAAAACATATATGACAAGTTTATAACTAATGATCCTTTGTAGATTTATTATTTTATTTTTTTTTTAATTTTAAAAGTTCATTGATTTATTAATTTCAATTTTAATTCATTTATTGATTTTATTGCTATTTTGTTTCAGTTTATTTATTCATCTATCCTGTCTTATTATCTGTAAGTGTCTATTATTATCATTATTTTTTTTTTATCCTTCATTTATTTATTTATTTTTTTTCTACCAACCACCTAAACAGTATAAAAATAGTTTTACTTAATAGATCGGACGCTGATGACCTGGAAGTTTTGCGCCTAGACATCCAAACAAACAAACATCAATTTACGGGTTGTAGCTAATATATCCACTCATAAATTTAAAAAAAAATATGAATTGCAAGTTTTGGAATTGAATAAGAAAATCACGAATTACCGAGGACTAGTGTTGCCCAAAATCGGTCTTGTTCTTGCAATTTGCCAGACCAAGACCAAGAATGATAAAAAAATCGATTTTTTGAATAAAAATTTTGGCACTATAGTTAACAGTATGCGATAATTTTAGTTACTATATGTTAAGAAATGGTGTAACCAATATACTTTTGCATTTACCTCTTCTAATTTTTCATTCAGACTTAGTTACGTTTCTCCTATCTGAAAAATTACAGTAATATCTGTCTAGTAATAAGCTAATAGGTAACTGCAAGACTGTTTGGAGAGTCTTGCGCGAGAACAAGACCTAGACCAAGATTCAGTTTGCAAGACCAAGACTCGTCTCGGTCTCGCATTTGGGCAACACTACCGAGGGAACAATGCATTGATATATTTTTATGAATAACTCGAATTTTTTAAAACCAGCAAACGATTTATTTGGGAATTTATTTATTTATTGGGAATAAACACTATTTTCAATTAGTGAAATGGTGAACTCAAGATCCTCCATGCTTTGTACAGATTTTTTTTTTTTTATAACATACCAACCAGATTCATTCCATATGCTTATATAAAAAACTGTTGTATTCTTACATTTCCCTCATGCATACACTTCCATTTGTTCACCTACCCGGCAAAGAATTAAGCCTACGTCCTCCAAGACGGGGAAGAGAAGAGGCTGAGGTAGGATGCGGGTATATTCTCTGCCAGGACAGGGGTGAGGGGGGAGGAGAGTGTTGTCCCGTACACAAAGCCCCCAGATCAAAGGGCTTCTACGAGGCCCAGATTGTATTCCGTTCGCGGAAGTGTTTGTCAACCTTCCTTACTGCTCCTCCTTTTATCTGCTGTCCTTCAGGAAACTTCAGCATCAGCTATAACCCTTACATCATAATAAGGCCTCATAACCATTCAGTAACCGGCTATATCACAACCGCAGCTAAATTTTAAACTTAATTTCTTAGTTCGTTAGATTTTGGTTCATTATTTTCAATAATGAAACATTGTGAATTTTGCGACCGAAAAATTCAAAAACTTAACCCCCTCTCAAAATTTGAGGTTTCACGTTTCAGGGTACGTAGAATTCGAAAAACGAATAAAAATTTGTTGGTCCGTCCGCCGTCCGCGCATTTTCTCCGAAACTACTCGACCGATTTTTTTTTTCAATTTGGATATAGAATCAGAGCTCACCCGAGGATGATCCTCCTTCATCGACATTACTATCCGCCTTTTATTTTCAAAATGGCGAACGAAACACCTTCGTTGCTATAGACTAGCGCCTAAACGAACGTACCAATTTCAATGAAGCTTCGCTAAAGTCATTTTCTCGACGCCCTTTAAATTTATCTATATAACATACTTCAACGAAAAGAAGCTGGAAAAAAAGTTACGAGGAATGGTAAAATTAAATTCCGAATAAACTCGATAAGTATAAACTTTTTTGTGTATATTGTGATAAGATGTTTCTTAGAAGTTTAAGGAATTTCCTATAAAACAAAAAAAAAATCATTAAAATCGGACAATTAGGAGCAAACATGTTCTACTTCAAAGGTTATATCCTTTGTTTTGGTTTTTTTAATTTTGAATGTGTTACTGAAGTAACGCTATTTTTTTTTAGAATATTACTTATGATAAAAAAAAAGTTTATTCATATAATTGGAATCACCTTTTATTTATTTTTCTTTGTAATTAGGAAGGTAATGTTACTTTAGATGGATTATTGTTTGAAAATAATAAACCATTGTGAAAGAGTTTTTTTTTTTTTTTTTTACAATTATTTATTCTCCACGAATGTGTTATTACTGTTCCATCAGTTTTTTCCATAAAACACTTCGCAAATTTATTCTTATTCCATAAGAACCAGTTCACCGAGTAACGTTTCTAACAAATGAAGCGGATGAATGAGTTTTTTTTAACACCCTCCTAAACTATGTAAACAGGGCATTATTGCTTATGGTGAATAAATAAATATTTTAACAAAATTATTATTATTATTATTTTATTTTAACTTGACGAAGTACTATATAGCGTTATAAGCGTTATAAGTTAAACCAGCAATAAAAAAAAAATACGAGTGTGACCCAAAAAGGACTTTCGACCCCAGTGTCACGGCTAATGAAACAGAATAAATAATTTTTCTGCAATGAGTTCGGAATCAAACCTGGGATCTTCAGCATTAGGAATTCAATGTAATTAGTATAACAGTAATTATAAATATCAAAGGAAAAAATAAAATACAGAATTTTTCGGAAGAGTAGTTTAAATAATAGTCACGTCACATTGAATGTTACTAAAAAACTGATTTAGCACAACTTTATCAATCACAAAGGGTACAAAATATTTTTATTATTTCAAATACGTATAGATAGATATCTATGTTGTTTTTTTTAAAAATACCTTGATAAATTATGTTTTTTAATAGATTTAAGAAAAATCAAATAAATTTACCTCTCATTTGTTATCTGGGATTAGAATGAGGTAATATAGCCAACGATTAAAAGTTTATTCTTTGTTATCGACCTTTGAACACCGGTAAACATATTTATAAAATTGAGAATTTATTATGAATTTTCGTTGGAAGATTTACTGGCTTATGTCAATCAAATTCAAACATTTCTATCATTTAATAATAAGGAACTAGTTTTTTAACTTGACGATGTGATATAAGTTAAATCAGCAACTATACATACAAATCGGCATTATATCTGCAAGCCCAACTAAGTCCTTCTGACATAAATGAAGAAAAGTTTTTGCCAGGATGACGTATAACTTGGTTAAAATAATTAAATTTAAAGCAATTAAACTGAGGCGAGACACCTGATGAAGAAACTCGAGACTATAAACTGGAGACTTATAAGAAAGGATAAACTAGCTTATTGCTCGAATCGCCGGAGAAGTGTACAATTAAGGTCTCCTATTTAAGTGGAGCAAAAACTCAAGCCTGATTAAGCCGATATTAGAAGGAAGTTATAATTTCTTTACTGCTTGCTTCTCCTCTTAATAAAAACTAAGATTAAAACATACTGGATTAATTTTCAAGGGGCGTATAATTTCAGATGATTATCGTATTTTGGATTAAAGTGAACGTTACATGTCTGAAATTTATTAATGACTGACATTATATTAATATTCACAATCATAGACCTCAATGGATATGCTGATGAAATATTATAGATATCCATGAGTTTTTGGTATCTCGTTAATTAGTTAATTAAATGAGAAATCTCTCCTTTTCCGAGAATTTTCGTAAATAAAAATCTTGCAGGCTAACGTTAAGATGAATCCATTCACACAGTTTTTGACTAATGTTAATAAATTGATAAAAAAGGATCTGTACCAAGGAATATTATGTACCAATATTCTAATAGATCTCTAGGTCGAAGTAATTTTATTCTTCTCTCAATCTTTTATGTATGGACAAATCTATAAAACAAACATGAAGAAATATTTTAATATTGTATTAATATTAATATTGAGCAGTGAAATTGCTGTATGATCAAACAATAACTCATATAGTTTATTAAAACTAAAACGATCCTTTGATGATAAAACGGGTTTTCGTAAGTAATAGTCCATATTGTTTCAATTAAGGAGAATATTAATAGCAAAGAAAGAATTTTCATTCACACAATATTTACTAAAAATATCAATAGATTAAATTTTATATATATATATATATATATATATATATATATATATATATATAAAATTATATTTAAAGTTGACTAAAATGAAATATTCATCCTCACCTGTGGGATAAAAAACAGAACAGAAGGAAATCCCAATTTCGCCGAAATTATTGGCAATATTTTCATTCTTATATCCTACTCTTACAAAAATATTTTATTTATTTATTAACCAAACAAAAATATTGAACATTAAATTAAATTTGCAATCTGAATTTTTTTTTTTGCAATGAGTAAATTTTTTGGTAGCTTATCAGCGTCCTATCATATTCAGGATAAGATTCAGATAAGCAGGTCTATTGACCAACGCCTACGTATTCGTCGTGGTGGGATGTAGGGGTTTCTTGTACGTTTAAGGATTTCTGTCAGAGGATTCATGTTGTAATGAAATGAAATGAAAATATTTTATCATCCTGGGACTGTTGTCCCTTTAGAACAAAGTATAAATACAGAGAAAATGCCTGTGTAGCCGATTAAATTAATCATTACATGTTAAAGTTGTACGTAAGGCTTTAGTTAATGTTATTGTAGTTTTCTTTAGCAGCGTCTAAAATTTTTGGTATGTTTATTTCTTTACGTAGTATATCATTTGCAACATAAAACGTCAACTATCCTTCACAACACTTTTTATTGGAAGGACTGAATTTTTTTAATGTTGGAGGTTTAAGCAGAACCCCACAGTGAAAAATATAAGTTATGCTATAATGCAAACGCGTAAGTCAGAAAATTATTTATTTCATGAGAGATGAATCGATGAATTAATCAGGAAGATTCATTCGAAACTCTCTAAATTGTGATTAAAGTTGCCTAACTTAAATGACACGCAACTTTACGCCTACAATATAAGGAAAGGGACTCACTCCAATTAACACGAGTGTTTCAGGAGATTGTTTTAATACATTTAGTGAATCAACAGGAAATCGCATGAAAAACTTTAATGATCCAGCAACAGTTAACAGATTACATCCAATTTACCCACCTCCGAGTTGTTTTAACGTGCGAATAATCGGTTAGCGAGTCATGTTAATTGAAACATTCAGAATTTCCTGAATTATTAGCCCCACGATAGGAATTAAATATGAGTTATATTAGTAAAAGGGATATCGTGCTGGCTATCAAGAAGATCTGGAACTGGTGTTAACTTATTAAATTTAGATGAATAGAGCCCTCAAACTATTTCATGAAATCAAGTTATTTACCAGTGAGGAGATCTGATCAAAGGTCTCTCCAATGTTACTTAATTTAACCAAGTTCGTTTAAATTATTTCATAAGATAATTATTAAATTATATCATGAATAAATATTTTTTATAAATTTCATATATCTATTTTTTCTGACTGTGAATTAGGTAATGTATTTAATACAAGGAGTAAACATAGTTTGCTTAAATAATAAAAACACATGTTAGAGATGTTCCATAAATTATTTTAATACTAGCTGATGTACCGTACCCGTCGTTGACGGGTCTATAGTTAAAATTTGAGAACCTTTCTTTGAAATGGATTTTGTATTACTGAGGGATCCATATTTATTTTCATAAAATTGAGTGGAGGGGTGGTGTTTTGAATTTTTTATGGAAGCCAAGGTTTCGCAATAGTTCTAATAAAAACTTCGTTATTCGGTTATTTGTTTAGGTACCACACAACTAAACTGACCACCACCGATCCATTAACATTTTTTAAGTTTTTAATTTTCATTTATGATGAAGCGAGGAGATTATGGAGTCGATTAATTAAAGGATAGTGGTATCTCCACTTAAACTCTGCTGAGTTTAGAAAATTAGAACTTGACATGAAAATTGTGGCGGGCGAGGTGAAATTTTTGAGAGTTTTCCCCCTGATTTCCGTCTAATCCGTTTGGTTAACACTAAAAATGTACACATCATTTGGTAGACTCGGGATAGTTTGGATCGAATGACACCTTGAACGGAAACATCGAACAAAGCTGAAAAATGAGGTGTTTGACCCATGTTTTAAGCGGCAACGCGTTGCAAATGTTCGGGATTTCGGATTTTTCCGGTTGATTTGTGATAATTTGTTGCATCAGTTGAATAGTACAACTTTTACATTTCGCTCGCGGTAGGGTAGATTGGGATGAGATGAGAATCGAAGTAAATAACTGTCTCACCGGGATCTCTAGAAAATTACTCAAGAATTCATAACTATAATTCTACTCAATCCATGACTATTTGTGGTGTTTGGTGAACTAAAGATATGTGAGTAGGACGTTCAATCCTACGTCACACCCTCCAGCAAGTCTGGTGGGCCCCTACCTCCAGCAAGTCTGGAGGGCCCCTCTCATTGTTGGTCAGCGAGTCCATCGGACTTAGCCGGGAGGAACTTCCAAGGAATTTCCACCGACCATCCCCACATCCGCCACCCGTGGGACGCTCCCCATACGCGGTAATGAGCCGCGGTAATGAGCCCGCGAAAAATTAAAAAATCCATCAATTAGAAACCAATTCGAGCTAGATGTTAAGAATAGGTTTGAAGCTTTAGAGCTTCCTGACGAGGACCACGAGGATATTGACAAGTTATGGGTAGAGATCAGGGATAATATTAAAGCGGTCGGTAACTCGTGTCTAGGAAACAGGAAAATAAGAATAACAAACCGTGGTTTGATGAAGATTGCTTAAACATGTGCGAAAAAAGAAAAGCCGCTAAATTAAAAGCTCTAAATAATCCTAGCGAAGACAATCTGGAATACTTCCGAATCTCAAAGAACGAAACGACAAAAGTGCTCAAAAATAAAAAAAAGGGAGTATCTTAAAAATAAAATAATTGAAATAGAAACTAATAGAATCGAAAATAACGTAAGAGACATGTACAAAGGTATAAACAGATCACGTAAATATGTGGGGCCCGTAACGTCTGCAATTAGGGATGATAATAACAATATTCTGACCGATCCGGTTGACATATTGAATAAGTTTAAGGACCACTTTGACAATATTTTAAATACGGGAAATTATGATCTGTGTCCTCCTTCTGAGTACCAGAGTGCTGAACCGTTAATAGAAGGACCAAGTAAAGAGGAAGTTGAAGTAGCTATCGGAAAATTAAAATCATATAAAGCAGCGGGAATCGATAATATTCCTACTGAACTAATTAAGGCATGCGGGGAACCTGGAGTTTCTAAAATACATCGGTTGGTTAAAAAGATCTGGGTGAACGAGAAATTACCCGAAGAATGGAAAGAATCTATTCTTATTCCGATTCACAAAAAGGGTCCGAGGACGGATTGTAATAACTATCGAGGAATTTCACTCCTTCCGGTATGTTATAAAATATTCACTTTAATCTTAACCAGTCGAATCACGGAATACGCCGAGGAAATTATCGAAGAATACCAATGCGGATTTAGACGGAATCGTTCGACTATTGATCAAATATTTTCTTTACGGCAAATATTAGAGAAAAAATTGGAGTATAACGGTATTGTTCACCAGCTGTATATAGATTTTAAAAAGGCGTACGATTCTATTGGCCGCCAGAAACTGTATAATATTCTAATCGAGCAGGGGATTCCAAAAAAAAACTAGTAAATCTAGTCAGGATGTGCTTGACGGAGACACTCAATAAAGTTAGAATCGGTAATAATTTGTCCGAAAAATTTGAGGTTCGTTCGGGTTTAAAACAGGGGGATTCTCTTTCGCCTGTCCTGTTCAATTTGGCATTAGAACATGCCATTAGGGGGGTAATGCGAACCGAAAAAGGGTTGGATCTGGGCGGGACAACATCCGTGCTGGGCTATGCTGATGATCTGGTACTGTTAAGCGAAGACGTTGAAACTATAAAACTAAATACGACAACGTTAATGAAAGCCGGTAAAGAACTAGGACTCGAAATAAACGTGGATAAAACAAAATATATGGTTAGCTGCAAAAATGGCGATACTACTAGTGATATCGATATAGATGGTAATATGTTTGAACAGGTAGATAAATTTAGGTATCTAGGTTCTACGATATCTAGAAAAAACGAAATTGAAAAAGAGATTAAGGTTAGACTGAAGGCGGGAAATGCTTGTTATTTTTCTGTGACAAAACTACTTAGTTCGCGCCTCTTGTCCCGGAACTTAAAAACTAGAATCTATAAAACAATTATCTTGCCTACAGTTCTTTATGGATGCGAAACTTGGCCGCTTACACTAAGGGATGAACAGCTTCTTAAGGTTTTTGAAAATAAAGTATTGCGTAGAATATTCGGACCGAAGAAGGATGAGTTAACCGGAGAGTTCAGACGGTTACACAACGCCGAATTGCGTGAGCTGTATCCGGGTAATATAATTGAGGTAATTTCATCGCGGCGAATCAAATGGGCGTGTAAAGTTGTTGGGCTTAGTAACGAGAGAATTCCTAAAAGGTTAATATTTGCTGTGCCGAATGGTAAGCGTCCGAGGGGTAGACCGAAGCAAAGGTGGGAAGATTGCATTAAAACCGATCTGAAGGGATTGGGTTTGGACGGCGAACGGTGGAGGGAGGTGTGTAACAAGCGATTGGTGGTGTCGGCATCGAACCTTCGGGTTCGCTAAGCCTTATTATTATTATTATTAATTCTACTCAATATTTTGTTTTCATTCAAAGCCTATGTTTTAAGTCAATCAAACCTAAATATAAAGTCAAAATTTCAAAAGTTTACCATTAGCCATTGCTGAGCTTACCCTTGACAAAATTTCGTCAGACGATGCGGGCATACAGATAGACAAACATTTTTTTAAAAGTTGATTTGGTTTCTCTAATGAATAAAACGGAAAGATGTCATGAAACGGGTTGATTCTATTCAATGTACAGACAAAACCTTTATTTCATTACGTATATATATATTTGGCATTATAGAGGAAGGATAGTACCCAGCAGAATCTCTTCTTGGACATTATTTACTTCTTTGATTTAGTGGAGATCTTTCATCCAGCTCCTTTTTAGTCTCCGCCTTATGGGAATGTCAATCGTAGCCTTGTCGTTTATAAGTATGTTTCTGTGTCCTTCCAGCTTGAGATGTAAACGAGAGTAGGGAGTACGTCTGTGTTGGTCCATAGTTGGTTGTCGTAAGTCGTTATGTAAAGTTTAGTTGTTGATGTACCTGGAAGCACCTGTTATAAGTCGTAAAATTTTGGACAGTAGATATAATATTGTGAACTGTTTTAACAGTACATAAAGATAGTGTAATGGAATTTTTAATTGTTAAAAATATTAGTTTGAAGTATGAAGAGGTTTGAAATAAGGTGGTTTTATTATTTGACTAATTGAGATAAGTTGATAGGGAAAATTCAGTGCATGGGATTTATTTTTTTAAATGATAATAACTAATGAAAAAAATGATTAGGCTGTGATTATTGTTTAATCAATTAAAGGTTTCTTCCCTTGAAAATGGCCTAAGAGCTGAAACGTTGGTGTATAAAGAAGAAACAGAGAGTAGGACTGTTATGATCAAATTGTAAATTTTTATTATTTCAATGAGGTGAAGTCCTAACCTACAAGTATAAATATGCATATCTGATCGTTTATTTACTTCTGTCTACCTCTTAACAGTAAAAATTATCAAAACCGAAAAAGAAAGAAAAAATGGAGGAAGAAAAAAAAGTTATAAAAGCAGCTGATCGGTTGTATTGTACCGTGAGCCGAACCGACAAAGCATTGATGTGATAAAAAGGCGACCGCGGTGTAGGGTTAACGGCGGTAAGACACGATATAAGTAAAAGATTGATGATAAGGCGATCGTAGGGCAAGAAAAAAGGGAAAGGGACAGGAGGAGGTCCGCGTGCCAAGATCTCGCCCTTTATATACCGCTGTCAGATGTATTGTAGTCCCTTGTCAATACACTCCTTACAATCGCTAACAATACCACCGCCAGTCTTTTCGCCCCCCCCCTTAGCCTATACGTTAGTCGTCACCCCCCTCTTCATCTCTCCCCCACCAGGTAAACTTGCACAAATTCGTGACCTTTTGTAGATTTCTCGGTGCCGAAATGCTTGCTGACTTAGCGGTATCCGTCCTTTTGAAGTAAGGTGTTATAGTGTGCAGCTTAACAGTTAACGCTTTGAAATTCCCATTGTATATACCCCTGTAAGAGATAGTTAATCATAATAAATATCAAGGAAATGTTGATAATGGAAGTAAAGAATCATTTAAAATATATTCATTATTGTTTGATGACGGTTCGGTGTTTACAGTAGCGGTTAAACACAACATAATAAACTCAAAGGAACAAATTAGGTGATTAAATATATAAATCGTGAACAGATAAGAATAATTACATCTTTTTTTTTTTTTTAACGACATATATTCTGTCTCGAGGACAATAATTATAATGCTGAATGAACACATTCACACCTTGTTTTACGGAAAAAAAATTAATATTACAATATACTATAAAATCGTCACAAAAATATGCAAGGCTTTATGCTCTACGTGTGTATGGAAAGCAAGGTTTTTATTACTTTCATTTTCAGTCGTTTATATACATGCATTTTATTGCCTAAGTCTTGTATATAAATATTTTATATGAAAACTACTTCTCTTTTCAGATAATCATAAAATTCCTTCCCCTCGCCCAGCAAGCAACATCCCCTCACACACACAGTCTCTCTCTCACTCACTCACACTCTCTCTTGTCTCTTCCCCTCCATTAGCCTAAAACTTTTTAATTATATAAAAAAATTTATGATATTATATTTAATAGTAGTGCAATAAAATTATCATTAGGCTGGTGTGACAAGACATTTAATTAAATGAAACAGAGGAGATATTCTTGCCTCCTCGTTTAAGTTATTAACGAATGAAAATTTACAAATATCATTATTATCATGGACAAATAGAGAACTCCACATTTCACTTTTATCTTCTCAATTGCGATTTTTTTTTTTATCTCTGGGCATAATACTTCCTCTAACCTATAAACAAAAGATTATAAATTGTTCCTATATTGAAAACTTTCGAGTACCAGTTTTCAACGAAAAAACTCGTGAGCCCAAATAACCAAGTTTTGCAAATTGGTGTGTATGCGTTTTACAACTCTCTCTAAAACGGCTCTAACGATTTTAATTAAATTCATTTTACCAATATAAAAATCAAGTGATCTTATATATCAGACAGGTATTTTTTTCTTTCATTGAAATAGTCTGACAGGGTATATATCGAATTTGTAAAATTTATTCCTCTAAAGTATCTTTAATTTTGTTTTTTTTTTAAATAATTAACCACTTAGCATTAAAATAGAGTAAAATTTGAAATTACATTCATTAGTCTTAATTGATATTGTGAGGGATGTAATTGTAAGCGGTATAAATATACTACACATTTCTAGCAACAGTTTCGAAATAATTTTTCAGTAATTATTGAAAAATATTTAAAATGACTAAGAGTTATTTGAAATCGTAAAAATCAGAGATTCAAACATGGGGATTTGAAAAAGTTCTACTTTAACACTGTTTGTAAACAAATTTAATAAAAGATGATCTTGGGAAAGATACTACAATAAGCATTAGTAGAAAAAGGCCATTTGAGTTTCGATAAATAATTGCTTTATTTCAAATTTATCCAAATTTTAGCCTTTTCAGGTATTTTCTGGGATAACCTGAATGTGGTGGTGCTATTTGACTAAGTTTGCAAAAGTAGGTGCACTGCTATCAGCGAATCAAAATTTAAATTTCATGTAAATCAGATTATCCCTGAAGATGACTGAAGAGACGAAAAATTGGATACATTTGAAATAAAGTTATTATTTATCGAGAATGAAAAGACCTTTTTCTACCAAAGCTTTTTCTAATCTTCTAAGGTCTTATCTGTAATGAAGTTCCAGCTTTATGGTAAAAGTTTAATTCACATTTATTCAAGTTCCGATAAAAGTTCCGTTAAATGAAAAATAAACAGTAATCGGACTTCGATTATAACTGCAATTTGTCTTCAATGAACTGCACGCAATTCTAATGTGTTGTTTGTTTAAGTAGCTAAAAATAAATGTCACTTTTTAGCCTCTCAACTTATTCTTGACAATCAGCGAAAGTGATGGCGATACATGAAAAAAGGACTTGACAGGCATGGGGAAGGAAAGTACACAGCAGTACCTTTTCCCTAACTTGTTCCAATTACTTAAGTTGTCTAAGGAAGGAGATCCTTCATCCAACGCCTTTTTAGTCTCCTCCTCGTGTTCTGAGGTATGTCAGCAGTGGCCATGTCTCTTATTAGTCTGTTATTATGTCCATTTAAATTTGTGTAAAATCGTTGATGAAGGATCGTTATATGTTGGTCAACTTTTGGAAAGTGAGAATCAGTATGTAGAGTTTTGTTAGTCACGTACCAAGGTACTTTTGTTATGAGTCACAATAATTTTGATTGGAACGATTGAGGTTTTTGTTGGTGGGTCCATATGGGCTTAAGTAAGTATGTTTGTGTATTCAGTTTATGTTTTATTTTTAATTTTCAAGGTTTAGAAAAAAGAGAATAAAGTAGTTTGAGTCGTTTGTTAAGTGTCTTATGTTTCATTTTATCATGCGGATCCCACGTCATTCTTCTGTCGAAGGTAAGTCTAAGGTAAAGTACCGTGTCCGTTTGAGGAATTTGATTGATGTCAATATAAACTGGAGGTCAGGTGTTTTTTCGAAGAGTAAATGTTGTATGTTTGGATTTGTCATGATTAAGTCGAACTTTTAAATACAAGTTTCTTTAAAATGAAAGTTATGTAAAATCTTTACTTTGTTGTTGCAACAGGAAAATTTCTATTTTTAAATTTTTTTTTTTCCGTTTTAAGCACTGCGGAAAAACCTTGAAATAGGAGTTATATTTTAGAGTTGTTTTTTTATTTGATAAATGATAACAAAAAACAAAACAAATGGTTGTTAGCATTGTTTGATTCAGTCTTAAAAATTATAGTTTGCCCTAATGACACCGACCACTAACCATAAAATTCATAATATATATACACAGGTGGTAGAGATATTTGTTAGTTAAATAAACAAAGGTACGGGACAAGATGGACAGTGGCAGATAAATATGGGCGGAGAGAGAAGACACTAGAACGGACAGTGCCGAAATGTAAATGGGCGGCCTGGCGCTGACAGGGCACTCGCCCACTGCTCGCAGCGCCTAATTGTCCCGCTCGAGTAGCTCTGCTTTTTAATGACTGTCACGCGCACGTCACTATTTAGTGTCGGCCGGTCTTCATAGGCCGGCCCATCCGTTACCCTCTGCCCAATCGTTTACAGCCGGAATTCATTTCGGGACAGTTGGCATTACAAAACGAAATGACAATGGTGGGACAAGAATGGTTTGAAATGTTTCAGTAGCTTTGGCACTTTTGATTTTATTACCAACTTGATTAGGGATATATTTCAATAAAACTGTTGAAATCAAAACCATGTAATTAATAATAATACTTAGTGAACTCGAAGCTTTTAGGCCGATACTGTCCATCGTTTAATATCACCTGCTGAATGGAAAGTGACTTTGGGAAGAAATAGATTTGTTCAAAATAACTCCTGATTCCGAGATATATTGCCTAAAATAGAAAAAAAAAAAGTGCTTAAAATTTAATGGTCTCTTGATTACTTACGGTTCATATATTTTTTTTTTAAATTATTTAGTATTTATTAAATAAATGTTTAAAAAATGCCATTGAAATTGAAATAAGATTATTATTATTTTAGTAAGAAAACATTTTTTTTGCACATGTTATAGATTTTATGGTCAATTTTATATATGTTTTGAATGAGCAATAATACAAGATACTGCAATTTGTTTTGTTTTTTTGTAAAAAGCAATGTATATATATATATATATATATATATATATATATATATATATATATATATATATATATTTAACTAGTGCTATTATAGGTGTTACAAATCTTAAAAACTACAAAATATCTCGATTATTGTTCAACATTTACATTCCTACTATTTTGCTAGCAATGTCTTAAGGTTTTTGAAAGTAAAGTATTGCGTTGAATATTGGGGTCGAAGAACGATGAATCAACCAGATAATTTAATATGGATTAATATATGGACTGGTGATAATGTAGACGTCACACTATTTTCAACGCAGTACTTCACTTTAAAAAACTTTAAGACGTTGCTAGTAAAACAGTAGGGATGTAAATGTCGAACAAAAATCGAGATATTCTGTATGCCTATACAAAATAATAATTTTATTTTTTCTGGAAGGAATACAACAAATAAATCAATTGTTGTTTAATTGGAAGTTATTATTGCCAAAAACAAAGAATACCGTGCAACTTATTCTTTATTTTTGGCAATAATAACTTCCAATTAAACAACAATTGATTTATTTGATGTATTTCCAAGTTTACATGTTTACGTTTCGAAACATTTAGTCTCATCTTCAGAACTACAATCCCATGTTGTTTTTTTGTTGATTCAAGGCTAAAAATTTAGTTAAATATAATTCATGTTACAATTCGTGCCAGAATTGAGTTGTTACATTAAATTTGTAATTAACTTAAGTCTAATAAAAGAAACGTAAACATGTAAACTTGGAAATACAACAAATAAATCAATTGTTGTTTAAATGGAAGTTATTATTGCCGAAAACAGACAAAATATTAATATTCCGGGCTTTCATGTTTTTAATCTTTGAAATCAGGGGAAGAGAATTAAAATTGAATTGAAGTCCTAGATTTGCAACACCTATAATAGATCTAGTTAAATATTTATACATTGCTTTTTACAAAAACAAAAAAGAAAAAAAGAAAAGAAAAAAAGCAGTGCCTTATATTATTGCTCATTCAAAACATATAAAAAATTGACCATAAAATCTATAATATGTGAAAAAAAAAAACGTTTTCTTAGTAAAATAATAATAATCTGATTTCAATGTCAATGGAATTTTTTAATAAATATTAAACATATTTCAAAAAATTATGAATCGTATGTAATCAGGAGATCATTACATTTTAAGCATTTTTTTTTTTTTTTTTGTAATTTTGTATTTTAGGCAAAATATCTCAGGTGTTATTTTGTACAAAGCTATTTCTTCCTTCACCCCAGTCACTTCCCATTCAGCAGGCGGTACTCAATGATGGACAGTATCGCACCTCTTGAAACAGACACTGATAGCTTCCACAATCTGAGCTTTCGATAACATCAAGCTCAGACTATCACCGGTTTCCAGTTCTCCCTACATTTACCGATTCGACAAAAACGTAATAAGTTTTCTGTAACAACAATTTTAATAAATAAAATCCTCATTATAATTCACTGTGACGTCCTATTTTTTAAAAAATATTTTATGAATCTATTGCAGATATATTCAAACAGCATGGTAGTAGTATTAAAGTGTTTATATTTTTTTAAAACATTGCTTGATATTGAAAAATATACATACCACAGGATAGGATTGAAACTATTAGAGAAACTTTCCAAACTTACCTGAAAAAAAAATAAAGAGAAATTAGTAAACATAAAGTATGTTATTTTATACCATCCATTTTTATAAATGTTAATATATAAAAATAATATTTTATTTTAAATGATAATATGAATGAAGTGGAAAAGGGTAGATCTTGAGTTTTGCCAAGTATAATTAGATTGCTGTCCTCCTTCTGTCGCCTCGCCAAGTCTCATGAATTTGAATGACCCTAGTTACTAGTGCATAGATATTAAAACTATATATATATATATATATATATATATATATATATATATATATATATATATATTAATAATGTATTTAGAGTGTGAGTTAACGTATTTCAATGATGAAACAAAATTAGTAAAATAAGGATTGTGCAACTCCACAAGACATTTATTGTTGATAAATATTAAAAATAAGCCTGAATTAATAAAATATGGTATACTTATAAATATTCTCTGTTTCCGCTTATAAACATGGAAAACTGGGCGTTCTCGAAAATCACTGCTTTAAAGAATATTTAGGTGTCAATAAAAATATTTAATACAGTTCAAATTAACATTGAAAATGAAATCATAAATGGTGAATAAAATAATGAATCGTCTCAAAAGTATATAGAGGAGCAAAATAAGTTTCCACCAAAAAAAAAAAAAAAAAAATGATTCCTTGATACTATAAACTAGTACAACTTTTTATGGTCCAAAAGAAAATTATATTTAAATTAATTAATTTTGCAGAAGCTATGTGACGTGGGATGTATTATAATAAATATAAAGGGGTAAGTACACTTTTTGTTTATTTAAAATAATGTTAAAAATATTTATTCGAATATTTTTCTAATATTATTTTAAATTAATTCATAAAAATAATTTTATTTTTAATTCGAATATTTTAATATTCGAATATATACCATATAAAGTGAAAATTAAGCTGTGCTTTTTAACCAAGATCTCTATTCTAGATATTGATCGGTATTTTCAAGTATCCAACTGAATGTTCTTAAGCCTAATATTTACGTTTTCGTGAAAATAATTGAAGCAATCAGTTGGTTTCTTTATCTTAAACGTAAATATTAGGGTTGGAAACATTTAATTCGTTGCTTCCAAATTCGAATCAATATCTGTAATAGAGATTTTAGTTTAAAAAAAAAAAAACGTAGTTTTATTATCACTCTATATGATAAATATTCGGAAAAAAAACATTATTTTTAACTATTCTTTTTATGATAATAAATCCCAGATCATGTAAAAAAATGTAGTGCGGTGCGCGTATTACACAACATTCACTTATCACCCTTTTTCTAGCAGAAATAAGTATTTTCAGACAAAGGGAAAGTGAAAGTAAAAACGTTATATTGATTTGTTTGGATTCGTAACGTATTTTTTTTTCGGTATAGAGTTGTTAGTACTACGGCCAACCTCCAACCTGGGGGACCAGATCATTTAATATCGGAGTTTCTCTCTCCTAGGCCAGTTGGTTTCGCCACACCTTCGAGGGAGGATTCATGCCGGTAACAGGTGTTACTTTCGTTTCCAGAAACAAGTTTAGGGGTCTGACGAGCATAGGGAAGGCCCTTATATACAAAACAATCATTAGACCGGTTGTGACGTACGGTTGTGAATGCTGTGAACTAACAAAAAATAATGAAAAGATTCTGAATATATGGCAAAGGAAAGTGCGCAAGATAATATTTGGACCTGTTTGTGATAACGGAAGAAGAACTTCAACAAATGTACTGCGACCCAGATCTGGTGTCCTTCTTAAGGAGTCAGTTGAGGGGGCTGGGGCAAGTGGGGAGAATGCCGGCGGAGAGAATCCCAAAAAAGTCATTAGGAGGAGAGCTTGGAGGTCGTAGAAGCAGGTTATATTCTCGGAAAAGATGGCTAGATGACCTAGAACAGGTTCTCCGTAGCCTAGGAATGAGACAATGGCAAAGAAAGGCACTGAATAGAGAGCAGTGGCGAAAAATAGTGGAGAAATCCAGGGCCTTGTAGGGCCGTAACGCTATGGGGTAAGTAGGTAGGTATATTGATTTGTATTTCATTGTGGGTATTTTTATTTGTATAAGTACCCTTATTTTAATATTTATATTGCCGTAGTAAAAACAATTAAATATTAAATAATACCAACAATAAGATTTGTGAACACCGCATATGTATATTTATATAATATTGTCGGAGTCCTTATTTTCCAATATTTCGGTCGAGCTAGGGCAAACTTGTATTCCTTTGATTCCTCTATTACAACTATTATTCGTAAAAACCTTATATATGCAATTTCACTTACGTTTGACTTTTCGTTTTTGAGCTAGGCTGTTAACACACACACATACACAGACCATTTTGCGGGACTTGGTTATGATCGCAATACTTTCCCATTCTATATATTTCATAAATAGGTAAGAGGTAGTAAAAAAGAAATTAAAGCTTCTCATTACTTTATCGTAGTCATTTTTGCATTATGCTAACTGTATAAAAAGTGAATAACAATTCGTTGGAGGTTGCCAAGGGCTACATGAAACGTTAATTAAATGCTGAGACGAAGGCTAAGACTAGCATGAAATTAATACGGCCCCTGACACAAAGCCATTAGGGAAGGACAGGGCGGGCCAAGGGCCGAGGATGAACGTAATAAAAGTTGTAAAGTTGACCGAAAAAGGGCTCCGCTAGCAGACGGAAGGGACTAATTAAAACATGGAGCATTGGCAGGGCACATATCTCACCGTGTTGCTAGGCCTCTTTTAATTAAGCCTTGATTTAGGCAAAAAGGTTTCCCCAATTACGAGGACTTGTTCCTCCGCCAGCGATCCCTTCTTTCGGATTGTACTGCTAGCTAAGGGATTTCATAGCGGTGCCCACCATCCCTTGTAATAGCCTAACCCTAAGCGAATCAGTCGTTATAAGCTATATACAGGCTGTCCCGTTAGCGTTAGATGGGAATATTTATATGTGTTATAGCAGACCTTAAAGGCTACATACTTTTATATAAACATTCATCCGATTTTAAACAGAAAAGTAGGAAATTTAAGTCACATTTTTTGTTGAATGTTTTAGAAAATTGTATTATAAGGCAATTTTGTTTATTAAAACACATCACATATCACAAAAAAAAAAGAAGAAAAAAAAGCTTTGAAACAGGTAACAGTAGTCATTTTTGCAGAAAACACGGCCACTTAAATGTGACTGGAAAGGAAATCACAACATTTCTTGGTGAATCTCAAACGTTTTTCTAATAAACCTCTGTAGCGCCCTTGTAAATGGTGTAAATAGGTATGCCTGCTTCTAATATGTTAATTTTTATTTATTTTTTTAGAACATTTTAATTCTATTTTATTTATTTATTTTTATTTTCTTATTTTTTTCTGCCCTCATTACGATATTTTATTTTTTTATTATTTCGCTGTATATTATTTCGAAATTACCTTATATATTTTTTGATTTTATAAATACGGTGTGAATGTGCTCTCTGAACTCTATTATATGTGTCCTTAATTGAGACAGATTGTAATATTTATCAATAAACAAGCAATCTGTTAAACATAAATAAACCTCTACTTAATTAGTACGGACTTAAAAATTATTAAACGAGGAAGTTTTTCTAAAAGTGTGTTAAATGCAGTACAGTTGAAGGATGATAAAAAAAAAAAATCAAATAAATTATGCCTTTTTTTTAAACGGAACTTAACTGTGTTTGTCCACGCAATAATCCTCTTTAAATAGTTTTAAAAATGACAAAATCTATTTTCATTTAAAATAAATTTTATGTAGTTTACTATGGAGCAATGTTTTATTACTTAAAACAAAAATTTTTTATGTTATCGTTTAATATTTAACAAAAAACGCGACTCGCGAATCTTTAATTTCATTATTAGGCAATTCTTTATATGAATTTCGGTACTTGTGAGCGACGCGGCCACTACGGACTGCAATCTGCAGTTATCTTGTTATTTAAAGTATTTTTGTTGTTATTTATGTTTCTTATTATTAAATGTTTATAACCTGAACACTGATAATTGTTGTAAGGTACTGATAATTCCTATCTTCATATAAAATTAGACTCTCGTATTATGGGAGACATAAATATATTTAGTGTTGGCTCTTTTTTGCCTGCTTCTTATTTATATATATATATATATATATATATATATATATATATATATATATATATATAATATATATATATATATATATATATATATAAGAAATATAAATAACAACAACACATTAAATAACAAGATAACAGCAGATAGCAGTCCATAAAAACTGTGTCGCTAACAAGTACATGAATTTTTTTGTAGATCTTGATGTCTTTTATTATTTCTTTAAATATTTCCTACTGCTTACGGGACACCCTGTATATCGCATTCAGCCTATTAATATGTAATTATTTGCAAACATTCCGACTGACATGAATCATAAACTTCAGGGACGTGAGCCCTTTGAGGGCACAAAGCAGGCTCACACCTCAGAGGCTCACAAATCGGGAAGGAAGAATGTTCGCGAGCGATAAATAGCTTAGCCGTAAAATGGGCGAACAATTGGAATGGTGGAGCAAAGCGACCGATCCATCAAGATTAGGCCGCTCCCTGCCTCTCCTATGAAATAGTTGTGTATGGCAACTCCTCCCTCCTGTATATATATTACGTCTTTGTCCCAGCTCCCGCGGCTCAAACCCTTATCATGAGTTATAGGACTAATTCTCGGCGGTGCGTCCCGCTCTCGGAGATAGCCCTCCGCTATCCCAGATATTCTATAGCTCCTGAAATATGAGCGTCTTCCATTGTTCCACGTCTTCCAGGAATTTAACAGGTCTCACCTGGAATTGGGCCTTTCAGTCATCTTAAACCTTTTCCAGGAAGCTTTAACATTATTTTAATACCGTACGATATAAACATTCTCCAGTCGAATAATGATAAAATTTATACTTCTCAAACTAAAACATACAAGTAAAATACGATAAAAAAAAGAGTTCGTTTATTGTTTGCCCTCAATTCCATTAATTTCCAGCAGGTCACATCTTCATCCAAAAAACAACAACACACGATAGAAGTAAAAACATCAACAAGCCGAGACTATTCCTATATATTATTTCTAAAAGGTGTTTTTTTTCGGTACGCCCTAACTGCGTCTATTCTTCATAAAATCCAATGATTGACCACTTATTTTGAAGATATTCTTCTCCTTCACATGCGAAAAATAGTCCCATCCTCCCAAAATTTTTGGAAAAAAAGTTATGGAGGAAAAGAAATTTTATTTGCGAATAACTCTGCATTTTTTTCTTCAGACAATTATTAACAAAGATACATTCCATTATTTTGATATACCTGATAATGTATTCCTGTTTTAAGATATTGTATTTAGGAGTAGAATAGTCGACTACAATTTTTTTCCTGGATGATATATTAACTTAATTATTTCTTAAAGACATTTGGTTGTTCTTACATTTTATTTTTTTTAATAATTTAGAAAATCCCATGATCGGAGCACTATTTTGTCTTTATTACTATTATTATCTTTCCAGTAAGCTTTTAAAAATAGGTCTTAGCAAAACAATTTGTACAAATATTTTTTTTCTATTATGTTTAATTGTTACGTTATTATAATCGATCAAGAGAAAAATATTAATCCCTCCCTTACATAATAAATAGGAACTACTTATTTCCATATTGTTTTGCTTTTTCTTCCCTTCACAAAATTTTCTGCGAATTATTCGCACGGGCCAACTGGTAATATGAAATATAAATTATAAATAATAACTAATTATAAAGAGGATAAAATAATGAACACTTCACTCGTTTACAGTATGCATGTCCGATTTTTAATTTCTGAGACATTTTAATCCATATCTTTCACAAATCTCGTTATCATTTGACTTTCGGCACTATTTTTTTTCCTTTTCGCTTCTCTAACACGGCGTCGCGTTAAGATACAATTTTGAATAATAGTCAATTACAGAGAGGACGGGATACTGAATATTTCCTTCGTTTGCAGTATGCAGGTCCAATTTTTAATTTCTGAGACATTTTAATTCATATCTTTCACAAAACTCGTTATCATTTGACTTTCGGCACTATTTTTACCTTTTCGCTTCTCTAACACGGCGTCGCGTTAAGATACAATTTTGAATAATAGTCAATTACAGAGAGGACGGGATGCTGAATATTTCCTTCGTTTATCATTTGGCTTTCAACTCTATTTTTTCTTTTCGCCCCTTTAACTGGGCTTCACATTAAGATATAATTCTGAAAAACACCCATTACAAAGTGGATGAAATTCTAAACAATTCCCTCGCTTACCCATTTTTAGTTTCTGAGATATTTTAATCCATATACAAAAACCCTTCAATTAGTCGATTTTACACGGACGGTACACATCGGAAATCAGACGGCTCAATCTATTTCACTCTCCACAGAACGCGCCTATAAGTGTCTAGTTTAAAAAGTTCCGGTTTGATAAATGTGCCAATAAATAATTTATTGACATATTACAAGAGTTTATCTGGAATTATCGACAACGTTCACTTTACTGTCATGAATTTTCTATCAAATCTCATATTTTTAAAAACTATTTGAGTGATCGATTTCAACCATTTCTTATTTAGACTTGAAAAGATATCAGGATAGTTTAATAATAGATACGAATCGATTCATCTCCTATAGAGTAAAAAAAATGTACTATTCAAGAATAAAAAAACTATGAGGAATAAACGAATTTAAGAAAATATCTTTTACATGTGATGCAAAAATTTGTTAGTTTTTATGTTATAACGAAAGTAACATGTTATTTTTTTTAATTTCGTAATTAACTACGTCTTAACAATTCATTTGTTTCAATAAATATTTCATTATGTGACCTCTATTTCACTATAAATTCTGTAATTATTTCTCATAATAATGAAAATATAGTAATATTACACAATTCTATTTGATTATCATTACTTTTTGATTAATATTTAGTTATTTTCTTCTGTTTATTTTATTTATTTTTTTACTACAAATTGTGTGATTGTTATCTTATCTCCCTACAACCAATGTCCATATGACAGATCATTAAATTATTCAATAAATAAATGAAAAAATTACACAATTAGTCAAGTGAATGACAGATATAGTTATATATACTTGTGTTAGTAATTTATTATATAAAACACTAAAACAATAACAACCCCCAATATTTTTTAACTCAAGGAAAACGTGAGCCAATATAGTTATTCATTTTATAATTATTTCATTAATAAACAAAAGCCTTTTCGTGATAAAAAAAATCTTTTCAATGATTACTTAAAAAAAAAATGATTCATCATTATTATCAAAGATTATAAACATACAGAAGTACATAACAAAAACCAGTACATAGCTTTCATTGTTTTTAAGACATTAGCTTCTATGCTTTATTGTGAGTACTACAAGTTCTTCAATCCTACTATAAATATTAAATGTAATTTGAGATTTAAATTATCACTATATTAATTGATTAACTTTTATTAGAGCATGGTTACTACTTTTTTAAATCTATGTTAAGGGTGTAATTTTATATTTTATTAATTAAAAAATAAATGATCGGATCATACCTGACCTTGGTATATTATTCATATTTGAATTTAACTATTTCGTTAATGGAAACTGGCGTTGTATTAAGCCTTCGTACTAACCATGCATACATACCCTATTATTGAAAGCTGTCACTACAGCTTCGTTTTTAGGTACGAAGTACAACTTGCAAGCAATACAAAGCAAGCTGTGCAAAGTTCGAAGAGCAGGGGGAATGGAAATGATTGCAAGGGGTGCTTGAGGGGAGATTATTCCCCTTTGTTGGGTCTTTAATGCAGCTGGAATTAAAAAGCTGTTTTGGTTTTTTTTTTTTTTACATAGTAGCATTTTTTTTTATCATTCATAATAAAGTTTTAATTTTAATGCTAATTTAATTATCTTATGTTATATGTTATATGTTATATGAATTGAGGATCAAAAAAATTATCAGAGATTGGTTCAGCTGGTAGTACAGTATTTAAATCACGTACACTATTCCATTGTTTCAGAACCTTTTTCTAAATTGTATTTCTTTACGCTTGCAATTTTTTTTTAATGTATGTTGATTAAATAGGATTTGAGGACAAATATTGAAGGTCATTGTGAGATTCATAAAACGCCATTTTTAAACACGGATAAGGAACAGTATGGAACGTATGTAAATGTTAAACATGCAAATAGCCTCAAATATTTATATGTAAACATTTTTCAAAAATATATATATTTACTAACATTATGTGGCGCTAAGTCTCAATGCGAGACTTGGGTTGGCAAAAGAATGACAAACTCAATCAAAGAGTTTATCTAATGAATGTTTTATAAAATAATTACAATATACAAACTGTCTTATTAAATGTTAAACGTTAAGGCCAATTTATATAGTATATTGTTGCGCGAAGCGTTTCCACCCAGCTGCGTTTTAGACGAAATTAGTACAGAGCGGAAATCTTTGAAGTGCTTCTGCTACCTCAGGTTGTAGCCTCAAGAGGCTGATAATTGCAGGAATGAGATTTCTTAGAATAATTTTACAAACAAAACTGAGAGCTAACCTGTCCTCTAAGAGGAGTTTGCGAAAAAAAAAATGACCATAAAAGAAAATCTTAATTACGAATCTTCGGAAAAAGTATCAAGAATGTCAGAAGTCGAATGACTAATAGAAAGAAAACCAAAAAGGAGAGGCTTAACTAGTTCATACAATATACAGAAAGGGAGGCAAATCTTTTGTGAGAAATTTTCTTTTGTGGAAAAATTGATTAAGGTCGTATAGGAGATTTTGAAGCGATATCAGAAGATTTGTGAGAAGAAAGAATGCCAAATCGCCAAGGAAGCGAGCATAGAGGTTGGTGCTAGGTTACTCAGGACTCCGTGTTAGTGAGGCGAAAAGGAAAAAATAGTATCGAAAACCAAATGATAACGAGGTTAGTTGAATATATGGATTGAAATATTTCAGATACTAAAAATCGGTATTATGTGGGAGTGGGAAATGTTCAGCATTTTGTCTTCTTTCTAATGAGCTATTATTCAAAATTGTATCTTAACCCAACATCGTGTTAGATTGTAGGAGAGGGAAAAAGATAGACAATTTTATTTTGACAACATATAAAAAAAACAATATATATAAAAAAAGAAGAGTAATAATATAAATGATAATAATTAAAAGTTTTGTTGAAGATATGGATTAAATTATCTCAGAAGCTGAAAATTGGACCTGCATTCTGTAAGCAAGAGAAATAATCAGCATTTGACCCTCTTTATAATGAACTATTATTTATAATTTATATTTCATATTATTAATCTCGCCTTGTTGATGTTTTCACTTCTTTCGTGTGGTCTAAAGGGCACACCTTAGTTTTCTTTTTCCATTTGCTACTTTAAAGGACAGCCTGAAAATAGTAATGTTCTTGTAGGTTTATCTTATTTCTTTAATTCCCAACAACAACATTATAAAAAATAAGAAGAGTAATAATATAAATGATAATAATAGCAGAAATTGTTAGGCACAGTGGAAAACATATAATAATACAGCATAAAACTAAGAGTTTTATTGAAGATATGGATTAAATTATCTCAGAAGCTGAAAATTGGACCTGCATTCTGTAAGCGAGGGAAATATTCAGCATTTGACCTTCTTTATAATGAGCTATTATTTATAATTTATATTTCATATTATTAATCTCGCCTTGTTGATGTTTTCGCTTCTTTCGTGTGGTCTAAAGGGCACACCTTAGTTTTGTTTTTTCCATTTGCTACTTTAAAGGACAGCCTGAAAATAGTAATGTTCTTGTAGGTTTATCTTATTTCTTTAATTCCCTAAAATAAGGCACACTCCGACTGATGATATTCAAAGGTATATAGGATTCGGTAATCTCGGGAAGGACACATTGGAAGGAGCCATAGCTAATGGATTTATCCTTAGCCGGAGGAGCGATCCGATAAAAACAAAAGCCCTTCACCCTCCCGGGGCCTGAATAAAACATAAAATCTTGGCATGAGCCATTTGTCCCGGCTCTTACCTCTCCCTATGCATTTATTCACCAGGCATGTATTCGACACTCCTCCCTACCCTCCCTCCTATATTTTACTCCACCTGCCTTAGCCAGTATTTATTTATAAATATTCCATCACCTCTTCTTTTAGTGAAGTATGATAAAAAAAAAAATTATAACGTCGAATTAATGGTTAACGTACCGGTACGTTTGTCTGTTTAGTCTTCAAGACGTAAAACTCTAGAGTCATCAACGCCTGTGAACCAATTATTTTTGTTATCCGTTGAGTTTATAAACTTTTTAGAAGAAAGAAAAAAAATAATAAATCATCACAAAATAATAATAGATAGGTATAATAATAAATGAAAAAATATATTAACTTTAATATAAAAAAAATACAATTTTTTTCATTTTTATTTAGACATACAATATTCTGTCACAGGGACAATAATTATATTGATAAATGAACACATTCACACCGTATATACAAAAAAAAATAAAAATAAAATTAACAAATTAAAACAATAAATAAAAACTATATACAATAAAAAAACCTAAATATAAGTAAATTAAAAACATAAAAATACAATCATACCTATATACAATCAGGCGGGGAACCCAAATCCCTGCGCTAGTCTCTCAACCTCCTCACCGGTGCTAAAGCCGGTGGAGTTTGAGCGAGAGCGCTTTAGCCACATACACTCATGTCTTGAGTGGAGAATCTGGCCATTGCCAGAACTCCAAAATAAATACTATAAAAGATCTCTGGGCCACTGCCGCTTCAAACTTCCAGGAGGGTTGTAGGGATGAGTGGAACTAGATAGGGATTGGGCTAGGGGATTTGGATGATTGATAAGGTTCTGATGGAATTTTGAAAAATTTTCAGGGATAAGGTCAAGGACAAATGGGATATTAAGGTCATGATGTAGGGTTTTGTTGGTTACAAAGAACGGAGCATCGACTATTGTTCGGAGGACTTTGGATTGAAAGGATTGGATGCGTTTGATGTTAGAGAACTTTGCTGTCCCCCAAAGTTCAAGTCCGTAGGTCCAAATGGGTTTCAGGATTGCCTTGTAGATCAGTAATTTGTTGTAAATTGAAAGTTGAGATTTTCTGGTCAGTAGTCTGTATAATTGGCCGTATCGCCGGTTAAGTTCTTGTCTTTTAAGTCTAGTATGTGGGTTCCACGTTAGTCTTCGGTCTAAGATAAAGCCAAGATACCGGACTGTGTCTGAAAAAGGAAGCTGGATGGAATTAAAGTAGACTGATGTACAGGATCTGCGGCGGAGTGTGAAGGTAATGTGTTTGCATTTGGATTCGTTTACTTTGATGCGCCATTTATGCGTTGGATGAGAGATCTCCTTCCTTAAACAACATTAAGTAATTGAAACAAGGTAGGGAAAAGGTGCTGCTGAGTACATTGCTTCCTCATGCCTGCCATGTCATTATATCCTGTAGCTCCAGATCATTTTCTGACTGTCAATAAAAGTTGACAGGCGCAAATGAATTTTTATAGGAAAAAAAATACAATAAAGTAAAAATTATATTTATTTCTAATTGTGGGTTAATGGTTGACTGTCGTGAATAATGAAGAGAAGAATAGTTGGGGTGATCAGTCAGAAATAAGAAAGCAAAAATAAATAATAATATTTATTTTGACATTTGCCGACGTTTCGACCTGAAGTTCAGGCCATCATCAGGGCTAAGAAAAGAACCATATAACAAGGTATGAGAAACATGAATAATGTAAGTAAAAAAATTAAAGTAAAATGAAGTGGATACAATGATTACAATAGTCAGAACTAAGAGATAAATAATAATAACCGTTACAAAGTGTAGAATTATGAAGTAAACATAATAAAAAAAGGTGACATAAGTATTAAAATGGTAATCATAGAATAAAATGTCAAATAGAAAAAAGGAATATGAAGTTATATAAGAAGTGAAAATAAATAGTATTTTGGCAAATGACAAAATAAATATTATTATTTATTCTTACCTTCTTATTTCTGACTGATCACCCCAACCATTCTTCTCTTCATTATATTTATTTCTTTAATAGCCTATGGATTTTAAGAAAATTTATCTCTGTTTCTATGTTTGATTTTTCATGGTTTAATACTACTAATATATCCGGTTATTGATATGGGATTCCTGGAAAATACGATTGATAGTGAGAGGGCTATTGCAGTTTTGACATTTTGGTGGTGGCTGTTTAATAACGAGATGTAAATGAGTTTGATTAGATAGAAAAAAGAAAAGAAAAAAAAAAGAGTTAGATTTGTGTCTTATTCTTAATCTAGTAGATATAATAGAGTGGTACACAGATCATTTGAAAGATAAAGCACAATATAGGCAGAGATGGAGTATTCTTTTTAAGACGGCAAACGATTCACAATGTCTATAATGGCAAAATAAAACCATGAAATAAAACATGTTATAACTTTATAAAAGTTTATCGACGTTTCGAAAGTATGTGGGTGGGTCGTCAGTCATCATATATATATGTATATATGTAAACAACATCAGAATAATGATAAATATAAAAGTATGTATTTAAACATAGAAGTAAATGTAAAAGGATATAATATACAATTTTTGCACATGCCCACTTCACATGACAATGCCAAAATTCCTTAAATAGATAAAATATACTACTATGATACCCGTCTCTCTCGAGACGCTCAAATTAAATATAAAAAAAACAAGAAAAAAAAACATTTAGCTACTTAAACCCATATGGACCTGCGCTTCACAAATTTATGGAACAACCAAAACGACCCACATACGAAAACTACAAAGTTTTCAGTCAAAAACTTCCAGGACCATAACTAAAGCTTCCTTGTACGTCACAAACACCACTCTGCATAAAGACCTTCAAATGCCAACAGTTAACGATCAAATACGGACACACTACAAAAGATTTCACGATAACTTATATGGACATACGAACACACATATACGAAGTATGGCTACATTTAACATTCCCGAAAACACACTTGAAAGTCTCAAGTTGGATGAGGGATTTCCTCGCTTAAAAATGTACTAAAATCAAGAGCGGAAGGGATGCCGCTGGGCACTCCTCTCCCTCATGTCGATCAAGCCACTACTTGTACTCTTAAATTTAAGAGTCTTATCAACAGCAGATCCGCTAATTGCCATTACTTAAAAAATTAAAAGAAGGTGTAAATGGTTCAGAACCATTTATTTAATATTGAAAAGTGTTTCTATAAATTAAAAATTACAATTTTCTTCGTCACTATAATAAAAGCCATGCCAATTTTTTTTTCTATGCAATTCTATGAAAACATGTTCACTCTAACAACCCAGCGCAAATAAAAAACTTTTTAGGCTCTATTCAAACAAAATACTTATTTGATGCATACATAAAAAGCTACAAAGAACTGACAAGACGAAAAAATCAATTCACATCTTCTAATTTGTTAACATCGTAATTGCTATATGTGCTAATATCAAATGCAAATGTCGTAAAAGAATAACATAAAAAAGTCTATATATCTACTATCATGTTTATTTTTAGAATATTAAAATTTATAAGAAGTTACTAACCAATACTTAACAAATTAGAACTTATGTTTGCTTCCCAAAGATACATAAACAATAAAACTTTCGTTTGTCAATAATAGAAAATATTTTACTTGGTTATATTCTACATATTTGTAATCATCCGGTCTTTTTGGGAATTTCAAAACATTTCTTTATAAGCATCATTATGAAAATTATTCGGCACAATCAAAAAGACCGAAACGTTATAGATATGTAGGATCAAAATGAAATAAATGGTTTTTTTTTTTTGGAACGGATGTTATTTTAAAAAAACATTTTTGTTGTTTATTTATTTTAAGGTTGAAAGAATGGGTCCTAATTTGATAATTATTGGTGAACTCAGTTTTTATAAATTAGTATTATTGTACTCCGATTTCATACACATTATATATATATATTGAGTAACCAAATTAAAGATGAAAATCTAAAAAATTAAAACTTATTTTAAACTATTTCGAAAATAACAATTATACTTTCACTTAATATATATAATATATTGTTTACAATGGTGCCTGGCCAATTATATAATTTCGGACGCGGGATAAGTTATATGTTGGGGATAACTTATCGGGCTCTATAATAAATGATCCCCATTGCTTCTGGCATTTGTCATTTTTCCCCTCTCTCTATCTTAGCTTTCTTCTACCTCTTAGTATATATGGGTCTCATCCTTACCAATTATTTAACGCCGATTCTTAATTTATATTAAAAATATATAGTATGTTTATAAGAATACTCTACATTAGAAGAGGATAAACAATATATTTTTATAGTTATTTAGATATTCAAATTATTTAGCCTTATAGTAGTTTTTCTTCTGAAAACAGAAATAACATGCAATAGTATAAATTTATTCTCTGGTAATAATTAAAAGATGTAGGGGAATATATTATGTACTACTTATCACTTCAATTTACGATTTAATAGTCTATAATTTTCCAGTTGGTAACAACGCTATATGTTGTAATTTCCATGAATTAATTAAAAATACAAATATTGTTCTTAATATTTATTTTTTATAACATATAATAATGTATTACTTTTTATTTTCTTCATATATGTTATACATTTATATTTTCTTTACAAAATATAGCGTTGTTACCAACTGAAAAACTACAGACTTCATAAATTGAAGTTATAAAAATGACACATTTTATAATATAATACATTATATTATTATAAAAACTTTTCTTTCGTTTTCAAATATCGCAATGCAATAAATTTTAGACTATACTTTTTCTTGCCAACCGACTGATATTATTTTTTTTTTATAATATACTTCTCAACACCACCAGCTAAGTCTAATATTTACTAGTAAATAACAAAAAAAAAGTTTTAAAAAAAACCTACACCACTACAACCCATGAAGGGTCTTGGTTTCAATACTGTTTAGAGGAAGCACTGTTTCTTGGTCTACGGTTGTGCAAGGAGGTGATTTGGCCGAGATCACGCTCAACCACAGGTTTTTCCCTTAATCAATTTTTTAAGGTTACCCTTTATATAGAGGCTGGTTGTGCCCTAGGATGAGTTTACCCACCCAGGGTCGCCCCACGGCCAATGAAACAGTATAAATAATTTTTCTGACATGAGCTGGGATTCGAACCTGGGACTTTTAATATTTTGAGTTTTTTTGTCTATTATTGTTGATTATATTTTGCAGAATTTTAAGTAGATTACAATTGTTTTGTTATATGTGGACATACAAATAAATATATATATATATATATATATATATATATATATATATATATATATATATATATATATATATATATATATATATATATATATATATATGAAAAGCAGCACGTTAAATAAATAATGTTATTTTATGTTGATTGGCTTAACATTCTAGGATCCCTTTCCTTCAGAAACATATTTATTTATAAGTAGTATTCGAACAGTAATGCGAATGCAGAGTAATTAAGCTACTCGAAAATTTTTTTAAAAATATAATCAGGAGTCAATACAGTAGCCAACATGTCAAAATGTATCAGTACAGGTCCAAAGATCAGCTCTGCTGTGGAACAACTATCATGGAATGAAAAAAAGTGGTTTGCTACAACGAAGAAACTTTTTTTTTTTACTTTTAACCACTTTTACCTCAAGTGGTTATCTTATAAGAACCTCAAGGTTCAGGTGGTCATCTAAAAAATGGAATACATCTATTAGAAAATATTGAGATAATTATGATTTTTTTTTTTGTCTATAAAAATTCATTTGCGCCTGTCAACTTTTATTGAAAGTCAGAAAATGATCTGGAGCTACAGGAAATAACGACATGGCAGGTATGAGGAAGCAATATACTCAGCAGCACCTTTTCCCTACCTTGTTTCAATTACTTAGGTTGTTAAAGGAAGGGGATGACGCATCCAACGCCTTTTTAGTCTTCTCCTTATGTTCAAAGGTATGTCAGTTGTGACCATGTATCTTATTAGTCTGACATTGTGTCCGTTTTAATTAGTAAAATCGTTGGCCAAGAGTCGTTATATATTTATCAACTGTTAAAAAGTGAAGTTCAGCATGTAGAGTTTTGTTGTTACATACCAAGGTGCTTTTGTTATGAGTCGCAATTATTTTGATTGGAAGGTTTGAAGTTTTTGTAGTTTGGTTTTATTGGCGATACCGTATATTTGTGAAGAGCATGTCCATATCGGTTTAAGTAAATGTGTATCTGTATTCATTTTCTGTATCAATTTTAGTTTTGAAGATTTAGTTAAAAGATGGTAAAGTAGTTTGAGTCGTCTGTTAAGTGTCTTACCGTTCATTTTTACATACGGTCGTCATGTAATTCTTCTGACGAAGGTAAGTCCAAGAAAAAATATCGTGTCTATTTGAGGAATTTCATTGTTGTCAATATAAACTGGAGAGTAAATGTTATATGTTTGACAATACATTTAAATGAAAACCATTTCTTAATATATCTTGTTATTTATTATTTCATTATTAAAGTTCCGACTCTTTGATAATTTGAAGTGAGTTTTGACATAATATATTTTCGAAAAATGAAGTATTTTAGTTGTTGCAACGGGGAGGAAACGGTAGTTAATAATGTTTCGACAAGGCTAATACAAACTGGTGATTAGGTTTGAACTTAGTTCTGTCCAGTAATAGTTTGTCAAGAGGGTTGGAGTTCTAGAGAGGTCTAGGCGAGCAATTCACTTACTATAAAGTGTTATCGTGTCTTCTTTACCGTTATATCACATATCTTGAGAAAAAAACGTATGTTTATCAAAAACCATTCGTTTTATTTTAAGATAATTTATAAGTTGTAATCATTAGATTTACAAAAAATACATTGCGTTTAACAAAAAAAAAAAAAATGTATTTCTCTGTTAATAATTCTCTATAAACGCTTCTGAAGATATTTATTACTTATTAAATGCCGAAATTTATCTACTTAAAATATGTAAAAGTTTAGAAAAAATACACAATGGGTTAAGCTGCAAAAGCTCTCAAGTTAATAATAATAATAAAACTTGTTTTTAACTCTCTGAATACATTACAAAAAATTCAGAAATTAGTTTTGTCTCTTTCATTTAAATATAAACGTTTCGAAGGAATAACTGGTGCATGTATACTATTTATTTACTTAAACTCATCCCTGTTTTATGATGCATATGAATAATGGACAAGATACATTGCATCTACTCGAGTGGCCTGAAAAGATATTATGCACTGGATGAAAGGAGATCACTCGCTGTTATACTAAACCTCAAGCGGAAGTAATCAGGAGAGTGGCTGGGAGTGTTACTGTTATGAAGCTCGTATGAAAGGCCCAACGAGTCGCTACTGTACTAGGGTACTACAGTACTCCCTCCCACAGTACTGGTAGGCTTCTCCTTGCTTGCAGCTTGTCTGCTTGCTCAGCTCTCTTCTCTGCTCAAGCAACCGGTTCATTAATGTCCATGACTCTGGATTCAATATCTGCCCTTAACGTAGTCGGTATTACTGCTTCAATCCATGCTCAGGAAATGTCTATTCTTGAGATCCTAGCTACATGGACTGTAAAAACAAATTGAAGTTAGTTAACGATTGGATTATGTCGTTGTTTCCTAAACAGGAATATTTCAAAGTACTTAGAATTCTTTTTCATGTATTGAAATTTATTACTGAATTAAATAAATACAACCAGTAAATAAGCAAAAATTTGAACTAATAATGGAAATACTTGTCTTAATAACACCTCACTTATCCCTGTTGAACAAATCCAATACTTACGACTCCACCTGGACAAACGTCTCACTTGAAATCCTCATACAAGACTGAAACGACAAGAAACCGCTCGACCTTTCCGACTACTCCAACACTTCCTAGACAAACGCTCTAAAATTCCAATTATCCACAAAAGACTAACATACATGACTATGAAAATATAATCAGGAGTCAATACAGTAGCCAACATGTCAAAATGTATCAGTACAGGTCAAAAGATCAGCTCTGCTGTGGAACAACTAGTCGTCTTCCAAAACTATCATGAAATGAAAAAAAGTGGTTCGCTACAACGAAGAAACTTCTTTTTTTACTTTTAACCACTTTTACCTCAAGCGGTTATCTTATAAGAACCTCAAGGTTCAGGTGGTCATCTAAAAAATGGGAATACATCTATTAGAAAATATTGAGATAATTATGATTTTTTTTTGTCTATAAAAATTCATTTGCGCCTGTCAACTTTTATTGAAAGTCAGAAAATGATCTGGAGCTACAGGAACTAATGACATGGCAGGCATGAGGAAGCAATGCACTCAGCAGCACCTTTTCCCTACCTTGTTTCAATTACTTAATGTTGTTTAAGGAAGGAGATCTCTCATCCAACGCCTTTTTAGTCTTCTCCTTATGTTCAAAGGTATGTCAGTTGTGACCATGTATCTTATTAGTCTGTTATTGTGTCCGTTTTAATTAGTGTAATATCGTCCGTTTAACACCTCACTTATCCCTGTTGAACAAATCCGATACTTAGGACTCCACCTGGACAAACGTCTCACTTGAAATCCTGAGAGAAGATTGAAACGACAAGAAACCGCTCGACGTTTCCGACTACTCCAACACTTACTATACAAACGCTCTAAAATACCAATTATCCACAAAAGATTAACATACATGACTATGAAAGACCTATTTGGACTTACGGAGTTGAGCCATGTGGCTCCACCAAACCATCGAATTTCTCTCATATTCAATCCTTACAACACAAAATCCTTCGTAAAATCCTAAATGCTCCTTAGTTTGTTAAAAATTAAATAATCCATAAAGACATTTGGATACCCCAATGCCTATCCTTCCATACTAAACTTCATAACCATCCGAATCCTCTCGTTTCTAATCTTGCTTCCTCTTCGATTCCTGATAACCTTCCGAGGCGTCTGAAAAGAAGATGGCCTCGTGATCTGCTTATGTAGATATATTATTAGAGTACTTTCTCAACAAGCGTTTTCATGTGAATATGTCCCTTTGTACACATTTAATTAATGTATTTATATTGTAATACAGTTGTAAATATCTTGAGTAAACAGCTTTAAAAAAAAATCTTCATCTATTTTTAATTTTATTTCTTTGAACAAGTTAAGATCTCTATTCAAAAGGGCATCTTTAAAAGTTTTATTTAAAATTTCCTAAATAAAACATAACCATGTCTCTGATCAAAACAGTTTTTCTACTCTTAATTATTTGGAAACTAAAGGGCCTAGTAGTCTATCAATTTATCGCCCTAAAATCCTTACTATACCTTCCTACCTTGAAATCTAAAATACCTGGTTTTAAAAAACAAGCAATATTTAAAGATCCATTTAGTGAGCGCTCAATCTCCTCTGGGTTTAACGCCAGTGACGCAGTTGAGAGAGTAGTGCAGGGATATCCTGGAGTCATGCTTTTCCCTCTTCCGGAGAGTCTAGCTCGGAGTTGTTTCGCCTGATTGTAAATAGTGTACATAGGTATGCATGTGTTATTTTTTATTTATTTTTTTTAACTCACTTTCTTCTTATTTATTGTAAATATTTTGTTTTCCTGTATAATTTTTTTTTTATTAATAGCATATAAAGTATGAATATAATCTCAGAACACTATTTATAAATGTCGTTTGAGATAGGTTCTAATATTTCTCAATAACCAAGTTCTATCAAAAAAAAAAAAAGATCCATTATTGAAATAAATAAGGCTTTATAGTTTCATGGAACAAGTCTACTAAATATACTGTATCCAGAAGAAAGAAAATAAGGTTTCATTATTTACTGGTAAAAAAATATCATAAACTTCATGGCTCTAGAAAGTGCCTACAGAATTTAATAAAATGCAAATCAGGCCTACAGATAACAGACGTTATTAAAAAAAAAAAATGTTATACCAAATTTCATGACTTATTACTAAAGCTCTTGAACCTGCAAGTTTAATGCGGCCAATGAGTCTAAATACTGAGAACATGAATCATCAAATAAAAAACTCTAATATTTGAAGCATAATAAGTGTACACATCAAGAAAAAGAAAAATCTAGAAAAAATTAAGTTAAATAACAAAAACAATGAATGAACATCGGTGCCCTTTATAGCACACCTTCACGACCTTTACGTAATGCGGGCTTAATCGCACCGTTCAGCCGTACATGACTTCAAGTCAGACCAACATCCTTTTTATAAAATTATTAATATCCACCCAAAACTTCATGAATAGCTTCATGTTATTGCAACTTACATCTTTTTTTATTTATTCGTTGAAATAATTGAAAATAGGGTGTTTTCAATCTATAGATCGGAAAACTTTGTTTATTTATTTAGGTACTAAAAACTCATGAACACCCATTTTCTTTCCACTTGAATCGTAAGATGATTTCATCAAAAATTCAACAAAGAAAAGCGGCGTACAAAAATATTGGGCCGTTTAGCGTGACTCCACCCCAAACAATTATTATTTTAATGGGGAAACGCGCTATTTCTGCCAATTTACGTAGATAAAAAGTAGGTTACGATAACATAAAACTACACAAGACGTTTCAAACTGACAATTATAATTTTATAAAATAGGGTTTGGATAATTATGAATATGTCGCTGTCTTCATTAAAAACATTCTAAAATCAAATCGTGAACTCATATTTTTAGAACTTAGTGTATCCTACCGGTGGAAACTAGGATTACATTACTTTTATGATCGCACTACTTCCTATACCTCTTCATATATTGAATGAAATTAGAAATTATACCTTGATAAATATTCTTAAAATGTTAAATAGAATAATAACGGAGGTGCGATATGACCCTTTTTATCACAGCCTATAAGTTAACCCAAAAGAGAAAAACTCTTTAAGGCCCATTTACAATTAAATTGGTTCAACCATAATAGGATCTTCATCCTCTTTAAGGAAATTTCTTTCTTATTTCAGAGCCATTGAAGCAGATAAGGTTCTCTTATACCCACACTCTCAGAAATTTTATGATGATAGCGCAGTAACCTGTTTATTCTCTAGAAAGAGATAACTCTCTTTGTCAATACTTTATTTATACTGCCAGTTTTATGGACTGTTTACTGCTCATCCTTTATAGCATTTTGAAATCACTCCGCGAAAAAAATAATGGAAGTGGAAAAATGTTATTATGTAATGATCTCAATTTATAAAACATAAATAAATGGAACGATAATAACATTTTTTTTATTTATGATATTTACAACTGTATTAAAAAATTAAATACATTAAGTAAATTTGATAACAGAAAATAAAAACATGAAATGACTTGTTGAGAAACTACCCACTGGTAGCACTCTAAAAACAAAATGTATTTACAATAAGAGATCTCGAGGCCATCTTCTTTTCAGACGCCTCGGAGGGTTATCAGGAATAGAAGAGGAAGCAAGATTAGAGACGAGAGGATTCGGATGGTTCTGAAGTTTATTATGGAAGGATTGGTATCTGGATTGGGCCAAATCGGAAACATAAGAAACATTAAGGTCATTATGGATTATTTTATTGGTGACAAAGTAAGGAGCATTGAGGATTTTCCGAAGGATTTTGGATTGTAAGGATTGGATACGAGAGGAATTCGATGGCTTAGTGGAGCCCCAAAGCTCAACTCCGTAAGTCCAAATAGTTCTTATTGTAGTCATGTATATAAGTCTTTTGTAATTTACTGGAAGCTTAGAGCGTTTGTCTAGTAAGTGTTGGAGTAGTCGGAAACGTCGAGCGATTTCTTGTCGTTTCAGTCTGGTATGAGGATTCCAAGTTAGACGTTTGTCCAAGTGAAGTCCAGGGTATCGGATTTGTTCAACAGGGATAAGTGAGGTATTATTAAAGGATACTGTGGGACATGAGGTCATAGGTTTACGTCGAAGGGTAAAGGTGATTTGATGGAATTTATTAGAATTTATTTTAATCCTCCAGTTTTGACACCATTCTTCAAGGCTTGTGATGTGCGATTGAAGAGTTTGGGATCCAATGGTTGGGTCATTATTAACGGATAGGACACATGTATCATCGGCATACGTGGTAATAACAGTGTTAGGATGGGTTGGGATGTCAGCTGTATAAACTGTGTAAAGGATAGGACCAAGGATATTACCTTGAGGAACACCAGCGGACTGGGAAAAGAGGGATGAATAAGCATTATTGTGATTGACTTTTGAGTATCTATCAGTTAGATAGGAACGGATAATGAGGAAGTATGTAGGATGTAGGAATTTACGGAGTTTGTAAAGTAGTCCCGGGTGCCAGACTCGATCAAAAGCCTGTTCTACATCGAGAAAGACTCCCATGAAGTACATTCCGCGCTCTAATGCAGAGGAGACAACATCCACCACACGATGGCATTGCTGGATAGTGGAATGGGATCTGCGGAATCCATTTTTTATTATTTTATTTTTTTTATTAAACGCCTCTGCCGTTGGCCATTAGGCCATTCGGCTTCTGGCAGCCCAGTACAACTCCGCCATAAATCGTTTGTTTACATTTATTACGCTCCCATCACAAGTACTGCGGACATCTGACAGAGCGGGGCAAACTGAGAGGTGCAGGTCGTACATCTCGTCCTGTTGGCAAAGAGGGCACACAGGACTTTCCACCACTCCTATCCTATGTAAATGCCTTTGCAGGTAATCGTGTCCTGTTGCCATGCGGAAGTTTGCCGCAGATTCTTTCCTATTTTTGGTTTGTTTTATCGGCGCCTCTGTTAAACATTCCCATTTTTTTCCCGCTGCCTGTCGCTTTTGCCAACTCTTATTCTCTTCCTTGTAAAATGATTTTTAAATCATTTTAACAGATTCGTAAGGCAGCGGGGTATTATTTTGTGGCATTTGCGAGGCGATCCGTGCGAGCTCATCAGCTTTTTCGTTTCCTGGTAGCCCGCAATGGCTTGGAATCCATTGGAAAGCCACTCGGATTCCTTTTTTAACTAAGTCATTAATCCGATTTTTGGCACTAGTGACATCAGGATGGTCCAGGCCATTGCAGATCGACAGTATGGCTGCTTGTGAATCGACAAAGATCACAACTTGAGAATAGGTGAGTTCTTTCTCTATGCAGTCAATGCTGCCGAAATGGCTTTGACTTTTCATCAAAGTTAGTTCCCCGGCTACCAGCAGGGATGGATAACATGAAGTCTTGGCAGTGTACTCCTACTCCTGCATTAGGCGTAGCTGTTTGAGCGGAGCCGTCGGTGTATACGTGGAGCCAGTTCTGCTCGGAGTAGTAGCTATTTATTGTTTCCAAAGCAAGCGCTTTCGATTCCCACTAAGGTGTTTCGTGTTTCCTTACTGGTTGTGTTAGATCTAGTCGTGCCTCTGCAATAAATCTTTGATGATCACTGCATTTATTAAATGGCAGTCTCATGCCTAGATCTATGTGTTTTCTTTCCAGTAGGTCTCTAACTTTTACTCTTAGTGGTTTTTGCGTCTTGAGGCGCTGGACAGATGTTTCTTGAGCAGCCCAGTACTTCAAACCAAGTCTTTTCATTCTCTCTGTAAGGCAGATTCCTGCTACTTCTCTCCTTGTTTGAAGTTGTTCTATTCCCGTTTGTAACTGAAGAGCTGCAATTGGTGTGGATTTTGCAGCCCCTATAATCAGTCTCAAAGCCTTGTTTTGCACCACATCCAAGGCATGCAGTGAGTTTTCTGATGCAGTCAATAATATCTCATCACCATATTCCATTACTGATCTTATGTATGACTTGTATGCCAGGGATAGTAATTCTTCGTGAGCGCCCCATTTAATTCCTGCCAGTCTTCTTAGCAAGCTTAGTATTGCCCCGGTATGAAATAAACGTTGGGCTGTTGTCTTCTCTTCTAATAATTTCTACTGGGTTTGAGTCAATGAAATCCTCAAAAATCCTACCAACGGCTGATGTTTGGTTATAATTCCATCTCGTGGATGGGGCATTAATATCGCCATACAAAACGTCTTGGGATCCCCACTGAGCTTCAAGCCAGGATAGGTCTGGTATATTCATTGGAGGGTTGTACATTACATAAAACCTCCTATGGATTTTATTTTTCCATACATCTAACTGTACAGCCTCTAATTTATCATTCTCTTCCATCTTCTTTTTAATTGAAAAGGTTACCTTGAGGGATGATTTAGCAGCGACAATTATTCCTGATGCAACCTGCCTGGATACTTGTATTGGAAATTGGTAGAACTGGATATTTTCAGTGGATGAGAGCCGGCTTCTACGATCCCATATAAATCAGCATCCTCCTTTGTAATGATCGTCTTCCATTCTGTGAATTTGTTGAACCAGCGTTCCAGAATATAGCCTTAAGCTGTGTGTTGAGTGGGCCTTTTAGTTTCCTTAATTTTGATGGATTCATATTTTTGTGGATTCGATGTTTTTGAACTGTCTTCAAGGCGACAATATTGCTCATTTAGTTATAACCGGAGGGCACGTGTACAATGTACGGACACGAGCAAAGTTACCCAATTTTTTTAAAAGCTATTTAGTTTAAAGTTTTAACAGCTGTCCAACGTATATACCTCATACAAGATTTGAATACCCCAATAACAGGCTCTGCGTAAAAGGAAAATCATTCCCGACAGTATAAAAATTCAAATACCTTGGCTCTCCAATAACCTCAATAGATGACCAACGGTTAGAAATAGACCAGAGTATAACTAGAGCAAACAGAGCTTTCTACTCCCTCTCAAAGATATTGAAATTCCGAAAAATCTCAAACTGAGGGTGCACAATGCTATGATAAAGCCAGTTATAATATAAGGCTTTGAAATCTGGACACTAACCAGCACCCAGGAAAAAATTGTTCAAAGAATTGAGAAGAAAATCCCTGCATGATGACCGGAGCGGTTGGGGATCAGAGTACTAACCCCTGGAGAAGAAACACCAATAAAGAACTGCTTATAGAAACTGGTCAATCAATGTCCCATGATATCAAGGCACGGAGTTTAAGATGGGCGGGGCATGTAGTTAGTAGCAATCCATCTGGAAAAGCCTCCACTAACAATGAATGCCTCAATAGAAGGCAAAAGAGCATGAGGGAGGCCAAAAAGCAGATGAATATATAGAATCAACAAAGATTCAATAGAGATAAATGGAAAGAAATAGTCCAAGACAGGTAGAAATGGAGAAGGATTGTTAAGGTGGCAAAATATCTACATGGTCTGTACTGCAAAAAAAAAAAAAAAAAAAAGAAGATATGAATTTTCATAAACATTTAATCACAAACATTATGGCCATAAAAAGAGGTGTTGGCTGGAAGAATTGGAACAGTAAATGATCCAACGTCGCAATGCACAGTGGGACGGATACGGTACACTCTAACACAGGCTAAAATTATATATTTATGACTCACAAAACTAGATAAATTGCTTTATTGAAACATTTTGAAATTAGTGAAAATATTTTCACTTGATAGAATATACATTAAAAATACACATACATGTTTTTGAATATACATGTTTCATGCTTAGTACGGAAAAATAAATATTTTTCTTGAGTGATATAAAAAATATCATCGACAGAATGTACAAAGAAAACTGTGAAAGAAAATTGCTTTTCCAAATAAAATCCTAAATACTATTGAGACTGATCTCAACTGAGTTGTGGTTTATAAAAAGAAGAGAGTAAGAAGCTACGACTACTTATTATAGAAACGTAAGGTTCCCTTCACGGGTATAAAAATATGCAGGTTTGGCTAAGTTTAGCATGCTCATTAAGAGACGATTCATAATATTAAGTAATATGAAAAAGAATTAATTTTATTTTTTATAAATTATGAGACGAATTAATGACCTGAAGATTGAACAGCTTTGGGTACTATCCATCTCCATAGTTATACATAATTAGTTTATTATCATCGTATTTGCTGATTGTAGGCATTATCTGTGATATGTGTGAATAAAAATCTCTCTCTCTCTCTCTCTCTCTCTCTATATATATATATATATATATATATATATATATATATATATATATATATATATATATATATATTTATTTATTTATTTATTTATATATGTCAATAAAATGACATTAATTATGTTTAAAATAAATCAATTTATCAACAATTTTTTATAATATTATTCCTATTAGTATATAAATTGAAGTTATGATGGTGAAACATTTGGCTTGGCAATCCGGAGAAGAAAACTGTAATTTTATAACATGTATATGTGAGCAACGGGTGTGAATAAAGGCTTAAATGAAAAAGTTTATCTCCCCAATTTTTTTTCTCTTCAACAAAGCGGCTTTCGGGCCAGCACCCTACATCCTTTAGTTAATATCATCTGTTCTCCCTGGCTGGCCAATTGGTATAGCGCAATAATATAGTATAGTCCGACTCAACATCGTAATAATTTTAGCCAATAATGTATCTTAGTTAGGGATGGGATATACCGAGGGCTCAATATTGGTATTAATATATGTTATAACAATCGATACCATAAAAATAACAGATTGGAATAGCGATAGTCAATATTTTCATCGATATTATAAAATATGGATATCAAGATAAATATTGATTTTCTAGCATATTAGTGCATCATAAAGATGTTATTTTCCTCTTCAAAATCAATTAATGGGAGATATCAAAGTTTCTACCCTCCTAAGTATAATTTTTTTTAAATTTATTATATACATTATAGCATGTCATAATGATAAATTACATGAAGTATAATTAATTATCTAGTTTCTGTCCATCTTCTTTATCCTCAGCCTTATTCCTTAAGTTGCCATTCTACCAATTATATCTTCCATTCACCCATAGATCGGATTCAAGAAAATAAAAATTTATTTGCATCCTTGATAGATAATTTACTTGAAAATTCGTGGCCTTGGCGTGAAAAGGTTCTACTTAAGGATGGCCAACGATAGTCGATATTATTGAAATATTGACATTTTCCTACACTAAATACTATATTCTATATGAAACATGCAAGATGAGTATAATTTTTTTCCAACTATCATAATTTCTAGCTTATTCCAAAAAAAATTGTTTGATATCTATTTTTAAATTAACATATATCGAAGGTACGAAATCGATATTTCGATAATATCGATTGTCGATAACCATCCCAAATCTTAGTATCGTGAAATATATCAAAAAAATGAAAGAAAAAAATTCCGTGTCATATTAACGACATACCTTCATATAATTACTAAAACACACCTACAGATACAATCCCACACGCACACACACACAAAATTAGGTCGTTGTTTGGTAATTAAAGTTGCTATAAGTTAAACAAAAATATTAGATAAAAATTAGGTATTAATTTCGCTTGGTTCACACTATGGCAAATTTGAAAAAATTATGACAAATTCAAACATACAACATTTATTCTTCGAAAAAACAACTGCCCTCCAGTTTATATTGACAACAATCAGATTCCTAAAACGGACATGGTATATTACCTTGGACTCATCTTCGACAGAAGGATAACATGGGTTAAAATGTTAAGACACTTAACGAACGACTCAAACTACTTTACTCTCTTTTTACTAAATCTTCAAAACTAAAACTAAAACAGAAACTGAATACACATACATACTTACTTATAGCCCATATGGACATACTCATCACAAATATACGGCATCGCTAAAAAGACCCACTTACAAAAACTTCAAACGTCCCAATCAAAATTATTACGAATCTTAACAAAAGCACCTTGGTGACTAAAAGACAACTCTACATACTGACCTCCACTTTCCAACAGCTGACCAACATATAACTACCCTTTATCAACGATTTTACACAAATTTAAATGGACATAATAATAGACTTGTAAGAGACATGGCCACAGCTGACATACCTCAGAACATGAGGAGGAGACTAAAAAGGATGAGGGATCTCCTTCCTTAGACTAAGTAATTGGAACAAGTTAGGGAAGAGGTACTGCTGAGTACTTTCCTTCCCCATGTCTGTCATGTCATTATATCATGTATCGCCATCACATTTACTGATTGTAAACAATAAGTTGAAGGGCGCAAATACATATTTTATAGAAAAAAAAAATCGCATAACAATAAGAAAATTATCTAATATAAATAAATAATAAAAGTTACAACTCAGTGTTTTTACGAAATTTTACGAATAAAGATGACTACGGTGCAGATACACAGGAAGTTTCTTGAATTTTAAGTTGAAAATTAAATAATTAAAAAAGAGCCTATCATTGTTTCACAACCTGAACATAAAAAACTATTTAAAAATGTGTATCAGCGCTCATATAAAGTGGCGCTTCCGGTTAGCCAATTTTAACGAAAAAGTTGATGTCACATCCGGCTTATATACAAACCTTAAATACTTAATATCAGTTTCGTAGGACTTTTCGTTTGTGTGCTAGACTGTTAACACATACACACAGACACACACACCATTTTGCGACACTTGGTTATTTGGACTCAGAAGACCTCGAAACATGTATTTCCGTTGATAACTGAGATTCGAAAATTTTCACGATCGCAATACTTATCCTTACTATATATTTCATATATACGTAAGTGAAAGTAAAAAAAACTAATTTATAACCTTCGAATATTTTATAGCGCATTAGAACATTGAAAATATTTATTCGACATATAAAATAATTACAATGAAATGAAAAATATTCTTTATTATTCTGGAATGTCTCTTAAGAAAAAAAATTGAGTGAACATTAAACCAATAGGATCTTACTTTTTGTATTCGAAATGTAAATTTCTATTTATTAATGAGAATAAAAAGTAAACAGTACTATGATACCGAAGCAAAGACAATTAAGCATCAGAAAAATAACGAAAGTAATAAGAAGTTTGGGAGTTCAATGTTATGGAGATTAAATATTCATGGTAACCACCCGATTGGACGTAAAGAGAAGCTACCTAACATATTTTATGTCAAAAATTGAATTTGGAACACTTATAAATCTATTTTTTTTAAATAAAATTTATTAATCATTCAGACTTAGATCAATAAATAGTAAAGAAATAATCATCCTTAATAATTTGAATAACTGTCAGCAATGAGAATTGATTAATAACTTAACGCAAATAAAATGTTAATTATTTGATTATCACATTAAAAGAATAATATCGGCATTTTATATTTATATTTAACTTTTTAGCTTCGATAACTAAAACAATTCATAAAATTGAATGCTAAAGAATAAAAGTGAGATTAAAATAAAATAAAAAAGAAGCTGGGAATACAAAGAGACAGGATAATCTGCTTTATTCGACTAATGGGACGGGCTTCAAAAGATTCACTGAGGCGAGAGGAGCTGATTGTAAAAATAAAATAATAATTTGTTTTGAAATATGGCAATAAAAAAAAAAACTCATTATTTCCAAAATTAATTTATCAACTCTGAACATGTTTATCTGTTTCTGAATATAAATTAAATCTCGATTGAAGATATAAATTTATTTTTTGTCAAGTATTTTCATGATGGTACTTCATACAAGATTAAAATTATAACCATTATACCATAAATGTTTTTATATTTCTAGAAACAATAAAAGATCATTGTATCCAATAACAACGAAAGAAAAATTCTTAGAAATTGTAAAGAAACTTGAAAGAAACGGCAATTTATTGGTTCATAAAAAAAAAAAAAAAAAATGTTAGGTAAAAAGTTTCAATTATAATTGTAACGGTACCTCAAAAAAATTAATTTTATGAATTTCGAACATAAAAGATATGTATAATAAATACACGTATATTAATTAAATTATATTTTGACATTTATTAATTTTATTTCATTTCATTTCTGTTTTGTTTTTTGAATTATTACGTTTCGCGAATGCATATCCGTCCCATATCGGTATGAAGTATCCAACACTTTTCATAACTTATTGCGGTTTAGAAATACTATATGAGATAATTTTACATGCCATTAATACACGGAAATGTTCAATGCAGAAACAATAAAATTGGCTAACCTATCGCCACCGGTTTCCTAATCGCGACATACACGAAATTTCATTTCCTTATCTAAAAGCCATTTATGAAGAGTGGTGAAAATGTTTTTTTTTTTAAACATATTTATTGAAATTTACAATTGTATTACATAAAAAATACAACTAGTAAATTTTAAATTAATAACAAGACACGTACAACATAAAGAGAAACTACCCATTTTTAGCACTCCAATTATAGTTATATTTAAGAAGGTTTAAAGGTCGTCTTCTTTACAGGCGTCTCGGTTGGTTATCAGGAATAGAAGAAGAAGCAAAGTTAGAAACAACAGGGTTCCGATGATTTAGAAATTTACTATGGAAGGATAGGTATCTGGATTGAGCAAAATCGGAAATTATTGTACATTACAGTTTGTTGCGGATGAGATTATTCGTCACAAAGTAAGGAGCATTGAGGATTTTACGATGGAATTTGGATTGTAAAGATTGGATACGAGAGGATTTTGATGTTTTAGTGGAGTCCAAATAGGTCTTATTATAGTAATATATATATATATATAAATCTTTTGTAAGTAATTGGAAGTTTAGTGAATAGTATATTAAGTGCTGGAGTAGTAGATAACGTCGGGTGGTTTCCAGTCGTTTCAGTGTGGCATGAGGATTCCAAGTAAGTCGTTTGTCTAGATGGAGCCCAAGGTATCGGATTCGTTCAACAGGGATAAGTAAGGTATCGTTAAAGGAGACAGTAGGACAGGAAGTCATAGGTTCCTCAAACGGACACGGTACTTTACCTTGCACTCACCTTCGACAGAAGGATGACATGGGACCCACATGTTAAAATGAAACGTAAGACATTTAAAAAACGACTCAAACTACTTTACTCTCTTTTTTCTAAATCATCAAAATTAAAACTAAAACAGAAACTGAATATATATACATACTTACTTAAGCCCATATGGACGTACTCATCACAAATATGCGGCATCGCTAAAAAGGCCCACCTACAGAAACTTCAAACGTTGCAATCAAAATTATTACGACTCATAACAAAAGCACCTTGGTACATGCCTAACAAAACGATACTGACCTTCACTTTCCAACAGTTGAACAACATATAGCGACCCTTTATCGACGATTTTACACAAATTTAATAGACATAATAACAGACTAATAGGAGACTTGGCCACAGCTGACATACCCCAGAACATGAGGAGGAGACTAAAAAGGCGTAGGATGAGAGATCTCCTTCCTTAAACAACTTAAGTAATTGGAACAAGTTAGGGAAGAGGTACTGCTGAGTACTTTCCTTTCCCATGCCTGTCATGTCATTATTTCATGTGTCGCCATCACATTTGCTGATTGTCAGCAATAAGTTGACAGGAGCAAATACATCTTTTAAAAAAAAAAAATAATAATAATAATAATGGAATAGGAAAATCAAATAGTATTGGATGGGTAAAGTAAGTTTTAGTTGCGATTGAAAAATTTATATGACCATCAATACGAAGAGGAGATTAAAAAGGCGCTGGATAAGAGACCTTTATTAACAAACCATGGTATTTGAATGAAGACAGGGAGGTAGTACTACCAGGTGAAATCCTTTCACATGTCTGACAAGTCAGTTTCATTACTTTTATTGCTAATTGTTAAAAGTTCGTCGACAGGTGAGGATAAATATTTAAAGATACAAATATATTAAAATTCAATGCTGTATTTCAAATTACTAATGTATTTCCCGATACACAATCCTAATTGAAACAGTAATTTTCAAAATATTTTCAATCATATTGAAATTAAACGCAGACAGAGCTCAGCGAAATTCTAAATGTTTGGAATCAGCAAAAGCTCTTGTGTAATCTGCTGCTGTAGAACCTCCGGACTAACAATCAAATCAGATTGGACTGGCCCATTCTAATTGCCGTTTTGTTTAATCAAAAGGCTATCCACATCTTGCCAACTGACCCCGATCCATCTCGTGAGCTGAGCCCGGCCTGGACAAATATAGAACCTCTCCTGACGCACTCGAGGGGAAGGAACTGCTAGTGCTTAAGTTTATTATTGTTCGACAGATTCTTTGAGCCACGTGTTTACCTCGAAATAGAACCAATAACAGCCTCGGAATAGATCCGCTATTAACCACACAACAGATCTCAACGGTAAAGGCCCTTCTGAACTCATATAATATCAATGGGAACAATAATAAAAATAATAAAAAGTAATATGCAATAAAAACACTTTCAGAATAACAATGTATACGTTAATAAGGTTACTACAGTCATCCATAACAAGCCAAATGTCGCTGATTTGATCCGAGACGGATCATCTATTCTTTCATGACACCAAGGGTGTCCAGAAGGGGGTTTATGGCGTAAGATTCACCATCAAAATTTTTGAAGGGGCAAATTTTGATAGGTTTTTGAATTTTTTAATTGGGCCTATTTCGACGATGTTACGAATATTCGAAATGAAATGGTTCAAACCAGAAGACAAGAGTAAGCATTGAACAGACTTCAGTATGTGTTATAGCATATAATCTATCATTGTTTATAATGATGTAGAGATGGTTGACCGTGATATAATATGAGAAGGAGTTGATCGGGGGGGGGGGGGGGGGGAGGGGTGCGGTCAAATAAATACTAAATTATACAAATAGTATTATTTAGTTTTTTTGCTGACGTTTTGACCCACTTTGCAGGTCTTCATCAGGACTACAAAAGATATAAAACATAGTGAAAATAAAATAAACGAATATAAGTAGATATAAACTAGGAAGAAGTTGTCTGATAAAGAAATAAAAAGATGATATCAGAGATATAGTGGGTGACAATGTAGTTACAATATCAAATATTATATATATAGAAGATGCAAACGAAAATGGAAAATAAGTATGAATGAAAATAGAAAACAAAGGTGAATATAGCATGTAAGTTAAAAGTAAACATATTGCGATAAAAGATGAGGAATGAGTGTACAACAAACTAACAAAGACTGCATTTGATAACTGTAAAAGAAAATTAATGTTAACGAATAAAGAGATTGAAAATTGAATAAGTATTGATATAGTAAAGCTAAAATAAGAATAAGATAACATAATAATAAGATATCAGTGGATAACAAGCTAGTGGAGGTTACATTTGATAACTGTAAGTTTATGTTGTTAACTGTAATATTAAATAATACTATTTGTATAATTTAATATTTATTTGACCGCATCCCCAGATCAACTCCTTCTCATATGATTGTTTATATGCTACTTTTGCTAGCACTGTTTTAAGAAGAGGACAGTAAAAAAGTATCTTTAGAGTGGTGGGAGAAGGTTCATGCGCCATCGATCAAGGGGGATTAGTACCTATGTATGACAATGCTTTCTAATGTTTCTAGCCTGGCTTCAACCACTTATTTTTAACCTTGCTTCTTCATAATCTTCCTAGTCGTCTGAAAACAAAATGGCGTCGGAATTTCCTAACTTAAAACTATTTAAAGAGTACTATCATAAGATCTGGACATATCCGTTCATGTCATTGTATTAGTCGATTCAGTTCACATTTACAAGTTGTATTTTATTAAATACAGTTGTAAATTTTAATAACTAAATTGTTTAAAAGTTTGATCCAAAATATTGGTATTATAAGCGACACTACGATGTAATTTACAAGGATATGGTCATGATTAGTTCCACGTTAATTACCTATGATTATCAAAAAAGTTGACAATACAAGTTATATCATGGTTGGCTAGGAAGAATGTGATTGAAGCTTGCAAGAGTGACAGGAATGATCATGCCGGATGGCGGGAAAAAGGTGACAGCTTGATGAAGCTAGTAGACAGAGTGTCTCCTTCAGTCAGTCTCTGAATGTGTCTTTTTCAAATACCAGTCCCTCTTCTTACTTTTCACTGAATGAAGTTTCGTTATTATTATTTATTAGTGATGAGTGATAAATATTTAGGAGGTAGTCATTATAAAGTATTTTATTGGTGTCAACGTTTCACATGTGGTTGAAAGGTCGGTGCCAATAAAAACTTTAAAATGACTGCGTCCTATTTATCACACATGATATGTACAACAGTCAACAAACTTCCTTCAATAATGCATTATTTATTATTATTCCATATAATAGATAGTCTTGACATAACATGTAATTTTATTATTTCAAAAATTAGAAGAATCATCCATTCATTTTGAACAGCCTTATTAAGTCCAACAAGGTTAGAAAACAGCGTGCTAAATAAAATAAATAAAGCCACAGTAAAAAATTCGAGATTTAACCGATTGATTATCAGGTGACACCCCCAGGATGTCAGATACCGCCATCCAAGATATTTTATTGCTCACCTATTCTTAAAAACAATGCAAGCGGAGATAGGATTACAAAAACCATAGTTCATATACAATTACACTTGCAGGTCTGTTTTATGTTTTCTCCTTCTCCCTTTGTATGAAACTTTTCATTCGGAAAATCCATCCCATCGAAATGTGGCCTCTTCAAAAAGACAAAATACTCTTAAAAACTTTAGTTGCGCAATTTGCGTGCAAATCCAAAAATCCAGATAGATCCGAACAGGCGACGTTTCTGACGCGAGAAAAAGAAGCGTCTTAGTAGTAGTAGTTGTAGTAGATTCATCTTATATTTTTCAATAAGATAATTGCCATATTAAAATTTCTGAATTCTTTAAAATTCCTGATTTATTGTAACAATTGTTTTGTACTAGTTTATTGATCGACTTTACAATTTTTTTTTCTAGATAACAGTTTTATAATTAAATTTACTGTGTCTATACATCCCGCTTTTCCCAGTCTGCAGGTGTTCCTCAAGGTAGTATCCTAGGTTCTATCCTTCACACAGTTTATACAGCTGACATCCCAACCCATCCCGACATTGTCATCACCACATATGGTGATGACACGTGTATCCTATCAGTTAATAATGACCCATCTATTGCATCCCAAACCCTTCAATCCCACATCACAAACCTTGAAGAATGGTGTCAGAACTGGAGAATTAAAATAAATTCCAATAAATCCCATCAAATTACCTTTACCCTTCATCGTAAACCAATGACTTCCTGTCCTTCAGTATCCTTTAACAACACCTCACTTATTCCTGTTGAACAATTCGTTACCTAAGACTCCATCTGGACAAACGTCTAACTTGGAATCCTCATACCAGACTGAAACGACAAGAAACAGCTCGACGTTTCCGACTACTTCAATACTTACTAGACAAACGCTCTAACCTTCCAATTAATTATAAAAGACTCATTTACATGACTATAATAAGGACTATTTGGACTTACGGAGTTGAGCTATGGGGCTCCACAAAACCTTCAAATTCCTCTCGCATCCAATCCTTACAATCCAAAATGCTTCGTAAAATCCCCAATGCTCCTTCCTTTGTTACAAATAAAATTAACCATAATGACCTTAATGTTCCTTATGTATCAGATTTGGCCCAATCCAGATATCTGTCCTTCCATAATAAACTTCATAACCATCCCAACCCTCTTGTCTCTAACCTTGCTTCCTATTCGATTCCTGATAGCCCTCCGAGGCGTCAGAAAAGAAGATGGCCACGTGATCTTCTAATATAGACATATTATTAGAGTACTACCAATGGGTAGTTTCTCAACATGTGTTCCATGTTATTATATTTACCAGACGAATTTACCAGATGTATTTTTTGTATACAGTTGTAAATATCATATAAATAAATAAATTAAAAAAAAGTTACTGTATTACTGTAAAATTTACTGCTCCTCATTACAGTCTGGATCCTAATATCATTGAAATATTTTGACAGAAAATTAAAAAAAAATCTGTAATTTTGTTTATTTTAATTAATCAAACATCCCTCATTGTTAGTAGATAATAATAAAAATAGATAAATATAAAATATGGAAGAATTTGATAAGCAACTGAAGGATAAAAATTAAAAACGTTTTACAGGTCAAAATACAAATTTTTAGAAATAAACGTAGTAACAATAATATTTAAAAACTAGAAAGAAAGACCATTTACGAAATAAATAAAATTTTGTAAATTGTTTGCATATTTATTTTTGATTTGCATACATGAATTACGTAGTTACCTTAGTTAGTTCAATTAAGAACTACATGAAACAAAAAAATATGGAACTTAATAAAAATAACTTTATTATAATGTATTCATAACTTTATTATGAAGCTACGATAGATCAATCAAGGTACTCTGATAAGAGTCAAATCACAATTGACGCCATCTTTCTCATTCGTCAACTAAAGCGAATATGAGGAAATAAAACGTTTAATCGGCCATCATTTAAAAAAAAAAAAAAATGTGAATATTGAGAATATTGAGTTCTGAAGACAGTACTGGGGTATCCTATGGGCTTGCGTGTATTTTATTATAAAAAAAACTGTGCTAAAAAAAAGAACCTAAACTAAAGGATTGTTAAACATTTCTATGGAAAAAAGAACGTGTAAAATTCTCTCATTCAAACAGTTCCACCACTACTTAAACTATGATCCCGCTTTAAATCATCTGTATGAGATAAAACGTATAAATTTCCAAAATAAAATATTTTGACTGTGAACGCCTTTATACTAACTACCGCCATACTCATATTTAGATATAAATATTCTGTGTTTATTTACTTCATTTTATTTATAAAAATGACATACGTAATATTTGTATTCACTTACTAAAATCATAATCCTCTTGTAATTCCTACTATATCTCAATTTTTATATCCAGAATCACAACAAGACACATCAAGAATACATCACCGACACAAAACGAAATTAGGATATTACTGAAAGTATGCTGTGGATGAGAGCGCGTCTAGTACTGCTGAGAACCGGAGTCTGACTGAAGCTGTCCTTGTACGGCTTGTCTATAAGCATCAGCCATAAAAGTCTACAGCAACCTACTTTTTTTTTTATATTTTGGATCGAATATATAGAAAATAAATATTTGTTCCTCATATACTTAGAATTGCTGGAAAAAAAAATATTAAGATTTTAGGTTTTCTGACACAAACAAAATTAAGGAATTATGAAGAATCAGTGAAAGATTTTGTTTGGAACTCCATATCCTTCATATATATTTTTTTATCAATTTTTAATACTTGGTCGGTCTTACTCCCCCTGATTTTCGAGCTGGTTTTCCATATTTTGATGTTTTTTTTCATCTCAAGATCTTTACAAATCAAATCGGAGGGATTAAAAATGATACGTTGATTGGGTTGGTATTAGAAAGATACTTTTCGAGTCTTTTTCTTCCTCCTATCTAATTAAATTAAAAGTTTGCAAATTTGTATATCAATTGATATGGTGTTAAGGAAGTGATTTTTTGGGGTCATAATTTCCTTTTCCCAGACAAATAAAAACGCATTCACTCAATAAATAAAACACAAGAAATGAGAAAATATTCAAATAAACTTGAGTAAAAAAATGTATAGTTTAATTGAATTGGAAATTTCATTAAAAAACATTTTTTTTGTATTTTGTACCAACTGTCTCACCACTTTTTTAGCTGAAAACTTTCTGAAATAGTGTGAAAATAAGTTGGAATTGATTAATAATACACTTGTAATAATTGAAATCAATAGATAATACATATTTTATTTAGAATTTTCAAATTACAATAGTTTTTACTTCTGCGAATTTGATGAAAATGTATGAGTAAGCTTTTAAGAATTTATAAATTTAAGTTAATTAAATAGAAATTTATCGTTATATCAAAGTATTTAAAAATTTAAGATTGTATTCATCAATTCATTTAAAGTCAATGAGCATTAATACTAGAATAGCGGCTGAATGAGAAGTGCTGGGATCTCCTATAGTCCTGGCTTTCCTTTCACGAGTGAATGAATTTCGTAAATACAATATTTCGTATATATATATATATATATATATATATATATATATATATATATATATATATATATATATATACATTTAATCCTATGCCTTAATTGTCGTTAGCTCTTTCGGCCATGCGACATCTAGCAGCCCAGCGAACGTCGCCTTCAGTGCTGGTTTTGGTTCTAGTGTTCTGTAGTCCGGGATAAGTCAGTAGTTATATGCTACATTGCTATAACTAGCAACCTAGGTTTTTAGTTTTTGATATATTTTAATCCAAATTCAAAACCACTTCAACTAGTCACCTCCAGCCGACTTTACCCGAGCGTTGCACATCTGACGGCAATCTAATTCACTCTCCATGAAAAAAATGCAAAACATGTTTTCATATTTTAATTGTTATTTTTATTAGTTCAGTTAACTTTTGTTCATATATACGGATATATATATATATATATATATATATATATTTTTTTTTTTTTTTTTTCGATTGGCTCTACAGACCTTGTAGTTCTTTGGCCGTTTTAACCAGCCTTCTCCACCTCTACCTATCTCGGGCTACTGCTTTCCAGTTTGCGGCATGAAGCTCAGTCGTATCTTTGTTTATCCTATCAATCCATCTGGTTTTTGGTCCCCCACGTGGTCTCTTGCCTACTGCTCTGGCATTCATTGATATGTAAAGGCGTCCTGATGGCTTGCTACGAGCTACATGCCCTGCCCATCTTAACCTCCTTGACTTCATGTCATGAGATATTGACTGACCCGTTTCTTCAGTTGCACATAGCATTAGGTGAACCCCTCCATCTTCGCGTGATGTTCTTATTACTTTCTCTAGTGCTAAGTTGAACAGCATCGGCGAGAGTCCATCTCCCTGCCTCAAACCCGTTCGAACTTCAAAGGCTTCAGATACTTCTCCTTGTATTATAACCCTATATTTAGGATCATTTGTACACGCCTTCGTCAACCTCACTAACTTCCCGGGACAACCCCATCTCAGTCACAATCTTCCAGAGACAGTTTATATATATATATATATATATATATATATATATATATATATATATCTATTTTTTTTTTTTTTTTTTTTTTTTTTTTTTTTTTTTTTTTTTTTTGTATATATATATCAAATATAGACTATATAATATTAGATATATATATATATATTAACAATTAAAATAAAGGTATGAGAATGTCATGACTGAGCTGACTAAAACAAAAGATATAGTTTTTATAATTTAATTGTAAATTGTTGTTTCTAATTTTATTATTATTCACTGAAATTAGAAAAAAAAATATGGCGATACTATTCCGTATAATATAAAATACTATTCCGTACACACATTCAGCGCATGAGCGTGGGATGGTTTTTCAAGGACTACTTACTTGTAGCTCGTTTGGCAGACCTGCTACCAAAATAAAATCTTTTTTTTACAGAGAAACAATCACTGCCGGACGGTTGTTTGCAATAGCTGGACCAAGGCCAGAAATATTTGGCTTCGATAGATATAGCTGTTTCATTGAAATCTAGAGCTGTTGCTTATAAAAATATCACAATAACTAATCTAATTATTATTTTATTTATATCTTTTGTTGAACGGACGTGAAAATAGATACAGTTTATCGACTGGAATCTCTATCTTTAGATGCTAGGTTCAATCAAACTAACAAAAGGAATGACAGCATAAAATATTTACAGTTTTCGTTTTAAAGATTTTTTAACTCATAATATGGTTTTTATAATAAAGACATTTATCAATCATCCTTCCGCTCTAAAATACCTTTATTTGAGGGATCAGAGATAGTCTGGAGGGCTATTTCACCCAACCTCAATTTGCAGCAGACCGTAGTGGCTATGGTGCAGCAGCATGCAACCACTCATCCTTTTAGAGCCTATCAAGGACAGTGAAAAATCTGACTATAAACCATAAATTATAACTGCCCAAAGTCAATAGACACAGGAGAACCAATAATTCTTTTCCAGAAGAAGAACAATTATGGACCGAAATTCAGGGGACTATTGAATTCCTCAAAAACCACTCCCTAATTCCCGATATTTGTACACAGGGTTTTCACTTCTACAATGGGGTTCTGTGAATTCCCTGCATAATACTGACGAACGTGCTATACTCGAGGGGAGATGATGTTGTACAGCATGGTCTACTTTACTAGATGGTCATCCCTCCCAATACTAGTGTTGCCCAAATGCGAGACCGAGACGAGCAAACTCAGTCATCTCCTTGGTCTTGGTCTTGCGCCAGAGTCTCGCTACAGTCTTGCAGTTACCTATTAGCTTATTACTATTTATATTAATGTAATTTTTTAGAAAGAAGAAACCTAACTAAACCCAAATGAAAAATTGGAAGAGTTAAATACAAAAGTATATAGGTTCTACCAATTCTATACATATAGTAAGTAAAATTGTCAAATATTATTAACTATTTTGCCTTAATTTTTATTTAAAAAATCGATTTTTTTACCAGTCTTGTTCTTGGTCTTGCAACAGTTACCCTGGTCTTGCAAAGTGCAAGACCAAGACCGATTTTGGGCAACACTACCAAAAATATACCACGCTCGACGTTGCTTAGCTTTCATTACATAATACAAGCGCATTAGCCCGCTTCGCCTCCACCGCTATGTATATATATATATATATATATATATATATATATATATATATATATATATATACATATATAAATGTCTAATTTCAATTAGAAATGAAAATAACGTGAAGAAAGTACTATTGGTCTTCAAATAATATAATAAAACAAAACACAATTCAATATTAGAAGTTTTTGAATCTGCTATATTCTTTTCAGCCTTCGAAATTTACTTGGTATTTAGTTGGAAAAATCATAAACAACAAATGGTTTTGAAGTTTGTAATGAAAGAGTCAGTTGTTTTTATTTCGAAATATAATACCAAGAATATTCGGGTTCTCATGGATTTGGTTAACAGCATGACACGGATTTAAAATTGATGTATGAGCATGTATAATAATAATAATAAAAGGCTTAGCGAACCCGAAGGTTCCATGCCGACAACACCAATCGATTATTACACACCTCCCTCCACCGTTCGCCGATCAAACCCAGGTCCTTCAGATCTGCTTTAATACAATCTTCTCATCTTCGCTTCGTCTACCTCTCGGACGTTTACCATTCGGTACAGCAAATATTAACCTTTTTAGGAATTCTCTCGTTACTAAGACCAACAATTTTACAGGCCCATTTGATTCGCCGGGATGAAATCACCTCAATTATATTATCCGGATACAGTTTATGAGCATATAGGTATATAAAAAATGCTTAAATGAAAATCTAAACTAATTTACTTATACTATCGTTCTTTATGTTTTCTGCAGCCATAATAAAATTATCGAACTAGTGATGAGTACGATAGGGACTTTGTTGGAGGACAGTTGACGTAGAACAAAGAGACGGCAGCCCGGTTGGGGATCGAGCGCTATCCGCTCCGGCAGGCTGTCGGAACCCGACCCATCGATCTCAGGTATATCTCTTTCCGACAGGACTCGAGGCTGCTTGCCGGCTACCTTCGATATGTAGTTTCTATGTCAATGATATTCTAAAATGATTTAACTGATCAGGTGGTTTGTTCAATAGTCTGAATAGCGGTTGTGTTCGTGAAGAGATTACCTCGTTATAACTTGGTATAAAAATATTGAATCAAATAATGAAATTATTAGACAGATAGAAAATAAACTTTATTCTAGGAAAAGATCTCTGATGAATACCAGTTATGTTAAAATAAACAAAACACATATCTGGCCGAAAAATTCTAATAATATATAATAATAATAATAATAATAAAAGGCTAAGCAAACCGAAGATTCGATGCCGACACAACCAATCCAAACCAGTCCCTTTAGATCGGCTTTAATGCAATCTTCCCACCTTCGCTTCAGTCTATCCCTCAGTCGTTTACCATTCGATACAGCAAATATTAACCTATGAGGAATTCTCTCGTTACTAAGCCCAACAATTTTACAAGCCTATTTGATTCGCCGCGATGAAATTACCTCAATTATATTACCCGGATACAGTTCACGCAATTCGGCGTTGTGTCACCGTCCCTTTCGCATCCATAAAGAACTGTAGTTAATATAATGGTTTTATAGATTCTAATTTTTAAGTTCCGGGACAAGAGACGCGAGCTAAGTAGTTTTGTTACAGAAAAATACCAAGCATTTCCGCCTTCAGCCTAACCTTAATCTCTTCTTCAATTTCGTTTTTTCTAGTTTTCGTTAATGTTGCCCAAATGCGAGACCGAGACGAGTCTTGGTCTTGCAAACTCACTTTTTGCCATGGTCTTGGTCTTGCGCAAGAGTCTTGAAACAGTCTTGCAGTTAATTATTACCTTATTACTATAAAGATATTACTGTAATTTTTAGATAGGAGAAACCAAACTAAGCCCGAATGTAAAATTAGACAAGTTAAATGCAAAGTATATTGGTTATACCAATTATTAACATATAGAAACTAAGATTGTCGACTATTAGTAACTGTATTGTCTTAATTTTTATTTAAAAAATCTATTTTGTTTACCACTCCTGGTATTTTGGGACCTATTTTGGGCAACACTAGTAATCGTTGAACCTAGATACTTAAACTTCTCTACCTGTTCAAACATGTTACCATCGGTATTTTGGGACCGATTTTGGGCAACACTAGTTATCGTTGAACCTAGATACCTAAACTTCTCTACCTGTTCAAACATGTTACCATCTATATCGATATCACCAATAGTATCGCCATTTTTGCAGATAACCATATATTTCTTTTTATCCGCGTTTACTTCGAGCCCCTAATAATATATAGTAGACCATAAATACTTATATAATTCTCTATACATGCAAACGTTCTTCCTTACGCTATGATATGAAAATATCACGAAATTTTTTTTACAGCTAATGTTTAGTCTTTCTCTATTTATTTCTAGCTCTAGTTATTCAGGTTCATACCACATCGAAAATAACTCTAATACTAGATATAGATTTTACATACAATAAATTTCAAGTACGTGGTGAGTACGTAACCAAGTCCATCTGATTGTCTTAATAAAGTCTGAATATTTTACACAAACCCAAAGGGATGACGACAAAAATCCCTTCATAGAGAATTAACTTTTGACAGAAAAGAAACACAATTAACTGTTTGATGTCAAAAAGATAACAATTTTTTTTTCGGTTTCTACATAATGCTTCCACTTCACCAAGATGTCAGTTAAGATTATTTTTTTTTTGTTTATCAAAAATATATTTGCGCCTGTCAACTTATTGTTGACAATCAGCAAATGTGATGGAGATGCATGATATAATGACATAACAGGCATGAGTAAGGAAAGTACTCAGCAGTACCTCTTCCCTAACTTGTTCCAATTACTTAGGTTGTCTAAGGAAGGATATCCCTCATCCAACGCCTTCAGTTAAGATTTAAAGTTGTTATATTTAATATTCTTAATGCTTATAAAATGGCAGGGATAGTAACACCGAATCTAACAGTAAATGTAACAGAGAAATGTTGTTACTATCCTAATGCAGTAAATAGCACCGTGTTGCTGAATAAAAATAAATAAAAAAAAAGAATTTTCTGGTAGATATTCCAGAAGGCATATTAAAAAGAATAAAATTATGGCATTAATGGAAGAAAAATGTAAAAGCCACAATTAGAGAGCTTGTTGTTTAATAAATGTATATTTAAATAATCGAACGATAAGCTTTAAATTGAGGAAAGTTGAAGAAGTGAGAAGAATTTTAAGTATTTATATCATATACACATAGTCCGAGGTAGAGACCCATTTTTATCAAATTATTAGCTTAAAACTTCGTGAATAGCTTTATCTCATCGAAACCTACAAATATTAATTTATGAAAATTATCGGAATTGGATTTTTTTTTTAATCAGGAGATTGGCAAACATTTTATATTTAATTAGGTACTAAAAACTCATGAAAAACCATTTGATTTCAACTTATATCGCAGGATAATATGATCACCAGTCGAAAACAAAGCTGGTGTGATCAGTCACACGATTTTCTTAAATATTTCAGAAAAATTTTTATATCCTTAAATATGGCCATTAAGAAACAAAAAAAAATTGAATTAGATTTATTTTCCTGAAAATTGAAACATTTCTTTGATAAACTAAAGCAATGTAAACCAGCATGTGGTAGGTCAGTATGAAAATTTCAATAACCGCTAATATAGCTAATCAAAAACGTTTTGCTAATTAACCTAATTTTGACACATAATAATTTCTGTTAAAATTAGAGTAAATATCACTATTTCCTCTAATTTTAACAGATTTTGTGTTATGTGTGTTGGGAAACAGAGTTTCTTACTTTCCAGAGTAACAGAGTTTTCTTTTTTACCTTTCATTCATCTCTTTCTCACACCATGATATGAATCCGTAATCTTACATACGAAATTGAATAGCTGTAAGTTCGTTAATAGATGTCCAAAATGCACAATTTTTATATATACTTTTGTAAGAAATTTTATTACGTTTCAAACAAAAAAAAAACCGACTAAAATGTGTTTTCCAACAAAAAAAAAAATTGGTTAACTAGTTCCCGAAAAAAAAGGCACAGACAGACAAACCAACGGCTCAAAATGTGTTTTTCGGACTCAGAGGGTTCTGAAACGTATAGATCCGTCAAAAACAGCATATCGGAAATTTGATTCGATCACAATACTTGCCTAATCTAGTATAAGTAGGAAAGTAATAAATGAAAACATGTGTTGAAAATACAACACACTATATCATCGCTAATACTGGTTCGATTCGAATGTTGTTGTTTTTTTTGGTAATTTAATTACCTTTCAAATGTTTTTTATTTATTGATATGATATTTACAACTGTATACAAAAAATACATCTGGTAAATTCGCACATGGATATAAAGACATGAAACACATGTTGAGAAACTACTCATTGGTAGCACTCTAATAATATGTCTATATTAGGAGACCACGTGGCCATCTTCTTTTCAGACGCCTCGGAGGATTGTCAGGAATTGAATAGGAAGCAAGGTTAGAAACAAGAGGGTTGGGATGGTTATGAAGTTTATTATGGAAGGACAGATATCTGGAATGGGCCAAATCTGATACATAAGGAACATTAAGGTCATTATGGATGATTTTACTTGTAACAAAGTAAGGAGCACTGAGGATTTTACGAAGGATTTTGGATTGTAAAGATTGGATGCGAGAGGAATTTGAAGGTTTGGTGGAGCCCCATAGCTCAACTCCGTAAGTCCAAATAGGCCTTATTATAGTCATGTAAATTAGTCTTTTATAGTTAATTGGAAGGTTAGAGCGTTTGTCTAGTAAGTGTTGAAGTAGTCGGAAACGTCGAGCTGTTTCTTGTCGTTTCAGTCTGGTATGAGGATTCCAAGTTAGACGTTTGTCCAGATGGAGTCGTAGGTAACGGATTTGTTCAACAGGAATAAGTGAGGTGTTGTTAAAGGATACTGAAGGACAGGAAGTCATCGGTTTACCCTTTCAAATGTTAAATTATAAATTCTACCATAGAATATATACCTGGAGAGTGAGGCCCAAACATTTTTTTTCTTTATAATTATTTTTCCTGAATTTTTTCGGGTATTTAGTACATGTACAAAAATTGAAAGGACAATTATTAGAACATTATAGGAAAGTTTCATCAAAATTGTTAGAGCTGTTTATGCGCTACAGTATATAGAAAAATATGTTTTTCAATTATTGTGCAGTGAGCACCCAAGTCAAAATCCTAAAAAAATATTTAAAAAAAAACAATAAAATCGGTTCACTAGTTATCAATAAAATCTTGGCACAGACAGATCAATGGCTAAAAATGTGTTTTAGAAACGGACACTGGGGGTTCTGAGATGTATAGATCCGTTAAAATCAATTTATCGGAAATTCGACTCGATCCTAGTACTCTCCTTACCTAGTATAGGTAGGAAAGTAAAAAAGTGGCCTTCAAAAATATTGGCCCGTTTGGCCTACTTAACTTAGTTATTTTCGACATTTTTATCAATCTTTCTCACGATTCAAGTGGAAAGCAAATGAGTATTCATGAGTTTTTAGTACCTAATTAAATCGACAAAGTTTTTCGATCTCTAGGTTGATAACGCCCCAATTCCGAGAATTTTGGTAAATAACATATTTGTAGGTTACGATGACATGTAGCTACTTACGAAATTTTAGGCAAATGTTAATAATGTGATAAAAAGTGTAAAAAATAATATGATGATATTAGGGTATACATTTTAATACTAATGTATATATTAATTATTTTTATTAAATATTTTTGGAAAATGAAAGGTTTATCGAGGACATTAAGCTGTTCCATTGAAGCAGATCAGGAGGCAATCTCTATTCAGTTGGCATTGCTAATTAACGTTTAGTATACTCGCCTAGTTTCTTGTCATATTAGCACGAATCCCTAAGGCCCTTCTAATTTAAACTTCTTTGTCATGGTACTAAGGATACTGAGAACAATTCCACTTCTTTCGCTGTAATAAAAATAAAAATAAAATAAAACAAAAGTCAGCTCTAGAAAGAATTAGAATGACAGAATTCTAATTAGTTTCATTATCTTAAAACATCGCTACATTTTATCTTCTGCTATAAAAAATATGCTGTGGATTTTTTGTCTTTCTCTTTTTCTTGTAATCGTTTTTATCTGCGACAAATAATTTGCAATATTCCTATTCTAGCCACGGAAAATAAACTTCAAGTTTTAAAAATATCTTTTAATTAAAATTATACTATAATATTTTATCAATGATAAACATCTAAAACGCATAGAGCTATTAAAAATATGGAAAATATTTATCAACCAGGATGATTGTATATACAAAATTATAAATTATTTTTAAATAAGTCGTTTTGGTAATCGGTCCCACTGAAATTTTCCTAGAATAGGACAGGTATAGTTGTCCTGTTTATAAGTTGAGGGAAATCGTCCACGTGAAAGACTAGTTTTCCTCATAAGTTCGGCCCTTATTGTCTCAACAATAGTGTTGGTCGTGACAAAATTTTCAGTAGTTTCCAAAACAAAACACCATGACATGTAAAAGGGCGAAGTAAACTAATATAGAAGTATATAAATTTTAACCAAAATAGGACTCGAACCAGAGTTATCATTGGTTTTAAGTAATGATAAAGTTAAAATAAGATCGGTGATAACTTTTCTTGGGACTTTGGGATTTTTTTTTTTTTTTTTTTTTTTTTTGCGTTACAATTTATTGTTGAGATTAATGAAATGAGGATGAGATAGCGATTGATGACCTCGTGGTTTTACGTCTCTAAGGTCTAAATAAGAACAACAAATATAGGAGTAGATTTAGTAAGAGTAGTTATTATTATTATTATATTTATTTATTTATTATTATTATAGAAAACGTGTAATGATATTTTTGTTCATGCTTAGATATTTATGTACTTAGGGAATTAGATAATATTATCGAGCTTTACCATTTTCGAATAGGCATTTGATGCAAAAATATATTTGTTTCTCATGTCAGGATTCCTCAGTAGAGTTGTTTCAATGAAAGGCAGTAAGTGAGGAAAAAATCCGAATTCCTACGGGCTATATGAAGGAGAATGGAGCAGAAGTCTGACAATATTGTGCGCGTCTTTGCCGCATTGTGAATATCACAACAGGCTCTGGATCTCAAAACACAAATCTTTATTATAAAAGGGTTCTTATCTAAGGTATTCCAAATAATCCAGTTTATGCTTGGTAAAGTAAAGCAAATTTTCGGTGAAAACAAGTTTTACATAAGCTGTTCAATTCGTGAGATAATAAGAGATATATATAATTTTTCCGAAGAAATGTTCAATTTAATGTAAGAGAAAAATCCAAAGTAATTTTTAAAAATAAAAAAATTAATATTAAAATTTCTTAATAAATAAAAAATATATTTATGCAATTGTGTTTATTAGAATACATCCTAGGTCATAGGAATAAATGCTTTACAACAATTTCTTGTGGCGATTTTTGCTGAAAACACAGGTATTTTTTTTTACATTTTTTTTACAAATTGGTTATTTAAATAAAATCAAATTATTCATGATTTTTCTTTTATCATCCTCAAACTATATTAAAGATACTCCACTTTTAGAAAAACTCCTTCATAATCTTAATAATATTGAGATTCATTACGAAAAAACGTTAAATTAACCTCAAGTTTTGTTTTAAAAAAATGATGTTTTTATATTCTGTTACCAAAAATACCTTTACACTAAACAGATTTGTCTAAATATACCTTTTATTTATTGGGGAAAATTATTTTTTTAAATTACTGAATAAATTCATAAAATCCTAGGATATGTTTCTACATATAATTATCTTTGAATATAAACTACAATTTCAATGATAAGGACACAAAAGTAAATTACTTGCGTCCCTACTCCCTACTTGCGTCTTTGCTTAGGCGACAATTTTTAGTCGATTTTAGTTTACATATTTTATTTATTCATGTGAATTAATTGTTATTTATTTTGATTTTATTATTGTTCCTAACAAAGCGCCCCTCTCGTTCCTCCGAAATCTGCGCCTGAGCCTTGTACACTGTAGATTGTAAGTTCTCGTAGTTATTTTAGGTTGAATTTATGAATTTACTTCTACTTTGAGAATATATTTATGGAATACTAATATAAATAATAACTACGAAGAAAGGGTATAAGGCGACGATGGACTACATGATCGGAAGAGGTGGTGGAGAAGAATCGAGTTCCAAAGCCGAAGGCTTTAATTAGGCTAGTTTACCTTTTCAACCTTCAGCCTCTCAAGCTTCAATCTTCTCACTAATTATCTTCCTCTGTCCTCTAATCTTATTCTCACCCTCCGATTCGATATTTTAAACAATACTATTAGTAATATTTAATTGGAAATCATAGTTAATTAATGGAAGTATGCCAAAATTATAAATATGAATAATAAATAAAACAAATATCGTTAATAATCGGAACGTCAGATCCATAGCAAGAGTAGGACTATGAGTATATATTCCAAAATATCAGGGGTTAAAATAATAAAAACGTGGTGGTTGAGCGTAGTGTTGCCCAAAATCGCTCTTAGTCTTACCAAGACCAAAACTGGTAAAAATAATGGATTTTTCGAATAAAAATTAAGGGAAAACAGTTACTAATACTTCACAATTTTAGTTACTTAGTTTTAGTTGTTTTTAATTTTTCCTTTGGGCTTAGTTCGGTTTCTTCTATCTAAAAAATCAGTTATATCTTTATAGTAATAAGCCTATAGGTAACTGCAAGACTAAGACCAATAGCAAGACTCTTCTTGGTCTCGCATTTGGCCCATCATCTCCCTGCACAATCGCCTTGTATGATGTACTTCCTCACATTGTACTGAACCCATAAACCTTATTGGGTTGTTAGTGGTACAGGTTAATTAACGATTGCTTCCCTGTAAATTAGACAAAATTTACTCATTATCATTATGTTAATTTTTTTGTTTTTACTTTAAAAGTGTATTATAATGCATCCAAGATCATGGAAAAACATAAAATAAAAGCTTTTTAACAATGAATGTAGCAATTTTTGCTGAAAACACTGATAATTTTAGAGGAAAGGAACACATAATTTTTAATCTCAACTTGAGGTGAATCCCAATTTTTCCCTTATAAACCTCCTCTTAATTAATATGGATTTAAAGTTTTGATGGAACGAGAAAGTTTTTTCTAAAAGTGGGGTACCTGTAGTATAGTTCATATAAACAATGGGCCAATTTTCAGCAAGTGGAAAATCCAAGTTTTGTGTTTTGTTTTTTATACAAGTCATCGCTTTTTGCTGAATAGGAAGCGATAACTGAAGAAATATTTTATTTAAGTAATTAAAATTGTTTTATTGTAAACTAGAACAATATTTGCTTCGAATGAGGATAGGGTTTGACATCATTAAAACAATTAAAAGGTGACTTATTAGCAACTAACCTAAGCTAAGTTTTATTTTTTTTTAAAAAGTCATTGATTATTCACGATTTTTTTTTTATCGTCATGCAACTATACTACAGATACCGCATTTTTACAAAAACTTTCTCTTTCCATTAACTCCAAATCCATATTAATTAAAGGGAGGTTCATAAGGGAAAAATTTAGATTCACCTCAAGTTGTGTATAAATATTATGTGACCTTTATTCATGTCCCCTAAAAGTAGTCATGTCCAGTGTTTGCAGCAAAAATGACTACATTCATTATTTTTTCACTATCTTGGATGCATTATAATAAATCTAAATACATTTTTAACGAGAACAAAATGAAATACAATGATTTTGTGTAAATTTTGTCTAAATTACAGGGAACCAATCATTAATTACTTACACATCATATTTCTTTAGTTATCGCTTTCTATTCAACGAAAACATTTCTTACTTAAAAGAACACGAAATCTAGATTTTCTGCTATCCCGCTGAAAATTGCCACATTCTTTATGTAAATTTTTTAACTGCTATCACTCCTATAAAAATGTCTATTTAATGGATACTCTGTATATTGAAATGTTCAAAATAAAATTTTTTTTTTTTAATAGAGCATATTTTAAAAACTGGTAGAAAATAAACCAGTGTAATTTCTTAAATTTAATGGATGCATTGAAAGATGAAAGTATTGTCGTAAAGTTTTTTTTTTTTCAACTTTATGATTATTTTTTGCCAGTATAATTAACTAAGCGCATTTTAACTCACTTTTCAAGTGCTATTGTTAAACACATTCTATTGCATGATATATACCATGAACGTTTTTAATTTTCTTTATCGTACTTTGAAAAATCATTTCCAAAAAATTAATTGTAAGGAATGTCGGCTTAGTATCATTTGGGCTTTTGAAGTCATATTGGACGGACGACACTCATTTATTTTTATTTTCGGGATTAAGAGCAAAGACAAAAAAAAAAAAAGCAATTTTAGAAATGGAGTAATATAAAAAAATGTGAGAGTGGTAGAAACCCTTTGGGAAATGTATTGTCAGGAGCGGCGATAAGAGAGCGGGCACGGGGGAGTTGGACTTTAGCCTGGGAACAGCTAGCTACATTTCCTTAAAGAGGGTTCTTCATTATCCTCCTCTCTTCGGGACGGCTGCATCCGCCAATCTGCTACTGCTGAGGAATATCAAGTCCTGTCTGTTAAGAATGAGAGAATCGGAGGAAGCAAGTTTAGAAGTGTAGAGGAATCATAACATATGGCTAAAGTTTTATAATTTGACTCTAATTATACAAGGTGTTTCAGGATTAAGTGGCCAAGCTGCAAAAATGAAGCAAGGACCTCATAAGAAATAAAAAATTTCTTCTGAAAGAATGTCCTCAAACGCTTTGTTTAGGAGACATTCCCACCTAAAGATTTTCGTTGTTTTTTTTTTTGTTATATATTTTAAGGCTTCAACCACTTGGGTCATTATTGCCTTATTTTTACTGAGAATTAGATTTTATTTTCAAATTTAGAACGTTTCAAAACAGAAAATAGTTTATCAATTTTATTCGTATTGTCCTGTAAAATTAAGTATAGATCGTTTGTCAAATCACAAGAGAGTATAAATAAAGCTCTGCATTCTGTTCAAATGTGTTTCACTGTCAGAAGAGTCCCACAAGTATGGCATGTTGGCGAAGAATCACGGGCCATCAGGTATCCATGGGTAAGGCGTGAATGACCTATACGCGTAAGAATTACTTTGATTTTCGTTGTTATGAATTATTTACGTTATACGAACTTATTTATTTGTTCTAACTTGATTAATTAAATGTAAATTTTAACATTCATATTAAATGTTCTTCAAAGTGAAGGTATGTCAGCAAACGCTTTGTTTAGGAGATGGATTAGATAGAATATGGTCTTTTATCCCTAACTGTATAAAAACTATTCACAACGTAAAAATTAATACTATTTGGAATTAGCATTGGGAACTCTCAGTAAAATTTATCAGTTTGTAAGAGGCTTTCGCAGAGTACTCATCATTTTGATTTCCTTTTATATTAATGGCGAATATGCCGATATGGTGTTTGTATACAGTTTTTGCAATGGTAATGCTAATGCTGCCCGTCGCGAATATGCCAGGCGATTTCAGAATAGAAGATTATCTAACAAATATATATTTATCTCCACGTTTCAACGTCTTAGAGAAACTGGTACATTTACTATAATACCACGTGGTGATGGTATTTTTACCCCTTTACGAAATTAAGAAAGAAGTGCAACCATATTACAATATGAATTTAATGTATACGTTTAATTAATAAAGTAGTCGGAATAAATAAATAAATTTTATTCACTTAATATAGCGTAAATAATTCATAACAATGAAAACCTTTAGGTGTGAAAATCTTCTAAACAAAACGTTTGCGGACATAACTTCATGGGAATTTTTTTTTTTTTTTTGTTTTGAGGACCTTAGTTAATTTTTGCGGTTTGGCCACTTAAACCTAAAACACTCTGTATATGTGGTTGACACATGTATCCTATCAAATAATAACGATCTATCAATTACAAACCAAACTCTTCAATCACAAATCTTGATGAATGGTGTCAAAACTGAAGAATTTAAATAAATTACAATAAATCCCCTCAAATTATCTTTAAACCTATGTCTTCGTGTCCTACAGTTTCCTTTAACAATTCCCCACTTATCCCTGTTGAAAAAATCTGATACCTAGGACTCCATATGGACGAAATACGACATTTCTGATTACTTTAGCAACAACTATACAAACACTCTAAGCTTTCAATTAACAACAAAAATCTCATATACATGACTAAAATAAAGACTATTTGGATTTATGGAGTTTAAGTATGAGGTACAAATAACCATCTAACTCTCGTACCCAATGCTTACAATCCAAAATCCTTCGTAAAAGACTCAATGCTCCTTACTCTGTTACCGATAAAATCCTTCATAACGACCTTAATGTTCCTAATGTTTCAGATCTGGCACAATACAGCTATCTATCCTTCCATAATAAACTACAGAATCTTCCCAAGCCTCTCATTTCTAAGCTTACTTTCTCTTCTATTCCTGATGACCCCTCGATACGTCTGAAAAGAAGTTGGCTCCGTGATTTCATAACGTAGAACTATTATTAGATTGCTTCCAGTGGGTAGTTTCCAAGCATTTTTATGTCATCACATTCATTTGTCCAACTTTGCTAGATGTATTTTTATTTTTAATATAGTTGGAAATAACATAAATAAAATTTAAAATAACTTTATTTATTAATCCTTATATATCTTAATACATAACTTACAATCAGTGTATTAACTTTCAAAATAAGTAATAAAATAATATAAGAAAGAAAGTCTGCGCCCATGTTCATCATCCTCATATTTTTTAAATAACAGTCAACAAATATGAATCCATCTCCGGCATTAATCAAGTAAGATTAAAAATATATTTCGTATTTAATCGTATTATGACTTTTTTTTTTAAAGGGCCAACAAAGGTTGAAACTTGCAGAAGTATTTTTCATAAATAAAACGAATGAAATGAACGGACCAGAAGATTGAAGGAGGTCAAGACTGAGGTGTTTGGTCGTGGGAGGGGCTAACTAGAAAGAGCAATAGGAGTTTTAAATAGACATTAGCTGAACCGATAGCAAAGAAACTTTCCAAGCGGCCATAAAACCCCAATCTAAGCTCAGCCTCCTTCGGCTCCAGGATAAACTCTTTATAGCTACCTTCTTCGCAAAACAATTATTTTCTTTAGTTCTTCTTTGTTTTGTTATTTCTAATTATTTACCATACTTGTTTGAGTTCGATACATCTTGAAAGTAGCAGGTAATAATATATCAAACACTTTTAGAAGAATCTTTATGAACACTCACGAAGTAACCTTCGGGATAAAAACACAAATATTTTAAAGTAAAATAATTAAAAAATAAACATGTGTGCTTTATACCACAGGATAGAAGTGAAAACATCAACAAGGCGAGATTAATAATATGCAGCAGCAATGACGCGGTTCAGAGAGTAGCGCAGGGATCTCTTGAAGTTCCGTTTTCCTTCTATAGTTGGAGAGAGAAGCCTGGCTTGGGGTTCCCTGCCTGATCGTATATATTTTATATAGGTATGACTGTGTTTTTATGTTTTTAATTTATTTATCTTTAGGTTGTTTTATTTTTTTATTGTACATAGTTTTTGATTATTATTTTATTTTTGTTAATTTTATATTTTCTGTATATACGGTACTAATGTGTTATATCATATATCACTATAATTATTGTCCACGTGACAGATTGTTATATTTATATAAAAATAATATGAAATATAAATTATGAATAATAGCTCAGCATAAAGAGGAAGAACATTTCCTTTAAGTAAAAAGCAGGCCCGATTTTTAGTTTCTGAGATATTTCAATCAATATCTTCCATAAAACTCGTTATGATTTGGTTTTCGACACTATATTTTTATTTCCTTTTCGCCTCTTTAACATGGCGTCGCGATAAAATACAATTTTAAATAATAGCCCATTACAGAGAGGATGAAATGCTGAACAGTACCCTCGCTTACAGTATGCAGGTTCGATTTTTAGTTTTAGAGATATTTTTATTCAGGTGCAAAAACACTTCAATTAGTCGACACCAACCAACATTATCCGAGCGTTACTTACCGGAGATCGGACGGCTCAATCTAATTCACTCTCCACAAAAAAAAAAAAAAAGCGCAAAACGCGCCTAAAGAAGTTTTCACTTCGAAAATTGAAAAACCACAAAATCCTTGGATATGCAAATGATATTGCTTTTCTTCGAACCAAGCAAGAAGGAATTGAAAGATTCACTAAGACGATAGAGGAATTCGCAATCAATCATAATAGAAGCAGAGCAATTAGCCTACAATTAAATATAAATAAAAGATAAACCGAAAATTTCACTCCGATAACAGGATCTGCGTAGAAAAAAAAAAAAAAAAAAAAAACACTCAGGACATAACAGAGCTTTCTTCTCTCTTCCAGAGTTATTGAAATCCTGAAAAATCTCTAGAAACCTCAAAGTAAGAGTGCGCAGTGATTTGATAAACCCAGTTCTGATAGATGGTTGTGAGACCTCATCGGCAGATTTGAGAGAACATATGCTCCGCAATATACCGCAGCGAACTGGAAGTATGAGTGTTGCATGGAGCATGGAGGTGTAGAACCAATAATGAACTGGTTGTTGTTGTTGTCGCCTACCTGATCTTTACTTCAATTACTTCAATGCTAAATTATTTTTCGGAAAAAAATAATACATGTAAATAAATAAAAATACCTCAAATTTTTAACTTTAAGAAATTTTAACACCGACCTAACTTTAACGTCATGATTATATAAAATATCTGATAGTTTTGGCTTGAGTCCAAATTTGGTCAAAAATGATACGTAATAGGAACATTCTTGAAGAATATGGTTGACTGAAAGTGTACTGTAGCAGCGTATAATGAACTGGTTACAACGAGCTGGTCAATCAATACGGTTTGAGTGCAAGGAGATCAAGATTGGCTGAGCACATAACTCAAAGAAATGAATAAGGAAGCCTCTACACAATAACGAATGCCTCAATAATAGTCAAGAGACCTCGTGGAAGAGAAACAACCAAATCAATAGATGGAATAAACAGAGATTCTATAGTTCTGGAAAGGGACTAGTCCACGAAACGTAGAATGCTAGTAAATGTGGGAAAAAATACATCATCAACTGAAAAAAATATAAATAAATAAAAATAAATTGAAGAATGTTGTTGATTTCAGTCCTGTGTGGAAATTTATTTTTGGGTTCGATGATTGCACATTATACTACAGTGGGCCAGATTGTTTTTAAAAAAATAATTTACGGTATGTATTCTTCTTACGATTTATAGTTTTTTATATGCTTCTCTTTTGATAAATTATTTTATATTTTATTCTGTAAATTCTATTTTTTTTCTCTCACTTTAATTTTGTTTTTGGTGTTACTTAAATATTTCTCTTTATTTTATAATGTCAATTTCTTAAAACTAACACTATCCCCAGACAATGAAGGCGAAAAGCGAAAGCGATTTCGTTTCGAGTGCCAAAAGCGAATTTCGGCAACAGTACAAGATCGGATTGGATTAGGAACCTCGCTGAAAATTAATGATAGAGGAAGAGCAGACTTAGCTTAGATTCCTCGATCGGACCTGCCTCGTCGATTATGGGCCAAAATTCAATTCCCTTCTCCAACCTTTTTTTGAATTTCCCTCTCTGTTTTATACCTTCTCATTGCCTTCTTTTAAAATGTTTATCATAAATGATTATACTAATCAGTAACAAAACACTAATCAGTTAATGCCTTCATTTTAATTTTTTAGTTCTGTAAAACATTTACTTGAAAATTTACAAGAGGAAAAGTTTTAGTTCTAAAATAACAGAAAATAAAATACAATAAAGATTCCAGTCATACGGAAATTGGTTAAAAATTAATCAAATTTCATTTTAACCCTTTATAAATGAGAATTATTTTATAATTTCTAACATTATTTAACTAAATATTATTTATTCATAATAAAGAATGTTCTTGACTGATCGTTTCATTAAGCTATATACGGATCTTGGTAGAAAAAAAGTAAATATAAAATAGAATAAATAAATAAAATAAACCACTTTGTGATCATGTTAATCACCTGGTTTTTATTTATTTATTTTTCAATTATTAAAGGTAAAAACTCTGGTGTGCCCCTAGGGAAATCCACAGCGAATGATACAGAGTATATCTGATCTACCACATTCGAACCATGGCCCAAGAAATTGGAGTTTTTAAAATGAAAACTCAATGAAAATGTATTGTATGAGACTGAGCCGTCACTTTTGACTATCTCATTTAGGTAAATTTGGCTCGAGAAGACTAACTTTGGTTTTGTTATTTTCAATAATGAACCTTTGTAATCGTCCAAAAAAATAAAAAGATTACACCTACTCAAAATTTTAGTTTTTACGTTTCAGGATACGTTGAACTCATAAATCGAATAGAATATTTTTTGTCAGTCCGCGCATTTTCTCTGAGACTACTGGATCGATTTTTTTTCTTCAAATTTGGAATAAAAAACAGAGGTCACCCGGGGATGATCCTCCTTCCTCGACATTACTATCCACGCTGTCCTTTCATGTTGGTGACTGGAAAACCTGTGTTGTAGACTATAGCGTCTAAACGAATGTACCGATTTCAATGAAACTTGCCGAAAACATTCTCCTCGATGCCTTTTAAATATATGAATAGAACATTTTTCACTGAAAAGTATCTTCCTTCCAAAATGACGGCCGAAAGACTTGTGCCGTATGGACTGTAGTGCCTGAACGGATGTCACGATATTAATGGAGCTTGGCTAAAGTTTAATACTTTATACTTTATACAAAAAGTTGCAAGTCAAATTTCGAAAAACGTTAATTTAGATTTTCGAATAACTCAAAAAGTAAACACTTTTTTACTGTTAACTATATTGATGTTGTTTTGATTATTTAGAAGTTTACAATATTTCCTAAAAAAATCGCGAAAATCGGACAATTTGGGAGAAAGATATGGTGTTTTAAATATTTGTCATGCGTGTGACTGCAAAGCTTATATTCTTAGTTTTGGTTTTTGAGTTTTCGAAAGTGTTACATCAATTGAAGGAATGTTGTCTATTTTTTATTTTAGCAAATTATTAATGAAAAAGAAAAATATTTAGGCCAACGTTAAGAATCTCTTTTTATTTATTTTCCTTACTGTTTCATGTAATGTGATGTTGTTGTTTTTTGGGTTTATTTATACTAAAACATCGAGATCATCAACGCCTGCGTTTAATTTTATTTTTGCTGTACATATTTAGTTTTTAATTTTTAAATTTTACCACAATAAAAAAAACATTGTTTAACAAACTGTTAAATTTTAAAAATGTCTACACTAATTGCATTGTGTCTTCATGATTTTCATGAGTATGGTATGAGTTTGAAACTAGTTAAATTTGAGATATAGAAAAAAATGTGATTTTGCATTTTAATTAAAATCTCTCAGAAACTAAAAATCGGACCAGCATACTGAAAGTGATTGAAATCTTTAGCAATTCATCCACTCTGCAATGAGCTATTATTCATACTTGGGTTTTGACGTGATGCCGCCTTAGAATTGGAAAGGTATAAAACTAATAATAACGACTGGTTTGAACATTTAAATTAAATTTTCTCAAAATCAATACACCATGGAGAATACAGAAACCAATTAGCAGGAGTTCAATTTTTTTTTAATTAGTCGTAATAATAAGAAATACAATAATAAGACATAAATGACGATCAGTCAGAGCAAAGTTTCCTACAGTAAGTTATATACAATTCTACATCCCTATCTACATTTAAAACCCTCCTATTCCAATTTCTATCCGAAAAATAGTCAGATATCCTCCGATAACCTTTTACGTAAATTTACATATTATTCCAAATGATTCACATAATGATATATTTACATATAGTTCATCATTTAAAGAGTTTATTACTAAGAAGAATGTAATGTATTTTTTTTTTTTTTAGAAGTGTATACTTATGTTTTACCACTGCACATAGTTTAAAGTTTCTTGGCATGGTTTCAAGTATTTTGTATGTAAATTTTTTTAATTTTGTACATAGTATGTTTAACTAATATTTTCTTTACTTTTTTCTCTTTATCTTTACTTTTTATGTTTGTTTTTACTTAGGCCAGATATAATACTTAATTTTGTACTTTTTTATTATTCTAAACGGACTTCGTCTTAGAATAAAATTATTTTCTATTCTATTCTATATTTTAAATGTTATTACTTTGTGAGTAAAGGACAAAACATTTATATTTCATGGTAATAAATCCACCTTGTTAGTATTTTCACTTCTCTTTGTTTTGTTTTTTTTATAAATAAAATACTAAGTTCAAACTATTTTTTCTATAGAATGAAGCCCTGATACCCGGCCTTATTGAACAAATCCTCCCTTCAACGCAGACACAGAATAAATTTAAGTTGATCCCTGACAAAGTATGAGACTTAAGAGAGAGCTGACAGGATAAATAAAGAAAGAGGGAAGAGCTATAGAGAGACTGTATCGACTGGAGCTAGAGGGAGACACCATCAATCAGGGGCGCTTAGGGTAGCAGCAACAACAATTACATGTTTTCTCAATTAGGCCTCGCGCAGCAACAGATTGCATCATCAATTGAGTCCAAACCTCGTCAACAATTATTCACCCTCTTCGTTCCCCTCCTTCCCGCGCTATCAACAATTTGTGGTTGTTTGGTTTTATTTTTATATTTTATATAAAGCCACGGACAATTAAATCGAATGAATTCTAAAAATTGAGCACTCGTGTATGAGAGTTTTTATTTCAGAGGTGGTTATCGTTTAATTGAACAAAAATGCCAAAAGACTTTTGATTTTTTTTTTTTTTTTTGTAGCTTCAATGGTTACTGGGTTGAGTATGTTGGTTGAACACGAATGCTGGCCACATCACCTATTTTTATAAATGTTAATAAAGTAACAATACGTTCTTATTGGCTATTGATACTTCAAGTATTATAATCATACAGATATTCGGTTCATTATTTGTAATAATGCACCTATACAATCAACCAAGAGAAAGAAAAATACAAGCCCCTCAAAGTTTGAGGTTTTATGCTTCAAGATACAAGGATGTGAAAATTGAATTGTAAAAAAAACAGTCCGTTGAAGGCTTTTCTAAGAGACGGCCCTTAATGTTTGTATGTGTTATTATTGTGAGATTTGGTATCAAAGTCAGAGACGGCCAAAATGATCTTTGGAACTCGATATAATCATCCGATTTTTAGATATAAAATGATGTCCGAAAAAACTTGTGTATCAATAGTCTGCTCCAAAACGACTGCTACTATTTTAATTGAACTTCCTAAAGTCTTCTCCTTGAAGCCTTTTCAAAATTTATGTATCTTACACACATTTACGAAAAGAATCTGGAAAAATGTTACGATGAATGCAGAATTTTATTTGCAAATAACTCAAAACATACCTTTTATTAGTATATTTATTTTAAATTTAAGAGTTAAAAAAAAACTAAACAGATGAATTGGTGCAGAGATATAGTGTTCTAAACAACTCGTTCAACTGCAAAGTCAATCCCTATTACTTTTGTTTCTGCTACTCAAAAGCATAACATCAACTAAAGCTATCATTGGAAGATTAATTTAGTTGCTTATATTTCTAAGAAAAAAACGAAAGAAAAAAACTACCATTTTACCCAAAATGGTAAGGAAAGTATTGTGGAATGCTACAAGAATTCGATATATATAGATACTTGAAAATAACAAAATAGTAAGTAATAATTTGCAAATAAATAAAAAATAACAGTGCTCTCTTATAAACCAAAGAGCGAAAAATACTTATTACTAATATACAAATTATTAAATAATCATTTCGGGGACTTCGTTTAAATACTCTTATTTTTTATGAACTTCGGCGGTTAATAATAGATATTTTGTTTATTTAATATTGTTGGGTATGACACATCAGTCTTCGATGGTCAAATTTTAATATACCCATTAAGCTGTATTCATGTTAAAATTAACACAGAAAAATATCAATATATTTTTACAATCGTAGAAACTTTTTTAAAAAGTACCATTTTAACTCTTTAAGTAAATTTTTTTTTTGACAAATGTTCTTAAAATAAAAGTTCTAAGGAACTATTTTGTAATATAGTTCCAAGTTTGCGATACAACTTGGTATTTAAAATTTAAAAAAAAAAGTCCCGTTAAATGAAAAATAAATAGTAATTGGGCTTAGAGTAGAATTATAATTTATCGCAAATGAATCACACGTGATTCTAATGTGTCGTTAGCTCGAGTAGTTTTTTAGATCAATAAAAGTTTTTTTTTAACATAAAAGTTTTATAAAACCATTATTTGAAAAGAAGCATGGAAAAAAGGGTACTTGTGAGTGACACGGCCTCTATAACTGCTATCTGCAGATATCTTGTTATTTAAAGTGTTGCTGTTGTAATTTATATTTCTTATTAATATATATATATATAATAAGAAACAGGGAAAAAAGAGGCAACACCAAATATATTCATATTTCTTATTATACGAGAGTCTAATTTCATATGAAGAAAGGGATTATAACAATTATCAGTGTTCAGGTTATAAACATTTAATAATAAGAAACATAAATAACAACAACAACACTTTAAGTAACAAGATGACTGCAGATAGGAGTCCATAGAGGCCGCGTCGCTCACAAGTACCTAAAAAAGTTCTAGTTACAAACGAACTAAAAAAAACCTTCGATAGTATAAATCCCAGTGATACCGAAACTTAAAAAAAAAAAAGAATGCCCGTGTCATGCCCCGTATTTTTTTTTTTTTTTATAAAAATGTCGACATTTTTTTAAAAATACAGGTAATCAGTTAGTTTAAAACCAGAAAATTATACTTCAGCGATTCTATTATGGATCTTTTTCTAGTCATAATTTCTCTTCTAGAGACCATGTATCTGGTAGTTGTCTTCATTTATAAGTGAATAAACAGAAAATTTAATGATTGGGGCAAAGTCATAAATGGTTGTGCCTGAAACTCCATTACTTCGTAAGCGTTTTCTTTTGTATACATATTTCCATAATATCAAGATGAACCAAATTTCAATCCATGTTGTACACGGTGTAACACAATATTCTCTAGACGAATTCTCAAGTAGAAAGCTGATTAGAGACATTATTAAGAGACACAACGGTTAGGAAGAGGGAGAGAGAATTTTACTAAGAAGAGGAGAGGAATAGGGACGGAGCTATTTGCCGGGATGGGGTCCTTACTATTCACCCCACAGTCCCCAAATTGCAGGGTCACATCAGGCCACATCTAACCAGGGCCTCTCCCTTAAAGTGTTCTATAACCGGGGCTACACCTCTCCTTCCCTCAGCATTTAGATTCACTATTTGAACCTTTGGATCAATTATTAATGGCCTAAATAGACCTATAAGCATTCAATCGATAATTTACTAAATTTTGTATAAAGCCGACCAAAAAAAAATTATGCCAAGTAGGATCAGTTGAAGTCTCTCATCATTTCAACCGGAAAAATAATTAGATATATTTCAATGTCTATGAGTTGTCGTTTGGGAATTATATTTACTGAAGAAGCCTTTTTTGAAATACAATGTTATCCTTATTTGAATAAACTCTATATAGGACCATTTGGGAATCAACACAAGCAAATCCTGAACATTTCATCTGATCGGAGTGACGGCAGTAGATGTAATGACTTCTTATGTATATATTTAATTTTCTAATCTTATGTAATTATTCATCTGTAGGAGTTTAAATTAGGTTTTCACCACCGAGAATAGAAATATAAGAAATGCCAATGACACTTACAAAAAAAAAAAAAAGTTTTCGAATACATTTTATATCTTATAGTTGTATGTAATTATAATGCAGATATAATTTATATTCACTGATTTTCAATGACTACCATATTCCACAGCCAACATATTCTTATCAATAAAATATATTAGTAGGCCCGTGCGAAAAATTCGCACAGCATATTGTTAAATAATACAACGTATCAAAAGATAATGAAATCAATTGATACTTTATCGATAAATTTAATCGAAAAAAAAACTTAATTTAAATCTTCATTTTTGTATGGAACCAACATGTTTACAAATTTCAATAAGCTGAATCTTTGCTAAAAGTTGCCCGATTTCGATGATTTTTTGTTTCCCTTTTGTAGGGAATTCAGTAATATTTTATATAATCGTGGGCATAAGCAAGGGAAAAGTGTGTAATTTTTTAGTTCTTCGCAAATAAAATTTGTTTTCTTTCATAACTTGTTTGCCTAAATTTTCGGGGTGATTGGTCTAATTTGCACGCCTGAAGGAGAAGGAAGCCTTCAAAATTGGTGGCTCAATCTTGAGATTTGGTGAAGAATTAACGATGATATGGCTTGCCGATCAAAAACACCATCGATAAATAATATAAACTCCTCCTCTCTCGATCATAGAGCCCTCAAAGTCGACGAAATGAGACATATTTTCAATGACAGTACTACAATTAATGTATGGTTGTGTGAATGCGAACCATATGCGTTGCGTTATCTCGAAAATAGTACGTTCTGGGGCTTAAAAACGCATGATCCGATAGTTCCGGAGGAACATACACATCAAAATCTTCAAAGCCCAATTTGTCCCGTATCGATCTACAGACCTACCACCGTTCCAGTATTGAAGCCTAGCACAATGTTTGTACCGACTTTATTTATTTTAGAATGAAAACCAAAAGTGGAAAATACGATTCGCTGACTCCAGTGAAATTCTGTATCCAACGGTACCCCATTCATGGTATTTGAGCATGACAGGAGCTTATATTTGGTACAAAATCGATTTCGACCCATACTGTAATGATATATTGTATTATATATGATATGGGGATTATGTTGAAATTTTTAATAGAATTTCATGAAACTAACACTAAACGATTATTACAATATCGTTATTGTTAATTTAACGAGCAGTTTTTGAAATATACTTGTTTCAAGATAAACTATGTTTGCACATCCATAAACATTTCAAAATGCGTTTAGACATTTCACAAACTATGTGAAACACAAATATATAAATGACTGTTTCGCTATTTCAGTGCAATTTTTTCTTGTTTTTGTTATTACATTTTTGGTGTTTGAGAAATGTCTCAACCCAACTTTGAAAGTAGTGGGTGTAATTTGTTAAAGTTGATATCTATTCCATTACTTTTCATCAATCCATGACTTTCCTCCAATTTTGAGCACAATTGTATTGTATAAAGAATATAAGCTGAAAATAAGAGTAAATAAATAATTTGTATCATCCGAGGTGCTCTTGAGGGTTCAGAATTATTATTCTTCGTTTCATTTTTCAATATTTCTTTTAGTTTGTAGTTGACATAAATAGCAATATTTTAACTCTTAAAATTTAAACAAGTGATAATTATCTCGTGGCAACCGTGGCGTCTAGTAAGCTTACATTTTGTGGTCTTAACGCTGAATTTTATCGAGTCTCAAAGACCAAGTCAAAATCTTTAAAATAAGATTTTCCTATCTCGATCAGTCCACTTGAGGCGTATAATTTTAATGAAAATAAAATTTATAAAATATAATATCAATAAAATTAAAGTAAAAAAACGAGCAAAGAAGAAAAACAGAAATTGATCACATTTTAGATTATGTTAGTTGAGTCCTCATTAATCCTCAATGAAATGAGACTGCCAATGCTTCTTTATCAATAGAGGATATTTCCCAGGAGATCCACTTCGATGTCCATCTCAGAAAAAGGATTTCCTTCATGAAATGGCCTGAAAATAATTTCTGGATAACGTATTTCTTCGAAGAATTTTATTTGCGATAGAATATCGGGCGTAGGAAGAATAAAAACCGGAGCTTGCAGTTACTAGTTCAATCCTCAATATAAAAAGATTGCAATTTTCTGTCAGGAGCAGAAGGAAAGATTGGGCAGGTGATTGAGGACGGGTATCGAAAGAAGTAAAACATGATTGGGCTGTCCTCGAGGAGCCGTTAGGGAGGAGGAGAAAGGAGGATGGGATAGTGGCGAGGAGGGAGGAGGGAGGATATCGTAAGGAGGAATCCGAACTGGTTACGTGCCACGGCCCTTGTTCAAGGGGAAAGATAATAAATTGCGGGACTCAGGTGGACTGGGTCCCATCTCTAATAAATTCCTCAAAGTTTCCACCGCTGTGATCCTCCCGCTATAGCCGGGGCTCTCTTGTCTTCTCGCCGCAATTCTTTTCGATAGACATCTTCCTCAGGGTTGCCCCTGTTCTTTTATTTATTTATTTATTTGTATACACGTATATGTTATTTTGTGTTATTATTTTTTTTACCATATGTCAATCACCGAAGCAAATGTATCGTATTGGAAGAATATAATGGTAGATAGATGGTCGCCTGTAGTGAATAATTGAAGAGATGACTGGTCAAAAAAAAATATAAATAAATAAATAAAAAAGCAATAATAAATAAATTATATTTATTTTTATTTTTTGCCAATGTTTCGGCCCAACAATAATTACTTTTGCGTTTATTGAAGCAGCTTTAAAAATAATCAATTGGATAAACTTGTTAATATGCCATAATTAATGATTAGTTAAGGGATACATACATTTATTTACATTTATAAAACTTCTTGACTGAAAACTTTGTATTCTACGTAGGTTTGTTAAGTTATGTTTATAAAAAATAAGTCATTATATTCTTAATTGAACAAAAGATTGGTTGGGGGTGTTAATATTATAAATGAACATTTTATTTTTATTTTAATGAAATTTACAACTGTATTGCATGAAAAATACTAACAAGTAAATGTGACATTGGTAACATGACATGTACAATATGAAGAGAAACGACCCATTGGTTGAACTCAAAAATGTAAATTTATATTTATTTTTTGCCGATGTTTCGACCCAAAGTTCAGGCCTTCATCAGGAATAAAAAAAAAACATATAACAATGGGAATGAGAAACTATTAACATTAAAAAGAAAATAATAATATGAAGGTATAGTCTAAAAATATGTAGGTAGAATCAACTTAGAGAAAAATGAAACAGATGGAATAAAATTAAAGAAAATATAAAATAACAACAACACAGTTAGGGATAGAAAGAAGCGGAATCAAAATCAACTTTGCTTCCACTATTTTTTATATATCCTTTAAATTTATTCTACCTATTTTATTTTACCCTAAGTTTATTCTATCTACATGTTTTCACTAATATATTATTATTTTGTTTTTAATGTTAATAGTTTCTCATACTCATGGTTATGGGAATTGTTTAACCCTGATGAAGGACTATGTCTAAACTGCTGTATTTTGTTGTTGTTTTTTATATTTGCCAATGCATCTAAAATTAGCTAAAAGTAGAAGCTGATGGCAGTAATAAATCTTTAATAAGGCTTTATAAAATTAGTAGCATTAATTGCTAATCGATTTAATTACCTAGATTAAAAATAGTCTCAAACATTCTATTTAATTACATACCAGACTGAAACGTCAAAAAACAGTTTCCGATTACTTCAGCATTTATTAGACAAACGCTCTAAACTTTCAATTAATTACAAAAGACTCATTTACATGACTATAATAAGGACTATTTGGACTTAAGGAGTTGAGCTATGGGGCTCCACTAAACCATCGAATTCCTCTCGTATCCAATCCTTACAATCCAAAATCCTTCGTAAGCTCCTCAGTGCTCCCTTCTTACAAATAAAACCATCCATAATGACTTTAATGTTTGTTATGTTTCAGATCTGGCCCAATCCAGATACCTATCTTTCCATAATTAACTTCAGAATCATCCCAACCCTCTCGTGTCTAAACTTGCTTCATCTTCAATTCTTGATAACCCTCCGAGGCGTCTGAAAAGAAGATGGCCCCGTGATCTCCTAATGTAGACATATTATTATGGTGCTACCATTGGGTAGTTTCTCTAGTTCTAAATGTATTTCTTTAATACAGTTGTAAATATCGTTAAGAAACATTAAAAAAACCTTTTATATCAAATATTTTAAACAAGTAAAAATTAACAAAGATAGAGTAATCTATGTGAATTTATAATTGGAATACTCCTCCAAAATCCCTTGTGTCTTTAAAATGCAGGTGAAGAATAAAATAACTCTTCTACGTTTCAGGCATCATCAGGACAGAAAAGAAAAGAAATCCAAGATCATTCCACTCCATGACATCCGACCGCATACACTCCATACATATCATACTCAGTATGTGAATTTTTTTTTTTTGTCCTGATGTTACTTAAATTTCTGGAACGTTGAAGAGTTATTTTATTCCTTACCAGGAATGGGCAAATGCTACTCTGAGTACCAATTACAAAGTATTTTACTCAAATTGAATCATTATTGGGAATTCAATCATTACTTAAGTTAATCGTTTGACATCGACTGAAGTAGTAATTAAATTCTTTGGTTCACAAAAAAATATCAGTATTTAAGTATAGCGTTTGCTCATCTCTGTTCCTTACTTTTTTTAGAGAAAAAAGGATGTGTGGTTGGAATTTCCAAGTAAAAACTAACATTGATCACAATCCTCCATTCTACGTTGATTCATTTTTACTAATCTTAAATGAACTTTCGTTTTAATATTATTCTATCAATTTTTCTACATAGACTACCATATTTTTTTAACCTATTTTTTACTACAATTTTACAACAAGTCTTTACTTAACAGACAGTTGCATTTTGCTTTCAAGTCATAACCAGAATTAATGTATAGTTTTCGATATACTATCGTAATTCTTAAAAGACTCCGTCCCAGAATACAGTTTTTTTTTTTTTTTTTTCTATTTTATTCTACGTTATTTTCATATGTTCTGACATCTTATTTTATTCTATGTTGGTTCGAACATAAGTCATCGGGATATCAAAATAGCAACGACCAAGTTAATGTTTCCCAATTTACCAATTTAACGACCTTTCTTCAGGCCGAATTTCTAAATAATATCAAAAACATTATACATTTTTTTTCCTTACGGTAAAGTTAAGTTGCATATAATGACTAAATTAATATACAATTCTTCCAGACACTGAATTATGCTGGACCAAAAGATTTGAATTGAGGAAGATTTTTTTAATAAAATCTCTTCATTATCACAGTAGTTGGAGAGACTAAAAGGAATAATAAAAAGGATATAAATAATATAAAAAGACTTAATCACTATACTTATCACAATGTAGTATATATAAACCCTCCTTAGCTAGTGTCATCGAAAAAATCCTTTTAAAAAAAGGATACTCTGAGATAGGAAAAAAGGCTGACAAAAATCGGCTTCCTTGAAAGGGATAGGAGCATTGAAATCACCTGAAGTCATTTAGGCGAGGAGACCTCCATTGCAGCTCATTATCTCCTCTGATTTAGGGCGGTTGAATGAGCCCCTGATAAAATAGAAACAGATCAATCACTCTTAATGTTGTGATTCAAGATAAAACCTTGATTCTTCTTTTATCTTATCCCTCTTCTTTAAGCCATCTTCATCTCTTCGAGGAATGAGCGAGGAGGGACAAAGGTGAGAATAGGCAAGATTAATTGCGTCTGTAAACGCCTTGCTTGGGTTAACATTCATTTGATGAAGTTCCATTGCTTCCATTATTAATTCAATCCATTAAAAAAAATCTTGGATGATATAATTGTATTTTTTTGCGGATTTTTTCGATTCTGAGACAAAGTTTATTTTTTAAACTCACAAATAAATACAAACCTTTCATACCATTAGGGAGAAATCAAAATTTAAAATCATTAGAAATCTTTGAAAAGACCATTCCGAATTATTTATTAGGTTATTCGAGTTAGACACTCAAAAAAGTCAAGGACATCAAGTCACATCTAGTCCATCTAACCAGAACTTTCTAGCTTTTTGACGAACGGATTAGAAATGACCAACATTTTTTAGAAAAATTTTCATTCTTTTAAAATATAGGAATCATAAAAGGATTAAATTAAGTAAATTTCTTCTCATCATATATATATATATATATAGTCCGTAAAGCCAAAAAAAAAAACGAAAAAAAAAATATATATATATATATATATATATTTTTTTTTTTTTTTGCTATACAGACTTTGTAGGACTTTGGTCGCCTGGACCAGTCTTCCCCATCTCTGTCTAGGGCTATTGCTTTTCCATAATATGCATTCAGGTCTGTAGCATCTTTGTTGGAATATATATTAATTCAATGTTTTTTTTCATCTTTATGACAAATTTTATTAGGCAATAACAGCACTTTGCAATGTCCTTGATTTCGAATAACTTAAATTTTCACGTGTAATGTACCATGAAACAAAATAGATAATAAATAGAAAATTAACTACAGCACATGTTCTAAATTTGAAGAAAAGAACCCAAAAGAAAATAAATGGAGTTGAAGGAGGAACCACAAGCCATAGCGAGGAATAAAGAATTGGAAGAGATCTAAGGAAATAATATAACCCTAAATAATGGAACGGGGAAGAAGTGAGGTAGAGAGGAAAATAGTCGGATCCTAACTGAGCAGTTACATGAATGTTTGAGCCGATCGCCACCAAGGCCTAAGGAATGGCCCCTCCCCCCGCTCTCCCCCCCCCCTCTACTAGGTAATGGAGATAAATATTATAGCCCTCTTCTCTATTTGTCACACCTTAGTCTTCATTTCTTAGCTCCCAGCTATCTCGTCCCTTTTCTTTTCCTCTGCCATCTCTTTTGTTCCCCTGATCACAGCATGAATACTTTGTAAATAAACCAAACATTTACTACGACATTTCCAGTTTTAAAAGAGGAAAAATAAATACAAAGAGACACACAAATGGAAAAACAAAGCTGTGCCACTCCAATTCAGAGGGTCTTCAGCTGAGTTAAGTAATTTAATAGGAAGTATTTTTAAGAGTATACAATTAACAGAAGCTTGGTGTGGGACCCCATGAGGGTGTCCTGGTCAAAAGGACCATTTACTGCTAATGTAAAAGAATAATTACCAGCCATTGCAGGATTGGAAACTGGAGTCTTGAGCATAGGAATCCATTGCCCTACTCACTGAGGTATCCCACTCACTTGTTTATTGTAAAGATCATTATATATTTTTCTAACAAAATAAAGCAGATGTAAACATTTCTTTCAAATTGATTTCAGATAAATTTAAGCTTTTGATATAATACAAGAATCTAGGTATGAATGTATTTTTATGTTTTTAATTTACTTATATTTAGGTTATTTTGTTTTTTTTATTGTATATAGTTTTTATTTATTATTATTTAGTTATTATTTTACTTTTGTTAATTTTGTTTCTTTTTTGTATATACGGCGGGAATGTGTTCATTTATCAATACAATTATTGTCCCTGTGATAGATTATTATATGTCTAAATAAATAAATAAATAAAAAATACAAAAATTATCTTTGAAACGTGGAGGACTTTTCTTGAGAAGGGAAAAGAGTAAGTGCCATCACAAATTTCCTTGTAAATGTTTCTAATTTATTCAACTTGTATCAAAGTTAAAATTTCCTTTGACAATTGAGGAAGCAGATCTCTCATCCAACGCCTTTTTAGTCTCCTCATGTTCTGAGGAACGTCAGCTGTGACCATGTCTATTATGTCCATTTAAATTAGTGTAAAATCGATGATAAGGGATCGTTATATTATGTTCAAATGTTGGAAGATGAAGGTCAGTATGTAGAGTTTTGTTAGTTCCTAACCAAGGTTCTTTTATATGAGTCGCAATAATTTTTATCGGAAGGTTTGATGTTTTTGTAGGTAGATCTTTTTAGCGATACCCTATATTTGCGATAAATATGTCCATATGGGTTTAAATAATTATGTATATATATATTCAGTTTCTGTCTCAGTTTTAGTTTTGAAGATTCATCATAAAGAGGGTAAAGAAGTTTGGAGTAGTTTGATAAGTTTCTTACTTTCATTTTTAAATGCGGGCCCCATGTCATTCTTCTGTCGAAGGTAACTACAAGATAAATTTTAAAAGATAAAAATTAAAGTAAAAACTTGATTAGTTCTATGAAATTATGCATCACATCCCTTACTTAATAAATTACATAACATATTATCAGACAAAAAAATCCTAGCAGCAGAGTAAAATTAATGAAAACGGGTTTAACTGGTTTCAGAAATAAATGCTTCAATTGTATATCGCTAAGTGCGTTCCAACACTACCGCAATAAAGATAAAAAAAAATGATAGATCGTGGATAACTAGCGATATAGCAGAAATCGAAACATTCCATTACGTCAAGTTGAAACAAGTTTTTTTTTACAACTTCTTATATTTCACCCTTAGGGAACCTTCGTGGCTGATTTGTATAACATTGATGTTCAGTATTTCTGCTGTGTAAAGGGCAGCATATATCACTTTAGGGTTTACATTTAATGAACTAACATCGCACTTGATCCATTTTACGCTCCGACGCAGTTCCTGTCCACCAGTACACTTTAATTCCATCCAGTTTCCTTTCTCAGACACAGTCCGGTATCTTGGCTTTGTCTTAGACAGACGATTAACGTGGAACCCTCATACTAGACTTAAAAGACAGGAACTTAACCGACGATACAGCCAACTATACATGCTACTAAATAGAAAATCTAAACTCTCTATTGAAAATAAAATACTTATCTACAAGACAATACTGAAACCTACCAGGACTTACGGACTTGAACTGTGGGGAACAGCAAAATTTTCTAACATCAAACGCATCCAATCCTTCCAATCCAAAGTCCTTCGAACATTAGTCGATACTCCTTTCTATGTAACCAACAAAACCATACACCATGACCTTAATATCCCATTTGTCCTAAACCTTATCTCAGCAAAATTCTCCAAATTCCGCCAGAACCTTACCCATCACCCAAACCCCTTTGCACAATCCCTGTCCAGCACCACCCATCCCTATAAACCTCCCAGAAGGTTAAAACGGTAGTGGCCCCGCAACCTTTTATAGTTCATTTTATTTATTGTACATTGAGTGTGAATGTGATCTCAGAACACTATTATAAATGTCCTTGAGACAGATTGTAATATTTTTCAATAAGTTAAAAAAAAAAAAATTGATACGTTATGTTAATCCCGCCTTTATACAGTTTTGTTTCCACTATGTCCATTTTTTCTGTTGACCTATCGATGCAAGGATAACCACCTTATATTCTTGCAGATAAATATTTTATTTTCCTCGCAGCGTTATTCAGCTCCGAACGCTAGAAAACAAGTGTTGCAGGTTAAGAGCAGACATTATGAACAGCGAGCCCGAACACAAAGAGCCCACCACTACAGATGCAGCACAGCTGTAACATTGTACAACGCCCGGGGGACCTGTGGCCGCACGGTAGCTAACCTCAAACGATTATGTGTTTTGATCAGGCTAATATGCCTCGATAGCCACACAAACTAGTGATTCCATTTATGTTTAAATTCTAATGGCTCCCCTCCTTTGACCGCCTGTGTGTGCTCCCTGCTTTCATGAATAAATAATACAGTCGGCTCACCCCTCCTCCCCCGCAAAAGGAAATTTTGCAGCTTAGTAGCTTTCAGTTTCAATTAAGCGACAAATTATTTTAATTAGTTGAATGTATGAGAGAGCATTTGAGGGAATAATTCTACTAATACTTCAAATACATTTTTGTTCAACCCTACCTTTAAGAAGACTTAAATAATTCTTCCTGATATAAAAAGTCTACCTATCAACAACTAAGATAATAACTACTAAACAAGCACGAACACTAAAAGAGGCCATACATAAATTTAGGCAGACACTGTGAGACGAAATCTCTATAAATAATCTGAAGGTCTTAAAAAATGAACTAAAGAAGCAAGGAATAGTTCCTGTCGCAATAAGCGCAGAGGGGAATAGGTCATAACGCGTTTCAGAATAGGCTTACGCCACGGGGGGATCTATGGAGGAAGGTTTTGGGGCTGAATCCCCCCTTCAAAATGGTAAAATATTACCATGTGTTATTAAAAAACAAACTTCAGGAATCACTTAAACACCGTTTTACATAGGTAGTTAGTTCCTTTTTTTTTCTAAAGTAATTATCATTATTTTTTAAAAAAACGTTTTCGGGCTGAAGCTCTCTCCCCCTCCGAAATTAAATCCTGGATCCGCTAGTGGCTTACGAAATTTCACTTAATAACTGAAGAAAATCCGCACGTACTTCAGAGAAGTCTAAAGAGAGTAGCCTATATCTTTGAGATTTGCTTTTCTTATACAGGGAAATTAAACGAAAATCTTGAATAAAATGATAAAACGTGTAAGTTTTTCACTCAGTCTCTCAAGTTATATTCAATTTTTAAAAATTGCCGAAAATTACTTCAGGCTATTTAGGAGAATGTTTTCTAGATTTTTTTCATCATGTATTATACTGATAAAATTATGGAATAAATAAATCTCTTTTCATTATTATACTTTTACCGCACTAAATTTATGTTAATTTTCATGATTTATTCAAACTAATTTTCTTTCTTCTTAAGCGATGTATTGAAAAAAATAATGTAGAAAAAAATCGTAAGATCATTACAGTTTTTATTTTGATTATTGATTAAATACCTCAAACATTATCAGAGTTAAAGGCATTTTGATAAAACATGTTATCAATTGAAATAAAAATTCAAAATGGACACGATAAAAACCGTGCGAGCCTATTTTTTAAAACTATAGTCTTCACCTCTCTATTAAATATGCAATTATTGCTAAATAATTGATAGAAAAAAAGTACAGTATTGTTTGAGTGATTATGTATAGAAATTCAGCAATTTTTTATCATCAACTCTCACTGCAAAGACGAACTCTAAACCATAAAACACATTGCTTGTAGACACATATGTCTATATACATACCCCACTTAGGCGTGGGATTGATATAAAAAAATCACACAGAGTATTTAAATCCTCCACTCGAAATTTTTCTGGTACATCACTCACAATCCTCTTCTACTTAACTAATAGACCATTAAATAAAAACTTACATATACCACATGTGAGTAACGTAATTGAGATATATTAAAAAAATTGTAACACTTGCTAGATCTCCTAACCCACTTGTACTGACATCACTAATCGACACACTATCACGAAATCTGACATGGAGAGTTAATACGTCTCTGGAGCAGATATCTGCTACATTAAGAAGAATGTCATGTTAGGAATAGCTTCACTGGGAAGTTTCCCCAATGGGACTACGGGGGAGTGACCAATGAAGATTTACAAAATATGCCGAAAGGCAGCTGGAATTTTTTTTTCGATTAGTAAACGAAATGAATATGTCATTTATTTAATACATTGTCATTTTGTCACTAAAAATTTCAACAGCTGCAGGCTAAATATTATTGAACGAAATAGCGGACTAAGCTATCAAGGAAATACAGTCAAACGCAGCTGTCAAGTTATTTAGATAAGGAAGTTCGGCAGCAGTCACAATATTTACCCCTCTCCACCCACCTCTCCAGTGCTAGCCCGTCGGCAATCGGTTATTTTTGTTTTGTTTTTACCTTTCATTTATCAAACATTTTAGCAAGCGGTAAGAACAACGAATCTGTTTTGGATATAATATATCGAAATCGGTTGTTAAGTAAATCAGAATTTTCTGATTCATTGACTATATAAGAAAATAAAAAATCATGCACACCCTATACGAGGATTATGATCTCATTTAAACACGAATACAACGATCCAATAAAAACGTACACGACTTCCAAAATGGAATGTCTGTTTACTGGAGAAAGTCACGATGTCCGAAATTCTCACCCTCCGGGTATGTGAGATCCACCATCTTCCAGGAGGAAACATTCACCGACCGAGTGAGGGAATAGTGACCTTACTTGGATACTTCAACCAGATACCGCGACGTGGTTTTCAGAATGTAAGTGGCCCCTAGAGGTTTGTCTCACGGGCAATCTGATTCGGGGAATGAAGTATAGGTCCTCGTTCGATCGCTAGACCGATTTATTATTGTATTTGAACCCGGGTGAATCAGTGGAAGTGCACTAGATCTGCTATGGAGCTATCAGTGGCACCATAGTTACGCAGCAACGTGCAGTTTGGTGACAATCTCAAGGTTAATTCTCCGCCTGCAAGGAATATACATCAGGAGAATTATCAGATAGAAGGATCAGTAAGAAGATCATGCCATGATTTTATGATTCATTCATGTGGATCTTTTCATTTTCAAGTCACAAATTTGGAGTCGCGGAGAATCGAGAGTTCATTTCACTATGTTATACCCTTAAATTGGCGTGTAAGATGGTTAGGCCTAGCAACGAAAGAATTCCTAAAAGGTTAATATGCGCTGTACCGACTGGTGTACGTACGAAGGGTAGACCTAAGCAAAGATAGGAAAATTCTGTTAAAGGTGATCAAATGGGGTTATTAGGTTTGGAAGATGATCGGTGGATGGAGGTGTGTAGACAGCGATTGTGGTATCGGCATCGAACCTAAACTTTTCATTAGTTCACTAAACCTTTCATTAGTATAATTTATTGATTCTTTCACAATGATTATGTTGATTATGTTAATTATCGCTCTCATTTTCATACATAATACAAACTCGAGAGACTTTTTTGGGGATTCCATCGCCTCTCTTACCATAAGGGAAAGTCTATGTTTGCGCCTATGTTAACAATTACATTGAGCTGAATTCAAAAACATATTTTTGATATATAGGCGTGTCATAATACGTGCATCTGCCATTAAATAATATAATAACTTTATTCTTTAAGCAGATGTTACAATATAATATAATATAATATTGATAACTTTATTCTGTTGATTATTTCTTAATTTTTTTTCTGAATCATTCTTTCATTGTGTATTAAATAGAAGGATAGAAAATAACTTAAAATAAATAAATACCAAAATAAAATCATATTAAATAATATTTAACCAGAAAACTGGAATTTATCAAAATGTTTAAGTTTATAAGAGAGTGGGTAGAATGAAAATATCTTTGTAATTCAGTCAACGAATCGTGTAAAATGGAATACCTGCCATTCTATATCAAGATATAAAGAAGCAGCTATGCATTTTAATATTTTTCGAATAATAAAATCATTTTCACTATAAATTGAATTTACACTTGAACCGCGAAGCATATGCTCTAATATCTATAACAAACCCATAAAACATTACCTTTTAAATTTTATTTTTGTATTTTTGAGGCAATCAATAATAATTAAAGAGGCTTTTAAATTTAAATTAATTGTATTAGCTTATTAACGGGATTACAAGTACAAACGTGCATCATCAATTTTCATTTTAACAAATACGCTGAGGTTTGATTGCATTTTAACCATACATACTAGAATATAAGGCGCATGCGCAAGTGTCATTAGTAAGGGACAGTACAGATGTGATTATCAGAATTACATTAATACCAAAACTAATAGCTTCTTTGGTGAATTAAATAATCAGAGTATCGCGAACCAAGAAGGATTCTGCTAACTCATTAATAAGAACGTCGATAAGTCATTAAGATAAATGTATGCAGGACTAATCATCATAAAAGGAAAAATAAAAATAGTTGAAGTATCTCGTTAGTCAAGCATACCATCGTCTCATTAACGTATTCCACTCTTTAATTAAAATTTTTACAGGTGAATAAAAGTTCTATAACCGTCTTCTTAGGTTATGTATTTTTCTTTGTATTCAAGCAAATCATCATCCGCATGTATTTTCAATTCATTCATTAAATTAAAATGAGGAAAAAGATTTTATTAACTAATTTTTATCCTACATATCATCACGTTACTTCTATTGAGTTTTCTTCTTGCGTAGAAAGCAAAAAGCAAAAAGAAGCCATCGTGTCGAGTCCAATCGGAATTGCATATGTTTCTACAAATCGATTGATCATGCATGCATGTCCGATTGATCCAGCTTTAGAACTAGATACTGTCGCAAAGTACAATTAATATGCTCAGAAGCCATAAACTGCGACATGGGACCGAGCCATGTCTCGTAAATTATTTAATTAAATTATGTCATTTACTAAGCAACTGATTATTAATACTGGACGGTCTTGGTAATCCGAGCTTCTAGTAATCCGAAACTCCTATTAACCCGAACTAGAAAACAAAAGTCGAGGATGACTGACAAAGGACGTAATCAAAATGGATATTTCTCAGTACATGTATCTAAACGGGAAACATTAAAACTAAGTGATCATCCAGAACTTGAGGAATCCCTTTTTATATGTATTCCTTTTGCAGCAAAGATCTCGAGGACGGCCTGGTAATTCATTTTATTTATTCTTAAACTTGAATAAGAACGTTATTCTAAATTGTTCTTGTGTAACTGTTATCTTGAATTAAAATACACTATTTAAATACTGCTTCTTAAAAACAGTCGCACACTAAACATATTAGAAAGAGGAGGATTGCAAGCAAATATGACGAACTTTGGGAATCATATTTGCCCTGCTTATTATAATTTAAACAAGAAACAAAAGAAAATAAAAGAAGACGTTAGAAAAATTAGACTAAGGAAATAGCGGATGAAGAATGTACATTTAAATTGTACAAAGAGTCGTTAAAGTCAGCATCTCTAAAAAAAAAATACATAAACTGTAAAAAATGTGTGCAAGTGACATAAGTGCTAATCTACAATTTTTTTTTTTTTTAGGCTTCTTTATTGAAAAATATTACAATCTGTCTCAAGGACATTTATAATAGTGTTCACAGAACACATTCACACTCTATGTACAGTAAATAAAATAAATTATACAGAAAATTAATATATATACAATAAATAAGAATAAAATAACCTAAAAATAAATGAATAAAAAGAACACATACATACCTATATACAATACTTACAATCCCCAAATTATATATTTAAATCAGTATTCATATTTTAGTAAGGGATATTTTAATAGAAACCTTCAGAAATATAACTAAATCACCATGGTACATCACAAACATTACTTTATGTACGGACACGCTACAAAAGATTTCATAATAACTTATATGAGCATACTAACACACTTATACAAAATACGGCTACACTTAACATGCCCGAAAATACATTTAGGAGACTTAACAGGAGCTGGAGGAGGGATTTCCTCGCTTAATAATACCTTAAAATCTAGACAGGAAGGGATGCCGCTGGGCACTCCTCTCCCTCACGCCGATCTATTACCAGAATTGTTCCCGAAATCAGACTAGCTGGTTGGAATAGAAGAAATGGAGTTAAAAAAATATTTTATTAGAAATAAAGTGATAATAAAATTGAAAACAAGGCAATAAATAGTTAATAATTTATTAAAATTGATTCTCACGGTTAATTAATTATTTTTACACAAGATTGAGTTTTAAATATTTTAGAGTTTTCCGTTTTCTATTTTTGACTTTTATTTTCCAAAAATTATCTTTTCATTGATTTTTTTGGCTATCGGTCAGTATAAAAAATAACCACTTTTAGTTTAGATTATTACTTATTAGTGAACGTTTCGGTGAATCTCTTTCAGCCTCTTAAGCATCTAAAATACTACAATTAATAATACAGCTTCTACCATAAACCAGTAATTTTAAACTTCAAAACACATTTCAAAAAAATAAATAAAAAACTTTTTTAGCCTCAAGTTATATACATTATTTTATACAAATCAGTTAACATAATAATATACCTACACGAATTGCCCTAAAATTGGGTGAATCCAAAATACTATTGAGTTGGATCGATGCCTAATGTTCAACTAAAAGGATTTTTTTTTATTATTTATTATGATATGAAGCTTTATAAAAAAAATATATATCTAGTAAATTCGTACAATGTATATAATGACATGAAACACATGTTGAGAAACTACCCACTGATTGCACGCTAATAATATGTTTACCTTAGAAGATCACGGGGTCATTTTCTTTTTAGAAGGTAGATAAAAGGATTAAAGTTCATATAGTGTTGTGGGTGAGAGAGAGGTGGTGGTTCAGATTCGTTAATAAATAATAATGAAACTGAATGTGATTATTTGTTATACTGACCTTTGGGCAAACAATTAATGAAAAGATAATAAAAAAAAATATTTAAGAGGTTTAAACAAAATCCGTTGCTGACAGAAAGAAATTGTTCATGTCAGATTATAGAAGATGTTTCTAGGTTATGTATTTCAGGAGGATAGGATATGGGAATCCTTCGCATGATGTCTCCCATCCTGGGAGAAGTTTAAGTTGGGAAAGTAAATATGAAGTAGAGAAAGTAACGGCGGTAGGCGCTGGGAGGTAACGAAGAAGCGAAAGAAGCCGAAGGAAGTTGGCTAAGCAAACCATCCCGAGCTCCTACCAGCACCAGTAGGGTCAACAATTAATTATGAAAAGTTTTTCGACATGAGAACCCACTCAGCTTGATTGATGTAGTCCCAGATCCACCCTCACTACCTCATTTTTAAACATGATTAATACTAACTCTAACGATAAATGCCAAACCTTTTCTTTTGATTTTCGTTTGTTTTTTTCCTGGTTTCTTCCTATTATGAAGATTGATTCCGATCGTTGGTTTGTTTACAAACAGTCACATCTCAAAAGTCAGAACTAAGAAATTTTTGGAGTTTTCGATAATGCCCAATTAACTATTTTAGACAGTGGTACAGATCCCTTTTAAAAATTGGAAAGTTTTATAACTCAGATAGATTGAAGTCAATGAATCGAAATGGGATAAAATGTTTTTTTTAAAATTTCGAGGGTGTTTGCTAGATCTCTTAATTAACGAATTTGTAGTCACACATAACGTCCTTTCGAAACTTAGTATGTGGCTAAACTTTGAATTTTTCTAACCTTCACTTACAAAATTATAGGGGTAGTCGTTGATGCTACAGACCCCTTTTCATCAAATTATTAACATCCGTCTGATACTTCGTGAATAGCTTCGTCTCATCGTAACCTACAGCTATTTTATTTACGAAAATTCTATGAATTGAGGTATTTTCAATCTGGAGATCGGCAAAATTTGGCTATTTAATTAGGTACTAAAACCTCACGAATACCAATTTGCTTTCCTCTTGAATCGTAAGATAATACGATAAAAAAAGTCGGAAAGAAGGTGGCCTACAAAAATATCGGCGCGTTTGGCGTAACCTCCACCCACATGTCAAAATACCGAGATTATATAGGCCAAACGGCCCAATATTTTTGTATAGGAAGTTTTTTCTTGATTAAATTATCTTACGATGCAAGTGAAAAGCAAATGGGTATTTACGAATTTCCAGTACCTGATGAAATAGAAAAAGTTCTTGAGACTAGAAAATAATCAACACTAAAATCTTTTCGGCTGTCAGGGCCTTTTCATTTGATCTGACCATGTTATTTTTTTTAATTAAATTACATGTCTAAATCACCGTAAGCATAGATGTATCGATTCATAAGTTATCTTCAATTTTACAAACTAAAAAAGAGAGTTAGCCATTTATTCAGCTTTTATTTATTTATTTGATATTTTAATTTTCATTTCTTAAATTATCACTTAAGAAATGAAAATTAAAATTTATGGTGAAGCTGTTTTCAGCCCTAATTTATTAATTAAGTTTAACTCCATCATAAATTCTATTTGTTTTGTATTTTCTGAGCTCTAAAGTTGTGATGTCAAATGTTCAGCACCATCAGCTCCTCTCATTGGATGAATGTTCGGTATGTGTGATTGTTTCTTTGATAGAAAACAATCACAAACGTTTTCATAAATTTCAACGTATCATACGATTTTTTATGTACCTATCTCGATTTTCGAAACAGAGTTAAATGATCAGGATTTTGTAAATAAATTGAGTTAGTTTTAGAAAAACTCCTTCTGGCGATATCTTTTTTTCTCGCCATTTTATGCTTTTTTGGGGGTGGGGTGGGAAGAAGGGGATGGATGATTTGAGATTTTGCATATCTTCAAATTGATTTTGAGGGTTGAAATTTTGTTTTAGGGTTAGATTGGTGTTATTTCCCATTGAACACGTTTCATATACCTTTACTCGGTTTCAAAATTTTTCTTCTGATCCTCATTTTAATTAACTAAATTCAGGAACGAATAAAAAAAAAAAATCTATGAAATTCGACAGTTCAATTAATTTTTAAATTCTATATTTGATTTCCTCAGGTAGGCATTAATGAAACAATTAAATTAAATTTTATCTATCCACTAGACGAAAATTAGGATAAATTTATTTAATTATTTTTACTAAAATTTTTCTTTTTCAAACATCGTCAATGTTCAACAACCATAACTTTCTGGGTAGATATTTAACTGAAAAATATATATTTAAATATTAGTATACTAATACAAATATATGTTTAAAAATATATCTTCGTTCTATGAAATATAATATAAACAAAAAACAGTTCTGCACATTCTATTTTCTTTTCTTTCAACAGGAAAAGGTATTGTTAAGTCAGGTTAAAAACATATGGCCTCACCATATGTTTGTTTCTGTAGAACGAGAACAAATCAATCTTGGCTTACCGCCACACACCTGGAATAAATCCAAGAGTTAAACTACCTCTGGTAAGAATTAGGGGATTGGATACAGTTCTTCTCTACACTACATCTACTCACAAATAAATAATCGGCCGCTTGAAAGCATTACAGTTTTAAACATAACGTCCTGATAATTTCTCTGTAAAATCTAATTAAGTTTACCAGAGATAATATTTAAATATAGTTGTATATTACGGTAGATATGAATGTATTAGTTATATACGAATATGGCCGAAACAATGTCACTAGATTTGCAAAACGTTTTCCGACCAGCAAAAAAAAAATGATCCTGTATGGTTCAACATTCATAAATATGTAGAATGGCAAATATATGATATATAAATTAAAGAAGTATAAAGTAATGCTAACAAAGCTATGACTAATAAAATGGCTTTTTTTTTTTTTTTATTTGCTTCCAGAATAATTTATATAATTCCGTCATTAAAAAAAAAATTCGAATAATTAAATTGTGGATCCTCTATTGCACGTTTGTGCTAAAACTATTATTAAACTAATCTATTAAACAAATCCCAACGAGTCAATTACCACTCCACAATTTTGAACTTAATAACCATCCTTCAGTTTATTTTCCCATTTTTTAAATAATTTTTTTTTATTAAAAGTAAAATATATAAGGCAAGTATAACAATAACAAAAAGAAAAAGAAAATATCATTATAAGCTATGACTTATAAAATGGCATTATTTTTTTTTTTTTTTTATTTTGCTTCCAGAATAATTTATATAATTTCGTCATTAAAAAAAAAATTCAAACAATTAAATTGTGGATCTTCTATTGCACGTTTGTGCTAAAACTATTATTAAACTAATCTATTAAAGAAATCCCAACGAGTCATATCCACTTTACAATTTTGAACTTAATAATCATCCTTCAGTTTATTTTCCCATTTTTTTTATTTTTTTTTATTAAAAGTAAAATATATAAGGCAAGTATAACAATATCAAAAATATAAAGAAAATACCATTAATCAGGAGAGTTTGTTCTCGTTTTATATCCAGGTTTAAAGATTTAAAGACAGCAAAAGTTTACGTTGTTAGCTTAAATAATAACATATCAACGATGTCAAGGTAAAACCAGCAGAAAAAAAAATAAAGAAGAAAAGGTGATAAAAATCGGTGCACATACAGGCCTGAGGTTGGGAATGGCGGGGTGGCGATGTTTTTTGTAGTGGAATGGAATATTTTGGCAGAGCGGGCAGGTAGGGTTGGAGTTTGGTACCAAGCCAGAAAATTCCAGGTACTTGTTAGAACGCCTGGCATAATTAAAAGAGGATGGACAGAATTCAAACTCCCTCGGCAAGGCCAACTGTCCGTTTCGTGGCGTGATGAACGCCTTTCATGCTGATTCAGTAACGATTTTCTTTTTTTCGTATTTTAAATAAAGAACATTAAGTTTGTTAACTCGCTCATGTAAATCAAAGAAGCAAACAAATAAAATATATTACAGGAAGGTCTTCATAATCCGAACTCAAGGATAGCCAGCAGGAATTCTTCGGTTTCTGGAGAAATACTGCCGCTTTTAAGCCATGTTAACGATACCTGGGTGTCTATTCCTATCCCTGTCAGTGAATGATAAAATCGCCCATGAAGTGGTTTATCTTTCCATTTATCTATTAATGTAGCATAGCCTGCATCAATATTCGCGGTTGCAGCATTTAGTAGATTTAGAGCTGTGTAATTTGCATCTAGTGATGCAATGGTTGAGAGAATGCTAGAGGTATGACGTCTGATGTAAACCTTAAGATTATTTTATCTTTTTCACGGAGCTTCTTTATCTCCCACGGTTGTGCTTATATTGTTATCATTTGGAATCGCGATATCTATTAGCTTTGCCTTCTTTGTTCCTTAATCTATAATAAGGATATGGGGTATGTTGTGACGCACTGTATGATCCGTTATAATAGGTTCGTCCCAATACATCTTGAAGGAGCCTTTCCGAAGTAGCCTAATGATAATTATTATTGTTATTATTTATTATTATGAAGTATTAAATTCTATGACTTATCTATAATGAAAAATAAAAAAGATGTAAACAAATTTTCCAGTGAAATAAAAAAAAAATTTAAAAAACGTATCCCATACTTGCTTTTGAAATTATCAAGCCAATCTTTACTGCCATTAAAATCTGCTTTGTCATCCTTCTTAGAAAGATATTAAAGAAAAACTTTGAATTTTTCACCGAATCACCGAAAACCGAACACTCTCGTGAAGTGTGCTCCAAAAAAAAACACCTCACTTCAGGATTACCGCCTAATTTTAATGTTAGAGAAACCACAATATGATTTCGACACTACCACAAGAAGCAATTCCAGTAATATAAGTACTGAGAAACAGAACAATTTCGATTCCTGAACAGGTCAGTCAACTTTAACATTTTTTTCGGATTACCAGGAATTTCGGATTATCGAGACTATCCTGTAATTAAAGTTAAATTAAACGTTACTCAATGAAAGTTCAGAGCCACACTGACGTATGAAAGCGTATGGACACATGGCCCACTGTTAATATATCTTCTATTTCAGTTAATATTGATAATATTTCAGAAAACATGGTTTATTTACAGTGCCAGGTAAAAAGACTCAATAAAAGAAAAAAAGTAAATCGCAGAAATATAGATTTTCTTTTTTAATTCTTTTTAAGGCGAAGCAAGGGATAGAGAAATAAGATTGGTGAATGATTAGTGACAGTTGGACTCATTCAGGCTATTCGAGGGGAAAGTCACCTCAAACACCATTTGTCTTAATCGAACTCCATTTCCTTCCGCTGGATGAAAGGAGAATCAAAACCATTTGTTGGTTTACTTGATGAAAATATTATCGATTAATAAGAACAAAGAAAAATAAATTTACTAAAATTCAAAAACCCTGCTAAGCAAAAAAAAGTAGGTTTTGTGATTAAAAAGCCCCGCTTCCATTGATAATGTATTATTTTTATACTTTTAGTCTGAGATATCGGATTAGTGACCAGTCATCAAAGCCCATTAATGTAATTGTTGTTGTTCTAAAACTCACTTAAATTGTTCTAAAATTTCATTACTCTTCGCATATGTCCTTCCATGCCAATACAAAGAATAAAGGAATAATTTAAGAACATTTTAAGTGAAGCATTAGAACAACAACTACTGCATAAATGGTCTTTGATGATGGGTCAGTAACCCGAAACGTCTGAATAAAAGAATAAAAAAAATGACCTATTGATGAGATGTTTTTCAGTCATTAAACCCAGAATTATTGAAGGAAGTTGGTCGGCTGTTCTACATATCATGATGGGTGATAAATAGAATATTTGAACACCTTCACTCAAAGGCCTTGAGGATGATCCACATGCTAGGGTTGAAACGTCGGCACCAATAAAAACCTTAAAAATTACTGCGTCCTGACTAATTAACACCCATAAAATCCATTACTATTAAAACTCATTAATAAAATAGAACGTCAAATAATATGTACATGGGAAGACGTAAGCGAAGGATATAGGAGTGTGTTAGTTGAGTGTTATAACAATAATTAAATAAATGGTCATTGAAGAGGGATCAGTAATCCGATCATGAAAAGCAGTAATCCGAAACGTCAGAGTAAAGAAATAATAAATAAAAATCTACACAAGCTCAACGCTAAATGAAGAACTTTTTTATATATTTAAAACAAGAAAAGCATAAATTTAAAGATATATTTGGATTGCAATCATAATTAATAACATGTCTTTCTGACCTTAGAGAACATATTTCAAATCCTGGCAACTCATTTAATTTTAACAAGAAAACTGTGTTATTCTGAACATTATAATAACCTGTTCCAAGAAGCCGTTTTTCCTGCCGGCTACTAATGGTTAAATAATCTCGATCCTGGTTCAAGGACAAATACGTTAATAATTGAGTTACAATCTTTACCTCGTTAAGATGTACAGATGTGTTGACAAAAATATGAAATAACATAAAAAAAAAAAATTAGGAATCGAAGATACCATTAACATATTTCTTAATGTCTTAAAAATTATAATTACCGTGATATTTTTACGGCTATTATGTAGATTAATTCATTGTATTGAAAATTATTTTTAACGTAGTAACATTCATAATTTTCATCTAAGTCGAATGGAAACAGAATTGAGTATTTAAAAAAAAATAAGTTTCAACAAAACTCTCTTAATTAATTAAACTATTTCAAAGCATGATTTTTTTTTTATTTACCAAAGATAAATAAATAAATAAAGTAAAAAAACATTAAAATTTAAAAAAGATAAATAAATTTATGAAAAATTTAATATAATTTTTCAAGATTTAATTTACGAAAATTCTAAATGTTTGATTTTTCCCCTTCTGGAATCTTTGGTAATTTTTTGTTTTTCTTATGAAAAGGATATAGTTTAAAATATATTTAATTTATAACCAATGGTAAAACGAATTTAAAAAAAAAACATATTAAAATAAATAATTTATTACATAAATAAAACTCACCCCTGGTAATGTTCTTTTTTCGTGAAGCGCGTGTTGGGCCATGGCTGCGCTGTCCCGGCTGAAGTAAGTCAGGAAAGCACAACCTGAAACAAAAATTGTAGTAAGGATTAAAAATTATAATCATAATATATCATTTTTATTATAATCATATTTACTATATACATACATACATACATACATATATATATATATATATATATATATATATATATATATATATATATATATATATATATTTTAAAGATTTTTAATAGATTTTAACAGTATTAACAATAGGATACCTTAAGTACATATTCCTGAAATATTACAGCAATGTTTTTGCTATAATTGATCGATTTTACACATTTTTACAATTTTCTCGAAAACGTCTTTAATAATATAATATCTTCAGGAAAATGGTCTCAATCTAGGGCTTAAAAATTACTTGCTCTGAAGTACCTTTTTTTAATTTAAAATAATGTAACGTTTAACATTGCAATTATCAATAAAAAATAGTTAAGTATAAACTATGAAGGAATTTTTAATTAACTAAAGGAGAAATAAGGTGCCTAGAGAGGTGCCGAAATAGCATGAAAATGTAGCACATGTTATTAAAAGATGAAGAACGTATAGTAGGGAATCCTGTAGTATATGTACGGCTTTCTTAAATGCTAGCCCTGGGATTTATTAATATTTAATTTATGGATTATGTCTATAATAGAATTAATATAAATATATATATATATATATATATATATATATATATATATATATATATATATATATATATATATATATATGCCAGTGTTTAAACAATTATACATACAATTTTAAAAGAGTATTATAGACAATCGGACTAATCAAAATTTTTAAAAATCATGGCATATAAGGATTAAATAAATTAGTAAAATATAATTTAAGGCAATATACAATGGCAAAAAATTTTACTGTTTCAAAGGGTGAACAAAGAAATAGTAATTAATTGATTTTGATTAAATATATAGAGTGTGAATGAGCTTAGTTGTGACAGATTGTAATATTTCTGAATAAGTAAGTTAGTAAAAAAAAATAATATAATTTTCCTTTTTTTTGTTGTATTATTTTAGTAACAAATATTGTATTACATCTTTCCTCATCTGTTTTTTAAATACCTGACTTAAAACAATGTATACACTTAAATGTATACATTTTTAGATTTTCATAAAATAATCCGTCTTTTAGCCAAAATTAATCTTTATCTTTCTTTAGAGAATTGTTATTCTTAAAGAACTATATCTCAGAATTAAGTTAATATATCTATTCTATATGAAATTACCTATTTTTATCAAAATTAATAATATTTTTAAATATCATCCGTAAAATTATCTCAATTATATTAAATAATGGTAGAATATATTAAAGTATAAATAAAGGCAGTATAATAAATTACTAAATGTAAATCATTTAGTGCTAATACTAAGCTAAAATGTAAAATTGAAACCGAAATACTTCTAAACCCCAGGGGCAGACTTGGACGGTAATGAATGTAATTTTATATTCTTGATGCCACAGGTGGGCGTGCTTGGACGATAACGAAATTCTACTGCCCCTTTTATAAATAAATCATAGTATATTTAAAATTAGGGAAAGGAAAAAAAGAAAAGTTCCTCCTTATTTTATATTTACTGTATTATTATTCAAAACACTTTCAACATCGTAAAACATTCTCCTTGGCTAAGCATATTGCATTTATATAGGTCGGTTTAGAAAGAATTAATGCCTTGAAACAAATATTTTTTTTAAATATATATAATCGTATATATGAGAGATAAAAATTAATTATATTGCAGTAGAACTTAGAAGCTTTCAAGTGGAAAAAAAAACAGCGGATTGACCAAAATAGAGAAAATCACACAGAACAATATATATATTTCCTTCGGGTTTATGGTAAGAATTAACTATTACTACCGTATATATTGAGATATTTAAAGGAATCGTTATAGATTGACCATGAAGAAGCATGTTTTTGACAAAAAAACATTCTATACATTATATTCTCTTTTTTTTTTTTTTTTTTTAATCTGTTTATTGAATAATAATACAATCAGCCACTGCTGGAAGGCTATAAGCATTAGGGCTAAAAGTTCTCATTCATACAATATATACAAATAATAAAGAAATAAATATAAATATAAGAAGTAAATAAATAATACTGGTGAAGAAGTTATATAAAAATAAAATAAACAAATAAAATAAAATAAAAATTTCTAAACACAATCATACCTATATACAATATATACATTCGCCCAAGAATCTTCGAGCCAGGCTTTTTCCCCCACACGTGGAAGGCAAAGCAAGACTCCGGAAGATCCCAGCGCCACTTTTCCAGCCGCATCACTAGTATTAGAAGCCAATGGAGACTGAAAGAGGGCACTAGAGCCACAGACGCTCAGGTCATGAGTGGAGAAGCTGGCCATTGCCAGGACTCCAAAGGCATATTTACAAAAGATCTCGAGACCACTGCCGTTTCAACCTTCGAGGGGGATGGTATGGATGTTCGGAGCTGGATAGGGATTGCGCTAGAGGATTGGGATGATGAATGAGGTTCTGGTGAAAGTTGGAGAATCTGGATGGGATGATGTCATAGACATATGAGATGTCAAAGTCATGGTGTAGGGTCTTGTTCGTGTCATAATATGGAGCATCGACTATGGTTCAAAGGACTTTGGACTGGAAGGATTGGATGCGTTTGATATTCGATGATTTAGTTGTCCCCCACAGTTCAAGTCCGTAGGTCCAGATAGGTTTCAGTATGGTCTTGTAGATTAATAATTTGTTTTCTGTTGAGAGATGAGATGTTCTGTTGAGAGATGAGATGTTCTGTTTAGTAGTCTATATAGCTGACTAAATCGTCGGTTAAGCTCTTGTCTTTTAAGTCTGGTATGTGGGTTCCAAGTCAGTCTTTTGTCCAGTGGAGTGTCTTGAGCGGAATCCAAACTGATGGGGAGGGATATTGTGGGATTCGAGTATGGGTAGGATGCGTTTGAGAAGGATTTTCTCAAAGATTTTGGAAAGGATCGGAAGTGGGCTTATCGGTCTATAGGATGATGTATAATTAACAGGTTTACCTGGTTTAGGAAAGAGGATAATTATAGAGTGTTTCCACACCAGAGGAAAGTGGGTTGTGCGGAGGATACAGTTGAATAGGTATGTAAGGAATATAATTGCTTTTTTGGGAAGTTGTCTGAGGATCTGGGAAGTAAGGAGATCGTGTCCTGGAGATTTGCGAGGTTTTAGGTTCTTTAAAAGGAATTTGACCTCAGAGGGGTTGACGGCTGTAGGAGGTAAGGAGAGACATTATATTCTAGATGAAATTTACTAAAATTTTAGAATAGGATCGGTAAACATGATAGGTTTCGAACTATAGCTTTTAACAATTCGGCAAAGTCGCTAAACTTAAAAATTTAAGTTATAATAATTATCATGTTTTTCATACTCAACAGTCTTCATATCTTCATTAATCTGTCTGATTCGAGTCAATGAAATAAACATTTATTCAATTTAACATTTTTAATATGGAAACCTATTAGATTTACCGAACCTATTCGAGCAGTATTAAAATAGTATCCAAAGAATTAATTAGTTAATTTAATCTAGTTCAAAAATGTTTACAATGTTTTTTTTTTCAAACACGAGCTCGTTCATGGTCAAAATGGTAAACAGCAAAAAGCGAAAATTTAGCATTTTAATATTTTGGAAAATTCAACAAGGATCCGGATTTGGATTTTCCTTCTCAGTCCCATCACATTCATTAAAAACAAAACACTTTTATCACCACTTGCTGCAACTTAGACAACTCCCATTTTACGACAAGGTTACTGGACAATTCGTGATGGATGATGCAGTTGGATTTAGATAAGATAGTACCCAGGGATCCTGTATTAACACCCTCCTGCTGTGGTAAAGCATGGTTTGGTGATCCCTGTAATGTTATAGGTAAAAAGAAGTTGATTGATTATGTTCATTTTTTTTTTTTGTTCTCCCCTTCCTTGCCTTTAGGCTATACGGGGGTTTTTCCGAGCCAAGGGGTGAGAGCGGGGGATTAATGGCAGAGTTAAAAGACCCGCCGGCACAGGGACGCGAACACGTAATTATTTTTTCGTTTGTATCTTGGTTATCATCTGTGCACACGCGTTAGCCTGCTCGGTCACCCCCGCCCCTTTATTTAGTTCACCTATCTATTTATTAAAAATAATAAGATATTTAATGTCTAGTATTATATATACACATACAGGGTGTCCAGAAATAGAAGGAAATATTTATAGAAGTAATATAAAACGTCATTATCAACTATTTTGTAAAAAAAAACTGATGTGATATTTTATCCTGTTACCTAAAAGTAACAGTTTTTTTTTTTTTTTCAGTAAAATAAGCATTTATAAAGCGAATAATTTATGATTTTTTTTTTCAAACATATCTTAGCTTAGTTTAGCCACTCAAAATTAAATAGTGTTAACACTGACGAACTCTATTTACGTTTACAGTAAACTTTGCCTAGTTCACAGTGAGACAATTATTAGCTACTTAAATTAAATATTTGTTTAGTTATCCCTTCCTATTCAACAAAAAAAGACTTACTAAAAAAAAAAAAAAACATAAAACTTTCCCACAATATGAAGTTTTGGTGGCGTGATATATATATATATATGGTTTAAATGTATATAACACCTCTAATACATATTGGCTAGGAGTATGGCAACTTTATTTATTTTATCATGTACAAGATGTAGTCCGTGGTACAGACCCCTTTTTATCTTGGAACTGGGGCGTTTTCAATCTGAAGGGGGACAAACTTTGTCTATTTAATTAAAAACTCGTAAATACCCATTTGCTCTCTACTTGAGTCCTAAGATAATTATATCACAAAATCGAGAAAAAAGATTGCATTAAAAAATATTGAGCTGTTTGGCGTGACGTACACCTCCAAATTTTAAAAATAACGAGGTTATATAATAATAATAATAATAATAATAATAATAATAATGATGCTTTATTTATTCTGGGACAAGTCCCTTTAGAATAATATTGTAAAATAATAATTTGGGCTAAGGAGCCTTAGAGATACATAAACAAAAATACAGAGTAATTAAATAGTCAAAAAACAAATAATATAAAAAATTATAAGTTACTTACTAATTTAGATCAGTTAATAATAAAAAACAAAAAATTGAAAATAAACAAGAAATAAAAATAATGAAGAACGATTTATATAGGATTAACGGCCCAATATTTTTGCAGGCCACCTTTTTTATCTATTTTGTTATGAAATTATCTTACGATCCAAGTAGAAAACAAATGGGTATTTACGAGTTTTTAATGTCTAGTTAAATTGACAAAATTTGTCCCCCTCCAGATTGAAAACGCCCCAATTCCAAGACTTTTCGTAAATAAAATAGTTGTAGAGTAAGATGAGATGAAACAATTCACCAAGTTTCAGGCGGATGGTAATAATTCGATAAAAAGGGGTCTGTACCACGGACTATTATTTTTTGGATTGTATATATCGACGCAACCTTGCTCTAAATTCAATTTCGTTCAGCTGTAATCGAAACGATTTCGTTTACTCATACGAGTCAATAGAATATGAAAACCGGTTGTAACAGGTGGAGAAATGCGGCTAGCGCGGTCGCCATTATAGCAGATAATCGGGTACTGACTGTCTATTACCTCTATCGGGAAGAAAAATAATATCCGCTCCTGCTGGCCACCGTTGGCCGCTGGACGGACACTCCATTTACATTTGCAAGTGGACTCGACCGCCCTTCATTGAAATGGAAACAGCGGGTGAGTCCCTCTGTGTATCTCTGGCCAAACAGGGGCTTTTCATTTAACTGATTTATCTTCCGCATTCAAAGGCAACATTTATATTTGAATTGGTGATCCTCATTTTAATTTGGGTCCCTTTTGCTTAGAGCCGACAAGACAACCAAATGAATTTCGGCTGAATTACGTCCCATTTCAACGGTTTCATTTTTTCTCTGCTAGCTGGTGTTAATGAATTCTTTTTATACTGGACACCTGTTTGCCCAGTTACGGTCAATTGAAACTCTCGTAATTACCGTGGCTATCCCTTAGTCATTACTTCAATACGTATTGAAATATTCTGAGCTCCACATTTTTTAATACATATATTAAGTACCCTTAAAGCTTTTAACAATCTTGAAATGTAAAAGAAACAAGTGCGGTAAAAGCACTAGTAGCCTGACAGTGTTCCAATACCTGACATCCTCCTCCAAGTAGAAATAATAAAATTTCATCTCTTTGACCTCTTTTTCATATTTTTGGGGGGGTCTATATTTTTTTCTTGTATATATTTCAGCTTTTCTTTAGTCTTGACGAACATTGCAACTGAAATAATGATTGTCAAATTAAGAAGGTCTCTTGCGGTCCACTTACTGTCTCAGAAACAACCATCTATCAGTAAAGACTCCATACCTCAGGTTTGGATATTTCTCTTTAACTACTTTGATTTACCCCAAAATTTTATTTTTTCTTGGAGTATTTTTAGATTATGTTGTATAGGTTTTTAACTTATCTTGATGAAATAGCAAGAAATGTAATGGATGTAAGCTACTGGAGCCTTATAATGGGGCCTTTTAGTAGCTGACCAGTTATTTTCATAAATTCAAAGAGATATAATGAATACAACGAGTATTAAATATGTGTCCATTTATTACTGTCTCATTAAAACCAAATGCTAATAGGAGACTGAGGTTCTACGGTAAGGATGAATAGTGAAAGAATGAACAAGAAAATTGTTGACAAAGTTTGCAGCTATAAAAGTATGGGGGGATATGTAAAACAAATAAAAGAGGAACTAGACAGGCTAAAAATATCACGGATAAAGATTACTTGAATAGAGAGATTTTTAGAGAAAAACTGTAAGGGGTTGGGGTTCTTTTAGGTGGGAGGGAGAGACGAGGAAGAAAAGGGATTAAGGAAGAGCGAGAGGAACAGTCCAGGAGGATGAGAGAGTATTGGAGTAAGAGGAAGGCTGAGGGTGTGAATATTATAATATGATATTCGCGTGGTCCTTGCTGGCCGGTTCGTGAAAAAAAAAATGCTAATGATTTGAATTGAATATAAAGAAAAAATAGTTTTGCTATTGCCAAAAACAGGTTCGTGACAGTGAGCAAGCATTTATTGAAAATTTATATAAGCAGAGGACTGCAGGAGATTCCTGCGATACTCTCTCAACCGCGTTACTTATAATAAAGGCAATGGAATTGATCGAGAGTGCTTTAGCCACATATATTTTGAGGTATTACTTTCCAGATGAAATATAATTGGTAATTGGTTGACTGTCGTGGATAATAAAGAGAAGAATAGTTGGGGTGGTCAGTCAAAAAGGAAAGCAAAAATATATGATAATATTTATTTTTTACATATGCCGACGTTTCGACCTGAAGTTCAGGCCTTCACCAGGGCTAAGAAAATAACCAGATAACAAGATATGAGTACTTATTACTTATGTTTAAGTAATGATGGTAAAAAAGATAATAAAAAAAGAAAATAAAAAAATTAGAAAAATAAAATAGATAAATATAAAGTAAAATGAAATTATTAGAATAATGACTAAGAACTAAGAAATAAATAATAAAAACCGTTACAAAGTGTGGAATGATGAAGTAGGCATAATCAAAAAGGGTGACAAAAGTGTTACAATGGGAATCTTAGAATAAAATGTAAAACATAAAAAAGAAATATGAAGTTATATAAGTAATGAAAATAAATAGTAAAATTAAAACATTGAGAATGGAGTAGTTAGATAGAAAATTGAGATATTGTAAAGTCTATCGAGATGTACAGACAATGTATAATATAGTAAAGAGTTAAAAACAGAGAAAAGGAATGAAACGTCGGCATATGTAAAAAATAAATATTATCATTTATTTCTGCCTTCCTTTTTGACTGACCACCCCAACTATTCTTCTCTTCAGATGAAATATACTTTGTTGATTAGATCTATGTATCAGGTGCATATCTTTCATAGAGGCATTCCTTGTTGTGTATAATCTTCTAGATAAATTGCTCCGATGATTCGTCCTTAATTTTCGTGTTTTCATGTTATAGAATATTGATTGACCATTTTCTGTGAGTTGTTCGTTAATGGTCCTTATCCTTCTTTCGTTCTCACTGCCATCCCTGACCACTACATTAATCCTACGGAGGATTTACCTCACACAATCACAACTGGCTTCGTTATATCACAATACTCCCTCGAATTGATGTTTCGAAAGATTCGTCAAGATTTCAATACATTTAAAACGGGAGAAAAAAAGTTGTTTCAGCGCTAATTATACACTGCTTTTTCTGCGGTTAAAATTATATTAAGAAAAAACACACACATTTAAAACCGATCATCATCAAGTGGATCAAATTGAAATATAAAAATAGCGTGAGATAAGAAAATAATGAAATTATGGACTTGGAGGCGTTGCGGAAAACAAATAAGGTAAAAGATAAACAGCTCCGGGATAGGGCTGAAGAAATTACCACGAGATAATGGCTATTTGCATTTATATGGAAAAAACTATAGATTTCGGTTCTGCTTTTGTTTTCAGTGAAGATAACGTAATCAGAAACACTTTATATTATCCCATGCATAGATAAAATGCTAAGATTGCTGAGGGCACTAATGTAAAAGCTCAGCAGCTTAGGGAGTAATGTCTGCTCACTGTTAATTATTCATTAGGCTTATCTGATTTCTACTAAAAAATCAATAGAGCAAGCCGGTGATAAAATCTATGATAAAAACGTATACGTTGCTTTAGAATAAATAACTATACTTAAGAATTTTATAAGATGAACTAACGTTTAAGAATTGAATTTTCAAAAAATTGGGAATTTCAATGCTATATATAGGTGAGAATATTTTTTATACAGTTGAATTCATTTTAACTACATTTTTTTTTCGTAAACCTGTGACTTCTTGTTCTACAGTATCCTTTTATAATAACCCACTTATTCCTATTAAGCGAATTCCATAACTAGGACTGCACATGGACAAACGTCTAACTTGGAATCCTCATACCAAACTGAAACGACAAGAAACCACTCGACGTTGCCAACTACTTCAGTACTTAAAGACAAACGCTCTAAGCTTCCAATAAATTACAAAAGACACATATAAAAAGGTCTTCTTTCTAACCTTTCTTCCTATTAGATTCATGATCTGAAGCGTCTGAAAAGAAGATGGGCTCGAGATCTCTTATTGTAAACACATCTTTTTTTTTTAGAGTGCTACCAGTTTCTAAACAAGTGTTTTCATGTTATTATTTTCTGTCATCACATTTACTGAATGTATTTTTTTTCTTAATACAGCGGTAAATATCATAAATAAATAAAAAATATAGACCAGAGTTTTGACTAGACATTGACTAGACACTAGACATTAAGTTTTGTAATCTATCTACCTATGATGCAACAGATTACGAGCAGAAAAAAAAAAAAAAATATATATATATATATATATATATATATATATATATATATATATATATATATATATATATATACATAGAGAGTAATAAGTTCGGAATACTTGTTTAACTATATGTCGTTATCAGTAATCAAATTTTTTACTTACGTTTAGCATTTTCAGAAATTCCCGACTTTACATTTGGCAGAAATAAGTTCAGATAGACTTCAATAAGTAAAAGTACAAGTTGAGTTTCTCAATATTTGGTCCCGATGCCAATCTTCTGTCAAATAATCCTCAGGAAGGTCACTGTGTTTTGCGACAGGCTTCATCGTAAATTCTATAATATTACTTATGACATGATGGCTGATAGTTTTAGTTTTTAGTTTTTTTTTGACATATTTTACTTTATTTAATTGAATTTCCTCTAACTTTTATACACAGTTAAAAATAAAAATAAAACATTTTTTTTATTATTTATTTAAGATATTTACTATATTATTATTATTATTTATTGAGTACCTTGGACTCCATTTGGACAAATGTCTAACTTGGAATCCTCATACCAAACTTAAACGACAATAAAGCAATTTTAATATAAAATATTAAAAAAAATAATTAGAGTAAATAAATGATTTATATATGTTCCTTAAGACGTTTAAGTGAAAACACATTTTTATGAGTATCCCAGTGAAAAATATAAAATAAATTCCAGTCCTTAACTTAGCTTTAATTTCCTATTAAATTTGTTTTTTCGAGTTATTATAGGTTATAAATACCTGAATTTGTCTACGTTTTAACTACTAATATAATCCGTGGTTCAGACCCTTTTTTATGAAATTATTAACATCCGGATGAAACTTTGTAAACAGCTTCATCTCATCATAATCTACAAATATTTTATTTACGAAAATTTTCGGAATTGGAGCGTTTTCAATCTGGCGGTCGGCAAAGTTTGTCTATTTAATGGGTACTAAAACCTCGTAAATACCCATTTGCTTTCCACTTGCATCTTACGATAATTCGATCTTAAAATTGATAAAAAATGTAGCCTACAAAAATATTGGACCGTGTGGCCTATATAATCTCGTTATTTTGAAAATTTAGGGGCGTTATTAACGCCAAACGGTTCAATAATTAAATTAAATAAGCAAAGTTTGTCGACTTCCAAATGGAAAACGCAAAAATTCCAAGGATTTTCATAAACAAAATATTTGTAGGTTACGTTTCAGAAGCATGTTAATAATTTGATAAAATGGGTCTGTATCATGGGCTATTAAATATACATATCAACATAATAGTCGTTATTTCGAGAGCTATGAAATTTGTCTTTTCTGTAATTATTATTAGACTCAGTTCTATAGCGCAGTCAGTTTCATTGACGGTGTTTTATTTGTTTTATAGTTCAATTTTTATGAGCGCATAAAAAAAAGAGAGAAAAAAAGCACGTATTTACACAAGATATAACGCAGTAATAAGGAAGAGAATATGGAGCGATGAGGGTTAAGAGTAAAACAGAAGTACAAAAAAAGTACTCTGTAGATTAAGCCCGGCGGAAGGATATAAAAGAAGTCCCAACAGACACGAAGACAAAGAGTTAATTTAAATTTACTCCCGGTTATACTAAATGTAGCACTACTCAAATTAATGCTCCCCCTCCCGCCTTCATCTTAATTAAGATTAAAACACTTCAAGTTGCGTTTGCGGCGCTACCTTATACAGCACCAGTCATTTCCTCACTAAAAAGGAGAGAAATAAACCAGAGAGCTAAAAAATTATTTTTTATTTTTGTTTCTAGGATGGTTATTACATACAAAATATGTTCCCAGTCTACAAGTTTAATTAGCGTTTATCGTTCGTTGAATTAAATTCTTTTTTAAATATTCGACATTAATAATTCCTATATTCCATTTTTCATTTATTCCCAATAGTTCATAACTTTTCATCCTAATCGATTCAACTTTCACCCAAAAACAAATTAATTCTGAATCAATGTGTAATAAGACCAATTTTAACATACGCCTGCCCCATTTAGAGCTTTACTAATAGAACTAACATAAAACAACATCAAATTTTTCAAAACAAATGCTTTAGAATTGGCAACACTTATCCCTATTATTCCAAAATAATTAAGTCTTTGTTTCGTCTAGCGTAAAAAGGACAATGTGAATTTTTCAGTCTCATCTTCGCTGCCGACCACGAAGGATATAGTTTTGTGTGGAATGAGTTTCTGCTTAGTGCTAGTTACAAGTTGGTGGATGCGCAAAGTGCAAAGGGCCTAGGTTCGGTAATGCACTATTAAATAAATTAAGACCGGGGGACGTCTCGGTCATCTTCAATTTGTTTTAAAACATTCTCGTGAGATCAAAAGTTTTCAAAAGAACTGTCAAAATTTGCATAATACCTGTAAACAACCGAACCAACCAATCGTCAGCTGAGTAAATTTGTATCGACATGTTTTCAAACATTTTAGAAAAGTTTATGTTTTCGTTTATTATTTTAATAATCAACCATTGTGATCGACCAAAACATTCAAAAACTTAACCCCCTCTCAATTTTTTTTTTCTTTTTTTGTCCGTCCGCCGTCCACGCATTTTCTCCGAAACTACTGGATCGATTTTTTTTTCAAATTCAGATATAAAATCAGAGGTCATCCGAGGATGATCCTCCTTCATCGACGTTACTATCCGCATTTTACTTTCCTAATGGCGGCCGAAAAAACTGCGTTCCTATACACTGTAACACCTAAAATAATGTACCGATTTCAATGAAACTTCGTTAAAGTAATTTTCTTGACGCCCTTTAAATTTATCTATATTACATAGTGCAACGAAAATATGCTGAAAAAAAAGTTACGAGGGATGATAAAATTTAGTTCCGAATAACTCAAAAAGTATTTTTTGTCGATATTTTATATGTTTTTTTAAAAGTTTAATAAATTTCCTAAAAAATCGGACGATTAGGAGCAAAGATATGGTCTCCAGTTTTTTTTTTATATGTTCTACTCCAAATGTTATATCCTTTTTTTGGTTTTTAATGTGTTACTGAAGTAATGCTTTTTTTTTTTGTAGCATAGTATTAATCATGAAAAAAAAAAAAAAGTTTAGTCCAATAATTGCAATCACCTTTTATTTATTTTTCTTTGTAACTAGGAAGGTAATGTTACTTTAGATGTATAGTTGTTTCAAACAGTAAACCATTGTGAAATAATTTGCATCGTTTTTTTTTTTTAGAATACTAAAAACTTCTGGCTACCGAAATGCTTGGGAGAATAAATCCCACATTTCGGAAATTGCTTGAGGACACGCCACGAAGGAGCCGCAACACTAAAAGACATCACTAAGCTGTGTGACCCGCAGCGCTCAATCATTAGGAGTAATTTAAATGTTAATTAGACGGTGTAGGACAGGGCTGATAAAGACCATTAGGTCGCCTTATCTTAGCCTGATGGATTCCTGGACCATCTGGGTCCGAGCCCCAAATGTCCTCCCCTTATCTCCTCCTGGCTAGATATCCACTTAGATATGGCTATAGATCCCTCTGGAACAAGGTCAGGGGAAATGAATACCCCGAGGGGGTCTGCTGTAGGAATTTAATATCTTTCACGCTTCGCCGTAATAAAAATGGTTTATTCCCGCCTTAACCTACTTAAGCCTATTCAAGGATATGCTAATGGAACGAGATAATAAGGAAATATGATAGTTGAAAAAATTTAATATCGCGTAATGAAACATAATAAACGCACTATAATAGGTAGCAATATTCGAATGCAAATAATGGAATCCATAAAAAAACATCTGATATTATTAAAAAACTTGAAATATAATTTAAAATGTTTTCATTGAATCTTATAACAACATGCCACATATAAAATAACTAACAAATAAAGGTAAATTTATTCATTACATTAAAACAGTAAAAAATGAATAAAACATTATCACGTTGAGGTTTTTTTTTTTTTAACTCTCTAGAGTAATATAATTTGTGTCATGTTGACAACGGTTGTAATGAGGAAAGAGTACATTCATACCGTACAGAAAATAAAAATATATAAAATAAAACTGGAGGAAAATAACACGTAAGGTAGGAGGTGATTTCACTGGGGTCACGCTCAACCGCTAGCTTTTTCCCCTTAATTAATTATTTAATTAAGGATGCGCACTTTATAGAGGCTTGGTGTGCCTCAGGAGGGTTCCCCACGGCTGATGAAATAGAATAAATATTTTTTCTGCCATGAGCCAGGATTCGAACCTGGAACCTTGGAAGATCAGTGCCCTTACCATTGAGCTACTCCATTCTCTAAAATAACTTTAGCATAAGTACATTTAAAAAAAAAAAAACTACATATACCTATATACATATACTATTTACAATCAGAGAAGAGAACGCCGAACCAAGCTTATCTCTCCAACAATGAAGAACAAGCAGGACCCCAGGATATCCCTGAGTTACTTTCTCGACTACATCACTAATTCTAAAGCCAGAGGAGATTGAGCTAGAGCGCTTAAGCCATATACTCATGTCTTCAGTGAAGAATCAGTGCCAGAACTCCAAATACATTGTAAAAGTTCGCGTCTAGAACAAATGGAATATTAAGGTCATGAAGTAGGGTTTTGATCGTTACATAGAATGGAGCGTTAACTATTGTTCAAAGGATTTTGGAATGAAAGGATTTGATGAACGTGTTAAGTAAATTGAGAAAAAAAATCAAGATTAAAGTTGAAACAAATTGAAGTAAACGTATCACATATACAGAATAATTATAATATAGTTAAACCTATCCCGTAGAGCTCGAGGGCGAAACAGGACTTCAGGTGATCACAATTCTTCTCTTTCATTTACGTCAATGGTTTTGAAAGCTACTGGAGGCTGGCTGAGAACGGTACAGACTTTATGATAATATTCATAAAACTTTTTATATAAAGAATAAAATAGTTAGTCATAGATACATCTGTCTATAAATTATTCCAACATATTAAACAAGTTCTCAGGGAGAAATAAGGAGGTTCTATGAAGATTGGAGCTACGATACTTATATTAACTAAGTAAATTAATATTGACTGAAATAACAATTTCTTCTTATGGTTCTATTTCAAAAAGCACAGGAGAGGTAATTAAAGGTCTATTGATTTTAAATTACATGAAGATGTTAAAAATAAAAAACAAACTAAGGTGTATGCTTTAGATCACACGATAAAATTGAAAACATCAACAAGGCGAGATAAATTATAAATAATAGCTTATTATAAAGAGGATGAATTAGTGAACATTTACTTCGCTTACTGTATGAAGAACCGATTTTTAGTTTCTGAAATATTTTAATACATATCTTCAATAAAACTCGTTATAATATGGTTTTCGACACTATTTTCCCCTTTCGCCTCCCTAACACGAGATACAATCCTATATATTATTTCTAAAAGGTGTTTTTTTGTCGGTCGTAGAAAAAAAAAAAAAGAATAACTTCGTCAATTCTTCACCAAATCCAATGATTGACCACTCATTTTGAAGATATTCTTCTCCTTCAAATAGTCCTATCCCTCAGAAATTTTTGGGAAAAAAGTTATGAAGGAAAAGAAACTTTATTTGCGAATAACTCAAAAAGCATGGATTTTTTTCTTGATAGTACTCATGATAATTAGAAAGATTACTAAATTATCTACAAAACAAAAAAAAATCGGACTATTATTAACAAAGATACTGTCCATTAGTTATGATGTACTTAATAATGTCTTCCTGTTTAAAGATATTGCATTTAGGAGTAGAATAGTCTACTACACTTTTTTTCCTGGCTGATATATTAACTTTACTAATTCTTAAAGACATTTGGTTGTTCTTAAATTTTATTTTTTTTTTTTGTAATAATTTAAAAAATCCCATGATCGGGGCATTATTTTATCTTTATTGCTTTTATTATCTTTCCACTCAGAGTTTAAAAATAGGTTTTAGCAAAATAATTTGTGCAAAAATGTCTATTATGTTTAATGGAATATTGTAATCGACCAAGGAAAAATTATTAATTCCTTCTTAACATAATAAGTATGAACTACATATTTCCATATTGTTTTGCGATTTCTTCACTAAATAAAATTTTCTGCGAATTATTCGTATTGGCCAAGTAATTTTGAATAACAGCCCATTATATAGAGGATGAAATGCTGAACGATTCACTCGCTTACATATCGAAATATTTTAATCCATGTGAAAAAAAAAAAAAAGTTCTTAATTATTATTTTTAAATAAATTATTTTTCTTTAAATTTACTGAAAACTGGAAAATCATTTTTTTTACATAAGTAAAACAATATATATATATATATATATATATATATATATATATATATATATATATATATATATATATATATATATATATATATAGTTTTTTATAAAAGATTAGGCCAAAGGTTACAAAAGTACACAGTTTTTACATCCTGTATTATTTATTCGACGTATCGGCTTCAGGAGTCATTTTCAAGATCCTGCAAGCTAATTTTAATTCACAGTATTAAAAAATTTACCGTCTACGAAAGAGGTACATAAATTGAGAACAAATGATATCCTTTTTAAAAAATTTTAACATTGTATTGTAATTAATTATTTATTTATTAAACCTTTTTTGAAGTGAAAAAACAACATTCTATGAAATAAAACAATGGCTAAAAGACTTATATTGTCATAATAGATTTTAGAAATTTTATGAGGCGTTGCATAATAGGTAGATGATATAAATTAAAAAAAAAAATTATAAAATAGAATTTGGACTATTTATATAACTGCTAGTTGTTAAATTAATATGTGTATAGTATGGATGTATTTTGAACTATAACAACTGAATTAAAATTAGTTTGCAGGATTTTGAAAATGGGTCCTGAAGCCGAAACGTCGAATAAATAATACAGGATGTAAAAACTGCGTACATTTGGTGACCTTTGGCCTAATATTTTATAAAAAACTTATGAGAAAATGGCACCAAACCTGAATGATATGACTAGAAAAAAAAATATGTATATATAACTGAAAATTAATATATCATTGCAATATTGATGAGATTTTAAGTTATCTTAAGTCACATATGCTCACTGAAGAACATTTTCTTGTATTTTTCCGAATGAAATTTAAAATTAAGAAACAAATATTTTTTTAGATTAAAAAAAACAGACTACAGTTTAGGCAAACATTGAGAACAGGTTAAAAATATTATAATAATTTCTAGCGTGGAGGGCAGGAGGTAAGGGGCTTGTAAGGAACACTTGTTGTATATGCTCCTACTGAAATGTGAAGGCAAATATTGTTTCCATTCTTTTACCCTCTCTCAAGCGAGGCGGAAAGTACCCCTTTCTTTGCTACGGTTCAGATACGTCTCAATTCTTTTGTCCTTGGAGAGTGCTTTATGCAGTTTCGTATATTGAAATACATTCGGATATATTTATATAATTGCATTTACGTGCATATATATATAACATATGTTGTAAGAGAAAGTATTGCTATCGTGAAAAATTACGATTAAGAGCTTTAAAAGTTTGTACGTGTTTTAAAGTTTTCCGAGTCCTAATAAATAGTCCTTGATACAGATCCCTTTTTATCAAATTATTAACATCTGCTTGAAACTGCGTAAATAGATAGCTTCATCTCATCGTAACCTTCAAATACTTTCGTTACGAAAATTCTCGGAATTGGTAAGTTTTCAATCTGCAAACTTTGTCTATTTAATCAGGTGCTAAAAAGTCATGAATACCCGTTTGCTTTCCACTTGAATCATACGATAACATGATCACAATGACGGAAAAAAAGAAGAGTTCTACAAAAATATTGATCCGTTTGCCGTGTCCTCCACTCGAAAAAGCTAAAATAACGAGGTTATATAGCTCAAACGCCTTAATATTTTTGTAGGCCAGCTTTTTTTTTCTACTTTGTTATCATATTATCTTACGATTCAAGAGGAATTAGTATCCGGGAGGTAATTTTTCAAATAAATTTTCGTAAATGAAATATTTGTAGGTTATGATGAGATGGAGTTATTTACGAAGTTGCAGTGAATGTTAATAATTTGATAAAAGGGGGTCTGTAACACGGTCTAAAAGAAGTCCGTAATTCTATGCATATGTTAACAACCTAGCTCTAAAATAAAATTCCTTCAAAAAAATTTAAATTATGTATTTAAGGTAGGGACATGGATGGAAAGTGACATAAACTTTTTTATGACAATCTCTTAAGTGATAGTACTATGTAGTCGATTTTTGTACAAAATTCACCAGAACGTCTCAAACGATTCATGCTTGACAACCAAAAGTGTATAATGCATCGAACAGAAGATATAGTGTAAAATGCATCGAGCTTAGGTTTAATAAAATCAATGAAAAAAAAAAAAACCTGTACCACAATAACCTATGGGCTCAGTACTGTGTAAGGAAATACTATTTCAATACCAATGGTTGTACAGGTAGGTGATTGAGCCGCAACCACGCTCAACTAACCCGCGTAATGTATTGCCCTGGATAGTCCCATAATCCTAAAAACTAATATGCCATTTTTTTAGTGTGACAAAGATATGAAATTGCAATTTTCGAATCCGTAAATATTTGCTTAATTAAGAGAAAACTACACTTATTTAAATAAAAACAACAATAAGTCATTTTTTTTGGAGGATAAAACAATTTCCAAAACTGATTTGTATTTTACATTAGATTTTCTATTAGGAAACGATGTTTACTATTGAAAATCTAAATAATGTGTGACAGGAAATTAATTTAAAGTACAATAATGATTAAGACTTTTCAATTTAAGAAAATTTTCACCTGGCATGAACATCCCAGCAATATTCGGCATAAAACTTCAATACTCCTATAGTTAACCGAAGTGACACTCATTAGTTATTGTGCATTCCATTTTACATAGTTGTTTTTTTTTTTGTTTAAATATAGTTTAAAAAAAAATGTTTATTTTATCCGAAATAAAAATTTCGTGATTTGATAGTTACAATTCCTTGTTGCTGTTTAATAGAACTCCTTGAATATCGTCACTGCTTGTAATACACCCTGATAAATAGATTATTTTAAGAAACCTTCAATTTCGATGTAAATATTTTTTTATCTACAACCTCTTCCCTCCTTGATCCACCTGTGCCATAAATGAAATAGCGTAATTGTTTTTTCACTTTTTTTTTTACTTATATTCTGTACACTAGTTATGGACAATGTTACAGCCAACAGACTTATTAAGATCACAAGATAAATTAAATAATTTCCTGATTTTACTAAAAAAAGATTATGTCTGGGCTGGGCTTAAAGGCACGGTCACGCACTATAACTAAAATTGAGTCATATGTTAATCGCTTCATCAGATCAAGTATACTTAAGCCTGTGCTTCCGCTGTTTCTAAAAATGTTTATCGGCTGTATTTACTTTTTATCTAGACCATTTGTATAAATTTCCTCTACTTTTTTAAGTATTGCGTGAGAAAGTACAATTATATCTTCCTGATAACATTCATTGTACACACTAAAGGTACATTAAAATTATCTCACTGGTACAATGTCCTGCACGATTGGAATAATGTAACCGGTAACATATTAGTCTTTATATTGAACAAAAAAAACAAAAAAAAAAAACGCTAAAGGTATATTATCAACGATTTAATTACATGGCATCCTTTTTTATTATTTACTCTTTTTTTTTTTTTTTTTTGTTTAATCGCAGGCAAAGAGACAAAAGCAATACTAATACAATCTGTTTAATAATATAAAACTAAAACAAACAATTTCGTAACCTCTTTTATTTACAATCAATTAATTTTACAAATTTAATTACAAAAGTTATGATAATAATAAAACTAAAAATATATTAAAAATGTCCAAGACATTCCAGATATAATATAAAAAATAAAATTTATTTCAGTCGTAGTTTGTGTTTCTCTAAAATTACTACAAATTTTAGTATACAATTTTAAGACAAAAAAAGTACATAAAGCCCTCCGAATCAAGCCAATAGCATTGCTTCAAAAACTATTTAATTGTACTCATGTGAAAGATGAAGTGAAATATTTTATAGATTTTTAAAACAAATGTTTATAACCTTAAATAAATTTAATAACTCAAGATCCGATACTAAGTATATTTGAACAATTCGGTATCTATCCTCCGTTTATTCCGAAAAATCATCATTTTTAATCTTTTAGAAAATTAAATTGGTGAATAATTCAAAGAATTTCCCTTTATGAAATCCCAACATTATCCACTTACAATATGTGCGATAACTTTTGGTCTGTCAATGGTAGACAATGAAAATCTCTTTACCCCATATCATTAAACTTTACTTTTTTTTATTTTTATTTATCGAATAATAATACAATCAGCCACTTTTGGAGAGTTATAAGTATTTGGGCTAGAAGTTCTCCTTCATACTATATATAAAAATAATAGAGAAATAATTATAAATATTAAAAAAATTAAATAAATAATAAGTAAAGTAAATAAATAAGAAAAAAATAAAAACTTCTAAATACATTCATACCTATATGCACTATATACATTCGCCCAGGAATCCCCGAGCCAGGCTTTTTCCTCAACATGTGGAAGGCAAAGCAGGACTCCAGGAGATCCCAGTGCCACTTTTCCAGCCGCGTCACTAGTATAGTAAACTTTACTAGTGGAAAATAAAAGTTTAATGACTAACAGTGGTACAACCCGTAATCATTTATAAGTTAAATATACAGAAGTACTTTCAAATTTCTATTGACATTTACGGCACATGTGGTTTACAGAAATATATGGAGTTACAAGGTTTTTATTGCCTACCGTCAATATAATAAATAGGGTTTGAGTTATTTTAATACCATTAAAATAGCATCTTATTTATTTTAATGGGTTTTTACAGATTAGTTGAAAGGTTTAAGGTTTTTCTCCGTTCAAAATGCACATGATACAATTTGTAACAGCCCAATATTGCCAGTAAATAATTTCTGTTCAAAATAGATCGGTAAGTGAAAGTCGCGTGATTTTCTTAATTTTTTTTTTATCTTCTCTTTATATTTTTATCCACACCTGTCATAGTCTTGGCAATAAGCAGATAGGATGTTAAAATAAAGGGAATTGGCATTTTAGGCATGAGGAAGGATAGTATCCAGCAGCACTTCATCCAGCACTTTCTTACTTCAGAAAAGGAGAGCTGTCATCCAGTTCCTCCTTAGTTGTCTCCTGATGGGCATTTCAGCTGTGGCCATGTCGTTGATAAGTCCGTGTAGTTTAAAATGAAATCGGAAGTAGAGAGTAAGTATGTGTTGGTCGATAGTTGGTTGTCGTAAGTCGGTATGTAAGGTTTTGTTGTTTACGTACCAAGGAGCTAATGTTATTATTCTTAAAATTTTTGATTGAAATAATTGTATTTTTTGTAAGTGCGTCTTTTTTACAGAACCGTAAATTTATGAGGCATATGTCCATATGCGTTTAACTAGGTAAGAGTATGTGTTTAATTTTTATCTGATTTTCAGCTTAGATTTGGAAAAAGTGAGTATAGTATTTTCAGTCGCTAGTTCGAAGTCCTCCGTTTCATTTTAACATGTGGACCCCAGGTCATCCTCCTGTCGAATATCAGCAAAAATAATAATAATTAATGATTAATTATTTCATTTTCAAATAATGTGTTTAATTTAAACTTTTGGATAGTTTAACAATAATTACAGCTTATTATGTGAGCAAAGCTTAGGGCATGGCGGATGAGAAGGTATGTTATTATAGAGTGACGGACAATGGTCTTATCTTAACATCTACGGAACCAAGGCTAAGACCGAATTGGAGGGGGGATTACAGAGGGGAGAGGGGGTAATATAAAACCTTTATCTAACGGTTTCCGGATCATTTGTCCCTTTTATTAACTCGAGGCAGGGAGCAATTAGTGGTTGAGTTCCAGCCAACTAAAAGAAGAGATATTTTATTCCCGCTTATTTGCCCTAATAATTTAAAGCCTCCCTTATTTCTGATTACAGCTTATAACCTGCAATTTGAAGCCCTTTGGTCCCTCGCCAACAACTGTTTTCTTCCCTCCCCCTCTCCTTTTGTCCTTTTTCACTTCCCTAATAATTAACACGAAAACAAAATAATTAACGCCCCAGTTTTTAGGGCAAACGATTTTTTCGGTTAATTACGCTTAACCAATTAAAAAAGCCCTTTAGTCAATTCATAACCCTGCATTTAGATCATGAGTGCATATGCCATTTCTTAATATAAATAACGAATTGCAATAAAATGGTTTTTGTGCTAAAATCTTGACGAAAAGACACAACCTTACATTAATTAACTACCTTCTAATCCTTGTGTGTTGTTTTTTGCCAACTTAGAAGAAATGACACGAGCCATTTTTTTTTTTTTCAGTTTTTCCGTAGATATTCGTTGATTCATTTCATGGTCTAGAACGGTAACTAATTTCTCATTAAAGAGTTTGTTTTTTTCGATGTGTATGAGCAAAATATCCAGATCATTAGCGCCCGATCAACTAAATAACACTACTGTTCAAGTGGTTGATACAAAAAATAAACATGAAAAAGAATAAAAATAAATAAAAGAATTAATATAATAAAATAAATAAATAATGATGATAATAGACACTTAAAGATAATAAGATAGAATAGATAAATAAATAAACTAACGAAAAAATAGTAATAAATGAAATGAAATTAATAAATCAATGAACTTTGAAAATTAAAAAAATAAAATAAATAAATAAATCTGCAAAATATCATTAGGTATAAACTTGTCATATATGTTTTATAATTTTTTCATTGTGTATGAACTTCATAACTTTGGTGACGATTTCTTCTTGATTTACCAGGGATGCTGATATATTCTGTGATATTCCGAGATCTTTTAACCTTGCGGTTTAAAAACGGCACTCTTTCAAAATCTGTTTTATGGTTAATGGTCACACTTTTCACATGGATAAGATCTTTTGTTATGAGGTGGAGGTGTGTTTGTCTGGTATGTCCGATCTCCAGCCGCGTGAGGATAACTTCTTCTCTACGACTGCTGCGTTTGGAGCTGCACCACGATTGCACCTCTTTCTTAATTGTCTTTAATTAAGTCAAGTACGCGGTTGTCCCACCGTCTTTGCCATTCTTGGGATATGGTTTATTTTAGAGGTCGCGCAAGTTCAAAAAATCTTTACAATGCCCTGGAAGAGTTTCTTTTCCGGACTAAAAATTTATTACCCATATATTGATTATTAATATTAACAATTAGAGACGCTTAATCATTTCAAATAAACACAATTATGGGCAGAGATGCCTAGAAGGTTTTTTTTATATATATGTTGCCTTTATGGAATATATAAGCCCTTATACTTACAATTTTTTTTAATCTACTTCCAACAACGTTTTGAACTGATTAACTCATCAAGTCATCAAAAACATTTATTTACCTACTAAAATTTATTTTAATATTATAATTTCATTGAAAGCCATTCGTAGTACACCAAATAAAGAAATATAACCCATATTCTTCGTCTCCATATTCCTTAAATGTTTGCGCATTTATTGATGCTGTACTATGGTACTACATCATTCGTCTACATTTTAATGTTTTAGTAGATAAATAAATGTTTTTAATGACTTGATAATGAGCTAATCAGCTCGAAACGTCGTTGGAAGTAGAATACATATTTTGAAAGTACAAGGGCTTATAAATTACTTGAAGAGACCATAGATAAGAACATTGAGTGCGTCTGAAAAGTAATATTAGGTTCTTGGTATTATTAGGTAGGTTCTTGCACTATCGACCTTGGGGGAGGGATGGACAACTCTGATTGGAAGACATTTTAAAAATTCTGTTAAAATTTTCGCTTGGTGAGGTATAGAAAAAAATGCCGGTAACATCCCAGGCAATTAACTACTTTAAATGTGCGATTTCAGTTCAGTGCAAGTTTTTATTTCTGAGCAAGGTTCATCAGATACTTACATATACAATGATCATTTTGGAATACTTGGTCTAACAGGACTTCAAAACGTCTATTTCTATTTATCTTCGAATTCAAATTTCTCCAAGTTCCTCATACTATGTATTTCATATATGTTAAGGGTTATTCATAAATACGTTTCTAACTCGCTATCTACTAATAAAATAATGATAATCCAAATGTTTCCAGTAATTACCTAACTTATTAATATCCACTAATAAAATCGATCCTGAAGAATATAATAGACTAAGCTACAAGATGATAGAAAAAAAAACAGTTAAAGAAGAAGTTAAATGGATAAAACTGAGTCTTGTTAAAAGGTTTTTTTTTCTGTATACAACAGAGAGTCGACACAAAATCTTTAAAAGCTGGAAGGGAAAAAATAATGTATTATCCAAATTAAAATGGTAATCGCTAAATTCTTCTTTGTAAGTAGGTTGTAAGAAGATGAAAAGTTATATGAAGGGGGAGGGAGAATTTTCATCCTGGCGGAGAAATGAAAAGAAAACAATGCATTAGACTTTTAAATGGAAGCCCGGAGGAGCTTGCGGGCGCGGATTGATCTCAGCATACATCAATAGGCTTCCTCAGCCACTGTCGTCCCCAATAACTGAATCTCAATGCCAGTGCTGGAAGGTACTAAGTCTCCAGGCGTGTAGCAGCTACAATTTATTGTTGGTTTTAGATATTTAATAAAAAACGGGTTATAAAATAGGTTCCTGGTCAGAATCAGCGGATTTATTCTGAGACGAGGTCCCTTAACAAGTCATGAACAAAAAATAAAAACTACATCTGGTTCAAAATTAAATTAATCAATATTAAAGAATATAGACAGTATCTTCAGTGACATTATATTAAAACAAGTCAAAATAACACCATTTTAAAAAAAAAATAGAAAGAACATTATTTAAATGAAAATAAAATAAAATAATATAAGCATGAGTTGATTTTTAAAATTAAAACAATCAATTTTAACAACCATTCACCTCAGTCAAAATCTGTTTCAAAATATTTATTTCATTGTATAACGTCATTTTGGGATGTGAGAAGGAATTGGTAGAGATGATATTTAAATGAGGACAAGGAAGAGGCAGTGGATCGGGCAATAAATGAATATTCAAATGTCTTAGTTCTATGTGAAGGGATATAAAGGTCGGAAACACATGATTTTGTTTTCTGGGAGTGGACCACGGGTTTGAACTATAGGAGACTGTAGATGAAGGAAGGGTTTCGGGTGTTGATCGTTTGGAATAGGAAAAATCCAAGGAAATATTGTCTGTGGAAAGAAGGGAAGAGCCACTTTAACTCTTCGTAAAGGTGGGACACATGAGACCCACATACGATACATACTTCGAATACATGACCATATATATTTTTTTTTCTATTTATTTATTGTGTAATACAACATTCTGTCACGTGTTCATTGGTTATAATGAAGTAAGACTACATCCACACTATATATGCAGAAAATATAAAATAAACAGAAGGGAAATAATAATCAAAATAAAAAATAAAATAACTTAAAGTAATTTAACAAATACAGACATACCTATATACACTATTTAGACAGTGTGGTAGCTCAGTGAAAGAACGCTGTGCTCTCTAACCTTATTCTGTGGATCGAACCAGGATGACTCTTATGGGGGCACACTCAGCCTCTATAGAGTGGGTACCCTTAATTAAATAATTGATGAAGGGAGAAACCTAGTGGTTGAGCGTGATCTTCGTCAAATCACCTCCTTCACAACCGTTGACCAAGAAGCAGTAGGTTTCCTGCGTAGTACTGAACCCAAGACACTTCTGGTACAGTTTTTTTTTTTAAATACACTATACTTTTCCTCCATAGTTGGAGGCACAAGTCAGTCTCTGAGGTCACGCCCGATTGTAAATAATGTAATCTATACAAAAAGAAATTAAAGCTTTAGTAAAACTTGTTGGATTCATTTTTTTTTTAATACACGGATACTCTTAGGTGACAGGATATCAAAACACCTCTTTTATTTACACAACTTGTTGGAAATCTTTAATTATTCCTTAATAAACCCTCAACTTAATTAATATGACCTAAAATCCTATTAAACGAGGATTTTTTTCTAAAAGCGGATTATTATATGAGAGTGATAAAAAATATTTTTAAAAACAGAACTTACCACAATTCATCCACTCAAAAGTCTCCTTTAAATGGTTTTAAAAATGAAAAACTCTAATTTCATTTAAAGTAAATTTTGTCTAGTCTGTTATTAGTTTATTATTGTATTTGTTTCAATTTTAAATACAAGGAGTAAAATAAACAAGCGGCGAGTAAATAAGAGAAAGTGCTTCCAGGGATTCGAACATAAACGTTTTAGAGTTTATCTCCTCCATCCTCTGGAAAGTGGAGTTTTATTGCAGCTTTGAAGAACCCAAGGCTTAGCTTATCTATCTCCTTCATTGTTCTTATTATTAGAGCCTTGAGAAAATCCAAACTTTTAAACCTCAACCAATAATAGTTAAGTTTCCAGTAGGGAATCATAAACTGCTACTTAACGACCTAAAAAGTAATACTTTCCTATTATCTAGCGTTTTACAATAATACAATAGACTTTTAATAAACTGTAGTGTGAAATGATTCAAATATTCTGAAAAATATTTATCGACAGTAAGGAATATGATTTTTTTTATATTAAATAAATCTTAATCACTATATGCCTCTTTTTGAGATACACGTTTATGTTAATGATAAATAAAATCTGTATATATAAATAAACTTATTTATTGAGAAATATTACAATCTGTCTCAATTAAGGACACTAATAATACTGTTTAGAGAGAACATTAACACACTATGTATGTATAAATGGGAAAAAATGACAAATAAATAAATATTGGCAAGCGGAGATTACGGACGTGGGATAGCCGATTTCAATGGAACCTTTTTTTGCTATGTTAAATCCATCTTCTATATGAAACCCAAGAATTCTTAATAATGTGAATAAGAAGCTGCGGCAAAAAAATGTTAAGATAGTAAGTGTTTTGTTATATTGTCATTTCTATGCATTGTTTTCTACTTTATAATATACCAATCTCTTTTTTGCAGTATAAGAAAAATTGTGGTAATTTAGAATTTGGAGAAAGTGATGATTAGTTATAGATGGTTTAGTGAAAGGCAGGAATAAATACCGTACAACAAAATTAGGTGCAAAAATTAATACAATTTCGTTTTACTGTACAAATTTGTGTTTTAGAATATAGATACTAGAAATGAATCAGAATTGATTTTTGTGAAAAAAAAAAATTACTTAGTGTACTCTAATGGAAGCGACTTTTAAATTCGTATACTTTTAATAGTACGTCGCAATAATAAACTGTTTTTAAAAATGATTTAACTCTTCTCAAGAATATGATTTCGAAACAAAATTAGTCACAAGTGTCATAATTTTCCTCGGTTTATATTTATATTTAAAGTAATATTCTCAAATGTTGTGTGATACTTTTTTTATATGTAATTTTGTTTATTATATATTTATATCATTTTTTTTACATATACTTACATTTATATATATATATATATATATATATATATATATATATATATATATATATATATATATACATATATATTCTTTTTATATATTGTTATATACTTACTAAAATATTTTTTTATATGTATTATTTAAATACATTTTTTTTTAACTAGACAATTATCATATTTGTTTTTTCTTTGATAGCTGAGCAGCTTTCTTGATGTCTGCCTCAACGAATAATTAAGTCATGTTGTTAATTCTTTGCTGAATGAACGGAATAAAGAAGAGGTTAAAGGAAGAAGGAAATAGGAAAAGCAGAAGACAGAGAGGTCGAGAGAACAATATCTAGGGGTATAAGCTAGAAGGGAGGGGTATTGGTTCATTTATTTCCAGGGAACGGAGAAAGGGGGGGGGGGTGCGTGAAACTGATTCGAAGCAGAGTCATTACCCCTGCGCCCCTCCAACTCGGGGACTAATTTAAAACTGACAGGAGATCTCCTTAGAATTCCCAACTCGTCAACCACCTCTGGAGGATTGGTCCCGGGCGAGGTAAATTTAAAGGTGTAATTCCACCACACCCTCCCGCGGTGAGAGAAAATTGAATAAATTGTCCCTTATCAAAGGGACCGCGCTTCCTCCATGGCGGCGAATAATTTTTGAAATCGCCTAGGCCCTCCCTAAATGGGAATTAAACCTGAGCCGGGCGTTTATCATGTAGGATGCATTGCCCGTTTAAACCCATTCTCATTTTTTATACTTTCTTTCAGGCTAAATTGGCTAGCGGTTTCAAAAGGATGTCCTCGATTAGAGTTTCATCTCTTTAAAATTCTCCATTTACAACATTTATGTTCTATACATTCATTGTTTCCTTAAATTAATTCTGGATATTATTCAGATAGATTTTTCTCTGTCTGACAGGTCATAGAAATTTCGTAAATTCGGCCGGTTTTGGTAAGAGTACCTCAAGGATCAGTACTGGCTTTCTTGCTCTATATTATATAAACACATGACATGAAGGGATGCAATTTTAACTTAACAACATAACTCCATACTACCCTTAATGAACTAACGAAACCACTTACTAAAGTTCCGAAATTGGTACTAACTTTGACAAATAAGATTAAATCATAGCAAATCAAAACAATCAACCAGTATATATTATACAGAACTAAATTCTTCTAATGGTCAATGTTCGTTACCTTAGACTGATATTCGACATAGGGATGACCTGGCAAAAAAGATGCACCTACAATACAGTCCTGGATTGCGCAAAAAGTCGATATGACAATCCACCTGCAGGCTTCTCTTCAAATTGAAGGTAACCAAATTAAAGATAATGCCCCAGAAGGATTTTCTGACACAAAGGTTCGATCCACAGCTAATGTAACTGAATAAATAACTAGTTTAATACAAAAATAACTGGTCTCAAAATTAGTACGCTGAAATCGTATTAAATAAATAATAATAATAAGTTAATATAACTATAAAATCTTATCAAATTTGAAGATAAGGAAGTATAAATGTTTAAAAAAAACAATAAAAATAGCTCTGTAAAATAATTTTTCACTTTACATATTTTAGATTGCATTAATTCCCTAAAAATGAAATTTGTTGAAAATTAACATTTTTTTTTTTTTTTTAACTATTTGGATCCAGGGCTTCACAGATACAAGGGACAGCTGAAAACACATTTTTTTTTTATTTAAATATCACAACGTAAAATATTTCCAATCATCTCTCAAACACTACTGGTACGCCAGTAACAAAACTATACATGTATGATTACAAACGGTCACCGAAAGCTAAAAAATTGCTAGTTTCAGGAAGGAGCCTACTTGATTGACATCAAAAGTTAGGATTCATGCAAACGTCATCACATCGCGTCTAGGTGACACTACATTCAGTCAGTTTGACAGATTACATCTGACGGTGGGCAGACGTCCAGGTGGTAATCCAGTTGACAAGAATGCATACCATTGTTTTTTCCACTCTTTATTTCATTTATTTTACTATATTAAAAGAGTATTCACTGTTGATTAATTTTCGTTGTTAAGTGTATATAAAAAATATATATAACAGCAAGATATTCAGTAAATGAACTTAAAATCCTGTTCAACTTGCTACTTTAATTAATAGCAAGTACACGAGTTTATTATTAACTTTTTCTTATTATACACATATTAAATTCAGCTATGCAAGCGACCGATGATTAATTGTAGCAATTAAGACTGCTCAACTTTCGTCATTGAATAAGCCGAGAAATGTACGAGGGGATAAATTACTGTTTAACCAAAATGGTCCATTGCCTGGAGCCAGAGCAAACAGTAGCCAATTGGCCGATGACCAAATATGTTCAACTCTTCTCATCCCAAGACCTTATCGATTGCATTTGTATAAATGTTGAAAATTACTATAGTTTCCCAGTCCAATAATAGTTATAATGTCCTGGAAGGAATAACCTTCAATATCAGCAATATACAATTTTTTATACAAAATCTAACAATAAACATTATGTGCATAGAGGATTAGCCAATAACAATTTCAGAAAATTACGATACTTAGTATCATATAAATTAGCTAACTCTGTAATCCTGACGCTTTGCGAATAAACGATAATTTTTTTCACAGGCATAGGTTCTGGTAGATATATTTTAAACAGTGATATGTATAGATATAATACTTATATTATGCTAATGGTAGGTAATTTATTGTTTCATCAGTAGTGGATCGACTCTGTGGTCAGGAGATCTTTCTGGGTCACACCCAGGCTCTATAAAGTGACTAATCTTAATTAAATAATTAAGTAAAAGAGAAAACTTGGCAGAGATGAGCTTGTTTCCTGCACGTTTAACCTTAAGTTATCGAAATGTTCATAAAGCTCAATTTTTTTTTTTTTTTTTATGATATTCTTTCCTTACACTTTTCACCCCGTAAAGTATTCTCAGTATTTTTCTTTCTATTATTAGTAACGATTCCAAGTTGGTACATTCCGTAGTCTCCCGCCCCCCTCAGGTTTTATAACTGTTTCCTAATATCTAATTTTGGCTTCCAGGAAAGATTTTTTTTTTTTTTACACAAACCCCTGACTAAGAACCATAATTTCTCTAATTTTATTTTCCTACCCAGTGCCGCTTGTATATCTTGTAGTTCTTGGCTTTTAAACTGTTTCATTGACCTGATTTTCTCGTATTTAGTCACGATCTTTTTTCTTTATTTCTTTATCATTATTCTTTATTTCGATCTTTTTAAAAAGATATTTTTAAACCACTTTTTCCAGTATTTCTGTTAGTTCATTAATCAGATTAACCATATCTTGTTCACTTTCTACCATGAGCGCTAGATCCTAATTTTTAATCCTACCCCTCTTTTCCTCGATACAGACTTATACTATTCCCAGAATGTTCTAATAATTTTGTCATTTACTATACTGAATAAAAAAAAGTGATAATCTTTATTCTTATATTAACTTTTTTACTTTCCTACCTATACTAGGTAAGGAAAGTATTGCGATCGGGTCAGATTTCCGATATGCGGTTTTTGACGGATCTGTAAGTTTCAGAGTCCCCTGAAACCGAAAAACATATTTTTAGCCATTGGTCTGTTTATCTGTCTGTGCCAAGAATATCTCGGTAACTAGTGAACCGATTGCCTGTAACACAAATTGGGTGCTCAATGCGCAATAGCTGCTGCGCAATAAATGAAAACCATGTTCTTCTATAGGCTGTAGCGTGAAAACGGTTCTTACGATTTTGATGAAACTTTTCTTTTTTTTTTTTTTTTTTTTTTTTATTATTATTAAAAAAAAACACTTTATTCAGAAATATTACAATTTGTCACAGTTTAAGGACACTTATAATAGAGTTCAGAGATTGCATTCATACCGTATATACAAAAATATAAATAAATAAAGTAATAACAAAAGAATAAGAAGAAAGAACAAAAGAGTAAAGAAAAAAAAAATATATATATACACATAAGTAAATAAAAATAGAAATAAAAGTAAAACAAACACCTTATATAAAACATACATTATTTACAATTTGCCAGGTGATCTCCGAACCAATCCTGTCCCCTCCACATGTGGACACTCATGACTTGAGTGGAGAATCTGGCCATTGCTAGAACTCCAAAATATCCATATTTACAAAAGGTCTCGTGAGATGAAACTTTTCTACAATTTTTTAATAATTGTCTTTTCAATTTTCTTACATGAATTATATTCCAAAGAAAATTCAGGAAAAAAGTTAAAAAGAAAAGAAAAATGTTTGGGGCCGAACTCGCTAAGTATATATTCTATGGTAAAATTTATAATAACACTTTTGAAAGTTAATTAAATTACCAAAAAAAATTTTAAAAAATCAACTTAATCGAACTAATATTAGCGATGATACAGCTTATTCTATTTTCTACACGTTTTAATTTATTATTTTCCTAACTATACTAGGTAAGAAAAGTATTGTGATATGGTCAAAGTTCCGATATGCGGTTTTCAACGAATCTATACATTTCAGAGCCCCCTACCAAACTATATAAGAATCATTCATTTCAGACAACTATTAAATAATTTACAGGTATTAAATTTTTTAAGTCTAACGAGCTCATATCCTGATATCAGAAAGGGGAGAATGGGCGAAAAAATAATAAGTGAAAGTAAGAAAATCTGCTGCCCGCATCACACAAGCTTCACTATTTACTCTAATTTTAACAGAACTTATTGTTTGACAATACTAAGCTATGGCAATAAGTATTTAATCAACAATATTAGAGGCTATTGAAATTTTTACCCTGATCTACCTTAAGCCGGTTTATATTGCTTTAGTTTATCAAATAAATCGTACTCAAATGTTGTCTTTGATCAGTTTTCAGGAAAATAAATCTAATTCAATTTTTTTTTGTTTCATTATGGGCATATGTAAAGATATAAAATTCTAAAATAGGTAGGAAAGTTGTGTGAGTGGACACACCAGATTTTTTTCATTTTGAACGGTTCACTAATTTCCTCTCTGAATTTAATTTTAGTGCACGTCCCACATAAGGTTAGTTTAATTAAATTTATAAATTCCTGATCCAGTTTTTCTGATAGTTTTTTCTATCCAGCGTTTTGTGGTCTTTCTGGAAATCTACGACTGTGATATAAATTTTCTTTGACCTAACCTAAAAATAGTACTTTAAGAGTAATTTTAGATTTCCTATAATACACATTCGAAGATTTGCCATTCATTACAACACAAAGTTTCAATTTTGTATATAAATTCTCCAAATATCTTTTATCTTTTCGCTAATTTTAACTTTATTTATATATATATATATCGATCGATTATTTTAACGAATGTTACTTTAGCATCGCTATGAAAAAATTGAACAAAGAGAGAATTATATATCATTTCAGTCCTTCCCTCGGCTCAGCCGGTATAATGCTCATAAATAGAGAGTGGATTCGGAGAGCATACATCCTAATGATGGTATCATAGGTTACGATCTGGACGGGAACGGTCCGGTGACAATATGAGCTATCAGCCTCAATCTAAAGGGCCCATAAAGGAAAATATATACACGGCCTTATCCTTCTTCTTTATTTGAGGAGACAGCTTTTATCTTTTTGAGTCGAGGTCGTTATGAGAGCTTAGACCTCCAAGGAGATAACTCGCCGGGGATGGTTGACTTGGTCCCGCGCCTATAAAGTTCGACTCCGGCCATAGTTTAGGGCTGAATAAAGGCTCGATAGATAACCGCCCTTCCACCTCCGTCCTTTATTGTTGACCGCTAATAATAAATATTCTTTATCGGGTCTAACTTTATTGTTACTTCTCTTTATTTTGTCCTCCACTCCTTGCTGTACAAGAGATTTTATATGTGGTCTCTTATGTAGAGCAGTCTCTCAAGAATCTTTACAACATAAATATTAATTATAATTCTTCTTAAGAACTCGAATTTCATGACCTATATTTCTTTTTATGTATCACACATATATCGTTTAACTTAATATATCACAATTTCATATAACTTAAAGTACTCCACGCATTTATCTATGTATTCCACCCTCTCATGCCAATATGGCAATGCGTGTGTTACTGCTCCATACTTGAGCAAGTTATCTAGAAATTGTGACGATGTTCCAAATTGAAGATAAAATTAAATAAACATGTTTTATTATTGGCGACATTTCAATTCTCTTTAGTGAAAAGAAAAAAACACCAAGAATATTGTCTCAGGTTGACAATACATAATTTTCATGATGTTAAAAAATAATTACTTTATAACTAAATAATTTATTTTTCAGTAATGTATAAGAGCAACGTTTACTGGTCGATGATTGTGGAGATTTAACCCAGATCCTCAAACGCCAGATTTTTCCTCAGAGACTGAGTGTGTTCCAGAAGTTCAACTGATTCCAAAGTCGGTCTACGTCTGATTAAACAGAATAAATAATTTCCTGCTACAGCCAGACTTGAACTTGTTACCTGGAGTATTCTTCTTAATTTAATGTAATTAAAACTAATCTATTCTCAAAATTAAAATAATGGACCACAAAAAAAGCTTACTACTTGTAAAAAGATGTTCTTACAATAATAAAACCTGAGTTTTTTGAGCAAAAGAGCAGCAATGCAATTTTTGAGAAAAAATATAAGATTAAAAGCAAATTTAATTATTTTGAATACGAAAATTAAATTACCCATATTTTCTGCAGATAATACATAATCCATTTTTCTTATTGGTAAAAATATGTTAACTCATTCCTATATATTCATCTATAATTTCACACTAGTGTTTTTCTTTATTTTAATATTATCGTTACATAACTTTGTAAATTGACTCACTATTAATTGTCAGATTCCAGACAATCGTCATCTCGTTGTTCAGTATATTTATTCTGAGGAGACTAAATGTCCCAGCATAAAATTTACTTTTATTTTTTTCTATCTAGTTATATGTTCCATTGTTGCAGTTCTGAACCTACTGAATATTTTATAGCTTATTAGACACTTTTTTGAACTAAGCACTGAAAAAATATCGATAGTTTTAGTAAAAACATGTCTTTATTAACTATTTGTGTTTCATGATTATTAGAAATCAACTTTGACAGATTTTAGATTTAACTTATTTTTTTCGAGCTATCTAACGATATTTTCTTTTTCGAGATACATGGAATATAAGAATGATTCAAAGAAAACATGGCGTGCATCGAAGAAAACGATTTGCAAAGAGGGTAGGGCTGGCTGGGTAAGAGCCATCACTCCTCCCAACGGCTTGGTGAATAAAAATCACAGGCACGGCTTCTTGCGATTTCTCATCCACATCACCAGGGGTTTTACAAATGGCTAGTCGTGGGTGAGCCTTGGGGTAGCTACGTGAGAATAGAAATGCTGAAGCTTAAATGATTACCCCATTTTTTAAAAAATCCTTAAATGAAAAAAAAAGAGTTGATCAGCTGTCAGAATTATTTAACTCAAATAATATTCTACTTAATGCTAATTTATTTTAACCCAACTACGCCACGTTGTATATTTGGGTTGCCTGCTAAAAAGTATATGAAGACTTTTTAAAAGAACGATTTGACCGATTTTTATGGTTGGTGGCCTTGAAACAATTTGGCCTCAAAAACCTGAAATGTCACTGTATAAAATTTATTTAAACTGTCCGTGAAAACGTTTGTAACGATTTATTGGGCGAATATGGAGCCATCTATTGTTGGTGAAACAAGTTAAGCTCAAAATACTACGTAATAGTGGACCTTTTTTATCGAAAAAATCTGAAAATTTACTAAAATTTATTGTGAACCCACCAAATTATTTCAATGGATTTTATTAAATTTATAAGAATTTTAGAATTGAAATTAAATTCGCCACTTCTTCATGAAATTGCCTTACGTTTGATACATCGTTTATCAAAATACATCGTCTCTGAGAGTATAAAAAGGGATCTATATTTTCATAATATACAGTAAGTCCTGTAGGCAGGGGGGAGTAAAGGGGTGAAAGCAGACCACAAGAGCTACAAAAAATTTTATGTAAGCAATCGTCCGATTTTCCGCGAAATAGTAGGAAACTTATTTTTTGTATTATTTTTTTTTCTCATCACGTTTTTTGTTTAGTAGGAAGCGATAACCAAAAAAAATTTAAAAGCAAAGCAAATTAAAATTGCTTCACAGTAAAGTAGATAAAATTTATTTCAAATGTGAGTAGATTTTATCATTATTAAAACCATTCAAAGAGGATTTTTTAGCTGCTAAATTAAGATAAGATCTGTTTCTAAAAAATATTGCATTATTTGTAATTTTTTGTACCGCCTTCCAAATTTAATTCATGTCTCCCACTTTAGAAAAACTTCCTTCTTCAATAAGCATTAAGTCCATATTCATTAAATTGCCGTTTATTCCGAAATGACAGTTTTCAAGAAAATGACTAAAATAAATTATTCTAAAGTTTAAATTTCTTTTCGTTATTCGTTGCCAACAAAATACGTTATTTACTTAAAAAAATACAAAAATTAAATTTTCTACTCTTGGTATAAATTATGAATTTTTTTCTCTTCCGTATATGTTAATTTATTTACCTGTCAAACGTTTCGGACTCTTTGTCCATCTTGAGAGATATTTTTTTTCATTTCTTAATATTTTTCCATTATCTCCTATTCTTCCAATGCATGTTATTAAATATTTGCTGGTTATTTAATCAGATTTTACTTTACTAAATGAAAATGTTAATTTCAATGGGATATATAAACGTAGACAAATGTTTAATAACATGTATTAGAAGAATATGAGCTAAAGGAAAAACATTAAGAAATGAAAAGAAATATCTCTGAAGATGGACAAAGAGTCCGAAATTTTGGACAGATAAATAAATAAACATCTACGGAAGAAAAAAATGTTCGTACTTTATAACTAAAATAACACAAAAGTCTTCCTTACGTAAATTATTAAACATCAAATAATATAATAATAAATTTCCAACTTTTCTGCGGAAATTCGAACCATTCGTTTTATAAACTTCTTTGTAGCTCTTGAGTCTACTATAGCTCTCTACCCCATTAGATATTTTCCTCTATTTACGGGATACCCTGTATAAAATTTAAATATCTATCTTTTCTTATCAATATTCTGATAACAGCTATCATAAATTTGTAAACTAGAACATTATGTAATATGTAATCGTATAGAAAATTAACAACATGTATATTCATGGAAGTCGCAAGCATCTAGAAAATAAATATTTATTTTCCCTTCTGAACAAACCATCAAGGGCAAACATGCAGAGAGCAAATTTAATGCTAAAAGACCAAGTGAGAGAAATGGAAGGTAGGGTTTCAATAGAAAATTTAAAGGTCCAGCCAGCGGGCGGTGGTCACACTTTATGGCTGGTTCATATACCTTCGTCCTCAGCCCTTTGTGAATAGTCTAAGCACCCTTATCCAATGCACAAGTTATCACTCTGCTCTAATAATAAATTCCTTTTTCTAGTCCCAGCGCTCAAAACAGTGAATTTTTTAGTGAGCCGTAAATAATCCTCTCCTCCGACTTACAAAATAAACTCAACAAACAACATTGGACTATGATCTGGATTTTATTGAAAAAATATTCACCAAGTCGTAAAAGAATAATGGATAACAAATAATGGAATACTAGTTTATCCGTGGGAATAATTCGCAGAAAATTTTGTTTTCTAAAGGAACAGCAAAACAATTTGGAAATAAGTAGATCCTATATATTATGTGAGGGAGAGTAAATTGTTTTACCTTTGTCCATTAGAATATTCCATTTAACATAAACAACCAAAATATTTATGCAAATTGCTTTGCTAGGGTCTATTTTTAAATGCTGACAGGAAAGGTGATATTCAAAATTAAGCCTCGGTCATTTTCTAAATTATTAAAAAATATGAAATGTACGAACAAAAAAATACCTTAAGGAAATAATAAAGAATATATCAGCCAGGGAAAAAAATATTAGTAGAATTAGTTAATACAGTATCTTTAAAGAGGAAGAAACTATTAAGTATATCAAATCTATTGGACTGTACCTTTGTACAATAATTGCCCGATTTTTACGATAATTTTTGTTTTTTTGTTTCGCAGATAACTTGCGATTTTTCTAATAATCGTGTATAAGAAATAAACAAAAAAAATGCATACTTTTTTAATTATTTTTATTATTATCGCAAATAAAGTTTCTTTTCTGTCATATCTTTTCCCCATAAATTTCAGAGAAATATGACTATTCTTTGCATGTGAAGGAAGCGAATATCTTCAAAATGATTAAGAGCTGACGCAGTTATGGGGTACCGACAAAAAAAAACTTTTAAAAATAATATATAAAGATACTCAATTAAATATGTTTTTTTTTTCCTACACCTGAATACCGCCTGCTTGATCAGCCTTGAGTAATTTTGTAGTCCATTATAACTTCGCTCTCCTAGCATAAGGGTTGTCCATTTCACTAATCTAATTACAAATGTTGATAACAAACACTTGATATAGAATAGAATAGAAAAATCATCTTTATTCTGGGACTGGGTCCCTTTAGAATAACAGTATTGTTCATATATATATATATTAACCATAAATCTGGCCAAAAGACTTAATACAATGAATAATAACAAAATACTTGTAATAAATTAAGTATTAATTAAGCTCTTAGGAAATAGTCGAAAGTGCTAAATTAAATAATTATTGAAAAGTAATATCATGTGTGACAAATAATCAGGATGCTGTTTGAAATGTCAGTTGAAAATTTGCAGCTAGTGGATTAGCATGTTTATGGATAAGATTATTAATTATTTAACACGGAATGTTGAGGATTTGTATCATCAAGGAATTTAATTCCATTAAGTTAACCGATACGAAAAGAATATTCCATAGTTTTTAAATGTTGCCCTTTCTATTTTAATGTATATTCACAATTAAGAGTATCTTAAAATTTAGTATAATAAAAATCAAAATTAACTTTTGACATTTTAGAAATCAGACACTGTACCAAGTGTATTCTTTCATATTGACTTAGCCAATGTTTTTATTTTATTTTTTTTTTTAGGTGAGAATCTTGTAGTGAGAAACTAAATACATCTTAAGAGGGGGAAACAGATTCCCTGAAACATACAATAAACGATAATAAAGTAAATTTTAACTTATATTATAGTGAATTTTGAGGAATACACTTGTGTATTCAATAACAACAACAAGTGTGAATATACAAAAAAAAAAAAATATATACAATGGCCCATCAAAGTTTACTTTGTTATTGCAACAATTAGCGTCACAAAATGGTTTAAAAAAAAGTTGCAGGTAGTAGTGATAAGCTTTATTAAATATTAATCTGAAGCAGGTGAAGAGTATGGTATATTGAAAAAAAAGTTGAAAAAAATATAGAAAAAGAATAGAAAATATAAAGAGATAAAGGTATAACAGGAGAGGAAGGAGAAAGGGAGAGATTGGTGTTATCTGTATTGGGGAGGGAGTGACGTTGTGTAGGACAATGCGCCCCAGCGGTAAGGACTCGGAGATTTGTTTATATCAAAACCCTTTCATTCTGTCAACCTGCCCCAGTTTCTTTCCCTCCTCTTTACCGATCATATTATATTGCTGCCACTCGAAAATTCGGAATAGTTCTAATAATAGTGTATATAGTAAAACAATGGACATAATCCGTCACCAATTATAATAATAATAATAATTTTTTCACCATTTAAATAATTGAGCTTATTGAATGTGCTAATTGGTGAATCATGTATTCACAATACCTATAACTCATAGGACAAGACTATTTTTGCTAGCTTAGTAGTTATCCAAAAGCACAGGCATGACACATTTAAGGACTTTAGTAACAATAACTTTTGGAGTTCTAGCAATGGCCGGATTCTGCACTCAAGTCATAAGTGTCTGTGGCTTTAGCGCTCATACTTATACTCCACTGGTATTTAAAACCAGTGAAGTGTCTAAGCCTCGCTTTTCCCTCCACACGTTTGGGGACAAGATTGATTCGGAGTCTCCCTGGCTGATTGTAAATAGTGTATATAGGTATGCTTGGATCCAAGATGTTTGTCTACTTTTATTTCTATTTTTGCTTACTTATGTGTATATATATATATATATATATATATATATATATATATATGTTTTTTCTTTTGTTATTTTTTTCATATTCTTTTGCTATTACTTTATTTATTTATGTTTCTGTATATACGGTAGTCTGTGAATTCTATTATAAGTGTCCTTAACTGAGACAGATTGTAATATTTCTCAATAAAATGATAAAAATTAAAATTAAAAAAAGTAACAATAACAAAGAGAACGGATTTTCGTGCAGTTAAAAATCGATGAACGTGCAGTATAAAACTCAAACTTTGCAGAAAAGCTTCCAAAAGTGTAAAATTGCCTACATAACATGCAAAAACCGTAGTTTTTGTTTAATTTATAATATTAATTCTTGTATTAGGATTTATATCTCCTGGAGTTAGGTATGAATGTTAGTTACGTTAAAAAAAGTCTAATTCTAATTTAAAATGTTAGATGATTAACTTAATTCCGTATGAAAGTATATTTTTAAATCAAAATCAAATATATGTTTGATTTCAGTAACGATAACGAATTTCGGCAAAAGGCCCCTTTCTTTACATATTTGCGTTATGTATGTTACTTGATATTAATAAAGTAAATTCACTGTTTTGGGCATTGGAACTAAAAAACAGATTTTATTAATAAAGCAGAGTGATAACTAGTGCATCGGACCAGCGTGATTAGACATCAAATAAGCAATTCGCATCAGATTAGCTGATAAATAAAATTCGTGGATATCGAAGGAATTACTGTATTTCCGAAAACGGCTTTATAAGAAAAATCATAGACTTTGAAATATATATATTGTTTAGACAATGAAAACGATAAAGAAGCTATAATGGCCTTACTAGCAGATATTTCTTTAAACTTTAATATATATATATGTATGTATCTTAACATTGCTTGCTTCTTTCTATCCCTAACTTTATTATCGTTATTTTATGTTTCCTTTATTTATCCGATATATTATTTCTAAAAGGTGTTTTTTTGTCGGTACGCCATAACGTCGCCAATTCTTCATCAAATCCAATGATTGACCACTCATTTTGAAGATATTCTGCTCATTCTCAGGCGAAAAATAGTCCTATTCCCCCGAAATTTCTGGAAAAAAAGTTATGGAAGAAAGGAAACTTTATTTGCGAATAACTCGAAAATTATGCATTTTTCTCTGGATTATACACATAATAATTAGAAAGAATACTAAATTACCTACAAAACAAAAAAATAATCGTAAAATATTTCTTCACTAAACAAAATTATCTGCGAATTTTTCGCACGGGCCAACTAGTATTTCATATTTCTACCACTCCACTTATTTATTAATGCTAAATTTATTCTATCTACATGTTATTAGACTATACTTCTCACCTAAATATTTTTATTTCATTTTTAATATTAATAGTTTCCTTTTGTTATCTGATCTTTCCTTAGTCCTGATGAAGGCCTGAACTTTGGGCCAAAATGTCGGAAAAAATAAAAATATAACTTATTTAATTTTGAAAGAAAGCACCAACCAACTTCTCTCCAATTTTTACTTTAGTGAACCATCAATCTACTATTAAAAATATATGATCTATATTATTATAAAGGTTTGGTTTATCAACTTTGGTGCGTAAGCCTCAAACAGTTTGTTAAACTTTCTTTCATAAATATATATATATATATATATATATATATATATATATATATATATATATATATATTGACATTTCTGTTCATATTTTGTAATAATAATATGAATGAATTTCCATCACAATGAGTTTAATAATATTCGTCTCTCAGTGTAAAAATGGGACGTTGTTGGTCTATTTTCCACAACGGTGGGGAAAAACTCTGTCGGAGTAGAAAAATCAACAAAAAAGGGTGGCCCGCAACAGATTACATTGTGTAGCAACCCATCAATGCTGCAAGTTACCAAAGCATTTATTATGAAAAAAAAATTATCTTTTTTTTTTCATTGTGTCGGGGAAATATAGCGAAAATTTGGCTTTTTGTTATTTGTTTTTGCGTTTTAGATATTATGATTTAACAGTATTTTCAAAAAGGTGTTAAAACAAAACACTGATATATCATTTTGTAATTGAATGCCTATTAAAAACCTTAGAAGATCTTTAAATGAGACTTAGATTGGTACTTAATTACACAAATCCGTTTTATTTTTTTTCAATTTAACTTACATGTCGCCTATTAATAATATATGGATTAGAAGTCACAAGAATTTTAGGAGACATTTAATTTTTAATTTCCGCGGTTGATCATTTTTTACAGACCTCGTAGATGTTTTTCTTGACTAAATCAACGTTTTCTTCCTCTGTTTATCTTTAATTACTATTTTCACTTTACTGAATGTAACTCTAGAGCATCCTCGTTGATTCGATCTATCCATCTGGCTTTTATTTTAAGCTCTCTTGTGGTCTCTTTCCAACAATTGAAGTATTCATTGTTGTGTAGAGGCTTAATGATGGACTGCTTCGAAATATATCTTCATGGCTAAGCTTATCGTCTTCATATTATCAAATGATATTGACTGACCAATTCCTGTAAGCAGTTTTTTTAGTGATTTTTCGATTTAATTATTAATATTTATTCTATTTCCTCTCTACTTGGTATAAGCCGCATCCTGATTTTTAAGCAACTTATCCGTACATATATTATTACAGTAAGGCTCGAAATCGGTTTTGTACCAAATATAAGCTCCTGTCAGGCTCAAATACCATGAATGGAGTACCGTTGGATTCAGAGGTCAGCGAATCGTATTCTCCACTTTTGTTTTTCTTTCTAAAATAAATAAAGTAGATACAAACATTTTGCTAGGCTTCAATACCTGAACAGTGGTAGGTCTCTAGATCGATACAGGACAAATTGGATCTAGAAGATTTTGATGCGTACAGCAAGACCCGGATAGTTCCTCCGGAACTATCGGATCCTGCGTTTTTAAGCCCAAAAACGTTCTATTTTCGAGATAACGCAAGGCATAGGGTTCGCATCCACACAGCCTTACATTAAATGTAGTACTGTCATTGAATACATGTCTCATTTCGTCGACTTGAAGTCTCTATGATCGAGAGAGGAGGAGTTTATATTATTTATCGATGGTGATTTTGATCGGCAAGCCATATCATCGTCAATTTTTCACCAAATCTCAAGATTGAGCCACAAATTTCGAAGGCTTCGTTCTCCTTCAGGCGGACAAAATAGTACAATCATCCCGAAAATTCAGGCAAAAAAGTTATAAAAGAAAACAAACATTATTTGCGAATAACTAAAAAATTACACACTTTTCCCTTGGTTATGCCCGTGATTATATAAAAAATTACTTAATTCCCTACAATAGGAAAACAAAACATTGAAATTGGACAATTTTTAGCAAAGTACAGCTTACTGAAATTTGTAAACATGTTGATTCCAAACAAAAATGAAGATTTAAATTAATTTTTGTTTTCTTTGTCGATTATATTTATCGATAAAGTAAAATTTGATTTCTTTATCTTTTTAAAGGTTGCATTATTTTATTTTCTTATTGATCTGGCATTTGATAACAATATGCTGTGCGAATTTTTCGCATGGGTCTACTAGTTAATCAAATTCAAGTAAACATTTGTATTACATATCTGCGTTTTATTTATATATATTTTATAATTACATCTTTACAACTGTCCTATTTTTCTAGCAGAAACCATCAGGCTAAAAAAGAAGTTTCATGTTTTTGTAGGAGCTAGTTAGTTGGGTTAAAACCAGGACTAAAATCACGTAGGTACAGGGAGGGAGGGGGGTGGCTAGGACAGGCCGTATAAATTAGGACTAATCTGGGATTAAAAAAGGGAAAAAAGGGCTCGGCTTATCCTTCGAGCACTATCAGATCCGGAGCGAGAGAGCACTAGCACGCGACCATGTCCCGAGGCTGATAGCGCCCTCGGTGTCTCCTTCCCTAATCCCTTCACTGCCCATCTCTTCGTCTTAACGCCCGCCCTTAACCACCAGTCCAGATTAATCCAATTTACTAAATGGGGTAGAAAAAAGAAAAAGGTTCATTACAACCAACCATTAGTACTCAACTTATAATTACTTCCATTACAGAAACTAGATATCAAAAATAAAGGAAAGATTACACGCTTCAAAAAAAAAATCGAACCAATTTTTTTTCTGTTTATTTTTTAAAAATATTTATCTGCACCTCAGTATTAGCAACCACAATGTTTTGTGATGATAAAGATAGATATTATTGTCATGAGGAAGGATAGTACCCAGCAGCACCTCTTCCTGGTCATTATTTACTTCCTTGATTTAGGTGAGGAGTTCTCTCATCCAGCTCCTTTTCCATCTCCTCTTGATGGTCATGTCAGTCGTGGCCATGTCGTTTATATAAGTCCGTTTGTGTGTCCTTGTAGTTTGAGATGAAAACGAGAGTAGAGAGTACGTATGTGTTGGTCGATAGTTGGTTGTCGTAAAGTTTTGTTGTTGACGTAGCAGAGAGCTCCTATTATAAGCCGTAAAATTTTGTATTGTAATGACTGTAGTTTTTGTAAGTGCATCTTTTTTTTGTGGAACCATAAATCTGAGAGGCGTATGTCCAGATGGGTTTGAGTAGGTAAGTGTATGTATTTATTTTTTGTCGAACTTTCAATTTCGAACAATATTTTCAGCCGCTTGTTTAAATTCTGTCGTTTCATTTTGACTTGTGGGCCACAGGCCATCCTTCTGCCGAATATTAGTCCCGGGTAACGAACCAAACAAAACGCTAAAGGGATTTTATTTCGATGGTACTTAAAACCTTTACTACGTTCTCTCCAAATATTAATTTCTTATAAGAAATTGTTAGAACGATTTTTAAACAAATAAGACGATAAAAATCATAGATTTATAATGGTGGAGAAATGTTTGATTCTAGATTATAGATTAAGAAAATGTTTATTCGGATTGCAGATAAAGTGGAATTTTAAAACATAATCTTACTTGTATCGACGTTTTGGACTTAGTTTCGGGACTTCTTCAGGGCTAAATAAAGACAATATAATATGATAATAAGAGAGCGAAAGAAAACGTATTCTTTTATGGGCGCGATAGATACTTGAAACTATCTTGGACCTGCTCATTCTCCAGGTTCCAGCTGTGTCGGTCTTGTGTATGAGTTAGGGTTATTCAAACTTTCCAGAACATAGTCTTTGCATCTACCTTTTTATCTTTCTCTTGGCTTCACTCCTTGACGATGTTCCTCGTAAACACTTCTTTCCATTCTTTCTTAATCCATTCTAAGCAACTGAGACACAGAAGAAGTATAACACCCCCCTAAATTGGGATTTTATCTAGCTTGAGACTTTTCAATTATAGGTTTATTACAGAAAATATGTTTTCGGATATATAAGAATAACTACATGAAATTGTATAAAATTGATACAGCATCATTTTCTCACCAATCCACAACCTATCTCCAATTTTGAGTTAAATTGATAGAGTCGATACGTAAATACTTGGATAGGCGAGTGATTCTAATACTTGCTTGAGCAAAAGTATTTGATGTAATTTGATGAAATCGGTATGGCGCTATCTAGATACCAAATCGTATAATCTCTAAATATTTTATGAAAATCGGAGAAGTAGCTGATATGCCCGTCACATGGATTTGATTACAGACATCCGGAATAACAAAATCTGCTTCTTGATTTCTGTAACGTTCGACGCTGATAAAAAATTTCGAATCTATTCTTATTTTTTGGTTTATTATTTTCAATAATCAACCATTGTGATTGACCAACAAATTCAAAAACTTAACCCTCTCTTAAAATTTGAGGTTTCACGTTTCAATATGCGTATAATTCGAAAAACGAATAAAATTTTTTTGTCTGTCTGCCGTCCGCGTCCGCGCATTTTCTCCGAAACTACTGGATCGATTTTTTTTTTAATTTGGATATAAAATCAGTGGTCACCCGAGGATGATCCTCCTTCATCGACATTTCTATCCGCCTTTTACTTTCAAAATGGCGGCCGAAAAACCTGCGTTGCTATAGACTGTAGCTCCTAAACGAATGTATCGATTTAAATAAAACTACGCCAAAGTCATTTTCCCGACGCCCTTTAAATTTATCTATATGAGGAAGCAAAAGGGATAGTAACGAATATTTTACTCAAACGCTCGCTGCTCGTTACTCTGTGTATTTTATTCCCATTCCAGCCTACAACTATGCGAATGGATTTAAAACAAATTTCCATAGAAGGTAGGGAAATATTTAGATTAATGTGTTCTTGAAGAGTGGCCCGCGGGGACTAGTGGAGGTAAAGGCCAGCTCTAAATATTTGAGCGTGGGCCTCGCCGGCATAGCGATGTCACCTCACCGGGTCAAGACCTCACTCAGGCTTTAACCTCATTATTTGTTTACTACCTGGCCGTTTTGTAATAAATTATACATCTTAGCATGATTTATAACTTTTGACATAAAACGTCAAAAATTTTACTTAATATATGTAAACTGGCTTTAGATTAATGTGCTCACTTATACTATCATATATATCACTTATCTCATATTATTACATATGAACCATTAGAATTTGAAAAAAAAACATATTAAAATTTAGTTTCGAAAATCTACCAAGGGAGGTGTTAGAAGCATATGTAACCAAGGTTGCTTTGATCTCCCCCGGCACTAGAACGGCGAGAAACGTTGGGGAAGATTGGTATCTGTAAATATGTATACAATCAAAATTTGTAGGTATCATTAGAATCGATGTACTTAATTGTTGCATGGGTTGGAGAAATTATATTTAAAATTTCAAAAGGTGTTAAAGTTATTCAATTTTTAGATTTTTTTACCAGTAATAATAAATAAATAAAAATCAATTTTAAAAATTGTTTACCAGCGTCGAACGTTACGGAAATCAAGAAGCAAATTTTGTTCTCCGGATGTCTGTAATCAAATCCATGTGACGGGCATATCAACTACTTCTCCGATTTTCATAAAATATGTAGAGATTATAATAATAACTATACTTTATTTATTCTGGGACGAGTCCCTTTAGAATGATACAGAAGGATGTATTATCACTTATATTATATTATCATATATACCACTCATATCACTCATATTATAACATAAGTAATGCGGTTGAGAGAGTAGTGCAGGGATCTCCTAGAAGTCTGCTTTTCCCTAGATAATTGGAGAGAAAAGTCTGCCTCGGAGTTCCCTCACCTGTAAATAGTGTATATAATAGGTACGTGTGTATTTTTTGCTTTTTTTTTTTTAATCTCAATATTTTTAAGTTATTTTATTTTATTTATTGTATATAATTTTGTATTATTATTTATTTGTTATTTTGCTTCTGATAATTTTATAAATGTTTGTACGTGTAGTAATAATGTAATCTTTTCTCACTATAACCAATGTCCAAGTGACAGAATGTTGTAATATTCAATAAATAAATTTTTTAAGAATACGAAAATATTCAAGGAAAATTGTATCTTAAAAAAAGTGCAGTTTAAAGAAACTATCTGTTCAGTAGTATAAATTCGAAAAAAATATTGTTTGCTATGAGGTCAGTTTTTTTTCCCTTTTATATGTACATTGCAAGCATCAAATTACAAAGCAGTGACCCTTCTTCCGATTAATTAATATATTGAAGTACATTATAATAAATGCTTGAGAGCAAAATAAAAATATTATTAAAATATCAGAATAGCAAATAAAATAATTCATTATTACAGGAGTATCACAGGACCGAAATATAACTCAGAGGTAAAGTATTTTAAAATACTATATTATCATAAGCAAGCAAACTCTACTAACGAAAGAATTAATTTAACACTGATAATTTATAAAAGAAATAATTTTACGTTCGAATAAATTAAATGCTAATCTATTTGAAAAGAAATAAAATGGCATTTGAATACCTTTTAACACCTTTTGAAAGAAACACAAATTTAAGTATAATTTTTCCAAGCCATGTAACAACTAATTACATTGATTCTAATGATGTCTACAAATACTGCTATATTGAGTATATACATATTATAAGACCAATCTTCCTCAACGTTTCTCGCCGTACTAGTCCGGGGGGAGACCAGAGTGACGCAAGATTAGTTAAATATGCTTTTAACACCTCTCTTGGTAGATTTTTGAAACTAAATTTTAATGATTTTTTTAAAATGCTAATGGGTTTTTTTTACGAGAGTCAGTTTTCTATTTATATTAAATCAGATGATTTAAACATTTAAAATCAGATGATATGTTGATACATCTCGATATAGATACTTCATTTTTTTCTGATGTATTCAACTTTTTTTTAATAGCAAAAATTCAAGTAAATCTAATATACGATAGAGCTGGAGAAAATTGGTTTGACCTGTATGCCTAATGATCTTTTTTGCAAGAAAGCTAACTAGAGAATGCCGCGGCGTACTATCCAAAGCTCGGGTGGGCAGTTTCGGAAGGCGCCGAAAAAAAAAAACCGACCGAGGTAGTAATCGAACCCCCAACATTCATAACCGATCTTTGATAAGTATACCATTAACATAAGTTCATCAGAAAATAACCAGTAATTATTTTATTTTTTTTATACCGTGTTACGAGGCGATATAGATTCCTTCTTGAAAAGCTATGAAACGTCTATAATCAATAAAACCACCGATTGGAATAAAGTTGTGTTACTACAGAAATACAAATATCAGTAAAACTGATTCAATGTTAGAGTTTTATCTTCCTGGATTTCATTTATTATTTTAAGATTTCTTTTTTAAGATAAGATTTGTTGGGGTGAACAGTCAAGAAACAATAAAAATAAATAAGTTATTTTTGCTGACGTTTCGGTCAAAAGTTCATGCTTCGTCGGGGCTAAGAAAATACCAGATAACAATAGGTATAAAAACTATAAACGTTAAAAAGAAAAAATAATATCTAGGTGAAAGGTATAGTCTAAAAAACGCAGGTAGAATGAACTTAAAGTAAAATAAAGTAGGTAGAATAAACTTAAAGAAAATACAAAATAACGATAACAAAGTTAGGAATATAAAGTAGCGTAACCAAAGTTAGGATACATAACATAACCGTAACATAATTAGAAAAGATAACATTACAAAATTATTGGATATATAATAGTTGACCGTTGCAATATAAAGGAAGGAGATGGTCCGGGGTGGCGGTCATAAATAGGCTAAATAGTGGCAAAACAATGTTATTAAAAGCCAACTTTTAACCAACAGATCTGGAACGGACAAGATACAAAAAGATAGAGAATTGCGGAAGTTACATAATATTTAGACCAAAAATTATGAACAATGTGAATAAGCTTATTAAAATTATAAACAGTAAGTTCATTAAAATATAAACAGAGTAAGCTAAGTAGCAAGATCTTAAACTGAAGTAAATAGATGGGAACAATTGTTGTAGTGTAATATATAATATATGCAAATGTGAATATACTTCTACAGATCTACAGGAGAGATTAAAAGAAAAGGAAAAAGGATATAATATGAAATAATAGACATAAAGAAAAGTGGAGAAAGAAAAGAAAAAAGAAAACCAGAAAATAAATAAATAAGTAAATAAAATTAGAAGAATAAAAATAGAGACTTACAAGTGTGTTCAGAGTTTCACTTAGAAAATTATGAATAAAATAATAACAGTAACAGAGAACATAAATAACATAACCTAAGAAATGAAAAATTAATTAACAACGAACTGTAACCGAATGTATGAGATGAAAAAATAGACAGAAAATAAATGGGGTGACGTAGTTGCTAAAATATGATGTCTTAATATGCTAAAAGGAAGCGAGATAATCATAGGAAGTGAGATAAAATGTAAAACAAAGAAGAAAAGATATATGAAGTTATACTAAGAAAATAATAGACGTAAAGAGAAAAATTAAGATACTGTAAAATCTATCAAAATATACTGATTACTTATAAGAGAATAAAAAATTCAAATAAGGTAAATAAAATGCAACAATAATGTACATGCCCACCAGTTTATATCGGCGACAACCAAATTTCTCAGACCGACAATGTATGTTACATCGGCTTAATATTTGACAGAAGGATGACCTGGGGCCCACAAGTCAAAATGAAAAGAAAGATTTTGAACAAATGACTGAAAATACTGTACTCATTTTTTTCCAAATCAAAATTGAAAATCAGACAAAAACTTAATACATAGACTTATCTACTCAAACCCATATGGACATACGCCTCACAAATTTACGGCTCTGCAAAAAAGAAGCACTTACAAAAACTACAGACATTTCAATCCAAAATTTTACGACTTATAACAGGAGCTCCCACGTACGTCAACAACAAAACTTTACATAACGACTTACGCCAACCAACTATTGACCAACATATACGTGATCTCTACTCCAGATTTCATCTTAAACTACATGGACATCACAACGGACTTATTAACGAAATGGCCACAGCTGACATGCCTATCAGGAGACGACTAAATAGGGGCTGGATGAGAGATCTTCTTTCCTGAATTGAGGAAACAAATCAATACCAGGAAGATGTGCTGCTGGGCACTATTTTTTTTCTCATGCCAAAAATTGTCATTTTTTCTTATTAGTTATCCGCTTATTGTTAAACTCATGACAGGTGTGGATGAAAATATGAAGAAAAAAAAAAAAAAAAAAGATGTATTGAGCAAATATGCAGAAAATAGAGGCTGAGATATGGAAACGAAAGTAATAGGAGGAAATTAAGATAAAAGAAACAGATAAACCTGGTCAAAAGAAATATTTACGCAAGACAACATTGTTGTGGTAAGAAAAAGTAGAACTTACGTAGTGCCCTCTGTAACGGTTAACTGAAATACTGAACTAACTGAAGGTTAGTCCATAACTTTGAGCCTAAATGTCGGCAAAATTAAAAATAAATATAACTTATTTATTTTTCCTTTTTTTTTTTTTTTGACTTATCATCCCAATCCATCTTATTATCAATTATTCACCACAGTCAACCATCAATCCACAATTGTTAAATTTAATATACTCTCTTAATTTCACGTCTAGATTGGAGTAATTCCTGCTTGTCCACCTGCTTCTAGAATAAGGCAGGATATTAAAGTGGCTTGTAGCTTGTTGGCATGCACATATCTTTCCTATAAGAAAAGGAAAAAAAAAATGGGAATGGAGATTGAAGATGTGGAGGGTAGTGGGGGGAGGGGAGTGGATGAAAGAAGGAGCTGGTTGGAGCCACCTGCTGCCCCCTGGCGGATATTGCAGTTGACAACTTGGAGCTATAACACTTAAATATATGGTAAGAGTTCATACTCTCTCAGGGTAACAACTCATTTCTCTAGCGAGCCCTTCTATATCCATCGCCCTCCAAGTATTTTTAAGGATCTCGTACCATATATTTAGATAACAAGCTAAGTGATTAAGTTAATACAATCCATTAAAAATATGTCAATATTATTAGATTTTAAAATTATATTACATGTCCTCCTATAAATAAATAATAGTTAGCCCAGTGCGAATAATTCGCACAGTATATTGGTCAGTTATCAAATGTAAAATTAACAAAAATAAAATAATGCAACATATTATAATATGGAGAAATTAATTCTTATTTTCTCCGTAATTTTAACAGACAATGGAAATTAAAATTAACTTAAAACTTAATTAATAATTCCTTGTCCGATAGGGCCTAAATTGAGGAATTCGATCAGTGTTAGCAGAAATACCTCAAGGATCAATACTGGCTCCTTTACTCTACATTATATATACGCATGACATGCCTATCACCTCTGAAACATTGACTTCTACTTAAGCTGACGATACAACAATCTTAACAAAAAACCATAAGCCCAGACTAGCCTAAATGAATTTACAAAATCACTTACTGACTTTACAAAATTGGAACTCACTTTGGAAAATAAGATTAAATCATGACAAGTCACAACATATAACATTTAAACTCCGAAGAGAAACCTGTCCACCAGTTTATATAGGAGAGAATTAAATTCCTTACACTAACACAGTATGTTACCTTGGACTAATATTTAACAGAAGGATGGCATGGGGCCTACACGTCAAAATGAAATTATTGCCTTAAAATACTGCACTCACTTTTTTCTAAATCGAAACTGAAAGTTCGACACAAAATAAATACAATTACCTACTCAAACCCATCATGAACCCATCGCCTCTCAGATTTACGGTTCAAAAAAAAAAGACGCACTTAAAAAACCACAGTCATTTCAATCCAAAATTTTACGAATTATAACAGGAGCTCCCTGGTACTTCAACAACAAAACTTTACTCTCGTTTTCATCTCAAACTACACGGACACACAAACTGATAAATTAACTACATGGCCACTAGTCACATGCCCATCAGAAGGAGACTTCAAAGGAGCAAGATGAGAGATTTCCTAATCGAAACAAAGGAAGTAAATAATGATGAGGAAGAGGTGCTTCTGGGTACTATCCTTACTCATCTGCTGGCTGTCAATACCATGGCTGGTGCGGATAAATAGTTACTTTTAATGTTAAAGCATAAATAGTATACTTTTAATGTTATTCGCAAATAAAATTTGCTTGGAAAAATTATTGGAAAATGAAAGAGTGTGAACCATCCGAAGTCAAACCTAACTATAGTAAATTGTTCACTAGCTCCAGAATATCGAAGAGTAGAACGCATGACGTACCGACCTGGACCTTGTCATTTTACATACGGCTACCTACTAACAGGTTTAGAAGCCCCCACAGGCGAAAATTGCAGCAATCAGCAAAACACTACAGAAATGACCTCAATTTGAAAAATAGGGCTATCAGAGATGTTCTAAGGCATAAAGAAGAACGATTCTCTGTTCTCTTTAAATTCCTGAAGATGATAAAGTATTATGGCACAATATAAATCAAAGTTTATAAAATAAAAACTAAAAATAACAGAACTAAAAAACAAAAATAAAAGTAATAATACTAACAAGAGATTCGAAAATCTATGTTTACACTACTAAATTCCATTCCATATTGATAGACAAAATATTTAAGTTCGGCAAAACTGAAATAATTAATAATGAGCATACATCACGTTATATGATTAATATTTTTATTTTAATTGAAGGCCTTAATGCGATAAATTTTCCAAAAAAAGTTTAATAAATTTTTATCTGTGACAATATAGTTGGAATGGCACAAAAATCGGAAGTAAATCTAACAACAAGACTTTCCTTTTGAATAAACAAATAACTAGAATAAACATCATCGATCATAAGAAAATTTGTTATGTGTTGATATAAAAAAATAACTCAATTGTTATTGAGCTGGCAAGTTCCTAAGGCCAGAGCTTATTTCATCAATGGAATCCATCGCTGATATATGAACAAAGATTTATGCTTAGTTTAGGAATGACCTGCAGGATTCGAGCGGGATGTTACACAAAACACATAAATAATAAAAAGAAAAAAAAAAAGAGGAAATATCTAAGTACAAAATTGTTGAATTTCCAAAACAGAAATAAATATAGATAAAAAGTAAAATGAATATAAAGACGGTAAAGTAAATTGAGAATACTGTGGTTATATACAGTGGATTCATCGACCTCAGAACCTGATGAATTCCATCGATGGTTTCCATATATAAGCTCAGGATCGGTCAGATGGATTGCCGATGACATCGAAGAGTTCAGGGCTGAGTTTAGGAACTTGGCCAAACCATAACAACTTTGCGGCAAAAACATGATTAATAAGACTACTTGCTGGTTTATTGAAAGTCTAGTTAGTGATTGGGTTAAATGCTGTCTTGTTTAATTTAATATCAATTTGTGAATCTGGACCTTCTTGCATCAAGAAATAAAGTTACCATCATCGACTGTAATTTTTTGTTTTCTAAAAACATGCAATCCTTATTATGACATATTAAAAAATAAAATAAAATTACAACTTATTACCCAAGTGTCGTAGTAAAAAATTAAAACATAGACTGAACATTTAAATAACTCCTCCGTTGCAACGATTGAAATAACAGGAAGCGAAGAGAGACCAGAGAAACATCAAGATAGTAAGAAAGCAGTTTCCGATTGGCTAAATTTAGAAATGACACTAAACAGAAGTCTTTAAATATCCTGCTTCCAGTGTTTCTAGCAGTTCTCTAACAATGATAATGGCGAAACATTTCCTAATCATGGCCTGTTCCTCTTCTTCTTTGCCACCTTTATGATAAAGGAACAGAAAATGGTTCCTACTAGATAACGTATTTTTCATTATTAATGATTTGAAAACCTCGCGGGTTAAAAACCATGCGGTTGATTCTGGAACATATTTTCTTTTTAATGATGTAGAGATGGCTGACCGTGATATAATATGAGAAGGAGTTGATCGGAGGGTGCGGTCAAATAAATACTAAATTATAGAAAAAGTATTATTTAATTGTATTCTATTTTTTTTTTTGTATCTCATATATATATATATATAATACTTGATATTTTAACTACATTGTCACCCGCTATATCTCTGATATCATCTTTTTATTTCTTTATCATACAACTTCTTTTTATTTTATATCTACTTATATTCATTTATTTTATTTGCACCATCTACTTTTTATATTTTGTAGCCCTGATGAAGACCTGCAAAGTGGGTCGAAACATCGGCATAAAAATTAAATAATACTATTTCTATAATTTAGTATTTATTTGACCGCAACCCCCCGATCAACTCCTTATATTTTTTTTTTATTTTTTAACCACTCGTGAATAAAGAAATTGTTTAAATTGAGATTTTAAAGTCGAATTTTCGATGGATAAACTTCAACTAATCTTCTGTTCTATCAAAATCGCATTCTCGGTCATGGGACAGCCTGCATATAACTGTGTCACAATTTGATCTTCAACCGATTTATCGATTTCATTGTTTTTTGCTCACTAACAAACGTAGGGAAGCTTTGAATTCATTCAGGAGTTCAAAAAATGTGTATTCTCTGATTAGAAAATTGGCTCTCGCGTTTTACGTTATAACTATTAAGGAAAAACTTTAGTTCCTTGACTCTTGGTGTGGAGTGTTCGAGCAGACTAAAATGTTTTCAATTCACGTGTGTTTCCTGGATACCAAAATATCTGTTCGAGTTGGAGTCCAGGTGTCTGGAGCATTTTAAATCCCCGTCCTCACCCCTGCTCCGGGAAAAGACCCGTATAGACTTTAAAAAAACCATCTTTTTTTCGTCTTCTCTTTCTAGTCTTTTAGGCTGTACGAAATTGTTTTCGGGTCAGTAGAGAAGGAATTAATACCATAGTTAAAAGCCCTCTCGCTCTCGAGAGCCTGAAAAAGAGAACTAAACTGCCATATTATATATTGTAAAGATTAAATTATTTCTAAACTTTATTCGTCTAAAATAAATTTGATATAGCGACCACTTTTATTTGTCCAGTCTAGCCCGAGAGGCACTCCCTCGTTTATAGAGAGAGCTCTTATTGGTTGAGGTGCCGCAAGAGAGGGCTGCAACAGATTACAGGAACTGAAATGGCTGTAGGTGACCATAACTGGCCGGTGATTTCCACAGAATTTGTCGGCCGTTGGCGTGCCATATTTCCACGGTAATTAACAGACCGAGCCCGAGTTCGAATCCATAAATTCAACTGGCAATAATTACTTCACGGCTGAGGCTAGTCACGTGATCACCGCCCTGGTGATACATGTCTCCTCTAATCGATACTACAGATTCACCACTAGTTGATTAGAATTTACTGTATTGCTTTTTTCTTTTGTATATATTTATAAATATATAATAATTAAGTCTAATATATGCTGGGACCATGTTTTATTATATAATTAACTACCTGGGATGCGCTTGCTCTCATAAGAAAAGAGTTTGCGCAAGTATAAATTTAGAATAAAGGATTAGATGCTGTACAGATCAAAAGTAGAATAATTTAATGGTTATTGTAATTAGAATCAATCATTAACTCTCTTTTATTGACTAACTGTAAATAATGGCTAAATATCAAGTTAGAAAGAATATGATAATCAGAAACTGGAGGAAAAAGAAATATGCGTATCCAGGTTGAAAATGAATCGCCAGAAATAACAGTCAGAAGGTATACGTATAATATACAGTTGGAAAGCGTAGAATTAAAAAAAAAAAATATCAAATAAATAAAGTTAGCGGAGAGTAACGAAAAAGTTATAAATAATAATTTCTGAAAACTAATTAATTTAATGGTTATTGTAATTAGAATCAATCATTAATTTTATATGGTTAAAACTACAGATATGATAAGTAGTCATAAAAGATTCCAAGTTAACCATGATATATCCGTTTTTCTATTTCCACTTCCCTATATATTTAATACATAGGAAGTGGAAGTATTGCGATCGTGATAATTTTCGAATATGAGTTTTCAATGGAAATACACGTTCCCCTGAGTTCAAATAACCAAGTCTCGCAAAGTGGCCTGTGTGTATGAGAACGGTCTAGCTAAAAAAAGGAAAATTCTTATGAAACTGATATGACGTATTTAAGATAGGCATATGACTCAGATGTTACAGCAACTTTATCTTAAAATTGGCTAACCGAAAGTTCCACTTTATATCAACGGTGAAACACATTTTTACAAAACAATTCAATGGAGTTTGATTAAACTCGGTGTATCATTGTATAATTAAGTGATCTTTAATATCATTTAAGTCTTATCCCCATTAATGTCACTTTACAGGACTTAATTGCCTAATGTGCATATATGTTTCCCTTTAAAGTACTTTAAATATGGTTTATTTAAAAAAATTAACTCTCTTTTATTGACTAACTGTAAATAATGGCTAAATATCAAGTTAGAAAGAATATGATAATCAGAAACTGGAGGAAAAAGAAATATGCGTATCCAGGTTGAAAATGAATCGCCAGAAATAACAGTCAGAAGGTATACGTATAATATATCCTTGGAAAGCGGAGAATTTTAGAAAAAATAATATCAAATAAATAAAGTTGGAGAAGGTAGCGGAGAGTGACGAAAAAAATATAAATAATATTTTTTGAAAACTAATTAATTTAATGAGGTATTGAAAACTTGTAAGTATTAATTTGATTCCCACTTGAATCCTAACCTAATTTGATCATAAAATCGAGAAAGAATATGGCTCACAACAATATTGTACCATTTGGTAAATATTGCACTATATAAACTCGTTATTTTGACATGTTGAGGTTAAAGGTCACACCAAACGATCCAATATTTTTATAGGCCACCTCTTTCCTCAATTTTGTGATTACCTTTTATATTTTTTGTAGGCTACTTTTTTGTAATTTGTAAATTAAATTAAACTTAACGATTACATAAAGCCAATCATGGAAAGGAGGCCGACTAACATTTTTTTTTTATTACCTCTTGACTCTTTTGACTTCCACCATTAGTCTTCTTGGAGCATTGGGCGATAACCTATAATCGTTTGATACTCTTCTTATATAGATAATATCCTGGGAGCACACTGGTTTTATAATAATAACCGGACGCGATCACAATCACTCCCTCTTCATGAGGATGGTTGGCAACCTTTTGCAGACGTCTCTATCCTGTTGATGTTTTTACAGGACAGTGTTACTAATAACCCTGTGCCCAACCCCAAATCTAGAGGACCAAAAGAGCTATGTTATTAGACCACAGGGGTCGCTCTCACCTTCTTGTGCATTTCACGGTGGGAACTTTACAGCCCCCATATGGGAATCGAACCTGTGCCGTAGTGGTCAAAGCAATCGAATAGTGACTGCACTTAAATATTTATTGTTAATTATTTATATGTTTTTTTGTTATTAAATCCCGCGAACGGGATTTAAACTGATAGCATCAAATTTTTGCAGGCGCCTTTACTCACTCGACCATAGCGGCTCCACGCAGACTAATATACTTGCTTATAAGTGTACTTATTATAAATAAAGTTATACCATTAGCCACGAGATTAATCTCAATCTTTCCACTCTGAATAAAATAGTTTGGTGTTATTTGGAATAATACTGATCCGGCCCTAGTTGAAGTTGACCTTAGGCCTAAATAAACAATAAATTATTGCTTTTATCTATCATAGCTCTAACGCTCTATCGCTGCTCGTACTATGTATCCGTCATCCTCAAAGGCAAACCTGTCTCATACAACGGCCTCTGGTAAATTTATTGAAGGCAAATTGTAAACTAAAATTAAATGGAAAACACATATATTTCGGAATTCAAATTTGTGCCCCGCAATGGGTGGCGCAAATAGAATGAGCCCATGGGCAGGCCGTGCGGCGGGCAATGGTTATTTGTTTTGGGGCCATAAAGGCAGCTGTAGCCCGCCTCTTCTTTATTTTACGCCCATCTACTCCCTCTCTAATGCACAGTCCATCCATTTTTATCTCTGCTCGAGGGAAAACCAATAATAGCCACGGTATATATATAGCCCGGGCTAATCCACGGCCCAAAAGGCTTATCAATTTTTAATTCTTATTGCAACCATAAAATGCCTCATATAGATTAGAATTCGCAAGGTCCTATAAATATCCACCATCCATTTGATAGTAATATTCATCTGTCTAGAGTGGTCATATTGTCAATAAACATGCTGAAATCAGCTTTTGTTTAAAAAGTCCACCAAAAATAAATAACTGGGGAGGGAATACGATATGACAAGTGTTTTGCCACCAAACCTCCAGATAAATTAAACTCTTTTATTACAAAATTTATTGCAAATAAGCCAAAACATTAATCGCGGGGAGTTTTGTACACGTGTTGTCAAGCAATCTGATAAACATAAAATTTACATGATAAAATAATTAGAGTTCCGGTACGAAGGGCTGTTAACACTAGCATTAATCCCACGCCCTCTTTTCTGGGCCAGGAAAAAACCCATATATATATATATATATATATATATATATATATATATAATATATATATATATATATATATATATATATATATATATATATATAACGAGGAAGGGAAGGTAAAAAAAACAAGAAGGCAATATTTCAATATTCAAAAAATAAATTTCAAACTACATTCAAATAGTTAATATTAGCGAACAAGCTAGAGGCGTACATGTCATGTAACAAAAAAAACAAAAACATTCCGGACGTTTTTATTACATGAAAAAATTGAACATAATTACTTTAAAACGAAGAAATATAATAATTAATATTTAAAACTTATTTTTTTATATGTTTGTATAGTTGTAAGGATTTTTTTTTTATTATATATACATGAAAATATCTAAAAAATACAATTGAATATATAACGTATTTATTTAGATTAAATTGTGGGGGGGGGAGAGTAAGAGAACATCTCCATAACATAGGTACATTTACATGACTTTTTAAGTTAAAAATGAATAATGTAAAAAAGTGAAAAATATCTTTGATTTCTTAGTGTGTACAACTTCAAATAAAAATACAACTTTATTCACAGTCCAACGAGTTTGTCGCGGAAAATCTGATAAGAATATAAGGTGAAAATAGAGGGGTGATTGATTCATAAAATCCTAGGATATATTTGTATATATTATTATCTTTGAATATACATGATAATTTTAAAAAAAAATAACAATAAGGTATCAATAGTTACATAAATACTTTATTTATTTATAGGCCCTAACCAGCTCCTTGAATGTTCTTAATCGATTTTAGTTTACAAATTTTATTTAGTTGTGTAGCATATTTATTATTGATTTTTTTATCTCAAATTATTGGAGAGGTTAAACGAAACGATATTCTAGCCTCTCAACATTTTTTTTTTGGGGGGAGGGGAGATTGCCTCCCTCACCTCCGGAAATTGGCGTCTATGGTGCCTCATCCTGGGTAGCATATGTATTCATAATCATATGTATTCCCAAAATAAACAACCTTATGTAATAATAAAATAAACAACCTTACACTACAGGTTTTGGGCAAGATAATTTATATCCGAAATATTCTGTCTGTGGCTTTTCATCTTAGGGCAATTAGTAGACCTCTTCATCCCATATATTCACATATTCAACAACTTTTCTTCTCATTCCTTATTTTCTCTAATATAAAAATGAGTTATCTGATGAAAAGATAGCTAGATTTAAAAACCGCTGATTTAGCCCGAGCCAGATACCTATCATTTCATGATAAACTCCACTTGTTCCAGCCTTGATTCTTCCTCGATGCCTGATAATCCTCCTAGGCGTCTGAAAAGAAGATGGCTTCGTGTCTTCTCACCTAGAATTAAATAGGAGGTGCTACCACTAGGCAGTATCTCTTCAAGTCTGTCCATGTCATGATCTCTAATGTGTGCATTTTTACTAGTTGTATTGTTTATGCAGTTATAAATTTCATTAAATAAATAAACAAACAAAAAATTTAACGATTATATTTTCTTCTTCTTTTTTTATTGTTACAATCTTGAGGTATCATTTCACAATACCACAAGTTGGAATGTTTTTTTTCTTGGCTAACCCTAGATGTATTTTCTTCGTGTACTGCATTCACCTATCCCATTTCTCTCTCTATTTCTTCAAACTCTTGAAAATCAAATCTAAAAATAATGATCAATGGTAATCCATCATCAGTTTTTGAAGGATCAAGAACCCACTTAAGGGTAACACAGAGGATCACCATTCTCCTGGAACGATCCATAGCTGATATAATAATATAAACTTTGTTTATTTTTAATCAGAGTAACAATATAAAAGCTAAGAAAATGAATGAAGTTACAGTAAATGGAGATAAATTAATTTTATTTTTTTTTTAGAAAAGAAGTTGGTTGAAGGAAACAAAGGAGGCAGGTGGTCAGCTATTGTCGTCAAGGGTTGATTAACGACGTCATTCCCCAGAGTCCCAGATGAAGCCCTTCCTTTGGCTCTTTCCTACACCAGCCATCTCCGCCGTCTGAGGGAAAATCTAACTCAGTCCGAATGAAAACTATTCAAGATATTTATTTCTAAATTAAAACTTTTAATCCAAGGAAATACAAGGTTGACATTGTCCTGGTATTTTCAAAGGTACCATATAGATAATATAAATTACTAAACTCAGCGCTAAGCTCACCGATAACATAAGCTTTTCAAAAGAATAGAAAATCCATCAGGCCGTACCTAAACTCATCCTTTATTCATTGTTTGAGCCAACGATTGTTCAGCGATTATATCGGCTTTTTGGGTCGATGATTCTGCTACAACTCATAACTTCTTATTTCTTAATTTACTTAATTATATTAATTTTATTTTATTTATTGAATAATATAACATATTGTCATTTGGACAATGGTTATAGGAAGGCAAGATCACATTCACACTATACGTATAAAAAAATATAAAATAAATAGAAGCAAAATAACAACTAAATTATAATCAAAAAGTATATCCAATAAATAAAATAAAATAATTTAATGATAATTAATTTTTTTTAAAATTATTTATGGTGAAATATTACAATCTGCCACAATTAGGGACATTTACAATAGTGTTCAGAGAGCACATTCACACTCTTATAAATAAATTAAAGAAAAAAACACTTACAAACATTTTTATTTTTATAGTATAAAAATTATATATATATATATATATATGTACGTATGTATATTTCCCGGTTTTGAAATTCAACAATCTAATAGTTGATATTACCTTAATATTTTTTCTTAATTTGTTAGCTTCCAGAAGTGCTAACTTTTCGCTAGAATCCAGTAGGTTATTCTTAAACACAGCATAATCGATCATTACTCATAAATCGGTTTATAGATCCCATTCATGGAATTACCGCAGAGTTAAAAGAAGTATGGAACTTCTGTGTTTTATATTTTTGATATCTTAAGCTGAAAATAAATATTAGGTTTCCAAATCATTATGATGGAAATTCTATCTAAAATTCTTGAAAATATTTATTTTTCGTTCAATATGATAAAAGCTTAAAATATAACCTCTCTACCGTTTGTGCACATCTAGTGCCATTGTTAGAGAAAATGGTAACGGAATCGGGTGTATAAAACCAAATACAACAAAGAATATCATAGCCCTTTGCATTTAACTTCAACCCTTTTCTTCCTATTGCTTTCGTTTATACCTAGCACGTTTCAAAGAAATACGTAACCGTTTTTTTCCCAACACAAACATTCGCTATGTCCGTCGCCCTTCCGTTTCTTATGTAACCCGCACACTATCAAAAACCTAATTAACACTAGGATAGTGGCATTAGAACAACAACATTTTAGTTTTTAATTTTGTAATTGTGAAAAACAACTAAAATTGTCTGAAACTTCGACACAAGGAGAAAAAATGTAACTTATTTTTGTGTATTTCAAATGACTGCTATTCCCAATCAATTTCTCAAAATTGACACAAATATCAAACAACATGAATATATTCGACCTTCGACCTCGACCTTCATTTTCGCTGTCAATAAACCCATATTTTTGTAATTTTCTAAATTGAATTGAAACTCATAAAAAGATATAGCTTTATAAATTACTAATATATGATTAAGGGTCAGGTTATCTTAGGAACATAAAAAGGGAAACCTATGATAATGAAAAAAATGATGGTATCTTAGTAATTATTATATTTTAATGCATATTATTAAGAATGAGATGTCTTGACTTTATGTAAAAAAGACTCAAGATTAGGTCAGTATTTTCTTTCTATTATAATCATTTCTTTGGATAATTTGGATAACATTCATAGTTAAACTTAATCTTTCCTTGAATTTATTCAAATCTCAAATCAATAATGATCCAATTCTCTAAAGCGATTTCTTAAATAGCTATAACTAAAAAATCCATTTTATTAAAATTATTTTTTAATTTTAGTTACGTTCAACACCACAAGCACTGTAAATGATTCGTATCGTACTTTTAAATCATATGATAAACATCTTAACAACTCGATCTGTCTCCTCCTCCCTCCTGAAGATCACCTATTAATTCCAAAAATATCAACTGCTAATTTATTTCTAATCGAGTAGAATACACTATGGGCATTCAGACCAGGGAGGCATAACGATTTTTTTGGATAACATATATTTTGTTTTTGATTTTAACTTATTATGAATTTAACCTAAGTAAGAGATCCACGCACTCACGATTTGTTATTCCGTTAATTATTATTCATATAATGAATATAGTTGTTATTTAATGTTACACATTTGATTAACAAATGATTTCATTTATAAGTATAGTTGATGTGAGCTGATGGAACTGAGATAAAGTGAATTGAGATTTATATTATTTAAGAAATAAATAACAAATAAAAAAAAAACATAAATACCTATATACCTTTATAAAGTAAATAATAATAATTTTCTCTTCATACATTTCTCGGTTTTGAAATTCAACGATTTAATAAGTAGGTATTATAAATATTTATAATACTTATAAATGTGTTAACTATTTAAGGAATAATAAAAACATGAACTTCAGGAAACAAGTAATATTAGTATGCTAAATATGGGAATAATTCGATTTCAAGGAACCGAAATAGAAGTAATGGTATCTGTTTCAGTAATTTGATAAAAAGACAATTTTCTGTAGTGAAGATATTAACTTGATTTTAAGAATCTCCGGAGTCTTTCTGACTTACTTAGTCTTTTTAATAGTGATTCAAGGACTTCAAATATAATCCTGTTATTTAAGTTACAATTAAAATAACCTAAATGATATTTACCTACAAGATCCAAAATACAAGCGGATCTAGGATTTCATTTGGGAGAGGAGGGGAGGCTTCAGACCGAAAGCTTTTTTTTTTTCATAAAAATAACGATAGATAAAATAAATAAAAAAATAAAGAAACTGACTACCTATATGAAATGTTGTTTAAGTGATTGCTAAAGCCCTTTTAAATGTAATTAAACGAACTATAATACTTTGAGAAATATTTTTTCGATAAAACATGGTTAAATTTTCCAATTTTGGGGGGCTTCAGCCCGAAAGCCCTTCTACCCCCGTAGATCCGCCCGTGCCTACAAGAAAGACTACTTCATGTTATACAGAAATGCTATATACATATATAGTTCACTTGTTTAGAGTAGTTATTTTCATCAGCTTAGTTTCTTTTTGTTTAGTTTAGTTTATATACATTTACTTTTAATATTATTATTTTTTCGTATTATTTATTGTGAAAGGAGTGTGAATGTGCTCTTTGAACACTATTATAAATGTCCTTAATTGTGACAGATTGTAATATTTCTCAATAAATATGTTTAAAAAAGGAAAAAGGTTTACTTGTTTGATAACAGAGCGCATAATATTATAATATCAATCCCTGAAACATACTATATTTAAATAAGAAGGATAAGGAATTACAGTTATATGTTCAGATCTCACCTTCTCCCTCTAGAGGCAAATCGAATCATGCGCCATCGACCTTGAGGGAGATGGGCACCCCTGAGCTTTGATAGGGATTAAGATACAAATAAAATTATAACTAGAAGAATTCTCCAAAGAAATGATTATAATAGAAAGAAAATACTGACCTAATCTTGAGTCTTTTTTACATAAAGTCAAGACATCTCATTCTTAATAATATGCATTAAAATATAATAATTACTAAGATACCATCATTTTTTTCATTATCATAGGTTTCCCTTTTTATGTTCCTAAGATAACCTGACCCTTAATCATATATTAGTAATTTATAAAGCTATATCTTTTTATGAGTTTCAATTCAATTTAGAAAATTACAAAAATATGGGTTTATTGACAGCGAAAATGAAGGTCGAGGTCGAAGGTCGAATATATTCATGTTGTTTGATATTTGTGTCAATTTTGAGAAATTGATTGGGAATAGCAGTCATTTGAAATACACAAAAATAAGTTACATTTTTTCTCCTTGTGTCGAAGTTTCAGACAATTTTAGTTGTTTTTCACAATTACAAAATTAAAAACTAAAATGTTGTTGTTCCAATGCCACTATCCTACAGACGTTGGAAATGTTTGGATTACTGGTAAAACACCAGGATTTTTGTCTTAAACGGCCTTACCTGTATACCATTAGGAATAGTAAAAACACATTCTCTCTGGGATCCTCCCGATTTTTGAAATTATACCTATTAAATTCCACAGAAAGCGAGTTTTTAGTTGAAAAATACGAATATATATGATTAAAATAAATTTCGAAAATAAAAATATGAAGTAGTGTACTTTTTTTAATGTAGCAGGGCGTGACCTTTTGATGTTATGTCACGACCTGGCTTCTTCTACCTAGCCCATTTCCTCATCGACGAATAATTCTTTGTTAGCTGTCAATACTTGATCCTGTTCTAGCCGACAGTGATGTATCGTATGACCCCAATCTCCAGTTCAATACTCCTTCATCACAGGCTCCCGCTTCTCCACCTCTATTCGTCATCCCAACAATTAAAGACATTCCCATGTTCGGTCTGAGGTGAACCTTTGGAAGACACAAATGGTGTGTAGGGTATGATGTTACAGGATAGATATAACATTCTCTAGTGTAAATCAACAATATGCAAGACAAATCAAACGTTTTCCAAACCAAAGTCAATATTTTACACTATTTTATATTCAACTTTCGAATTATCTTAACTTTCGGAATTCTTAATTTACGAGTCAATTATTAGGTCATCTGTAGTGTAGTTTATAAAAATAATTGTTCTAAGATTTAAGGGACTGAAATCGATTTATATTAAATTTTCATAATGTTCCAGAAAAATTAAAATAAATCAAAAGTTAACTATAAAAAATGAAGACGTTTAATTAGCATCGGATCCGCTATTTTTCAACATCTTACTATAAACTATTCTAGTAAGAGCAAGTCTGGATGAGAATGCCAATATATTCTACAGGAGCCCAATTATTAGCATATGTCGATGATGTGATGATAACTGGAAGGTCTCTCCTTAATGTCGAAGATGCATTTAAGAAGCTGAAAAGGGAGGTCAGAATATTGGGCCTAGAGATGAAAGAAGAAAAGACTAACATTATGGTTTTGAGAAGAAAGGAACAAAGGCAGCTTCAGATGTGTTATACAGTCGGAAACTACACATTCCAATGTGTAGATGGTTTTAAGTCACTTAAGGAACAGTTGTAGTATTAGTGAAGGAGGAGGAGATTCAGGCAGGCAGTTTCTAATAAAACTTTTTTCTCAATAGCTAATCTCATGAGAAGCAGATTGGTGAGCGGCTAAACGAAGCTAAGGCTATATAAGATACCAATTAGAGCAGTGGTAACACATGCATGTGAGACGTGGCCACTTAAGAAATCAGTAGCTTTGAATGTAAAATATTAAGGCGCATTTTAGGGCCTGTGAGAGAAAATGGGGTGTATCAGCTTAGAAAGAATACAGAATTATACTCTTATATAGAATGGATGATGGTAAAACCGTCAAAAGATTATACCAGGTTTATGCGGTAGGATTGCGAGCTCGAGGGAGGTCAAGAAGTAGATGGAAGGACAACGTCTTAGAAGACCTCCGAAAGTTTAACATGTCTTCAAGACTAGCTGCGGTCCGACAGGACTTGGTTAGAGCGATTGAGCAGGCCAAGGAGTGCCTAGTGCCTTTGTCGGACCTATGAAGAAGTCTCAGAATTAAAAAAAATACTTTGAAAAAGTTTAATGGGACTTGAAAATACTGAAACAATTATTTTGTCTTTATTATATAATTTGAGGTCCTTGATGTAAGAACGAGGTCCCCAAGTCTAAATATTCGAAACAAAATTATTAATGACTTACTACCCAACGATAAGATTGGTTGAATGAAGTCTGTTGAATAATTAGGCAAATAATAAGAAAAAGACCTGCTTCAAACAGTAGAAAATCTGTAATGCATCAGTGTATAAACCAGGCATGTCCAACCATATTTTTTGAAACCAAATCCATATTATTGTTTAAAACAAAATCAGTAGTAATCCTGGACTTACTATGTAAGTATAGTATAATTTATACAAAGCCTGATAGTGGAGTTATCTCGGGTCTTATTTAATTTTATTTAGCCCTGACTTAAAGCTTAGGCATTGTAACTGGATTTACCTACTTCTTGTATTATCCCTACAATTTTTTTTATGTTGTTTTAAATGTCTTATTATTAATACTTAAGCCAACGAATAAATTATTGATTCAATTCGATGAAAATCTAGTATGAACTTGGATATATGGTTTTGAGGATACTTTTTATGGTTGTATTTAAATAATACACAACCGTTATTTTCAGAGCATCATCAAAATCAATCCCAAACCGCAATAACTTAGTCCTTTTTCATAATTCAGAATAATAATTTACCAAGCACTTACCAAAGTAAGTCGTATAACCTTTTCCGGAGCAATCGCCTGATATATTGACGATCGCTGAATTGAGATTCTTCGAGGCGCTTACAACTTTCTGGAGCGAAATAGCTCTTTCCCATGATTCACTGCTTAATAAAAGGTTGATGAAGTGAGGGGTGGGTTTAGACGAGATTTATCGTGACTCGCGGAGGTTGAAGGTGAAAAGTTTATTAGCATTATAAGTTAATGCACACATGTACACTTCAATATGTTATCATCTTGTCTTGAACGGACCTTGCCAAGTACAAAAATTAATATTGACCCTTCTTATGTCCTAATGATAGAATAGCGTTTTATGAAACTCTTTCTAGTATTCTCAGAAACTGATATGCTACCATTTTTCCTATATTTTAACCGTTTTTCAAGGTACTTTATCGATTTTCTACTAGTTATAAATAAGTGTTCAACAAAAACTAAATACAAACACTTACCTACTTAAACTCATATGGACAAACGCCTCACAAATTTACGGTTCTGCAAAAAAGACGCACTTACATAAACTACAGACATTTCAATTCGAAATTTTACGACTTATAAAAGGAGCTCCTTGGTACGTCAACAACAAAAATTTACATAACGACTTACAACAAGCAACTATCGACCAACATATACCTACTCTCTACTCCCGATTTCATCTTAAACAGCACGAACATCACAAGGGACTTATTAACAACATTGCCACAGCTGACATGCCTATTAGGAGACGACTAAAGAGGAGCTGGATGAGAGATCTCTTCCTGAATTAAGTAAATAAATCAAGACCAGGAAGAAGTGCTGCTGGGTACTATTTTTTTCCCTCATGCCTAAAATGTCAAGTTTTCTTATTAGTTACAGCACATCTGCTTATTGTCAAGCTCATGAAAGGTGTAGATGGACGTATGAAGACAAAAAAAAAAAATTGTGAACCCAAGGTATTATTCTCGACCGCGCTCTAGTTATAATAGGCTTGATTGTACTTCTTAACAACATCCTCTCTCCCAAGTATGCCAGAAATTGTGTGCAAGAGAGTAAACGACAAAAACTATTCGGTTTGGTCATGGTAACTTTGTTTAGTCTAATTATTTATAAATATTATAAGTAACATTATTAGGATGTTATGTTCAAATACACGAAAATGAAAACACACGAATGAATACACGAACGTGTACGTGTACATGAAATACACGAAAAGTATGCTATTTATTTCTAGGGGATATTAACAGATACTTAAAATATGCAGATTAGACTTCATACTAGATCAAGCACTCGGAAAATAAGAGAGGGAAACTGTTGGCAAGTGAAATTGCTAGTTCTGTACTAAAATATTTCACGCACAGACAGCAGAACAGTCTTGGGGGAGGGGAGAAGGAAATGTGTTTGTAATGAATTCTATTGAAGCAAATGGAATATTTTTATTCTGCATTAGTCTAAAAGATTTACGACAGCCCATAACTCACCTGGAGGAGGTAGGTATATCGAGGCGGAGCCATATTACTTGAACAAAAGCAGGAGAGGTTATGAGAGGTTTAGAAGCCACCCTTGTGAGCTTGCTAAAGTTAATTTAAGGAGGATGGGCAAAAAGTGTGGCAATAGAGACTTCATTACATTTGGGGGCCGCTCCAGGAAGATAGAAGTTATTGTGAAAAGCAAAGGGTGGGGGTAGGTCTTTAATCTATTTTTTTTTCTTCTTTTAGCTACCCTTATTATTTATATAACTTTTTCTTTCCATTTTCCTTCTAAATTACACGCCTTGGCTTGCCCTGACAAATAAAAGCAATTTTGTTCCAAATTGCAATAAAACTGGCTTACGCCTACCCACGGTTTTTGTTTTATTTTTATCATCATTCAAGTAAAGTAATTAATATCATAAGCTGTTGTTCATTAATTTAGAGAAACGGGATTTTCTAAAATAAACTGATTATTAGGCTCTGAATTATAAATAGAAAGACTAGGCATTTATCCATAGTGTCAGTATTTAAGAGAGGTGAGTTCAAGTTCGAGTTAAAAAAAAAGAGATTTAAGATTTTTTTTTTCAATAATGTATATTTTTAAGATTACAACAGAAAGGCATAATATATTCTAGCGGTTGCCGCACATATCTAAAGCGCTCTCACTCTAATTCCAGTGACGCAGTTGAGAGAGAAGCACAGAAATCCCCTGGAGCCCTACATTTCATCTTGATGTGGAAGAAATACTCTAAGGTCCTCCCCTTCCTCGCCGTTAAGGCTATACGGGGTTTTCCCGGGCCAGGGAGTGTGGGCGGGGATTTAAAAGACTCCTTCGGCACCGGGACGCGAACTTAGGATTACTTTATATCATTTGATTGATATATCAGGTTGCCGGGCAACGGTGGTGCTGTGCACACGCGTCAGCCCATTAGGCTACCCCGCCCTCATGAGTTCCCCTGACAGTGTAAATAGGCTATTTACATTGTGGCTGTGACATTATTTTACTCTTATCATAATTAAGTTTATTTTATTTATTTATTTTTTATTAACTATTTTATTTTTACACTCACATCTGTAAGAAATTCCAAAATCAGCGAGTGTGATGTCGACATATAGAAGATGGAATAGTTCTTGAAATAGGCGTGAGGAAGAGCCCAGTGGCGTTCTTCCTGTCTTTAATTTAATATTCATAGTTAGTAGAGGAGATCCCTCATCCAGCTTATTTTAAGCTTCCTTCGGGTATCATCGGGCATGTTAGTTGTGGCCATGCCTCGAATCAGTGAGCTGGTATGTCCGTGTAAGTTATTGTGAAATCTTTTGTAGTATGTTCGTATGTATTCGTTAACTGTTGGCGTCTGTAGATCTTTATGTAAAGTAATGTTACTGACGTCCGTAGTACGTGCCTTGGTAGTAGTCCTGAAAGTCTGTAGTTTACGTATGTAAGTCTTTTTAGTTGACTCGTATATCTGTGAAGCGTAGGTCCAAATGGGCTTACGAAGGTAAGTAAACGTGTTCAATTTCTCTTTTAAGTTTTAACTTCGAATGTCTTGAAAGAAGTGAGAACTTGATTCAAACGAAAAATTATAAAAGAAAGTTAACTAATAATGGATATTTAATCTCTTTAACCCTGGAACGAAGGAAAGCTAAAAATTTCCGAAGCGAAGGGACATTTCTTGGAAAGCAAAAATCAACTTAAGGCACTTGACAACTTAAATGAAGAAATTATTAAAGACGATTAAATATTTCTAGGGAAAATACGATATAATATTAAACAAGCTAAAAATCAATCTATAGGAAAAGGGACAAATCTTTTTTTTCCCCAGAATGGAGATTTAAGCCAATTTAAGATTATAAAATAGTTAATTTCTCCTAAAATTTCAGTGACAACACATCTGATAATAGTGAACACAATTTTAATCATAATTTTATTTTTAAATATATAGTTTGCTACTTGATAAATATAAGTAATAACCCTCACACACAATATTAAAAATATTTAGGAAGGAAAATAATGATTGGATAAGCATAACAGTTGATAATGTAATTGAAACACCGAATAAAACTTTAAAGAAAGAATTAACTTTTATTTTTTTATTCAAATAGAAATTTGAAAAATCGTTTCTTATTAAATTTGTAATAATATATCATTAGTATAATGTGTATTAATTTTTTTTTAATTTAATACCTCTTTTGGTATCGTTCCCTAGAGTAGACAAATTCAAATATCTCGGCTCCACTAATCCAGCTTCAATGAATGATCAGCAGTTGGAAATGGGCGAGCGTATAACAAGCGCAAATAGATTTTTTTCCCTTTTTCAAAAGTATTAATATTCCGAAAAATATCAAATTTCAAAAGCCAGTTTTGATATACGGTTCCGAGACCTAGACACTAACCAGGAGCCTATAAAAAACATTTGAGAGAAAAATCCTCCGCACGATAACCGGAGCGATCTAGGATCAGAATACTAACGCATGGAGGAGAAAGACCAATAAAGAGCTCTTTACAGAAACTGGCCTATCAATACCATTTGATATTAAGGCAAGGAGGTTAAGATGAACAGGGCATGTAGTTCGAACCATTCCAGCTGTAAGCCTTTACACAATGAATGCCTCAATAGTAGGCAAAGACTATGTGAAAGACCAAAAAATAGATGGAAGGATACAATCAACGAAATGTAATAAAGCTGCATGCAGATAACTGGAGAGAAATATTCCAAGATAGGCAGGGTTGGAGAAAGTTGTTATAGGCGGCAAAACATCTACAAGGTCTGTAAAGTCTTAATAATGACTGTATTCCTTTTTTTCAAAATCAAGAAAACTGAAAATTAAAATAAAAAAATTGGTAGGTGAATGATACAAGTTTATTGTCTGAGGCTATACTTGAATGGTAAAAAGTACATTAAAATTTAGTTTGTAGGTTCTTGAAAATGGCTCCTGAAGCCGAAACGTTGAATAAACATACATGTAATATATAAAAAAAACTGTGTTTTTTTGGTGACCTATGGCCTATAATAGACATATGTTAAATTATAAAAAAAATAACCCCATACGTACATACACCTCACTGACATATGTTTTAGCAATATTTTCAATCTTAAATTTGAAGACTTATAAGATCCTGTAAATAACAAAACTTTATATACTGACTTTCATCTATTGACCATCATATACGTACTCTTTATTCTCGATTTCATGATAAACGACACGGACAAAAAAATTGACTTCTAAACGTCATGGCCACGGTAGACATGCCCTTCAGATAGTGGCTAAAAAGGAGCTGAATAAAAGATCTACTGTCCTGATTTAAAGCTACAAATAAATACCATGAAGAAGTGCTGCTGATATCTTTCTCCTGCCTGAAATGTCATTGATTGCCAGCACATTTTCTTATCGTCACTATCAATCAGTGACAAATACCAATATAAGAATGATATGTGGTATTTTTCTGTAAAACTTAGATTCGATGAAAAAAAAAATAATATGAGGAGTTGATCGGGGGGTGCAGTCAAATAAATACTAAATTTAAAAAAATAGTATTTGTAATTTCTACGCCGACGTTTTGACACACCTTGCAGGTCTTCTTCGGGGCTACAAAAGACACAAAAAATATAAAAGGCACTTGGTGAAAATAAAATAAATTTGACAACACCTCCATCCTTGACACAGTACCCAACAATGACATATTATCTTTTAAAATTTAGTATTTTACCCTACGATCAACTCCTTCACATCTTATATCACGGTCAACCATCTCTACATCATCAATAATAAATAAATTTTAATAATACATTTTATATTGGATCATGAGCAAAATATCATAATAAATCAGCAAGAAACAATCATCAGATAAATTCATACTTTATTTATCGAATGCCGCTCCTATCAGGATGAATCTCGAAACATTCCTCTAATTTTCTTATTTAAAATTTATCATTGAGCCGAGAAATCTCAACGGAACTCTTTCATTGCGTTCATAAATATTTGATGAACGATCTCTCCTGCAAACCTCTCGCAAAAGATTAATTTTATCTTTAGCCCAAAGATTACTTTCTTTTTTTCTTAATCCTTTGACCGACAAACTACAGCGGAAGGAATTCAAGATGAAGCTTGAAGTTTGCAGTTGCTAACTATGCTAATAGCCGTCAGTGCGGCGGGTAACGAGAAGGAATTTCAATATAAAACAAGGGCCGGAGGAGAGGCGAGGGCCCGGGGTAATGAAACCTCAAAGGGCCCTATTGACAGCCCCTGCTCTATCCGGCGGCCCCACTTTTATTTACAGTTGCTAAATTATTATTTTTCACTAATGTTCGGCTAATTGTTAGCCATGCTTGATGTAGGCTAATTTGATAGCGGTGAAAGCAATTAGTGCAGGAGCCCGATAGATGACATATTTCATAACGTTTGGCAATATAAATTGATCATGTCCACAGGTCTAAAAAGAAAAAAGACGTCTGTCATCTTATTTCGAAATAGCGGTCAGGTGACCGCTATATATATATATAGAAAGCGAAAACAAGCCAACATTTTTATTTAATCGGAAAACGTAAAGCTACAAATCTTTTAAATGTATAGTGTTTACCGTCCCCAAACCATGAACCAATAATTAGTTACTCTCAGGGATTTCAAGTGGAAAATTTGAATTTACGATTTAAAAAGATCACTGTTTTCTATTTTCCGCTTATATCAGTGTAACCAGGTTCTGACGATTAATGATGTTCTATATAAAATTAAAGCTGAAAAAGTTTTCAACAGAATCGGTTATATTAATTTTTCCTCCGTCCTTTATAGTTTCTGAGATTCCTGTTGTCATAATTCACCAATTTCGAAAGAAAAAAAAAAGTTTTTACCTCCCATTTTTATTATTATTTGGTTAGCTAACTTTTTATATTTTTATTTTACAAAATTCATGAGAAAAAAAGTTGTTGAAAATTAAATTTCTTAAAAATATATAGTCGATTTATTGCAAAAATTTATTAAGTAACATTTCAATGAATTTCAGATCATCGAATTTGAAGTTTCTGGCTCACTAAAAACTACTATAATAGCAATTTTATTATTTATGTTTTGTAATTTGCAATTCTACATATGTATTCTATTTTTGAAAATTAATTAAGGCCTATTCCAATTTTCTACATCTCGACATCATACGCGCTGATTGTACAGGTGTGAGTGGAAAAAAATGAAGTTAGTAAAAAAATAATTAAAATATCTAATATATACAGAACAATGAAAAATAAATAAAAACATGAAACCACGTCCAGGATAGGTATCCCGATTGAGCTAAATCGGAAACATATGGTACATTAAGGTCGTTATGAATGACTTTATTTGTGAAAAAGAAGGAAGCATTGAGGATTTTGGAATTTTGGATTGTAGGGATTGGATACGAGAGGAATTTGACGTTTTAGTAGGGCCCCAAAGCTCGATCCCATAAGTCCAAATAGGCCTTATCATAGTAATATATATGATTCTTTTGTAAATAGTTGGAAGTTTAGAGCGTTTGTTTAGTAAGTGCTGCAGTAGTAGAAAGGTCGGGCGGTTTCTTGTCGTTTTAGTCTGGAATGCGGGATCCAAGTGAGTCGTTTGTCCTGGTGGAGTCCTAGGTATCGGATTTCTTCAACAGGGATTAGTAGGCTATTGTTGAAGGATACTGTAGGACAGGGTTTCATAGATTTACCACGAAGGGTAAAGGTGATTTGATGGGATTTATTGGAATTTATTTTAATCCTCCAGTTTTGACAACATTTTTCAAGACTTAGGATGTGTGATTGAAGAGTTTGGGATTCAACAGATGGATCGTTATTAACTGATAGTATACACGTGTCATCGGAATAGTTGGTGATGACAGTGTTGCTAGGACCTACAGTATAAATAAAAATTGAACCTTTTATGAAGAAATAATTATAGATTACCCTTTAATTTTTGATTTTTAATAAATAGCAATATGTTTTAGAAAAACAGTTCAAGCTAAAACCTTTTTTGAAGATATTGTCATGTTTCGTAAAAATGGAATTTTTTTTGTCCAAACCATTATGTTTATATAACTATTATCTTGTATGTATATTATTTTATCTGGACTTATTTATTTATTTCTGTCTCTCTAATTTGTTTAATGTTTAGTCTCGATGATGACTCATATGCCTGGGTTAAAACGTCGACAAACCTGATTAACCATATCTAACAGAAATTCCTGACTATGAATCATCCTCATGATTTTAAAATAACTATCAACAATAGATCCATCTCTGAAATAATAATAGAAGTATGAAGAACTTTATATTGAACTAAGGCTTTACATTATGATTTTTTATTTTTATGGATAATTGAATTTATTATTGCTGTTTAAGAAATGTGGAGCAATAGGTGTAATAAGTAACATTAAGCAGATTTTATCGACGGCAGAGATTGGGGCACTAAGGAGATTAGCTGAGATGGCAACACGGAACCGCTGTTAGTGCCCCTCGTCTCTATAAATCAGCTCGGTTAGAGATAGCAGGGCACCTTATAATTTATTACACCCAGGCAACTTTTTTTTGATAATTCCATAGCCGGAGGATGGGGGGGAGGGAGGCAATGCCGCCACAGATAGTGCTAAGCCCAGGACGGCCTCGAACCCTTCGCAACCCCCCGGCCCGAGGCTAAAAACAAACAAAATATCGGGACGGGGTATAAAATATATATGTCGTGAATCTGCGAATCCGGAAGAAATATGGAAGGGTCCTACCCATTTCGTAAATTGCCTAGTTGTGCTATGAATTACAATGCTGACCGATCAAAAAATATTGTAGTCCTTGATCTACGACCCCAGAACGTGAACTTTGGAAGTGCTTCTAGAGGAAATTCAAAATAATCAACGTTTACATGAGAAATCTGGTGCGCGCATCACAAAACTTTAATTTACCGCTGTATTCTGGAAAGCAATTCTTGTTTGGCTAAATTGGTCTATTACAAGAAGTTGTTGCATTTTAATGCAACTTAATTTTAAACAACATATTTATTAATTTCGATCATATTCATCAATACAAATACTCATTAAGACAATCAAAATAATATAAACCTTATTTATTATACCCATTGTAGGCAACAAAAATCTTATAATTGCATCAGTCAATTTAAATCACATAGCTCCAGTCTTTGAGTTCTATAGAATAAGAAAGATATGAAAGTACATATATTTAATTATAAATGAATAAGGATCGTACTACATAGTAAAAATTGTAGTTATTAAATCTCTATCACTTTTTACATTTAGTTAAATTCTTATTTTTTTAACTTGGAAAATTTACCGAAATACAGTTACTTGCTTTTTAATAGAGTATCGATAGGTCAAAAGTCGTCATAATAATTGTAAGCGTATAATGTTGTGATTTCACAAAAAGAATTTTTTTTTTTGTAAATCAACGATGATGATAATTAAAATATAATATTGGATCTAGATTTATTAAACTACAGTAAATATATTTAAGGTTATAAACATCCATGAAATATTTTTATATTTCACTTCTTCTTTCCCGCACATACAATGAAATAGTTTGTTAAACAAAGTCATTGACATGATTTAGTGAATTTTATACACTTATTATTCAAACTTAAAAAAAATTTTAAAAGTTTACATTTAGTTAAGATTTTCCATTTCCTTGAAAACATGTGGTTTTCGTTAAATAATATTAGTTTCAGAAATTATTATTTATAATTTTTCGTCACTCTACATTATCTTCTACGAATTTGTATGTTAGATATTGTTTTTTTTTTTTATAAAATTCTGAGCTTTCCAACGATATATTATATGATTAAATTCAGAAAATTTTAACGATCGCAATAATTTCCCTTAGTATATATTCATATATAGGAAAGTGAAAGTAAAAAGTTATTTGTGAGCATATAATCTAACCACTCTAACCTTACATTAAAAAAAAAATATATATATATATATATATATATATATATATATATATATATATATATATATATATATATATATATATATATTCCACAAGTTGCTATATAAGACGGAAAGTATTTTCAGAAAGTGGAGAATAAATCAATTTTTGTTTTTTTAAGGTTCAACTCAAACCGTTTCTAATGATTTTATTTAAATTGACTGTTGTTGTACAGTATATGGAGGCGTCTTCTTCTTCATCCGGATCTTCTTCTTCAGGATACCAAGAAAAGCTTAATTTTATCATTTTTATAAAGAGTTGAAGTGACTTTATCCTTTCTACCGCCGTAAGTATTTTCTGGTATCCTTCCTCTTCCAACTCGTCCGTTCTTCATATATCTCCGAACTCCTTCAATTCAAATCTTCCATTCATTATGCACATATTATATTATTATATATACATAAGGGCCCACTGAACTTCACCCCTTCCTACATCCATCGCTCTAATACCCTTCCTACCTTTAAAACCCTCCTGTTCAATCATTTCTTATCCTTCCAGTCCCCATAAAAATGTAAACAGATATTAATTTAAATATCTATATAAATTACTTGATGGTTCTTAATTATTTTAACAAATCTCTTCGTTTTATCAACTGATTAAAATTAGAAAGTAATTTTTAAGTAAAATAATTCTTTTACAATGACTTCTAATTCTGGCTTCTGAATTTTTTTTTAAGTACTTCTGAGGTCCGATAGCCCACAGTTCTGTCTTTCTGTGTTATTCTAAAGGGGGACGTTATAGAATAAATAAAGTATTATTATTTATTTGGTCCACATATGATATATTATTATTATAAATCAATTAAATAAATAATTACAATTAATATCTTAATATTATATAGTAATGAACGTTTCATGGAATATTTTTCCCTCTCTTCAGTATATAAGCCCCGAAATTGGGTAAGTTACAAGTTAATAAGTATGGTCGATGGTTTGAATTCGTTTTAAAAATAGTTAACTCGTGACTTTTCTCATTTTGGGGCATAATATATGCTGAAGAGGGGATAGAGATTCTCTGGAAAGTTCATTAATAAATAATAATAACAAACTAAGTGTGGTTATTTATTAGATCGCTCTGTAGATAAATAATACTGAAACATTAATTTAGAAGATCAAAACTGAAAAATATAAAATAATTAAGTTTATTCGTTCTTGAAAGAAATTATAACTTGAAGTGCTAAATGGCAGTATAAATATATTTATTTGCCTTCTTGTAATCACTTTATATATTAATTTGAACTTGAAAAAAGAAAAAAAAATTGTAGATGGAACTTAATAGTAATGGTTGAATAACTTAGTGGTATCTTGCGTGCCGTAGGGCCATCACTGCTATCAGATTCTTGGGAAGCAATCGGGCCAATTTCACATTTCTTAGATAGCCTTTAACCCCACTCAATAGCTCTTCAATCTTTTATGTAAACACGGCTTCATGTCCTAGCGATCTCAATGATAAAGATAATGTATATCCATTCTAAAACTGTTTTCATTATTGTGCCAAAATGTTACATTATAAGATACTTAGATGGCATGAGAAAGTGTCATTAAACAGACATCATAATAATAGTAATTATAGAGTGAAGACTGCAATATCACATTCTAAGTTGCAGAGTCGTAAATGAAGAAAATTCTTGGATATTCAATAATTAAATGAAATTCTTAAAATGTTATTGTTTTTTTAATTAATAAATTAAAGTATGTAAAAATTAAAATCTAGCACATAAAAAACAAATGCGAAAAAATGTTTCATTTTTCCCTCATTCTTAATTTTTTTAAAAAACCGAAAAGTTATCTGATTGTTTCATTAATATCGACCGAAGGAAAATGAATAGAATTTTAAAATAAATTAAATTCCTGAATATCTTTTTCATTTTCATTTCTTTTTTAATTTGTTTCTAGATTAAAGCAATAAATGAGAATTTTAACAATAAAATAAAATGTTCAGAGGAGGGAAAGAAAAAGTTATGGGTCTCGAATTTTCGTCTTTTAATAAAAAGCACTTCTCAAAACCAAATCTATGAACATATAATATTCAAGTACATCACATAATCCGAAACTGTTTATACTGTAGAGTTCATAGAAATATTTTTTATGAAAACATCTCCAGCTACAATGCAGAATACAAAAAAAAAGTAAGATTCAAAAAGTAAAAAATCTGAAATTGATATAATTTTATGGTAGAACTGACTTTTTGAATGTTTTAAAAGAAAAAAAATTTTACTTTTTTATCTAAAGTTATTAGAGCTCGAAAAAATACTTATGTCATAGTCCGTGGTACACACCCCTTTTTATCGAATTATTAACATCCACCTGAAACTTCAATAGTTTCATCTCATCGTAACCTACAAATATTTTATTTACGAAAACTCTTGGAATTGGAGCGTTTTCAATCTGGAGAAGGGACAACCTTTGTCTATTTAACTCGTAAATACCCATTTGCTTTCTTTTTGGATCGTAAGATAAATTTATCACGAAATCGATAAAAAAAGGAGCCTACAAAAATTTCGGACAGTTTGTCCTATATAACCTCCTTATTTTGAAATTTTGGGGGTGTAGGTCACTTTAAACTGTTCAATATTTTTGAAAGCCACCTTTTATCTCGATTTTCTGAACAAATTATCTTACGTTCCACGTAGAAAGCAAATGTGTATTTACGAGTTTTTAGTACCTAATTAAATAGACAAAGTTTGCCCTCCTCCACATTGAAAACGCCACAATTCCAAGATTTTTGGTAATTAAAATAGTTGTAGGTTACGGTGAGATGAAACTATTTACGAAGTTTCATACGGATGTTAATAATTCGATAAAAAGAGGGTCTGTACCACCGACTATTAGCCCCACATAACAAATATATGAAGTTCAAAAAATCATAAGAAATTTGTAAAAATATTGAAATTTGTTTGATAAATATTGAAATTTGGAATACGTAAGTTAATACCTCAAATACATTAAGCAATGACAAAGGGAAAAAATTAATATGAAATAAAACCTTATTATAAAAGTTTTGATTAATCTCTAAGCCGACAATTTACAGTACCTAATTGAGACTATAAAACAACACAAAATCAACGACTTCATGGGGGTTATGACAAATTTTTCCAATATATGATGAATTAGAGATCGATTTGAATTGATACATGGTTATATTTTAGGAAAGACCGCGAGATAGAAAACGTGTGCTAAGAGGAAAAGTGTATAAAAAAAACAAAAAAACTTTCACATAGAAATAAAAACAATTACCCTTTAATAAAAAAATATTTTTTTATATATATATAATCCGAGTGTAATATAAACTCATGATCTTATAATTATAATTTACCTTATGCATTACGAAGAATCAATATCTGTATAGTCATACCCCTTATTTTTTTTACCGAAACGTAATGAAATAAATATCATGTATTATACTCTTACAATGATTAAATTTCATCCTTATTAATTACTCTGAAAGTTTAAACGTCTGTTACTATCACATATCTGACGTACGTATCATATAAATTTATCAAATAATTGAAAGAACAATGTTAAATTTTTTAAACAAAAATATAAATGGATATATATAAATTAAACTGGGGATCTGAAAAGAGCTAATTAAACAGACAGATATTCAAAAGATTATTCATTTCAGCAGGGATGAAAGACAACCGAGAATTTGATGATGAAAAGTTTCTTCGTCCAAGTAAAATGGAAGAAGAAGACAGTTGGTGCAGCGAAAGTTTTCCGGGCTAACTTTGTGAAAATGAAGTTTTTAGAGTTGGATGGAAGAGGGGGGGGGAGTGTTGTCAAATAGTGTTGGAGTTCCCGAGGATGGAGTGTCAAATAATACTCCTGAAAATAATACTCAGGATCAATATAATATCGGCCTAGGGAGAGAGTTTGGGAGTTTTCAAGTGCACTGGGGATGGTAGAAAGTTGTGAGAACTCCCAACATCCACTTATCAATTGCCGTTTCTGAATGGGCGGAAAACTAATCATCTTTCTCCAGGGAGCCAATAAACTAAGGCGGGTTCATTTCACTTATACCAACTTCTTGCCGGAACAATGGTCCGTTCTTCGCCTTCTCGACCATTCTGGATCTTGGGCTACGAATTCTTGAACATGAGGGATCGGTAAACAAAAGAATGTAAATCTAAAATCGTCAATGTTTTGACAGTAATATATCATTTATTTTTCGTCATCAAACTTATTATTAACATTCGGCTAAAACTTCGTGAGTGGCTTAATTTTGTCGTAACCTACAAATATTTTATCTACGAACATTCTCGGAATTGGGGCGTTTAGCGTGACCGAGAACCCCAACATGTCGTCAGAACGACGTTGTGAAAATTTATGAACATTCGGCTGATTTTAATATTAATGGTTAATATAGATGAGAACAATTAAATTGTCATAGTGGCCTACAAAAATATTGGGGCGTTTGGCGTGGCCTACAACTCTAACATGTCGTCAGAACGACAATGTGAAAATTTATGAAACATGGAAAAGGCTAACTCCGAAAAGAGGTTTTAGTGGAGAAAAATTTTGAAATAGGCCAAGAATAGGGGCAGACTTTCGATTTTATTTGGGGGAGGAGGCGATGGACTATTGAATACACAACGTATTGGTTTAGATTAATCAGGAGAGGAGGCAGTCTTCATCATATTGGTATATTTGTTGAAATTTTTCAACTAAAAATGAATAATGTAAAAAATTGAAATATATCTTTGCTTTCTTTGATTAGTGAGCACAACCTTAAATAAAAATACGCTTTTCACAGTCCAACAGATTTGCCGCGGAAAATATAATAAGAATATCCCGTGAAAATTGAGGGGTGATTGAATCATAAAATCTTAGGGTATATACATATATATATATATATATATATATATATATATATATATATATATATATATATATATATACATATATATATACTATTATCTTTGAATGTAAAAGACAATTTAAATAAAAGTAACATTTAAGTACCAATAAACTACATACCTACACCCTTGCCTTGCCACTTATTTTAATAGATTATAGTCAACAAATTTCATTCATTCAGGTAATTTACTTATTATTGATTTTTTTTTTTAACACAGAGGATTATGGAGGAGGGACTAAACGATATTCTAGCCCCCTCAACAGTTTTATTGGGGGGACGCCACCCTCCCCCGCATATGAGGCCAAGATCAAGCTAGTATATAGCGCCATAGAACGATAAGACATCTATAAAAATCTTCAAAGATAATAATCTGTTAATGAAACTTAACTAAATTAAATGTATAATTATGTATATAATGGTTTTCTGTAGAATTCTTACCGAGTATTCGTTAAAATGAGGTGTTTTCTAATATCTGTACCTAGCTAAGCTTGATTTAATGTTTACTAGACAGCTAAACCCTGATAGAGCATTAAGACTTTTTTTTCGATTCGTTCATAAATATCTTAATTTTTAAAATGAAATAAACAACTTTTCATTTTCTCGTGTAGTTGAATAATAATTTTCCAAAACTAAGCTTGAATTATAGTTACTTTAAATAACATAAATAAAACTACATAAAGCAGATTTTTGTAAGTATTATTTTAAAGATTTTTTCACAAACTCGCCACAAATCTACTTATCTTTCTTAAAACGATTACTTTGAATCAGTTCAAGGAATAAAAAGTGTGAACTACAAAGGCAGCAAAAAACAAGAGTTGGCGATGCTGAAGATGCACAGACAAAATAAAGAAATTTAAAAAAAAAAACAGGTTCATCAAAACCAACATGAGTGGCTTTTGTGGTTTCTGAAATTTTCTTTTTATTTTTGTAGAATTCTCGCCGAAATTACAAAAAATCAAAGAAACAGAAATTTTAATATATCTTTTTAAAGTTATTAACTGTTTAATTATGATTATAGTATTCTCATAATTTTAGTACCAATTGGGGGTCCAGGGATGCTGAATTGAACCCAGTTATCTCTGTCATGTTAATAAAATCTATTAGAGAATTTAATAAGTTTAGCGTATCAAGTAACATCGCTAAGGCCTAAGCCATTTTGTGATTTGGCTGAGAAACCTTCGAGAAGGACTTGACCTTCCAATCATCTTTTCTACCTTATTTTTTTCTAATTTCCCTTTTGGTCAGTCTGATTTTCTCTTTTTTTCCCATATAAAAAACTAAAAATCCCTTTTGCCCAAATATATGAAAATAATACCTAATAGTGTTTGTAACAACAAATCGTTTTTTGTCTATTTCACTTATATTATTTTTAAAAAAAATTATTATGTTCCCAGATTAAGCTTTGATTAGTGATAATTGTTTCCTTTTTTCTCCTCTCAAACTTGGAATTTCCCTAAAAAAAAAATTTTACAACAAAAAAACCCTGCTTCCAAGTCTTACCTCAACCTAGGTAGGACCTTCGTGTCCATCCCTCATGGGCAGGTAGCCATGAGCGATCTTCGGAATGGCCGATTTGGAAGTGATACAAAATGTCATCTCATCTTCAGCTACTATTATTTCCTCCTTTCACATAATTTGGTATTACTTTCTTCTTGTAGTTTAGATTGAAATGTAATCACTTCACAAAACAAAGCCTGAATCAATGGTAAGTAACTTGTGGCTCTTAAATGGACTTTTTTTTTTTAATGTGAGAAGAAGTTAATCGAGGGTGCGGTCAAATAAATAAAAAAAATTAAAATATATAAATTATTTTAATTTTTGCCGACCTTTCGACCCACTTTGCAGGTCGTCTTCAGGGCGTAATTTTTTTTTTTAATTTAAATAACTTTATTTCGAAAAAAAAAAAATGTTAGTCAGACAATAGCGTTATTGTTTTCAGAAATAAAAATATGTTTTTTTTTTTTTTTTGGCCTGGGTGTGTCACTGATTACGTACTATTATATCAGGCACAAGAAAGAAAACAATAACCCAACTTTCTTCTGAATATTTGTAGGCAATACGTAATTGTGCATAAAGAAGAAATATAGAAAGTGAATGAAATAATAATACAATTTACTCGTAACAAACCAACATAAGCAAAATAATTAAAAATGTATATAAACTTTAAAATAAACTAACTTACATCGTTCCACTGCAACTCTTACCTGAAAATCAAAGAGTCTTGCATAAGTATATAGAATGACAATAAATTGTTCAATATACATATATAAGTATAAATAAATTTGAGCTAATAATAAATATAAAGTTTAAAATTGGAATTTTCATTAATGTAAAGCCATTATTATTTGGTTAAATAATGATTGAAAAACTAAGTTGAGCATATTATTTTTCAAGCTGATTAAAAATTCTGACCCAGTCAATAGAATAAAACTTACGATATCCTGTGATCTTATTTATTATTTTTTATAATTATTAAACAATATTTACTATATATTTACAATTTGTATAATAAATCAATGTCTGAAGATCGAAAAATAAGCTAATATTTAAAGAAATATATTTACCTGTTAGTGTTAGGAATTAAATTAAGTTAAGATATGTCATGTAAATTAAATAGAATTGATTTATAAAATATTATATACTAAAAATAATAGATGGACCTGAAGATGAGATAAGAAGTCGAAACGATGATCATATATGAAACATTAAAAACGTAAGATAATTTCATAAAAATGGTACATGAATTCACATTCATTGAATTCATAAAAAGGGTAATGATGGTAAGTGAAAACTGTGTGATGCGCGCACCTGATCCTTTTTTTAAATTCTGCCCAATATTCAAGGAATATAAAAGTAAAATTACAACACAAATATAAATAGAATTTATACGTTTGATAGAAATTTATCTAAACAGTTTAAAATTATGTATTCTCAGAATGATCATATTTTTACTTGTATCTTTGGCTTTCTTCAGCCGCTTTTATAATATTCTACAACTAGTTAACCTAATGTATGAGTGGATCTAAGATTTAATTTTGGGTGGGCTTCAGTCAGAAAGCTTTTTTGTTTATATATAAATATATATATATATATATATATATATATATAAAACATTAGTCACTATGAAAAAAAAAAAACAACTAACTATCTATATTAAATGGTGTTTAAGTGATTCTTGAAATCATATTAAATGTAATTACACGAACGATAATACTTAGCAGATAATTTTTAAATATTTTTTTGTTCATAAACATGGTTATGTTATATCATTTTGGGGGACTTTCACCTGCCATTCCCCTATCCACCCTCTCCTCCCCCCTCCCCCCACCGCGGACTTGCCTTTGGTATTGCGTATAAGGTCAATCTCAAAGAAAAGATGATCATATAAAACTATGAATTCCTAATAACCTTAGATCCAACTATCTAGAAGACTGCAAGTAGTATATTTCACACAGGTACTCAAGTACTTATTAGATTTAAAATTCATGATTATGAAACACATTCATATATATTTACTACACAAATAGCTTTGTGGTACTCCTGAACACAGCTCCATTAAATATTCGACATTAAAAAAAAAAAATGATTTATATCGATTTTAAGGCTGATGTCCCTCTTTTGTGAATGGAAATCGGTACAGAAGGCTAGATGGTAAAGGCGGCTTTAGGTCTGGGTGGCGACAAGCCAACAGAATGAGTTATAACCTTTTGTTTTCTGATTGACAAAGAAATATATTCATTTTATTATACAAAGACTTTTATCCCATTTTAAGAACGGTACCAATAATAAATAGTGTTTATGAAATTAAGAAATCCTCCCTTTCGAAGATATATTTCTTGACATAAGCATTATTTAATCCAATATTTCTTATCCAACATGAGCCAATTTCATCTAGTGAAATATAAAATAACACATTGCTTATATCTTCCCTTAATTTTACATAGTATATATACAAAAAATATTTGGTGAAGAAGAAAATTATTTCGGTGGCGTTCAAAAATTTTAAATATTGTTTGTTTATTTATACGTTCAATGAATGTATATCTTTTACTGATTTTAGCTGATATTTTTGATCGCCGCTGTGTTCATATTCTTTTTGACCATCAATACGGTCAACAATTAAACGTGTAATAAAATAACTGATATTTCTTTATTAATGGCTGTAGTAAAAAATATTATTCTAAAGGCTATAAAACTTCATTTTATCGTTAAAGTTAATTACTACTTTACTGTTTATATTTCTAGTAATTTCATCAAGCTTTGAACGCAACTTCTTTAATTAGATTTTATCGAGCACCACAAATGTTTCAAATGTACGTTCCAAGAAAAAAACAAGAACAAAAGTATATATATATATATATATATATATATATATATATATATATATATATACATATAAGGGAGATGAATATATGAAGGAGATGTACACATAAGGGAGATGAATAAATTCAGTCAAGGTTCGAGTCCAGCTGATGGCAGACAAATTATTTATTCTGTTTCATCAGTCATCATGGATGGACCCTCCTGGTGCACAATCAGCCTTTATAAAGTAGATACACTAAATTAAATAATTAATTAAGGATAAAAATTGGAGGTTGAACGTGAGCTCGGTCAATTTACCTCCTTGCACAACAGTTGATCAAGAAACATTACTTAACCTACTGAACCCAAGACTCTTCATAAGTTGTAGTGGTACAGGTTTTTATACATATATATTTCTACACTCGTAACCATGTTTCTAGTTTCGAGCAGTGTTGCCGCAAGCTCTAGACCCTTTAAACATTTTTAGGTGTGGCTCAATATTGTCGGATATTGTTAAATATTATTATTTCTTTAGTATTGCATTATATGATAAGTAATATTGCCAACATTTTAGTATAAATGGCCATGTAAGATACCTATAATAATAATAATTGACGATGTAGACATAATAATAATAATACTAGGATCAAACTATGATAACTGACCATAGTATTCCCCACAATAGACCAGATATACTGCGTTGACAAAGAAACAAAAAAAGCCATCATTATCGAAGTTGGAGTTCCTGCTGATGATAGTGTAGCTAAAACATTAAGTGAAAAAATTAGGAACTATCAAGAGCTTTGTGAGGAATTAAGGCACTTATGCAGGCTGTTGGAAGTAAAAGTACCACCCATTATCGTATCCAGCAATGGCCTGATTCCTGAAGATATCCTAAAATCAATTAAGGTTCTTGGATTAAGATGGGAACTTCAGGAAATCCAGAAAGCGGTAATGCTAGGAATCGCCAGCATTGTTCGAATTTTTTTTAATATTTCATATTAAATAGTTAATAAAATGTATCCTTGACCTCGGTCCGGGTCAGTGGATTTATCCGGCATAAAGCCGAAAAAAAAAAAAATTATTTATTCTGGGATGAGTCCCTTTAGAATAATACATAAGGACTACTAAAGCATACATCATACTATTTACCGAATCGTGGCTTAATTAGCTTCCGAAACGTTATGATCAGTGTTATAAAAAACGTTAAATATTTTACTATAGAGAATATAGAAGCAAAAGCGTTAAGCTATTAGCGTTCCTCTAAGATGGGGGATGAGGAAGAAATGACTGATTTGTGTATTACGTATCCTACTTTTTCTTTCAGGTCGAACTAAACGAGACCTGAAAAAAAGTGTTTCATGTCCTTTAATTGATTTTAAATTTTAATTAGTTACCTAGGACTCCATCTGGACAAACGTCTAACTTGGAATCCTCATACCAGACTAGAAACAGCTCGACGTTTTGCGACTACTTCAACACTTACTGGACAAACGCTCTAACCTTCCAATTAATTACAAAAGGCTCATTTACATGACTATAATTAGGCCTGTTTGGACCTTCGGAGTTGAGCTATGCGGCTCCACCAAACCTTCAAATTCCTCTCGTATCCAATCCTTACAATCCAAAATCCTTCATAAAATCCTCAATGCTCCTTACTTTGTTACAAATAAAATCATCCACAATGACCTTAATGTTTCTTATGTATCAGCTCTGACCCAATCTAGATACCTATCCTTCCATAATAAACTTCATAACCATCCCAACCCTCTTGTTTCTAAACTTGCTTCCTATTCAATTCCTGATAACCCTCCGAGGCGTCTGAAAAGAAGATTGGTAGTTTCTCAACATGTGTTTCATGTCATTATATTCATGTGCGAATTTACTAGATGTATTTTTTTTTTATACAGTTGTAAATATCATACAAATAAAAAAAAAATTATTTTAATTGATGAGATATGTCCAGCCTCAGTTCTGTACCGATGCACAAAGTCGAAATAAAACGAACGTTCAGATTTTATCATGAAACTAAAACCTTTCCCTATTTGAAATCGTCTACAATGGGGGAGAGAAAGGAAGAAATTACCGAATTGTTATTACAGGTATCTAACTGTTCCTTCCAAATTGAACTAAAAGAAAACAGAAAAAAAAATTTAAGTATTCTACACTCTTGCATTGAGGAAACCTGAACAGATTGAATCCGAACAAGGGCCAGGTATCCCCTTTTTGCTGATACCGCTCCGAACTGAGTGTCCCATATCCCCAGGGGCCGTCCCCAGGGCCGGAATGGGCCTTCTCAACTGAGTGTGAAGCTTATTCGGGGGCCGGCAATGGGCGGGAGGAGGGGGGAAGCTGCTGTGTAATTGACATTTGTCGTTGGGCGAAGGCTCTCCCGGAATATCTAATGTGCCAGGCGGGGCCCATCTGCATCGGTTCCCCCTCGTAGCGCTTTAGGGACCGCTATCTATGTTCGGAACTGTTTGCACATCATGCTTATAAACTTTATAAACTATATCAATAGTTTAAATATTGATTAATAAAAAAATATTATATAAAAGAACTCATAATACATAAAAACGAACCCGAGACCAACTCCGTTAGTACGAGGACCGACCAGCCTCGTACCTTGCACATAATTTTTTCTGACGTATGCAAAGTTATATTTTTATGAATGAAGTTAAGATTTGTTTTACAATTCAGCATTTATTTAATACTTAACTTTTGTTGCTACATATACAAATAAAATGCAATTATACCTACTTTGATTAGGATATGATTATAACTTCCTTCATAAGGATGCAGCTAAGGCTTCTCAGGTACTTCAAGAACATCTAGACGACATAGCTTGTTGGGCTAAAATGTGGAGAATAAAAATGAACGAGTCGAAGAGCCAATTTGTTATACTTAAACCTGACTCTTGTCCTCCAGTGTTATTTAATAATCACGCTCTACCACCTTCAAAAACTGTACGATATTTGGGTCTCCACTTGGACAAACGACTGATATGGACATACCACATAAAAAAGAAAAAGAAAAGAACTTAATCAGCGATACGGACTTCTTTCCAGGCTACTTGACAGTCTTCATTAAACCACTTTGGATCGAACTATGGGGAACAGCAAAGAAATCAAATATAAAAGTCATCCAATAATTCAAGTCAAATTTCCTTCGCAAAATTGTAGACGCACCCTTTTATGTTTCAAACCTCACGTGACACACTGACCTTAAAACTCCTTTCATCACGGCAGCTGCCACTGACCGCTTTAATAATTTTCATAACAGACTGTCTCTAAATTCCAATCCACTTACTCAAGCTCTATCTACTGCCACGAATCCATATAATCCGCCCAGAAGGCTGCTGAGGCGCTGGCCAAGAGACTTATTGCATTGAGCTACTTGCTGCATTATCTTTTTTTGTGTGTGTGTTATTATGTACGTGTTATTTTACTACTTTTTTTTTGTTGTTATTACTATTTTTTTTTATGCTATCATTTCTTCTCTTTGATATCATAGCTGAATACCGAGGTAAATGGCAAATTTATTGTGAGCCAGGAATATGTATAACTAATAAATAAATAAATAACTTCCTTCATAAAACTGTGTATATACTTTTTTTATAATTTTATATACATATTTTTTTTTTAATTTACTAGAAAAGAATTTGAAAAAAAATTGTTACTATCATTTTAAAAAAAAACATTTTCGATTTTTATCCAGTATAAAATACAATATACAACAAAATATGAAATATGATTATTATATCCTTCATAAAACTTTCATAATTTTATTTTCTAGATACAGAAAATCTTTAAAAAAATTGATAGCGTCATTTTTAAAACATTTTCGAATTTTGTTGAGTTAAGCAAATGTAAGTACTTAATTAATAATGCGTCCCCCCTTTTTTTAAAAACGATCATAGGAATATTGAATCCTTTAAAAGGTTTATTTTGCTGTTTTTATTTTTCTAAAGATATAGGCACATTATTAAACTTATTTCGTACCTTATTCTAAACGCATTTTACTTAATTAAAAATAATGTAAATAGGTTTTAAAATATAGTTGTTTAACAAATAAGTAAAGTTTTGAATTGTCTAAGAAAAACCAATAACATTGAGTCTACAGTAGTACAAATTTTCAATGAGTAAGCGTAGGAGGCTGGCCAATAATTTTAAATTATATAAAACAGTGACATATTTGAAAATTTAAGAAAATTTTACTAATGATATGTGTGTTTTTTTTGGGGGGGGAGGGGGAGAGGCGTCCTCCCCTTCCTCGCCTTTTTGGCTATTCGGGGTTTTCCCGCTCCGGAAGGAGGATGGAGATTTAAAAGTCTTCGCCCGCCACCGGGACGCGAACTCGAGACTATATTTTAATCACTATATCTTATATCAGGAACGGTGGTGCTATGCACTCAAGTTAGACACCTCTAAATAAATCGGTAAGGGTCAACGATGGAAATAATTCGAAAATTGTCACTTTTGAAAAATAAAAAATAAATTGTTAGCAACTTATTTTATAACAACTACTAACTCTAACTTAATTAGCACTTTTTGGGCATGTTTATGTTAAAAGTTTATTAAAATGAAACGAAAAACCCTTAATTAACTGCTTTATTCAAAATCTTCTAAAATATATACATATATAGCTACTTTAACTCCAAAAAGAGACGTTTACAAAAACTTTAATCCTTTTAATAACAATTATTATGATTAAAGTAACTTGGTGCGTGATTAACAAAACTTAACATACAAACCTTCACATGCCAACAGTTGATCAATATATAATGACCCTTTCCCAACAGTTCTATAAAGTTTACTATTTACTATTTAAATTCTATAAAACTAATATACCAACAGTTTAATGGGAGCCAAGATCTAACATAACCCTGAAAATGAGAAGGAGAGTAAAAAGGTATGGGGTGAGAGATCATCTTCCTTAAACAACTTTAATTCAATCAAATAAAGATTTGCAAAGAAAATAAAAAGATGTTATCTCCTAATAAATAAGTACTAAGAAGTCAATAAAAATTGTGTTTCGTAAGATACATTATCAGTATCGTATACATATATATATATATATATATATATATATATATATATATATATATACATGTAATTTCATGCCCATTAACACTGATTTAAATATTTTCCAGTAAAATGGTTGTAATGTTTTTCGTTGAAAATGTCTGGAGAGTATTTGATAAAACAGAAGAAAGTTTTTATAAAAAAGAAACAGAAATATAATTGATACTAATTTAATGGAAAAAAATGTAAAGATTGGTCTTAGCCAATTCGTCAAATCATAGTCATATTATGATCTGTAGTAATTTTTTTTCAAATTGTAATATAAAAGGACAATGAACTGTGTGATAATGAATGAAAGTACTGAATAAATTATATTAATCTATGCAAACAGTAAAAAAAATAATTCGATCAGTATACACAAGTAGAGAAAAATTAATAATTAATGAATGGAAAATATATAAAGATTATATAGAAATTTAAAAATTAACAGTAACATTTCAAGTATTTTTATTGACCTGAGGTGCCTGTAAAAAATTATTACGTTAGTAATAATATTCTCATTATTAAAGAAAGACGTATTCATATCATTGAAGCTATCGGCATAGAAGCTAACATATGTATAATACAATATAATATTTAAATTTTATACAACTAAAAGTAATATTTCAGTCATTTAAAAAAAAATATTGTATATATATATATATATATATATATATATATATATATATATATATATATATATATATGATTTAAATATTACTATTAGGCGTATAACATTTAAATATATGTATCTATCTCAGTAGATATATATTATGCACGTAAATATTAAAATATTATAAACCTAAATTTTAAAAGTAATATTTTAGTCATTCTTACAAAAAAATTCAAATGCTAATATAAGAAAGAAATGATCTACTAGGTCTTGGTTTTCATTATAATAAAAATAATAATTTGGAAGACGAAGGGCTAATCTTTGTGGGAGAGGGAATGGATAATTTTTATTTGAGAAAATTAAACTTTTAAAATAGCGCGCAATTAGAGTTGATTGTATTTACAGAGAGGGAGGGTCTGGTCTTTTCTTCGGCCAAATGGCCCCTGATGACGCACAAATTAAACTCTGTTTATTATCCTTAATTTCACATCCCAGCCGTGGATATAAAAACTTTAAATTTTCCTAGAAACCAAGACTTCTTCAGATACGAAGGAATTAAATAAGAAGAATTTATAATTTCCTTTTGCCTATTAATTATTCCAGAAACAGGAGATCGGTAATTGTTTTAAGTGAGGATAGCACACTTGGGAATTCCACGAGGGTAACTTAATTTGTCTTAGGCGGCTTCCCTTTACAGATTGAATTAATCAAAGAAATCTTTCACCATAAAATAACTTTAAGAAGTCTTATATGACTTTATGGAAAGTCACTGAGACATGAAATTTAAAAAAAGTATTACTATCGTAATCTAGCTATAATCTGATGTTAACAACCACCGAATTTCTCTCGTTTCTGAAAACAAATAAGATTACCCTATTTTTTAATTAAAAAAAAATATTTTAGGAACCATTAACATCATAAGGAAAAAAAATCTGGTGCGCGCAACACACAACTTTCACCTACTGCTCTACTTTGAATAGAAATTATTTTCTGGCAATGATTTATAAAATGTTTGTAGTGCATTTTTAAACGAGCTAAAGCTTAAAGCTTATTGCTAAAAAATCGTTAATACCATTTAAATATCAAAAATCCTCTTCAATACATCAATGGTTGATTATAGATTGTTCAATCAGCTATTAAACTATTATTTTCCATTGCAAAGTTTACTAAAAAGTATTACGAGATTTGCATTTGCTTGTCTTAGATAGACGAAAAGTTTCACACTAATTGTACGTGAATACTGTGGAGATACTAATTTCATTTTTTTTAAAAGTTTAAATGATGATTTTTCGGAATGAACGGACAATAGATACCGAATTCTTTAAATATATTATCATAAATAGAGTAACTAAACTACAGTAAATGTACTCAAAGTTATAAACATATCCATGAAATATTTTTATATTTTACTTCTTCTTTCACACAAGTACAATGAAATAGTATATTAAACAATGCCATTGCCTTGATTCGGTGGATTTTTAATATTTTTTTCATACCTAAAAATGATTTTAAAAGTTTACATTTAGTTAGGAAATTCCATTTAATTTTCTTGGCAACGTGTGATTTCAGTCAAATAATTTTAGTTTTCAGAAATTATTATTTTGAATTTTGTAGTCACTCTGCATTATCTTCTACGACTTTCTATATTAGATATTGTTTTTGTTTTTTCTAAAATTCTCTGCTTTCAAACGATATATTATACGTATATCTGACTATTATTTTCGAAGATTCATTTTCGACCTACATAAGCATTTTTCTTTCCTTTATTCAATTGTCAAATTCTTTAAAAAGTTATATTTAGTGCCTTGACTTTTTTTCTATTACTTGGGTTGTATATGAAAGGAGATCTCTCATCTAACACCTTTCTAGTCTCCTCCTCATATTGAGGGATATGTCAACTGTTGCCATGTCTCTTATAAATGAAATGAATGAAAAAATAATTTTATTCTGGGACTATTGTACCCTAAGAATAATAACAGAGTTATAAATGTATGGGTCTTAGTCTGACATAATAATAAAAATAGAAACTAATTTACTGTTAATTGTTATTTCAATTGTGCAATAGATTGAAATTTAACAGTGTACAGATGCAAGTAATTTTACTTGTTAGGGGAAGTTTGAATGTGGAGTAGATGCTGGAACAGGAGTTGTTTGAAGGAGTTTGTGGACGTTTTGACGGATGGAGGTAGGAAGAGAGTTCCATAAGGAAGCAGCACAAATGACGAAGGATTTGCTGAAGGAGGAAGTTTCTATGGGAGGGAATATATAAGTCTATAGGTTGAGACCTAGTATTAAGAAAGTGGATAGAGGAGCGTAGAGTAAGGAGTTCCAGGATGTAAGGAGGGTTTTTGGTTCTGAAGACTTGGAATAGGAAAACACCAAGGAGGAATGGTCGACTGGAACTAGGATAAATCCACTTCCAGAGTGTACCAGAGTGAAACATGTGAACGCCTGGGGATCCTGAAAATGTATCTTATGAAACAATTCATGAGTCTCTTTATAATTATTAATTACTGACGAAGGTAAGTCCAAGATAAAGTACCGTGTCCATTTGAGAAATTTGGTTGTTGTCAATATAAACTGGAGGACGTGTTTTTTCGAAGAGCAAATGTTAGATGTTAGGATTTGTCATGATTAAGTAGAATTTGAACCAATCTTGTGATTTATTTATGTGATGTTATAAAGTTAGTGAGGCCTGTGTAGGATCTTTATATTTTATTATTAATTATTGTTCTAGACCTTGAATGTTTCTTGGAAACAAAATACTGCAAGAAAAGTTTTAAATATACGTTTCAACGGAAAATAAGGATTTTGTATTGGAATGCGTATTTTTTAAATGTTTAAATTCGATTTCCTTGCTCCAAGAGGTTGAATACACGAGGAATAAACTAATTCAAGGGAGCGATCTAAGATTAAGGGGAGGGGTGGAGACAGACACAAGATAGGCGGCGAAGTGTGTCTATCTCGCCGGGTGTATTCCGAGCAGGTCCGTCCTCCAATATCACCGCCGTTCTCTCCTTCCTCCTTCATCAGCTTCCGCTTCACTCTTCCTAATTCTCTCGATAATTCTATAAACATCATCCAGTTTTATCATATATCTATATGTCGAACGATATTTATAAATGCATCCGTAATTTCTTTCCATTCCAATTATCAATCTTTAGGTACAAACTTAGGTTAATTGTTATTCAAAAGGATTATCCTTCCTCTATACGACATAAAAGAACCAAAGGTTAAATAAATACTGTAAACTAAAATAGTATTTTATTGGACCCACTTTGTAGGTCTTCATCAGGGCGTGGTACCAGGCAATGCAGGAAGCAGTTGATTAGAAAATAATAAAAGTTAACATTTAATTAAAAGTATCTATTATTAACCACATGATTAACTTTCAGAGACATACATTTAAAGAATAAAAATTTATTATTCGCCAACAGGAAATGAAGAGGCGTTAAATAAGCTAAATGAACTCACTAATTTAAAAATGGACACTATGTAGGAGATATTAAATATCAAGAGGTGTTGAGCCAGCTAGTGGGAACTCCAGATCACATGATCAACGTAAATTTCCAGTACCTCTGTCTCAACCCTGGGCAGTGCAGTGATCTTCTTAGATGACGTCAATCAGTCCGTTGGGGCTACAGACTGATAATATGCCTCGAACTCAAATTGGTGGTGGGGGACTCCCGTGTCCGGCAGGCAAACTAAATAACCGTCGCATGTTCCGATATTTGCCAAATATTACTATCGATATATAAATATTGAACATAATTATTTATTACTAGAGCACTTATTTTAAATAATATGAATGTTATTGCTCTATAACATTGTAGTTATTTTATTATTCTTTATTATCATTGAGTAGTAATTATCATAATTATTTAATATGTGTATAACTTAAAAAAATTGTATTATTAAACACATAAGACGACGACTAGAGAGACGGACAGTAGTCCATGTAGTACATGTTAAAAAAAAAAAAAGAAGACAGAAGAACAAAGAAACATTATATTTATTTTCTGAAATACCGTTATTATTATTAGTGATTATTTTATTTTTTTTTAACAATAAACATTCTGATAATAAAATAACAAGCTTTCTGAAAAATAAATCCTCACAAACGTGATAAAATAACAAAACCTTAATTTTCTTTAATAATATTCCTTCTAAGCTTGTAAAAGATCTCATCTTATAGAAATTTAATTGCGAATTGTATTGCAAGATTTAAACTACATTATTTTTTTTCAATAAAACTACCGGGTGACTAGAAAGTTTAAAAAAAAAAAAAAAACGACTTTTGAAAAATTCGATAATTTCAATAGGTGGAAAATCGAGACTAAATAGGGAAAAATCATGTCGATGAAAAATTGTATATAGCTAGGATAACTCGTGAAATACAACGGTGGGACATGCAAGCTGCACGGAGTAGAGAAGTAAAATTAGATAAATTAATTGTTCTTAGTGTGGAGTTTTTATGACAAAAAATCTTTCCAGTCATAAACCCGGCGATTCTCTATGGGATATGGGGTATGAGATAGACTATAGGATTTTCCAAAATGGAATCGTTACTAAGAATAGAAACAAAGATACTGAGGTTAATATTAAGAGGATAGAGGGAGAGTACCGATTGAAAACTAGAAACATCTATGAGGAAAAGGAGGAAATAGAGAATGGATGAAAATAGATTTTTCATATTTGATAAAATGATGTGACTGGAGAACATAAAAGGATATAAGAAATGGACAGAAAAAAAGAAGGAGGGAGGTGGTAAAAATAAAAATAATATAGGCAAAAAGGGAAAAAACCTAAAAATGGTATACGCGTCGTCCATAGTTAGCCTATCGAATTATCGATAATATCGATTTATTTATATATATATATATATATATATATATATATATATATATATATATTTAGACAGACAGGGGGAAAGAGAAAGATAAAGCAATAATTGATATCATATTATACATATTTTCCTTAGTGTCATTTTTAATAAAAACAGAATGCTAGAGGAAAATTATTGTTCGAAATAGTGACAATCTGAATGTGAATTCATAGAATAGAGAATGGGAGTGTGGCAGAATGGTGGATGGTGGGTGGTGGATTACGCTTAGGCACGCCAGTAATTGCATCATCATATAGCGTGCCGCAGATGTCATCATAGAGGAGACTGCTAAATATAGTGGCAATAATACAGGCTGAATTCATGCCACTGTATTCTTCATTACATCTTTCAACACACATGAAAAGTGGGTATAATTAATTTATAAAATGGTGATTATCAGGCAATAAAAAAGCATCGATAATAGTCAACAATTTAGAAAAAAATAAATCGAAAATATTTTTGAGATTGATATTTTTATTGGCAGTTCTATTTAAAATTATAAGGATAATAAATAATCAGGATTTGCAATCAAGATTTGATTTTTTCAGTTTGCTAACACTTCGATTGAAGCATAGAGAGCAGGTTAACTATTGTTAATTGTTAAAGTACTATTTATATTTATTTTTACTTTTTTTATATTTATACATTTAGTTCCACATGCTGCTCATATTCTGTTTAGTTACTACATCTGACCGTATAACGTTGAACTATAGCAGAGGTTCCCAACCCAGAACTTGCGAGCACCATTGTGCCCACGTGACGTCACTGGTGCACGCCTCTGTCTCATATAATCTTTACTGGCAATCATCTAGGCAACAGATGAATGAGTTTTCAATTCAAACGTTTAAAATTTATTTCTTAAATATACGTATATTGAAAAAAATAACAAACATAAAATTTAGACGTAGTGATAAATTATTTGAAAATAATAATTCATTTATGGAAATAATATTATCACTATTGTTTTGATTGATCTCTTTTTGTTTCAACCCTATGATGAATCGCATACTTAGATCGGAACTATTTATTTATTATCTTCATAACTAAAAATACTTTTGGAATACGTGATTGTATATTCAACGTAGCACTTTCAAGTTGTTTAAAATATTATGTAACACCCTCATGTTGAATCTCGTCATAGAATAAAAAAACTTAAGAATAATTCCTTTGGCTACTTTAAACTTTATAAATGATAATATTATAAAATTGAAATTTGAAATTTATAAAATTGAAATAAATTAAAATTATATATTTCAAAATCTCGATTAACTGTACATTTTAAGGTTATCAACCACGATATGTATTTATAATAATAATTTAAAAAGTGGGAATTTAATAAAAACAATAAGTTGATTGAGAAAACAAATGAAAATTGAGAAGAGAAAAAAAAAATAAAAATATCAATCGATAATTTTAAGAATGTAGACTGATAAAAATAAGTAAAATTTGTATTTAATTATATTACAAGAATCATCAATATACAACTATTAAATTTCTGGAAAAATAAAGTTAATAGTTATACTAAATAATAATTTCATTTTATGATAAATTTGAAATTCTTATCTTTTATCAGAATACTCATTCTAATATGGACATTAAACTGTTTTTAACAATTAATTAATCATAGATTTAAAAAAATAGATACAGTTAACCTCGAAAAAAATCATGAAATTCTTGACATAATTTAGTTTTCTCCTTTCCGATTTGATTATTTTCAAATATATGTGAATTTTACATCAAAATTATTTTAATACTTCTAATAATAACACAATTAATTTAAATTCTTAAAAAATTGTCTTCCTACAGTTTGTTAATTATTCAATAATGGTGGTAAGTTACTCAAAAAGCATTTTCTTTATTCATAATATAATAACAGAATTAAATAATAAAATATAAGAATATAGTGTTATGTAAATTGTTTGTTTATTTCGGCTTTTAGGCGTAAAAGCCTAGGGTAATCAATGCCTGATGTACATTGCTAGTTAAACTTCTTTTTTTTTATTTTATTGAAATTTAAAAGTGTATAACAATTAAATCTGCTATAGGAATATATAAGATGATAAGTAGCTGCCCATCGTCAACACTTCAAAGATTTATTAATTTAGGAGCCATCTTCTTTTCATACGCCTCGGAGGGTTATCAGGAATTGTATTGGATGAAAGGTAATGAACTAGGATTTAGGTGACCAAAGAGTTTTGAATTAAAAGAGGAATATCTAGTTCGGGACAAGTCTTCCACAAGAGGAATTTTGAGGTCTTTATGGATAATTTTATTTGTGGTATAATAATAAGGAGCATTTAGGATTTTACAGAAGATTTTAAAATTATTGGTTAAACGTAAAATAAAAATAAAAACCTTATTTAAAGGTATCTATGATTATATTTATATATATTTTAAACCCAGTCAGTCGATGGAGTAAACTTTTAATTTATGAAATATAATAGTCAAAATTTTATTTATCATTTATTTAGCAGATTAAGTAATTCTTCATAAGAATTTGTTAAAATTTTCTGTTTCTAATCATTTTCGTCTCTATTTGTTTTTCTTTACCAACAACGTTATTTCTATTTAATTTTTAAATAAAGGCATTTCTTCCAACATTGGATTATTATTTACAGAACCTTCTCAAATCGCACATCATCCGTTTTGATAAAGCAGTTTACAATATTGTAGAAGAAATACGCTGATAAATATTCCACGTGCGAACTCCGCCCGGTCCCAGAACTGATTGGATGCTGAATTTATGATCCGAGAAAATGGACCCTGAAAGAGAATTGACGACCGTACCTTAATCGAAACATTCATCAATTATTTCTCCTCACCTATTTTTTTAGTTTCATGTATCACAATCTACGGTCCAAAGATTAACAGCTTATATCTTAGGATGTTTTCTCTGAACTTCTACAATTCACAAGATTTTTTTTGTTACTTTTCAATGATTAGAATAGGAAGGTGCCAAGGAGATATTTTCTTCAGAAAAAAATAATGTAAAGCTGGTCTTGCAAAAAATATCAATGAAAAATGCGGTAGCATTTGTGAACACGAATAATGTAATTTTTAAAGCAATTCATTAATCTTTTAATCCTCATATCCTAATTAGCGGAAAGCCCTCTAAACACAAATTTCAAGAAAGATAAGGTTGTTTCAAATTATTTTTTTCTATATATTTTTTTTTTTTTTTGTAACAACATAACAATTTTTTTTAAATCACAAAATTTATTAATATCATTATCTATTTGAAATGCACCATTTATTGGTCAAGATCAGCCATGCTTAATCCCCCAAACCGGCGTGAATATTTTCATAAAATCACTTTATTAAAGTTGCCTAGCGTAGACACGACTGGCAGCAAAATCACACGATCACACTGTAGATGGAAATTTTCAAATAAAGCCAAGTCCGTCCGAAAGCAAATGACGACTAATCCGCAAAACTTAATGATAATCTGATTACCTAACGACGATCATGATTCTTTACAATTTTTTATTCACAATAACTACGAATAATAACATATACGAAGCTAGAGATTGGAAATTAGGCGTTAAAAAACGGTAGAATATTTTAGATATTTATTGCGACCTCGACTGAAATAGATTGCAAATAAGTTTTTCTTTTGAACGAGTGTAGTGAGAGGAAGTCCGATGGTCATTATCTAATTAAAGCATAAATGATTTCATATTAACCCGTAATATATATATAACCAGTGGACCATATATTTAATTATAACATTACGTTGTGTGTGTGCGTGTAACAAAATGTGGTTATTTTATTATGTTAAGGCTTCCATATAAATTCCATTAATATCATTTCGTAGACACTCGGCTTCATTCGGCAATATTCGGAATTGCTTACACAGTGTTGCCTTTCGTACGAGGACTCTCATATTGTTATTGTACAAGGTACAAAGTTTGATCAATCTCGAATAAACTTCTTGTTTAGGTATGCAAAATAATATTTTTATAAATAAAGTCTAGATTTGTTTAACAACTATTTTAACATTGTTAGTTTTAGGTAAGGAAAAGAAAAAGAAAAAACTAAAATGTTATCGTCATTCTTTATAATTATTTTCATATTTATTCATGTGTAATGGTTTTAGTGACCTGTTACCCAGTGCCGAACATTCAACAAGTCATAATATTTTTATCCTTTAGTTTTCATTATGGTAAAAATACTGAATCCTTTTGCTTTTATAATGTTTATAGAAAACTGTCCAATAGTTTCCAAAAATATATGCACTATTATACATGTTTTTTAAACTTATTCCATGCCTTAAATTAAATTAATTTTAATTGAAGAGACGGATGGTTTTGGTGATTTTTTTTAAAAACTTATTTATTGAAAAATATTACAATCTGTCTCTAGGACATTTATAATAGAGTTCACAGTGATAAGTCACCCAAGTTAAATGAAGTAGATAGGGTGAACATTAAAGTAAAGTTAATCCCCCCCTCCCCAAAATGGAAAAATATAACCATGTTTTATGAGAAAAAAATTTTAAAAATACCTCTTAAAGTATTATTGTTCGTGTAATTACATTTAAAAGTACTTAAGAAATAACTTAAACACCATTTCATATAGGTAGTTAGTTTCTTTCTGTTTTTACAAAGTAATTATCGTTATTTTTATGAAAAAAAAAGGTTTCGGGCTGAAGCCCCCCCCAAATTAAATCCTGGATCCGCTAGTGCGAGAATGTATGAGGTTTTGTTGCTGAGGAGTGATTACACTGTGAGGTGACCAGCCGGGATCTTGTCGCCTGTATCCTACATAAGTATGTATCGATTTGGAGAATGAATAAGCCCTTACTATTCTCCTAAGATTCTCCTGTTGTCACTAACTTGCTCAATTGAGTATTTAAACGGGTTTACAGTAGTAGTGGTGGGGGTGGGTTAAGGAACATTTGAAAACAATCGAGAAGAGTGTTTCCTTTCGAAAAGACCCTCCCTTGTAATGAAAGAGACATAGCAATACCCTCCCTTCCCCCAGAAGGGATTACAGGCTGATCCAGTACTTTGTATAAGGCAGAGATTGGACAATCCTAGGCGGCTATCGGGTCCTCAGCTGTCCGCTCCCCATTCTTCCTCCTAAATCCAGAGGATATCTCTTCCCTTCAGCTCCGTACACCGAAGCAGGCAGGCTTTACCTGAACTCCAGGAGATTCCATTGGATCTGTTCGAACATAATCTATTACTCTCACAACTGAACAAATGTACTTCCAGTTATCCTTGAACTTCCACGAGTTTTGATTCGTCGAAAATTCGCGAAATACGCATGTTTGACTATTCGTGAAAAAATGAAATTTACGAGCCTAAGCAATTCCAAAGAAAATTATTTTACGCGCTTCCCAACAGTTTCCATATTCATATCACACTCTTAATATGCTCTCTGTGCAGTACAAGAGTTAAAAATTATCAAATACACACATCAACTGGATTGGAAAAAAATAAATTAAAATCTAAATTAACTTAGACTATACATTGTTATTTTGAAACAATAAGGAAGACAGGAGGTTCAAGGTAGGAGGCGCATGAACCATCCTCTCCCCTGCCATCATGAGATGTTTTATTGCTCTTCTATTTGTAAAAACAGTGAAAGCGAAAGTAAAATTTAAAAAATTGTAGGTCATGTACAATAACACTATTTGCAGTTTGTCCCATGTTTCCCCTTGTCATCTGAAATTTTTTATTTAAAATAACCATAACACTGTGGAAATGTGCTTTCCTTAGAAATTCAAAACCTTGTCAAAATGTGACCCCCTCAATATTTTTTATAACGCATTAGCGCCGTGAAACCCCTGAAGAAGACAGTCAGGATATACAGAGTATGTATGTTTTATGTTAGTCTTGCCAACCTCGATCCAAGCATTTGGGTCATCATAACTGAACTTAAAATTCATTAAATATATAAATAATCACAAATTATATTAACTATATTAGCTAACAGTAATTATAAATTCAGTTTTCTTCCCAGACTAGACAGTAACCATTACCCAGATGAAAGTTTTCGAACCTCCTAAAGAAGTTCACTTAAATTTGGATTGACAGTCTAACAAGTATGTATATATTTTCATCTGTTTTTAAAAAGTTACTAATTTTTTGTATATAACTTAACAAGTATAATATGTGTTTTCTTCTTTTCTCCTAATTGTTAGTTTTCTTTAATGTCTTAGATATGAATGATTATAAATAGTCCAAAATTTTTAATCATATATTATTTCAAAGCGAGAAAGAATTCTTCATGAGTTCTGTGCCGATTAGGTATCTTTCTATCATGAAAAACTATCAGGAAAAAAAAAAAAGAAAATAAACTAACTCGGGCCGGATAAAAAAGTTTTTCTTACAAAATCAGATCACTTCATTCAGAGATATGTAATTTGAGACAGTGCAATAAATAGCTTACAGTATATACAATATATATGCGACAGAGAGGTTGGGTCTTAATTGTAATGCATTAAATAATATTTGAATATAAATTCATAAAAATAATACACAAATATATATATATATATATAATATATATATATATATATATATATATATATATATATATATATATATTGTATTTTTTTAATACTGCATCTAGGTTTTTGCTTCCATAAAACTTAAAATCTCACTCACACTCACACACACATTTGTATGTGTATATATATAGATATATATACATACAAAGTGTGAGTGAGATTTTAAGTTTTATGGAAACAAAAACCTAGATGCAGTATTAAAAAAATAAAGACAAGTAAGAAATACGGAATGATTTATAGAAGGATGTAACAGATAAGCACGTGGAGCAAAAGATAATTAGGTTATAGGGAATACTGGAGTCTAATTGAATCGAACAGTTCGCGCCATCCGTTTCGCGCCAATAGCTTGCAAATGCATATTAAAAGAATATCACATCACAGTAATTTATTTTTTACTAAAATTGAAATCAAGACAAGATACAATTTCCAATTTTACGATTATTTTCATATTATATATTTGCTTATGTTGATGTATCTATTTAATCGATTATTTTATATGTAGTAAATAAAACACTATTTTTTAAAAAACTAGGAGAGCAATAATATTTGTAAATATTTAATCATCTACTAAATGATCTCAATTTAATTTTTTTAAACATTTATTAGAAGCAGAATAAAATGTTGATAATACAATAATTATTAGTTATTCCCCCAAACATCAATTCATACCTACCTAATTAAAAATCTTGGTTATATACAAAAAGTTATGTAATAATTTAAATTCAACTATTATTTATATTTGATAAATGGGCAAGATTCTATAGCCCTGAGATTAATGATGAATAGGAATTTTAAGAATTTATCATTTTTTCTATTTAAGGGAAAAATGTGATCTAAAAAAGATTTATGACGATCTTGAGTAGTAGATTTAAAATAAAAAATCCTTTTATATCCAGCATTTTTTTAATCTATTTTGAAAGTTTGCAGTAGGTAAAATGGATTTTTTTTTTGCCATTTTCTGCATTTTTTTTTTAATTTTGGATAAAAAATCTATGTTTACTGATGTCTTCATTCATAGTTTAATTCAATTGAATTTTTAATCGAATTATTAAGTATGCTTTTATGCTTGAATATATAATTATATCAATTTAATCGAAAAAAATGAATACACTGGTAATACACGGATGTTTGTTTAAGAAGCATTGGTAAGTAATATTGAAAATAACGGAACATTTGTGTCTTGAGCCTGAGGAAGTTATCAATTTCCTACTTTGATTCAGAGAAAGATGGGTGTTTACACATGGCGATTCAGTTGATTCGATTACTTAAGTTAAAGCAGTCCAGTCTACAAGCATAAATAATGTTGACAATTAGTTTTGTTAAAATTCTGAAATAAATTAAAAAGGCTCCTCTCCATTATTGAATCTCAGACAGCTTATCATAGGAAGTTTTTCTGTTCTATACATTTTTTAAATAAAAAGTTATTATTAAATTATTCGTAACCATTTCTATGGAAAATGATTACATAACTTTTATTATTAACGAAAGCGACATTACAAATATAACAATTAACATCAACCAAATATAAAAATTTAAATTAATACCATTTAAAATATAACAATATACCAAAAAAAAAAAAAAAAAAAAAAATAGAATTTAGCTAAAATATTATATAATACATTATTATCAAGGGATTTAGAAAATATTGTTTCCCACAAACATTGACATCCGATCCATCACTACAATAGACAAAATCGATGAGCTGGGCGCTGCTTTTGGAAACTTGCTCTATATGTATCTGTTTTGAAATTCAACATTTCAGTAGGTGGGCATTTATTTTAAGATTTTTTTTTTTTAATTTATCATGTGTTTAGTATCAGCGTCAATTTATCAGGTGTCCGTCGCTATTGGATTTAATAATTGTTTGAATCCATCGATGGAATCAGCGCTATGTTTAGAAACATCCTCTTAAATAATCCATCAGGCCGTTCCTAAACTCATCGATTTAACATTGGTCAAGTTCCTAAACTCAGCGCTGAAATTATTGATGAGCATTTGCAAATTATTAAGACGAATATCACTAAGCTCATCGATTTCAGCGTAGAAGTTCATAAAATGAAAACTCAGGGCTGAGATCATTAATGAGCATTGGAAAACCACCAATGGATTAACACTGAATAAAGAAACTTACCCTATACCTTGGTTTGGAACAGATCAAATAGGTTTATTTAATATCTCGAACGTGTTCCTAGTATTTACAAATGTTTAATTAGATTTTAACTACCTAGTATAATTTCATAATACATTATGAACTAACAAACTTACTTTTTTAAACAAATAATCATAGTAAGCATTAATTTTTAAAAAATAAGAAGTGAATATATTATAGAGCTAGTTCCTTAACTCAGTATTAAGCTCAGCTAGTTATAACAGTTCCGAGAAAGCCACTCCTATCACGAAATAACCGTTATTGGTATGTTACAAACTCACAGTGAAGAAACAAAATCTTTAAAAAATGGCCTTATAAAATTAATTAAGGAACGTAAGAAAAAAAAAGTTAATCTTTTTTGTTATTTGCCAAATTGTATTTATTAGTCCCAGGTTTTTTGGGAAAAGTTAAGTCAGTGGACGCTTTTGGAATTCTATCTGCAGTGAAGCTTCATGATCTTGTATCCATCCGCTATATTAGATTAGCGCTTCGGAACTATTTTTCTTTAATATTTTTTTGTTTTACAAATATCGACTAAGGTTTTTAATTTTTTTTTATTTCATTAAAAATGGTAGGGAAAGAAAGAAAGAATAAAATGAAGGAATGATTATAATGAAAAAATGTCTTTTTAATTGGCGTTATAAAGCATAAAACACCAATAGTAATTTTTTTATTTAAACTAAACTTTCAATTTTTTCCTCATTTAAAACCAATTCGAATTTGTTTTTAGTATATGTATTCATGCCAGGTTTCTAATTTATTCAAATATTTTAAATTTTTCTAAACTAAAAATTACAGTTTAGTTTGATAAGAATAAATGTTTTAATGGAGTATTCATCAAAGAGCATAGAGATTTTAATAGTTTTTAATTTATTTAAAATATTTATAAATACTCAATTTTCAAAACTGAAAAAAAAATTTATTGATGTCTTATTTTACATCCCTAAGTAAAAGTAAGTAAATAACAACTTGATAAGTATGTATAGCGATTTTCACCGAAAAAAATAAGTTTTACCTTAGCTTTTAGCTATATAGCGTTTAAGGTAAAATAAAAAGAGTTTTAGCTATATAGAATTGTGGTGTTCAAGCAAGAATAATTCTGAAATATATGTAATTTAACAAAATTTGGCAAATACAACTTCTTCAATATGCACAAAAGTATAGAAATGCGTTTACCTGGATGGCTAGAAAAGTTAAAGGATACTAGACGAAGTTAAATATATTTAACTTAAAACAAAACTTAAAAATTAATATTCATCAATCTACTTACAGTTGAATTTCAAGATGGCCATCGGCTTCTTTTCAAATCATTTCACTCACTATCTGCTAAAATATTAGAGTACAGCAAATTATAAAATTGTTTTTTTTTTTACTGGATGTCAACGGTAAAACTTAGAAACACATTAGAAATAATAAACACACAAAAGAACACATTCACTGCACTTCACTTGTTTAAATCACACATAATAAAAAAATTTAAAAAACCGATACGCGACCGAACCGATAAGTTTTCAGAAAGGAACTGAGTTAGCTGGTCATTCCGTCACCTGATTGGTCGACATTTCGCGCTTCCCCATCCCCACTACTCCAATGACGCCTTTACGTGTAGTTTTGAATTTATATTAAACATAAACTAGTAAATAATATTTAATTAAATTATCGTTCTCATATAAAATTAAGTTAGATTTATTATCGTTTATTTTAAAATTAATTCATAATATCTAATAAATAATTAAATAAAAATTTTCACCAACCTAATAATGAAATTTTTTATTATATTCTTGATAAATTAGTAATGTAGAAAATAAAAAGAAATATAATTAATAACCAATATATCTCTTAAGGTTAATTTATATAATAGATAAGAAAATTACATAAAGATATATCTTTAGAGTTTAGCTAACAAAAGGAAGGCAGTGCTATTTAAGAAAGGCGCCTTAATAGAAGGTAGAAATGTCTTTAAGTGAAACTAATGAATCCTTTACCCAGCGACCTCTCTATATTATATTACTTCCATTTTGTCTTTTCTCATCTTCAGATTCACTCTTATCGGATTCTATTATGTCCCCTCTTCATTTTTAATTCAATGCCCCTTCCCATCTCCAATCTTCTGCTGGTATAACAATCTTTAATATTTCTTAGTACCTCTTCAATCCCATTCAGTTCCCATAATTATTAGAGTGAGTAACTTGTATAATTAAATATTTGATTTTCTTTTTGTTCTTTTTTTTTCTTCAAACAATTAATTATTTTCATCTATTTGAAATGTAATCTTGTTTTAATGAAACAATATTTATAACTTCTTTTTAGTTCTTTTCTAATTATTACAACTACTAGAAATATAAAATTCAAAGTAGATTGCAAGTAATTCAGTTCAAGAACAAGAAAACTAATAAAATTTGGTAGATATGTTGTCATATTTAAAAAAAAATAAAAGCTATTTATAATAAATTCAATCAGCTTCTTAATTATCAACATATATTTCATATTCAATTATAAAATTATTTCAGGTTTATCATACAGAGTAGCAGCCTTAAGGATCTCAGGAATCAATGCCATGTACTAATTCATATACCAGATGGTCACCACAAATGATTTATCAAGTAAATTCAAATGAAGACTTATACAAAATTTTAACATGTATTTTGAAAATATATAGTTTATAATAAGCCAATGCTGTGGAAGCGAATTATAAGAAACAAAATTGCAAATTATCATGGACCAATTTTACTCCCCTCATAACACCTCAAAGAAGTAAGTGGAAGATAAATATATTAATTGAAGTTATTAATATATTTGTTTTATTCCGAAGTTTAGTTTTTAAGCTATTAAGACTGTAATGATATATTTGTTGTTCAACTTTAAAAACATACAATGACAGACAAAAATTTGACATGAAATATGTTAAACATAATCATGTATGACAATTATATCTAAATAAGTTGGAAATAAAGTAGTGGATTTGTCAATATTTAGTTAAAAGTTTCTGCCATTTTATGCTTAATAAATTTAATAATGGTTTAAAAGAACAAACATTAGAAAATAATCTTGTATTAAAAATTGTTTTGTGAATTTTACTAATGTTTTAGAACTATTTACATTTAATTAGATCTGGACTAATTATAAATGATGTTACATAATATTTTTTGTTTAGTATGGGTAAGTTTCTAAACTCAGCACTGAGCTCATAAATAGCATCGGATCCATTTCTAAACAGAGATAGATGTTGCCATCGATGATCTTTGCACTGGGTTTAGAAACTTTTCCTAATTATTCATAGTTGCAATGAACTAAATGATTTCATGCAGAAAGATTTATTTATTTTTTTTAATTTAGTAATTTTAAAGTGAACATATTATTCAGTGTAAAAGTATTTTTATTATGAATACACTATCATAGTGATTTAATTTTGTTAGGAACTATTTGAATGTCCAGTTCGCACATAGATTATGGTTTCACTAGTTATTGGTGGATGAAAAATTGTTCAAGATTAAAAGAAAAGTTTCTTAAAACTACAGGAGGAACACTGTGACAGGTATTTATGTATTTTTCTCAAAAACAATTTTATTTCCTGATGGATCCATTCCTATTTGCTAGAAAATGCATATTTGTTAGAAGTTGTAACTCAAAACAACATTGCTGTTTGTTTGTTAAAATATTATTAGTGGAAACTTGCTTATTATTATCATCTAGCAAAAAGGTTTATTAAGGAATAATGCTGATTAGTATAGTTACACAGATCCACCCACAGGTTCTATTTTATGAAACACATGTGCCAAATTAAGTTCTAGGTTTGCAGGAAGAATGAAAAATTCTTGACGAGTGAGTCCTTCAAGATTGTTTAAAAGTACTCATTTAAACTTTGGATTTTAATATTTTATTTATCTTTAATGTACTAATCGATAAAGTTCAATAACTAAACTTATATTTTTATATTGTTATACTTCATATTTTTAACATTATTTATACCAGACCTAGAAATTAAAAGTTAACTTATATATTTAATCTGTCAAATAAGACTGAAACTTTTAGTTTGGGTATTATTTTCAAACTAGAACTTCTTTTCATGGAAATTTTCTATTAATAAACAGTTTTTACAGAACCTTTATTTTAAAGACTTATACTTAAAAGTTTTGTCAAAGCCATTTGTTGTGCCAGATAAATATGTGAATCATGCAATTCATTCAAGATACTCACATCTCTAATCTATGCCCAATCACTGGTTATTTCCATTACATTTCCCATTGTACCTAACTCTTTAACTACTTAAATGAATAATAATTAAACTTTAACACTAAACCAGAACTTCATAACAAAAAAGTTCCATCGAAACTGGTATCATTTTAAGAAGTTCCATTAAAATTTCCATCTCTGGTTTATAATGATCTATCTATTCCTCTTGCTGTGAAAGTGAACATCTAAATAAGATAATAATTAAAACTAATAACATATGTCATGATAAATATTAGAAAATTATAATAGAAATGGTTCAGATCAAATGTTCCGCAGTGACCAGTTTGGAGTATTATAGATTGAATTTCGATGTAAATAAATTAATATATATTTTTGGGTGTCCCTCTTGATACTCCCACTCTGTTACATTTTATTTTCCACTCTACATGCTCTTGTGTTTGCATCTGTAGGATGTTATGCATGACAGTCTAGCATTACACTGTTGTTATAAAATGAATTTATAAATTTATTATGAGCTGAGCAATTATCGTAGTCCTCAAAACTGAAGCCTTTCATGTTCTTGGGAAGTCACTTCTCCCTCTGGAGAAATAGATATACGATTTTCACCAAACTACATGAAGTCCTCGAAGTGCAGATAGTTATCCATTGGTTGGTAATTAGCTCGAAAAAATCATTCTCTGCCTTCCTTTACAGTTTAGTCCTGAGTATCTCATAGACTAAGTAGATTATTATAATATGCTTAGGGGTCTGGTTACCCCACAATGTTCTTTCAATGAGCTTTTCCTGTAAGCTACCAAGCTCTATGAGTACCACTAAGTCTTAGCGCTGTATTGCTACTGAAACTGATATATGAATAATTCAAATATTCTCCGAAAAATTAATAAAAATCCTGAGCTGATAAAATCTACTCCGGTTAACAGCTGTTTGGTAGAACTTAGCACTTTTGAAAATCTCGGAACTATTTAAAATAAGTTACTAATTAGGAATTCACTATTCATAAATACCTATTTTTATAATATTGTTATGTACATTCACAATAAAATATAAAAATTGACAAGAGTTTATTTATTTTAATCATTTTCAATCTGAAATTATTTTTAATATATTACATAAATTTTATCCTACATTTTTTATGAAACCTTATAGATTTGTTAAAAATTACTATTTCATTTATGTACCTCTCAATGTGTAGAATTTTTTATCTATTACTTCTGCCGATGATTGAATGAATAATATTTTACAAAATTGAACCTTGAATCAAACAATGTAATTTTTATTAAGCAGAACAAAGTTTATCAAATTATAATACAAGGGGAAAATTAAATATTTTTTTAAATTTAAAAAACACAAGAGATCTTCCTTTGAAGGCTTCTGACCTTTGCTTATTCTCTCTCATAAAAACAGTGATGGAAAAATTGGATTACTTTTTAACAGCCATGAAAAATATTGTGGAAATTCAGGCTTCTTACTTTATTTTGCTGAAGTTTCCTTCATTAGAACTGAGGGAGGGGTCAACAACATTATAGATTAGTTGATGGCGTAGTTAAGGGGAAAATTGCTAAAGTAAAATTAGATACTTTAGGTGTACAAAATATAAATATAAAATATAAAGACACTCCAGCTATTTACTTTTTTTTTAAGTAGCCTTATCAAGTCTGGCAAGCCAAAGTAGAATTTTAAATATGGATAGCTCCACATTAAAGTTTTGCTTACTTATAAATTATGTCGCTCCAAATAATGAATGTCAACGTAGTCCATCAAAATAACAGTATCCAGCTTCACTAGATTCTTTTTCAGCAGTCATAAATACTAGCAATAAGTACTTTAAGAAAATCGATATGTAGGTTCATCAGATACCAATACTTTATAGAGTTATACCAATAATCTTCAAATAGCTTATAGACCTCAGGTACAGCAATGAACCTGTTATATATTTTACTCAGATAGTGAAATCGTTAAATTCAGCTAATGAAATGTGCTAATCACCTTTTCTAAGAAATAGCTATTAATTATTATAGAAACATCATTTTTTTTTCTCAAAACATCTAGTGAGTAAAATAACAGTTATTTCTAAAATCGAAATGCACAATAAATGTTGGATTTATCAGTTTCTGTCTATAACTAACTCATATTTTTCCTATAGTTATTAATTAAGTTCTTTCATAGTTTATATTTATCTAGTTATTACAACTGCGAAGTGGTTAATTACTTTAAATAAACAAAATTAAACATAATTTAGAGAATGAAATTTTGAAAATTCGGAATTAAACCCTTGTTAGACCATTTCAATGAAGAATAAACCTGCCTGCAATTAAAAATCACTTCACTTTACATCTATGAAGTTTAATAAAAATCGATAGAGCCATCTAGGTTATGATAAATTTTTTAGAAAAAAAAATCTAATAATACTTAAAATCGATTATATAAAGTGCCACTTGTGGGGAGTAGATTATGGTGTTAAAGTTGCTGTAACATCCCGGGCGTATACCTACCTTAAATAGATAAATTTAGTTCGTATGGCTTTTCATTTTTGAGCTAATCTGTTTATACATAAACATACCATTTTGTTAACCTTGGTTATTTGGACTCAAGGGCCTTTAAAACGTGTATTTTTTTTTTAGAAAATTTCGGGATGTTACAACACGAGTCGTGGTCTCCAAAATCAATCTCCGCCAGTTGTTCCGGTTGTATACCGCCGCCTTTCAGATCCCCACTCCTACTAGCATTGTCCTAGCATCATGGGTCATTCCATCTTCTTTCGTTCTTCCAGCCCTCCTTGTCCCATTTATCTTTCATAATAAGATATATTTTGGGATCCCAGGGACCTATATTCTTGATACCTAACCCGCCCATCGGAGTCCCCCTTTACATATATAGATAGCAAAATCACAGTCCTCATATAAGTCCTAAATTTTCTGATTTGTTCTCCTCCAGGTGCCCTTGAGACAAATTCCTCCAGCATGCACCACAAAGTCTTCCTTTCAGATATCAATAGACTTTGCTCATCCTTCTTGTTCAATATCATGGTTTTTGACTCCTTGTAGAGGAATGGTCTGATGGCTGCTTTGTAGTGCAGAAGTATAGCTTCTCTGATATTATATATTCAGGCCAGAGAAAGTAAAAAGTGGGGTATTATCTAATTCAGCGAAAATTAATGCTGTGTCCTGTGATAAATTCTGAAGGTCCTTCAATTATGACAGGGATAATGCCTAAAGATAGGGCACAGCGGGAGAGAGGTGTAATGTAGCAATGATCAGACAATGGAACGAGGGGCCTGAATGAAGAAGCTGGAGGCGCCTTAATTACAGCCCCGAAGGGAGGTGGCGAGGGCGTTAAAAATTTAGTCCCCGCTTTGTCCCCAAGCCCCCCCTCCATGAATATGTAACGTCCTCTAATTCCATGAGAGACCTAAGTAACACTCCTCCGCTCTTCTTCTCCTAACCTGATTCTCTCACTCTTCCAGCCATTTCTTTTTTCTACCTCTTAAATTCAGTTTAAAAAAGTTATTATGGAATTACAGCCTTTTTCTTCACTTGTAAGTGGTATTCATAGTTATGGAGTACGGTAATAATTGATCCATTTTTCAATTTCCTATAGTAAAACTTATATTTTAAAATCTTTTCCTGGGAATTTTTAATATATAGAGACTATGGGGAATTTTTTTTAGTTTGCATTCTTTCATAATTCCATTTCCTTAAAATGCATATATGAATTAGAAATATTCTTTTTTTAAGTCCCTTTTATTTCTTCTGAAAATAAACATCAGATTGTAATACAAATAAATTACTAACACTCCTTTAGAGGAGATGAAGTCATATACCAAGTTTTAAAAGTTAGTGACTTCGTCTTGTCGTAACCTGCAACTATATAGCTCACATAACCTCGTTATTTTGACACTTTGGAGGTGGAGATCACGCTAAACGCCCCAATATTTTTGTAGGTCACTGTTTCAAGTGGAAAGCCAATGGATGCTCATGAGAATTTAGTAGATTCATTACTAATTTAACAATGTTTATTGATCTCAGATCGACATTACCCCGTTTCCGAAAATTTTATAAATAAAAAACGATGTTGGTTATGATAAAATAAAACCATTCACGGGGTTTTAGACGAATGATAATAATTTAATTAAAAGGGGTCTGTACGATGGACTAAATATTTTAATGAGTCGTTTTTCTGTAAAATTATCTTTTCTATGTAAAGTTTTCTAAATGTGGCTACTCTATGGATATATTTATCATTGGTTTGTTGGAAAAAGTCACTAAGCACACTCTCGATGGAGTTAATTTTTTAAGTGCCTATTTCTGAATGCTGATAGAAGTTTTCTTAATCTAGTAATTTTTTCTCATTATATTCACATATTTATTATACTTTAATACGCATATTTGCTCTAGATCGTCTCTAATAGAGAGTTACTTGAAATGTATCTATTTGGAAACAATCATTAACAACATGGGAGAGATTGGTCTAGAAGCAGCAAATAGGATTGCCAAAGGTAACTAGGTTTATTACCCCAACTGCTACAGTATAATGGAGCACAGAGATGTTGTAAGCAAACTAGGGGACATATATACAAGTCCATTTATCTAACAACCCTGACTTACGGAATTGAAAGTTGGATTATGCTTGACAAGCGGGCAAGCCGAGTGGTAGGTGCTGAAATGAAATTCCTGCGGAGAGCTGAAAAGATGAGGAGGATCAGATTCAGAAATGAATGGATAAAGGAGTAGCTGGAGGTGGTTGATCTTTAGGTCTTTATATCTCGCTTGAAAATGTATAGTTAACGAAGTTTTTTCATGTTTGTCGAATGGAAGTTGAGAGAGAACGACGAAAAGTTATGGAAGCTCGACCTACTGAGAGGAGAACGCGAGGCCGTCCCAGAATGTCCTACCATGAGAGGCGTGGCTGCGTTGGATTCAGGCTCCTCGAATCTAGGAATGGCATCAAGAGATAGATAAAATAGGATTATTTCAACTAAAAAACTTCTTCTTTAATGGCGCGTAACCCTTTTCTACGTCCACGGTCTTCTTGATCAGCCAACTAGCCAGTTTCACAATCTGGATCCTAGCCGTGTGAGCTACTCTTTCCCTTCGGCTAGTTTTGAACTCCTGAGGCCGAAGAAGTAACGGTTAGATTTCATCATCCTCATTTAATACCAGCTGTTATATTGTTTTCAACATTATATACAATATACGTAAAGTTGTTTGTTTCCCATGGTCGCACGTCAGTAAAAGATGTCCCTACAATATCCAGGTCATCTGCATAACTTAGGAGCTAGACAGACTACCACGAAATATGTGGTATATGAAGATCTTCGACATAGAGAAAGAGAAAGAAAGAACGATTATATTAAAAACACTTTTTGCAAAAAAGAGGGACACTAATGAATCCTTTTTCTTAGGCTATAAAAAAAATCATGATTCAGAATTGCTGCATTGAAATAACCAGCTCAAATATATACTAGGGATTTTTCTGCTAAATTTAAATTCTAGTTCATGAAATTATTCGTTCTAGTATAATATTTTATATATTTGGCTATACTAGAGTCATTCTCAATAATGGGAATGAAAAAGAAACGGACTCGACAGTCATTTTGGAAGGGAATAAGGTAAATGGTGTATGAAAGATAAGAGGAGTGGATTCAGAGGTAAGTAAGCTGGATAGGTTTAAGGAGACAATAAGTGGGAGCCTCCTTATCAGTGCCAGCGGAGGGGGGACAGTTATCCATAATGGATGAAGGTCATCAGCCTCTTTTCTTATCACCCGCTCCTTCAATCAGCTCCTTGTCTCTTAATGATCCTCCGATCCTCATCATCTTTTTTAATCCATTGTTTTAAATCTTCTTTAAGGTTTCCGGTTTTTAATAAAATCTCTCAAATCTTGGAGGGTTATATGCGGAAATGAGGTAATTGTTCCGGATGGCAGAATTTCGAAAAAATAAATGAAAAACCCTACATTATCAATAATTTAAAAACATACAAAAGACAGACAAGAATTGGTTCATTAATAAAAAACAATAGTCCATTATCAAGAACAAACAAATAAATATAGGGAAGAAGAGGATGATATAGCTAAAATGAGGATGAGTACCAAATTAAAAATCAGAAATCCAGAGGCAATGAGACAGTGAAAACAACATCAATCACAATTTGTTTAATAAAAAAAAACATATGTTAGTTTTAAATTTAATTTTAATCAAGTGACAAAACGTTTATCAAACACTTTTATGACAATTAGATGGTTGTTGAGAAAGTTTTTTGATTAAATATAATAGCAACTACCGTATATAATGAAATATTATATAAATTGTATATTTCTAAATAGAATTATTCTTAATAATATAATAAAATAATTGCAATGTACCAATAACAAAATAAATTGTCATCGAAGATAGGTCAGTAAGCTGAAACGTCTGGCAAGGGAATCATAAATAAATATTTACCAATGGAAGAGGTGCCTTCAATTATAACAACATATAAAAAAGAAATCAATTGTTTAGCTCAAGTAAAAAAATATATCTTTCAACTGTTTCTTGTTCTTTAGACATTAATTCAGTCAATGAAACGCGTTAATATTATCTGGTGATGGTATTTTTTAAAAATAAATTACCTAAAATATTGATGCTTTTTCTTAACTGTGTATTTTTAATGAGGGAAGGGGCGGCGGAAGTAGAAAGAAGGGGTGGCAAAGTTTATTTTTTCCCGTTTTTTCGATAACAATTGATCTGTGCCAGGTCTCATATCTATTGGAAATGATTAGTAGAATATCGTTTTAGAAACCTAAGAAAATAGAAGCACTTACACGATTTCCATGTAAAAACCCCAAGGAATCCGATGATGCAATTATATTTCAAAAACTATTTTGACCGTTTTATTTAAATGAAAAATAAGTTAATTTTGTTAAACTATTATTTGTAAACAAATAGTTATTTTTTTACGGGACAATATTTATAACCTCGGATCATAGACCATGTTTTATCTTCAAAACAATGCACAATTAACATTTTTTTGTCCAAAAATTGGGCTTGAAGTTTATTTATTTCCAAACGGGACTTTATTCAAGTAATTCAGTACTACGGGAAATTAATTAAAGTCATAAAAGTTTCAAAAAATTTTAACTCTTGCTTCACTAAAATCAGTGATTTTGGAAAATTTGTTCTATTAATAAATTATTTCTTTCTTTGTTTTTTGTTTTTTTAATTGGGATATATGTTACAATTGAAAAAGAAAATATAATTTTTCACATTTTTTGAAAAAATTTTAACAATGATTAGGGTTCGCTTTGGAAATAAATATTGTTTATTTGCAATTAGCCAATAAAATGTTAACAAATGAACAACTCATCTTGTATACGGATTTATAAACAAGCATTGTTCATAAATAAGGAGAAATTACAAAAAGGTACCAGAATTCAATATTTTTTTGTTTATTGAATGATAATACAATTAACCATATCGAAGGATATTGTAGAACTAAGTACTAGTACTACAAGAGTTCATTCAGACAAGAGGAACATAAATATAAATAATTAAAGAAAATAAATAAAACAAATATAAAATAAATAAATCGGAAATAACATTGTTCAGTAAACAAATGACAAGATAATAAGAAAAGTATCATTCTTTATATTCAACGTACAATTCATCATAATATGAAGGGATCATTTTTTAGATTTTCGGTAATTATAATCTACCAAAGAAAAGAAAATTATTATAAAATTTTGTCGATGTTTTAAAGCAAAATATTTGGAATCATAATAACCTGTATTTCAGCTAATAATTGTCCGAATTCGATCATTTTTTTTAAAGGGAATTCAGCAATCTTTCAGAAAAATTATGGTTACAATTTATAAAGAAATGTTTACTTTTTGAGATATTCGCAAATAAAGTTACTTTTCCTTCATTAGATTTGTCATGAAATTTCAGAGGGATGTGACTATTTTTCCCCACCTACAGAAGACGTTGAAGACTCATCTTCATAATGAGGGCTCATTTATTGGATTTGATAAAGAATTGTCGAGGATGTAGCGTACTGACCAAAATAAACTTTGAGAAATAATATATAAAGATAATAAAATAAATAACACCCATTTTCTACCAACACCCATCTTGTATTATCAATATCAAGCATCCATTGTACAATATTTATACTCATTCTATCGGAAATAATTTAATCTTCTTATAAGATCAGTTCATTGTCTCAAATAAATTGTTTGGAACGCTGGAATATATTTATAAGCCTTTGGAAGGGGAGAAAAATCTGTTGTGGTAGTGAGCTGTAGAAGAAGGAGATTGGAGGGTCTTATCTGAGACTGAGGTTCCTGCATGAGGACTCCCCCGACAGTAATTTTGAAGACCCGACTGGTGCAAGTAGCAAGTTGGGACGCCCTTATCTGGGGGGCCCTGCTTCGGGAGATGTGACGGCAACAAGACAAGCCAGCTTAGAATGTAAAAGTTTAAAGGGGCTTTGCGGGAAGGCTAAGCCGTCTCCGAGCCCTCTTCGGCGGATCTCGGGAATAAACACTTTTTATTTACATTCGGATCCGTAAGGGTTTCCCTACACCCCGTCGCGTCTTTTACCCTAACCCTTACTTCTTAGCTTTGAGCCGTCGGTTTACCTCGAGTGCGGTTATCGAATATTTAGATATTTTATTTGCTTAGTATACACCCCTTGGAACTTGACATATTGGTTTCAACCTAAAGTTTCTGGAGAACTTCATAATACCGATTGTATTTAGTTTTTTATTTTTGTTTATTTAGATTGTTCTTAGTGGTGTCATCATATTATCTATTAGTAGTGTAAGGGCTAATTTGGCTGCAGTATTATTGGTTACAAATCAATTTTAAAATATCAATTTAAATACTCTACAGTATACTCACTGGTTTATTCATTTTTAACTTAAAAAGATCTAGAAATGTAATTATGTTATCGAGACTGTTCCCCTTCCTTAATATTATATTATTAAATATATATTTGGTCGTTTCATCATAATTATTTCATTTTTACACATCATATGAACTGCCGTTTTTTTTTGTTTTTTTTTATCCATTGATCCCTCCCCCCTCCAATTAAAATAAAAAGTTTTCGCTTATATTTCTATTTGTTTAGTATTTGTCTAATTTTTAGTTTATATTTAAGGCCTATTTAGACTTACGGGATCGAGCTTTGGGACTCTACTAAACCATCAAATTCCTCTTGTATCCAATCCCTACAATCCAAAATCCTTCGTAAAATCCTTAATGCTCCCTAATTTGTCACAAATAAAATCATCCATAATGGCCTTAATGTACCACATGTTTCTGATTTTCTTAGCTCAATCCAGATACCTGTCCTTTCATAATAAACGTCTGAACCATCCGAACCCTCTGGCTTCCAACCTTCCTCTTCTATTCCTGATAACCCTCTGAGGCATCTGAAAAGAAGATGGCTTGGGACCTTCTAATATAGAAATATGATTGGAGTGCTACCAATGGGTAGTTTCTCTTCATGTTGTACATTTCATGTTATTTGTTCATATTTACTTGTTGTACTTATTATTTAATACAGTTGTAAATTTCTTTAATAAAAAAAACTTATATTTAGAAAATAGAGAGTTCAGTATTTTCAATTGCTTGTTTAAAGTCGGAAGTACCTACTAGTGAATCCTCTGAAAGAATTTTTGTGAATTTTTCAGATGAAAATCCACAATATGGATAAATTTTGAATAAAACATTTAAATTATTAAGACTTAAACAGCCTTTTTTCGACTTGAAACATTCGTTTCACTTTGAAATGTTAAATATCAATAAATTGAAATAACAATAAATAATAAATTGAAGAAATAATCTTTTTCTTCCTCCAGAATCAATATTTTTCTATAACTTTTTTTAGGACAGAGTAAAGGGCAGGGTATTCATGCCAGATTTAAAAGCTCCCCTGGCACCGGAAGCGAACATGCAATTATTTAATCAAGTTGACGAGCAACACTTGTTTCACACACGCGTGCCACCTTTTTTGTGATAATTGCGAAATTTCTCAGTAACAGTTTTGATTTCTCTCTGTTATTAAAATTACATTTTCATCTATGAAACCGTAACAAACAATAAAAATATATTATTCAGACTTTAGTTTTAATAGCGAGTACTTTCCGAAAAGCACCATCTTAAAATGCTATTGTGTGGAAAAAAAAATAGTGAAATCTTTAAACTTCGTTGCATTTCATTGGACTTGTTTGAAAGTTATTAGGTCTATCAGGGAACAACCGATATCGATTGAGAAACCATTTTAACCATAGTCAAGGTTAGAATTAACATTGTTTTACTAATATCAAAGTGTAAATGAAAATTTGAAAAATAAAATGGAAGATCGGAGTCCAATTTGACCAAAGGGTTTCCAGAAAATCCAATAACCTAGATTGAGACTGGAGCCAAATGACCTTCCTTTTCATTTCATCCCTTTATTTTGTTCCTTATCGTCGTTGCTTGGAAATGATATAGTTAATTACTCCGAGAATTCAGCCCCTTTTATAATTAATACTCCCATGTCGGTGGTTATGTTTCCATTTATTTTTTAATCGTTGTTCTTATAGCACCATCTGTCAACTCATATATTTTATAATTACTTAAGCTTCTTTAAATATATTTTCCTACATTTTTCGTCAAGATTAAATAACTTGTATAATTTTTATAGGAGAATGAAAAAAAATTATTATAAATAAATATTTTTTACTGTTTCTAAAATAAAAATGTATTTATGATGACCTTTGTCTGCAATGGTTCAATTTTTATTCAGCCATATTCCCTATAAAAAATAAATAAAACTTTAGGTTCTTTCTTTCATAATGGCCTCTTAAGTTTTCCTACTAGTTTCTTGAATGAGCTCACTTTGGTCGAGAAATTTAACCGTGTAAAAGGATGCCGTTATGTCGCGAACCCAAATTGACCTAATATGTTGGAAATTTTTTACCAAACTATTACAGCGCACCTCGTGTTCAGGAAGCATACTATTCTTCAAACATAGTGCATATCTCGCCATTTGTCAGTGTGACTCTAGGTTTTATTATATTCTTTTTATTTTAAGATGTCGAGGTGAACCCATGACTATATTTTAAAAGCGAAAAGGGAAAGCAAATTTCTTTATATTATATTGCTTATTTAATATTTTTTGTTCTTCAGGCTTACTATCACTTCTTTAAATATTTATCATTATTTACCGAACATTCCAAATTTATATTATAAGTGAATTGATAGAAATGGTTTTCATTTTTTAAATTTTATAACAGGAAAAACAAACAACACTGAACATAACAAAACTACAAGTAAAGGTTCAAGGTAACGTTACTTTCCTGGCACAAGAAAATGTTAACTACAACTCTGATTTTATTCGAAAAACTTATCTGTATAAAAGAGTGTAAAAAGTCTGTTATGATCTCTCCTGTGGATTGAAAACCAAAGTACTCGATTATAATTTTTAGGGACAATGATTTGGTGTAAAATTAAGAGATATCTTACGAGAGGATTTCGTAATCTTTCGAAGTTCTTTGACGAATGAAGCTAGGTACTACTAAGTCATGCCAAAGGAGAGCATGAAAAATTAAATAATAATAATAATTTATATTACTAGACAATAGATTTGAGTGTCTTATATCCCAAATACTCAATGCCCTTGATTGAGGAAAAATGTATTTTTTCTCAATAAAATTAAAATTAAAAAAAATAGATGAGCATGAAATTTATTCACAACAATTTGTCATGTATTAGGGTCGTGAATATACGAACAATCTTACACCTCCGCCAGCTCAGTCCATAAGACCATGGCGAGAACGATATAGTAGTGGATGGAAACAGACGAAGTTTCATTCATGGCTTTACTATGATGAAAATCATGGGGAAAACGAACAAGGATTTAATCGAAATGCACTATCGGAGATTGGAAGATGACATGTAAAGACATTCATGAACTGCTTCATAAGATTCACCTTTGTGGTTCTCAGGCGTACTCATGTTTCCTCCCTATACACCGAGTTGAAGTGGCTTTATCTTATCTTCCTTTATCTTCCTGGAGACAATTCCTTCTTGATGTTTTCCTTTTCCAGGTCCTCCGTACATCCTAGAACTTCTTACTATACGCTTTTCTATCCACTCTCTTAATTCCAGATATCAACCCATAGATCTCTATATATCCCCTCCCATGAAACAACTTCTTTCAGCAATTCCTTCGTCATTTGTGCTACCTCTCTTTGGAACTCCTTTCCTATTTCCATATGTCAAACCACGTTCACAAATTCCTATTCCATCACCTACTACACATTCAAACTTTCGCCAGCTTATAAGAATTTTTAAGTTCTGTAAATAACATGAAAAATATATAAATGATAACAGCCGTTTTATTTTTATTTATTTATTTTTATCTCTGTATTTTTTGTATATATCTGTATCTTTTCTCAGCATTTTTTTCCTTTTATTTGTATTATATCTACAGGCCAGAGTGATGTATATATTTTTTGAACTTTGTTATAATTCAAAATAAAATTAATTTTTCATTTTATTTCAAGACATAGACAATAAGTAATCGTCACAGACAATAATTGACGAATACCATTTTGTAAATATCTTTTCAGAGTAATGCCTGAACATTATTATTATTATTAGCTAGTTTCATGCTTATTTTTTATTTATTTAATTCTATTTACTAAAAATATTTTGAAATTCACAATATAACTAAAATAAAATAAGTATGAAAATTGAAATATGAAAGATAATTCAAAATAAAAGCATAATATGGGAGAAAATATAGAACAAAATAATTCTAGGAAGAAACTATTATTTCAGATGGAATCGCCTTCCAAGTAGGGGAAAGTTATAGAATAGAAAAATAAAAATCTATTTAAGAAGTTAGAATTCCTGACAATGGCGGGAAGGCTCTCTTATACGTTCAAACGAAAAGAAGAAGTGAAGTTTTTTCAAAGTTTATTTCGATTTTATCTGAAGTGACATGGTCCGAATAAGTATTTAAATAACACCAGTTTTGTGTCTACTATTACGGTCTCTTTAATAAATTTGAATTAATAATCAATTTATGATTTAAATTGTTTTTTAAACTAGGTTAATATCATACTATTTTTATTATATCATATTATAGTATATATACTATTTTTTAATATCATACTATTAAATATCATACTAGGTTTACATTTGACCTCAGATGTAAAAGGATCCAACCAGGTTATGATCAAAAGGCTGAAACAGCGACTGATGCTTTATAACTAATAAAAATTCACAATCTTGCACTCATCATGCCTGAACTCGTTAAATATTCAGTAATAGGCAAATTGGATCAAAAAGTCTATAGTATTTTTCAAAATATAAAATAAATACCTAATAGTTCCTCCTGTCCATCTAAGAGAGGACAAACCCCCATTTTAAAAATTATAAAACTGTTCATTCCATGTACTACTCGTTGCTCCAATTGTATAACTTTAATTTACATGTATTCTGTAGCTCAGATGGTATTATTTTTTATCAACATAAAATAAACTGAACAAAACCAAAGTTCGGACAATTAAAAAAAAAATTAATTTCTTTAAAAATATATATTATATACCACGCATTATTAATACAAAATAAATAAATTCATAAACATAAAAAAAAAATGTGCATTCGGCTTAAGTTACTAATCATTGTAATATAATGAGAAGGGAGAAGAAGGAATAAATACTAAAGTGATAAAAAAAAATGAATATAATTTTATCATTTAATTTTTTTCTTCAGTGTCTATAAAACGGAAGAATTGCATGAGATTGCGAAATGAATAATGTCTCTGAATTAGTCATTTGAGCTGGTAATAAAAAAAAATCAGACTTTTAATCTATATATATTTTTATGACATATTAAAATCAAGTATTGAATATACCATAAACCTAAGCATAAATAGTTAAATGCTGAAATAGGTCAACTGTCCATATAACTTATTCATGAAGTCATAAAATATAGGACAGTTTCTATTTATTTAAGTACGAGAAAACTTTTCATATCAGTTTTTTTTTTTTTCAAACGATCACAAACTCGATACATCTTTTACATGTTTCTAGAATAATTGTGAAAAAACTTTGTTTTAAAATATAAATTTGTTCTCAAAAATTAGCTGAATGGTTGTAAATGACATCTAAAAACTCTAAAACTGGTTATTTATTTATTTTATTATTGAACAAATACAGAAATGCTATAATTTATTTATTTCCAATTATCTGCACACAGCTCTATTGCATCTTTGTTGATTATATCTATCCATCTTCTTTTTGGCCTTCTACGTGGTCTTCTGCCTTCTGTTGAGGCATTCATTATTACGTAGAGACTTCCAGATGGATTGCTACGAGCTACATCCACCGCCCAACTTAACCTCCGTGCCTTTATACCATGGGATATTAATTGACCAGTTTCTATGAGAAGTTCTTTATTGGTCTTTCGTCTCCACGTGTTTAATACTCTGATCCTAGATCGCCCCGGTCATCGTGCGGAAGATTTTTCTCTCAAATCTTTCAATACTTTTTCCTATGGTTCTGTTTAGTGTCCAGTTCTCACAATCATATATTAGAACTGGTTTTATCATAGCATTGCATACTCTTAATTTGACATTTCTTGATATTTTTCGGAATTCCAATACGTTTCAAAGGGAAATGAAAGCTCTGTTTGCGCTCGTTATGCGCTGGTCTATTTCTGACCGTTGGTCATTCATTGAGGTAATTGTGGAGGCGAGGTATTTGAATTTTTCTACTCTCTGGAATGATTTTCTTTCTAAGCAGATCCTGTTATTGGGATGATATTTATTTTAATTTAATCTTATTAATATTTCTTTTTTAATTATGCAGGATGTGATGATTAAAATATTATCTCGGATTCGAATGAAATCTAACGAAATCAAAGAACCGTTTGTACGACTAAATATAATATAGATAAAAAGTATTTTAGACTCTCAAACTATTTTCAAGAAAGTTATTAAATAACTTCGGACTTGAACAACCAGAGGAAGTAACATATAGAAGGTAGAGTCACTCCTAAAACAGACCAATGACTCACACAGTAGCTTACTGGGTATTTCTAGCAAGATAGGAGTGTAAGTGGGAAAAAACATTTTCAATCTATAAAAACAAATTATATTGGATAATTGGTTTTTAGAGCAGTTATTATTGCACATTGATTCTGTATTTTTCTTATGTGTTTAAAATTAAATTATTTTTCATGATTTTAATTATCAGTTCAACTTTATTCCAATATTTTATATCATATTTTTAAAATTTTATAATATTTGTAAATATGAAATGATTGACAGTTTAATATATATATATATATATATATTTTTTTTTTTTTTTCCCTACGTGGTAACCCCACACAAGGATCGTTTATTTGATTTTCCTTCATGCTTCAGGCCTTAAAGACATACTACATGAATTACATTTGTTTACAATTTTTTTTTTTTTTTAGTTTCACATGATATACATTTTTAGTTCACATTTATATACATTAACAAACAAAAATACAAAGAATAAACACACAAAAATTTAATCGGAAAATTAAATATTAAACACACAAAGTCAATCCAACAAAGCCAAAAAGAAATCACCCACGCTGCCCATCCCTGGTTAGTAAGTCGAAGTCGATCGATCTAATAAATCTAAGAAAGTCTGTCTTGAATTCAGTAAATAACTTTTGTTCCGTCTCAGGCCAATTTCCTCTTTTGATAATTATGCTTTTTATTAACTATAGTAATATATATATATATATATATATATATATATATATATATATATATATATATATATATATATATATATATATATATATATATATAGTTTATTTTACTACAACAACCTATTTAACGGTGATTGTTCTTCTCATCATCAGGACATTTATTGATTTTATTTGTTCGTCCAGTTCTGTTTTTCAGGTAATCTGGATATAAGAGTATCATTTGTTTATTTCTTTTCGGTTTAGTCTGACTAGTATACTTCTGTTCATTTTCTTCACTAGTTAAAAGCTATAATATGTATCTAATTTTGTTAGATGTAGGATCTCGAAATTATTAAAATATGTATATCGGAGAGTATGGTGAGAGGGGGTAAGGGCCAGGGATTCTGAGTGAATGTAACATTCACCTTGTATATCTCATGACTTTTCTCATTTATTTTTTTCATTGGTTAAAGTAAAACTTTATCTGTGCACATTTTTATTTTCCACGTGGTCAGCAATATCGTCCAGTTGGTTTTGAACTGTGGTGTATGTTCGAGGATTTTGTCCCGAAGGTTAACTGCATCGTCAGCAAAAGTAGCTAATAGATTCTTATGGTGATTTAGTAGTTTGAAATATTGGTATCAAATAATATTGGACCCAGTACATTTCCCCAATGTACACATGCTTAATGTCAGAGAGTTCAGTTCCTACTTTTACTAAAGAAATATTCCGTCCGTATATTCTGTCCGTTAAATACGAATGTAATATTTAAAAACTTCTCGGAAGAAATGCAATTGTTATTATTATTGCATATTAAAAATTAATCATTCTTTCCATAACTTATCAAAAAGACTTATGTCATGATATATTCCTAGTGATATACAGCGAGTAGGAAGAAGCGAGCCAAACTCACGGAGTATATAAATAAATTCATATCTGATCAGCGGATTTTTATTTGTTTAAATTATTTTATTAAGCCTCAAAAAAGACTACTATTAAATTTTTCCCAGTTTAAATTACTACGACTATTAGTGGACGTTCTTTTAAACATCAGAATGCAAATGTACTTTCAGCATACCCCCATACCAGACTGAAACGACTAGAAACCGCCCAACGTTTTCGACTACTGCAACACTTACTAGACAAACGATCTAATCTTTCAATCAATTATAAACGACTCGTATATATGACAATAATAAGACCTATTTGGACTTACGGAATTGAGCTTTGGGGCTCCACTAAACCATCGAATTCCTCTCGTATCTAATCCTTACAATCCAAAATCCTTTGTAAAATCCTCAACGCTCCTTACTTTGTCACAAATAAAATCATCCATAAAAACCTTAATGTTCCATATGTTTCCGATTTGGCCCAATCCAGATACCTGTCCTTCCATAACAAACTGCAGAACCATCCGAATCCTCTCGTTTCAAACCTTGCTTCCTCCTCGATCCCTGATAACCCTCCGAGGCGTCTGAAAAGAAGATGGCCTCGGGATCTTCTAATATAGAACTTTAATTTGAGTTCTACCAATGGGTAGTTCCTCTTCATGTTGTACATGCCATGTTACCAATTTCACATTTACTTATTGTATTCTCTATGTTATACAGTTGTAAATTTCATTAAAATAATAAAAATAAAAAAAAATAAAACTTTCAGAATGACGGAGCTCCTTGGGTGAGGCAACACTAGGATGAACTGTTTCCAGATCTTTGGATTGGTCGCGGTGTTACAATTAGTTGACCTCCGAGATTTCCAGACCTCACAGCACTGGATTATTGTTTATAGGGCTGATTCAAACATGATATATACAAAGTAAAATAGACACTCGGGATATACCAATTTAATGTATTAAAAATGCTTCAGACGTCATTAAAGGAAGATATGAAACAAACAGAACAGCTGTCATCCTGAGAGGTAGCCGAAAATTTTTGGAAGTCGAGGGTGGTATAATCGAACATTTATTAGAAAAATAAGATTTCAGGATAATCCAAATGCAAAAATAAATGTATGAAATATTATTTATTTGTAAGTAGCTTGACTTTTAGGCTTCAAAGGGTATTTAGGCATGAGGAAGAAAATAGTACCCACAGCACTTCTTGCTGGTCTTGATATATTTCCTTAATTCAGGATAGGAGATCTCCCATCCAGCTCCCCTTTAGTCGTCTCCAGATCGGCATGTCAGCAGTGGCCATGTCGTTAATAAGTCTGTTGTGATGTCCGTGTAGTTTAAGATGAAATTTGAAGTGGAGATCAAGTATGTGTTGGGAAATGGTTAGTGGTCGTTATGTAAAGTTTTGTTGTTTAGGTACCAAGAAGCTCCTGTTATAAGTCTTAAAATTTTGGATTGAAATGTCTAACGTTTTTGTAAGCGCGTCTATTTTGCAGAATCGTAAATTTTTGAGGCGTATGTCCATATGGGTTTGAGTAGATAAGTGTATGTATTAGGTTTTTGTCTGATTTTCAATTTTGATTCTGAAAAAGTGAGTACAGTATTTTAAGTAGCTTGTTCAAAGTATTTCTTTTCATTTTTACATGTGGGTCCCAAGTCATCCTTCTGTCGTATATTAGCCAGATATAACGTACAGTGTCCATATGAGGAATTTGGTTGTTACTGATATAAACTGGTGGGAATGTGTCTCGTCGAAGCGTAAATGTTATATGTAGTGATTTGTCATGATTTAATCTAATTTTCCTAAGTGGATACCAATTTTGTATATTTAGTAATATAAATTATCTAAATTTATAATATCTGTACAGATAGTGAGTAACTTGACTCCACAGTAGGTACTTGCAGTGTTGAAACATAGAACTGTGAATAATGGTATAATTTTTTCACTAGAAATATGACTAAAATTAATCATGAAAAATGTTGAAATTTGAAATGTTGTTATTCTGTCAACTGAAAGTTGACATTTGATAAATGCTTGTTTATTAAAATTAAGTAATAAGCAATGTACTTTCAAAACACAAAACAGTTTTTCGATTCCACCATCATCGTAGCTCGGGTTTGATGAAGGATGAGTGCATAAAATTACTTTTAGTTCCTAAGTGATAAAAAATAAATAAATAAAAATTAAATCAATAAAAATGTTTCAGCACCAACGTATAATATTTTTTTTCAATTAATTATTTTCTTGTCCAATACATTTACCGAATCCATTGACGTGTGAGGTACGGATACATAAGCTAGGTGATCCCCAGGCGAAGAGGTGAAGAGGTTATCGGCTGTGTAATAGGCGGGATAAAGATAGCCCGAGCAATCTAGAGGATTTGTCAAATGGGGAATAAATGTGACCCCAGAATTATCGGCGGGGTTAAGGGGCTTGGGAATTACCACTCCGGGATATATTGCTCATACTAAAGGGTCAGGTCCCCACTTTTCGACTCAATCCAGATAGTCTCCAACTGGTCTTAAGCGGTACATATTAATAATACCAGCTGCGTCGAGAATCTGCAAATCCTTCATTGAAACGTTCATAATCTTATAGAAATGAAAACTTCGAAAATTAGAATATCGCTAAACATTATTAAACAATTTTTTTTAGTTGCCATTACAGAGCTTGTAGATCTTTCGCCGTCGTATTCATTCTTCTCCATCTCTGCCTATATTGCTCTATTTCTTTCCAGTTATCTGCATTCAGATCTATTGCATATTTTTTTATACGATCTTTCCACTTAGTTTATCTCCATGTGGTCTATATTCAATGTTGTATAGAGGCTTTCTGACAGATTGCTGCGAACTACATAACCTTTATAGATAGATAGAAAGAATGCTTTATTCCATATGAATGGTACATATTGCTTTTTGTTTTTTTAACAAGCCTTTTTTTATTGGCAATAGTATAGACCTGTTTGCCTGTAGTTGCCCTAAAAATACATACAATGAAAATAATTAATAATAATAAAATAAATAAAACAATAAACTTTGAAAACACTAAACAGTTTTTTTTTTTTATTTAAAACAATTTAAAACTACCTGATACATATAATCTAAATAAACTTTAATTTGTCAAAAAATAAGAAAGAAAAAAATTTTATTGCATAACCTAGTTTTTACTTTTGTTTACATCTAACTAAAGGATGGTATGTGTTGTAATGCTGAATTAAAAATATTCTATATTTATAAGCATATATATGATACATATATAGACTGCTACAATCTTTGGCGTTGAGTATATGTATAACTTCATTGCAGCTTATGTTTTTTTCTTAAAAGATTTGATTCTATATTCGTGTAAAATCGAACAAACAGCGACGTAGTGGTATACATCCTCTATTACAATTACATTACAAAGGCTACACAATCTTTGCTGCTCACTATTCATTATAATATTGTTTAGAAACTATAATTGTCCACGCAATTTAAATATAACTTTAATAAAATGTATTTTACTTACATCTGATATGTAATGCCTTTCACCTAAATCGCTGTTTAAATCATTATAATGGTCATGAAATCTAGACATTCTAGCTTTTTCCCTCATATCCGCTTTAAAATTATTTTGACCATATTGACCGAAAAAAAAAATAGAAAACAAATTTGGCTTGTAATTTGCCTGAAAAGCGTTTCTTTGGTCAGAAGTATCGTTCAAGGTTTTTATTCATAAGTTTGATCAAATTATAGAAAGAAATTACCGTTTGAACTGCTATAAACTAAACAGAAATACTAAGTATTCTATCATAATCACTAATAAAAACTAAGCTTATGAAGGAAGGAATATTCTACAGTTTACTAAACTATACTAAATTGTGGAAACGTGGTTCGGAGTCCCTTGGCCGAATGTAAATACTGTGTTAACGTATTTTAAATTACTTTTTTTTTTAATTTAACTGAATTTTTTGTTATCTACTAATTTTATTATTATGATTTATTTCATTTTTTAAGTGAAGTTCATATATTATTTTACTTATATCATTATTCATTCATATTTATTTATTTTTTACCTTGTTCTTAATTACTTTAATAGCCTTTAGGAATTGCTTATTGTTCTTGGGTTTGGTGGATGTAATTATTATTCAATTAATATAATAAACAAAAATAAATATTGTGTAATTAAAAAAATATCGAAGGTAAGAAAAATGGAATGATGTGTCATGTTTTATCTGATGATTTTCAACTTTTCTCGTGACAACTCCAATAGTCACTTAATGACTTTTTGATGATTTTAATTTTTTTGTTGTTTTATTTTTTAAAAAATTTCTCTAGATGGCCGGATTAGAACCACCGCTATTTCTGACTTCATATACGTCTGCCACGAAACACCTCGCTATAGTTTACAATCAAATAAAATTTCTTATTTAGTCAAATACAATGCCTAAGCGAAATTCAAACAATTTAAAATAGTTTTTACTATGAATATTTTGATGGTATTACCAATATAAATAGTATGATGGTAGTACTATTATGAATATTATGATGGTTTGAATTACTCTATGACTATAGTTCCTAGAGCTCATAACTCAACTAGATAGGTGTATAAGACACCACCAGCTACGCCTCAACCTAATTTCACGGGAGTCACACTCCTTAATATTACAGCATAAATTCATGAAAATTCAACCTGGTTTCCTGTAATAAGGTTTTCTCACTCCGAGAGAAACTTAAATTAGGTATATATATATACTTTTTCTTCCTTTTTTTAGTGAAATGGGTTGAAGGTTCCTGGCTTCAAAATGAGCGCATTGAAAAAGTTTCACTCGACAAAAGTTTAGAAAGTTGTTGAGAAGTTTTGTAATTAATTTTTATCTAAATTTTGTATCTTATCTGAACTATCTAAATAATATAATTATAAATAAATAAATTTTAAAATAATTTAAAAAGAGATGGACGGAATTAATAGAATATCCATTATTGTTTGTTTGAACTAAAAAAATAAAAATAATAAAAATGCATCAAGGTAAGAATCGTTAAAAAAAAATCAATATGAAAATATTTGATCTATGATTAATATAGTTTATAATGCGATTCATTTTTTTTTTTTTTTGTTTATATAGTTAATAATTTATTATAGTTAAAATAAATAAATTAAAAATTGAAAACTTAAAGTAGATAAGTATGGTGTCTCACCAGTCCTTGGATTTATATACAAGATTAATAGCTATTTTTCAGATAAGAAACAATTATTTATTTATTAGAAAAAAAAATATAATATTTCTTATCATGTATTATCATTTAGATAAACAACTTTATTACGGCTGTTCATTTTCAGAAGAATCCTTATTAATTTTTAATATTAATCCACCACCAAATTGAAATTTTTAAATACACTATAATAATCCCACAAAACATTTTGTTAATAACAAAAAAAATCTAAAATATCTTATTTTGAAACATTTTAATTTATAGGTAAACTTAATAGATCATAAAATTTTTTTTTATTAAAATTAAATTATGTTTTTAATGAAAATAAGTGTTTTAAATGAATTTTTGTAATCTACTAAATAATGTATCTTCAGAAATGTTCTTGGTAAAATATCGTTATGGCAAATCTATATTTTATTATTAAAATGTACTTCTAGAGTGGTATATTCTAAGATATTTTAACCATACGATAGAAGAAATTATAATATTTGATATAGCATATTTTTTTGTAATATTACAATAAAAAGGAATATTTTAAAATAAAATATTTTATAGTATTAAAATGTTTGCATAATAAAAATAAAACGTAATGAAATGTGCAGGAACAAGATTTTAAATAGAGCAAAATCTGTTTAAAACCTTAATTAATTTTGAGTAAGAAAATGGCCATAAAAAGACTAATTTAATTAATTTTACAAATAATAATAATTAACATTATAGTTTACAATAATATTTAAAAAATCTGAACGTTTCTTACCAATAGCAATCCATTTTCAGTTATTTAATTACTTCTCTTACCTGAAATAAAAAGAAAAAAAAAGAAAATTAGGATTACTGAATTTGATTAATCAAATAATTAATATACAAATCAAATAACAGACAGTACTTATTGCTAGTGTTCACCAAGTGGTTGAATTTCGACCATAATAAATATTGAACATTTGAGGAAAATATAAATAAATTTGCATGATTACAATTTTTTTTTCCTACTCATATATTCGTACCGTAACTTTTATATGTCCAAATAAACAAAAAAAAAAACAGAAAACAAAAGTGCATTTGTGTACATATTTATTGAGTTATTGGGAAATAAAAATGTAAATCCATCGGTCAATATTTATACAAAAATTTTTATTTTTAAATTTTATGAAATTACTATACTAATATTTGAGTCTTTTTTCCAAGTGCGAATTGAGTCTTTTTTAATTTCGTTTTGAATATTTAATAGTTTACCGTTGTATTATTAAGGAAGGAGGTCGTCCGGGGTGGCGGTTATAAATAGATTAAATAGTGATAAAGCTATTTTATTAAAAGCCAACAAAATGGAATGAATATAAAACACTCTTGGATTTAATTGCAACTTTATCCCAAAATTTCAAAGCAATCGGTGGAGAACTTTCGGAGAATAGCGTTTTTGAACAAACCTACGTTTATATTTCTATTTATATACACTATTTCCATTTTTTTGTTCCAACACTAAAGCTCATCAATAGTTAAAAAAAAAAAAAAAAAAAAAACTTTGCTTATTTATATAAAGATTAGATTATTTTTTTAATATTACAAAACAAATCGCAAGACAATTTAAGGACCAAATGGTGTTAACCTAATTCATAAATCAGCAGGATTATACTCAAAAAGTATTTATTATTTATAATTAAAGTATGAAGTAAAATTACAATTTTTAATTTCTTAAGATATGTATTATAATCGGATAATAGGTCATGAAATTTGAAAATTCATTTCAAACAGATTTGAAAAATATATATATATATATATATATATATATATATATATATTTCAAACAGATTTGAAATATATATATATATATATATATATATATATATATATATATATATATATATATATATATATACATAATATATCAAATCTGCATTGTATGATTGGTTACATAAACACATATTGCACATTAGACTAGAAGGCATAGCTCATTCACATTAATAAGTCAAATCCTGCTGATTGACTTCAACCTATGTTATTATTCAGTAAGATTTGACTAGCTGATATGAGGTGTGCTATTTCTAAATGAGTTATTTATTTTACCTGGAATGGAGCCTTGACAAATCATTTCATATTTATCTGTTCAGTTATTGTTCTAATGATCCCCGAATTGTCAATTTGTGGTTACTTAATTAACTTGATATATTGTTCTATGATCTTCCAAAAATAATTTTATTGATAATCTGTTAAAAATATGATTCGTTTATGATTCAAATCCGAATTATAAAAATATTAGGGCCGACTTTTAAGATCAAATCCGTTTTGTCAAAAAAAAAATTCTAATGTTCTGCTTTTGTCAGCTTGTATAGAAATTAGGAATATAAATTCCAAATTACAAATAGTGAATAAATTCACTATCGTACGAACCCGATTAAACCGTGAAAAAAGTTTTCGTTAGTTGAAAAATAATGATTTTTTCTAATTTATTTTTATCTTAAAATTTAAAAATAATTATACAACGGATTAGGATTCTAGATGACTCATATACATTTTATAGGTATGAAAAAAAAGCCTCAAAAAATCTTAAAATGACTTTCAGTACCTTTTTAGATAAATATAATTACATAAATGTAATTTCATGAAATCAACTGATTACCGACAATAGTGTATACATTTATCAAGATTTTTAACAATCCATAGATCAATCATGCAAACAGACAATATTAATCATGCAAATATTCAGAATATGTCAATTAGTGTTGTCCAAAATCAGTCTTGGTCTTGCACTTTGACCAAGACCAACACCGCCTAACTGCTGCAAGGCCAAGACCAAGACTGGTTAAAAAAATCGTTTTTGTGAATAAAAATCAAGGCAATAATACATATTACTAATATGTAACAATTTTAGTTACTATTTGTAAAGAATTGGTATAACCAATATACTTTTGCATTTAACTCTTCTAATTTTTCATTCGAGCTTAGTTAGGTTTCTCCTATCTAAAAAATTACAGTAATATCTCTATATTAATAAGCTAATAGATAAATTCAAGAACGTTGCGAGACTCTTGTGGACCAAGACCAAGACCTAGACCAAGACTCGCATTTGGGCAACATTAATATCAATATAAGCAAAGCTTCAAAATCTTAACAAGCATTGGTAAAGATAAGATCCTATTGTTTCTAAATTGGTTCATGAGAAATGGCGTGTTGATTTCTATCTAGAATCCACCAGTTTATTTTTGGTTTCATCAGTAAATGCACAACCCAATTAATTTTTATTAATTTATTTACCTGAATATGATTTTTTTTAAATATAAAAAGCTACCTATTTGAAAAAACATTGCTCGATATCTAAGATTTTTTTCTATTTTATTTTAAATAGAGTGCGGTTGGATTCGTTCACTATTTCTTCACGGTCAATCAATGTGGATGAAGAAACATGATTGATAAAATATTTCATATGAATATTCCACAACCCAATTAATTTTTATTAATTTATTTACCTGAATATGATTTTTTTTTAAATATAAAAAGCTACCTATTTGAAAAAACATTGCTCGATATCTAAGATTTTTTTCTATTTTATTTTAAATAGAGTGCGGTTGGATTCGTTCACTATTTCTTCACGGTCAATCAATACGGATGAAGAAACATGATTGATAAAATATTTCATACGAATATTCCACAAACCTCTGAGCGGTTTCTCATCTGTAAAAACTTGCCCTGCTTCCTTCTGTTTAATTATCTCAAAGAAGAAGTGGATCAGTTTTTCCCAGTCAGTGACGGATCAATGTTGGGCGGGAGGGTGGCGAGATGGCAGAGTTTCAAAACCATCAAACGTGACTAAAGCCAGGCCAAACTGCTGCTTTTCAACCGTTAGTTCAACTTAGGGTGACTCAGTTACAAGCTGTCTCTAAAAGTTCCCAGCAAACTGATCCATGAAACCGGCATTCTTTCCAACTTATTCACTGCTTCCTAAATTTACTAAATTTCTTTTTCGAACTTGGGTAAGATTAATGTTGTTCAAAATATTGGCAAACACCATTTTTATACGTTTCTGTAAGCTCAGATGTTAGTTATAAGGGTACTAATATTTCCTAACATTGCTTCGTAAATATTATAAATCGAAAATGAAGAAAATAATAAAAAAAATATATGTACTTTCCGAGATACCCTCGAGAACTCAGAAAGAATATAAATTGTTAATTTTTATAAAATTTAAATTTATATTTATACTTACTAAAGAATATGAATTGTAAATGAGGACAATAATAATAAATAAAAAAATATATGTATTATCGGAGATACCCCCGGGAACTCAGAACATTCTCCTTCGTTTACATTTTCAATGAATTTTTAGTTTATCGTTGTTTAATAAATAGAAATATTTTGATATTTAAATTTTTTTTATTTTATTTATTGTACATAGAGTGTGAATGTGATCTCTGAACACTATTATAAATGTCCTTGAGGCCGGTTGTAATATTTGTCAATAAATAAGTTTTAAAAAAATACCTGATAAGTGTCATCAATAATTCATGTGTCATCAACATTAAAACCGATTCACATTATAGGATTTCGTTAAGAATTACGATTTAACTCTAAAGCGGTAGATAATGCGTTATGTACCGTTGTCCTTCGAATGTCCTTCGACGTGACAGATTGTAATATATCTTAATAAAGAATTTTCGCTAAAAAAAAAATAAAAATAAAAATGTGCCTTACAACGCAGACCTTGTTACTTTTCGATTACAGGTAAAGTTCCATCAAAAAGTATCAAAATCAGAATCTTGATACCCACGTCGAAATCTTTAAAACCGAATTCTTCTATTTCGACCTGTCTTCTAATGTCCGAGTTTCGAAAACTTCTTTTTTCAATGACTTTCAAGGACCGAAATCCTAAATAGTTGTTTTTCCGTGAAATTTCCTTTCTTGTTATACCACATTTGTCAAAATCCATCATTTCTGAGAGCTAGAAAAGATTTCTATACTAACGTATTTTTTACTCATTTACAGAACACTACTTTTTATTCAGTGAAAACCCACAAAATACCCCGTATAGCGTGCAATAAAAAACCGTCAAATATGCAAAAAGAAAACATAAAATACGCAGTGAAAACAATTCTAAACACTCAATAAAATGTCTAAAATATCCAAGTACACTAATATACCTACTAAACCCTTTGAACTAAAAAAAAAAAAAATCTGATCAAAATCAATAAATGAATTTCTAAATTTGTTTCTTCATCTTCTATCGTTGGAAATATTTTAATAAAAATAAAATGATATTTTTACGTCATAGGAGCTTTTATTTGGATACAATAATATTTTATACTCAAAATGATTGAAAGGATCCATGAGCTTTAAAAATTGTTTCATCTTTGAAATCGAAGAAGCATCGATCTAATATTTCAATTTTGAAGAAAATGATGCACTAAAAATTATATAAAAAATGTCTTTCAGCGTTGTTATAAAGTGACACTTCCGGTTAGCCGATTTTAAGAAAAAATCTGCTGTCACATCTAAGGCATATACCTATCTTAAATAGGTTTTTGAGCTAGACTACTAACATACACACACAGACCATTTTTCGGGACTTGGTTATTTGGACTGAGGGTACCCCAAAACGTGTATTTCCGTTGATAACTCAGATTCAAAAATTGTCTCTATCGCAATACTTACCCTTATTATATATTACATATATACGTAAGTGAAAGTAATATAACTGTTTGTAGAAAAATTAAAGTCGAGTGTTTCAGAAGTTAAAAGGAACAAGAAGAGGAGATAAAAATTCAGGAAATGAAAAGAAATTCTGATAAGTCCATAACATAAATGTGTCGTTATTTTGTTGTTACTTGTTGATTGAAAATCAACCTACAATTGTAATATGGAATTTCGTTTCTAATGTTTCATTATTTCAAATTATTATTGTTTCCCTTAGAACTTAGTAAAATTTGCAATTATAACTACAAATGCAAAAATATGAATAAACAGAAATTTGAAAACTGCGTGCAAACAAAATAGGCAATTGCATAAAAATCCAAACCTTTCTTATATAGCATAGATTAACCAATATGTGGTAATTTGTCCTTTTTTTTCATGTTCTATGATCGTAAAGCTTAAAGTTTTCATTATTTTCAGATTTATTTTTAAGTATGTTTTTTTATGTTTACCATGTACCAAAAACTTTCGCTAAAGATAAACCATCTGAGTGTAATATAGTTGGAATGTTAGGAATGGTCACCATCCAATCCAATAGTACCTACTTTCAATAGTATTATATTCAAGGAGACCAAACAACCAGATCATTTTCGCCATTCTACGGGATAGCTGAAGCATATGTTTGATCATAACATTCTCTAAATTTGTTATGTTGTCCTTAGATACTGCTATTAAACCATTCGTATGTAGTCGGAACATGGTCTAGTACTGTATTTGTAAATTTGTTTGTATATTTTTTTTATTTCAATGACGTAACAGTTCCATTAGTTTGTACATATTTAGATGTCGACCACATGCATTCAATTTTTAATAAGTAAGTATTAATCGTGAAATATTAATGTATTTTTATAATAACATTCCTTATCTGTGTACCCTTACCTTCCTTCCAGTATGCGATTGGATGTCATAGAGTGTTGTGATCTCCGATATTTTTTTTATGTCCTGATGATGCCTGAATTGGCGAAGAAACTTTTACGGGTTTTAGAGACACATAAGGTATTTAATTTCTGTCTCTTGATGTTTTTTTTATTTTTTATTATTATTATTATTAAGACTTTGGAAATATACGGCTCATATTAAATACTAACATTACGGAAGCTGCTTAGCTCTTTTAGAACTTACGTTTCCATGGCACTACACCTTCAGTATTTAAATCCCTAAGCATTATATCGCTAATAATTCTTCCAAAAGGGCCGAGGAGCAGTCTGAAAACAGAAATATTTCACATAAGTTCAAGACGAAAGATTGAGGAAAGATACTCTCACTCAGTTTCCAGTTGAGCGTACAAAGGAGTGGGCCAAGAAAATAAGAATGTGGGCTCTTCCCAGGATGGAGGCTTCCCCACAAAAGAGTTCCCTGAGGAGAAAACTCTACAGAAGGGATGAAAGGGGAAGGAATTATTCAAGCAGGGCCTGCAAACAGGGGGAACAACAACCCCTATTTCGGGAGAGGCTTCAGAAAGAAGGAGAAATTAATTATAGCGAGGATCCTATGCTCTGTGTGTGTTCGGCCAACTGTGCCAAATGTTCCATGTTGGTCAAATATTTATCCGAGTTGGAAGTACCCAGCCCATCACAGAATCTTTCCCTTGGGCCACATCGTTCTAACGACCTTGTAGTACATGTTGCAAAGGATTCATTATTTTTTATTTTTTCTCATCCCTGTTAATACATTTTTTTAACCTAACTTTTTCTCCCATAACTGTCAGAATTACTGACAATCAGTGAGTCTGCTGTCGGAAAGAATACTAGTAGTAGCATTGATCGACATCAGAGTGAGAGAGGAATGTCCAGCGATATCCCTTATTATTTTGATTTTAGTATGATTTTTAAGCAAGTAACTTCTTTTTTCCAGCTTCTCTTGTGTTTATATTTTGTTTGAATGCGTTATTGTGAACTTTTTTGAGATGGATAAGTAGTCAACTGATCAATTGCAAAGATGAAATAAAATTGATGAAATAAATCGATATTTTTATTATGTTAATCGACGTTTCGACCCAAACCTGTGGGTCACCCTCGGGACTATCGTTTAGAAGTCGAGCCAAAGCACTCCGAGTGAAGATGGCTATATTTTTGCTTCATGAGGTTTTATGTGAAGAATTTTACACAAGAATAAATATTATATATAGCATTTTTAAACAAACAGGTATCATTTTTATCGAAGTGAGTGTCAATAGAATTTTGAAAAATACAAATATCCTTTTTAATAGACTGATGCATGGTAAAAATATTAACTTTAATATATAAACTTAGGAGTGACTTTTTGAAATTTGTTTTTAAATTGTTTGTCATTTAGGCAAATTGTCAAAATTATGACAGATGTGGATGAAAATATGAAGATAATAAATTTTTTGATTTTTCTTGGGATTTATTGTTGATGTCAAGTTTATTGAAATTCACGGATTAATGACTGCGAACGACATTTTAGAAGGAATATTAGGCGAATATACATCAGAAAGTCTAAATTATACTGGGCAGCAAGATGTCGGATGACCAAATGACCAACGACTGGCTTAAGAAAAAAAAAAAAAAAAAAAAAAAAAAAAAAAAAAAAAAAAAAAAAAAAAAAAAAGAAGGAATATTAGGAATTCTTCCTTATGGGCTAGTTGTCTGTGAAGGTGGCAATAACAGTTAAGAAGATATTTAACAAGGGTATTTGGATTTTAGAAAAGGGAAACAACTTACCTCAGTTTTTATTAGATTGGACTTTAGTTATTATCATAAATGTTTTTAGCTAAAAAGTTTGTAATTTTTTTATGTGTATAGTTCTGTTGTATGTGGGTGTTCAATATATCTGTGAAGCGTAAGTCCATATGGGCTTAAGTAGATAAATGTAAGTGTTCAGTTTCTATTTTAGGTTTAATTTTGAATTGCTTTAAAGTAGTGAGGATTGTAGTCGTAATCTGATGTTTAAATTTTTTCTTTATTGTTATATGTTCTGTAGTGATATGTTGCCCCCATGTCATTCTTCTGTCAAATGTCAGTCCAAGACATTGTAATTTTTCTTATTTTAGAATTTGGGCATTGTCAAAGTTAATAGAAGGGTAAATTTCGTGTCGAAGAGTAAATAAATTTATTTTTGACATGAATAAATAGATGACTTAAAACTTCGATGAAAAATAATCAGGATATGTAGTCTTTATATGATTATTCGTGTGCAGGAGAGAGGATATAACTGTGGATATGCAGTAACCTTAAACCATACAAAGATTGCATATTCTGATAATAAGTTATCCTCAAATCTATTTTTGTATAATCACCTACCGGGTAAGTTCTTAGATTAGTTGGAATTTTTCTTATTACCATTCTTATCCAAAAATATCAACCAGTATACTTCAGCTAGTTTCAATTAGACGTGATGCATTTTATTTATTCCATGACATCATTACGTAGTTTTTGGTGTTGCCGTTTTTTAAAAGAAAATTAAACGTTTTATGTTCTTTCTTCAAATCATAAAGCCAAGCGTCCGATCATAACAACAAAGTTTTTTTTTTTAGCGTATTTAATTTGTTTTTCCTTCCTCAAGTACCATCTAAGCAATCTAGTTTCTTAGTATTTTTCATTCACAGTAATAACTGTTATTAAGAAATAATAAAATTAAAAAAAAAAAGACATCCAAAATTAATTCATGGATTCGCAAATATATGAGATTTTGGATCCCCATCTGAATAACGCTAAATTTAATACAATGACTGTTTGTTTGTCATGAAGAGAGGTAGACTTAACAATTTTGTTTTACGGTTCTTATAATTTTGAATTTATTTATTTATTGGACAGTAAATAGTACTATCTACCACACTGAAGAGGAACAAGTAGCAAGGCTAAATGTGTTCATCTTCTGATTAAAAAAAAATAGGATCATTCAGTTTTATGTAAATTTTGACCGGCTATAACTATACATTTTCAACTAAATAATAAATAGTTTGTTAAATCAATAAGTATTGAATTATTATTTTATTTCATGATCCTTCTTTAATTCAATCTCTTTCTGAGACGGAAATCATAACTATTACATTTAAAATCAATCATATACAATAAATATATATTGAAGAGAAGTTGGTTGAGGTTGTCAGTAAAAAAAAAATTATAAATTAATAAATATTTATTTTTATTTATACAAAAATAAATATAATTTTTTTTTGGCTGAACACTCCAACTAACTTCTCTTCAATTTAAATTAAGTTTAAAAATAAACCAAGTAGGTTAAATTTTAAACTGCAGATTTTTCAAAATGAAACAACGAGAATAAATAGTAATGTACTATTCCTTATTCAACTGCACCCCATTCCCATTATTGATCAAGTTATTTTAAGCCAAGTTTAAACTTCGACCTCCCATTGCATTTCCTTGAAAATTACCAAAATCACTGAAAAATATTTCATATAATTTAAATACGATTTTAATGAATCATGATCAAATCGATAATAAAATATTTAAGAACATATTTTAGCAGCTATTAAATGATATTGTTGTAGAAGGAAGCGTACATAAATAATGAGAAGGGGTTTCTATGGGAATGAATCTCCAGAAGGGAAATTGGAAGGTTGCGGCCTGAATATATGACGACCTGGATATAATTTTGCATTAACTTACTACATCATATTATACCTTCCTTGAAAGGGTCACACATACTTTTTTTTCTTTTTTTTTTTTTGCGGGTGAGTGAGGAGGAATTATTACATACAAAAGGAAAAATAACAGTTCATTTTAACTTAATTCATTAATGAAAATCATCAACATATGTTCTGAATTTATTTTTTCTCACCTTCTAACGATTTTATTATACAAATAAAATATATGATTATATAACGGAGAGGAATTATGTCTTGTTATGAATTAAAATAAATTCATAATAAGAAGATTAAACTAGAAATATGGAGAATGTTTACATAATATCGTCACAGTTTTATTTTTTTTAAATCTATAAATATATAAAAGAAAAAAAAAACTCTGTAATACTAAAACCGATGGAGTGTCTTGAGTTCAGTACTTTTTAAGGACAAAGGTTGTTCAGGGAGGTGATCATGCTGGAATCACACTAATCCGCCAGGTTTAACCCTTTAATTAAGTATTTAATTAATATTATCCACTTTATAGTGTTTTGGAGTGCTCCAGGAGGATCTCTTAACCCCATGGTCGATCCACTTCTGTTGAAAAGTTACTTCAGCAGCCGGATTCGAATCTTGAGCTTAGGAAGTGATTGCTTACCTACTGAGCTACCCCTTTTACAAATATATATACCTGTATATTTATATATATATATATATATATATATATATATAAATATACAGGTATATATATATATATATCAACTCTAGAAATTTTACAATGGAACATAATTTTAACATTATAAGTATTCCAACCCGTAAACCAGGATTTAAGTGTTGTTTGGAGTAGTGACAAGAAATTCTAAACCACGTGCCTACGCCAGAAATTGTTCCCTATCATGTAGTTTTTCCGGGTCTCAGTTAGTTTACTTTTTTTGGTTTTATCTGTGAAATGTCAGTACCAGTCATACCTTTGTACCACCTAGCATATATTCTGAAAATATATCTTCGCGTTGAAATATATTCTGGAATTTCACTATGAAACTTTATGCGAAGAAGTTATGGGAGTTATGAGATGAATACATCGTGTACTTGTAGCATACGTATTTCATTCAATTTACACAAGCAAATAAGAAAAAAAAAACTCTATGGAAGCTCTTAATTTCTTCTCCGTCCTTAAAAAGCCATAAATCTAAATCTAATACAGTTGTGTACCATGTTTTTGTGAAGCCGATATAACTAGCAACATTTGTATGAATAAATCGAGTACTTAAATATTTAAAAAAGCAAAAATTCATGGGCTGAATTATTCCAGATATTTATATAGATACGTCATAATTAAGTGATGTTTGGAAATTTTAGATTTTGCAATTTCCATTTCAAAAATTAATTATTGTTTATGTATTTATAAAGAAATAAGTACCCATATTCATATTTTACTAGTTATTTCACATATTATTTAAATTATAATATAATAGAATCCGCTCGAGATTATTTAATTTAATTTAATGTAATTTTAAATGATTACGTAATTTTAAAATTAAATTTATTTGTGTTCTGTGGATGTCAACGTGTGACAAGACAGAACTATTCTATTTTTAAGTTTTATATTATTTTTTTAATAAAATATTCTGTTTGTACTTTACTTTTTCACTTCTTTTTTTGCTGTTTTATTTTTTTTTTTTTTATTCTTAAAAGAAATTTTTTATGTTTTCACTGATTTATTGTATATATTTTTTTATTTTTGCTGGTATATAAGGTGTGGTTGAATTGTCTTTGGGATTGCCAAATTTTCCTTTATATTTAAAATTTAATAAAAACAATTTTTTTATTAAGTTAAATATGCATAAGCTGTGTGATTTATAAAAAAAAATTACCAATTTATATAATCATTTTGATTTTTAGTTCACAGTGACTTGAATTCTATTTAAAATTCTTGAGTTCATCGTCAGTAAATTAATAATATTAAAACCAAAGTTTGTGGTTCAAGATCAAAATTATGAAAATAATTTTGGGAGATCAATATTACAATTATATACATTTTATTTACATAACCCAGAAAATTGATTGGCAGTTTTTATTGGTTTCAGAAGAAGCATACATTGATTTGGGTTTATAATACGGAACCAGTATGTAATGGCTGTATCTTGGTTTGGATGGATGAGGGTTGGGGAGGGGGAGGTAGTATGCCCTTCCAATTCAACTTGATGACTACTATTTATTCCATGGAGTAGTTTCGGACGAGACCGATTGATATCTGAGCAGAGGATTGGAATGATATCAGCGACTCGTAAGGGATGGAATAGAGATGGATTGGGACCGTGTATTGTACCTGGCCCCGGGGTTATTGTATTTAGACCTAAATAGCCAAGGGGACAAAGATTGGTCCTGACTGGTCCCACATATCTCTCGTCCCTCCCCCTCCCCCCCCAATCCACTGTCCATTACCCTCTCTCTCCTCCCTCTCCCCTCCCCCTTCTCCCCGAGGTATATTGATGTAATGCCTCACCAGATTTTACTGTTGATTTTACAGAGCTGTGAGAGATCCTCTGATGTCACAATAACTCTAGTAATGTGTGAAATGTATTTTGGATTTTGTCAGTATCTATATTCCTTATGAGATTGATGATGATATATTTTAAAAAATAAATAGTTAACTCCAATGAATATTCATGTTAAACTGTTTTTATCCTCATAAATAAACAATTTATTTCGTTTAATTTCCAAAAATGCCAATGAATCCTGACTTAAGTTAATAAAATACCTATTTTTAATTATATAGATTTAGTAATGTTTAGTTTGTTTACTTTCTTATCCCTATTATGCAACGAAAATATTACGATCAAACCAAATTTCCGATGCGCGATTTTCAACGGATTTTTACGTTTCAGAGCACCCTCAGTCCGAAAAATACTTTTTCAGCAATTGCTCTGTCTTGTAATATTCATTTTTATTTTTTGTAAGATTTTGACTACGGGTGTCTGTGAAACCAATCTGGCGGACCTGCGCAGGTAAATATTGCGCAATAACAGAAAAACCTGTTTCCCATAATATGTTGCGTAAAAACAGCTCTAACGATTTTGACGAAACTTTCCTATAATTTTCTACTTAAAGTCAATTTCAATTTTTGTACAAGTAGTGGATTCCCGAAAAAAACAAGAAAAAAGTTATAAATAAAAGAAAAATGTTTTTAGGCCTATCTCGCAAAGCATATATTCTACGATAAAATCATTTAAATTTTCGACAAAAAAAAAGTTTAAATTTGATCAGTATTAGCAAAGTTACAATTTTAATGATGGTTGATGAGCCCGTTAGTTCATCAAAGAAATCGTTTTTTTCTGATCACTTCTCTGACCGGTTTTCAGAAAAATTACTACAATTATTTTTTTTTTTTTATGAACATATTTAAAGTTGCATAAATTTGTCTAAAATCGGCAGGACGATCATCCACAATGAGTGGATACACTAGATTTTTGTATTGCTTTTCATAATTTGATATTCTTGATTTTTAACCATAAACTCAAGAATTTTCATTAAAAATCCACTTCACTAGGAATGAAAAAAATATAATATGAAAACATGTCAATCTTAAAATATTTAGAAATGTTTAAGTTTAAATTAAAATTAAATAAATGCTAAAATGTAATGAAATATTCTGTTCAATGTTTCTCGACGTTTCGGCCTAAGTTAGAATGCCTAATCAGAATTAGTCAATTTTATTAAGAGTTCATTATATTATATTATTACCATAGTCATTATATTTTCAAATATTCAATTTAATAAAAAAACCATTATTGTGTATTTCAAAACTATGGTTAATAATAATAACATATCAATTCAAGATTTAGGTCTAATGTTTTCAAAATTTGAATTTGAAATGTTTTACAATTTATTTATTCTTATTGTTAATGCATTATTTATGCATCATAAATGCTTACGAGATTTATTAATAGATTACTCGATCTATCATACAAATGTGCAAAGAAATCATGAGTGTCATCACATTCAGTTTTCGATTAGGACAAACCATTCTTATCTAAGTTGGAGTAGTCCAAGTCATCAAACTCCCAATCATCATATGAATGCCAAGCTCCGACAGGCTTCATGAACATCAATTTTAAGTAGTTACACTAATAAAAAAAATTTAATGTTTAATAAATCAGTAAGGTTTTTAAAATTATTCTAATCACTTTAAAAAACTTTCAGTGCCATTTTATAGCAAATAAATTTTTGATCTACCTCAGTACAAGTGAACATAATTATCAAACATGCATGTTTTAATCAATCAATGATTTTTACTCTTGAGTGACAGTAGGCTTTTGTTTTTGAATCTTCAATATATAACGCAATTTTTGTAATTAGATACATCTTTAGAAACAAACCTCTTTCAAATTTCTGACGCTTTGTTTGACAAAATGTTTTTCAATTAAATTGTTATTGTTAAAATTTTAATATATCAGCTTTGAAACAAACTTTCTTTATTGTTATTGACGTTTTTTTTATGAAGAATCAGATCAGAGTTTATAATGTATAATTTAGCCTCTTTTTGATCAGATCTTTCAATTTTCAACTCCTAAAAGCTACCAAAACGTTTTTGCTGTAGTAGTTAAAAAAAAAATTATTTTTTTTTTGCATATTTTTCCTCTCAAATAATTTCATCTTAAATATAATCTTTTTACGGGGCTACGATCCAATTTTGGCCACATCCAGTCTGTCTTGTGCCGCCACCATGCAGTTTCGTACTCCCAGGACGTTGCGAGTATCTCCTGCCACACCATCTAACCACATCAAATAACTTCCTAATTACATAGCTCTTCAGTTACAGTAATTGAAAAAAAATGTTTTAAATATTATTATTATTAGGTCTTCATAGGTTAACCTGAATACACTATAAATCAAAGGTGGGAAACCTTCATCATTACAGGCCGCGTTAAGGATAGGAAGTGATAATAGAGGCCGCAAGATGTTACTATTTTTACTTATAAGTAAATATAAACACATGCACACGGGTTCCCAAATTTTTGTATATAAATACTAAATAAATAAATACTAATTAATTCTTGTGCTAGATAAATGAATATCACGCAAAACCAAACAAATACCATTAAATTTAATTGAATTTTTTAAGTGATAATAATGAAAAATATTACCATTACAACGCATAAAAGTCTTTGGTTCAGTACTATGTAAGTTTGTACTGTTTCTTGATAAATAGTTGTGCAGAAAGGTGATTTGATCTAGATCACGCTCAACCACCAGGTTTATCCTCTTAAGTAATTATTTAATTAAGAGTAACCATTTCATAAAGGCTGGGTGTTCCCCCGGAGGTTCTCCCGACCCCAGAGCTGATGAAACAAAATAAATAATTATTAACCATCAGCCGGATTCTAACTCAGGACCTTGAGCTTTGGAAGTCAGTGTCCTACATACTGAGCTACTCTGCTTACCATTTTAGTTATAATGCGGTTCATAAATATGACAATAATAATACAATAAGAGCTAAGCAATATGACTCATGGATTGGAAAATAAGGTCAATATTTGGGCTTATCTTATGAAGAGATATTAAGCAAGAATACTTATTTAAGCCTCCGCAAAAATATTAACAGCTGATCAAGAAATAGTGCTGCCGAACTTCTCAATCCAAGATCAAGATCCATGAATCAAATTGTTACAGAAATATTATTGGGGGGAGGGTGGTTTAATTGATTATTCCTCAGGAAAAAATAATAAGGCCATTTTGAACAAGTGTTTAAAAAAAAATGTTGGCTAATAGCTATTTTTCATCCACAATTGTTTGTTGTATATGCTTTCTTTGCTTGTTTCCCAATGAAGAGATGTCTGTATATAAATACAAATTTATATACGAAAATAAAAACGAAAAAATAAGAAAGAGGCGGATAGGAGAGGCTAATATTAAAGTTACTGGTTGCAATGGAAGAGGAGTTTTAACTTTCAACATAGAGAAGGGGGAACTACACGGATCCGCCGGTAGATTTTCATTTTAATAAGGTGCCTGCTTGGTGTTTTCAGGATTCAACTTGTGGTCGCTCTGTTGAACTCTTTTATTCAAATCCAACCGACCAAGAATAATATATTTTTCAAACAACTATCTTTTGTTTAAACCTATTTTGCTCTAAATACCTAATAACTAGAATTATTACACGACTTACGAAATCGATTAAATGTTAGCATCATGCATATTTCGACCCGGACTCTTTGAGGGACCGAACCCACGTTTTTGTATTTAAAGAATTCTACTCAACAAACTCTAGGAAACACAAAAAATAAGTATTAAAGATTACATTTATTCATTTTGGAATTTTGAATAATTAGCCATTTTTTTGGTAACACGCCACTTAATTTAAAAAAATATTATTTGCTGTTCAGATCAATTGATATCAGGGTGACTTTAATTTGTTTTAAGATATTCAAGTGTAAAATTATCCATAATAGTATAATTAAAATTAAGTTTCTCTTACTGTAACAATTTTAAAAATAAAATTTAATGATTTTTTTTCGTAAACATATATTTTATGTACAGAGCCTTATTACTGTGCACGTGTAAAATAAATGTAAAGAGAGGTTGGTTAAGTAAAACGTTATCTAACATTGTTTAATAAATATTTATGCCTAAAATAAGTTCTTATTAGCTTAAAAGTTTACTTTACCGTTGCTTAAAAGAGGACGGGATGGCCGAGCACGTTGAGCAAGTGAGCATAGAACCCAGAGTGCCCGGTTCTGAATGTTGCGGGTTCGATTCTCGTCCGGGTAGGTTACTTTTCATTTCTCGACGACTCCTGGAAATGAGTCGTGAAGTTCCCACCGGGGCATCAATATAAAAAAAGTTCCTGGGTAAATAGGATAGCTGTCTGTATTAGGTATCTCTAAATACAAACAACCGTTCACTATTGCGGGCACTGTATAGCTTGCCCCTTGTCTGTTTCTAACTCAAATCAACAGATAATTTATCATTAAAGCTTTTAAAGAAATTTAAATAAGTGGACTATGAATAAATAAATAATAAATTAAAGCTGAATAAATAAATTTTAGGATTTCCACTTTTCAAAACTGTTCTTTAGATACTAACTTCCATTTAGGCCGTGAAAGTAAAAGTAGTGAAAAGTAACAATAAAAGGCTGAGATGCAATTAACATGTTTTGATATTATAAAAAGTTTCATTAATCTATTTTAAAATTAGGCATAGGATATGTAATCTCAAATTTGGTAACTAGGCAGTATAATTTATATAATCAATTATGATCTGAAGATTCTTTACTTCGATCAGTTTAATGAGTCACCTTAGATTAATTTATGCCGATATGAAAACAAGTTTAAAGACATGAATTGAGCAAATTAAAAGTTAAATAAGGATAAAATGTGTGATCGGGCGGGGATGATAAATGGTGTTTAGTAAAGGGAGACTGCATGGGAAGGAATTATTTATGATGGAGGAGATTAAATGCTGGACGTGAATGTTTAATGTTAACTTGATCTCGGCTCTGAGCGGATGACACATGACGGCCGCTTTATAAACAGTTGTAGAATAATCTGCCAGCCGGGTTACATATCACGAACAGCTTACATCCATTATAAATGTATCTCGACATATCGGCGGAGGTATCAAAAACACGACTTCTTTGTCATGCGCTAAATTAATAACAGTATATAGAAATATGACAGGGGGGCATTGGGCTGTGTATCTTGCGGACCTATCTGACTACTTTATATCCTCTATTTTTTTTTGTCTATAAAAAATACTGTATTTGTGCCTGTCAACATATTGTTGACAATCAGCAAATGTGATGGCGAAACATGAAATAATGACATGACAGGCATGGGGAAGGAAAGTACTCAGCAGAACCTCTTCAATAACTTGTTCTAATTACTTACTTGTTCTAATGTTCTGAGGTATGTCAGCAGTGGCCATGTCTCTTATTAGCCTGTTATTATGTCCATTTAAATTAGTGTAAAATCGTAATAAAGGGTCGTTATATGTTGGTCGACTGTTGAAAGGTGGAGTTTAGTATGTAGAGTAAATAAAGTAATTAATCATGTTTTTAACCGGCATACTAAATAAATAATAATAATAATAGGTCGTAACTTAGACCTCAGTAGCAGAGATGGGCAAACGCGATTTTGAGTACTCAGTTCCAAGTATTTTACTCAAATACTGACCTTTTTTGAGTACCAATGAATTTAATTACTACTTCAGTTGATGTCAAAGGATTAACTGAAGGAATAATTGAATTCCCAATAGTGATTCAATTTAAGTACTCAGTGATTCAACTTAAGTACTAAAATACTTGGTACTCAGTACTCAAAGTAGCATTTCCCCATCTCTCCCATCTTCTCAGTAGTCACATTCATATAACAATCGATCATAACATCATCCACATCTTCGCCAATTTCGCTTCTTCAGAAGTACAGTGTAATTTTTAAATATTTTGATAATATTCATCTTAAAACATTCTTTTTTTCTTTAAACATATATTTACACTTGTCAACTTTATATTGGCAATCAGCAAATGTGCTGAAAATACAAAAAATAATGACATGTCAGGCATGAGGAAGGATAGTAATCAACCAGCTCCTCTTCCCTGACTTGTTTTAATTACTCAAGTTGTTTATAGAAGGAATTTTCTTATTCAACACCTTTTCAGTCTCCTCCTTATATTTAGGAGTGTGTCATTTGTGGTCATGTCTCTTATCAATCTGTTATGTCCGTTTAAATTTGTATAAAATCGTTGGTAAAGGGTCGTTGAGCTGGTCAACCATTGTTAGATAGAGGGCAGTATGTAGAGTTTTGTTAGTCACGTACCAAGGCGCTTTTATTATGAATCACAATAATTTTGATCGAAAGGTTTAAAATTTTTGTACGTGTGTATTTTTAGCTATTGTGATGAGTATGTCTATAAGGGTTTAAGTAAGTACGTAAACGTATTCAGTTTCTTAAAAATATAACAAAATAATGTAATAAAAAAGAGCCATTCATGATCGATATTCGTAAATATCTCAACATTTTCATAATATCTGATAACTATGCTAAATTTCCAACCATTAAATTCTATGATGCGTCGATATCTGTAAAATATACGAAATCGCAAAAACTATTTCAACTAACTATTTACCATGAATTATGTCAGGATTGTCCATGAATAATGCCTTTCTCTAACAATTAATGAAATAAATTATTTTCTTTCTTAAAATAATTTTTTTTATTATTTTTTTCTATCCGTACATGCTACTGAAGAAAGTAAAACAAACAAATGAATTGGCTATAAAATACAACTAAATGCCATTTTAGGAATAGGGAAGGATAGTATTTAGTACCTCTCACTGGGTCATTATTTACTTTCTTAATTCAGGAAAGGAGATCTCTTATTCAGCTCATTTTCATTCCTCATTTAATGGCCATGTCAGCTGTGACTATGTCGTTTATAAGTCTATTGTTGAGTCTGTGGAGTTTTGTCATTTACATTTCAGAGTCTGCTATTAGCCTTAAAATTTTGGATGAAAAGATTGTAGTTTGTGTGCGTATCTTTTGCTGAATTGTAAACTTGTTAGGCATATGTCCGTATGGGTTAAGTCTTGGAAAAAAGGGAGTACAGTAATTTCAGTCGTTGGTTTAAAGTCATTAAATTCATTTGACAAGTTTTCTTTAAAAGTTAACTATTTTTTTTAAGTTTTACGTACATACATAATGTTTACAACTGCTTCAAAATCAGAGTGATAAATTTGATCGCATCATTCCATGACATCTAAACATATATTGACTGATAAAGTGCTTGGATTAGTTTAAAAACATTCTACATCCAACAGTGGCTAGAGCATGGTATTTTAAAATATTCTATTGATGTTTCAAGTTTTATTTCATCAATTCTATATTGCGAAACGAAACTGGTTTGGCTCTGTTATTATTAGTTGTGTTTATATAATTTTAAGAAAACAATCCATATTTTGGAAATCCATTTTTTATGGAATCCATATTTATGTGACATGAATTCTTGGCATGGCGTGTGACCTTACAGTCCAAACACCATCCAAGCAGCCCTCCAAACATGTGTCTGTGGTCTGTTGACTTACTTCAAAGGACTCGGGAAAGGTAGGCATTTCTCGTCACAAGTCGCTCTTAGTGTGCGAAGAAATATGTAGCTCATCATCAGAAAATTAATACTGATAAGAAATATGAAATTTTCTTTAATTCGTTTTAGCTTATTTTTCAAGTCTTAAATTTAGTCAAATAATGGGAACGTATGTATACATATATATATATATATATATATATATATATATATATATATATATATATATATATATATATATATTTATCTCTGTTACTATATAAATACCTAAATAAACGCAAAAAACATTAGCAGAAGTAGATATAGTAATGTAAGGTATCAAGAAAGTTTACCCACGTTGAACCACGGCGGTCCACCACTGCTGCTATGGAATATGGAAATGTTGAGTGGAGATTGTTGGCTCTCATATCAAGCTGGGCGGTCACTTTGCATAAATTAATAATCCCAACTCTACACAAAATATAGTTGTCAGGATTAGGAAATAAATTGTCAAAGAAGGGTTGAGTTTTATGGTACCATTTCATAGCGAGAACCAACTTAAATCTCTCAGGAAGCGTTTGTTAAAATGTTTGCTGCCAAGCGACCTTTTCAAAAACGGTTCCACAACGCCCAGAACCAAAAAACGAGGAGAATTATGGACCAGACACCTTTAAAGAATATGAAAATACTACGAGTTTGATCGTATGTGATGTACGTAAAATAACAACGTTCTGGCACCTACGATATGACTCATGTTGATAGAGAATATGTGAAAAAAAATCTTAAAAGATCTGTGAGAAATTATTTTTAAAAAGCATGTCATAGTTCGAGGTACAGGCCGCTTTTTATCAAATTATGAACCTCTGTCAAAAAATTCATATTAGTATTGCCCACCAAATGCGAGACCAATACGAGTCTTGATTTTGCGCACTCAGGCTTGTACAAGAGTCTCGCAACAGTCTTGCAGTTACCTATTAGCCAATTAATATAGAGATATTACTGTATTTTTTCAGATAAGGGAAACATAAATAAGCCCGAATAACGAGTTAAATGCAAAAGTACCTATATATTGGTTGTACCAATTCCTTACATATAATAACAAATAATTGTCACGTATTAGTAACTATTTTTCCTTGATTTTTATTCACAAGAACGATTTTTTTTTTTACCAGTCTTAGTCTTAGTCTTGCAACAGTCAGGCGGTTTTGGTCTTGCACTTTGCGATTTTGGGCAAAACTACTTCATATTACCGAAAAAAAATTGATTTACGAAAAAACTTGGAAATGAAGCGTTTTCATCTGGAGATCGGTAATCTTTGTCTATTTAGTAATATACTAAAAACTTATAAATACCTATTCGCTTTCCAGTCAAATCCTAAGATAATTTTATCACGAGAAAACGGCATTTTACAAAAATAAATTCCATTTAGCGTAACCTTCATTTTCAACAAATTAAAATAACGTTGTTTTTAACATTAAATTAAACAAACGGCCCAATATTTTTGTAGTCAACCTTTATTGTCGATTTTGTGATCAAATTATGTTACGATGCAAGTAGAAAGAAAATGAGTATTTACGAGTTTTTAGTACCTAATTAAATAAACAAAGTTTGTCCCCCTCCAGATTGAAAACGCCCCAATTCCAAGAGTTTTCGTAAATAAAATAGTTTTAGGTTACAATGAGTTTCAGACGGTTGTTAATAATTCGATGAGAAGGGGTCTGTACCACGGACTATTACCGATCTCCAGATTGAATACCCTATTTCTGAAAATTTTCGTCAATAAAAAGTTTTAGGTTATTATAAGATGAAGCCATTGACGAAGTTATGGGCGGATATAATTTGATTAATAATTTGATAAAAAGATATTGCGGTCTATTATTACTTAAAACCAAGTGTCTTGTAGTTTTGTATAGATGATCGACAATCGTAAAACATTGTTCTTGATTTAATAAATATAATGGATAGAATAATGGCACAATTTCTAAAATCAGCCGGTTTATTTTTTTATTTATAAGTCCAAATAAAAAAAAAATCCCCATTTTGTGATCCAGTCGAAGCGGCCAATCACAAATGAAATAGGTCCTATTCAAACCGAAGGTAATGGCAGCTGAGGTAACCTAATCAAAATACAACGTGGCGCGGGTGCACGATCACAATGGCACACCCTGCTTCCTTGATTAGCGGCTGATTGAATAAATACTTAATAGCGTTCAATAATAATATTCCATTCATCATATTCCCTTCGGGGTTCCGCAATAATGGAAACAATGGCAGCCTCGATTAAAATCATATTTGTACTTTCCTGCCTCTACTGGCTAAGAAAGGTATTGTAGTAGGGCCAAATTTCGGAAATTGTCTTTTTAGGAAATACACTTATCACGAACAGAAAGGGGTAGTTCCTAAAATCAGCGCAGACTCCATTGATGGACATCAGAAACTTATTAAGCTGTTTTTAAACTCATTGATGGATCCAGGACATTCTTTTATTAATCGATTGAATAGCCAATGGTTCAGTGATTTGATCGACTTTTAGAGTCTTAACCTCAGCTTTATGTAACCTTATTATAACCTCAGTCTTGTTATTTCTAAATTTTCTTCACATATTTTTATCCATTTTACTTTTTATCTATTGTTGAAATTCAACAATTCACTAGATAGATATTTCCTTCTATCTTATTTTGATTTTTCACAGTTTTGTTATCTTCCAAGAACTTTAACCAATCGGTGATATAAAGTCGTTCCTAAACTCTTCATAAATCGCTGTCAATCCATTGATGAATCCATTGATTCATCTGATTAATGGAGGCCATCAATGAAATTAGCGCTAAGAATAGGAACTTGTCCAAAGTGTTGTCCTGGTATAACACAAAAATTATACACTTTAAGGTATATTATATTTAAATAAAGTTAGATTCCGTTGAGAAAAAATATCTCAATCTGATCAGTAAAAGCAAATGTCCCGCTTAATCAAATACTATCATTATTTTCTAACAGTAGTTATAAAATTTATTTCAAAGTTGTCATGAAAAACCTTTCAATTTTTGAAGTGCTTCCGCTATAACTATATAACGATAGGTATAGTATTCGTATAAAATGTTAGGTGTGCATTTTTCAACAAATGTATATTACTTTCCTCTTCTGGACATCAATTTATTCATCGGTAAATAATGTTTCTAATATATATAAGAATTAAATTTTTCGTATTACAGTGTTGTCAGCCTCATTTTACTGTTATTTTATAGTTATCTAAAAATATATATGTTGCTTATCAGTAAAAATATTTAAAAATATTGATATTTATTTATCTATACTATTATTTGTTTACTTATTAGTCCGTGTTACAGACCCCTTTTTATCAAATTATTAACATCCGACTAGAAATTCTCCTAACCTATTAATTTTGTATTGGGGCGTTTTCAACCTGGAGGTTGGCAAACTTTTTTTGCCTATATTGCCTATTTAATTAGGTACTAAAAACTCGTAATTACCAACGTTTTCCACTTCAGTTGTAAAATAACTTGAGCAAAAAGTCGAGAAAAATGTGGCCTTCAAAAGTATTGAGTCGTTTGCCTATATAACCTCGTTATTTTGACAATGTGGGGGTGTAGGTCACGCCAAACGACTCAATTATTTTGTAGGCCACTTTTTTTCTCGATTTTGCGGTCAAGTTATCTTATGATTAAAGGAGAAAGGCAAATGGTTATTTACGAGGTTATTAGTGGCTAATTAAATTGACAAAGTTTGCCGACCTCTAGATTGAAAACGCCCCGATTCCGAGAATTTTCGAAAATAAAATATTTGTTGTTTACGATGAGGTGAAGCTGTTTACGAAGTTTCAGCCGGATGTTAATAATTTAATAAAAAGGTATGAACCACGGACTATATACTTCTCCTTTATTTTAATTTACTTCTTGTGATTTTATACCAGACAAATGACACTTCTATTGTTCAATAATATTATTCCTAGGGTGTCTTCTAGAGTAAAATTTACTTTAAATGTCTTAGAATAAAATTTATATATATATATAATCTATGAACTAGTATACACTTTTTTTAAAAATATTTTGTGGTGGTCTATTAACTGTCCTAAATAATATTTTTTTTTACTAATGTTTCATGCAAATAGAAGTTTAAGTATTTCTTAGAATATCCATTTGAAAGATAGTTTTAAATTCCTAATAAAACTTAAATAAAAAGTGCTTTTAACTTTTTTTAAAAATCTTTTAAGAGGACATACCAGATAATAAAATTTATTTATAATTTCCGAAGAAATTTCTTGAAATTTCAGTTTATTTAAGTAACTGAAAGAAAAACTACTTACTTTTCTGTGTTGATGTTCCTAAGTGAAAATGTTCAAAGCTTGTTCCAAGAATCTGTATGATATTAATTAGGATTTAATGACTAGGCGAAATGTAGGGGTTTTAGTCCCTTACCGCGGAACAATATCCATAATTAAGCGCCTTGGAAGTCGGACTGAATCCATAAGCCCTCCACTAACTCATTCCTCCTTATTTAAGAAAGATTAGCTATGCAACATCGGGCTAAAAGCTAAAACGGGGTCTGAAGATTAATATTGTTTAGCGGATCATCTTTATTTTTTTTTTAATTAAAAAAGGACAATGTTGATTAGGCACTTAAGTGATATTTCTATTGTCATTTCTACCCTTTAATACCTTTAAATTTCACAATTGTTTATTTAAGTTTAAATTTATTAGGTACATATAAGTATTAATTCGAAATTCGTATATTTAAGAAATTTATTTTACGATTTTAGAAAAAAAGTCAGAATTATTAAAAATACATATTTATCAAAAAATTCACGACTGTATTTTTTTTTATTATTTATTTAATTATAACAAATAATAAAGCGCTACGAATTTTTTTTTAGTCAGACAATAATACTATTGTTAAGGATATATTTCATCGTGAGTACTTTTTAAGTATCGTATATTCATTAAATATACGACACTTAAACGGTATCGTATTTCTGACAAAATTGATCGAGAGTTGTGTAACAAATGAATTTATGACAAAGAGGAGCACAACAGAAAAAAAAAATTAAATGATCTTATTCCTAATAAAATAATTATTTTAAATTTTATATATATATATATATATATATATATATATATTTGCGATACAGGCCAACACTTAACGATGAACCATGCTTATAGATTTCTATGTCCAGGACCTATTATCCGACTATAATTCATATCTTAAGTTATAATATATAAAGGTCGTATTATAAAAAAAAAAAAAAACATTGTTATATTATATATATATATTATTTTCGGAGATCGCACCTTTCTTATCTATGATATGTTATATTTGTAAGTGTTAATGTCATATTATTTTGTGTTTCTTTGGAACTATACCGAATCCTGATGTCTGTAAAACACAAGCTATCTCGATGCGTCAACTTTTGAAACGATCTGAGTTTTAAAATCTCCCGTTTTTTCAATGTATTTTATTGTAATTGATTAAGGGTTAAATTTTATTTAAATTATATTTTCGAACCATCAATCGCATCCCAAAAAACTTGAAAAAAAAAACCCAATCACAAACCTTGAAGAATGGTGTCGAAACAGGAGGATTAAAATAATTTCCAACAAGACCCATCTAATCACCTTTTCTCCTTCGTCGTAAACCTATGACTTTTTGTCTTACAATATCCTTTAATAATACCCCGCTTATCACTGTTGCACAAATCCAAAACCTGAAGACTGAAACGACAAGAAACGTGTGCGACTACTTTAGCACTTATTAAGCAGACCCTACACGGTAATTCATGAATGAACGTTACAAGAAGTGCCAAGATTGCTTTGATCATGAAGACTCTTACACGTTCAATCATTACTGATCATTACTTATGTGAAGTTTCCACTTTTTTTCTCTCCAATTTATTGCCTACTTGACTATTTAAAGAAAAAATAGTTGAAAATGGTTAATAATAATATAGACTAGGGATATAAACAACTATTTACTTTTATGAAATTATTTACTTAATAACGAGACCTAGGTAAACTAACCTATCTAGTAGTTAGGTTAGTCTCATAGAAAATCGTTTTGACAAAAGTTAGTAAAATATAAGTCTACTACTTAAAAAAATTAAGGAAAGGTATTGCAAAAATAATAAATTTGTTGAGGAAAATGGGAAAAGAACTGATAAATATATACAACGTTAAAGTTTTTTTTTTCCTAAAGTAAATTGTGAAGTTTCCTAATTTTTTTTTCTTTTAATTTATTGCCCACTTGGCTATTTAAAAGAAATAGTTAAATTACTTTTTTTAAACAACTTGAGGTGGATCTCATGTTTTTGCATAATGAATCTCAACTTAATTAATATAAACCTAAACCTTATTAAACCAGGTGGTTTTTCTAAAAGTGGGATAACTGTAGTATAGTTTGGTGATGATAAAAAAAAAATCGCTAATAATTTATGATTATTATAAAAAAAGAACTTATCTTAGTTTAGCCGCTCAAATGTCCTCACTAAATGGTTTTAATAATAACAAAAGATCTTTACGATTAAAGTAAATTTTATCTAGTTTACAGTTAAGTAATCGTTAATTACTTAACTTAAATATTTTTTTAGTTATCGCTTCCTATTCAACAAAAAACACGACTCTAAACACCCACAGAACTTAAGACTTCTCACTTTTCTGATGAAAATTGGCCCATTGTTTATATGAACTTTTCTGTAGGTCTTAAAGTTTGTTATCACTCCTATCAAAATTTCCCTCTACTGTATGTATGCAGAGCGTCCCGTAAACAGAGCGACATATTTAAAAGGTAGATAGTAGACATTAAGATCTACAAAAAAGTTCTTATAAAAAATTGCCCAATTTCCATCAGAAAAGCAAGAAATTTAAGATTTGTGTTTTTTTGAGCGAGTAATGTTTTTTTTTTAATAGGAAGCGAAGTAAATATTGAATAGATAACTAAGAAAGTACTTCATTTAAGTAACTAAACATTACTCCGTAATAAACTAGACAAAATTTACTTCAAACGAAACTAGAGTTTTTTATTTTTATAATTTAAATGTGTTTTGAGGCAATTAACTTTATGATCTAGTGTGATTTATCACGGAAAAATAAGAAATAAAAGCTTTGCAATAGTTAATTGTAGATATTTTTGCCGAAAACACGGGTACTTTTATCATTTCTTTTCACAACTTGAGGTGAATCTCAAAATTTTCCCTAATAAAGTTCAACTTAATTAACATGGACTTAAAGCTAATTAAATGAGATAGTTTTTCTAAAAGTGGGTTAACTGTTGTAGAGTTGAAGAGTGATAAAAAAAAAATCATTGATAATTTATGACTTTTTTTAAAAGGAACTTTGTTGAGTTTGTTCGCTCAATAGACCTCTTCAAATTTTTGTAACAATGACAAAATCTACTTTCGTTTGAAATAAATTCTGTCTAGTTTACTATGGAGTAATTTTTAATTAATTTAAATAAAATATTTTTTTAGTTATCACTCACTATTCGACATAAAATGTGACGCTTAAAAAACACAAATCTTAAATTTCCTACTTTTCTACTGAAAATTGGCTGATTGTTTATATAAACTTTTTCGTAGATATTGACGTCTATTATCTCCCTTTTAAATATTTCTCTCTACTTACCGGACACTCTGTATTTGATTATCTTGTCTCCAATATCATAAATACATATACTTAAGTTTCTGGACTATCCGAAAAAATATGTATAGTAACATAAAAGATAAAAGATAGTGCAGCTGATTATGACAAAGCGATACACCTGCGACTTGAGTGAAATGTCTTACAAGGAGTTGAAGGATATGGGGACTTAGCCGCGCAGGTCATTAACATCAAAGGGTAGAGGAGCAGGTTGGAGCAATTTTTCAACTCCTGTCATCGGCTAAGTACACGGCTCCCGCTACTGTAGGTTCAGCAACGGTTTTAATATACACCTCTCTGATATATTCCTTCCGAATCCGTCTTCCTTCCCAACTTTCTTCAATCGATACCAGGCTCTTCCCTCCTTAATTTACACCCCTCTCGTTTAATTGGTTTTTGCTTTAATTGCTGGATTTATTATTTTAAATTTAAAAAAACTTCCTCCTCTCAATGGAGAGTTTGACCATGGATTTTCTTCTAATTTCTCTCAAAATAATAAACTTCTGTTATAAATAGAAGAATGGTGTTGCATTTTAAATATGTTGCATAACCCCTTTCGGATCAAATGAGCTAAAATTTCGTATGTAGTTTTATTGCTAGGAAGGACTGGAGCGTTTGGTCATTAAATTAATGAGATGATAAAAAACTCATAAATATCCATTGGCTTTCCAATTGAATCGTCAGATAATTTGATCAGTTTACATGATATAATCGTAAAAAAAAACTGGCCCTCAAAAATATTTCGTAATTTGGCTTATATAACCTCGTTTGTTTGAGAAATTGAGGGTGGACGCTAAACGGCCCAATATTTTTGTAGGTCACATTTTTTCTCGATTTTGTAATCAAATTATCTTACAATTCAAGTGGAAATGTGTTCATAAGTTTTTAGAACCTAATTAAATAGATAGGGATTGTCTATTATTAACTGAAAGATTGAAAACGCTAAATTGATGAAAATTTTCGGCTGCACCTCGGACTATAACGTGGTTTTGTAAAAATAATTTCTCGGAGCATAAATAATTTTATTGAAAACAGAACTTAACTGAGTTGATCGCTCAAATGTCCTCTTTAAATGGTTTTGACAATGACAAACTCTATTTTCAATTAAAGTAAATTTTGTCTTGTTTACAATGAAGTAATTGTTAATTAATCAAATTAAATATTTCTTTAATTATCGCTTCCTATTCAACAAGAAACATGACTTAAAACAATAGATAACTTGGATATTCTACTTTTCTCCTGAAAATTGGCCCATTTTTTATATATAATTTTTTGCAGCTATTGAGATCTGCTATCATTCCTATCAAAATTTCTCTATACTTGCGGACACCCTGACTACAATAACCATTGTGTATAAATTAATCTAATATGCTCTGTCTGACTGATCGTCATTTGTATCATATTACGGTTTCAGTCATGATTGTTTCTGAATTCAGTTTATTATTCATCCATGCTATTAAAATTTTGAGATATTTTAATCTAACTGGTCAAAAAGTTGTTATTATTTGATTTTTCGGTACTATATTTTCCCTTATCGACTCTCTAACTCGGCTTAATGTCAAAATACAATTTCGATTTGTAGCTCATTACAAAGAGGATGAAATTATGAAAATTTTCCTCGCTCACGGTATGGAGACCCGATTTTTTATTTCTGAGATGTTTTAAGCCATAATCAAAAACTCTTTAATTAATCGACTCGAGCCGACTTTACCCGAATGAGCGTTAAACATCAGAGCCTGACAGCCCAATCGTATTCTCTGCCCATAATAAAAGATGCAAACCGCACCAAAAGAAGTTTTCACTTCAAACATTTTTGTTAATTAAATCTCTGTATTTTTCTGTGTACGATATCAAAAAATCACGTTTTTATTGTTTACGTATTTACCCTGATTGATTACTGAACTGTACATTAAATATTCTTATTTTCTTTTGGAAATATTCGAGGTTTGTAGGTTTATTAAATATGATGAAAAATTGTACTAAAAGCAAGGATATTATGGTGGAGCAGAGAGGATCTTTAAGGGAAAATGGAGAGGTAGACAAATCGGCATGAGATGAGTGTGTATGCATTGGTGTGGATATAGGGGCTTTATTTGTGGAAAGCTTTATACAAGCGAGCACAGCATGTGTCCCTCCAGACATTTCGTCCCACTTCATGTGCTATCTCCTTTTGGTCCTACTTATATTACAACTTCCTCGGCACTTAAATATAATATATCTAATGGCCATTCATAAAGGCCTTTTAAGCATAACTATATTTTGAAGCACCATGATCACATATCAAGTGTATCCTAAATTTTTAGAAAGTAGATAAAAAATTACCAAATTGGTTTGACGTACATATGGTAGTTAGTTGCTGGATCTTAAATCGGGAACTAGTTGGCCGATTTTGTTGCTTCTTTTTTTATTTCGCAGGGTTTTGAAATTGGTTGCTTCCTGCACAATAAGTGAAAAACGTATTTTTCTATAGACTAGAGCGCGAAAACTGCTCTAACGATTTTGATTAAACTTTTATATAATTTTCTGATTATCTTCCTGTCAATGTTGGTAGATGAACTAAATTCCAGAAAATTTACTACATGTACTAAATAAGTTATTTATACGTTTCAGATCCTTCTCCTCATAGCCTGAGAAAAACTTTTAGCCTGTTTTTTTTTTTAAAGGTGATGAAATTCTGTACAAAACTATATAATAATCTTTCATTTCGGACAACTATTGACGATGTTACAGCTATTCATTTTGCAATGTAAGATTATGAGTTAAAATTCCGGTGCCAGAAAGGAGTTTACCCTTTTTTTTAGAGAGATAAAAGAAAAGTGAATGAAGATAAAAAAATCTGGTGTTCGCATCACACAAGTTTCACTCTACCTTTTAACAGAAATTATTGTCCGGTGAAATTGGACTATGTCAAAAAGTTTTTAAATAGCAATGTTAGAGTGTATTGAACTTATTACGTTGATCTTCCACAATCCGGTTTATATTGCTTTAGTTTATCAAAGAAGTGGTACTCAAATATTTTCTTTGACCAATTTTGAAGAAAATAAATCTAATTCAATTTTTTTTTTTTTAATGGGGCGGTAGGGATCACCTAGTTAAGGATTGGATAGAAGAATGCGGATGATAAGATCAAGAATGGGATGGTTTTTGTGTTCTCAAGGATCGGAATAGGTAGGCCCTACTCTATTGTCTTCAAAAATTAAGAAAAACCAGCCATGCTCTTAATACTTGGGAGATGTGGAAGCTTCTGGGAACATATAAAAAACATATTATAATTCACCGTGTGACTCAATGTCATAGAAGTTGCTCTGTCGTACTCTGCGTTAACTGCATCTTAATAAATTCCAGGTCTGAGGACGATTTAAATATCTCAGTTGCATATTAAATTTTGTTTCTATAGACATAAAGGAGGGAGCGGAGTAGCTCAGTGGGCGAGCACTTCCAGAGCTCAAGGTCCAAGATTAGTGGTGGGTACTCTTAATTAAATAATTAATTAAGGAAAAGGAGTGTGAATATCGGTCCAATCACCTTCCTGCAGAACCGATTGCCTTGTAACAGCACTTCCTCACATTATACTAAACCCAAGACCCTTCATGGGTTGTTAGTGGTACAGATATAAAGAAGGTCGAACTACGATTCACACTTACATTATTTCATTCTAAGGGTAGTATTTATAGCTATCTCTGTAATTTGATTTGGACTTTCGTCATAAAGAAATAAGCTTAGCTAATTTGATGTTTCTTCTTCTCTTAAACATTAGTGGGAAAACGCTTTAAAGTTTCGGTTGAGCATTGAGTAAGTTAAGGAAGTAACATGAATGTTTCAAGTTCATCTACGACGTTACTATTTTATAAAAGCGTCTCTATATTCACATGGGATAAAAAGAGTCCACTTTCATTGAGTTGCTATGTATCGGGGATGTTGATGTGTGTAACAATAAATATATCAATAAATAGAGTCAGTCTAGTGAAGACAATTTTTAATAATTCCAACACACAATATGGTAGAGGAACTACATAAAATGAAGTGCTGATCCTCTTCTAAAATTTTTTTTTTGTTCGCGTACCACCTACAATATTCTTGTGCACTATTATTGGTACATGTACAGTTAGGAAACATCTGCTGAAAATTGCCGAAAATCCAAATAATATTACTTATCCAAAAACAATTATCCTACATCATGTAAACGATAAATGATAATTCCGAATAACCAGTCATTTTTTGTTTTAATTTCTCATCTAAGAAGTAGTTTAATTAAAGGTTTGTGAAACCAATAACGGGAGAAGGTTGGTTTACCAACATAACAAGAAGGTTATATTAAACTATCTGGAAGTTAATTAAAGGAGGTTTTTTTGTTCAATCCTTCCATGCCTTTTGGGCTAAACGGGTTTTTTTCCGGTCCGGGGAGAGGGCGGGGGAATTATACCGAATGAAAATTCCCACCAGGTACCAAGATTTAAACTCATAAGATTTATCCATCTAACTTCGGTTATCAGGTTTTCAGAAAACGCGCGGTGAAAAATTAATTTACATCAGCCAGATTTGAACCTGAGACCTTAAGCTTAGCAGCCCAGTGCTTAATTCAATGGTCTACTCCGCTTCCTAAGAAAAGTAGAGAATGCGACAATTTCAATTTATAATAACTTTATTACTTTACAGAAGTGGTATTCCGAAGGTATTTCCCTCCTCCTCCTCTCCCTATTACAAAACTTCACGGAAAAGCCAGAAAAAGAAGCACCGCTTACCCGCAAGCAACATAACTGAGTTTCATAAAAGTATTCCTTTTTGACGTGCTGATGTTCAAGTGGGGTTAATGGAATAACTATAAGGACCATCCTAAGTAAAGAAACACATTTTAAGGAGCTACAACTTTTTCTTATTACTCTTTTTGGTATCGTCTAGATCTTTCGAATGACATTTGCTTGGTTTTCAGAGGGACCCAAAATAAATCTGCTGAGGACTTAATCTATTAGAACGGTTTCTGAATTAGGAGATAGCCCTAAACACCTAGGTTAGTGCCTCCTTGGACGACTATAAAAGAGAGAGGTTGGGTATTAGCTGGCAGAGGAGATGGCGACATTACAACTAACTGGGAGCGGTAACTGCCTAATGCCCCTAAGAATTAACACTTGAGTAAATAGAGCCCCGCTGGTAATGGACTTTCTCTTCGCTAAGCCCTCGGCTAAATGCCATTAATGAGAACGTCTGATTGAACTTCTTTTCATCAACTCTCCGCTCCTCAGGGCCAGCTTTCTGTCCTATTCCAATTAATTTTTTTTTCGGGTGGACGCTCCTGATGAAAGACTTTTTCCAAAGTACTCGACGGAAATAAAAATACTCGGGAATATACAAGGGAATGCAATTATCTTTTAATACTTCTATCTGAGGCTTAATAATTTTAATTTGTAATAGCGATCATACAAAAATATAACTAGATAATACATTATTAAATATATACATATAACATTATAAGATGAGATATTTGATTAAAAAAACATATACAACAAGAAGAACCTCTCCAAAAAGACTATATTATTATTAGTTCCTACAATCCCCTAGGTGCGACGTCACTAAGGTCTGCCATGCGTCTTGATCTTTAGCCTGCTCCTTGACTCCAGACATGGTCTGTCTGACTACTTCCGCGTCTTTGCTGGTCTTGGGGTTCCAATCTAGACTCTGAATGACCCCAGTTATCTCTATTCCCAACGTTTAATGACCTGATCTATCGAGACTTTATTAGTTCGCGACTAGAGCTCGTCATTAGAGTTTGTTTTAGGCCACCATACTCGCAATATATTCCGCAGACATCTATTGACGTTTGTTAGAAAGACCATAAGACGGTAGTAAAAACGGTGGTATTGTATGGAGTGGAAACAATTCTGCTGAGGATACTGAGGTGTATTTACAGATAAAGGAAAACGGAAGGAAAATACTGAATATTGAAGACTTAGAAAAATCAGTGAGGAAAAGATGTTTACAGTTTTACGATCATAAGAAGAGGAGTGGACCATCAGCGTACCGCTCTAGAACTAGTGTTGCCCAAATGCGAGACCAAGACAAGTCTTGGTCTTGGGCACTTCGTTTTCCTCTTGGTCTTGGTCTTGCGCAAGTCTCGTAACAGACTTCCAGTTACCTATTTATTAGCTTATTACTAAGATATAGTAATTATTTAGATAGGAGAAACCTAACTAAGTTCGAATGAAAAATTAGAAGAGTTAAATGCAAAAGTATATTGGTTATACTAATTCTTTACATATAGTAAATAAAATTTTCAAGTATTAGTAACTATTTTGTCTTAATTTTTATTCAAAAAATCGATTTTTTTTCACCAGTCTTGGTCTTTGTCTTGCAACAGTTAGGCGGTAGTGGCCTTGGTCTGACCAAGACCAAGTTTGGACAACACTAACTAGGATCCCTTTTTCGATAATTATTATATTTCTATGCCTGGAATATTTTAATGGAAATAATAGTCCACCTAAGAACAATGAATAATAAGTTTATGTACGGAAATTAACGTAACGGTATAAAGCTTATCGAGCTACCCATTATGAAGCTCCTCACGATATATAGCTATCATCCAGTCCAACTGATAATGGAATAATTTGAATCTATCGGGTAATTATTCAATTAGCATTAAACAAGAAGAATGAGTTTAGTTACATTTAATAACGGGGGATGATATAGATATGAGAGTTGCGGTGGTAGGGATCTGAGAAGTTGGAGAAGTGTAGTTAATATGAAGGGCTGAACCGTGCAGTTGGTAGGCGGCAGGCTTCGGGGCTTATTTATGGCCCAATGAGGTGAATGACTAAACTTGGTCTCCTTACCCTTCACAAAGTTCTATATAGCCTCCTTGTTATGTTGCTACCCCCCTCCTCCGCTATTGGTTTCGCATACCTTTAATTAAACCGCCTTTACCTTCATAACCCTGTAATTAAAACAAAAAAATCCTCGTTACATGGAATCATTATTTAGCAGTTTACATGACATAGGATCGGTAGTTCTCGATAACTAATATGATTTTGAGGATTTTTTGTAATATTGTAAAACTGAGGTTTCCAAACTGCAGGCTCACCACTGATGGTATACACAAATGTTCTAAATAGTAAGAAAACAAAAAAAAAAGTTTTGTATTACAGGAGGAATTGCCATTTAATTTTCGGAATTTTTCATCTTTCAAAAATAGGTACAATTTTATCTGTATTACTCCCTAAGCGGATTTCTGGCCCAAAAACATATCTGAGTGGCGAGACCTAGCAGATAAGGATAGGTACCAAGACCCTGTTCCAAGTTTTTCTACTGACTCTATTTATTCTTATATTCGTGGAATATATTTCAGGAATATATTTTATAAAATATATTTAATTTACTCATCATCATCCACGATACATAGCAATTAAGGAAAGAAAGGACTACTTTCAGCTTATATCATTCCAGAAATCCTAGAATAAAATAATAACGTGATTGTAAATTGAAACAGATCCGTTATCTCCTTTACTTGCCTTTCAGAAAGATCTATACAGCAGTACTCTATAGGAGTACCAACTAAGGATGGGATATAGAAGGCTCAATATAAATAGTTTCATCGATATTATAAATATTTTAAAAATGTAAATATTAAACATTGAAAATGTCATTTTCCTCTTTAAATTAATTAATGGAAATATTAATTATTCTAATTTCCTTAGTAAAATTAATTTTCTATTTTTTGACCTTCTTCGTCATCCCCAGCTTTTTTCTATTCAACCAATTATGCCTTCCAGTAACCCATATCATCGGATTCAGCGAAATGCAAATTTATTTGCATCCTACATAGATTTCTTTTCCAATTCGTGGTCTTGATTTGAGAAGGTTTTAACTAACATGGTTTACTGGTCTTGAGCGAGAGGGAAACACGCGCTATTAAACTTAAGGATGATAGTCAATATTATTGATATTTTTCTCTACTACGCACTATATTCTATTTGAAACAGGCAAGATGAATATAATCTTTTTTCTAACTATAAGATTCATATATAATTCATAGCTCTTTCCGAAAACGATAATTTTAGTTTTTATTTTAAATCTAAAATAGTAAAATCGAAAGAACGATACCAATAGTCGATAATATCGAAGGGACGATATCGATGGTAAAATATCAAAGATCGGAAGGACAATATCGACATTTCGAAAAAATCGATGGTCATCCATATTATAAATTGAAACAGCCCCTTCATCTCTTTTATTTATCCTTCTGAAAGTTCTTTAAAACAGGGGTACCAACATAGCAAGGGTGCTTGTTTTTTTGGTAGCCTTGCTATTGGTTTAGCATACCAACTAACACACACTAACTTTACCTTTATAACCTTGTAATTTTACGAATTTACTTATATATTGAAAAATATTACAATCTGTCTCTAGGACATTTATAATAGAGTTCACAGATCACATTCACACTCTATGTACAATAAATAAAACAACCTTGTAATTAATACAAAAAGTATGTTGTTGTTCAGAATCATGTTTATCATTTAACAGTTAACATTCGAAATTTCTGTTATCTTGTACAACAGATGATTCCAAACTCTGCGTGGGCAAACACGCTTGTTATTTTTCGTGAATGATTTCATTTTACTATAACCTGGCTCATAAATATCCATTTGCTTTCCACTTGAATCAGTAGACAGTTTGATCACAGAATTTAGAAAAAATTGGGCTACGAAATGTTGGCCCGTTTGGTCACCTCGTTATTTTGCCATGTTGGGAGATCCTAGTTCCGGTCTATCTAAATTTCGCAATATGTGGAATATAAGTAGGCAAATGATAATGAACATGTATTTATGTCGAGAAATAAATGCCAACATAAAATTTCATAGTGATCTCATTCAATTCAAATATATTTTATGCTCCTCATCACTGAAAGTAAGGATTATGGAATTTCTCCTGTTTAATGTTTACTTTATTATTCAATATAAATCAAAATCCTCGAAAGTGATACGTGATTATTCTCAGAGTAAAGTGTCAGCAAAATTCATTTTAGAGTAGGAACCATATCTGAAACCAACCTACCTTGGGATATATTTCAGGGAGATAGAGTAAAAGATAATGAGGTAACTTGTCAACAAAAGACTATTTATTATAGGAATCCATCATAAGAGAAAATATACGGCGAAGATACGAACGGCTCAGTAAGAATGAAAGCGTAATGGATGGAAGACATACGACGCAGCTTGAAAAGTGCCCCCCAAGACAGATGAACATGAAATGGTGGTGAGGAAGAGACCCTGTTCAGATAAAACCTATCAGGCACAAATAGTAAAAATACTATCGCGGGATTTCAGCTATTTTATTATTTACTGAATCTATCTTAAATTTCTCGCATACAAAACCATCCTCAAATCTAGAAGATTCTTCGTACTCATTGGACATTTAGTGGAAGTTTTTATTACTTGCAAAAATTCAATATAATTATTGTGAAATGAACAGATATAATATTGAATATTTTATTTTTTTTTATTTATTTCTTTATGCCATTTACAACTGTATTACATAAATACATCAAGTAAAGTTGGACATAATTGATATAATGACATGAATACACTTGCTGAGTAACTACCTAATGGTAGCACTCTAATGATATGACTACATTAGGAGATCACGGGGCCATCTTCTTTTCAGACGCCTCGGAGGGTTATCAGGAATTGAAGAGGAAGCAAGGTTTGAAACGAGAGGATTCGGATGGTTCTGCAGTTTTTTATGGAAGGATAGATATCTGGATTGGACCAAATCGGAAACATATGGAACATTAAGATCTTTATGGATAATTTTATTAGTGACAAAGTAAGGAGCATTGGGGATTTTACGAAGGATTTTGGATTGTAAGGATTGGATGCGAGAGGAATTCGATGGTTTAGTGGAGCCCCATAGCTCAACTCCGTAAGTCCAAATAGGTCTTATTATAGTCAAGTATATGAGTCTTTTGTAATTAATGGGAAGTTTAGAGCGTTTGTCTAGTAAGTGCTGAAGTAATCGGAAACGTCGAGCGGTTTCTTGTCGTTTCAGTTTAGTATGAGGATTCAAAGTTAGTCGTTTGTCCTGGTGGAGTCCTAGGTATCGGATTTGCTCAACAGGAATAAGTGGAGTATTGTTAAAGGAAACTGTAGGACAGGAAGTCGTTGGTTTACGACGAATCGAATATTTAAAATTAATTTGTTTATATGTTTGTTTAGTTGTAATAATTTTTATTTTTTTTAAGTTATATACACTTGAAAATGTCTTTTAAAAAAATACAATTGAATGTATAACGTATTTATTTAGATTAAAAACAGAGAAGAGGGGACATTGGTTTTCATAACATTGGTACATGTTTATAACCGTTTCAGCTAAAAACAAATAATGTAAAAATGTGAAAAATATCTTTAATTTATTAGTGTGTACAACGACAAATAGAGATACTTTTTTCACAGTCCGACTTTGAGTTTGCTCATGTATGTGATAAGAATATTGGGGGATGATTGAATCTAAAAATCCTAGAAAATGTTGACATATATTATTATCTTTAAATAAAAATACAGTTTAAATAAAAGTAACATTTAGGTATGAATAAAATAATTACAAACCTACTACTAAGTCCTAGCCTAGCCAGCTAGTCGTATTTTCTTAAGTGATTTTAGTACACATTTTATTCATTCGTGTACTGCCAATTATTTTTTTTTTTTACCTCAAATCATTGGGGGGCCAAACGATATTCTCAACCCCTCAATTTTTTTATTAGAGGGAGAGGCGACCGCCCCCCCCCCTCGTCAATCCGAGGTCAACCACTGTTCTCACTAGAACAGTAAAATATTCAAATAACTAACATGTTTAATTTTTTTAGTACAAAGTCTTCAGAAATAATTAATGCTTGGATATAGATAGAAAATATTTTAATGGAGAAATTTATTTTTCTTTATTTAAATTTTTTTTCCACTAAACCATCGAATTCCTCTCGTATCCAATCCTTACAATCCAAAATCCTTCGTAAAATCCTCAACGCTCCTTACTTTGTCACAAATAAAATCATCCATAAAGATCTTAATGTTCCATATGTTTTCGATTTGGCCCAATCTAGATATCTATCCTTCCATTAAAAACTGCAGAACCATCCGAATCCTCTCGTTTCAAACCTTTCTTCCTCCTCGATCCCTGATAATCCTCCAAGGCATCTGAAAAGAAGATGGCCTCGGGACCTTCTAATATAGAACTTTAATTTGAGTTCTACCAATGGGTTGTTTCTCTTCATGTTGTACATGTCATGTTACCAATGTCACATTTACTTATTGTATTTTCCATGTAATACAGTTGTAAATCTCAATAAAATAAAAATAAATAAATAAATAAAAAAATCTTTACCGTACAACTCAGCTATTTTATTAGCTTATGATAATATTATTTTTCAATTTTTCATAAAAGTTTATTTATATTTTTAAAAATATTATTTCATATTAACGGTAATTATATCGCTTAACCTAAAAGTTTGATATAACTAATAGCGGATGAAAGTCGATGAACTGAAATACAAGCACGTGACTTTTCCTCTTTGCCACAGATCATAATAGCCATCGCATTTAGTGATACCATAAAAACAGTATCCGACATAAAACGTTATCTCGGTTTTCCCGGGTAAACCAATATATTTAAGACTAATACGGAACATAAAAGTCAACAACTTGACTGACGGTATAGCCAACTATATAAAAACTATTAGCTAGAACCTCTCAAATATTGGTTATAAAGTTCTCGTAGGCAACCCGTTCTCAAACCTAAATGGATCAACTAGAATAACAAGATATTCGAATAATAAACACATTCGAAGAAATACATTTTGTAGAATTATTCTTCAGGTCTAAACTCCTGATAAGTACTGCCAATACTCCATTTTATAACATTCCACCAGTGGCATACCTAGACGGAAATATTTTTGAGCTCCTAAACCATATATATATATATAAGCCCGTATACAAATGCCTCTCGTTCTTAGAGAGGAGGAGTTGGGTCGCCTAATGTCAAATTTTTTTCGCGATTCCTATTTTCAGAACCTCCTCTATAATGCAATCACTAATGCATTCTTTGAAGATTAATACAGTAATGATACGAGAACTTTTATATGTTAAAACTAAGTAGTCTTTTCTTGGACAGACTTCCACTCGTGAGCTGAGCTCCCATGCTCATACTCTACTTGTTTTCAAGACCAGTGCAGTAGGTAGAGGTAACTAAATCTGTTAGTGTTGATTTGTCCCCCGCTATGCGTCTCAGGTGGTTTATGAATACTCTTAAAAATGTATTTTCAATGTGGTTTATATATTATACCTAAATAATTTATTGTTTATTGTTTATTAAAAATAGTTTTTATTTAATTTACTTATTAAGTCGTATGAAATTTATATCATTTCTTCATAATTCTTATGGAGGTTGGCCAAACTATTTTCAAAAATGTCTTCAGGATGAAACGCCTCTGTCGAGTCGATACTGTACTATTTTCATGTAAGGTAACTATGATACACGACTGCCGCATATTAGCGTACCTCAATTATAACTTTGGAGACAGGACCTACAAGGAAAGATTAGGGATACTCGTACGAACTTATAACAAACTTTGGATCGTGTTGGACTTGGCAGGGTTGATAAGGTGTATTAAACAGTGCCTGGTTCTCGGTCAACCCATGATGGAAGAGCGAGGGGCAAAAAGACTCTCAAGGAAGAGGTGCAGATAAAAAGGAAGACAAGCTCAAGAGAATCGAGTTAGTAACGCTAGTGGTTCGGGATCCGGAGAGGCAGTAATGGAGAAAGTGCTTCTGCTCCCACCAGCTAACATATATATATAGTTGGTGTTCAATATCATTCTATACCTTGGCTTTTAATTTTAATTATTTAAGAGTGTTTTCCGAAAATTAAATACAACGTTAATGAGAGCTGGTAAAGAACTGGGGCTAAAAATAAAAACGGACAAGACAAAATATATGGTTAATAGCATAAATGGGTGGCTTTTCCGTTGTTACCGATATTGAAGGAAATAAGTTGAACAGGTAGAGAAGTTTAGTTATTTAGGGTCTACGATAACAAGAAAAATCGAAGAAGAAGGTTATGTTAAAGGCGGGAAATGCTTGCTAGTTTTCATTAGCGAAACTACTTAGCAGCTCGAGGCTATTATTCCGAAACTTAAAAAAAATAGGTTGAATGTGGCAAGATTGCGTCATAGGCTTCCTCCTCTCCCACTCCCCTCACTCCACGTCCCTATAAATTGCATATCGTTGTGTTCCTTCTAACTATTTACAATTTAAAAAAAGTGGACACACTGCCCCAAAATTTCAATTAATTACTTTACCGGTGTTTTTTATTGCCTAAGGCATTTATTTTTTAATATTTTTTCATGTTTTATAATTTGCTGACTATCCAGCTTTAATAAAAGGTCAATTATTACGATATTGAGCCAAATGCTCATTCTCAGTTATCAAAAAATTAACTCAAGATAAAGTCGTCAGTCCGCCATCTTCGGACGCCATTTTCGGGCAATGCGTTCAATTGTTTTTATGGGAACATTGGCTTTTTTTTAAAATAAATATTTACAAGGAACACAACGATATGCAATTTATATTGATGTGAGGATGAGGAGAGAGCATGCATGGTAGGGTGGTCTGGCCCACCGAGTTTTAAGGCTAATTTGGCGGGTTTGGGTTTAGACGGTGCCCGGTGTATTGAAGAATGTAGACATCGACTGGTGGTATACCGCTAAACCGGTAAACCGCTGAGCACATCCTCGTATAATGCACCAGCTATGAGGCATTGAGGGCCAAATTGATGAGGGATACAGGACTTTACATTTTGACAGAAAGACACTTACCCCAACTGATGTCTCAACAAAACTACCCGCACTTTAAAAGTTTTGTATGTGGGTGGAAAAAAACTGTGGGCCCAACCCACTTCTCCCTGGGTAGGCGTGAAGAAGCAGTGCCTGGAAGGCCGCTGATTAGGACAGGAGAAGAAGATGGAGGAAGATGAAATTATAGAAAAATTATCAAGCAGGCTGTGTGCACAACAATATAAAAATGTAAACAATGTAAAAAGATAAACTTGCAACAGGGATTTGTTATGTAAAAAATGTGTATCAAGTCACTGCTGCAAACTCCCGTAATATCTTAAAGGCAGGGTAGAGAGGAAAATAAAATAAAATAAAAATAATAATGGTACTATCGGCATTGAACCTTCAGGTTCGGTAAGGCTCATTAGTACATTATATTTTTATAAAAGCATCCTTAGAGAGTAAAGTATCTCAGTAATAGGATAGGTGCGCTGATGGAAAAGACATGGCAAATCATTTTTTTAAATGAATATTTTATATGTTAATATGTCTATAATTGGTACTTTCATTTCTCTATAGCTTCCAATAATTCTACTCTAAGTAGGGAAGTCAGGAAAATATGTATAATATGACACCGAAAGTACTTGCTTATCTATTCATTGAGTGTTAAATTAATTAAATCATAACGCTTTAGTTTATAAAATTAAAAACAGTACTTGGCTACACTTTGTCCGTAGTCTATAGCAACGAGAAAAATGTGTCTCTGTAATAGATAAACTTGTTGAGCGAGAAAGCGACTAATCTCAATAAAGGAAAGAAAATAAGTTGGAAGAGAACAATTGTTTGAGCATACACCAACCGCCTTTATAAAAGATGTCGTATTTCTGTTGTTAAAATGTGTGAAAAACTTTGTGAATTATATTCCTCCCCGAAACGACCTAATCCTTGCCAAAGCCCCGTAAGGGAAGGAGAGCCTCCTCGGAGCGGATGAATTCCTGCTCCCTTTTATACGCGCTATATTTCGCCGTTGAACAGCTGTTGCACGCCGATAAATCTAAGCTCTCTATGGAACAGGCTGACAGCTGACCACACAATGGATCCTTGTTCTCGCTCCTGTTACATTACTCTTATCAGTAGCTCCTGTAAGCATTCCGAATCAATTAAACCGCCGTTAGATACTGGTTACGTACTCCATCACTCGAAAAATGTACAATTACTCGGACGTAAAATTCAGTGTAAAGAAAAATTCTTTAAATGTGTAACGGTTAGGGTAAAGCACATGTGGCCTATATACCATACATACATAACAACATTCTAACTGCTTCATTTGGACAAACTTTCAAAGATCAAGAAGAAAAAATGTCTGACAAACATCGCCATTATACCTTCCTTACTATTTCTACCTACAGAAGAAGCTGTTTTGGAAGTATTGTCTTGTCAAAGGAAAACGCACACTCTAGCGAAAGAAGAAGACGGAATTAAATAGAATCGATTTCAAAACATGTATGTTTCAAATCTCACAACCATAGTCAATTTAATAATATTAAATAGTCTGAAATAGGCGTTATATCCAGTTTTTAAAAAATGAAGCCTCGCTTTCCCCCCAAAAGGGAGGAACAAGTTTGGTTCGGAGTTCCCATGGCCGATTGTAAATAGTGTAAATAGCCTGCGTCTAAGATGTTTATTTTTATTAATTTGTGTTAAAGTAAATTTTAATTCAATTTTATTCATTTATTTTTATTCTATTAGTACTATTATTTATATTTTCTTCCTTCACTATGATATTTTATTTTGTTCTTATTTCACTGTATATTATTTTGAAATTATTTTATTTATTTTTTGATTTTGTAAATATGGTGTGAATGTGCTTTCTAAATTAAATTATAAATGTCCTTTATTATGACAGATTGTAATATTTATCAATAAACAAATAATCCAATAAAAGTTTTTTTAAAATATCTGATGTGTCCGATCACACGACTTTCCTGCCGATTTAAGACAAATTAATACAACTTTAAATGTGTCTTATTTTTTAAAATTTTAATTAGATTAATTTTCAAGGAGTTATAAAACGTAAAATTTCGTTTTAACCACACATCGGAAGTTAGACCAGATCGTAAAACACTCCTTAACTATTATTTGTAGGAAAGTAGTATTTGGTATAGTCTTAGAATACGCTGTATCATTGCTAATACAGGTAAGATACCGATGATTTTTTGTTTATTTTGTTGGGAATTTAATTAACTTTCAAACGAACTATATAAATTTTACTCCAGTAAGTATAATTTGTAAGTTAGGCCCAAAAACTTTTCTTTTCTTTAAAACATAATTACTTGAATTTTCTCAGGAAATCATTTCATGTTCAAAAATTGAAAGAACATTGAAAGCATAGACAATCATATTATTATTGTTACAGGAAGTGTCACCAAAATCGTTCTGGCCGTTTTTACATTAAAGTCTGTGGAAAAACATTTTTTTTTCTTATTGCGCTGAGAGCGCATAATTTGTTTCAGAGACATTGGTAGTCAAAACCCAATGTAACAAAAAAAAAAAGAAGCAAAAAAATTGGTCAATTCATTCAGGAGGTAATCTTGGCACACACAAACAGACTGAAAAGTAATGATTCATTAAAAACTGCACAGAAAATTTGAACCGATCCTAATACTATCCTCGCCTAATAGCGGTAGGAAAGCAAAAATAACAATGCATAAATAATCTATTTCTCACAATGCTTCCATCACAATTTTCGATACTGCTTGTACTAACCACAAGGTTATCTTTCATATCACCACAGTTCCTTCAGTATAACCTTAGGATTTTTAACAATTTGCTCTATGTTCATGTGTAGGAAAACTAAAAGAGCTGAAATGGAACGAAATCTGTCCAAGGAATGTTGTTGTTACTTACATCGCCATTTAAGCGGGGTTCGAGAAATTCCTAAGTCTTTGAGAAGACCCGAGAACAAGTCCATTAAGTCTTCCTCAAGGCGCTGTCACAGCCCCATACTATCGAACTGGGGCTTTCACACCTACTCCCAAAATCCTTCAGCCTGGCCTCGCAATATATTTTCGGGTTTTGATCTCTTCGTTTTTAAATGTACAGGTAGTATTGAGTATAGCTCAAATACGAGATACAAATACAAGATTTTTTTATAGTTTATATTTAAAACAAAGGACGAAATCTCTTAAACAATCCATACTTCTGAATTAACGTCAGGGATGAATTTTAGAAATAAAAAATAAATTATTTAATATATAATAAATTAACTAAATAAGACATGAAGAGCAATTAACAACAAATTGATGTCGATTTTACTTGGATAATTAGTTTTAAAATTTAATTTTGTAGTAATGCACAACATAATTAAATCTTTAAAGGGCGAAATGTTCATGAAATATTAAAATCATGTACGAAGTGATTAAAATAATCGAAGTTCATATAGATATTCCCTCAAGCTACATTCATAGCTTCTTTGAAAAATCAAATTTTAAAAAATACCGTTACTTTTATCGTTAAAAACCATATACATCTATTGCCACCTTAACCAGCCTTCTCCATGCCTACCTTTCTTAGGCTATCTCTATTCTCCTGCCTTTCCTAGGCTATCCCTATTCCACCTTTCTTGATTCAATCTGCTTTTTGGCTTTCCACATAGTCTCTTGCCAAATATTAATAATAATAATAATAAGGCTTAGCGAACCCGAAGGTTCGATGTCGACACCACCAATCGCTTGTTACACACCTCCCTCCACCGTTCGCCGTCCAAACCCAGTCCCTTCAGATCGGCTTTAATGCAATCTTCCCACCCCTCGGACGCTTACCATTCGGCACAGCAAATATTAACCTTTTAGGAATTCTCTCGTTACTAAGTCCAACAACTTTACAAGCCCATTTGATTCGCCGCGATGAAATTACCTCAATTATATTACCCAAGTACATCTCACGCAATTCGGCGTTGTGTAACCGTCTGAACTCTCCGGTTAACTCATCCTTTTTCGGTCCGAATATTCTACGCAATACTTTATTTTCAAAAACCTTAAGACGCTGCTCATCCCTTAATGTAAGCGGCCAAGTTTCGCATCCATAAAGAACTGTAGGCAAGATAATTGTTTTATAGATTCTAATTTTTAAGTTCCGGGACAGGAGGCGCGAACTAAGTAGTTTTGTCACAGAAAAATAACAAGCATTTCCCGCCTTCAGTCTAACCTTAATCTCTTCTTCAATTTCGTTTTTTCTAGTTATCGTTGAACCTAGATACCTAAATTTATCTACCTGTTCAAACATATTACCATCTATATCGATGTCACCAGTAGTATCGCCATGTTTGCAGCTAACCATATATTTTGTTTTATCCACGTTTATTTCGAGTCCTAGTTCTTTCCCGGCTTTCATTAACGTTGTCGTATTTAGTTTTATAGTTTCAACGTCTTCGCTTAACAGTACCAGATCATCAGCATAGCCCAGCACGGATGTTGTCCCGCCCAGATCCAACCCTTTCTCGGTTCGCATTACCTCCCAAATGGCATGTTCTAATGCCAAATTGAACAGGACAGGCGAAAGTGAATCTCCCTGTTTTAAGCCCGAACGAACCTCAAATTTTTCGGACAAATTATTACCGATTCTAACTTTATTGAGTGTCTCCGTCAAGCACATCCTGACTAGATTTAATAGTTTTTTTGGAATCCCCTGCTCAATTAGAATATTATACAGTTTCTGGCGGTCAATAGAATCGTAAGCCTTTTTAAAATCTATATACAGCTGGTGAACAATACCGTTATACTCTCTAATATTTTTTCTCTAATATTTGCCGTAAAGAAAATATTTGATCAATAGTCGAACGATTCCATCTAAATCCGCATTGGTAGTCCCCGATAATTTCCTCGGCGTATTCCGTGATTCGACTGGTTAAGATTGAAGTGAATATTTTATAACATACCGGAAGGAGTGAAATTCCTCGATAGTTATTACAATCCGTCCTCGGACCCTTTTTGTGAATCGGAATAAGAATAGATTCTTTCCATTCTTCAGGTAATTTCTCGTTCACCCAGATCTTTTTAACCAACCGATGTATTTTAGAAACTCCAGCTTCCCCGCATGCCTTAATTAGTTCAGTAGGAATATTATCGATTCCCGCTGCTTTATATGATTTTAATTTTCCGATAGCTACTTCAACTTCCTCTTTACTTGGTCCTTCTATTAACGGTTCAGCACTCTGGTACTCAGAAGGAGGACACAGATCATAATTTCCCGTATTTAAAATATTGTCAAAGTGGTCAAACTTATTCAATATGTCAACCGGATCGGTCAGAATATTGTTATTATCACCCCTAATTCCAGACGTTACGGGCCCTACATATTTACGTGATCTGTTTATACCTTTGTACATGTCTCTTACGTTATTTTCGATTCTATTAGTTTCTATTTCAATTATTTTATTTTTAAGATACCCCCTTTTTTTTATTTTTGAGCAATTTCGTCGTTTCGTTCTTTGAGATTCGGAAGTATTCCAGATTGTCTTCGCTAGGATTATTTAGAGCTTTTAATTTAGCGGCTTTTCTTTTTTCGCACATCTTTAAGCAATCTTCATCAAACCACGGTTTGTTATTCTTAGTTTCCTTTTTTCCTAGGCACGAGTTACCGACCGCTTTTATATTATCCCTGATCTCTACCCATAACTTGTCAATATCCTCGTGGTCCTCGTCAGGAAGCTCTAAAGCTTCAAACCTATTCTTAACATCTAGCTCGAATTGGGTTCTAATTGATGGATTTTTTAATTTTTCCAAATTAAAATTCTCAAAATCGAAACGGTTTTCTTTTCTCTTTTTTATATTAAGTTTTTGTCGAAGTTTCGCGATTACTAATTCATGATCCGACCCACATTCTGCTCCGCGATAAGACCGTACATTGATTATACTGCTTTGCCAGCTGTGTTGTATCAAGACATGATCTATTTGATTTCGTGTTTGCGAATCCGGTGATGTCCAAGTATATTTATGAATATCCTTATGTTTAAACGTCGTACTTTTAATTATCAGGTTTTTCGAGATGGCAAAGTTTATCAGACGGATCCCATTATCATTACTATATTCGTGCAAACTTTCTTTACCAATCGTCGGAATATAAACTTCTTCCCTTCCTACCTTTGCGTTCGCGTCACCTACAATTATTTTCATGTAGTTTCGCGGTAGTTTATCATAAACCCATTCGAGTTTATCGTAAAATTCACTTTTGACTTCATCGTCACTGTCTTCGGTCGGACAATGTATGTTTATTAATGCGATTTTAAACCAACGTCCCTGAAATATAGCTACCGAAATTCTATCACTAAAGAATTGTACGTCCCTCAAAGCGGATAGTAATCTACTCCTAATTAGAAACCCGGTACCTAAACAATGATTCCTGCTTCCTCCGTACCAAATAGTGTACTTCCCTTCCCTCATCGAGCCCTCCCCTGGCCAGCGAACCTCTTGCAGAGCCACGACATCCAAATTGTACCCATTTACCTCATTCGCGACCGATTTTAGCCCCCCTGCTGTGTTTAAACTCCTTACGTTCCACGTACCAATATTTAAATCCCTATATTTCAACTTGCGCCATGAATCCCCTAAAGCAGTCCCCACCCGGAGACCCGAACGGGGGACTAGTTTACCTCCGGATAATGAGCGTTTTACCTTAGGGAGATCCATGACTTTTTGTGGTGTTTGGTGAACTAAAGATATGTGAGTAGGGCGTTCAATCCTACGTCACACCCTCCAGCAAGTCTGGTGGGCCCCTACCTCCAGCCCTTGGAGGTCCCTTGCCAAATATTGAGATATATATTATATTCCCGATTTATTCCTCCGAGTTACATGTCCTTATGGTAAAGATATATTTACCTCATTGCATTCATTGCATGAGATATCCATTGACCAGTTTCTGTAAGCAGTTCCTGATTGGTCATTATCCCCCACACGTTAGTGGTGACCTTAGATCGCTCCGATTATGGTGAGGATGAATTTTCTTTCAAATATTATAATACTTTCTAGGATGATGGGTGGTGTCCTGTAGTGTCCTCGAAGCAGTTTTTAAGAAATGGCGTTATCATTGTATAATCTTAAATTTTCTGGGATTGTAACTCCTTTGAAAGAGAGAAGAAAACTCTGTTTGCGCTTGATATACGCTGGGCGTTCAGTGAGGTTATTATGAAGCCGAGATATTTGAGTTTGTCTATTATCGTCTCCTTTACTCACAGATCCTGTTATTGAGGTGGAATTTTTGGCTTATTATTAAATATTTTGTTTTATCTTCATTTACTTGTAGGCCGATTTGTTCTGCTTCTCTTGTGAGAGATTAGCGAGTTCCTGTATGCCTTCTTAGTTGTTTCAAAGAACAGTTATATCAATACCCAAGTATTTTATGATTCATTCCTACGTACATTCCTTCATTTTCAAGTGATGTTCGTAGCGGCTTCTCCAGTACTAAGTAGTACAACATCGATGAGAATCCATATCCCTGCCGAAACCAGTTCGAACTTTAAATTCTAAAAATATATTTTCAGAGAAGTTATTTTTACAAAAAATAATTATGTAAGGAATTTTACTTGCTTTATTGGAAAATTGAATATAAAAAAAGTGTTCGATCAATATTTTATTAATTGACTATAAGCTATATTTTCTATATGGAATAAGCTTTTGAAATTTTATAGAGTTATCCAGAAAACACAAAAGCCATTTTTGAAAAAAAAGTTTTATTTTCATTATTTCAACTCATAATGAATTATAATGGTTATGTTTTTTTTTTATATATGTTTAATCCTCAATGTATTTCCTGTGTTTACATTACTGATTTGTCTTCTACAAGACTCAGTACAGTTTATGCAAACCGAATATGTGTGACAATAATGTCCATTTTCGTCATACAATGTGTTTTTGTTTTTTAAGAAAAAATGGGGTCTAAACTGCAAATAAGATTCGTGCAATGAATGGTGATGATCCAGATAACGACATTATCGTTCAGAAGTGATTTTCTCTATCTGAGAGGGCGAAGATTAACGATGGATATCGAGGATATCATACGACTGCCGTTCCAAACAATCCACGTATTATTGCTCATGGGATAGTTGTGTAATTAAATTCTAGCAAATTGATATTTTTTGACCACCTCAAGAATGCTAGGTTGACTAATAAGGAAGGTGTAATTTTCAGGTCATGTCTCAACCAACCTCTCTTAAAGGACTTGACAACACTTAGCTTCGGAAGGGAGGTTGACGACACCAATCTTCTTCATTAGACATAGCTCCTTCAGATTAATACATTTTCCATTCTCTTTCCAACGTTTTCTGGAGGAGAAATCCTACACTACAGAAAAAGACTTGAAAAAGGACCTTTCGTTGTCTTTAGGACACAAAGACGATTTTTAGAAGAAAAGGGATCATAGATCTTGAACTGTTTTTATATTTGATTTATGTAAATATTTTTTTATTTATTTTCATTTTTGTAACTCAAACGATTATTTATTATCATTCTTACGAACTTTAATTTTTGTCAGTGTCACTAAGAACTGCCCGAACAACCCTATACTATTCATTATTTTTGTTTTAATACTTGGGGAAACATCTTAAATAATTTGAAGCCCCTGGGATCCGTATAATGGAGGGAAGAAAGAGACAGCCTGGAAGGAGTTGATGAAGGAGCATTGAGCCGAGCGGTGTAATGACAAAGGGCAGAAACCCCTGTAATGAAGCCGGGCCCTGAGAGGACGACCTCTGTGAAATGCGATTCCTGGCCCAGTCGGTCCTACCCCTTCAGCCCCCAAATATTTCCAACCCTTAAGGACAACTTTTACAAGCACAGCCTTCCTCCTTTACTCCCCTTTCCATCAGATTACGGGTCGCTCCTGATGAAGAAAACTTTCCTTCTGATCACAGTTTCCTTTCATTTAGAAGAAGAAGAAGAGTCCATTCCTAATTCTGTCTCAACTAATCCATTAGCACTGAGCTAGATAAAGGAATTTTTTCGTATTGAGAAGCCACTATAACTAAATCTTATTCCGTATTGTCAAGGATAAATATTTTCCTCACACCGAAAATTAGAGAAAAGTTTAAAATATATCAGTGATGTTCATCAGATCTATATGTATATATTGATTTCAAAAAGGCTTATGATTCCATTTATCGTCAGAAACGGTACAGTATTCATACTGATATATATATATATATATATATATATATATATATATATATATATATATATATATATATATATATATATATTATATATAAATTGTTGAGCGATGTCAATCACAGGCGGATCTACGGAGGGGGGGGAGAGCTTTCGGGCTCCCTCCCAAAATTGTAAAATATCCAAAAAAAAATATTAAAAACAACCTCTTAAAGTATTCTTGTTCGTTTGATTACATTTAATAGGACTTCAAGAACCACTTAAACACCATTTTATATAGGTAGTTATTTTCTTTCTTTTTTTTTTAAATTAATTATCATTATATGTATATGAAATAAAAATCTTTCGGGCTGAAGCACTCCCAAAATTAAATTCTGGATCCGCTAGTGATGTCAATTGTCTACAGCTCATTTTGTAATTCTTCCCATTATCTACTTAAATCCAATAGTAACAATTTTTTTAGACATAAATGAAATTTATTTTCACTATTATTAGATTTTCTTAAAGTGATAATCGGGAGTAAAATAAACTATTAAAAAATAAAACAAACTATTCAACCTGTTTATCGATTTCAAAATGGCTTATGATTCCATTGACCTCTAGGAGCTGTACAATATTCAAACAACAGGGGAAATTAAGGATGTGCATGACGAAAACTTCCTATAAAGTTAGAATTTGTAATTATTTACTCGAGAAACTTGAAGTTCGTTGGAGTGTAAAACAAGGTGATTCCTATTTACCTGTCCTATTTAATTTACATTAGAACATGGAATGCCACCAGAGAGGTGAAACGTACCGTATAAACTGGAACTGAGTGGAACAATATCCGTGTTCGGACAAGCTGATGATTTATTTCTATTAAATGAAGAAACGAGAACTATAACACAATGTGCAACGTTGGTGAAAGCCGGAAGAGTACTGGAGCTTGAATTATAAAGGTACAAAAACGATGGCAATTTCCGTGATATGGATTTCGAAGGGGATGCATTTGAACATACTGAAATTTAGGTCTAACGATAAGTAGAAAAAAAAAGAAAAAGAAATTGAGGACGAAATTGAGATAAGATTAAAGAAACAGTTCTATAATATAGTTTGCAGTGATATATTTCGAAATAAACATCATCTCACAAATATAAAGTCATTATATCGATTGTAGTCAAAACATTTGAATTAAAAACAGTCAAAAAGTAGCAAAAAATAATTATTATGTAAGTTAAAAAAAAAATTTAGTCCAAAAATTAAGTGCCCCTTTTGTTGATCCGTATAAATCGGGGGATTTAAAAATCATGCCTGAAGTCTTCCAATCAGCAGAAAATAAGTAACCAAAAACGTTTTTTCCAATTCAGAAGTCATCAGGTCAGAACTTTTCAAGACCGAAAATATTTAGACTAAATTTTAAACAATAGCCAATGCCCCATATTATGTCACAAATAAGACCCTAAACCCTAAAAACCTTAACATCCTATTTGTCCTCGACATCATCCCATCCAGATTCTCAAACTTTCACCAGAATCTTATCTATCATCCAAATCCTCTAGCTCAATCCCTATCCCACCATCCCTACAATCCCCCTCGAAGGTTAAAACGGCAGTGGCCGCGAGATCTATTGTAAATATGCTTCTGGAGTCCTGGCAATGGCCAGCTTCTCCACTCAAGTCCTGAGCATCTGTGGCTCTAGTGCCCTCCTATTCAGCCTTCAGCCTCCACTGGCTTTTAATACTAGTGATGCGGCTGGAAAAGTGGCACTGGGATCTCTGGAGTCCTGCTTTGCTTTCCACATGTGGGAAGAAAAGCCTGGCTCAGAGATTCCTGGACGAATGTATATATTGTATATAGGTATGAATGTGTTTAGAAGTTTTTATTTTATTTTGTTTGTTTATTTATTTTTTAATTTTTAATTTTTTTATTTTATTTATTTATTTATTTATTTCCTATTGATTTACATTTTTTTTATAAGTATTATTTAATTACTTTTTATATTTTATAGTTACTTCTGTATTACTTGTATATACTGTATGAATGAGAACTTTTATCCTAACTTTATAGAACTTTATAGCCCTCCAACAGTGGCTGATTGTATTATTATTCAATAAAAATAAAAAATAAAAAAAAAGATTAAATTTTGGATCAATGCTATATTATAAAACTTATTTTAAACTCTTAGAGTTTCTTGTTAAAGGAAATAATATACTTTCTGGTATTAATATCCTATATTTTAAACAAAAAAACTTTTTTAAAACTTTTTTGGTCACTATCTTTTTTTCTTCGATTGTTTTATTTTGGTGAATCACCAAGTAACTCGCTTAATCAACAGTTTTCTAGCAAATCACCGATGGTATGGATCTAGCCTTACAATATTAATGGTGCTTTAAAAAATCATATAACCTACTTCACCAGTCCCTAAAATGTTTAATCATTTAATTAGTATTTATGATATAACTGACAAACTACATGCATTTACTGTCACTTCCATATTTTACCATTCTTAAAAAAACAGTTAATCAACTTCTAAGAAAGAGATAAGTTGCTCATATCAAAGAATATAAAATTCTGGCACAAGTTTGAAAATACTGGAGTGTTTAACTTTGATGATCACTCCTAGTTTGTCAAGAATATGAAATATACCTTGTTTTTGTCAGAAAAGCAGCGTCATAGTTCATTCTTGGAAACAGAACTTAAATTTCATGCCGCCTACATAAAACGTATAGGTGGTGGATACGGAAACCTTTGAGCAAAACAACCTGACGTAAGAGATACCCTAAGAGTTTTAAGACAGATGGCATTGTTGACGAAGGATTTTGAGTTATAACCACATTAGTTATAAAAAGTTGTTTGAAACTTGTAAAAGATTTTTATTTTATTTCATTTGTCCTCATCAACTTAAAATCATTCTCTTTTAAATAAAACAATTGTTTTTTATTAATAAAATTTTGTCCACGAGGTCAGACAAATGGTCAATTAAATGGGACAGTTACATTGTTAAAAATAATATTTTTGTAAAATCTATTTTTTAAAAAAGGTGATTAATTTCTACATATTTTTTAATTAAAATTAAAATTTGTTTGACTTATGTAAAATTAAATGCATCATGAAAAGTGTAGAAATGTTCTGTTAAAAACTGGAATACTTTTCTTGGATATCTTTATTTCATATATAAATAAAGTAAAAATAATAAGTTTAGAACATTTACATGATCAAAACTTAACCTGCTTTAGGAATAAAATAAATAATTAATAATCACCCACCTATAACATACATAATTCATTAAGAACATTGTTCTCCGAGAACAATTGAATCGCGTCTCATTTAAATGTTTTTGAAATAAATTATTTTACTTTATGATAATCTGACGATAATAATAATAACAAACTGTTGAATTAAGAAAATGAAAGTAAAAAGTTTGAATATACATAAATATAAAGTATATAATATAATATAAATATAGAGTACAAATACATCAATTTTGAAAGTCATTTAATTTAAGGAAAACCCCATTTATGGAAAATTCCATTCACAAAATAGTAAATTAACTTTATTGAAATTGAAATTCACTACCAGACTGAAACGACTAGAAGCCGCCCGACGTTTTCGACTACTGCAGCACTTACTAGGCAAACGCTCTAATCATCCAACTATTTACAAAAGACTCATATATATTACTATAATAAGGGCTATTTGGACTTTCGGAATCGATCTTTGGGGCTCCACTAAACCTAAATCAAATTCCTCTAGTATTCAATCTTTACAATCCAAAATCCTTCATAAAATTCTCAATGCTCCTTATTTTGTCACAAATAAAATCATACATCCTTAATATACCATATGTTTCCGATTTAGCTCGATCAAGATACTTATCCTTCCATTATAAACTTCTGAACCATCCGAATCCTTTTGTATCCAACCTTGCTTCCTCTTCTATTCTTGATAACCCTCCGAGGCTTCTGAAAAGAAGATTACCTCGCGACCATTTAATGTAGAAATATAATTGGAGTGCTACCAATGGGCAGTATTGTACATGTCGTGTTAATTATTTCATATTTACTTGTTGTATTTATCATTTAGTACAGTTGTAAATTTCTGAAGGAAATTAGTCGACTGTTCTATCAAGGGTGATAAATATTCAGGACGCAGTCTTTAAAAAAAAAATTTATTTTTTATTTAAAAAAAGACTACGTTCTGAATATTTATCACCCATGAGATGTAAATTTCAATAATAATAAAAAAAAATATTTCACTTTGTACTTCAATAATACTAAAATTAAAGGCTACCAGGACGTTCCTTAGAGGAAAGGCCCTGAACGCCTGAAGGACAGACAGATAAAGGGAAGAGGGTGATGGAGGGGGTTAGGTTTGGCCTAGAAAGGGCGAGTACAGGTCCTAATAAGGGCAAAGGGAACAGGAGCTCAGCAGGCAGCAGGAGCTCTTCTGCCCTTAGGCCCTTCCAGAAGGGAACAGGTGGGCCAACGCTGTCCTATCGATGGCGTCCTTAATCTCTTCAATTGATAATACTTTTAACATAGCGTGCGAACAAAATTAAATTCTTGATGAATTGAATATACAAAGCTATACAATCGCTACTAAAATTTAAAGAAAAAAAAAGTAAAAATAGATTGGGATACTTAATATTATTCTGGATGATAATGAATTTTTAATATAATTTTCTTTGACTGTATCTTTGATAAATTTCAAGATTATCTGATTTATCCTCTATTCTGTTTTAATTTTAATTTGTATCCGTCCATCTATAATAGAGTGGTGATGAGGCTCAACTCTATCGTTATTCTTTCTCCTAAATCAAACTGATACCTATATTTTGTCATCGCCGAGGAGATGGCTGGAATGTGATGGTTATCAGTATTATCAGGTGTTATGCAACTTTGTTATTCTCCCGTTTATGAATTCGTATATTTTAATTAAATTTATTAAAGTATGAAGTTTGATGAACAGACCTCTTATTTAATTTTTTTTTTGTGTGTTTTAGTGATTTTTTTAAAATACCATTTTGGAATTATATTATATTTTTAATCATAATTATATATATTTTATTATAATGGGATAGAAGTAGGAGCACCAAAGAGAAGTAGGAAGAATACTCATAAATAGTTGCAGTCTGAGACTGAGGTTTGGTGTTGTGAGCAAGTTATTGAACATATAGGATTTTCGCATTATTTTTTTACAATTTTGAAGGGCGATGAGCTGTAAATTTCAAGACTTATTCCCAGATAGAAAAAATATTGTTTGATATTTCGATTGTACGAATGACCAAATAGAAATATGTTAGGTAGCTTTGTCTTATTATTTTGGAATGAAAAGATTATTCTATCAGTTTCTGTTGATTTTATGTGTATATTTAATAATTTTAGTTTGTTTTGTATAATATTACAAACCTGTTCCGCTTGCTTCAAATATTTCGTAAAGTTTATACTGTAATAACAATGTCATCTGAATGCAATCATTACAGAGGCTATCATGTGATTTTCAGCAGCGTATATGTTGAATAAAGTTGGTGAAAAATTCGCCCCATGAGGTACTCCACATGTCAAAGGTGTCGTCTTCAAGTACCATCGCCAAATACAGTATTACTTCGGCAATTGGAAAACGATTGAAAAATATAATATACTAGGATGTTAGATAGCTGAGTGATAGGGTACTGACTTCCAACGCTCAGGGTCGAGATACGCTCGTGGGGTACAGCCAATCTCTATAAAGTGGGTTCCCTTAATTAAATAATTGATTGAGGGAGAAAACCTGGTGATTGAGCGTGATTTCCGTCAAATCACATCCCTACACCAAGTAACAATACTTTTTTACAAATTACTGAACCCAAAACCTTTCATAGGTTGTAGTCGAACAGATTATAAATAAGGCTTCTGAACAAGAAATTAAGTGTTTTCGTGGGCATCAATTAATTAAAAATAAACATTAAAAAAAAGGAAAACTATAAGCTATTCAGATGAAAATTTAAAATGAAATTACAGAAAAGTATTATTCTATGATAACAATTTTAATTATTATGTATTTTTCTATTTACATGTTCTAACTATTTTTTAACATTGACCAATTTAGTTGGATTCTTGTTAATTATAACTATGAAACTCTCATGGCAACGCCTCATTTAATAGAATTAAAATGAAGATGAGGTGTTTTAAGGGACGCCCTTCCAAAGGTTTTATAGCTCCTATAATACCTATGGTGCCCTGATACCCAACCCTACAATTCTAACCATGCCATGACCTAGACCAAAACTACTTTCACTACCTATGTCTTATTTTGTCAACCACGTTATTATTAAAGTAATGATATCAATTTTTTTTAATATTATTATTCTATTATTATTATTGAACACTCTAAATGTCTTAAATTATTATTATATTTTCTTCTTAAAATAAAATGCATTTTGTATGAAGTGGCGAATAGGGCTTTCAAACGCTGTAGTTTTATTTAGGTCCGGCACTAATGCAGCGTTAAAACTCTTCAATCTATGACAATAATTTTAATTTTAGTAAATCACTAATTATAATATGATTATTATACTTAGATTGTGTCTTAATTAATAAATTGACTTCTTTTCAATATTGCATTTTTTTTTGTTCATAAATACACATAGAGTTCCTGACCATTCAGCCACACGGAAACAATATTATTTATAATTTTTCTTTTATTACTTTATTACTGTTTATATCATAAACAGTTCAGTAGAATGCATCATTATTTATTCGATCTACCTCGAATTCATTATTGTGTAGAGGCTCTACGAAAGACTGCTCCGAGCTACATGATCTGTTTCTTTATGCAATTCTTTATTAGTCTGTCAAAGCATACTTTGGTTTTCCTTGATCCAACTAATAATCCAAGCTATAAATTATTCATACATGATCATCATCTCCAACTTAATCAATTTGGTTAATTCTAAACGTCAACTAGCGCTGAACAGAAGTCCTGATGGACTTCAACCATGTCTTCAGTGGTATTGGAATAATGATGGATTCCCTCAATAATTCCTTGATTACCCTCTAATAAGTAAGAACGCATATGCTACCAACAAATAACAACAAATTAATTATTCATACTATATTTTGATCGTTATTCGTAAGGAGATACTTTACGGAAAACAGCTGTTACTGAACATTTTGGTGGTTGTTAGGCTAGCGTAAACCGGAGGCGCACGTATATTAGCCGCCATTTTATCTATTATTGACAACATGTGATGAATCAATTTAGATTCGGATGACCGCAATACGCACCGGACGGCTGCTGGTGAGAGCAGTGTATGTTAATCAGCCCTCGAAATGAGTCCATTCAAATTAATGAGATGCTACTAGTTGTGGTATGCAGTTCTCATTTGTATATAAAATATGCAGTCTATTTCTCATCACTACTATTTCCGAAGAGAGATTATCGAGCTGCACAATTAAACTTTGCTTATTTATACTTTCGTTCAATTTTGAAAATGTACATTATTAGATTCCTATTTTTTTACATTCATTAATTAATCATCACTATACTTCAGTGTAATTGAACTAGATAATTTAAGAAAATATATTTTGGCAGTAATATTAAAATGGAACTAAAAATATATTTTGACGCTTCGCATGTTGACGTTTCGCCCAACTTCGTCTTGTGGACTTATGCATTATTAGCAATGCATTTATCAAGCATTATTTCTTTAGCATTAAAACATTTAGCAATACATTATTGCATTACATATATATATTTTTTTATTGAAACAGTGTTGTAATTATTTCAGATTCAAATTAGAAGAATCCTTGCAATAAGCGCTTGGTGGTCTGAGAAGAATAATGCCAACCAATCTTTTATTTAATAATGCAGTAAAATATATACGTTTTTGGCAAAATATACTCCATTAATGATTTATACAGATTTATACGACTTAAAATTCAAATACATTAAAACAATGTTTCGGGGAATCAGTCCCAGCTTGTGAACATTTTGCATAATTTATTTTATGTCATATCTAATTTTGTAGCAGCATATAAAATATATTCTATTTCATAATAAGAAAGTGTATATTGCCAAAAATTAAATCAAATTAATAATAAATATAACTCTATATATTCAAAAATACAAATAAATAGTGTATAAATACACTACTAGAAAATTTTCCTGATTCAGTCAGCTGTAATAAATAATGTTGTGCTGTACTAAGATTATTTTATTCTTAAGCTTAACCATACATATAATAAATAAGAAAATTATTGTAATCAGGCGAAGTTTAAACATTTGACCAATACGGAAAAGTATCAAGTGTAACAGCGTCAATGAGATTTGTTCAGGCTCTACTTCTAGTAAGTCCATGTCGATATCCATGTGACGTGCATATCACTTGCAAATATTAATATAATTTCGATTAAATGTTTACCTGGCGGTTGAGCGTGATATTGGTCCGTCACCTCCCTGTACAACCGTTGGCTTTGTAACAGTACTTCCTCACATTGTATTGAACCCAAGACCCTTCATGGGTTGTTAGTGGTACAGGTTTTTTTAACTTTTACAGTGATTAACGGTTATCATGAAATTAACAATGTAAAACTATTTCATCTAAAAATATGATTTTTTTCCCCTATACAGTTAAACGAAATTCTATGTCTTTTAATCAAGTAAGGATATTAAATTTAGACAAATTTGTTGAATAAAACCTATGTAAAAGGTTAAAATTGAATGTTTTAAGGGAGACCATAAAAAAGAATTATTTTTCAGTTTGCGACTACTATAAGTAGTCCGCTTCTATGGATAATACAAGAGGGTGATAAAATATGAAATTACACTAATAAATCATAAAGAAATAATTAGTTTTTATGATCTGTAAAACACTCAATGTTTTACATTCGAAATTTTTCACTAACTCTAGCGATATTAATGTTTGAAAGAATAGTGTCTGCCAAGGCTCAAAACTTTCATCAATAAGACTAGCCTTTCCTCAAGGGTCAGTACTCGCTCCATTTTTATACATCTTGTACACACACGATATTCCTAACAGCCGGAACTATTACAGTGACTTACGCAGACGATACAGCAATTCTAACAAGATATAAAAATCCCACAGACTCAACTTCACAGACAAATCACAACACATTACTTTTACTCTTTGACGTGAAACATGATCTCCAATTTATCTTAACAATGCCGAAATTCCGCAAACAGATAAAATATAATATCTTGGACTGGCATTCGACAGAAGAATGGCATGGGGTCCACATATCAACAAAAAAAGAAAAACGTTAAACCTCAGACTACGACTATTGTACTCACTCCATTCAAGACATTCGAAATAAAAACTCAGACAAAAATTGAATACATATACTTGCCGACTTAAGTACATTTAGATTCACAGATAAACCGGACAGTATAAAAGAATGAGATACTTAAACTATAGACTATTCAATCAAAAACGTTCAGGACTACCACCAAGGCTCTCTGGTACGTCGCAAACATTACTTTATATATAGATCTTCAAATGCCAACAATTAACGACCACATATGAACACACTAAAAAATATTTCACAATAACTTACATGGACATACGAACATACTTATACAAAGTATGGCTACTTTTAACATGCTCGAAAACATACTTAGGAGGGACAAAAGGAACTGGATAAAGGATTTTCTCCCTTAGAAATAGCTTAAAATCAAGACAGGAAGGGATGCCGCTGGGTATTTCGCTCCCTCACGCCGACCAAGCCACTCACTACCTGTACTCTAACCGAAAGCAGTCATTGCTTATGACATGGTGTGGATGAAGATGTAAAGTTAAAAAAAAAAAAAAAAAAGGCTTCAAGAGTACAAAACAAATAAACACGTGTTTTTCTTAATAGGATCATATACAACTGTTATAGTGATTTTATATTTTCTAGATAATTAAGGATAAATATCTTATCCAATGTAACTGAAAAATACTCTATGGATATGTATGTATTAATTTAATAGAATTGTATTTTTATTATAAATATATAAGCTATTATTTTTTCGTATTATTATAAAAAAAGGGAAAACTTTTCAGGGACTGAGATTGGCTGGGAAGCAGCATAAGCTCGGTTTTCCAATGCCGTTCTATAAACAATATTTTGGTGGAAAAGCCCTGGCCACTTCCATTTCCCGAATGTCATATTCCCCGAAGGGTGGACCGCTGTGGATTTATTTAAAGCTTTTTCTCCCTCCTGGTGATAAACATCGCATTTCCTCGCTTTTAGCTTTATTGTTCATTTATTCCCAATAAATAAATTTTAAAAAAAAAGGGAGAAAAAAAGCGAAAGTAGAATTCTGGAGCTTGGAATAAATAAAACAATTGAATTATGCATGGTGAACCATTTAATTCATGACTATTCAAGAACTGAATTACTCGTAAACAAAAAAGAAAAAAAAATAAGCCATATATTACAAATATCTCTGAAAAATGCGGGTGCAATTATATATTTCAGTTTATAATTCATAAAGCCATCAGTACACCAATAATGTTTTTATTTTCAACCCTTATTTTGGACTGACGAAATTTTGTTCTCATTGAGCCATTTTTAAGTCTAAAAAAATGTTTTTATAACACAGTTATTTAAAAAATAATTTGTCAATTTTTCCTGCATAATTAGTTGTACTATCAAAAATATAATTAAATTCACGCATATATTTTATAATGCAAAAAAATATATTTACCAATTATGACTTAATTTTCTTCGTTTCTTATTTAAAACATGTATCATCATATCGTCGGAACCAAATTAACGATAAATTAACGAATGTGCAATGTTAAACTGGCTCACATTCGCTACTTTAACATGGTGCCAATATAATTAATGAATCATCATATTTATCTATTTTTTATATGATATATATATGAGTGGTTTTAATTATATAAATGATAGTGAAAATAATTATGTAGGAAAATCAATAAAATATTTTGTAAATAACTGTGATGAAAAAAAAGTTTTTTTAGATTTGAAAATTGCTCAATGATCCGAAACGTCGTCTTCACAAAAATAGTATTGAAAATAAGAACATTATTGGTGTACTTATGACTATATTAAAATATAATAACAATATATAACAATGACAATATCTATTTAACAATATAGAACAAAGCAATATCTATTTAACAATATATAACAATAAATAACAATATATTAACCTTTTAGAAATTCTTTCGTTTCTTAGCCCAACAATTTTACAAGCCCATTTGATTCACCACAATGTAATCATCTCAATTATATTAACCAGATACAGTTCATGCATATAGACTGAAATAATTCATGACACTGAAATAAAATAAAATTTTATCATAAATACATATTTTAAATTTTATATTAAATTATGAACAAAGATTCAGAAAAAAACTAGAACAGTTCCAGTCAGCGTGATTAAATACACATTTAATATTCATTTCAATGATTTGAATAGGATTTAGAAAATTAAAAAAATATTATTAAAGTTATTTTTAATTCATATATTTAATACAAAATTCTTTAATTTAAATAAATTTTTATGGATCCTTTGATCCCTGAAAAATTATTTGCAACCAATAGAAATTAGAAATATCGTTTCCGATAAATGATGATAAAGACATTCATTAAAAATAAATAAACAGTCTGTATTAAATTTTTTTTTTGTTAAAGATTTTTTTTATTTTAATGAAATTAACAACTGTATTACATAGGAAATACAACAAGTAAATTTGACATTGGTAACATGACATGTACAACATGAAGAGAAACTACCCATTGGTAGAACTCAAAGTTCTATATTAGAAGGCCTCGAGGCCATCTTCTTTTCAGACGCCTCGGAGGATTATCAGGGATCCAGGAGGAAGCAAGGTTTGAAACGAGAGGGTTCGGATGGTTTTGCAGTTTGTTATGGAAGGATAGGTATCTGGATTGAGCCAAATCGGAAACATATGGAACATTAAGGTCTTTATGGATTATTTTATTTGTGACAAAGTAAGGAGTTTATTAAAGATACATTTCATAACTATAGGAAACACGAATGTAGAAATTCCCTAAGGTTCTCTAAGGTTAAAGGAGGGTTATCGTCGAATCGAATTTTCAGTGATGGTATTCCTGCCGTCTAGTAATTTTGATTGGGCTATATTTCTTATATACCGGACTTTCCCAAAAATTTGTTAGTTCATTATCCAATTTAACCATTTTAAAAAAGATTTGTAGGCTTGGGGAATATATTTATCTGCGGAAGGTCTTAGATCACGACAGATATGATAATGTCAAGGCGATGTGCGAGGTTGCTCTGAATGAGGTTGGGGTGAGGTGTACGTGTTCGCCGAGAGCGCTAACAGGTTCATAGGGATCCTCTCATTAGCGTCCCCGCGGTGGAGGCCCATGCATTATGTATAAGCTGTCTCCCTCCCATCGATCCCTGTCTCTCTTGCTAATGTACCTGTCAACCCATTGTCAATTGATAACTTTAATTAGTCAATAATTTGTCATCATCGATAAAATACATAATTGTCAACGTGTTTAAACGTTCGCGATTACGATAAGGACATCTTCATCAATATCTGAAAATAATTTGTCTGAAGCACACTCATGAGGCAGTCTCTACGATCCGGATGCTTTTGTTTGATTATTAAAGTGCAAAACATTTATTTTATACATTATAGATATAGCTTGAGTTGGGTCCAATTACAAAAAAATAGCATGGATTGGGTTCCGTGTTATTTTTTGGAGAGTTCGAATTGAGTCCTGAACCCTTTTCAAGTACTCTATAAGGGTAAGGTCTATCATCTTTGCATGAAAGGCTGTCTAAGCAAAATTCACTGATTTTAATTGTGGAATGTTGTAGGTATGAAAAATAATTTACCTTAAACGTACATAGACTAAGAGAATTTTAAATACAAATTCAAAATTTATGAATGAGCTATTTAGCGATGTTTACCATATATTGTTAGATATTGATAAATGTTTACCAGATTAAGATATATTGCTTATTAGTTGAAAAGATGAACCTGTAATATAAAATAAGAATTGTTTCATTTTTTTTAATAATAAATATATTAAATTAGATATACTGCCAACGATTTTAAAAAGTTTTATTTGTAAAATTTAATAGATGTTCAAAAGTTGAATAGTGTAACTAAAATGACGCGTGAATCATGTTTTTAAATATTTTGTTAATCAGTTATAATAATGCTGATATTATCTTTTTAATTAATATATAGTAAATACTTAATATCCAGAAGCTTTTCTTAATCCAAGGTTTTTTTTTTTTTTGGATAATTACTATTATTAGGTAATTTATTTTCGAATTTACACATCTTTCGTATCAATAGATTTTCTTAAATTTAAAAAATATATATATATATACCAAATCCAACCATCAAAAGAACTTTAGAAAAATTATTTTAAGATATTATGGAAAATAAATTCCCAAAAATCTTATACCAACACACTCGGAATAAGAAAATATATGTTTGTTTAAGATAGGAATTTAAAAAAAAAAATTGTTTATTTCGAGCTACATCCACCACTAAATGCATTTTGCATTTGGTAAAGTATTACAATTAATAGCGGCCATGTCTAGAGAATGGTGTGTTTTTTCCTACTTGGTGGCGGTGCCCAATTCGAGTTTTACGACACCTCATTAAATATTCCGGGACCCAATCAGAGTTCATCCTGGGATTTAACTAGGCTTTACACCTAGGAACTCCATCAGGACAAACCCCTCACTTGGAATCCTCAAACAAGACTAAAGCAACAAGATACTCGACGTTTCCGATTTCTACAGTCCTTACAATCCAAAATCCTCAATGCTCCTTCCTTTGTTACAAAGAAAATAATTCATAAAGATCTTAATGTTCCTTATGTTTCCGATTTGGCCCAATCCAGATACCCATCCTTCCACAATAAACTTGATAACCATGCGAATTCTCTCGTTTCTAACCTAGTTTCTTCTTCGACCTGATAATTCTCCAAGGAATCTAAAAAAAAGATGGCCGTATGGTTAATGTTTTCATGCCAATGTAAGTCTCTGTTCCACATTACTAGATGTATATTTGTTTTTATGCAGTTGTAAATTTCATGAATGAAATAAAAAAAAATCTGTCCACTCACACGACTTTCCTACCTATTCAGAAAAGTTTATTATATCTTTACATATGTCTATCAAGAAACAAAAAAAAAAAAATGAATTAGATTTATTTTCCTGAAAATTGATCAAAGAAAAGATTTGAGTACGATTTATTTGATAAACTAAAGCAATGTAAACGGGCTTAAGGTAGATCAGTATAAAAATTTCAATACCCTCTAATATTGCTGATCAAAACTTTTTGCCATAGCCAAATTTTGTCAAACAATAATTTCTGTTAAAAGTAGAGGAAATAGTGAAGCTTGTGTGATGCGGGCAATATATTTTCTTACTTCCACTAAGTTATATTTTTTCTCTCATTCATCCCTTTCTGACTCCATGATATGTACCCGTAATCTTACATTGGAAATTGAATAGCTCTAAATTCGTCAATATTTGACAGGAATGAACGATTTTTATATAGTTTTGTAGGGAATTTCACTACCTTTAAAAAAAAACGGTGGGCTCTGAAACGTATAGTTCCATCGAAAACCGCATATCGGAAATTTGACCCGATCGCAATACTTTCCTTGCCTATTATAGGTAGGAAAGTAATAAATTAAAATATGTAAAGAAAATAGAATAAGCTGTATCATCGCTAATACTGGTTCGATTCCAATGATTTTTTTTTTTGTTTTTTGGGGAATTTAATTACTTATCAGAAGTTTTCTTATGAATTTAACCTTAGAATATATACTTAGCGAGTTAGGCCCCAAAACATTTTTCTTTTCTTTATAACTTTATTTCCTGTTTTTTTTTTTTCAGGAATATAGTCCAAGTACGAAAATTTAAAGGACAATTATTAGAACATTATAGGAAAGTTTCATCAAAATCGTTAGAGCCGTTTTTGCGCTACAATTAATAGAAAAACATGTTTTTAATTTATTGCGCAGCAGCTGTTGTGCATAGAGCACCCAATTTTTGTGACAGGCATTACTAGTCAAAACCCTACAAAATAAAAAAAGAAGCAACAAAATCGGTGCAGCAATTCCAGAGAAAATCTTGGACAGACGGACAGACCGATGGCTAAAAACGTGTTTTTCGGACTCAGGGGGTTGTGAAAAGTATAGATCCGTCGAAAACCGCATATCGGAAATTTAATCCGATCGCATTACTTTCCTAACCTAGTATAGATAGGAAAGTAAAACCTAGACTTTGCGTGTATTATGCGAGTCCGGTCGAGGCAGATAATTATTTATTGTCCCCCCGAGGCACCCTACCCCGCGCCTACCACTACCCAGATACAAGACGCAGAAGACGAGGCCGCCACCCCGCGGGCTCCGCGAGGACTGAGTCGATGGTCGGGCCCCCTTCACTGTCCCCTCTCGGCTGAATAATGGCCCCTCCGAGATGAATGACACTGTTGTTCGTTTATGAACTCTGATTTATGGCCATTAGCCCGCGGGAGAGAGACGAGGAGAAGGGAGGATGGGGGGGATGGGCTTAAATGTCTACTCTATACTGATAAAAATAAAGCACGCTCCTGCAAGGATTTATTAGGTTATCAGTCATATTCAGTTAGCGCCAAGGAACATCGGTTCTTCTTCACTTCATTTATATAAGTTGAAGAGAAGATTGGTTGGGATGATCAGTCCAAAAAAAAAATATATATATAAAAATAAATAAGTATATTTATTTTTTATTTTTGCCGACGTTTCGGCCCAAAGTTCAGGCCTTCATCAGAGCTGGTCAGACTAAAGGTTTCCGCAAGACCTTTCGTTTGGCCAGTCCTAATGAAAACTTAAACTTTGGACCAAAAATAATAAATAAATATACTTATTTATTTTTACATGTTGTTTTTTTTTTAACTGATCGCCCCAACCAATCTTCTCTTCAATTATTCACTACAGTTAGCCATCAATCCACACCCATTTATTTTCAATTGCCTTAGTAAAGTCTTAACTCTTATAAGCATGGAGTTGGCTTTAATACATTATACTATAGTCGTTTATTTCCATGTGACCCCTAATCGTCATAGACAATTTTTGAGGAAACGCGAAAAATTATATTTTCTATACTCATTATGGTTTCAAAACGAATATCATTATAATATAATTCAAATAATAAATTAAGAAATTCTTTATCAGTCACTCATATTTCTTTGTAATGCTCGTTTTGTTAGACAAAAAAGCTATTTACTATTGTTTGGGAACTGGCTAGAGAGTAATTAAGAGGCGGGATTTAAAGGTGGGTAGGGCATTGAAGTGACGGTTGTAGGAGGGGACTGAATTCCGTAAGGATGAGATATTTAAATATTTGAAATATCGTATGTTTTTTTTTAATTAGTCACCTTAACCCCGGTGCCTAAAAAAAGATACTTTTCCCAGAAATAAAAAGAAGAAAAGCTTACTAAAAAAATACCACTTATTCGGGCATAATTCAAAAACTATACATTTGGGCTAATTTGAAAGGTCTTTATATTACTCACGAAATAAAAACCTTTATTTCGGACAATTAGGTAGCAAACTCACTTTTAAAGTTTGTAAATATGTTTTGTTTATTTTAAATAATAAACCATTGTATTTGACCAAAAAAAAAATCATTTCTCTTCCTAAAAATTTATTTCATTTACTTCTGTTTTTACTATTTAGAAAAAAACAACTCTTGGGGTCAGTACAATGTAAGAAAGTACTATTACAAAGCCAACGGTTGTGCATGGAGGTGATTGGGCCGATATCACGCTCTACTGCCAGGTTTCATCTCATATTAATTATTTAATTATAATTATATAGAGGCTGGGTGTGCCCCAGGAGGTTCTCAGACCAATATTAAAATTATACGAAATATTCGCACGGCCCACATTCCTTACTAAAAGAAACAGGTAAAAAAAGACTGAAAATATTTACAAATGATTCATTAATAAACTCATTTAAAAATAAATAAATTTTGAGGACGAGCGTTCATTAATTTGAATATTTCTATTATGAAAAGACAATAATTCCATAATTGTGTTTTAAACAAAGCGTTTCATGATGTACAAAAGCCATTTGAGTTAACCCTTTGTGTGATGAGGCTAAAGATAAACATATATTGGGTCCTACAGCTGTGACAGTTGTCATATGGGTTTTATGTCAGCTGTTCAGCTCGATTTCCCCGAAATCGTTGAATACGTTAAATTACCCCCATCTTTATTATTTATTCCATTTAATTGACATTCATTTCGCATGTCATATGAGATCAAAGTTAGCTCCATTTATTCATAAATGTTCAAATCTTGTTTCTCTTTTCTACTTTCTCCGCTTTTATCGATAAATAAACTTATTCGACTGAGTCTAATATCAATTTTTCATGCTCCTATATTAACGAGCTTTAAATCACTTTGGAATGTAAAGATAGATAAATTAAAAAATAGAAGACTGTAATTTATGAATAAAACAGCAAAAAAAAAAATACGGCCTTGCGTTATTAATAAGCGAATTACAAATAAATCGTTTTTAAGGCTTTTACTTCAGAATGTCTTGGATAACTTTTTTCAGGACATCGAACAATGTTTAATTTACCAAAATACTATAAAGACGATCTAAATGTTTAGTAATATATTTTTATATCATGTAATGTACCAAAACCATAATAAAGTCTATCAAGAACTATTCATTGATTTATTCGTGAGATCATTTGTCTATTAAATCAATTCTCAACTTGAATGTCAATGTGAGTAGATCAAATGAATTTCAATCGAAAATATTTTAAAAATAATGTTTGAAGGACTTATTTTATAATTATATTTTATGTAAAATAACAATGACATTAAAACAATTTTTTAGGAAACAACAATTATCTAAAATATCTCTATCATGAGTAAGAATTATTAAACTATTATCTAATAATTATAAATGAATTATTATCAAATTATATTTATGTAATTCAATTCAAAAGTTTTATGGAGTCAAAGTAGTTTAAGTTGAGAGTTTTGCTATTTTTCTTTCGTTGCGCTTTCTTATATAATTTTAATTTGATTCTTATTCTCTTTATCATTAAAATGATATATGAAAATTATTTAGTCAATATAGATTTTTTTAAAACATTTTCTTCATCTCTTATTATTTAATTAAGTAGAAATAAATGTATATTTTTAATTTTTTACTCATGATATTATGGCTTTATAATAAAATTTTATTACATGATTATAAGCATTTTTGAAATGTTTTAGATAACTATTATTTATAGGTTTGGGAACATCCTCAATAATAGCATAGTTAGTTCTCAGCAACATAAATAATAAACTATATGAAAAAGATAAAAAAAAAGATGAAAAAGTTTTTGACATTTGCCGACGTTTCGACCTGAAGTTCAGGCCCACCAGCACCAGGGCTGCTTCCAAAAGGTTGTTGGAGTACATTGTACGTCGAAACGTCGGCAAATGTCAAAATAAATATTATCATTTATTTTTGCCTTCTTCTTTCTGGCTGATCACCGCAACCATTCTTCTCTTCATTATTTATAAATTAAATTATTTTTAAAATTTATTTATTGAGTATTACAACAATCTGTCACTTGGACACTAGTTATAGTGAGGTAGGATGACATTCACAATATATATTTATATTTATACATAAAATAAGTAGAAGCAAAATAACAATAAATAATCATCAAAAAGTAGCAAATTAAATCTATCTTGCCTGCAAAAAAAAAAAAAAAAATTCAATCTAAATTAAAATAAAAAATATTTGTTTGCAGGGAAGATAGTTGTTGTTACTGAAATAAAAATATATACATATACATACATACATTATACAATAAAATAAATATTGTGAAACAGATTTTGACTGAGGTGAATGGTTGATAAAATTTATTGAGTCTTAATTTTAAAAATCAACCCATGCTTATTTTATTTTTATTTTCATTTAAATAGTGTTGTTTTTTTTTATTTCGTTTTTTCTCAAAATTTTATTTTATTTTTACTTGTTTTAATTTAATTTCACTGAAGATACTGTATATATTCTTTAATATTGATTAATGTAATTTTTGGCCAGATGTAGTTTTAATTTTTTTGTTCATATCTGTTATTCATAAGAGACCTTGTCCCAGAATAAAGTTTACTTTCTATCTATCTATCTATCTATCTACATATAAAATGAAATGAAAAAATATAAACTTAATTGGAAAATAAGTGTCATCATATATTGCTTTTTTTCACTTCACATTTGTTATATTAAGTAAATTGATACGTTATATATATTTTTTTAATTCATGCATATTTAAAAACAGATTTATACAAGCAGTACAATGCAAGAGGAAATTAATTATGACATTAAAGTTTGAGCTAACAATCTGTCCGGGGGAGCACGTAGGAACCATATCTATAAAGTTTCCATCAGATAGCCGATTAATACACAAAATTATTTCTCCCTCGGAATATGTTGCCATGCACTAATTGCCTCTATGCAGCCTTATCTAGATGCTTTCGGAAACATGTTTGAAAGCAATAAATGTTTAGGAAATAATTCATCGATGGCTAGCGATACGTCCATCTGGTCATCGCTAATAGCCCATGTAATTTTGAAGGGGCTATTTCGGTTGGAAATTAGGCGGCAATAAAGAAAACATTATTCCGAGGGGCCTAATCCTCGGATGCCGTGGGCTGGATGGTCCATCCTCACCCTCGATAGCTGCTTACTTGTTAGCCCTCGCATAACGTCCTCATTAAGTGATAACAGTGATGGATAATTCATTCATTGTGTAGATGAGTGTTTTTACAGAGCTACGGAAAGCGGATTTATTTAAGCCGACTCTGTTTTAAATTTACTTTAAAAATGCTCCGCGATAAGTACCTATGCAATCAGCTATGTCGACAAAATTCATTTTTATGAAAATTCCTCAAACAGATAAAGTGCAATATCTTGGAATCACATTTGACAGAAGAAATGACATGGAGTCTACATATCAACAAAAAAAGAGCATTATTAAACTCGCATCTGTCGTGACATTCGAAATAAAATCAATTAGGCAGTCTATTGGTAGACCAAGACCAATTTTTGGCAATAGTACTGTATATTAATTGTGAGTAGATAAAATTTGTTTTTCTTAATTTTTAATGTTTCTATTCATGAGATTGTATTTCGTTGAAATGTATTTTATTTTCTAATTATCTTCAACACACTCCTCGCTATGTTTGTATATATATATATCACTTAAATATCTTAGGGAACATATGTATATAATTTTTGTTTACATATTAACAGTTATTTTTAAAATTTTTATATTCCATCACTACAATGCTTTGCCTATTAAAGTGATTTTGCGTTCCTTTCTAATTTCATTCAGTGATTATTATGCTATTGTTTTAGCTCCAATATTGTAGTACTGAACCCCTATTACCCAACCGTTCTAGTTAATTTATCCTAAGGGCTATTCTACTTAATTTATTGCTAGTATTTTGTTATTATTCATTGTAATAGGTCTTTTGGTCAGATTTATGGTTAATTTATATGAACAATACTGTTATTCTAAAGGGACCTAGTCCCTGAACAAAGATGATTTTTCTATTTCTGTTTCTATTTCTATTATCTTGAAATCATTGTAGTGCGTCCATATGTGTTTGTTAACTCTCGGCAAAACAATGCCTTCATGTAAATTATATTGATGAAGCTTTGCAAAAAAAAGTGTAGTAGACTATTCTACTTCTAAATTCAATATCTTTAAACAGGAAGACATTATTAAATATACCAAAACTAATGGACTGTATCTTTGTTAATAATTGTCCAATTTTTTTTGTTTTTGTTTTGTAGGTAATTTAGTAATCTTTCTAGTTATCATGGGTACAATTAAGAACAAAATGCATACTTTTTGATTTATTCGCAAATAAAGTTTCTTTTCATTCATAACTTTTTTTCCCAAAAATGTCGAGGGGATGGGACTATTTTTCGCATGTGAAGGAGAAGAATATCTTGAAAATGAGTGGTCAATCATTGGATTTGATGAAAAATTTACGAAGGTATAGCGTACCGACAAAAAAAAAAAAAAATTATAAATAATATAAAGGAAGGAGATGGTCCGAGGTTGCGGTCATAAATAGGCTAAATAGTGGTAACACTACTTTATTAAAAGCCGACGTTTCGACCCGACTTTGCAGGTCTTCTTCAGAGACGCCAAACGTCTTTCACGTCAAACGTTCTTTAAAGTTGGGTAGAAACGTCGGCTTTAAATAAAATTACCACTATTTAAAATAGTTTTACCACTATTTAGCCTATTTATGACCGCAACCCCGGACCATGGGGTATGCCCCAAAATGGTCTACCTACTTTATTCTAGGGTCGCCCCACGGCCATTGAAACAGAATAAATAATTTTTCTGAATGAGCTGGGATTCGAACCAGGGACCTTTAGCATTGGAAGTTCAGTACCCTGCCACACTACCCCACTCCAAATTTTCGACACAATTATATAAAAATCAACTAAATCGGACCAGTTTTAGTAACATTACATTGTATTGAATTTTATGCACTGATTTTAATAATTGTTCACTGTCTGTTTATATTGTTTTAGTTCATCAAAAAAATCGTACTCTAATGATTTTATGATGAAATTAGTCTAATTCAACTGTGTTTTTTTTAATGAACTTATTTAATATTAAAAAAAAAATTGTTTGAAATCAGTAGGAAAGCCATGTGAATTGTCACACCAGATTTTTTTATTTAAATAATTGGTGACATTGTATAATCTATGTCTGTTTAAAACAATCTGTTCTTACTCACCAACTTAATTTAAGCTGGGGGCCTATCACTATCTTTCTTGACAATGCCTTTAATGTATTGTCAAGTTCGTTTTATTAATTTGGTTGAACTTCACTATATTTATGTCAATAAAACATCAAAATGTACCTATTCTGTAGCGTTTTTCTATGATCTAAAGTATGTTAAATAAATAGCAATAAGCTAATAGGTAACTGCAAGACTCTTGCTCAAGACCAAAACTGAGTGCGCATTTGGGCAACACTAATAGTCAGCAGATGAATATCCCAAAAAAAGCTTCGGAAGTTTTTATTAGGTATAAAAATTATAATTATAAATTATAATTAAAAGCGATAATTACCATAATTATTGTAAATCAAACAATATAATACAATACTATATATAAAAATACATTTCTACAAATGTTTATATCAATCAATCTTTATTTTTTTCAAGGTAAGAACCCTATAAAAATAGAGTCTATAACAAAATAACAAACATTATTATCCTTATGGAAATACACATTGCTTTCTATACTACATAACAGGCATTACAACACTCTTAAGCATAAATTAAAAATTATATTCGGTTAAGGTCAGACAGTTAAAATAGTTCCAGTTATCAAATTAATATAAAATCTGAAATTGCCAACAATATACATAAATAAATATACATAAAACAATAGAAACAATAAATACACATTTAAAAAAAAATATTAATATTAAACTTTAAAATTAAATTAAAATATTACCCCTATATCTAAGAGAACAGGCTTGAAAAATACCCGGTCAGATTACATGCCGATGTACAATATGGAATTTTTGCCATATTATGCGGAGGACAATATTCAAGATTACTCTACCAATTCTCTATAATTTGATATAATTGAGATAAAAAAATATATAATTTTCTCTTACTTCTGCACAGGTTGGCTTAAATATTTCTATCCCATCAAGATTTTCCGTACACTGGTAAATTCTTAACCTTAAACTACTATAAATTTTGCATTTAAATAATATATGATAAAGTGTTTCCTTTCCTTTAGTGTTGCACATTTTGCATTCAAGTTTTGGAGTAATTTTCACAATTTTATTATTAACAGAAATCTTAATCATATAAATGTTTATATATATATATATATTCTTTTATTTTTTTTTTTGTTTTACCCATGGATATATTTGAAAATATCAAAACAAAGTAATTTAATGCATAACATATTTTTATTTAAGGGTTCGAAGCTGTGAGATGAGCTCTCAATTCTGAAGAAAATAAATATTCATGATATACCCCTTTTAAAATTATATTATTTTATTTATAAGATTGTTATTACCTAGTTTCTGTTATATAAAAACATTATTGACATATTTTATCATAATGCATAAGATATTTTTGCATATTTCTTTACCGAGGCTCGGCCATTACTGACCTAATATATTGAGGAAGGCGAGGATGATGCGGCCGACTGCATCGGAGCTAATAAAACGCTGGAGCGGATTGATGGGCCAACCGCTGGAGCCGCACATTAATCATGGAGAAGTGGAATTTTAATCAAGAATTCCAGGAGGGGGAACGTGCCCCTTTGTGGGGGCGGCTGGAATCTGCAGATATTGCCGCCTCTCGGATGACACTTGTCTAACTGTGCCGGTCACCCTACACAACGTCTAGGTCCTCCCGTACGTTTCCATGCCCTTGTTGCTTCCGCGATATTGCTTTTAGGTTAACGGTAAACATATTTGGTTTGCAATCTGTCATTATCAACTTCAATAATACACACACATATATACAAATATGTATATATATATATATATATATATATATATATATATATATATATATATATATATATATATATATTAAATTTATGATATCGTCAACTTACTTAAAATAGTTCTTAAATTAAGTGACAGATTGTAAAATTGCAAAATACTTTAAAGGAAATTCCCTTTTGTGACACCAAAACATTGTCCATTTAGTGTAACTATGTCCATTTGATGGACTTTATAACATGATCATTCACATACTGTATCGACAAATTAGTCAATATGTCCTTAAAAATTTATCACTATCAAAAATATACACAGTAAGGTTTTGCAATAAATCGAAGACAGCAATTACTATGAAATAAAATACGGATTCGCCAGAACTTTTACCTTGAAAAAGTTTTTTCTTTCTCTCAATTCGGAAATATCATGAATGAATTTTAGGAATGAGAAAGGATAGTACTCACCAGTACCTCTTCCTATTTTTTATTTGCTTCCTTAATTAAGGAAAGGCGATCTCTTATCATTCTCCTTTTCAGTCGCCTTCTCATGAGCAAGTTGTGGCTGTCTCGTTTATAAGTCGATTGTTGTGTCGAATTAGTTTAATATAAAATCGAGAGTAAAGAGTACAAATGCATTCTTGGATAGTTGTCGTGAATCGATATGTAAAATTTTGTTGTTTACGTATCGGAGGGATGCTAATAATAATCGTAAAATTTTGGATTGAAAATATTTTAGTTTTTATGAGTGCGTCTTTTTTGTTGAACGCTAAATATGTACGGCGTATGTTCGTATGAGTTTGAGAAGGTATGTATGTTTAGTTTTTGTATGTGTATTTATTTTTTGTCAAATTTAGATTTGAAAAAAGTGAGTGTAGTATTTTAATTCGCTTGTTTGAAGTCCTTCATTTCATTTTGACGTGTTGTCGCAGGTCATCTTTCTGTCAAATAATATACATTAAAACGTAACATCCAAATACATAAACAAAACGCTTATAATGCTTTACAGAGGTACTATTCGAAGTCAGGTAAAAAAAAAAAGAGATATTTTTTATGCATGGAAACTATGCTTCAAAATGATCAAATCTCTTCTTTTAATCATGTTACATGCCGATATCATGTTTTATGAACCATAATTCCTTATAAATTGAAGTTCAATGCAATTTTTTTTAAATAGGCTTACAGAATCATTAATATGTAGGATCATCTAGAACCGACGGATTCAAAGGTGGGGGTCCCCCCGACTGAATCCCGCTCCCAAATAAATAAGAAAATTATTTTTTGATCCTTATTTGATTCTATACAAGTGATCTGTGGCAAATACATTATCCGTATTTTTAAATTATAAAGCACTTACCAAATATAAGCACATAAGAAAAATATAAATATTTTATCCCTAAAAGCATTATTGTTACTTTAAAAACTGTTCTTAAAAGAAAAATAAAGTTCAGTCCATCCCTCAAAACTTGAACTCCGAATCTGTTGTCTCGCTCTATAAAAACCTGTTTAGTAAAAAAAAGTTGGAATATGAGAATACTTTTTCTAATGAGACGGGGATAAAAATTGTTCACGAACCCTCTATGAATGAAAAAAAAAGTCCTTTGTTAAATCTATATTCCATCTCCACAAAAATGTTTTTAAAACATTCTCTATTATTTTTGTAAATGGAAATTCCCAACATCTGCACATTCCCACCTAAAATCGTACTGATGCTAACCACAACATCCGGGAGTTCTGAAAGAATAGACACTATTAATTTATGACACGTACTGAAGTGATCTGTTAAACAAATGAGTGTTTTCCCAGCAATTACTGAAGACACACACTAATGCATATTCAAACCCTTGCAGAAGGAGCGGAACACGAAAGTTTTAGAAGAAAAACCACAACAGTCCTAGGATGTATACCAAAGTTTATAATATGGATGTCTGAAAGTTAACTTTCAAACTTGCTTTGTTTAAATTCAGCCTCTGTTATACTCATTCATATTCCATTTCAAAATAAATTTCATAAGCCAAGAGTTTGTTTAACATGTGTTGCACAATTTCTTTCGCTAAGGCCTTATAGCATAAAAGCATAAGTTGCGGCACCCCACCCAATTTTCGGTACCCACTGCAGTAATAGAAGAATATTAAGTATCGACAATGGTGTAGAGCTGGCGAAAAGCGTTCAGTTGAAGCAGAAATTCTTATTACTAGTATCTATCACTTATTATTATTTATTTAGTGTTATAGGTCGAAAAATCGATGAAGATTAGAAACTCGACAGTTGTCTCCAGGAGTGACCACCCTCTCCCTCGAAAGTCGATGGCGCAAGAACCTACTACTCTCCCCTTCCTTCCAATATATTTTATTGCTCACTTATCTTAAGAACCGAGGTTTTTTTTTTTTCTAAGGTAGGATTAGAAAAATCTTAGATCATATACAATTACTCTTACTGCGGTATGTTCCATATTTGCCCCTCCTCAAAAATTCAAAAATCTGTCAAAATACGCTCCCTCAAAAATTTTGAAGGCGCAACTTGCGTGTGTTCATTTACGTTGTTGGCGAGAAACACACATCGCTTCACAAAATTATTGTATTTCTTTCATTCTTAAGGCTGCCAGATTTAATTCTTTATGTGTATGAAAATTGGGCAAGGGGTGCCGAACACTTTTTTTTATAATAAAAAAAATTGAAAGACACTGTTTCACGTATATATTTTAAAATATTTACTGACTTGACAAAACCGAAATTATTGGACAAAGTACCCATGTGATTGAAAACAGAACACTTTTCAAAGTTTCCTTAAGGTTGCTGAAAGCAAGAGGTTTTATCATATGCCTTAAATGAATACCGAGTCAGCACTGTAGAGGTAATCTAATGAATAAATGTAAATAAACTGATCGTTTGGTACTTCTCCTGAAACGTTCAGTAATCAACTCATGCAATTATTGCGTGTCCGATTATGGTTCTCATTAGAGGAATCAGGGATACAATTCAATGGCAAGTATATGATAGAGGCTTGGGAGACATTGGGTGTCGATTTATGGAATATTTGGTGAAGGGAGGAGGGGATGAGATATCGGGCTGACTATTAATTGTCCCCCTTTGTGGCGGGACCCCGGCTAAGGCAATGGGACTGATCCGGGACCAATCCGATCATCTCCAACAATTGCCGAGACCCATTGTCCGCCCTCGCTCAGCCCCCTCCCCCCTGATTTAAATAGGTAATCATCAGGACGGCACGCCCCACCGCCGCCCACTGTTGCTGATATTGTTCAAACTTAGGATTTGGAAATAACTCGTCACAAAGATAAGCGTCACCTCTACCGGCGGACCTTTACTCTTAGTGTCCGTTATCAACAGTTTATTTCAAGGGTATGGTCTAAGGATTTATTTAAGGCAACTCTGTATGAAATATACTTGAAAAATGTGAATGAGTTTTAGAAGAGTTCTATTTATTTATTTATTTTTACTTTCGCTGACCTACATATAGAATATATAGTAAGAAAAATACTGCGATCGTGAACATTTTCTAATCACAGTTTTTAACGGAAACACATATTTTAAGGTCCCCTGAATCGAAATAACCATGAGGTCCAAAATGGTCTGTAAACAGCCTAGCTCCAAAAACGAAAAGTCGTACGAAACTTAAATTGCATATTTAGGTTTATATATGATTCCAATACAATTTTTTGTTAAAATTGGTTAACCGGAAGTGGATGAGCGGATGAGTGGATTCCATGTTTCTTTTTTTTATTCCATGGCAAACATTGTTAATTTAATGTAGTTCTTATAAAGCATGAATAACCAACTGCTTTTCATTTGAACCGTAAGATAATTTTATATAAATATATAGAAAAAATGTGACCTACAAAAATATTGGATCATTAGACCTTTATAACCTTATTATTTTGAAAAGTTGAGATGAGAGGTCACGCCAAACGGTCTAATATTTTTAAAGGGCACCTTCCAAGATTGATTAGAATAGGTTTGGTTGTATCTCTAGAACAATGCTTCGGTATGTCTGAACTGGTGAGGTAGGTAATAAATCAAATTCAAATCAAGTTACGAAGTAGCCTTCCTTTGAAGTAAAACCAAGTCACAAATAATCCTTGGAAAGGATCCACTCAAATGAGGAAGAGTGTAGGAGTGAAGACAGTATTCAATACACCTTTATAGTAGGACTCATAGAATTCATCTTTATATTCGTTTCATAAGTCCCCTACGAGTAAATTTCAACTCGCCCAGGCAGATCGAAACAGCACCGCTAGTCTAGGACTCGAGTCTAACGCATTAACGCGCTCGTCCTCAAAAAAATGGTTGCTTGGCTACTCAATTACAGTTTAGGAAAACGAAGTCACACTGGAATATTGTCCATTATTGCAAGGTTAATTTCTATTCAGTTTCTTTCGATAAACATGTTTATTTAAGGGATGTACATAGCCTAAAATGTTACCTTGTCATAAAACTTACTACTTTAAATTTTAATTTAACTTTTTATCTATCTTCCTTTGAAAATAATATACATTAGCACTGTATCGGAAGTCGTCATTGGAAGCCGATGTTGCGTTTTCTATATGTTCTGGAATAGATATATTTTTTCCAAGCTACATTTCGGCTTCCACAGCGGCCTCTGCTGGACCTAATTAGCTGCAATTCGATATATACAGTTGTTTATAAGGCAGAACAATACTATTAAACTTAATTTTTTCAACATTTCCGAATGTAATTTAATCTAAGATCACATCTCTACAGTTCCTTCTAATAAAGTTAGAATGAACTTTTTTTATCTATAACAAGTTGGTATTTGAGAGATGATTTTGAGGAGGTCTCATCACCAGCTTCTCTGTTTCTAGATGGCAGAGGAAAAACTTGTTTCTCTATAGACTATACTACTAAACCGAGTGTTGTGGTTATGATAAAAACTTTTCTGAAATATTCCTTAAGAAACCGTGTAAATGTCTATAATACACTTTCTTAAAATAGGGCTAGAAAAGGAGTTCTGATGAATACAAAATTTTATTTACGAATAACTCAAAAAGTTTACATTTGTTGGTGATTTTTGTCAGAACATATTTCAAAGGTAATTAAATTCGTTAAATGACAAAAACACATTCACCGAAATCTGTCTAGGATTAACAAAGAATGGTTTAGGTTTTTGACTATTTTTTTTTCTTGTCAAATTGCTTCATCTTAACTCTAAATACATTTAAAGATTATGCTTGTAGAGTTATATACAGAATACTATAATGCTAGAGACTACTAAGCCATGCTGTAGCATATGCTGTTGGTTACCTTCTGGGTCGTAGAGGGGGTCCGACAGGGCAGGTCGGACGAAGGCCTCTATGATGGCTGCCGTGGTTGCGGATCTGAAGAACTGGTTGGACCGGGTGCGCCTCCGCACCTGCCACATCACATACACACCTCCTCCAATCACACTATAGTAATTAGCACTAATTTAGCTAGGTATATTAATTAGTAATTAACCATAGTAAACACTTTATGACACATCATTCTTTAGAGTGACAGGGCAAAATACCTACCGTTTCTTTATTCATTGAATTAATTATTTAAATTATTTAATTTCTAACTGTACTCTAGTATATTCATATAATCGTATAAAATTAAAAAATAAATGTGTAAATGGCTCACAATGAGACCGGAATTGCGTTATTAAAAATAAACTAAGGTGTGTAACCACACGATAGAATTGAAAAAATACAAGGCGAGATGAATAATATGAAATATAGATTATAAATAATAACTCACTATGAAGAGAATGAAATGCTGAACAATTCCATCGCTTTTCAGGTTCCTATGCAGGTTCGATTTTCAGTTGGAGATATTTTAATCCATATCTTTCATAAAACTCGTTATCATTTGGTTATCGACACTATTTTTCCCCTATTCGCCTCTCTAACACGCTGTCGCGTTGAGATACAATTTTAAATAATAGCTCATTCTAAAGAGGATGAATTGATGAACATTTCCCACGCTAGAAATATGCAGATTAGTTTGTGAGATATTTTAATCCATATGCAAAAACACTTCAATTAGTCGACTACAGCCGGCTTTACCCGAGCATTACACATCGGAGATCTGTCTAATTTACTCTCCACAAAAAAAAAGTGCAATACGTGCCTAATGAACGTTCCACTTTTAAAAAATACTAGGGTCATTATCGCCTCCCGTCACTGGTTATATTCTAAATTTTGGAATGTATTTTTATCTATCTCGGGAATTAAAAAAAAATATTGTTTATGTCTACATTTTCCAGTGAAACGGAATAAATGCTGCTTGAAATATCAAAAAGTGCTCTTTCTTTACATTTGCTATAATTTATGCCAGAATACACTTCACAGCACAGGTCTGACATTCAGTTGGAGATTCACGGTCCATCAGGTAACCATGGGTCAAGCGTGTGTGACCTATACGTAGGAATCACCTTCTCTCTTCGCCTATTTCGCCTGAAGTCGACTTACGAAAGCGTTTTGCATATGGATTAAAACATCTCAAAAGCTAAAAATGGGGCCTGCATATTGTTAGCGAGGGAAATGCTCATAATTTCATTCCCTTTGTAATGAGCTATTATTCAAAATTGTATCTTAATGCAACGCCGTGTTAAACAGGCGAAAAGAGAAAACATAGTGTCGAGATGATATCAAGTTTTATTGAAGATATGGATTAAAATATCTCAGAAACTAAACATCGGACCTGCATACTGCAAGGAACCGAATCGTTCAGAATTTCATCCTCTTTACAATGAGCTATTATTTATAATTTATATTTCATATTATTAAACTCACCTTATTGATGTTTTAACTTAGTTAGCATACACCATAGTTTTTATTTATTTATTTTATTTTATTTGTATTTAATTATTTATTTGTATTTTCTTATAATTAAGTTTCAGGTTTCTGGTCATCGTTTAAATTAGGTCATCGTTTATTAATTTAAGATCTTAAAAATTAGGGAGTGCTACTATTGAATAGTATCTCCAAAAATCTGTTCATATAATTATTCATGTTTTGTTCATATTTACTAGTTGTATACATTTAATACAGTTTTAAATTTCAATTAATAAATAAAAATTAAAAAAAAAAAATTATCTTGAATGAATTACTTTCGGGCTGAAGCTCTCTCCAAAATGGTAAAATATAACCATGTTTTACTGAAAAATTTAAAAACTATCTCTTAAAGTATTTTTGTTTGTGTAATTACATTTAATAGGACTTTGAGCACCACTTAAATACCATTTCATGTTGGTAGTTAATTTCTTTCTTTTTTTTCTAATTAATTATTGTTATATGTAGATGAAAAAAAATCTTCCGGGCTGAAGCTCCCCCCCCCCAAAAATTAAATCCTGAATCCGCTAGTGATTGCAAGTAAAACAGATGAAACGTAACGTTTTAATGTTATTTTTACATACATGATATCCCCTTATTACTGTACCCCGGTAGCCTGGCTTCATCGCCGACGAGACATCTTCCTCTTCCCCCCAGGAAGTGGATGGTAAAACAATCTAATCCCTGAGCCCACCGCCCCTGGACAGGTAATTACCCCCTTTTGCCCCCTGGCCATTTGGGGTCCCAACCATCGATCTATGGCGTCACTTCCGACAGTTCTTCACTGTAGCCTCCTTCTGGTAGCTCCTAGGGGGGCTTTCATCTTGAAACGAAAGGTATAAGGTTACTATTTTGGCTATATGCATTATTTTTGTCAAATCATCTTGAAATAAAATATTAAAGTCCAATTAAGAATTAAAAAACACTTTTAAGACCTTCTGTAAATCTGAACAGAACTTCGCTATATAGAGGTGTTAAATAATTGGATACTTCTTTATGATCTTTAATGTATTCACGTTATTTAAATATTATAGGCTGATATCTTAGTGTAGAAAAAATGTTAACCAAAATGTAATATTTGAGTAGTTTATTCCCAAAGTGAACCATCATCAATTTTGATATTTTTTTTAAGGTGATATCAAATCCATTATTTGTTTTTTTTTTATAAATCGAGAAATTATTTATAGCCCTTTTTTTTTTTTCCTAAAATCGTTGATTATTTCAATAGTGATTAACAACCATTAATACTTGAATAGAGAAGCTTTTGAAAATAATTAACTTCAAAACCCTTTTTTTGAACCAAACACAGACTGGTTGAGATTCGGTTTTTAGAGAAAAAATTATGTATTTTTGGACGAGAAAAAAATTTCAAAAATTGTACTACATAAAATTAACTTTTTGTTTACAATAATGGTGCAATAAAATTGATTAATTTTTAATTTCCATTCGAATAAAAATGTTAAAACGCCTTTGATGTATTAAATTTTTAAAAACAATTAATTAAAAAAGTAGTTGTTATTGACAACCATTGAAACTTGAATAGGACCGGTTTTGGGAAGAATTAAACTTCTAAGTCTGTTTTTGGAAAAAAATTAAATTATATATTCAGGTTTTTGTAATTCCTGCATAGTTTCGTTTTATTTTATATCAATCCAATTTTAAATTTATTGCTAGAGTGCTTACCAATGGGTGGTTTCTCTACAAGTGTTGTTATTACTATTTATCACGTTTAATAGATGTATATTTGTTTTTATACAGTTGTAAATTTCATAAATAAATAAATAAAAAATTTATTGTATATTCAAGATTTTCTGTAATTGATATTGCTTTTGGTATCTTTCTCCCAAATATATTTTTTTAATATAATTTCTAGTTCCTCAAAATTACGATCATGCTTTCTTTCTAAATAGTATTGTACCAATGCAGTTTTTTTTTTTTTTTATATGTTGTGTTATTTTTCTAATAGTTTTTATGTTGGTATATTCTATCTTTAACATATTGTCCACTTCCAAAATATATTCTTGGATAGTCCAGACAATTTATTTTATATACTATCCCTGATACAGCAATGGCACTTTCGACTCATGTTGTTTGAAAGTGATGAATATTTCTATTATGTATGAGAAAAGTTGTGAAACTATTTATAATGTTTATTAATATATTATTGTACACATCTGTTAATCTATTATAACAATGAGAGATCGTTATTTTTTATAATAAACCAAATTAAGGGTTAAGAAATTAATTTAATTTCTAAGTAAATTAAAGAGCAAGAAATTTTGAGGATTGAGCGTTAGATCCTGTTAAACGACATTAATGAGGAAATGACCTACCTGATATTTAAGACAATTTAATTATACATTGATGCACCGAATTTGATCAAAATCGTTAGAGCAGTTTTAGAGAAAACTGTAGGAACGTGGTAAATCTATGATATAAAGAAGCACTTCCGGCTAGTCGATTTTCAGGAAAAAAGTTGATATAACATCCCTAGTATATACTTATCTTAAATACGTAATTCAGTTTCATATGATACACAGACACAATGACTGACACTTTTATTTGAACTCACTATACCTTAGGAAAACGAGTATTTCCTTTGAAAAATCATAATTTATTAACATTTATAATATGTCTAATCTGTTCATAAACTATTTATACTATAGCTGTAATTATTTACTTTAGAAAATGACAGAAATTTGTGATAAAAAGAAAATATGAAACCAACTAAATTTGTAATAATTAATTTAACAATTACTGCCGTAGAGTAGTATACTGAAAACAAAATTTAATGGTGTTATGACTAGTTTTTGTGTTATATATATATATATATATATATATATATATATATATATATATATATATATATATATATATATATATATATATATATATACTTTAATATTTGAAATTGCAATAAATGCTGAAATGCTATATAATACATAGTGGAAATAAAACTTTTTATTAAAAATATGTTTTATTTTTGAAATCTGATATGGTGGGAGTAAATCTGGTGTTTGTAAAAAATTAATCTTGAATTAATTATATCTTAATAAAATACAATGTTGAAAAGGTCACCGCCCCCGACAGTGACTAAACCTTAAAGGGCTTATTAGCATATGTAGATGCCGCTGAGCGGTTGATGGCGGGGAGGACTTAGGCAAGGTAAATCTATTTAGTTTTAAGGTGGGGGGGGCCGGGGTGCAGGGCAGGGGGGGGGGGGGAGAAGGCTACAATATGGATAAGGCGGGGAACATCGGCAACCTCTTTAGTGCACTCCTCTCCAGGCAATTGCTCTGCTAATTTATGCCTCCCCTCTATACCTTCCTCTATACTTCCCTCTATACCTCCCTGTCTAGCTTCAATGGCTATTAACCTCCACAAAGGCAGCCATCTACATTCACCTAACTACCCCAAATGCATATTTAGTTCCAATATCGAGGCCAGAAATGTTTAACTATTCGTCTCCAATGTTTATTGACAGATCATGTCCTCTAAGATTGAAAATAAACTGAATAAAAAATACAGTGCGAGGCAATATAGGAAAGGGCCAAACAACAGGTGTGGGTTGCACACAGAAAAATAATCTTTGAAAAACTCATAAAATGAAAATTTTATTATATTTTATAGGCTAATTATAAATAAACTATATTTCATATATTCATTAGCATTTCTATTGTCATATTTTAATACATGCTCGAAAATACCCACCATAAATCGCCTCACAGGAGACTACTAATTTTTAAATTTAAATGGAATTTTTATTTCCACTTACCTATATATATATATACTTTTATTTATATATATATATAAATACAAAACATATATAAATACAAAACTAAATACAAAACATGTATTTCCGTTGAAAACTCAGTAATACATATATACTTCAGTAATACATTTCTACCTCTTAAGAACTGAATTTTATAGATTACAGCAATATAAAAATTAAAATGCATATATATATTTACGAATACTTAAACAAATTAAATTAAAATACCTACAATGAAATATATATATATAAATTTAGCGAGCTTCATTATCAGTTGCGCTCATGTCTGAATAAAAATATATCGTGCTTTAATCAAATAAATTATTAAAATATATAATCGTTAAAGGCAATGATTAGCGAACAAGTCATTAATACATAAACATGTATAAAGTATTATACACTAGACGGCTAAAAAAAACATAAGGTAATTGATCGTTTAAAAAAATATTTTTTTCCGTTTGTGATTTTTAACTTACATTACCTAAAAGATATTTAAGTAAGTGAAAGTTGTGTGCTGCGTGCACCACACCAGATTTTTACGATTTGAATTACAAAGAGTATTCGATGATCTACATGAGTACACAAAAGTACTTTTAGCACGACGAAGTTCCCGCTCATTTCTCTTGTCACGTTAGGCAACTTTTGGGTGATAGACTTGCAGATCGTTGGATAGAGGTGGCTCAGTTAGTTGAGCTCCAAGATCTCCAGGGCTCAAAGTATTGGATTATTGTCTAGGGCTGGTTCAAAGATGAAATACACGAAATAGAAGTAGACACATGGGATGAACTAATTCAACTTAAATTCAATTTAAATTAAAAATGCTGCAGGCGTCATTAAAGGCACAGGATAATCTACTAGGGGACTTTCGGGCTGAAACTCTCTCCTCCCAAAATGCTGAAATATAATCATATCTTGTGAAAACAAAATAAAAAAAATATCTCTAAAAGTATTATTCGTGTGGAAGGAGTGGCCTAACGCGTGTGCACAGCACTGCAGTTGCTGAGCAACCTGATATATGAGACAAATGATAAAAAATAGTCACGAGTTCGTGTCCTGGTACTGGAAGAGTCTTTTTAATCTCCGCCCACATCCCCTGTTTCGGGAAATTCCCAGTATAGACTTAAAGGCGAGGAGCAAAAAATAAATAAAAAAATGTATTATTCGTGTATTTACATTTAATAGGACTTCAAGAATCACTTTAACACCATTTTACACAGGTAGTTGGTTTCTTTGTTTTTGTTTCAAAGTAATTATCTTTATATATTAAAAAAAAAATTCGGGCCGAACCTTTGATTTTGGGATTATGTTAAAATTACGTAATAATCTAATAATGTTAACAGCTTAATACTTTATCTTTATTACCTTCCTTCATTATTTGGTAGTATATTTTTAAACTTTTGATATCATTTCGTACTTTTTAATACATAGCTCAAATCGCATAGTTCAAAGAAAAGTAAAAATTGATATATATGTATGTATTTATATGGATCGCTGGATGGTGAGAAAAAAAAATGTAATACATATTATATGACATATTTCTATGTTTTTTGTTGCATATAAATCTGGGCCTTATTTATAACGAATTAATTTTTTTTTCGCATCATGATTTCATATAAAAATATTAGTGACAGAAGATAATAGATGTACTTGGAGAATGTGAAACTGTATAACCTATCTTAATATTAAATCATAAATCCGAAGAATCTTAGAAACTGAATAGGAAAGATTAGAAGTGGGGGGATACACTCTCTCCCCCTCCCCTCCCTCCCCCCCGCTAAGGGAATCTCGAGGCGGTAATTTTGGAGAAACAAGAGCAATACAATATTGTAGCGAAGTTGGTAATCTTGCTAGGGAGATTAGGAGAGGGCATTGCATTAATACAACTTGCAACACCGTCAGATTTGGCTCACCTGACTTCTACAATAAACGAACCAGCCCTTAAGGGAAATAAATATATAATAACATTATAAATAGAAATTATATTTATTAAAGACACCAGATTATATGAGCAGTGAATTTCTATAAAATGTTGTACTGAATAAAATCTAATTATTAAAAATCTAGAATTATAAAAATTAAAATTTAAAGAATGGATGGATAATTTAGTCTGGAAATGTTTGACTACTGCGATTTATTTGACACCGAAAATTCAGCACACAAACACTATAAAACTTATTTTTTTATTTTTAAAAGAATAAAGGTTACTAACATTAAAAGTATACATATTTTAATATGCATATTTTGATATAGGATTTCTAACATTAATGATTTCTAGAAATAAAATATACAAAAACGTATGTCACTTCGTAATATATTGATTAAGTTTATTTTCAAAGTAAAATATACTTTCTTTTTTTTTAACATGTAAGTATTGATCCCTGTCATGAAGTATTTTTTAAATAATAATTCATCCAAAGCTTTTTAAAACGTTTTATTCAAATAAAAATTCAAAAATTAATTTATTTTATTTTACTGTTGTTGTAAACAAAAAAATTTTTTTATAATGGTTTATAGATGATTGACCGTGATTATAATATGAGAAGGAGTTGTCGGGGGTGAAGTCAAATAAATACCATATATTAAAATAGTATTTTATTTGTTACGCCGACGTATCGACGAACTTTGTAGGTCTTCATCAGAGGTAAAAAAGATACAAAATATAAAAGATACTTGATGAAAATATAACAAATGAATTATTAGTCGATATTAAATAAGAAACAGTTGCCTGATCAAGAAATAATAAGATAACATCACAGATATAGTGGGTGACAGTGTAGTTAAAATATCAAGTATTATATATATATATATATATATATATATAAGATACAAACAAAAATAAAAAAATAGTGTGAATAAAAAGATGAACATAGCGTGTAAGTTAAAAGTAAACAGATTGTGATAAAAAGATAAGATATGAGTGGATAAGAAACTGGTAAGGTTACATTTGATAACTTTAGGTTAAGAGATTTGTCACAAATAAAATCATCCATAATGACCTTAATGTACCATATGTTTCCGATTTAGCTCAATCCAGATACCTATCCTTTCATGATAAATTTCTGAACCCTCCGAACCCTCTCGTTTCCAACCTTGCTTCCTCTTCTATTCCTAATAACCCTCCGAGGAGTCTGAAAAGAAGATGGCCTCGGGACCTTCTAATATAGAAATATAATTGGAGTGCTACCAATGGGTAGTTTTTCTTCATGTTGTACATGTCATATTACTTGTTCATATTTACTTGTTGTATTTATTATTAATTACAGTTGTAAATTTCGTTAATAAAAAAAAATTAACAAATAAAGAAAATGAAGGATAACGAATAAAGAAATTGAAAATTAATAAGTAAAGGTAAAATTTGTTTGTTTGTTTGTTTTTTTGGCTTTAAGACTTGTAAAAGCAAGTCCTATTTTGCAAAGGTAAAATAAGAATAAGATAACATAAAAATAAGATTTTTTTAGTTAGTTGAATGCTTTCCAAAAGCGGCCCTATTTACGTTTCAATGCTTTTAATTACTATTGAAATAAAATGTTATCGAAAATATGTACTATTAGTACAAAATATTAATTTTATTTATTGGTACGGTTGAAATAATAAACATTATAATTGGAACACAAACTACAGTTTTTGAAAACATCATATTTTGTATATTTACCTGCAAATTTCACAATAATTATGAGGATTATCATTCGAAATAAACGACTCGTTTGTGAGTAGATGAAACGCAGATAAACAATAAAAAGTGTCCATGATAAATAATTATTCCTTTATTATTATTAATTATTATTCATTATAAGTATATTTAAGTTAAAATCTATATTTTATAATACTCATGTAAATATTGTCAAAACTTCAGGGAGAGTAGTGGAGCAAAAGGAACATTATGCAGGATGAATTTTGGAAAGAAAAATATTTTGAAAATAGTATTCTAGTCACTTTTTTCTTTTCAGATCATATATCAAATTTATTTATACTTGAGTTTATCGGAATCGAAATTCTTTTATTATTTTTCAATTATTGATGTTTTAAATAAATTGATGTTCTCAGAAATGAAAATTGTCAATCTGTTTTTACTTGTTAGACATCAAGGAACTAATTCGGTTTTGTGTCTATCTGTGTGTAGTGTAATCAATGTGAATAGCTTCATATCTACTACCGTTAATACGATTTTGATGAAATTTTCAGAGAGTGTACTAGTTGTTAGCTAAATGGTCCAGTATCAATTTTAGTCCATTACATTCGCAAACGTACTTTTGTATATATATATATACATTTATTCCAAAAACGACTCTTTCGATTTGGGCCAAAGTTGAGGGAAGGGGGGTGAAGTTGAGGATTCGTGCCAACATGCACTTATTTGTTAATTGTATCAAATACACTTATAAATGCTCAAACACATTTCTTTACCAAGCAGTTGTACTTCAATGTTAAAATCAAACCTACGAAATTTCAACATCTTTCCCTTTTCCTACATGGATTTTTTCTATTTTCCCTAACAAAAAAGGTAAAGTATTCGATTACTAATAAAAAGATACATTTAAAAATAATGTGATAAGATATAATTAGAAAATTTCTAACACAAAATCTTAAATTCTCAAATACTTAGACATAAAGAATTATTTTAGATGTCTTGGATGGAGTGAGATGTACTATCTCTATTTGTACATTCTTTTCTGGAATGTCGAAGAAACAAGTAGTCTACACCTACATACCTCATCATAAGTGTTTTCTCATGATGATGCCTGGATTGGTGATACGTTGAAGCATTATTTTTTTTACTTGTATTTTAGTGATTCTAGGCTATATATTTTTGGAATCTTCCAATCATATCCTAACAATTTATGTAAAGTATTTTCACTTTTCTATTATTCTATATAATATGCTGATAACGATGTTTAGTTAAATAATTCCTTTTAAACACTGAAGAGTATTACTAAAATCACTGATGTCATATTTTAAAAATTCAAAATAGTGATAAATGAGGTTATCAAAATTTCTTATAAATCAGATGAATTTAACGAGAGGATTGTAATTTAAAACAATAGAAAATAACATATTTTTCATTGTCATAGTATTTCAAATTGAAAAAAAAAAAAATTTTAATTGACAACTATAAAAATCTACAATACGTAAAATGCACATAAACTGACTAACAAAACAACTATTATTTGTGCAGAAACTACGATTAAAATATTTATGGAACTTTTTCAGAAATCATTCATTTCAATCAAATGTTAAAACTATTATGGAACTTATTTTAAGATGAATATTCTAGGAAACTTTTTTTTTTTTTTTTATAAAGTTCCAGATTTATGGTTTAGTTTAACTTTTATTTATTTAACTTCTAAAAAAAAAATAATAATAACGTTGATAAGAAATAACAGTGATTGGACAAAGAATAGAGTTATTATTTATCTTAAATTAATTAATAAATTCCATTAAATTGTATGTTTGAGTAACTAAGAATAAAAATCTTTTTTTTATATAGGGGGCTGTGCGTAATCGAATGAACTTAAAATAAAAGTTTCATAAAAATTAAAGTTTTTTAAAACAACTACTTAAAAAGTTTCAAGGAAAAAAGTTCCAGTTTCGAATCAATAGAAAAAAAAAATTAAAAATAAAGATCCCATACCGAAACTAATTAAAAATAAAAGTTAAAATTTCATTTATTGTCCTGACTTTAATATTTTTGAACAAAGTATATCTAATAAAGTTCTGGGCTCATTGGGAAAATTTAACTCGTAATTATTGAATAAATAAAAAATAAACATTAAATGTTCTTAGTTTATATTAAATCGCTTTAACAGAATTTTTTTTTTTTTTTTTTAAGTATATGTTCTATATAAGAGCAGTGGGATAACTCAGTGGTAGGGGTGGTAAGGACACTGATCTTCCAATGCTCTTGGTCCGGGTTCGAATCCCGGCTCGTAGCAGAAAAATTATTTATTCTGTTTCATCAACAGTAGGATGACTTTGGGATCGAGAGACCCTCCTAGGGCATTCCCAGGCTCTATAAAGTGGTATCCTTAATTAAATAATTAATCAAGGGGAAAACTTGGCGGTTGAGCGTGATCTCAGTCAAATCACCTTGCACAACCGTGGACTAAGAAACATTACTTTCCCTAAATAGTACTAAACCCAAGACCTTTCATGGGTTTTAATGGTACAGGTATAAGTTCTATAAATATTTTTTTTAAGTTCTAAAGAAAAATCTCAAGTTAATTATTAACAAAAAAAAAAAATCGAAAATAAAAATTCTTGACATATTGACACAGATTAAAAATTAGATTTAAATTTTTATTTTAAGCCTCAGATTATTCATATTGTTTTTATTAATTTTTCATACTGCCAATATAAAAAAATTATTTAGTTGTGTTCTTATTATTCAGTGTTTTCATTTTAAATATATTTATTTATTAAATACAAATATTGCGTAGCATTGATAATTTCCTCGGGATTATAATTAAAGAAAAACATCAATACTGTTAATAATGAAAAATAATAATTAATGAAAAATAAATCGAATTAACGCTTACACTGCTTAAACTCCATAAAGTTGGTTTACTCTCTCTAAACTTCATGTAGAACCATAAACAATTTTTGCAAACTATTTATGTAACTCTACATTATATGAATAGTTAAATAGGTACATAATATACGTAATAATCCGCCTGGAGTTTGGTTGATTCTGTCTTTTACAAGGAACGATTTCTTTTTATTATAATTTTATTTTGTGTTCGACATATTTAAATATCAAATAATTTACAAAATGAACTTCTTTTTTTTTAAATTGAATTCCTATACTTTGAATATAAAGGAGAACTAGATTTAGACAAAATATTCATTGAGGAGGCCCGTTGTTCGTGACAACTTCAACTTAAGAGAAGAAAATGCTATCATACTATACCCAATAACTCAGCAAGTTCAGAATTCTTCAAATCGACCTTAACCCGATCTATATTTAGTTTTGATGAGACAACAGTTGCAATATTAAACAGCTACATTTTATGTTTTGCAAATTTGATTGGTTGGCTGTTTTGATGTTATAGGTCATCAGCGCCCTAAACATATTATTATTAAAATATTTAGCTGGTAGGTTTAATGGGTAAAAAAATTAATAATGATAAAAATAAATAAGTAAAAATAATAGATAAAAAAATATACAAATAAATAAAAAATAATAATAATTTTGCATATCTTATTATCATATTTATAATGATGTAGAGATGATTGACCATTGATATAATATGAGGAGTTGATCGGAGGGGGGAGGGGTGCTGTCAAATTAATACTAAATTAAATAAGTAAAATTATTTAATTTTTGCCGACGTTATCAATACTTTTTCATTTTACAATCTATTTATTCGTTAACATTCATTTTCTCTATATGTTAACCTACATTTATCAAATGTAATCTTTATTAGTTTGTTATACACACATTCCTTATCTTTTATCGCAACCTGTTTACCTTTAACTTACATGCTATATTCTTCTTTATTTTCTATTTTTATTCATACTTATTTTCCATTTTTGTTTGTATCTTCTACATATAATACTTGATATTATAACTACATTGTCACCCACTATATCTCTGATATCATCTTTTAGTTCTGTATCAGACAACTTATTCTTATTTTATAACTACTTATATTCATTTATTTTCACCATGTTTTGTATCTTTTGTAGCCCTAATGAAGACCTACAAAGTGGGTCGAAACGTCGGCAAAAATTAAATAATTTTACATATTTAATTTAGTATTAATTTGACCGCACCCCCCGATCACCTCCTTCTCATATTATATTTATACATTATATTATTTGTTATAGATATTTTTAGTGATAATTATTATTGAATTCTGGTCGAAAAACTTTCTTTATTATATCATTATTAAAAGAGCAACGATCCTGTGTTTAAAGAGATTGAATTTTGAATAATTTATGATATATTTAGTACTCTTACAATGAATTATGGAAGCGAATTTCTATCCACCGTTTTAAAATTTATTCATGACAGAAAATTTAATTTCGTCTAGAACATTTTAGATTTATATTATATTTTCTGCAACAAAAAGTTCATATTAATAACAATTTAATGACGAGTAATTTTGAAAATGTTTTATATTTGTTTTTGTTACTTTTTATTATCGAATCTGTTATACGTTTCAAATTGTTTTATAAACAAATCTACATTTTATTTAAAAGAAAATTTTGATACAATATAGCTCTTTCACCATTTATGATTATTATTAAAAGAAATAATTCTAAATCAGTACACTATACAAATAAGATCAACATTTATTTCACCTCCTTTGTAAATAACTGTAATGATATTTGAACCAGTGCTAAACTTGATATATAATCTAATTGTTATCACATTGTTTAGTTAAAAAAAATATTATAATAATAATATTTTCTATAGGAGCATCGGTCGTTTTAAATATAACTGATATTTATATTTTAGGTAATAATACTGCATATATATATATATATATATATATATATATATATATATATATATATATATATATATATATATATAAATAAATTAACCACCCCTATACGAGTAGTTAGTTATGTTTATAGTATTTTTTAAAATTAATTTACAATTATCAACAGTTATATGATTCACAGAATTGGATACAGATTGTAGATATCGAAGACCTTCAGTACCCCAATATAAATATTTGAATTACAGTTGTCGTTTTAATGAGAACAAATGTTTCATGTTTTCTGACTGAATATATAACCTATTGTTTTCTGACAGTAATTTTTTTTTAAAAGTGTCGTTAAAGGGTTCATAATCGTCAAATATATAATTTAATATGTATCAGAAATGCGTTTAACAGAAGTAAATCTATTCAAACTCCACATGTTTTATTTATTTATGTAACATATGCATTACAAATGCATCTATCCATATGGGGTATTTAGCATACTACATAGCTTTCGGTATTTACAATGTTGTAAACACATGTTTTAGCTAAACTCTAGTCGAAGTTAGACGTGAAAAATCCGAATGCTTCTAAATAAGTATATTTTTTTTTTTTTTTTTTACGAACGTGATTTTATTCTCCATTTTTTATTTTGTCTACTTCAAAATATTTCTATTATACCAGTACATTGATCAGAAATTAACATAATTGAGGTTTGATTATTTTAATTTTACTTTTTATAGTTGTTTATTTAATTTCAATTAAATTCATTTGAAAATCGCAAATTGTATTTGTTTGCTATGATATATACTGTCAAACATCGAGTTATCATCAAAACTATTTCCTAAAATGCTAAATTTTATTATTTTAATTTCTTTCTATATTATATCTAAAGTATAAAATTTAATTATATAAAATATATTGCCATAGCGGATATGCCTGCAATGATTGAATAACTGCATTTACCGGATATTGTGATTTAGAATCGAATTATCCTCAATATATATCATACATAAATTATATATAGTATAATACACATTATTATATACGCGTTATTAAAGAGAAAATTATAATAGGTGCTGACATATTATATCGGCGGTAACTAAATATATTAAAATCACTTAGCGGTCTGGTTACAGAGGCAATATCCTAGTGGTTTTCCCTTAAGCTGGGACAATATTATTCCAACACTTATAGTTTGTCCGGTTTAATTGATTAAATAATCTCTTTTAATTTATTACTTGAAGTTTCTTCAGATGTCTTAGGATTCCTTGTATAATTACATTTTAAAAAATTACTTTCATAATTATAGCTTACATGGAAAACATTATTTAATAATATTGTTTCCAGTAATTTTATAATTAATTTTATAAACAATAATTAATATTAAAATAAAGTGTTTTTAAGTTTTCTTCTTTGTAGAAAAAAAACATGTCGAGTTGAGGTTTATATTTTTTAAAATAAAAATATATACATAATTTTTTTTTTTTTTTGTTAAAGATTTTTAATATGGAACTCTTAAAAGTCTTTTTCCTAGTGAGTAAAATTGAATAAATTTTCTCGGAACTAAGTAAACCATTTCTTTCAGTTTATGATGTAATATAATTTATTTTTATAAGGAAATTTTAAAACAAGGAAATCCTAAAATTATTTAATTTGTGTCTGGACAGCTAAGCTCTTGTGAATGTAACGGAGAGGCGGAAAATTTGAAAGTGGGAAATCTATCTTTTAAATAGATAGATTTCCTGTTTAGTATATTATGTCCAAACCTAATTTTACTCAACAATTTATATTTTATCCAATCCAAAATATCAAATATTCAATATATTGAGCAGAAATTAACTTTTTTTTTTTTTGTAGTTGTCTGTTTATTTTCAGTTTATTTTTAAATCGAAAATTTCAGTTACCGTTTTAATACGAAGAAATGTTTCTTGTGTTTCAATAAAATATGTCTTTCAACAGAAAATTTACTATCTGTTAGGGATTTTTTTTTAACAGATAGTAAATTTTCACTAAATTTATTGTTTAAGGTTTCATAGGCCACAAATATACAATTTAGCGTCATCATTTCATATGTATTTGGTAGGTTCTTAACATAAGGAAATGAATCCAAATAGCACATGTTTTGAGTTAACTATAGTCAAACTTAAAGAGATGTTGAAAATCTGAAAATTTCTAAATAAATATATTTTCTTTTGTCACAAACTTGTTTTTCTTTTTTTCTACATATATTTTATATACTCCGAAATATTCCGCTCATGTTAAAAAGTTGTAGTTTAATTATTTATTTTTTTTAATAGAAATGCAGTTTTCTTTTTTAATGTTTTTTTTTTTTTCGATTTTCCGAGTTGGTTGTGGATTAGTTCCCTTCTGATGTTATCAAATGCCCCCCATTTAAAATGAATTTAATTTTTTTTCAATAAATAATTTTTATTTATTGATCATTACATACTTATTAGGACTTTAAGCATTTTAATTTATTTTTTTAAATAAGAATATAAAATAACATTAATTTTTAAAATATGACAGCCTGAAAATATCTTAAAATTTTATTTATTTAAATGTGTATTTTGACAGAATTTAACAAAAGGAAATTAATCCAAAGTGCCAAAACATGTGCAAGCTTTTTTGTAAGCTCTAGTCAAATTTGAAGCCACATGAAAATCCGAATCTTTAAAAAAAGCATATTTTCTGATTTTTTTTTTTTTTTTTACAGACCTAATTTTGTTTTACATATTATATATTTTATGTAGTCCATAATATAAACAAATTGCGGTTAATATAAATAAACTTCAATTATCCATGTCTGATGTAGACTGGCTCCTTTCCGACGTGATCAAATGCCATACATTCATTTTTTTTTTTTTTAATGAAGATCGATACATAATAATGAGGTCTCTTCTGATTGTTTTTTTCATAAAATATTTTTAGTTTTTTTTTTTAAATAGTTAACTAACATTATGGAATAATATTTACCCTGTCACTCTAAACACACTCATTATTTCAGAGTCTTGTTTCTCAAATCCATAATTAATTCGTTCATTTATCATACAGCTTTAATTGTGTTATCAACTGAGCTTTAGTAAATTAAAGCTTTAGTAAATAGATCTAGCGTTATCCATTTGAGAACATATGCTCATGCAGTTAGTTGCACTTTTGAAAATTCGCCAATCTTTTCTTTTTTGGAATAGATTTAAGGTTTCATAAAGGTTTACATCAAAATTATTATTCTTATTATTATTATTAAATATTATTATTGATACCTGTGACAATGACAATGCACTGATTATGCGTTGACAACGGTGGTCAAGGACCCACCGGATTCCAGAGAGGTGAAGTGCTGAGGAGTTACAAGTAGAAGAACAATCAACAGAGGTAGGGGCGGGAAAGAAATGGAAATGTGAAGATGTAAAAGATGAAAGAAGGAAGAAGGAAACACCGATGCCTGTATTACCGTTCCAGTATGGTGGCAATGTACATATATGAATATATATATGTATATATATATATATATAAATATAGCGACGTATGACTAAGTACACTTGACGCGCGAAGGACGTGAGACGCGGTGGTAGGGGGCGGGCTCCTGCTCCCAGCACTGCCGCCGCCGAACTAAACACCCCCGCCGCCCCCCACCACCGCCCCCCAAAGCCGCCCCCCTTCGGCCCTCTTAATTGATTATCCAGTTGTCTCTTTACTCTTACTCTTGTCTGTCAGCCTCTCTCCTTCGTCTAATCCTTGTTATTTTAAGGTACATCTCTCAGAGAACAAGTCAGGAAATTTACAGGCTGCGAAGGATGAGGCGCCAATCTATAGTACATATGATGAGGTAGTAGATATCCGTTATCCGGCATTCAGGAGTCTCATTGATGAATGAGGTATCAAATAAAAAATAATTTCAGAGCTGAGTAAGTAGTTGACTCATCAATTACAAGGACGAAACAAAATTGTCAGGAATTTCAGTCAAGATATTTTTATTGGGTTAGCCGATGTTTCGAGCCAAACATATGGGCCATCCTCAGGGCTATCGTTCGGAGGTTGAGACAAGAACTCACAAAAAAGAATTTCTCGTGAAGAAGTGACGATGCATAATATCGAAAATTAAAACCTTAGTACACTAGCGGATCCAGGATTTAATTTTGGAGGGGGGGCTTAAGCCCAAAAGATTTTTTTTTTCATATACATATAACGATAATTAATTTTTTAAAAAAGAAAGAAATTAACTGCCTATATGAAATGGTGTTTAAGTGGTTTTTGAAGTCTTATTAAATGTAATTAAACGAACAAGAATACTTTAAGAGGTTGTTTTTAATATTTTTTTCCGTAGATCCCCCTGTGCCTTAGTACAACTACAAGAAAAATCATTGACAAAATGGAGATGTATCAAAACTTAGATGGTTTTAAAATTTGACTGAACGAAATAGAATTAGTGTTGCCTAAATGCGAGACCGAGACGAGTCTTGGTCTTGCGCAAGAGTCTCGCAGCAGTCTTGCAGTTACTTATAGAGATATTAATTTAATTTTTTAGATAGGAGAAACCTAACTAAACCTGAATGAAAAATTAGAGGAGTTAAAATGTAAAAGTATATCGGTTCTACCAATTATTAACATATAGTAACTAAGATTGTCAAGTATTAGTAACTATTTTACTTTAATTCTTATTAAAAAAATCGATTTGTTTACCAGTTCTGGTCTTGGTCTTGCAGAGCGCAAGACCAAGACCGATTTTGGGCAATCCTAAACAGAATAAATCGTGTTTTAAATATTACGACTTGCAGTGGTCGAGATCACTACCCGATCTAGGGGACGGACATTAACGGCTGAAGTCCCCGCAAAAAGAAAAACAATTTTTTATTTCACAGTTAAATATTTCATATTCGTTACTGTGCATAATCTAAGCTAAATACTAGAAACAATCATAATATGCTTTATTCTTTTAATTATAATGCACATATAGCTGCTAAATTAAATCGTGAAGGCCAGATGTACTACGTTTCTTGGAAAACGTTTCTTGAGATTATAAAACAATAATCTTTATAACTTATTATGGTTACAAAACATTCAAAACATTAAAACGTATATAAATTTGGCTAATGGCACCAGTTTTAATTTTTTTGATAACTCATAGTCTGTTTGCAAAGAGGATTCTCTTCGAAACTGTCTAAACATTTTTTTCTGCTGTGTAATACATACATTACCGATAATGTTTAAATTTTAAATTTTAGTGTCAACAGAAAAGTGAAAACTGATGAGGTCATTTTCTTCATGAATTAATTTAGTATAGTCAAGGGGTTGAAGAGATATGAACCTTAAAAGGATTTGAATAACAAATGCCTTTATTGTTTTTATATTGAGTCATTAGTGCGCAGGAGATCTCAAGACCGCTTTATTTTTATTCTTTGGTGCAGGCTGACCAGGTATCAGAGAGGGAGAAAGCACCAGGACGAGTAGATTAGGGTGATTAAAGAGCGAAATGTGGTGTATTTGACATGTAGGTAACGTTTCACTGTTAGTATATTTATGTAGTTGTTCATGGTTTGATTTGAAAAGAACCAGGTTTTCTCTAATATATTTTTGAAAGTAATTCGTTTTGCACTTTGTTTATATGGGAGGGTTTTGCGGCATCTCTAAATTCTGTCATCTATCTCCAAGCAGGTTCCAGAATAGAATTATCTACAAGTCAGTGATTAAATTTCCAAGAGAACGAAATGATTCGTATGCTAAATAAGTATTTTTCTAAATAAGATATTTTTCTTGTTCCACAACATTCCCTCTGATCCACAACATGCCCTCTGACAATAGGTACCCATCCCCTCTAAGGTTGATCGCGCAAGAACCTATCTCACCACTGCTAAGATATTTTATTGCACACCTTTTCTTAAAAACAGAGCAAACAAAGAAAAATCGTTGACCATATACAATAGCACTTGCTGCAATCTGTTTCATGTTTGTCCTTGTCTGCAATGTTCCATGTCCTTGTCTCTTAGTAAGAAACATTTCATTCTGAAAATTCATAACAAAAAATTCAAAAGCTCACTAAAATATGCCTCCCTCAAACCCCCTTCTGCGCCTCTGACGCTATTGCAATTGATAATGTCTCATTCCATTGAAACTATTCTACTTGCAGACGTAGTTTCTAATGAAAAATAAGGACTTCTGATGACTTGTTTAGCGTCTGAAAAAAATATAGCTTCGGAACCTTCTTATATATTATCTTATATATATTAGCAGAGCTTTTATTAGTCTGCTACCAATGAGTGGTTTACGAGTTTTTTCATATCTGTTGATACCGATAGAGACTCTTATTTATTTCAAATAAGCCATAAACGTATTTTAGAAGTAAAAATTATGAAAAATTGGCATTTAAGCCTAGCTAAACTACATGTATACAGGTTAAGACTTACCATATATTAAAAAAAATTAAATTGTCTATTGATATATTGAATTTAATAAACATAGTCAGAGTTTATATTTTCGTGAAATTGTATATAATGAATTTATGTAAACGCCACTTCCGGTTAACTTGTATATTCTCTCCTTAAATAGGTAGTTTCAGTTTGTGAGCTAGCCAGTTCACCCACACATACATAGATCATTAGGCGAGATTTGGTGATTTTGACTCTAGGTGATTTCTGTTGGAAACTCGTATCTGAAATTTTTTGTGATCGTAGTAACTTCATTTACTATATATTTTATATAGATATAAGAGAAAGGTACTTTGAAAAGGCTAACGAGTTTTTAAAATAGGCGTTGCCTACTAACCTGATAAACTGAAGATTATGAGTTGGATTCGCGGTGCCACGGCATTTAGCTCTGGCATTAATCCCATGCTCTCTTCCGTGGCCAAGAAAGTACCCTGTATAGCGAGCTAGGGAAGAAAAAGAAGAATATATATTAGGGTGTCTCATATGTTCCTTCCTTTATCTTTATTTGTTCTTTAAGGTAGATTTACTGAGTTATATATGAACCGTTCTGCTCTATTACCTTCTCCCCTCTCTAAGGGAGCCTCTGATACCCTTTTTCCAAAATTGTTGAAACTTACTTGCAAAATATTCATCGAGATGCGCTTTTATTTCGCTTTCGGGTTTGTGATATTTATCACCTACAGATTTTTTTAACGAAAGAAACAAGTAATGAACGGATGAGGTAAGGTCTGGAGACTACGGAAGATGAGGTAGAAAGTCCAAATGAAACTGTAAGAGTTTCTGTCTTACCTCATCATCCGTACTCGCCAGACTTTGCCCCCTCCGATTATTTCTCGTTTCTTTCGTTAAAACCACAAATCCGAAAGCGAAATAAAAACACATCTCGATGAATTTTTTGCAAGTCTCAACAATTTTGGAAAAATAGTATAACAGGCTTCCTGTGGAAGAAGATAATAGAGCAGAACTGTTCATATATGACACTGTAATGTAATGTATCATCAACCTTAAACAACAAATTAAGAAAAAGGAAGAAATTCATGGGATACCCCAATATATAGAAGTAAGTGAAAGGGAAAATAATTCTCCATATTGCAAAATACACGTAAAGCGTGAATACATTCATTAAAATTAGGAGTAGAATAATTTAATCAAACGTTCCGAAAATACTGATAAATAATTTAGTCATGATGAGGCGATCGGAGACCGTGATTGAAACCAGCTACTGATGAACCCAAATGAAATATGGAAGCTAATTAGGCTGTACGCTGAATTCGGTTGATTACACAGTTGCTCCAACCTCAATACACCTCACCAACCTCAGCATTAAAAACGTTTTTTTTAACACTTTTTATTTTAGAATTTTCTCTTATCAAATAATTTGTCTGAAATTAATTTAAACTGATTTATAATTCAGTAGCTACTATAACTATCTTTCTGAATTAACATTATTCTTATTTTATGTATTTAGTATCTTGTCCTATTATAGCATGCCATCTTTAAATCAAAGTGTATATATTTCTGATAAAATTCTTTGGTTTTGAATTAAAGAAAGCCCCATAATAAATAATAATAATTCCCCATAATTCCCCATCCAAAGCATAGAAGCAGACTTTCCATTTTGATTGGGAGAGGGGATGGATCAAACAAAAAATGGCAGTAGTTCATATTATGGGTACAAATTGAACATAATTATTGTGAAAAGAACAAAGATAATATTGGATATTTAAATATATATATATATATATATATATATATACATGTTAAGACAGTTGTGGGATTCTTTTTCTAATTTGTTTTTGATTATACTAGAAAATATCCAACAAAACAAAACAATTTGATATGTTGCGATTCGTATACATTAAAAATGAGAGGAAGGGGGACAGCCTCCATAACATAGGTACATTTCTAGAACTTCTTCAACTAAAAATGAGCAACGCTAAAAACTGTAAAATACTTCAGATTCCTTGTACAACCTCCGAATAAAAATAAAACCCTAGAGGAGTCCACAATATAATTTAAGATAAATAAATTCATTAGAGAAATTTGCTACGTACATAACAATAGTGATAATATAACAAATAAAAACATAAAATTATTGCATTTTAAGGATGAATTATGAAAATATAAAAATTATGACATATCTAGAAAAAAAATAAGATGATAGAAGGATGAGATACTGGCAAGATTGGCAAATTCTGTTATTGTTAAAAGTTATAATAAAAAATATTGTAATGATAGTATAAAAATAAAAATAACAAAAATATTCTAATTTCTAATCAGAAGGTGGGATAAGAAAGTGATCCCGAAACGTAGTAAAATAAAGAATAATTGTCGGGAGAGTAAATGCTGTTATTAAATCTTATTTACATACCTCAGATAAAAAGCATCTCCCTTAGGACTTATGAAGAAATAATAAATAAATAAATAAAACGTCTTCACAGCCTGACTATGTAAAAATATCTATAAAAATACACTTGTACTAATATATTAAAAATTAAATTAAAATACACTTGTACTTATTAAATATATCTTTCCAACTTTATAGCAGAAAATTTATAAGAAAATCACGTGATAATGGAAGTGTTCACATGAAAGCTGAATGAATCATAAAACCCAAGTATTTGTTTCTATATTCTTATTTCCGAATACTTATTTAAATTTGAATAATATGAATATGTAGGACGTAACAAAATAGTTACGTACGTACTTATAGGCTTTAGCTTACCCAGATAGTCGACATTTCTTATTTTTTAAAATCAATTATAGTTTATATATTTATTCATTCAGTTTGTTATCAATTTTATTTTTATTTTTTTATTATTGGTGGGAGCGAAACATTCTCGCCTCCTAAACATTTTTATTGGGGGGCGGGATCAACTACCCCCCGTCCCCTCTCCTGAAGTCTGCTGCTATGATTCAAGGTAATTCGTAATGTTTATATTGTAACATGGATCCTCGCATTTTCATGTTTGAATAAAATGCCTCATCTGTTGAAAATTAGGGTACGTTTTTCCTCAATGGACCGCTTCCATCGATCCAGCTGACCACAATAGAGATCTTCAATGATAGTTTGGTTAAGATCAATTAATTCTTGCTGAAGTTTTCCTTCCATATCCCACCAAACAAAATTCTATTACTTTTTTTCGGATGAAGTCCTTCTCTCGCCTCTGTCCTCCGTGTTTCTCTAGAACTTAACCACTGTCGTTCACTAATGACGTTTTCTCCATATATTTCAGCAAGTTTCCGATAAGTTGAAGCAGTATTTTCTGCCTTATAGAATTTACAAAACAGATCATGGCTTAAGTGGTTTTTTTTTTTTGGGAGATCCATTTTAATTAAAATTTCAGCACATAATTACTAACTTTCTCCAATAAATATATGATAAGTAGAAGAGTATATAGTGCTTTTATGAACAAAATATATAAAGACAATTCATTATAAAGGATGAATTCGTAATATCTACATAAACGGACATATTTTTGAAAACCACTATTACTTTTCACCAGTCCTGATATTTTTGATAGTGTTCTATTGCAACAATTGATAATTTCAATAAATTCGTCTATTAAGTTACATAATTAATTAATTTATAATAAATTAATTGAAGAAAAAAACTTTAAATAATATAAAGTTTTTGTAAACAAAAAAAAAATGGAAATGTCTTAATATATTCAATTGATACGAAATAAATTGAACGGAAAAAAAAAATTAGGTTTTGTACTTTATTCAGGGACGGAATCCTGAAACTTGTTCAAAACTAATAATCTTAACCTACAATCTTCTCTTATACTTTTCTTACCCCCATACAGCGGCTGGGCAAACTTTTCTTTTCGCTTTTTTAAATTGGCTACCGAGTTTCCAACTGATCTCTTTCAAAAGAACGGCGTTTAAAAGGTTTTTCCTCGAGTAACTAATTTTATTTTAGTCGTGTAATGTTGAATGGAATAATTTCTTTATCAATGAGATAAACGAAAAACGATGGTCATTGGAAAGCGTTTGCTTTCTCTATTATCTTTTATAATTATCATTTCGATATAGTTTTTTGTAAAATAACTTTCGTTTATATTATATATTTTTTTAGGAAGAATTAATCAAGACTTCATATTATTTTTTAATTATTCTTATCCTGACACGTTTTGGACTTTTATTATCCGTTTTCTTTGTTATCTTAATCATGCTTATAATTCATCATATAAACATTTGCGCATGTGTAAGCGAAAGTATTGGGTGGAATTAGATTGAGGACTATCTAGGTACCGAACCGCATATATATACCGAAACCCCCATTCCTGAAAGTTCATGAAAATCACATAAACGGTAGTAGGTGATATGCTGATCGATTTCACTACAGACAGTGAACTAAATTTGATCTTTAATGTCTGAAACGCAAAAAATGAGTGGACATTTTCTATTCTTAGCACAAACATTTTTTTTTAATTAATTAAAATACGTCTTTCTGTATATATGTATATTTCTTTTTTTTTTCTTTTTTTTTTGCGCAACTGATTTCGGTTTTCAATCAGATCTCCAACAGGCTACGTGATAATTAGTGTTGCCCAAATGCAAGACGAAGACGAATCTTTTGATCTTGATCTTTTTTTTTTAAGAAACGTAATTATCAATAACTTTTGAGATGGGTAAGCAGTCGGTTGACCAATTATAAGGATGAAACAAAATTGTCAAGAATTTCAGTCAAGACTTCTTTATAGGACCTTCCAATGCTCGGGTTCGAATCCCGGGTCATGGCAGAAAAAATATTTATTCTGTTTCATCAGTCCTGGGGCGACCCTGAAATAGGGAGAACCCTCCTGGGGCACACCCAGCCTCTATAAAATGGATAGTCTTAATTAAATATTTAATTAAGGAGGAAAACCTGGATGTTGAGCGTGATCTCAGTCAAATCATTTTTATTCATCATGGTTGTGAAAGCTTTGTTTGAATTTTTTTTTCTTATTTATTACTTTTATCAGGCTTCCCAGGTATGTTGAAAGTAACTGTCATACTCCCATTGTTCATATTAACATGCTTCGCCAATTTGGAGATTATTATTTATTCCTGAAATAGGTTTAGGGACCAGGTAATTTTAAATTTTTTTTTATTTATTTAATTTTTAAAGTGCTTATGAATTATTTAGGTAACAGGACATTCTATAAACCTGTTTTGTTTCCTTAGGAATTACACTTATTAAGTTTTCCTCAACCGAACTGTTGCTTCAACAATTCTCTCCATCTCTACTGGTCCATCTCTTCCTCTCTACCAGCCATACTCTCCACCACTTTATCCTTCTATCTAACTGGGGTCTTCCTCCCCTTCGTCTACCCTCTGCCTCCCAATCCATAATTATTTTTGGTATTCTATTTTCACCCATTCGTCTCACATGGCTTTCTTCCATCACCTCAAGGATATTTTTTAAAAATAATTCAATACAATAAGCAAGTCGAAATAAAAACCTCGATACTAATCGTTCTCAGATTTCAATCGATTGGAGTGTTGAAACAGTATAATAATTGACCATTATCGACGAATTTGTATATAACTAAATTATTATCCAAATACTGAAAAACATATATACGAGTATATTAAATATTATTTTTATATATGAGAAAGAGAAGTTATGAGGATAATAAGATAGGGCAGTGAGTGGCATTCACAAGTCACGTAGCTGGTTCAATTCCGTGCGGTGGGAGCGAGGGATGGGAATAGTAATGCCCCTGCTGACCCAGGAGGCTTAGTATTCTTAAAACCATTCTCAAGTTCCAAACAAGATGTATTATGTGTCTTTGGGGGTATGTTTAATTTAGAATACATTACGTGTTTACGTTAATATATAATAGTCCACGTTCTATACTTTATATTTTCATTTTAATCTGGTGCGATGCGCGTTGTGCATCACACAACCTTCACTTACCACCCTCTTAGCAGAAATATCTAAAAGTAAAAATTATATCGGCACGAAATATTATTTGAAACAATTCATTACCATATGTTTTTCATACCTGTCTATGATAACTATTTGACACTAGACGTTTACTTTTACGGCTATATATTTTTATTATTTATTTGATTATAATAAATAATTAAGTGCCACGGAATATTTTTAGTCCGATAAGAGTGCCACCGATAAAGCAGGTTGCTATACTTATTTATATTTCATTGTGGATATACCAGTAAAGTGGATGGGAGAGAAGCGTAGGGATCTCCTAAGCCTCGCTTTTCTCCCTACATGTGGGGGGACGAGATTGGTTCGGAGATCACCTGGCTAATTGTAAATATTGTATAATAAGTATGCTTGTATCTAAGATGTTTGTTTTACTTTTATTTCTATTTTTACTTACTTGTGTGTATATATATATACACATTTTTTTTTCTCTTTTGTTTTTTCTTCTTATCCTTTTGTTATTACCTTATTTATTTATATTTCTGTATATACGGTATGAATGCACTCTTTGAACTCTACTATAAGTGTCCTTAACTGTGACAGATTGTAATATTTCTCAATAAAATGTTTTAAAAAAAAACAATAAAAAAACATTGTGGATATTTTTATTTGTTTAAGTACCGGTTCAGACACAAATTTTAATTTGTATATCGCTTCCATCCTTCAACGAAACGCAAAAGTAAACCATTTTTAAATGTTCTGACAAAAAGCAAAATTAGCTAGACCCTACTACCATTCTAATATAACGGGTTCTATTCATTATCTCAAAAACGCTTTTGAAAATAAGGTTCTAGAAGAAGCTGCTTTGAAAAATTGATCTGTAGGAGGAAGGTCGAGATTTATTCAGTGTTTCCGCCAAGAATTAAAGTTCAACCCACCCGGGCCATATTTGAACCGGTGTCGCTAGACTCGAGAATATTAAATTTTAAACTCTAACCCTCTCGGCTATCAATACCTTGATATTTTAGTGTATAATACAAAATATCATTGTGCAAATATAATATGAAAGATGTGGAAGGAATTTGATAATATTTATATTGCATCATTTTTTCACAGTTTTTATCCCTTACCTGAGCCAAATTAAACCAGCCGGTTTTAAAATATTGACGGGTCTGAGAAAATTCAGTTATGCTTATGTATGCGAATGTAATGGTTGGGATTTGATCTAATTCATAAGGGGTAATTTTGTTGTTAGTTGGAAGAACGGTAGTAGGTGATATGGTTGGTCGTGGGTTTCATTCATGGTGTGTAAAATGTAAAAAGAGAGCGAAAAGTTCCTATTCAGAGAACATTTTTTTAACCGCCCTCACAAAAGCCAAGCATTCCTACAAACGAAATTTGACTTAAACGCTATATTTATATGTATCAATTATTTAAATATTGTATTGGTTAGAGTAAAACTATGTTGGCACCTTCTTATAAACATTCAGCCATTAACAGAGAATTAAGTATTATGTACCACTTCTTCTTGTGTCTAGTGAACTCATGCTCCTGAGAGACCGTTGACCAGCCTCGTTTCCTTCCCTATGATGGTAACCCGGTGGTGACTAAAGTTGGTCGCTGTACTGGTTGCCCAATCAAATCAGAGCCTTAGTGATGGAACATGAAGTTTCTTTTGGTTTTTACCCATCGGAAGGAATACATTTTATGACTGATTAAAGATTTTTTTATAGTAAGCGCTTGTGTTTATTTTTTCTGCTTATAAAATGCTTATAAGCAGAAACCAATAATAGGTAAGGAAAGCATTACGATCAGATCGAATTTCCGATATGCGGTTTTCGACGGATCTATACGTTTCAGAGCCCCCTGAGTTCGACCGCTGAGAAGTGATGAAATTTTCTACAAAACTACATAAAAATCGTTCATTTCGGATAACTATTAACGAAGTTACAGCTATTAAATTTCAATATAAATTTAAATTCAGTTATAAAATTAAGATTACTGTCTCATATCCTGGTATCAGAAAGGGGTGAATGAGAAAAGAAAAGATAACTATATGAAAGTAGGAAAATCTGTTGCCTGCATCACAGAAGCTTCACTATTCCCTCTATTTTTAACAGAAATTATGGAATAACAAAATTAAGCTTTGGCAAAAAGTTTTCGATCAGCAATATTAGAGAGTATTGACATTTTTACACTGATCTAACTTAAGCCGGTTTACTTTAGTTTATTAAATAAATCGTTCTGAAATCTTCTCTTCGATCAATTTTCAGGAAAATAAATCTAATTCAATTTTTTTTTTGTTTCTTGGTGGACATAGGTAAAGATATAAAAAAATTTCTGAAATAGATAGGACTGTGGTGTGAGTGGACACACCAGATTTTTTAAAATGTAATTTAAGTTTTAAATCAGTGATGAACTCCATTCACTTTTTTTATTTTATGTTTTTTTTTTTTATATATAACTCAATCACTTTATATTTATTGATACAATATGCTCTACATTCCGTAGTAAAATACAGATTAGAACTAGGAGTACACAATCCGCTTTACTCACCATAACTCTCTTATTTTTGGACTCAAGGCGTTACTCAATCAACAAATCTCGGGCAAGGGGTCATCAAAGCGTTTACTGTTGCTGCCAAAGAACATTGGATGGTTTGTGTATCCCAAAGACTTTTGTAAATAATTATCTCGGCAGCGAGAGATAAAACACCTGCTTCTAATACATGTTCTCCTCTCGAATTTTTTGATCGATAATTGAAAATCATTACGAAAATAAGAAAACAGATTCAAACACAAAATTAAATCCGCTATATTCAACGAGATTTTCATTTGTCCTGATGAAAAATGGTTCCATAACTCAAATTATTCGTCAGAAACATGATCCCAACTGAAAAGTAGTTGGTAAAGAGGGATGGGGAGCGGGGAAAAGTTGAAAAGAACAAGAAGGGAAAGGAGGTTGGAATAAAAAGGATTTTCGCACCCTCTTTAATTATGATCTAGTTGGTGTGCAACCAGACTCGCCATTTCTTTTAGGTTTGCCTCCCTCTGGTTTTCTTCTTCCCGGGGGAGTTTTCTCATCCAGTAATCATGGAAGCACAACACAACTGTACCAACCGGAGAATATAAAACCTAGCTTTTTCTGTATGTTCTTATTCAAAGGTTGTTCTACTTCCAACCCGTCAATCCCTCCTTCTATAAACAGAAGGCTGGTTGAAATTTCTGTTTATTTATTTTAATTGTCTCAAAAATCGAGGGAAAATATAATTATCGCTTCAAATATTTTCACATTCACCCGACTCCAAAATGAACTGTTAATAGTTTTAGGTCGTCATAAACGCAACGTTTTCGAGTAAAAACTCTAGACGGTTCCAGGTGTTTTTTTTAAATAAATAAAGTAATAAATTATAGTCATTTCTTCAATGACTAATTTTCCATGTTATTTTTTAGAAAATAAAGTATTACAACACTTTCCTTTACAATATATTTCCTGTATTACTATGTTGGTAAGTGAAGGTAAATAGAGGAGCATTTAAACATTTATACCTTGACATACCTATATCCAAAATATACACTAAGGGAAAGTATTGCTGTCGTGAAAAAATTCAAAACCGAGTTTCCAGCGGAAATACAAATTTTGAGTCTCCTGAGTCCAAGTTTGTATGCGAGCAAATAAGCCCAAAAGCGAAAAGTCGTTCGAAACCGAAATCACGTATTTAATTTAGGTTCGTCCTGGAATGCAACAGCAACTTTTTTATTAAATTCGACTAACCGGAAACGATACTTCAGATCATCAATTATATACATTTTAGCAACTTTGTCGAAAATGGCTCGAACGGTTCAGTTTAACTTGTTAATGCAATGTACAACTAAATAGTATTCAATAGTTAATAAATAGTGTTAAATAGTCTTATCCTCGTTGATGTAGACTTACAAGGCATAAATGTAATATTTTAAAAATCTTTTCCTCTAAGTTGCCATCAACATTGTTTAATAAAAGTAATTAAAGGTTTCTCATTGTTAGCAGTTAAACAAAATTGATAAGTATGAAATGTAATAAACTAGAGCAGAAAATAGTAGAAATTTTTTTAAACTAGAGAACAAATTTCCAAAAATATGTTAAGAATATTTATATTTAAATATTGAATATTTAGTTATATTTGGGTGCCACGATACAACTGCCTAGGTTAAGGGCACCTTATTCGAAAATTAATTATAATATAATGATGAATTCATTCATAAAAATATCTATAATATAAGGAAGAAATAAATAAAATGTCCACAACTTAATAAATCAACAGTATACAGTGCAAATAATTATCTGAATATATATAATTAATCTTAAGTTTGTATTTATATTTTAAATAATATATCATGGATCTTACATACTAGATTTAAAAGACAAGAACTCAACCTACGATATGGCCATCTATATACATTACTGAATAGAATATCTCAACTTTCAATTAAAAACAAATTACTGATCTACAAGACAATCCTAAGACCTATTTGGACCGACTTAATGGAAAATTCTCAAACACCAAACCCATCCATTTCTTTCAACCAAATGTCCTTAGGACAATAGTTGATGCTCCATTCTATGTAACAAACAAAACTCTATACCATGAACTTAATATCTCATTTGTCCAAGGACTCTTCCCAGGAAAATTCTCCAAATTTCTTGAGAACCTTACAAATCATCCAAATCTCCTAGCACAATTCCTACCAAGCTCCATCCATTCCTACAATCCTCCTCGAAGGTTGAAGTGGCAGTGGCCCAGAGACCTTTGATAAATAAATAAGCATCAGCATTCTGGCAATGGCTTGATTCTCCACACAAGCTATGGTCCCTAATAACAGTAATGTGGCTGAGTGAGAGGTGCTGGGATCTCCTAGAGTCCCATTTCTTTCCACGGATGAGGGGCTTGGCTCTGAGTTCTCCTGAGTGAATGAATTTTGTAAATACTGTATAAAACTGTTTTTAGCTAGTTATTTTGATTATTTCAATTGTTTTCTTTTGTATATATATTTATTTTTATGGATGATAAATACTCAGGACGCAGTCATTATACAATTTTTTTGATTTATGCCCACGTTTCAACCCAAACATTGTTCATGGTATAGGGCCATCCCCTGAAGATGACTCACATGTTTGGGTTGAAACGTTGGCACAAATAAAAAAATTGTATAATAACTGCGTCCTGACTATTTATCACCCATGATATATAGAACATTCGACTAGCTTCCTTCAATATTTACTTTTAGTATAATTATTTAGCCCTTTAATTATTTTTATTTATTGTACATAGATTGTGATTGAGCTACTTTATTACTATTACTGATGTACTTGAATGTGAGAGAATTTAACAATATTAATTAATAAAGAAATGTAGAAAATAATATACCAAAGGTTTAATAAGTTAAAAAGGAAAACTTATTTCTACTGAACGTAGTGAAAGTTATGTGATGTATCCAACCAGATTTTAATGACTTAGGACATTTTTTTTATAATTATACATTTATGATATTTTTTGTAATTATAAATAATTATTTTTTTATATACACAATTGATTAAATTAATATTTATAATATAACCCTAGAGAGACTTAAACATTGGTTATAAGATAGGTTATCTGATTCAGCAGTGATTAATAAATGAGGTGAGAGGGACTGGTTAGCTCGTGTCAACAGTAGCTGCCCACTTTCGTCCCCTCCTCCCCCTCCCCACCCCCCCTTTCTGACTACCAAGACGGACTAAATTAATGAGTGTCAGCATTAAATTAAATGGGGACTGTCAATAAAGTGCCCCATGGTGTGTACCTTGTCATCATTATCTTCTTATATATTTACCTCTCATTTTCTGTACTTGTTTTTTTTTTCAGCTTTTCTAATTTTTTGTTCGCAATAAGTCGTTTATTTTAATTTTATTTTATTATTTTAATCATAAATTATTTTACTAAGTTCTAATCTCCGATAAATCCACTATTTTATGTCAAACATTACGCGTCCCTATTATGAACATTTTACTTAATTTTATATTGTTACTCTCTATATTAAAATACAATATTTTTATTTTATCTTCAAATATTAATCAGCACCTGTCGAGGAACTGTTGACAATCAGCATATGGTCTGGTAAAAAATATAAAAATATAACAATTACTATGTTGTTAGCGAAAGTCTCTCATCCAACGCCTTTTCAGTCTCCTCCTGGCATTGATGGGCATGCCAGCTGAAGTCATGTCACTTATTAGTATGATATTATATTCGTGTAAGTTTTTACGTAATCGTTAATAAGGCCTTTATGTGTTGGCCAACTTTTAGCAGATGGAAATGAGTATATAGTGCTCTGTTAGTCACGTACCAAGGGGCTTTAGTTATGAACCGTTGTAATTTTTATTGGAAAGTTGAAAGTCTTCGTAAGTAGAGCTTTCTAGCTATCTTGTATATCGTCAACACAAATGTAAACAATCGAATCTGAAAAAACACTAATATTATTATCAATTCAGCCCAAACAACGAGGTTGTTTTAATTTCTACACTAAGATCTGCTTTTATCAATGTTTGAAGATTTCGTATTCGCTTTTTAAAAATATTTAATTAAAATTACAATTCCTAGAAGGCAGGATTGAAAAACGGGCAATTTTTCATGTTCGATAGTTACAAATATCGACGATTAGTATCGACGATATCTGTGAGGTCTAGTTCCATGTAGGTTTAATAAGTATAGGTATGTGTTTAGTTTCTGTTTCATTTCTAGTTGATTACTAGACTGAAACAACAAGAAACAGCTCGGCGTTTCCGATTACTTCAGCACTTACAAGACAAACGCTGTAAACTTACAATTAATTACAAAAGACTCGTATGCATGACTATAATAAGGCCTATTTGGACTTACGGAGTTGAGCTATGGGCCTGTACTAAACCATCGAATTCCTCTCGTATCCAATCCTTACAATTCAAAATCCTTCGTAAAATCATCAATGCTCCCTACTTGGTTTTAACCATAATGACCTTAATGTTTCTTTTGATTCAAATCTGGCCCAATCCAGATACTTATCTTTCCATAATAAACTTCAGAATCATCCCAACCCTCTCGTTTCTAACCTTGCTTCTTCTTCAATTCCTGATAACCCTCTGAGGCGTCTGAAAAGGAGATGGCCTCGTGATCTCCTAATGTAGACATATCGTTAGAGTGCTACCATTGGGTAGTTACTCAGCAAGTGTTTTCATGTCATTATATCTATATGTTCAAATTTACTAGATGTATTTATTTAATACAGTTGTAAATAGCATTAAGAAATATAAAAAAAAAGAAGATTTTTAACAAAGTGAGTTTGAGTTGAGTAGTTTGAGTCGTCTATTAAGGGTCTTCCGTTTAATTTTGAAATGTGGGTCCTATGTAATCCTTAATTCATTTTTTTTGTTCATTTTTCTGTTCACATCTTTCATTGACGAAAGTGATAATAAGCATATGTTCTAACAAGCTAATGGTATTTGAGGCATGGAGAAGGAAAACACCCAGCAGCATCTCTTCCCTGGTCTTTGTATACTTCCTTAATTCAGGACAGAAGATGTCTCATCCAGACACTTTTTAGCCTTCTCCTAATGTATATGTCAGGCATTAGTCTTATCGTTTATCAGTCCATTATTATATCCGTTATTTATCATGAAAACAGTAATAAAGAGTTAGTATGAATATGTTAGTCGATAGCTGGTTGTTATGTGTCAGTACCAAGGAGATGCTGTTATTAGTATTAAAATTTTGGATTGAAAATATTTTATATTTTATTTAGCGAAAAAGATATTTGGAAAAAGTAGCGTATAGTAGAGTTAAACAGGCTATACTTAAGTATAGACTATTTTGCGGGGTACTATTATTATAATTAAGTCCTTTAAAAGTTTTGACTTCTATAATTTAATATTCTAAATATGCAGACGTCTTGGAAAGTTTGTCGTGTGTCATAGTATATCCCCTGCGCCGTGACGGAACAATAGCAAGTTGTATTTATTTTATAATACCTAAAACACAAAAAATAAAACACTACAATTCTATTCTAGTAAGACCTAAATGTTATGATAATTCAACACCACAGACGTGCTTAAGAACAATTTTATTTTTGAAATGTAAATTTTTCTTTTGTCTTCTTATTATTCATTATCATTATCATTGTTAACTATAATTATTATTATTTTATGTTGTTTTTTTTTATTTTATATATTTTTTATTATTTATAGTAAATATTCTATGAGTATACACTTATAGCCCTGATATTATACTTCGTGCCCTTCAAAGTAATACATTGCATTATCATTTGATAAACTTATATGTAAGATAAACAAATAATTACCTACCGTATAAATGTTTTTAAAAAATGAAGTGTTCTCAACAACGAGAGAAACACTCCAAGACTTGGTTAATACCGTACAGACTAATGAGTTCATTACAGTAATTACTAACGAACTATTTTCTCTTTTTGTTTTTTAATGAAAAACTTCTTAACCTTGAAAATAGCAACAGACAGATCCAGAAACCAACAATATAAGAAGTAGCAAGATGAAAGAGACCCGAAAAAGTTTGTGAAAAATATGTATCGCCCGTAAATAAAATAATCGCTTTGTGCATCCATACGTAAATAAAACCTAAATCCCCTCCCGAAATCCCCTCACACGGATTATCCGGTTTATAAAAGAACGAAAATCGGATTAATATTATTTTGTAAACAGGAATTCAGCCTGAATACTATTTTATTTTAATTTGACAGATTTAATTTTATTGGGCATAAAACATATATTTATGTAACGTTGCTCCAAAAAATTGCTCAAGAAAATCGGAATTAAAAATTAAAAACCAGGTAAGACACTCTGAAATATTTGATCTAATCGATAAATAATCCTACACCTTTTACTAAAAAAAAAAAAATAATCAAACTAAAATATATTTCAAATCTTACATAAAAGATACATTACATAAATTTTCAAGAACATGAGTATATTTATTTAACAATTTAAATTATAGGCAAAGAATAAATTCTGTTCATAATATAAATCTATAGAATATAAATTTTTTATTATTTTCCTGCATTTCATAGATTTAAGGCTGTATGGATGGAATTATAACCTAAAATTTATTATTATTTATATTATACAATTTTATAAAAATTATTAATATTAATAAAAAATATTATGAACTAATTAAAACCAAATATAATTTATTTATTATTATAATAAATACTAATGTTATATTACAATATAATAAATAAATAATATAATACGATACCCGATAGTTATAAATTAAACTCATCCACTTGAAATCTACGAAATTTTGAATTATTAAATTTCTTTTATTAGAGTATTAGTATATTCGCTAAAATTGTCTTAAAATTGTGCATCTCTTCGGTAGCGCAAGATATAATAATAATTTTTAAAATCGTATGCTATATTTTATCACTATTTAAAAAAGGTGAAAATTTAAACGAACAGTTGTTTAAATTTATATAATTTTGTATGCAATTAAATTTTTATAAGAAGTGGTAATATTTAAAAGTACTAAACAAAATTAGGAAACGAACAATTTAAAATTAATGTTGAAGACTTGATGGTTGACAATGATATAATATTGAGTAAGAAGATGGTTCGGGGTGGCGGTCATTAAAAGATTAAAATAGTAAAAAACTATTTATTTTTTTAATGCCAACGCTCTTCAAAGGGTTTTATGCAGTATATAGTTTTTATTGAAACAGAAAAATATTTTATGAAGAATTTCAACCGAAACTCTGTCTGAAGAAGACTGCAAAGTCGGGTCAAAACATTGGCTTTAAAAAAATAGTTTCTTATTATTTTAGTATTTTTATAATCGCCATCCCGGACCATCTTTTTACTCAATTTCAAATTAATGTTTGCTTATGTAACATTGATTTCTTATTATAATTCCAGTCAAAGAACCTATTCGAGGAATGGAAGTAACTTTAATTAGGTTTCGATAGGAACCGTGACAATTTATAACTAATAATAATTAAAAGTTTCTTGTAGGACTCCGATGAGCCTATCTGCTGGTAGTCTTCCGAAGTATCAGATAACCAGTCCAAGTCCCCGAAGTTCCCGGAGTGTATCTCGGCCCCACCTCTTCATCAAATATTTTCCATCAAGAGTTCCTTCTCTACCAAAGCCTCCTTAACCTCGGGTCAGTTTCCATTCTAATTGCTTTTCTTGAGACATTCTTTATCCGGACTCTGAAATTTCAAATATTTTCTTTATTTTTAAATTTTTTTTTTCTGTTTATACTTAAACTGTTTCAGTTCTTTACTTTACCAAGCCAGGTTCTATATTAGTCATAGGCGCAGACTTTCCATTCAGGTTTGCAGAAATGGAAATGTTTAGATATCTTCATCTGCTATAAACCGCTGCAACCTCAGCTGCTATTATAATAGATTTGTAAAGGATACAATATAATGGAGAGAACGATAATATAATTCTTAGGATTCATAAATGGTTTTAACGGTACTCTAGTAGATCTAATATTTTGATCAAGTATGTAATTCATTTTAACCTCAGAAAATTTTGACAGAATTAGTTCATACGCAGAAGGAAAGTTTTAAAATAAAACAAATTATATGAATGTCTGGAAAAAGAAATGTAATTAATGGAATGAATCTCTGTTTCGTAACTTACATCAAATAGGCACCTTTTCAGCGTTCTGGAGATATTTTCTGGCTCATTAGGAATGAAGTTTGTCAATGAATCATTTGTAGCCGGTCTGTATGGTTGCCACCAGTTAATTTTTTATTTATTTGTATAGCTGAGGTCGTGCTTAGCGTTTTTCTAAGGCATTGGAATGTTGAGTTTACAAAATAATAATAATTCCATTTTATTTGTGAATAAAAAAAAGCAATACAATCTTTAAAGGATTTATGTTTCAGTAATTTGTTAGGGACTACTGTTTCAAGGCCAACGGTTGTGCAGGATGGTAATTGAGTCAAGATCAGGCTCAACCGCCAGGTTTTTTCTCTCAAATAATTATTTAATTAAGAATACCCACTTTATAGAGGCAGGATGTGCCCCAGAAAGTATCTGTCATCAGTCGGATCCGAACCCGAGGACATAGAGATTAGAGGCCCATTGCCTAACTCACTGAGCTACTTCGTTCCCTTAATTTAGGAATACTTAAAAAAATGTATACCATTACAACTCAAGAAGATCTTAACTTTTCAGAGTCTCTAAGTCTGAAAAAACGCTGTTTGTCTGCGCCACAAATTTCTGTTGTGCAGTTTTGGACTACTAAAAGCTTAATGTCCCCTGTCAAAAGATTAGACGTTGTTAAAAAAAGAAAAAAAAAATGGAGGAAATTGGGTGTCCAGAAATAGTATTTTTCTGATTTTAAAGAGTTTCAGTCTCCAGTATCTGAGCACCCTTCGCTGGTGCAAAATATTTTTTTTTTGTATTCCTTTTATATATAAAAATCTATTGAATATTCGTTTAGTTATTCTTATCTGTTTTTGTTTTCCAGGTTATCTCTAGAAATCAAAATTCACTTTATTTTTTTTATTTTTTTTTTTTTGTACAGTTGTAAGTGTAAGGAAATTAACGTAATTGTATATAATATTTAACTTTTATTAACAAAAATTAGTAGAGCTATTCAGGAGGGATTAATGATATTTTTGTTTGAGAAACGTGTTCACATAAATTTCCAGTTTAATAGAGTTCTCAAATCGAATAGATAGCGCGGGGGTAAGATGAGGCCGTTTAGATAGGGGCGACATCTGGCGGGTGTGACCATCGCTTAGCCGGACGTGGTAATGCTATGACTAAGGGCGCCCCCCTTGCAGCCCCCCCCCCCGGAGAGAGATGCCGGGCACGCACATCTGATAGCCCTCCTCGGGCATTGTTCTCTCCCGTCCTCTACACAACTAAAAATCAATACGCAGCAGTCGGCCAGCTTCTGTCTTTGATAAGGCGCTCGGCCTCCGTCTCTTGGGAGGAGAGTTTGTAGGAAGTGTTCAGGCTGAGAACAAGAAGAATCTATTGATTTAGTGATCCATTCACTACAACCTCAAATTCACAGATCCATATCCTTTGCCATGAGGAACAACCGTTATAAGTCGAGTGGCAGCTTAGTAAAGTGACATGAGTGGACTAACGGTGGGATTCTGTGAAATGTATAGATTGGAACAGCGAACGTGGGTCGCAGAGTAAGGTCATCTCGGTTTAGGACATCCGTGAACCCAGGTTTGTGTTTCTGCCATAGTTTGTCACTAATGACTCAGAACTGAGGCTCTCACTTGAAGTACACGATGAAAAAACTAATTAATTGTAACTAGTTATAGTTTTAGTTCCGATATATCTATTGCTATACTATAAGATACAACGTTACATTACTTGTAATATGACCGGGAGCAGGTATGCCCAGAAAGGCGTTTCACCATCAAAATTTTAGAGGGTGCCACATTTTGAAGAGGTTTTCTATTTTTAGGGGGACACGTTTCGATGGGGTTATGAATTTTCAAAATGAAAAGTTTCGAATCAAAAGACAAGTGGAATCATGGAACAGACCTTAGGGTGTGTAATTACATATATTCTACGAATATTTAAATTATACTTTCGTTTGCACTGTTTTTAAGAAGCAGAGAAGAATAAAATATCTTGCTAGGGGTAAGGGAAGGTTTGTTCGCCATCGGCCTTGGGGGGATGGGCACCCCTGACCGGGACCCGCTTTCTTGTTTGGATATATATTGATAATTATAAATGTGTTTGTGAGAATATTTTATGATTTGTTTTTGGCAAATTAGCTAATTTTATTTACTTTAAGTCTTTTTCTCTGAAGGAGCAACAGTTTTATTTTGTTTTATTTTATTAATAAAAATTAATCTGTGCCCTGGAGATAACGCCGTCAGGTTTATGGGGGAGGATAAAAATAAATGAGATCACGGCCCCAACGTGAATCATATACAAAATATAATATAAAATATATAATAAAACATATTATTAAATTAGGAAGGATGTAAATCCGACAGAAAATCTCAGTATTCATACATTTTTAAATGAATCTATTCAATTTATAAAACTGGTGTCGGATTAGGTAATGATAATTTTGATATTCCTTATGTTAAAATTCGTCTTTGAGGAATCCCTATGTGCCTTTCTATTGATCTTTGATTGACGCTTTTGACCTTTTTTATGGTGCAATAATTATTGGATCTTCGATATCATCAGACTCTGATTCCATACATAGTAACCAATCTATGTAAATCTCAAACATTAGAAAATCTTAGAAAACACTATCTTAGAGCATTGGAATAGAACTGCGGCTGAACTTTCGGATCTCGGATTCCGTCAGAAAAGAGTCTGGATCCTTCCTGTCATATTGAAGAGCAAACTGCTCGGTATCTTCAACACTCTCGACAAGCTTACTGATCTTCCAGTAGAAAGCATTTTATTTTATACGTTGGGGAGCGCGCTAACTTAGTGAGTAGTGGTAGGTTATTAAGTAAGGTTTAACCTTCTGAGTTAAACTTAGCCTCTATAAAGTCAATTATCAAAGAGAAAAACAGTTGAATGTGATCTCAGGTAAATCACCTTCATGCACAATAGTTCACCAATAAATAGTACTTCCTTATAAAGTATCCTGTAATGAATTGTAGTGGTAAAAGTTCAAAAAGCAACTACTTAAAGAAAAGAAAGGCACATAGGGGATTCGTCTTCAAAGACGAATTTTATGATAAGTAATATAAAAATTATCCAGACCAGTTTTATAAGCTGAATGGATTCATTTTGGAATCAATGAATTCTGAAGACTGCTGACGGATTTACATTATTCCTTATTAAATCATATGGTTTATCATTTGATATTATATTTTGTATCTAATTTACGTTGGGGCCCCTGAACTCATTTCTTTTTAACTTCACTTTTTTCAAGTAAAAAAAGAATTATTTTTAGTTTTGTTTTTTTAAAGGATACTTCGTACATTAGGTACTATTTCTGTCATAGATTAATTGTTTGTTTCCAGTCCAATCTTTTTAATTTACTTCAACTTAGGTAGGAAAAACTTATCCAGCACAAAACTAATTTATTTCAGCCAGAGTGAGAAAGTATTAATTCTACTGGTCTGCTCAACACAATAAGTCAAATTTCTTATCGTGAATTTAAAATTCAAGGCCGGATTCTGACTTCATAATGCTGAAGTTTTCAGCCTACACAGTCCTAAATTTCAATATACAAAGAGCAAACAAACATATTGGAACTTTAATCAAAGCATTGTAAGGTCCTCATTATCAAGGATCGCTTTGCAACAATTGTAAATTAATAAATATTAACTGACTCAGGTGGAAATCGAAACCCCAACATCCAAGACCGGACACTCTGAGACAACCCTCTCCTCCACACATGTGATGTCATTACGTCCATAACATGTTAGTAAGAGTCTGCCAAAGACAAAACTATGCGGCATGTTCAATACCATAATACGCATATCAAAACAGCGGTGGAGATATACAGAGATTTACAGATTTTTAATCTTGCTACTATTTATTTCGTTAAACCATATCCATTCCCTAAATAACTCCTTTATTCATTGAATTAAATAAGGGATAATTGTACAGGTTCTATAATTAATTAAGTATACCGGAGGGACTAATTCCAATCACTAAACATTTTAACACCAGGGTGGAAGGAGCTAGCTCGAATATCCTTAAAGCCGGACTAATTCATATAAATTGTCCAATTAGAGAACTGGGAAGCTGTCCTCAAACCCCAGCTAAGTAGCCGCAACGACCACCGCCGCTCAAAGCACTACCAAAAAACCCATCATTGTCCCCTTCCATGCACTGTCTTCATTTAACTAAACCTTTGTATTTTAAGGAACAGTTGCCTTTATGAACCTAGGTATTTCGAAATATTTATTCATTTAGAATCATTCATTTTCAATTTCTTGATTAACTTTAATAGTAATTGAAGAGAAGTTGGTTGGGGTCTTCAGTCAAAAATACAAAGTAAGAATAAATAAATAATAATTATTTCTATTTTTACCGACGTTTCTGCCCAAAGTTCAGGCCTTCATCATGGCTGATCTCACGAAAGGTTCACTTAAGATCTATTCACTTCATTATATATCATATATCCTCATTATATATCATATACCCTTTAGTTGAATTGAGAATCTGGCCATTGCCGGAAATCCAATATATATATATATATATATATATATATATATATTTACAAAAGGTCGTTTTAATCTGAGAGGAGGATTGTAGAGATGGGTGATGCTAGATGCAGATCCTACTGCAGGATTTGGATGATGAGTAAGGTTCTGGTAAAATTTAGAATATTTATGTGCTATTAGATTAAGAAAAAATGACATATTAAGGTTATTGTGCAAGATTTTGTTAGTTACATAGAAGGAGAATTGACTATTATTCGGTGCACATAAGACTGGAACGATTGAAAGCGTTTAACAACAATGTACTCTACACCACAGTCCTAAACCGTAGGTCCAGGACCGGCTTGATTTTAGGAGTGTCGTAGATCAGGAGTCTCTAACCTACGGCCCGCGGTGCGGATTCAGCCCACAAAAATACCTCCAATCCGGACCGCGAAAGTTTCTTCGATTACATGGTAACATTTTATAAATTATTTAAAATATACTAATTTTAGCAAATTGCCCAGGAGGTTACTAAAACATGTATTACATGCTTCTTTTATCTTAGAAAACTCATTTTACAATTGAAGTGTAATTTATAGAAGAAGGTTTTTTGTTTCATCGCCATGATACGCAGGACTCAGGTGGATGTCTCAATGCGGCCCGCGGCACTTAGTGGAGATTTAAATGTTGCCGTTCGGGGACCCCTGTTGTAGATCAGTGATTTGATTCAGTAGTCCATATCGTCTGTTAAGTTCTTGTCTTGTCTGTTTTAAGAGGAAGCAAAGATACCGGACTGTGTCGGATAAAGGAAGCTGAAAGGAGTTAAAATAAACTAGTGGTATTCATTTTCTTGAATCCGCCAATTATCACACCAGTGTTCAATAAGGGAGTGATGCCTTTGTATGTATAAAGATACTATTTCAAGATCTTGCGACTTGAAACGCATCGGAGATCCATTACGATGGCGTTAATCATTGTGGAGTAGATACTGTGTAGATAAGGTGATGGATTAATACGAGAGTGAGGTCTCAATGAGAATTTCGTTGCCTCAATTTTCAAATACGGGTCCTGCTGAAGGTTATTAATTAAGTATAATTAGAGTTTATAAGCAGAAAGTATGCAAATTTCACGGAGTGTAAGTATGCTTCAAAGTTAAATGGATGATACTCAACGGCAGATTACAATAACCAAATTAATTTCACATTTTAGAGTTCCAGATATTGGTTTGTATTTGGTAAAAGGGACGCAACTTTTAAAGTGGAAGAGAAGAGCGAATCGCCGACAGAAATGTTTTATACTTCTATAAATAAAGGGAAGAGAAAGAATGTGATAAAAGAGATATCAAGAGAGAGAGGGAGAGAGGGTCCATCCGTCTTGGAGATAATAGCACATTCCTTTATATGATTAAAGACCCGAGGGACTTTTGATCTCCCTTCTTCCGAATTAATGCCACCCACCAGCAAGGACTGCACCCCCCCTACTTCTTAACATTTATATTTTTGATCGTTTATGAAAGACTAAACAATAGTTAACCTTTTCGTAAGATCTTGTACGCGGTTTCTGCTAATTATAAAAAATATGAAGCGTTGTATTTACTTTTCAAAAATTGCTATAAAATTAATTTATTTAGTATCTACTTATGTTTAAATTATCAAAATCAGCTTTCGTGAGTATTCTGAACCACTAAAATAACAGGAATGTTGACAAATAAATAATATTCATTAATTTAGTTTAAGTTGAATTGTTTCTAGCTACTTTTACAGATATTTCATATTGAAAAACTGTGGTAAAAAACAACAACAATAATAAGAAAGAAAGAAAATCAAAATTCAATTGACGACAAGATGAGACAACCTATTTTAGTTGTTTTTAAAATTATTTATTGAGATTTACAAATGTAATAATGCTACAAGTTAATGGATTTTAGCTAAGTTTTAGTAAAATCGGTACAGCCGTTTTGCAGCCACAGTCTACAGCATGCTATGTTTTTCGGCCGTCATTTCGAAACGAAAGGTGGGATGGTAATTAAATATACTTACCAACACTCCTAAACTTTGGTTGCAGCGTTGTATCAAAATTTCAAAGCTATCGCAGAAGATCTTTCTGAGATCTGCGGGTTTTAACAAACTATATATATTTATATACACTGTTTCCAAATTTTTTTTGTAACACTTAAGCTCGCCAATAGCTATTAATTAAGAAAAAGAAATTCGGTTCAGAAACGGAGAAGAAAAAGGGACTGGAACTGTTTTGCCTTTGCCTGTTTATATAATGATGTTTAATCTTTTTAAGAATGTTATATATTTTTTTATTTTAGATTATTTTTTTAAATTAATGTGCGTTGATAAAATTAAAAATGTTCTACTATATCTTTTCCAATGATTGTATTAACATTACGATTATCAGCAGTATTAATTGGTGTTTATGAAAAGTTAAATAATAAATTTACGAAATATGTAGTTATAAATAAGATTTTAATTATTTCTTTTTCTTATTTTTTTCCTAGATCCTAAATTACCTTCCTGGCGTGTTTTAGAGCCTTAAAATTCTCATTTTGTTTCATTTTTGCATTTTAAGCAGTTGTGTAACATCATAATGATTTCAACTAATTTCCCTGATTTCTAATTAATAATTATGTTTTGTGTTGACTAATCAGAATTTTATCTAATAAGGTTATCGGACTCACCTTTATTTTTGGATTGAACTTACACTAACATTGAGATATTTACAACTGTATTACAAGTAAAAATACATTTAGTAAATGTGAACAAAAGAATATAAAAGCATGAAATCATTTGTTGAGAAACTACCCACTGGTAGCACTCTAAAAATGTATTTACAAAAGGAGATCTCGAGGCCATCTTCTTTTCAGACGCCTCGGAGGGTTGTCTAGGATCGAAAAGGAAGCAAGGTTAGAAACGAGAGGGTTAGGATGGTTGTGAAGTTTGTTATGGAAGGAAAGGTATCTGGATTGGGCCAGGTCAGAAACATACGGAACATTAAGGTCGTTATGGATGATTTTGTTTGTGACGAAGTAAGGAGCTGTGAGGATTTTACGAAGGATTTTGGATTGTAAGGATTGGATACGAGAGGAATTCGATGGCTTAGTGGAGCCCCAGAGCTCAATTCCGTAAGTCCAAATAGGTCTTATTGTAGTCATGTATATGAGTCTTTTGTAATTGACTGGGAGCTTAGAGCGTTTGTCTAGTAAGTGCTGGAGTAGTCGGAAACGTCGAGCTGTTTCTTGTCGTTTCAGTCTGGTATGAGGATTCCAAGTTAGACGTTTGTCTAAGTGGAGTCCAAGGTATCGAATTTGTTCAACAGGGATAAGTGGGGTATTATTAAAGGATACTGTAGGACAAGAGGACATAGGTTTACGACGAAGGGTAAAGGTGATTTGATGGGATTTATTGGAATTTATTTTGATCCTCCAGTTTTGAAACCATTCTTCAAGGTTTGTGATGTGTGATTGAAGGGTTTGGGATGCAATTGTTGGGTCGCTATTAATTGCTAGGACACATGTATCATCGGCATACGTGGTAATGACAGTGTTAGGATGGGTTGGGATATCAGCTGTATAAACTGTGTAAAGGATAGGACCTAGGATACTACCTTGAGGAACACCAGCGGACTGGGAAAAAAGTGATGAATAGGCATTATTATGATTTACTTTGAAGGATCTATCAGATAGATAGGAACGGATAATGAGGAAGTATGTAGTCAGTAGGAATATACGGAGTTTGTAAAGCAGTCCTGGGTGCCAGACTCGATCAAAAGCCTGTTCTACATCGAGAAAGACTCCCGTGCAGTACATTCCGCGCTCCAATGCAGAGGAAACAACATCTACCACACGATGGCATTGCTGGATAGTGGAATGAGATCTGCGGAATCCAAATTGATGATCTGGGATAATGTGATTAGAATCTAGGATGGGGTGCAGGTGTTTTAGGATGAGCTTTTCCAGGATTTTGCCTAGGATGAAAGATAAATTAACTTTGAAACAACTACTGCCAACGTTGAGGTGGTCGAGAAGGTTTGAGTTGCTTGAATTTGAGATTTACTATATATTTCACTACTTACATATCATAAAATTTGGAATTATTTTTATTTATGAAATCATTTACTTTTGGTATTTTTAATTCCTTTTGAAGTACTGATGTTTTAACTCTTGGTATGGCCGTTCCTTTGGTTATCTTTCTAAAAATTCCATTTTGAAATTATTGTAGACGTTTTTCTGTGGACTTTGTTATAAACGATGTTTATATTACTGTTTTATACATTAAAATTTTAAAACGCATATAAATTAAATCAGAATTAATTTTTTTTTCTTATCCCCAGTTTATAAAGGTTTGTTTCTTTCACATGGTTAACATGTATTTATATTTATATGAAGATAAATTTAATAAATATAGCTTAAAATTGTTTTAGTTCAACGAGAGCTATTCTAAAAAAAATAAATTTAAAAAATGCTCTATGCTGCTTGGACACCGTTGAAGAGTTCTAACATTTTTTAGTTGGTAATGGAGTGAGACACAGAGCCAGCAAATTTAAAAACACAACAAAGATAATGACACGGAATCTGAGATAAAATGGCACAATGCCAACACAAATGAACACTCCATTATACCTACTGTACCCCATTTACTTTTAATCTGAAATATATTTCCCCCTAAAGATAAAGTTTAAAAAAAAAAAATCGAGGCATAAATTTTTAATTTCATACATATATATGAATTCAAAACCGTTTAAGTATAATTCATATAGCAACGTCAAGTTCTCATTGTTTTGTAAGATTTATGTATTTAATTATGGGTTTCGACCACTCGGGTCATTTACACCGAAGTTTCATGCCCATATCTATATTTTATTACAGATGTTTATAGTTCTTAAAAATTGCATAACGCTTGTTTTGGAATTTTTCCTCTGTAGATCTATAGAATACTTAGGTTTAATGAAGATTTAACAGTGTGTACTGAGAAAAAAAACATTTATGAAAAATAATGTTTAACGATGCTAAGTTGTTTTCTATATAAACTACTTTGCATTTTATTAATTTTTAAATTAATCAAAAAAATCAAATCCTGAAATATTACAGTTGTTAATTAATTTAAACTCTTGGAGGCTTGCTCAGTTTTCACTGGTGAAATGGTAGCGATAAGAGCATATGGTAGCTCTTAAGTAAATAGATACAACCGAAACTACCAATTGGACCGTGGTAACGGACTCAAAGAGTTCATTACTAGCCAATGAAAATACCAGACAAATAACCACTATAGCGAAAGAAGTAAGAAACGTTTGGTGGCTGCTGAAGGAGAAGGGTAAACATATTCATCTGGGTCCCTTCGCAATGCGGGATCACTGCAAATGAGCTGGTCGATCAAGCAGCCAATATGGCAAGAAAGGCAAGCACAATGCCGGTGGAACTAATTAACGAAATTCCATTAGAGGATTACATATAAAAAAATTAAGAAAGATGTATGGAAAAATCAGCTAAATAAGTGGAAGAAAAAGGATTCCAAATTATAAGAAATAAAAACTCAATGTTCAAAATGGAAAACCTCTTATCAAATCTCAAGGAAAGAAGAAACAGCCCTCTGCAGATATGCACGCCTATCTACTAAGAGGACTTGACCCTCCGATCTGTGGAAGCTGCAATGTCCAAAGAAGTGTAAAACACATTATACAAGACTGCCCTACACTGAAAAGTATCAGAAAAACGTGGCCATGGGCCAAACCTACCAAAAAATTCAAAAGACAACGAAGAAGTTGTTAAAAAAAAACATTAGCTTTCCTATAAGCAGCGAAACTGTAAAATATAATTTAACGTGATGGTGTTTCCAATGACCCTGAACGGTAGAGGCAACAGAAAAATTAAATAAATAAACAATTATAAAGATATTTAAATTGTTCTATAGGATTCTAAAGAATATAAATCACCAAAAATAAGAGATAAAAATAAAAACAATACTCTGATGGGAGGGGGGAAATTTATAAACTTCAAATAATTGTTGGTGCAATCCAGAGTAAATTGAATATATTGTGACTACACAGCATTTTTTCTGATATTTTTGGAGGATGCCCCTATTGTTTCCCTTCTGAAGGAGCAGATACTCCAGCAATGATTGATCAACCATTGGAATTTCAGTCTTCGCGTTAATGAAGAATTAAATAAGATGAGGGACACTAAAAAAAAAAAAAATAATTTGGGAAATAATAGTCCGCGGTACAAATCCCTTTTTATCAAATTATTGGGTTGGCTTACAAATTGGAAATTTGCTTGGGTTATTAATTGGAAATAAAACTCAATGTATTACAGAATACAACATAAAATTAATTTTAATCTACCTTATATTAACCATTATTTAATATGACTTTTTTCCATCTTTCCACTAACTGCATAATGCCATTTTCATAGAATGTCTGGAGTTTATTGTTAAAAAACTGTTTTCCAAGTGTTTTTGGAATTTCTTTTCATTCATGAAGTTCTGCAGAGGTAGTCACTTGGAGTTAGGTCTGGTAAATAGGAAGGATGGGGCAAAAGGTCCCATCCAAGGCTCAATAATTTATTGCGGGTGACCAATGAGGTGTGGGGCCTAGCATTGTCTTGGCGGAACATAACACCCTTCCGATTTGCAAGTTCTGGATTTTTATTTTTAATTAATTAATCCAATTTTGTTTATTGTGAGCAGTAAAGAATTAAATGAATTGTTTGTACTGATGGCAATAGCTCATAGGAATTAACACCCTTGAAATCTCACCATATGGAAAGCATTATCTTCTTTGGATCAATCTGGGTTTTGACATTTCTACGAGATTTTATACGGACTACCTGATCGTTAAATATCCATTTTTCATTTCCTGTTACCAACCTTTTCAAAAATGGGTCGTTTTGTATCCTTTTCCGTAGTGAATCACAAACAGAAATGCATGTTGCTAAGTTGACTCAACAAGACCGTTGGGCATCATTGTTGTCAACATTTTCTGAATGAAATTTGGCAAACCAATTTTGACAGGTGCGTTCAATTAAGGCATCACGCGCATGAACACAGCAAATTTTCTATGTGCTTCTGCAGCACGCTTACATTTTATGCCGATAATGAATGATATTTTCTTCCATATTCACAGTGCAATAGCAAACACAGTACTAAGCTAGTTTCAACAAGAGTTAACAGATATAGTTTTTGACAAATTACAAACAGTATAAACAATCCACCTTAGGAATTAATTCATCAGATAGGAAGGGTATCATAGTGCCATAATAATTAACAGAAAAACCGAAAGTACTTATTTGCCATGCCAATATTAACGCTTCTGTAAAACTTCCTGAATGGGCTCATCACCTTAAGGATTATGATAGACCTCTTTGGAGTTCTCAAATCGACGACTAAATCCAAAACTTTATCAAAGGAAAAAAAAATGTTAAATTCATTTAGAACTAAAGGATAATCTCGGAACACGAGAGACTTGAAGAAATGTTTGTTATTAGGGCTGGCGTGCTAAGCTCATTGTTTGCTTACCCCGCCAGGACTTCATCCTTTAACATCCCTTAGACAAACTTGTCCCTCCTCCTCAGAGCTCTGCTAATTCAGCCACTTATCACTGACACAGCCTACCATTAGCATGGAATAGTCTCTCAGTCTCTTGGGAGGAATGAGTCAACGTCCAAAGACAAAAACTCCATGAAAATATATTATTTGTTAAGTTTATGAAATCCTTATATAAGGCTTCTGCTGTACATAAAATTATGAAAAACTTTAAACTGAGGATATTATCAGGGTAGTTAATATCTATTCAATGCCCTTTTTAACTTCCTCCTTGTTTTCTGATCTGCAAAAGGAGTTTTAGTAGTAATAAAATGTTTTTATTTCGCACTATCTTTTAGATCTTTTATACTTTCACTATCTTTCAGTCGTAGAATCACAAAGCCGAATTAAATAAAAGTATTTCATTCTCTGATTTTATAAAATTGATATATTAAATTATTTTTTAACTTAAATGAAATAAAGGTTATTTATTTCAGGAACAATAGTCTACATTAAAATCATTGCTCGTGTGGTTATAATTTTTAAAATCATATATTTTTTACACAAACAACAGTAGAGTAAAAATTGTTGATCATCTAATAATATATGCATGGCTAAAACCTGACATTATTAATTTATAATTTGTTTGTTTACACATTTTTTTAGATTTTTTACCTTCTAATATTTTGGTATAAAATAGATTTGGGTGATAGATATTCAAGACGAAGTCATTATAAAGTTTTGATAGATGCTGACGTTTCAACCCAAACATGAGAGTCATCATCAAACAGAGCGTGTTTCGAACACTGAAGGTACTCAAGTATTCCTCAAGGTACTATAGTACTTAAAAAACTCCAGTGTTCGAAACATGCCATGATGATGTCACACACGTTTGGGTTGAAACGTCGGCACCAATAAAAACTTTATAACGATTGCGTCCTGAATATTTATCACCCATGATATGTAGAATAGCCTATAAACTTCCTTCAATAATTCATAAAAATAATAATAAGCACTTTTTATTTAAAATATTGTAGATATTGATTGACACTAATAGAATAATGTTCTTTCTAGAAAAAAAAATATAGATAAAGATTTTCGTACGTATATGTAGTATAAACAAAAAATTTAACTTTCTTTTAAATATTTTTTATTGGCATACAACATTGTCAAAAAGCAAAGAGGGATAAGTGCTAAGCATGAATAATTTTAAAAAATAATGATTTATATATTTTAAATAGCAATAACTATAAGAAATAACAGTTTTATTTGTTTAAGAGTTAAAATAATACCTGATTCTAGGCAGAATTATCAACAAAAAGTTTATTTGATGTAGATAAGTGTTAATACAAACATTTTTTAATTTAGGTAATTAAAACTTATTTTATAGTAAACTAGACCCAACCTCATTCAAATATATATCAATGTATTCAAGTACTGAGTACCTACGAGTACTTGAATACCTTCAGTGCTCGAAACACGCCCTGATGATGACCCACATGTTTGGGTTGAAACGTCGGCACCAATAAAAACTTTATAATGACTACCTATGTAGAACAGTCGATAAACTTCCTTCAATTATTCATAACATAAATTTGTTTTGAAAATAATCAATCCAAAAATGTTATACGCATAGAACTGATCTTTACTAATAATACAAATGTTATTTTTCAACTACACTAAAATTCATTGAGGGACATAGATAACTTTGCTTTGAGTGATTTCTGAGTAAAAACTCATTTTGCCCGATTTCGTTAGTTAGAATCTTTTCGAACCAAAGCTTCGAACTATTAAGCAGCAATATATCCACCTTTAAAAATAGTTTAAATTTACGAATGATGAATCATTTATTACGGGAGTAACATTTAAACACACTAACAGAGAATATTTAAACAAATTGCGACTACGCGGAGCCTAAAGTAGATGATTGTAAAAGCCTGGACTGAACTCGACTCTACTGCGCCCAATCTATGAATTGCCCTTTTATGGTCCACTCAAACCAGATAGATGTACTTACCCCCGATTGGTTCCACCCTTCACAGGCAGTTCAATTAAATCACTTAATATTATTAAACTAAAGTATTAGCTAATTATTAATAGACAGTACTATATAACTTAAATGTGTTACTTATTATTTACATTAATTTAATTTACAATTAAACATACAAATGTGCTGATTCAGCAAACGTATTCATAGCATATCCTTTGTATCCGTCATTCAGTGTGCTTACATAAAGATATATGATAAAGAAAAACCAATAATTAAAAATTAAATAAAATATAACATCATTCATAAAAATATTTGATTTAAAAAAAAAATACCGACTATCGAAACCTGGAACCCATATTCACCCTAAGATAATATATCCTCATACATACTTAACACCTTGGTAGATCGTTAAGAAAATTGACAAATAGGTATTTTTAAATTTGGTGAAGTAATCGAGTGCCGATCACATCCCGAACGAAACTGAAGATGTGGATATGCTCCGATGCAAGGAACAAAATCTATTTGCCAGGATCATGTCATCCCGACTATTCTAAAACAAATTTAAAGATACGTAGATATGAATTCCAATATCAATCAACCAAGGTGTTTAAGTAAATGTGGAAGTACATTCCCTTAGGGTGGATAACATTCCCCGATATCTGTAGTCCTTTTTTTTTCAATTTAGCCTTTTTAGTTTTTTAAATGTTCAGAATTTACATTCAACATATATTATCAAGATCGTACACTTAATACAATATGAAACCAATACAATGTTGAGAATACTTCACAATCGAATCTACATAGATCGCTTCCGGGCTGAAATTACATATATGTATATATATATACACATATTTAGTAGTTATCGTCATTTTAGTGCAGTTAATTTGTTTTTCATTGATAAAGAGGCTTGAAATGCATAAAATATATTCTTAAAATTTCAGCTCCATTAAGAATGTACTTAGTGACTGCTTGCAATAAGCCGACAACATGAGCTGTTTTGTTTGATAATATTGTAACTCTATTTTGTAATATATTGAGATATTTAAGGGTTAGTAATCAATGGTTTAATAAATATTGGCTTATGTATGTATGTATACGCTCATTTTTTGTTTTTTTAAATATTAAAATGAATCAATGTGAATGGCAAATTAAATCTATTTGAGAAATAAAGTTTAAAATATTTTTACTAACCATATTTATGTAAACATCTAAATAAAAAATGATATAGAAATTTGATTTTTTTTTTTTCGATATAACGACAATATCGAATATTTCATTAAGATATTAGGCGGTATAAAAAGGGAAATACCCATATCTATTATTATTCCAGTATCCTTAGTTGTATCGAACAAACCCCACCTTCTATACCGGAAATGACAATGTAGCTGTTAATCGAGGAAAAACAACTAATTAAATGAAAACACCTATTTCTACTCAAAGTAGAAAGGTAAATAAAGTTTTGTGATGCGCACACCCTACAATATTTTTTCTCATAGTAATTGAGAAGGCCTCCAACTTAGGCTAAAACTTCAGTACACAGTAAAACGTCTACTTCCAATCACTAATAGTGTTGCCCAAATGCGAGACCGAGACGAGTCTTGGTCTTGCAAACTCAGTCTTGGTCTAGGTCTTGGTCTTGCGCAAGACTCTCATAACAGTCTTGCAGTTATCTATTACCTTATTACTAGATATTACTGTACTTACTGTATTTATTACTGTATTACTGTATTTTTGAAGATATAATAAACCTAATTAAGTCTGAATGAAAAATTAGAAGAGTTAAATGCAAAATTATATTGGTTACACCAATTATTTAAATATAGTAACTAAAATTGTCAAGTAGTAGTAACTATTTTGCCTCAATTTGTATTTAAAAAATCGATTTTTTTTACCAGTCCTGGTCTTGGTCTTGCAACAGTTGGGCGGCCTTGGTCTTGGTCTTGCAAAGTGCCAGACCAAAACCGATTTTGGGAAACGCTAAAGACATGGTGTTTAAGTGATTATTGGAGTCCTATTAAATATAACAAGAACAATAATACTTTAAGAGAGAATTTTTAGTATTTTTTTTTCTATAAAACATTGTTATATTTTACCATTTGGGGGAGGATTCCGCACGAAAGCCTCCCTCCCCCCCCCCGTCAATCCGCCTGTGATTTCACTTTTTGTTTTGTTTTTAATCTCTTATTTTCAGACCTTCTTAAAAGCAGTACAGCGTTAGAGAGAGTGGCCAGAGGTGGCGCTGGGAGTTCGCGTGCCTCGTAGATCTTATTAATGAGGTTTATTGAATGGTTGCACCCCCTTCCTTCGGGGGGGGGGAGGCTGCTCCAGGAAATTTCCCCACCTTAATGTTATCGGCTCCATCACGAGCAACTTTGATTATCCTCCACTCCATAGGCCCCCGTCCCCTCAGCCCTCAGCACGGAGGGGCCCTTCATAAATTTATCTAACACCGCGAGGCCAAGCTCTGCAATTACCGTACCGTTTAAGAAAATGGCCATGCCATATTTTCCAATAGGTATTGGCAACAGTAAATGGTGCTATTACACTTCTTCTAAAAAATAAAAAATAAACTCTTCATTGATGGCTTAGAAATGAAAAATCCTTTTACATGAACCTTCTTTCACTAAAAACTTTGACATGGTACTGTAGGATTAAGGAAATTAAATATTTTAAACCGTATATTAATACACAAAACTATTTATCACATCGCTCGACCGGTAGAACAATGACGCAAGTACAAAATTTTGGAAAAATGTTTTATTACGTTAAATTATCTGTGTTATGTGTTTAATTGAATTAATTGAAACTTTAAAATATATGGTATAAAGTAAAACAAATTTTAAAATAAAAAAATAAAATTTTATTATTTGCTAACACGTCATAAAAATATGGGGGAGGGGACGAGAATGTCATTTCGCCCTTCCTCTCCCGATAATCTGAAGAACAAAAAATTTAAAAAAATATAAAAATCAATAATAATTAACCTATCTAAATGAATAAAATATGTAAAGTAACATAAATTAAGAAAATAGGAAAAGGTGAATAGTTGCCTTAACAAAAGTCTAGAACAGCGGTTCCCTACAATGAGCACCTTTTTCCAGCAGCGTGCACATTTATAGGTTATGTCTTGAGTGGTGGGCATCGTGTTTTTGTTCGTTGTAAATTCTAGATAGTTTATTGTTTATAAATTTAAAAAGAAAATGTAAATGGTATAAATAAACAAAATATATATAGTTATAGTAGCATACATCTTTATCATTTCTATAACTAATGAAATACATTTCTACAGAAAAGGCGAAAACACCATGTGTAATGTTTTAATTAACACATTAATTAGCACATTTTGAAATTTATTGAATTTTACATCTATAAACTCTTGTTATATTTTTAGATATCCATATATTTAATAAAGGAATCGTAAAACATTGGAATTGAAATCTCGTCCATCTATAGCATGCCACGTAAAAAAAAATTTAAAAATAAAAGGTAAATTACAACTTTCAAAGGGAATATATATATATAAATATAACTTTTACTCTTCAACGTCAATATTTCCCGCCTATTTACCTCGATAATGTCCAAATTCCGCATACCGATAAAACTCTATATCCTAGACTGACATTCGATAGAAGAATGACATAGGGACCACATATCAAGAACAAAACAAAACACTAAACCAAAGACTTTAACTGCTAGATTCACTCCTTATATCCACAATTAGCCAAAAATTGACTACATAAACTTACTTACTTAAGCCCATTTGGACCTACGCTTCACAGATATACGGGACAGCCAAAAACATCACATACGTAAACTACAGACTTTTCAATCTAAAACTTTCAGGAATATCACCAAGGCTACCTGATTAACATTACTTTACATAAAGACTTACAGATGCCAACAGTCAACGACCACATACGAACATACTACAAAATATTTTACAATAACTTACGCGGACATACCAAGTCACTGATTTGAAATATGGCCATAACCAATATGCCCGAAGGCACCCATAGGAGGCTCAAAAGAAGCTGGATGAGGGATCTCCTCCACTGAATATGTGGGGCACTCCTTTCCCTCACGCCTGTCAACATCTTGATCTACACTCTTACCGAAAGCACGCTCGCTGTTTGTTGGTTTCCCCAACAGGTGTGAGTTTAAAAAAATAAAGTTTACAAAAAAATATATAGAAATAATTATTGGATATTTATCATAATAAATATTCAACATTTAATAAAAAACTTTTCGTTCTGCAGCAGACAACAGTAAAACTGTAGTCATGGCGAAGGTCGCTAGCTAAAGCTTATGTTAGACATAGGCGGGCACACGTGACGTCACGCAAGCACACTGGTGCCCGCGAGGCACACAAATAATTTACTACGTCCTATGTTCCTATTACAGGGATCTTAGTTAATATTGTTTAGATATACAATATAAGTATAATTATATTGTTCAGTTTATGTTGCAAATATACTTTAGTATTATATTATTCGTTTTACAATAATAATGTTGATATTTTGTAATCATCTCCTATAATTTTCATATATAATATAAGCTCCCGAGACTTATTATTATCATCAACTATTATTATCAACCACTCTTTATTGTCGATCTATTGATAGATATTATTTTGATAGATTTGAAAACTATGGATAAAATATTTCACAATGTTTTTATTCAATGGTTATATCCTTTGATGGAATATAAGGCAGTAATACATTTTGACCTTAACGACGACGGAAACACTTAAAATATCGCAAAACTATTTCTGACTTCTTTAGTCGATACTTAATATGGAATCGCTTTCTAAGATATAGTGATTAATTAAGAAAAATCGCCTTAAAATTAACGCCGGATTATGAAAGGGCAGGACGGACTACAGGCGTGCTTAATCCGACTCGAGTTTAGAACAAGAGGATTAGCGCTTGATGACCTCTTGAACTTTACACCTGCTCCCGCCATAATCCCTTCACGACCTTTTGCTCAAGTATTAAATCACGTCTCAAGTGATAGCCTCTTTAAATATTTTTGGCAGCATCATATAATGATTAATCATAGGTCCCAGCCATTACGCTATCATATTTTCCTCTACTTTCGTCTCGAGGGGCTCAAAATCAATTTTTTGTATATATTTAAAATAATCAAATATATCACAAAATAGTTTAGATTTATTTTAGTTGTGCATTTTTTGTTGATTTTAAACTTTTGTGGGTTGGATTGTTTTTACTCTCCTGCTTCTAAAATGTAATAAGGCATTGTAAATGGGTCAAAGTTTTGATGTGCAGATTTCAGTTTCAAAGCTTCGTCAAAAAAAAAAAAAAAAAAAAAAAAAAACATTTGAAGCTTTTGTCTATGTGTTAGACCATTCCCTAATTATCTCTTAAACGCATGGACTGATAACGTTCCTGTTTTACCTTCTCTTACGCATATATGTAATATATAGTAAGGGTAAGTATTGCGATCGTGAAAATTTTCGAATCTCAGTTTTCAACGGAAATACATGTTTTGAGGTCCCCTGAGTCCAAATAACCAAGTGTCGCAAAATGGTCTGTGTGTGTGTGTGTTAACAGTCTAGCTCATAAACGAAAGTAGTACGAAACTGATATTAAGTATTTAAGATTTGTATATGGGCCGGATGTGACAGCAACTTTTTCGTTAAAATCGGCTAACCGGAAGTGCCACTTTATATGAACGCTGAAACACATTTTTACAATTTTCTCAAAAACGGCTCTAACGATTTTGATTAAACTCGGTGTATCATTGTATAATTAAGTGGTCTTTAATATCATTTAGGTCTTATCCCCGTTGATGTCACTTTACAGGGCTTAAATGCCCAATGTTCATATATGTCTTCCTCTAAAGTACCTTTAATATGGTTTATTTTAAAAAGTTAATCATTTCACATTATTCAGAGTTACGAAAAAATGCTACATATAACTTTTGAAAGAATTTGATAAGTTAATAAAGGAGAAAAAAATAAAAATGCAGAAAAACCTGCGTTGCTATAGACTGTAGCGCCTAAACGAATGTACCGATTTCAATGAAACTTCGCTAAAGTCATTTTCTCGACACCCTTTAAATTTATCTATATAACATACTTCAACGAAAAGAAGCTGGAAAAAAAGTTACGAGGGATGGTAAAATTAAATTCCGAATAACTCAAAAAGTATACACTTTTTTGTGGATATTGTATAAGATTTTTAAAGTTTAGAATTTCCTAAAAAATGAAAAAAAATCGTTAAAATCGGACAATTAGGAGGAAAGATATGGTCTCTAGTTTTTTTCCCTGAAGAGGCGAAAATTTGAATAAATTTAAAATATACTTTTTTAATTATTGAGACTAAAAAAACCTTTTTTCTACAGATATTTAATAAAGTATCTTTCCTAAGAAATAAGTAGCTAAATTTATACCTTTATTCAATTTATTCAAAGTTGTGTAAATTTGTATAACATGGGTAGGAAAGTCTGGTGAGTGGACACAATAGATTTTTGGTTTATTATTTTCAATAATCAACCATTGTGATCGACCAAAAATTCAAAAACTTAACCCCCTCTCAAAATTTGAGATTTCACGTTTCAGGATGCGTAGAATTCGAAAAACGAATACAAATTTTTTTGTCCGTCCGCCGTCCGCGCATTTTCTCCGAAACTACTGGACCGATTTTTTTCAAATTTTGATATAAAATCAGAGGTCACCCGAGGATGATCCTCCTTCATCGACATTACTCTCCGCCTTTAACTTTCAAAATGGCGGCCGAAAAACCTGCGTTGCTATAGACTGTAGCTCCTAAACGAATGTACAGATTTCAATGAAACTTCGCTAAAGTCATTTTCTCGACGCTCTTTAAATTTATCTATATAACATACTTCAACGAAAAGAAGCTGGAAAAAAAGTTACGAGGAATGGTAAAAATAAATAACTCGAAAAGTTTTTACTTTTTTGTCGATATTGTATTTTTTGTGATAGTTTTTTAAAAGTTTACGAAATTTCCTAAAAAAAAAAAATCGTTAAAATCGGACAATTAGGAGCAAAGATATGGTCTCCGGTTTTTTTTATGTTCTACTCCAAATGTTATATCCTTGGTTTGGTTTTTAAATTTTGAATGTGTTACTGAACTAATGCTATTTTTTTTTAGCATATTACTAATGATTAAAGAAAAACAGTTTAGTCCAATAATTGGAATCACCTTATAATTGTTTGGAAATAATAAACCATTGTGAAATAATTTGCAGCGTTTTTAAAATAGTAATTAATACTGTTTCCATGTAAAATAATCCATGTTTAGAACTTTAAGAAATTATAAAATGACAGATACATAGGAGTGTATACACGTTTTACGGTAATAATATTTGCTATGTGTTGGAAAGAATAAGCCCTGATTGAGTTATTTATTAAATTGGCCCGGAGGAGTACGTGCACCGCCAGGCCATGGACCCTCAGGAATACACAACTGGGGACCTAACTCTCTTACCGAAGGCATCACTTCTCCTTCAGCAGGACCTTTTGTCTACTTCTCGCCTCTTCCTCTTTCTTTTACTTTAACCCCATTGTTCCCTCTTCTTGGATAACCTGTTAACACAACTCCGCCTCTGTCCTAGTTTCAGGGCCGCGAGGGAGCATTGACTTAAATAGAAGGGAACTCTTGAGAGCAGAGGAAATAATGAAGGAATGGTCCCCAAGAAGTTAAGGAATGTAAAATCAGGCGCCGCACAGTGGCCTTAGAGCTGCAAAAAAAACCTATTTTCAAAATGTTTTGAAAATTCAAATTTCCTATATTTTGAATGTAGGACATAGTTAACTCATATATTCAAGTAAATTAGAAACGAATACAAATACTGGTTTCCATGATATTCAATACAAAATAAATAAAAAGCTTCTAAAAGAATAATATTGCAACTTATTTATCATTAAATATATTGTTGGAGTGTTTGTTGCGTTATTATTTTTTTTTATTGAGTAATTTGCAAAATAAATTCACAAATAAGTTGGATTATTGGTTTGATCTATCAGTATTTGAAGGGTGATAAATGTTTTTTTAGACTGTGAAAGGCAAAAAATACCGAAAAAAGTACTTTATCATTTGACATATTCACTACGTTGTAGCACAAACATGACTAATGGCCAATGAAACCACACACATTTTTAAAGAGCGGACTCATGCCTTTCCGATAATTATCATTATTGTTAGATAAGTAAAGAGAACTGAGGCCATTTAAAAACAGTTCGCACTACTAACAAAAACCGAACGAACTTATGGATACACCCAAAATTATATTCTTAATATATTTTAAAATTCTGTATATCATAGGATAACTTATCATTCAACGTATACTGGAATTTCGTATTTCGTAGGATAAGCACCTTGCGCCAACGACTGCCAAGGTATTACTTTAATCGAAATGTTCTTTGAACCATATGCTAATGATGAATACAAAAATTAGCTGCGGTAACTTGCGTGAGGTAATTATCAGGAAAATACAGTCAAGATAGCTGTAAAAATAAAAAGGGGGTATATAAAAATTCGACCTATACATGAATAAAATTTATTTATTTTCGCCAAAGAAACAAATAAACTGAATGAAAATGCTAAGGAACAGATTTAACAGAATTTCAAACAAATTTTGTGACTCAAAATCGATACTGGAATATTTTTTAAGTTCACTACCTTGCGTTTTGTTTTATATTAATTTACTTGTAAGCTGTATTGCTCTGCTTCACTTATCACAGCTATTTTCGAGTTTTTCGATGTTCTCTTGATAATGATACAAATTTGGTTGATTGATATTATTTACCAAATCTGTACAATATATTTTCATTTTTATGAGTGATAAATATACAGGACGCAGACTTTTAAAAAAAAATTAATTTTTTATTTAGACCAACGTTTCAGTATTTATATTGATTGTTATCTCTTGTTTATGTTCATTTCATTACTAGCCAATAGTCACATTTCTGTAACCATAAGAAACAACGTAAATAGTGAACACATCTGAAATATTTAGTCAGCAAATTATTTACATCCTTTTTTTTTTGTCCTTCCCTTCCTCGCCTTTAAGGCTATACGGGGTTTTCCCGGGCCAGGAGTGTGGGCGGGGATTTAAAAACTCCGGGCACCGGGACGCGAACTCGTGACTATTTTTATATCTTTGATTGATATATCAGGTTGCCGGGCAACGGCGGTGCAGTGCACACGCGTTAGCCCATTCGGCCACCCCGCCCACTATTTACATCCTACAAACAGAAATGTTACCTCCCTTCCCCTCTGACTATGTTTACCTACCTTTTGCTATCTGAAAAAGGACAACTGGGAAATCCTCCCCCCCCTGACCTTTTCACTTACCTACCAAATGTGTCAGTACTTGAACACCCTCAGTGCTCGAACCACGGTTAGTAAGAGAAAATATTACAAATTTGTATAAATGGATTATATACATTATTTTTATTTTTAGTTTGTATAACTATTTACATATTTCATTTTTAATATGTGTATTGCAATATTAGTTAAGATTCATGTACCATCAATCACTATAGTTTATTATTTACCATTATCGGTCGTATAATATTATATCTCTGATTGTATTTTTACAAAAAAATTCAGCCCTGAAGATGACCCACATGTTTGGGTTGAAACGTTGGCATAAATAAAAATTAATTTAAAAAAAAAAAACTGCGTTCTGAATATTTATTACCCATGATATCTAGAACAGTCTACTAACTTCCTTCAATTTTCATTTTTACAATTTATTAAATATAAAATATACTTTATTTATTGGTAAATTAATTAAAAATAGTAACAGCGGTTGTTCAAACTAACACAGTTTTAGTTAATATCAGAAGACCTTCGATTTTCAGATATCTTTCCACAAACTCAAATCTGAGATATAATTATCAAAAGCAATACGAGTTTTCTACCTAAGACACTTTTACGAAAACTAACCATATTGATATACTTGTAAATATTATGATAGATCATATTCAAATGAGCTGGTTTTGTAAATGTTTATTCTACATGTATATGAGTAAATCAGACGAGGGTTCCATTCACCAATCACCTACTAGCTACTTCGACTTCCTCCCTCTCCCATCCTCCGGCTGGTTGTTACTGTAGTGATACTGACATGAGTCTTAAGCGGACCCTACACGGTAATTCATGAATGAAAGTCATTCAAGAATGGCAAAGATTGCTCGGGATCGCTTTGATCATGAAGACCCCTACACGTTCAATCATTACTGATCATTACTTATTGCTGAAGCCAATTTAACTCAGCTGTTAATAAAGAAACAGCATAGATATGCTAATTTGGACATTGTCATTTATAATATTGGGCATCAAGAGAAAAATGGAGATATAATAATTACTTCCTAGTGCCTGAAAATCGTTTAGACCAAAGTTAGAAAAATATAAGTCAACTACATACAAAAATTAGGAAAAGTATTGCGAAAATAATCAATTTGTTAAGAAAAATGGAAAAATTAATGACAAATAAACACAACAGTTAAAGATTTTTTTTCTATAAATAAATTGTGAAGTTTCCACTTTTTTTTTTTAATTTATTGCCTACTTGACTATTTAAAGAAAAAATAGTTGAAAATGGTTAATAAAAATATAAACTAGGGATATAAACAACTATTTACTTTTATGAAATTATTTACTTAAATAATCGAGACCTAGGTAAACTAACCTATCTAGTAGTAAGGTTAGTCTCATAGAAAATCGTTTTGACAAAAGTTAGTAAAATATAAGTCTACTACTTACAAAAATTAAGGAAAGGTATTGCGAAAATAATAAATTTGTTGAGGAAAATGGGAAAAGAACTGACAAATATTCACAACAGTTAAAGTTTTTTTATTTTTTCTTAGGCAAATTGTGAAGTTCCACTTCTTTTTTTTAATTTGTTGCCCACTTGACTATTTAAAAGATATAATTAAAGATGGTTTATAAAATATATGAAAAATTATTTAACTATTCACTTTTAATGAAAATTAGAAACTTATAATGGTTGTGAGGCCTAGGTAACCTAACCTATCCAGCAGTATGGTTAGTCCCCCCACTACTTTTACCTCAGTCCCCTCTCCACTTCTCGTGAATGAACCTTTGATTGATGTTCGGAAATCCGACACACACCGCCATCAGTGCTTCATTCCTTCATTCACGATAATTCGGAACGTCATTAGTGCCTCGGAACGCAATTCCGAATGACCACGTAGGCTCCGCTTTAGCAAGTGTGGTACATCTCCGAGAGATGGCATGATAATGGACTGCTACGAAGAACTGAACGGAGAACAAGCGAGAGTAAGAAATATAGATGGAATATGGGACCCCTAGTGACTCAGAGTGTTTGCCGGATGATTCGGTTTCGGGTCGATAACTCATCCCGAAGAAGAAGAAAGAAGCGAACCCATTTAGCCGAGGCTACGGCTTTCGGCATAGATGGCCTCGCACAATGTAATTGCCCTCCCCGGCATCAACTTAATACTTCAATTATTTGCCCATTACTACCAGTTAGCTTTCTATTTCCCTCCTTCCGCGATGAGGGAAATTCTATCATCGACATGTTATGACATTTCTATTTCCTATTTCCAAATAACATGCCGGTAAATGTTCGATTTTATTATAAGGAAAATTCCAAAACAAAGCCTTGAATATCTCAAATAATTCAGCGGTTCATTGCATAGAAATAACGAATTATTTATTGCTAAATGTCATAAAGTGACATTTCATAACCTGACATTTTAATGAACATAAAAAAAAAGCCTGTCCCAATACAACTCATGAAGATTCTTGGCTTTAGTACTTTATACCCTACACCATGACTTTAATATCGCATTTGTCCTAGACCTTCCTCCAGAAAAATTCTCCAAATTTCACCAAAACCTTACCCATCATCCAGATCCCTTTGCACAATCCCTATCTAGCACCACTCATCCCTATAATCCTCCAAGAAGGTTAAAACGGCAGTGGCCCCGCGACCTTTTATAGTTAGTAAATATTGCAGTTTTGGTAATGGCCAGATTCTCCACTGACGACATGAGTGTATGTGGCTAAAGCACTCTTGCTCAATCTCCACTGGGATTAGCCCCAGTGACGCGGTTATAGAGAAGTGCAGTGATCTCCTGGAATCATGCTTTTCCCTCCACAGTTGGAGGGACAAATCTGGCTCGGCGTTCTCTCGTTTTTTGTATAATTTATTTTATTTATTGTATATAGAGTGTGAATGTGATCTCTGAACACTATTATAAATGTCCTTAGAGACAGATTGTAATATTTTTCAATAAATAAGTAAAAAAAAAAAAATACTTTGTTAGGAAGCACCGTTTCAAAGCCAACGGTTGTGCAGAAAGGTGATGAGGCCACCCATGATGACGTTCAAACGCCAGGTTTTCCCCCTTGAATAATTTTATTTTAATTAAGAGTACTCATTTTATGGAGACTAGGTGTGCCCTAGGAGGGTCTCCCAACTCCATGTTTGATTTACGGCTGATGAAAAATCACTTGTCATAAGCCGGGGATTTGAACCCGAGACCTTGAGCTTTGCAAGACAGTACTTACCCACTGAGTTGCCCCGCTCACTTTTGCTGCACTTAGTATTTTTTTTATCGATAAATGACGCCGAAAATCGTCATTTTTTTCAATATACCGACAACCTATTTTGGTGATATATGTGTTTGGAATTATAAATAATAATTTCGAATCAAATACAGACGTCTTCTTGAGGCCAGTATAAAGCTTAAATATATTTAAATACTTTATATATTTTCAAAGAATAACAGTATTCTTTTATGCTATCGATACCCTCGCCATTATTACGAGATCATTAGAATTTTATTTATTCAATGTTTCTGTATAAAAGAATGATAATAAAAAAAAATGCTAAACGGTTTTAATTCAAGTATATGGGTTACATTTTTACAATATGGAACAATCTACAATTCGAGATAAAGAAACAAAAGAGCGAATTTACGATTTCCGTTAAAAGTTTAAGATTAAGCCTGATTTAGCGAGGAAGTTTTAACAATCTCTGTAAGAGCCAAGATATCCCTTCGCTCGTTCTGTTTCTTCTAACCTTAGGCAATTATAATAAATACCCCCAACACCCCCAACAACTAGTAATAAAAGTTTTCTATTATATTTAAATCAGAATGATAACATGAAAACTGCCGTAATTTTTACCAAATATAAGAATAGTATACTCTTATTTTTGGAAAACATAAAAAAAAAATCGAATAGATGCCACAATGGCAATGCAACTCAAACATTCAATCATGGATCAAATGATTTCATTACTATAATTTTATTTTTCTGAGTGAAAAAAAGAATTGGTCATTCTTACACAAGCAGGCTTTGCTGTTATGATTATCGAAGGATCTTCCTGTGTTACTGGGTTAAAAGCATTCTCGCGTGACGTCCCCTAGGTTTGTATTTCTGATACTCTAGCCCTGCTGATATTACAATAAATAGCTCAGATTTCTTTCAATTGTGTGAAAAGAATATAATGTAAATGCTGACGTAAAATATAAATTTATTATTTATCCCCATTACACTAGTTTCTATACTTTTAAATGTAAATGTTTGAGCTAATTCCCGTTAGTTAGCCGTAAAACCTTGACTTGACTTAAATGAGCATCGTTCGTTGCTTGGATGTAGGAGCAGCGAAATGTATTCGATTGAAGCACAGGTGCCGCCAATAGTACCTCTGACTTTCTACTTAATCGATAGGTACTTCTAAAGATATCAAAAACCTATGTAGACTCCATCAAGTACACCTTTGGAAACCTGTTGGATTATAATGTGGAAAAATAATATGTTGTGTGTAAGGCAATTATATCTATATATTTTGTCCCTCAAACAAGACATTTTCAGTAGTATTAATAAGAATTATTTTAAAGAGCAATATGGCTTTCGTTTGTTTTTGATTCCGTTCCTATGTTATTTTTTAAAGCGCAAAATCCCTTAGCACTTTTTTTGAAGAGTAGATTAGATTGAGCCGTCAGATTTCCGATATGTGAAGCTCGGGTAAAGTCGGCTGGAGTCGACTAAGTGAAGTGTTTTTGCAAATGGATTGAAATATCTCAAAAACTAAAAATCGGAATTGCATATTGTTTGCAAGGAAAATGATCACTATTTCATCCTCTTTGTAATAAGTTATTATTAAAAATGGTATCTTAAAGCGACGTCGTGTTAGAGAGGCGAAAAGGAAAAAATAATGTCGAAAATCAAACAATAAAGAGTTTTATGAAAGATATGACTTAAAATATCTCAGAAACTAAAAATCGGACCTGCATATTGTTAGCGAGGAAAATGTTCACTTCTTCATCCTCTTTATAATGGGCTATTATTAAAAATTGTGTCTTGAAGCGACGCCGTGTTAGAGAGGCGAAAAGGAAAAAATAATGTCAAAAACCAAATTAAGACTAAGAGACAAATACTTTTATGAAAAGATATAGTGACCGTTAGAGCAAGAATATCGACCATAGAAGAGGCTTAAAATCAGAATCGGACCTGCATACTGTAAGCGAGGGAATGTTCAGAATTTCATCCTCTTTATAATGGGCTATTATTAAAAATTGTATCTTAAAGCGACGCCGTGTTAGAGAGGCGAAAAGGAAAAAATAATGTCGAAAACCAAACAATAAAGATTTTTATGAAAGATATGACATAAAATATCCCAGAAACTAAAAATCGGATCTGCATACTGTAGGTGAGGGAATGTTCAGAATTTCATCCTCTTTATAATGAGTTATTATTAAAAATTGTATCTTAAAGCGACGCCGTGTTAGGGAGGCGAACAATAAAAAATAGTGTCGAAAACCAAAGAATAAAGAGTTTTACGATAGATATGGCTTAAAATACCCTAGAAACTAAAAATCGGACCTGCATACTGTAAGCCAGGCAAATGTTCAGAATTTCATCCACTAACAACACATGAAGGATTATGGGCTTCCTGTATCACGCTCAATCGCCAGGATTTCCCCTCTTAATTAATTATTTAATTAAGAGTAGCCACTTTATAGAGGCTGGGTTTGCCACAGAAGGGTCTCCTGGTCCAATAGTCGACCCACGGCTGATGAAAAATGACTAGTCATCAGCCGGATTCGAACCCAGAACCTTCAGCTCTGGAAGTCAGAGTTCACCAACTAAGCTACCCCACTACCTCCATCCTCTCCATAATGAGCTATTATTTATAGTTTATATTTCATATTTTTAATCTTGTCTTGTTGATTTTTTCACTTCTATCGTGTGGTCTGGGAACGAACCCTAGTCCTTTTTTTTTTAAATGATTTTAACAGAAACTTTTTGATTTTTTTTTTCATTGAGGCTTGTCTTAATGTTATAAATAAAATAAAATATGAGTGATTTTGGATTGGGACTTGTGTTTATTCGGTTGAAGTTAATTGAAGGAGACATGGTGCACTGCCTGTTGGATTTAGTGGAGCGTGAAGTCGGGTGCCACATCCATACAAGCCCCGTCCTCCAGACAGCTGAGAATATGTCTCAAGTAGGGCAAACTTCTCTCTCTTTGTGACTTAATCAACATCTTCCTCTTCAGCTAACTCCACGTTTGTCAGCCATTTGATGTAATTAGTTGCTATTCGTATTTTTATGAGACTGTCAAAGATAAAATTATAAATGAGAAAATTTTATGGGGAGAGAGAAATAAAATTGCACAAGTTTATTACAACTAATAACAAAATAATTCTTCTGTTCATGTTCCTCATTTTTTCTTTGTTAATTTTCAAATGTATTATCGTTCGAATCAAGCAAAATTGATAATAAATTTTGATTTTTCTTTACATGAAATGAAATGAAAAATAATGATATTTATTATTTTATTTTATAGTGGGTTATTAGAGAACAGCTTCCAACCAGTGATTATTTAGTCTTCGTTAGGCTGAAACAACGGGTAAGTGGGTGGAAGAAAGGGACAGAAATAGTGAATTAAGATGATTAAGTATTTATAAGTGAAATATTTATCCTATCGTAAAATATTTATCGTGTATTTAGGATATTACAATTGGTATGTTCATGTCGTTATGTATGGCGTAATTTGAGGTAAACTAAGGTACATTATTTACAATTTTTCGAATTTTTTAATTTTTTTTTTTTGTTTTGTGGAACCCCAAAGTCCTACTTCATTTATCCAAATAGGTTTTAATGAAGAGATATAGTGAGTGAAGATCTGTAGTGTAAGAGATGTGACACTTGATTTTATCATTTCGTCAGTTCTTGTTTATTTTAATTAAGTGGGTATCTTCCAGGTGAAGGAGGTAGGTTTTCTATTGTTACAGCAAAACATGAATCTTTCAGTACGGAAAATTTGACGTGGCTTGATTTTCTGGCATTTATTTTGATTTTCCAAAAGTGGAACCATTTTTCTAGATCAGAGAAATGGTTCCTCAACCCCTTTAGGCGAATTTACAATTTTTCGAAGAATTTTTAATTTTTCGTTTTTTTTTTTTTTTTGTTTTTTTTTGTGGAACCCTAAAGCCCTGCTGCATATATCCAAATAGGTTTTAATACAGAGATATATTGAGTGAAGATCTGTAGTGCAAGAGATTGTATCATTTTGTCAGTTCTTGTTTATTTTAATTAAGTGGGTATCTTCCGGGTTAAGGAGGTAGGTTGTCTATTGTTACAGCAGAACATGAATCTTTCAGTAAGGAAAATTTGACGTGGCTTGATTTTCTGGCATTTATTTTGATTTTCCAAAAGTGGGACCATTTTTCTAGATCAGAGAAATGGTTCCTAAACCCCTTTAGGCGAATTTACAATTTTTCGAAGAATTTTTAATTTTCCGTTTTTTTTTTTTTTGTTTTTTTTTTGTGGAACCCTACAGCCCTGCTGCATATATCCAAATGCGAATTTACAATTTTTCGAAGAATTTTTAATTTTTCGTTTTTTTTTTTTTTTTTGTTTTTTGTGGAACCCTAAAGCCCTGCTGCATATATCCAAATAGGTTTTAATACAGAGATATATTGAGTGAAGATCTGTAGTGCAAGAGATTGTATCATTTTGTCAGTTCTTGTTTATTTTAATTAAGTGGGTATCTTCCGGGTGAAGGAGGTAGGTTGTCTATTGTTACAGCAGAACATGAATCTTTCAGTAAGGAAAATCTGACGTGGCTTGATTTTCTGGCATTTATTTTGATTTTCCAAAACTGGGACCATTTTTCTAGATCAGAGAAACGGTTCCTCAACCCCTCCCTCCCAAAAAATAAACCATGTAAATTATGGTTCTATTTACATATCAAATCAGTCTTAAACTAAAAATGAACCATTGCAAATGATACGGTTATAATTTTACTATGTAATAGTTATAAATTACAAAACTGTTCTTTTTAAGAATTCACTTAATATTATATCACAAAAAGCAAATTATTTACTAGTCTGCAATAATAAATAGTTTCTGGTTTAGTAAAGTGGTACCTGTTGATTCCATATAGATAGAAGCCTAACCATTAAAAAAAAAATGGAGAAGTCATAATTCTTCGAAAAAAATTCTAAGCTGGTAAATGAAACTCTCATATTGTATCAAATATAGGAAGTATAAAGCATACCTGGATAAAATGTATTTTGCGTTTTTAAAATACAATGAAATATTTTATTTTGTATTAAGAAAAATACATATACAAAATATTTTCTGGTGGACGATCAGCATGTAATACAGGTACCTACTCTAATTGGTAATTCCTCTTGTGTATTTAAAATAAAAAATGAAATGTATTTTCAGTATTTCAGTATATTGGAAATAAAACACAATTACTTTTTTGTATTTTAAGGAGAAAATACAATTTTCCTTATATTTTGCTTTTTTTTTAGATGCAAAATACCAAAAATACATTTTATTTTGCATTTTAAAAAACTTTATTTGAAATAATGTGCAATTCTGTTGAAAATTATTGAGGAAGAGAAACGATTAAATTTTATTCTCTTCAATTATAAACGGAAGAAGTGAATTATGTACTCAAAGTCGAGTAAGTCATTATTTGAAGGCGGAGGAGGCTTGTGAAGAAACTGGAAGGACTTAATATTTGGATTTCTGGACTGGAAGGACTTCTTAATCCCAAGAAGACCGACTGTATAATTTTTTCCTTCCAGAAGAATAAACGCCCTCTTCCTAAGATATATAGCGGCCAAAACAAATAGGCCAGCAGAGAGCATAGTGTCACCCTTGACAGGCACCTAACACTATTCCTTCAACGCCAGAAGAAGGTTAAGTAGGTGAAGACCAAGTCTTACAGGCTAAATCATCCGTTGACCTCACCAAATATATCCCTCCGCCTCAAATTATTAATTTATAAAACCATTTTAAGACCTGCCCTTCTTCATGGAGCGCCGATGTTATCAAATATCAACTGCAACTAAGCTCCAGCAGTTTCAGGACGGAATGCTCAGACGTGTTGTGAGACATCCATCATTACAGAGGACAAAAACAGACCGACACCACAAGACTTTTGAACTACCGACTGTAACGGACTTTATTACACGCAGGCACGTCAAATTCTTTGATAGCCTGCAATACGCGACTAGCCCACTTTTTAAGACACTAACTCCGATGGGACGAACACTGAGGTGGCAAACTTACAAAAATCCTCAGACTTGACTAAAGTGAGGACTACTAACTAACTGGGCTGATACAATACAAATGGTGAGCCCCATCACTAGATTAACGAATCAGCACGTGAATATTTTTTAAAATACTTAAACTCCTCATAACTCCCTTAAAATTCACGTGACCATTACAGTACAAGGGACTCCATCCCATAAAGAAACATATGAAAACCCCAAATTTTTGGAGATAATACAAAAAAAAAATTATTATTTGATGTTGGACCAAATGGTCTTTCATCTCGATTTTGTGATAAAATTATTCCACGATGTAAGTGAAAAGCAAATGAGTTTTTAATGCCTCATTTTCGCATCTGAATCTATATCTATATTATATTATACTTTTTTTTTTTTTTTAACTTTTATTATGATATTTACAACTGTATTAGTATGAATACATCTCGTAAATTTGTACAAAGAAATATTATTACATGAAACACGCTTGTTGAGAAACTACCCACTGGTAGCACTCTAATAATTTGTCTACATGAGAAGATCACGAGGCCATCTTCTTTTCAGACGCCTCGGAGGGTTATCAGGAATCGAAGAGGAAGCAAGGTTAGAAACAAGAGGATTCGGATGGTTATGAAGTTTATTATGGAAGGATAGGTATCTGGATTTGGCCAAATCGGAAACATATGGAACATTGAGGTCTTTATGGATTATTTTATTAGTGATAAAGTAAGGAGCATTGAGGATTTTACGAAGGATTTTGGATTGTAAGGATTGGATGCGAGAGGAATTCGATGGTTTAGTGGAGCCCCATAGCTCAACTCCGTAAGTCCAAATAGGTCTTATTATAGTCAAATATATGAGTCTTTTGTAATTAAGGGGAAGTTTAGAGCGTTTATCTAGTAAGTGTTGGAGTAGTCGGAAACGTCGAGCGGTTTCTTGTCGTTTCAGTCTGGTATGAGGATTCCAAGTTAGACGTTTGTCCAAATGAAGTCCAAGGTATCGGATTTGTTCAATAGGGATAAGTGGGGTATTATTAAAGGATACTGTGGGACATGAGGTTATAGGTTTACGTCGAAGGGTAAAGGTGATTTGATGAGATTTATTAGAATTTATTTTAATCCTCCAGTTTTGACACCATTCTTCAAGGCTTGTGATGTGTGATTGAAGAGTTTGGGATGCAATGGTTGGGTCATTATTAACGGATAGGACACATGTATCATCGGCATACGTGGTAATAACAGTGTTAGGATGGGTTGGAATGTCAGCTGTATAAACTGTGTAAAGGATAGGACCAAGGATACTACCTTGAGGAACTCCGGCAGATTGAGAAAAGAGGGATGAATAGGTATTATTGTGATTTACTTTGAAGTGCCTATCAGTAAGATAGGAACTGATGATAAGAAAATATGTAGGGGGAAGGAATTTACGAAGTTTGTAAAGCAATCCCGGATGCCAGACTCGATCAAACGCCTGTTCAACGTCGAGAAAAACTCCAGTGCAATACATTCCGCGCCCCAATGCAGAGGAGACTACGTCTACCACACGATGACATTGCTGGATAGTGGAATGGGATGTGCGGAATCCAAATTGGTGATCAGAGATTATGTGGTTAGAATCTAGGATGGGATACAGGCGTTTTAAGATGAGCTTCTCCAGAATTTTGCCCATGATGGGTAAAAGAGAGATAGGACGGTAAGAGGATGGGTATTCTGGTGGCTTTTTGGGTTTATGTATCATTTTGACTACAGATAGTTTCCAAGGGTCAGGAAAATATGTGGAACGGAGTACGGCGTTATAAATGTAAGTAAGGAATAGAATGGCTTTTCGAGGAAGTAGCTTAAGAATGTGGGAAGTGATTAGGTCGTGGTCAGGAGCTTTGCGGGAGGGTAATCTGTGAATAATATTGGATATTTCTGAAGGATGAAATGCTTTAGGAGGAGGAGTCATTTGAAGTGGAATATCCAGTTCTGTTTCAAATATTATACTTATTTATGTAAATAGTTAAAAATAAAATTATGAGTGATAATAAGAAAAAAAGGTCATTATTTTAATAATACACTGAGGACTTGGTACCCAAGTTATCGATTGTCTTTCTCTACCTACAATAGGGATTAGCTACCTTCTCATGGACAATTCTAGTAATGAATGACTTATTATTATTATTATTATTATTGAGACCAGCTCTAGAAAGAATTGAATAGGATGATCTGTATTTTTGGATCCTTAAACCGGAGATGAAGGGAGTATAAATAAACATTTTTATTGGGAGAGAATGAGATCCCTTTCAATATGTACCGGCTGAGATATTCCCGTAATCTAGAACTCGTTTCGCCCATCCGTTACCGCCCTTCGCGTCACATGTGTTACCGTTTGTCTCGTCTTTGTCTCTATGTACTTTACCTTCTCTCTTATTTTTATTTTATCTATCTAGTTTACATATTAATTCTACTCAAATTTATTTTTCCTAGTCGTTTGCACAAAATAACGATTATCTACTATATCCAAACATTCCTTGTGTGCATTAAAATGACACAACATAATTTGATTATTTAGCCTTTATAATTATATTGTATTATAGTCTTTATAATTTAGGTGGAAATACCAACGATTATTTGTAATATCTTAAGTTTAAAATTTTTTTTTATTAATACATAAACATAAAATTGGATGATTTAGCAGGTCACTTGGCCACCGCCTACGTAATCGTCGAGGTGGGATGTACGGGTTTCTAGTGTGTTTAAGGTTTCCTGTCAGAGGGTTTATGCTGTAAGTTAGTCTTTGGAGGAAGTTATTGTAGTTTTCTTTCGCAGTGTATAAAATTGTTGGGATGTTCAAGTCTTTTATGTAATCTATCGTTTGCAACATAAAATAGTGCGTCAACTATCCTTCGTAAAATTTTGAATTGGAAAGACTGGATTTTTTTAATATTGGAAGTTTTAGCAGAACCCCACAGTTCTATGCCATAAGTCCAAATTGGCTTAAGCAAAACTTTATAGAGAGTTAGTTTTTTAGTCAAAGATAATCTTAAACGTCTGTCAAGTAACCTAGATAAAAGACCGTATCGTCTGTTTAATTCCATACGTTTTTGTCTAATGTGTGTCCTCCAAGTTAGTCTTTTGTCCAGGTAAAAATCCAAATATTTAATTACATCAGATGCAGGAATTTCAATGTTATTAAAATTCACAAATTTTTACACACTTTTTTTTCATTCATTTCAATTTCCACCTTGTGACCCAATCAGCAATATCGAGGTTAATTAAAACAACGAGTTTATGAAGATGAGAGAAATCTTTACAGAAGGATGTTGCAACATCTTCAATAAAGATAGATATCATTATTTACGGGATTCGATATCATCGTAATAACGGAGGAAAAATGACAACGGATTTCGATTTCTCATTAGATCTTATTTATTATTTAAATGTTTAAATATATTCATTATATTAATAGGAAAAGACAAAACAGTACAATAGCTTGTTCTCCTCTGTCTCCCAACTGATTTTTTTCTTATCATTTTTCTTGCTTTTAAGACGAGCTTTAGTCTTACTACAAACAGAAAAAAGAAGAAGAAAAAATAATAACTAAAATATTTCCTTCCACGACAACACAAGATAGTGCTGCCCCCTAATACAATATGGTGAAATAGTAACGAAGTTGGCCAGATATTATAATTAACCGTGTCAGAAGTTATCTTGGATGGGGATTTCTAATAGCCCTGCAAGGAAAGGTCGTTAGGACAAAGGTCAAAGGTCCGCCGGGTCTCGGATTCCCTCCCTAATCACAAAATGCAAAATACTGACCCCCCCTTCCTCATCTCCTTCCCTCTTCTCTTCCGCAAATTGCTTCGCTTTGAAGTTAATCCATCAAATTCAGATAAAATTCTGTTGTCAAGGGGGCAATGACTATGTTAGAAGTTTACAGTATTCTTTTTGTCGGTACTTTTCGTCATTATCAATTTATGTATAAAATTGTTTATGTGTGTATATATAGTCGGTTTATTGCAAAAAGTCATCAAGTAACACTTTAATGAATTTGAGATAATCGAATTTGAAGTTTCTGATTCATTAAAATATCAATATGATTATTTATTTTTTTATTTGCAATTCTATATATATATATATTATTATATTTTTGATAAGTAATTAAAATACTTAACATATACAAAACAATGAAAAACATTTTTTTTTTTTTTTTAATGAAACTACGACTTGCATAGTGACTTTATGCACACAAGCATAGTTAAACAAAACAGTAACTTACTTTTATAATCTTGCAAGTCCTCCATCAGCCTCCACTGGCTTACTATACCAGTGACGCGGCTGGGAGAGAAGCATTGGGATCTCCTGGAGTCCTGCTTTAGCTTCCACAGTTGGGGGACAAAGCTTGATTCGGAGTCCCCTGGGCCAATGTAAATATTGTACATAGGTGTGAATGTGTTTTATTTGTTTTGTTATTATTCGGCTGATCTGTTGTTTTAATTATCTTGTATATTACTTTATCTTTTTATTTATTTATATATATATATATATATATATATATATATATATGTATATATATATATATTCCTTTCTTATGTGCATATTGTGTGAATGAATACTATAGCCCTAGTACCAATGCCTTTCAGTGTGGCAGACTGTATTAATACTCAATAAAAGTTTTAAAAAAATAAATTAAAAAAATCTTGCAAGTAAATAGAACAGGAGTTAAAATCTTGAATTTGATAAAACGGTCATTTTTTTTTTATTCACTATTAATATTGCTTCATTTTTAATAAGCATAGATTCTGCATCGTGCAAGAGATTAAAAACATTTTGTACTCAGGATCGGAAATTTCCACTCGCGTTTTACGTATCAGACATCAAGGATCAAATTTTGTTTGGTGTCTATCTGTAGTCAAATCGATGTAACGAGCTTATCACCTAACGTGTTTTCCTTGATACATCTATATCACTAAAAGCGCTCGTTCGATTTGTCTCAAATTTAGAAGAAAGTTAGAGATTGGAAAACAGATAATGAAGTACGTATCAATTTTATCAAATTCTATCCACTACTCCAAAAAAAAAACTATCGCTTTCAGATCAGGTAATGTATTATTTGACATGCCTATAGTTAGAAAACTGCGCGTTCGATTTGACACAAACTTGGAGAAAATTTGGAGAATAGTATATAAATTACCAAGTATAAATTTCATTGAATTCTATTTTATAATTAAAACTGATATAAACAATTGTTAACAATATAATTTAATTAAGGGTGCCCACTTTATAGAGGCTGTATGTGCCTTCTCCCCACCCTAGGGTCTCCCCAGGGCCGATATAGCAGAATAATTAATTTTTCTGCCATAAGCCGAAATTTGAACGTGGGACCTCGAACATTGGAAGTTCAGTGTCCTACCACTGAGCTACCCCGCTCTCAGTATATATATTAGAAATTCTTATTCAGTATTCGACTAGAATGTGAGAACAATAAAGACTCGAAACAAGTTATATATATAACTACCATATTAGTATATACAATATTTAGTAGTAAAGATTATATAATATATATATATATATATATATATATATATATATATATATATATATATATTTTAGGGTGTTTCTTCATTGCACGGCATTATTTTAGGTACGTGTTCATTAACACAAAAGTTCATATTAACATATATAGCATTTCCAAGTCAATTTCAACCTTTTCCAAGTCAAATTCAACCTTTTCCAAATCAAATTAAACTTTTTCCAAGTCAAATTCAACCTTTTCCATTTCAAATTAAACCTTTTCCATTTCAAATTCAACCTTTTTTTATTTATTTAATTATCTTTAATTTTTGATGTGTGGGTCTGTTATCGTATGAGTAGTTTTTTAAAATAACCTCCTTTTTAAGATTACGTGACTGCGTTTCGAATTATTTAAGTTTTTTATGGGGTATTTAAGTTCGAAGGGTGTATTTTTATGTTTCCCGATCAGTAAATTTTTAAAATGACATCTATTTTATGTTTACGCCACTGTGTTTTGATTTATTTAAGTTTTTAGAATTTATCCAATATAAAGGTCTACTTTTTTGTTTCCGGAGCCGTAGATTTTGAAAACGAACTCCATTTTAAGATTAGACCACCGCGTTTCGACTTATTTGAGTTTTTCGGATATTTTTCATATGAGGGTGTATTTTTATGTTTCCGGAGCTGTAGATTTTGAAAATGACCTCCATTGAAAATCTACGACTCCGGAAACATAAGAATACACTCTTTTATGATAAAAATTCGAAACACTTAAAGAAAACGAAATGCGGTGGCCTAATCTTAAAATGGAGGTCGTTTTCAAAATCTACGGCTCCGGAAACATAAGAATACATCCTCATATGAAAAAAATCCGAAAAACTCAAATAAGTCGAAACGCGGTGGCCTAATCTTAAAATGGAGGTCATTTTCAAAATCTACAGCTCCGGAAACATAAAAATACACCCTCATATGAAAAATATCCGAAAAACTCAAATAAGTCGAAACGCGGTGGCCTAATCTTAAAATGGAGGTCATTTTCAAAATCTACAGCTCCGGAAACATAAAAATATACCCTCATATGAAAAATATCCGAAAAACTCAAATAAGTCGAAACGCGGTGGCCTAATCTTAAAATGAAGGTCGTTTTCAAAATCTACAGCTCCGGAAACATAAAAATACACCCTCATATGAAAAATATCCGAAAAACTCAAATAAGTCGAAACGCGGTGGCCTAATCTTAAAATGGAGGTCATTTTCAAAATATACAGCTCCGGAAACATAAAAATATACCCTCATATGAAAAATATCCGAAAAACTCAAATAAGTCGAAACGTGGTGGCCTGATCTTAAAATGAAGGTCGTTTTCAAAATCTACGGCTCCGGAAACATAAGAATACATCCTCATATGAAAAAAATCCGAAAAACTCAAATAAGTCGAAACGCGGTGGCCTAATCTTAAAATGGAGGTCATTTTCAAAATCTACAGCTCCGGAAACATAAAAATACACCCTCATATGAAAAATATCCGAAAAACTCAAATAAGTCGAAACGCGGTGGCCTAATCTTAAAATGGAGGTCATTTTCAAAATCTACAGCTCCGGAAACATAAAAATATACCCTCATATGAAAAATATCCGAAAAACTCAAATAAGTCGAAACGCGGTGGCCTAATCTTAAAATGAAGGTCGTTTTCAAAATCTACAGCTCCGGAAACATAAAAATACACCCTCATATGAAAAATATCCGAAAAACTCAAATAAGTCGAAACGCGGTGGCCTAATCTTAAAATGGAGGTCATTTTCAAAATATACAGCTCCGGAAACATAAAAATACACCCTCATATGAAAAATATCCGAAAAACTCAAATAAGTCGAAACGCGGTGGCCTAATCTTAAAATGAAGGTCGTTTTCAAAATCTACGGCTCCGGAAACATAAAGGTAGACCTTTATATTGGATAAATTCTAAAAACTTAAATAAGTCAAAACACAGTGGCGTAAACATAAAATGGATGTCATTTTCAAAATTTACTGATCGGGAAACATAAAAATACACCCACATATCGAATTTGTCAAAAAAACTTAAATGATTCGAAACGCAGTCACGTAATCTTAAAATGGAGGTTATTTTCAAAACTAGGTACAGGACAGCATAATACTAGTCCCTAATAAATCCGAATAGGTACAATAAATCGATATCCGTAAGTGAAAATTCTACTTAGGAGAGCATAATAATAGACTTTCATATTGGAGGGGGGGAGGGGATGGCCATTATTTAAAAAAAATATATAAAATTTACAAAAACTTAAAACATTAATTTGAAATGAAAACGGTTGAATTTGAATTGGAAAAGGTTTAATTTGAAATGGAAATGGTTGAATTGACTTGGAAAAAGTTTGATTTGATCTGGAAAAGGTTGAATTTGACTTGGAAAAGGTTGAATTTGACTTGGAAATAATTGAATATAACATAGAAATATCGCACTGAAAAAATCTAAAATGTTAAAATAAATGGATATGCAACTGCGTAATCAATTTTTTTTTTTGTATTTTTTAAAAGCTATGCCGTCGATAATATAGTAAGTGACCTTCATTTCGAAAAAAATCTAAAATTGACAAAAATTCTAAAGTTGAATTTGAAATGGAAAAGGTTGAATTTGACTTGGAAAAGGTTGAATTTGAAATGGAAAAAGTTTAATTTGACTTGGAAAAGGTTGAATTTGATTTGGAAAAGGTTGAAATTGACTTGGAAATGCTATATCTCAAACTCATTTATTAAACAGATATCAAAGGTTAAAGATTTATTATTTATTTACTACATTAAGACTGACTGTACAAAGTTTAACGTGTTTAATACTAAATAACAGGTTTTAATCACCTGATAAACAAATGAACGATAAGCAATGACAGTAGTTGCTCATCTGTTTGTCTAGTTCTGTGTATTTTAGTGTGAGTGAATACTGTGACACAGTTCAATTTATGATTATCATGGGAGACACATAAATGTATTCACTTTTGCAGAACAGACATGCTTTTAACTTATGGCGAATTACGATGCTACTGCTGTTCGAAGATATCGTGAAAAATTTCCTAACCGAAGAATACCAAATCGTAAAACGTTTGAGGCCATTGAAAGACGCCTTAGGGATAATGGCACGCTAAAACCTACACGAGTAAACGCCGGTCGACAAAGATTTCGACAAACTGCAAATGTTGAAGAAGAAATACTCGATGCTCTTCAGAAATATCCTACTGCTATTACCAGAAGATTGTCATTTCAATGTTTCCTCTACCAGCGTATGACGATCTTTAAGCGAACAACAATTGTACCCATTTCACGTATCGAGTAGGCAAGACTTGTTACCACGAGATTATAACAAGGGCAGAAATTTCTCGCAGTGGTTAATTCGACTATACACACGAGATCCTAAATTCCTGAACTGCGTTTTGGTTACTGATGAATCTTGCTTTACAAAGAAACGGGATTCTTAATTTTCGAAATACCCATTCTTGGGTTGGGGAGGGCTGAAGAAAACCCTCATACGACTGCTGTTGGACATTACCAACATACCTTTTCTTTAAATGTCTGGTGTGGTCTTCTAAGTGCCAAGTGGTCATCATCGGCCCCATTCTTTTTGCCACCTAGGCTATCAGGTATACCTTACTGGAATTTTTTGCAAAATAATCTTCATGAACTCCTAGAAGATATTCCGCTAGGCATTAGGCAAAGGCTTCACTTTTCTAATAGTGTCACAGATTATTTAAATGCAATTTATGGAGACCGATGGGTTGGTCGAAACGGACCTGTTAAATGGCCACTAAGATCTCCGGATTTAACGACATTAGATTATTTTGTGTGGGACTGGATGAAGTCTATGGTTTATTCTGCTGCAGTTGGCAGGCAAGAAGAGCTAAGAAATCAGACCGTGGAAGCCTCAGTAACTACCAAGCACCATCCTGCTGCTGTACGAAGAGCCACAGAAGCATGGATTCGTTGCTGGTGCTCAATGTTGAATTCAACAAAACGGAGGTCCCTTTGAACAGTTAATCTAAATGTTGTAATTTTAATAAATAAATATATCCCATGATATAAAGGCACGGAGATTAAGATGGGCGGGGCATGTAATATATATTTCATTTCAATTTAGTGGCTGCTGAAATTATTAATTGTAGGTACCAATATTCACCTTCGTTACTTAAATAAACATCATAGCAATGAAAAGATAAGGAAACTCTATATTTTTTTTATTTGGACAATTTTGTCACCTACAATACAAATTAGTTTTGGGTATATCATTATTTTTTTTTTTTTAAACAGGCCGTGTTCTATTGAAGTTGCTTAAGATTCAAAGAAAATGGTTTAATAATTCCAAGGCTATCCAATATGATCATTTTTTTTTTAAATTTAAATAGGCCAGATAGTTTCTCGTTAGATAGTAGTTAGATACAGGATCTAAATCTAAAGCTGGGCGGTTGAAGAGGACCCGGTGGAGGGCTGGCTTCGACCCGGGGGGGAGTCGAGAAAAGAAGATTGATACCTTAATAAAACTTGAAGGAAGCTTCTTAGGGAGCCTGTAAAAAATTTACCACCTCGCTGAGTTCAAAACAGGAATAAAAAAAGTTTCTTATAATCGTATGGGTCATACAAGTCCAAACTATCTCGGCGAAAGTACTCATGGAGTTGGCAAGTTTATCTTTTTTGTTTTAATGAAACTTTAATTTTTTAGGTCAAAGTATACATGGAAACTCTAAAAAATGATGAGAAAGACCGTATAGCTGAAACCTCTGTTAACCTACCTCATGTTATAGCCATCAAACTGCCATACTCCGATTCCTATTTGTTGATTAAAAATAATATGGTAAATAAATGATCCCACTACTATCAGGAGTCTTTTACAGGCAGATCTTATTTTAATATTTTTATTTTAAATTTAAGTCTTACTTGCCGCAAATTTTAAATAAGCCTTAGTTCTGAATTTAACCTACAAAAAAAAAAAAAAAAAAAAAAAAAAAGACTTAGACCAAATCATGGTTTATGTTGGGTATATCTACAGCACATTGGGGTTGAAAATTCTTCTAGTCGTAATAAATCTAAACAGAAAGAAACCCTCCAGAATATTATTATGGAATTAGAAAAAAAAGAGAAAAATTTCTATTTTTTAAAAATTAGCAGTGTTGCCCAAATTGCACTTTGCAACACCAACACCAAGAGCGCCTAACTGTTGCAAGACCAAGACCAAGACTGGTAAAAAAAAATCTATTTTTTTGAATAAAAATTAAGGCAAAATAGTTACTGATATTTGACAATTTTAGTTACTATATGTATAGAATTGGTATAAACAATATACTTTTGCATTTAACTCTTCTAATTTTTCAAACGGTTTAGCTAGGTTTCTTCTATCTAAAAAATTACAGTAATATCTCTATAGTAATAAGCTAATAAGTAACTGCAAGACTTACGAGACTCTTGCGCAAGACCAAGGCTGAGTCTTGGGCCATTTGGTAAACACTATAAATTAGTAATATAATAATGGTGATTTATATAAAAAAAATATTAACATGGAACAAACCTGAGGAAATCATCAGGATTACATAAAATTTGCATTCATTAAATAAATCTATGTAGAATTAAATTAGTAAACAATAGGAATTCAAGTTCATAATATAATGACTCGCGGTATGGTATAACTACACGCCTGCCAGAATCTTTTTTTTAACTTAAGTTTATTATTAAGGGAAAATAAATTTGTAAAGATGCTGTAACTGTCTAGTGACGACTTAAAAATATGTTAGCTCGAACCACATCAGAAAAATTAATACTGATAATTTTTACTATAACTTATTTATTGCAAAAATTACAACATTTTAAAAGAATATATCGGTTTTTTTTTTTTTTTTTTTTTTTTTTTTTTTTTTTTTTTTTTTCCTACCCCCCAGGAATTTCTTGGATAAATTCAGTATGTATATAAATGATCGGTATATATGGGTACTTTGTAAGTTTAAATATATTTCAATGACAACAAAAATTTAATTTTTAATTAAAAAATATTTATAAAAAATTAATAATAATTTTTTTTTCTTTTACTTTGATATTAAAATTATTTTGCACTCTTCTTGTTTTAAATTATTAAACATTGATATAGTTTGTTTGTTGCTGTTTGGATTTGAACGAGTATAAAAATAAAGTATTTAAAAGGCAATTAATATTTCTTTTTTACTACCACATTTTAGAATTTTTTTTAACTTGCTTATTGAAAAATTTTACAATCTTTCTCAAAGGACATTTATAATAGTGTTATGAGATCACATTCACATTCTACGTACAATAAATAAAAATAAATTATACAGACAAATAATATATATATACAATAAATAAGAATAAAACAACGTAAAAATAAAGAAATGAACAAGAACACATATACTACTATATACGCTATTAGAATAATTAAGGGATTAAATACTTCTAATATTTTGTATTTGAAATATATTTTCCAAAAACAATTTAAATACTTTGTAATTAAAATGAAATATATTTTAAAAACCCAAAATATATGGTACTTTAAAATACATTTTGTCCAAGCTCTGCTCTGTAACCTGCGTATTCTTGTCTTGCGGTATGGTATAACTACGCGCCTACCAGAATCTAGGTAAAACTTTTTTTCAACTTAATGTTTAATCTTAAGTGAAAATAAATTTGTAAAAATTTCGTAACTGTCAAGTGACGACATAAAAAAAATGTTAGCTTGAACCACATCAGAAAAATTAATACTGATAATTTTATTATTTTTATTATAATATATTTATTACAAAAATTACAACATTTTTAATGAATACATCGGTACTTTGCATGTTTAACTATATCCAAGGAATAAATAATAAATATATCGTTCAGATTCATGCCGTAAAGACAAGATTTATTATAAAAATACTTCTAAACGAATACATTTTCATCAATGAGAAACTCTTGAAATGATTTGTTATAAAACAAAATATAATGACTATTGGTTCAAAACTAGTCCGTGAAAAATGTTATAATATTCCGAAGTAAGGGTGAGGAATACGAGACGTGAATCGGGTTTGACAATTTGCAATCAGAGGGCCCGTTGTGAATTACGTTACTGTTTAAAACGTTTCATTCAATCGACTCAGAGGAGGAGGGAAATTGAATTTCGACATGAATTTCAGCTCCGCTATCAAATTGGGCTCAAAATGAACGTTGGGGGTAATATTTTATCACAAAATTCCGTCCAATCTTTTTGAAGCCTTAATGATATTATTCTATTCATGAGGTTTATATCTGAAAGCTACTTGACTGCCTGTGATATAAGTGAGTAGTCCATGAACCTGTCCAGGAGGGGGGGGGCGATGTGGGGCGGGCAGCTTTCTCAACATATCAGCACAACCGTTGTTCTTGAAATAGTACTTCCTTATAAAATACTGAACCGAAACTCCTCCCCTCCTGGGTTGTAGTGATATACTAATTTTAATTTTTAGTACTTTATGAAATCATAAATTGAAAATAGCAGGTAATAAATCCGTAGTCAAAGTTGTTTATTGGAATCTTCACTAAAATATGTATCATGTTGTTTATTTAAGAAATATATGAATACCTATACATAATATTGATTAAACATTTTTATTATTTTATTTACTAGAAGTATATATATATATATATATATATATATATATATATATATATATAGAGAGAGAGAGAGAGAGAGAGAGAGAGAAAATATGTATGTAGGTATATATAAATATATATATACATATTTTTTTTTTTTCTGTTGGTGATACAGACCTTTTAGATCTCTGACCGTGAGATGTGTCTTCTAGACCACATCCTGATTCCTGATTTAAGTGCACGTGGTCATCAGTCCTACGCCCTGTCGGTGTGAGTTGCCTCCAGTAGCAGCGTGGCTTTCCATGGTGAACAGTCGCCCAAATCGGGCGTGGTCACCCATCCAAGTGCTAACCACGCTCGGCATTGCTTAACTCCGTTACCTATTGCAAGTGCCCCAACCCCGTTTATATATATATATATATATATATATATATATATATATATATATATCAAAAATTCCATCTCCCTTAAATTAGTTTTCCCCCTTGTAAGCAATTGCCCCTCCCCCTCCTCTGGTTAAACCTGTAATGAATTCTATATAGATATATATTTTTGCATATTCTGACACCATATGAACCATGGTAGGGTAATAATCCAGGTATGGAATATGAATTGGAGACTCAAGTTTGAATCCCGTTTAGGAAGGGGCTAAAGTTTAGCTTGCCTCCAATAAATTAGACGGGGCTGGTAGGGAACCATGGTCCCGGCAATATTGCTACCTTAAATAACCCTCAGTTTACAAGCATTTAGGTAGTGTCACGTGGCGCATCTTTCTATCTTTATCGATGGACATTTTAAATATTAGCAACAATATTAAAAGTAATGATTTTTTTAAAATAATGAATTGGCAATTACAAATTACGGCGTGACCTCCACTCCGAAAAAGTTAAAATAATGAAGTTGTTTGAGGCCAATATTTTTGTAGGCCACCTTTGGTTCCGATTTTGTGATCAAATTATCTTACGATTCAAGTGGATAGCAAATGGGTATTCGTGAGTTTTTATTGCCTAATTAAATAGACAATATTTTCCAATCTCCAGATTGAAAACACGCCCATTTTTAGAATGTTTCTAAATGAAATATTTGTAGGTTACGATGAAATGAAGTTATTTTCGAAGTTTCAGGCGAATGTTAATAATTTGATTTAAAAAAAAGGCTATAAGCTATGTTAAAACAAACTGATGTATTTTGAAAAGACATGTAGCACGATTAATAACAATCAGTATAACCTGTATATCAAAGATAATTAATCATTACATTTAGGAATCGTGATTTAAGAATTATTTAAGTTATTCTCATAAATAGAACTCCAAAAGGGTGGAGTATAAGTAATCTGAGTTCGAATGAAATATTTGTAGAATATAGGATTGTTTAGGGGTTAATTCATTTATTTTTTAATAAGATAGTATTTTTTAAAAAAGAGTATTTGCTTTATCTATAATCTTATCGATTTGTTTCTTGAACATTGGGAATCGGTATAAGGTTAAATAAAAAAAATTGAACATTATTAAACAAAGGGATGTATACTGTATTTAGAAAATATCAAAATTATGACTTACGATTAATTTTTACATTCCAGTTTGGCAGTTTAAGTATGAATGTTTTTCTTTTTTTATCTATTTAATTGTTTTCCTTATAATTTATTTAATTTGCTGAGAGTTTCTGTACATTTTTTAATTTGATTTCAGATTACATTTCTTTGGGTTTATAGTTTTTGCTTTGTTATATAGATATATCTTTTTTTATTTTTATTTGTACTATATTTTATATATAGTATGAATGTTCCTCACTCAACTTTAGTACTCGGTGCCCTTAAGTGTGGCAAAATGTATTATTTTTCAATAAAAAGATCTTTAAAATAATTTTGGCAGTATTTTTTTACTTTTATTTTTGTAAGCTAATATTTTGTTTTAGTAGATATTTATTATTTAACATTTTCACAACTAGAATATTTACAATTGATTCGGATGTGTTACCTCCTATAATACATTTTTGATGTATACAATATATTAAAAATAAAATATATTACATGCGATATATACGATATACGAGTATATAGAAGAAGAATAGAATAAAAGTAGTGTTGCCCAAAATCGGTCTTGGTCTTGCACTTTGCAAGACCATGACCAAGGCCGCCTGATTGTTGCAAGACCAAGACCAGGACTGGTAAAAAAAATCGATGTTTTTAATAAAAAAGTAAGGCCAAATAGTTTCTAATGCTCGACAATCTTAGTTACTATATGTAAATAATTGGTATAACCAATATAGTTTTGCATTTAATTCCTCTAATTTTTCATTCAGGCTTAGTAAGGTTTCTCATATCTACAAAATACAGTACTGTAAGACTGTTGCGAGACTCTTGTGCAAGACCAAGACCATGACCAAACTGAGTTTGCAAGACCAAGACACGTCTGGGTCTCGCATTTGGGCAACACTAAATAAAAGAATCAACTTTATTCTGGGGACGAAGTCCCTTGAGAATAACAATATTGTACATAAAAATTAACCTAATATCTGGGCAAAATGCATATTACAATAAAAAAAAACACACAAAAAATAAGTAATAACAGAAGGAACATAACAGAACTATACTGATATATTAAAGACATAATATGAGCAATAAGGTCCTAATACTGCAAGATAGTTACTAAAAACTATATACTATGGAATTTTAAGTGAAATTTAGAATGAACGACAAATTACTTTTGTTGTCATACCATTGTATTAATGAAAAAAATAATAATAAAAGAGTGGATAAATATTTACTTTAAATGATTTACATATGTACTTTAATATGTTCAAAGAATACAATAATGGTATTGTAAATATTATAACAGACCTATATAATCTAAATCCTAAGATGTAGATTGATCGGTGAAAATAAAAGAAAATATACATATAGACATGATTATATACATATAATATACATGATAAATGACTACCCAGCGTCTGATTGAATTGTAAGGAGAAATTGGAATATCAGGGTTTTAAATATGGATAAGGATGGTGCATGGCGGATTTTAAGTGGGATGGAATTCCAAAGCGTGTGGCGAACAATAAAAGAGTGTTGAAATAAGGCCGATTTGTGGAAAGGGGTATAGAGGTCGGAAGGACGAGATCTTGTAGAGAGGGAGTGGATAGATGACTTGAATTGAAGGAGATTGAATGCGTAGGACGACGATGATTATAGATTATTTGGTAAAGGAATGTACCTAGAAAATATTGTCTTCTGAAGGAGGGAAAGAGCCACCCTATATATATTTATTAATGCATGTAATATATTTTATTTGTAATATATTGTATGCATAAAAATGTATTATAGAAGGTAACACACCCGAAGCAATTGTAAATATTCTAGTTGTGTAAATGTGAAATAATAAATATTATTAAAAACAAAATATTAGCTTACAAAAAAAAATACTGCCAAACTTTTTTTAAGATGTTTTTATTGAGAAATAATACATTTTGCCACACTTCAGGGCACTGAGTACTAAGGCTGAATGAGGCTCATTTTTTAAACAGGAACATATAGTTTTTTCCTGTGTTTACTTTTTACTAATATATATATAAATATGAGTAAACGCAGAAAAAAAAAACAATTCTCTTTAGAATAAAATAAAATATACACTGTTTTATAGTATAATATAATTCGTTTCTCTTATGTTTATATTTGGGTTTTGTTGTTTTTATATAATTTTCCATTTCTGATAGCAATGAATTTGACAAGTGTTGTTGGGATTGAAAGAAGGTAAATGTATTCTTGTATGAAGGTCATAATTTAATTCGGGGTGCATCTTAGATATTTTGGTATAATTATTGTTTTGGAAAACCTAATTTTTTCAAGTTAGTTGTACTATTGAAGGTATTAATAAAAAATAATGTTATTAAAATATTTTGTTTTTTTTATAACTCATTATTGAACTGTAAAACTTAAATAAAATATGAAACTTGATCCAATCCTCTCGCTGATACTTTGTGAAACTGGCCTTCTGTTTTTGTTCTCCTGATGGAAGAAGGAAACGATCCTCGAAGTGTAAGAAGAAGAGAAAAGACTAGTTAGGGGTTGTGTTCCCTGGAGGAGGACGTGACGCTCTGGCTGATGAACTTAACACTTTCCTGGACCAAACCTTCATCTAATTACCTCGTACTCCTTTCTTTCTTCCACTTCTTCGGTCCCCCTTCAGGCTTAATAAATAAATATTAGAGCTCTATATATAGATATAAAGTAACAACTATAATTCCGTTGATCATAGTTTCTTGGGAAGAAATAGGTTCGGACATGAAACTATTCCTAATATTTTAATTTGATCACGTACACACACTGGCGGATCTACAGTGGAGACTATCTATCTAAAGTCCCCCTCCCATGGATAATTTTTTTTATTGGTCCCTATTTGTTTATGTAATTGATCTAAGTTAAATACTAAAATAATCCAATATTATTTTAAAAATTTAAATCCTCCAAAAAATTAAATAAAATAAATTATGAATTATAAATGACAGTAATTGCCTTAATACCTGAAATGATCAGTTGATCAATTGAAATATTTTAGGTGATGTATAAAATTTTTATAAAAGTATTTATTTTTCAGTTTTTGCTTATTTTAATTCCAGTACAATTTTCTTCAGAGAAAAGCAAAACTACTGTCTAATTAAAAACAGACTTGATTTATGAAAAAAAGTCGACATTCCTCGTAGCTATTTGTCTTTTTTTTTTATTGTTTAATTTATAAGATAAAAGTAAAAACTTCTATGAATGAAATTTGGTAGCTAGATGTTAGTGAGCATTACGAGAAATGGTTTTGCTAAATAAACCGTCGAATTTTTCTCATTTTATTAAGTGATATTCCATCACCCAAAACGTTAAATTTTCAGAGAATCGTACATTAAGGTTTAATGACTCGAAACTTAATTATGACTAAAAGCTTTCACGTAAAAGTTTAACGTAGTGTCAGTATGTGGAAGTAACTCTGACCTACATTTTAGTAACGGTTATGGAATCTCATTTATCTATGTTATTATGTTAATATGATTCAGAAAAATTTAATAATAATGAAATTATAGGTGAAAATAAATACTTTAATAGCTAAAGGGCCTGCTATTTTAGTAAATTTGGTAACAATGTAAAACAAAGATGTACCTTTGTGTGTAAGCATGCTAGACGTACCAAGCGGCACTTCCTTACCGAAGGTAGGGAAATTTTGAAAATTTGTACATAAAATAAAATTTGCATTGTATAGCATTCGAGAGATGAAAAAAAATGTTGTACTCTGAATTGAAATTTTTCATTCGCGTTTTACGTTTCCGTCATCAAGGATAAAATTTGGTTCTGTGTCTGTCTGTAGTCAAATGGATGTGACGAGCGTATTCACTACTATCGTTCATCCGATTTTTATGAACATTTCAGGGATTGTGTGGATTGGTGCCTAGATGATTTATATAATATGGTAAATATGTATTATATTTTATACACTATATATGATACAGTATTGAGCTCCTGAGACCTCCTATTCTTCTGATACAAAATAAATATTATATGCCAAACTTACGGAAAATGAAATGGTATCTGGAGGGGGTAAGTTTGATTTTACCTAGGTGACAGCAGTTATTTTTCGATCTTCATCTTGAATACAATATATTATTATTATCATATTATTGTTATTATATTGTGATGTAATTGTAATTATTATGAAGTAGAAAAAAAAAGAACAATATAGCGTACAATGAAAATATTAGAAATGAAAGGCTCAAATTGATGATGGTTTTATTTAAAGCTGGACAAGTTGAATATATATTATGGTTACAAATTAGCTATACGAATTATTAAAATTATATAATAATAAAGAAATTAAAAATTTGTCCGAACTGTGGTTTCGTTCAGTTTATTTTATCTTGATAAAAAAGAATACAATCTGAATTATAAAATACATGTAAATTACAGATATACAATCTGAGCCAAGAGTAGTACAATTAAATGAACAGTTGTATAATTTGTAAAATGGTGGTCCGCCGTTAAGCCGATAGGGGGTACTCCCCTAGTTAAATATATTTTTATTCCAAAAAATATATTTTCTGGTGACATCATATACAAAGGTGTTTTCAAGGAATAAATTATCCCTTTGCTTCCTTCATTTATGTATACAATTAACAACGTTTCAAGAAAATTGGTTCATTCTTAAGTTATCTAAACATTCCTTGTTTCTTGGAAATAATTCTTAGATTAGAAATTAAATATGCATTTTCTCGTTTTTTAACTGCATTTCGATACTAATGAGAACCTTGAATGAGATATATTGGATTAAACCTACGTTTTCTGCACCATGTAGAATTAAAGCAAAATTATATAAAATGTGTTTGGACAATAGATAATCATGATTGTTTTTCTTTTTTTTTTTAATGCCCAATCGAACAACTGAGTAATTACAATACAAGCTCTTGACAAGGATTGAGATTAACATAATTGACGAGCTATAATTCGGTACGAGCGAGCATGCAATCAGCACGTTCATGAATTCAAGAGAGGAAAGGCTATGAATATTTGAACAGAGAGACTTTGGTCCCGAGCAGTTCTCCATAAAGTAATTATGTTAATAATCTCATTATACGTTAGTCGGCCCAACCTAACCAAGAAATGATGAGCCAAACTTTAACTTTTTTTTTCAAATGTGTGCTATGTTATATGCACAAATGCTTCGTGTTCAGTTAGTCATGTGAAAAAAAGGTAGAAAGACTCTCACTTTCACATATTTGGTTCGTTCAGATTTTTTACCCACATATAGGGATATATAGGGATCGATCCCTGTTTATAAGTTACCAACAAAATGTTTCTAATACAAATATTTACGTTTAAAATAAAGACACCTGGTAATTGCTTCATTTATTTTTACGAGATAAATCCCTTTACATAATACAGTTTAATTATCGCTCTAGATCATAAATATTTAAAAACTCATTATTTTTAATTATAACTAGTTGATCTGCTGTTCCTTCTTACTCTTAATACTAAAATAAAATAAAATATGGAAGTCACTAAAAACTTTTTTATATAATTGAGTGATAAAAATATACAACTTAATCATAACAGCCCTACTATATTTCTTATTTACACACCAACGTTTCAGCCCTTAGCCCATTTTCAAGGGAAGAAATCTTTAACAAGTAAAAACAATCATCGCTGCCTAATTAATTATACTTTTAGATTAATGATTTTTCTTTTATACTTTCCCAGTCCGCGGGCATTCCTCAAGGTAGTATCCTAGGTCCTGTTCTATATAGTTTATACAGCTGACATCCCAACCTATCCCAACACTGTCATCACCACGTATGACTGATGGCTTTACCGATTTTTGACTGTTTTCAATATCGCTAGCATTATACAAAGGTTGAGAACCCACCAAAATAAGGTTAATCACGAATAATTTATTATAATATACATCATTGTTTCATCAATATGCCCCTCGAACAAGGGGTTTCGAATTCTAGAAAAAAAATATATAAAATAAACCTATTTCATCATTCTGTTGATATTTTTTTCTATTGTCAATTTAGCCTACTCCTTGTTCCATCGGCAAGTTATCCCTTAGAGATCCTCCAGCTAATACAATGTATAATGAAAGAGGCCAGAGGCTAGAGGCTAGGAGAAGCAAGGAGAGTATTTCTAACTGGAACCAGAAGCCTAATGGAAGTGTTGAGTTAGCCAATGAGCTGCGGGGGTTCCCTAGGGTCACCCTCTATATAAAGCCACCCCCTTCCCCAGCTCTACCTCCTCTCCACCGTCCAAACCTTCCGATATAAAATTATTTATTTATATCACGGATCATTTAAGGTTTAGAATTATATTCTGTTAATTGAGAAATATAAATTTATTGCTAATCGTTAATGATACCAGAGATAAGGGACGAATTACAGTGCTGCTTCCAATTTTAGAATTAAATTCAATCCCTAATACGTAATGGTCATATACCTGCATCTCTTCCGGCACCTGTACATAAAATTATTATGGTTTTAAAACTATTTTTATCTTATAATCTTTATTTACACCTGTTATTAAAAATAATATTAGCAACAAGTTAATTTGATGTTTCTGGTAAAATAATGGCATGAAAGACATGAGGGGAAGCATTGCCCAACGGAGCTCCTCGTTGAGTGATATTTATGTATGTTTGTTGAGGTATAGTAATGGTATGTTTGGCGAGAAAGGCTTTCTTTCAGTGTCCTTATGTAATATGTCATGAAATCGTTTGTGATGAGTTCGTACGTTAACAGTCGTTATGTTAAGTCTAGTGTATATGGTTATGTTGCTAACGTACCAAGGTGCTTTTGTAATTGTTCTGAATGTTTTTACTTGAAGGATTTTAAGTTCGTTAATGTAAGTCTTTTTAGCTGTGCCGTATATTTGTGATGCGTAAGTCCAAATAGGTTTCAACAAGTATGTGTTCGATTTCTGTTAGTTTTGAGTATTTCCAGTTATTAAATAAATTAAAAAATAGAGAAAGAAATTAATAATTAAAATAAAGTATAGAAAAAAACATCTCTTTACAGTTTAAGTGTTGTATAAAATGTTCAATTTTTATTGGACGAAATGAGCTTACCGATACAATTCCAAAAGAAGCCAATAAACGAGTATCTGTAGTAACACATCCATTCCTCAAAGAAATAATGATTTTAATGAGATAAAAATACGCGTTAGAAAGGGCAGTGCATTTAATTGATAAGTAAACTAAGTTAAGAATATTGTAAGTTACTCCGAAATCATTTGACAAGAAGAAATTTGTAATATTAACAGGCTTAAGGATGGTACACAAATAACTACCATATGGTCGAGGGTGATGCCGTCTCAATTACTTCACTCCTCACTTATTGATCTGAAGCTTGTGCATGAACTATGGTTGACGGAGATAGATCACTCACTTTTGAGAGATAAATTCTTGAGTCACATTAAAGGAAGTCCTGCTAGCGAAGGAAATAAGAAGAATGCGAGAAACCGATGAACAATTCAAGAATAGGAACACTGAAAGCTTTGTGAAGGATGGAAGGATTAGAGGAACAGGGAATGTCTCGAGGATGGGCAGAGAATTTTATCTCACCGAACAAGAAGAGGAAAGAGACCGTAACAATATAAGTGTCCATATGGACGCGTGACTGTTGAATAAAGCTGATTGGATGACCATTGCACAATGATGGATCATTGTGCCATATCTATATAATTGTAGATATATGTATGCTGAATTCACAGAATGGAACTCGACTTCGCTCCTGTAGTGTTACTTTTTCGGATGGTGATTGCAAAATTAGTAAGATACTCTTACTTAATTTCCTCGATACCGACTACAACCCAAAAAAGATTCTTCCGGGTTGAACAATATCTATATAAGTATGTAATTTTGTACCACTTTTTCACGTCGCACATACAATATTTGCAAAGTCTTGGTGTAGAGCTCATTTTAAAATTTGGCAATGTTTAGTATAAAGTGTTACTTACAGCAGTGATTTTTCATGCATAAAATCCCATTACTAAAAAATCTTCTATGACCAAGGAAAGATACTAGGAAGGGTAAAAATAAATTTTAAAAAACTGTACCACTGTAACCCTTGAAGCTCATAGGTTGTATACTTTATACGGTTAAGTTACTACTTCTAGGCTAGTGTTGCCCGAAATCTTGCACTTTGCAAGACCAAGACCAAGACTGGTAAAAAAAATCGATTTTTTAAATAAAAATTAATGCAAAATAGTTACTAATACTCGAAATTTTAGTTACTATATGTTAATAATTGGCATAACCAATATACTTTTACATTTAACTCCTTTAAGTTTTCATTCGGGCTTAGTAAGGCTTCTCCTATCTAAAAAATTACAGTAATATCTCTATAGTAATAAGCTAAGTAAACGCGAAACTATTGCGAGACTCTTGTGCAAGACGAAGACCATGACCAGGACTGAGTTTGCAAGACGAAGACTCGTCTCGGTCTCGCATTTGGGCAACACTATCTAGGTCAACGGTTGTGTTTGGTGATTTGGCCAGGATCACGCTCTGTCGCCGGCATCGATTCACGACTGATGTAATACAACGAATCCCACAGCCTTGGAGAAAAAGAGTCCATAGCACGAAAAATAATTAAATAGATTTTTCAAGATACGTCATCGAGTTGCTCAATGAATTGTAACCTATAGAAATTTAATAAAGATATGTAATTAATGAATATCATTAAGGGATGATTTAAGAGATCTAGGACGAAGAATGCCTAAGGCAAAGGATTGATGAAGAAGGGCTATTAGGGAGGTAAAACAAACTTTGTGGTTGAAAATTATACTAATATATAACTTTTAGAAATCATTTATTTTCATATAATAAATACACAAGTTCGTTTATTTTAATATTATGGTTAAAATTCTGTTAAACAGTAATAAGCAGATCGGTTGACCAATACCATTCAATGGATCATCTTAGAGAAAATTTTTTAAATTCTCATTGAAATGAAATTTCCTTGAGGAAGAAAATATATTTTCTTTTAAAAAAAACAGCGATCTCCTTTGTATCCATTCCTAAAAATGTTTTTATAAATATTTGATGTAACAAACATATTTTATTCTAGAGAGACAAAATATGATCTGTATAAAAGGATTAGTCAAAGAGAACACTGTTCCTTTTCATTCTTAGATTCATATGGTTAATCTACGATCATCACAAAGTTTGTTCGAACTTATTGACATTGTGTTGTTTTTTTTAAGAATCCGATGATTGGTACTGAGTTAATTATTAGTGTTTGAGTCGTTAGTCATTAAGCATAAAGAGAAGGTGAGAAATGAAAGAAGAATAAGTATATTGGCTGTACCAATTCTTTACATATAGTAACAAAAATTGTCATGTATTAGTTACTAGTTGATTCCTCTATTTTTATTCACTAAAATGATTTTTTTTTTCCCCCAATCTTGGTCTTGGTCTTACAACAGTTAGGAGGTCTTGGTAACAAAAATTCCAAAGAATTTGATCTATTAAAAGAATAATAATAAACTATTATCTTTCAACATAATAATAAATATAACTTTGTAAAAACTTGACTCGATGGCATTTGTAAAATCTACTATAGTAAATTGGCTAGAAACCATTCGTTACTTTCTAATTGTTTATCATTACATAGTATTGGATAAACATGATACATAGACAATTTAATTAATTATAAAAAAAACTTAATAATGTATAAATAGAAAGGAATTAACTTCCAAGCCCCATGAGTAAGAAAATATCGATCTGAAGTCATTATTTGTCAACTGTTGCTTTTGCCACTCCCTCCGTTGCGTAAATTCACAACCTAGAAGTTTCATTCCGTCAGGAAATTTAATTCACTAGTGGTTGTAATTTTATTCATGCATAATTTAAAGTTTGTTTAGCAGATGAGATATATTAATTGAAAGTTTAACGTTTAGCTAACAAAAAAAAAGAGGACATGTTTTTTATTTATTTTTTCTAGAGCTACAAACATATAATAAAATGCAATGGCCAAAATAGCAGAAATAATTACTTAAGTTGTCTTAAGGCAGTATCGAATGTTTAATGAAACGTTGAATAATAAAATACAAATCAGCAAAAGCAGTTCAGTGATAATCCACACTTCTTCCGTTCATTTTTTTTTTTTTTTTTTTGGAATATTCCTAGTTTTCCTTGATCTATTCTTTCCAATGGTTTGGGATAAACAGAAATGAATCAGTTTCCAGCCCAAGCCCCATGAGTAAGAAAATATCGATCTGAATTCGTTGTCAACTGTTGCTTTCACCACTGACTCCACTCTGAGAAAACTAACAACATAACAGCTTCATGTGGGTCAGAATTATTTAGGCTCAGTAGTTTTATAGCGATTTTGATTATAATAATTTATTGTCCGTGCATTGATGTTATGTCAATAATGGAGTTGTAACTTAAGATGTGCACAAAAGAAGCACATTTAACGCTTTTCTCCTCATTGAGAATTCGTTTTACTTGAGATGGATATAAACTAAATATAACTATGCCTCTAAATAACTATGTCACTCTCTCATTACAAGCACATACAAGATCATCTTAGAGATCTAGAAATGCTACAAAAGTATGACAATAAATCACGGATAGTCTACCACTTATTACTAGAGTGCTCCCAGTTCGAATAAAAATCAGACCAAAAATTAAAGTTATCTATCACATTGAAAGAAATATTGCGAGACATCGAATAGGATGTTTTCACTTAAACGAAATTGAGTATTAAAAAAGAATATAAAAACTTACCGTAATTGACCCTCTGGATTAGAAAATGAAAAAAAAAAAAGTGGTTATATTCCAAATCCCATAAGTAAGATAAAATGGACTTGAAGTAATTAGTTAACAACATTTACTTTTACCAACCAACGTTGTTGTTTTTTCATAGCTTCTTGTTTATTTTTTTAATTTGCCTGCATATTTATCTTTTAAGGAGATCTATATCTCATTATTATTTAAGCTAATGTCCTCGGTTTCTATTTGATAATTAGGTGATGGAGCTAATCCTTTTTTTATCAACTTAAAATCTAAAGCTAAAGCTAATATTTAATTTTTAAACAACTTTTACCATCTTTGAGGTGGTCTAGATGGTTTACATTTTTTCAGAGTTTTTTTTTCTGTCAAATTCGTAATGATTAAAAACAAATGTGTGCCATAACATGAAGTGTTACGTATTATCGATTTGTAGGTTAAAATCATTAGGCCCATCGAAAGGTTAGCAGGAGTTAAAAGTTAATTAAACGGTATGTTTCCTGCATGATGTTTTTAGTTGTTTTTTATAAAAGTGTAATGAAAAACCTAAATGCCAGTCAAAAGAAACTCCCAAATAAACAATATGTTTAGACTTCAATGGTAGTTTCTTCTTTCCACAAAAAGGAAATCTTCTACGTTTTATCAGAATTAGCCCCAATGTTTATAGTGTATTCAGTTCGTCGATTATGCAATCTGTTGTTTTTATGCAATATGTTGATTTCAGTTCAGAGAATGCGTAACATTAGCTAAGAACATTTTTTTATTAATTAATCTAATCACATAAATTGTTTGTCTGAGAAGAGCATCCTACAACAGTCTGGCGTAATAAAATAGAGTAAACTGCTACGAGAGTAGATCCTCGAATAAAGGAAATTATATTCATGCAAATAACACCATGCACCAAACAAGAAAAAGGCAACCCGAACAAGTGAAGACATGCTCGAACAGTTTGTTGCTGCGGGGGGAGGTGGGATGACGGGTTGCCATGACAACGCTATACTGACCTTTGTGCATGCCGGTGAACTTGTCCTTGAGGACGGTGAACTCGTAGATGTGGCCGAACTGCTCGAACATGGGCCGCAGGTGCTCCTCCGTCAGGTGTCTCGGGATCTGCCCCACGAAGAGCTTGACGGGCCCGTCCATCGCGGCCTCCGGGCTAGACGCGGCGTCGCAGCAGGCTTCGGCAGCGCTCTTCAGCTGGTGCGGAGGAGTCGTCGGGATCGGCATCTTCTTTTCGGTCGGAACTTTGTCTGAACTATACCTGATCAAGCAGTCTCGCATAAACTGCCAACTAACTCTAAGGCGATCAGGGTTATAAGGAACTGTAACAGTCTTTTCGTTAGGCCTCTTCACGAGTTATCACAGAGTTGCACTATTGCACTTAAAAACACTTATAAAATATATTACTACGACACTTTATGGGAGACACTTAACGAGGACAGCTTTTTCTTTCACACAACTACACGTACACGGGTTAAACAAGGAGAGGCGCGGAGGAAAAGGAAGGAGAACGCACAAGACAACATACGTGAGTTAGAGTGTGGCGTCCCCGGAGCCGCCCCCGACCGCCCCTTCCCCCACCCCCTCCCCGCTCACAATTAACCACCCCTCCGGCGGGGGCCTCCCTCGCAGTTACTACCCTGGCGGAAAACATCGCACCACGTGCCGCTCACGTGGTCACCTGCCGCTTGTGTTGAGTGTTAGCTATGTCACCGAGGTTCCCCCCTGAGTCATCAAAAATATTCCTTCCTTATCTCCCTCTTGCACTCAGCCTTGTGTGGACTCAATTCTTCTTTTCAATTTCAATAATTGTCATCAACGATAAAACGCTTAGCACGAATTGCCACAATCGTGAAGCATTTTCATGATAATCAAAATTTATTTCTCATCCATTCAGTGGAACGAGGTCGTAACTACAAATCATACAATCTTATAAGAGAGCAACACTCCAAGATTATTCTGAGCAGTGTTGCCCAAACGCAAGACAAAACGAAATTTAGCCATGGTGTTGGACTTGCTTCAGTACACCTTGTCTTAGTCTAGCGCACTCAGTCTTGATCTTGGTCTCGATCTTGCAGCAAGAGTTCCTATTAGCCTGTTGCTGTTTATTGAACACGTTAGTAATCGTAAAACAACGCAACAATGTAGGTACATTTAGAAGTTATATTGACATAGACATAATAAAGTCCAATCAACTTAACACAATTAACTTCACTATACTTTTTTTTTTTAAGATTATTTATTGAAAAATATTACAATCTGTCTCAAGGACATTTATAATAGTGTTCACAGATCACATTCACACTCTATGTACAGTAAATAAAATAAATAATACAGAAAAATAATACATATACAAAAAATAAGAATAAAATAACCTAAAAATAAATGAATAAAAAGAATACATACATATACTTTAAAGATATTGTCAAGAAAGTGATAGGTTCCCACCCCAGATGGAATGATTTTTTGGAGCGAACGGCTGGATCGACTTTAAAATTTGATGCGTAAATTTTTGTGTGTGAGATCCCCTCAGTGTTTTGAAACAATTTCAGCTCAAAATAGAGACCCGTTATTAAATAAAATGTATTTAATCGATTTTCTATAAGATATGTAACGATATTTCGAGCAAATGGCTTTATCTTATTAAAATAAATTGTTAACATTTAAATTCTATAAATATTAAAATAAAAAAATATTTGAATAAAAAAAACTATAGAAATTAGAAATTCCCTGCTTCCTATGGGAATGTAATATAAGGTTGTTTTTTTTATTTCAAATATTTTTTTATTAATTGAGTGGTTTATTCGATACTGAACGGTTCCCATCAATCACAGACAGCCAACTGCATATGTTCCCCTGCAAAAACACTCAATGAATCCGATGGTGCAATTTTTTTTTTCAAAATCGATGCTATATATTCATAAAAGTGGAATGAAAATAAGTATATTTCTGAAGAAGGCTCGTTTTTTCAAGGAATTGAATGAAGTTTGCATATTTCAAATATTATTTTTGAGCATTATTGGTATAATATTTTCTTCCCACAATAAAAGATAATTAGAAACGAAAAATGGAAACGGTCGCGTATATCTGCAAACTACAACATTTACATAACTAACATCTAGTATATATAACTATAAGTATAAGTATGATTGCACTAAAGAAAACAAAATAACTAGAATAGAAAATGTCCGTGATGTTTGTGGCTTTAGTGCCCTCTCTCATTTTCCACAGGCTGCCAATTCTAGTAACGCGTCTGGAAGAGAAGCGCTGGGATTTCCTCTTGCATTGCCTTTCATATTTCAATTTTTAGTTTATTAAAACGCATTTTTAAATTGAAGTTAATTAATTGGATATCCTAAAGGGTTGAACTCCATCCGTATGTTTCAATATCTTCGTGGGACGCTTTTTTATTGGATTCGCCATAATCTCTCTTTGAAAATTTTTTTAAAAAATAATTGAGAATATTCTTCGAAAGTGACAAGCCCACCAGAGAGGATTAGCCAACATTGAATCTGCATTCGGCGAAAACCGTCGGAAGTCTTTCCTCTTCAGAGTTTTACAGAGTGTTATCAAGACAATGACAGTTCCTCTCGATAGTAAAAAAACTCTTATGTGTAAACACCTTAACATACCAAAATGAAACGTTCTGTTAAAAAATAAAAATGAACTTCATACAGGGAAATGATTTTTTTTTATTAATCCGACTTGAAAATTAATTCTTATTTACGACATAATGGCCAGACATTAATGTCCTCAATAAAGTTGAAGGCCGGCTGTATAACCCAGACAGGACGGTAATGAGAACCGTTGGAAGCCAGAACGACATGCATGGCTGAGGTCGCATGCTGCAGGGGTATTAAGCCCGGGCGTTGGTCGAAACGATTTGTTTTAGCAAGTCGGCTCAACCCGGATCTCTCTTCACAATCAAGATACACACCTATCAATTTATTTTTCTTGTAAGCATTCAAAACAAAAGTATATTTCATATCATTCCCCATGTTTGTTTTTATTATTATTTCATTTTTGCATCCTCACTAACCAAGGCAGGAAAGATTTGTATTCATGGGGAAGTTAATAAAACTTCCATGTTCAGAATCGAAAATCTGCTTTCTCATTTTAATAATAATACTTTATTTATCCTGGGACAATTCCCTTAATGATAATTTACAGATATAGAGATGTGGACTTTGGAGCCTCAGAGTATAATCACAAAATAAAAATAATCAGAAAACAAACAGACATAATAAATAAAAGACCTAAGCTTCACAGATATATGGGCAGCCAAAAAGACTCACATACGTAAATTACAGACTTTTCAATCTAAAGCTTCCAGGACTATCATCAAGGCTCCCTGGTACGTCAGTAACATTACTCTACATAAAGACTTACAGATGCCAACAGTTAACGACCACATACGAACATACTACAAAAGATTTCATGATAACTTACACGGACATACAAAGTCATTGATTCGAGGCATGGCCACAACTAACATGGCCGATAGCACCCGAAGGATGCTTAAAAGAAGCTGGATGAGAGATCTCCTCCACTAACTATAAATATTACACTCAAGACAGGAATGGACACCGCTGGGTACTCCTCTCGCTCACGCCTAATCTAAGACCAATCTTCTACATCTTGTTATCACACTTGCTGATTGTCGGAACTTCTGACAGGTGTGAGTTGAAGAATCGAGTTTTAAAAAAATAATCAAAAAAATAAATGTGAAATAAAAATAATTAAAACGAACTAATAATTTATATACCTATTAACAACACCTATTTACAATTTTATGAGTGCAGAATGAATAGGAAGTGATTGAACAGACGAAATTTAGCGGGCGTGAACAGCGGATTTAAATTGAAGGAGCAAGGGATGTATGAACGACGGCGTGACTGGATGACTAGGAAGAGGAGGGATGCCAGGAAATACTTACAACGGTAGGAAGGATAAAGCTACTTAATAAAAACAATTGCACGCTTACAAAGGCGCCCTTGGAATCCGGAAGATGGGCCTTACAAAGTAATTCATCAAACGTTTTAGTTTCGCTTCGATATCTCAAGAGACGCCACAATATACCGTGCAGCAATAGTTAAAGGAAGTGTTCAGGAGTCCACAAGATTCAAATGGAAATAGATGGAAGAGGTAATTTAGACTTTTTATTACGTTTCATGTTGCTAGGGAAAAAAATTATTATTATTTATTTATGATATTTACAACTATATTAAGAAAAAATACATTAACTAAATATGGTAACAGAAAATAAAAATCTGGTGGGCGCAACACACAACTTTCACTTACCGCTATACTTTGAATAGAAATTATTTTCTGGCAATGCTGGGCTATTATAATATTTAATTTAAATTTAAAGTGCATTTTAAACGGAGCTAAAGCTTAAGCTTACTGATAACAAGTCATTAAGACCATTGTAGTTTTTTAGCTAGACTGCTAACATACAAACACACAGACACATAGACCATTATTCGGGACTTGGTTATTTGGACTAAGGGTACCCTAAAACATGTATTTCCGTTGAAAACTCCGATTCAAACATGTTCACGATCTCAATACTTACTCTCTCTATATATAGCATATATAGGTAAGTGAAAACATGGAAATACTTGTTGGGAAACTACCCACTGGTAGTACTTAAAAAAAAATGTATTTACAATAGGAGATCTCGAGGCCATCTTCTTTTCATTCGCCTCGGGGGGGGGGGGGGGGGGAGGTTATCAGGAATCGAGGAGAAAGCAAGTTTAGAAACGAGAGGGTTCGGATGGTTCTGAAGTTTATTATGGAAGGATAGGAATCTGGATTGGACCAATTCGGAAACATAAGGAACATTAAGGTCATTATAGATGATTTTATTAGTGACAAAGTAAGGCGCATTGAGTATTTTACGAAGGATTTTGGATTGTGAGGATTGAATACGTGAGGAATTAAATGGCTTTGTGAACCCCCAAATCTCAACTCCGTAAGTCTAAATAGGTCTTAAGTTTTTTTTAAAAAAAGGTACGTATCCTCTTTAGGATTTGATGAGTTTAGATTAATTTTAATACTTCGAGCAGATAATCGGTGTACTTCTATTCAATTCAAATATCAATCAATTTATTTTACTTTTGAATGGCTGAAGATTTAGTGTAGACTAATCCAAAGCAGTGTTGAACGATCAGGAAATAAGCCTGCATAGAGAGATAATTTGTGTGCCGTGCAGCGAGGCCATATCTACCCGCTATCTCGCCAGGCTCAGGTACAAATTCCCTGCCACCTTCCAGACTCTTCGACGACACCCTAAGGCATCCTTTATAGTTATATCCATGATTCCTTATTTATTTTAAAGTGTATTATTTATAAAAATAAATAGGATATAAAATAAATAACTGAATATCCGAAAATAATATCGGTAGACATTTCAGAAAAATGATACAAGACATTTGCCCTAAATCGGTCTTGGTCTTGCACTTTGCAAGACCAAGACCAAGGCCGCCTATCTGTTGCAATACCAAGACCAGGACTGGTAAAAAAAATCGATTTTTTAAATAAACATTAAGGCAAAATAGTTACTAATACTTGACAATCTTAGTTACTATATGTTAATAATTGGTATAATCAATGTACGTTTGCATTTAATTCCTCTAATTTTTCATTCGGACTTGGTTAGGTTTCTCCTATCTAAATAATTACAGTAATATCTCTATAAAAATAAGCTAATAAGTAACTGCAAGACTGTTGCGAGACTTGCAGACCATGACCAAGACTGAGTTTGGAATACCAAGACTCGTCTCGTTCTCGCATTTGGGCAACACAACCATACAACTAGAAGAATTCGGAGTAAACAAAAACTATTGTAACATCTCCAGTAATTGATTAAACAGAAAAAAATAGTAGAATAGACAAAAGAAAATCAATATTGAATGAATCACTAAAAGTTAAAATTGTATTTTTTTTTTGGTAATACAGACTTTATTATTGATTATACTATACTAATATATATACTAAAATTATTAATATCACGTATTATTAAGATTTATTAACTGTACCAACCACAATAACTCATGAAGGATTATTGTACTTTTTAAAGAAGAATTATTTCTTGGTCAACATTTATGTAAGGAGGTAATTTGATAAGGATTACACTTACTCAGCAGGTTTTTCCATTGAATTAATTATTAGTTTTATTAAAGCTTGGTGTGGCCCAGGAGGGTCTCCCGATCTCAGGGTCGATCCAAAATACATAATTTATCTGCCATCAGCCGGTTTCGAACCTAGGACCATAAGCATTGGAAGTCAGTGCCCTATCACTGAGCTACTCCGCTCTCAAGAACTTGATTCCTAAGATGATTTGATAAAAATATTAGGCCGTTTACCTTGACCACCCCTAACATGTAAACATGGCTATAGCAGTATAGCCCAAACAGCTCAATATTTTTGTAAGCAACCTTACGATCCAAGTAGAAAGCAAATGGATAATCATGAGTTTAATCATTTCATTAAATTAATTAATTTATTGATATTGTATTAATTATTATGAGATTGGGGATAACAAATTTCAGGTTATGATAAGATGGAAATATCAACGTTCAAATATTAGAAGGTTGTTTATTTGATAAAAAGGTGTTTGTACTTCGTACTATCTTATTTAACTATGTAGTTAAGCCCCTATATGCACCACTTATCCCTGTTGACCAAATCCGATACCTAGGACTCCACCTTGACAAACGACTCACTTGGAACCCCCATACCAGACTGAAACGACTAGAAACCGCCCGACGTTTCCGACTACTCCAGCACTTACTAGACAAACGCTCTAAACTGCCAACTATTTACAAAAGACTCATATATATATCACTATAATAAGGCCTATTTGGACTTACGGGATCGAGCTTTGGGGCTCTACTAAACCATAAAATTCCTCTCGTATCCAATTCCTACAATCCAAAATCCTTCGTAAAATCCTTAATGCTCCCTACTTTGTCACTCAATAAAATCATCCATAATGACCTTAATGTACCATATGTTTCCGATTTAGCTCAATCCAGATACCTGTCCTTTCATAATAAAGCCCCTATATGTCTTTTATAATTTTTCAGGAGTATTACCTTTCGCTGGAATGCATCAGGTGATTATTAAATTCACCGTGAATAGTTTTCCATCGCTGCTGGATTCAATCAACTGATGAAATCCATCGATAGAATCAGCCGAGTTTAGGAACGTACTGATGACATGGAAAGCTGAGACATTGACCATCGTAGGATTAGTTGTAAAACTTTGCCCACTGTTGATGTAACCTGAAAGTGGACCCCGTGCCCTTCGTTCACACCGAGGGCCAAAATATTCTAGTAGAGTAGTAGTAGATAGCGGGGGGAGCGGTACCGAGGAGGGGGCTTGAGTCATAGCGTGAACTACCCTACCACAAGCTCGGTCGATATCCACTCCCTCCGATCCCTCTTTCTCAGTCTCTTTCAGCATTGGCTTCTCTCACGAGCATGCTAGCTTTGACAGCCCGAGTACCAGTGCCCTTCATCCGTCAGCTCTCTGCCGCTCAGCGCGAATATGTGGATACTGTGGCTTGCCGGGGAAGGAACCTGCTTCAAGTCGATCCACAGCTACTTCCGTAGCCAACATTAGGCAATCATTTATTGCTATAAAAAAAAAAACACTCTAAATATACACAATGGCTTATTATTTATTTATAAGTAATAGCCTTGAGGCAATATTTATGAAATTCTCAAAAATAGTCAATTTTAGGTCTAAAAAACAGAGAGCCCAGTATAGTTCCATTGAGAGTTTCTGTGTCGAATTCAAAAGGGATCTATCCCGCCGTTATTATATCGATATTGTAGATATGTGAGGCATGTCTCCTTACCACTTCGGCGAAGGTAGGGGGAGTGTTGGTAACCAGATAACTAGATACTAACATGATAAGTAAAGCCGGAGGAGCATCAATCCCAAATCAGGTATTAATTCTCCGCCCTCTATCGCGGCTCGGGAAAACCCCGTATAGCATAAAAGGCTAGAAAGCAGGAGGGAAAACAAAAAAGTGTCGGTTGAAGAGAAACGTAATATAAAATATGTAAGCTAATTTTAAGCCTGCTTCAGATTTTTTTTTTTCATACTATGTTAAGAAATGTATACAATTATTTGATAATTTTATTCCTTTAATGATGGTCTGGAGAACTCTCTATGGATGTAGAGAGTTCGAACTATTAAAAACCAAAATAAATAAGTATATTTTTTTTTAAGGAAATACAATTATTTTTAAATATTTACTTATAAAAATAACAAATAAATATTGTGTTTTTTTTTTAGTTATTTGTGAATAGAGGTTTACATTCATCGTAACTTTTTTTTTTTTCGAGCGAATATGGTATTTACATGAATTTAAAGGGCATTAAAGAGAACACTTCAGCTGTTTTGGCGCAAAATTCTATAGAGACAGGTGATTTTAAAGGGAAAGAGCGAATGGTCATGTCGGTTTCCAAAGATCACCACAGACAACAATATCTAATCTCAAAACAACCAATCCAGTAGTGTCGGAAAAAAAGCCGTATACGGCGAATGACGTTTTTTTTTTTCTATTTTCGGATTCTATTCTATTCTATTATAAGTCCATTTATCAGATTCTATGTAAATGTAAAACCTTAAAGCGGACGTTCAACTTTTTTTTTGGATGGTGTTAACTTCTAATCTTAATCTACTAACAAGATTAATTATTGAAAACATAAACCGGAAGCTAGCTAGTTGTGTATAGTGATTCAATAGATGAATAAAGAAACGCCCTTAACATGGACACTTGTGCTGGAGAATCCGCAGATGTTCATAAAATTAAATAAAAATAAAAGACCTAAAATTTGTTTAACTTCTCGTACCAGCTTGCTTACTAAGGAATAATGAAGATTGGCTAAACGAACTCAAAACAGGAGCTCATGTGGATTAATAATATTTAGGATGTAGACTAAACACTCAAAGCAGCAATGGCAAACTGTATCCTCTGATTTTGTAACCACTGGGTTTTCTCCTCTCTCCACCTTCCCCTCTCATTACAGGGAAAATTCAATGATTATTCACGTCAAAAATTATCAAACGCTCAAAGAGTTTGATGATAGAACTTTTGATTTAATATTCTAAAAAAATATATGTTTTATATCATTTAAAAAGAAAACAATTAAAGCACGAATGAAGCCATTTCAATTTTAAAAAAATTTTAATTGACGTTTGACAATACCAAATTAGAGGTATTTAAACCAAATTATAGGTATTTTAGAGGAAGCTATATTGAATACTGGGCATTTAAGTCCTTTTAAGGCGACATCAATGTGGATAAGACCTAGCTGATATTAAAGACTACTTAATAATACAATCGTTAGAGCCGTTTTCGAAAAAATCGTAAAATTGTCTAACATCGATTATATGAAGTGCCGATTATGACGAAAAAGTTGTTGTGATATGTCAGGTACATACAAACCTTAATTATTCAATTTCACTTTCATCCGACTTTTTGTCAAGATTCGTCACATACGTACATATGCACTCACACCCACACACATCATTTTGCGGGACTTGGTTATTTCAGAACCAGGAGACCTCAAAACATGTACTTCCGTTGAAAACTCAGATTCGAAAATTTTCACGATCGCAATACTGTCCTTTACTATATATTTTATGTATAAGTAAGTGAAAGTAAAAAATGAGCCGTATGTCTTAGCAACTATGTCAAACTCTACGCCTACTATTACTTTCGAATGAGCAAACGGATTTTCCTTGATACAGCTATATTTCAAAAATGTCTCATGGCTCAAAGTTGGGAGAAATTAGGAAAATGATCTAGTAAATATTTAATCAAATTTCATCGTACGGTTAAAATTAATATAATTGTTAAGAATATAAAGCCGTAAAATGTTGAAGTAGGAAAGTAATATTTGTACAATACTATAATCATATGAGTTTTCAATGTTTTAAACTGAATATCCTTCCGCTGTCAACGCATAACACCAACAACTTTGATTCTGTTTGTTAAAATCTCCAAGGTATGATACCGAGATGGTCCAATATAATAAATAAAAGGTTTATTCGCAACAAACTATAAAATACTTTTCTTGGTTTTAAATAAATTATAGCGGAGTGTAAATATAATGACTTATAAAATCAAAATCACAAATCAAAACTAAGAACTTTGTAGATTTCTGATTTAAGCCCAATATTGAGCAAAGGCCTCCTCCACTTGTCCCTAATTTTCTCTTTAATCTGCTTTTCCTCATCCAGCCTATTCCAGCTGATTTTGTTATATCGTTTTTTCGTCTCTTTAGTTGTCTTCCTCAACTTTTTGGAAACAGTAGAAACCATTCTGTCATCTGCTTCGTCCATCTTTCATCAACCATCCGTGTGACGTGTCCTTCACCATTTTAGCTTTAAATTAACTCTTTTTTATGCTTATTTATTTATTTTTTTATTGGTTTCTCTACAGATATCTCTGAAGTCCCCTTTTGGTTGTCATTTTTATTTGTCCATTTCATTTCTTCATGACTCTTTTATTTATTAGAAATTTTGGTATGCTCATGTTGAATAATTTGTTCTTATCTGCTAGAAAATAAGGAGGACACCATTGACAGTGGGTAATTACTCATAAGGTTTTCTTGTCGTTAAACCTTAAAAGTGAAAGTTTTAAATTAATTGAACAAAGTTTACGAACAAAGTTTTTTGCCAAGCATCATGGCTTATGGATGGACATAAAAACCTCCCCCATATCCCTGTTGTGATATTCCGGAAATTGTTGAGCATTTCGTCACGATCTGCAAAGCTTTTAGACAATTAGGGCCAAACTACTGAAGGAAACCGCTAGTAAGCAAGGAAAAATACCCATACTACGGATATTTCGTGTACGGATGAAAAAAATTAGTGGAGATTTATCACTTATACCTCCTCCAAAGAATTAGAAAAACGATAATTAGAGAATAAATGTGACACGTGATACTTCTACCAAAAATACATGTTGCCGAAAGGCAAGGCAGGATAGAAATGAATAAAAATATCCAATATAGACTTTATCAAATATATGTGCGTTTTTTCTTGACAAGACTATACTTCAAAAACAACTCTGGAATATGAAATATAGATCATTATGAAACTAAAAGAAATAGTAAGGAAGCTATATTATAACGTTTTTATTAAGGACAACTTACACATACTTTGTGTCAATCATAAGATGGTGAGTGATGACATGGACACATATTTTTTTGTTATTAAAAGAATATATATATATAAGTAATGACAGTAAACCACTTAAGCCGTCGGGAATAGCCCGATGATGCGGATTGAAGAGCTGTGTTCCAGCAGAGAACTAAAACAAAAACTTAACTCAACCCCTGGACTCTTCAAACTCACTCCTGCTCTTATTCGGGGTAATTAATGAGTTTGCCCTTACACCGAGCTGAGGATCCTGCAGAAACAAGTTGATAGCAAGTTTGTTTGCAATAACAAACTTTTTTTTTCATAACTTTCTGTTAAAACATACTAAGCAATAAATCTCGTTATTATTCATTCCTCACAATGAATGATCACACCTGTTAGTAAAGCAGTAAGTATTTGAATTATGGATAAATTTGGAAATCCAAATTGTTATGAAAAACTGCAAAAATGTTTTGTCGGTTCCAAATCAAATAATTGTCAAAACTGTAAATTTCAATAATGATTCAAACATCCACTAATATTTTTTATTTTCTATTTTGCATTTATAATGATCAATAAATCAAAATTTTCGCCTTTAATACATGCACTATTCTTGTTACTGGACCAAAATGGGGGCAACTTATATTTGGTGTGCATCTAATCTTTAGTCTTGACATTAGGCCAACAATGTAATAAAAAAGATTTTGTATTTGAGGGGCTTTTATTTATTTATTTTTAATATTACTCTGGAAGAAAGAAAAAAAATACCTAAAGAAATGATGTTTAAGTGAACCTCGAAGGCAAAAAGAAACTTTAAAAAACAGTAATTATAGGAAAAATGAAGCTTTTAGAGATAAATTTCTTATTTTTCTTGAGACATTCTTACATTGAGTAGATGTTTATGCAAGATAATACATTGTGATTATTTAAATATTTCTCTTAAAATACTCACATAAACCAATATGCACCAATGAAAAAAATATATTATGTTTTATTACGGTGGAACTTCAGCCCGAAAAAAAACTCATTCCACTAGTGAAGATAGCTATAGTATGAAGATAATATTAAAACAAATTGGACGAGCCGATATGATAATGTGGGGATATATATATATATATATATATATATATATATATTTAGAAAAAAAAAGTTGATATTTGTTTTACTAAAACGCTTAAATAAGAATTTTCGTAGCAGTAAAAAAATTTAAAAGTGTGCACCAAATTATTGTCTGGATTGGATATTCTTATATATATTTTTTTTTTCAGTATGCCACAAAAATTGTGATAACCTCAAGATGACTTCACTCATTCACCTGAATTCTTATGGATTTAAGGCTTTGAAATGGCATAGAGTCGATATAACAGTAATTCAGCTTTTCAACGGTTGTACTAACGTTGAATTTAGAGAAAATTCTGTGGAGCTATGAATACCAGGAAAAAAATCACCAAAAAAGTAGATTATTAAAATTTATATATTTTGATTTCAAGAAAAAATTATATTGATAACTTCAAACGGCACTAAAAAATCTAACTTGCTTTTATAACAATTTACTATGGTTTTTGTTTACATTTAATACTATCGGCAATGTTGTAAAAAGTTATATAGAAAAAAAAAATCGATTTGTATACATTGGTATACCCAGAAATCAAACCAAAAGAAAAAATATATTTTTTTTAATATTGTTGATTCCACTGGAACGAAAGCCGGGACAAGGATTCAATATTTTTCTATCAAGAATTACCAAAAAAAAAATATCTGGTGTGTCCACTCACACGACTTTCCTACCTATTTCAGAAAAGTTTTTATATCTATACATATGTTCATAAAGACACAAAAAAGAATTGAACTAGATACATTTTCCTGAAAATTGATCAAACATAAGATTTGAGTACAATTTATTTGATAAACTATAGCAATGCAAACCGACTTGAGGTAGATCAGTGTAAAAATTTCAATACTTCCTAATATTGCTGATCAAAAACTTTTTGGCATAGCTAATTATTGTCAAACAATGATTTCTGTTAGACAGACAGACAGACAGACCAATGGCTAAAAATGTGTTTTTCGGACCGAGGGGGTTCTGAAACGTATAGATCCGTCGAAAACCGCATGTCGGAAATTTGACCCGTTTGCAATACTTTCCTTACCTAGTATAGGTAGGAAAGTAAAAATTATTGGAATCGGTGACCAACTGACTGTGAATTGTTAGACGATATGTTCATACAGATTCTTGAAACCCCTAAGTTTACAGTTTTCGAGATTTTACATTAACAATTGATTTTTTACATTAACAGTTGCTCCATTATGTTGTAATGAAAATAAAGATTCCAAAAACTGTTAAATCACACTTGCTTAAACTGTCTTTGAAATCAAGTATCTTAGCTCATGACGACATCGAACAAAATTTGTTATTTAAAAAAATAAAAACAAATTAAAGATGGTGTTTTTAAAATTCTATGCCTCATCAATAATAACTGTTTATATATTTATATTGATTGATCATAGAGTTGTTTTTTTTTTTGGTTTTTTTTTGTAATCATTGTTCTGAACGCTGTAGGTCCCAAAATATAGAAATTGATAGAAATATCAGAATTAAGTCAATCGAAGAAGCAAAAACCTGTTTAATCATTTGAGGAGACTAATAAAATGTTGTATAAATAAAATTATGATTCATAAATACGTCCATTTTAATCCATCAATAATTAACAGTATAATAATTATTTGGTCTAAAGATCCCTTATACAGGTAGTCAAGAAAGAAGGGTTTTCTTCTAGAGACGCAACAGGCGTAGACTGTGTAGTCCTTCTCAACTACTGACAAGATTTTCCTTAGCTGCTTCAATCTAGCTTCAGTTTTTATAGAGTTGATCTAACAGTTAGTGTATATTTATCTTAGTCGTTTTTTCTTTTGTAAAATAGAATTATAGAGTGGTAAAATATATTGTAAACAGGAAGCGCTGATTAATGAATGGGATCAACTTATCTTTACGTACGATTTTTTTATTAACGAATATGATCGTAAATGGGGCTTTTGCCATCTGGAGACCGCTAAACTTTGTCTATTTAATAAGGTACTAAAAATTCACGAATACCCATTTGCTTTTCACTTGAACCGTAAGATAATTTGATTAGCGAGAAAAGGTGGCCTACAAAATTACTGCGCCATTTGGTCTGAATAACATCTTGCTTTTGATATGTTGGGGATGAAGACCACGCCAAGCTGCCCAATATTTTTATAGGCCTCCTTTTTTCTCGCTTTTGTGGTCGAATTATCTTAAGATTCGAGGGAAAAAGGGACTTATTCGTGAATTTTCAGTCCCTCGTTAAATTGGCTGTGTTTACCAATCTCAAGATTGAAGACACATTTTCTCGAAATTTTCATATTGAAATATAAATAGAAAAATAGAAAAAAAAGTTGTAGGTTACGAAAAATGAAGTCATCCACGAAAATATAGGTAATGAATGAAAATTAAACATGAAAATAATTTAATAAAAAGTGGTATGCACTGCATTATTATTTCATTGTACCGTTTCTTTCATCTGCATTTGCGCGAAGACTAATATGTCTTCGTTTCGGTCGCAGATTATATATTACATATTATTTTATTCCTTTATAAACGCCTATCAAATGCTCTAGAAAATCAGAAATTTTTTTAAGCAAAAAAACCGGATAATAAAGCATGATATAAATGGAAGAGAATAACCTCTTCCTTATTTGATCCTTCATCCGATTGCTTTACGATTTCCTAAGGGTGTTATCGGACATGTGAGAAAGTCAGCATATAAGTATGGGTTTACTCGTGATTGTTATGTTAAATATAAATTCGATAACCCAAAAATTCCACCCTAACAAAAGAAACTGCGTAGAAGATAATTTTTTTTACGTGAGTAGACAATTTCAAATACCTTGGCTCAATACTAACCATAATGAATGACCAGCGGTGATAAATATACCAGCGCGAATAACAAGGACAAACAAAGCATTGTTCTCTCTTTCAAAGGTAATAAAATCCCAAAAATCTCAAACTTAGTGTGATTCTCGACACTAAGTCTAGAAAGAAGTATTAAAATGTTTGAAAGAAAAAACCGGAGCGATCTGAAATCAGGATATTCACGCTTAGCGGAGAAAGACCAATAAAAAACTGCTTGCAGAAAGTGGTAAATCAATATTTCATGATATGAAGGCAAGGAGGCTGCGCCCTTTTTAACCTCCTTGCCAGGCGGTGCATGTAGCACGGATCATCATGAAGCCTCAATACAACAATGAATGCCTTAATGGTGGGCAAGAGACCGTGTAGAAGGAAAAAAGATGGCTAGATTGAATCAGCAATGATACAATGCTACATGTAGATAACTAGAAAGATATGCCCCAAGATAGGCAGAGATGGAGATGCTAATGCTGTAATCAACAAAACATGAAATGCCAACAGAAATAGAAAAAGAAAATTAGTAATTTCTAGAACAGCACTACTAAATTTCTGTACTCGTACTGAATTGAGAATATTTTCTAATATTTTTATCCAACAGATCGCTGCTTTGAACAACCCGTATATATTTATCCAATATCTTTTACGGTTAGAAGTTAAAAACGACAAATGGACTGCACTAGCGGATCCAGGATTTAATTTGGGGGGAAGGGACTTCAGCCCGAAAGCTTTTTTTTTTCGTAAAAATAACGATAATTACTTTGGAAAAAAAGAAATAACCTGATATCTATATGAAATAGTGTTTAAGTTATTCCTAAAGTCCTTTTAAATGTAATTACATGAACAATAATACTTTAACAGATAATTTTTTAATATATCTTTCCATAAAACATAGTTATATTTTACCATTTTGAGGGGAGGGGCGTCAGCCCCAAAGCCTCCCTCCTCCCGTAGATCCGCCCGTGATGGACTGTATTTGTATATCATAATATTGAAGCGGAGCACCACAATTTAGAGCCTGTAAAATGATACTTCTTTTTTTCTTCAGTTGCATTCCTAATGGCACAGAAGACAAAAAGATCTCTTGAAGAGCAGCCCAGGACTCCAAGTCTCATGTAATAATCTTAAGGGTTATTCCCATTCTTCCAGAAACAAAAATGGCAGCCTTCCAACTTTTCCATCACTCTTAGGATCTACATAAATCAGTAGAAACATTGAGAACCATCCTCTACACTTAGAAATAAAAAATGATGATGGTTAAGGAAAAGTTTCCCTACATAACTTTTCTTCTTCATTTGTGAATTTCGAATATTCTATTTACCCGATCATTACAAAACAAGGAGATTATATTCATATACATTATTACCATCCTAAGTAACACTCGACCACCAAGGTGATACAAAAGTCAAGCAATCTCAAGACATATTATTAATTTAAATTGTTAAATAAGTAATATGAAAATTGATAACACATAAATAATAATCAAATACCATATTTATTGAAATAAGTTATAGTAATAAGGAGAAAACGACCCATCAAATAAATTATTTAAAATCAATTGAATCCAGTCCTAGGCATAACAATATTTGGGCCAGGGCACACTTTCAGACATCTAGAGAGATTTTGCCAATTTTCTGTTGAGTTTTTCGCAAATTCATGAAGGTGTATGATTGTAAATAAAGCAAATTATATGAAACTATTTTTACTAATTAAAAGACTCTCAATAACTCTGAATACATTTCTGTTGTTATTACTTTCCTATTCCTCTAAATAGGCTGTTGAATCGTTATTACTAACGAATTCGGAAAAAGAATTTTCATACGAATTTCTACCAAAACAATATTAGAGTAATCGGCAAGCAAGAGGTCTGGATGTCATTGCGGAAAAGATTTATTTCTGTTTCGGAAAAGAAGAGCAGCGAAAACATCATAACAAAGATCTTTTTGGCAGTCGTTTAATGCATGAGGAACCTAAGTTTCAAGCTTCTTGACTTTCCAATTGTGTTGAAATGGTCAGCGATGGTCGATATGCTAAGTGAGAGAAAATCTGCAAGTTCTCAAATATTTTTCTGGGATTTTTTTTCCAATAAAGCTCTCAGAACATCACCATCAAAGAAAGAAGTCCTTCCATGACCATCTTTGTCTTCAAGGCCGAAGTCTCCATCTAGAATATTTAAAGCTATCGCTGATTGGTGCATTGGTGCCTTGGACTTCTGACCGAGTTTAAACTAATAAAACGAAATTATGCAGTTACGGAATGGACTTAATCCGTAACGCATAATAATAACATTAATTTAACCTTTATTTTAATAATTTAGAATATTGACAATTGGTGAATCATGAATTGACTATTCCCATAACTCAAAGGATTGAGGATAGCTAGGATCTTTGATAGCTCAGAAATAGTTATCTAAAAGGCACCGATTGGACACAAGAAGATCCATTATCAAGACTTAGAGAACAATAACAGATTTCAGCAAAAGGTCCCTTTCGCACGGACATCATATCAATACTAAAGGATAAAAATATCAATTATATATCTTTAGTAACTGCAGCCCTTTCTCACATACATCATATTAAGAATATCAATTATTGATAAGTACATTTGAAGCCCTCTTCCGACTTCCTTCATCCCTTTTTCTTCTCCTGGGTATATTGCCTCCATGGTCCTCTGGACAAATCACTCATGCAGTTAAATTCTTGAAGTCACACACTTGCCAGGAGACCTAGATCCATGATCTTGTCATACTCTTGTAGGAGATCTGGAGTGAACTCTTGTAGTCACTCGACATAGTTATAGTATAATTCTGAATGTTAGATGCCATTTGTAACAGCTATAAATAAAAGTGCCACTTCTAAAGTCCTCACTGCCTGCGGTTCGTTAACGATGCGAAAATCTTCTTAATAAAGATGGAATTATTCCCAACTAGTGAAATAATACATAAGATAAAAATGATAAAAAGAATCATTTGGTACCGATGTACAAGTGTCACTCCATTTTGACGAGTGGTCAAGATCCCAAGCTAATGCAATAAATGAGATTCCAAGAATAGTCAAGGATTGACAGGTTTGTAATTTACATCTCGATTTACTGCATTGCTTTTCCAGATAACCTAATATTTTGTAAATGGATAGCACTGAAAAAAAAATCCAATTCCGTAGATTTACATAGCTCCTTTTTAAAAACTGAAAAAAAAAAATAACTGGCATTTGTTTTAGAAAAAAATGACTTAATCCGTTTTGAAAATTGAGAAAAGGTCCATGTGAAGATCCGCTAGGAAGAGAAGACGGATATAACTAAGTTAAAAAGGATTTTTCTGACGGAAGGCCGGCTTTATTTGCGTTAGCCCTAGGGAGGGAGCTTCATAATGAAAACTTAATTAAATTTCCGCCACCCCTTCACTAGGCGCCTTATGCACGCTCCTCTTTCTTCATTTCTCTCTTCACGCCTTTTTTTTCTTTCTTTTTTCTTCTTTTCATGAGGGTACCAAAGGAAAACAAATTTTGAAGGGAAGAGATGATATCCGAGATAAAAGAAAATTATGACGGCTATTCAAAGGAATTCGTAAGGGCTTTATTACTGTCACAATTCAAAGCACAAACCCAACTATAAAAAAAAAAAAACTCGTTAAAATATCATCCAGGATATTAGGTTGTACCTGTTTCATGCACATTAATGCATTTTATTTGTTTGCTGGAATATTAGATCGATAGATAGATAGAAAGTAAACTTTATTCTGGGACAAGGTCTCTTATGAATAACAGATATGAACAAAAAATAAAAACTACATCTGGCCAAAAATTACATTAGTCAATGTTAAAGAATATATAGTATCTTCAGTAAAATTAAATTTTAAAAAATTAAAAATAACACCATTTTGAAAAGAAAACATAATAAAAAAAAATCATTATTTAAATGAAAAGAGAACAAAATAAAATAACCATGGGGTGATTTTTAAAATTAAAAACTATCAATTTTTACAACCATTCACCTCAGTCAAAATCTGTTTCGCAATATTTATTTTATTGTATAACGTAATTTTGGGATGTGAGAAGGAATTGGTAGAGATGATATTTAAATGAGGACAAGGAGGAGGCATGGCGAATTTCAGAAGGCAAGGAATTCCAGAAAGCAGTGGATCGGGCAATAAAGGAATATTCAAACGTCTTAGTTCTATGGGAAGGGATATAAAGGTCGGAAACACGGGATCTTGTTTTCTGGGAGTGGACCACGAGGCTGTAGATGTAGGAGGGGTGTCGGGTGTTGATCATTTGAAACAGGAAAGATCCAAGGAAATATTGTCTGCGGAAAGAAGGGAAGAGCCACTTTAACTCTTCGTATTATGTACATGCATCAAGACAATGTATTTTCCTTTTATATGGTTTGAATTTTGTTAATGGGGACGAGTTTTGCGGTACCCCAAAGTTCTGCTCCGTATGTCCAAACAGGTCTTAGTATAGTGATGTAGATTAGTCGCTTGTTTTGTAAGTTGAGTGTAGGTCTGCAGTCCAAGAGAATTTTCAGTTGTTTGTATCGTCTGGCCAATCTTGTTTTTGTTTTTTATTAGTATAATCCAGTAGAGTTTTTAGTCTAGGTTTATTCCGAGATTCTCTACATAATTTTTTGAAGGGTTGTGGTCTATTATTAGTTCAGGACATGAAACTTCCTGCAGGGAAATACTAACTTGGATTTATAAATATATTTATTGAAATTTACTACAGTAACAACTGAAAATATAAGTAAATGAGCATTGCTGTAATCAAATGTGCAGACTTGAAGGGCTTCCTATCGATAGCACTCCAATCAAATCTTTTTATCAGAAAGTCCGGAGTCCATCATTTTTTCAGAAGCCTGGGTTGATTGTCAGGAATCGAAGAGGATGCAAGGTTAGAATATGTTTGGATGGAATTGGATTTTACTATGGAAGAATAGGTATTTGGATTGAGCTAAATCGGCAACATATGTAACATTAAGAACACTATGGATAATTGGTAAAAACATTAGAAGCATTAGGATTTTGCATGTAGGGATTGGACACGAGAGGAGTTTGATGGTTTAGTGAAGCCCCAAAACTACATAGGTCCAAATATGCTTTATTAAAATCAAGAAACGAGTCTTTTATATTTGATTGGAAGCTAAAAGCGTTTGTTCAGTAAGTTTTGAAGTAGTTGGAAACTTTTAGTAGTTTCTTATCATTTCAGTCTTGTATGAAGATTCAAATCAAGCCTTTTGTCCAAGTATGGTCCTAAGTGTCGAATCTCTTCAAAAGGAATAAGTGGAAGTATAGGTTTGTGATTTGTGCATGAAGAGTTAGTGAAAAAATAACTGGATCATTATTAGCAGATAACACATGATCACAGGCGGATTTACAGTAGGTGGGCTTTCGGGCTGAACCCCCCTCCCTCCAAAATGGTAAAATGTAACCATTTTTTTTAGGTAAAAAATATTAAAAAATTATGTCTTAAAGTATTATTGCTGGTTTAATTACATTTAATAGGACTTTCAGAATCACTTAAACATCATTCCATATAGGTAGTTAGTATCTTTCTGTTTTTCCAAAGTAATTATCACTATATATATATAAAAAAGCTTCTGGACTGAAGCCCATCCTAAAATTAAATCCTGAATCCGCTAGTGCACATGATCAATGTTTCATCAGCACATGAGGTAATGATGGTGTCAGGAGACTTTTATTTACTATTAGTTTTCTATACTTCCTTGTTTTGCTTTTTTCCAGCCTTTTTCCAGCAGTAGCATTTTTATTTTGAACCATTTTCTTTTTCAGCTAAGCAAATTTACTGGTACTTCCGCTCAACGATGTTTTTTTTTTAAGCAATATATTTTTTTTAAATCAATAACACCCTCATTTTTTTCTTTTCTACATCCTTCAAAATTTTAAAAAGTAGTGCTAGCCACAAATTGTAGCATTCTTCTGATGAATGCATTATTCTTGCTCCAAAAGTACTAAAAGCCATGACTTTTCACTGGGCGCCCTATCAGCGTTGCAATGCCCACTACACAATAGATTGCGATCGCTGATAGGCCTCAGACTTCCTATTGTTGATAAGCCACGGCAATAGTCTCTCATTTCCCAGCAACAGGGATGAATCAGAAGCGCGGTCAAATATTAAAATATCTGATGCGGTGTGTGCATCACACAACTTTCACTTACCACCCTACTTTGATTAAAAATAGGTATTTGTTTGGGCAACTTTATATTTTAATAAAAGTAAACGCAAATAACTTCAATGAGTTCAACTTATTTTGCAACATTCGACATTATTTTGGCAGTGGACTGTATTTTTATTGAATGTGATAGGTTCGTTATATGATCTATGTAAAGTAAAACTCACTGTTTTACGCTGGCATATAAATGTTACTTAGTCTTTGAAGGATGAAGGCGCCCTTCTCCAGTCTGAGGTGTCCTGGGTCCTCTCTGCTCTTGTGGTAGAGTGGGCTGAGAGATGCACATAGCTTCAGCGGCTTAACTCTTATCAGATGTTTCCAGAACTGACCGCAAGGTGGCGTTTGGGTACAAAATTACGTACACAAAACAGGTATTTGTCATCTAATTTACAATTTTCACTTAAACTGTAGATAGTACAACATATATATTTGTACAACATACAACAATTAATGACCCCATTGTTTTCTTACACGCCTTATCTGTTTATTTATTTCTAACAAAAGAGGCTTCTCAACCACTTAAGGTCAGTTTAGCCATTACACAATATTTATCACACGATACAAAATTTAACAATAAACTTGATGAAAGTAGGAAAGAATTAATAAAAATATTTTCAAAAAGGAAAAGTACAAAAATATATATATATATTGTTAAATAATTGTGATTTTTTTAATAAACAAAAACTTCTTTACTATCTTCATGTTGTTTTATAAAATTTCATCAATAGTGTATGCGTTTCTAACCCTTGCTAGGACGATCTATTTTCTTCTTTTTAATTGGAGGTCCGTTCGATTTTGGACTGCAGAGGGCTCGAGCATTCTCAACTTATTGTCTCTTAAATTATGACAGATACACTGCCAATTCTCAAGAACCTTTCTCTTTGCCAAAGCAACTATTTCCTATGTAAAAGCATCCTCTAATGGAACTCCTTCTTTTATTGCTATTTTTGTCTTATCTGTTAAATGAATGCGTTTTTGGCGAAAAAGTTTTAACGCCCAAGGCATATACTTACCATAAATAAATAATTTCAGTTAAATACGACTTTCTGTTTATAATGTAGGCTATAGAGGAGGAACGTTTTCATAATTAGAGGCCGCAGTAAGCTTAGGCAGTGCTAATGGAGGTCGCAACAATTCTTTATATTTCATTGTTGCTATGTCTATTTTTCACTAAATAGATACATCCATTATAAGTATATTCAACTTAATTCTATTAATTTACAAGTTTTTATAAGCTAAATAATGAAATACTAATTAATTATAGCGCTAAAATAATAAATATAGCGCAAAACGTTTGGTGACCGCAGGTTCCCCTCTTATAAACTAGGCTGATCATACAAACGCAAACCATTTTGTGAAACTTGTATTATTTTTTTTTTTTTTTAACACAGGTAAACTGAAAACGTACATTTCCGTTTAAATCTCTATTAGAATTTTTTCGCGATCACAGTACTTCCCCTCAATACATATATTTCATATATAGGTAAGTTAAAATAAAATCACTAAAATTATATTAAACGCAATATATATTTTGTTCAGACAGTAGTATAAAATTAATATTTTGTTCCTATTAATCGAAATTCAGCATACTGCAGACTGGGATGCACTGACTTTGAAAGGGGGCGCCCAGGTGACTTTTCACATATTTATACCACTTTACTAATTATTAATATTAAAATATTCATATACTAGTGGCTATACAGAAAATCAGTATCATTAAGCTTTCTATTTAAAATTATCTTCTTATTATACTGCTCCATAATCACCAACATTTTTTTTAAGGTGCAAAATGAGACCGGCCATTGTTTAATATTTGTATTCAAATTGTCGCAAGTTTCCGCGACTACGGAGTCCCGATAAAGGCGATGAAATGCCCCGAAAGCTGTAAAAGTCACCAACCAACAGTAAAAACTTGGAGCCGTAAAGAAGGGACTATAAACATGTTATTTCTTCCAGAAGGGGAAGAATCTTTTTTTTTTTCCTCTTCCAGTACCAGTCAGCTGAGGATTCGAGATTTAAACTTTACGATGGTATAACATCACCATCACAAATTCATGTACTTTTAGGCAATGAAGTGATGAACGAACATGGCTCTGTAATATTTAATAACCAAGCTATATATGTGTATATGTATGTATGCAGCGAGAATATATTCCGAAGAATGAATGATGTAAACTAAATTCAATAAAGAAAATGGGAAGACCCACCTAACCTAATGGCTAAGCACAGGCATAGAAGTAGGCATGCAAGTATATTACCACATCCTAAGTTTCTAATATTAAAATTTAAGTTTATATTCAAAGATAATTAAATATACCTCTTAACATATAATAGGATTATATGATGCTTTTAAGAGAACCCTTCCATTTTTACGTGAAGATTTTATCACATTCACCATCACAAAATCGAAGCATCGGGGAATTGATAGTTCATCTCACTGCCTGGGAGCAGTACCCAGTGGCACTTCCTCCTGGCGTGATATCTACATTAGGCGAGGATGTTCTTCATCCAGCTTCTCTTCAGCCTCTTACAGACTTTACCTGGCATTTTCGTAGTGGCCGTGTCATTTATGAGTGCAGGATGTCATTGTAAGTTGTCATGGAATCGTTTGTAATGAGTTCGTATGTGTTCTTTAACAGTCGGCATATGGAGGTCAGTATGTAAGGTTATGTTGCTAATGTACCAAGGTGCTTTTGTGATTGTCCTGAATGTTTTTGCTTGAAAGACTTGAAGTTTCTTTATGAGAGTCTTTTTTGATGTTCCAAATATCTGTGATGCGTAAGTCCAAATAGGTTTTAGTAAATAATCATATGTGTTCAATTTCTGTTGAAGTTTTAGTTTTGAATATTTGGCGTTTTTCTCTTGTTTGTTATATATGGGCCCCATGTCATTTTTCGGTCAAATGTCAGACCAAGGTAATGAACGGTGTCTGTCTGTGGTATCTGTATATTGTCAAGGAAAACTGGAGGGCATGTTTCATGTATAAGGGTAAATGTGATGTGCTGTGATTTGTCTTGATGTTTTAGTCGAATTTTCCAAAGTTTGGACCAGTCGTGTAATCTTGTTAAATACTGTTGTAGGATCTGTGAGGTGTAGTTGGACTTCTGTGTCTTACTAAAATTGCTGTGTCGTCTGCATATGTCGTTGGTAAAATGTTGGAACTACAGGGTATGTCGTGGGTGAATGTGGTATAGAGTAGTGGAGCGAGGACTGAATCTTGGGGTACTCCTGCTGAGATAGATCTGATGGAAGATAGTTCTGACCCGTGTCGGTTGGAGAAAAATCTGTTGGTAAGGAAGGCTTGTAGAATTAGAAAATAGATAGGTGGGAGTACTGTCTTGAGTTTAAAGAGGTCCCTGTTACCAAACACTTGAACAACATCCAGAAATACGACAGTTGCATATAGTTTATGCTCTAGTGCTGTAGATATGTATTCCGTAACTCTATGTTGTTGGTGAATAGTAGAGTCATGTGCCCAAAATCCAAATTGATGGTCAGCTTTACCAACAAGTCTTTTGTGTTGTCAAGTGTTTTTACGTGAAGAGTTTATCACATTTAGCATCACAAAATCGAAGCATCGGGGAATCGGTAGTTCATCTCACTGCCTCAAACCTTTAAAAAAATATAAAAAATATGTAATATATTAAATTGCTTTGTTAACATATTTTCAAATATATCCGTAGTTAAGAAAAAGTACCATTAAATAAAGTCATACACAAATTTATTTTTATATATACTATAATATTGTTCGTTTTACAATACTTATGTTAATCATCACTCATAATTATTAAACATAATATAAACTTCCGAGACTTTCTTTTTAGTGCACTCCATCGTCCCCTTCCTCCCCAACCCAAATGGAAAGTCAACGACTATGCGCAGGGGCGCCCAGAAGGGGGTTTTATTGCGCAAGTTGCGGCATCAAAATTAATGAGGAGGCACGTTTTGACGGGGTTTTAAATTTTTGAGAGGGGCACAATCCGACGGAGTTCTGAATTTTCAAAATGAAAAGTTTGAAATCAAAAGGCAAGTGGAATCATGAAACAGGCCACAGCATGAGTCATTGTATGTAATCTACGAATATTCAAATTATACTTTCGTTTGCACTGTTTTTAAGAAAACGAGAGGAATAAAATATCTTAGGAGGGGTCGGGGAAGGTTTATGCGCTATCGGCCTTGGGGAGCTCGGGTGCCCTCGTATTCCTTTGGTTCCTGAATTACAACTATTCTGAATTACTATTAGACCGTTTTTGAGAAAATCGCAAAAATGTGTTAGTTCATTATATAAAGTGCCACTTCCGGTTAGCCGATTTTGACGAAAAAGTTTACGTAACATCCTTAGCATATAAAAACTTTAAATATGCAATTTCACTTTCGTGCGACTTTTCGTTTTTGAGCTAGACTGTTAACACACACACACACACACACACACACAGACCATTTTGCGAGACTTTGTTATTTGGACTCACACGATCGCGTTGTTCACGAAATTTTCAAGAATACTTTCCTTTACTATATATTTCATATATATATATACAGTGAAAATAAAAATAAGCAGCAATAAACCTTCCACATCAATTAACAAATATTAATTGTAAGACATAAAACGTATATGTGTGTGTATAGTTTTCTTTTGGTTATACATTATATTATGTTTATGCACTTTAATAACAGTTATAGTTTTTTATTTTATATCTCATGAAGGTTTTTATTAGATTTCTGCCTAAAAATAGCAATCATACCACATGTAAACTAATTGTAATCACAAGCATGTTATCTTATTATGACAATGTTTTGTATATACATATAATAAAATAATTTTAAGTAAGTATACTAATACATTATTTGTTTGGAACAGGAATGCCTAGTTTTGTAGTTATCTTTCCCACTGGGAGTATATAAGACACATATTACTATATGTTTAGAAGACATAACCTTGGATATTTTATGTGTTTATTAAAAATATAAAAAAAGTTTCTTTCTATATCATTCGAAATCTCTAAGTGATAATAAACCTATTGATTCGAAGTCGATCTCCTCCATTTCATTCCATATCTTTTCGGTTGATTTTTAATTCATCCGAGACAATAAATAATAAATAGAGATGGATATATAGTTTACTGTTAATATTGTAAGGATGAAAAATATCAATACTTTAATTTTCAAAACCTAAACAATACGTGACAAGTATATGACAACCGTAATACACAGCGGAATTTTAGAAAAAAAAATACAATATATCTCGAAAACTGGATGTTTTGGAGCTTTAAAACTCAGGGTCTTAATGCCCGAATTGATATTTATAAAACAATTTATCTCTTCTTTATTTGCCGATTTTTGAAACCATACAACTCCTTCCAATTTTTTTAATGATATTTATCAAAACTCTTGTAGAAATTTAAGAATTGAATATGAATTTTAATTTAGAAAAACGTAAACAAAACGTGATCGCATGCCAACAGTAGCACCTGGGAGGCTCTCGTAACAAATTATGGCTAACACCATCTCAATCCATAGACTTACCAACTTCGTTTATTTGAAATTCCTACATTTTCAATTACTTTTATTGAAGTTGTAATAAGAATATGGGGATCGAAATAGGAATTTATCAATTCTTCATGAAATTCTCGTCCGGTTGATCCCTCATTCATGAGAGCCAGAAAAGCAATACATACTATCTTACTACATATACATCGCAGATCACGATGGATCCAGGATTTAATTTTTTTTTTTTGGGATGGAGGGCTTCAGCCTGAAAGCATTTTTTTATATATACAACGATAATTATTTTGGAAGAAAAAGAAAGAAACTAAACATCTAGATGAAATGGTGTTTAATTGATTCATGAAGTTCTATTAAATGTAATTACAGGAACTATAATACTTTTTGATATATTTTTTTCATGGAACTATAATACTTTTTGATATATTTTTTTCATAAGACATTTTTTATTTTACCATTAGGGCTGGGAGGAGGGAAGACTTCAGTCAGACCTCCTCTCCCCCAGTGGATCTGCCTGTGTTGTAAATTATTACTTTTTATAGTTTTAAAAAGAACAACGTTCACATGACAAAGCCTATTAAGTGTTTGCAGGCAGATATATGACTAAACAAGAAAAGAAAGTCCAAAGCAATATAGAAACCCAAATTATTATTTAATCGATGAAATCATCAATAATTTATTGTAGTAAATTTCAAAAATATGCATTAGAAAGTAACTGCCTAATTTAGTACCTTTTATGGTACTAAATTATTAAGTTTATCTACAAAAATAATTATAATGAAATTGATCCTTTTTATTCGATAAAATATTTTTTAAAGCAGATTCATTGTGAATTTATATGTAATACTTACAAATTCTCTGAGCCAGAAGAAATTTTTTACATATATTATATATAGGTTACTGTAAATGGCGTAATCAATGGGTGAGCTCGCCCCCTTCCTTCCTCCTGATGGACCCAAAATTATGGACCAAATAAATATAAATGGACAAAAAACTAATCTTTTATAATAGAAATAGTCTTTATATTTACATTTCTCCAAATTTTACAAATTTATTAAATTTTGTTTAAACCAAAAGTAGGTATTTGATCCTCAGAAAAAGGTGATCTTTTACTCCATGAGACAGCTTATTTAGTAAAAAGAAGATAGCAAGCTGGTGAGAAAGAAAATACAATAAAAAAAATAATATATATATATAAAAACGAATCATTCAACCCAACTAATGAACAACAGTAATTTATTTAGGGCAAAAAAAAATGTTTATGTATACATCAGCGATTTATTGCAAAAAGTCACTAACTTTTTTTTTTTTTTGCACTTACATTTATTTATCCACACCTGTCAATTATTATTGACAATCAGCAGATGTGCTGGCTTAGTAATGAGAGAAAAATAAAATAAAATAAAAAATAAATAAATAAAAAGGCTTGATAGGCATGAGGAATAGCAATACCCAGCGGTATCCCTTCCATGGCTTTTATTTACTAACATTATTTCATCAGATCCCTCATCCAGACCCTTTTCAGTCGTCTTCTGGAGTTCTCGGGCATACTAGTTGTGGCCATTTCTTTTACCAGCTGGTTGGAGTGCCCGTTTAACATGTCATGAAATCGTTTGTAGTACGTTCGTATGTGTTCATTGACTGTCGGAACGCGTAGGTCGGTGTGTAAAGTGTGATTGTTTACGTACCATGGTGCTTGAGTGATTAGTCGTAGTATCTTAGACTGAAAAGTTTGAAGTTTATTTATGTGAGTTGGTTTTGCAATTCCGTACATTAGTAGTCCGTAAGTCCAAAGAGGTTTTAAAAGATACGTGTAAATACTTAGTTTCTGTCTTGCTTTTAATTTGGAAGGTCGTCTTAACAGTGTATGTAACAATTTTAGTCTTAGATTTAATGTGATTCGTTTTTTCTTCACATGTGGACCCCATGTCATTCTCCTATCGAACGTAAGGCCTAGGTATTGTACTCTGTGTTTGTGGAATCGGTATGTTGTCTAAGTATAAAGGAGGGCATGTTTCTGGTCTTAGAGTTAATGTGATGCGCTGTGACTTTTGATAATTTATTTTAGTTTTACAAAGTTTAAGGAAACTTTTAAATAAATTTTTGTGGATTTAGATCATTTTTACAAAAATAAAAACTTTATTCAATAGGTCAATCATTAAAACCAAATTTTTTTGGTGATTCTATTCACACTTTGATGGGTAAAATAATTTAATTTTGACATGGAAGATGACTAATTTAATGAGAGTCAATATAGACATACTCAACCAAAATAGGCTTATCTTGTGCCTTAACCCCTACATGTAAGTCATTCTTTAAGTAGTTTCATATCGTTTTTCAGGCTGAAGAAATAGCTAAAATAGAAATAAAAATAGCTAGCTGTCTAAATATAATCAGTTTTCATTTTTACAACTTACGGGTATTCAGGAATTCAGATATTTATTGGTCATCGTCGATATAGCAATACTTTGTCAAAAATATCTCTCTGTTGTTAGTTCCAATAGGCCCTGAGAGCCGAAAAAAAAAATATGGATCTAAAAAACGATAACATTCTGCATCTACAAAGAAAAAAACATAGATAACTCTGGGCCCAGAGGAGAACAGGACCAGTGCTGGGAAGACCTCCGGATTCAGGAAGACAGGCTTAAATAATGAAGAAAATGAAGTGGAAAAAACGAAAAATGTAAAAGAGCTACTAGCTAGCTGTGTGCAGCCTTAAATATTGTATGATTATAATTGCAGTAGTGTGTTGTAATGCAATGCTCCAGATCACACTATTGCATACATCCGTAATGCCATAGTGGCATGGGAGTATGGAAACAAATTAAAAAAAACTGGCTTTGTTTTTAGGTAGAATAAGAAAAAAATTCACGCATATATTTTAATGAGTCAAGGGCAGATGTAAAGAACATATTAAAAAATAAAGCAACCAAGTTCATATATCCTTTCGCTATTTCAAAAAACCCTAATGCCAGTTTTTCAAAGAAATAAAAAATAATTCAGTTTAATCATTTTACCTAACCGTATTTCTACCATACAAGCAAACATTAAAATACATCAAATAGCACAATTTAGACTCTACTAGGTCAACATCAATTTGAAATTTAAGACGATATGTATAAAATTGTTTAAATATTTTTATTCCTTTAAAATCTAGCAAATGTGTACGAAATTAATGTAAAACAGTAGGGCAAGAATGACAGAGTGTATACCTTCGTACCACTTCAAAACTTTTTATTGGCTTAATGTTTTGGGTTAGTAATCATTTGTCATAAGTATTTAACTATTTTCATTCCTTTATACTTTTTTTTTAAAGGAATGTTTAATACATTATATCGCTTATTGATTTATTTACTCAAAATCTCATTCCTCCTTAATCTGCGTTTAATTTGTCTTTTATTCGTACATTATTATTACTGTATTCCTTCATATTAACCCCAACGCATCCAAGATACAACTTGAGTTTTATAAACTAATGTTATTTTTGAGACATATTCTGTATCTCTTTAAAGCTATTTGATTAACACATTTCTTTTTTCCTTTTTTACTGGAATTTAGATTGAATTTAATTTCCTCCGATTCGAAGGTGTCGAAAAAATGGTTTTCTTTCTTTACATTTGCAGTTAATTTTCTGAAAAACTTTGTTAATTTCAAATGTTAAAAAACATAATTCTAGAGTTCTTCGATTATCTTGCCCCTTCTAAGGAGTGACACTATTAAAAGTAGATTAAAAATCTATAATACATAAATCGATAAAAATTATTTTTGATATCCGATTTTGAATCAGGATTTTTAAATTAACATATTGAACTTTCCATTAAAAAATATATCATTTAATAAAGGCTTTTCAATTTTACACAACCAGATTCATGTATTAACATAATTTTTAAGTCACAAATTAATTCTTGAACTATTAGTCAATTGAAACACTGACTATTTATTTTACTTAGTATTTACACTATTTAACAACCAATAACACTCCTAAAGCGGAAAACATCAATTTTTTCCAGGATTAATAGAAGTTATATTAGTTCATTGGATAGCTACAGAATGCTGAACACAACTCAATAAAATATTCCATCAAGTCTTAGCAATGAATATCTCTTAAAAAACATGAGATACTAAATTAATATAAAGTTAATCTATAATTTTTAACAATACATGACATCCAATAAAAACATAGATGGCAGGATTTACGAGTCTTCAAAATATAGAAATAGTGAGCAAACTGCTATTAAATTTCAGTTTTTATAAAATTTATTTTAATCTTTAACAGAATTTCATAAGCACATAAAAAACTTGTATAAAAAAAAAATATGCTCCAAAAAACAAGAAAAATAAATAATAAAATTTAATATACATCTCAACAAGTATCATCGATAAGAACACGTGAAGAAAGAGAAGCATTTTTATTGTTCGTCGAAAAGTAATTACTTCTTCTTTTATGGCTTTTGTTTCTCTTTCCTAATTAAACAATCCCTCTTCATTCCACCTGGATTTTCCTTCTATTATTTTTTCCTTTGGACTCAAAGTCAGTTACATCTATAGAAAATAAACTGATTATAACATCTTAGAAAATAAGACTTTTTCTTCAGTTAAACCATTCACAAATACTAATGTTGAAAAACAAAACCTAACAATATATATTTATATATTTTTAACTTTCTTATACAATGAACAACCTAATAAATATATTTATAAATCATTTACTTGCCAATACAGTCAAACCCCTAAATTAATGATTCAAATGAGACTTAATTTGCAAATAAATAATTTTTTGTCTAAATTAATCATTTTTATGATGAATTATGATTAACATCTTAATAACCAGCCATTTACACTACAATTCAAATTTAAATGGAAGAATAATGAATTTTAAACTTTTATCGTGATCCTTGACAACCCATTAATAAATATTTCTTCGTAATTTATTCTAAATTGACTATTGTTTTCAAATTCAAATTGTCTTACAGCCAGCTACTAAGCTAAGGGGTATATACTTCCTAATCAGTACAAGCTAGCCAGTAATGAATATTCCCTGAATTATTTCACTAGTCATCAGAGCATATCTATAACATTAAATTCAAAATATAACGGAAAAAAAAATAGATAATTTCATTAATTCAAATAATGAGAGCCACATTTTGATCACTGGTAATGATTGTTGAATTATTAAATTCATCACAATCATGAAACAATAAGAATTATTATTAAAATATTAGTTCCGAAGCGCAACTTCAAGGTGGTAGCTGGATTCATATCAAATCGTCACATTGCTGGTAGTTCCCGAAGAATGATGAAACTCGGCCAGAATTTACAATCATAATCACGTATAATATACAATAACAGGTGTTCTTGATAATATGAAACAGTAATTTCAGCAAAACCAGATACTATCTATCTGCAGATGTATCGAACTTTATGTAGAATTTGTATCTGATTTTCAAGATACTGTATCTCAGTAGCAGTTCCAAATTTTACTACATACATACAATAACAAATATATTGAAAATTTAAGGCTCTTTAGATTTGGTAAAGATATATTTTTTTTTTGTACAAAATGTATATTAAATGATTTACTGAGGAAAACCTATGATTGCAGCAGTGTCTTAACTTAAAGCACTAAAATTAATTATAATTTAATTCATAGCATTGCAATTCATAATTACTGTGCCTAATAACCCGGAATAGTACAGGAGAATTGTATTACTGAAGATAGGAAACAAGTTAGTTCACTTTGTTATATATACAAAACAAGTGATGGTGGACTAGAATTGATCTCATTCAACAAAATGTTCTGTTTTAAGCAAGGATGAATTTCCACTAACATGGCAGAAAATTTACTAACAAGATTTGGGAATCGGTTGTTTACACCTTTCAGAATTTATACACAACATACACAGTAATCTCGGACCCTGCCACCATCTTGGAGCAGCACTTCAGAATTAGTACCATCAGTAGCTTAATTTCAACAATCCAAATATTTTTCTTGTAGAATTGCACACAATTTTTGCAATTCCTGCTTTTTTTTTTTAAATTACTGATTATCCACCAAAAAAATAAAGCATGGTTAATTCCACATTTCTTGTTATATGTGTATTCTTTCAATTAACAAGTTATAAAGGCATGATTATCGTAGGCCAGCTATATCATATCATGCATGAGATTGTTTCAGTGATTATTATTATTTATAGATCTTAAAAAGAAAAGAAAAAAAAAGGAAAACTTTTTAAAACTATATTTTACAATTAATAAAAATGTTTATATGTAGATATCATATAAACAAATTTCTTTAGTGAGAATAATCTATCTACTGTCCAATTTATATATATATATATATTAACTATAATGAAGAATAACGGGCTAAAAACAATTTGATCAGTTGGAAACAAAATTAAAATTAAATAAAGCATAAAAATTTGTAAGGAGGATGAAATAGAAGAAAATAAATAACAAATAAACAAAACTAAAGAGTTTTAATTAAATTAATACACAAAAGCTGTAAAAACATTTATTATATAACTATAAATTGCCAGAAAATTTACAAAATGATATATAATGAGTACTTAGCCCGAGATTCTCCATTTCTATACATAATTATCTTAAAAGTATTATTATGTGCATGATTTTTAAAGTTATATATACAAGTCTAATAAAAATATAAAGAACTATCAAACTAAAGTGAAAATGAATGGCAAACAAAACCATAGTCTAGAATCTTATGAATAAACATAAGTGAAAACAAAATGAAAAAAAAAAAAATAAACAAAAAAAATTCATTGCTTATCTCGATATGGTCTCTTTGAGAAGGGTATACTATTATTTTTTTTTAATTTAATTTTCATAAATCCAAATGATTAACCTAATAATATCGAAAGCATAGAACAATTAATTTGAACTAAACAAAAATACAGGTAACGATAAAGTTATCCATTAGGAATCAATTTGGAAAACCTAAAACATTTAAATTAAAAGTAACAATGGTTTAACGACTGAAAAGTTATTACCAGTTTTTTAAACCACAAAATATCTTTTTAAGACGGAACCTAATTCACTCTTTTTTTTTTTTCTTTTTTTTCTAGAGGAAAAATATATTCATAACAAACCTAAAAAGTATTTGTAAATTTATTTTACATTCTTTAAAAACTAAATAGTTTTCATAAATAACAGATTTTTTTTTAAATATAATTTTGTGAGCCATATATCAAAAGTGAAGTTGCAACTTTACAACGTCAAATTAATTAAAAAGAAAAAAAAAAGATGGAAAGGAAAATGAGAGTCCAATAAGGTAAAAATTCCAAATTATAAAGTAAATCTATTTTTCAGAATCATCATCATGACCTGAAGTATGCCATGTCAATCTTTCTTCATAGAAATGTATAACTATTTGGGGACACCTCTCGTTGGCTTGTTTGGCTGGAACTAGGTCAGCCTCTTCTGTACCTTTCCTGAAAATTAAATAATCAATCAGCAAATACAATACAAAATACAAAAGCTTTAGGTGATAAGCATTTATTCAAATAAAACTTCGATTAAAAATTGTTTGAACAAATTTTATACAACACGTATTGTTCACTTCCAACCCTTAGCGAATGAAATTAGCAATAAAAACATAAAAACAACAATATCCTAGCAGATATGATTTTTAAATTTAAAAACTGGTGTGTCCACTTGCACAACCAATTTCAGAAAAATACAGTTTATTTCTAGCAAGATAATATAAAACAGATCCATTAAAAAAAAAAAATTAATTAATTTCCAGGATACTGGAAAAATTAAAAAACATTTAGAGAACGATTTCTTTCATAAATTATAGACGGCCATGTGAACTATCATTAATGTTTTGCAGAAGAGCATAAAAATTAATTATTTCTTTATGATTTATGAGTATAATTTTATATTTTATTGCCCTCTACTATTTTTCGTAGTAGTAGACTATTATATCAATTGTAGACTACATAATGTCAAAAATAGAATAAAAATTGAAAACTTTTATGTACGAAATTTGCACTAACAGTAGTGATATATACTTAATAGGTATGTTTTCACTCGTAAAATGGATAGAACAAAAAGTCCATAGAAAAAATTCAACCTTTTGTTTGTTCGGAGTTAACGAGACCAATGCTTTTCTTCAGTCAGAACAAAACTAATTCAAGCTGGAATATAAAAATATGAGTGAAGTAGACACAATTTTGATATTTAAGCAGAAAATCGAGACCACAACAAGCTGATTGAACTTCAATCGAAATAAACACAATCACAAATAAGACTTTTTTTTTTACAAATTCAGAGTAAAAATTACTTTAAATGTAGTGAAAATATCACGAATCTGTATAACGGGAATATGTGTCATGCCAGTAATGCTTGGAATCGACTAAACAATACAGTATAAATTAACTTTTTGAATAAAACCTACAATTTTAAAACCACATAACAATATTGTAATAACCTAACTCCCACTCCATAAGATCAGTGCCTTCCACATTTCACAACCATTATATTGTTAATAATTATTTATTTTAATTTTAAGTATTAAATGGAGTAGCAAGTGTCATGGTCGCAAGTGCAATATCACTTTCATGTCGCTCTGTATTTGTTGCTTTGTAATGTGCTCAAAATTCAAATTTGTGGAGTAATACTTAATCAACAGTGAGCTAATAAACAGTTTTACACTTTTACGTTGACGTACACGCAGGTGAGGTACTATTTATTAACAATAAACAATTGATAAATTGGTGCTCATTTGGTTAGATCGAGAGGCCGTTAATTCCCTTACGTGCCTTATCATACTCCGATAAGCTCAGGGCCAGGGGCTCTGTTTACTAACTTCCTTCAGTCATCAGGTCTTCAGTTCGAACTCAAGACATTATATTTACGTTTTTTTTTTTTTTGTTTGTTTTTCCAGAGACTGTTTTATTTTATTTAAATGTTTATTCTAAGAAATGTTTTATTTTATTTCTGATAATAGTTATGTATATAGTTTATTTTTTTTTAAATACTTTATTTCGTAATTTTCAATCTTTTTAATTGTCATATTCAGGAGTAGATATATATAAATTTTTTTTCTCTCTCTCTCTTATCATAATATAGAAGATATGAATTTAGATAAGAGTTCGTCAAGTGAAGATTCGGAGGACAAAACGCCGTTTTCTGAGGTTAGCGAAACAGATTCGCAGTATTTAAAAAGACGCACACTTCAAAAACGTCATCGAAACACACCTCCTGGGTCGGGAGCTAATTCACCCAATAAGAAAAAAAAAAAAAAACCTAAACAGTTAGCAGAGCAAAATAAATCTAAAAAATCAACTGAACAAAGTAAATCTACTAAAACTAAACAATCAGCCAAGCAAAATATATCACTACCTCAAACCAGAAGCAAATCAATTACCATAACATCAGAGCCAACTGCACCAACCACCACTAACACCAATAATCCTGTTCCCATTAATAAAATATCAAGCAAGATTCCGGAGCCTCAAGAGTTTTCTGAGTCCGAGCTGCCACCTATTTTCATATCAAAAGTCGATCTTTTCATAATATTTTTAGAACTGTAAATAACGATTTCCTTCCAATCTCATCACAATGAAGAACAACTCGTAGAATATACCAATATGGAGGAAGCCAAAATAGCAATTAGGAATTAAAATTGTATAAAGCAGTTGGAATCGACAATATTTCTCTAAACCAAATTAATTGAGGTATATCACAGTGGGGCAAACAGATTTAGCAGTACAAAACCCAACGATGTAGCTATCATGAAAAAATTCTATTTTTTAGAATTTATTTTATTATATTATAATTGAAATTGAAGTATTTTTTATAAAAAACCTGATATTGTTTCAAAAATATTTACATAAGAAATATTTTGATTTAGTAAAGAGAAATATCATCAAAATTTGCTTTTCTAAAATGTCAGTTTATAACATGTCACAATAAAAGACAACATTTTGCCATAGGTTTTTTAAAAATATTTAAAATAAGCAAGTTCAAAGCTTTTAAAATATAAATATTAATAATTCTGAATTATTTCACATAATACAAACCATTTCATAAGAAACATAAGTTCTCCGCTTGCATCTGTAGCTCCGATAATTTTTTCAGGCTCAAGATTTCGTTCAAAACCCCGTAGTTTTAGTTCTTCTATTTGCTATAATAAATAAATACAAATTTAATATAATATATTAAAAATACCAATTTTTTACATTTTAATTTACTGATTTATTAGTAGAAATAAATACATTATAATAAATCATTTACTTCTAAAACCGCTTAACTCAATTTTTGATGAAAATGAGTTATGTAACCACCTTAATTCATTTTTCACATCTAATAACAAATGATTCTCATTCCAACAAACTACAGGTCTTGAAAAGGAGGAAAAATTACAAAAAATAAAACCACCTTATCATTTATTATCACTCCATGATGTTGACAACGTAACATAAACCAAGAACGCATTTAATTCAAGTCTCCTAGATCCTTAGTCTCATTCTTCCATGGGTAAATGTTTTAAACATATAAAATAAAAAAAAACAGTTGTGATGATGTATCTATTACTTGATTAACTTCAATTATAATCATAAGTTGGAAGAAATGACTGGATTCAACCGAAATATAGGGTGCCCGACACCTAAGATATTATTAACTGGATGTTTTTATATAAGACTCCAAGAACTTCTTAAAATTTTAATTTTCCTCAGGATTGTCCGTCTCCACCAAAGTAAATGGTGCACCCACCCATTCCCGAAGAAATTGTATTGCACACCTAACCTTAAAAATTGTGCGAGAGAATTATAAAAATTATAGTTTGCATTATGTCGTTTCATGTGAAATGTCAGTTTTCACAGGAAAGGTTATTTAGTAAAACAACTGGTACTCCTTAAATAGCCGGACTGGACCGACTGCTATCTGCCAATGTTTATAACCTGAACACTGATAATTCTGATAAGACATTAATTAGCCTTCTGGTAATTCTTATCTTCGTATTCATATTTATCCCCAGATATATTATTACAGACTCGTAATCGGTTTTGTATCAAATATAAGCTCCTATCATGCTCAAATATCATGAATGGGGTACCATTGGATTCAGAATTTTATGGGTGTTAGCGAATCGTATTCTCCACTTTAATTTTTCTTTCTGAAATAAATAAAGTCGATACAAACATTTTGCTAGGGTTTAATACTGGAATAGTGGCAGGTCTGTAGATCGATACGCGATAAATTGGACTTTGAAGATTCTGATACATACAGCAAGACCCGGATAGTTCCTTCAAAGGAACTATCAGATCCTGCATTTTTAAGCCCCAAAATGTACTATTTTCGAGATAACGCAAGGCATAGGGTTCGCATCCATGCAACCTTACGTTCATTAGAGTACTGTCATTGAATACATAACTCATTTTGACGACTTGAGTCATCTATGATCGAGAGAGGATTTTATACTATTTATCGATGGTGTTTTTGATCGGCAAGCCATATCATTAATTCTTCACTAAATCTCGAGATTGAGCCACCGATTTCGAAGGCTTCCTTCTCCTCCAATCAAAAATTCAGGCAAACAAGTTATGAAAGAAAACAAACTTTATTTGTGAATAACTAAAAAATTATACACTTTCCCCTTGGTAATACCCATGATTATATAAAAGATTACTAAATTCCCTACAAAAAGAAAAAAAAAATCCTCTAAAAAGCTGTCATTTCCGCCATAAACATGTAAAAATGACAGCTTGTTAGGGATGGGGGATAAACATGATAGTGTTACGTTACCAAATTCATGGGGGTCAATAAATCATTACTGAAAAATAAAAAATCAAACAAAAGTAACAGCATACCTTAGTTTTATTAACAGGTTTAACAGCTTTTTCTTTCCTTTCAGATGTGGGCTGTTTTTTCTCTACAGTAGCAGCTGGGGGGGTTGGAGGAGGATTCATATTGCTAACAGATTTCCTCTTTTTATTGCTTTCTTCTTTTTTAAGTGGTTCGATAGCAGCCACCTTCCTTTTCCTTTCGTCTTCATAAGCTTGTATTAAATCTGGACAATCTAAATTTTCTTCTGGTTCCCATGTGTTTTCAGCACTATAGTAACAAAAATAAAAATTTGAATTAAAAAAAATACAGTAGCAATAAAAAAAATGCAGAAATGTGTGTACTTTTACTTTACTAGGCAAGAACAGAAATAAAAATCTTGTTTATAGTGATTGGAAGCTATAGTTAAAATTCTTCGGAACTAGTATTTTAAACCACCAGCGAGTATCGATTGTGCATAATATATAAAAATCAGCCTAATCTGTAATGTTTGATAATGCCAAAAAGAGTGCTTATTTTAATAAAATTGTATGCATTATGTCAGCTTCTGACTTTGTTTACTACAGTCTTATCTCTCTCATTAGAACATCTGTTACTCAAGAGATAATCAAATAACATATATGCAGTTAATTTAAAGTCAAGGACCTAATCATTCAGGTTATTTGTCACAAATCATATAATTAACACTTTAACTTAAATATATTGTAATATTGGTAATCTTGGAATTTATATCAATAGACTTTAACATCCCACCCCAATTTGACAATGGCTGTATAGTTTACGGTGGCCCCTCAATTGTACAGATTGAAATCTCACGTGCTCCACCTCTATGACAAGTTAAAATGGCTTGATCCCTCCCTCCTTCTGTCAACATTTCCTTGGATCTTTTATAAACCAATCTATCCACTACCAGCACTCTTTCTACATCTAGTCCTTTACAAGACTTCGTCTCTCAAAGCCATTGTCTCACTCTCAGAAAACATGATTCCTAACTAAACAGATGGATTTCCTCAAATTTTATATCAAGAATACGAAATCTGTGGAGGTCCTGAAGGTTTAAAGATACTTGCAAAGTCTATAATTTGCTAAAACTCTGAATTGAAATGCAAGTACTATAAATCATTTTTAGCAAACAAATTTTGAGGTGGTGCGTTTATTTTGTCCACCTGCGTACATGGGCCAAATACTGAAGAGATGACTAAGGCTGGTAAAATTAATAGGAAAAAAAAAGTTAAAAAGTTAGTTTTAAAAGTTAAAAATTCTAATACATACTCCGAGTATCCTTTCCATTTAAGTAGATACTCAACCCGGCCATTCCTAAACCTCCGATCCAATACTTTTTCAACTGAAAACTCCTCTTCTTCAGCAGCGGAATCGGCAGGCGCAGAATCATCTTTATCTTTGCTCTTCTTGTCACCTGTAAAATTATAACTTTAAATTCTGTACTACAATATATGTCAATAATTTTGACAAAAAATAAATACTAAGTAGGTATATGATGAAACATCTGAAATATGACTCTTGGAAGCAAGAAAGCAAGCTCATGCAGCACTAGCAAGGGGAATTAACATCAGTGGCTCACCAATTTCAACCAAATTTTGTTTGGTGACACTTCATCGAAAAATATTACAACAAATATCCCAGTGTTCGTTTCAATTGACCTAGTATTTAAGAAAAAAAATTTGTTTTTTCTTGAGTCCTAGAAGCCATTGGAGCAAGCATCTAGAAATGTCTCGAAAATTTTCTGATGTGTCACCCATAAAAAATTTTGGTTGAAACCTGTGATCCACCTACTGTAAACTCCCCTTGCAAGTTGAAATTATTATTAAAGGACTTTTCCACTACCCTGGTTTAAGATGTTGACATAGTATACGTAAGAATATTATGGTATTATCATCCAATTAATGAATTAATTTGTACGTAATATTAGGTGTAAGAATAAGATGAATTGGAGGAAAAACAAAATTTAGTCATCAAAATGTAGTCATCATCATCATCATAATTCTTATCCCTCATGTACCGCAGCACAGTGCGGGATTACAATTTGTAGAGTCTGGACCAGGTGTCTCGCTCTTGGCCAGCTCTCTTCTACTTCAATCCATACCTCGCCACCTGAAAGCCTCTCTAACACTCTCCTCCCAGGATGTGCGCAGTCTCCCTCTTGGCCTCCTTCCCTCCATACGAGTCTCGTATGTCTTCCTGGCAGTTCTCTCCTCATCCATCCTAAGAAGCTAACCACCTTAGCTTATGCTCCTCTATCTAGGATAAGCTTGGCCGGCTTGACTTCGAGGCCAGTTCGTATGGTGAAGTTCCTTATCCTATCTCTTCAAACCTTTCCTTCCACTTTATATAGATAGCACATCTCCATGGACTATATTCAACTCTTGTGTTTCGAGGTGAGTATCCATGATTCGGAAGAGTGATAAAGAATAGGGAGGAATGTTGATTTATAGACCGACATTTTTGACTTCTTAGTCACTTCTCTTTTGCCCAGGAAACCCCTCCTAAGCAAAAAAAACACAACTGCACCAATTCTGAGACACTTCCTCTTCAATGTAGCCATTTTCTATATCTAGATGAGCACCTAGATATTTATTGACCTGCTCTAATATTTCTCCATTTGCTTATATGACTCATTATTCTACTGGATTTCTTTCCTATTCCCAAATAGTTGGGTTTTTTCTGGGTTGATTGTCTTATTGATTGCGGCTGTTTCTTCCTGGAGAATATTTATATTATATTGGAGGTCTCTGTAATTAGAGGACAGTAAGACTAGGTCATCTGCAAATGCTAACATGGAGAATTTTAATTCATTTCAATAATTTTTTAACAAAATTTTAGTTTTAACTTAATATTGCATGAGTTCGCTAACTAACCGTTCTCCAGCTATAAAATTTTTTTTCCAGTTGGCTTTACGAACCCATCTAGATCTTTGACTGCCTAAACCAGTCTTCTCCATCGTTAGATAACTTGGGCTATATTCTTTTTTGCGGGATTCTTCTCTGCAGCATCTTTGTTGATTTAGTCTAACCATCTGGTTTTTGTCCTCAAGGATTTTCAAAGATTGAGTGGGTTAGTATGTAGATGGTCCCGAATTTCATCAAATTATATCTATTAATTAGGCTTACACAGACATTAATGGATTTACATAGAGACGCCTATACTTTAAAAACGGCTCATTCACCTTGGTCCGAAATTGGAGGAAAGTCAGGGATTAGTAAGAAATTATGTTGTGTTTCTGTTCAAGTATGTTGAATTTCAAATCCATCTAGTACTTCCAAAACAAATGTATGCAAATGGATCCACAAAGTTGCAGAGAAGTTAGGGATTGGTGAAAAAACTACCGACTAGCCATCAATTTTATCAAATTCCATTCACTGCCTTTAAAAGATACTTTATAACAATGGATGTAGAACATATTTTCCATAATAAATCTATATTTCAAATAGCAGTTCAATAGAATACGTTAGAAGTTAAAAGAAATGAAGGGAACGGTGTACAAATGCTGAACTATTTATTTCATTAAATTACATTTCATAATTAAATTAATGAACCTTGATAAGAATATGATAGCAGTGAAATATGGCAGGCAATGAACATATGGACAGGGAGTCTGTACTTATACTTTAGTTTTTATTTTTCATTGACACTACTCATCTTTGGCAGTGCGATATGGTATTCTTATGGACAAATATTGCTTGCAGGCCAATATCAATTTTATCAGATTCCATCTACTTCTTTCACTTAGGCATGCGGATTTTTCTTGACATGAATAATAATAGATTTATCCTCAGATAATGAATAGTTTACCTTGAAATATTGGTAATCATGTAATCGAAAGGAATGATAAGGAAGCTATTATTGAGTGTACTTGTGATCAGGACTTATGTTGAGTGAAATATAAAAACGCTACAAATTATTACACAATGTTTTATTATTTCGAAACAATTATATATCAAAAGTAACATTACCTTGCTTGTAGTAACATATGAAAAAAATGAATAAAAGGTGATTCCTAATATTATCCTAAATAATTTTTTATTTCATTATTAGTAATTTTCAAGGAAAAGAAAATACATATTGCTTAGATTGATGTAACAGTTTCAGGGTATTAAAAATCAAAACATAGGAAGGTATCAACTTGTATGATATTATGACATAAATAACAACAAAAAATTATTTCTTTAAATAAAATCAAAATAAATAAAATAGAACAATAAGTTCACATACCCTTCATCATTATAGGCACAGATAACTTTGAACAAGATACTTTCAGCTTTCTCGAGCTTAAGAATTCTGAAAAAAAAAAAAATAATAAGTCTTATAATTCAAATCAAATCTATTCTATAAACACAAGTAGTTAAATAGCTCCTTAAGAACTTTTAATAATTTTATAGCTAGCTAAATGTTTGTGAAACTGAAGGGTTTATTTTCTTCACTTAAAGATATGTTTACAAAGAAAAAAGTATAAAGGATTCCTTGTTAAATATAAATAATGAATAATTAACTCAACAGCAAAATAATGATACTCCTCCATTCAAAATATTCCTCTTCTCTTTACAGCATTCATAGATGAAATTCCTAAGATATAAAAGAGATTGTCAAAAATGCTAACCTTATCCCAATATTATCACTAGTGTTAGTCTTGGCAGGTATTACAGTCCTCATTGCTGATTCAAAGGAAAATTTATAAAACTTAGTTGAATTAAGAGAGGAACTACTTCGAAAGGGGATGTAACAAAGAGCAAAGTGAAACAGAATCGAATAAATGATTAATTTAATATCACCTACAATGGAGTTTGCCTGGAATGAGAAGAGTCCTTTATACTTGGACACCCTTGTAAGCAAAGACAAATGCATAGACCAAGAAATCTTAAATGCGGTTAACAAATCAAATTGAGTCTGTGACCAGATTAGTGACACAATAATTGACAAACAAGAGGTCAACAGAGGAAGGCACTAAGCTAGTGATCTTTATAAGAATATTTTTGCCTGTTTTTCTATATCAACCTTGGACGGCCAAGGAGAAACATTTATTAAGAATAAACATTTCAGAGATGATTTTCCTCCAAAGAACTGTAGATAAAACTAAAAATGGCTGCATCCGAAATCAAGCCATTCGGGATGAACTGGATATAATATCACTCAATATGAAAATAGAAGAATGTCAACTTAGGTGGTTTGTACATGTGTGCAGAATGCCCAACATTAGGAAGCCTAAATGGTACATCCAGGCCACACGAGGAGACGAAGACTGGAAGAACAAACAAGGATGTTATAGAGGGAGGATTGTAGAGGAGAGGAAGTGGTAGCAGAAGAACCAAACGGCGAGACAATAGCGAGAGGCAGATGCGGACTGGGGGTAGGGGTGGAAGAGAAAATGGCAAACGTTTGAAAAGAACAGTTCTCAAATGAATGAACTGTTCTTGCAAATGGATAACAACTGCTGTTTTTCGTTTCGTTTTTCCAAACAAAACAAAAGCTCTCTCTGCTTTCCAACAAACCTATCAATAAATCATGAAAATAACCCTACAGTTTTTTTGTAAGGCATGTTTCAATTGTTAAGTTTAGGGATGAAATTTTTAGCTCCCATTATTAATGAAGGCTAGAAATAAATAAAAACTTGCATCATAGATACTACATTACTAAATTAACTTAAGCATATTTGTAAGCAAAATTAGTTTATGATTTTAGATGTCTTGCATACACCTATATTAGTGTCTTGCAGACAGAAAATAATTATTGCAATTGCATAAATATGATTATAATACAATACTCTTCATTATACACAGAGTTTAATCAAAACCGTTGGAGCCGTTTTTGAGAAAATTGTAAAAATGTGTTTCAGTGCTGATATAAAGTGGATTTTCCGGTTAGCTGATTTCAAGGAAAAAATTGCTGTCACAGGTAAGGCATAAACCTATCTTAAATACGTAATATCAATTTCTTACGGCTTTTCGTTTATGAGCTAGACAGCTTACATACACACACACACAGACCATTTTTCGGGACTTGGTTGTTTGGACTCAGGTGACCTCAAAACGTGTATTTCCGTTGAAATCTCAGATTCAAAAATGTTCACGATCGCAATACTTACCCTTACTATATAATACATTCATAGGTAAGTAAAAGTAAAAATGTTCTATGTGTAATAAATAATTTATAGTTATAATTAGTTAAAAAGTAATTTTTAGGATTAAACATTCATGTAATATTAAAAATAAATTCAAAGGTTATCAATTTCAAGCTCGAACAATGCCAAACTTCATACATAAAACGATTCATTCATTTCCAGACTTGTTATTAAACGAATATTACTCCATGAATCATTGCGTTGTTCCATGAACTATTTTTTTTCAAGAGTTCTTAAGACCTTATTGGTCAACTAACAGTTCATTTAGAAACGCCCACCTAACGGGGGCTCCATAAAATGAAAAGGACCTGTAGGGAATTTGCTTACATACATCGTGATCTAAATAAAGGCAGCTGTTCTAAGAATTCCATTTATATATACCGTGATATACCATTTATAGTGTGTACAAGTTTACCCACTAAATAAGCAGGAGTGACATTTTTACAGAGGTACCTTACAAAGTTTTAAACTTTTTTTTTGCTTCGTAAAAATTTAGGATTCCACAGATGCGCATTTATAGTTCTCAGGTTTTAATATAGATGTTGAAAATCACAAAAATGATCAAAAAAGAATAAGTATAAGGGTTTAAACTGTAGTAGAATAATGGTAGTTTGAACGAGTGCCTATTTCATAGGAGTTGTAAAACAAAGATCAGAAGTTCGAATGAAAACCACACTATGGAAAAGATCTATATAAGTCTAAGACATGTGAAGAAACAAACAAAAATACGGCACAATGATACAGCTTAGATGATACACCTTTATTTGTCATACACTAATTCCTGTAATCATAAACACATTTTAAAATTCACTTACATAAATACAAGTCCATATTACTGCTGAACACCTGACAATATTTCAGCATTGCAAAAATTTTAATGATGAAAAAACATTTACAGAAATTGAGCTGATTTACTTTGTAGTCACTAACTTTCTCATTATTAAGAACAAAAACAAAACACAAACTATAGATCAATGAAGGAAGTGATCTAATACATAAAACAAAACAACTTCGGGATAAGGAAAAAGAACAGGAAAATCTGAAGGATATTCACGGGACTAAAAAATCATCATTGAGAATTATTATTTAAAAAGTTTAAGACATACATTCAACTGCATATAATCAGTAGAACCCCCAGATCACATCTGAACGACATACCACGATTTGATTCTTATTACCAAAACTAAGTTATCAATTCAAAATTCACTCAATAGAAAAAACATTGCTTTCAAAATATTTTCTATATACAAAGATAAGACACAATAAATGAGGAATGGCCTTAATGCAACCCAGTTATCAACCTAGGAAAATATTATATATATATTTTTTTTACCAAGGTAAACAAAGTCACACAATACAACACAGGAATTGTTTGATAATTTAATATTATATGAACCAATCATGAATCAACAAACATACAATTCTTCATCCCATCTATACATACCAGCTTCAGTAAAATAAATAGCTTCCTTGAAATAAACTACAAATTTGAATAGATATAGTTCATGTACATAAACATTTAGTATAGAGAGAAATGTATTAATAATTTTTTTTTAAATAAAAAAACTTGCTATGATCGAAACCAGTTATACATGGTATCAAAACAGAACACTAGCCCACTTCTAACAGAACACTAGCGATTTAACAATGATAAATTCATAAATAAGGTAATGTAAAGAACAATTATATTCACAAAATACATCACAAAACATTGCGCGGTATCAAGCGGTAAAATACGCACCAAGTGAACCTACACAATTTATGAAAAAAGTAAAATTTAAATTACCTCTTCTTAAAATATTAGATTACTGCCATACATAAAACTTAGTGTAATCAATTACAGATAAAATCCGTTGATGTTAACCCAAAATAAAAACAACGCTATATTTCAGCAAGCGTCCAACTATTGGAATACAAGATGGAGCCGTTTACAAATGATTACGTTGGCATAATTCAAAAATGTATACTTATGACTAATTTTGTTATTAAATTTAATATTTAGTAATAACTAATTTTATTTTAAATTTAACAACATATAATCCAAAATTTGAAAAGAAATCAAGTAATTAATGAGCCAGAATTAATGGTAGGTAATCACTAAAACAACCTTTCATCAAGGCAACCACTGTTGTCGATTGGAATTTAAAAAATAAAGAAATTAGTTTTAATTATCGCTTTTAATTTTTCATGTTAATATCTTACTGTAATTGTGTTATGTTTGCAATAATTTTCTCCAGCAATATAATTCTCATCAAATGTCTTTTGATTTTTCAAATAATATAGAAGATGATGAAATAAACGAACTTATATCTGTAGCACAAGAAGAAAGCTTACGGTATAATCAATCAATTATAAAGACCTAAATTAAGTATCCTGTTTTGTTATTTAACATTTTTATTGGTGTAGGCATTATAATGAAGTCGAACTGCCAAGACTTCAAGAGAAGAAGGGTTCCTGCTCAAACAAGTGTGACGTTTCATACTCCCAGTTAGTTTTTTTATATAGCTAGTGCTTTTTTTTCCTTTTCTTTTATCTTGTATTGATTATTGTGTTTATTAATTCTTCAAACTGTTCCCTTAATTGCTGGTGAATTTTTCTTTACCAACTTTAATTTGTTATGAAGCAGTATTTGAAGCTATTCATTATTTTTTTAGGCTTGGTGGAAAGAGAGGATCTATTTTGTATGAGGGTGCTGATGCAGCTGGTTTTCACTTGGATGCAGGAAAAACTTATATATATCCCACCAACTACCCTGTCAGACAATATCAAGCAACAATGGTTAAAACAGCATTATTCAAAAATACAATGGTCAGCTTGCCTACAGGTGACCAAATACTTATAATTTTATAAAGTCAAGTATTCACTTGATAATATTCTAGGCATAAGAATATATTATAATATGACTCTGTCAACTCTCTCTGTATATCTCCTACTATAATAATAATAATAAGGCTTAGCGAACCCGAAGGCTCGATGCCGACACCACCAATCGCTTGTTACACACCTCCCTCCACCGTTCACCGTCCAAACCCAGTCCCTTCAGATCGGCTTTAATGCAATCTTCCCACCTTCGCTTCGGTCTACCCCTCGGACGCTTACCATTCGGCACAGCAAATATTAATCTTTTAGGAATTCTCTCGTTACTAAGCCCAACAACTTTACAAGCCCATTTGATTCGCCGCGATGAAATTACCTCAGTTATATTACCCGGATACAGCTCACACAATTCGGCGTTGTGTAACCGTCTGAACTCTCCGGTTAACTCATCCTTCTTCGGTCCGAATATTTTACGCAATACTTTATTTTCAAAAACCTTAAGACGCTGCTCATCCCTTAATGTAAGCGGCCAAGTTTCGCATCCATAAAAAACTGTAGGCAAGATAATTGTTTTATAGATTCTAATTTTTAAGTTCTGGGACAAGAGGCGCGAACTAAGTAATTTTGTCACAGAAAAATAACAAGCATTTCCCGCCTTCAGTCTAACCTTAATCTCTTCTTCAATTTCGTTTTTTCTAGTTATCGTTGAACCTAGATACCTAAATTTATCTACCTGTTCAAACATATTACCATCTATATCGATATCACCAGTAGTATCGCCATTTTTGCAGCTAACCATATATTTTGTTTTATTCACGTTTATTTCGAGTCCTAGTTCTTTCCCGTTAAATCCCTATATTTCAACTTGTGCCATGAATCCCCTAAAGCAGTCCCCACCCGGAGACCCGAACGGGGGACTAGTTTACCTCCGGATAATGAGCGTTTTACCTTAAGGAGATCCATGACTTTTTGTGGTGTTTGGTGAACTAAAGATATGTGAGTAGGGCGTTCAATCCTACGTCACACCCTCCAGCAAGTCTGGTGGGCCCCTACCTCCAGCAAGTCTGGAGGGCCCCTCTCATTGTTGGTCAGCGAGTCCATCGGACTTAGCCGGGAGGAACTTCCAAGGAATTTCCACCGACCATCCCCACATCCGCCACCCGTGGGACGCTCCCCATACGCGGTAATGAGCCCGCGCAAGGTATCTCCTACTATAAAAGATGTAAATTAAATGTGATCCAACATTATTTAATTGAAGTTTATAGTTATCTTAAATTTATGACAAATACCTACCAACAGACTAATTAAAGAAATTGCAATAGTTGACTTGCCTGGAAATATAAGGGAAAGGGTGGCGATTATAAGATATAACATTTGATAAAAAAAAAACAACCCATACAATCCATGGGGCGTAGGGAAGTGGCGACCCCATCGCCCAGTCATGTGACTGCAATCAGCCACTGGTCCTCTAGATTGAGGCAACAATAACTCTGACACTCATAAAGTACACCATATACAGCACACTACATACACCACACATTAACATTCAAAGTTCATCAACAGTACACACCCTAGGACCACCTTCCCTAGGTAGCCACCCCGGACGGGTGTGTCAGGATGTTCTAAGGAGGCAGCCCCTTCACCAGAGATAAGCCGGACTGAACCTAAGGCAACGACACGGCACCTGTCTAATGGATTTTAAACTTGGAACGTGGAGAACTCTATCACTATACCGACCGGCAGCTCTAGAGCAGCTCCTAACACTATTGGACCTATATAAAATAGACATAGCTGCAATCCAAGAAATTTGGTGGACCGGCCAGGGAATATTTAACAAGAAAAATCATGCTATCTATTACAGCTGTCATGACCATCTGCATGCCTATGGATCTGGATTCGTCATCAATAAGAAGTTGGCTTAACTCGTTAGATTTAATGCTATTTCTCCTCGAATATGCTATCTCCGAATGAGAGGTAAATTCTATAATTTCAGCATTATAAGTATCCATGCACCAACTGAGCCATCGGAAGAAGATGGAAAGGATCGGTTTTACCAAGATCTTGAAAGATGCATTGATAGGTGCCCGAGAGCTGATGTAAAGATTGTGATTGGGGAATTCAATGCCCAAATAGGAAAAGAAGCTCAATACAGACCCACAACTGGTCTACACCCCATTCATAATGTCACAAATGAAAATGGTCAGAGAACCATAAACTTTGCAGCCTCAAAAGATTTGGTAGTGAGAAGCACAAGGTTTTCTCATAAAAGGATTCATCTGGTAACTTGGCGGTCTAACAACGTTGTCACTTGCAACCAGATAGACCATTTATTGATGTCCTCTAGACACATTTCAAGTCTACAGGATATCAGAGTTTACAGAGTGGCAAACATCGACTCTGATCACTACCTCACAATCGCCCGGATCAGAGCCCGAATTTTAATGGTGCGAGTCCAGTGAAGAACGCAATAAGCTAGGTTTAACGTGGAAGTGTTCAAAGATTATGAGGAGAGAGAAAGCTTCTCAAGGCATATGAATCATAAGACAAGAAATCTCAATGAATCCGGAGACTTAAATCAACAATGGAATAGTTGTAGGGAGGCAATGGTGGTTTCGCAAATGAAACAATTGAATATCAAGAAGTTACACGGAAAGCAGGATGGTACGATGAGGAGTGTCAGAGAATCACAATTATTAAGAATAAAGCTTATCGGCAGATGGTCCAGCGAAGACACACAAGAACTTCTGTAGAAGAATACTGAGCCTGAAGAAGAGAAGAGAAAAGACATTCCGAGGAAGAAAAGGACCTTGGAAAGGAAACAACTGGAAGAGATAGAGAACATAAGTGGCCAAAGTGAAATCAGGAAATTTTACAACCGTATCAATCAGAGCCGAAGAACTTTCAAACCCCAGGCCAGTGCTTGCAAGGATACAGAGAGGAACTTAGTCACTGATAAGAACAAAATAATGAAGGAATGGAAATGCTATTTTCAAAGGCTCTTAAATGACAATATCCCTTGCTGTAGAGAGGAAAGGCAGGAATTACTGGTTGGCGACCTGGAGCCTCCCGTCATAGATAATTTGGAAGACACCATAGGATTCCTGAAAAACAATAAAGCCCGTGGGACGGATGGGATACCCTCGGAACTGTTCAAGTATGGAGAGCAAGAACTCACAAGATTTATTTATAATCTTATCATGGAAATATGAGCAGAAGAAATATTACCAGATGATTGGTACAAGACAATCATCTGCCTGATCCATAAGAAAGGTGATATCTTGGATTGTCACAACTATCGTGGAATATCTCTGGTATCATATGCGTATAAAATTCACTCAACAAGAATCCTCTTTCAGAAGTTACTTCCGTTCGCTGAGAGAGAAATAGGAATATATCAGGCTTGATTCATGCTAGGAAGATCTACGGTCGACCAGATATTTGCTATTAGAACAATCCTAGAGAGGGCAAGAGAGTATAATATATATATATATACGCACACTACCTCTTCGTAGACTTTGAGAGAGCTTATGATAGCATCCTAAGAGATGAGCTCTACCATGATATGTTGGGCCTGGGTATCCCACCTAAACTTATGCGACTGATACAAGTGACAATGAAGGAGGTGCAATGCACTGTCAAAATCAAAGGAGATATGTCGGACTACTTTGAAATGCAGAAAGGGCTGCACCAAGGAGATTGCTTAGCGTGTCTCCTATTTAACATTGCCCTCGAATGTGCCATTAGAAGATCCCAAATTCAGATTGGAGGAACGGTCTTTAGTCATACAGTGCAATTACTGGAGTTTGCCGATAACATTGCTTTGGTTGAAAGAACACGAACGGCTATAAAAGATGCTTTCTTAGTGCTACAAGGAGCAGCAGCGACAATTGGCTTAAAGGTCAATGAGAAGAAAATAAAGTTCATGCTGGCCGACCCAAAGGGTGGAGGCCACAGAGAGGCAAATGTAGAAATCGGAGGGGTGACTTTTGAAGATGTCTCGGAATTTATATATCTTGGCTCTCAAGTGAATGTAAATAACGACATGAATTCTGAAATACAGAGGCGCATCATGGCCGCAAATAGAGCTTATTTTGGTCTCCAGGGACATCTCAAAAGTAGAGTGATCTCTCGTAAAACCAAGCTGCTCCTGTACAAAACCCATCATCAGACCAGTACTAACATATGGGTCTGAGTGCTGGACAATGTCAAGAGCCCAAGAAACAGCTCTCCTTCCATTTGAACGTTGTATCCTAAGGAGAATATTCGGCCCAATAATAAATATTAATCAGGAGCGACCAATGCGATCTAACAATGAGCTGATGCAGCTATATAAAAAAGCCGATGTTGTGAATAAGGAAGTTGATAGATGAGTGGATCTTCACCACAAGGCATATAGGCAGACCGAGACTCAGATGGGCTGATGCTGTGGAAGCCGAAGCCCGAAGGATCCTTGGTGTCCACAACTGGAAGGCAGCTGCATTACTTGGAGAGGACTGGCGATTGAAATTGCGGGAGACCTTGACTCTGCAAGAGTTGTAGAGCCATCCATGATTATGATGATACAACCCATGAAGAGTCTTGGGTTCAGTACTATTTCGGGAAAGCACTGTTTCTTAGTCTACAGTTGTGCAAGGAGGTGATTTGACCGTGGTCACGCTCAACCACCAGGTTTTTCCCCATAATTCATTATTTTAATTAAGGATACTCACTTTATAGAAGCTGGGTGTGCCCCAGGAGGGTCTAACTGCCCAGGGTCCCAGCCCCACAACCAATGAAACAGAATAAATAAATTTTTTGCCATAAGCCAGGATTCGAACCTAGGACCTTTAGCATTGGAAGCCCAGTACCATACCACTGAGCTACCCCACTCCCGTAAAATTTTATAACTGCATCAAATCCCGAAATAATATTTTAAGTTTAAAAAAACAACTTTAAAGTTAATAATATTTAAAGTTTAAAAGCCTGGCTTTTAATAAAATAGTTTTGCCACTATTTAGCCTATCTATGACCGCCACCCCGGACCATCTCCTTTCTTTATGATGCAACGTCAACTATTAAATATTCAAATTTTAATTTGTTTTTAAAATACTAATATATTTTTAAAGAAATTGAAAGAAAAAAGAACTTGTACCACTAAAACCCATGAAGGATTTGTGTTTAATAATTTTTAAACCTCTGAGTACCTGAGGGATCTTTAATGACCATCATATATCTATATTGTGAAGAGTGCCTTTTCAAACACTTACAAATCTCTCAAAAACTAGGCTGGGACCTTCTTGGACCCCTGAAGTATCTGATATACAATTTTTTATATCTTTAGAATTAAATCTTTAGAATTAATTTACGAATAATTTCTTACTAAAATTTTTTTTTTATATATATCATAATACGTATTAACAAGTAATTGAATTTTTTTATTTAATTACTTGTTAAAACGTATTACGAATTGGGAAGCACACAAAGCACCTGGACAAAATTACATCAAACTAATTTATTATTAACAATACTGGCCTTAGGACCGGGCAATTGTCTGCCACTTGTTAGGAATATAAAAACATTCACAAAGTGTATGAGAATAATTAGTTTTAGTCTATTAATAAAGTAACTGAACATAATAAAATTTAATACAGAAGAATAAGAAATAAATTATTTTTTGGGGGAAGATGACATTGTCCAGAGCCAAATATCTAAGGCCGGCACTGATTATTAATTATTACCCGACTAAGTTTTATCAATGAGTTTGCAATCCAAGAAGAAACACAAAATACAATTTTTATTTATTTTTGGATGTCAGCAAATATAAAAGCAAACTCATTTTCAGCACCCAAAAACATAATTGTCTAGTTTTTAACTTCCTATCTTTAAATGCAAATTTGTTGAAAGTGGAAAAATATTTCGGGATCCCAAAAGCTCCTCCACAATACTCGGTGTTTATAGAAACTCTTTAAGTACAAGTTTAATTTTATGGAGGATTATGGAAGTGCTGCAAAGAGTAAATTCTATGATAGCCAGCAAAGTCCACTGTTGAATATTATCTGTTAACCCATTTTATCTTTTCTGTTATACAGGGCTGGGAAAGACGTTCATTGCCGCGGTTGTCATGTACAACTTTTATAGATGGTATCCAAATGGAAAAGTGGTTTTTATGGCCCCTACCCGACCACTTGTTGCGCAGCAAACAAAGGCATGTCATCATATAATGAATATTCCTGTGGATCATACAGCAGAATTAACAGGTCTGTTATGAAAGTACCTAATTTAATTAGAATTTTAGTTTAAGGACCTCTAGAAACTGGCAATCTATTTATAATAGGAAAATATGGTTGCATTCTTGTCTGTCATAATACTACTATGTTTGAATGATGAAAGTATTTGATTAATTGTTTTTATTCTTATCATAACAGATTGAGAGACCTGAAAGGTTTCAGAACACTATGGTTAGAATACATCAGTTATGCTTGTATAATAACACCCTCACTCCCCTTTCCAATGCCACAAATGGTAGAGAGAAAAAGAAAGAAAGAAAATACAACTGTAAATATTCAAAATATTATTGGCAATGGAACATTTTAAAAAAAGTTCCATTTTAACAGTTTTGAAGAAAGATTTTAATATAAAAGTTCTAAAGGACTTTTTTGTTATAAAGTTTTTAATTTATTATAAAATTTAAGCTTTTATTTATTTAAATACTAAAAACAAGTTACGTTAAATGAGTTAAGAATAAATAAGAGAGTAGAAATTAAGAATAAATGAGCTTGCAATATAGATATAATTATCTAGAATGATTCACATATTAAGAATCCACTGCACATTTACTATTTTTTAAATTTACTTTTTGGCATAATGAATTGCTTTAACAGAATGTTTAAATAAAGATTTTTGAAAATAAATCTTTTAAAACCTTTAATTGAAATTTTCCAAGGGAAAATGTTCCAATTGCAATTGCAATGTTCCAATTGTAAATTTTAAAAAAACATTCAAAAATAAAAATTATTCTTTTATTTAAAGTCGTATAAAATATTAATTGATATTGTATAAATATAGAACTCATTAAGGTAGGGCTTCTTAAAAAATTTTTGAATAGTGATGGGTGCAATCCATTGATGGGCGTAATCATAATCAATGATTACGATTACAGTAATCATGTTTACGTTATTACAGTGATTTGGTTTCTGATTAAAATTTTAATCAGGTGATTGTGTCACAATTTGCTATATTGAATCAAGTATAAAATTGGTAAGGTCATTTAGTTGTTTTTTTTTCCAGTTGTAATAATTGATTCCAATTTTTCCCATATCTGGTGTTATCAGATTAAATTATTAATAAATGAAAAGTATTTTGTCTATTAGTATAATGTATCTTGTAACATATATTTATATTTTGCACATATTATATGTGTATTATGAAATTGATATAAGCATTAATCATTTTACAGTAAATAAATAAAATTATATGAACAATATCTTAAATATTAATCATGTTGGTCTCATGTGATATGGCATAGTTTAAAAAGAAAGTATTTAGAAATTAACTCTAATTATAACTTTTAAAAAATCAACACATCGATAACATATAGCAACTATATTAGTTGACAACAAGTAATACAGTGACAAGTAATACCTACAAAAAAATACCAGTGCAGCAGGTTAAGCAAATATCTCACCAGCGATATTTTACAAACTGAAATAATCTTTTATTTATAGAATTATAAATTAAAACATTAAAGTTTAAATTTGTAATTGTTTAATTTATATAATGAATTATCTATTATTTCTTTACACTCTTCCATTGCTTTGAGATATATTCATTATATTTTTAGGGTTACAGATGATGTTATTAACTCCAAATGAAACACTTAATTTACACTTATAGAATTTTTTAAATATACTCCACTACACCATTTCAATAAACCATTAATTAAAAAATTCATTCAATTTTTTTTTAATTTTTAGGTATGCAAAATGCTGACTTAAGGGTAAAACTTTGGAAAGAAAAAAGGGTATTTTACTTAACTCCACAAGTTATGGTGAATGACTTAAAGTCAAAAACATGTCCCGCTTCTCTGATTAAATGTATCGTTATTGATGAAGCTCACAGAGCAACAAAGGATTATGCTTATTGTCAGGTGTCACTATTTACATATTTTAATAAATTCCATAGAAACATATTTATTATATAGTAATCACTATAATTAATTTTTACAGGTCCTGAAGCTCTTGTCTGAGGAACCCAATACATTATTTCGAGTTCTTGGACTTTCTGCCACTCCTGGAAATGACATTAATGCAGTACAGCAGGTATTAACAATAAAATAATCATCCATAAAGTAGTTGACCACAGTGACAATCCTGAACTCAGAAACAAAATAATAAGCAACGTAATAATGTATTATTGTGTTTTGGCCCACTTACTATCATACCTTACAGTTATATATAAAATAGAGAACAAAATATAAAGAAATACTATGGCAGTGGTCACATTAAATAAATATTTTGAAATACCCAACCTTGTATTTTTACTTTTTCTTAACTATATATGCAATATATAATAATGGTAAGTATTGCGATCGTGAAAATTTTCGAATCTGAGTTTTCAACAGAAATACATGTTTGAAGGTCTACCAAGTCCAAATAACCAAGTCCCGCAAAATGGTCTCTGTGTGTATGTATGTGATCAGCCTAGCTCAAAAGCGAAAAGTCTTATGAAAGTGAAATTGCATATTTAAGGTTTGTATATACCTTAGATGTGACAACTTTTTTCTTAAAATCGGCTAACCGGAAGTGCCACTTTATATCAATGGTGGAAGATTTTGAATGGCTTATTTTCAATATTAGCTCTAAAAAAAAAAAAACCTATACCACTTCAACCCATGAAGGGTCTTGGGTTCAGTACTATTTAGGGAAAGTACTGTTTCAAGGCCAGAGGTTGTGCAGAGAGGAGATCGGGCCAGGATCACGCTTAACCGCCAGGTTTTCTCCCTTAATCAATTATTTAATTAAGGGTACCCACTTTATAGAGTATGGGTGTGCCCCAAGAGGGTCTCCCTTTTCCAGGGTCCCCTCACGGCCAATGAAACAGAATAAATATTTTTTCTGCCATGAACCGGGATTCGAACCTGGGACTTTGACCATTGGAAACTTAGTGCCTTACCACTGAACTACCCAGATCCCGCTCCCCTAGCTTCCTCTAAGGTACCTTTAATGTTGAAATAATTAACCATTCCACATTAATCTTTGATATTAAAAATAGTTAAATATAAAATATGAAAGAATTTGATAATTAACTAAAGGAGAAATAAGATATTGTAACGGATAATAGTTGAAATGGATGAACCAAAGGAATATGAGCAGGACCGAGCTCATGGTAGCTTCATCTGTCCGAGCCTGCTCAAGGAAATCACTTTGAACAATATTTAATATGAATGTTAATGTTTACATTTAATTAATAAAGTAGTTAAAACAAATAAATAGGTTTTATTTATTTCATATAATGTAAATAATTCATAACAACGAAAATCTTTAGGTGTGAATATCTCCTAATCAGCGGACATACCTTCAGAAGAATTTGTTTTTCTTCTGAGGTTCTTAGTTCATATTTTCAGTTTGTCCACTTAACCCTGAAACACCCTGTATATGAGTGTTATTTTAAAATTATTTCCATTTTTTTTATTCTTTTATACTATCTGTATATTGTCACAATCGAATTTAAATAAAACAGCCATATTATTTTTTATCTGTTTTATAGTTTCAATTGAAAACTCTTCCTATAGCTATAAATCTAAAATACGTCCATGCTATTGATTTGGGCATCAACTGGAAATTATTAAACACTACCTTCCGTTTCTGCATCAGAAAAAGCATGAGACTGTCAGTCAATTCTTCAAAAACACAATTGAACGATAAAAGGTAAAAAAGGTGGATTGAAGACTTAAAACTGGTTCAGGTGCTTTAAAAGTTCATTTTGAAGCATGGGGAGTGTACGGAATATCTCCAGTGACATTCACTAGTGGGTCATAAAGTCTTCTTTTTTTTTTTTTTTCTTTGGCTTCGTATAAGGAAATTTATGACAAACGATGGGTGGGTAGATCTAAACTGCAATATATATACAGACCCTGATTTCTGATTCAAGCTAGGAATATGTTGTCCTGAGGTAACGGGGCCTCTTGGGCTGGACCAATAACCCGCCTGGGAGTATGACTGATTCAAAGAAACTTAGTGAATAGCCTCGGAATTTGACTGTCTAGAAGGAAACGACCTGCCATGGATAGGGATATACAACTGGGCACCTGGAATGTGAGATCAACACCCAAGAATGTCTTCAATACATCGATAGACTTTGCAAAGAAAGATGTAAAGATCCCCGTCAGACCAGGAATCTAGTAAGAAACAGAAAGGAGTGGAATTTGTGATTGCACTTCCCCTACACTGAGAAGCATAAAAGAGAGAATTGAAAGAAGAAGAAGTTAAATAATGAAATTTTATTTGGCATCATGGATGAAGTTGTAATTGTTTATCCCGAAAAGTGATTTGGAGCTATCTTTAAAACAAACAACCTGGTCTCATACGTTTTATAAAAGACTATTAAACTGCGGAATCAGTTGCTCTTACCATGTTTCATCATATGTGACCTCCACAACTTTAATTTTGATTTTCGAGAGTGCCTAAACCATTTATGAAAAATCTTAAGGTCCTCAGTGGTTAATGTTTTGGATTTAATGAACTGACTGATATTCTTTATAGTTGATCAAAGTCTGATTCATATATAGTTAATTTTAAAAATTTATCAATAAAACTCTTGTTTATTTAACCAACTAATACTCACTAAATTTTAAGAAATACTACTTTACTAAAATAAATAATTGGTTTGTTGTTATTTATATTGTTTTATATAGGTTGTGCGTAACCTAGGTATTTCAGCTCTGGAAATGAGAAGTGAAGATTCATTAGATGTTGCTCCGTATACACATTCACGATCTGTTGATACTATAGTTGTGGAACTTTCTGGCAATATACTTCGAGTTAAAGAAGATTTGCTTCAGGTATTTAAAAATATACTCAGTCCATTTGTAAATTATGAAATGTATATAATGATGAAATTGTTAAAAAAAAAAACAAGTATAAATGAAGCATATCAGAATAGAGGAAAATATAAATTTCATGGAATGATAAATGGACATAATGATTGATTTATTTTAACTTTCTATTATCAAATTATTTACAGTTTAATTGACAATTAAAATCATTCCCTGTGTTTTAGGTTTTTGAAAAATACGCTAAGCGGCTTAAAGATTTTAAAGCATTACCCAATAACATTGCTACAGTTTCGAAATTTCAAGTGAGCATTAATTTTCTTATTCTGTTCATTTTGCCTATTTGAGGTTTTCATTTTTCATAAATTAAAGTCATATTCCACAAATCTTTTATATTATCATTATTGAGAACATTTCAGCCAGCGCTATGCTCATTTTCAAGTCTGGAAATTTTGTTATTATTAGATTGTAATTTAATTTCTTTTACAATTAAAACATTAATTTCATACATCATGTAAGTAACTTTTCCACATTTCTTTTCATTTATTAGTAGATTAACAACTTATGTAAAAGAAAATGAATGTTTAATTGTAAAATAAATTAAATTGTAATCTAATAATAACAAAATTTCCAGACTTGAAAATAGCTATAGTGCTTGCCTAAGTATTGTCAATAGTGATAATATAAAAGAAATAAAGAAAAAATAAGATAAAAGAAATAATCTTCATGTATGTGAAACGTGGCCACTTACATTAAGGGATGAGTAACGTCTTAAGGTTTTTGAAAATAAAGTATTGTGTAGAATATTCGGACCGAAGAAGGATGAGTTAATCTGAGAGTTTAGACGGTTACACAATGCCGAATTGCGTGAACTTTATCCTGTTGATATAATTGAGGTGATAACATCGCTGCTAATCAAATGGGCTTGGTAATGAAAGATTTCGTTAAGGCTGATCTGAAGGGACTGGATTTGGAAGGCAAATGGTGGAGGGAGGTGTGTAATATGCGATTGGTGGTGTCGCCATCAAACCCGAAGGTTCGCTAAGCCTTTTATTAGTATTATAAAAGAAATAAAATATTGGTGGAATATGGCCTTAATTTATGAAAAATGATTAATTTTCATTTTTTTTTTTAATGTTATTAAAAGAATATAAATTTATTGTTTACAATTTTTTACTTTCTGTTTCACAGATTCTCAAAGCTTGTGAAAAGTTCAGAGCGAATCCTCCAAGAGGTGTTGCTCCTTCTGTTGTTGGAAATCTTATATCTGATTTTACAGTGTGTATGTCATTGGCCCATTCACTTGAATTACTTCAAACATACGGGCTCAGGGCTTTTTATACTTATCTTGCAGGTTATTATTATTTTCCCTTTACAATTTTTTTAATTCTTTTTTGGTAGCTTTGCCTGCAGTTTGTTGTGTTTGTGAAATTATAATACAAAGTGAATAAAGAATATCATGCCACAAATTGATACTTTTATTCAGTTCAGAATTAAGTTCATTCCTTGTAAATTTGTATTGTTTAACAAAATTAACATTTTACTATATTTTGTAAATAAAAATAATATAAACTTATAATTATTCATTATTTTAAACGGTTAAATAAAATATTTTTGTTGTAGATGACAATTCTGAGAAAACAAAAGCAGCTGCAACTAGGTTAAGAAATGATGATGACCTAAAGGAAATGCTTAAAAGACTTCATCTATGCCTGTTCCCTAAACTGGTTAGTCATAAAAGTTTGTAATTTGTTTTATTTTAATTTCATTTTTGTGAACTTTCTTCTGTTTAGTAATATGTAATGTAATTTTCAAAAGTATAATTAAATATTAGCAAAAGTTACTAGTAGGATGTATAAAAAAAAAATTACCATTTTTCCACCAAATATTTGAATATTATTTCTTTGATATGAAATAAAATAATTACTCAAAGTATAGTCCATTGTTATCTACCGTCCTTAGAAATGTTCTAGCTAATTGATCAATATCCTTGCAGCAATCAGAAAAGCTGTTTGACCACAATCTAGCCATTGCTCACAGATATTCGGATTTTGCCAATAAACCCACTTTTCATCCCAGGTGACAATATTCTGGATAATCTCATATCAGAAGGGATTTTCAATAAATTTTCACAAATTTCTAACCTCTTAGCTGATTGCTGAGGAGTAAGTTCGTGAGGTACCAGTTTACTGCTCTTTTTCACCTTCCCCATGGAGTTTAGATGGCGACTAACAATATCTTTCGACACACCACACTTCCTGGCAAGTTTGCGGGTACTTGTGGACGGATTTGATTCAACAGCTTCCTGCGGAACCTCATCAAAATCCATTAATGGTCGCTCAGAGCCCTTCTTCCTTTCCAACGTCGTATCTCCATGGCTAAATTTTTCAAACCCGCGCCACACAGTGCACTGCTCAATGACTCCTCCTTCATATTTAATAATTTCACGAGTTGCTTCAGCAGCTGAGAAATTTTTACTAATTAATAATTAGACCATTTTATGGTATACAACACAATAGTTTTACTTTTCTGGTTTTATTTATTTATTTTTTAGATTGATCCAGCTGCTTATACTTGGAGTCATCCTAAACTTAAAAATCTAGTTACATCATTGACTGAACATTTCAAAAAATTTCAGACTAATGGTGCCTCAACCAAAGCAATTGTGTTTTGTCAGGTAAATGTCCATTTTTTTACATTAGCTAATTTATGAATTTGTTTTATTAAAAGATGATTTTTTTTTTTTTTTTTTTTTTTTTTTACTTATGATTTTATTCATTCTTTGATTAATAAGAAATTGTATCCATTTCAATTTAGGTCATTTTACGTTAAGTTCATTGATTTTTTTTTTCTGTTTTAATAAAACTGTTTTACTTTAAATTATTTTAGTACAGAGTCGTGGTATCTGAGATTGTAGAATTATTAAGCAGATGCAAACCACTTATCAAAGCTACAGAATTTATTGGGCAATCGGGAGGAAAAGAAAAAGGAATGCCACAGGCTAAGCAACTTCAAGTAACTTTGTTTTCTTTCAACCAATATTTATTCAGATATTTATACTATATTAATTTTGGATGAGAATATAAGGGTGTTTTCTTATTAAATGGCCCAACTTATAACATGAATTTTGGATCTCAAAATAAAAACAATGTCCTCTAGAAATATGTTCACAAACTTTTCATTCAATGTTGAATATTTGTATATTCAACGAATGGGACATTAATAGTGTTACGATTGACTCTAGAAATAATTCTGATTTAATAGAGTTGGGCTAAATCATATTAATATTGGGAACAGTTCCTAAATTCATTGAATCACTGATAGTTCAACGGTTCTATCGGCTTTTGGAGTCGATGGATCCCCTGGATGTAACATCTTTATAACCTCAGTGTTATTATTTCTCAATTTACTTCACATATTTATATTTAGTTGTCTACACAAGTTGTTAAACTCAGCGCTGAGTCTAGGCTGGGCAAAACAATGTCATTAATGTGCTTAGTGCTTGGCAACTCACCTTATTTATATCTGTTTTGAAATTCAATAAAACTCAGCATAAATTTTTTTTCAATCATGGCCAGATTCAATTGATTGTTGGAATCCATCGATGGAATTAGCACTGAGTTTAAGAACTTGCCTTTTTTGTTATTAAGTAATGTTAATTCTAATTTTTGTAAACATGGTTTAATTTTCCTACTCGGTTTTACTTAGCTTATTTATGTTTTTCATGTTTAACAAAGTTTAAACTCTATGAATAATATTGTTTATTATATATATATTTTTTTAATAAATGGTTTTACATGGTGTAAAATCTTAAGATTTTTAGATCTAAAAATTGATTTTTACATTCTATTCCTTAGAAATTGAGATCTTCTGATCCAGGCCCTAGTCATCACTTCAAATTAATTATATTGTATAACAGAATAAACAAGAGTTCCGTGATAGAATTTATTTTATTATGTTTTGCTAGTAACTTTATTTAAAACTTTTATTATTGAAAGCTGATCCATGCTTACTCATTTTTTGGGTCTTCTCTCATATGTTTTCATATTTATTCCAGATCATGAAAGATTTTCGCTGTGGTATTGTGAACTGCCTTGTGGCAACATGTGTCGCCGAAGAAGGATTAGATATCGGAGAAGTTGACCTTATCATACTCATGGAGGCACACAAGTCTCCTGTGAGGCTGGTGCAAAGAATTGGCAGGACTGGTAGGAAGAGAAAAGGATGCTGTTTGGTTCTTCTTACCAAAGGTCGTGAAGAACAGGTACTTAGTACTTTAGGTATCTTAACGTTGTGGTGTATATTTTACAAAACACTGATAGTGAAAGGGATTATCTTTGTTTTACATTTATTGTGTATTAAATTTTTTTAGAAATTTCATGAGGCTATGGCCACTCGAAAATCTTATGTTGAAAATATAATGAAGTCTCCTGCTGTTGCGGCCAGTCTTTGTCAAGATTCGCCTCGTATGATTCCTGTCCGTAAGTCATTATTACTTTATTTTATTTTTTAGCAAACAAATTTATTAACAAAAAAAAGTATTATATACCAATAAATAAGGTATCAGCATAATAAAAGATAATGTATACTCTATGTAAGGAAGGCTGTTTACTATGACAATAGTCAGAATTAGGAACACATTAGTCTCATTTAAATATGAGAGCAATCGTAGCATATGATCATGTGTCTGTGATTATTGTATGTTATGTAATTATACACCTATGATGTGATAAATGGTTACTTCAGTTTGTCCATCTTATTAACATCTATTAACATCCCTTGGTTTGAATTAAGGATAACTTATAAGGTTATTCCTTTCCAGTTAAATATATACACTTGTATTGCATGTTTGTTTATTTAATCTATACACCTGGTTTTTAATCTTCCATGTGGTCTCCTGCTTACCGATGAGTCTTCATTATAGCATAGAGGCTTCATGACGGATTGCTCTAAACTACATGCCCTGCCCGTCTTAACCTCCTTGCCTTCATTTCATGAGATATTGATTGAGCAGTTCTGTATCGGTCCTTCTCCTCCATGTGTTAGTACACTGATCCCCGGTAGTTCCGGTTATCGTGCAGAGAATTTTTCTCTGGAATATTTTTGTTTTTGAATGATTCCATGTCATTCAATTTTTTAAAGATCTTAATCCTGCATGAGGAAACTATTGAATTGTTGATATTGAAAGATGAAGAACAATATGAAGTATAATAAAGCAAATTCAATTAATGTATTTTTTCTTTCTTAATATATTGGTTTTTAGTTTATTTCTTAGTTAACCCTTCCAATCAATCCTTTTATGACTCTGATTATTTAATTATTTTGTGGAATTTATGTTTTTTTTCATAGATTTTTATTGTCTTCATTATAATTACATAATAAACTTTGTAAAATGACAGTGTTATTCTCTACTCTTTAGATTTAATAGATTTGTTTCTGAAATTTCAACTGGTCTGATTTAATTTTTTTAGAATTCAATCCAGTTCAACAGTTTGTTCACATAAATGTAACCGATATAGTATCACCAGCTAGGCCGCAGATCAAAAAACAAGCTGACATAAGGAAATGTTTCACCGGGGCAGATTCTCCATTTTTATCAAATGAAGAATTACTGAAGGTAAAAATAATTCTTTTCATTGTGCAATAGTCACTTACGTTAACTTGAATATTATAGGGAGTATTATTTATGTTTTTCAAAATAATATTCAGAAAAGAGTACAGGAAACTTCCTCAGTTGTTTAAAATGGCAACCCATAAATGCCTTTCTTTATATATAATACAAGAGTTTTTCACAGTGTAGATCTTTTTATGGCTCTCCAGAGTGATTTATTTTTATATTGAGCTATCAAACAAAAGGTGTTTGCATGGAGAAGTTAAGAATTAGGTCACATCCTCCCGAAATTTTAGAAAAATAAAAATATGAAGGAAAAGAAACTTTATTTGAAAATAACTCAAAAAGTATACATTCTTTATTAATTGCTTCCATGATAATTTGAAAGATTATTAAATCCCCTACAAAAAAAAAAATCATCGAAATTGAGCATTTATTAGAAAGATAGATCCTATAGTATAGTGCATCTAAGTTAAGTTTGAGTGTAAAGGAAGGCAACTCGCACAGCTTTCCCTCTCTCAAGTTCCATCTCCCCTAGACCTCTCTCCAGCTCCAATTCCCCTCTTCACCATACCAACCTCCTTATACCGGAAAAGCATTGTTCCATTTTCTTCAAATTTCGCACAAATGTTTATTAAAGGTATGAAACAATGAAAAGGATGGTTAAATAATCAAATTGAAAAAAAAAATATATATATTTATATTCCCGAGGTCTAATGTTCACAGAACTTGATGTTATTACTAGGATCTGTTGATCAAAATTACCCAAGAAATAGATCATAAAAAAAAATCAAAAAATAGATGGAAAATATAGAACAGGAAAGAATCCGATACTACGATGTAGGATATTCAATGAGTGGGGAGGTAGGAGGGAAAATGTTTTGCCACTATGCATCTCTCTCCCCTTCTACCCATCCTCAAATATATATAAGATAACCTAATGTTTATATGTTTTTATTTATTATTATGAATGAAGTAATGTGATTCTACTGAGAAAAAGAAAATTATTTCCTCTATCTCATAATACATTCTACTAATTTATTTCTATATTATATTGTCAATTGTTCACTGACCAATATACTATACTAATTTTGTACTATTCTGTCATTCTAAAGGGACTTTGTCCCAGAGTAAAATTATTTTTTATTCTATTCTAATTATTCGCTCGGGCGACTAAAACGAGCAATGTTTACTTCAATAAAAATGAAAATATTCTGGAATACATATCCTAATAAGATAAATGTACTGTTGTTGCTATTTTTGTCTGGATGTATTAACATTTCACTTGTCAAGTGTTCAATCTGCTTCAAACAGATCAGAAAATTGAAAAAATAGCCTTTTAAATAAGTTTTTTCTTCGAGTTGAGGTGGAAGAATTAGAGGTGTTCAAAGTCGGCTTTAAACTTTAAAGTGTGCTTGAGTCAAATATCCAACTGCAGTGTTTCGGTTGTAAAGGTTCAGAATATTGCTATATACACCAGAAAATATTGCTTTCAAAAACTGGATAGAGCCATTTCTATTTAGTATACTAACTGGGGACTGAAGATAAATTGAATGAAACTGGTCATTAATTTCATATCCATTCATTTGCTAATCTCATGCCTGCTTGAATGTCTACCATATACAAGGCAACCAATAATTAAATCAGGAAAAAAGAGAAGAAACTAAGAGTTGGCAGGTTTTTAAAGACAGAGTATTTTCTGCCACTTTGTTATTTGGCAATGAGTGACTGCAAACACCTTCGTTTGCTACTAGAGTTAAACATAATGAAAATATATAATTAATTATTTTTTCTATGAATTCATGGTCTTCTGTTTGTTTTGTTTTTTAGGTCGTGGAAGAATTAGGACAACCTCATCTGACTTTTAATGGATTACCAAAACGTGAAGAAATTTGGCACCGAAGATTTGGTAGGTCTGTTCGAAAATTTTACTTTCCCAAAGTTTTTGTTAAGATTGAAAACAATAAGATTGACTACTCAAATTTTTCAATCTTTGTGGCTTAAGTTGTATTATTAATTATGTAAAAATGTATTTATATACATTATATTTATATATATATATATATATATGTGTTATATATATATATATATATATATATATATATATATATATATATATATATATATATATATATATATGAAGAAGAAGGTATTCCATATTTATAAGATGCCATAACAATCATTTTATGAGAAAAAGAACTATTTTCTGGAAAAAATAAACTGATTATATTTACTATGATGCTAAGTCCCCCATGATAGTCGAGTGCTCTAACCCGTGGGATTCTGGCAATTACATATATGTAACTAATGGCATACTGTGGTGCTTGCATATCTTTTTATGTATTCAAAAACTTTCTGTGTTTCAGATAAAAAAATTGGTATAGATGAACTACTTTCAAAAAGTATCAGTAAGGTTTCTGAGTGGAATGAATGGAACCACGACGAACAAGAAACATACCATATTGACCACACTCCAAACAGTAGATTATTGTGCCATCTGTTAAAAATGGCATCAAAAGAAATCACTCTGCCAGATTTGGAAACGAACATGATATTAGGTATTTTTATAACAAATATATTTCAATTTTTTTTTTATATATATATATATATCTATTTTGTAACAAAATAGTAATATGAATATTAGAATTATTTCAACTAAATTAATTTAAAGACATTTCAATTACTTCTTATGATATTTTTTAATGTACTTTTTATTTTCCTACTCCAACTAGGTATGGAAAGTATTGTAATCATATCGGTTTTTCAGTGTGCAGTTTTTAGAGCCCATTCAAGTCCAAAAAAACCCATTTTTGGCCATAGCTTTGCCAGTGTGCCGCGACAGTTTTAGCTCTTTCCCTCTTTTGCTTTAATAATAAATTGGGTACCATGTGAAAAATATGTTTTTCTACTGACTATAGTGCCAGAATGGCGTTATTAACTTCTCTTTTAATGTTCATATATATATCATTTATCACTAATAAAAAATAGAGAAAACATTTTTTGTTTTTTTATCGTTCTTACCTACCTCGTGTTTTAGGCTATACAGAAGTTTCCCGGGCCGGAGGGTGAGGGTGGGGAATTTAAAATCTCCTCCGGCACCGGACGCGAACTCGTATTTTTTTAATCTCATAACTTCGATTATCTGTTTGTCGGGGGACTTGTGGTGCTGTGCACACGGGTTAGCCCATTCAGCCACCTCACCCATAATAAAAATTAAAAAAAATTTCCCGAACATTTAAGATGCTCATTTAAAAGATTGTCAACAACACAACTTATTAGTGTCAATGGGATCAATATTAGTGGAGGGACAGCAGACTGCATTTGTTTTGGACTTGGCACCAATAAATTGTTTTTAAATATTTTTCTGATTAATAATATGTGTGTTATTATTTTTTTATTATTTTTTTTTTCAGATGAAATAGATTCTGAATCATCTCAGAAAAGAGGGAGCGACAAAGGGACAGAAAAATTCACATCTCCTAATAAAAGGAAAAGAATGAAAAAAGATCCCATCAAGAAAAATCATGGAATGGACATCAGAAATTGTATGGCAGGAAAATCGTCAGTGCAGAAACAAGTAATTGAAATCCTATCTGATGACGAAAATGAGATTGTTGAAAATGTCGCAGAACAAATATCCTTCACTAATAGTAAAGTGTTAAAGCCGAAAATTGAGCAGAAACAGGATGCTATTGCTAGCATTTATATGGATGAGAGCAGTACGTTTGGAAGTTTTGATAAATTTATCCCATCTGTTAATGTTTCTAAAACATGGTCATGTGAACGAAACTTACCAAAACTCGAAACATTTTTTGAAAAAATAACTATCCAAATTTTAAAAAGTATAACTTTTTCTGGTGCCATTGTTAAAAAAGAAATTGAACCTAAAATTTCCGTATCCTCTCCCAAAAGAATTTCACCAAGTGACTATGTTGAAGTAGACGATTTGTTCGATACTGAGAGTGACCATGATGATAACCTCACGGCTAACTGTTTGAACACTGCTATTTCAGAATTTCATGATACCGATGATATGTTTAATATTGGAAATGTCCAAACTCAATTAAAGACTGAAAATTATATTATGAAGAGTAAAGATGTTGATGAAGATATGGCATTATTCAATGGTATTGATTCTAAAATACTTAATCAATCATATCAAATAGGCACTACTTTCAATGAAACAAATGACATGTTTTCCAGCATAAATACTCCTTTTTGTGAATCAAAGGCTGTTAAACAGCCAGAAAACAACAATAAAGAATTTGAAAACAAATTTCAAAATGTAAAAAAAGACTTATCGACAAAAGAAACAAACACATCACTTTCAAATTTAAAAACAAGTATCATTGCTTCTACTCCTATCCCATCAGTTAAAACTTTCAAAAAAAATCAAATGATTGTAAAAAGTTCGTCTCAGCCCAAAATCATGGAAGATATACCAGAAGAATGTAAATCGCCGGTTTCCGATACTAGTGAAATGTGGAACTTGAGTGATCTTTTCGAGGAAGAAGAAATAAACATTGATTTTCAAAAGAAAAGTAAATTACCAGAAAATGAATGTAACAACGGTAGTAATCGGGATAGAAATTCAATATGTGATGAGGCTGATGTTCATAATAGTACTATGCTGGGGATAACTCAGTTGGTTAGTTTAATAGAAAAAGATAAAGATCAACAAAAATCAAATGATGCAGAAAGTAAAATATGTAATAATCAAGAAAGTAACTTGAACTCACAAAAGCAGAATGATGACACGCTTTTCGGCTATTTAGAATGTGATGTCGATATATTTACGCAAGTTAATGACCAACCAACATCATTGAAACATTCATCTCAAGTCTTAAAGGATCTTATTCCAAAACCTTCTGAAAAATCTTTCACACAATTAAATAATCCTTCACAAAACATTGAATCTTGCAAATCTTTACATCGTAATGAAACTAAACCTGATAAAAAAACAGAAAAACTGAATAATATTGAAGATGAAACCAATATCAACAATAGTACACAAATGTCACAAAGCCGCCCTGTTGTGAATTTCAAAAAGTTTTCTTCCAAAAAATTATTATTTTCAAAAGATATAAACTCTGAAAGTGCTTGCAGTCAAAACGCATCGAGCTCTCCTTCAATGAATAAATTACGCTTTGAAACCTTTTCTCAAAAACCATCTACATCTACGAAATTAAAACATGAAGAGCCTATTAAATTTAGAACATTATCTGAAACTTGGAACACTCCAAATCTACTTAAAAATAATGTAAATTTTAATAAACCTACATCTTCAGTCGCTAAAAAGAAATTATTATGGGATGACAAAATGACTGGTGAAATAAAAAAACCTGAAACAGTTACAGATCAGATGATAGCTGATAGAACCAAGGTTCCTGAAAAAGCTAAATTAAATAATATAAAAAGTTCTGAAATCAACAGAGGTATTGAAAAATCAGTCTTCGAAAGTAAACCTAACTTTGGTTCATTAAATAAGCCTATTTGGAATTTCTCAGACAGTGATGATTCGGATATTTTTATGCCTTTGTCTCCTAAGGAAAATAAGAGTAACATAGAAATAAAGAAAAATATTACAAGAAAAGAAGAATTTTGCAGCATTAAAAAAACTAAAACTAGAAAAAAGGTAATAATAATAATTAAAATTTTACTTTATCCCATTAATGTTTATTTTCATTTGTACGAATGTATTTTTACTGTATTTCAGGTATCAAATGAGTTTATAGAAAGAGAGGCAGATGTTGAAGGAACAATAATATCTGATGATGATTCTGATGGCAGCAGTTTAGATGATGTTGATAACAGCTTTATTAATGATAATACAGAATATATATCTAATGATACCCAAGCTATATATTTGAAATCTGTGAAGTAAGTCATTCAAATTTTTATTTATTTATTTCACATATATGCCAATTATACGATGGCTACTGCCTAATGACTTACTGTTGTCATCAGAGTAGGTCAACATACTTGCAATAACTTGAATTGAAAACTAAACTAAAAAAAGTGTATGTAATAATTCTTGCCTATCTTCAACATGTCCTATAAAAAGATTACAAATATTCGCTAAAATGGTCAAGAAATAATATACTTAATAATAAAAAGCTTAGCGAACCCGAAGGTTCAATGCCAACAACAACAATTTCGATCTACAGGTCTCCCTCCAAATTTAGCCCCGCGAGATCAGCTTTAACACATTCTTCTTATCTTTAGGTTTACCCCTTGGATGTTTACAAGTTAATACAGCACATATTAATCTTTTAGGAATTCTTTCCTTACTAAGTCCAACAATTTTACACTCCCATTTTACTTGCTGCATTGTAATTACATCAATTATATTAACTGGATACAGTTCCCACAATTCCTCTTCAATTTCGTTTTTTTTTTCTGGTTATCGTAGATCCTAAATACCTATACTTCTCTAGGTGTTAGGATATATTACCTTCTATATAGATATCACCGAAATTCTCAAATGTTTTAGCTAACCATTTATTTTGTCTTAACCGTATTTATTTTGAGCCCCACAGTTCTTTACAGGCTTTCATTAACGTTATCGTATTTAGTTTTATAGTTTCCATTTCTTCATTTAATAGGACTAAATCATCAGCATAACCAAGCATGAGTATCACCCAGATTTAAACTTATTCAATAGTTATTACAATCCCTTTTTGTGCATAGGAATAACAATAGATTCTTTCCATTCTTCAGGCAATTTCTCATTCTTCCAATCTTTTTAACAATAAATGTATTTTAACTACTCCATCATTATCACATGCTTTAATTAATTCACTAGGAATATTATCGGTCCTTGCTGCTTTATATGATTTTAATTTTGAGAGAGCTACTTCCACTTCCTCTTTATTCGGTTTTTCTATTAGTGGTTCAGTACTCTGGTACTCAGAAGAAGGGTACAGAATAAATAATATACTTTAGATTATTATAATATTGAGCTACAGAATAATTGACAAAATTATCAATTACAAGTGTATTACTGATTCTATAATTATACTCCTTATTTTCAAGTACCTTGTGATTTGTAGTGTTACAGTTCATACATACTAGACTAAGTTTTTATTGCCTACTGGGTCCTTTGGGAAACTGCAGAGAAGAATGCATTACGTACTTGATTTTTAAACATTTTCTGAGTGCTGATACAAGTAAAAATTGTATGAATGATTTAACAATAGGCGAGATCTTATTATTAACAACTTACTGATGAAAAGATTCTTTGTCAAGTTTCGGATTGTTGTAACTGAATTCTACGCTCCTATTCATTTTATAAAACACATGATATATTAAATATTTAATGAAAAATAAATAATACTACTAATCAAGTTAGCAGTGAAATAAATAACGCCCTATAAAGTGAAGTAATTAATGCCCTCTTGGGCAGAAAATATTAGTTGGTACTCAGAGGGTGGGAGGACCTGTACATTTTTTCCCCACTGTGCTCAATCTATTTTTTTTTTCTATACTCATTGCTTACTACTAGATCTGTACATTAAATTAAGTCTTCCTTAGAGTGGGCATACATTAAGACTTAATAACATTGTGATTTCTCTTATTGAAGGGGATAGCTCAAATAGCTTTAGGTGTAAATGTCTGTCCTTACTATAGCAATTTTGAATTTATTTTTTTTAATGCATTTTTAATTGATGCATTTAATTGCATTAATGCTCTCTTAATTGATAAATTCACAAATGTCTGGGTGTACTGACAATCAGCTAATGAAAGGTGAAGTATTATAATAAAAAAATATTACATTATAATTATTTAACCATTATTATTTTCATGATTTCTAAGATTATTGCTGATTTTACTATAAATATGAACACTAAATGTTGAAAATTTTACTGTGGAAAAAATGTTCAATTATGAAGACTTTTTCTTTTTATCTTTTTTTTATTACATTTATTTTATTTTTTAGGAGTCCGATAAACAAAGGAAACTTCAAGATTCCTACCAACAAGGTCTATTATGGAAATGTTTATTCCCAGCAAGTCGAAGCAGACTCCGAATACATTAATGTGAGTAATCCAATACTCTAGAAATGTAATGAGTTTTGGAATATAGTTATTGTATTTTTAAAATATTAATAGCATAGCACTTATCTTTTATCCATGACATAATTTTGTGTCTTATTACTATCTTCATTGAAATTTATTTTCTTGTGAAATGAAATGAAAATATTTTTTTATTATCCTGGGACTGTTGTTCCTTTAGGAAAAATTACATATCCAGAATAAATGCCTGTTTCGCCATACTTAAAATTAATTATTTACAATTCTCATTTACTTCCTCATTATCCGCTCCTACCTTACTGATAAATGCTTTAAAGTAAATCACAAAAACTCTTATTCATCCCTTTTTTCCAGTCTGCCAGTGTTCCTCAAGGTAGTATCCTTGGTCCTATCCTTTACACAGTGTATGCAGCTGACATCCCAACCCATCCTGACACTGTCATCACCATATATGCTGATAACACATGTATCCTATCTGTTAATAATGATCCATCAACTGCATCCCAAACTCTCCAATCACATATCACAAATCTTGAAGAATGGAGAATTAAAATAAATTCCAATAAATCCCATCAAATTACCTTTACCCTGCGTCGCAAACCCATGACCTCCTGTCCTACAATATCCTTTAATAATTCCCCACTTATCCCAGTTGAACAAATCCGTTACCTAGGACTCCACCTAGACAAACAACTCACATGGAATCCTTATACAAGACTGAAACGACAAGAAACCGCTCGAAGTTTCCGACTACTCCAGCACTTACTAGACAAACGCTCTAAGCTTTCAATCAATTACAAACGACTCATATATATGACAATAATAAGACCTATTTGAAATTATGGAATTGAGCTTTGGGGTTCCACTAAACCATCGAATTCCTATCGTATCCAATCCTTACAATCCAAAATCCTTCGTAAAATCCTCAACGCTCCTTACTTTGTCACAAATAAAATCATCCATAAAGACCTTAATGTTCCACATGTTTCCGATTTGGCCCAATCCAGATACCTATCCTTCCCTCACAGACTCCAGAACCATCTGAACCCTCTCGTTTCAAACCTTGCTTCCTCCTCGATCCCTGATAAGAGGAGGCGTCTAAAAAGAAGATGGCCTCATGATCTACTTATGTAAATGTATTATTAGAGTGCTACCAATGGGTTGTTTCTCAACAAGCGTTTTCATGTGATTATATTATTACTGTGTGCACATTTACTAGTTGTATTTTTTTATAATACAGTTGTAAATATCAATGAATAAACAATAAAAATAAACAATTCTCATTAAGATTGCCTTTATCTTAATAATTATTATCTTGTGCTGCTATAAGTTATAATTATTATCCATTTTATTAATTTTTAGGATTCGTTCTGTGTCGATTCAGAAGAAGAAGAGGCAGAAGAGTCAGCTAGAAGTTTATCTCTCTTAGAAATTGCTGAACAAAAACTAGAAAATAGGAAAAATGAAATTCCTGTAAAGAAAAGGCGTAGAATTTTAAATGTTCCAGAGGATGATTATACTCAACCCACTTTTATAACTATGAGCGAACCATCTCCCATTCGATCGCTCGCAAAAAGGAAAAGAAGAAGGATACAATCAGAATCTGAAGCTGAAGAGTCCCCAATAAGAAAAAAGAAGTCGCTGTCAGAAGCTAACAGAAGTGTAGATCCAGAGCTTGTTTTCAGTCAAAAACATGAACAAGGCAGGGCTGAACGGAACCTCAGAGATGTTAACTTAAGCAGTGATGAAGATGATTGCATTTTTGTGCCAACTCAAGATAAAGTTGTCGATTTAACATCAGACATCGATGAGAAAGATTTAGATTCTGAATTTGATAAAAAATTTCAAGAAGATTTGAATGAAGCTATACGAAGAAGTCAGGCAGATTTCGCTTCATCTCAGAGATCTCAAAACTCTTCTAAAATGTCTACTCCAAAGGCTGAAAAGAAAGTTTTAGATATGAAGAAATTAGATAAATCTTTACGAGAACTAAATCAGAAATTCAGTGAACGTCTTTCTAACATCAGGAATAAGTTTTGTTCATCTGATGACTCTCTTTAAAGGCTAATAAGTTAATATCATTCTTTAATTTTTAGTTATTTTTATATTTTATCTCCTTCCATAAATTATTTTTTAAATGATATTTCCTTGTTATATTTGACTTTTATTTATCAGTTATTAGTTACCTAGTTATTAGTTTGTTACTACTTCATCATTGAATCAAATTGACTGATTTGATATTATTTCTATTAAATTATAATATTAAGAGAAAATATTTTATAAATAGTAAACCGATAAACTTATTTATTATTATGAATGCTGCTATTTGTATATATTTTGTTGTTGTTATTAATTGTCCATATATTGAAGTTAAAATGATCCATAGTGACTTTTTTTTGTCATTATCAATGACAGATAATGATTATTAATAAAAAGTTGACACTTGTAATTGTAATCTCGATGAATATGTAAAATACTTATGTATATATTTATACTTTTGGTTAATATTAATATTGTAAATATGTAAACCTGTTAATAATTATATTTTTGTTATTTTTTTATGTTTTTTTTTTTTCTCGATAAATTCACAAATGTCTGGGTGTACTGACAATCAGCTAATGAAAGTAAAGTATTATAATAAAAAAATATTACATTATAATTATTTAACCATTATTATTTTCATGATTTCTAAGATTATTGTTGATTTTACTATAAATATGAACATCAACACTAAATGTTGAAAATTTTATTGTGGAAAAAAGAATTTAATTATGAAGAATACTAAGAAATGAATAATTTATATCTGAAGATATTAAACAACATTTACATTGAACGGGATGCAGTACAAAAACTAGTCCAAATTAACTCTAATGATGATTCATTTTAATTGGATATTTTTTAATTTAAAAAAAATAGTTCTGACAAATTGAAATCCTTTTATTTGAATATAATGATAAATCTGGTGTCAGATAAAGATGACACAGGCTTCCTTCAATGATTGACAACAGAACTGGAGGGAAATAATATTGCATGACTGCTCGACTGTATTGAGCTCATAAATCACACAACATACATATCAGTCAACAGATGTTATTTAAAAACAAAGCAAGAGAGTTAGGTGGGACCATTTTAATATATAGCAAATATATTAAGAACAGTGTACATAATCGAATCAGCAAAGGCTAATATTAATGTATGTGGTGATGGAGGATTTCCAATGAATCTTAAATAATAGTCGTCATGATCTGCATCTGCTCCCTTACAACACTGAGCCTCTGCAAGAAATTACTTGTTGTAAGAGGTATTGTTCCCCTACTTCCGAACACAGCCCTTAAACTGAGAATTTTCTCTCTCCAAATTCATTTCTATATTTTTCTTTTAGCCGGTATTCCTTATAAATTTCTTTTTTCTTTGTCTATACCTTAAATTCTTGTTCTTGATCGTTTCGTTTCAAACTATATCGTAGGATTCACTATTATTGCCTCCTTTTCTGTCACATTAAATCCTAAAATATCAATGAACCTTGTTGAGCCTTCTGTACCCAGGAAATGTACTTCGAGGAAATACTATAGTTATTTATTTTTAGGAGTTCGGATAATTGTTTCTTTAAATGTTGTGCTGGCAGTTTACTAGGAGCATGTTGCTAGAACATTTTCCCAATACATACAAGCTAGAGTTTCAAACTCTCGACCACATTTGCAGTAGAGGGATCCGACATTTATGTTACTCTCTCTTCCACAGAGAGGAGCGTGATTGCCATTCATTTTCATAGCATTATTCCATTCTGAGCCGGTAAGAACTTTTCTGTTGTATACAAACATATTAGCCCATGGGTTTGATTAAAAAGGGGATTTAATCTCACCAATTAGATTTGGTCTAATCATCTAAAGACTATTCTCACAGGGATTACCTATGTTACTCCTAATCCAAAATAAAAATTGCCTGTCACATTAGTCAATTTTTAGGAAAAGGATCAGTGCTAAAGAGGATCCTCGCACTGATCCGGTGCATATATCGTTACTGAGCATGTGTTAGCCAATAAACCTACCATCACCTTAACGCATCTTGTAGTATGGTATCTAAGCCTTCCAATAGCGATTAGGGCAATCTGAGGTCTTAATAACTTTTATTTTTACATTAATTATGCAATTTCTTATTAATTGAATAACATCTAAAATTTATATGGAAACATAAAAGGATTAACGATTACAAAAAAAAAAAAAATGAAACAAAGTTTTTTGTGAATAAATTTGGTATGTTTCAAACTATTTAAAAAAAAAAACTTATACAATGTCATATATTTAATTATTTTCTCTTGAATTAAGTGTGTACTGATTGTATCAGTAACCTGATCTACACTAGTTGATGCCCATATGCTTAAAAACTTTTTTTTTCACGACACCAATTTAAAAGTAAATTTGACTACAATACAATCTTTCTTAACTAATTGTTTTTTTTCTCACGCCTAAATTTCTCACAGCACACAGAGAAGAATCTGGTTAGATGGATTGACATGATAACATTTGAGGTCCAGGAACTTTATCAAGGGTCTGAGCCATTTGGAGGAAACTTAAACTCCTCACTGAGTTATGGCATCATAGTAATAATATTGATAGGTATGGTTATTGAAGAAGCTATTGGAGGGAATAGATATTGATCAATCTAGGTTTAGCCGAGATCTAAGCCATTGAATACTAAATAAAGAAAAGGATCCTTGTTCCTTGTAATACAAGGCAGAATATTGTAAGAAATAGAAAAGGAAATGAATTGAATTATGGTTAGAGGATTAATAGATTTTAACAAAATGTGAAATTTACATGAGAACAACCAATTTGATCTTGAAAGTGTAGAAGAATGATGAGAGGTTCAGTTTATTTCAATACCCATGATAGCTTTATCAAGATAACCCTATTTTACTCCTACATTGTTAATCCAATTCTTTGAAGGATTTTCAAAGAATTATTATTAAATTATTTAAAGTTATATAATTTATTGTTATGTGGATTAAATTCATGAATTTAAAAATTTGTTTATACTTGATAGTGGCTGTTTTTAACAAAGAAAGTATGTTATTCTTCCTTACCAAGTAATGCCTATTATGACTCCACACATACCTTTATAAACTTTACCTACATATTGAGAATCTCAACTTTTCAAAAAATTGATTTTTTTTCAGTGTTTACTTAGATCACTGTTGCTTTCAATGGCTTATAGAGGAAAAATGTTTTCAATAACATTGTCTGATAGTTACTTTCTCTCGTAAATATGTTGCATCTTTCAGGATTGGTGATGCAAAATCCAGTGTTTTAAAATTGAGTTTCATGGTTGTTACCTTAACACAGTCAATATGTAAAAATCTCAAACCAAAAACATTTGTTTCTTAATAGCATTAAATATTTACAAATAAAAACATGTGAGGTTTATATATACATTAATGTATTTTTCTTTTAAATATTTAAACATTATAAGGGAATAACTTATTAAATTCTAAGAAAAACAAATTTCTTTTTCTTTTGGTTCTTAATTATCAACTTTCTTATTTATGTTTTTATATCACAATATGTTACATTTTATAATGGCATCAAATCATTAATTTCTTCTTCCTTTTTTTTAGCATGGAACTGACTTTTTGTTTGTACAACAAAGTGGTTTATTGAACGTTAATCCAGTGTATAGATACTCACCATCACATACTTTACTGAATATAGAAATCTAAAAAATAATTCCACATCAGAATATATTGTATCCAGTTTCGTCAACTATGTAAAATAATATTTTATATTTTTAAAAACAAACTATGTAGTAATATGGTTGGTAATTATTTTAAAGCCAACTCTAGGCTACAGAGATTCTATATTGGAACAGAGTTTAAACAAAATTAAAAATAAAATAAAAGGACTACAATCTGTATGTGAGATTAGCTGAAAAGTTTATTGAGGAATAAGAGTATCAGAGTTTAGATGGTTTGGTCATATCTCAAGATGACAAAGGAAAGTGCGGGAGACCCTTAAATCAGATAAGACATGGAAGGAAGGAAAGGAGTCAAGGAGGTCTGCAAGAAGAGACACGTGGCCTGAAGAAAGTGGAGAGAACTGATCCATGCTAGGGAACTTTTGGACTATATTCTTCTATAAGGCTTCCCTCACTACAATGTGGTGGTAATAGCAATGTTCCAAACAATGTTGAGAAGAAATATGCCATAAAGCATAGAAATCAGCAAGGGAGGGAGAGGGCCAAAGCAGTTTCTGCTCCTTCTCTGTTAATTTTTTGAAGGGGCCCTGAGTATCTATGGCTTCCCAGCATTAGAATCATTTAATTTCATATAATTCATGAAAATTTCAATAAATTTTATAGGATGATTCAGGTACAAAACTATAAAGAATTTATACTTTTCTTAATAGCAGAGATATTTCATTCAAGAGATTCATTCCTTTTCATTTCTGTTAGACCTTCATACACGACAATTTAACATGGAGAAATTATTATTTTAAATCTCAGTTACAACAGCTGTTAGATATGGAATCGACTTCTGTCAGCCTTTAGTGGTAGTCCAAAAGTTTATCTACCATAACTCCCAAATATACAATAGGGTGGGAAGAGCACCAGATAAAATTTTGTCCTTGACATCTAAAACAAATGGGATGGCTCTACATACAAATAATAAATCTGTAAACTGGACCACGGGCGGATCTACGGGGGGGGCTTTCGGGCTGAAGCCCCCCCCCCAAAATGGTAAAATATAACCATGTTTTATCGGAAAAAATACTAAAAAATTATCTCTTAAAGTATAATTATTCGTGTAATTACATTTAAAAGGGCTTTAGGAATCACTTAAACACCAGTTCGTATAGGTACTTAGTTTCTTTCGTATTTTCCAAAGTAATTATCGTTACTTTTATGAAAAAAAAAGCTTTCGGGCTGAAGCCCCCCCCAAAATTAAATCCTGGATCCGCTAGTGAACTGGACTATTTCTTTATCTATTATGTTGTATACCTCTCAGCCTTACTATGCATTAAGTAATGTTATCATTTAACTGTGACCTTCTTACTAAAATAATTATTTTGAAAGATAAAATTAATATAAAAAGGTGAGCAATCACATTACTTACATGTATATTAGTAATATTTTTGTTAAGTTGTGCACAGAAACTCTTTCCTGCATTTGGATCATATTGCGCTAATGTTGCCTGAAACATTAATTTTTAATTAAAAATTGGGGATGCTATACCCAATTATGATGCTATAATAAAATGTGCATTGTAGTTTATTTCACAAATTATGTGTAGAATCAGCACTTGCCCATGAGCTAGAATTTCAAGGGCACTATATTTGGAGCAAAATTTTATTTTTATGTAAAATAAAAAAAAAAATGTCTCCCTTTTGATCTTAATTTAATTAAGATGATGATTCATTTTGATCGAAATACTAATATATTGTCCAATTTTAATGGAAAGGTTGGTCCCAAGAGTGGGGAAAGGTTGTTTCCCTCCTTGGGAAAATTCCAGTTCCAATCATGATTTGCTGACTGTTATAATCATATTTTACAGTTGCTAATTAATAATAGGGGGGTGGCTGAGCGGACTAACGCTTGTGTAAAATACGCGTTGCTCGGAAACCGAAGATTTAAGAGTTGGAATACCTGTGTTAAGGTGGCTTTTAACTTAAATTAATTTCCCGCCCTCCTCTCAGGCCCGGAAAAAAATCCGCATAGCCAAAAAGACCAGGTAGGGGAGAAAGAGAAAGAGACAAAAGGTACTAAATAATAATTTGAAGATAAAAAAAAATACAAGGATATTAAATATGATATCGAACTGAATTTTTTTCTCGAGTTGAATGGCTGATAAAATAAGAATTCGGGGAAAGAAGTTATAGTAAGACTGACAAAAGACAAAGTAGGAAACCGCTATTTTTCGATAATATCTCTTTGAATTTCCGATATTAGCAATTGAAATTATTAATATTACTTTAAAATGATTAATTTTTATGCGGATAGGCACTGGTGGATCCAAGGTGGCCTTTTTACGCCTTATTTTACTAGAATTTAAAATATGTTTCTTCCTTTTTTTCTTCTTAAAATCGTGATAGGTTAATGCAAACTCGATTCTCAATGTCCGCCATATTTGTTATTCAGGAAATATCTTTAACACTGAAATGTCTTGATATCCTGTTTCTTGTGCTTTTTGTTTTCGCCTGTTTAATTTTTGTCGTTTTTAAAATATATAAATATGGTTTTACATAATTACGTCAATATTTTCTAATGATCTTACAAAACTATTCTTATCTATAAATATTTGGTACTATACGCATATCGATTGAATTTTTATATTTATATATTTTTTATCAAACATATATCAAAGAAGCTGTAACAAAAGAAAACAAGATAACATTAGTTGTGCATTCGAAATACCGAAACATGACCTTAGTGTGCAGCTGTTTAAAAAAAAAAAAAAAAAAAAGAATTTGGATTGTTTTGGGATTCTACGCTTCAAATAATCTAGACCAGGAATCATGTGATCACTACAACTAAACATCAGCCAACATAAATAGGTTGGGTTTTAAAATAAATACAAAATTAAATAAATCCTGTAATTACTTACCAAGGATTTACACAACTGAAGGCAAACTTGTTCGGCTTCTTTACCGCAATCTTTCAGAACTTTCAATGGATGTTTTATCAGTGGTTCCGACTCTTTAGTAATGTTCTTACTGTCCATAGGAGCACAGAAACAACTTTCTGCCGCTTCGCTATAAATATTAATTCACATAAGCAAAAATAAAAAAGTAATATAATTAAAACTTATCTTAAATAAATTCCAGGAAAATATTTAAACCTTTTCCCAATTTGCTGAGCAAGGAACAGTACGGTTACTAGGCAGAAATAAAACATTATTTAAACCTAAAACAATACAGAAAATATTAGAGGAATCAGTAAATAAATAGTATAATGTATTATTTATGGAAAACTTTTCTTTTTCGTTTTTTTAAATAAAACTTACTTTTTTTAAAAAAAAAAAGTAAAGTGGTTACACGTTAACAGACTGCTGAGATTATAAAGAAGAGGAACTCTAAATCATATGTTTTCCTTATTGAATAAAATTATCAAGTTATCGTTGTTGTTTTTTTTCTGTAGGAAACCATAATTTAATTCTATTTTTAAATCAATATAATTATTTATCTTCACCGCTATCCTTATCGCTAAATTCATTAGCATTTTTTATGAGCATGTTTAAAGATTTCTATACTCTCCAGATATACTTCACTGAAAATAACGTACAGGCGGTGAAGGGCTGGAAAGGGTTGAGAATGTTGTTAACAAAATAACACATGTTAATTTGGCGTACTTAAATAAAATTTAGTCAATAATTCAAAACGGAAGGTTTCACATTCCAAAAATAAATACACATAATTTTACCATCTCTTTTACAATTAACGTAATATTGTCGTTTCCAAAACTGCATCAAAATATTTATATGAAAAATATGTTTGGTTTTAAGCTAATATCCTTATTTTTTCTTATATTTATACTTTATTTTTAAATATTTTGAAATACACAACCTAGTATTTTTACTTTCACTTAACTATATATGATATATAGTAAGGGAAAGTATTGCGATCGTGAAAATTTTCGAATCTCAGTTTTCAAGTCTCGTTAGTCGACATAACCAAGTCCCGCAAAATGGTCTGTGTGTGTTAACAGTCTAGCTTAAAAACGAAAAGTCGTGCGAAAGTGAAATTTCATATTTAAGGTTCTTATATGCTTGGGATGTTACAGCACTTTTACTACACTTACAGTACCTTTTCGTCAAAATCGGATAACCGGAAGTGGCACTTTATGTCATGGACTAAACACATTTTTACGATTTCTTCGAAAAAGTTCTAACGATTTTGATTAAATTCATTAAATCATTGTAAAATTAAGCAGTTTTAAATAAAATGTAGAATTTATTCTGATTGATGTTCTCTAGCAGGGCTTAAATGGCTAATTTTCAATATCAGCTGCCCCTAAAGTACTTTTAATTTTTTTATTTGAAACAATTGACCATTTCACACTAATCTATTATACAAAAGATATATAAATATGAAATATTAAAGAGTTTGATAATTAACTAAAGGAGATATTAGAGATCGTAACGGAGAATAGTTGTAATTCAGGAACCTAAGCACTCGCCGATCTCGCCTGAAAGATTATAACACGCTTCCATACGTAACATGGGCTTAATATATAAAAGACTGCAACAATATTATGTAAATATAGACATGCAGTTTTCATGCTATTGTTGGTATTATTTAATATTTAATTGTATAGATTACAGCTATATAAATATTAAAATTTGTATATATAAGGGTACTTAAACAAATAAAAATACCCACAATGAATTATAAATCAATACAGCAATTATAATTTTTACTTTCACTTCCCCTTTGTCTGAAAATAATTATTTCTGTTAAGAAGAGTGTGATAAGTGAAAGTCGTGTGATGCGCGCACGGCACCAGATTTTTTGTTCTGGTGCTGTATAAGAGCCAGTGTCAGGAGTTTAATTTCCTGACTAACAACTTGGATCGGGGGCTAGACATGCCTCATAGCAAGGGGGGAGGGGTATGATGTTCTATATATAAAATTTTATTTTAGGGCTTCATTAAAAAATTGTAAAAAACCCACACACGTATTAACAAATTGAATTCTAATCATTATTAACATTTTTTTAGGAAAAGCGGAAAACTTTATTTTCTGTTACATTTGTAATATCAAAACCAGTTTAAAAAAAAAATAAGAATGGGGTCCTTTTAGAGAAAAATAAACTTCAAGGCCCGTTTTTAACAAAAAAAGGTTGATTGAGGTTTGTTTCCAAGAGAGAAAATGGTGTATGATGCTGAGAGAAATGTTATAAAAATTGAATTATAAAATATTAACTTTTGTTTACAATAATGGTACAATAAAATAACTTTATTTTTCATTTTGGTGTAGAGATAGTTGATGGTGATATAATATGAGAAGTTGGTCGGGGGAGGAAGGGGAGGAGGGGGGTCAAATAAATACTAAATTTTAAAAATAATATCTTTATAGTTTCGCCAACGTTTCGATCCACTTTGTAGGTCTTCATCAGGGTGTGGTATAGGGCACTGCACACAGCAGTTGATAGACAGTCTAATGATTTATTTATTACAGTTAAAAATTTGTAATGCAATCATGAATTTGTCTTGAATTTTGGTTTCTTTCTCCTTTATTACATAATTCTTTTTACTTGCAGAACTTTTTTAATTCTTAGAAATGTTTTAAGGTAAGAGAAAAAAAAAATTAACCCTGTAGAGAATTGAGGCCTAGAAAATTTGCACCCTTAGCTCTAACATTCCTAGTTTCCTGATCCTAGCACTTCTCTTTCCAAATATATCTACAGACCACAATGGCTTATCGTAACTCACCACAATCTGACCGTTATTGTTGAGTATGAGTAGAGTACTAAGGTTGAATGGAGTCCCAACCCCTTTTCTTTGTCAACACAACAGATCTAATAGTTCAAGACAGTGTTCTGAATTCAATTGTTTGCCATTGTACTTCTGTCTTTAATAACACATGTAGATGCCTGAAGGCAGGTATCCATTGTTCTTTGAGGATTACACCTTCTCTCTAAATTTTGAAGGGTATATAATTCTTGGGTATCAAATACTTATTTTTAATCTTCTTTTTATCATTGAAAAAAGTGAAAATAAAAATAGTTAAAGTGATTACTTGCATGATGCACCATTTCTTGAGATAAAAGCAAAAAAACTGTAAACAGCAGAGCTATAAATCTCATTGCCCTCCATTAATCCGGATTTCCGGATCGGATTTCATTATACATTGTTCAAAATACCTATGCCTACACATTCCTGAAACTTTCACAACACTGTGTTTTAAAGTGTCTATTTTTCTGTTTTATGTGAACTAATCACGCCATATTGCACTGATACAATTTTTATCATTTATGACTGTCCATTTTTAAATCAATAAATATATCTATTATATCAACATAAAATAGTAGAATTGCTTTATTACAGTTTCATAATTTATTATCATACATATTGATTGGTTAAATTACATCATTGAGATACTGTTGGATAACCATTATTAACACCACAATTCTATAATCAAGATCGGATGAAGGAATAGACTTATTAACTTCTTCAGTTCTCCTAACCATAAGAACTTTATTATCTAAATTTTTATCTGTATAATTTAAAAGCCAAGGCAAATAGACACCAAGTCTGGTGTAGATATGAGGAGTGGGTTGTGAAGGCCCAAATGAGAGATATCCTGGAGCAGGGCTGAATATCCACTGGCTCACTCCAACGATCTTGTCACCACAGATTAGAGGAGCTCCGCTGTCACCCTAAAAAGAATTATTTATTCATAAAAATTTTGAAAATTATTAAACTATGATTTATTTGTCCCATATCTGGTTTAAATAAACCTAACTATAATAATAATATAACTATAATATAATCTCTGGTCAGCCATAATCTTGTTTCAAATTGGTGGCAAATCTAGTCTCATCCAGCAGCTTCAGTCAACCGTCATCATCCAGTTCTGAAGCTTCAAAGTATTCCTTGAATCGACAGTAACACCATCAGGAAATCCTTCTCTTTTCCTAGTATCATGGATTGGCTCCATCAAAACCAGTCTCTGGATGGATTCTTACAGCTCATCCTGCTGACATATCATATCCATCTCAGCCTTGCAATTCTCATTACTGGTACTATACTCAGCTTCTTAAACATTGTGTTCAGCACCGTGGTTTGTCCTAACTTCATTCTCCAAACCATTCTCCGTACCATAGATATGTCTGAGGATCATTTTTTCAAAGACAAGTTATTGTCCACTAGTACTCCAGGTCTATCACAACCAAACTGGTTAACTTATTCTCACAAAGATAGAGTTTCAATATTTTGGACAGAGATCCACTACAGAACTATCTTGCTACCGAGAAATAGCACCAATTTGTAAAATATTACTTTCTTTGGTCAACAACAAAAGAATTTAATTGTGATAGAATAAAGTTTCAAGGATCACTCTAGTATGATCTGTGACTAATGTGTAAATTATAAAATATCTAGAAGCAAGTTGAATCAGACAGACAAGTTTATTTATATTGTTGGGATCTACTTATCTTAAAATGTAGAACTTCAAATTGTCAATTAAAAAAATTCATTATTGCAAATAATAAAACCAAAATTAATCATTGACTTTAATTAGCTAAATTAGATTAATGATGAAAAATTGTATACAAATGTCTTGGCTATATTTCCATGGTTAAGACCTAGAGCATACCAACAATTATTAGTTGTTCGATGATTGGTTGGTAACCAAAAGGTCAAGGAGAATGGCAGAGCAGTGGCATAGCTAATAGCCCAATGCATCTCATCGGTTGTGTTGTTGTTATTTATGTCACCATGTTGATGTTTGTATACCTAAGCTAGTTAGAGAAGCCTGTTCCTAATTTTTTACCTCATCTTTCTCCATAACTCATCTTTCTCTAACTGGTCAAGTTTATTTAAGGATATAATTGTTCTATGAGAGAAAAAATAACATAAATAAAGAAACAAAACATATCTAATGTTTTGACTATCAAACAACTAAAAAACAACTCCAGTTAATCATTAATGTTATAAAAAGTAATAATACGAGAATATATTTACCTGAGAAAGAGGTGATCCATATCTATATTTCTTGTTATAAGAGCATACATAGTTGGTGGGGTCAGCATTGATTGTTACGTTATAAGTCTTCGATATGATTTGGCACATATTTGGAGCAAAAACTTCAACATCAATAATGCTTAACATTGGATGAGAGTATATCTGTTGAAAATATTAACAAATTAAAATGTAATTAAGGAGAGATACAACTAGAAAGGAACATGTAAATGACATAATCAAATAAATACATTGATAAAACACTATATCAATCATGTTCAGCAGCAATTACGTTAAATAAATAAGATGAGTCAGTCATAGAACATAATAGTAAAATTCTTACAGTTCTGTTTAATTTTAATGTGCCATACCCAGCAACGTGGCATAAAGTTGGCTCATCATCTTCCATAGATATAGGACCAATATTTGGTATTTTTAAACCAAAATCATTTGTCAGAGCATCAGCAACCTAAAAAATAATATTATTATGAAATTCCAAAATATATTAGAAGAGGGATGAAATTGTGCAAACATCAAAACTTTATTATTGTTAATTCCCCTATTTAAATACACTAATTTCATGTATTAAATATTTATTATCACATATATCTTATAAGTCTTAGACTTTTTAGACTGTATAACTATTTTTTTTTTATAATTGGCCAGTTAGATGTTAACATCAATGAAGAATATTGTCAACATTAAATCCAGCTACCTAATGGTAATTAAATTTTGATGTTTATTTTTTAATTTCTATTCACACTTAAGGCCAGTTTAATAACAATCAAAATTAGTTTTTGATAGTTATTTATTTTTTATTTTTTGATAGTTATGAATTAAATTATAGGTAAATTCTAATCCATAATTTGTATACCAACCAAATTAAATTATTTAATGTAATAAAAAAAACAGGGCAAAAATTATAATCTGTACATATATTATTACAGTAAGGCTCGAAATCGGTTTTTTACCAAATATAAGTTCCTGTCATGCTCAAATACCATGAATGGGGTACCGTTGGATTCAGAATTTTACGGGGGGTTAGCGAATCGTATTCTCCGCTTTTGTTATTCTTTCTAAAATAAATAAAGTTGATACAAACATTTTGCTAGGCTTCAATACTGGAACGGTGGTAGGTCTGTAGATCGATGCGGGACAAATTGGACCTTGAAGATTTTGATGCGTACAGCAAGACCCGGATAGTTCCTCCGGAACTATCGGATCCTGCCTTTTTAAGCCCAAAAACTTACTATTTTCGAGATAACGCAAGGCATGGGGTTCGCTTCCACACAACCTGACGTTAATGGTAGAACTGTCATTGGATACATGTCTCATTTCGTCGACTTGAGGTCTCTATGATCGAGACAGCAGGAATTTATTATTTATCGATGGTGTTTTTGATCGGCAAGCCATATCATCGTTAATTCTTCACCAAATTTCAAGATTGAGCCACCAATTTCGAAGGCTTCCTTCTCATTCAGGCAGGAAAAATATTCCAATCACCCTAAAAATTCAGGCAAACAAGTTATGAAAAAAAAAGAAACTTTATTTGCGAATAACTAAAAAATTACACACTTTTCCCTTGATTATTCCTATGATTGTATAAAACGTTACTAATTATCTACAAAAGGAAAAAAAAATCATTGAAATCGGACAATTTTTCGCAAAGATACAGCTTATTGAAATTTGTAAATATGTTGGTTCCAAACAAAAATGAAGATTTAAATTAGTTTTGTTTCCTTTGTGGATTATATTTATGGATAAAGTAACAATTGATTTCTTTATCTTTTGATACGTTGCATTATTTTATTTTCTTATTAATTTGGCATTTGATAACAATATGCTGTGCGAATTTTTCGCACGGGCCTACTAGTGAAAAAATAAATAAATAACTATCAAAAACTAATTTTGGTTGTTATTAAACTGACCTTAAGGCATACACTTAAGTGTGAATAGAAATTAAAAAAATAAACATCAAAATTAAAAAAAAATGTGAAATCAATCACACGATAAGCCTAATGGTATTGAATGGAATGAGGATGAATTAAATTATAGGGATATTTTAATCCATAATTTTTATACAAACCAAATGAAATTATTTAATGTAAAAATTATAATACACACACAAAAAAAAAAATCACTATCAAAAGCTAATTTTGATTGTTATTAAACTGACCTTAAGGCATACATCTAAGTGTGAGTAGAGAAAAATCAATTAAATTTTTTCCACTAACAACCCATGGAGAGTCTTGAATTAAATAATTGATAAATATCATAGAATTAATAATGTTTGTTAATTTATATCAATTATATTTATTGTTCAATTATTATTAATTGATATCACACATATTACCGTTTAATTGTTTATAATTTAATTACTATTTAGTGATGATCATGCAAATTACTATGAATTACTATTTAGTGATGATCATGCAAATTATTACGAATTATTATTTAGCGATGATCATGTGTTGGTGCCTCGAACTCTTAAGCTACAATTTTAACATAGTTTATAGACCAAGAAAGAAGAACGATGCTGCTGATGCCATTTCTACAGTCTGTAATTCAATCGATAACTCTTTAACACCCCTGAAAACTCTACATGAAAACTTATGTCATCCTGGAGAGACAATACTTTATCTCTGGGTAAGAAATAAGAATCTTCCACTTTCATTGTATAATTAAAGTTATATCAGCCTTTAATATATGTGCACAGATCAAACCATGTTTTCCTAAATATGAAGGACGGCTTGTGAAGACTACTCAACAAGTTTGAGAGACTAAACATGGATTTTAAGGGACCTTTACCTACTACACCATGAAATTGCTACCTTCTTATAATAGTGGAAGGGTATTGATGTTATCCTTTAGCTAACCCATGCGCTGATATGTCAGCCAGTACTGTGTCAAATTCATAGAACTTTTCTCTATCTTTGGGACACCAGTGTACATTCATAAAGACTATGGAACAAGTTTTATGTCACTAGAACTTAAAGCATTCTTAAATGAATTGGATGTGGCTACAAGCCGAACGATGGCATACAGTCTACAAAGAAATGGGCAAGGCAAGCGTTATGTTGATATCATATGGAGGACAATAGAATTAGCTCTTAAAAATAAACAACTAGACTACTCAAAATGGGAAGAGGTCTATCAAGAGACCCTTAGATCGATTCGCTCTCTTTTATGCACTCACACTAACGCAACTCCACATGAAAGGATGTTTGGCTTCTCAAGAAGATCATCGGTTGGTATTAAAATACTCTCATGGCGCATGAAACCAATTCTTATGAGATGACCAATTAGTCAATCAAAGTAAGGCCCACTAACTGAAGAAGGCTTCCTTTTAAGAGGAAACTCTGAGTATTCACACATCAGGTTTACAGATGGAAGAGAAGCTACTGTTTCTAACATACATCTTTCATCAACTGGGATCTGGAAGAAACTCTGGAAGAGGCTATCTTAAGTGATCCCTTGATGGCCCACACTGGCATGATATTGGGCCGAGACAGATGGAACAAGCATAGCGAACCCAATGGGTACCTGTACTTCCTAAAATACAACTGGGGATCTTCAGCCGTACTTCGGTACACGCCATCTTCCTAATGAGGAAGCCCAAATGCAACTTCAAAGAAATTTCAGAAATAGAAAAACTCCTCTGTATTTTAATTACTATATTTCCTCCTAGGAGAGGCAAATGTCAGAGAATTGATAATGTTTGTTAATTTATATCATTTATATTTACTGTTCAATTATTAATAATTAATATCATACATATTATCATTGCATTGTTTATAATTTAATTACTATTTAGTGACAAGATATTAAAGGCTGTGATCGTATGTTTAATCAAGAATGTTTAATTACATTGAGATGTTGTTTTGTTTTTGTGAAATATAGCTTTTCACAAGGTTTAGCATTATTTTATTAGAGTAAGAAAGGACTGTTACAAGGGCAATGATTGTGCAAGAAGGTGGCTTGGTCATGATTACGCTTGAAAGTCAGGTTTTCTCCTTTTAGAGAATGGGTGTGCCACTGGAGGGTCTACAAATCTTAGTATCAATTTATAGTTGATATAAAAGAATAAATAATAAACTATCTAAGTTTGCCTTGAACCTGGACACGGGATTTAGGAGTATAGTCCCTCACATATGAAATCATAATACCATAAGTTAACATAAAAAATACAGATCGTCTATGTAATACCATGTTTCATATTTAGTTAAAACGAAATGTAGAAAATTAAATTTTTTTATATATAAGATTTTGAAATCTTTACCAACTCTCCTCAAAACCAAATAGAACCAAAACCAAGTTTATTAGATCAAGTCTCCTAAAATCAATTCAATTCTTTCCTTGCTTTTATCTAAACTACTCTCCAACTAATACTACTCTGGGAAAAATCATGAAGTCATGTTCAATCGAATCCTTTTCTGAAAATAAAACCATCAAACTGTTGAATGCGACAAATCCTTCACACTGTCACCATGTAGCATTCTTTTCCACTGTGAGTCCACAATGTTCTCTCTCTTCCTACATTTAAATCTTCAATTCATTTAATATTAAATTTTATTTCTATAATAGTACAATATTTTTTCCTGTTAACTTTATAAACAGAAATATTATTTTTATTTTAAATAAGGAATACTGAATGATTACGAACCAATTTATAATTGTTCTGTAAATTATAAAAGCATACACTCTGTGATGAAAGTAAAAACATACTTTCGGTGATCTCCACATTTAGGACAAAGGTGATCAAAGTCTTTTTCAACGATAAGGTAAATGCGGAAGCATTCATGCTTTATAACTATATTGTAATACCAATCAGTCTGGAAAGACCCACCTCATGTAGTCATGACCAGGCAGCGGGAAATAACATCCTTTTAGTGTTTCTATCATGCTCAGGATACCTTGTGTTCAGTACCTGATAACAAGTTTATGATTTTTGACTAACAGTTGAAGAAATGTTGGTGGTCTGGTCAACATTCAAGCTCAACAGCAAGATGTCTCTCCTCCAATCTATTGGTGAGATACCCAACTTTAAGGAGTCACATCCACTATATATTCATAACAGCGACAAGAGTTGATCCCTATTGTGCTTTGAAACAACAATATTTGAGACGTTCGCAACAATAATTCATTGTATGGAGGCTTTTCCCATTTATTACTCATCTAGCAGACCTCAGGAGGCCTTAAGAAGCAGAAAGTGTTCTAGGAGAGCTTTCCAACCCCGGAGTCAATCTGAGACTAACAGAATTGAAAATATTTTTATCTCTTATAGCTAAACTTGAACCAGAGGGAGTTAATGGTCTAATGGCTTACCCATAGATAAAAAATATTAAAATATTTGCTTATGAAATCCGGCTCTTTTCAATGGAATAAAGAGTAGTTAGTATAAATAAGTATTTATATAAATATCAGCATAAATAATAGCTAATAAAAAATATTATTATAATGGAATAAATTAACTTTGTAGGAATTAATAAAGAAAATGAACTACAGTTACCTTCAATAGAGCGATTTCTGCATTGTGAGATATTGTTTCATAGCTGTTATGAATTACTATTTCACTACCAGTTCTAGCATATTCACTTTCACATGGTCTACAAAAGTCAATAAAGATATATATAAGAGCTAATAGTGTTTATATTTTATAGCTATTTTGGGTTTGTATGTGATTGTTTTATATGCACCTAGGGAGCATGGTCATTGTAATCCTTTTGTGATGATTAACATGATTAGGAATTCAATTATGTCATCAGGACTAAATTGATTAAACATCAAACAGTATTTATAAAAAAAAATCAAAAAATCTCCCAAGATGTTTTTTGCAATTGGTACAATCCAAAAAAAGAGAATGAATACCTTTAAGTATTTTGAGTTAGAATATGCACTCTGATTATTATTTCCATATCCATTCAGAATGGATGATCTATTTTACAACCCATAACGTTTCAAAACAATTTATCTCTAATATATATATCGGTATTTATATACGGTATATGTGGACCTCTCTGGGGATCTCGAGGCGAAACTAAAACGTTTGACAAATTGCTTTGTACGATTCATCTTCGGGATCCCAAAGGACGCCTCTGTTTCCCATTTTTATGCTGAGTTAAAGTGGCTTTATCCTTCCTACCGTCGTAAGTATTTCCTAGCATCCTTCCTCTTTCAAATCATCCAATTCCACCGTCCCTCATATATCTCCGAGCTCCTTCAATTCAAATCCTCTGTTCGTTCCCAGTCTTCTGATTTATACGTAAGGGCCCACCGAACCCCTGCTTTCGACAAATCGTTCATTATCCGATCCTCATCACTATGGAACTCCATCCCTTCTGACATCCGTCAATCAAATACCCTTCCTACCTTTAAATCCCGCCTGTTCAATCATTTCTTATCCATCCAGTCCCTATAAAATCGTATATAGATACTGCTGTAAATATGTACATAAAATATTAGTTCGTTCTTCATTATTTGTATTCCAATTTTTTTAACCTATTTTTTTATTTTTTGTATAATCAACTAATCAAAATTGGAAAGCAACTTATATGTATATATATATATATATATATATATATATTTTTTTTTTTTTTTTTTTTCACCAAGACTGTTCAATTTCTCTGTACTTTTATTTATGTATCTCTGAGGCTCCTTAGCCCACATTCCTATCTTCCTGTATTATTCTAAATTGACTCGTCCCAGAATAAATAAAGTATTATTATTATTATTATTATTATTTAGTAATTGAGAAGTATATGTATGCTGACTTCCATTGAAATTTTCTTGACAAAGTGTACCTTAAGGTGGAACAAAAAACATTTTTTTTTCAGCAGGCAGCAGTCTAATAGGAGTCAAAGGTTGCCTTTTTATGTTTAGAAAAACACTACAAAATTTTGTTGTTCTACACATTAGTTGATTACTGATTTTGCCAGAAAATCCACTAATGGTCAATTTTAGATTAGACAGATGTATAAATCATAAATTAAGTTAAAAAATACAGACAAAATGCTCAATTCTATTAAGCATGACTTGTCTGTTATTTGAAAATAACAAAGTATGAAATCTCATAGATTATTATTGTATACTAATGAGAATTAAAGTAAAAATATTTTTTTTTTATATTTCACACTTGGAGTAAGGAAAATTATGATAATAAAAAGATGGGAATAACATTTGTTCTATTATAACATATTTAAGAGTATTCAAGCCACTAAGTAGGGGAAGCAAATTCATCCTAAACAGACTACAAATAAAAATTTTCATAAACACAATACTTTTCCTAACTATACAGTTCATATAAAAATATCTAACAGTAAAAAGGAAGTTACCCTGATATACCAGTATTTCCACATTTAAAAAAATACAATTTTTTTTTCTATGAACAGAAAATTGTAAAGTATTTCACAGTCAAGGAGAACATAAAATCTGGTATTTGACTAATACATATAATTCTTTTCAAAACTAACATGTAAGTTTTGTCGAAAACAGTTAATACTACAACATTCTCTGCTTTGAGGGGTACAATTTTTTTAAGTTCTCTCAGTTCTTTCTTTGAATATTCTTTGGGTTTTACAGTTAATGAATCTTTGAGAGACAAACTACCATAAGGGTACTCGTCAACTTTCCGCTTCCTAAAATAAAAAGAGGAATAAGTGTTAATGCCATTTCTTAGGAGTTATATATTTTTTAATTTTTACCTAACTCTGAGTGTTTCTCTGTTTCTGAAAAAAACAAAACAATTTAATATTATTCTTTGATTATAACGTTAATAAAAAAATATATTATTTGAATTTAAGTTTACCGATAATAGTATATTGGTATATGGAAACAATTAGGGACAGATATTGTCCAGTATGGACTAATAAGAAAGCCACTGCAGAACAGTCTACCTGATTCTTTGTAATGATACGAAACCTTTGAAATTATTTGAAAAGAGTATTAAAAATAAATCCATCTGAAATACATTATTGAGAGTATATTTATTTAAAATGTCTTCAAATATTATAATACCAAGTATTAAAAATTATATTTTATTTCAAAATATAGTTATTAGTAAAACTAATAAAATAACAACCTTTATGTTAACTGGACTTCTGGATATTTAGAAAAAATGTAAGTGACAAAGATCAGTTTAAATAGGTACATTATTCCTAATGACCAACAAGATTTTTATATCTCTTGTTCAAAGAAATGTTTTGGATTAACAAACCCAATAAATATCCTAATGCATAAGAATATTAATCCCCCAAAACAAACATAATTCTTATAGTGAAATCTTTGAGCCTAAGTAAACAATTTTTCTTACATTAATTAATTATTCTATATCACCCTTAGAAATATAGTTTTCAAGTTATTATTTGCACTAATAAAATAAGTAGTCAATTTGTGGCTTGTATCAGTTTATATGGAATGGATATAAAAGAATTAATCCATTTATATAATTTTGTTTTACAGTTTCATAACAATACTTACTTAAAGAAATTTAAAAAGAAAAAAAATAGGTAATACTAAAACGCAATAACAGTCAGAGACAAATGTTATTTATTGTTACATTGTCTGCTAGAAAGTTCGGAAACTATGACCACTGTGTTCTGTAGTTTTCAGTCTTAAATTTGTAGTGAAATGATAGTAGAAGTTTATGTGATATATTTTATTTATTGACCACGTCCACTGCATTTTATGTATTTGTATGCATTTTATGAATTAGGTTAGCAAAAGAGAGGAGAAAATCTAGGGAATGAGAAAAATGTATAAGGGGAGAGAAGAAAGAGAAAGGGATATATAATGCTAATAAATGAATGAAATAGTAAAAAAAAAAAAAAAAAAAATAAGGAAAAAATTATAATAGTGATACATTTTTTTTCTTCTTTTTAGTCGTATTCTCCTCTGCTACTGAGCAGTGGGAGATGCCTTCTTGTCCTGAATAAACAAATTCTGTTCCTGTACCAACTGCCTCTTCCTCCAGTCAATTCTCTTTCGTTCTAGAGGCACAAACATTCTATTTTAACCCATATGGGAAGGTCAAGATTTACTCCACAAGTCCTCTGAGAAATAAATTTCAGTCTGCCCAGGGCGGATTTGAACTAGTGCTGCTAGACTTAAGATGTTGATGTGGGGCCACTAAGTGGGAAAAATCTCAACACACTCAGCCATCATGGCTTCAATGCCCAAAATGGGTAATAAAATACTGTTTTTAAATCAGAATCAGTCTCAACCACCAAGTTTTTCCTCCAATAAAGGCTTGATAGCTTAACTGTGGGATCAACTGTTAGCTAACACAACAGATTAAGTAATTATCTGCCACATCTGTGCTCAAGATATAAAGTACAGTGCTTTACTCACTGAGCAAACTCTAAATTAAGAAGTTATAAATTAAATATAACTCTCCCATCTCTTTACTTTTTTCAGACCAATTCTATAGTATTTATTGAACACAGTGCAGGCACAGCCAACTTCTAATTAATATATAGCCTTGCTCACAGATATCCCAAGATATCCAGTATAAACCAGGCACTGATACAGCTCACTTCTTCCAATTAGAGAAGAAATCTAGAAAGAGAAAACTATTGGAGGCTTTGATGTACCTTGCAGTATAATCTAAAAACTTTTCAAAAGGGCCAATTAAAAAATGATTTCATTGAAAAACAACTCGGCGTCAGATTTAGAAAAACTGTCATTCTTTAGTTTAAAAATAACAGAAATATTTTGTTATTAAATTTGTCCGTAAACATTTAATTAATTAATTACCTTCATTTGTTAATAGGTTTTGAATTGGGAATTATGGGATGATTTTCAGAAAAATGACAATTATATCTTTATTATGTATTAAATAGAAATTTTCCCACACTTCCATATAATATTTACACTAGTACTCATTTTACACTTATATTATAGTATTTGATTTTAATATTAAGTAAATGTCTAAAAATTAGACATTACTAAAAAAATTTGTAAGTGTAAATGTCTTCAAAATTAGTAATAGTTTTATATTTCATAGGTGTTTGTTTTTTTGGTGAATGTACGTTTGCCTTTTTGAAAAAAATATTGATACATTTACTGGGTATAAAACTTTTAAATTTTGGCTAATTATTTTTTTTTAATGTTTAATAAATTTTTTTTTTATTGGTTTATAAGTGTTCATTTCTGAATTTCATCATGAGGTAAAATGGCAAAAAGTAAAATCAATTCAGGTCCTATGAAATCAAAAATGCTATATACCCATGTGTGTTGTGTATTTATTGAAATTATGAAATTTACCTTTTTAAATTATTCCCCTTATTTGATTCATTCTTCAATCTGGCTTGTGTTCAACAACTGCCAACTCTAATTCACAGAATTGCCTAGATATTTGCAGAGCCTATACTGTGTTCAATACCTTTGCCCTTAACCTTTTATCAGTTTACTTATTCATAGTAATCCAAAATTACCATGGACTTGGTTGACTTAAAAATTTAGATACAACTAATTAATTTCAGATTCCCATAAACAAATTAGTAAGCATATATTTTTGAGTACAATAGGCCTACATGGCCGTAGTGCACTCATGCCGCAAAAAAAAAAAGCATATATTTAATAAGAAATCTCCAGTTAACACAAACCTCAAAACAATAGAGTGGAATTTTTGGCTAACTTATATTTATTCAAAGTACAAATACTTGGTATACTCTCATCTGAAACAGAGCATTTTTTTTTTTTTTTTAATCCAGTTTCCTTTGTCAGGTTTATTACAAATTAAAGACAAAATGCATGTGGTAACTGTGAGATTAATAGTTTTAAAATTAAGTATAGAAAAACTTATAGACAATCAAATAAAATAAGCTTCATGTTAAATAAAATTTCATTTGAAAACAATTTTTCAACCTCATACTGGAGTTCCTCCGAGTTTGTATGACAGAGAGAGAACTGTAGTATTATATTTCAACTCTACCTAAAGCAACGAACTGCAATGGTTTTGATAAAATTACATTAAATCAATAAAACATACTAAGTTGTCTTTGACACGATAGAGATGAATTTCCTTAGTATTGCAATTCTACATATAAATAACTTACAACGTAGGAGTAATCCATTAGTGATGCTAAATAGCCAGTAAGTGCAAACCCTTTCGATCCAGTTTTGGTTTGTAAAGCACTATTAGTGTCCTCATTTCTTCCCCCACTTCTACGCAAGGTGCCTTCAGTATTTAGAAACAAGCCAGTGAGGCAAAGAATAAAATCCGTCGCTTTTAATAATGAAAAATACATACTATAAAACTATTAAACATTGTATGACATTGCTATAGCAACAATTTAGGAATAAAATGACAGATGAAAAAAAAAAATACATATTGGGTTTTAAATCTTTTATTAGTTTTTTTTGTGCCTATTTGTACAAGTATACAATATGGTCAAAGTTATTTAATTTAAACTTGATGGAACCAAAACAATTAACAGATAGGAATAAAATATTACAAAATACTTCGATGAATAAAAGTATCACAAGAAATTGTACCAAATAAGTTTCATATTTATCATTTATACGTTAGTGCTGAACAAGTTCAGTTTATTACAGCTAATATCTTAGCGATGAGTATACACACAGAAATGAATGTATGCATACAGATTTTATTAAAAAAATAAAAAAAGAACACAGACACATGAAATCACTAAGCATGCCTCTCATAATATGAAAGCGCTTTAGTTTCATCAAACATCATATAATAATCTTATTAACATCAATCAATAATTTAAATTATCAATTGATAGCCGATAAAATTTTGAACAATTATTTTAATTAATTAATTTTGAATTAATATCTGAAATACTTACAGGACTAGAATTAAATTGTTTTATAAACTGTAAAGAGTATCAAACAAGCATATGTTATATTTTTCTCATTTTGCTTCAAGTAACGATCAATTTTTTTTGTTTCGAACAAATACTAGTAAGCTTAACAAATAAATGAAATATAATCTCTTAGAAGATAATATATTTATCTTATACAGCCCTAAGTATTTATTATTATTTTTTTTTTACACTCAAAGATGGTTCCATGGAATAGATATAAACTTAACAAAAGAAAGATACTTCTCATAAACAAACCACACATATATAAATGTGAAATTGTATCGGTCATCGATTAAATAAATATTAATGCCCTAACACTTGTTTAGTTTATATTTAAAATTTGTTTAACAAAGCAGTAATTTATGGACTAAGAATGACAATATTACTTAAAATTTTTTAACTGGCTTATCTTTCTGCACTAACAGTAACTTTAAAGCCTATTTGGAACATATAAAATAATATTTGATTAAAACAAATGAAAACTGCCAAACATCAAATTTATTACATAGTAATAGTCATAACATTTACTTTTATGGATTGTTATTACTTTTTTTTTTTTTTTTTTAATAAACAATGGGCTTATAGAAAACTCTCAATGCAATATTTAATAGTCTTTTGTTAAAAGAATTACTCATTTTATGATTTAAGTTCCTCTTCTTATTGTTTTAAAACATGACCATAGGCAACACTTACCTACTTTAATCATTTTCGACAATTCTGCTTTTATCACAGTTCATTTGACATTTAAAATTGTTTTATTATTCGTTTATATATCTTATGCCTGTTTTTTAAAAACAAAAACAATTTTTGAAATAAATATATAAATATATTTGTCACATTGATCAAACAAACTCGAAATATAATAAAATAAAACCTTCAAGTAAAAAGATATCTAAAAGAGGATAGTCAGTTTAAGATGATTTTTCTTCTCTCTTAGTTTTTTAATTATTATTATTTTAATTTAACAAATAAATCATCAAAAACATTAAATAACAAGAGTATTCCATAAATATTGCCTAGTTGTTATATTCCTTTGTTTATCCTTTATATGTGGTTATTATGAATACTAAAAGAATATTGAGCTCTCATTAGAGTGTAGTATGGTAGAAGGAGAGGATGGAGAATGTCCAAAGAGAATGGTCAAATCCCCCAACTCATTTATATGCCTACCTGAAACAAAAACAAAACAATAACATCCATGCAGAGAAACTGATAGTGATCAGAGCCAATTTGGCATATTCATAAAACATTACCCTTAACAGTACCTTCATAAACAGTACTTAATATTAATTAGCTTTTAAAGTTAAGATTTACATTTTTTATCTTTTTTTAAAAATGTTTAGTTTTTAATTTTCGATAGAAAATGATTACCACTCAGACTCATATTTTCTTTATAACAAAATGAACCCTTATAGAAAATTAAAAAAAAAAAAAAACGGAAAAGATAATAATAAAGTAGAAGTTAAATTATAAATTGTAACCCACCCTAGACTAATTCTTCCCCATTATCAGCAATATCATTATTTCAAGATTGGCACTACATAAAATTACACTTTTTGTGATAGGACATCCAGTTGATAGAATGAATATATTTTACTCTAAAAAATGATAAAAGATATTTTATCAATTTTTAATCAAATTGGAAAAATTAGGGTTCATATTCAGATAGTTAAGAGATTAAAAATTATAAGATTCATTGAAGACAAAAATGTTTTTATAAATAAAATTAATGATTAATGATGAGAACTTACCTTGGGAGAGTACTACCAAAAAGTATAACCTCCTTCAGATGCACCAGTTAGAAAACTACCTTTCTTCTGAGACAAGGTAAGATTGTGTCCAGCCATTGCTGCGAGTTGAGCTGGAGTGGGTGGGACTCCAGGAGGGGGGCCTGGTACCACTGGAGCAGCAATTCCATCAAATCTCGCGCCTCCATCATAGCCATTCTATAGTAATAGGTTAATAAGTAACAAAATATTTTATTAGAAATTAAATTATAACTAATTTAATTAAATTAAATCAACTATAAAGTTTAACTAACAGGTATCATAATTGTAGGCCTAAGCTGAGGCTGTGGATATGTATAGGCAAGTGGATAATAGGCCTGCATTGGAGTAAAAGCAGAGGTGTAGTATCCTGGAGTCGCAGTTTGGCTATACATAGCGGTACCAACACCAACGTGTGGATACATCTGAAATTAATAAGATAACACGGACTCATTATAAAAAAAAAAAATAAATAAAAAAAAAAAGGCTTAATAAATTATTTGTTTAATTTTAATAAAATTATCAATTGCTGCAGGAGATTTCAAGCCTTACAAGTTAAGGAAGCTATTTATATTTATAAATGTTTAAAAAGTTGATAAATAATCAGAACAAAAGTTTTTCATGTGTTTCATAGCATTCTACGAGAGTTGAGCAATAAGACCATTGTATTGAATGGACTAAAAGAAAAACAAGAATGGTTAATTAAATTATTAAATAACAACTATAACAAGCAAAATATGATATGAAAATATATCGAGCAAGAACGGTCATTATTATTATTATTTTTTAATCAGGGGTAGATCTATTTTTGTTTACCTCTTTACAAAAATTTAATAGGCCAATCAACGAATTGGATTCTTAAAATGAAACTAACATAACAGAATAAATGCAATAATAAATTACATTGAAAACAATGTCAAGGAATAGTAATCTCAGAAATACACATCGACAGCGGTACATTTACTACCAAAGATACTGAGGGTAAGAGATACTATAACAAAAAATTAATTTAAAAATATAAGTGATATAGAACAATATATATTGTAATTTTTTTTTGTTTAGAAAAATTAACTTGAGACAGAGAGGAGGGTAGTTAGCGCAAATAAAACCAAAACTATTATCTAAGCAGAAGTTGATACATGCTCAATGCTCATACGATTTAAAGGGCATGCTTTAAAACAGATAATGTTTTTTTTCTCCTCTTTATAGCAATAATTAAGAAACTTAAAATACAAAATGCAATCTAACTAATAAAAAACATTATAATGAAAAATTAAAATGGTATTAATAATAAATACATATTTCAAATTAAAATTTATCTTTTTTGTACCTGTTGAGCCATTATGGCAGGTAGTTGCTGGTCATAAGGAGGAGGAGCCTGCCCAGGATAAAGTTGCTGGTAAACCGCATAAGGTGATGCTGTGGCTGCTTCAATAACAAAAATGAATTAAAACTATTTGTTTAAAAATAAAACAAATCACAAGTGAAGTTTTGAGAGTATAAAACTTGAATTAAAATTGATAACTATAGTAAATACAAACTTATACATTATTTCTCAAATATATATATATATATATATATATATATATATATATATATATATATATATACCTTTTCCGGCTCTCAAGAGTGATGGATTTTGACGAATGAGGTATCAATAGAAAGGGAATATCAAGTAGAGTGTGTGAATCGTGATTTTGATTCCTTATTTATACCTGGACTTAAATAAAAGTGAATGTAAAAGTGGAAGGTTTCAAACCATATGATGGCGCAGTCTCAACGAATTGAGACATTACAAATGCATTCATAATTTGGGAATAACTCAAAAAAGACCCAATTTTTGGTTTATTATATGTATGAGTATTTGAAAGCTTACTAAATTCCTTACAAAACGTAAAAAAACAACATCAAAATCAGACAATTTGGTGCAGAGTTATAGCTTTCTGAATATTTATTATTTGTTACACTGCATAGATTCTGTAGCATCTGGGTAGTTATTTATCAAATTGAGAATTTGCCCTTGGTTTCCAGAGTACAGTATATTATGTACCAATTAGTAATTATTTTTTTAATTTCAAAACATTTTATTCTTTTTAATTAATACAAATATTAATTTTATTTTTATTTGTATAAATATGTCTTCCTTTAAACAGTGTATGTATTTTTTTCAATGTGCTTCGATTACAATAGCATTTACTATTAGATCTTTATTATTGTAGTTTATTATTTTTAAAATATACTTTCGATTTTTTTAATTATAAAGTAACATACATCCGGATTGGACTAACTATATAACTCCCTGAGAATTTGAGGCTTTTGTCATCATCAGATGTTTAAGGCAATGTTTAGAAGCTTTTGGTGATTTATGATAATGTAATGAGGAAAAAGCTAACATTTACATTATAAGTTTAAGGAAATCCTCCAATGGTTAAACCATGGGAAAATATAAATCCTATTCATAAATAGGCAACTTACAAAATATCGGTAATAAACATTTGTGTATCAAACATTATTGAATGGAAATTGTTCTCTTAATGCATTAAAATCAGATATAATTATTAGGTGTGTGAGGAGTATTCGCACTGGTCAGCTAGTAAAACTATAATAGTCATATTTTAAATCACCTCTAATTCAAATAAGTGGGAATATATATATATACCTAGTTCTGTCATAAATTTTGTTACAAGAAAATATATACAGATTTCAACAGAAAAATTAATTTTTTCTCATATCTGAGGCGGATATCTGTTATTCTTAGGAATTAAATAAAAACCTAATTTTTGTTTAAACCTTCAATTTAAAACAATTTTTTTTTCATAATTAACTTAAGTTATGTGATATATGTAATATCAACATAATCTAAACAGTTAGTCGAATTCATCTTTAATAATACAGTTGTCCATTTCTGACTTCTGAATCTCACTAATGAAGTTTAATATCAGCCTTAACTAGTATAAGGAACATTATTAAAGCTAACAATAAAAAAATGAAAATTTAAAATTTTTGATAACCAATTACTGCATAAAATTGACCAGATCCAACGAAAGGCCTATTAATTCTTTTATATTTGCATGAAAATTCCCTGGATTCTAAATCATAATTTCGGAAACCCACTTTCCATTTCAATCAAGACATGGGCAATAGTTTAACTAATATATTATATAATAGAATTTATAGAAAATTATTTTATTTTTTAAGTATATTAAATTATTACCCTATAAGTAAAATAATAATTACACAATTTATTTAAAATGTTTATATTTACATATAAAAACAAAATTAAAACAGGCTATTGTTATCTGTTTCATATGTAATGAGAAATATAACAGAAAATAGATATTTTATATTAAACTGCTTTACAGAAAGCTGCATACTTCACGTTATTCTAATTTTTTTGAATACATATAAATATTTCACAAATCAATACACATCAAGTTGTTAATTTGAACTCAAATATTTGAATAACAAAGAAAATAATCAAAATAATTTTTTCTTTTTAAAAAAGAGCATTATTTTTCCATAAAATGCAACCAGCTATCATGCAGACAAAAAAATATTAAATTATAAAAGTCTTACCCCTTCCCTTTTCTTGCCCAAGTTTCCTAATAAATAAAAAATTTCTTACCTTAATATGAACATAAGGTTTAAAAGACTGATGTGGCACCACTCATTTTTTGACAACTCCTCCTCAGCCAAGATATGAGAAGTATTTTACTTTATCATCTATCTGAGCTTAGTATTTTCATGACATTAAGACAATGAAATGAGAAGTATATGGTAACAATTTGACACAATTGAATAGAAGACATAGCTTGAAGATCGTATTATGTTAAAATTGGAAAATTCCAACTACACAGTCTTGTGTCACTAAAACGCAGGTCAAATTTATCGTTTTTAATTACATTAAACTAGCAATTGGATGTTATGGAGTGATGCGATCTTACCTTTCTTTTCTTTTCTGTCCTGAATTAGCGAAACCTTGACAGGTTTTTTTAAAAACATTTTACCTGCACTTTAGAGACAAGAGGCTTGTGAGATTGGAATTTTTTAATTTTAGCCTAACATGAATGTTTTGTCTCTTGGTAAGTTTTAACTCGTTTATTTAATAGGCTAAGTTCTTCTCTGATAATTTATTTACTATTTATATAGCATTACCTTAGTAAATACTAATGACTAATGGAAATGTGAGCTTATCGTAACCGTACCTTTACAATCCTCCAATTACAACTACTACTTTTGTGTCATACATCTTTTTTTCTCAAGTTTAATCCAACCTCAAATAAAAATAAGACTACACTATTTTTAATGATAAATATTTTTTTTTACAAATACACTGTACATTTTTAAATAAATGTACAGCAGTGGCATCAGATACGAACCTATTATAAATTATCCTAAATCTGTTTTTGTCAATTTCAAAGTTAAATTTGTATATAGAGCACAAATTTGAAAATCTTACATGAAACACAGTGCAAATAACAATATGCCAAAATAAACTTAAATATTAAAAAATAAATAAATAGTTACAATTAATCCAAAAACCATTTATAGCTGTTACACACGTACCACAGTCAAATAAGTCAATTAGTGTTACAAATAACTTTATTGGGATCTATAACATAACAGCAGGAGTCCTAAATACATAATAGCCTTCGACTAGAAAAACATATTAAGGACTCCTCCGCCACCAGAAACAGCTAATAAAGAAATGTTAGTACAGCATTTTTTTTTTTTATTTCAAATAACACTAACATATAATGAGCTTTTTTGTAACAAGTTTTTTAATCCTAATTTTCTTCTAGAGGAGATCCATTCTTCCATCATGATTCAGAAAATATTTCAACCATGAATATTATAAAAATAGGGAAAAAATTAGGTATTTTTTACATTTTGTTAATAATTTTCATGATGGATGAAACTTATTAATAGAATAAGGAAAAACAAATTAAACCCTTCCTCTTTAATTAGAGGCTTTACATTTGAAGCTCTTACAGAACATTGCTCCAGAAAAATACTGATATCTATGGTGTACCAGTCTACTTTTCTTAATGAAAACATTTGTTTGAAATATTTAATTTTGCACTATAAAGGGTTAAGAGTGAATTGCACCAGAAATATTAAGAATACTTTTCAGGTGAGCTCCTAGATAATTTGTTTTAATGTGAGATCTCTCATCAAAATGTCCACATTCAAAATGTGGGATTGAGAGTTTAGCCAAACCTACACAGTTGTCAAGATAGTATCAAAAACCAAACATTTTGAAAAAATAAATAAATAAATAACTTTTGGCATTAATAATCATGATTTTTTTACTAAAAAGAAATACGTTTAGTCCAACACCATGAACTTATTAGGAATTACAACTTAAAGAGTTACAGCAGTTGGAACTTTTTTCTGATTGAAAAATTAAAATAATATGTAACAAAATTCTTTGTGCAAAATAAATCAAAAATTATTTTATTATTCCAGTCTTCATCCCATAATGGCAGATTTGTCTCATGCTGCTCAACGAGTTGAATTATTTCATCTTTCCCTGCATTTTGTAATTTCAACATTCTCGAGTATAGCAAATTGTAAAAAAAACTAAATAAGTTCACATTTTGTGAGCAGCTCTTGGAACAGAGAAAGGATGCATCAACTATGGATTATATCCAATCCTACAAACTCACCAACGGTGAACCATATGTTTCTGGCAAGTATCCACTACTACACAGCTGTTGAAAGTGAACAAATCTGAAGTTTACATGCAATAAAATATAATCTTAGCCCAGAAGAACATCACCACTAAATAAGTCCAGTAGATATAATTATTGATGATAAAAACGAACTTAAATAAATTAAATATAATAATATCTGAATAAAATTTTTGTTACCGATAGAAAGTACTGAATCTTATTCTTGTACATCTACAAGGAATAAATATGATCATACGTGAAACCATATTAGCTGTGCATTATTATGATTATTAAAAAAAATATATATACACATTAAGAGTAACAGACTACAGAAAAAAAATTATGAGCTCTACAAAATAATAATAAAATATAAAATAATAACATACCAGCATAAGCAGCAGCCGCAGGAGTTGCGGGGTGAGGAGGGGCTGGCACATAGCCTGCTGGAGCTTGGGGGGCACTTGGGTATCCTAAAAAATATCAAAGAATTACACACTGAAGAAAAGGAACCATCAGGACACGAAACAACCAGTTCAAAAAAAAGCACCACATGCTTCAAAAACTAGATGGGATTTTTACTATTGTTTTATGAAAAATAATATTAATGTTCAAAAAAATAATAAATAAAAACAGCTTGATTAACAATTAATACAAATGCAATAAGTGTATTTTTTTAATACAAAATGCAACATGCATTATGTTAAAAAACGTTATTTATATGCCATGATAAAATAGAGGTGTTTTAGCTTACATGTGCTGATATGATAATAAAAGTCCCATCTTTTTGATTTAAAATTACAACAAAGCAAAATGGTTATTAGATTTATTAGCAATTTACTGGATTGCATTATAATTAAATCAGCAGTATCCTGGTTGTCTCGATACGGAACGGAACAAACACCATAAATGTATACAATAAAAACTACTGCAAACCACCACCCAAAACCACAGTTAACTTTTGATGTTTTTCAAAACTTTACTGTGGTCAATAATTAAATAGTTATTATCAGCAAACAGCAATTATGTATATACACTCAGTAGAAAAACAAATGATCAAATATACATTAATACAAATTGCTATCCAAACCCATACAGTCACACTTAAATGTATAAATGATGAATAAACACGCAGTAAAAATATAAAAGTGTAACCGAGTTAGTCGTATAGAGTAGATTTTCCACCACACAATGTGTTTAAAAATTAAATAAAATAAAAGGAAAACCAATAAGCACCTAAATAGATACTAAACAAGAAATATCTTACGATCCACATCAGTGGATCGAACGAGACTCAAAGTGGTGAGATGTGATGGTAACAACAGTGTAGCCCTAGAGGCCCGAGCCACTTGTCATCATCCTTTGTGAAGCAAATTAGCACCTGTGGGGTACAAACTAAAAATATGTAACCTACGTCAATGGCTCGAAACTTCGACACAGACTTTAAAAATTATAGCAACAAATCATTTGGGAGCTGAGAAAAAATATATGTAAAATAAAAAAAATCTGAAATATTGAATGGAATTATATAATTTTTTGTTTGTTTTCATTTAAATATATCAAAAACCCTTAATTTTGAGAGAAATTTTGAAGTGTTTGAGAATATTGTCCCGCCAATTTATGTTTTAAAAGATAAAACATTTGTGTGCCTATATATGTTTCATGCCATGCAACCCCTTATATCTAAACATGCTTTTTTTTTTAATAATTCAAAAAAACATACAAACTTAACTTAAACTCATTCCACAGCATGAAGACGCATATATTTCTTAAGTTACAGTTTATTATATTATATAAATTTTTCATTTGATTTCTAAAAAAAAATATCAGTAGCAAATGGTAAAGCTACAATGATTCTCAGAAAAATCTTAAAAGCACTTCAAAATATATCATATTCCAATTTTTTTACAGTTCATGTGTGGAGTTTAGGTTTTATAAAATAAAACAAAATAAAAATCTTAATTAGTGCATCCAGAAATAAAATTCAATTTATTTAATTAAATGTTAAAATGTTAACATACCAGATGAACTGACAAACATATTACAATTTATTAGTTTTTCATTAATTAAAAATTAAAACTAAAAGTGAAAAGCCTCTAAGCTAAAATTCAATTGATTATTATATTTAAAAAATAAATTTTAAAATTCTAATAATAAACAGTAATAATTGACAGAGAATGATTTTCATTTAAAGATAAAACTAGTGAGAACATATTGATCAACTTCAAGGTCAGTTCATCTGAGCAAGGGAAAAACAAAAAGAAAAGAAAAAAGAACAAAATGAGATAAAAATAACATGCAATTTTAATAACAGGCATGCTAAATGTCTATTGCAACAAAGAAATGAAAGGAACAAATAAGTAACTGAAATTTTGAAGTATCTGTATTGATTTTACAATATAGCAGATGAACCAATGAACAGATGACTGAGTGACCTAGATTCAGTATTGATTATCCTTAAAATCTGGATTTGCTCCTTCCAAAATCCTTTGTATCTCAATTCTACATTAAACAGTGCTGTACAACAAAGAGGCATTTCATATACTAATAAGTTATAGCAATAATGAAATGCCACTAAGTTATTTGTCTTAAAAATATTTAAAATTGAGCCAAAAAATATGAAAGCAATATATAAAATAGAGGTATTTAAAGCAAAAGCCTGAAAGTCCATAAAACATATCAACAAATTTAATTCCACAATTTAACAATTATTCCCAAAATAATGATTTTTTTAAAAGATTATATAGGTCTTTCAAACTTCTGGCTCAGTAATAAAAATCAATAACCACAAATTCAACATCATGCAAAACAAGCACCTACATGCAGCAAAAGTGAAGCCTGATGTTTCATTGTTAACCCACCCATCCAGCCTCCTAATAAAAAAGAAATTTTTTTTTACCTATCAAAATATTAAGGACATGTAGAAGTTATTTTTGCAGTTCAAATTTAGTTCCTCTCTGTAAATTCAATGTACAGATTATGAAAAATTCCTCCCAATTTTTAAAAAATAAATGGCGGATAAAATATAATAAATAAAAAATTAAGTTAAATGCCTCTAGATAAGTATTAAATTGAAAAATGAAGCAATCTTTTAAAACACATGAGTGTAAAAGTTCGAACCATTTTCGCAATAAAATTAAAAACATAAAATAAAATTGTATCCCCTTGGGATCAAATAAACCTTTTACTGGAACTATGGGAATAAAGATTATGGTTAGGTGCAAACCAGAAAGGAGGTAGCTAACTAAACAAGCAGAAATTCTCTTCTATTTTTGGTATTTACAAATAATACTAAAATTACTTATTTAAAAAGGAAATTTTAGGCCATAGCTAATAGCAAATCACATTTTATAAGGAACATCTGACAAAAGAAGAGAATTACTGATGCCTAATTCATGCAAGTTTTTGCTCATGGATTTGAACTTAAAATATTGCACACAAATTTCAATTAATAACAAAAATTAAAGATTCAATAAAAAATGAAAATTGAGCGTGAAAAAATGATTACCAATTCTTGCAAAAAGAAACAAGAAAATTAATCAATACCAATAATTCTATACAACATAATTCAAGTTATGATCCATGAGCAAAAAATTGGAAACATATGCACTCTTATACTACTTCTAGTGTCCTAAACGGGGAAACAATGAAAAGAAAAACACACAAGCACAATAGAGAATTATAGCAAAAAATAAAACACACAGAGAGTAGAGATAGATAGAGAGGTGTGAAAATACGTTTATAATTAGTATATACGAGAATCAGGCCCCATTGCGACGATCCGTGGGTATCAAAAAGCTGTAACGGATATAAGGTTAGTGAGATTACCAACACTAAAACACCATAGGTTGATGCCTCTGTTAAGATCACTAGCCAATCCCGCGTCGCCATTGAATCTCTGAAAATAGAACATACACATAGCAAATGCACAACATAAAAAGATGTGCCCTTTCAACTGTTTGGTTTAACAGGGAATGTAAGGAATTAATTCATATTAATTAACTTGAATAAATTAAGGAAATAAGAGATGTATACACGTCTTTCCTGAAGAATGGATGGAATTACAGTTTATAATATAAAATTTAATCATTTAAAATAAGATAATTAAAAAAAATTGTAAAATATTTAAAATTAAATTAAACCCAAATTAATAAAACATTTTAATAAATTAAATTCAGTAATCAAGATCTAAGTGGAATCATATTTAATAAACAATAAATAAATGAATAAAGTAGGATTATCAAAAGGATGTAAAAATTCATGAATTAGGAAATGCACATCAATATTTGTGGCTTTTGTGGGTGGAAAGGATTAGGGATGTGCGAGAAATCAGAAGCAACTTAAAAAGAATTAATCATAAATTAAAATCTAGAAATAATAATTAAAAAAACAAAACAATAAGTATATCTAAAAAATAACATGTATGATGCAAGTGGCTCCATTTTGTTCACCTTCTACTAGGTATTGATTTTACTCTTCTTTGTTATTCCTCAGTTTTTTGCACAAATATAAATATATATCGTCTTAAGACATTTGTATTCATATAATTAACAATGTAATATAAATAGCATAGAATACACAGTAAAACCAAATTCAACATTAAAATACACACTGAAGGGCGTAATCCTTTGTCTCTGCTATTGAAAAACATTTGATGAAATAATAGAAATGATAAGCATACCTTTCTTTTCAGACATGTTCGAAGTCAGTTAATAACAGTTTTATTTCAGTTTATGAAAGAGACAATTGCGTCAAAAACCTTAAGTTACTATTACTAGAATTTGGCGTCAAGTAAGAACTCTGAACATTGATCAGTGTGACAAACGAATCCACTGCCTGCATAACATCCGACGAAGATTACTACATCAGAAGACGAGAGGCGCTAAATTCGAATTTGAAATTGGAAGATTCGTATAACATATTATTCGATCGCGACCAAATGCATTAGTTTTAAGTTGTAAAATGTTTTATATTTAGGTAACTTAAAATAGTAAACACTCAGTGGATCCAGTGTTGTTTCTGATGAACTATCCCTGTTGTCAAGTTATTATTGAATAATAAAATTTTAAACATAAAATCTTAATTAATTATACACATTTTTGTTTATAGTTCATTTAGAAACTCAATTATTCGCTATTTACTGTCTCTTTTTCCATTTTATAAATATATTTTTATTTAATCTTAGAAAAAGCAAATATGTTAAAATACAGATCATACAACAAAATATTTAAAAAATGAATACATCGAAAACTACAATTACAGCAGAAAGGTATACAACTTGTTTAGTTTTTTAAAAGCACTTTAAAGACTTTCTATTCTCAGTACATCTATTCTCAGTACGCAGAACAAATGCATGTTCTATTTGAAAATCAATATAAAAAATATATATATATGTCCTTTTGGTTTAAATTATACAATGCTAACATAGAGAGAGCTACCACTAATTCAAAACTCTTTCAGGAAAACTATCTTATGAAATATCATTATTTTTTTATTTTAATTTTCCGTGGTGTAATGGCCTGAATTAAGTATGTTACAAAGAAAATTTAGAAATTTATTAGATTACGTATTTTATTCAATAAGTCATTTGTGTCCGGTTCCTTTTAGGCGAAGATGTTAATATTAAATTAACATATTACTCATTTGCTATGACAAAATCAGTATAACTCAAAAGTCATCATTTTTCATTACAAAATCACCGGGATGAATGCAATGTGAACTTTTTACTAGTTTCTTTAATTTACATTCGCATTTAATTGAGTGTCATTTCTGAACTTCCAAAACCAACTTATTGACCTTATTTTTTTTCGTATTAGTTTTACAGAAATTAATTCAGTATTTAAAACTTCAAACATATCAGTTGAAAAATTGTGAATTTTGAGTTATTAAAGCAAATGGAAAGATCTGTGAAGAAAATCAAAATTCCAATAATATTGGTTGATTACAGGCTCCTAGAGGGATCAATAATTTTTCTTCTCAGTTTTATTTTGTCAACTCAATTGGTATTAAAAAGTAGTTGGGCAATTTTTAAAAAGAAGTAGTCTTGTATAATTTGTAAGTAAAAATTTATTTCCTTTAGTAAATTATTCATAATTAATTCATAAGTCATTCTGAGATGGTGCTGAAATCCATCAAATCTGGCATCTCTCCTCCCAATTATATGCCTAATAGATTCTGAAAAACTACTAATAACGATTAAATGTTAAAATGGAAGATATGAAATGTTGAAAATATAATGAAACAAATTTAATTTGGATTTATAATGGAAATGCTAATTACAATTCCAAAAGGAGTGGCCTTGAATAAATAAGAAAAAAATCGTGGGAGTAATCCATTGTAAATTTGTTTTGACCTTTCTTCAGATGATGACTAAAATAATTTTACTCTCCAAATCTAACTATCCAATTTTCATCATTGCTTTTCTCTGAAAATTCTTTTAGATATTGTTAAGAAATTCTTATATGGAATTGAGATAATGATGATAAACATTATCTAAATTGAGATAAACAAAAATTTAAAATAATGATGGCAAATTAAAAATCTTCAGATAAAATATAAGTATTTATGTTAAAGGTTTTTTTCTTCCTTGTCTTAACAGAACAATTAAGAACTGCAGCTTAAAAGTTAATGACTTTTCTGAATTAAAAAGTTTAAAATTATTAAAATTGTTTATTAATTATTATTAGGAAATTAAATATCATTGAAAGAACCTTTAGCTATTTTAAGATAATGAAGGTAACAAATTTTCAGAAAATGTAAATGATTAAAGATTAAATACATTAATCCATATTCCAAGTCAGATGAATAGGTTAGGCACTTAATAATCTAACCCTTTAGCTATTTGCAATGATTCTCCAATGTATTTCAGGGTGTTTAGTCATATCATCAATGTTCTTTTTCTAACATTTTAGGAAGCACTGAATCAGTATGATGTAATTTTCCAGAAATAAAGAATTTCAAATATCTATATTTTTTCTAACTTAGTTACAATTAGAAAGTATTTTATTTAATTAATTAAAATGAAATTCAAGTATCAATAAATTTATTACCTATGAAATGTTCTTTATCTTTATTTGAATGAAAAATTGAAACCAACTGAATTTGTACATCATGGTATGAAAAAATATTTGGTAATATCTTTCAAGAAAGAAATCAAAATAATCAAATAAAACTTCAAATTGTTTGATTATTTCAGTTGAAATTGTGAACCTATCCATCTAGTAGAAACAAATTTGGGCATTAAATAAAACACTCTCCAATAATAATTTATTAATTAATTTGATTATGCTAAATTATCATTTTTATATTTTTTTTTTCTTAAGAGTAAAAAGCCTGTTGATGTCACCATGAAAGCTTTTTATTCAACGAGAAAAAAAAAATTGTAGAATAGTCATAATATAGATCATATACCATAACACTTGCTATGGTCTGTTCCATGGTTTTCTTTTCTCTGCTGGTTTGAATTTATAACCGAAAATTTATAACCCTGTCAAAATGTTCTCCATCAAAAATTCAAAACCCTACCAAAATGTGCTCCATCACCTTTTAAAATTAGAGAATCTGTTTATTTAATCTCAGTCAATGTTTCAAACAAGGTCCTCCAGATTCCTAGATTGGGTTCCCTCCCCTGTAATTATGTATGCCTATATATTATATATTTATAATAAATGCATATGGTACATGTTTTGTATTATATACACAATATAATATTTAAATATTTTCAATGGCTATTAAGCATTATTAATTCAGTACCATCGGTATGGTGATCTTAATTCTGTTTTATACAAATTTTGATGTTATTTTTTCTTGTTCATATACAAAAAATCAAGCTTTTAGCTAAATTATTATTTGAGTATATTATCAGTCTTGCTTATGATTCATTACCAATATGCCCGAACATTTTTATTCTGTTGTTATTTGTATAAGAAAAACAATTTTTTATGCATATAAAGTTTTTTTTTCTGTTTAGTGACATTATTCCTTAATGAAGAAATGAAAACACTGTGCTCTATGGAGCAATGCTTCCAGGATAGTGACAGTATGGGTTCATAAAATAATTTTCATAGTAACCAACTTTGTGATGTTAAGTTCTGTTCTTGTTAAGTCAGTGTACTGTATTAAATCAGAAAGCAGTTTCCAAATACTTGATGTTAAAAGGGCTAATTGTATGCACCTTCATTTTTAATTAAGGAATAAAGAATAATTAATTTATTATTAACAAGATTATTGATGTTAAAATAAATAATTGTCAAAAATCTTTCCACTTCAGTAGGGAGCAGGAGCACAATTAAAATGTGCACACAAGATGGTTAAAGCATACTCTACTATACTCCCTTCACCCTTGTTTAGCACCTGATAGGAATAAACAACTTCAGCAGTGCGAGTTGGATCTGTCAGGATGAAGACGTCCTGTTTCTGTTGGTTCACTCAATCTCAAATAAATGTTTTCAATTTCTATAAACTACTATAAAATAATTGTATCTTTCATTCATAAATCTAGTGGAATTATGTGTTCATATGAACTAATACTTTTATCTTTCAGTGAAGATGAGCAGGAAGAAAGGAGCAGCCTCACGAACAAGCATTAGCTGACAGTTCTCCGTACTCTGGGGACGGAATACTTTACCTCACCTCCAATCACCACTTTAGCCTTTTTATTTAGGGCATCCTTCCAAACTTTTCATCTAACTTTTATACAATTGATAGAAAGGCCATGAGATTTTACTTGTTGGTACGACAGGTTTGCTGGGCTAAGATTCTGTTTATTCGGGAATAATAGGTTGTTTGATCCTAAGACTAATGAACTTGCCAGTCCGACAAGCCTACTTCAGTTTATAGACTGCTGGTATAATGCTCTGATTAAGAGTGACAGTAATTAGCGCATACAATGGGCCTTCTGACCACGGTGCATTTTGCCACAAAAAAGACCACAAGATAGTTTGAAAATAGAATTCATCACTGAGTACAGCATCATTTAAAGAAAAAGAGCCTGATAGGCTTTCAAATTATAGGTCTACAATAGTGGATTAGTAATTGACTGTCGTAGATATACTGAAGAGAAGTTGGTTGGGATGTTTAGTCAAACAAACATAAAAGTAAAAATAGACCTGAAACTTCGGCAAAGATAAAAAAAAAAAAATTATTTATTTATTTTTACTTATTTCATTATTTGACTAAACACTCCAACCGACTTCTCTTCAACATATATGTTTACCGTCTCCTGGGTGCGATTACGTCTCGACTCATAAATGAGTACACTGTTGTTAAAGAGTTAATTAAATTTTTACTAAGATCAAAAATAAATAATGATATTAAATGAAAAGTAATATTTTCATTACCTTTGATTTGTTTTTTAATTTTTAATTTAAAATAAAATAATAAGAAATTGTAAACCTAATCAACAATAGCAGCTAATTGCTTACATCACTAAACATCTTTTACCAATCAACGAGTGGTTATTTTATGAAGATGGAGTTCATTGTGTATTAATTAGTTCTTGGCAAAGAAGAATGGAGACATTGATTAAATTAACGGGAAACCTAAGAACATGCTTTGACTTGAAATGGTTTCCAATAAGCTTTCAGAACATAATTCAGTAATTGAAGCAATTAAGAAGCAGTAGTCTGATTTTTTAAACTGCAATAAGCATGGGCAGTAATAAATAGAGAACAATCATAAATTGAGTGATTGAAGACATACAAAGGTGTTTCGGAATTGCACAGAAAAATTAAAAAGGATTTTAATGTTAAAAAAAAAAAATCATAAAAAAGTTGTGGACAAAATTTTTTTTTTTTAATAATAATTTAGCTATAAAATGTAGGTTGAAAGAAAAAATAAAATATCAGTTCAAATGAAATATGACCAAATATTCTAAATTTTCTCCATTATCTTCAATCAATAAGATCAGATGAACAATTTGATCATAATACTTGTTTTGTATTTAAATTAGATTTTTATTTGACTATTCTTGAATTTTACTTCTTAAGGTTTGGAGATTTCATTAAATCTTTTAAAGGATATTCTTCTGCAGATTCAATAAATAAATAATTTATATATAACAAAGCACCAACACATCCTTTGCAGCTCACATTTGAATTGCAATAAATAATGCATTGTGGTTTGTCAATCATCTCTTGATTTGTTATAAAGAATCATCTTCACACATGAAAAAACAAATCAAATCATTCAAACTTGTTTATATACTTTTAAAAAGATAATTGAAAATGGATAGGGTACACTTTGTGGAAAACAGATGAGGCCATTGAGAAAGAAGCCTTGCAATGGAATCCCTAAGGAACATCAAGAAGAGAAAGACCTAGAGAGACACGACAAATCTGTTCAAAATGAACAGGGCTGGTAAGACTTGGCCAGAGTAAAAATGATTGCTGCAAAAAGAGCGGAATGGAACACAATATGCTCCACTAGGAGTCAATAATGATAGTAATAATATATACTTTTATGAAAATTCAGGATATAATGAAATACAAATCAACTTAAATCAAATAAATGTCTGACTAAACAAAATTAATTTAATATTGAAGGGTGATTTCAGGTAAAAACAGTTAACTGTAGAATTGAGAAACATATAATCAATGAGAGAATTGAAAGGGAAAATTAATAATGGTTAGAACGGTAATACAGTTTAAATATATGGCAGTGAAATCATAATAAAAAGCAAATACTAAAATGTATAAAACAGATGAACAATTCCTAAAAAGTAACATGTTTAAATAAATACAATTTTTGTATCATTAACTTAGGATGAATAAATATAAATTCTAATCAGGAGCACAAATAATCATAAACTGTAGAGTATTATAATTTATTAGTAAACATATAATATACAAAAAATAACAAAGTCTATAGAGTAAGTACAATATAAATAATATTAGATAAGCTTGTTAATTAGGACGGTGCATTTGTTAATAATTTGGCAAATGATATTCCATTTACTGATCTTTTTCTTTTAAAGTTTCTGGTTGCAGATCATACCAAGCGGTGACAGCTGTGCTTAAATCTAATTCAGCTAAGTTTATAATAACCTTTAAAAAAAAAACACAACATTATACCTCAAACAATTATAAATATATTACATTAATTAACTATGTTAAAAGTACCTGTCCCATTACAGGACTTTTCCAAGTCTTCTGTGTTAGCACTGTTACTTCCAACTGTCTTGTGCTGAGTTCTCCTTGTGACATTACATACTCAAAGGTTTCGTCATACACTGGATTGCAATTGTCTTTAACAGTCTGAAAATGATTAATAAATTTAAGAGGAAAATATTTAATTTATTGAATGAAGCAGAAATATATATGTTACGAATGCAGATATATAATCCATAGAGAAACAGTTAAATTTTCACAAATACATTTGCAATTTCTCCTTCCCCCAAAAAACACTTTACAGGTTGTCCACCAAAATTTTGGAATTTTACATCATCAAAATAGCTGTAATTGGACATGATACTATATATACTATATATCGCATATACAGTATTGGATTAGTCCAAAAACAAGTTTAGTCAATGACCAATTTTTGGTCAATGAGATAGAAAAGCCTAGAACACCAAAATACACTTCTATAACATCAGCATAATTTGAAAATAAAATTTTAGCCTAACTTTATTTTAAGGGACTGAAGAGCTGAGCAAAACTTTAAATGTTGCGAAAAACAATTTGCATACGCCATAATTTTGATGCAATGCCCACACTTTAATCATATTGTGTGTAGAAAACAAACTAAATTAGTTTTTATGTTCCAAAGGAGGAAAATGCACTCCTCCCTCCGTAAATGAACACAATAAAAAATCATTAATTTGCAAAATAGTTAGAAATTACTGATCAATAATTCAAATAGAACTTTGATATCAGGCATGGGAAATCTCCTCTTCATGATAATTAGTAATTTCAGCAGAACCTTTAGCCTTAAAATATGGCGTCTCTCATATATTATTATAATTATTAAATTAAAATTAAAGTAAAAATTAAATTTGAATGAAATTAAATAGATAATAAAAATAAAATTACCTCTGTTTTTCTTTTTGAATCTTTAGATCTTTCTGGTAATAAATATAACTTAACATAAGGATCAGGAATGTTGCTTGGATCCTTGAGTGGTAAATTTCTAAAAAAAAAGAGATATAAATGTATGAGTACATTTATATATATATCGTATAGTGCACTGTTACCAGGAATTTTGCAAGTACATTTAGAAATAATATAGTTCTTGGCATTATTAATATATCTAACAACCTTTCCTACCAAAGTTTAACTTGACTTCTACATTATAAGGTTCTTTTTTTGTTTACTTCTTCCATTTAATTATTATACAGTTTTTTAAACTGAGCAGTTGTAACACATCTTCCACTTACACGGAAAAAATTCAAATATTAGACTGATCAATAGATCAAGTTTCTAGTCATAATTTTTCTGACTTGAAATTTAAAAAATAAGCTATTGACGTTGAACCTAAGTTGACTGTGGAATGAAAAGAAGTAGTAAGAGCTTAAAAATATTCAAACTAGTACTACATTACAACTACGATTTACTAGAATTTTCAGGGTTGTCATGAAATGAGTTTAATTGTTACTAAATAAAATTGTAATTAGTTTATTCAACAAATTTTCAGAAAGCACTTAAATACAAGAAATTAGTTATTAATTTTTATTCACTTCACCCAATGTCTACTTGCATTAAGTAAAGTTTAATATATATATATATATATATATATTTACAACTTTTCCTTAATCGACCTTTGAATATTAAATTTAAACTTAACTATTTAATTTGGAATAAGGTCACTTATTAATAATTTAATAAACTATTAAATGTTCATTTCTTCTGTTTATTGACGTTTCGATCCCCATATTTTCTTTTTATTAGTCAACGATGGGATCCTCTTAAAAGCTAGAATTTTAAAAAATAGAGCTTCGATCAGGCCAGGGACACACCGACAGTCTCAGCACCGTCCACTAGCACATATATTAAGCTACTTAATGTAATATATATATATATATATATATATATATATTTATATGTCATATAAATTATGTTGATGTTTATACATCTACTTACCCTATTTTGTGCACAAGAATAATCAGTCTTTGTCTCTGTACACTATAACGAAGGGTCAACTGAATTTTTCCAAGAGAACTGTCACCAACTGACCTACAAAAAAAAAATGAATTATACTTCATAATATCTTCCTTAGGGTTCATTAATTCCTTTTATTATTATCAAATTTTATAATTATAAAAAAAAAAATGAGACTTGTATGTTTAGAGATTCTTTTCCAAAACAAGACGATTCCTGATTAAGAAACATAATGTACTGCAGGCGATAATTTCATCGCTTTATAATGTCAGTTACCTAGAGAATCCTGGGCATCGTGGCTTACCAAGGAAAAGAGTCAATGCTTTGGGGCAGTCAACCATTAACTTACCACACTCAACATTGCTTAACTTTGATTACCTGTTGCAAGTAATAGATTTTTTCTAATTGTTTAAAAAAGTGAGATATGCTGTTACATTCAGTAATAGTTGATAATTATTGATAGTGAAATTAATAATAAAAAAGGAGGTATTTTTAATTGAACAAACTAAAGTACCTAGTTCGTCATAAATATTGTTAGAAGGAAATATATATAGATTTCAACAGAAAAATTAATTTTTTCAAAAACTTTATTAGAAAATAAAATGTATATCTACAGAGAGTAAAACAAAAAGAAATTACTCAAAATGTCCCCCTTTTGCCTTGACACAGGCATTTAATCTCCGTGGCCAGACATCAATAGCAACAGGCCTTGAGGATAGTGCTCAACTGCTCGGACCAGAGATAGTTTGAGGCATTCCAAGTTAGGGTGTGCTCTGTGGCATGCCATCCTCTCCAGCTTGGACCAAAGCTGATAATCTAGGGGGTTGAGATGAGGGCTTCCTGAGGGCCAATCCGAGGCAGAGATGAACTCTGGAATGTTGCTGAGTTGACCTGGTCTTGTGAGCTGGAGCGGAATCCTGCTGGAAAACACAATGACTTCCAGCAAACAGAGAATTATTAAGAGGCTTGACAACAGGTTCCAAAATATCGTCCAGATAGTTTTTAGCGGATGTTTTAACTCCTTTTTCACAAAAATGGAGCTTTGTGGTGCCATCAAAGCAAATTCCCAAATTATTTTTAGGAAAGTGGTTCACCTTTTTCCTATCATTCTTTGAAATGCAGCCATCCTAAGGTTACTTTTTATTAAACAAGACATTGATCTGACAGAGATTCCCATTTTCCAAGACATGATTTGTTGTTTTCGAATGGGATTTCTTCTGATTCGAGCAGCCACTGCTCTCATTGCATTTGCCGTCCTCACTGTGCAGGGACGGCCGAGGTCTGTCACTTGCAAATAGGTTCTCATTATATCTATTTATAGTGCAGTACACTACATACAGCTGATACCCAAAGGTTTCTAAGTGTTGAAAATCTTTGATCTACATTTTCCAGCTTTGTGTAAGGCGATCACAGCTATTCTGTTTTCTTTGTCACCCCACTCCATGTTAAATGAGCGAAAGAAAATAACCAGATAGAGGTAAGGATTATCTAAATAATACCCAGCTGATGGAGGACAGGCGAAGGCAGATATGCACCAACCCACATAACTTGGGACCAAGCTCTTCAGAAGTCTGGAGGACCTAAGGAGGACCACTAATTTTATATTTTTAATTCCCAACATAGCCATCTAAAGGGAAGATGGAAGAACAATGAAGAATAAAAAGAAATCCAAATCAGAGTGAAGAAAGTGAATCTTGAGTGACATGTTACAATCGAGATCTCTGTACTTCTCAAGGAGGGTTCGGACTAAGACAGCATAATTGTCCTCTCTTATGTCATCTAAGAAAAAATTAACTAAAGCTGTAAATGCTTCTCACACTGCTCTTTCTTTACACTGGAGAATACTCAAAAATTGCCCTTCATTTAGAAACTCACAGATTTGCCGACTAACAAATACACCCTCTTTAACCTTAGCTTCACGTAAGCGAAGAAATTTTCCTCTCAAGTACTTGAATGCCTCTTCTGGTTGGTCCATTCGTTTGAATAAATTTTTCATGAGCTTCAACTTTATATGTAGTGGAGGCAATATGATTTTTGCAGGACCCACAAGAGGGTTGTAAAGAACATTTTTTTGTCCAGGGGTTAGGACTTCTCTTAGAGACCATTCTTTCCTGATGGAATGAGATGCTCTGCCCCAACTGTCTGTCCCACTCACATAAGAAACAAAAGTACTTAGTATACCTTTGCTGCATGCCTAAAAGAATTGCCACCACTTTCAGGTTCCCACAGATTGCCACTGGTATTTAATGGATTTTAGAAGGGTTTCCATGTTTTGGTAAATTTCCTTCATGCGGACAGCATGGCCAATAGTGGTAGAGGGAAGTAAATTGTTATTGTGCAACAGAAGTGCCTTGAGGGATAGCTTTGACGAATCTATGAACAGCCTCCATGCAGAAGAGTTGTGATTGATATTCAATGCTGTCATCAGACCTGGGACATCACAACAGGCAACAAGGTTCTGATTCTTTTTGAAAAAGGGAATCAAGTCTTTTTGATGATTTCTGTACATTGTAATCTTTACACCAGGTTGTAAGAAGTTCCATTGCTTTAATCTTGAACCCAAAAGTTCTGCTTTCTCTTTGGCCAGATCCAGGTCCCAAATCAAGCCACTGAGTTCAGCTTGAGTAAGCAAGTGGGATTTTCGTTATTGTTCGAAAGAAAAATCAGAATCATCTGACAGGGTTCCTCCTAGGGAATTTTCCTCTTCATTATACTCATCCTCATTCAAATCATAGTGTTCAGGGGGCCTCGGAACACGCAATTCATCCCCATGTGATATTGGCCGTATAGAAGGAATGTCAGGGTACTTCACTTCAGATTTCTTTTTTTAAGAAATTCAATGATGAAGAGGAAGGTCATGCAAAAGTAGCAGTTTTCAGTGTGATTAGTAGGCTCCCTCCCAACCATGGGAACAGCAAAACCAATTGAACTACCTTTCTTGTTCAACCATTCTCTTAAGGTTACGCTACATGTGATGTAGAAGATGTGCAGGACCCACGGTTTATCTTGGTCACCAACCTTCACCCCAAAACACTTGTGGTATGCTGTTTTGATCATCTGGATGATAGGACGTTTTTGACTTCCAAAGGTTACTTTCCCACAAATGTAACAAAAGTTCTCAGGAGCATTCATACACACTTCCTGGGCCTTGTAACTTCACCAAAACTACTTGGTTATCACGACAATATCATTGAAAGAAATCCTGAAGCAAGAAAAATTACGTTAAGAATAACTTGAAATGTAAACACTGCATACAGCTGTCGGAAAAATGGTTCTGTGACACAGCTAGTCGTTTCCCATGATTCACAAACAGAAAGAAATCAATCCAACCAATCCAGAAGCAGGAAATTTCCCCATATTACGCAAAAAGTAACTATATCTCTGAAACTAGAGCTAACTGATAATTCTTATGTGGAAATTCAAATTTATCAAATTTACCAAAAAACATAGAGAGAGGCTCTTTTCAAGTGAGATACAATATCAATGTAGAGCATTGTTATTTATAAATTTTCATCTCTCTCCATTACCTTCTACGATTTTCTATATTAGATATTGTTTTTTCTGAAATTCTCCACTTCCTGATGTATTATACTTCTGACTAGTATTTCTGGAGATTCCTTTTTCAACTTAAATAAACATTTTCCCCTTTTTCTCTATTTTTCAATTATCAAATTCTTTCAAAAGTAATATTTAGCCTTTTTTCATAACTCCTAACAATGAGAGATCGTTAATTATTTAAAATAAACCAACTTAAATGTACTTTAGAGGAAGAAATGTTGAAGATTGGGCATTTGAGCCCTGTAAAGTGACATCAATGGGGATAAGCCTAAATTATATTTAAGATCCCTTAATTATACAATGATACACCGAGTTTGATCAAAATCGTTAGCCATTTTTGAGAAAATTGTAAAAATGTGTATAACCCTCGGTATAAAGTGGCACTTCCGGTCAGCTGATTTTAAGGAAAAATTTGCTGTGACATCCCAGCTATACAGAGTGAAACTATTCACATATACACCAACAGACCATTTTGCAGGACTTGGTTATTTGAATTAAGGGGACCTCAAAATGTGTATTTCTGTTGAAAACTCAGATTTGAAAATTTTCACGATCGCAATATTTTTCCTTACTATATATTATATATAGAGGTAAGAGAAAGATTTTTATTTTTATTAAACGCCTCTGCCGTTGACTATTAGCCCATTAGGCTCGGTAAGAGAAAGTAAAAACATGGATCCGTATTCAAAGTTAAGTTTTTAATAGAGATCATTACTCTTCAAAACAGTCTCTTATTTAGTTTATAGCTCTGGAAGCTTGTGGTGCTTTTTATTTTGTATTTTATTTTTCTACCCATTCACTTAGATGTAATCCCTACTGTCTATTAAAATTTTATCAATCATAGATTGTTGTTATTTTTTTAAACTATTAAAGGGGAGAGAGAGGACATTTGTCATTCATTCCACGTTGAGCTCTTAAATGTTCTCTCCCCTTTAACTGTTTAAAAAAATAACAATAATCTACGATTGATATAATTTTGATTGATTATATGAAGAAGACATCCAAGTGAATGGGTAGAAAAAACAAGATGATTATAGTACAAATCAGCAAAAGCATTTAGAACTACAAAATAAATAAAATAGACAGGCTACTTATACAGTAAATTTTCTCTGTGTGACAATGATTCCACACAAATAATCTAATATAATGAAATAGTATAAGATTAATAAATTATGTTAATTTTCACTCACGAAGTTGTGCTGGGCTGTCGGCGATGAACAGTTTCCATCGCAGGAGATGGACTTGTCATAATTTGAGATTCTTCAGAGGATTTGAAAGTGTCAGGTAAATTATCTTCTGAAAAAAATAAAAATCAACAGAATTTTTAGAATATAGAATTAAACAATTACTTCAAAAATAACTCATTCAACAATACTTATACATGCCATTTAAGAATTTATTTTTACTAACCATACAAAATAGGATAATGGGGTCTATTTTTTTTTTCTCTTAGTAAAGCAATAATTTAAAAGATTCTTAAAAAAAATCCCCACCATTAAATATATTTTCCATTTTAATTACTGTTTTTTATCAAATTGATAATCAATAAAAATTAATTCAAAATAATACATTGAATTTGAATGTTATAAATGGAGTTATAATATTTGAATTGAGCAGATAAAAAAATCAATAAAATTACCTGATTTTGTGGAGATTGTGGATACAGAGTCTTGTTTCTTGAGTGCAGAAATAGAATCTTGTTTCTTGATACTTGCACCTCTGGACAGCTGTGGAGACGGGTTGATTTCCCCTTTATATAAAGAAATTTCATCTTCATCTTTTATCGTGCCTCCAGGATGTCTTAAGACCTTAACAATTATATAATGATAAAGATTTTAAATCAATAGCAAGACATTTAAAAGGAAAACTATAATATTGATTTCTCAAAACTGTAAAACAGAAACAACAAAAAAATTAAAAAAAAAAATTATATTATATTTATATATTTATAGAGCAATTGAAGTAATGACTATAATGAAATTTATTACTTGAATAGCAATGGCTGTTATTAGTATGACCGTTTCTGAAATAAATATTATATAATTTTCTAGTCATATCTTTTAGGTTTGGTGACATTTTTTAAAAGTTTTTTTTTATAAAATATTAGGCCCAAGGTCACCAAATGTACAGTTTTTACATCATGTATGATTTATTCGACGTTTTGGCTTCAGAAGCCATTTTCAACATCTTGCAAACTAAATTTAATTCAATTGTTATTCTTAACACTCTATCCTTGTAAAACATTTTAATCATTGATTAATCATTGTTATTAATTAACAATAACAATAACAATCAGTTATATAAATAGTCCAAATTCTATTTTATAATTTATCTTTTTTAAAATGACTCCTGAAGCCGAAATTTCGAATAAATAATACATGATGTAAAAACTGTGTACATTTGGTGACCTTTGGCATAATATTTTATAAAAAACTTTTAATTATATATTTGTAATCAAATCATGAAAGAGAATGTTTTATTACATAATTAGTAGAATAAATCAGTACATTAATTTAAAGATGTTTTGAATTTTCATCTGAATAGCTTTACGCATTGGCTACCATAGTATTTTCCCACAATTTTGGTCTAAACTGCCAATTTAATTTTAACATGTTACGTTATTTAAACTATAATTTTAATACACACATTTTGACATATTTTCAGCAACAATGAAATTATAGTGCTTTTTGATATTTACTATAATTGTTAACTTTCAGAAATCATTTCCAACTGCCACTATCAGCAGTAGCAATCAAAGTTAATTCTCTTATTAACTCTTAAATCTAGCTCTTCCAACTTAAACATAATCCACTCTATTCTAATTGCAACAATTGATTGACATTTCTAAAAATATTTAACTCCATTCACCGTTTCAGAGTTTTAAGACATCGAGAAGTTTTTGGAAATACAGTGATTCTTTAACCTTGGGGGTTTGATATCCACAAATTTTGTTCATTAGCGAATACTAAAATGTGGAAGTGTTCCACATTTGCAAATCATGTATTTGATGAATCGTCATTAAAAAAAAAATCCCAGTACTTACCAAAGATGTATAGAAATAGAAAAATAACTTTATTCTGGGACACAGTCTCTTGAGAATAACAAAATAGAACAAAATTAATATATTACATCTGGCCAAAATAAAATCAATCGAAAAAAAGAAATAATGTAAAAAAAAATATAAGGTAAAAATTCTATATACAAAACAAACTAAACTATACACAAAACCATTAATAATATGACAAGATACTTAAAGCTGTTTGCTCTTATAGACCAGTATACACTTTTACGAAAAAAATAAAGAATTAAAAAATAAAAATGTATCAAATTCTCTATTAAAATCAGCTCGAATGGTGAGCAACTATCTGACTGTTTTTGGGATAGGAATTGGAATAGGAGGGTTTTGAATGTGGATATGGATGGGGAATGTCGAATTTTGATAGGGAGGGAATTCCAGAAATTGACAGAGCGAACAATAAAGGAATTTTGGAATGAGGCAGATCTGTGAGAAGGCATGTAAAGGTTAGAAGGTCGAGATCTTGTGGACAGGGAATGGACTGAGGATTTGAACTGGAGAAGGTTGTAGGCGTAAGAAGGACGATGGTTGTTGATGATTTGATAGAGGAACGTACCTAGGAAATATTGTCTTCGGAAGGAGGGGAAAAGCCACTTTAACTCAGCGTAGTGGTGAGAAACATCATACACCACACAGCTATAGTCAAAGTGGGGAAAAATGAGAGAGGAAACTAGGAGTCTACGCGTATGTTGAGGTAGGAGATGGCGGAAGCGATGGAATAGTTTGAGGGTGGAAATTGTCCGTTGAGTGATATGAGAAATATGGTGATTCCAAAAGAGGTTTTGATCAATGAAAAATCCTAAATTTTTAACAGAGGAGTAGAAGGAGATTGGCTGATCATTAAGGTGAAGGATGGGAAAGTCTGTATAGGATCTAAGGAGGGGCTTGGAACCAATGACAATGGCCTGAGTTTTGGCAGCATTTAACCTTAATCCATTTACATTTGCCCAGGCACTGATTCGATCTAGGTCTTCTTGGATCTTGGCAAATGCCCCCAGTAACTCAGGAGGGAAAAATGATAGGTACATCTGTGAATCGTCTGCATAAAGGTGATGGAAACAATGGAGAATTGATTTAGGTAGGTCGTTAATGTAGGAGCTGAAAAGGAAAGGAGATATGCTTGAACCCTGGGCAACTCCAGAGGATAAAGAAAGGAAAGCAGAAAATAGCTACTGTTACTACTAAAGGTTGTATGTAAAAATTTAGTATTTAACAGAAGAGTGACAATTAATTATTTCTTAATGATTTCTAAGTGTAATTTCATATTTTATTTTCTATAGTACCAGGCTACCTATATCAGTTCCCTACAACAAAATGTCATCTTCAGCACCGATAGAATAAAAATTAAAAATTTTTATATATGAATTTTGCACTAACATTAGTGATATATGTACTTAACAGGTATGTTTTCACTAGTAAAATGGATAGAACAAAATGAAAAATTAAACTTTTGTTTGTTCGGAGTAAATGAGACCAATATTTTCCCCTCAGTAAGAAAAGAAACTAATTTAAGCTCAATTATAAAAATATGACTGAAGTTCACACAATTTTGGTGATTAAGGAGGAAATAGCAACCATGACAAGCTGGTTGAAATTCTATAGAAACAAACAAAATCACAAACAAGACTTTTTCTTATAAACTCAGAGTCAAAATTAATTTAAATTTACTGAAAATTACATGAAATCTAAGTGAAGGCAGTAAGTGTCATGTGGCGGTAACATTTGGAGTGGATCGAACAATACAGTATAAATTAACTTTTTGAATAGAACCTAAAATTTTATAACCTCATAAAAATAATGTCTTAACCTAACTCCCACTGACTTTCACATTTCACAGCCACTATGTTGCTAACAGTTATTTATATTAATTTTAATTATTAAATGAAATTGGTACTAAACAATTTCTGAACTATTCTCCAAATTTCCTTGAAGTTAGGGTAAAATCGAACGAGCCATTTTCAAACTATAGGGATGTGTCAAATAATACATTTATGGATCCACAAGCAGAAGTATTTTATTTATAGTAGTGGATAGAATTTGATAAAATTAATACTAAATAAATTACCAATCCCTAACTTTCCTCCAATTTTGAACCAAATTGAATAAGTGGTTTTAGAAATACAGAGGTATCAAGGAAAAAACGTTTGCGAATATATGTGAGAAAGTATAGGACGGAATTCAATAAAATTGATACTACATTATTTTTTTAGAGCCAAATTGAAGGAACCGTTTCAGAAATATTTGCATATCTAAAAAATACGTGTGCACAAGCGTAAGCGAAATTGCTTGATGGAATTGGATAACATTGATGTGGGACCATCTAGACACTTTCCCACACAATCCCTGAAAATTTCAGGTGATATGTCCGTCACATCGATTTGACTACAGACAGACACTGAACCATATTTGATCCTTTATGTTTGAAACGTAAAACGGGAGTGAAAATTTTCGATTCTGAGCACACAATTATTTTTAACCTCTCGCATGAATAGAATACTTCCCTACCTTTGGTAGTGAGGAAGCAAAATCATTAAAATTTAAAATGTAGTAAAAATAACATTACCCTCAATCTCAAAGAAAGTTGAACTTTTGAATCAGGAACAGAGGTTTTCAGCTGAAGAGGCTGGTGTTGAAGTTCGAGACCAGGTTTATCAAGGAGGTTACTCAAGTTATATGAAAGTTTACCAATTTCAGTTTGAGTTTTAGTGTCTGTAAACTAAAAAAAAAAAAAAGGAAAAATAAATAAAATATAAATCATAATGATGATAGTAATATTAAAATATAGCAATAAATTTACTTTGATGTGCATTGTATCAGTTTCAGGATTATTAACGAGAAAGGTAAATTCTTTTTCAAAAACTGGATGTTCTGTTCTGTAAATGATCGGAGACTGTTTTGTAACTTTTCCAACACTGATGTGAAACACAGGATCAGGGGGAGCGTTTCCACTTTTTCCACCAGACCTCTGAAAATGGAAATAATGTTATTTCAAAATAGCTTGAAATATACAATAATATAAAGATAAAATGATTATAATACCTAATATTCTAATTTCATTTTTTTTTTTAAATTCTGTTTATTGGTAATTATTTTTAATAAAGTGTAATCAACTCTTCTTTTAATTTTTAATGATAAAAATTTTGTTGTTTAGCATAATGATCTATACTATGTTCCTTTAAACGTCCATCTCTCTTCATTTAAATATTTTTAACAATATTAGAAAATAAATATTTAAACACTTTAGATTCAAAAAGTCAAATATTTTTTTTTAAATACACAACATAACATTTTTTATTCTTCAAGTAAAAATTATTAAGTTATTTATTAAAATTTGATAATTTCGACTATTTCCCATCCTCAAATATTTTCTTTAGTAAATCCTTTATTTATTTTAAATAGTAAAATTTGTTTTGTTTCACTAGACATAAACATGTTTAATTAACAAGTAAAAAATTATAGTTTAAAATTGTGTTTCATTATTTATTTATCAAATGAAAATTTAATACTTCAAAACCTATAGGTCTACGATCAAACCTACCTACTTATTACCTGTAAAATAAAGTTGCCAATTGGAAATATATCAATAACTTGGATATGAACTATGACCTAAGAGATTTGACAATTACATTTTGTAATTTTCCAAAAACAACATATTTACTAATAATTATTTTTATCTTCACCAAAATCATGAAAAACTATATTCTTATCAGTTACAACAACATAGTAACTAGTGAATAAATACCCCACCAAACATACATATACTGATGATGAATGATTGACATATTTATTAGAAATAAAAATAATTTTTTATAATACCTTTTATATAATATGTTATAATATAATACCTTGAGGAACTACTTTCCTACGGTCTATTCAACGTTGGAAGCAAAATGAATCCTCCCTGATAACTGGGTGTCACAATTCCTGGCAGGGCATGCAGATTTTCGCGCCAAGCTTCATGGCTTTGGAAAAGAAATTAACCTCCTATGTCCCTGTTGTGGTGTTCCGGAAACTGCTGAGCATATAGTCATGATTTGCACCGCTTTTGAAGCAATAAGGGCCAAACTACTGAGAAAAACCGGACTCTACATCATCACTGAGGACGATTTCCCTCAGCTAATAAGTAAGCATAACTACCCGAACTACAAAGCATTTGTGTACGGGTGAAAGAAATTAGTGGGGGATGATCACTTCAACCTCCCCTAATAAAGACTGAAGAACCAGAAGATAAGTGGTAAAAGTATTACTAATGCTACCAAAAATCTATATTGCCAAGAGGCAAGGGAAGAAGAAAATAAAATAAAGTTAAACTAATTAAGCATTGTTCTGATTTCTTCCAAGTTCTGCAGGAAAATTCTTCCAATTATATATTGATTTAATTTTCTTATATGTTACTTAATGACAATGCAATAAACTGACTAGCATTTTGAACTAAAATTTCTAATTTTTTTAATTTTATGTTTCCAAAATACTAACAGGTAAATGTGATGCTGAATCAACATAAACCATTAAAACAGCAGTGCTCATGGTTGTCACCCGAAGCATTTGAGTCTCAGCAATGGCCTGTTAACAGAATTAAGATCATAATAAAAGGTTTCTAAATAATTCATGGCAAAATAAACAATAAACAAAAAAATAACTTACAGTTTTCAAATCTTCAATATTATCAGACAATTCCAGCCAAGACATTCGTACATGGACCATTCCAGTTTTGGCTTCTTCTAATGTTACCCACTAAAACACAATATACATAAAAAGTAGAACCAGTCAAAAAAAAAAAAAAATGTAGTGTTCATAAACAAAAACTGCACAGAAACAAATCAATTCTTAACTATGACCACTAGCGGATCTATGATTTTTTTTTTTTGTGGGGGAGGGCTTCAGCATGAAAGATTTTTTTAAAAACTATATAACCATAATTACTTAGGAAGAAAAAGAAAGAAAGTAACTACCTATATGAAATAGAGTTTAAGTGATTCTTTAAGTACTATAAAATGAAATCAAACGAACAATAATACTTTTAGAAGTAATTTTTAAATATTTTTTTCATAAGATATGGTTATATTTTAACATTTTGGAGAGAGGAGAGGGTGCTTCAGCCCGAAAGTCTCCCCTATAGATCCACCTGAGTCTATGACTAGATATAATTTATTAGAATTTTAGAAAAAATATATTTGTACTGCTTTAATACAATTATTACCTAAAAATCATGATACCATTTTTTGTTTTTATTAAACCAAATAAAATAAATTGAAAACAAGAACATTCACAATGCTTACTGTGTACTGCATGTATCAGTCCATCAAAGTGGATTATTTATTTTTTTCAAATTTAAATCAATCACTCATTTTTTTTTATGGAAATATATATATATCATATATTAAATAAAGATGGGATGCAAAATGGTACTTTATGAACAGTTAATTAACAAAGTTTTTATTCCCAAGATATGTAAAAAAATATTTTTTCTTTTATATTAATAATAAAAACCTTGTATTTAATTAAATCACATTTATTTGTAAAATTTCGGCCCCTGGCTATTTCCTATAATTTTTTTGTATATATTATTACCACTAGTCTAAATTTGTGTAAAACTATTTGCCAATATCTTCTCTTTTAGACAAATATTTTTCTTTTTTGCCAGTCAAAATTTTTATTGGATTTTATTTTTCATTCTTTTTTTACATACATACGTAGACCATTTAATAACTTGGATCTGCACTATTTTCAACATTTGTATTATACTCCACATTTCTTATGCAAATCTTAACACCAATTGTATCGAAAATGAAATTTCAAAACATATATCCACTATGTCTATAGAATAACAAAGTAAGACTGCTAGTGAAGAAATCTCATGACGTACTAAACTTATAACACCCGATCAAAACTACAAACTTCAGACTCCAAATATATATATATATATATATATATATATATATATATATATATATATATATATATATATATATATATATATATTAATGTAAAAATAAATAACAGTAAGATCAAAATACTACAAAAATACTGAAAAATACTTACAGCATCAGTTTGGCCTTTTTCACTGACTCCAAATACTTCAACAGATGCCCTATTTAAAAAAATAGATAAAAATAACAATTAAAAGTTTTTATAAAAAAATAAAGCTATTTCAAGGATTTACTTTTAATAATTATTTTTTAAATTACATTTTATTATAAATAATAAAATTGTCATTGTAGAAGCAGCATCAGATATATCAATTTTTAATGAAATAAGCACACCATTTTATTCAAAATTTCTGGCTGAATCCAAAGAGAATACTATTTGAATTAATTTAATGAATAAAAAAACTATAAACATTACATAAAGAGTTATATGCAAATTTACTCACTTTTTTTTTATTCTCCTGAAAAAATGACAAATCGAGAAACGTGATTTACTTCTACAATAGCGATATGTTACTTTGAAATAATTTTAAAATGTTAAAATTATTTAACAGCAAAGAAAAGTAGTAAAACTTTGCAAATAAATAAATTAAAGGCCCAAAAGCAATCAACATGCAAATTAATTTTAAGTTAGAAGAAACCTTCAAAACCAAAAGAAAACTTAATAATAATTTCATTTAAAATAATATCATCATTTTCATTGAAACAAAAGATGAGCCCAATATTTAACTTAAATTTACTGTAACAAGTCATCAAAATACCTTCCAAGAGGTTCATCTTTTCCAGTTTTATCTTTGTCAAAAATGAGAGTTCTCACTAGTTCACCTTTGGTAGATTCCAACAAAAACTATAATCAAATTTTTTTTTAGGTGAAGAAATAACAAGTAAAAAATAAAATGGCGAGGCAAAAAATAAATAAAATATAAGACAAGAGACATAAGACGTAAAACAAGAAAACATTTGCAAACAATTATTAAAAAACATGCAGTGTGAAAATTCATATGTTCCACATTACTTCAAGGCATAGATTTGTTAGTAATCCTTTTATCGGAACAATTAAAGTTCTAAGATCCTAACATGGGATTAAAAAAAAAAAAAAAAAAAATATCATCTGGTATTTCAAATAAGCATTTTATATAAATTCTCACACAGTTTGAGTAACAAAAAAAAAAAAATAAATAAAATAACTCTTCACTGAATTCTCAAATCTACCTTCCTAAAAAATCATGACTTTGAAAACCTGGATCCCAGTCCCAAACAGTCATTGATACTTCCTCAACTCGCCTTGAAGTTATTATAGCCTAAAATGGTTTTAACTATTGGTTAAATGAAAAACAGAAGATATAAATTAAAAAACAAAAAAGAAAGAAAGAAACTTGATTATATTTTAATTATACTTATTTCATGCAAAATTTAATTAGAATTCAGAATAGATTGGAAATACGAAATTAAATGAAACATATGAAATTCAGTTGTATGCACACTAAATCTCAAAACAACAATTCATATCAGAAAAAAATGTATTCATTCATAAACAATAAATTTATTGAAAATATATGAGCTAATTCCTTCAACAAACTCGGTGATTTCAAACGATGTACTGGTATTTCAAGACAATAATGTATGTGTCAATTTAAATCTAGTTAAATGAACAAAAAACAAACAACATGCAGAACATAAAAGTTATAACATTTAAATAGAAGACAATTTAGTAAAAAAGAATGATAAGAAAAAGAAGTGTGAACATGCAAAGCTTTGAAAAAGTGTCATGCTTAAAGCATTAATAAATATTGTTACATAGAGAGCATATACAGTAATATCTAATAAATAATTTAACTAAAGAAACTTTACTATTCAGTTATTTTAACAAATATTTAAATTTAGAAAACACTTTTATCTTTTAAATGAATGTTTATTTTAGTAACTTTTGGAGAAATGGTTTCTAGAAACAGTAACGAATTAGTCACTTACTTCCCTAAGTTAGAGTCCTTTTTCGAAAGATCATCTTCATCCATTAGTCTGAGGTTCAAAATTTGGCCAGAGATAGCATCAATCGGGAACTAAATAAAATTCCGCGAATAAAAAAAAAAATAAAAAAAATAGATCACTAAAATAAATAAAGGATTTTTTTTTAAAACAGTATTCCTATCATATTTGAAATAATTATTAGAGCTTGAAAAAAATGTTAATTAAAAATGAATTTAAATGTAGGAACCAGAAAATCATTAACAGAATCAAGAAGTAATAATTTTTGTTTTAAATATAATACCTAACACACTTTTTAAGACACGAATTCTTTTTTCTAAAGAGTAAAACTTTAAATTATTCATTTAAAAGAAAAACAATTTCAGACTAAAGCTTCTCATATTCTTTAAAACAAATACCTAAATAATAAGAAACAGTCCAATTTTTATACTTTTAATTTTTTTTTCATAATTTAATTTTAAATAATATCTGTAAACCAACGGGCTTTAAAATTATAGCCAAGAAATTCAATGAGCTATTTCTTAATTATATTTAGCTGATATAACTTCATTTTTTTTTCATTTTAATATTTTTAAAACCTCAAAATTAAAAACTTGCAGACATGCTTATTGCTCTCAAGCTTTAGAAAAAAAAAAAAGTTTCAAGACTTTTTCATACTACAAACATTTATTTCACTAAGTATCCCAAAAGAAAAAATTAGTTGACCACAAATATTTTTTATTTAAAAATTTTTAGTAACTACTGCTTTTTTACTAAATCATATTGCATCATTCAGAAATTACTAAATCATGCCAATTTTATTTCTAAAAATCACGTTAAAAATGTAATATTGTAATATTTTTCCAAGCTCTCAAATTTGTTATATTCATTGTGTTGCATAGGTTTCGCTCAATGGTGCAATATTTGAACATTTCATTTAAAACAGCCCCAAAACATAAAATGCATTTGAAATACATATACTAGGCATCAATTATCCAGATATATAAAATATTAATAAAAACATACAGTTAAGGAAAAAAAAAACAAGTTAGCACCACTGACAAATTTATATTAATAAATTATAGTATGTGTTTTTATGAGAAAAGGACATTGAATACATTTTAAAATGCACAGTCTTTGAAATGTTTCTGAGTCGACTAGACAATTAGGATAGAAATTAAGTCAACTTTAATTACCACAATGAAATACTACATAAATTACAATACTTCAATAATTATAGAAACACAAACATTTTAATGAAAATAAATAGAAATATACAGGTCATGTAAACTGTAATAAAATAAATTTTAATTAAAACAAAAAAAAAACATTAAATAAAATATGAAACAACTAACAAAACATAAAATAAATTATAATAATTAAATAAATATAAATTAAGTATATTAAATATGTTTAATCCTTTTATCCTTATCAATCATCATTAATATAAACTACCCCCACCCCCCCAAAAAAGGAATTGAAAGACCTCCAAAGTATACAATCGCAGTATAGTCTTGGGCCGACGAGAGAAAAAAAAAAACTTATACAATCAAAAAAGTTTTTATTTTTACTTTCACTTACCTATATATGAAATATATAGTAAGGGAAAATATTGTTTTACTTCAGTTTAAGTAAGAGAGCTATAAATTTCACTAAGGAATGATTAAAATTTTTTGATAATTTTTTTCATACTAATCTTTGCCCTCTGGTATTTAATAATAAATTTACATATTAAAAATTATTTAAAACAAAATATTATAGTTAGTTTATTGTAGAGAGATTTGAAAGTAAGCAAGTAAAGTAACTAGCCTAACTCTTGATATTCACCACTTTGGGAAACGATGTTCTAATAAAAAATAAAACAAACCTATAAAATGAAAAGCCATGTGAATAGAGAAGATAAGATGTTTTTATTTGTTCAATTATGAGAAAACTGAATTCACATCACTTTTATGCACCACTATAAAGCATATGTTTATCGTCAATGGGTACTCCTATCATTACAAACCAAATACTGAATTTATGCGAATGAAAGTAATGATGAAATAACTAACTTCACTCCTTTATCCTTGTAACAATTCAGTGTTTCCTAAAATGTCATTATCACTTTTATCCATTATCCATAATTAAATATAAAAAAATTAATGTTAATGACAAGATTATCAAAGGAAAGCTGACTAAATTGGAAAACAGCAATTACGAGACTTCACCACACCATTTCCCAAATATCATGGAATATATAAATTAAAATACTGCTTTAAAATGAATTACCTACTAGTTATACATGGATAGTCAGTATATTTTCTTTAAGTTCCAATGAAAAATAAATAAAAATCAATAAAACCTGTAAAATATATTAATATGAATGTAATAATATTATGAGATAAGCCAATGTCTAAACAAAGATTTAACAAGTAAAAATGTGAATAATTATAGAATATACCAACAGAATATTAATGCTATCAAATTAAGAATGTTCTAGATGGCATAAATGTACATATGGAAGAGTATGTATATACCAAAACATGTTTTGTGTGCAGTGGATAGGAAATCATAATACAAATTCAAAAGAAATAAATAGCAATCACATTTATGATGACCGGCAGAGTATAAACATACGAAATGAATTAATATGTGCAAAATAGAAAATAATTATATCATAACATGGAAGCAAACCACATTTCCAAAATATCAAAGCTTCTAATATAATTATAACATTTTATGTTGTTTTTTTTGGATCCTCTTTTGGAAGTCATGGATATACGTTAACAGAATGTCTCCTTTTTTGTTTTTGTTTTTAAAACCGGTGCATTTGTTACACAAAACAAATATTGCTAATTTATAAAGTCGCTAATACAAGAAAAATATAAATATAAAAACTCTAATTTCAAGTAACAATTTGATATTATTTTTCATAAAATACTGCAAAAAAGAAAAAAAAAAGGTAGAGCATATGTGTAAACATTTTTTTTATTAAAAAGTGGTTGATAATTATAAAATATAATTATTATGTAAAACTAATTATTTTTATCAAGATTTTTTTTCTCTTTTGAAGCTGAATAATTGATGCCTGTTAGTAAAATAACAAATATATAAATACCCAATCTAGCAAGACAAACACAATATGTTAAAAGCAAATGTTTCCAACAAATTTAAATGATAAATAATGTAATAAAATTAATGCAAACACCATTGAAATACAATTACGTTAAGTGATACAAGCGGGACACTTACAAATAAGGACTATCTTTTTGTATGGGTAGAGGTACTCTACTATTTTAGCTTTCATTCTATACGTGGAATACTATAATATTTTGATTAATAAAATAAAAAACTACTATATTTAAGAAAATAATAGCATGAAATATTTGTGATGAAAAGTAATGTAGGAAACAGTGAATGAAATGGGCAAAAATAACCAATTAAAGTCTATAAAACATACATATCATTATGTAATACAAGTGTACCAACATTAGTAATATTGAAATAATGGCAGAATGTGTTTAGCGAATCCAAAGAATGTTATTTGGGGATTGATTCACATAGATGTTAACAACATGTAAAAAGTTTTATTTTTTTTTACCAATTTAGCCAATAACCTAGTCTACTGATGATTCAACAAGGTTAGCAGAAATATACAAAGAAAACTAAAGATTATTATAGACAGATGTAAATAATAATGAATGTGGTATCAACTACTGAGATTGAATGAATAGAAGCTGTATGTAGTATGAATACTCAACTCCCTATTATCTATACTTGTCTTATGTTTTCTCACTTTTACATTGTATACAGAATATCAGAAAAATAAGTAAAGTAATATTATTATGACTTGTGTTTCATAAACACATCGATTAATACTTAAATAACATTCTGTGGATTAACAAAATATTAGTAGACACCATTCAATGATTTTTCAAACATTCACAAACATTGCAGCATAATGTCAATATAAGTGCCAATATGAATAAAAGTGATAGTTTATTTCTAATTTTATAGATGAAAAACATCATTAACTACATAGTTTAAACAAGTTACTACGTTGAGAGTAGATTACACTTCTACTGGTCTATGCAGCATCAATTAAATAAATAATTACTTTGCCAAAAATGGGTGTTGGCTAAATATCTCCATTCAGGTAATGTTAATAAATACATTTATCAGACATATAATAAAAATATGTAATTAGGTATTCTTGATATTTTGCTAATAGGAAAAAAAAAAAAAATGAAAGTGTTAATTTTGTAGATCTCTCTAGCAAATAATATACTGAATGGACTATAAACTGAAATTACATCATGGGATGGGAAAAATACTCCCAAATTTTTTTTTAGATGTATTTCTTTATTTGGGATGGAGCATAATAAATCATGCAAGATAAAAATATAAATGCATAAATTTTAACTAATATTTCTAATATTATATGATATAACATGATAAACTAATGCAAGACAATAATAATAATTTAAAAATAATTATTAGTAATTAACCATTAATAAACATTAGGACATGCCAAAACTAAAAAAAAATACAATAAAGTAAAGACAATTTATTAAGAAATTTATAGTTCCCAACAAAATTCTTAAAAAGGATTAAAGAGAATTTAAAAAGAAAAATCTTTATTCAATCATACAAAAATATATTACAAAACTGTAATTGTAAATTTTTTTAAAAATGTCATAAGCATCAATTATGAAGTAAAATTCATCATTTGTAAAGAATATTCAGAAAATTATTTGATTTGTATAAAAAAATTTAAAGTAGTTTTTCTAGAGATGATGCTTTGAAAAAACTATTTTTCTTCTTTGAACTGTTTAAGACAAGAACTGAAGAATCAATAAGGTGAAAAAAGAAAAATGGAAATTGAAAACATTATTTTATCATTCAATAGAGTTATTTGTTTAATTGTTTATACTGAAGTGTCATAAAACTCTTAAGAAAGTTATGTTTTTCTGTCCATTGCCATCCTATAGTAGTGTTTATTAGAAAGTGTACTGTAGTTCGTCATAAATAATTTATCACAATCTTAATTAATGATATTATAACAAACTTTTGTAGTAAATAACTATTATTTTATTTATACGTGGCAACTCATTTACCCTCATAGAACGAAATTCTGTTCCAGGCCTTATCCATGGCTCGAATTTAAAGACACTAATCACTAAGTTGCTGACTCTACTTAGTGCTAAAGTTAGAGGAATAAATCTTAATTTAATAACTTTTACTCATGATTCATCTTTAAGACTCTTCTTAATTCAGATCAGTTGCAGTACCAGCGTCTACAAGTATGAGTGAATAGAGCCCCATTAGTCAGCTAAAGGAAGGATCTGCGAAACTGACTTGCAGGGAGACTACTGTCTGTGTACATTTAACTACTGTCAAGATCTTTATTGCTGACAGCCAAGGAACAGAGAAAACAAAGTAAAAAAAAAACAACAGAAAGACAATAGTCTGTTACTTTGAAGTAATTGTATGATTGATTTATCTAATGTCCTAAAAATATTCAGTATGATTGCAAACCTTATGTATTTTCTAATAACTCTTACTTGGATTACCCCAATAAAATGAACTGATATGTCAAAATTAAGCATTTGGCAATTTAAAGTTACTATCACTGATGACTGAAAAAAAAACAACCTTTATGATGTATTAATTTCAAGATATTGATTTGATGAATTATAGTCATTATTATTAACAAATATTATGAATCATAGAATGAACGAATTACTTGCATATAGTAACTAAACAAAAATACCTCCTGAAAAAATAGATGATAGATATATAAAGTCAATGTCAAATATTTTGCCACAAAATGTAATCAAATCTATTAATTTTATATTAATCTCACTTTCTAACAAATAAATCTTTAGATAAATTAAAATTAAGTAAATAAAGAGGAAAATAAGCTTTGATATTAGGTTATTTTGAAAACCTAAAAGGTAGTTTTAAATTTGTTCAATTGAAAAAAAAAAATCAAAAATAAATAGAAAATTTTAACTAACTGAACAATACTATATATTATTCCATTTAATATAAATAGATTACTACTATACTTTTATGATTCTATCATTATTTTATGAAAATATTAAAAACTTCAATTTGAAATTAAACCATTATAAATATTGTAAATACAGTAATTAAGTTATAAGTTCAACATGATATACTTTTATGGTTGTCTAATAAATTAAATTACAACCATCGAAAAATCTAACAAACATGAATTAAACTTCGAGAAACAAAGACTTTACTTATGGGACTGATAATTTAAAAAACAATATATATTTCTATACTTAATCAAAAACTGGAATCAAAAAAGGATGAACATTAGTTTAAAAATATATAAACATGTATTACATACCTCGCACCAGTAGTCCCATTTAGGATCAACTGTGTTGTCAATTGTTTTTGTCCTGTAAGATTCGGCACCTAAAGTAATAATGGCATACGGATCTGACTTTCCTTTACCAAGCATACTGATATCTTTCTTCATTAGCTCTTTAGCTTCAATCAAGTGGACTCTCAGAACACCCTATAAGTATAAAGAAACTTTTTTAAGTATCAAGGATTTTAAGTAAATACTGTTTTATAATAATGTAACAAAGGAAAAACATGAAAGCACCTTTGATTATAAAAAGTTTAAAAAGCAGAAGATAAACTTGATGAAAAACATATATGAACAATGTAGTTATTTACATTAGTAATTTTAAAACTCATAACTTATATATTAAAAAAAAAAAAGATTAATATCTCTTTGGTTCTTTTCATGATTAACCATCACTTTGTGGAATAAATTGGATCTTTCTGTTAGTATTGTGTTTCAATCATAATAGTTTTTAAATTTTTTTTTTAATGAGAAAGATAACAACTGTATAAAGAAAATAAGATCAAGATCAATGTGTAAATACGTACTCATATCAAAACATAAATTCATTAAATATTGTTTATTTTGTAAAAATTTACATAAATGAAAATTATAATGTTAGAAGAAAAATAAAACAAGCCTATAATTCATCTCCCTTTGAACTAATGTTTTTTTTTAATAACTGATATTAATACTTTTTAATTTTTTTTTTTTTTTAAATTTAACAACAGATCCAACAACACACTTTAGCGTATTGTTGGAGCTGTTATTAAATTAATTAAAAATCTCATGTCAAGAGAGTGAAATAATTAATATCTAAATTTAGATGCCTATTTTTCTTCATTTGCATAGCAACCACTTTATTAATCAAGCAATTACTAGTGGATCTACATTTTAAAAATAATGAGGAAACAATGAAATAAGATGACAAAAAAAAAAAAAGAAATCATGATTAAAAAGAAATAATTTAAATATAAAACCAACAAAATATTTTTACTTCAATCTCAGCTCTGTTAAGAAACAAGTATCATTTATTAAAAAAATATTTTCTAAATTCAAAAATATATTTTTAAACTGTAGCACATTTTAAATCAAAAATTCAAAAAAGCATATAAATCTAAATAAAAAATATTAAATATATTTATAGAAAATAATAAAGTAATTATAATTAAGATAAAATTAAAATTATACCTTTATTATATAATTACACTTTAATTACAACTTTTAATTATGAATTACCTGTGGTTCAGGAAATTTAAGGTTGTGTGTAGAAACATCATTACTCAACACAATTGATAATTTATTGGGTAGAACCATCATTGCCGACACTTGCTCAACTATAATTCTTCGCAGCATATCACTGAGAATAATAATTAGTTTTATTAAATATTTCATTTCTGTAACCATAAAATTACTTTTTATTATATCAAAACCTTAGGCCTGGCATATCCAACAGATCAGCTACACCAACTAGATTAAAGTCCATAGTTGGATTGTTAAGAAAATAAATCTGTAAACCTCCGATCAAAGGCATGGTTCTAATCAATGGTTTCAGGACAATTCTGACCATCCCATGGATCTACAAAGATTTAATTTTATATTGAAACAATAATTGGATAATAATATGAATATGACAAAAAGTATTAAATTTCCTGATAGATACTAACCTGAAAATCTTTGATGCCACCAGAAAGCCCACTCAAGGTAAAAGAAATATCACAATCTCCAGCATAGCTAAAATAAACAAACAATCAGACATTAAATTGCAATTTAACTTAAAAATTAGAATATTTGGAAAAAAAGTAGTTTAAAAATTACAAAATGTCCAAATCCATAATTATTTCATCTCTGGCAATATGCTTGTCATATACTTTAACACCACCAACTCTGGGAGGCTGAAATCAAATATTTAAAATAATATGTATTAATAAAGAAATTTAAAAACATAATGAATATTATGTTATGTTAAATTAAAATGATTTTTCACAATTCTTAGACATCTAAATAAAAACTTTTTACATTTAAGTTATGGTTACTGACAAATCATAACATATGTATTAAGATTTATAAACATACAATGGATCCAAGGCGCATTTTCTGAAAGGAAAATCCCTTCATGTTGTACATAAGTAGGCTTTCTTGAACTGCTGGTTCAATTTTATCTTTTATGATGTCTTTCGCATAATGATTCACATTTGGCCATACTTGGCTGAGAATCTGCACAAAAAATACAATAAAACAGAACAATACATTTTAATTGGAGTCAAACTTTTTCATGAAAATTTAGGCAATTTGCAGACTTACCCGATTGACCCATTCTGCTCTTTCGATATCTGGGAAAAACACCTGAATAAACGATTTAAATGAGTCATTTTGTAAAGATAAAAAAAGTGAATATGAAAGAGTATTTGATTAACATGTAGTTGAATGTAAACAAACAAATATTGATCTCTTAGAGACAACACTACATTGATTACTCTTCCAAAGGGCAAATATTTAATTAAGATTACTGCTTACCCATGCAGGAAGATCATCAACTCTCGCCAGAATCACATCTTTTTCATTTGATAATGCAGCTGCTTTGGCAATATTCCTCTTCAATTGTTTTTCTTTCTTCCATTCTTCCCTTAGAACTGACAACACTAACGGACCCAAAAGCCATGCAGGGCTGATATTGAAGTAGCCGAAAAGGTAAACAATAGCAACTTTACTTAAGTGTTTACCAAATGTATACACTAAATGCAATATGCTGGTCTGAGCACCAGTTGGTTTCGACACCACTTGATTTTCACCGACCTGATCTATTGGTTTTTTATCAGGCAACTCGGACATGATTAAATAGACCGTCAAATAAACTACAACGCCCGAATCGAAAGGCGCTGCGAAGCAGACTGGAGGAGATAATAATATACCCTTGCGTCAGCTTGAGGTCGTCAGATTCGGACTGTAATTTCAAGATGATAACAGAGCCCAGTGTTATCACTGACACCGGCCTTAAGAGGGGAGAATCGATCCCAACCCTGCTTTTTAATTACAATTTATTTTTAACGTGCGTTTAGACATTTCACAAACTATCGGACAAACAAAAATATAAATGGCTATTTCACTATGCTAGTATTTTTGTTTATTGTTCTTGATATTGTCCACCTGCTGTAGACATCAAGAGTAGTAAAATAAATAGTTTACTTTAGCAATAATGTCGCTGTTAGTTAAGTTAGATAATTGTGTTTTCCATAGTTTGTGAAATGTCTAAACGCACCTTTAAATTATCGAATACGACTTGAAAATATGTTTTTTTTTTCTTCAAAATTATGATTCTGTACAAATAATTTTCAAAGGGTTGCAACAATTAACATGTTCAAGGCAACATTGTTTATATTCTATGAATTTCATCGAAAAAATAACAATGGAGTTATCTTTCTTATTTTACAGTTATTTAATTAATATCACAGAATAATAAAATGTGTATTAATCATGACCGAATTTAAGAGAATAAAGGTTTACAAAGTCTACACAGTTCAATTTCACTGATTCACATAAATTGATTCTGAACAGTAGCAGACCAGGATTCAGGGGGAGCCTTAAGTTTTTTTTTTTTTTTTTTTTTTTTTTTTTTTTTTTTTTTTTTTAATAATTTATTACTCTAGAATAAAAAGAAAAAAAAAAATAAAGTAATGTACGAGTGCTCCTTTTAGGCTTGTCAAAAGAAAAATTAAAAAACTGTTTATAGGGAAAATAATGCTTTAAGAGGAAAAATGTTGACGCGGGCTTACAGTTAAGTGAAATAAATAAAAACATTTGATCGTTTAAATATTTTACTCAAATATGGACCAATGAAAAAAACAATATTCCTCCATTTTGAGAGGAGGAAAGGACTTCAGTCCGAAATACCTTCGTTCACCAGTGAACCCGCCAGTGTTTTTTTATATGTGAAGGCTATTGAATTATTTATTCAAATATTAATTTTAAAAATTTCCAATTATTAAAGTTTAAATTACTCCGTAGCTCTGCCTTCCTCCATTTTATTTCGTAAATATATTTTTCCGTCTGCCAATAAATCGCGTTGAATTCTATTTGTATTTTGATTGTCAACCTCTGAATAGATTAATATTCAGTCTACTTACTCTCTTCTCACGTAAATCAGCTGGGATAATTTTTAATATAATTTCTCCTAACAATATTAAAGAGAAATTGGTATTCAAACTGCCTTGGAACACAAGAAATGTAGAAACACTATTTTCTCGTTTTTTTGTTTTATTAAGTGTCGTTGATAGATCCATTCATCGATATCTGCAAACGTCATCAAATTTTATCATCCTCTTATTAAGCGTCATCAAATTTTATCACCAACTTATTAGGTTTCGTAGGTCACAAACACGAAATATAGTACGTGATAGATTTAATGTAAATTTTAGGGATATAGTACAAAGTCATGCAATGGTTGCTTCTTATTTTTAACATGATATTTTTTCCAAAGTATAAATGATGTGGAGTACGATGCGGTTCTGATTTGTTGCTAAATAACTTGTTTCAATGTATACTAACATATTTGTCAACTTAACTTTGCTTGATGCTTGTATAGATTCTGACAAATCAGTATGTCCCATTTATTATTAGATTTGTTCAACGTCATATTCTAAAATTGTCGAGGTTGCCGAACTCGATCCTTGGCAGATCTATTTTTGGATCTACCGAGAAATTCTTACGATCCCGAGTGTCTTATTTAGAGTCATTTTAATTCTTTTAAGACCTGTGAACGTTTCTATGAAACATATTTTTATTTTTAACTTTAATTATAGACCTTTTCAATTTAACAAGAATAGATAATCCCAAGGCCGTAACTAGGGCGTCATAGAGGCATTTGCCCCAGACCACACTGGAACGAGCTAACGCTATGGCTGGACATTGGGAGAAACAACAAAAGTTAAAATTTGGAAGTTTTACTAAATTATTGACAAACTAGCATCATTTCTCCGTCATGTCCAGCAATTTTTAACATAATTGACGCATTAATAATGCCCTGGTGTGAGATAATAGAAGAATAAATAAAAACTCTTTTTTGTTTTTAGGACTGGTTTGTCATAATTTTTTGTTCAAACCTAAGCATGTTTGCTGAGCAGAAATAGATACTCCTAGTGATTCCTAAGACAGCTGAAACATCGGTTTTTATAAATAAACATAGTTGTTACGATGTTATAAACAATTACAAACAATTTTGGTACATTTCGCAAATCGCCTAAAATCGCTCGAAAAACTGGATAGATCCTATTGTTAACAAAGGTTTGAACTTCTTAAAACAGTTTTCAAACCTTGCCCCAGCTGGTCAACCTAGAAGTTATTGACGATTTATCAAGCGGGGAGAGTCTGAATTTAGAGTGACTACCATTAGTTTTTATTTATTTAACATTTTTTACTAGCGTATTCGAGTTACCATGGACCCAGTTTTTGACCAAATAACATATAATTGTCTATGCTAGCCAAATTATAAACATATCAGGAGTTTAATAGCTAAGTTTTAAAGAATAAAAATAAATATAAAAATATTTTTTATTATTAATTACATGTAAATTTATGTATTTATATTTTAGTATAATATGTCGCTATGAAATAGGTAATAAATTATGCAATATCTGAACAATGTAATGTTTACAATACAAACTACAAGACATGAATTTGAAACAATCTATTGGTATTTACCGCGAATAATTTTACATTATTTATTTTACGCCAAATATTTGCAATACGAATATTGTATAAAATAATTATTTTGCACGAAACATTTACAATAGCTGATATAAATAACAATCGATTGGTTAGATCAATAATTTACAAAAATATTTTTTTCATAGAATAATTGTTTTAAATAAATCAAAATGGAAAAAGTATTGTTTATCACGTTTTAAAATATTGCTAACATTTGAATAAATGCAATGTTTTACTTTTGATAGTCAAAGAAAAAAATTGAGTAAGTAAGTTGACAGGTTGAACTTTTCTGGTTCCTATAGATCTTTCTAGTCAATGATTGATAATAGCAGACATATTTATAAATCTATTAATCGATTCTGATTTCATCATATCAAGTTTAGGAACTGATTAAATATACAATATCACAGAAAGCGAAAAGTTTGCATTCTAAAAGTGAGTTGAAAATTATTTTTATGAAGTTCCACAGATATATACACATATACAAAAATTATTTTATTTTATACTAGAAGATTATAGTGGTACAACAGTAATGTTTCATATGTACTTACATAACTTTTAAACAGAAAAAATGTTTCTAAGATAAAATAAAAATTAATATTTTACCATTTTATTTTTAATGCATACATCTGGTCAACTAAATGGCTGTTTTGTTTTTGTTTGTGGCTAAATTGGACATGAACGGAAAAAAATTGAGCAATATACTGCAATTTCCGAGTAAGTGAGAGCCGATGTCCTAGAAACCTTACCCAGTGTGCGGGCGACAGAATTAGGAAGGGGCATATTTCGAGCCCAATTTTTTTAAATGTATTAAAACGTTATTTATTAACGTTAAAACGTTGTTTTATTTGGGGCGGCGCAAAGGTTTATAAAAGGGTAGCTAAATTAAACATGCATTCGAAAAAAAAAAACTTGTTCTGGCCATGGATAATATCTCTCTCCCTCAAAATTTAAAAGTTACATATCGAAGTATGTACTTAAAATCCAAAAATTGAGCATAGAAAAATCCATCCATGTGTCGTCTCGGTCCGTGGCTTCTCTCCGAGAAAACTAGCATTTTTTTTTTTTTTGGCACTTAAGTCATATGTCATACTAGAATGGTCCTTGGAACTTGATATTACCATGAAGCCTTGAACAACATTGAATAACAATACTACATAGCCATGATCAGAGGACTCATACGCCCATATTACATTAGTAGATACAAATAAATAAATATAATTTTATACATCATTATACAATGATACATGTTTTCATGAAACTATAATTTTAGTAAACAAAATTACTATATTTTATTTTATTCAATATTACAAAGTTTACCAAGTTCATAGTCAAAACTTGTTAAATAGACACTTATTATTAATGTGGTGTTCCTTATCCAAGCAAAATTATCCAAATTTCACCAGAACGTTACCTATCATTCGAAACCCTTAGCACAATCCCTATCCAGCTCCACCCATCCCTATAATCCTCCAAGAAGGTTTATCTATGCGGCTTAGAGTGTATGTGGATAAAGCACTCAAGCTCAATCTCTACTGTGTTTAGCCCATGTGACGCGGTTGAGAGAGAAGTGCAGGCAGGGACCTCCTGGAGTCATGCTTTTCCTTCCACAGTTGGAGGGACAAGTCTGGCTCGGAGTTCTCTCGCCTGATTGTAAATAGTGTATATAGGTATGTATGTGTTCTTTTTTATTTATTTATTTTTAGGTTATTTTATTCTTATTTATTGTATATCTTATTTTTCTGTATAATTTATTTTATTTATTGTACATAGAGTGAGTAGATTAGAGTGAATGTGATCTCTGAACACTATTATAAATGTCCTTTGAGACAGATTGTAATATTTTTTAATAATCAAGACAATACAATTAAAAAATATATTATTAATGAAAATTATATAAATTTTATACGTCATTGTGATATTAAATAAAAATTAGACCTACTCTTGCAGTCTTAAACAAATTTAAGAAAACTTAAAGGGCTTCAGGCAAGAAAGCAAAGATAAATACAAACTGTCATCCCAATTTATCATATACAATAAGAAGGTTTTTTTTTTATTATAAGGCCTTACTTATAACATAGCCTAAGCAGAAAGTTAACACCCATCTGCTAAAAGCGAGCTCATTAGCATATACTAATTAATTCAGCCTTCGCGACTGTCATCTTGACAACCGGCAGAGCTGACATCCTCTCGTCTTGGACTGCCTCAGAGGACCAAGATGAGTTAGGTAAAGAGGCTAGGGAATTAGCTGGAGGTATACGGTGGTGGAGGTCTTCTTCCTTTAGGGAAATGTGGTGAAGATAAAATATTTTTTCAGTTATAAAGTAACAAAATAAATGTATAGTAAATTTTTCATGGTTTAAATAGATACTATACCCGAACAGAGTATATCTAACATCTCCTCCATAAATCTATTCGAGATTTTATCAATGAGGATTCGTTTTTTGTCATTATGAGTCGAACGGATAAACGTGTGTGGTAATTAGAAGTTCGATGAAAACACATGAGAACTAACGATTTACAGGTTAAGATAACTAAGGATTTATAACTATAAAAAAAAAAAAAAAAAAACCTCAATTTTCACATTTACTATGCAATTGGCAAGTAATTTGGAAAAGGAGATGAATTTGTTAATTTATGCTTGGGGATATTGCCTATTTCGTATCGATCATTTGTTTAAGGAGTTAATTGCTAACTCCTGACAGTGTTTGTTTTGAATCCGTTAAACGTTTTGTTTGATTCGAATTTTGTTTGAGTGAAAACAATTGTGTTTCACTTGTTTTAGTAAATGTGTGGGAGGGACTGTTATCACAAGTTGGGAATGAGTGAGTTATAACCTGAACACTGGCTGCTGGATCGGACGTTTGGGATGGCTTTGTTTTCGTATTCAAGCTTTTGGGAGACAAATCGTTCCATATATATTGATATAATTGTAAAAACTGAGAACAAAAAACCTAACAAAAGCGACTGAAGTATTATTAGGATATAAATAGAAGATTCCGAAAACAAAACCTTAAGTCTCTAAAATACATTATCGCATAAATGTAGACCAAATATAGCATATCGGAAGAAAGAAGCTAACTATCAAAAGAACATCACTTCTAAACAAACTATACATAATCAATGTTCATGTCTGTTTTGATTTTTTCCTACCTGTGATGTGATCGGCGAAATGTTGGTTATAATAGAGAGTCAGAATAAGCCAGCCGATTGGTCTTGGGAAGGATTTATTTCTCACCGGAATTGAATATTTTCTCCCATATTAGAAGTCAGAACTCAAGCTTCCTCTAGAGGGTAATTTTATGCTATGAAAACAATTTATATCCTCACCTTTATTATATATATTTCCAGAATTATGTTTAAAATAGTACAATGGATATAATTAAATACATCAATGTCACACTGCGAAAGCCTGTGAGTACAGGCGGATCTACGGGGCGGGGGACTTTCGGGCTGAAGCCCCCTCCTCCAAAATTGTAAAATATAACAATGTCTTATGAAAAAAAAAATCTTTAAATGTATTATTGTTCGTGTAATTCCATTTAATAGGAGTTCAAGAATCACTTAAACACCATTTCATATAGGTAGTTAGTATATATAGTTAGTTAGTATCTTTGTTCTTTTTCCAAAGTAATAATCGTTATATATATATATATATATATATATATATATATATATATATATATATATATATATATATATATTTAAAAAAATAGCTTTCGGATGGAAGCCTTCCCTCCCCAAAATAATCCTGGAACCGTTAGTGCCTGTGAGAATAAAATCTAAAATTATTAATAAGACGGAGATGAACTAGATTTTCGGTTAAATTTATACTGTATGCTCACGAGTAAGATATATATTTTAAATAAGGTTTTTGGTTATCAAAAAACCATGCATATTCTGAATATGCATGAGGCCAAGTTTGATCAGAAATGCTAAAAATTCAATATAATATTTATATTGAAAATTTCCATAGAAAAAGTTCTAGTTCCAAATGCACAGAAGAAAAAAAATCTGATGCGGGGCGTGCATCACACAACTTTCACTTACCACCCCCTATGCAAAAATAAGTTTAATAAAATTAAGATCCCTCTGATTACTGAAAACTTCTTTAGGCGCGTTTAACACTTTTTTTGGGTAGAGTGAATTAGATTGAGCCGTCAGATATCAGACGTGTAACGCGCGGGTACAGTCGGCTGGAGTCGACCAATTGAAGTGGTTTTGCATATGGATTAAAATAAGTATAAATGGGACCTGCATATTGTTAGCGAGGGAAATGTTTATCGTTTCATCCTCTTCTCTTTGTATTGAGCTATTATTCAAAATTGTTTCTAAACGCGGCGACGGGTCAGAGAGGTGAAAAAGGAAAAATAGTTTAGAAAAGCAAATGATAACGAGTTTTATGGAATATGTGGTAAAATATTTCAGAAACTAAAAATCGGACCTACATACTGTAAGCGAAGGAAATGTTCAGCACTTCATCCTCTTAATAATGTGATATTATTTATAATTTATATTTCATATTATAAATCTCGCTTTGTTGATGTTTTCACTTCTATCGTGTGATTTAAAGCACACACCTTAGTTTTTCTATTTTACGTTCTATTTTTAGTTTTCCCTCTTATATATATATATATATATATATATATATATTTAAAAAAATAGCTTTCGGATGGAAGCCTTCCCTCCCCAAAATAATCCTGGAACCGTTAGTGCCTGTGAGAATAAAATCTAAAATTATTAATAAGACGGAGATGAACTAGATTTTCGGTTAAATTTATACTGTATGCTCACGAGTAAGATATATATTTTAAATAAGGTTTTTGGTTATCAAAAAACCATGCATATTCTGAATATGCATGAGGCCAAGTTTGATCAGAAATGCTAAAAATTCAATATAATATTTATATTGAAAATTTCCATAGAAAAAGTTCTAGTTCCAAATGCACAGAAGAAAATAAGCAAGAACATTTTATCGAGTCCTTACTTTAATACCAAATAAAGAAGCAATGCTTTGACAGAGTAAGTAATTTGTATGAATGTTTTCGACTGGATTGAATTGATATTTCGCTACTGTTATTGCAAAAGGTCGTATGTAAAAATTAATTTTGTTTTACAAAAGGGCATATAAACTGAATATTTATTAGTATAATTACATATTCTATTTCCCTATAGTATTTTGTATAGTAGCAGAGTATTTATTGCAGTTGCAGATTACAAAATGTCATCCTTAGCAAAAATAGAATCAACATATAAAATTGTTACAAACGACGTTTGGCACTAACTATTTTTGCATATGCAACGAAGAAATTTATCAAGAAGAAAGTCTGATTCTTCCAAATTAAAAATTTTAATTAATAGATCGTTAAATATTGAATCTTCACTGAGCAACAAATGTATTCTTTAGATGTTTCTTCTTCTTATTTCTTCTTTTTTTTTTTTTTAATTCCGAAAAGTAGAATTCTTCGATCTTGCTAAAGCAATGTTTGAGAAATGGTATTTAATTTCCTGTTTCGCCTCTTATCAAGATCAAAACTTGGCCAGTTTATACTTTGTAACGACTAGAATTTTTCACCTTCCTATTCCAAGTTTTCAGTTTATTTCGTTTCTCTCCTTTCCTCTACTTTTAGGTTACGTATCGCTGCGGAGTCAGATCAAAATACAGCCTTGTGTTGAATTGGTAACCGTAATCGATATTTTAAAAGAATAATATTTCTGGAATTTTAATATTGTAAGCGAAGGAAATGTTCAGCGCTTCATCCTCTTTATAATGAGCTATTATTTATAATTTATGTTTCATTTTATTAATCTCGCCTTGTTGATGAGTTCACTTATATCGTAAAGCACTCCTTAGTTTTTTTTTCGATTTTTTTTTGGTATTATTTTTTTTAAATTCTCTTTTTAAAAGGAGAAAAATTAATTTAAATTAATTTATTTTATGAAATGACAATGATTAGTAAGATTGTAAAATAATGTTTTGGAGTTGTTGAAACACATGCAAGTGCCAGAGATGACATGCAGGGGGGACCGCGTGTCACCCTGCCGGACGAGGAGCGGGCACCGCCATACAGGGCTTGTTCGACACCCAGTCCCGCATAATGAGCCGATGCTTCATCCAGTTATACCGCCGTCGTTTTCATCTACTCTCGACCCACTGGATAGTAATTTACAGCTTCTAAAATTTATAATAAGCGCTTATAACTTCATTTACATAATAGTCAATTTGGATTCCAACTGTTGCATTATATTTTCCAAGCCGATGGTCGAAGATGAACTGTTTACTAAGCCCATTGTACATAATTGATGAAACTACGACGAATAGATTGGAAGGTGAGAGTAATGTTAATAAAAGCAGAAAAAGAGTAAAATACTTTTAACCTTGGAGAACGTGACTGAGGCGCGGTGAAATAAAACACACATTAGTTTATTATTGTTCTAACATAGGCAGAGATTTCAGCCATATTCATCAGGTCCATAAAAGAGTGAGTATGAGAAAAGAACAATACAACATCCTTTGGGCTATAACACAATCCACTAGGCTTCCACACCATCTGTCAATAGAGGATTCAAGGAGGGGAGAGGATCTTTTGTGTTCCACTTCCACCTCCCCTAAAAAATAGAAAAATAATTATTTTCCATTGGTCCATATTTGTTTCTGTGAATGTTTTTTTTAGGAAAGGGATGACAAAAAAAAAAAAGTATATATATATATATATATATATATATATATATATATATTTCCTCGCCTATCAGGCTATACGGGGTTTTCTCGGGGCAGGGTCTTTGGGCGGGGATTTAAAAGACTCCCCCTACACCGGGACGCGAACTCGTGACTATTTTAAATCCATTGTCTCATAGATCAGGTTGCCGAGCAGCGGCGGTGCTGTTCACACACGTTAGCCCGTTCGGCCACCCCGCCCACCACTTTCTTATATATGAAATATATATAGTAAGGGTAAGTATTGTGATCGTGAAAATTATTGAATCTGAGTTTTTAACGGAAATACACGTTTTGAGGTCCCCCGAGTCCAAATAACCAACTTCCGAAACATGGTGTGTGTGTGTGTGTGTGTGTGTGTATGTTAGCAGTTTAGCTCAAAAGCGAAAAGTCGTAAGAAACTGATACCACTTATTTAAGATAGGTATATGCCTTAGATGTGATAGCAACTTTTCCTTAAAATCTGCTAACCGGAAATGCCACTTTATATCAAAGCAGAAACATATATTTCAAGAAAATTAAATGAAATTTCCTTACTATATGTAAACTATTAAATGTTTTTCTATGTTTAAAAAAAAAATTAAATACCACCGAAGCAAGCCAATGCTATTGTTTAAAATACTATTTCATTGTACGTGTGTGAAAGAAGAAGTGAAATATAAAAATATTTCATAGAAATCTTTATTACCTCAAATATATTTACTATGGACTATTAACTCTAGATAAGATATTATATTAAGAACTAATATTCCTACGATCCATAATCATTTATTGGTTAAATATTCAGATATATTTTCAAACCTCTGTAGGCATATATGAGCCCTTCATTTGAAAGAATGACACTCCAATTCCAACATTGTTTATTATTACTTTTAGTGATGTTTCTAGTGGCAAAATTTATACCTATATTCACAGTTTTATATTTCAACACTGTAATCACCTACTCCTAAATCAACTTACTCAGTTTCTGTATAGATAACTTTTTCAACTAGAAATGCCAATAAAATTACATTACTAAAAATTGCTGAAATTGGAGTTAGTCATTCTGTCAACTGAAAGGCTCAGAGACTGAAGTTGTGTAGTTCATAAAAGCAGATGGAGTAACTAGATTTTTAATTGCCTACCGACGATATAATAAATAGACTTTTTGTAATTATAATGATCTTAGTGATTTGTTAGCTGAAAGCTTTTTAGCTTTAGCTCTGTTAAAAATGCAATTCAAAAATTTTTTAATAGCCCAATATGGACAGAAAATAATTTCTATTCAAAGTAGAGCGGTAAGTGAAAGTTGTGTGTTGCGCGCACCAGATTTTTTTACTTGCTTACAGAAGTTTACTTTTAACGGTAGAGGTTTTTAAGCATTCATAAAATATATTTAAAATATATACTTAGTAGTCAAAACATTGTGCCTCAATCAAGGCAGCGTTGTATTTTTCAAATACCTAATTCATAGGTTGAGAGTTCATTTCAAAACCTTGGAAATTTAATTTTTTAATATCTAGATATCCTCGGTTTATTAAAAAGTCATGATTTGATATTATGCACTCCAAAGAACCCTAAAATTAGAACTTTTAAAGCATCTTAAGAATTTCTAGAGAATCGTTACAATTGAAAAATTAAAATTTTGTCAACAACCACATAAATTGTGATTTCTTTACCGATTCACACAAAAGCTGCTAGGAATTTGTGACTCCATCTGTTACACGAAATGTTACAAACCCGATCTCTGTAAACAAATTAAAACCAAAAATATAAAATGAAAATTTTCGAGCAGTTTTTAATAATTTCTAGTTTAAAAGGAATGAAAAGTTATTTTGTGTTGATTTCACTTAATTTAGGTGGGTTGATAATATAATTCATATATAATATATAATTCAGCTTTAATTAGCAGCCAGAATTAGCAATTTTTGATTTCTATAAAAATTGGTGTTTAAGAGTTTTAAAGGACATTCATAACGAACCTAACATACTTTTTCGTAACAAAAATTTATTTGGCTCACTTTACTAGAAGTATCTTTTGATTTTTGTAATTTATGATACATTATAACTCATATAATACCATAGTCAATATTTTCTTCTTATTTTGCACAGAAAACGAAAGCTATTGGTATGTAGTAGCGTAAAAATTCGGTAAAAGCCAAGACAAAAATAAATAGTAATATCAATTTATTTATTTGGCTCCTTGGACATATGACTGACTACTTGTTAGCACATTTTGCAATAAACTTAGGAAATTTTTACAAGTGTTATTTCTTTTTCCTTCCTTCGTAATTTTTTCCTTATTATAGAAGTTATGACAGTAAGGATTCAAACAATTCTGACCATAATAGTAATAATAATAAAATACAATATCAAATTATAATAGAATATATGCAGTAAAAAAATTAATATTATAATTTTAATGTGTAATACACAGTCAATTCTCGTCAAATTTTGAGTAAGATGGTTAGGGGGCGTTAAAACTGGCTGTTGAACACCTCAAATATCATACGCCACTGATCATTAAAGTGAATTTATTAATATAGATGATTATATATCTGCATATATTATGATTATATGTGCATATTTTATCTGCATAAAATAATCGATTTCCATTAATTTTAAAATAGATTAACAGTCACTATAAAAATATCATTACATAGTTATTAACAAATTAAATCGGTTCATAAATAATCTTATATATTATTTCTAAAATGTGTTTTTTAGAATATACAGCCCATTAATTTTCGTATACTTAATAATTTCTTCATCTTTAAAGATTCTGCATTTATTATTCTACAACACTTTTTTTCTTGGCTGATATATTAACTTTATTATTTATTAAAGGCGCTTGTTTTTTCTTATATTTTATATTTTTTAGTAATTCAGAAAATCCCATGATTGAGGCTTTTTTTGGCTTTATTATGTTTCCAATCAGCGTTCAAAAATAAGCCCCGGAAATAAAATAAGCAATTTGTAAAAATATTTTGGTGTACTATGTTAAATGGAATATTGTGAACGACCAAGGAAAAACAATTAATTCTTCCCTTAGATAATACACAGAATCTACTTATTTCCATATTGTTTTGCTATTCCTTCACTAAGCAAAATTTTCTGCGAATCGCTCGCACGGGCTAACTAGTAACAAGTATTATAATTGTGTTTTTATTTGAATTAAAAAATTACAATTACAAAATTATTTGAAAAATTGAGCATCTATATTACACCACTGGATAGGGTTTTATTTCCACTAACAGGAATTTCTTGACAGATTGCAGACAAGGAGATAGGAGAAGGTAATAAAAATGTTTTTATTGCTCCTTTTCATGGACTGATAATATTGTGACATCGCCACTTCGCTCAAATAATTATCCACTTTGGTAATGAATATTTCATAAAAATATGTAATAATAAATAATGTTTTATTTTTTTATTTTTTTAAATCTATAATAATCAATATTTTTATTATTATTTTCGAAGGAGTGACAATATCAACATGTTTATTTGGGCTTGTTGAAATAATTATTCACCACAATTATGGATTTTAGATTTATGTATTTAAAATATCTTGTTCTTGCTAGACAATCCACTGATTGCCAACGATGTATTAGACAGGTGTGGATGTAAAAATTAAGTTTAAAAAAAAATATATTGTAGTGTTTAAGCTGTGTGGTTAGGAATTTTTTCAATAATAACCTAACATTATATATATATTAAGCGTGATGTCAACTACCCTTTACAAAAACCCCTAGTTTGCCGATTGATTATTTTCCTTTTTTTTTTATGAAACTACAGTGGTAAGTAGAGTACAAAAAAAATGGAAAACATAATTTAAACATTTCAATACTTTTTTTTTAAACATCAGAACAGAAAAAAAATAGCTAATCGAACATCATCCAATGAAATCCAATTGCATAATGCATTCGCATACGGAATTTTTCCAATAATAACCTGACATAAGCTGTGTAGTTTAGAATTTTTCCTAACCTAACACTTTTTACTTTCCCACCTATACTAGGTAAGGAAAGTATTGCAATCAGGTCAAATTTCCGACATGCGGTTTTCGACGGATCTATACGTTTCAGAGCACCCTGAGTCCGAAAAACACGCCGTTTAGCCTGTCGTTTGAAAAGTAATGAAATTCCCTACAAAGCTATATAAAAACATATAAAAATCGTTCATTTTGGACAACTATTGACGAAGTTACGGCTATTCAATTTCCAATGTAAGGTTATGTTTTTATATCCTGGTGTCAGATAGGAATGAGAGAATAAAGATGACGACTGTAAGAGCATCAAGATGATGAAGTGAATGTAAGAACATCTGTTGCCCGCATCACACAATCTTCACTATTTCTTCTACATTTAACAGAAATTAACTACCTTAAGCCGGTTTATATTGGTTTAGTTTATCAAATAAATCATACTCAAATCTTATGTTAGATCAATTTTCAGAAAACTTTATCTAGTTCAATTGTTGTTTGTTTCTTCATAACCATATGTAAAGATATAAAAACTTTTCTGAAATAGGTAGGAAAGTCGTGTGAGTGGGCATACCAGATTTTTTTAGCAGTATGCGATTGGATTTCATGGATTGATAATCGATTAGCTCTTGTTTTTTCTGTTCTGATGATGACTGAATTGGTGAAACGTGACGGGTTTTTCTTTGCCTGCATTTTGGAAACATATGGCTGCATGGTTTGGAACCATAACCTAACATTTATGTTCTGTCTCTTGGTTATTTAATTACTAATTTATAACAATATATAAACCCACACACACACACACACACACACACACACACACACACACATATATATATATATATATGTATATACATATATATAATATATATTTAACATTTGTATTCATTTTTGCTTTATAGCTTTTCATAAGTTAATATTAGAGTATATTAATAATTAAATTAAAGCAATTTGAATAAGAATTCCTCTATAACGGAAGCGTATATTTAAAATGCAGGAGTTGTAGTTAAAACAACTTCTGGCATATTGATTCGGCACATCTTTTCGGCCTCCATTTTCGTTGACGATCACTGCGTTTGGAAAAAAAAACGAAATCTAGTAGGATATATTAAAATTCCAGAAAAATTATTCTTTTAAAGTATCGATTACGGTTTCTAATTCAACTCAAGGCTGTATTTACGAGATCTGACTTCATCGCCATACCTAACCTAAAAGTAGAGAAAAGTAGAGAAACGATATAAACTGAAAACTCGGTATAACACAAGGAACGAGGAACCTGTGAAAAATTTTAGTCGTTACAAAGTATAAACTGGCCAAGTTTTGATCCTGATAAGAGGCGAAACAGGAAATTAAATACCATTTCTCAACCATTGCTTTAGCAAGATCGAAGAATTCTACTTTTCGGAATTTAAAAAAAAAAAAAAAAAAATAAGAAGAAGAAACATTTAAAGAATACATTTAGTGTTCAGTGGAGATTTAATATTTAACAATGTATTAATTTAAATTTTAAATTGGGAAGAATCAGACTTTCTTCTTAGTATATTCCTTCGTTGAATATGCAAAAACACGGCAGCTTATAACACAAATACATATATCACTACTGTTAGTGCAAAACATCGTATGTTACAATTTTATATGTTGATTATGTACAAGGGTGACATTATGTAGTCTGCAACTGCAATAAATAGTCTGCTAGTATACGAAATACTATAAGGAAATAAAATATGAAATTATACTCATAAAGAAATGAAATCAGTTTGTATGCCCTTTTTAAAAAAAATCAATTTTTACATACGATCTTTTGCAAAAACAGTAGCGAAATATCAATTCAGTCCAGTCGAAAACATTGATACAAATTACTTACTCTGTCAAAGCATTGCTTCTTTATTTGGTATTAAAGTAAGGACACGATAAAATGTTCTTGCTAATTTTATTCATTCTTTCATGGAATATTCAATATAAAAGAGAAAACTAGAAAAAGGTATAAAATAAAAAAACTAAGGTGTGTGCTTTAGACCACACGAGAGAAGCGAAAAGATCAACAAAGCGAGATTAATAATATGAAATATAAATTATTAATAACAGCTCATTAAAAGGAGGATGAAATGATTAAGATTTCCTTCCCTAAGAATATGCAGGTCCGAGTTGTAGTTTTTGAGATATTTTAATCCACATGCAAAAACACTTTAATTAATCGACTCCAGCCGACTTTACCCGAGTGTTACACATAGGAAATCTGACGGCTCAATCTAGTTCACTCTAAAAAAAAAAAAAAGGTGAGAAACCCGCCTAAAGACATTTCCTCTCCAAAATACTAATTAGTAACTAGACTGATCATAATTTACTTGACGATTTAAATTAATTTTAATTATAAAAAATAATATTTACATAACTCTAGGATCTAGTATTACATGGAACAGTTAACCGAAACTAATTGCAGCTTCATTTGCTTGATTCACAACTTCAACTACTTAAAAAAAAAATCTTGTGTGCGCAACACACAACTTTCACTTTCCGCTTAACATGGAATAGAAATAATTTTCTGACAATGCTGGGCTATTATAAAATTTTTAAAGTGCATTTTAAACGGAGCTAAAGCCAAAAGCTTACAGCTAACAAATCATAAATACCATTAGAATAACAAAAGTCCTATTTAGTATCGCAAACCGGTTGATTATGGGTTGTACAATCCGTTGATTATGGATTGTATGACTATTAGTTCTTAAACAGTTATTTTCCATTGCAATGTTTGCTAAAATGGAATTAAGAGATTTACATTGTCTGTCATAGACAGGTCAAAAGTTGTCACACTGATTGTCAGTAGATAATGTTGGAATATCGCAAAGGGAAAATTCATCAAATTTTTCACTAATCTAATTTTCTAAAAATGGATTTTTTTTTTTGGAATAAACGGGCGGAAATACGTAATATCAGTTTCGTACGACTTTTCGTTTTTGAGCTAGACTGCTAACATACACTCACACAGACACACAGTCCATTTTGCGGTACTTGATTATTTGGACTCAGTGTATCTCAAAACGTGAATTTCCGTTGAAAACTCAGATTCAGAATCTTTACGATCGCAATACTTTCCCTCACTATATATTATATATATAGGTAAGTGAATGTAAATGGCGTGCAGTGATCATGCAAAGATATTTCGCGACATACAAAAATTTCAAATCATATATATAGTTTTTTACATGTCATTTTGTTACTGACGTCCATTATTTTTTAAGTATTTTGGCTCTCTTGTTTCTAAACCGTTTTCAATAAAGTTGTAGAAGTATGTAAAAAGTTTGGAGTAGTAAAGTAACATCAAAGAATTTCGACAATGTAAATTTTTAATACAATCTTAGGTATTGAAAAATAAAATACATTTTTAAATACATCTTTTCTAAGGACATCCTTAAAAACCTTCTAATCAATAAATTTCAAGTTGTATAATTTATCGCACTTATCTATGAATGTAGTATTCTGATTGTTTTTTTTTTTTTTTGTTTTTTTTAAATAAAGGTGCATGTTTTTTTACACATAATTTATTTTGTAAATTCAAAGAACTAAATTTGATCAACAATTAGTTGAATTATTAAAAATGAAATGGGTATTAAAATAATAAAAAGTTTTAAAAATGTAAAAATTAAAATTAGAACTATTATATTGATTACAAGGCTATATATATATATATATATATATATATATATATATATATATATATATATATATATATATATATATATATATATAAACATTTATTATTATATATACATTTTCACTTATTCATTATATACAATTTTTTTTTTCTCGATGTCAGTAAATAGAAAACTGCGGTGTTATTATTTACATTTTAATGTCCTTCGGAAGCAGGCTGAACAAGGTAATGTCTCTTGTTAATGCCAAGAGATAGGCATCGGTTCATTCCTAAAACTAGGGCGATGACCGCAAACTGGGTTTTAAAATAAGGCAGTTCTGAATTGAATAACAATATTTTATAAGTAAAAGTTATCTTCATTTTTTTAATTAATACAATACTACAAATTATTTTAATGATAATTATTACGATTTAGAGGTTTCATCTATACAAACTATTGAATGCTTTTCACATATATAAAATCTTTATAACGAAAAACATTAAAGCTCATGCGCGAAAGAATTAGTATAAATCAAGGGTTTATTGCAAAAAGTCATTAAGTAAATTTGTAATTATTTGAACTTTTATGAATTTCGATCTTATTTATCGATTTATAAAAATACTGTAAGTGCACTAAAACGACACAAATCCTTTCATATGTATCAAACAAACGCATATTTCACTGATTTTACAAAGGGAAAATTCATCAAAATTCTTAATAATTTGTGGTTATGAAGTGTCACTTAATGACTTTCAGAAAAGGTTCGACGATATATAGATATCCTTTCCAAACTTATTTATATTTTTATATCAGGCAACTGGTGTATGACACTAATGTTTTAATTTCAGCAAGTTGTTTTACGAAAATAACATTTCATTTTATTTATTTTTTCTTATTTGATTATTATGTCAGTTCATCAGCTGATTGTTGCGGATAATTGTATTGAACAGGTACGGATAGACAAATAAAAAACAAATTATCAGACTAAAAAATCAGAAAGTCGCGATTGGAATTAAAATATATATTATCTGCAAACTCTTAGCCTCATGCACAATACATTTTTTCTGTTATTTATTATAAATGCGCTGGAAATGGCAAAAATGAAACTGCAAGTGAGAATACAGCCTAAAATAGTATAAAGTCTTAAACAAATGTATTAACCTAACTTTCCGTTCCATATGATCAATGCCACATTTCACAGACATTTTATTCTTGACAGTTATTTATAACAATTTTGACTATTAATTGGAATTAAATGAAATATATACTAGGCTATTTTTATACTATTCTTCAAATTTCCTCCAATTTTAGGTCTAATCGAACTAGCTGCATTCAAATTATAGGTGTGTCAAAAATATGTTTGTTGATCCGATTTTTTTTTTTTTAAGTAATGGATGGAATTTAATGAAATTGATATATCCTTGATCATCTGTTTACCAATCCCAAACTTCACTACAAATTTGAGCCAAATAGAAATAGCAGTTATAGAAATATCGATGTTCCAAGGAAAATACAGTTGCGTATAGGCTAGGGAAGTAGACGGAAAACAATAACAATTTGTACTTCATCATTATTTTATCAATACCTACTTTTTCTCCAACTTTGAGCCAAATTGAACGAGCCGTTTTTTAGATATTTGCATATCTATAAAAATACCTTTGTGCGTACGAAAGCGAAAGTAGTTATGGAATTTTATAAACTTTATATGAAACCATCGGCACAATTAATGAACAATCGGATAAACGATAGTAAATGATATGGCCATCACATCGATTTGACAACAGTCATCGAACTGAATTTGATTCTTAATGTCTGAAAAGTAATACTTTTTTTAACCTCTCGCACATATACAAACTTTCTCTACCTTCGGTAGTGTGGAAGCAAAAATTAAGTCAAAAGGTTTCCGGATTTATTTTATAAATTTAAAATTTTATAAAACGTTTATTTATTTATTTACAACAATGGCGGGGCTCCTCTACCTCTTACGAGTCATTTTAGCCCTTACAAAATATTTTTTTTACATTGATTTTAGATGAAATTAAATTTAACAATAAATTGAAAGCATAAAATATTTAAAACAAAAAAAGAGACAGCAAATTTTAAATTTTGTTTTAAAACGTTATTATATATATCAAAACAAATAATGATTTCTAGAAATCGATTTAAAAACTCTTAAATTTGTGTCCCCTATAAAAAACGAGTGCATTGATGGTGGGATGACAAACATTTATTATTTTAATCTTAAAATGTAAGAGAGGTACACAAGGAAATATTAAAGGATTGAGTCAGAAAGATCCGTCATGTTTGAAGGATGACGGGGACTTGTTCCGCCGAGATTAATATGAGTGGTGAAGAGGGTCTTCTGATCTCATCCTTCAGTTCGGGTCTTCCTTTCTTATCTTGACGTCATTCTTAATCTTTCATTATATTATTTACAAACATGTATCGTTCAACCTTGTATCTATTTCCCAAATCTCTTAATTTGAACCATTGAGATATGTTATGATTCGATTGAAATAATAGACAGTTCAACCAAGATCACTCTCTTCGGTTCCTGGTACCTTGATACTAGGGAGTACTAGGAGGACTAGAAACTAACTACCATTTCATTTAGCTGAAGTACTTACACTTAATAACGAAGTTTAGATGATAAAATAATTACGAGTTCGCGTCCCCGGTGACGAGAGAGCTTTTAACTGTGAGATTAATCCTTCGTCCTCTCCTCCGGTCCGGTAAAAACCGGACAGCCTAAAAGACTGGGAAGCATAAAATAAATATTTAAAAATAAAAAAATATCCCTTATCTTCTAGTATCCTCTAACATTCTTCTTTGGTGTACTATTTGCTGGGATTGAGATGAGATTAGAGTGACTTTTTTAGTGATTCATAAGATTCTACTTCGGTTTTCCTAAGCCTTCTCACGTTTCTTGTTGGTAAACCGACTTGTGGCTTTATCCTACTTTCACACAACTCAGGAAGTGTTTTTCTTTTTCCAGTCTTTAGGATCATAAACTTCTTGGATCCTAGAGCTCACTCTATTCGCTATCTAAATACAAAATCACAAGCTTTTAATTTATACATTCGCTTATATAAAACGTTTTCGTATAACAATTTTTTTGTCATTCATGTTACCTACTTTTTCATTAAACCTCTAGATTTTCTTTCAAGAAATAATTATTCCTTTATCTCTACTTCCTACTCTATCGATGTCAGCAATATTTAGCCTTCTATTATGACTGAAGAATTGACAAGTGCGCTTTTGTAAACATTAAACCAGACGAATGCACATAATGTTTGAACGTGTTTATGTTGAATGTGTGTTTATCCTTTGAGAATCTTTGTACTAGAATCAAATTTTTCATGATTTATTCATGATCAGCATTTGATATTTATTTATTGATTTATTGATATTTATTTGAGGGTAAAAACAAATGGATAGACAAACAAAGATGCTGTAGAGCTGCAGGATTATAACTGAAAGAAATAGTCCAAGCTAGGCAGAGATTTTGAAGGCTAGTTAAGGTGGTCCTTTTGGCTACATGGGGTTTTCCCGAGCCAGGGGAGAGGATGGGGTATCGATGCCAACATTAATACTCCACTCGGCAGCGGGCTCCGAACTCCTGGCATCTTTCTGTCGCATAGGTAAGCTCGCTCGGTTATCCCGTCCTCCGTTAGTTAAAGATCTACAGGATGTGTAATACGAATAAAGCAAAAAAACAGATTATTCCAAAAGCCATCGTAGGAATAATTATTTGTACTAGCTTCCCAGATGAAATCGTTTCCATTTCACGATCATACGATTCACATGGAGGCCCTGGGATTTCTTCTTGCATTCCCTATAAGAAGAGGTTTGTACTCAGGATAGAATCAATCAAATCACATCTAGTCACAGATGGTCGTTGGAATCTTTCACTTAAACCAACTTATTTATTTATTTCAATATGAAGTTGTTCTATACTCGTTGCTGAACTCACAACGGGTTACTACAGTCAGTGTTGAGAAGTTGTTTTTAATTTCTAAATTTTAAAAGAAATCTAGTATAAAAGTTATCTAAGTGGATTGGAACAGCAGTAATTCAACTTTCAAATGATTGTACTTACGTTGAATTTGGAGAAAATCATGAGAAGTTATAAATGCTTTAGTTATCGGCAAGGAAAACCAGTACTCTAAGAAAATCATGTATTAAATTTGTAAAATTTTGCCTTATATAAAAATTCGTATTTAAGAGTTTCAAAGGGCAATAAGAACGAATCTAACTTGATTTTTTATAAACAAAAATTACTTCATCTACTTTGGTAAACTAAATTACTACTATTTTGGTTTTTGTAGTTTATAGTACATTATGATTCATCTAACACACTAGTAAATATTTTTTTCTCATTCTGTCCCAAAAAATAATTCGATTGATAATAAAATAAAAATCCGAATTGGAACCAACGCCGGGACATGTATCCAATATTTTTCGATGTAGAATCACCGAAAAAAAATTGGTTGAAACCGGTAGCTCCCTCATTGCTACCTTCCCTTATCAGGTAAAATTTTTCCTTAACAAATTAATCATAGCGTTACATATATGACCTAATGAGAGAGTTATCACTGGAGTATACTAGTTCGACTTAATGATAATACTCTCAAGCAAGCATTATTTTTGGAGACCTCTGATAAAACTGGCAATGAAAATATAATAAAAAAAAACTTCGTAAGATGAATGCCTGCTGCTCGTTGGGTGGAAAACTAAAATTTCCGAATACTTGGAGCTCGGAAGCCGGTTCACGTCCGATCAGAAAATAATCGGCTTATAAGGATATAGAAGTTAGCCGAGAACAATAACTAAACTGTCTTCGCTTGGAAACTTTTATTATTTAGGTCCTAGAGGAGGAGAGGAGGGGAGGGGAGGGGGTGATAATTTGGCGAAGACCAATAGGACAGGACTCGGACCCAGGTCGGGTCAGGTTGGGCCACACGTATACAATATCCTTCCCGCAGGGACCGCTAAATCTTTCCCTGTCATCGGGGTATTGATCTATTTGCAACATACTGCCCGCGGACCATTACCTCTCTCCTTTGTAATGGAATTTCCTCGCTAGTTCTGTTCTTTCAACGACCATTTGATCAGGGTCCGGGGGAAAAAAAAAGAAAGATAATAAAAAAAAGAAACCCGTGTACAACGAAGAGCGAAGAGCATTTACTGTAGGGTTCGAACAACCTCATCCTATTCTCGGTGATAATGAATTTACCATCTACCATTCCAGTGAATTAGAAAAACCTAAAATCATTAGAGCTTGAGATTTTTTTTCTTTTATAATATCATTTGTTTACATATTGTTGCAATACATTATGTCATAAAAATAAAAATATATGGTTCTGGTTATTATTACATTACACGTGTCATAATAGTGGTGTGAGTAGGCTGAATAATGTACTTTATACAGAAGAAAAAGTATGATAAAAAAACATATATAAGATACAAAAATATTTCATTAAAACTAAATCGACAGCCACACTGCAAAAGCCTGTAAGAACAAAAACAAAAAATTTTCAGGAGACGAAAAAAACTGCGTTATTTTTGTTCGATGATCATTATATTTTCGGTTTAATTTTATTTGCATGCCTAATACAAAGATGTAATGATAGAACCATTACTTCTAACTTATTACTTTTTAGTTACTTTGAAAAACAGGTATTAAAACTTAGTTTGGTAAAATCAATCAAATTAATTGTAGTTACACCCATAACTTTGTTAATAATGATGAAATCATGAAAGGAACCGGTCAGTCTCCAAAATGCAGAGAAACGATACTTCAAATGAAAATTTGTAAAAAAAAATATACTGAAAAGCGAGTATTTAATCACACATGTTATTCACTTTTTTGTCTCCCTCTGTAGGGGCGGCTCGAACGGAGTGTATGCTCCCCATTTTGGAGTATACTATGAAAGATTCGTTATAACGTGCTCACCTTCATACACAGGCGGATCTATGGGGGAGAGGGAGGCTTTCGAGCTGAAGCCCTTCCTCCCCCCAGAATGGTAAAATATAACCATGTTTTACAGAAAAAAATATTAAAAATTATCTCTTAAAGTATTCTTGTTCCTGTAATTACATTTAATTGGACTTCAATAACCACTTAAATACCATTTAATATAAGTAGTTAATTGTTTTCTTTTTTTTTCTAAATAATTATTGTTATATGTATATGAAAAAAAAAATCTTTCGGGCTGAAGCCTCTCCAAAATTAAATCCTGGATCCGCTAGTGCCTTCATATGGACATAGTTTGATTCAGGAATGCTTGTATGTACGTTCTAGGTAACCTGCTGATGATTTGATAACTTCGTTTCTGAGCTTCTTGCGATTTCGCAGATTCATTGGTTTGAGAAGATAAAACTAGTGTTCTTTTTTCGTCTCGTGTTAAATGTTCAAATTAATGAAATCAGTTTTCCGTCCCTCATTATCTGGAATTGTTGCTTTTTTCCAGTCAAGCTCATTTTGCAGTTGTCAGGAATTTCGAAGGCCGTTCTATATTATATTCCCACTTACCACTCTCTTCTTTGCTTTATCTAGTTCCATGGTAAGCAGTGCCGGCCTCAGAGCAGAAGACTCGGCTATTTGTCCAGAGACTCCGGAGTGGAAGTGTCCGCCATTTATTAGAAATTAAAAAAGAATACAAAGCGTATGAAAAAATTAATTTTAGCTAATTAATAAATCTAATTGATATTGTAGTCTATGCGCAAAACGCTTTATACATTCTATATTTACATGATCACCTTTCTTAGATCATTCATAGGTTTTTGTCGGAACAATACAATCTCCATAACCTTCTCCGTAACTTACAGTTTTTTTCATCACAATTTTCTCGTTTTTAAATTACAGGCTTTTATCGCTGATTTCATTTTGTGGGATCAGAATATGCGCCAGGACAAGATTGACCAGAAAAACTCAAAATCTCATTTCCATAGAAATTGAACTTTTTTTCAAGACGTGGAAGACAAAGCCTGGCTCGGAGTCTCTTAGGCAAATGTAAATATTGTATATAGGTGTGAATGAGCTTTAGAAGAATTTTATTTATTTATTATATATTTTGTTTTTTTATTTATTTATTTTGTTTTTTTATTTATTTATTTTATTTTTTAATATTATTATTTAAAGACTCATCTACTTAACCATAATAAAACCTATATGGACATACGGAGTTGAGCTTTGGGGCTCTACCAAACCATCGAATTCCTATCGTATCCAATCCTTACAATCCAATACCACTCTTAAAATCCTAATGCCCCATGTTTTGTGTTCTATCAAACAGCTGATTAGCATGGATACAAGTTTTAATTATATGCAATAAATTAAAAAAAATGACATTTTTCTAATGGATATCTTCATGATTGGTCTTGAACATTTTTAAGGAAAATCATCAGGAACAGTTTGAGTTGAACCAATAACATAAAAATTGACTTTTTCTCCACTTTCTGAATATGACAAATATCCGTATTTGGTATGAAGTTACTCGTATGTTTCCGCTTTTGTTTCTGAATAAAAGTATCAAGTTTAAAATTTATTTTATTAGCTTCTATTAATGAATTTTTATAGATTAGGACAGAGAAAAATATGAGAGAATCGTGTTTTGCAGTCGTATACGTCATGCTACAGTGATCTCAGGTCCACACCACACCTCCGTGACGCACTATCATTCCAGCTAAATATAAACTTTTTTTTATTATTTAAAAAATGCCATCTCAATGTTATATATGTCCTTTATCAGTTGAATTATATTTAAATTAAAATTCACTTGTTTTTTCCCTTGCAGTTACTCAGTTATCAATCATTTGCATTCTTCTAAAGAATAAATGATTATGTGATTTGGTCTATATATGTATTTTATTTATTTTTTTTTTTAATGGATTACCTAATTAAGTTCTACTTAATGCAGTAAAAACAAACGCTGCTTAAAATGCGTTTTTTGTTGCAATTATCATGTAACTAAATGTCCCAGTATAAATATATATTTTTCATTTATTAAATTTTACATAAACGAAATTGATAAAATTATTCTTTAGTACAGTTTGAATAATAGAAAAGAATAATTTTATTAGTTTGATTGAAGGCCTGTTTTTATGATTTTATTATATTTATAATAATGCTTGGAAAATGAGGATACAACATGAAACCTCTACGGATTACATACTCAATTTATTAACAATATTTCAGACTTACTATATTATAATAATAATATTATTTAATATAATAATTTCATACATCATTCTGTATATTATACCATAATTAAATTATAATAAATACAATATATGCCCTCTACAGCTTGTTCCTTTATCCCGATGACCTTAAATGGATCACCTAATATTGCAATCCATCTTTCTTGATAACTTATCAAATAATCATACATCATCATTCGCCTGAACGTAATGAATTACAGGTGGCCGTGGTCTGGAGTGTACTACGTCACCTCTGAATCATCTTTAAATGGAGAACGAGCAACCTTCGGGTCAAGGCTTGGGAAACTTTCAAGCGTTTGTCTTTCGGCCTTAAGAGTTTGTGTAAATTTTAATAATTCATAAACACACACAAATAATAATAATCGATAATAATATGAAGACAGCTGAGATTATAGATAACGCTCTATCAAATGATGAGAACACCAACTAAGTCTACGCCGAAAAAAATCGGTAATATCAAACTGTTGCAGCCGTGTTAAAAGATTTGTACAGACTGGACAAAGCGACAGTTAGGGCTTAAGTGATCTCTAGCAATGGGCTGGTTCCAAAATCCACTGTAGAAGCTACCGAGAAGTTGGGCCTCTCAACAGCTACGATAAATGAAGCCCAGAAAGCTGTGCTGCTAAACACTGCCAGAATCGTAAGGAGCTTCCTAAATATCCAATAAAACTACGAAAATAATTGACATGAAGTTGTTTAAGTTAATTCTTTCACAATCCAGGAACATACCTTTTTTTAAAGTGATAAGGAATAAATAATAATAATAATTGGTGCGATGGAAGGCCGAAAATCCACTTTGTTCTTTAATTGTATTTTTGTCAAAATAAATTAATTTAAAACGTTTAGGAATTCTATATCGAGACAAATCATGCGAAATGGAAATGTGTCAAAATATTTTTTTTTAAATAATTTCTAAGGCGTTAACAATTAAGGCATTTTTCAATTATCGAAAGAATACATAATTCTGATTTTTAATTCATTATCCGACTTTGATATTTTTAAGGATATCTTTCAATTAAATGTCTGTACCTCGGAGGTAAAAAACCACCATTTCCATTTTTGAATTTGTTGAGGGGAACCAATGTTCCACAACTTTGAGCTATGAAAATTTGTTTCTTGGTTACTAAATCATTTAATAAAAAAATGGACATGGTGTCCTTTACCTATGGGGAACAGATATATATATATATACTTCATGAATGAAGCGATTCTAGATAAAAATGATGGAACGAATTGACTTCATAGCTTTGACTAGTTTAGAGATAAACTAAATAGTAAATGTCATGGGAATTTGTAGCGCTAACAAGGATACATGAGAGAGAAAGTTATGTTTTTCGTTTTTATCTCTGTTTGTCTCAGCCTAAAATATTTCAAGTAAAAATTTAAGGAGCACTAAATTTCTCACAGAAGTGTACATTTTATTTTCTTCATATCTGTTATAGCTTGAGAAATACACGGTTGTCAAAGTAAGAAAATTGATTTTTTTTTTTTGTTTTTTTATTCACTTTCTGAATTATTTACTTTTAAATCGTAAAATATTGGTAGTTAGACAGTGACTTGTACTGCGATAGGTAACGTCAACTATAGAGTCGAACCTCTTAGTGTGACAGTACTATCATAACAGTAAATTCTTTCATACAGTTTACACCACTAGTTGTTGCCATGGCTGTCCAACCACATTGTCAAAATCAAGACGCCTATGTAAAAGTCCTATAAGGAAAATGATCCATTTATTCAACGAAATAGTGGTTATATACAGGGAAGATGTAATATTTAGATTTTTCATCATATTAATACCGATAATTTCATATAATTTTCAAATTTTGAACGTCAGCAGGACACGAACGGAAGGAAGAATAGAAAGGTTATAACTTAAAATATTTGGTTAGAGAAAAAATAATCAATAAAAAATAACAGGTGAATAAGTTTTTAAAAGATTTGTTGAAAAAATAATACTGAAATATATTATTTTATATGAAAAAATATAGAAAATGAATGAATAAATATAACAGACTAGGTAACCCCTGCCCACATAACGGTGGACCAACCTCCATTTTACAAATTATACAACTGTTAATTTAATTCTTGTTCAAATTGTATAGTTGTAATTTACATGTATTCTGTAGCTCAGATTGTATTATTTTTTTTTTAACGTAAACGAAATTCGGACAAATTTTTAATTTCTTTAAAAATCTATATTGTACATCGCGCCATATTACCAATTTATATTATTATATAATTAAAATTATTCTTATTGCCAATTTGTAACTATAATAAGGGGGGAATAGTCTTTGTTACGGTAAGCCCGCTTTGTAAAATAAAATATGATACGGCCACTAAAAACTTTTTTATATCATAGAGAGATAATGATAAATGCCTGGAATCCAATAAAGTTATTTTTGGTTCTGTGAGATGCTGTTATCATTATGTGAAGGAATGCATTAAAAAAACAGTGACCAGATTTTATTTCTATCGTGAACTGTTGTAACATTTAAACGATATATACCGAGGAATTTGAATTGTTTTCTATATTTTTCAATAGCTAGGTCAATAGATTCATTATCGATTAACTATAAGTTATAATTAAGAATGATTGATTTTTAATAATTGATATAGGCTATAACATTAAATGCTAATTATAAAATACCTTTTCTATCAGTTACTCTTTCTTATTTCTTCCTTTTTTCCTGTTACTTCTTCAATTTCAACGAAGGTATATTATTGTTCAAATTTTTTTTTCTTTTTTACATCCTCACATAAATTATTACAGTAAGGATCAAAATCGGTTTTGTACCAAATAAAAGCTCCTGTCAGGCACAAATACCATGAATGGAGAACTGTTGGATTCAGAATTTCACGGGGGGTTAGCGAATCGTATTCTCCACTTTTATTTTTCTTTCTAAAATAAATAAAGTCGATAGAAACATGCAAGGCTTCAATACCGGAACGGTGGTAGGTCTGTTGATCGATACAGGACAAATTGGACCTTGAAGATTTTGATAGGTACATCAAGACACGGATAGTTCCCTCGAAACTATCGGATCCTGTTTTTAAGCCCAAAAACGTTTTATTTTCGAGATAACGCAAAGGTATAGGGTTCGCATCTACACACCCTTACGTTAATTGTAGTACTGTCATTGAATAAATGTCTCATTTCGTCTACTTGAGGCCTCTATGATCGAAAGAGGAGAAGTTTATATTATTTATCGATGGTGTTTTTGATCGGCAAGCCATATCGTCGTTAATTCTCCAACAAATCTGAAGATTGAGCCACCAATTTCGAAGGCTTCCTTCTCCTTCAGGCGGGCAAAATAGTCCAATCACCACGAAAATTCAGGCAAACAAGTTATGAAAGAAAACAAACTTTGTTTGGGAATAACTAAAAAATTACACACTTTTCTCTTGGCTATGCCCATGATTATATAAGAGATTACTAAATTTCCTATAACAGGAAAAAAAATCATCGAAATCGGACAATTTTTAGCAAAGATACAGATTATTGAAATTTGTAAACATGTTATTTCCAAACAATAATGAAGTTCTAAATTAATTTTTGTTTCCTTTGTCGGTTATATTTATCGATAAAGTAACAATTGATTTCTTTATCTTTTGATACGTTGAATTATTTTATTTGCTTATTAATTTGGCATTTGATAACAATATGCTGTGCGAATTTTTCGCACGGGCCTACTAGTCTTACTTAATTTTTACTGTAAATCTTTGGTATCCATTTCCTCAAATATCTTTTAGTGAATCAAAAATTATATGTATTCTTGTTGAAATATTTGGTCGTCTCACATTGAAAAGCTTCTATTTGCATTTTTTTTTTTTAATTAATAAATTATAGCTCAATACCTTGCAATAAGAAAAAACTTCTTATATACAAATCTAAAAGTTTTATTTAAGATTTGAATTACCTTAAAATTAAAACAGGAGGGTTTCGTTCGAGATCTTCTTTTGTATGTCTGATGTTCACAGGCGGTTTTTTTTCACGTGTGCGACGATTTATTACATTTTATTTTTTTTAGACATGTCATATTATTTAAATAATATAATGTTGATGACGATAACAATAATAAACTAAATTATTAAGAGGCTGCTAGCAAGCAGCACTCCTAACTTGAGAGGTGATGGCTACAACAGATAGCCCCCAGCCTTCACCTCAATTCCTCTGATGCAACGTAATGAGCTCCGTTCTCCGCCCATTCAATTTATTCCAACTATATTGATTTTTATTAATAATTCTACTACAAATAGCATTTTATTTTTAATTAAAAAAAACGTCTGAAAAGTAGATTCACTATAGCTTCTTCATAATTTCTGTTGGTTACATAAGGAAATATAAAGTTAAACAACAAATGAGTGAGGAAAACATATGTAACGTTTCAAAGCTAAAACTGGAACGCATTCGTTTTTTTTTTTTTTTTTTACTGTAGGAGTGTCACGGAAAATACTTTAAATAATAGAAAATACCATATCAAACCTTAAGTAGTGTCCTAGAACCTACGTTTTACATGTCTAAGCAAATGTAATAGGTGATATAAAAAATAATGAATATTTATGATAAATGGTGAAGTTGAAACTGGATCATTTTCACAAACTTCCTCCAACTTTGGGCCAAATCGATTTAGTCGTTTTTTAAACAAATCCATTTTAAGTTTACGCATATTTATTCAGTCATTTTTCTCATCATTTTCTCTATTTTTTTTAAAGGAAAATAATCTATTTTAGTATTTTTTTTTTCAATAAAACTTATTCATCTGTTCTTAGCCTGCTGACGTTCAAAATCAGATTTACTATGATGAAAATTAGGCAAAGCGAATGATCCATGTAATGTGAAAAAATTTCATCATAGATGAAGGAATTGGACTTCCAACAGACAGATGGACAAAAAACAAAAATTGTTTTTTGATATTTATAATGTAATGATGCGAGTGATGATTTTCGATTCTGAATGTGACTGATTTTTTTTCTTCTTTTGATTTATGAGTATACATAATAGTCTCAAGTGTAATATCTGTACCCCTTAGGTAATGAAAACCATGTCCATTTTTGTATTTGTTCAGGGGAGTCAATTTTCCATAGCTTTGAGCGATTAAAATATGTTTCTTAGTTAATTAAACATTTAATTAAAAAATGGACATAGTTTCTTTAACTCCGGGGCACAGATGTATAATCCAATAATGTTATTTTTTTATTCTGTGAGATGCTGTTATCATATGTGAAGGAATGCATTGAAAAAACAATGGCCAGATTTTTTTTTTTTTATCTTGATCAGTTATAACATTTAAACGATTAGAATTTAATTTGTCTATTTGGAATATATTAGTATTACTTTATTATGAAAAACACATACATCATTCTTTCAAATTATATTTGTTTCCATGTATTTCTGTAAATGGCATTTGGATTTTGAGTTTTCAATTTTTCTTCTATATATAGAAAATCTTGATGTATGTAGAAATCTTGAGTTTTTATTTTAATAAAAAAACATATTTGTTTATCAAATACTTTTTAAAAAAAATAATATTTATTGTCATTTTCATAACAAAAAGATCTTATTTTACTCTTATAAGAATACATTTTGAATTTGCTAGGTCAATAGATTCATTATCGATTAACTATAAGTTATAATGGTTAAGGATTTACTAAAATTATTTTCTTAAAATTAAACTTACAGGATTATAAAAGAAAATATTTCATTCAAATTTGGTTTAAGATTAGATATAATAGTAAAAATCAGATAAAAAAAAAGAATATCGCTCAACGTCTCTGCTTATTTTCACTACAAAAAAAGTAAAAACATTTTACTTCTTACATTTATTGATAAATTATATTTATTTTATATTGAATATATATGTTGTAAATATTAATTTTATTTTAGTTCTGATGTCTATAGTTTTGATCAAATGTCTATCAATTGCCTACATTCAAAACAGGCTCTGCTTCTATTACGTTATGGGAGGTAATATTTTTATAATTCTAAAATTGACTAAAAAAATATTGTATTGATAAAATATTAGCTGTTGGTTGAAAAAAAAGAATGCTGTTGCTAATCAATGAACAGCATTGGCATTTGCGTTATCTACCATGACCCATTGGCCCGTACGGTTTCTTAAAAAATTACTCATAGGTCTAAATTTAAATATCATAATTTAATACAACAAAAAATATGTTTCAAATTATTATACAACCAAATAAATTAAAAAAAAAATACATATTTTGTTTCATTAAAAAAATATAAGTAAAGTGGCAGATTTTACTAGAGGGTGGCAAAGGGGACACTTCTCCGGACGGCAAAATTTAGGAGGCGGTGAATTTAATATTAAATTGTATTTTTAGGTTAAATAAAATATATTTGTTTCTTCTGTTTCATTGTTTTAAATCTAATTTGGTCAAGAAAATTTTGTTAAGATGTTATTTATTTTGAGTTATATACCCATAAATACTTTTATGTTACTGTTGGGTTTCGTTTTGGAAGTAGAGTGAAAAATAGAGCGGTAAAAACATACCTCTCCTGGAAAATCCTAATAAACAAAAAATCCTCCAAACTTGGAGTAAAATTCCCGATGATATTGTTAAAATATATAAAAATATTATTTTATTTAAACCGTTCATATATATATATATATATAATCAGTTTATTGTAAAAAGTCCCTACATTTTTTTTAGAAGGGGCTGATTATTTAAGAACGTTTTTGTGACTTCAGACCATATTTATTGATGAAAACAGTAAGTGCCCTAAAATGAAACAAACCCTCTTATTTATAAAATAAAGTTAAAACAAGCACACGATTGCACAAATGGAAAATTCCTCTATGTTCTTATTGATTAAAGGTTAGGAAATGTCACTTTATGACTTTTTGCAATAAACGGACAATATGTAAGTGAAATATTGTGTATACGGATTATTAGAAAGGTATATTAATCGTTATTCATCGTAATGATCATAATTTTTATTTACAATTGTATTAAAAAGGTTTAGATTAATATCACGATTAAACTAGAAATATTAAATTGTATTTCAGATGTCATCATTCCTTAATTTCAACAAACAATATGTTATATACTTCTTTAGGTTAAACTATTAACGACCCCACTGGCAAGTACCACTTGGTGAGTTGTTACTAAAAAAAAAATCTCTGGTTTTGGAATAAAAAATATTAAAACATTCATATGTCTGAAACGTAGTCTTTTTTATTTTAAATCAAATTAAGTTGGAAACTTTTCAAATTGATCATTTAATCTCAAAATTTGAGGTTTTACGTATCGTGATACGATACGTAGAATTCGAAAATTGAAAAGAATTTTTTTTTGTCCGTCCGCCTTACTACTGGATTGATTTTTTTTAAAATTTAGAATCAAAGTCAAAAGCCACCCGAGGATGATTTTCCTACCTCGATATTACAATCTGTCCTTTCCTGCCAAGATGGCGACCGAAAAACCTGTGTTAGTATAGATTGTAGCGCCTAAACGAATGTACCAATTTCAACGAAACTTGGCTGAAGTCTTCTTCTCGGCGACCTTTAAATTTATCTATAATAACGTAATTCAACGAAAAGAAGCTGGAAAAAAAAGTTACATTTCCAAATAACTCAAGAAGTATCCACTTTTTTGTTAATGTTGCATGGTTATTTATAAGTATTCGAATTTTACTAAAAAAAAAAAAAAAAGTTGAAATCGGACAATTTGGAGGAAAGATATGGTTTTATAAATATGTTTCATATGTTTTACTGCAGTGCTTTTATCTTTTGTTTTGTTTTTTTATTTTTTGAATGTTTTACGTCAACTGTTGCAATGTTGTCTATTTTTTAAAGAAATTATCAATGATGAAAAACAATATAATATATACTAATGTTAGGAATTATTTTTTATTTATTTTCTTTTATTTTTAGAACCACGAATTCTCGTGGCCGAACCCTGCTGTCTGCACTCAATTCCCAACGTTTTCACCTCCTTTCCCCCAACTCTCCTACCTACTGGCCCACAGATCCCAACCGTAATCCTGATCTTCTTGATTTCTTTATCCACAGCGGCTTAAGTCCCCTCAATTGTTCCATTACACGTCTAAATGAACTTTCCTCTGACCATAGTCCTCTAATCCTTAATGTTTCACTTGAACCTGTTCCCAAACCTTCTCCACCGTCATTCATTAGGGGCCCAGTAAACTGGGACCTTTTCCGCCAAATAATCTCCGATAATATTGATCTCAACATATCCCTCAAAACTCCCGATGACCTTGATAGTGCCGTAAATTCCTTTACTACCACAATCCAACAAGCCGCCTGGACTGCCTCCTTCCCAAAAGACTCCTCCAGAATTCCTATAAAGACCATTCTACCCCAACACCTCCTTAACCTAATCCGCACCAAACGCCGTGCCAGATTATTATGGCAACGTACCCGACATCCTACCGACCGCTGCTCCTATAATTACTACTGCAAACAATTAAAACTGGAATTAGCCACCTTCAGATCACAATCCTTCAACTCCTACCTATCCTCCCTCTCTTCTCGCGACAATTCCCTTTGGAAAACCACAACAAAAATCCTAAATCCTCACCGCATTTCCCATCCTCTCCGACGAGGTGATGGCTCCTGGGCAGCATCTGACGAAGATAAAGCTGAGGAGTTCGCCATTCACCTATCCAATACATTTATTTCACATCCGGAATCCCATCCTGCCCACACCGTAACAGTAGAAGAACTCCTTACATCACCAATCCCACTTTCCTTGCCCCCAAAAGCTATTCATCCTTCCGAAGTAAAATTTCAATTAAAAAAACTAATCCTCCGTAAAGCTCCTGGACATGATCTCCTTACACCTCAAATCCTTCGACAACTTCCATCCAAAGCAGTCATATTCCTTACATATATCTACAATTGTATCCTACGCACCACCCACTTCCCTCTGTTATGGAAACACTCCACTATTATCCTTTTCCCAAAACCAGGAAAACCTCTCAATAGCTCAACATCCTATAGACCAATCAGCCTACTCCCAATCCTTTCAAAAATTTTTGAAAAGATCCTTTTGAAACGAATCCTACCCATTATAGAATCCCAAAATATCCCTTCCCATCAGTTTGGTTTTCGCTCTCAACATTCTACTGTTCAACAAGGACTCCGAGTTGTTGATCATATTTCCTCAGCCCTAGAAAACAAGGAATACTGTTCGGGTGCCTTTCTGGACATTGCACAGGCATTTGACCGGGTATGGCACTCCGGACTGCTCTCCAAGCTTAAAATCCATTTACCTCAGTCCTTGTACCTAGTCCTCCGATCCTACCTCTCTGACCGCTCCTTTCGAGTTCGCTGTGGAACAGAATTTTCCAATATCTACTCCGTTAAAGCCGGTGTTCCCCAAGGCAGCGTCTTGGGTCCCGTGCTTTACATCCTCTTTACTGCTGACATCCCTGTTCATCCCGATACTTTTCTTGCAACATTCGCTGACGACACCGCAATCTTATCATCCAACTCTGATCCCGAAATAGCATCCTTAAATCTCCAAAGTCACCTCACCTTGATTGAGCACTGGTGTAATAACTGGCGCATTAAAGTTAATGAATCTAAATGCCAACATATTACCTTTACACTCCGACGCAATTCCTGTCCACCAGTACTCTTTAATTCCATCCAGCTTCCTTATTCAGACACAGTCCGGTATCTTGGCTTTCATTTAGACCGAAGACTAACTTGGAACCCGCATACTAGACTCAAAAGACAAGAACTCAACCGACGATACGGCCAACTATACCGACTACTAAGCAGAAAATCTAAACTTTCCATTGAAAACAAAGCTACTGATCTACAAGACAATACTGAAACCTATTTGGACATACGGACTAGAACTGTGGGGATCAGCAAAATTTTCTAACATCAAGCGCATCCAATCCTTCCAGTCTAAAGTCCTTCGAACAATAGTCGATGCTCCTTTCTATGTAATCCAACAAAACCCTACATCATGACCTTAACATCCCATTTGTCCTAGACCTTATTCCAGAAAAATTCTCCAAATTTCACCAGAACCTTACTTACCATCCAAATCCTCTTGCACAATCCCTATCAAGCATCTCCCATCCTTACAATCCTCCAAGAAGGTTGAAACGGCAGTGGCCTCGAGACCTTTTGTAAATAAGCATCTATTGGAGTTTTGGCAATGGCCAGATTCTTCACTCAAGCCCGAGTGTGTATGATTAGGTTAGTTCTTTTGTTTATATACATTTATTTTATTTTATTGTATTTATTTTTATTTTATTTTATTGTATTTATTATTATTAAGTTTCTGTATTATTTATTTATTTTTTTTATTGTAAATAGAGTGTGATTGTGCTTTCTCTGATCACTATTATAAATGTCCTTGATGTGACAGAATGTAATATTTCTATATAAACAAATAATAATAAAAATTTTCTTTAATGTCACATGGAAAGTAATGTTGAATTGTTTGGAAATAATAAACCATTTTGTAATAATTTGCAGCGTTTTTTGTTTTATTCAGCTATCAATTATTTTTCAATCTGGCAAATTATAATATTTAAAATGTCTATTTATTACAAATTCTCTAAAAAAAATAAATAAAAAAAATGTTGGTAAGTGATTGAAAGGAAGGAAGGAGAAAACTTCTTCAGAGATACCTGCCTATGCCCATATCGAAGGTTACGTCCCGATACCTGTTTCAGTTATAAAATAGTTTCCTTTGTTTGGTTTGGTTTATAATTCATATAAATCGAGTGTATTATGGAGTAAATAACTCAATCAATGGTTAAGAACTGATACCTCGTATCTGCATAGAAACATTTTATATTAGGTTTAAAACGAAAATAAATAGCGTAAGCTTTTTGTAAACTCTTAATGAGAGAGTATTATAATATCAAAAAAAAAAAAAGGGTTTTCCGACTATCATTTAGTAGTTTTAAGAGTTATCAGCAGGAAAGTTGATTACTACTTACATTAGATAATAAAATTCTGCTTTCATATGCATTACATATAATTGATTACACAAGGTGTGTTTTAGTTTAATATTATTAATATATATATATATTTCAATATTGTTAGTTAGGCCTTCTAGTCCAGGGTACTTCGAACAATAGTAGATGCTCCATTCTATGTAACCAACAAAACCCTTGACATCCCTTTTGTCCTGGACCTCATCCCAGAAAAGTTCTCCAAATTTCACAAGAACCTTATGTATCATTCAAATCTTTTTCTGCAATCTCTATCAAGCACTACCCATTCGTATCCAAGAAGATTAAAACGGCAGGGGCCCCGTGACCTTTTGTAGTTTGTATATATTGGAATTCTGACAATGGTCAGATTCTCCACTCAATGTATGTGGCTTTTGATCAACTCCGCTGGCTTTAGGATCAGTGATGCGCTTGAGAGAGTAGCACTGGAGCACTGGGATCTCCTGCAGTCCTACTTTTCCCTCCATAGTTGGGGGCCAAGCTTGTCTGCTCTCGGAGTTCACTAGCCTGTAAATATTGTATATAGGTGTGAATGTGTTTTTTTAATTTCCTTATTTTTAAGTTAATTTAGTTTGTTTATTGTACGGTAAATGCTTAAGGAAACTTGAATATTTAATAGTTGACCGTTGCATTATAAAAGAAAGAGATGGTCCGGGGTGACGGTCACGAATAGTGGCAAAACTATTTTATTAAAAGCCACTGTTTCGACCCGACTTTGCAGGTCTTCTTCAGGGAGGTGTGTTCAGCTGTGAGTTTCACTTATAACTGAAGTTCTAAATAATTCTTTAAACTCACAAAACTCCAATAAACCCTATAGGTATTAATAATATAATATTACAGGTCATAAACTGGAGTTCTTGAGTCCGCCTTGTGCGAACAACTCTCACACAAGAACGGGCCCACCATCCAATATCCTCCAAAGCTCGTCTGTATTTGCCTAGGAAAGAAGGAGGACGTGGATTGCTAAATATCGAAGAAGCTTGCCGCAAGCAGGAAGCGGCCCTACGCCGATACTTTCTTACAAAAACAACTGAGGTTTACCTCGCAAACTTAAGATTGGATTATGGTCTTACTGCACTAAACCTGAACAAACGTGCGGTCTCTACAATCGTGTCAGAAAATGAACGGTTGACAGAATGGAAAAGCAAATCTCTGCATGGAAGATTCTACTGCAAATTGAATGATAGATCCATTGGCAAGAAAATATCCATTGAATGGCTGAAAGCTGGAAAGATATTCTCCGAGACTGAAGGATTTCTATTCGCCATCCAAGAACAAGGTATTGCTACGAGAACATATAAAAGGCATGTTCTAAAAGACGCAACAACTATGGATAAATGTCGATTATGCTCAGTGACATATCACAGGTAGGTGTGGAGTGTTCCCTGGCACCGAGTATCTCAAGAGGCATAACAACGTGGCTGGATGTTTTTACCAGGCTCTGGCGGTGAAGCTCAACTTATTAGATGACAAAACTTCATATTATAAGTACAACCCAAATAAACTCCTCCAAAAAGTTAGTCTCAAGCTCTACTGGGATGAATCGATTATAACTGACCATACTGTACGTCACAATAAACCAGATATAGTCTTGATAGACATGAGATAGAAAAAAGCAGAGATAGATGTCGGGATCCCTAATGATAATAATATAAGCTCCAGTGTTGGAGAAAAACTGAGAAAATACCAGGAACTGGCAATCGAATTGAAGGAATTATATCATTTGGGGAACATCACCACCACTCAAATAATAATATCCTCCAATGGATTGATACCAAAGACAACAGTGGCAGGCACGATGGGATTAAAATTACCTCTTGAAGTGCTGAAAGAGGCTCAACACTCAGTTCTCTTGGATACAGCACGTATTGTTCGAAAGTTTTTAAATATCTAAAAAGTAATAGATATTAATCTGAAGTGGCTGGACTTCTGGTCTCCCACCTCAGAAACTTACCCCGCAAAGCGAGAATAAAGAATGGAAATAATAATAATACTTTATTTATTCTATATATTATTTATTTAGTATATATATATTAATAAGTGTCGGCGCCTATGTTTAATATTTTAGGTAATTAATATTTACTAAAAGTTTAATTATAATATTTCAGATCTTTTATATATTATTTCTGATTATATATCTCTTTTCCGGCTCTCAGGAGTGATGGATTTTGACGAATGAGGTGTCAATATTAAAAGAATACCACGTAGAATGCGAGAATCGTAATTATGATTCCTAATTCCATACCAGAATTTAAATAAAAGTGAATGTAAAAGTGGGAGGTTTCAAACCATGGTAGTATGTATGGTACGTTTGTACGAGGCGTTACAAATGAATTAATTTGTTTATAACTCGAAAAGTACACAATTTTCGGTACATTATACATATAAATATTTAAAAGCTTACTAAATTCCCTACAAAACGAAAAACAATTCATCGAAATCGATAGTAGTTATGTCTGATAAAATGTTTTCATTGCATATTTTCTTTTTTTTAAATATTTATTTATTTGTATATAATTATTTTCGGTTTATATTATTCAGGAAAGCTATAAGTATTTGAAAGCTACAAAAATTAAAAACAAAATCATTGCAATCGGACGACTTGGTGCAGAGTTGTAGTGTTCTGAACATTTAGTAGCTGTTGTATTACAAATATTCTTTTGAATATGTAAATTGGCCTTTTTTTGCTGAATACAGTACATAATGTATGAATTAGTGCTTATTTTCATTGTAAGACGATAATGTAAATTTATAATAATCCAGTGAAAGAAAAGCTAATATTTTAATTATAAGTTTAAGGAAACGCATTGGTTGAACCAAATAAATCATATCTATAAACTGATACCTTACTAAATATATTAAACCATTGCGTATCAAACATTATTGAACGGAAATTGTGCTGAGCTCTTAATGTATTAAAATCAGACAAATATTAGGTTTGTGCGGAGTATTCGCACAGATCAGCTAGTGCCTATTTATTGATGTGTTACTAAGCGGAATAAAATAATGTTTCTTCATAAACTAAAAATAAAACTTTACAAATGTGTAGACACTTCTTTTTCTTCAGTCCTAGTTTGCCCTGATTCGGCTGGAGGTTCGATGCGAGGAGACCTTAATATTTTTAAATGGGTGACTTCTGAAACAATCAACTTCCCTGTGTTGAAGTCTGGCGTTCAGCCAAGTAGATTCTCTACTGAAAATACGTGACTTAGATTCATCATTTTAAAGATTTTTCTTGTAAATAGTTTCATCGAACCATAATATATCAAGTTTTAAATATAATTTTAAGTTATTCACTTATCATATATATTCATTTTGAGCATAATTAGGTAAGTAAGTACTTACATGTATATAAAAAGTTCTGACAAGAGTCAACTGGTTTCTGTACTATGGATTAATAATATTTTATCCTACAGAAAACTGCATTGAATTAAATCTTTATTATTATTTATTAATCTAAAGTCCTTCGAACAATAGTTGATGCTCCGTTCTATGTAAATAACAAAATCCTACACCATGACCTTAATATCCCATTTGTCCTAGACCTTATTCCAGAAAAATTCTCTAAATTTCACCAGAACCTTACCTATCATCCAAATCCCCTTGCACAATCTCTATCCAGCACCACCCATCCTTACAATCCTCCTCGAAGGTTGAAGCGGCAGTGGCCCAGAGACCTTTTGTAAATAAGCATCTATTGGAGTTTTGGCAATGGCCAGATCCTCCACTCAAGCCCGAGTGTGTATGATTAGGTTAGTTCTTTTGTTTATATACATTTATTTTATTTTATTCTATTTATTTTTATTTTATTTTATTGTATTTATTATTATTAAGTTTCTGTATTATTTATTTTTTTTATTGTAAATAGAGTGTGAGTGTGCTTTCTCTGAACACTATTATAAATGTCCTTGATGTGACAGAATGTAATATTTCTAAATAAACAAATATATAATTTTATAGGCTTCCTAATTAAAAAAAAATGTGGGACCCTCATGGTAAGTGGGGTCCAAGGCGTCTATATTTTTGAAAACCCTAAAAATAAAACTATATTTATAAAAACAATAATATTAATGTCTCTCTTAATAAAAAAAAATAATCAAATACCAAATATGGCTTTTATCTCTCTTTCAAAGGTTTATCTTTCTTTGAATACTTGGGTCAGAACACTAACATATAGAGGAGAAAGACCAATAAAGAACTGCTTACAGAAACTTGTCAACCAATATCACATGATATAAAGGCAAGAAAGTTGAGATGTAGCTCGTAGCAATCCATCTGGAAGGCTCTAAAAACAACAATGAATACCTCAGTAGAAGACAAAGAACACGTGGAATGCTAAAAACCAGATGGATAGTTAGAATCAACAAAGACGCATTAGAGCTCCATGCAGATAACTGGGGATAAATAGATCTGTAATGCCAAGCGGGTGGAGAGGGAGAAACATAACACAGAAAATATGTAATTATATGTTATTTTTTCCCCAATAAAGTGCCATTTAATTAAATAAAAAGATCCTGTTTTAAGACCCTTTTAGTAGTAACTAGAGTCCGTGGTGGAAATATTTTTGAGAAACCTATTTAAAAAAAAAAAAAACATTTATCTCTCTTTGAAAGGTATTGAAATCTGGGGTCAGAATACCAACGCACAGAGGAGAAATACCAATAAAGCCTGGTTACAGGAACTTGTCAACCAATACCACATGATATGAAGGCAAGGAAGCTAAGATGGCAAATAGCATCCTCATTTGATTAAAATCGATCAAAAGGAATGTAAAACGTGAAAGATGTTAGATGTGAGATGATTTCAAAGATGGGAGAAATAACCGAAACATAGAACATAATTTATAAAAATACTCAATTTGTTTAAAATTTATACAAACATAAATATTTATAAAGTACCATATATTCCAACGTAAAAAATAATTTAAAATCGATAAAAAATACATAATAATGTTCTTCTTCTAGAAGGGTACACAAAACAATAGTGTACAGTTTAGAAAAAAAATGTCTTTTATTGTTACATTTAACAACTGTAAACTTGGTCAGTGGTGTTAAGGGCATGTTGTATATTTTTGAAGACATGAAAAATAAAACCATATATTTTTTAAATACAATAACATGTCTTGTTTAATAATTGGATGCAATTATGTATGTTTTTTTTTTACAATAAAGTTATCTTTCAATTAAAAAGAAAAGAGTCACCTGTTAATTAGTGAGATCAGAAGTGGTATATTTTTGAGGACACTACAATTAAAAAAAGAATTATTTCTTTTTTTAATAAATATAAATATAATCTCGTTTGATTAAGAAAATATATTATGAATTTTATTCTATTCAAAAAATTAATCATTAAAAAAAAAGACCTCTGTTGTAGGCTCTCATATATAGTGAGATCTCCGCCCCATAAGCGGTAGGCTACTATTGTAAAAAATATATATTAATAGGACACATAGACAACCAATATATATGTATTCATTCGCTTTATAGATATTACATTACATAATATTCAGTTTAAACTAATATAAATCCATTTAAATATAGTAAGAATAAATAATACACAAAAATTGATGAACCCTAGCGAATTATTAACTTTATTTATAACTTTCCTCTTTTGAGTGACCTAAGGAAATTCACACAGCGTTACATAATGTCAAGTAGGTGTTATTACTCTGCCAAGAATTCGAAGTGTTGGCGTCTTGTGAAGGCAATCAAGGTCAATTTTTTGTTTTATATATATTTAAATTATAGTAATTAAAATTTTTAAATATCGGTGGGTTGTACACAAATTTAAATATAAATTGAGTTCATCTTTAACTATTGTTCACAGTATGTAGTCAAAGGTTCAAATAGGTAGTTTTTAATTATTTTACAATAGGTGCAGAATTAAAAAAAAAGACAAATTATATTTTCAAAATAAAATAATAAGAATTTGACTAACCAGAAATAATTAAAAATTAAGTAGTTATTACTTTAATAATGATGACAAGCAAACACTTACAAAATCATATATTTTTTTTAAATCGATTTTTCTTGGCAATCATGCTTCCAAAAGCTTCTTCACCTGAAATATTGTTCGCTAGAATTAATACAAATAAAAAATGAATACTTCATACGACTGCTATACAAACCAGAGGAAAGTGAATATATTTTTTGGTGAAAAATATGAGATGGTAAGCTATTTTTGTACAACCAGTATTACCTACCGATCCATTAAGAGACGGCCCAATGCATAAAAGTAGAATGTTGCTCATAATTTTGAATGTTGCCTTGTTAAAACTCATGAGAGTTTTAATTTGCCTTAATTACAAAAGTTGCCTAAACAAGAACGGTGATGAGACCGGTAGAGAAGAGTCCTAAGAAAGATCTTTCCAGCAGCAGAGAGCAGCGGAGGAGAGTCAGAAGCAATGCCGAACTCATGGAACTATATGTTGAGCCTGACATTCTCAGTGTTATTAAGAAGAGCAGACTCAGATTGGTGGATCATGTTGAAAGAATGGATCTTCATAGATTGCCAAAAATGATACTGAAAGTTACATCTTAAAGAGGTAGATCCAGGCACCGCTAGATGATCTGAAAGAGGACACAAGGAGAGTGGAAATCAGAAACAGGAGAAACCTGGCTGTGGAATGCGAGGAATGGAGAAAATTAATAGCTGAGGACCATGCAAGGAAAGTAACGCCTTTTGGAGAAGCAGAATAAAAAATATGAATCGGGCATTTTTGTGAATTACGCCTCTTCATATGCGTCGGTTGTTCCTCCCATATTCAAAATCGTCTCAAATCTAACATCCTTCAGGTTCTACATTCCTAATTTATAATTCTTATTCTTCGAGTCCACATATGATCATTATTTATATTTTGTCTAATTTTCTCACCAAAAAATACATGGACATTAAATATATTCCTTCGCCATCACGTAACTCTTATGTATCGCTTCTTTCTAGTGTAGTCTTAGAACTCCTTCTGGCAAGTTTTCAAAAAAAAAATTTAAATATTATAGAAATTAATCTACATAATAATAACGACAGAATCTTTTATATAAAGGTGACTTATAAACATTGGAATTCTAATATGCAAAGTCAGTGAGGAGGATCTGAATCAGCGCCGGTGCAAGGACTAAAAATAGTTTCTTCTCGCTAGCTTAGTGCGAAGTCAGTAATCATCTTGAAAGGACTACTTTTAGCATATCGGCGGCTCATGTATATTTATATCTCTCCTAATGTATGTGTAGTCCTTGTGTTTTCTGTTTACACTAGAAGAAAGGAGAACATTTATTTATAACTAATGTTACAGTTTGCCTGTTCATAAGAAATAATGGCGATGGATTAAAAAAAAAAAAAAGAATTAAAAAAAAATTAAAATTGTGGGTTTATGCTTGACTGTAGTGAATAATTGAAGGGAAGGATGGATGGGTTGTTTAGTCAATGTAAATGGTAAAAATAAAATTATTTATTTTTTACCATTTCAATTTGAATGAACACACCAACCAACCTACTCTTCAATTAAATTAAAATAAATTTATATATATAATAAGAAAAAAAAATGATCATAGAAGTTAAATGACTGTTATTTTAAACTCAAATGTTATACCAATCTAAGGACTCTAATTCTAATACATTCTTATAATTGCAATTTGATTTTTTTTTAAGCTGCATTCATCTATAGAGAAACGGGGTTTTCCATCTCCATCTTGAAACGAAATGGCGACTGGTTATGAAAAAGGCACTTCTCCAACATTAGAGTAATATACATTTAAATTTCAACCTCCAACACTGTCATCACCACCTATGCCGATGACACGTGTATCCTATCAGTTAATAACGATCCTTTAATTGCATCCCAAACTCTTCAATCACATATCACAAGCCTTGAAGAATGGTGTAAAAATTGGAGAATAAAAATAAATTCCAACAAATCCCATCAAATCACTTTTACCCTCCGTCGTAAACCTATGACCTCTTTTCCTACAGTATCCTTCAATAATACTCCACTTATTCCTGTTGAGCAAATCCGCTACTTAGGACTCCACCTTGACAAACGACTCACTTGGAACCCCCATACCAGACTGAAACGACTAGAAACCGCCCGACGTTTTCGACTACTGCAGCACTTACTAGACAAACGATCTAAGCTTTCAATCAATTATAAACGACTCGTATATATGACAATAATAAGACCTATTTGGACTTACGGAATTGAGCTTTGGGGCTCCACTAAACCATCGAATTCCTCTCGTATCCAATCCTTACAATCCAAAATCCTTCGTAAAATCCTCAACGCTCCTTACTTTGTCACAAATAAAATCATCCATAAAGACCTTAATGTTCCATATGTTTCCGATCTGGCCCAATCCAGATACCTTTCCTTCCATAACAAACTGCAGAATCATCCGAATCCTCTCGTTTCAAACCTTGCTTCCTCCTCGATCCCTGATAACCCTCCGAGGCGTCTGAAAAGAAGATGGCCTCGGGATCTTCTAATATAGAACTTTAATTTGAGTTCTACCAATGGGTAGTTTCTCTTCATGTTGTACATGCCATGTTACAAATTTCTCATTTACTTATTGTATTCTCTATGTAATACAGTTGTAAATTTCATTGAAATAATAAAAAAAAAAAAAAAAATTTCAACCTTTCAAATTTGTTAGAATAAGCTATAGAGATGTGGAATATTTTAAAACTGAATACACGTCCTTACCTGAAAAAATGTATGCGAAATTTATTTCCACTACAGAACCAATTCTATGTACTAAATGTCAGCTAATTTGTTTCAAGAGAGGGAGGAGGGGGGTAACTCAGTGATAGTGCACTAAGCTTTCAATGCTCAAGGTGCCAGGTTCGAAGCCTGGCTTATGGCAGAAAATACGGCATTCTTTTACATTGGCCGTGGGGCGACCCTGGGGTAGGGAGAACCTCATGGGCATATAAAGTGGGCACCCTTAATTAAATTATATTGTCAACAATTATTTATATCAGTTTTAATTATAAAATAGAATCGATTAAAGTTGATATTAGGTAATTTCTATAATATTCTCCGAATTTCCTCCAGGTTTTGGTCAAATCAAACGCGCAGTTTTATAACTATAGGCGTGTCAAATAATACATTACCTGATCTGAAAACGGTAGTTTTTTTTTGGAGTTGTGGATAGAATTTGATAAAATTGATACATACTTCATTATCTGTTTTCCAATCCCTAACTTTCTTCTAAATTTGAGTCAAATCGAACGTGCAGTTTTAGTGGTATAGACGTCTCAATCTTCCAACCACTAGACGCTAAGCTTTCAATGCTGAAGTTCCCAGGTTCAAATCCTGGCTCATGGTAGAATAATTATTTGTTCTTTTACATTATTATACTTTTACATTGGCCGTGGGCGACCCTGAGGTAGGGAGATCCTCCTGGGGCGCAGCCAGCCTCTACAAAGTACCCTTAATTAAATAATTGATTAAGAGGAAAATCTGGTAGTTGAGCGTGATCCTGGCCCGATCCGATCTCCTCTCTGCACAAACGTTGGTCTTGTAACAACAGTACTTTCCCTAAATAGAACTGAACATAAGATCCTTGTATTGGATTGTAAAGGTACAGGTTTTTAAATTTTTTTAAATTGTTTTTAATTTGTTCCAAAGGGAGCTCCTGTGCGTGTAAACTAACATTTCTAAAAAGTTCATAATTGCTTTCTTGGGATTCTAAAACGGATAGAAAGATGGACTATTTTTATTCCTGCAGAATGTTGTAAATATACGATGATATTTCAAATGTTCAGATGTAAATAAAAATTTAATAAAAACAGGTAATGTACTGATATATTTTTTAATTTTGTATCTCTAGATCTATTACGATGATTTTATATCATTATATTAAAAAAAAAAAAAAAAAAAAAAGACCCATGCTGTTTAATGATTGCCATCTGCTCTTCAATATTTTTAGTTGTATGATGCCCGTATTGGCAAGGAGAGTTGTGCTCGACGAGCGTCCACTTGTTATGCAAATCATCATAAACTGCTCCTTCCTACCTCAGTTACGAATCATTGTTATCAAAAACGTTATCATTAAAAATTTACTTAATGCGAAAATGAAAAGAAGACCGGAAACAGATGAATGCAATTTATTTAGTCAACACCATAAAACAAGAACTCGCAGGTGAGTAATCTTTAAGCGTTGTTTAATATTTATTACATCGGTGGTTGATGTCATTCTAAAAATAGAACTTGTAATCACAAATGTCGCAATTTATTGTACTATCTGAGGATTATAACTTTATTTTTTGTCGTAAATAGCTAAGAAGCAGTGTTACCAAGACGCATGCCCCTCCCCTCCTACTGGCCCGGGAAAAGGCAAGGTAGGGAAGAAGAAAAAAGCTGTTCATCGAAATATATATATTTGATTAATTTTAGCATTTAGCCCTCTATATTTTAGCAGGCCACCACATGTGCAAAATATCCGTTGCTTGGTAAATCAGATAAACTGAAGATAATGTGGCATTAATCCCTTACATTCTCCCCTTTCCTACGAAAACCCCCTATAGCAGGAAAGGCGAGGAAATGGAGAGAAAAACAAATAAAAGCTCGGAATGCCTCAAAATATCAGAAAAAAAAAGATATAATTTAAATAAGTAATACAATTTAAAAAGTAATCCAGACAGATTTATAGAATTAATTTCAAATGGAAATAGAATACTACCCAGTTGTACGATTTATATTTAAATGGCTTACCTCAGCAGAGATGGTCCCTTTAAAGATTTTCAAATGGCTTGCTATACTGTCGTGCTTATATTAATATACATTAAGATTACAGATGGCCAATTTCATCTTTCGAGATAAAAACTAAGTAATATTTATTAGCTAAGTTACCGTCTTGTAATCAAAATATTTGAGAAAAAAATCAAAATAAAATCTGATTGTTTAAACTAATACACCTTTTTGGATAACGAACGATATTTTTAATTTTTTATTTTATATAATATGGAAATGATTGGCTGTAATTATAATTTAAGCAATAGTTAGTCAGGAGTAAGGTCAAGAACTACAAGAAAAATCAAGGACAATGAATGTACGTTACTGACTTGAGTTTTCCTCCAGTGATGGACGAATAGTCCTTATGAAGACCTAGGTTGAAACGTAAACCATAATAAACATTATACCAACATAGAGTTTGGATATTGACCACACCCCAGACTAATTATTCCTTAAATTGACAAGATTTTTTTGTTTTGTGTAAAAACTATTATAGGCGCGCTCAGCTCCTTATTTTGTTGGTATTGAATGAGAGTGACGGTTCAGCTGACTTCAACGCTCATTGGTGTAAAGTCGGTTCGAGTGATTAATTTTTGCATTTGGATTAAAATATCTCAGAAACCAAAAATCGGACCTACATACTGTAAGCAAGGGAAATGTTCATCATTTCATCCTCTTTGTAATGAGTTATTATTCAAAATTGTATCATGACGTAACGCCGAGTAAGAGAGTCGGGAAGGGAAAAAGAGCCACAAAAATAAAAACAAATGATAACGACTGTTTTGAACGTTTGGACTAAAGTATTTCAAAATTTAAATCCATGGAGAATTCAGAAACCAATTTGCAGAAGTCAATATAGATATTTTTTTCACACCTATAAAAATAAGAAACGAGAAATTGAGTGTTGATTTTCTGTTGCACCCAAAAGTGTATCGACCAATTTCTCACACTCGTCGCAGTTTTATAATCGTCTTATACTAATTGACATTACATTGAATTCGAATATATAGATAGCTATACACAATTATAGTTGTATAGATTGTAAATGTTATTAGTTTGTAAATATAGAACAAAAAAACGCTGCAAATTATTTCACAATGGTTTATTATTTCCAAACAATTATACATCTAAAGTAACATTACCTTCCGAGTTACAAAGAAAAAACAAAACAAAAGGTGATTCCAATTATTGGACTAAACTTTTTTCTTTAATCATTAGTAATATGCTAAAAAAAAATATCATTAGTTCAGTAACACATCAAAATTTAAAAACCAAACCAAGGATACAACGTTTGGAGTAGAACATATAAAAAAAAAACCGGAGACCATATCTTTGCTCCGTCCATATCTTTAACGATTTTTTTTTTTTTGGTTTTTAGGAAATTTTGTAAACTTTTAAAAAACTATACACAATATCAACAAAAAAGTATAAACTTTTCGAGTTATTCGGAATTTAATTTTATCACCCCTCGTAACTTTTTTTCCAGCTTGTTTTCGTTGAATTATGTTATATAGATAAATTTAAAGGGCGTCGAGAAAATGACTTTAGCGAAGTTTCATTGAAATCTGTACGTTTGTCTAGGAGCTACAGTCTATAGCAACGCAGGTTTTTCGGCCGCCATTTTGAAAGTAAAAGGCGGAGAATAATGTCGATGAAGGAGGATCATCCTCGGGTGACCTCTGAGTTTATATCGAAATTTGAAAAAAATCGGTCCAGTAGTTTCGGAGAAAATGCGCGGACGGCGGACGGACAAACAATTTTTTATTCGTTTTTCGAATTCTACGCGTCCTGAAACGTGAAACCTCAAATTTTGAGAGGGGGTTAAGTTTTTGAATTATTTGGTCGATCACAATGGTTGATTATTGAAAATAATAAACCAAAATATATTTCCTGTCATTAACCCCACCTTGTTGTTCCACCTTAAAACATAAAAGAAAGTTATTATTTAAAAGTGGCCGATTTTATATTTCCATTACAAAATAAACATCGAATGTTTATGAGCTCTAATATCATCCTAAACTTAATCAAAATAATAAAAAAAAAGAAAAAAATCGGACTACACACCAAACACCAAGTTTGGATTAATAATATGAAATATAATTATTTTTTGTTATATATGCTTAAGACTATGACAGAGTACAATCTGAATTTTAGTGAATTATTGAAAACGAAAGGAGAAAACTAATTGTCTCTCTAAAAAATCCATGGAACAACCGAAGTTCTTTTTCTAATTTATATACAGTTTAATGGTTCATTCGTGAAAATCGTATCATCGACAATTTAGTTTTGATTACGTCAACGATTGACGACAAATATGGATGTATAGTATTTTCGGAAATCTCAACGCTACAAAAGTATTGCTAATGATTACAAAATGGCCATTGGGCCTATAGCCAATCCAAGTTAAAGTATTTTGTTGTTGTTTTTTTAATTTAAAGTAGAATGTTTCCTCGTTAAAAGAGAAGTGAAGTAGGAAATGAGACAGCTAAACTATACAAGACTCATAACGTGGGCTGAGTGTAAAAACAGTTAGCAGGCAGTAAGTCAGCGGCTAACAGATGACCTCCTATAAAACACAAAGCCAACCCGGAAAAAAAGAAAACACCCAATGAACCGGCGGGAACTAACTGCAAGTCGTGAAAAATACCCGCCCGTATATCAGCCTGCTCTGAGCCCTGTTTACGTCCCAATTCCAAGCTAGCTAGGATCAAGGCATCTGATCCGAGCTTTCGCCGAGTTACGCCCTATCGGATATCTGGAGGGGAGGAGGGGTGTATGGTAGCAGGTCTTATACGAGCAGAGATTCACAAGACATCAAATAACTTTCAGTTTCTCCCTACCTCCTTGTCACCGACCTCCTTGTTAGTACGCTAGTTAGATCCAACAGTTCGATATACCTATTTTCTGTTTTTTTTGTTTTTAGGCATATATATTTTTTTTAAACCATTCCAGATATTTACAACTGTTTTACAATATAAATACATCAAGTAAATGTGTACACAAGAATATAATCACTTGAAAACGTTTGTTGAGAAACAACCCACAGGTAGCACTCTAATAATATGTCTACATAAGATCACGGGGCCATCTTCTTTTCAGACGCCTCGGAAGGTTATCATGAATTGAAGAGGAAGCAAGGTTAGAAACGAGAGGATTCGGATGGTTATGAAGTTTATTATGGAAGGATAGATATGTGGACTGGGCCAAATCGGAAACATATGTAACATTATGGATTATTTTATCTGTGACAAAGTAAGGAGCATTGAGGATTTTACGAAGGATTTTGGATTATAAGGATTGGATTTGATGGTTTAATGGAGCCCCATAGCTCAACTCCGTAAGTCCAAATAGGTCTTAGTATAGTCATGTATATTAGTCTTTTGTAATTAATTGGAAGTTTACAGCATTTGTATAGTAAGTGTTGGAGTAAGCGAAAACGTCGAGCAGTTTCTTGTCGTTTCAGTCTTGTATGAGGATTCCAGAGTGAGACGTTTGTCCAGGTGGAGTCCAAGATATCGTATTTGTTCAACAGGGATATGTTGGGTGTTATTAAAGGATACTGTAGGACAGGAAGTCATAGGTTTACGACGAATAGGTATAATTAAATTGTATTTGAGTTTAAATTGTTTATAACTTCACGTAAATACAATGTAATTAGTTAAATTTATTTTTTTATCTGTTTGAGTTTTTGCATCTACCCTGCTAGGTCATTGACAACACCTCCCACTTAGGCTCGATTATATGGTTTTATATTTTTCAAGAATTTAAACGTTGTTTTTAATCACTTATTCACAGTCGTTGGTGCTGGATTAATTTTTACCTTACAATTTTAAATATAAGAAAGTTTTGGATAGTATTTTCGACTGATCTTTGAACATTACAACTCTCACACAGCGTTGCCCAAATGTAAGACTAAGACGAGTCTAGGTCTTGCGCACTCAGTTTTGGTCTTGGTCTGGGGCAAGAGTCTTGCAGTTACCTATTAGCTTATTGCTATTTATTAATCGTGTTACTTTAGATGCTAGAAAATACTACAGAATAGGTACATTTAGATGTTTTATTGACATGAACATAGTAAAATCTAATGAATTAACTTGACAATACATACAATAAATACAAGGAAATGTCAAGAAATATAGTGATAGATCCCCCACCTTGGAATGGAAGAATTGTAAAGTAAAGAAGACAATCTATACAATGTCACCAAGTATTTAAATAAAAAATATGATGTGTCAACTCACATGACTTTTCTACCGATTTTAAACAATATTTTTCAATTTTAAATATAGTCATCAAAAATAGCATATTTATCATATGGAAACTTAAGTAAACACAGAATGAAAAATTGTATGTTTTAAATACAAAACTATATTGGTTCTACCAATCCTTTACATAAAGTAACTAAAATTGTTTAGTAATAGTAAATATTTTGTCTTAATTTTTATTCACAAAAACAATTTTTTTTTTTTTTATCAGTCTCGGTCTTACAACAATTAGGCGGTCTTGCAGAGTGCAAGACCAAGACTGATTTTGGGCAACAATACTCTCACAGCTTGGAAGTTGAGTTTCTGTTAGTAAATGATCTGAGAACTCACACACAGGAACAGTGAGTATTTATTTATTTTAATTTAGATTATTTTAATTTAGTACACTATTTGGTACGGAGGAAGCGAGAATCATTGTTTAGGTACCGGGTTTCTAATTAGGCGTAGATTACTATCCGCTTTGAGGGACGTACAATTCTTTAGTGATAGAATTTCGGTAGCTACATTTCAGGGACGTTGGTTTAAAATCGCATTAATAAACATACATTGTCCGACCGAAGACAGTGACGATGAAGTCAAAAGTGAATTTTACGATAAACTCGAATGGGTTTATGATAAACTACCACGAAACTACATGAAAATAATTGTAGGTGACGCGAACGCAAAGGTAGGAAGGGAAGAAGTTTATATTCCGACGATTGGTAAAGAAAGTTTGCACGAATATAGTAATGATAATGGGATCCGTCTGATAAACTTTGCCATCTCGAAAAACCTGATAATTAAAAGTACGACGTTTAAACATAAGGATATTCATAAATATACTTGGACATCACCGGATTCGCAAACACGAAATCAAATCGATCATGTCTTGATACAACACAGCTGGCAAAGCAGTATAATTAATGTACGGTCTTATCGCGGAGCAGAATGTGGGTCGGATCATGAATTAGTAATCGCGAAACTTCGACAAAAACTTAATATAAAAAAGAGAAAAGAAACCCGTTTCGATTTTGAGAATTTTAATTTGGAAAAATTAAAAAATCCATCAATTAGAAACCAATTCGAGCTAGATGTTAAGAATAGGTTTGAAGCTTTAGAGCTTCCTGACGAGGACCACGAGGATATTGACAAGTTATGGATAGAGATCAGAGATAATATTAAAGCGGTCGGTAACTCGTGTCTAGGAAAAAAGGAAAATAAGAATAACAAACCGTGGTTTGATGAAGATTGCTTAAACATGTGTGAAAAAAGAAAAGCCGCTAAATTAAAAGCTCTAAATAATCCTAGCGAAGACAATCTGGAATACTTCCGAATCTCAAAGAACGAAACGACAAAATTGCTCAAAAATAAAAAAAGGGAGTATCTTAAAAATAAAATAATTGAAATAGAAACTAATAGAATCGAAAATAACGTAAGAGACATGTACAAAGGTATAAACAGATCACGTAAATATATAGGGCCCGTAACGTCTGGAATTAGGGATGATAATAACAATATTCTGACCGATCCGGCTGACATATTGAATAAGTTTAAGGACCACTTTGACAATATTTTAAATACGGGAAATTATGATCTGTGTCCTCCTTCTGAGTACCAGAGTGCTGAACCGTTAATAGAAGGACCAACTAAAGAGGAAGTTAAAGTAGCTATCGGAAAATTAAAATCATATAAAGCAGCGGGAATCGATAATATTCCTTCTGAACTAATTAAGGCATGCGGAGAAGCTGGAGTTTCTAAAATACATCGGTTGGTTAAAAAGATCTGGGTGAACGAGAAATTACCTGAAGAATGGAAAGAATCTATTCTTATTCCGATTCACAAAAAGGGTCCGAGGACGGATTGTAATAACTATCGAGGAATTTCACTCCTTCCGGTATGTTATAAAATATTCACTTTAATCTTAACCAGTCGAATCACGGAATACGCCGAGGAAATTATCGGAGACTACCAATGCGGATTTAGACGGAATCGTTCGACTATTGATCAAATATTTTCTTTACGGCAAATATTAGAGAAAAAATTGGAGTATAACGGTATTGTTCACCAGCTGTATATAGATTTTAAAAAGGCTTACGATTCTATTGACCGCCAGAAATTGTATAATATTCTAATCGAGCAGGGGATTCCAAAAAAACTAGTAAATCTAGTCAGGATGTGCTTGACGGAGACACTCAATAAACTTAGAATCGGTAATAATTTGTCCGAAAAATTTGAGGTTCGTTCGGGCTTAAAACAGGGGGATTCTCTTTCGCCTGTCCTGTTCAATCTGGCATTAGAACATGCCATTAGGGAGGTAATGCGAACCGAGAAAGGGTTGGATCTGGGCGGGACAACATCCGTGCTGGGCTATGCTGATGATCTGGTACTGTTAAGCGAAGACGTTGAAACTATAAAACTGAATACGACAACGTTAATGAAAGCCGGAAAAGAACTAGGACTCGAAATAAACGTGGATAAAACAAAATATATGGTTAGCTGCAAAAATGGCGATATTACTGGTGATATTGATATAGATGGTAATATCTTTGAACAGGTAGATAAGTTTAGGTATCTAGGTTCTACGATAACTAGAAAAAACGAAATTGAAGAAGAGATTAAGGTTAGACTGAAGGTGGGGAACGCTTGTTATTTTTCTGTGACAAAACTACTTAGTTCGCGCCTCTTGTCCCGAAACTTAAAAATTAGAATCTATAAAACAATTATCTTACCTACAGTTCTTTATGGATGCGAAACTTGGCCGCTTACATTAAGGGATGAGCAGCGTCTTAAGGTTTTTGAAAATAAAGTATTGCGTAGAATATTCGGACCGAAAAAGAATGAGTTAACCGGAGAGTTCAGACGGTTACACAACGCCGAATTGCGTGAGATGTATCCGGGTAATATAATTGAGGTAATTTCATCGCGGCGAATCAAATGGGCTTGTAAAGTTGTTGGGCTTAGTAACGAGAGAATTCCTAAAAGGTTAATATTTGCTGTGCCGAATGGTAAGCGTCCGAGGGGTAGACCGAAGCGAAGATGGGAGGATTGCATTAAAGCCGATCTGAAGGGACTGGGTTTGGACGGCGAACGGTGGAGGGAGGTGTGTAACAAGCGATTGGTGGTGTCGGCATCGAACCTTCGGGTTCGCTAAGCCTTATTATTATTATTATTATTATTATTATTAATTTAGATTATTTTTGTTGCCATCTTTTTTGCCACATTTTTTCCCGTTTTTTTTTAAAAATAAATTTTAAGAAATATTCTGCAGAGAGTTCAATAATTATTACAACCGGAGTTGCTCCTGGCTTTCTCGCCATATTAGCTGATTTATCTGGTTGTTCATTTCCGGTGATTCCGCAGTGCGAAAGGACACAGATAAACATTATCTTTTCCCTCTACTCTTAGTAGCCATAAAATATTTCTTATTACTCTCGCAAGAATAGTTGTTGGTCTTGAGTTTTGAATGGCTACAATTACACTTATCGAGCCCAATTGTTACTCTGAATGTATTTTGGGTACAATCCCTCCACTAAACACAGAAAAAATCTCCAGAAGTTAAACGAACTTTTGAATTTGAGAGTTTACAACAGCCCATGCTGCTTCTTTGTTTACTTTAGAAGTATCCGTATATATTGATTCAATTCATACGATAAGTCCGTTTTTATTAATTCAGAAATTCCAAGTGGGATTAGAGGACTTTTGTATAGAAACACGCGATTTTCGAGTTTTTTTTTTTTTTTTTTATGAGTTTAAACTTGGACACTCGGCAGACCCAGCTGCAAGAAACATTACCACGGCATTCTGGGAAGGATGTTGTAACGAACAGACCATTCGTCGGCGGCTTAAAAAAAAAATGTGCATATCAAAAAAATATTGGTTTATGTGTGTTGGCAATGGTAGCAATAATTCATTTTCCCTTTTTACCTGGAGGTTAAACCATCACATCCACATTATACTGTGATATTGACCTAATCCATTATAAACAATCTGTATTAGTACCTAGTAGTAGTACCTAGGTAACCTGTATTAGTAGTAGTACCTAGTTAATCTGAAAGGAGCTATACTCTAATAGATAACGCCAGATCTCATGTTTCACGAGAGACAGTGAAAAAACTAAACTAGGTTACGAAATACTTCCACAATCACCTTATTCGCAAGACTTATCTCCAACAGATTTCCATCTGTTCAGAAATTTGGACAACTTCAATAAAAGTAAATTTTTTTAAAACGATTCACAAGTCATTTCTTCACAAAAATCTGATTTTTTCAGTTCTGTAAATAAAAAGTTGATAACGCGTTGGAGAGAATGTATAGGAAATCAGGGTAAATAGTTTGAATAAAAATGTTTTACTTTTATAATAATAGTTTTTTTTTTTTAATTTAGAAATATAACAATCTGTCACGTGGACAATAATTATAGTGATATATGATAGATATAACACATTCGTACCACTTATACAAAAAATATAAAATTAACGAAAGTAAAATAATAATCGAAAACTATGTACAATAAAAAATAAAATAACCTATAGATAAGTAAATTAAAAACATAAAAACACAGTCATATCTATATACAATATATACATTCAGGCAGGGAACCCCAAGCCAGGCTTCTCCCTCCAACTATAGAAGGAAAAACAGTACTCTTAAGAGATCCCTGCGCTACTCTCTCAACCGCGTCACTGCTGCTAAAGCCAGTGGAGTTTGAGCGAGACCGTGAAATAAAATAAATGTGAAAACTGACATTTTATATGAATCGACCTAATACACACTATATTCTTTGTTTCTCCAAAATTTTAAGAAATAAGTGTTTTTTGCTTCAACTGGGAGTAATACATCTTTTTGACAACTGTGAGGTATGGTCCAACAGTTTCCAATTTTATTTTTGAGAGAAGCTTTCTTTCTATTACCCGCTTCTTCTCTACAGAATAATATTGTATTTATTTGTTGAATTATGCTATAAAATGAAAAATTAATATATATACTATATTGTGTATATTTTGAATATACATAAATTTTGGACAAAAAAATTTATTTTTTGATTACTATGAGAATTCATATAAAGGATATTTCGAAGTAAGAAATACAAACCTCAACTTCACTTATACTTAAAAATATGTTTGAGTCCATTTTGTTCCATTGGTCTTTAAAATTGTTTCTATATTTTTCTCTTTTTTTCACCTAAAAGAACAGGCATCTAGAGCAAGTTACTTGAACAAAACGTGGGATATTGTTCCCAATGAATCCGAACAAAAGAATAAAGTATGGTGTGTAGATTGAATTAATATTTAATTTAAACAAATCATATAACAATTTATATTAAAAGAGAAACCGCTTTGATATTCTTATTTCGTACTTTAAAACCCATAGTAACTCCTCTCATACTAATTAAAAAATAGAAACATTTTGTTCAACATTTTTGCCATGCTTTCTAGCCTTCCCTTTGTTTTCGATAATCACAAAAAATGTGGTAACTCCAATATAATACAAAAATTGACAGGAATTTAGGGCCTTATAAACACCATCCAATAGTTCTAACCAGATTTTCGCAAACAAATTAGAACTGGAGATATAAAATTTAATTTTCTAAGTTTTTCTTTAATTACGCCTTGTAAATATACTACTAAAAACATTATTACATTATTATAACGTTATTATGTTATTTATGAGTACTGGATGATGAGGCAGAATACTACGCAACTTTTCCGCCGATAAAGTGTATTTCCTAAGTAACCGCTTCAATTATATTAAAAGTAATCAGTGTTTTCAACCTGACCTGTCTTCAAGTATTACGTCAATAGAAAATAATTTAGATTTTTTTTCTTAAAAATTAAAACTATAATGTTTATAATAATCAATTTATATGTTAATTTCGTTATTTTTTATTTTTACTCCCTATTATTGGAAATCTCGAAAATTCGTATTTTACTCTCGAATTATCGTACTATCGGGATTCTACTATATTATACTAAGACGCTGACTCAATCAAACTACCAATTTAACGAGGTGAAACTTTATGACAAAAATTTACATTTGCTTCCTTCGGATGAGCGATGTGTTCTTTAATAATTTAATTAGTCATAACAAACAAAATATATTCATAAAAAAAATTGATGATAAATACAAGATTGATGAATCTGATTCACATTCCATGACTGACTATAGTCACTGATTCAATCATGCGATGTAGGAGCCATTATGTTCTATGTACGACATGTTACAAATATGTTGCGCTGCGTCGAATTGCAGTCAAGAGGTTCTGTAACATCTTAACAATGGCATAATGATTTTGCATACCTTTTGTTCTTCAGGTTTCTTTGTTCGTTAGAGTAGTTTCTCGAAGGAATGCTACACTTTGCTTTAGTTGAAGAAGATTGTTTGGGTCCACAGCATTCCAAATTCTTGTCTACGAATCCTTTGAAAACTACTGTCAAATTATTTCTATCATAGTATTTTAATTTTAAACAATAATTTTTATTGATACAGTGAACTGAAATCATACTTCAAGATGTTAACGCGTCTCTTTTGTATTATATATTTGTATTATCATTAACATTAATCAGACTAAATCTGTAATGTTCATACAACAGAACTTTAAGGTATATATTTTTTTCATTTCGTTTTTATTCTTATATATGTATATATATATTTTATTTAGAAAAAATATTTTGTTATTGTGTATATATCACCTTTTTTAATACGTGATTGGCCTTTTGTAACATGTATATATTGTTGTTCTGGCAATGACCAGATTCTCCACTCAAGTCATGAGTGTCTGTGGTTGTAGCGCCCTTAGTCAATCTCCGCTGGCTTTTAATACCCGTGAAGTGGTTGAGGAAGAAGCGCAGGGATCTGCTGAAGCCTCGCTTTCCCTCCACAAGTGGGGGGAAAAGTATGGTTCGGAGTTCCCATGGCCGACTGTAAATAGTGTAAATAGGTATTCCTGCGTCTAAGATGTTTATTTTCATTACTTTTTTTTTCTTCTTTTTTTTTAAGATAATTTTAATTCTATTTTATTCATTTATTTAAATTTTATTTTTACTATTATTTATATTTTCTTGCTTCACTATCATATTTTATTTTGTTCTTATTTAGCTTTATATTATTTTAAAATTACCTCATTTATTTATTTTTTTTTAATTTGTAAATATGGTGTGAATGTGCTCTCAGAACTCTATTATAAATGTCCTTTATTGAGACTGATTGTAATATTTATCAATAAACAAATAATCCAGTAAAAAAAAATACGTGATTATTTTATTATTTCATTTATGTATTATATTTTTAAAATTATTTTATCTAGATTATTTATAATTTGTTATATGCATTATATTTAGGTATATATAATTCTCTAATTTTATATTATAATCAGGCAGACTTTAAATTCTATTGCATTGTAATATTTATAACTGTAAAACTAATTACTTTGTAATTTAATAGGTAGTAATATTTATTATGTTTATGAACTCACTTCTATTTGTATGGGAAACTATTCTGGAAAACAAACAAATAAATAATATATTTTGTTAAATTTCGCTTTATTTTTATTTTTCAATAAAGAGATTAGGTTGTGGTATTCTTGTACTCGCTATATATAATATAAAACACTTTGAGGAGACAGAATTTCATGATACAAGATCTCGTTTTTGTCCACTAGCCACATTTTAACAAGTTTAATTTTTATTAGTGATTATAATTATGAGAACTAAATTACTTTCAGCATTAATCTGAGCATCCTCAATGAAATTTTTAAGTTCGTAAAGATTCCCTTTTGCTTTTCTCTACATCATTATACCAGTGTAGCCATGAATAAAGTTCCATTTTCATTACCAATAAGAGAATACAAAATTCTTCCTCATTTACATATCAATGAAGTAATGTTATCATTTCTCACTGACAACAGTTGTCTCTGAATCAGCTCTGGTAGGAATCTAGGATTTCAGGTTAAATATGAAAATTCCTCTAAATCATTAAATGATAAGGTTACTAATGTAAACATGAAGAATGGGTCAGGAATATTCAAAACTATCCATCCACAGAGCTATTGTGATAAAGTGACATCAATTGATCTGAATTAAAGGTTGTTATTGTAAAATTGAACGTTAAGTAATTGGGGTTTCCTAACCGAATCGTAACCCATTGGAAGAATTTCGAAATCCAATATGAGGTTACACGAATAAACTTTAAAAACTCAAAACTTAAATATCAAATTGCAACTGATAAGATAATATCAGTACTATAGTAAAAATCAATTCGATCCTATCAATATTCAATAAAAGATTCAGCTAAATATGTATTGTTTTAATTAAAAATCATACCATTTTTTCTCATTCTAAATAACATAACATGTGGTTATTTGTGTGAAAACAAAATTACAAAAAAAAAAAAAAAATGTTTTTACCGAAATCACCCTCAACAGCCAGATTTTCCCACTAAATTAATTTTGTATATGAGTGCCCATTTTATAGAGGCTGTATTAGTCTGTGGGCCAGACCCCCTAACCGTGCACCCCCCCCCCCACATCCCTATAAATTGCATATCGTTGTGTTCCTTGTAACTATTTATTAAAAAAAAGCCAATGTTCCCACAAAAAAAAGTGAACGCACTGCCCCAAAATGGCGTCCAAAGATGGCGGATTGACGACTTTGACTTTAGTTAGTTTTTTGGTCACTGCGAATCAGCATTTGGCTTAATTTCCTCATAGTTGGTCTTTTATTAAAGCTGAATAGTCATAGAATAATAAACTATGAAGAAATATTAAAAAAATAATTGGCTTAGGCTATGAAAAACACTACTAAAGTCAATTTTTTTAACAAAAAAATTTTCAAGTTAAAAATCAAGCGTCATTTGTAGTTAAACGGCCTACAATAACGCAAAACGTGCTGAAATAAACCATCTGGAGAATATATTTTTCTTTCCAAAACGCTGATTATTTTTTAAAAACTTTTAAACAGTTCCGTAGAAAATGCACTTATGCGGCAGAAAAGCGGTAGTGGCGTGGATGCCTACAGGCCTCTACCACACCATTCAGTACACATAAATGGCTTAGTTAAAGTGATATAATAACATTTTTGGTACATTATATTGGTTTTATTAACGAAAAAATATTAATGCAATAACTTAATTGTAAAAAAAAAAAAATTAAAATTTTTTTAAAAAATTTATTATTTAACCGCCTTTATTCTACAGGTAGGTCGTTTAAGAAGACCTTGATTGTAAAAATGATATAATTATAATAATAAAACTTAATTAAAAAACTTTGCTAAATATCTTGATTTTTTTTTTATTTAACGTTTGCAATTTAACATTGTGTTTTGTATATTTACTGATTCTTAAAGGTAATTAAAATTTATATATACTTCCCAGGAAATGAGTCGTATTAATACCTGTTTTATAAACTAAAATAATATATACCTAATCTGAACTATATATAATGAATAGCTGCTGGGTTGTATAGTAAAACTCATATATCACAAATTAAAAAATTAATTTTTATTTCCTTTATTTTGTGCGAACCTCGCGCGGGCTCATTACCGCGTATGGGGAGCGTCCCACGGGTGGCGGATGTGGGGATGGTCGGTGGAAATTTCTTGGAAGTTCCTCCCGGCTAAGTCCGATGGACTCGCTGACCAACAATGAGAGGGGCCCTCCAGACTTACTGGAGGGAGGGGACCTCCAGACTTGCTGGAGGTAGGGGCCCACCAGACTTGCTGGAGGGTGTGACGTAGGATTGAACGCCCTACTCACATATCTTTAGTTCACCAAACACCACAAAAAGTCATGGATCTCCCTAAGGTAAAACGCTCATTATCCGGAGGTAAACTAGTCCCCCGTTCGGGTCTCCGGGTGGGGACTGCTTTAGGGGATTCATGGTGCAAGTTGAAATATAGGGATTTAAATATTGGTACGTGGAACGTAAGGAGTTTAAACACAGCAGGGGGGCTAAAATCGGTCGCGAATGAGGTAAATGGGTACAATTTGGATGTCGTGGCTCTGCAAGAGGTTCGCTGGCCAGGGGAGGGCTCGATGAGGGAAGGGAAGTACACTATTTGGTACGGAGGAAGCGAGAATCATTGTTTAGGTACCGAGTTTCTAATTAGGCGTAGATTACTATCCGCTTTGAGGGACGTACAATTCTTTAGTGATAGAATTTCGGTAGCTACATTTCAGGGACGTTGGTTTAAAATCGCATTAATAAACATACATTGTCCGACCGAAGACAGTGACGATGAAGTCAAAAGTGAATTTTACGATAAACTCGAATGGGTTTATGATAAACTACCACGAAACTACATGAAAATAATTGTAGGTGACGCGAACGCAAAGGTAGGAAGGGAAGAAGTTTATATTCCGACGATTGGTAAAGAAAGTTTGCACGAATATAGTAATGATAATGGGATCCGTCTGATAAACTTTGCCATCTCGAAAAACCTGATAATTAAAAGTACGACGTTTAAACATAAGGATATTCATAAATATACTTGGACATCACCGGATTCGCAAACACGAAATCAAATCGATCATGTCTTGATACAACACAGCTGGCAAAGCAGTATAATTAATGTACGGTCTTATCGCGGAGCAGAATGTGGGTCGGATCATGAATTAGTAATCGCGAAACTTCGACAAAAACTTAATATAAAAAAGAGAAAAGAAAACCGTTTCGATTTTGAGAATTTTAATTTGGAAAAATTAAAAAATCCATCAATTAGAAACCAATTCGAGCTAGATGTTAAGAATAGGTTTGAAGCTTTAGAGCTTCCTGACGAGGACCACGAGGATATTGACAAGTTATGGATAGAGATCAGAGATAATATTAAAGCGGTCGGTAACTCGTGTCTAGGAAAAAAGGAAAATAAGAATAACAAACCGTGGTTTGATGAAGATTGCTTAAACATGTGCGAAAAAAGAAAAGCCGCTAAATTAAAAGCACTAAATAATCCTAGCGAAGACAATCTGGAATACTTCCGAATCTCAAAGAACGAAACGACAAAATTGCTCAAAAATAAAAAAAGGGAGTATCTTAAAAATAAAATAATTGAAATAGAAACTAATAGAATCGAAAATAACGTAAGAGACATGTACAAAGGTATAAACAGATCACGTAAATATGTAGGGCCCGTAACGTCTGGAATTAGGGATGATAATAACAATATTCTGACCGATCCGGTTGACATATTGAATAAGTTTAAGGACCACTTTGACAATATTTTAAATACGGGAAATTATGATCTGTGTCCTCCTTCTGAGTACCAGAGTGCTGAACCGTTAATAGAAGGACCAAGTAAAGAGGAAGTTGAAGTAGCTATCGGAAAATTAAAATCATATAAAGCAGCGAGAATCGATAATATTCCTACTGAACTAATTAAGGCATGCGGGGAAGCTGGAGTTTCTAAAATACATCGGTTGGTTAAAAAGATCTGGGTGAACGAGAAATAACCTGAAGAATGGAAAGAATCTATTCTTATTCCGATTCACAAAAAGGGTCCGAGGACGGATTGTAATAACTATCGAGGAATTTCACTCCTTCCGGTATGTTATAAAATATTCACTTTAATCTTAACTAGTCGAATCACGGAATACGCCGAGGAAATTATCGGAGACTACCAATGCGGATTTAGACGGAATCGTTCGACTATTGATCAAATATTTTCTTTACGGCAAATATTAGAGAAAAAATTGGAGTATAACGGTATTGTTCACCAGCTGTATATAGATTTTAAAAAGGCTTACGATTCTATTGACCGCCAGAAACTGTATAATATTCTAATCGAGCAGGGGATTCCAAAAAAACTAGTAAATCTAGTCAGGATGTGCTTGACGGAGACACTCAATAAAGTTAGAATCGGTAATAATTTGTCCGAAAAATTTGAGGTTCGTTCGGGCTTAAAACAGGGAGATTCACTTTCGCCTGTCCTGTTCAATTTGGCATTAGAACATGCCATTTGGGAGGTAATGCGAACCGAGAAAGGGTTGGATCTGGGCGGGACAACATCCGTGCTGGGCTATGCTGATGATCTGGTACTGTTAAGCGAAGACGTTGAAACTATAAAACTAAATACGACAACGTTAATGAAAGCCGGGAAAGAACTAGGACTCGAAATAAACGTGGATAAAACAAAATATATGGTTAGCTGCAAACATGGCGATACTACTGGTGACATCGATATAGATGGTAATATGTTTGAACAGGTAGATAAATTTAGGTATCTAGGTTCAACGATAACTAGAAAAAACGAAATTGAAGAAGAGATTAAGGTTAGACTGAAGGCGGGAAATGCTTGTTATTTTTCTGTGACAAAACTACTTAGTTCGCGCCTCCTGTCCCGGAACTTAAAAATTAGAATCTATAAAACAATTATCTTGCCTACAGTTCTTTATGGATGCGAAACTTGGCCGCTTACATTAAGGGATGAGCAGCGTCTTAAGGTTTTTGAAAATAAAGTATTGCGTAGAATATTCGGACCGAAAAAGGATGAGTTAACCGGAGAGTTCAGACGGTTACACAACGCCGAATTGCGTGAGATGTACTTGGGTAATATAATTGAGGTAATTTCATCGCGGCGAATCAAATGGGCTTGTAAAGTTGTTGGACTTAGTAACGAGAGAATTCCTAAAAGGTTAATATTTGCTGTGCCGAATGGTAAGCGTCCGAGGGGTGGGAAGATTGCATTAAAGCCGATCTGAAGGGACTGGGTTTGGACGGCGAACGGTGGAGGGAGGTGTGTAACAAGCGATTGGTGGTGTCGGCATCGAACATTCGGGTTCGCTAAGCCTTATTATTATTATTTATTATTTTGTGCGAAAGTTGGACTATATCATAAATAGGTAGGAAAATTTATTATTGAATGAATTATTCTCTCTGCACAAAGAAAGATAGAAGCGGTGACGCTACAAGTTCTTCTATAAGCCAGAACTGATTGTTTGGATTTGGTCTTGAAATGAGGAAAAAGGCGAAATTGAACCCGAAAACTGGAAAAATACATTAAGCGAACGAGAAAGGAAGTGCCAAAACCTCGGAAAAGATAAAAAGTACCAGTATCCATTATATGGCTAAACGAATGTATAGTAGACAGATGAAGAGAATATTTCAAGATGCTGCTAAAAGGGGGTCAATTGCAGTTTGGATGATATTAAGTGGACGATGTAGGTTAATTATGGCAAAAACCACTTTATTTTCGATTGCTGAAGGTGCACATCGGGACTAGCTTCACTTTGAAGCAGGATATAGAGATGTATAACGAGAAAGTTATAGCTCATAGCTCTCCTTCTGCTTAGTGCATTTGCAATGGATCTTATCTTGATGGGTATTACATTAAGAATCGTAGAAGCTGGAATAAGAAATAATATCTAATTGTCTTTCAGAAAAGCAGGTTTTCCTTTTAGATTCCTTAAAAAATCGTTTACAAATGCACTAAGCAGAAGGAGAGCTAGCAAAGTTTTTTAATTAAGTTTTATTATTATAATTATATCATTTTTACAATCAAGGTCTTCTTAAACGACCTACCTGTAGAATAAAGGCGGTTAAATAATAAATTTTTTAAAAAAATTTTAATTTTTTTTTTTTACAATTAAGTTATTGCATTAATATTTTTTCGTTAATAAAACCAATATAATGTACCAAAAATGTTATTATATCACTTTAACTAAGCCATTTATGTGTACTGAATGGTGTGGTAGAGGCCTGTAGGCATCCACGCCACTACCGCTTTTCTGCCGCATAAGTGCATTTTCTACGGAACTGTTTAAAAGTTTTTAAAAAATAATCAGCGTTTTGGAAAGAAAAATATATTCTCCAGATGGTTTATTTCAGCACGTTTTGCGTTATTGTAGGCCGTTTAACTACAAATGACGCTTGATTTTTAACTTGAAAATTTTTTTGTTAAAAAAATTGACTTTAGTAGTGTTTTCATAGCCTAAGCCAATTATTTTTTAATATTTCTTCATAGTTTATTATTCTATGACTATTCAGCTTTAATAAAAGACCAACTATGAGGAAATTAAGCCAAATGCTGATTCGCAGTGACCAAAAAACTAACTAAAGTCAAAGTCGTCAATCCGCCATCTTTGGACGCCATTTTGGGGCAGTGCGTTCACTTTTTTTTGTGGGAACATTGGCTTTTTTTTAATAAATAGTTACAAGGAACACAACGATATGCAATTTATAGGGATGTGGGGGGGTGCACGGTTAGGGGGTCTGGCCCACCGTGTATGTATGCACTATGAGGATCTTCCAAATCCAGAGTCAGACTACAGCTGACGTAACAAAATAAATATTTATCTATCTCATAGTGGCCAGATACACAAATGGAGAATAGAAGCACCAGGTCTTACTCAAGAAATCACCCTTCTCTTAAGTAAAAACACGCATACTGGCTTTTACCATATTTCGAAGAATCTTAACTCTTACTTAGTCTTACTTACTATAATAAGTTGTTGTTTTTTTCATTATTTTGTACTCATTTTTTTTTTCAAAACATTCACAGGATCTCACTGAGTAATTACAACTGTCAAAATTAAAGACGGTCAAACCATCTTTATGTATCTTTAATCAAATTGATTAAAGACACTTTATACAGTAATTTGTCAGTATGTTTAGGGATTGAGGGATTCAGGGAGATATCACCAAATAATTTGAGTCATCAAACTAAAAAATCAACCCAGCCGTTTACTACATAGTTTTTAGTGCACGATCCAAACACATGCCCCTCGTGTCGCTTCGCTTAATCGGGTAATAAAAACTGAATTTCCCGAAAACCAAAAACTATTTTATACTTAATATCATCGATTTTACATATTTTTACGTTTTCCCAAAAAATGGTTCTAACAGGTCGAAAGCATCGTCGCTGGAACGTCTCGGTGTACGAAATATATAATTAAATGAAATTAAAACTGTTGGCCATACAATGGTATGGAAACAAACAAACAATTAAAAATAACCTAGATATTTACAAAGAAAATAAAAATAACCCCCATATATTGGTATGGTTACAATAAAATAAAAATAACCACATGTTGACGTCAACATGTTTTTAATTAAACTCGTTATGCCAATGTAAAATTAAGTTGTTTTTAATATAAGGTAGGTCTTATCCCCATTGATGTTCTCTAACAGACCTTAAATGTCGAAATTTCTTACTCTAAAGTACCTTTAATTTAGTTTATTTAAAATAATTAATCACTTCACATTGTAAACAGTGGTATGAAATGGTTAAATTTAAAATATGAACGAATTTGATGATTCACTAAAGGAGAAATAAGGATGGGTCCACAAAAGAAATTGTTTCAGCGGAAACAACCGAGATCGTCCGAATTTTTCCGATCCTCCTAAATTTAAACTAATCTCTGTTCCGTTAACTGCTCACATTAGTTTCATTTACATTTAATTTAAAAAATAAAATTCTCTTGAAATATTGAGGGGCTACTCTTATTTCATTATTAAAAATTATTTTATTAAATTGTTTCGAGATAGATGTTATGGATAAATTTGACATCTTATTAGTTTAAAAAAAAATTAATTTCTCTAGCAGCATGTAATTATATATAAATATATATATATATATATATATATATATATATATATATATATATATATATATATATATATTAACATTCGCCTAATTCCTTTTATTTCATGCTTATCCATCCACAATTGGATTGACAATCTGGCTCGGGGTTTTCCTGCCCGATTTTAAATAGTGTATATAGGTATGTATGTTTTTTTGTTTTTAATTATTTATTTTTAAATTATTTTATTCTTAATTATTGTATATATATATATATATATATATATATATATATATATATATATATATATATATATATATATACACACACACACACACGCACACACACACACACACATACACACACACATATATATATATATATATATATATATATATATATATATATTATTTTTCTGTTTAGTTTATTTTTATTTATTGTACGTAGAGTGTGAATGTGATCTCTGAATGCTATTATAAATGTCCTTTGAGACAAATTGTAACATTTCTCAATAAATAAAAAAATTCCTTTTATCTTTATTTCCGTTAATATTTTAAACCCGGAAAAACGTTTTGTATGGTAATTAATTATTTTAAATGAATATGTTATACCGCCAATAATTGTTATTTCTCTACATACGAAAACACCTATTTCTACTCAAGAAGTGGTATGTGAAAGCTGTGACGCGCGCACCGCACCAGAGTTTACTATTTTTTAAATTTAGGCCTGATGATGACTCACTTGCTTCGTTTGAAACGTCTGTAAACTTAATAAACAACATAAATTACTGCACATCCTGATTTGTCATCATAATTTGAACAATCAACTGCATCTATATTTCTTAATTATTATTCCTTTTGTAGAGACTATTTAATAAATTAAATAACACCAATGCTTTTTATAATATAATTGAGAGTAAGATCTTTTAATAATACCTAAAACCTCTGCTTAGTTCCAATGTGTAAAGTAAGTAATGCAAAATGTATCTGAGAATTCGAAAGCTAAGGATAAGAAAGCGCAATGGAAGCCATCTCACCACACTTTTATCTCCTTTCCTTCCTCTCTGATAAAAATAATGGACTCTTTCTCATGTTTATAGGTTTGCCATTGGCATCTAAGTGCACTCACTAGGTGCTACATTTTCATTAAATTATATTAGGGCTTAGTAACATATGGGGTCTCCAAGAAAAACTCAATGGTTTACTATTTCCAAATAGTTAATTCTGGGAAACAATTACATACAATTGGCTCCTTCATTTTTTTTTGTCTCTGTTTGTTAAAAGCATTTAGAAAACTAAAATATCCTTCGAATGGCAATTTGGACTGATTTCGTAGATATAAATTTTTCGAATTATAAAATGAAGAAATCGGCTTTGTTAGAATACATGCAATATTTCAAAACGCCATCTCTGTAACTAGTTGTCCAATTTAGATTTTTTTTTTTGTGTTGTGGATAATTTCATTGTGTTTTAATAAGAATATTTACATGATAGTTGATTTATATAATAGGGTGTATACAAAAAATGACCGTTTTCCAACCATGTATTTGTATTATTATTTCTTCGATATAAAATACAATTAATAATCAAAGTATAGTGCATTGCTATCTAGCGTCATTAGCCATCTGCTAGCCAATTGCTGACACCATTCTTTGGGATGGCTGTCAAAGAATTCTTGGACCATATTTACAATTTCCTCAAAATTATCATTTTTTTTTCCCTTGAGAAAAATGGGCCATGGATCTAAATAAGTGGTAATCTGATATTGTGAGGTCTGAACTGTATGGTGGATGAGGCAGGAGTATCATATCAGAAGGGCTTTTCAACAAATTTTCACAAATTTCTGACCTCTTAGCTGATTGCTGAGGAGGAACTTCGTTAGGGACAAGTCTACTGCTCTTTTTCACCTTCTCCATTGGTGGTAGATGGCTACTAACAGTATCTTTCGACGCACCACACTCTCTGGCAAGTTCGCGAGAACTTGTGGTTGCCTGGAATCTTTCTTTCTTTCCACTGCGTATCTCCACTGCTAAATTTTTCAATCCAAAGCCACGCAGTGCGCATGTCAAGGACACAGAGTCCCTTCATATTTAGTAATTTCACGAGTTGCTTCAGTGGCTGTGAATTTTTTTTTTTCCTGTAATGCCTTAAAATTACGAGAATTTCGTACGAGGCTGTCATGTTTCTACTTTGAAACAAATAACTGAACTGAGGCATTTTTTTAAGAAGTCGAATTGGATTAAACAAGCTTAGAGAGTGTCCTAAAGAGATTATTCATAAGTATAAAGTAGGATTAAAATATTTACAGTCCTTTGAAATCTTGAATTTGGTAAAAAAGTCATTTTTTTTTATACATCCTATTATGTGTAATGCTTGAGTAATTGACTGATTTCCAAATAAAATTTTTTGTCCATTGTAACTTTTCTCAACTTCCAACTTCTTTTCATAGAAGTATGTTTTATATATATATTTCTTTCTTAAATTTCAAAATTAAATATTATGAATTTACTATATATTTCAATAAGTATAAAATAAAATTTTGAATACCAACAGTTCACCTATACCTTAAATCAATATTGATAAACAATGGAACATTCCCTTATTAACAAGTATGCCCGTGTTCAATTTATTTACACATACCAGCAAGGGGATGTAATTTATTTCAAAAATATTTACATTGAATTCTATTTAAATCTCTCCAACACAAAAGCACCACTGGAATTCCTTGTTACTTTAAATAAAATATTTTAAACTTAAATACTTAGAAGCTCATGACAGCCTGAATTTAATGGTTAACCTTGCGCTAAGTTACATATATTTTTGTGAACAAAATATAGGTATATATTTATAAAAAAAAAAAAAAGATATTTTTAAATTACTTTAGTAATTCAGCAAGTATATAAAATGAAAAATATAAATTCCACTTCTTTAAATTACCTATGGTAGAAAAAGTATTTTTAAAATTTTTTCTTGGTTTTTATATTTCACATAATTTAAAATCGATTGAGTTCAAGATTTTTTTTTAATGTAAATCTCTTGTTTTATCAGTTACTGTCGGTATAGTACTTCAGGAAGAATAATAGTGGGGGGAAAAAATATCTCCTCTATTTAAAACTTATTTACTTTTAAGAGTGAGCTGATTTTGAAACATAAATAATTATTCGTTGATGTTTAAAAAAAAAAACAAAAATGATGATGCTTTTTAACAAGACAGTTATCTCAAGTTATGAGGGAAGCTTTCTGCTCCTATAACATAAGTTTTCTTAAACTCCATTTTATGAAACTTCGGAGGTATTTAACGGCTAATACAAAGCCCTAAATATCCCAATAAAAATAATAAGGATACGCGTAAAAGTTATAACCACTTTTATCGTTTATTAAATTAACAAAAGATTTTTGTTTTTTTCAAACATATTTATTGCAATTTACAACTGCATTACATGAATACAGTATAAACAGCATTACATGAATAAGTACAACTAGCAGATTTGAAATCAGTAACATATAACGTAGTAACCAAGAGAAACTACCCATTGGTAGCACTCTAATAATAGTTCAATATTAGAAGGTTCCGAGGACATCTTCTTTTCCTACTCCTCTGAGCGTTATCAGGAATAGAAGAGGAAGCAAGGTTAGAAACAACAGCGTTCGGATGGCTCAGAAGTTTATTATGGATCGATAGTTATCAGGATAGAGCTAAATCGAAAACATACGGTACATTAAGGTCGTTATGGATGATTTTATTTGTGACAAAGTAAGGAGCATTGAGGATTTTAAAAAGGATTTTGGATTGTAAGTATTGGATACGAGAGAAATTTGATGGTTTAGTAGAGCCCCAAAGGTCAAATCAACAAAAGTAAAAAACAATATAATATAAACATTTAAAAATCTCAACAACGAATAATCCAGTAAGGATTTATTTTTTGGTTTACATTATCTGTTTTAGTTTTCAATCATTCAATTTTGGTGATATTTTCCTAATTATATTTACACTGTTATAGGAGGTAAATCTTTAACATAAGTTTTCATAATAAATAAATTTTTTAAAACTTCAGAGGTTTTTAACGAGTAGTTCAGAGCCCCAGTCTCAGAGATGTCTCCATAAAAATGGACAAGGACATGCGTAAAAGGAAAAATAAAAAAATATTATTCATAATTTTATTATTTATTATATTAACAAGACAGAAAAAAATACAAGATAAATATTAATCAATTAATTATCTCAATAATTAATCATCTCAACAACGCATAGTCCAACAAGGATTTATTTATTTGCCCCTTAGAATTAGTGTTGCCCAAATGTGAGACCGAGACGAGTCTTGGTATTGCAAACTCAGTCTTGGTCATGGTCTTGGTCTTGCACAAGAGTCTCGCAACAGTCTTGCAGTCACTTGTTATCTTATTACTATAGAGATATTACTGAATTTTTTAGATAGGAGAAATCTAACTAAGCCCAAATGAAAAATTAGAGGAGTTAAATGCAAAAGTATATTGGTTATACCAATTATTAACATATAGTAACTAAAATTTTTGAGTATTAGTAACTATTTTGCCTTAATTTTTATTTAAAAAATCGATTTTATTTACCAGTACTAGTCTTGGTCTTGCAACAGTTAGGCGGCCTTGGTCTTGGTCTTGCAAAGTGCAAGAACCAGACCGATTTTGGACAACACTACTTAGAATCAAATAAGCTGAATTTCTGTATCAAGAGTTTTTAATTGGCAGAAAATCCTTTTGTGGACCTCAACATTTTCGTCCACACCTTTCAATTTTGCGTCGATTTATAAGGCTTTGCGCACCTCTTTGGCTTCTCCAAATCGTCTTAAAGGTTCGAAAATTCTTATGAATTGCGTAGTGATCGGAAAATAACTTTTGGAGGTTTCAACATTTTTTTTCAGCATTTATATTTTTAATTCAGTTTTAAGGTTTTGATGCAACCCTTCATTCATATTACAAAGGTTATTTTATGAATTAACATTTATAAATTCCCATTTCTATAAATTAAATAATGAAACAAATTATAAAATGACTTGAGACAAACATGAGAAAGAAATTTAGTAGCTCGATTGATTTTGAAATTTCATTTTCTCAGGTAAGCATGTGCAAAACCACTATTCATTTTCCAATAAAAATGGGAGGAAATTATGATCTTAGTGAGTTCTGCAACTCAAGCGTTTTTTTAACAATGGAATAAATGGCAACCCTTTTCATTGGAAAGAAAATGCTAGTTTGAGTACCGATGGTTTTTCTAAGACCAATTAAATGGATTAATAGGCATTTGGTAAAGTTTAATTTCACCAACTTTCCATCCTCAATGGGGAAAGGGATGTCGTTAAAAGACCAATTAACAGTAATATAACTCCATCGTTAACAAGAATTCTTTTTTTAAATTATCGTTTATTCACATATTACAATATATTATGGCATACTTGTGTTTATATGTTTGTGGTTACAAATAGGTTAGACGTCTTAAAATAGAGTAGTGATTGTTATTCAGTAGGCAAAAACCAACTGATATATATTATTTTATATGATATATATTATTGATATTTTATAGTTATTAAATAATAAATAAATAACAGTCCTTAAAATACCTACAACATAATATAATCTAAACCTAAATAAAATAAATTAATTAAGCTATAAATAAATTAAAATTGAATAAGTAGTTTATTAATTGGTGAGGACGAGTTCGTTACTGCTTATTTGTCGATAATTTATTAGTCCGTTAAAGAATAATAAATACGGGACAATTCTTAATTTAGGTTTGTTTGTGTAACGTTTTAGTGATTTCTTGTCGTACTTTTGGTCACCGGGTTTTTAGACACTGGTGTAAGCTAAAAAAAATATTATGCTTAATGTTTTTTTTTTACATTGGAATTTCCCAGCCAGTTATAAAGTTATGTAGTTGTATTCCTGTTCTTTATTATTTAAAATTTAAATATATTAATGTATTGAATATAAGTATTGCGTGACATTGACTATTTCCTTAAGATTGTTGGATGTTAATATTTTTTTATATATATTGTCATTATTATAAGGATTTAAAATTTTTTTCCTTTGATGTTTATAATCAGAGCATTTTATAATTATATGCTGGGGGGGGGGGGGGTTTCTTTTTGGTTACATAGAAAGTATACTTTGCATAATCCGTGATTTGTTCTGTGTCTAGAAAAAAATTTAATTGTGTATTTCGATAAATTCAAGGGTTGCCAGAAGGAGGTTTCAGACCTATCAAAATTTTTGACAGGGTTTTTGAATTTTTGAGCGGGACACATTTCGACGAGATCATGGATATTCGAAATTAAAAGTTTCAAAATGAAATACGAGGGGGAGCATGGACCAGTCTGCAGGATGTGTAATTATATATGACCTATGATTTTTTTAATTCTACATTCGCTTGTACTGTTTTTAGAAGATGAGAACGATAAAATATTTTGAGAGGAGTGGGAGTGGAGTGGGATGGACACCTCTGGATAGATCTATGTTTAATTTTATTTTTTCTTATTTATCAATTTATTAAGACATATAATAATCTGTCTCGTGGACAATAATTATAGTGATATATGAACACATTCACACCATATATACAGAAAATGTAAAATTAACAAAAGTAAAATAATTACTAAATAAGAATAAAAAATACTATGTACAATAAAAAATAAAATAACTTAAAGATAAGTAAATTAAAAACATAAAAACACAGTCATACCTTTGTTTAATTTAAGATTAAAAAATGTACTGTTTTATTGTTGGAGGTTGCAATTCCGATAACACAGTAGATTTTAGTGTATCGTGGTTAATCTACGATATATAATATAGATCACTAGCGGATCCAGGATTTAATTTTGGGAGGGGGAGGCTTTAGCCCGAAGGATTTTTTTTCATATATATAACGATAATAAATTTGAAAAATAAAAATAAATTAACTAACTACCCATATGACATGGTGTCTTAGTTATTCTTGAAGTACTATTAAATGTAATCACACGAACATTAATAATTTAAGAGATAGTTTTTAATTTTTTTTTTCTATAAAACATGGTTATATTTTAATATTTTGGGGGAGAGGAGAACTTCAGGCCGAAAGCCCCCCCTCCCCTGTAAATCCGCCAGTGATATAGATCTCTTATCCGGCTTTCAGGAGCGATAAATATTGATGAGGTATCAAACGAATCAAAGGGAATTTCATCAACAAACGGCACTGTTGTATCAAAACTTAAATCCATAAGTCCCTGAAAAAAATTGAGAAATTTCAAAACGGATGTTGTTTCGAAAGTCGAAGAATCAGTACGGGACATATTAGTTTTAAAGATTTTGACGAGAATATCTGAATCCGTTGTAGTTCTTCTGTCCCTGTGATTTAAAGCCTTAAAATTGAAATATTGAAATATGGGGACATTTCGCTAATCATGTTTTTTGTTTTATTGCACTTGTTATTAACATCTTTGGTGAAATTTAGAGACTTATCAACAGTGCCGGTCCTAGACATTCGGCACCCACGGTTATTGACGTCATCACGTCTCTCTAAAAGAATTAAATTTATTTCATAAGCTGTTTTATATTATGTAATAATGGAATTTTATTTAAAATTCAACATTTCTCTAATACAGTTCTTTTATTGCTTTTATTAATTTTAATACGTTATATATATATATATATATATATATATATATATATATATTCTTCAATTTGTAACAAGTGGCGAGAGCCCCTGCAGATCGGCCGGCACCCAGGGGCACATTAATCTGCCTTTGAAAGGGCGCCAAGTTTGAAATCCTACACGAACCTAAACGCTTATTTTGTCTAATTTAAGTTATAAGTGTCAATAATTGGTAACGTGTCAACAATAGATGCTTTTACCCTAAGCGTTTCAATGTTGTAGAATTTTAGAATGAATTCGTTCTGAATTGTTTAAAAACTATTTTATCATGCTTTTGTGAGAGAAACCCTGAATAAGTGCCAATCAAATATTTACAGCAGTGTTTAGGGGCTATAAAAACAAATGTATGATATTTACTTAACGTATTTACAATGACTTCATCCCAAATCTCTCTATTATACAAAAAAGTTTTATTGAAGTTTCATATAAGATGGAATAATAATCCTGTGTTTCTAAAAATTGAGTTTTTACTCCACTAAAAAAAATTAATAAAATTGAGTAATGCAATTAAATGAAGAGCTGTAATTAGTAAAATAGGGGTTGGTCCACTGTTAGACAGACAGGGTGTACCTCGTAGTATATTTAAATATTTTGTTAATAATTATGATAAAATGTATTCATTCAATGTATTTTAATAATAATAATAAAATGTTTCTTATTTAATATCTACTTATAATTCGTTTATTTTATTTTCACCATGTACCTTTTATATTTTGTAGCCCTGATGAAGACCTGCAAGGTGGGTCGAAACATAGATGTAATAATTAAAAATACTATTTTTTAAAATTTAGTATTTATTTACGCACCCCCCCCCCTCCCCCGACCAGCTCCTTCTCATATTATATCATGGTCAACCATATCTACATCATTTTAAATAATTAACTAGCTCTATTGGAGCAAACATTTTCTTGTTTTAGAAGGGCCGCAAGTGAAAGTTGTGTGACGATAAACAAGATTTTAATTAAAAATTACATAGTTACAATCTCCAATGAATTTTTTTCTTTTATAGCTTCTTTCTTTTTATTTATTGCTGAAAATAAAAATACAATGTTTAACATTATTAAATAGAGTTTAACAATATGACCCTATTTATTTTTGAGTAACTTTTTAAGACCAGTTCATAATATAAATATGAATAATAAACCAAAATAAACTTATGTGTCATAAGTTTTGCTACATTTATGAACTTTCACCACTTTTTTTGGGCTCATTAAAAAAATTTCAAAACCTTTCCGTTCAGTCAGAATTTATTTTTTGAAAAATAAAATATCTCAGTTGTATGTTCATGTATATGCAGTGTTTTAGTAGACTTTTCAAGCTCTTGGGTGAATTTTATCTTTTACTTAAATTATATGAAATTACAAGTTTTAAAAATAAGAAAAACTGTAAAAATTCATCAATAAATTGCAATGATATAATACATTTGAAATAAATACAAACAATTTAGAAATCATCAGTTAAAATTAATAAAAATAGTAAAAAATGAAATATGAGAAAATTAAAAAAAATCTAAATAATAATTAAATTTTACTTAATGTTTTCTTTCGGAGATAAGGTTTATTACAATTTTGAATTAATCATACAAAAGTATTTTGTGAGAGATGCCCCGCATTTCATATTAAGATAATAATAAGGATTATGTCAAGATTTTTTTTTTTTAATTTGAAAATTAATACATTCTGCCGCATTGGAGGACATTAATATTAGGGCTACATTAAACATTCACACAATATACACATACAAATGATTACTAAAATAGAGATAAAAGAAAAAGAGTTCATAGGTAAAAAAAAAAGAGTTCATAAAAAAAAAAAAAAAAGCTAAATGAAATTGAAATATATAAAACACATTCATACCTATATACAACATTTACATTCACCCAGAGGATTCTGAGTGATGCTTTATCCCCCAAATGTGGAAGCCAAGGCAGGACCCCAGGAGATCCCAGTGCTTCTCTCCCAGCCGCCTCACTGGTATTACAGCCAGTGAAGACTGATGGAGGGTACTAAAGCAACAGACGTTCAGGACATGAGTGGAGAATCTGGCCATTGCCAGTACCCCAATAGTGTTTAGATTCAAAGCCATAATTTTGTTAGGTTGTGAACCAATGGCTATGACATAAAATTCAATGCGAAGAAGAATGGTAATGATATTAGGTATATTTTATATGAAGAACTTTAAAATTCGTATAAGGTATTCTTGTTATATATTTATTTTTAAAATTTGAATTCTTTTTCTATAATTTTTAAAAGCTTCATAGCTTAATTTATACCAAATTATTGTCTTTTACTAACATAGCCTGTATTAATTTTATAAATATATTCATAATCGAATTGGATTTTTTTTTTTCTGTCATGTTTATTTTTACCTATAAATAAAATATATTTTACATGTAATAAAAAATGTATTTATAAAAAAGCTTATTGTAGAAGATACATCTTGCACTAATTATAAATTATTTTTATATCTATTACTATAATTATTATATTATATATATATATTTATTTTTTATTTATTTATTTTATTTTTTTATGCAATTTGCACCTGCACAGCAAATTTGTTGTGTTTATTATCTTGTTATTATCTTGATGTAATTGCTTGATTTTTTTTATGTTGATGTTTTTATTGATGTAGTAGGTCTCTTGGTCATTTTCTTCTTAATCTTCGTTGCTCAGGTAACAGGGAGCAGGAGATAGAAAGAACCAGAGGATTGGAGTGATTTTGGGTTGAAGAATGAAATGTACTGTATTTGTCGTGGATGTAGGATTTTACTGTTGGGGTGTTTAAGTCGTTATGTATAGTAGTGTTTGAAATGTACCAAGGTGCGTTAACAATTTTTCATAAAATTTTTTATTGTGCTGTTTATATTTTGTTTAAGTGTGTTTGTTTTGCTGAACCCCAAAGTTCTGCTCCATATGTCCATATTGGTCTCAGTAAGGTGTTGTAGATGAATCGCTTGTTTCGTAAGTTAAGTGAAGATCTGTAGTCCAGAAGATGTGAAAGTTGGCTATATCGTCTAGTAAGTTCTTGTCTTTTTAATTTTGTATGTGTGTTCCAAGTAAGTCTTTTGTCTAAGTAGAGTCCAAGGTATCGTACATAGTTCTTTGAAGGCACTGGATTATTGGCAATCGTTATGGGTGGACATGAGGCTTTCCTAAGAGAGAAACTAATGTGGGTGGATTTTGTACTATTAATTTTGATTCTCCAGTTTTCAAACCACTTTTCAAGATCATGAAGATGGTTTTTTAGGGCAATTGATGCGATAGTAGGATTTTTGTGTGAAGTTAGAATAGCAGTGTCATCAGCGAAGCAATAAATGGTGGTATTAGGGTGCTCAGGGATATCAGAAGTGTATATAGAATAGAGGATTGGGCTTAAGACGCTACCTTGTGGTATGCCTTTGTGTTGGGGAAAGAAGGAAGATACAGAAGAATCTACGGAAGTACAGAAAAATCTATTAAGAAAGTAGGATTGAAGAATTAAAAAATAAGTGGAAGGTAAGTGCGGTTTTAGTTTCCATAATAGGCCCTTGTGCCAGATCAAATGCTTTCTCTATGTCGAGAAAGACGGCAGAGCAATATTCCTTTTTTTCAAAAGTCAAAGAGATAGCATCTACTATCAGATGGCACTGTTGCATCGGAAAGAAGATACATCTTGCACTAATTATAAATTATTTTTATACCTATTACTATAATTATTATATTATATATTATTATTAAAAAAATTTACAATTACTTAAAAATAAAAAATCGTCTCTTATAAATAAAATTTGTCTCATATCAGTGGCTCACAACCTATTAGAAGCCTAATGAGATATAGAAGGGTCAAATAAATTTTAAAAATTGAAGTTAGTAATACAAAAAGCTCAATCTCATCTTGGTGCTTGTCGATTCGATCCACTAAATCCTCGACCCCTCAAACCACGTTCCTTTCTTTATAGAAAGTTTTTTGTTACAAATGGTACGAAAGCATCTCCATTTCGCCTTCCTGTCTAACTTCATTTGATGACCTTCTTCACACAACCTTTGACACAACAGTTTCATTAAAAATGGCTAAAACTAAGGAATATTAAGTATCTTGATAAAGACTTTCTTTTTATTATTATTTAGCTCCATTATTAAACCTTCTGATCTTTTATTCAAGGACATTTTGTCCACATATTGTTTTGCTAACATGAATAATATGAACAATTTTTCAAACTAAGCTTAATGTCTTTAGTTTGAATATATATGAAATAATTTTGTACATAATTCATCAATCAATGAATAAGTATCCCTGCAGCTTTTTTATGGTACTTGTTTCCAAAGATTTGATGAATATACTTGAGCAAAGAAGTGAATTTGTAGTTTTAGGCATAGATAGACTTCACAGGAGCGGTTTTGTATTTTTTATGCCACTCACAGGTATGACAGATAGTGCAATTTATTTTGGATTTCCCTATTTTCAAAAATAATCATTGTGTTATAGTTAAATCATAAGTTGAGATAATTGTTATATTTATGTTGAGCTACTGAATACTTTAAATTCATTTTAAGCTAAAAATATAATTTCATTCAAATTTTGTTGGTCTTCAAAAACTCCCCTCCCCCGGCAAGTGCATTATTCTGCCACTGAGTGCCCATTTTATTTTAATTCCAATCTTACAAGGTTTAGTAATTTCATTTTGCTCATATCTGTGTATTGATCGTTTTTACAAAATTAAACTACATAAAAAGCAAAAATAAACTAATAGTGATTTATTAAATGATCTTCAACTCTGATTATCAAATATTCAGTTGGTTTTATCTTGTATTTAATTGGATTGACAAAAGATATAATATAATGATGGGATTATACAACTCTGATATCAAGCAAAATAAATAAATTGTTCAATGACATGAATGAAAGCCCTCCTTTTCAAGTGCATTCTATGTGTAATAACTTGTGTCACCACTCTATGTCTCAAGTAATATTTGAGTTTATCAGGTACTTAAACTGCCTTTTTTATATTATTGAAGGATTGATAAAAAACATATGATTCAAAATTCTAATTAATTTACTGATTATTGATGATTATGAATGATATTATTAAGAGGCCTAATTACAATTAATATAACTACTCTCTAATCTTTCTTATATCCAACAATATTCAGAATACTAAAAATTCAAAATTTTTACTTGATCTGTGTTTAAACTGTTTTATTGTAGCCTCCATCATCAAATCAATAATTAAAATCAGCTAATAAGTGTAATAATCATACAGGATAGTATGAAAAACTGTTTTATTTATGAACAAATAACTTTAAGATCAAGTTCGAAATAAAGATAAATTTAAAACAGGTGAAGTTTTAAATGTAAACTGAAAAGCTGTTGCAAATCAATCTACATGTGTTCTAATTTGAGAATTATTTTAGTTAAATGTCAAGTTGAAGACACCGCACATACATTATTTTGCACAGTAAAAATATTCTTCTTTGTCAACTTGAAGAAGTGAAACTAATCTATAAAGGAAAAATAATATGGAAGAGGTCACATAAAAAAAAAAAAAAATGTTAATGTATTAATATTTTATTAAAGATTTGATATTATATTTTATCATAATTGTAATTTGAAATAAGTCTAGATGCATATGAACAATTATTTTGATATTTGTTGTTTTTTTTATTTAAAACCTTTTGATATTTATTATGATAAATCTTCAGTTATGCATTAAGCAAATATGAAATGCACATACATACTGTTTCTGTTGTGAGTTAGTACATAAAGTCTTAAGTTAAGCGTTCAAAACTGATCTGCTTAAATTAATTTTAAAGTAAGCAAGAATATCTCTAATAATATAATACTTCTAAAAATTCAGACATGGCAAGATATGATGAAACTGCATCATAAATTGTAGATTAAATTTGTTGCTTTATATATTAGTACATATTATTATTTTTGTATATATATTATTTATACATCGCTATTTATGCATTGTGGTACATAGCTCAAATGTAAAATTGATTTAATTCCAGTTTTGTTTTAGGGTAATGTTGTTCTCTGTACTTATAGGAAATAATAATAAGTAATATTATTTTATTTATTTATTTTTTAAATTTATTTATTTGTCCTTCCTTGCCTTCGGACAAAATGGGTGTCAAATTTGTTGGGTATGCAAATGTTGCCAATTAACATTTAGTGATCACATAGGTGTCATGTGGTTGTTACCAGGCGGCTTCCATCTTCTTCTTCGCCTCCTCTGTCCGGCAGTCATCCAGCAAATGGTCCTCTTCTTGAAATATTAAAAGTGCGGTTTTCCAGTCGTAAACAAAGGACTTGAAGAACGGATATTTCTTTTCGGTCACCACCTGAGAGAAATTGTAATAATAAGTAATAAGCTTCCAATATTTTATTATTGGGCCAGAACTAGGATTTTTACCAGAAGAAGCAAAATTAATTTTGCCACCCCTTTTTTCTCCTCCTGCCATACCCCCAAAAAAGTTAACATTTTAGAACAGTACTTAGAGGTATTATATTTCGAAATAAATCATCAGATGGTATTAACTCATGCCATTGCCTAAATTAAGGTCAAAACAATCAAAAAGTAGAAATGAATATTTTTATTTAAGCTAAAATAAAATTCTCCAAATTTGCCACTCTCTAAATTCTGCCACCTCGAACAAATGCTCTTTTGCTCTTCACTAGCTCTGGCCCCACTATTGGTTAAGCACATTAACTGAAAATAATGTAATGAAAAACTATCTGTCGACCAATGTCACTATCTGAACAGCTTCACTCACCTTTTCTCACATAATTTTGCCATTTGTTTACTCTGGTAAAAACAAGTGACTTTTCGCTCTGTAAAGTCAGAACACTGTGCTCTTAGTGAAACTATTTTTTATGTATAAAAGTATTTGTATTATTTTTATACACTTCATGAGTTATTATATAGATAAATATGATCGAAATTAACAACTATGTACCTTCAGGTCAAATCAACAAAATGTTAATTAATTAGTAAACAAATTTTGTTCAGAACATAAATATAGCCATTTCTGATGGAGTATAGTATAATTATAACTCTGATTTAAGATTCAACTATTCTATAGAATGTATGAGATTACTGAAGAGTACTATATAATACCACTATTTTCTTTTTTTATAATACTTTTTTTTTTTTACAAAATGGATGACAGTATTCTGATATGAAATATCCAGCATTGCTAGTTTTTATTGTATAATTCAAAGAAAATTATATTTCTTATTGATAGTAGTTAAAGTTTTTAATTTTTGTTCATTTTTAAATTGAAACAAGTTTTGGTAAACTATCACTTTTATTTTTAGTTAGCACTTTCATTTATTCGTCCACATCCTATTCTTAACAATTGGTTTACCTTCTTTTTCTTTTAGAAAAAGTAGTTAGTCTTTGATTTTTCATAGCCAATCGCATACAATGTAAATAATACAAATTAATTTACCAGGAAAAACCCTTTAAAAGAAGCAAATCAACATTCTATATATTTTTAATATTATTCACAGACTCTTAAGTAACATATTTGATAATAAAAAAAAAAAAAAAAAAAAAAAAAAAAAAAAAAGCCTGTACCACTATAACCCATAGAAAATCTTCGGTATCAGTACTCTGTAAGGAAGTATGGTTTCTTGGTCAACGGTTGTGCAAGGTAGTGATTTAACAAAGATCATATTCAACCACTAGATTTTCCCCAATAATTAATTAATAGTACCCACTTTATATATGCTGGGTCTACCCGAGGAGGGTCTATCCACAGCTGACGAAACAGAATAAATAACCTGCCATCAGCTGTATTCGATCCCAGGGCTTTGAGCTTTGGAAGTCAATGCCCTACCCACTGAGATACCCTGCTCTGTGATTAATCCAATACCACTATTATATCAATTTTATTGTGACATATTCAAAAATAAGGAAGTATTTTCCCACCAGTAAGTAAATATTTCCAGGAAGTATTTAGAACCAAAATGGATCAAACCAGACTATTGGGACTCTCACTTCCTCACTAGACATGGGGGTTTTCGTACCAAGTTACATAGTCTTGGAAAAGATATTGATCACCTACGCTCCAGTTGTGGTGTCCCGGAAACTGCCTAACATGTGATCACCAACTGCACTGTGTTTGAGGCACTGAGTGTGCTTATTAGGAGCACAAGTATCTACAGCCTCAACGAAGGAGATTTACCTTTACTCGTCTCTGCAGATAACTACCCATACTACGAGGCATTCATTTATGGGTGGAAGGAAGTTATAGGCCCAGTAATGGGAGTAATTCCATATGGAAAGTTCAATATGGCAGTAAGAAGAAGAGTTCCTCAATCTCAATCCGGGTTAACTCCAGAATAGAAATCAAAGTGGAAAAGTCATAATATTACAGGAAAAGACATGGATAATAAAATGGAAGTCCGTATTGCCGAAAGACAAGGAAGGGAGAGGGCAATAAATAAATAAACCTTTTTAAAAAATAAGAATTGCTGCACTAAAATTAAACATAATTCTTGGTTGTAAAAATTTAGCTGTGAATGTAATACTTTTCTTTCTTTAAAGACAGTAATTTATTTAATTAAGAATAATTCTTCTAATTAAAACAAGAATCATAATTTGAAAGTTGAATACAATTTAATAATTTCCTTTATCAATACATTTAATTTTCTATCTCCATAACAAATTAGAATTATTGGGTTCTTTCCTACATCAGCAAAATGAAAAGTAGTGTTTATCTAATCATAGTGTGACTCGTAAAAGGCAAAGGTGATAAAAATACTTGTTCAACTTAATTAAATTTTTTTTCCCAATAAAATACCTATAAACTATGGAGTTAGTAGCTTTAAAAACGAAGAATTTATACCTTACAGGCCCAACATTGCTATGAAATAAGAATGAAGATGTGTCATCTTACAATTTTTATGTTCTCACCTACATCTGGCCATCTTTGGAATAATAATGAAATTTTTTTAGTACCTAAACATAATAAGAATGTATTTTACTTAATTTCTCACCTCCACAATTTTATCTTGTTTCATCACACATGATAGTAAAATACTAATCTAATTTTTCTAAAGAATAATTTTAAAATTATTCTTGTAAAACTGTATTACCTAATGGAATATATATTAATCAATTGGCAGCAACTTTTAAGAAGTAGAATATAACATTGTTTTTACAAGTATCAATTGATTGTTGCATGAATAGAGACTGTTGTGGTAACACTTTTTATTAAAGTACATAGCAATTTAATGCTCTTGATGTACAACAAGGTGCTAATCATGCGAACTTTGAATTTTCCAAACTATCTACATGGAAAAAAGTAAAGTAAAAAAAGTTTTGAAGTAGTCTATTTTGCAATAATATAATTTATGCAAAACTTTTTGTGCTAAAATTTTGTATTTACTCTACTAAAAATACTTTTGTAATAATTTTATATTTTGAAAAGGATTTAAATTTTTCTTGCGACAATTAAACCAAAAATCTTTTTTCACTAAAACTGAATGTTTTTTTTTTTTTTTTTTTTTTACTCAGTACAAGGAATGTGTTTGTTATAACTTTTTATTTATAAGAGTTTCAGTGTTTTTGTGAAAAACAATTTTTTTTTCTGATTTCATCTAATTTTGTCATGATTATTCAAACATTTTTTTTATAAAGGAAACCTCTCCTTATTTCTTAGAAAGAACATAGCTAATTTTTACACTAAATATATATTCACACAAGTGATAAAAAGGAAAGAGAAGAAATGGTTCGTCGTCAAAATAAAAAAACTTCAAATAAGTTCTTTTATTAAAAACATGAAATTAAATTATTTTTTGACTTCCATCCCAGACAATTTATTCTCTTATTATATACACAGTTAACAGATGAATATCCAATAAAAATAAATCTGTATCAATATAACTCATGAAGATTCTTGGGTCTTGTACTCTGTAAGGGAGTACAGTATCTGAGTCCATAGGCGCAGATTTGGGGCGGGGAGGGTCACAACTGTCCCCTAATAAAAATAGAGAGGAGACAACAATATTTAATTTTCGTTTCACAATATTTCAAAGAACAAAAATAAAATCAAAGCCAATATCAATGAATAAAATATGTAAACTAAAATCAATTAAGAAAATTAGAAAATTTGACTACATGGCTAAGTTTAATGGAAATAGGTATGCAAGTATTTTACCATCCCCATATTCCTATTATTGAAATTTTAGTTTATATTCAAAGACAATAATATGTAGCAACATATCCGAGGATTTAATGATTTATTCATGTACACCATTACAGTTTTACTTGAAGACTTTATCAAATTTGAAGCGTTGGAGAATAATTATATATAAATTTATTTTTATGTATAGCATTACATTATTTTACAATAATCATGTTGATTATCACTCATAATACATAATATAAACTCCCGAGGGGGTCCATTTCTCCCCAAAAGGAATGGAAAGTCTGCACCTATGTCTGGATCAATGATTTTTGCACTATATATTGCAGTTTAATAAACATTATTTTTTGAATAAGTTTGGCTGATTCTTTATATTTTCTTAAGTGAGTTTTGATTATTCCAAATACCCCACACAACTAGTTTAAATAATTCAGTTTATCGCTTGATAAAATATCGGGTTAAAGGCCCAGATAGATTTGATAGTGTAAAATTTTGTTAAACATGCATATTATCAATTTAGGGAATATATTAAAATTAATTGAGTGGTTTCATATTAAAGACGGTCATCTGTCATTTTCAGAGTTAGTAAAAAGTCAATTTTTTTTTATAAGTTCAACTCAAACTCTTTCTGGTGATTTTATTTAAAAATGTTTAAGTTGAATCATGAAAAAAAAAAATCATTAGAACTGGTTCAAATTGAAGCTATGTTACAGAAAACATGAGCTTTATCTAAACTTTTTAAACACGACATGACGTCCTTCTTTGATATGAGGCTACTCAAATTATTTATTCCACACAAATTTATTTTATTTATCTTTGACTACACACAACCAACTTCTACTATTCAATCTGCTGTCAACAATATCTCCACTTTTCTTTATTTCAGCGATTAAAGGGAAACATAGGCTTGAAGAAGTCGTTCTGTTTTTAAAAATTAAATTCTGCCATACAGATATTTTAATAAATACTTATTTTTTAAAAATAAAAGTGGTCAATATAGATGTTAACCGATGTTTCTTGGTCTTAAATACCAATAAAATAGTTACATTGACAATTATTTCTAAATCATAGAAAGAAATAATACCCATGGAATAAATAAATATTAACTACCATGGTAGCTTTGTCTACGGTTCTGCCCGAAAAAATGATCTAGCCAAGCTCGACTCCTTGCACCATAATGGAATACGCCTAGCAACTGGAGCCTTTAAAACAAGCCCAACCCTGAGCATCTGTGTCGAGTCAGGCCTAACACCACTGTACTTTATAAGACAGAAACTAGCAATTTACTATATTACTATATGTTATACCCGTGAAATATACCCCTCTCATAAATGTTTTCCAACCTAAATTTTCAAAGTGTTTTAAAGAAAAGAGGAATACCACATTACCATTGGCAGAATGAATGTCTTTTATTATAAATAAATTAAAACAAATAAGATTAAATGAAATAGAAAAAGAAATACCCCCTTGAATCTATATTAAAACAAAATTAAATCTCCAACTCACCAAAGATAGTACATTACCTGCAAGTTATAAAGAAAAGTTCCACAAAATAATCATCGCATTACCTGAATATCTTCTAATATTCACAGACGGATCTAAATCAGATACATATACTGCATCAGTCTTTGTCACCCCTGAAACTACCTACAAATATAAATTACACAATCTTTGTAGTGTTTACACAGCACAGATTAACGCCATCGCAATGAGTCTCCGATATGTCATGAAGAAACCAGTTGCAAATGTAGTAGTGGTATCGGATTCCCTAAGTACTCTGAAAGCCATGAATAACATGTATCCAGACCATTCAGGGATACACTGAATTCTAAATCTTTAAAATGCTTCATGGAGTTGGAACAATGGCACATTTTATCTGGTCATCTGGCCACCAAGAGGAAACGAAATGGGTGATAGAGCAGCAAAAGAAGCTCTTACCCTTCCAGGCCGTGGTAAAGCTTTTTTAAACTTGCACAATCTCTAAGAGAAACCATATCCCAAGAATGACAAAGACGGCAGGACAACAGCGCACCTAGCAAATTAAAGACAATAAAGAAAGAGGTACAACCAATACCCCAGAATATATCAGCATCCTTGGGAAATCAAGAAGAAATCATTACTAAAGTTATGAAGTTTCTTGACAATGAAAGACTTGAAAAACATATATGACAAGCTTATAACTAATGATCCTTTGTAGATTTATTTATTTTTTTTCTTAATTTCAAAAGTTTATTAATTTCAATTTATTTATTGATATTTGTTTAAAGTTTATTTATTTATCTATTCTACCTTATTATCTATAAGTGTCTATGATTATCTTTATTTATTTAATAAATATAAACTAACAGAAGTGAACACCAATATTTTCATTACTCTTGACTAGGAAATGACAATTTTCAATATCTAGAAGTACACAGAATTATTCCGAAATGATAGTATTGACATTTTTTTAATAAACCTTGATTATAAAAATTTATTTGAAAACTAAACTTTTACTCACATTAAATCCAAGAGGCATGATAGGTAAAAAAAAACAATAAAAAGATTAAAATAAGCGTTTGATTCAACATACTACCAGTAAATTGCAAAATATCATAAACATTTTAGAAAAATAAATCACTAAATACTTTGATGAATTTCCACTTGTAAAATCACAACATTTTGCACTCAATAGAACAATTTTAAACATAAAATAGGGTTTGTGTTATTAATGCATTAGTTTTTGCTATGATAAATATTATTTAAATTCAAAAGTATCCACTTAAAAGTTTAGCTCGATCAAAATATGAAATGCTTATAACCTCAGTGCTGTTTGTTAGTAAAGTAACTTTTCTGTTAATATCTATTTACTGTGGAAAATTAAATATAATTTGATTTTCATAACCAAAATTTCTAGGAATTTTCATTTTGATGCAGATATATTGCAGTCATCAGAAGTATAAAAAAATAAATTATATTTATTAAAGGGCATTTGTTTAAGGGAACAAAGAAATAAATATAATTTATTTATAATGACTGCAATCCATAATCAACTTCTCGTAAAAGAGTCTATAGTCAATAATTTCTCCACCATAATAAATTAGTTTTTATTTAAAATATATCCAAATTATATTTCCATTATTATAATTAGATGTTTCGTAACACGTAATTTAAGATCTTATTTGTTTTGTGTTCTTTACTTATAGAAAGTTTTACTAGTCAGCCAAAGAATGGTAGGGGATTACTAAACTCAAACTAACAGGCAATGTTATATAAGCAAATGATGTAGATCATGTGTGCAACAAGAGGGGGCCAGCTGCCCTCCTTTAAACATGGAAACAATTTAAAATAAAATAGTGAAAAATATGTACACATTTTTTATAAAATTATTATTAGGAACAAGATGGTTATTAGTTTTACAACTTTCTGAAAGTAACTAATTACAAATAAACAACTGATTTTTCCACTTCTGATTGTGCCCCCAAAGCCCACCTTAGACAGTCAATATCAAATATATTGACATTTGTACTATGTAAACAATGTTCAATAGTATTGAAGGTGGGCTTAATGGAATAGATCTTTTAACAGAAGACTAAGTATCAACATGCTCTGTGTACAATAAATCATTCATAGATAACACTAACTTCTACCATCCAAATACAAAAAACCTACACAGCAGAATAATAATTGAAGTATGTTGTTATTCTTTTTTTTCACAACAATTAGTTAATTGAATTTTTATTTTTATTTTAGTAAATATTCATTTGTATATAGATTAGCGTAATGAAGATACTTTCACATTTTATACCACGTACTATGTGTACATGGTACCACTAGACAAAACGTACAATAACTAAATTGGACGCAACAATTGAAAAAATGTGTTAATAAATATCTCCAACAAATATTCAAACTAATTTTATATAACGAATCTACGTAAACGTGAATATTAAAAATTAAGAAATTATTTGACTTTATAATGTAGTTTTTTGGGTTTATTATCCTAACGTATTTCAACTTGGGCATGAAGAATGGGAAAATTTAAATTTAAATGAAGAATGTGAAATTTTAAGTCTCAAAACGAATTGTGATGATTTAAACTAATGTTATATATAACATATCTACAGATGAGTGAATATTAAAAATTAAATAATGTAGTTTTGTTTTCGGGGTTTAATGTCCTAATGTATTTAAACTTGGACATGACAAATGGTTTGTCTTCCTCTTGTCAGAGGGGTACATTCTTTGGGTCCACCACAGAATAAAATTCTAAAACCAAGTAAATAACAAGGTTTACATTTTTTTAAAAGGAAGTTGAGTCAGATTTATTTAAAAACAAAATGATAAAATGCATTAAGTAAAATCTTACTATATATTAAAATGAAACAAAAACTTTGTATAAATTAATAAATTCATTAAAAATAATTAATCTTGGACAAAAAATAACCTAGGAGTTAAGAACTTCTATGTTTCTCCCCAACAAAGTAATTTTCTCACCGTACCATCCTGACATTGTAAATAATAAAAAATTGTACACAGGAATACGGTTGTCAATAATCCTGTTATCTGTTCTTCCATTACTGAATTCACAAAAGATGTAAAAGGTTCTTCATTTCACAACAAACAAATACACCACTAAAATAAACAAAGCAAGGAATAATATGGAACACTTTAACACACACTACTTACAAACGTATTAAAACCAATAAATTAGATTTTTTTTTTAATATATCAATCCTTAATCATTTTATCAATATAAGTATAAATATTCAATCAATTTGAATTTAAAATTATTTAGATTAGTAAATAAGTTATTTCAAAAGGAAATAAGAATTGAAAGAATGAAAAGAAAAGGGTTAAAAGTACAAACAGTTTGACAAACATATTATACTGATTACATTGATTTGATAGTACTATTTTTAAAAAAATAATGAAAAATGCGCTGTACAATGAATAAACTTTTGTATCAGTACAGCATCATTAAATTCTCAGTAACACAACGATTTCAAGATCATTTTAACAACTAATTGAAAAATTTTATAATTAGTTAAATTATAATTTATAAATATCAATCAAGATGAAAATTAAAACAAAACTGAAAGACATTAAATAAATAAAATAGTAACTTTTTATAATAGTGGATTGTTGACTGTAGTGAATAATTGAGAAGAAGTTGGTTAGGGTTTTCAGTCAAAAATATATAGTAAAAATAAATAAATATTTATTTTTATCTTTGCTGACGTTTCAAAGTTCAGGATTAAGATATGCCCTTCATCAGGATTAAGACAAGATAACAATAGGTATGAGAAACTATTAACAGTAAAACGAAAAACAATAATATGTAGGTGATGTAGGTATAGTCTAATAACATGTAGGTAGAATAAATTTAACATTAATAAATAAGTGGAAAGGCAGAAACATAAAATAATGATAACAATGTTAGGAATAGAAAGTATTAGAATATTATATAACATAAACATAACAAAGTTAGGAACTTATGAAAAAAATAATAACAGCAACAAAGTTAGGCAATAATGAAATAAGGTGACTAAAGATATGAGGAAATAAATTAACAAAGTAATCGAATACGATGAGATAAAAACGTAAGTGTTAGACATAGAATAAATGGGGAGACGTAGTTGCTAAAATATGATGCCTTAGAATCCTAAAAGTAAGTGAGATTGACATAAAATAAAATATAAAACAGTAAGATTTCCTTTTTAAAAATCTTATCTTACAGGAATCTTTTATTCATGAAATCAGGATGGTCTTCTATCTTAGTATTCTCATTAATTATTTTCTTGTTACTTTCTTTTCCATATCCATGCCTCTATTTTGAGTATATTGATACATTTACTCATTACATCTTATTTTCATAATTTTAACTTTTAGTTCTATTCTATATAGTCAGTATGTTTTTCAAAGGTTTTACAGTATTCTAATTTTTTATATAACTTTTTTTTATTATTTTCTTTATATAACTTCATCTTCCTTTTCTCCATTTAACATTTTCTTCTATGCCAACCCCACTTTTTATTAGCTTTCTAAGACATCATATTTGAACAACTACATCACCCCATTTATTCTATGTCTAACACAATTATGGTTTTATCTCATGATATTCTATTACATTTCTTTGTTAATTCATTCCTTTTGTTACCTAATTTCATTATATTTACTTCATTAGTTCCTAACTTTGTTAATGATATAATTTATTTCATAAATTTCTAACTTTGTTACCATTATGTTATATATCCTAACTTTGCTTCCACTACTTTTTATCCTTAACTTAGTTATTGTTATTTTATATTTCCTTTATTTATATTTCATACTTCTGCCTTATTTATCAATGTTAAGTTTATTCTACCTACATGTTATTAGACTATATCTTTCACCTACATATTAGTATTTTCTTTTTATTGTTGATAGTTTCTTATACCTATTGTTGTGTAGCCTTTTCTTAGCCCTGATGAAGGCCTGAACTTTGGGCTGAAATGTCGGCTAAAATTCAAATAAATTTAATTTATTTATTTTTACTTTGTATTTTAGACTGAAAACCCAACCAATTTCTCTTCGAGTAACTTTTTATACTTTTAAGAATAAAGCAGTGAACTTAAATTGGAAACATATACTCACATATTAATGTCTAATGAACAAAAACACCACTATGAAATTTACGAAGTATGGATTGGAATCACTAAGCAATTAAAAAACTAAGTCTTAGTATTAATATAATCAACACATGGATTGATATTTAACATAGTTCTTAAAACAAGTATCCATAAAATTAATTAATAAAACTAAAGCTAATTGGACAAATGTGAAATCTCAATAATAGTTATAATTACAATACTTCTAAATACAATATAACATTGGAGTAAAAATGAAAATAGTACACATTTCGATATTAAGATTAACATGATCTACTAATAATAATTAATTATGTTGTGTTTGTTCAGGTCAGAAGTTCATTCTCCTCATTCGAAGTAATTTCTGGTTCACAAGCCCTTATCAGTTCTCCGTCCAGTAACATACAAGACTGGACAGGAGAATGACAAGGCCCCGTAACCGAAAATGTGAAAAGTTAACACCACAGGAAGATCTGAAAAAAATAAAATAAAAATAATAATCAAAACAATATAATAATAATAACTGAAATAAAATAAAACATTAATTTAACAAATAAATTCTTTAGCATTTATCAGAGGAAGCATTTGAAGAAACCACAATAATTTTGAAGTCTAAGTCAATGGAATTTTTTACTAGTAAGTTATGAGCTTATGATGCATCTGGGATGACTCATACTTATCTCTGATAAATATATGTTAAATAATTATTATTTGGAACAATAAGAACTATTATAAAATTCGCAATATTTAGAAATAAAACCTGAATTAGCAACTGGGAAACTGGGCAATAGCCCAACTAGAATACACAGTTAGTTCTATTTATGAAACCAAGACTTCATAAGGGTCAAACACACCATCATTTCCAGCAAAGTAGAAAGAAATATAGTAACAAATGCTATTCAAAACACAACTCAAAACAATAACATCAGTAAATCATTCCTGAAACGTTAATTATTATTTATGATAAACAACTTTATTATGATTGTTCGTTTTTAGTATAAATAGTTAATATTAACCAACTTAGATTAAGGTTTTAATAAACCATAATGTTCCAACAGCACATTTATTAATAAAAAATCTTTTTTTTTTAATTGTTATTCTAAAGTTTTCCTCAATTTTGTAATGTTTCAGCCTATCAGCCTTTTTCAAAATTTTTAATTTTTTCTTTAGTAGTCATTTGAAACGCCATAAAAGATACCACACAAATATATGTAAAATGGATTTCTTAACTTAAATTTTGTAATAAATTCTAAACTAAATAAGTGAATGTAAGGAGGATTTCTCCAATAAAATAAGTGGAGTTTTCAAAAGTAAAAATATTAACAAATTTCTGTTCTATCTTTAAAATGTATAACCCCTACTGTTATTATGAATGTTGACTATGGAACAGCCAAAATTAAAATGTCTGAAAATAGCTAATAGGTCGAACACATTATAAAATAAAAAACTATTTTAAAACAGGTTTTTCTTTTAATTAAAAGGATTTTGGATTATAGATATATAGCTGGAATATTAAAATGTAATTTAAACTTTAATCTAAATTTGATTAAGATTAAAAGTTACTTATTATTCAAGAGTTTCAATTTGAATAGAGAAAGTAGCTAAAGGTATTTAAATAATCAACAAAGAACATTATCTGTTTCTCTTGATCATTATAAATAGAACGATAAAGAAAAACTTTTAAGGATATGGTAATTGAATAAATACTTATTCATATTATAACAAGAAAAAAAATATTTTGGAAGCTGATATACTTAATCAATTCTGTGAATAGAGATTGTTGAGTTTCCAGAAATTCACTATTATTGATTTTATCTTGAAAGATAAGTTCGTTATGTATATAAAATAGATTAGATTCGTTGAGTCTTTTTAAAACATGAGTTTAACACTGTTGTAGCGTTTTAAAAAATTGAAAGAAATATATAATTATAGTTATGTACTTCTTTCCACAACACCTAACGAAATAATCATTTATTAAGAATTTAATAAGTTGCAACGGAACTTAACATAAATAAAATTATGATTGAGATTTCGCGAAATCGCGAAGAGAGGATACGTAATGAAAGGGCTCATTGTATGAAACGTCATTTTTATTTTAGAAATAAAAAACAGTTTGTAAGTAATGAAGATTAACTCTACACCACGATTCCTTCAGAATGGAAATAAAAGATTTAAAAATAACTGGACATATTTATAGGCATTCAACGAACTGTTTTTTAAATAAAGCTCATGTTAATATATTGCGAGGTTTAATATCAAACATTTACAACTAGCCGAAGTATTTTGGTTCAATTCATAAAATACAGTTTGGCCATGGGCGAGTTCATTACCTCAGCGCTGAGATCACTGATGAGCATCGGAAATCCACCAATGGATTAGCGCTGAGTCTAGGAACTTGCCCTATTTATTATAAAACTAGGACTTGAACTGAAATTTTCGAAGCCTTAAAGTAAACGGATCAAAAACATTTCCTTCGCTTGAATACCATATAGTTTTAGACAGAGATAATTTATACTTTAATTGGAAGCATTATAATAGTAGCATATCTTTTAAGAATTTAAAAATTAGCCATAATCGTGTTATGCACTTTCTTGTGGAGAATGAACCAGATTGATCCGTCAGATTTCCGAAGTATTAACACTCGGGTAAAGTCTGCTAGAGTCGACTAATTGAAATGTTTTTACATATGGATTAAAATATCTCAGAAACTGAAAATCAGGCCTGCACACTGTAAGCGAGGAAATTGTTCAGCATTTAATCCTCTCTGTAATCGGTTTTAATTTAGAATTATATCTTAACGCGACGCCGTGTCAGGGAGGAAAAATTGGTTCGAAAACCAAATGATGAAGAGTTTAGTTGAACATATGGATTAAAATATTTCGGATACTCAAAATCTGATCAACATTCTGAAAACGAGAGTTCAGAATTTCATACTCTCGTACTATTATAAAAAATTGTATCATAACGCGACGCCGTGTTAGAGAGACTAAAGGAGAAAAAATAGAGTCGAAAAACAAATGATAACGAGTTCCATGGAAGATTATTATTTCCAGTTATTTCATATTATTAATATCTTCTTGTCACTAACGGCCTGTGCTCTTGTTGATGTTTTCACTTCGATCATGTGGCCTAAAGCACATACCTTTTTTTTTTCCTCTGCCGATGTTTAAAAGAAGACCTTTTTCATTAAGTTTCATAAAATTATTCCTTCATGATGGAACGTTCAAGTGGAGTTTGAGGAATGATTTTAGACAATTTATTTATTTGCTGGAAAATTATAAAATGCAAGCATATATTCAATTAAATTAAACAATAGTTAATCTTCATTGCTGATGTAGCAGATGTGATATACAGGTTAACAATTTAAAGAACTGCATTGAGAATCACTGAAAACGTACGAGCTTCCACGCGAACGGAGAACTTAACAAATGTTGCTTATTTTGGTTTATAAATAAATAATAATTCAGGACTATATTGCTATTATGTAATAGCATAAAAGAATTTCTTTTAGATACAACGAGTGAATATAAGGAAGGGAGGTGGAAAGCAAAGCTTTTGTGAGCTGTTACCCTTTCACTGGGATAAGAAACAAGGGTGTTAAGAAAAGTTTGAGGAGGCTCGCTGGAAAAGATCTTTTCACGGCTAACTTGAACCCTATAGAGGCAAGCTGGTGTTAAAGGGGAAAAGGGGAAAGAGGGTGTTGTAATACGGTTCCGCAAGGGAAAATTTTAGGTCGAGAGGAGAGCATTTACTCCTAATGAAACAGAAAAAAAAATTTTAGGAGTTCATCGCTAACTACTAAAAAGGAAAATATTCACAGACTCCACATATATACAAAATAATACATTGAAACTTCCCGTAGAGGTATTTTGTAATACCCTTTAGATTTCAATAATTTTGTAGTATAAATGATTTCCGTAAAACAGAAGTTCTTTATAACGGTCACAAACGATCTAAATGTAAGGATTTCGATTGAAAAGTTTTTCCATAATGGACAGCAGGAAGCCGGCCGGATGAGTCTCATATTCTGAGAACATTTATCCGATTTGCAGTAACTTAGTTCAATTATGTATACGGGGAATTCTGTTTAGAAATAGAAGTTACACTTTTGTTTTGTTGTTAGTTCTGCAGTTTAGTTTTAAACATTCAAACTAGCTTCACGTTAACGTTATAAGGTCTGCCATAATTCCTCCGCCCTCTCCACCGGACGGAGAAAATCCTCGTTAAGCCTTAAATGGCGAGGAAAGGGAGAGCAAAAAAGTTAACGCACATATAAAAAACTGTAAAGTTATTAATGAGTGTGTGAAAAAAATAGTATTCACAATTTAGCCGCTCGATTAAAATTGTAAAAACACAGGTACGTGACGTTCTAAAGAAAAACAAAAGAATTATGTGAACAGTAGGTCCCAACACAAAATTCTTAAAACTTCAGGTTGTCGTATGCTCCAGCATTAACGAAAAACTATGCAATTTAAAAATGGAAATAATTTTTAAATGAATAAACGATTTAATTTAAATTAGCAACTAAACACATTTGAGTACTCTCTTTAATCTATTTAAATGTTTGGATTCAAACTCGAGAAAGTAACAGATGCAATAAAACTCGTTCGGTGACCTAATATATCAATTTTATTATTAATTTATTTTTTATAATATTTTATGTTATTTGTTTTTAATTAACGGAAATAATGGTGAGGCTTTTTAAGAGAAGCGAACTCATCCAAAATTAGCCAACGAAGCACGATGCTTTATCTCAAGGATGAGCCAGAGATCATTTAATTATTTGCTTGTTTAATTTTTTTTTTTTCATTCTGCTCATTTAAGACAGGTTTCACTTATATCCCTTCAAACCAGGCCCTTAGCTTTCAGCAGTATTTTATCCTAATTTGATTGATATTAACCATAAAAGATTTCTCTTAGAGTTGTATAAAAAAATAAATCTTCCGTGAGCCTTGCCCTAACTTAATTCTGGCTCATATTAAAATAATTGATTGTGGAAAATATGAAATTGATTTGAATATTAAATTTTAAATGTTTGCACCCCCCATAGTTATAAAAAAACTATCGGTTTATTAATGTATAATCCATACACCATTTGTCGATTATAACACTTAACATAACATAATACTAAGAGATGTAAGGAATAAAAGATTATTATTATTTTTATATTTGTATAAATGTCGACCGACTTCTTCAGAGGGAAAATCAAACCCACATTATTTTTAGTTTATGTCACTATTCATCGAATTATCAAATAGTTTCATCTCATAGTAACCTACAACTATTTAATATACGAAAACTCTTGAAATTGGAAGTTTTTAATGCGGAGGGGGGCAAACTTTGTTTATTTAATTAGGTACTAAAAACTCGTAAATACACATTTGCTTTTTACTTCGATCGCAAGATAATTTGATCAGAAAAAAGGTGGCCTTCAAAAATATAGAGCCGTTTGGCGTGATCTATTCTCCCAAATTTTCAAAATAACGAGGTTTTTTAAGGACAAACGACCCAGTATTTTTGTATGCCACCTTTTCTATCTATTTTGTTATCAAGTTATCTTACGATCCAAGTAGAAAGCAAATGTGTATTTACGAGTTTTTAGTACTTAATTAAATAAACAAAGTTTACCCCCTCCCCAGATTGAAAACGTCCCAATTCCAAGAGTTTTCGTTAATAAAATAGTTGTAGGCTACGATGAGATGAAACTATTTACGAAGTTTCAGGCGGATGTTAATAATTCGATAAAAAGGGGTATGCACCACGGACTACTTTCTTACATAACGTTTATAACAATTAACTGCTAAATGAGCTGCGATATCCGTATATCTTGTCAGTTTTATTTTTGTTTTTAAAATTATTATCAACTTTGACTTTGCCCTATCGTATGATCATTCCCAATTCCAGACCATAACATCATATAAACCAATAAGAATAATAGATTCGTATTTTTATTTTCGTGGAGAACAACAAAATTAACAAGACGGTGCGTATAAAAATTAAAAAAACATTGAATAATATAAAGAATACAACGTAAGTTTAATTAACCTTTATTTATTTATGCTATAAATCTTCATTTCATTACGAACCTTATCATTAGGAATTTCGTTTATCTATGATGAGTAAATAAACGTTACAAGAGGAGAGATTAGAGAGCTGAAACCTGTTTTTATTCGGGTGATAATTTATGATTATTTTCATGATACGTTTAAATATTTTTTTATTATTATGTTTTAAACTGAAGACTGAAAAAAAATTGTTACTGATATTTTCTTTGTTATTATAATAGAATTTAATTATAAGTGTTCAGTTTAATAAGTGTTCGGTGTTCGCATCTAAAAGCTTAAATGTTCATGAAAAAATAAAAGTAGCCAATATTCTACAAGACTTATTCGAATAACTGGAGAACTACATATACCCGGAATATTCTTTGCTTATTTGAAAGATAATATATATATAAATAAAAATATTAGGGAAAACAAGTATACAGTGGACAGGTTTTTGTATTGAACATTGAGCCCGAACAGGTAAGCATATAATTTACATTGATCCTATTGAAATTCATATTACTCTATTACCTCTAAACAAAATACAAAGACATAAGTTTAACGGTTAAAAAAAATAGATCTAGGATGCGTCAGGGCAGGAGAATGAATGGTGTAGTTTGACTTTTAAAACATAAAGGAACAAAGGTATGCCTTGACATTTGGGCTCGGAAAAAAATCGAAACAAACTCTTGCAAGAACATGTAAAATTGTTTATGAATTTCTTTTTAGTTTAAGCAAAAATAAAAAAAAATGAAGCCTTCGCAAAGAGACAGATTATAGGCTAACAATTTAAGGGTGCACATTTTTATGCGCAGAAAAATAACATTTTGAAATAGTGTGTACAGTAATAAATTTACTTATTAGTGCACGCCATTGAGAATGTAAACCAAAATTTTAAAAATAAAATTGAAGTTGATGTATTTGATAAGGCAATTTGTGTCAAGTTATGATAAGGGACGGCTTTTCTTTCCTTAAGTGTAATCTTACGGGCAAAGGTTGTGATTTATGTAAACATTTGGATTCAAATTTTTGGTATTATTTTTTTAAAACTAATAACGTCTCACTTACTTAAATTCTTTAAGTTGTTAGCATATACTTCTTTTCAAGAAAGATTTTCTTATGAAGATGAGTTTAATATAAAAAATGTGGTACCGAAATAGCTTTCAGATTTCTATCTCATTTTAATTTATTTATTCTCCATGTAGTTATAATGTATTTTACCCAATTAAACAAATTCTGTGGAATTTATTTTTAACGACAAGCATCGAGAAAAAAAATGAATATTTTTTTTATAACTATCATATACCATAAAATAAACTGACTTTTGGTAAAGTATGATTAGTAGGTCAACAATAATTAATAAATTTATATTAAATTACTTATAAAGGATAACATAACACCAATCCTTACATTAAATTATTATTTTATCATATTCATGAGTTTATATTAGATCCAATTCTAAGAAATTTGATTTATGTTTTTTTATAGGATCTAGTTGATAAAAATATATATGTATATATATATATTAAATGACATGATATGAAGTACACATCTAAACGAAAAAAGCTATAATAATTAATTAAATAAGTACATATTTGACCGTTACAAAATAAATTAAAATGTACTACAAGGATGAACCTGTGAAGAAAAAAAAAAAACAACTAAAAACATGAGGAAATCATAGTTTACAAAAAAAAAAAAAGAAAATAAATAAATACAAACTACTCGGAAATTTCTAAACTTTTTAGAGTGGATGATGGACCAAAATTTCCCAGATAACAAAAGTAATTTTAATTTGAGTTGCAGAAGACTTTTAAGGGCAAACTTTATGAGAAAAACCATTTATAAAAGTCTGGTAAAAAATACTTCAATACTAGTCCAAGTTCATCACAACTACAAGATTAAAGATTTTAATCTTTTTTTGTTAAAAGGAATTTAAATTAGCATATAATTTAATAGGAGATAATTACAATACATATTTACATAAGTTTTTATTCTTTTGGGATAATAATTTTTAAGTCAAATTTCAATTTTTGAGGACGAATATTGATTTTGTACACCTTCGGACTTATTTTTTAATTTTAATGTTTCCATGAATACATGATACACCATGTTTAAGGAAATGAAAAAAAGCTATATATAACTGTAGAACCCATTCAAGTAAATTAATAAAATAAATAAAAAAACTGAACAACAAATTGAGACCGCAATGGTGAATTCCTGGGGTCTCCAATTCATTACCTTCTCCAGTGGGCTCACATGGCAAGCACGTGTGAGATACCAGACTGTCCCCAACATGCCTTACCAAAACTTCACAAATAAACAAAAATACTTGCTGTTTTTTTTCCCCTAAATACAAATATTTTTAATAATCACTAAACGTACTAAATAATACATCAAATATTATTTAAAAAATAAACGAATCAATAAACATACATATATGTGTTAGTCTTAAGTAAAAATAGCTTTTAACAATAAATATACAAATATAGGCGTAAATGAAAAGATACAATATAAATATTGAAATTTAATGTCAGTTTTACGAGGTTTAAAAAATAAATATTATGATGTTATTTTTTGTTTAAAAAAGGTATAACGAATGTAATAGAAACAAGGATGGACGAAAGTTCTTTTTATAAAAAATACTTAAGTCAAATTATTCACTTTAACTTATGACTTTAATGGGTAGTTAGTTGTAAACAAAGTTAGTTTCAGAACATTCATTTATGAAAGTTTAGTTCAGAACAGTTATTATGAACCATTTACGTCAAATTAATAGATAAACATCCGAAGAGTGTTATTTTATGGTTCAATTTGTTAACAATATGTTTAAGAATTTTTCTTAATTATTTCTGTGGGTACGCCATATCACCTTTAAAACCGTTAATTTCGAAAGATATGTACCCCAGAAAAAATAGAAAACAGTTACATATATAATACAATACCAAATTATCAAAATTAGGCCATAATTACCAAAGAGTAAGGCCATAATTACCAAAGAGTAAGAACCAAAAAAATCATTATGCCTTTTGGACTTATACATATTTTGGTTTATCATTTTCAATAACATTATTTTGTAATCGACCGAATACTAATAAAAGTATCAAAAAAACATAACACCCTTTCAAAAAGTATTGCATGAACTCATTTCTTTACTATATAGTTTATTTAGATTACGAATTATTCCCACGTGCTTCAGTATAAAATAATCAGTATATATTCAAAAAGAAAGCTAATATATCGAACAGAATTTGTAAGCAGAACATTACTTATTCATACAACGAATTATACCCATGGCCACCTAGTTTAATATATATATACATAAGTACTAGGTTTATGGTAAAAGTTTAACTCTTATTTAAGTTCTTTAAAAATTAAATGAGAAATAAACAGTAACTGGCCTTAGGTTAGTTATAATTTATCTTAAAGCAATCAACTGATTCTGAGAAGCTTTTGTATTTTTGACGAAATCAATTGAACTTTATATATTTTTTTCAAATAAAAATTTTGCCAAAACTTTACTTGAAAAGTTGCTAAGGAAAACAACGTTCTAGTTCCGAAATAACATAAAATAAGAATTATAAGTACACTAAAACAGATTAATAGTAAAGGTTAAAATTTCATATAAAGTCTCGATTTATTCCCGGTACGAATTATCACAATGGAATAAATAATTTAGAGTATAAATAAATAAACAAATATTTAAAAATAAAATAAAATAAATAAATTAGACAGGATGGGTTTCCGTTAAAAATAAATGATGATTAACATAATTAAGTGGCTTAATGAACGCGACGTTTTAATGTCCTAAATTAAGTGTAACGATAAAAGCTTGCAGTAATGTGCCCACATACCTTTGGTTTGGTGAGAGTTGCTTTTAAGTTCTTTCAAGATCTTGAATAAGAGTCACCCCATACTCGATGGGTGCAACACTGACGAAATTCGGGGTAAATACCCGGGATAGGGATGGAAGGACAAAAGAATTGGATGGAGGGGGGCCCACATAGGGGAGATGTGCGGCTACAGCATCCTGAACGGATTACAACCTCCAACTTCAACACATCTTTTTAGTCTTTATCTCCAGTCTCGGGCTAAGGTCACGGTTTCCCATTATACTGATATTGAATGTGTATTAACGTAACGGACAATAAAAAAAAAAAATGAAATAAAGCAAACTTAAGAAAAAAAACTTTACTAAAACCAATAAATTAATATTAAATACACGAAACATAACGTATTATTACGCTGATATAACAGAGATGAATAGGGTAACATGTAAAATAAATACTTTCCAAGAATTCGATGAGTAAGGAGCAAATGGCCTGAATTGATGTTGCATAGAAAGAAACACTTGAATAACATTTATAAAATTCTTGGAAATGATGGCCAGAAGATAAAATATTAGAAAAAAAAATCAATAAAATTTCAGTAATAATACTGTAGGAAACGCAAATAAAAAAATAGTACTAAAACAAAAATAAATAAATGAAATACGTTTAACGAAATGAACAAAAGAAAATGTGCTAAGAGTAATATGAATATATTTAAATATATGTTAAGTCGTTAAGATGGTACGCGTAGAAATATGAAAATAATAAATAACCAAAATGGATAGTAAAAACTTAAGTTTTTTTAGGTAACAACAATGTAAATGTTAAATATAACCGTTTAAACAATAAGAAACATTCTTAACACTGTTTATGAAAAGATTCTTTGTTCTACAATAGTAAATGATGAAAAAATAAAATTGTTTTCTCGAAACTACTTTTTATAACAATCATTAATTCTAAATAAGAAAGAAATTCGAGAATCATATTTCACGAATTCAGAACCAAAACACAGTGTAACTATCAGAACGAATAACAAATGAATAAGTGAAGATACTATAAAAGGTTGGGATAGTAACAAATATTTAAAAAGATAAAAACTTACAAGAGATGAGTTGAGTTGCTATAAAAGTAGCGGAGAGAGGGACGCATCACATTAGAACGGCAGGCTCCGACTGACTAATACAGGTCGGGCAAATAAGGGGGGACCCCCACCCCTAGGACTCCTACAGCCCGACCTGCTGATCTTGGCTCTTCCTATCTTATCTGCTCCCTGATCTTGCCAACGGCTCCCTTCCAGCCCAAGTATCTTACCAACTTGTCTTTTTGCTCTAAACGGCACTCCACTTCACTCCTTGCAATCTTACTACTATTAGAGTCGACCGCAATCCTCAACTGAATACTGAAATCGTCTACTGGGTCATTCACATTAGATAGCATCGAAGCCGGAAATTACTGTTCTTGAAGTTCTTAAACAGGAAGGAACCGTGCTTATATGACGCGATAAGAACTTGTAAAAAAATATTTCTAAAATAATTCTGATTTACAGAGCTATTCGGGAAGAAAGGGGCACACTCCAGAAACAGGCTACACACAGAAAAATAATTTTTTAAAAACTCATATGTTCTTATCCGATTTTCATTAGTTTAAATTTTATTGTCTAATAACAAATAAAAAAAAAAACGCAATTATTTCACACTGGTTTATCATTTCCAAACAATTATACATCTATAATGATGTAGAGATGGTTAACCGTGATATAATATGAGAACGAATTGATCGGGGAGTGCGGTCAAATAAATACTATAAATATGTAATCTTTATTAGTTTGTTATATACTTATTTCTTATATTTTATCACAATCTGTTTACTTTTAACATACATACTATATTCTTCTTTGTTTTCTATTTTTATTCATACTTATTTTCTATTTTCGTTTGTATCTTCTATATATATATATATATATATATATATATATATATATATATATATATAATACTTGATATTCTAACTACATTGTCACCCACTATATCTCTGATATCATCTTATTATTTCTTATTATTGTAACTTTTTCTTATTTAATATCTACTTATTATTCATTTATTTTATTTTCACCATGTACTTTTTATTTTGTATCTTTTGTAGCATTGATGAAGGGCCTGCAAGGTGGGTCGAAACGTTGGCATAATAATTAAATAATACTATTTCTACAATTTAGTATTTATTTGACCTTATCTACCGACCGACTACTCAATTATACATCTAAAGTAACATTACCTTTCTGCTAACAAAGAAAAAGAAATAAACGGTGATACCTATTGTCTAAACAATTTTTTTCATCATTATTCATTTGCTAAAAAAAATAGCATTACTTCAGTAATACTTTCAAAAATTAAAACCAAAACAAAGTATAATCTTTTCAGTATAAAATATAAAAAATATCTAGACACCACATATTTGCTACAAATTGTCCGATTTTAACGATTTTTTAGGTAATTTCGTAAACTTTTAAATAACCATATACAATATCAACAACAAAGTGTATAATTTTTTAGTTATCTGGAAATCTAATTTTACCACCCCTCGCAACTTTTTGTCCAGCTTCTCTTCGTTGAGGTGCGTCATATAGATAAAGGGCATCGAGAAGAAGACTAGCTAAGTTTCATAGAAATTGGTTCGTTCAGGCGCAGTCTTTATCAACACAGGTTTTTCGGCCGCCATCTTGAAAGGAAAAGGCCGATAATAATATAGGAGGATCATCTTCGGGGATATCCTCTGACTTTAAATCCAAATTTGAAAAAAAAAATAGGTCCAGTAATCACGATGAAAATGTGCGGGGCGCGGACGGACAAAACAATTCTTATTCGATTTTCGAATTCTAGGTATCCTGAAAGGTAAAACTTAAAATTTTGAAGGAGCTTAAGTTTATGTATTTTAGGTCGATTACAGTGGTTTATTATTGAAAATAATACACAATTGTTTATTTGACAATAATTCATACGTTATAATAAACGTTACAGTTAGTGCAAAATATGGCATGTAAAAATTGAGATCTTTTCACAGAAAAACCTATTATTTCTTCATGATTTATTAGTCAATTTCCTGTTGTTTTTTTTACCTCTTTTATTTTCTATTTAGCAGATTACTTATAGCAGTTGCAGACTAAAAAATGTAACCTTTAGCCCAAAGAGAATAAACATGCAAAATTATTACATACGGCCTTTTGGACTAAAATTAGTGATACATGTATTGGCATTTCAGTAGCAGCATTATAAATTTGTTTACAATAGACTGTAAACAAGTTACAATCAGATTTCAACGTATGTTAATTGTTCCAGTGATCATCACAGTTATTTTATTCTTATTCTTATTTTTATGTTCAAAGTCTTAAAAAACGCTAAACACCTATTCAAATGGAAGATGTCGTCCACAAAAACACTATAAATCCACGAGAATGTCAATTATTAATTAATTAAGGTTATGTGTCACTTAATGACTTTTTGTAATAAACCGACGATATGCAAGATAACAAACATCATATTGTTGATGGTTTCTTGAATGGGAGCGCTAAAGCTGGTATTGAGGAATATTGGCAACGGTTCCGTCACAGACATCCTGATAAAAAGATATTTATCAGTTTTCAACGAACTGTGCGATAACGGAATATTTCCCAGTGCAACAACATCCGGACGAGCTACTTGCCAACGCTTAGAAGAGTAAAAAATATTCAATATCGATTTCATACGATCAACTCACGAAGAACATATGCTCAATTGGACATTTTAAAAAAGAAGAGTAATCAACACACTCCACGAGCAAGATTAAAAGTGGAATTATGGAAGTAAGTATGGAAGTAAAAATTAGGTACGAATTTTAAAGTTGGAGATATTTTATATGTGACACGTGAGGAACGTATATAGTGGAGCTCCAAAATTCAAATGCGTAAGTCCATCCATAACCAGGTTTAATTGAAGCTTCGCAAATGAGCTTAAATGAAATAGATAAGAAGTTAAATAAACATAGATAAAAAGTGTTTTAAATGTCCATTTTTTTCAAAAAAATGTTGGGAAGTTCCTTTAAGTCATTTTCTTAACCTTCATAATTCCTGGTCTAATGGAAGCCACTTGCAGTAATTTTATGGGCTCCATTTCGTCCCCCATCAAGCCAATAAGTCCATTGCAAAAAGCGCTTCGGTGGACGTAAGCACTGTTACTGGCCCAATATCTCCTTCACTGTTTTTCTCTTCAATTGATACCACACCGTTTAAGATATCAGCGCCATTAATAATCCCTGAGTGTCTCCTAATTAGAATCGATCGTTAGAATATTACCTCCCAGCATTTGTTGATGGTCAGATACAGCATTTGAATTTGTTGTTTCTTCGCGGGGATATTTTACAACGAGCATCATCAAACTGTCATACTGTTCCACACATTGAGACCTCCACCAAGTCGTAGGCAATAGCTACAAATGATGAAAAAAAAAGAAGTTTTCTTTTTAGAAAAATGACAGTTGTAAAATGAGCTTTTTAAGAGAAACGACTCATGCAACCCTGTGCAAGGGTGATTTACTAAATTATAAATTTTAAAAATTATTTTATGAAATCAAGGTAAGGCTAGTATCCGCGTATTATCCAAATTAGGTATTTCTACAATGAATCGCTTTATAATGAGGGTCCACTCCATAGCGTTTTCTACTATTAGAAAACAAAGAGTAATTTCTAGTTTTTTTCTGTAAAGTGTACTTAAGGATATGACTTCAATGGTTTTCGAATAAGAAAATATTTTTTAATAAACATTTACATAAAAAATGACACATTTTTCATTTAAAACTTGGCTGCATTTAGTATTTCTGAATTTAAAAACGTCTTTCTTTTAACTGTTTTAACAAAAATTTTATCTATAATTGACAACTATATAACTTTCGGATCCTTTCAAACTTAACAAATGTTCTTTACGTCAATGAATCAGGATCCTAAATGAATGATTTGCCTCACCGATTTAGTTTTTTAAGGAGAAAAATATTGGCAACCTGAACTCAATTATATTAGAGATCCGATAATTTTTTTCTGAAATTATACATTTGATATGTTTTTGCGCAGATATCGATGATACGAAAAGAGTGAACCATAAACTCATAAAAGAGAAACGCAGTAAAAAAAAAAAAGGGACTTAAAAAGTATTGGAAAAGGGAAACACGTTTCGTTTTTGGAGATATGTGCAGGATTGAAGGGGGGGGGGGAGAGAAGAAGAGAAGTGCATACAAGAGAAGAGTGCGAAATGAAGAAACCAAAGTAATTTTATTCTTATGTTGCTATAAATGCAAATGTATTTTATACTTTTTATTGAATAGCAATGCAATTCATACAATGCAATGGTCACTACTGTTATTTACCTCAATTATTATTGATCCAGAAGAGGAGAAATTTTGGACGTTAGCCTTCTTATGTATGATATAATTAAGAGACTAAAAAATTTTACACTCCGAAGATCAAATAATGTCGTTGTGTTTGGGTGTTTGAAGATACAATTATTCTATGGATACAATATTTAATGAATATGTACAAAATGTCCTCTACATACAAATTGAAAAATTGAATATTATATATTTTTAAGCAACACGAGAACAATCGTTGAAATTATACATAAGGCTAAACTCATTCATTATAAAGAACAACTAATGGTATGCTCAACTTTTGAAATCGGAATTCATTCATAAATAACGCTTTATTTATGTCTCGGCGTATCGGGATAAACATTTGTTTCTCGGCCCAGAATAAACTTCTTTGCTAAAGTTCCTAATGGAATTTTGAAAAGTGAAAGTGTGACCTTAATGTAACAGAACAGCTAAATTTATAAGATTAAATAAATACTGGCTACCAATAAAAAATATTTCTATGTGTATATATATATATATATATATATATATATATATATATATATATATATATATATATAAATATAATGTATATACATATATATTATATATATATATATATATATATATATATATAATGTAAAACTCTGCAATAAGGTTACTTAAAATTAGCATTATTAAAGCAGAATGTAACATGACACTATATAATGAGAAAAAATGTATTAAGTTAATACTGTAATAAAAATGTATTAAGCAGATCTTAGAAATAATAATTAAAAAAAATTAGAAGTTAATCATTTAAGAAAAAATATATAAAAGCAAACGTGGGTAAAATCCAGCCTCAATCTGGTGCCACTCAAACATTCTAAAAAAAGGACGAGCTCATTCAAAAGAAGAAACTATTTCCTACTCAATGGACCATGCCAACTGAATGGAAGATATATTAGTCTATACCCAATCTATCAGCACTACTTTCAATGCTAATTTATTATCTTATTTTTCAAAAATATTTATTAAACAATAATATAAATATTATTATATAGAAATAAGTTGGAGGGGGGGGGAGAGGGTAGGTAACAAAAATAATACAAAAATATCGAAATTCAAACATCAATGTTCAGTATAAATCCTTCTATAAATGATTGATAAAATATAGATATTTGTCATCCTTCTCCATGTCTCGTATACTACAAAAATATATTTAATGTATATTACTGTCTTTATTTTTTTTTAAAATACTGTATTACTCTGATGTTCTGTGAAAACGAAGTGACGGTCATATTTTAATTACATGGAAACGACATTTTATTTAACTACGTAAACTAATACAAAAAATATAAGATATGTCTGAATGATTGAGATATACCTCTACAAATTTCTCTTTAAAATTTACCGAATACAAATATTAAATAACCTAACAATTTTGTAAAATATTAATTCGAGAGTTTATTCATGTTAATTTAATATATGTATAGGGAACTATGAACTATAGGGAACTATGATTGATGGTGTCACATTACTAATCGGTTAACACCACGTCACACATATCTGGGTGACTTAATACTTCCGTGGGGATCCCGTCAACCAGATGTAGTATAGCGGCCTATTTCTGACCGTTGGTAATTATTGTTTATTACTTCCAATAATATAATTATATAATAAAAATTTAAAATAATGTAAAAAAAATCACAATACTCATAACAGATTAAGAAAATTTCCAAGTGCAGATCGAAAGGTATTATTTCGTTTGAACAATATGAAATTCCCTATGAGAAACTTGAGTCAAAACTCGTTTCCAGAAGCCTTTACAAAATGTGTTGGGATGGTTATGGCCAGGAGTTGAGGGGAAGGGAGGTAGAAACACTAAGCAGATGTCGGAACCGTCTTAGACAAATATACAAGACCTAGTGTAGGTTATAGAGTAGCAAGCCGGGATTTAATGGGCCAGCAGGAATGTAGAAAACTGCCAAGATGGAATATGAAGGAGTCAGATTTAAAAATTTACTTAATATGGGATCGTTATATAAAGTAAATATTCAACTAAAAAAATGGAACAAAAATATTAAATTTATTCGACTAAGGCTAAAATGAAATCCAATTTTTTAAAAATCTAATGGAAGTCTAAACGGTTCAGAAATAAAAAGATGTGAAGTAATTTGATTATTCAAATAACCAAGAAAAAAATAATATTTATAAATATATTTAAATTTATTGATAGGTTTTGTTGGCACCTTAATCCAGCAATTAATAAAATATCTAAAGATGATAAATATAAAATCATGATTCAAGAATATGAAAATTATTTATATTTACTGAGCTTTAAAAATTATGAGAGAATAATTCCCGAACGATAATCAGAGCGATCTAGGATCAGAATATTAACGGAGGAAAAATACCAATAAAGAGCTACTTACAGAAACTGAGAAATCAATATCTCATGATATAAAGGCAAGGAGGTCAAAAATACACAATGAATGCCTTAATAGTTGGCCAAATACCACGTATAAGACTAAAATTCAGATGGATAAATAGAATCAACAAAGATGCAATAGAACTCTATTTTCTAACAGAACAGGCACGCAGTTAACTGGAAAGACAGAGTCCAAGATAGGCAGAGGTGGAAAAGGCTGATTAAGGTGGCAACAAATCTGAAAGGTCTGTAATGGCAACAGAAAAAAAAATAATAAATTCAATAATAGAAAAATCGAAAACAAAATAACAATAAATAGTTAGAATTAAAACAAAAGCCATTCAGACGAACAAAGCTATAGCCACAGGGGTTCAGACCTCGAAGGAGACTTGGTGTGATCGACAAATTTTATTTTTTACCATTAAAACTTATTAAAACAAAATATTACATAATAATTACTTAAAATATTTTTATCCCATTCATTATATAGGAAATGGTTGAGTTTTAGCGGCGAATTTAATATTTGATGGATTCACGAGAAAATATATCCTTGGGGTCCTTGATTTCAGGACACGTAACAGAAAATGGACTTTAAAATATACTGAGATCTGAGAAAGAAAATGTTTCTTAGAAAGTCCATCAATGGTAAAGTATCAACGGAAACAATCTCCTCCTACATCATTATACTGATATAATAGTGCGAATCTCGGACCATTACGGTCTATGCCTTCCGTAGAGTTCCGAGAATGCTTCGAAGAATAAAAAGTAAAGCAAGATGGAATGCCTTGAAGGAAAACCTTTGCTATCATTGAAGAGAATCAACTGCGATGGTAGTACGGCCAGAGGAACATCCGAGGCACAGGTAGAAGGGCTTATTCCGAGAGAAGGCCAAGAAGAAGATAGGACGAACGCATAAAAGAATCTTTTGTAACTGGAGGAGTTGGTAGAAAAAGGAGATAATTGAAAGGAATGAGGGAAGAATGGTCCAGACTTAGCAAGAGTCTGCAACAGAAAGAGGGATTTGACGAAGAAATTTCGTCATTTTCATTTTTGAAGGACTTAAGGATAAAAAAAAGTGGAATAGAAAAATCTTCATAATAATCAAACTAAAATTATATAATCATCATCAAACCAGAAGATGAGTTAAAAAAAAGAAGGAAAAAATTATAATTTTATTTTGTTAGTCCATAAAGCAATAGTACAATCATCCATTTATATTATAAAATGCAATCCACGACCATAAAATCTGTATAAAAATTCATTCATCAATGAAATATCAAAAACTAAAAACACAACTCTCTATTTGACTCGAGTCAGATAAATTACTTTTACTTATATAATTGTCTAAAACAATAAAGTTTAAAAAAATAATGATAAAACTTAAATAAGATTATTATTGCACTATAGGATCCTATTGACATCTATCACTTGTTATTAAAGAATGTACACCCCCCCCCCCTCAAAGTAATTTTGTTTTGAACTTACCGGGATCCCCCTCCAGACTATTGAGCGACCGTTTTGACCTAAATCTATGAACGGGTCATGTCCCCTCAAGGGGTCAGGCCTTTAATCCAATATTTTAAAATATTAAGATAAAATATAAGGATATATTTTCTAATATATATAAAATATGACATAGTATAATTACATATTTTAAAAATGATAACATATATGTTATAACATAATAAACATGTTAGAACTGCTTTTAGAGGATATTTTTTTAAAAATAATGGTTGGAATATAGAAAAAAAAATGATTGTATCATTAAGACTGTTAAAATAAGGATGAAATGCTTGATTAAACAGTATAATAATCGAGAATTATTCTAAATGAAATCTAGCAGCACGTCAATTCGCGTCCAAAAATTCCTTCAAACAACTCCTGTTCCACCACCCACTCCATATTCAAACTTCCGCAAACATGTAAAATTCACTTGCGTTTGTATCATTTTGTATTCATCTAATTATTAGACCAGGACATCTTTACATCAATAATGATTTGGAGAGAAAAACCATATTTTATAAGTTCAATGATACTAGGAAATATGGGAAGGAAACGGAAATAAGGAAATTGAACCAAAAGGAAGAAGGGATTTTAGACACGTGGGAAACAAAAAGAATTGAAACCAGCTTTTTAAATACTGTATTAAAAAAACTATTATTGCAACGCTCCAATATTGTTCATTGAATATCAATCTTTAATATTCGAAAACTAAAATATAATAATTATATTCAATTTCTTACATCGCACTAATACAAAAGAAAATATGAGAATGAAATGGGAATAAGGACATTGGATAAGAAGGAAGAAGGAAGATCAGACACGAGGAAAACAAAATGAATTGAAACCAGATTTCTTTTTAAATACTGTATTCAAAAAATTATTATTGCAACGCTCCAGTATTGTTCATTGAATATCAATCTTTAATATTCAAAAACTAAAATATAATAATTATATTCAATTTCTTAACTTTCACTAATACACGATGAAATATGAGAACGAAATGGAAATAAGGAAATTGGATAAGAAGGAAGAAGGAAGACCAGACAAGTGGGGAAAAATTTGGATCTTTTACAATTCCAATATTATATCCGTAAATTTGGCAGTCGATCCGATAATAAAAACAAAATAAAAATAACATATATGATTTAATAATTTAATTTAATTAAATCATTTTAATAGAATTTTCTTTCGTTCTTAAATATAAAATTAATATAATTTTTTTTCTCGAAAAATCCGTAATTAACAATTATTATATCCTTGGACAAATAAGTTTGAGGTTTTGAGTATTTGAACTACTCTAGTCAGAAGCAGAACAAGTTCCAGGTTGAGTTTTAATAAATCAGAATTTCTTTTTTACTCTCACCTGCTAGAACCCTTATTGATAAAGAAGAGAAAGTAAAAGTTATTTATAAGGATAAAGATATATTTAACAGGTCCTTAAATAAGAGCTATCACGTCCAAGCTCTTTTCTAAAATTACTAATACATATCATTGTTTCTAAAAATAATGTCGAACAACATTTTCTATAGAAGTATTGGAATCAAAAATGCGTTCATTTAACAATTCAAACATAAATCGGAAAAATAAATTGTTCGAGAAGGAATATCGCGCTGTATAAGAATTATTTTTTAATCATTGCTTTTTATACTTCTTGGTTAAGGAGCAGTCTCATAAGGACTTAATATATATTTTTAAAAATAAACGATCAAATCAAAGATTATTTCAATAAAATCAAAGTTGTATGTAATATTTGCAAGAATGAAACGTTATGAATAAAATATCTACCCATTGTGGAGAAATAGTTACTTGTAGATAATATTATTGGAATTTACATACACGAGCGAAATACGCACAAATAAAATATTTTCTTTGTGCCTATATCTAATAATTTTTTTCACTTGTGAATGCAACCCGCAATCAACTTCTTAACCATAATATTTCTTCGACGAGTAAATAAAAATACAAATCAGCTTTAATAATTATACATTAATTCTTGGCTATGTGTTTTTAAAATATTTATTTGTTTGTTTTCTCCAGTACGTAATGTTTATTCATTCGGTATACACAGTACAATTAATTGAACTAAACTACAACTAAGCCTTATTATATTATGAATAGTTTAGTTATGACTAAATGCTCAGATAAATGAAACTACACTGTATATCGTTTAAACGACACATCAGCTTTAACGACAAAATGTCATATTCTGTGAAGCTAAATCAACGAAGTTTTTAATTGAAATTGCGACTACCGTTGCAGCGATTACTTGTATATGAGGACTCTACCACGATTGCATACTGCTTTTAGAACATTCAAGCCTCATCATAAATGACGTTATTGAAGAAAAAAATAGAACCAAATTTTTCACGAACCTGATGTTTTTTGTTCTCTTCAAAAATGAGCAATTACAGACTACCATTTCTGAAAAAACCTTATCAAATATAGCCGAAATCGGTCCTAACTTGATGAGCACCTGCGACATCACTTACCATCTTCTGGATCAAGTCAAAAAATACAGAAATACCGGATACTAATAAACTGCTACCTCGGTTTGGTTGAGATAATTTTTAATTTTTTTAATCAAGATCAATTAAAAGTGAGAAATTGAAGAGAATGGAGGACATATAAAAAATATATAGCAATAATTTTATAAGGCGCGATGTAAAATATAGATTTTTAAAGAAATTAAAATTTTTTACGAACTGTGATTTTGTTTAGTTTATTTTATGTTGATAAAAAACAATACAATCTGAGCAACGAATAGTACAATTAAATGAATAGTGGTATAATTTGTAAAATGGGAGACATGTAGTGTTGTCCAGAATCACTTGCAATTGCACTTTGCAAGAACCAAGACCAGGATTGGTAAAAAAAATTAGATTTTTTAAAATAAAAATTAAGGCAAAATAGTTAATAATACTTGACAATCTTGGTAAATAAATGTTAACAATCGGAATAATATACTTTTGTATTTAATTCCTCCAATTTTTCATTCGGGCTTAGTTAGGTTTCTCCTATCTCCGAAATATTACCTAACTATCTACCTAACTATCTAAAAAATTACTGGAATATATCTTTATTAATAAGTTAATAAGTAACTGCAAGACTCTTGAGCAAGACCAATACCATGGCCAAGACTGAGTTTGCAAGACCAAGACTCGTCTCGGTCTCACATATGGGAAACACTACAGACAGGGGGTGCCCTCTCCCCAGTAGTATATCAATAAGACGAAAATCATTATTTTGTTATTTAGCTCAGCTAGAAAGTTGGAATTGTATTGTGCTTGATACCATTCCATCAGTTATGGCTTCTGTTTAATAAAATCATATTTAGTGGAGAACATCATAACCAGATATATAAGATCAAACAAATACTGTTCGAGACGACACGGAAAGGGATGATTAATGAGGAAACAAATAGGAACTCGGAAGAGACGTAATTACTGATACTTCTCACGGTTAGGGGAGAGCAGGAACGTTTCCCGCCGACTTCAATTAAAGGAAATAGTTCGTTTAATAAACAATTGACCGGCGCGGGATAGTTAAATCATACAGCTTGTTTAAAACGGGGCCCGTATGTTCAGCGGCACACTGCGGGCTCAACACACCAATTCTCCCTCATCCCATGCACATGTCTGTCTGGGGGGGGCTCTCCAGTCAGCTACTGGCTCTTCATATATACATATATACATATATATATATATATATATATATATATATATATATATATATATATATATATATATACATAACTTTTTGTAATGTATGTAAAAATTAAATATATATAAATATAAAATTATATATACAGGGTGTTCCGTAAGAAGAGGGAAATATTTAAAATGTTGATAGTATAACTCAAGATCTAAAAAAGGCTGCAAATTATTATTTGTATCATTTTCAAACAATTATACATCTAAAGTAACATTACCTTCCTAGTTACAAAGAAAACCAAATAAATAAAAGGTGATTCCAATTATTGGACTCAATAACCAATTATTTTTTTTAATCAGTTGTAACATGTTAAAAAAAAAAATAGCATACTATATCTTTTCTACTACTTGTTCGATTTTAACGATTTTTTTTTTTAAAGGAAATTCCGTAAACTTTAAAAAAACCTATCAACAAAAAAGTGTAAAGTTTTTGAGTTATTCGGAATTTAATTTTACCATCCCTCGTAACTTTTTTTGGTTTTAGAATATTATATAGATAAATTCAAAGAGGGTCGAGAAAATGACTTTAGCGAAGTTTCATTGAAATCGGTACATTAGTTTAAGAGCTACAGTCTATAGCAAAGCAGGTTTTTCGGCCGCCATTTCGAAAGTAAAAGGCGGAGAGTAATGTCGATGAAGGAGGATCATCCTCGGGTGATCTCTGATTTTATATCCGAATTTGAAAAAAATCAGTTCAGTAGTTTCGGAGAAAATGAGCGGACGGTTATGTGCGGAACCAAAACAGTTCATATACATAACATAATTGCTAAATTTCCAACAGAAAAACAGGAAATTTAAGATTTATGTTTTTTAAGAGAGTCACATTTTTTGTTGGATATGAAGCGATAAATAAATATTTGATTTAAGTAACTAAACATTTAAAATAGACGAAATTTACTCCAAACGAAAGTAGATTTTGCCATTGTTAAAACTATTTAAATAGGACTATTGGGTGGAAAATCACAGCTAAGTTCCGTTAAAAAAAAAAAAAATCATAAATTATTTGTGATTTTTTTTTTTTAATCACCTTTTAACTGTACTACATTTTCCCCACTTTAGAAAAACTTCCTCGTTTAATAAGTTTTAAGTTGATAATTATCAAGTTGAGATTTATTAGAAAATCTCCACCTCAAAGTACCTAGTGTTGCCCAAATACAAGACCGAGACGAGTATTGGTCTTGCAGTTACTTATTAGCTTATTACTACAGCGATATTACTGTAATTTTTTAGATAGAAGAAACCTAACTAAGCCCGAATGAAAAAATAGAGGAGTTAAATGCAAAAGTAAATTGGTTACACCAATTCCTTACATGTACTAACTAAGATTGTCAAGTATTAGTAACTATTTTGCCTTAATTTTTATTTTTAAAAAACATTTTTTTTTACCATTCCTGGTCTTGCAACATGTAGGCAGCCTTGGTCTTTCTCGTTTAGCTTTTATTTCTCATTTTTATCTGATATGGGATGTTTTATAATTGCTTAAAGACAGATTTTATTTATAATTATAACAAATTTAAAAATAATGTTTTTTGTAGATCTTGATATCAGCCTGTTTTTTTTTTCTGTTTTTTTTTTATATATAGAAATTACTTTCAAAGTATCACACGATGACGGTACAACAAATAGGAGCGCGTGGGGGAAGAGATAAGAAAAATAATTTTCTTGATAAATGAAACAAACCAGCGGTACCAACTCACTAAATAGGTTCGTGTTTATTAACACACATTTATATGTATTTTAATCCTAGCTTGTTCGTAAGGATCCTTATCTCATATCTCTACGCTACGTAAAGGAATCTAAAAATAGGAAGGCGAATTTCGTAAGACATGTTTGAATTTTTCAGTTAATAAAAAATAGCGAGATAATAGTTAATTACTTAAAAATTGCTAGTATAACTATATTAAATAATTATTAATCAAAAAATAGAATATTATTATATGGACAATCCATAGCAAGGGAGATGATTACTAAAAAGGCAAGAAAATACATGTAACAATAGAAAAATAATTGATTTTATGATTATAGTTTTTGAAATTCCTACGAATTAAATTACAAATTAATTATTGTGTATATTTATTATATATGAAAATTAAATAATATTACATTATTATTTTGCTGGATGGATAACTCTTTATTACTTGAAACTATTCGCATCATTTATAAAAAAAATACAAGAAATATTTTTTTTTGTCCGTGTGTTAAAACGGATAAAAGATTAAGTAAAGTATAGAGTTAGAATCAGCAGTAATAATATTATTAAGCAAAGTTTAAAGTAAAGTATAATATTATATTAGAATAATATTATTAAGCAAAGTTTAAAGTATATGATATGGCATGTATAAAATGTAGGACTTAGCAAAGAATATGTGGAGCTAATCTAACATAAAAGGGTTGTTCCCAAACTAGTTTTCTTTCAACCGTTAATGAACAATGACACAGAAAATTTATTGTTGGCAACTTTTATATGTATATATATTTTTTTAAATTTAACTTACGAGTGTGAATGTGATCTGTGAACTCTATTATAAATGTCCTATAGACAGATTGTAATATTTTTCAGTAAATAAGATTAAAAAAAAAAAAAATTTAACTTAAGAGTGCTACCAGTGGCTAGTTTCTCAACAAGTGGATTCATGTTATTATATTCTTTTGTTCACATTTACTGAATGTATTTTTATTTGTAAATATCAAAAATAAATAAATAAAAATTTTGAACAATTCAAGAGAATCTTATTGTAAATTCCCAAGATTCGATATCTTTTCCTATCATCCTATTTATATATTCATTTTATGAATACATATATGTTATTAATATAATTCTATTTGGTAGATCTCTTCTAAAACCTCATAGTCGTCAATCCCTAATGTGAAAAAATTAAAATGTATGATAATTTTGTAACTATGTATAACGAGGCCAAAATTAACATAAACAACGTGTATTAAGATGGAAACGTAAACAATTAAAAATAAAAACATGATGACAAAAACTTATTCGATATAAAATAATGAATCTTATTCGAAGTTTATCAATTATTGATTCGTCTTTGTTACATATTTTTTTTTTTGTGGCTTAGGAATTATTGTTAAGAATAATAAATCCTATTAACGCCACGGTACATCTATGAATATATATTTTTAAAATTTACGTATATCCCGATAAAAAGTGTGTTTAAAATTTAGAATAAACGCCATGTATTTTGTAAGACTCTATAAACAGCATACGAACAGGTTTGCTCATCAGGTTTCTAGTTTTATATAAGAGAAATAGAACAAGATATGGCCACCAGGTATCCCAATACTGCTTTAATCTAAAAAGACGGAGATGAAGAATTTCTATTTTTATGCAAGGATCAAGGGTTTATTTCCAATTGGTGCAGGGCATCTAAAGTAAATTGTTGAATATTATGGTCTTTAAAATATCAAATATCTGTGCTCCGGAGTTAAAGGACACCATGTCAATTTTTTTCATTTAATAGTTTTGTACCTAAGAAACAAATTTTAGTAGCTCAAAGTTATGTAATATTGGCACCCCTGAACAAATACAAAAATGTAAATGCTATTTTTTATCACTGGGTACAGATACATTACATAATTATTATATATATATATATATATATATATATATATATATATATATATATATATATATATCTCATGAGTGAAAAAGTGTTTTTAAAATTAAATACTGTGAGGATGAAAATACCAGGAATTTCAGCCAAAATTTCTTTTTTAAAGAGTTAGCCGAGGTTTAAATGTAATATCTGATAATTTTTTTCATCTTTATAATTTCAACTGTCGACTACTTTTCCATTTCTAAATAATACTACTTTGTGTATCAATCAGAGAACTATATAATATTACTTGAGAAATTACAGTCCAACAGATAGTAAAATTAGTCATTTATTTTTAAATCGTACTGATTAAAAATTACAGAAAATTATGAATATCTTATATAATCGAAGGTTAGGAAGGTACTAGATAACATTTCATTAGTTAGAAGTTTAACTAAAATTTCAATTTTAGATCGTTAACTAGAATTAAATAAAAAGTTGGCACATTTATGTTGAAAATGACCCAAATATATTATTTAAGAACACAATTTATAGTATAGATTGATAAATTTTTCATTATTAGAGGCCGTAATAATAGTTTATTGTTGCTAGTGTTTTTTTTTTTTTTAAATAAATAAATACACCCATACATTCAACTTAATTTTCCAATTTGCGTAACCTAAATAACGAAATATTAATCAATTCTAAAGGATTAATTAATGGAGCCCGAGAAAAAATCATTAGAGGGCACATGCGGACTAGAGGCCAATTTAATTTTAAATATGTATTTTATAATTATTATCAAATATGTTTATACATACATCGCTAAAGTACATTTTGTAAACATATACTTTTCGATCAAAAAGCAAAATTGACTCCCACGACTATCATTCTAACATTCTCAGTTATGTTCACGCGTTGTAAGGGTTTATGAAAGGTCCCGAATTTTATATATAAACAATTGTATTATTTAATTATGTTTATTAATTCCCTTGCTTAGTTTTGGATTAGTGCTCCACTAAACTACAGAGGGAACGCTCGAAATTCTTTCAGCAGGGCTGGTCAAGGCCATATTAATTCAACGCATAGCAACATCGTTGTCATATCCGTTCTTTATTGCGAATAGCTAGGCCACGATAATGTTACAACATTTTCGTTAACAAAATACTTATAATATACGATACATTTTATTACTATTTAATTAATTTTCGAGTAATTTAATAATGTAACCTCCTGAGTGATGGTCAAAAATTTTGAACCTATGGGAAAGCAATTCATTTCTTAACATAAGTTAATTTTAAATTGGGATTACATAAAATGAATATTTTTTTAAACTAATACAAGAGTATATTCTACATCTCACTAAAGAACCGAATTGGTGAAGATGATTTCGCTCTCAATATAATAAGTCTCACAGTTAAGAATTATATATATATATATACCAAGAGACGTCAACATTATTTTTTTTTTAACATCAATACCTATATTTCAAGGTCTATGATATGATACGTTTGGGAATAAAACCAATAGAAGCCGTTTTTTGAAGTATAGTCTTGTTAAAGAAAAATTGAAGAAAAAGAAGTGTACAAATTTTATTAAAGTTGATGCTAAATCGTTAGTTATCAATCCTAAAAATCACTTAAAGTTTCATCAAATCATACGAGATGGAGCTATTAAACAAAGAGACTGGTGTTGTGTAACATTTTATTTTATGCTGTTTTGGTGAAGTTGGGTTCTTCCTGTGCATGGATAGACACTTCGTTTCAGGATCATAAATTTAAAAAAAAAAATCGTCAATCCCCATTAAATGGAACAAGATTTGAGTCGGTTGAAGCTGTGAAAGAGAAAGAGAATCGCGTTCTGAAGGAACAGACAGAAGGCTTCCAGTGCTGTTTCAGATAATGGAATATTACCATGGAGGCGTTGTAGGGATAGATGAGGTGTGTATATGGAAAAGATTAGTTGAATAAAAAAAACAAAAAAAAACTACGGTGTATACTTAGGACTATAGAAAAACATCAACAAGGGATTAATAATTTTTTAAAATTATGTTAATGACTTTTTCACTACTGTGGTTGTCCTTGACCTAAATATCCTTTAAGAAATTTTTCACCCGTCTCTATCTAAAGCATGTTGTTCTCTGAAGAATTTTTAATTAAAAAAAAAAATGGTGGCCTTAACATCTAATTATTATATACAACTCGAGAACATGGACAGAAACAATAATGAAGATATAGGTCTCCTCAAAATGGAAATATGCAATAAAAGGAGAATTAGAGACGCATTGGAAACAAGACTGGAAAAAATAATAAGAATGTATGAAAAAAAGGGTATATAAAACTAAAGCAAATGGTATACAATAAGAGCAAAATAACCGATCTGTTATTTATCTTTAGTTTAATCATGAGGAAGACAAGATGAATACATTCAATTATAGAAACAATTAAATAGCTCGCTATGCTGTTCTTATTGCGAACATAAATCTGAAATGCCCGAGATTGTGCTGTGGAAGTTAACATTCCCCACTATGATGTATTACAAGTCGACTTGCCATCGGGCCAAACGCTCATACCATTTTCCATGCATACATGTATGCTACAGATAGAAACCTCTGACGTTGGAATTTATGGGGTCCTCCTCAGTTTAAGAAGCCGTAAAATAGCACCCAGGGTTAGCAATTATTATTAATTCTCCTTTATCAACAACATATAAAGATATTACATGTTAACAGTGAAGGTGAGCTTGAAAATGATACAGTAAAGTAATATACTGTTTCATAGTTGTGACCTAAATTCTAGCCCTTCATATGGCAAAGAAGAACAAGATAGAAAATAAAATAATAAATAAAGTAGAATTACATGAGGAAATAACAATAAAATATTGAAGAATTAAAAATAGTATGTATATACATAAAACATAGAAAAGTAATGAAAAAGGAATATGGAAAAAAAAATGCAATACAATAAATTTAAGTACGCGTTGTGATATAATATAGAAAGACATATAACCATAAAAATATAGGAGCTATAAAAGTATTCCCAACAGCACTTCAGTCCGCATCCCGACCATTTTGTTTTAATCTACAGGCAAGTCACATCTTCATCACTATGAGTATTTGACTATTTGGAATATTGAATAAGGCAAGATTCGAGGTTTTTTATTTTATTTATTCAGAAATATAATAATCTGTCACGAGGACAATTATAGTGAGATATGAACACATTCACACCATTATTCTTAAAAATTGATAAAAATAGAGAAAAATAAAAATAAAAATTGATATTTACGGTTTGCTTTTCCATTAACACAATTTCCCAAAAATCATTAATTTTCAGTTAGGCTTGTTTTAAGAATTTTCTGAAAAATACTGTTATTCCTATAAGATCCTCATATTTTCAGCTTAATATTCAGCCGCAGAAGTTTCAAAAACGTCAGGTATTTGTAAATTTTAATTGACAAAATATATATCAAATTTAATTTATCAAATCATTTTTTTTTACATTTATTTTTAAAGAATTAAACAAACTTAACAAAATTAAAATGGTTACTATATTTTTAGGAGATTGCAATTAAAAGTTTCATAATTGGCAAATAAATAGTTTATTACTGGAGAGATTAAACCCCAAATTAGTAAGTATTTAAAAAAAAAACGTACGATTCAAGTTTTTTTAACACATTTTTTTTTAAATTTATTTATTTCGGAATAGAACAATCTGTCACTCATACCATACATACAGAAAATATGAATTTAACAAAAGTAAAATAATAATCAAAAACTGTGTACAATAAAAAATAAAACAACCTAAAGATAAATAAATTAAAAACACAGTCCTATCTACATACAATATATACAATCAGCCAGGGAACCCAAAGCCAGGCTTCTCCCTCCAACTATAGAAGGAAAAACGGGACTTCAAGTATATGTCAGGTGATGGCACAACTGAACATTGATCGTACATTGATTTTAACACATTAAAAAATATATTTGGAGACCATTTCGGACTTTTCCATTGGTGAAATCGCAACAAACTGCATGGTGTGATGGACAAAAAAAAAATAGTAATACACAAGGAATTAGTTTTACAGACGAGGGACTGAATCGCCATGAACGAAGTTCGCTGATGTCAACTCAAAAATTATCATTAAACCTTGTAAAAGAATATATATATATATATATATATATATATATATATATATATATATATATATCGCATGAGCAGGATCATAGACTCGGAGAAGAGGCGGGAGAGCAAACATGTGTAGTGCAAGTGGTACCATTGGAAGAAGCAGCCGTTGGGAATGCAGAGAGAATAGGGGATGGCGAAGACAAGGACTTGGGCCTTCTTGGCGGCATTGTATTGCAAGCAGATGTAGGCTTCCCTCCTCGAACCTTTGGTCCCGAGCACATCTGCCCTACGTGCCCTACTGGTTACGGCGCCTTTGACTGCCCTCCTAATATAGGCTGCCTAGTTGATATCTAAGTCGATTGCCTTACTCACGAACCTTAATTATGAAAAATAAAATCAATAACCACTGTGATAAAACAAAAATAGATACAAAGTATGAACTGAATTTTCAAATAAATTTATAATATCTTTCAATAATTTTAGAATAATAAATTAATAAGGAAGATAAAAGGTAAATAATAATAATAATAATAATAAAAAGATAAAAATAAGGAAACCGTTGGACGACCGGTTTCTTACATGAGTAGATGGCAAAAGTAAATCCCTTTAATGAGTAAAAGAAATTCCCCAAGCCATCCTATACAACCACTTCGGCAAATATACTCCGATCTATAACAATGGCTAAGGATATTAGAAAAATGATTTAATGTGGAGCTTGTGTAAGAGGTGATAGGTACGTCGTTATTAAATATAATATGTAAAATAAGGAGCCAATATAGATCCTTGCGGTATTTTTACTAAGAAAGGCCGAATCGAAATAAAATATATAAAATAATTTATATTTAAATGCATGTATGGAAAAGTGGTCGGAGTAGCAAGTAACCAAAGAGAATCAGATACCTTTGTTCTGAAATGGAATAGATTTCTCTTCGTTGTAATGTTATGATGTATTATTATTGTGCATGAATTCCCGGATTAAGACGCCCAGTGCACTACCAGAATTTGATATCCCTGATACAATTTTTATGGAAAATAGAAAAAAAAAACATATTTTGCTGAAATTTCCAAAAAAAAAATCCTTTGCATGGTTGTAGTATATTGAAAAAAAATTACAACTACAACTCAGGGAGCATCGGTTGTCTAAGAAAATTACTAGATCGAGAACATGATCAATATCCAGGTTTTCCCTCAATTAATTATTTAATTGACTCAATTTGTAGAAGCTGGGCCTTCCCCAGGAGGTCAGTAGACCCCTGGATTTACGGCTGATGTAAGAGAATAAACAATTAACACTGCCTCAGCCAGGCTCGATCCCGGGGCTCTGATTACTGGGTAAATAGAAATGTAGTTCCTCTCTATAATTTTTTCCCCCAGGAAGTTGAATAGATAGTTTATATTGTTTATAGGCCAAACTAGCATCTCTCTGAAGTCTATGATTTTTTTTTGTTTGGGGAGGGGAGGGGGAAGGGTGATAATAAAAGCGCAGCTATAAGAAATAAATCATTATAAAAATATCAACATCTTCTTTAAAACCAATTTAGGGACAAACATTTGGCCTGCCAACTTGGCTTGCCACATTAGCATCTCTCTTAAGTCTATCATTTTTTTAAAGGTTTATAATAAAAGCACTATAAATACTTCTTTTTTTTTGTTTACATGCCTTGAAGGACCATTCAAACATTACTTCATACAGTTTTTATTTTTATTCCAAATTGTTTACTTTAATCTTAAAATCGCTACATCCACCTGGATCCAATCGCTACTGCTCCATGCCATTGAACTATTTAGTTCTTTAGGTTATGTCATACCGACTTTGGGGAACAAAAGAAATCTCAGGTTTTTTAATGGGCGCAGTTGTGTTCTTGAAAAGTGTAATCACTTTGAGATTTATTTCTTTTCTAATTGAAGTAAAATTCCCCCCTTAACCTTTGACAATTCAATAAAAGAAGTAAGACTGCTTCATTCCAGATTCCAAGATTCAATATCTTTTTCTTTCCATTTCTAGGATTCAATCTCCTTTTCTAATTACAGTATTTCTGAGGACTGTCTAGCATTATTTCTAAGCCCTTTCTTATTAGGTCCATCGCTATCTTTTGCGATTTTTAAATTACTCTGAACTTGGAGAAATCGTGCCCGTCCAATGGACGAGCATCATTCATGCTATCGCTCAAATATTAACCAGAAATAATAAGTCAGAATAGTTTAACTTATATTTTATGGTTAAAACGTTATATCGGAGCAAGGAGGTTGAGTTTCATTGAAATTAAATGGAGCGTAAAGAACGATAATGACAAGAATAGGGAGAGCGAGCCGTGGCTGAGAAAATGTTCCATTTGCTATTCGCGAAAGGAAATTAAATCGAGAATAAAGGCTTATTAGGCGCTCTTATCAGTAGTTTAGAAATGATAAGGAGCAGTGGGGCACTATTATCTCTTCATTTTCTCATTTAACTGGGTCACAGTTTGAGGAGATCTCCTACCTCAGTTGTTCTTCCAGTTTAAACATGTCCCAAACATGTATCAACTTGATAATTCAACGTAAGAGTTCTAAATCAGTTTGATTTTGTTAACACTGGAATAAACAAAAACAAATAATAATTAACAATAAAATAAGAGCTATATGTTAGGTTATAATTGGAAAGATTATAACTACACAGCTTTGCGTCTTTAAAATGCAGGTTCAGAAAAAAGTAAGCAACGTTTCCAAGTAACTAATTCAAGCACAGATCATCAGGACAGAAAAGAAAATAATCCCGAGATCGCACGACTTCATAACATTCCAATCGCACACTGGGTGAGGTAACAGCTGCGGAAGGTTATATGGATAACTTTCGCCAGCTGTTAACTCACTTATCTTTCAGAATGCGATTGGGATTGGATGTCATGCAGTGGTGCGATCTTGAATGTGTTTTCTATTTAAATCTTCAATTCTTCAAGGGTACTTTTAATTAATTAATAAGTAAGAGAATAATGATTACTTGAATTAATATTAGTAGTTGTTAACAATAAGATGAAACTACGATAGCTAAATATAATTTATAACTATCTTATTCGCATTGGAATTCACGATAACTTTATACGAAAGACCTTGCGCCTTTATCAGTCTTGTTCTTGTTATAACTACACAAAGATGTCAGATTATTTTAGATATAATCTCGTATAACTCTCGTTTAAAACAAACACGAATTTTAAAAGAATTGATGGCTTAAACACTGAAAAATGTATGTACTACAAATGTATTGAGAAATTTTACTTTAACTACTTTTTAAATTTTAATTGTGGTGAAGTGTGTAATTTTGTGTTGATTCTTCATGAAGTGATTAATGTCATACTTCGGATGCCTTTAATAACATTTCTGAAATAGAAAGCATTTGCGTTTTTACAATTTGAAATAAACTTCCATAACTTAAATAGTAAATATATCTACGTTTTGAAGTAGGAGAATTACCATTGGAGTTTACATATTTGCATAGAGGTTACTGCATGTTTTTGAATTTGTAGAACTGCCACGTTGCATTGTGCAGCCCACCAGGCTATTTAATATTTCTACGGAAAAGTTTATTACTTTTTTTAATTAATATTAAATTTTTAATATGTTACACTAGTAATATATATATATTTATATTACACTAGTAACATAAGAGCGTTCTGTTATATCAAAGACCATATTTGGTTGACCAGGCAACACAGGGTGTCCCTTAGGTAAAATGAAATATTTAATGAAGTGATAAGTGACCTTAAGAGCTAAAAAACCATTTATAAAAAGCATGGTTCATTGAAATCGGTGACCCAGTGTCCGTAATCTCCCTCGTGATTTTTTTTATCACCATCAAACTGGGCTAAAGAAGAAGACTCCATAAGTCTATATCAATAAACTCGAAGTTTATTATAGAGTAATGTGTTTTCTAAAAGTAATGTTGTCTACTTAAAGATGCCGTGATTAGATTTTAATTATCTTTTTTAGCAATTTCTTCTTATTCAATGAAATACGTGACCACCTTCAGAAAAACACAAAATTGGTCTTAACTGCTTTTCCGTTCGGAATATACCCATGCATGAAATGAACTTTTTTGTTAGAAATTTTGTCTAGAATATTTTGACAAGCATTTTAAGTGTTTGGGTTACCAAAACCGTTCTATAATTCCTGCCATAAACTCCTTTTTTAAACATTTTCGCTTTATCATCGATGAAGATAATTATTTCAACTCATATCCCGCACTTTCGTAAAATCGATACCACAGTTACTGTCTTCATAAACACTTATAAATCATATTTTCCGGGCACATCGTCAGGAAGTGAACGCGATGACTCAAAAAGGAAACAATTCTTCGGATACGGAGCGAACTCCTTGAAACCAAGGGTCCAAATTGAGGTAAGCTTTCGATAGCGGACGCACACAATGGATATGGAAGAACAAACATAAATAAAAAGTTACGAGTAAATATTGAGGCTGTCTCACCTGGGCTACGGCAGGAAGTGACCTTTTAAACTCCCCTTCTCAGCCAGTCGTTCCTGTATACATAAATTAGATTAAAATACATCAACTAGCTACCTTTTTTTTTTTTTAAAGTTAAGTGTTTTTTTTTTCTCACGCTATGAACATGAGAGAAAAAAAAGAAATAAAAACAAAATTGTGTAAATATAACAAAATAAGAACGGATTTATTAAAAAAATATCTTGACATGCATGAAATAAGAACGTAATGATAAATCAAATGTTACCTATATGATAAAAATGCTTTTGCGATAACGTTCATTATTTTCGCCACGACGTTCAAGCAACAAATGACAAAATAGCTACTTTTCAGGTAAATAAAAAATAACGTAACTTTTAATTTTTAGATTATCCATAATTTTTTATATCCAGGCCATTTTTTCAGCTCTTAGTTTATTTTTTTAAGACTTTATTTCGCGTAAATGCATCTGGTAAATTGACAAAAGTTTCTAAATAATTCCAACAATGGAGTATGTACCTTAGCCTCGAGCTTGATTTATTGTTAACTCATCTTTAGAAACAAATCTTAATTTTATGTAGTGTAGCTTTGTACATTTTCGTAAAAAATATATTTTTTTTACTGCCGGTAGTAACAATATGAATATATTATTTTTCTGTTGGTAATAACAATGAGCACATATTTCCGAAATATAATACGAATAAACAGATATAAAAAAAATCAGACAAGACTAAGTCGATAAAGCTCGAGCGTTTTGGGCACAGGTCTTTCTAACCGAGCTCTTTTACAACACTATAAAGATGTAATACTACTAAACATCGTTTTAGTAGAAAGTAAAAAAAACTTCGGCAAAATTAGAGAACAGACTTATATCACTTCTGGTCAACATTTTGGGTCTTACGGAAACCTTTCGTGAGATCAGCCTTGAACTTTGGACCGAAACGTTGTCAAAAATTGAAATAATTATCATTTATTTATTTTTTTTTTTTTTTACTGAATATTCCAAACAACATCTCTTGAATTATTAATCCATTAAATATATCACAATATATATATATATATATATATATATATATATATATATATATATATATATATATATATATATATATATATAGATTTGTTACACATATTTTCAATCGCATGCACTAATTAGTTAGTCGATTATTAATTCTCAAACAAAAGGTTATTCAATAAAAAAGAAGCAATAAAAGTGTGTCTCCCTTAAATTTTTCTGATATATCTCCAACATAGCCTACATGGAACAGATAAAACCTAACGTAACCTCACATACGTCTCAGGCACACACTATAACGTTTACGTCGTTTCACGCTGATAATCAGTTTAGTAAACCATTCATTATCAAGCTTTTTACTTCAATTTACGGAAGTCACGCAATGGTGCGTTGTATAGTCGTTTAAATTAACTGAACTCATCCTTCATTAGCTCAAACACTTTATTCCCAAAAACCTTAAAGCGTTGTTCTCTCCTTACAATAGTGGAAATTGAATGATTTTGAGATGATAACTGACCAATTAGTGACAAACATAATTCCTCTCCGATATTGCTTTGTTTCTTCTTAAATTAATTTTATTTGAAATAGTACAATCCAGAAGAAGAAAATTCTGTATTTATTTATTGATAATGTCCAAAAGATCTCGACCAGATAATGTAACAAGAAATAACTCCCATTTAGTAACAAGAAAAAACTATGTTAGCGTTTTCCGCACTTATTTCGTTCGAGACTTGATTTATCGGTATTTTTTTTTTTTTTTTAGGAAGAAGCTAAGATCTCCGTCGAGCCAGGAAGCTAGCAAAGAACAGAAAAGAGTGGAGTTCGTGGTTGCACACCCCTTTACGCTGAGAGGCACGAAAGGGAGAAGCTAAAGAAGAAGAAGAAGTAATTTATAGCTTTTTTTATTTCTATTTATTATTATTCTATTTATTTTATTTCTATTGATTTCAGGGATACTTTGCCCTCCCCATTTTCTCACACCCAGATTATGAAGAGAAATAATAAATAATTTATACATATCACTACTGTAAATGCAAAAGGTTGGATGTAAAAATTGATTTTTTTTCTAGAAGAGCATAAAAGCCAATTATTTCTTTATGATTTATTAGTATAATTTCATATTTTATCTCCATCTGCTATTTTCCTATTTAGTAGACTCCTTTCAACAGTTACGAACTACAAAACGCCATCTTTAAGACTAAGAGAAGAAGTATGTAAAGTTTTTGTATACGACGTTTTGCATTAACAGTAGCGATATATAAAAGGAAAAAAAAAGACATAAATTAACTCAAAGGATATGTTAGGAAGATTCCACATACACACAAAACAACGAAACACTATAATACAGAAAAAAATAATACTTTTTTAATTAAATAATTTTGCCAATTCGGCCAGGAGGGAAATATCCTAAATCACATAAATGATGAACAAACACATCACAACTCATATTAACAGTAAAAAAAGAGAAAAAAAAAATAAACAGCGACCTTACATCTTTCTTCAACACATCCAACAGAAGTACTATTAGGTACATACCGAATGTTTTTAGATATATGACATTAATGTACTGTTGGGCGAGATGTTTTTGGTTTATGCATATATTTCTTTATATTAAGTTTTTTTTTTTATATCTGTATGAGGAATCTCCAACATTTGGGTCAACGGGGCACATTGAAACCCTCACTAAGTCCCGCAGGACTTGTTCTTTAAATGACACTGTTTTGAGATGAGGGCAGCATGATTTTGTAAGAGCAACAATTTATGCAATATATGTTTCAGTAATATATGTTTGTGTGATTTTCAAAATTTTATAATTTAAAAATAAGCCTTTTCTGCAACAAGGCCTGGAATAGTTGAGTCAACAACTATTATAAACCTAACATTAGCCAATCGTATGATATTTTGTAAGGCACAAATGAGTTATATTCCAACCAGGAGTTTACCGATGTGCTAACATCCACTCTAAAATAAATTTTCTTTCCCCCACAAAGATTAAAGGACCATGAAGGACGAAAAGACAGAGGGCGGAGATGTTTAATGCCAGATGCAAAACAGTGCATGTTTGATTCATGAGAGCGAGGCTGGATTACAAGGTCCCGTACAAGTGTATTCTCTGCTCTAACACGAGGCTACTGGTACCGGTACTGCAACAGCGAGCAGCTCTTCCCTTCGGCCAAAGTCAACTTATACAGTCCAAGTGATCTCGGAAATCGAGTGTCTTGTACGCAATGCAAATGCTTCTGTTCCGATTGGAAATGAACTAAGTCCCAACAACATAGTATCTAAAAACAAAAAAATTATACAAGAAGCTATCGATAATGTCAGGAAATTATTTGTAATTATAAATAGATAGTTTAAAACAATGCCGGAGAGAATACTTAGTGAGAACATTAGTATGTGTTGCCTCTAAAGACCTTGCAGATGTTCTTCTAAACCGAACGTTTTGGCCCATGGGCCATATTGAGACTTCGGCTAAGTTCTGCGGGTCGCATGGAGACCTGACTTGTGATCAAAATAAAATGCTTGTTCTATAAATTACACTATAAATGACAATAAATTTTGTAGTAACCTCGCATGTGAGTAATTTGTTAAATTTCATATTTCTATATAAGTTTTAAAATGTTACAATGTAATCAAAGAACTGAAGGTTTTTGAAAACAAAGTACTGAGCAGAATATTCGGACCGAAGAAGCATGAGTCAACCGGAGAATTTAGACGGCTACACAACGCTGAATTGCGGGATAATATAATTGAGATGATTAAGTTGATGCGAATAAAATGGATATTAAAATAGGTGGGTTAGTAACGAAAGAGTCCCTGAAAAGTTAATATGAGCTGTGCCGACTGGCTAGCGTCTGAGGGGAGACCAAAGCAAAGGTGGGAAGATTGCGTTAAGGCTGATCTGGCGGGATCAGGTTTGGACGGCGATAGGTGGATGGAAGAATGTCGACATCGATTGGTGTTATCGGCATCGAACCTTCGGGATCGCAAAGCCTTATAATTACTATTATCAAAGAAACTTTTGCGGGATTGAAGGTGCTTGCGGGCCTACAGTTTGGAGAATCCAAGTCTAAGCCACTACGGTATTTTTTTAATTAAAGATATCTCTATGCAGACGGCTATTGAAACCATCCGTTTTTCTGAAAGACAGAAGAAAATAAAATCAGTTATTCCGTTCTTAGACATCCAAACCGAAATATGTGACGACAATAAAAAAATAAGCTACCACCAGGTACTAATTTTAGTGTTGATACCAACGTAAGATTAGGCTGGCTATTATGTCATAAAAACTTTTATGGGATCACCTGAGTTTATGAGGATCACTTTGAGGCCTATAAAATAGTGGCCCAACGGTTCAAGTACAAGGACAATCATTTTAAAGCAAAGGAACCATATTTTTCAACATGGCGAGTACAGTAAAGCAAAAATAAAAAATAACTACATGATATGACTTTCAAGAAACGCTATGATTCATCTCACTATTTACAATGTTTTACCTGGATTCTTTCAACATTTGATAAATTTTAATTCTCATTCTTATTAGGAGTAAGAGGTTGAATTCATAACAATTATTTTCCAGACCTGACAAACAGAAGAGAATAGGAAATGAGAGTTAAACTTGGAAAATTGACAGCGAGTTAATGAAAACACAAAACGTTAAAATATATCCACAAGTAATCAATGTTCGTTGACAAATGTTCGTTTAGAGAAGGCTGCTCTGAATATTAAAAACATGGAACAAATTACTTCGTCAGCTTACAAGATATAGTTTCAATTTTAGGAGTGATAATGAGTTTTTATTTATTTGTAGAAATTAAGAAATATAAATATTTCAATAAAGTAATTATATAGCATTTCCAAGTCAATTTCAACCTTTTCCAAATCAAATTCAACCTTTTCCAAGTCAAATTAAACCTTTTCCATTTCAAATTCAACCTTTTCCAAGTCAAATTCAACCTTTTCCATTTCAAATTCAACTTTAGAATTTTTGTCAATTTTCGATTTTTTTCGAAATGAAGGCCACTTACTATATTATCGACGGCATAGCTTTTAAAAAATACAAAAAAAAATTTGATTACGCAGTTGCATATCCATTTATTTTAACATTTTAGATTTTTTCAGTGTGATATTTCTATGTGATATTCAATTATTTCCAAGTCAAATTCAACCTTTTCCAAGTCAAATTCAACCTTTTCCAGATCAAATCAAACTTTTTCCAAGTCAATTCAACCATTTCCATTTCAAATTAAACCTTTTCCAATTCAAATTCAACCGTTTTCATTTCAAATTAATGTTTTAAGTTTTTGTAAATTTTATATTTTTTTTTAAATAATGGCCATCCCCTCCCCCCCTCCAATATGAAAGTCTATTATTATGCTCTCCTAAGTAGAATTTTCACTTACGGATATCGATTTATTGTACCTATTCGGATTTCTTAGGGACTAGTATTATGCTGTCCTGTACCTAGTTTTGAAAATAACCTCCATTTTAAGATTACGTGACTGCGTTTCGAATCATTTAAGTTTTTTTGACAAATTCGATATGTGGGTGTATTTTTATGTTTCCCGATCAGTAAATTTTGAAAATGACATCCATTTTATGTTTACGCCACTGTGTTTTGACTTATTTAAGTTTTTAGAATTTATCCAATATAAAGGTCTACTTTTATGTTTCCGGAGCCGTAGATTTTGAAAACGACCTTCATTTTAAGATTAGGCCACCGCGTTTCGACTTATTTGAGTTTTTCGGATATTTTTCATATGAGGGTGTATTTTTATGTTTCCGGAGCTGTAGATTTTGAAAATGACCTCCATTTTAAGATTAGGCCACCGCGTTTCGACTTATTTGAGTTTTTCGGATTTTTTTCATATGAGGATGTATTCTTATGTTTCCGGAGCCGTAGATTTTGAAAACGACCTCCATTTTAAGATTAGGCCACCGCATTTCAATTTCTTTGAGTTTTTCGGATTTTTTTCATATGAGGATGTATTCTTATGTTTCCGGAGCCGTAGATTTTGAAAACGACCTCCATTTTAAGATTAGGCCACCGCATTTCGATTTCTTTAAGTGTTTCGAATTTTTATCATAAAAGAGTGTATTCTTATGTTTCCGGAGTCGTAGATTTTGAAAATGACCTCCATTTTAAGATTACGCCACTGCGTTTCGGCTTATTCAAGTTTTTCGAATTTATCCAATTTAAAGGTCTACTTTTATGATGCCGGAGCCTTAGTTTTTAAAACGACTTACATTTTAAGATTAGGCCACTGTGTTTCGGTTTTGTTAAGTGTTTTTGATTTTTCCTTCGAATAAAAAACATAATACGAAGGATTAATTTATTTTTCAATAAATAAATAAAAATATCTAATCAAAATAAATAAAATATGTATTGTCTCATTTTTAATTTAATTTTAGTTATCTTTTTTAATGTTGTGGTCTCCTATCACAAAATTATAAGATTTCGAACAATTAGCTGAAAAATCTGAATACGGAAGGTTAAATTTATTACCAGTTGCTTTTCGGCTTTTTAGTTTGTATTCTGTGGTTAATTTTACTTTAGCTTCATAATATTTATTTATTTATTCATACTCGAAAACATATTGATGAAACTTTGTATTGAAAAAATCCAAAATGAAGCCTAATTAATCAAGATGCAGCGGCTTAATCATAAAATGGAGCTTAAATATTAGATAAATTTAAATATTAAAGATTAGAAAAATTTCAATACGTCTCGGATAACATATAAGTAGATCCTTATACCGAAAAAGTAAAAAAAAAAACTTTTATAATCCAAAACAGTGGCATAAACTTTAAATTGGGTCATTTACAAAATGGGGGAAATCTACTGCTCCAGAAACATAAAATTAGACCTTTATACTTGTTAAATTCTAAAAATTTAAATAAGTTGAAACGCAGTTGCGTAATCATAAAATAGAGGTCATTTTCAGAATCTACGGTTCCGAAAACATAAAAGTAGACCTTTAAATTGGATAAATTCGAAAAACTTAAATAAGTCAAAATGCAATGGCGTCATCATTAAATGGAGGTCATTTTCAAAATCTACGGCTCAAGAAACATAAAAGTAGACCTTAATATTGGATAAATTCGAAAAACTTAAATAAGTCAAAACGCAGTGGCGTAATCATAAAATGGAGGTCATTTTCAAAATCTACAGCTCCGGAAACATAAAAATACACCCTCATATGAAAAATATCCGAAAAACTCAAATAAGTCGAAACGCGGTGGCCTAATCTTAAAATGGAGGTCATTTTCAAAATCTACAGCTCCGGATACATAAAAATACACCCTCATATGAAAAATATCCGAAAAACTCAAATAAGTCGAAACGCGGTGGCCTAATCTTAAAATGGAGGTCATTTTCAAAATCTACAGCTCCGGATACATAAAAATACACCCTCATATGAAAAATATCCGAAAAACTCAAATAAGTCGAAACGCGGTGGCCTAATCTTAAAATGGAGGTCATTTTCAAAATCTACAGCTCCGGATACATAAAAATACACCCTCATATGAAAAATATCCGAAAAACTCAAATAAGTCGAAACGCGGTGGCCTAATCTTAAAATGGAGGTCGTTTTCAAAATCTACGGCTCCGGAAACAAAAAAGTAGACCTTTATATTGGATAAATTCTAAAAACTTAAATAAATCAAAACACAGTGGCGTAAACATAAAATAGATGTCATTTTAAAAATTTACTGATCGGGAAACATAAAAATACACCCTTATATCGAATAAGTCAAAAAAACTTAAATAATTCGAAACGCAGTCACGTAATCTTAAAAAGGAGGTTATTTTAAAAAACTACTCATACGATAACAGACCCACGCATCGAAAAATTAAAGATAATTAAATAAATAAAAAAAGGTTGAATTTGAAATGGAAAAGGTTTAATTTGAAATGGAAAAGGTTGAATTTGACTTGGAAAAAGTTTAATTTGATTTGGAAAAGGTTGAATTTGACTTGGAAAAGGTTGAAATTGACTTGGAAATGCTATATAAATAATTATAACGCTTATAGAGTTCAGTTCTCCAATAAAAGTTCATTCGGTAACCAATTTATTTAATAATTTTAAAGGCGACATTTCAGCCAGTTAGTGTTATCCAAAATCGGTATTGGTCTGCACTTTGCAAGACTAAGACCAAGATTGGTAAAAGAAAACATAATAACAAATCGTTTTTGTGAATAAAAAATAAGACAAAATAGTTACTAATACTTGACAATTTTAGTTACTATATTTAAAGAATTATAACAAAAGAAAAGAAAAGTAAACTTGGAATAACAGAATAAATCAAACATGGGACAACATTAAATAACAAATAGAAAAAAATATATTTATTTGCAATTGTAAATATTGTACATGGGTGTGAATGTGTTTTATTTATTTTGTTATTATTCGGCTAATCTGTTATTTTACTTATCTTGTATATTACTTTATCTTTTTATTTATATATATATATATTTTTTTTTCCTTTCTTATATACATATTGTGTGAATGAATACTAGAACTAGTACCAATGCACTTCAGTGTGGCAGACTGTATTAATACTCAATAAAACAAAAAAAAAAAAAAAAAATTGCAATTTTACAGTCAGCCGAGGGAGCTCCGAGTCCGGTCCCTTTCCTCCACGTGTGGAGAATAAGTCAAGACTCCAAGAGATCCCAGCGCTTCTCTCTCAGCCGCATCACTAGGAACCAGTGGAGACTAAGAGGGGGCGCTAAAGCCACATACGCTCACGACTTATAATCGGACTAGATCACTTTTTCTCTTTATAATTAGAAATGTTCCTAGTAATATTTTTTACATGTGGCTATGTATACACATAACTTATGTAAGCTCATACCTATTTCCAAAAATATAATAAAAACTTTAAATAATTAGATTTTTTTCTGTTCCTCTTGTTCTGAAAGTCGTATAAATAAAAAACATTTCTGCTTGGAACGTTTCAAGTTACAAATATGTATCATGAAAGTTCATAGAATAGGATGTTAGTTATAATACAATACCCATTTTCGATAAACAGAATATACTACAGAAACCTGAAGCGATATTATAATTTTATTCTAAATATGTTAGGAAGTTTTATGCGTCATAAATTACGACTTGGTACGACCAAACGAAAAGCGAATTTGTATTCTGTCCGGGGCGCGGCTTATCTCCTTTTAACACCTCATCAGTTTTACAAACTCCCGAAGAGTTACTTTAAAATGGAATTTATTATTATTAATGCTTCAGGGTTCCGCCAATATACGTATAAAATGTATCAACATGTTATAAACAAAATAACGTGACAGTTATAAAAAATAGAATCTGAATAATAATAATAATATTTTAATATATTTTAGAACTAAATAGTCCTGTTTTAATAAAAATATAAAATAAAACTATCCTAGTCCGTGTTTAATACGAGCTTACTTTAATATAATACGAGGTACTTTAATACTACCAATAAATCATAAGAAATATATTTTATATTAAATTATCATTCAAATGTCAAGAAAACGTGTATCAATAATTAAAATAGGGTAAGTCCTTAAATTCGGCGCTGAGCTCAACGATGGATCTGTTGGATGTAGCCCAGTATGATGCTGTTATTTTTCAATTTACTTCCATATTTACAGTCAGTTTAATTCTTTGTCTATATTTATTTCACTTATAAAATTCAATAATCCAGTAGAAAGGTATTTTTGATTTTTCATGCATCGGTACTGGATTAAATCGATTAGTGGATTCCATCGATGGAATTAGCGCTGAGCTTAGGGACTTTTCTACGGCAGAATATTGCCCAAAATAACTATGTTTTACTATTTTTTTTCCCCCATTTTGTGAACTTTGTCACCTCCTAAATTCACAACTAAACAATTGATTGCTCATAATTTATTCAATTTTTTTTAAATAATTAATTCCACTAATAATTACTTATCATAGCGTTTTTGTTCGCAATTATTAATAAACATAAAAAAAGGATCACAAGATCGCACTATTTTAAAACGAGCAGTTATTTTTAAAGTGTTGATCTTGGCCATATCGTCTTCCAACTTGCAGAATCTGATCTACCAGTAAAAAAAAACATTAAAAAAATGAGAAAAAAAGGAACTGATGAAATAGAATAAAACTGTGGCCATCTTTATATACGTTCTTCAAAACATTTTAACTGGAGCTAAGTTTTCTATTATATTTTCTAGAATTATTTTATTATGGTTCAAAATTTTAACTAACTTATTATTCGTTAAAGTATTTTCAAAATTTTTAGACAGCCACTAAAAGTCCAAGTATATAAGGTCTTTAAATAACTTCCATAGTTTTAGTCATTATTTTTATTTCTCCCCCACCTATTACCTTTATTATGTAGTATGCTAAAGATATAAGTAAATTTAATATAAAAATTACAATATTTCGAAGACAGGACTGACATGAAATGATTCTTATGATGAGAATAGTTGCTCAAAAAAGTTAGCCACTATGTGGATTATTAATAAAATATAATAATTGAAAGTATGGAATTTAGTTAAAATACCTTGGACCTTATATTTATACTTATTATTTATTTATTTACCTTGCCTTATGGGATTAATACGGGTTTTGGCAAGTGTAGAGTAATAAATGATACATCTACTTGTATAAAGCTATCTCTGGATTATAAACGTTTATAATAGAAGTTCTTAAAGTAAAAAATAAAATAAAAATAAAGACCAATGAATTCTATTCAAATATTTTTATTAATATTATTCCAAAGGTTTTGAAAAATTCTGAATTCCTTTTACGCAAATAGATTTCTAAGGTCAGCAAAAAGGATATCATAAATGATCTTTGAGCGGGTTTTCGAATTCCATTCTTCAAACATAAATTGCTCAGATCAGAGGGTATAGACCGAAGAAAAAAAAATCTGGAAAAGAATAAATAAAGTTTGATACGACCTCCATCCCCAACATGTAAAAATAAAAGGGTTATAAAGGCCAAAAGTGTAAATATTTTTGGAGGCCACTTTTTTTTCTTCTCGATTTTGTGATCAAAATATCTTACTATTTAAATAGAAAGAAAATGAGTTTTTGGTACCTCATTAAATTGAAAAAGCAATCAACAGTTTGAAAACTCCCTATTTTCCAAGTTTTATAGAAGAGTTAACAATTTGGTAAAAAGGAATCTATACCGCGGACTACTATAGTAATGGCTTTTAGTACAAGTGATGCGATTTAGAGGGTAGCGCAGGGATCTACAGGAGTGCTGCTTTCCCCTCCACAGGTGGAGTGTATAAAGGTACATCTGTGTAAAAAGTGGTGTTTTACATTACCTATATATAAGTTTACTTTATATTTATGTATTTTTTTGTATTTACTATCATCATGAACTTATTATTTGGTTTGTATTTTATATTTATATTTTTCAGAGACTGAGATATCGTTGGCCGTTAAAACTGTAAGAATGAAAAATAGTCAAAGTATACAGTGAACAATGTTGTTCATTAATTTTGTAAACATTTCTATCCAAGAATGTGGGTCAACATCATTTTTAAAAAATAAAAAATTACACCAGAAAAATGATTTAGATAAAAAGCATGTATATACCTTTCTTGTTTTACATAGCTTTATTTATATAATCTGATGTAGTTTTGTATCTTTTAATTTTTTAGTCTACATACTTAGTCGCAACATCGGTAAACTTAGTAAACGCCATTATAGACTACACATCCTTACTATTTTTCATCCATTTATATTTTCTGTAAATGTGACCAGAATAAATTCTTCTCTCACGATAACTATTATCCTAATAGTTTATACAACAAACTAGTTTTAACTATACTACAAAAAACTCTAAAGAATCCAACGAAGACCACAATTACCCGAATAATATTATTATTAAATATGAAATGGAATTTTCTAGGAGGGAAAAAAAGTATATGAATGGAGGTGCTAGAAAATTTATTGACTCCGGAGCGAGGCCTGCGAACAAGGGGCGGGCTCAGTATTGAGCCGGTCCGGAGGCGGCCCCATGGGACCGAGGACGAGGGAAAGCTTTTAGCGAAGGGGGGCACCCCACGGCAATAATTACATGGACACCCCCCTCATTACACAGCTAGCCTCCTCCAAACCTACATGTTCGGCGGCTAGGGGCTCCTCGGAAGCTGTCCCAGGGCGGAGTGCGCAGGTCCCGGGCACCTAGCTTACTCTCTCGCCAGGTGATCATTACTCCTAGCGGGTCCATCAATCTCCTTGTTCCCCTTGAGGGAAATAATCTTTCCCTCAACTCAATTAAATTCCCTCTTTGGTCAGTAGTTCGCGGTACAGGCCCCTTTTTATCAAATTATCAACATCCTTCCAAAACTTTTTGAATAGCTCTCACCTTATTGTAACATAGAACGAACTTATTTATTTACGAGAATCGAGAAAAAAGTTGGCCTATAGAAATATTGGGCCATTCGCCGTGACCTCCACAATATCACATGTCAAAATAACAAAGTTATAATTAATTAATTTAATAGGAGTGCGTCTGAGGATTTTCGAAGTTGTAAGCTACGATAAGATGAAAGCATTGAATAAGTTTTAGGCGGATGTTAATGATTCGATAAAAAGGGGTCTGTACCACGGAGTATATCAAGTTCGAGAGTTCTTAGTCTTGGCATCCTCTATACGAAAGTAATGTGAATTATTTCACGGAAACCAGGATAGAAATACATTTTTGAAAGTAATGCTGCCCTATTTAATTAAGTACTAAAAACTCGTAAATTTCCATTTTCATTCAACTAGAATCGTAAGATGACTTGAGCACAAAGTCTAGAAAACATGTGGCGTTCAAAAATATTGAGCCGATTGGCCTATATACCCCGTTATTTTGAAAATTTGGGGGGTGTAGGTCACACCAAACGTATCAATATTTTTGGAGGACACCTTTTATCTTGATTTTGTGCTGAAGTTATCATATCATAACTTATCTTACGATTCAAGTGGAAAGTAAGTGGGTATTTACGAGTTTTTAGTACCTAATCTAATAGACAAAGTTTGCCGACCTCCAGATTGAAAACGTCCCAATCCCGAGAATTTTCGTAAATAAAATATTTGTAGGTTACGATGAGAAGAAGTTATTTACGAAGTTTCGGCCGGATTTTAATAATTTGATAAAAAGGAGTCTGAACACGGGCTAATAAGATTGCTTTATACACAGCATACTGATCAATCCATATGAACAAAGCGCTTATATTTTATTATTCCATTATTATATAAAAATATTATTTTATTTCTCCCTCTTCGTAACACTAGTCATATACAATATCACTAATACACTACATCAAACAATTAACATTACATAACACATATATTTTTTGAAAAAAGAAAAAGTATTCGAATGTTAGATATACAAGACTAAATCGCACACAAATATATATCACCAACGCAATTCCGTGAATATGGATAATAGACTAATTCAGGAGTCTAAAAATTGTTTTACTTGTAGCAGTGGGTTGTAATGCAATACGAGTTTTAATAAATTATTATAAATCGTATAAGTATTTTCCATTTTGATTCGTATAATATTTATTTCTTAAATTCGTTTCAACTTTTCATTACTAATCTATGCATGTATATACGTACAATTTTCGAATGAATATTATATAAGTATTATGTCATACATAATAAATATTATTGACTGATAAAGAATGTTTTACCTATAAACTAATAAGAATAAAAATATTGAATGCTTTTTTTTATATCTTGGTTTTGTGATTATTTAATACCAAACACGAATTTGCCAGCAATGGGAAGTCATGAACACCGTTTGAGTTTCTAGCGACACCCACTCATATCCGTCTTATATTTATATCAGGCATGTTGAGTAGTTGCAATCGCTCACTGAATAAAAAATAACTAGCCATCTCAAGAATGAAAAATCCTACAACTAAGAAATAAACTGAAATCGATGACATAATCCCATTTCTTAACGATGAGAACTATCAATGTTTTTTGTTTTTAAATAATAATAAAAATAATTAAAAAAAAAAAAAAAGATCCCTTTTCTTACTCCCAGAACTGATAGATTTCTAACGAAAGGGAACTTCATAGAGAAGTGACGCAATTTCGATTCTTGTATTCCTATAACAACTTTAATTAAAGTCCTATAAAAAATTGAGAAGTTTAAAAAAAAATCAGATGATTTTGTAAGTTAACGAATAAGGCTGGAAAAATTGCGTTTTGAAGATTTTTGCTATACTTTCTGTACAGTTCACAGTTCCTTCATATTTAAAAAATAAAATTTTACTCTTCATGGTAGTCTTTGACGAACGAAAAATCTTATGAAAAGCTAAACCGAGGATAATAGCTCTATAATCCCTTGAACAGTTTAGATAATATAGAAAGTAACTTTTGATATTTTCAATAAATAAAAAAATAAATTAGTAAGTTATAAAACTGTAAACCATGACTCTTCAACACCAAACAAATAGGTCTTGAGCAAAAAATATACTCGCATACTGTATTTTTCGTGTAAATCCAAACTTTAAATTTCATTTGGCAATCTCTAGTGAAACAGTTTCTCTCGTAAATCGTACAAATTCTAGCTTTATAGCAGTAATAGAGCGTGAGTTATGGGATTTTTAATTATTACTAATTAAGTATTTTTAAATTAATAACAATAAAAAACAATTGAGGCTCGGATACAGATAACACTAAACATGGTCGCCATACTCCATCCTTCCCTAAACCCCTTCAAATCCGAATCAGCAAGGTCTGCCTAAATACAACCTCACGGTTTGGCGCTAATTGCCATTTGAGAGATTCGTTCATGATGGAGCCTAATAACTCTACACCTCTCCCCACCCCAATTTCAATTAACCACTTTAATTACACCGCGATGTAATTAAATCAATTGTATTAACCGGGTTTTATGCCTCGCAATCCCAAATTTATGTTCGCTAATGGATTCCTTCTTTCGGCCAAATATTCTGTGCAGTACACCATTTTATAAAACCTCGAGGAATTGTTTCTTAATATCAGTAGGTTCCTAATTTCACTTTTAACGTTAATTTATCTTTTAACATTAATTTATTTAAAATAACATTTTTAGTAGACTATGATATTTCCAATAAGCATTTTAATAATTTTGTTTTGTCTTTTTACAACAAAAAAATTTTATATGAAAGTATTATATAATATACGATACAGAGGATAAAATAGTCAGGTTTTACAGTCTTACTTTGTTTACACTTTGCCGTCATTTTGACCCAAAAATGTGGGTCATCATCAAGGCTAAGTTAGAAATATAAGTTATCGAGAGGAGTAAATAAAGAAGTCAAGAGATAAATATAAATATATTAATTAAAAATTATTCTTAGGGTAATTTGTTTTACTGTTAATTCTGATTTATTTAATTAATAACGTAACTCTCTTGTATGTAGATAACAAAACATTACAGACCAACTTAGAACAACCAACTATCGATCATATTATACTTACTTTTTACTCCCGATTTCGTATATACAGACACAACTACAGACTTGTAAACTAATACGGACACAACCGACATGCCCATCAGGAGGCGACTGAAAAGGAGCTTAGAGAAAGATCTCCTTTTCTAAATTAAGGAAGTAAATATAATTAAGTAAAGTACCAGGATGAGGTGATCTATCGTTCCTCATGTCGAAAATGCAGTTTTTCAAATTCAGGATAGGTCCAGGTTAAGATATGAGGAGAAAAAAAAAAATGCTTCCTTAACCAACCAAAGTAATTGAATCAAGTCGGGACATGCCTGACATGTCCTAATTTCCTGAAATAGGCAGCTCATTTGTTGATTTTCATAACAGTTAACAGGTGCGAATACATTAATAGAGACCCCACTCTCCAAAAAATAAATAAAGCAAATTAAAAATTCTTCAGAGGATAAAACTTACTTTAAATAATACTAATAATCATAATACATATTTATTTTAATTAAAATCGTTAAGAGCTGTTTTCGAGAAAATCGTAAAATGGGTTAAATCGATGATATAAAGTGCCACTTCCGGGTTGCCGATACGGAATTTCAGTTTTGTACGACATTTCGTTTTTAAGCAATATTGTTCACATACCCACAAACTATTTTACAAGACTTGATTATTTGGACTAAGGAGACCTCAAAACGTGTATTTTTCCTAAAAACCGGATTCGAAACTTTTCATTATCGCAATACTTTCTCATACTATATATGACATATATAGGTAAGTGATAATAAAAATGAATTTGTTTATTAGAAATATTTATTTATTTTTCTCTTTATGTATTATTATGTTTATACTTTTACTATGGTATGTGTTCTATTTTTCTTTTTATTTCATAGAAAAATGATGAGTTAACCAGAGAGCTCAGAAAGTTACACAACGCCGAATAGCGTGAACTGTACCCGGTTCATATAATTGAAATGATTACATCGCGGGGAATCAAATGGACTTGTAAAATTGTTGGGTTTAAGTAACGAAAGAATTTCTAAACGGTTAATATTTGCTGTACTTCCAACGATCTGGTAAACGATTGCGTTAAAGCCGATCTGAAGGACCGATCTACAAAAGCGATTGGTGGAGTCGGCATTGAACCTTTGGGTTCGCTAAGACTTTTCCTTATTTTACATATATAAATTAATGTTTTGAGTTAATTTATATTTTATTATAATTCTATACCTTCTTCTCAACCTCCGATACCCCAAGACACAGCCTTAGTTTCTCTGGCGTTATTCACGCTAATACCAACCCATAATGGAATTTCTCTCCAAGGCACTAAATAAAAAAGGCATGCTCTACCCAAATTATCTTACAGGAAGTGAACTCCAAAGAATTTCTCAATTCTCGGTGCCATTTATCCCTGAAGGAAACAAATAAGATCTGCTTATCCGATAAATGAGAGGATAAATCAAAAAAAGGAGAAAGGACTCGAAGGAACGAGGGTCGGGCCCTAGGAGAGAGGGCATGGCATTATCCGACCGTTGCCCCCCCCCCCCCTCCGCCAGTCCCTTCAGCCCTTATTGTTTAAGGGTTACTACGTCCTCTCCCCCCCCCCCCCCCAGCGGTCCAACTTCTAACCGCCCTTCACTACCCGATATTACCATTCCTTCATATTAAAATCCCACCGCCGATGCGTTTAACCAATGGCTCGTCCAATTCGATAATATAGTATGGAATAAAGAAATAGATAGGAAAATATAAAATATTCTGCGAAATCAGGAATATCGAAAGTAAAACTAAAATAAAAAGGGACTAAATTGTTTCATTAATGCTAATAAAAAAAGTTTAGCAAATTATTATGGTTCATTATTCCCAAAATGTTATCAATTAATGGCGTATACCAACACACGATTTTGCAAATGACAGATCGTTTTAAAAATAATATCTATAAATATATATGCTATGTAGATAATGAAAAATGAAGATTAAGAGTTTCATGCGTACCAACTTCAAAAGGCCACATTTTTGCAATATTTTTTTTTAAGAAATCATAAAAAGGAAAACATAGTTGTTAAAATAAATATAAATTAATACTTTTTGAGATTATTTCTAATATGGAAAAAAAATTGTTTCAACCAAACTTTTTATCAGCCCTTTTTACAGGGAAGTGTGTTAAATATATAAATTTATAGAGTTTCAAGGAGGAGGCATTAAGGAAGTTTTATCAAAATCGTTACAGTCGATAGAAATACTGTTTTTTCTTCCACCAGCATCTTGAAACAAAATGGCGAATGGTGATGAATTTGTCCAACGGGGTCCGCTAAGATTTTCAATTGTATAACTTGAATAACAAACAACACTCGATGTAAAAAATACAAGTATATATTGAATTCAGCAAAATTTTATCAAGATTAAATTTTGCTTAGTCACTTATATGTAGCAATTATAAAAATTCTAAAAATAAAAACGATCGGACTAATGTATAAAATTACTGGAAACAAAAAAAAGTTCATTGGAAACAGAAATTTTAGAGGGAAAACAAGAGTCTGTATAAAAAAAAGTCTACAGGAAGTCGGTCGGTAAATAGTTGCCTGGAGTTAATAAGATTCCTCGGTGCTCTCTTGCAATGCCGCCTAATTAACCAACAAACAAAACCAAAGATTTTTTTCCCTTTTTTTTTTTACAATTTAGTATTGATTTACAACTTCAAGACGTTGATAACCTTGGAGATTTACTTCACCATTGGGGAGGGAGATTCAGCCCGAAAGCTTTTTTTTATAACGATAATTGCTTTGGAAAAAAAGAAGTGGCTACCTATATGAAATGATGTTAAAGTGATTCTTGAAGTCCTAAGAAATGTAATTACAAGAATAATAATACTTTAAGAGATAATTTTTTAATATTTTTTTCTTAAAACATGGATATATTTTACCATATATTTACTCCGTAAATCCGCCTGTGGATATAGCGCTCGTTTATAACGACTAGTGTTGCCCATATGCTAGACCGAGACGAGTCTTGGTCTTGCAAACTCAGTCTTGGTCATTGTCTTGGTCTTGCGCAAGACTCTCGCAGTTACTTATTAGGTTATTACTACAGAGATATTACTGTAATTTTTTAGATAGGAGAAACCTAACTAAGCCCGAATGAAAAGTTGGAGGAGTTAAATGCAAAAGTATATTGGTCATACCAATTATTAACAAATAGTAACTAAGATTGCCAAGTATTAGTAACTATTTTGTCTTACTTTTTATTAAAAGAATCGATTTTTTTGACCAGTCCCGGTCTTTGTCTTGCAAAGTGACAAACCAAGACCGATTTTGGGCAACTCTAATAACGACGAAGTTTACTCCTTCATAGTCGATATATACTCGATTTGAAAAAATATTTCTCGATACTAAAAAAATTCCCATTTTTCCAGGTCGGTCACCACCCTTATAAACGTAAATTGGGATATAACAACACTGAGGTAACAATGAGATTATATCCATTAGTTACGTCGATCTCAAAAGCTATATAGAGCCTAAAATGGAATCGGTGATTCAATCGCTGAATTAAGGAACGGTTTGATAGATTTATGATGGCGTTTATGGGCTCAACACTGAGTTTGGAACTTATCCTAACTAAAAGAGTGTTCCATTATTCGCAGTTGAATAAAACCGATTGCCACCTAGAATGTTCACCCCTTGTCACCGTTCTAATATCTGGGGGACGGGTAGAAAGGGGGGGGGGTGACTGCCCGTTTAACATAAGTTGAAAACAATTTTAATCACATTATCTTTGTTGGTATTAGTGTAATTAAGGGAGGGCCGTGACAGGTTTGGAGTTCCCGGGTCCCTGTTGAGGGGGGAGAAGGGGGTGCTTTTATTAACGTCTATGCGACTTGGTTATTTGCTCTAAGTCTCTCAGGTATTTATTGTCATCTTTCAATAAACTTTTCAATATGAAAATTCAATCTGATACAATTTTTAAAGACCGTTTCGTCTTTCGAAGGAATATTTTTACTGTCGGTTGAATAAAATAATTGGAACTATAATAAGTTTTTTTCATGACCGCCACTCCAAACCATCATTTTCCTGTATATTTTTAAAATATGTGGCATATTATTTAAACTTCTAATTACAAATACTGAGTAGAAAACAGGGAAAACAATTTTGATAATTTAAAATTGCTCCTGAAATAGCCATATTACAGATGGAAACATATTATGAACATCGAACTGGTGTAAAATGTTTTGTTTATAGTAGACATATAAGTACAAAAGTCTGTTTTCACCATAAGTTATTTTTATTGTCCCTTCGTTTATATAAAATTTTAAATAGTGGATACTTTTTTATTAATATATTTTTTTGAATATATGATTGGAATAAATTAATAAGATCGTAAGCTCGATTTAATTACACACACTTTCATGATATTTCCCACCACTATTTCAGTGCATTTGAGAGGGATTTCAATAATTTTTTTTATACTGAGACTCTCAGTCGTAATGGTTGAGAAGTATCAATATTGTGTTAAATGAAACATTATTATTTTTATTTATTTATTATTATGATTTTATTCTAGCCTTATATTAAAACTGTTTTCAAGTTGTTGCACATGTTAAAATTTATTACCTGTATATTTTTAAAAATTATATTACACCAATCGAGAGAATAAATTTATCTACATCCGTATAAATTTATTTCGAGTAGAAGGACAATTTGCATCGGTTTATATGGTTAGAAGTACCCATTTTTGCTAGATTAAAACAAATTACAAAATGTTATTTTTTTTTTATCAAATTTGAAATGAGAGAAAAATCACACATAAGTACGAATAAATAGGAGACAGCTTAAATTTTACGAAAACAGAATATAAGTAATCCTTAAAGAAAATTTGTTTGGTTAACGAAAACAATTAAAACAAATAAAAATAAGTCTAAACACAATTTACTTACGATTTATTTATTTCTAGGAAAAAGTTTAGTTATTAAAATTAAACAGAAAATACGTAATTTCATATTAAGTTTAAATAAACAACATATTCAGTGACATTGATTTTTTTAATTCGACGAATATAAATCATATTCAATAAAAAGAGGATTCTCAGATACCTACGTCCTATACAGAACCGATAAGTGGAGCTACCTAGCGGCAACAATAGTAACTCACTACCACCTCTGTACTTACGTCGTTACTTTCTTCAGAACAAGTGAACCATTTTTAATGAAACCTTAAGGTAATGTAGTAAACTGCTACACGTGTTTAATAAAGTAGAAATGCAAATCAATTTCAGAAAGAAGTTTTAATAGTGAAATTTTAGACATACTTCAATCCGATGCTATATTTTTGTTTAAATTTCTGAACAAAAGTAAGTTAATTGCACGTTTTAACTGAAACAGGAACAACAATAATATTATTCTCATTGAAAAAAATTTACAATATAAAAATATTTTGTTAATAATAAAAAAAGGTGATGGGGAGAAACTAATTAAATAAAAAATATAAAACTCAAACAACTATGTTGGGTATGTTAACAGTAGCAATATTATCTATATTGCTAATCAGCAAAAATATTTGAACACACTCATATACAATTTAATATGTTTACTTGTGCTTTGTGATTTTAATTTTAGGGTTGGATTATTATACTTGTTAATTATTTCTTGATTTTCTTATAATGCCAGACAAATGTCACTTTTCTGCTTATTTTAATTATTCTTAAGGGACCAAATGTCCCTAATAAAATTTAAGTTTCTTCTTGTATATTCACATTTAAGAAGTGTACCACCGAGCCAAGCACATTTTCTCACGAGACAAGGAAGTATTTAGTTTAAGGAAGATGTATTTAGTCCGATAATGCTTATAGCGGAAGAGAAAGAACAAACTTTATAATAAACAGAAATTTTTACATATATTTGGGTCAACACGATGCATAATGGATATTCAGGGATTTTTGGTTCACTTCTTTTTATACAAAAAAATATTGCATTATCTTACGAAAGCTTCATTTGTGTGATAAATAATTTGATCAATTCCCCCCTCTATCTCCTAATTTTTATGTAAGTCGGCTATAAATAGTACTTCCAAAAAAGTGGTAAATTCAAGACACTCTCTTTGGGTTGTAGTGCACAAGAGGTATATGAATACTAACGTATGATTACTAATGCTTTATTTTAATACAGTTTTAATTTTAACCTTCATGATTTTTTCAATAATACCACGCTCTTCTTGATGTATAGAGTAATATCCTGAAAACCCTTCTCGAATATAACTAAATAATAGGAGTAATTACCACTCTAACGGTTACCCAAAACGGAACGACCGAGCCTCCCTAGCTATGCTCTGTATTATATCCGCCACTAATGAGGATATTTAAAACCAAAAACATGTTTTTGTGCGGCTTGCAGGTTCAAAGCAGGCCGACAAGGGGATAACCAGACCACAACGCCAGCTCCCTCAAGTGGGGTTGCAACCCCCTGCTTTTTGTCTTGCGGACTGCCGCCGCGACCCAATGGAGGATAAGCAGAGAGGAATCGCTCTTTGAAGATAACTAGGATATGACTAGTAACAAATAATTAAGATTGGTTTAATTCATTAGCCAGACTCTGGATGACATCATAACGTGAGCAAATAGAAAAAAACATTTAATATGAAGAGTTTTGATAATGAAAAGTACACTTCAGCAAAATAAATGTAGGTCTGAGACAAACTATCTTAAGTAACATCTGCATTACTAGATGGAACAGTAATCGTCCCTGAGAATAGACGAATTCAAATACCTTAGTTCTACAATGACATCAATAAATGATCAAACTGGCGTAAAATAAGGGCTAACGGAGCTTTCTTTTTTCTTTTAAACGTATTTTAAATAGCCTCCTATTCAGAAATATGGAACGATTTGAGAAGAAAACCCCTGGAAAATAACTGAAGCTATCTGAGATCAGTGTACTAAGGCATGGTGGAGAAGGAGCAATTGAGAACTAGGCAATCAATATCTCATGATATAAAGGAAAGGAGGTTAAGATAGACAGGACATTTAGATCGGAGGAATCCATCAGGAGACCTCTACACAACAATAAATGCCTGAATAATAAGCAAGAGACCACGTGGAAGATAAAAAAAGACCATATGTTTAGATTGAATTGCCAAAGATGCTACAGAGCAACATGCAGAAAACAAGGAAGCTATAGCCCAAGATAGGGAGAGATGATTCCATTCGCCTTATTTAGGATAGACGTTTGTCAAAGAATGCACGTGAGATATTACAATAAAAGTGAAAAATAACTGGAGTGTACAATGAGAATGAACACCATTTAGTCACTTCGCTTGAGCAAATAGGACAAGCATGCTTGGTTACATCCGAAAATTCTAACAAGAATGTTTTGTAATTGGCATACTACGAATTTATCATACCAAATTGACCCATCTGCACCTGTTTTTAGGCCTTCACCGAGCAACTTGCCAAGTATGTGACAATGCAAACCTTACCATTCAACACCTGTTCCAATGTAACAAATATTGTAAAGGATTTTTTTTTAACTGCAAATATTAATAAACATGTCAACGAACTATTGAAAATTAGCAAATCGTCTCATAAAAAATAGTGAAACTGACATGTCAGGCATGGAGAAAATTAACACCCAGCAGTACCTCTTTCCTGGTTTGATTCAATCACTCCATGTTTTGTTAAGGAAGGCAGTCTCTCATCCAGCACCTTTTTAGTCTCCTCCTCGTATTGATAGGCATTTCAGCTTACGCCATATATCTTACTAGTATGTTAGTATGTCCATGTAAGTAAGTGTGGAATCGTTTGTAAAGTGTCCTTATGTGTTGGCCAACTGATGGCAACTGGAAATCAGTATGTAGGCTTATGTTAGTGACGCTTTATTTATGATTCGCAGTATTTTAGACTAGAGTTTTTGTAAGTGGGACTTTTCAAAAGTTGTTCCTCTATAAAGAAAACCACGGAATAGAAAAAAAAATTGATTAAAGAAATGAAATTAATGAATTATATTTAAGAAGAACAATCGTCGCTAATGACCACTGCTGTCGGAGCTACGTTAATAACAGCAAATAAAAAAATAATAATATACTACTGAACATTTCAATATAAAAGCGAAATTAACAATTGTGTGCATCTATAAGATACTTGTAGCTTTATAATTTATATTTTGAATTGTACCTATTTAGTTTTGCATAACATAAAACTCGCAGTTGAAATACTTTTCATACATTTCAATATAATGGATTTCGTGGAAAGGCAAAATGAACCTGTTAGCAATGAATAATTCTACAGTAGTGAATTTTCATAAGACAACGCCGGTGAATACTTGAATATTCCTAATCTAAGCTCAACGAAAACCATCTCTTGGTAAATAGCCATTCCGTCTGGCCAGATAAAATCAGACTTTATACCTGTAATTTTACAGTTATTTCGCCTCTGCTGTTTGTTCAGACTGTGTGAATGCTAATACGCTCAGTATGTAGTTTAAAAGAATTACAAACTTGCAAATGCGGACACTCATATTTGCATATCTAAATGATAAAAAGATATATGACATCGTATATATTTTATAATTAAACAATGATAATGGGTTAAATCACATAACACCCTGACCTACCAAAACACTAATTGTCCTATATCGCTAAAAGAAGAAATCTAAGCATAGAATGAAATTACCTTTTATAAAGGAGTTTTCATTTATATTTTTTATTCAGGATATTTGAAAATGTATTAATGAAAAAATCTAGTAAATGTGAACAGATGAATATTATGACGTTAAAAGAGGTTGAGAAACTACCCACTGGTAGCAATCTAATTTAAAAAAAAGGGATAAATATGATTTTCAAAATCACTAAAGAATACAATATTTGAACATTTTCAATGCTTCTGAGGTCCTAAGCAATGATGGATCAAAATTGCACTGATCCATATTTGTTACTGTAAGTGATCTAAAATGAATGTTTAAACAATTACAATATGTTATTTTTTAAAATTATAATGTATAACTCTCTATTATGTAAAAAAGTTTTTAGTGTATATCATATTTTATTTTAGTATCAGGAGAGTAAGAAATTACATGAGCTTCTTTACAGGAACAAAAAAAAAAATAGAAACATAATTAGAAAATGAAGAGAAGAATAGTTGGGGTGGTCAGTCAAAAAGGAAGGCAAAAATAAATGATATTTATTTTTACATATACCGACGTTTCGACCTGAACTTCAGGCCTTCATCAGGGCTAAGAAAATAACCAGATAACAAGGTATGAGAAACATAAGTAGTGATGGTAAAAAAAAATAAATATAAAGTAAAATGAAATTGTTAGAATAATGACTAAGAACTAAGAGATAAATAATAATAACCGTTACAAAGTGTGGAATGATGAAGTAGGCGTAATCAAAATGATTATAATAAGAAAATGATTACTTATGAAATTTGTTTATTGAGATGAGAAGTTAGCAGGAGAGGCAAGACAGCAATTTAATGCAGATATACTGTCTCTACACTCTCAACCACTACACTTAAAAACTAAAAGTATTTTTATTATAGTAGGTCTCAAAATAGTATACTGCATGTCTGTTCAAAACGGTAGAGAAGTTCGAAATATTAACACGAGTAATAACCATACACATTAAGTAGATACAGTAAGTAGATACAGAATATCCAAGAAGTTATCAAATATTAGCTATAATCAGCACTGATTACACATCTGTTAATTTAATTATATATTTTTTAATCTCTTCTTCTCTTAATACAAAATAAAGATTTTAGACTAAATATTTTTACGGGAAATGGTATTAATTCATCTGGAGGTGGTAGTTTTATTTTACATAGGTGGTAGCAGTTAATTTTCGATCTAGACATTTCCCCTTGAATACAATATATTAATTATTATATTACATATAATATTATTTTTATTAAATCGTAATATAATTATAATTATTGTGAAATAGAAAAGGAAGCACAATATAACAAGAAATGACAATATTAGGAATAAAAGGCCTAAGTAATTGTTGGGCTTATATGAAACTGGACAAGTAGAATATGTATTACGGTTAAAAATCGGCAATAAGAATAATTATGATTATATAATAATTAAAATTGGCAATAAGGTGCAATGTGAAATATAGAATTGCAAAGAAATTAAACATTTGTCCGAACTGTGGTTTCGTTCAGTTCATTTTATGTTGATAAAATATAATACAATCTGAACTGCTCGAACAACGAGTAGTTCAATTAAATGAACAATTATATAATTTGTAAAATGGGTGTTGAGTACAAGTGTTGAGTAGGGGTACCCCTCTAGTGTTACAAATTATTAATTAATAAATAATAATATACTAAACATAACCAAGTCATGAATATTTTTATAAATAGGATTCAAGAATCATTTAAAATCATTTTATACATTAGTTTCTTCTTTTCCTTCCAAAGTAATAATCGTTATATTAAATATCGTTATATAAAATTAAATCAGGAATCCGCTCCTAAAGAACATATTTCTACATGGTATAGAACGAATGCACAAGTATATAACCGTTATTATATTCGGTTATTTTTATAGGGAAATATTAGTTCATCGAAGTGGTAAGCAATTCTGGACAGCTCTTAACTTTAATGATGCAAATTCTCGTAATATTGCACAATAACCCTATAATAGGGCGGGTTTTTGTGAAAGTGAACTTACAATCGAAGTATTGGTAAATATTTTTATTCAGCTACAAGTATGTTACTTTTATTATTCTATGTTAATTTATATTTTTAGAAATTACAAATCCAACTTCTAAAATTCGATAAATTTATTTTTCAGATAGATTCTCCCAAGTAAGATACCACTTTATATAGCCCACGCACACCAAAGAGGAAAACTGATCTTTCAATTTCTATTTGTGTTTTATTTTTATTTTTGGGAAAGGGATAGCTCAGTGGTAGGGCGCTTTGAATACTGAAGGCTCTAGGTTCGAATCCCGCGTTATGATAGATAAATTTTGTATTCTGTTTCATCGGCCGTGGATCGACCCTGAGGTCGGGAGATCCTCCTGGGGCACACCTAGCCCTCTATAAAGTGACCTTAATTAAATAACTAATTAAGGGAGAAAACCTCTCATTACTCTCTCAGATCTCAGTCAAATTACTATCTTATGTAACCTTAGACAAAGAACCCTAAATAGCACTGAACCCAAGACCCATTTATGGGTGGAAGTGGTTCAGGTTTTATTTTTTTGCACAAAAATGTCCTGTGTATATTTTTACAAAGACGAGCGGTTTGAGATATATGTCATAAAAGAAAAAATAAATTTGTTTAAATCGGGAGATTTGAATAATTACTGTATCGTAGTATAGGAGCTACGACATTCTTATTTTTAAATAACAAATAATTTTTGTCGGCATACATTTTAATTGTTTGTATATTTTTTCAACCATATCTTGTCTATGCAATATGGCAATTATTATCATAAAACTAATTTTGAAATATCATTAAGAAAATTTCGAGGAACAGAATACTCGAGGGATATCGTTAGCCAGTTTCATTGATACGCAAACGGAGTCCCGGGGAAAATTAATAGTTGTTCCGCCAGGATATTAAATTCTAAGGCACAAGATGCTTTTAAACGGTATCAGTTTCAAAGTAACGTCTTGAATTTCTGGGCAACTTAAGCGGAAACTTTTAGCCTGTCGCTTGGGGTAACTTTGTTTTCACATCAACCGTGACACAATCGCTTCGGTTTAACGCCCCCAAAACATGTTATAAATTCGTAACCCTCTGAAAAAAAAAATTCAGAGAGTAACTACTAAGTACAGCAATTTTTATATATATTTTTATTATTAAAATTCAAAAAAACCTAATGGGTTAATAATAATCATATGAGCCTTTCAGTTGATACAATGACTAACTTCAACATTTTTTATTATTAATTTTGGTAATATTTCTAGTGGGGAAATAAAGGTATAATATTCAAAGTTCTATATTTCTACGCGGCAATCACCTACTCTGAAATCAACTTATTCACTGACTGAACAGATATTATAAATTTTTCAATAAAAAACATCACTAAAATGACTTAACTCAACAACGTTGAAATTGGAGTTAATCATTCTGTCAACTGAAAAGCACACAGATTATAATAAAAAATTAAACATTACTATCGATGTCAGTGATGCAGATAGTTAAAATCAAGCATAGTTTATTATAAAGTTTTTAAATAAGTAAAATACTTAAATGAAATGAAATTTTCAAAATTTCGAGAATTAAAGATGTCTTACCGAAGTTGTGAAAATCGTTGGAATACGGAGAGAGTTAAAATTAAACCAACGACAGGAAAGGTCTACGGTCATAAGGTCAAACACCAACTGCCGGACGAATGACTGAAATAGACGGAGAAGTTGGAAATTTTGAAAGAATTTAAATTTAGAAAATAAATTAACAAAAATAATAAATTAATAATTATTAAAAATATTATGGAGATATAGATTGAATATTTGAAGGTAGTGTTTGATATATCAAAGTTTGCGCAATTTTCACGCAATTACCGTGCAATTGTATCGATGAATAAATTTGAAATTCACAAATATTTGAATGTTGACCTATACCAAAAATGCACTTAGTGACATTTTTTCATTTTACCGAATTTATTTCATACCCGTTTCCACCGTACTGTAACTGTACTATGACCACAATATAATAAAATTACCCCATTCTGTCTCTTTAACGTATATCATTTTCTTAATTTTTTTTTAAAATAAGTTACATGGTTTTGTAACAAATTGCCATTCGCATAAATATAATACAGTATTTCAATTCCATTTTCAACTTACATCCGCTTCGAGAGTCCCACTACCTAAGATTGTTGCACTGTCTTAGAACACTTGGCAATTTTCGTATTACATCATTTATTATCTCTCTTCACATCACCATACACCTATTTTCTTCTTTCCTATCACTAGAGGTCGTCCAAAAAGTACATGGGAAGATAGTCAATATTGATTGACCGATATTGAGGATTTGTTGAATTATATAATTAAGCTAGTGATACTGGTACCAAACTTCTTGACTTGCAATAAATTTGGTTTTTAAAAGTTTATATATATAAGTTAAAAAAAAAAATCACTATTTTTCAAAATAGACAACTACGCCTTTACATAAAAGTTAACTTATTCTTACTGAAAGGACTCTTTGTAGAACATTGAATTGAACTTAATTAAATACAGATCCAGCCAGTGTTGCACCTAAACCAAAGAGATTATCTTTCTTTTGGACTATTTTGTGTTGCAAATAATTTTTTTTTTAAATATTGAAGAGAAATATAATACAAGGATAGATCGAATGAAGGTCTGGAACAAATATGTAGCCTTTGTTTATAAAGCAGCGGAGTTTTTTGCTGGAGCCTTGGATGGAATTGGCGACACAGCGGTGGGTCCCAAGGGTCCCTCCTCCATGGCAACCAACATCCCTAAATTAGTGAGGGCATAATCCCCTTTATTAGGCCTGGGCTTCATGAATCCCTGATGCAGGTCCCACTGCAGGCCGGTGGAAATGTTTTTTTCATTTCTGCTCCCTTTCAAAACCTTGTTTAAAATAAACGTTTTATTAAATATTTAATTTTCTAGGAATAGTCCTGCCATTTTATACAAAATGTAAAATAGGTCTTTTTGTACCAGTGAAAAAACAAAGAAAGGAAATTTTTGTAGAAAAGGGCACGCTCTATCCTGAGGAAATAGTTTTTATAGAAAAGCAACTTAAGGTCTAATGACTGAGGGATGACTTGACCAAGGAATTTTATTTTCACCTTTGAAAAATTTAATGAGCACGTGACAGTCGAACGTGTTAAAAAACGTTGCCAACATTATCCATTCTCAAGTCTAGCGATGCTGGTTTCGAATCTCGATCTTCCCATTTGGTTAAAATAGGTATAACTTTCATAGTAGTGTAGCTTTGGAGACCCATCCTCTTATTAGGAAAGGGTAAAAGATGAAAAAAAGGGTAATTTTTTTTTCTTCTAACTTATTAAAATTTAAAACTGTATTAATTAAAAACACAAGTAAATTTGAATTCGTATAATGGTGTCGACATACTTATAGAAAAAACAATCATTTATTGGTAGAACTCCAATTATAGTTCTCTATAATAAGGTCCTTTATTATCAGACGCCTAAGAGAATCATCAGGAATTGAACAATTGAAGATTGGAAACTAATGGGTTTGAATGGATCTGATGTTTATTTTTAATCAAAGAAACTTTCACAAACTGGACTAAAAGGTCGTGTAGGCCGAATTTGGTTCTGTTGTAAGGAGATTAACTTTTGGTCCGGCGATAAAAAAGGAATCAGCTATACGACCACACCATCGCTGCGAAGAATTTTAGAATGTTATCACTATTATTTATTAATTGACAGAAAGTTTTTTGTTAAAAAAAATTTCTTCGGCGAAAGCAAAAGAATAACTTTTTTTAGCAATAGCCATTAAACGCTCGTATCTCAACTGAGTATTTCGTGGTTGTATGTAACTAAATTAGGCACAGAAATAAGAGTCAAGTTTAGAGGAGTCGATTTAAAAGTATAAAAAAAAATATCATATAATTCTCTGGATTCGGCTAAATCGGAAACATTTGGAACATTAAGGTCATTATGGGTAATTTTATTTGGAACAAAGTAAGGAGTATTGAGAAATCTTCAAAGGATATTAGATTATAAGGATTGGATACGAGTGGTATTTCATGGTCTAATCCTAATAATTTTAAATTGGATTTATTTATTGGTGTTATTTTTGTAAATGAGATAAAATAAAAGATCCACAAAACTATTTAAACTCACAAAAAAGAATAAGAAGTCTAAAAGCCTTTTTATGTCATTATTTATTTATTTGACGCTTCTTTTACATCTTATCGAATGTAAATTCTTTATTATTTTCTATTTATATCCCTTTAAAACGTTGGCACACATTAAAAAGTTTATTTCGTTACAGGAAGTTTAATATATGACCACACACCAAGCCAATCTTTTTTTTTGGTCCATTAACGGTCAATTATATTACCATTATAACAAATACAGTAGTTCTTCTTCGATACTGTCAATGAAAGTAAAAAGAAAATAAACAAGTCTAGACCCCATTATTTGTAAAAAACCAAAAAAAACGTGTAAATAAAATACATTGAGCCGAAAAGGTAGAAGGTAGATAGATATCTGTGTCAATTTCGACGACGAACCAGATAATCCGATAGCCGGTGAGAGGACAATCCAGACTATAAACAGTCATTGCTGTTGACACAGGAGGCTTCAATCCGCTGAAGGCCCAAGTCCTCGCTGGCTCAATTATTCAACTACACTTCCAACCCATTTCGGTTCCCTTTCCATCTTGTCCATCCGTTTTGTGTACACGCTCTCGGTTTAGAAAGTGGGCTCGTGTGCTGTTCCAACAGGAAATACATTATCGTCATCGTGTGAACGTATATGGTAAAAGGGAGAGTACAAAATCCAAAAATTTATGGAATACCAAGGTATTTCAATACATAGCATGTTTTTTAATATTAATAAACCCCAGTATATCACCAATTCACTTCTATTAAAATTCCATTCATAAAAAATAATTTCATGATTGTCTATAATGGATGTGAGAAGGAATGATAAAATATTGTATTTGAATAAGGATAGGAAATATGCATGGCGGATATTAGATGGTAGTGAATTCCAGAAAGCTATAGAGCGAGTAAGAAAGGAGCGTTCGGGGGTTTTAGTTCTGTGATGCGGACCCTACACGATTATTCGGAATTGCTTTCCACTATTGACGTTCTGATTGATCGTGTAAGGTACTGATTGAAGTACTCATGGACGTGGCTGGCGGATTTCCAAAAAATCCGAAAATCAAAGATTCAATCACGAGAAATCTAATCAAATCATTTTTTAAATTTATATATATGTATATATATAACACAATAAGTCATAATAATGGCCACATTACCTTACACATGATACAATAAAGTGGTGAGATTGCTATTTTATGCAGAAATATATTTTGCACGGTAGGAAAAAAATAAAAAAAACCTACGTTATAAAGTTATATTATTATAGGTAACCTACGTTACCTAAGTTATAAAAATGAATAAATAACACAAAAACTATATGGAGTCATTAAATTTATAAACAAGAATCACGAGAAGTGGAGTATAGACCGAGGTAAAAGTGGTGGGAAGAGTAAGCTTACTAGATAGGTTAGTTTACCTAAGCTTCACAACTATTGTAAATTGTTTTCATTAAAAGTAAATAGTTTTTCATAACCCTTGTTTACATTTTTATAAACCATCGTCAACTATTTTTTTAAATAGTCAAATGGACAATACATTAAAAAAAAGAAGTGAAAACTTCACTATTTTACTCTTTTCAATAGTAAAGAAATTCAATAACAAAGCGCTTGCAAGCTGTAGTTTGGAGACTTCTGGCATAGGAGTTTTGCCAATTTAAAAAAAAAGTATCGATGTAATAATTCCAAAGCTTATGTTGTTAACCTTAATATAGAAATAAATTCAGATATCACAGTTAATGAAACACATTGTTCAATAGTGTTAAATTATTAAATGTTAATGCATGCGTTAAACAATAGCTTTAGCGGAGAGAGATTTCAATTCACAAAAACAAGGAAAATTAAGATTGAAAACTAAATCCATCCATGAGTAAAGATTGAAGATTAAGTTAAACGGATACCTGTCAGTCAGTCAAACGAACATTTTAGTAATTCCTTCCTTCCTCGTTGACAAGATTACTAATCGAGAGTAAAACCCGCCCAATCAACTAATCCATTAATGCAACAGGTAACGTTTAACATCGATTTGCCCATTTATGCCAGCACAAATACTATATAGGTAGGATTAAAGGCAAGTTAAAATTCATGTTTCTTATTTATTTTATTGGGTTCAAAATCGAAATAAGCACAAAGAGGAAAAAAATACCGAAACATATTAATTATTTTATACTGTAATTCTGTAAAACAAATTTACAGAATGACTCTATATAATTTTTATGTGGGACAACTGTTTTCAGAAAATCGGAGAACAATTGACATTATAATTTAAAAAAATTAAAACTGGGAATAAATTCATATAAAACAACTCTTATAGAAAGTTTTAAATCAAAATAGGTCAGTTATTAAATTGATAAGTAGGGGCAGAGAAGCATTGCCGTAGACTTTCCATTTTGACTGGGATGCGAGAGTGATGAACAAAAAAAAAAAAAAAACGTATATATATATATATATATATATATATATATATATATATGGCATCAACATATTATAGCTGTAGGATTTTTTTTTCAAGTGAAAACTTCTTTAGGAGCGTTTTGCACTTTGTGAAGAGTGTATTAGATTGAGCCGTCAGATCTGCGATGAGTAACGCCTGGAAACTAAAAATCGGATCTGCATACTGTAAGCGAGGGAAATTTTCAGCATTTCATCCTCTTTATAATGAGCTAATATTTATAATTTATATTTCATATTATAATTCTCGCCTTGTGGATATTTTCATTTCTATCGCGTGGTCTAAAGCACACATCTTAGGATTTTTTTTTTTCGTGTAGGTAGTATATTTGAAAATATCTGAATAAAATAGTAACATATTTCTTGATATATATTAAACATGGGAGGAGGGAGACATTTCAAGAACTTTTCAGCAAAAAAGTAATAATGTTAAAAATAAGAAAAATGTTTTTGATTCCTTAGGTTCGGACACATTTTGTCGATATACGTTATTTATCTCTGAATATAGATGAAAATTTGAATCTATAATAGGCTTTTCCTATTTTCTTAATTGATTATTTATTTATTTATTTTTTTTTTTTGGAGGAAAAAGGAATCAGTACTAAAATTAGAAGAACAAAATAATTATCTCTTAAGGAGGTACCAGAACAGAAGGCTCTAGACTAGGCTGGAAACAGAAACCAGGCCAAGAACATAGTAATATTTATTTTCTCTTCACTGAGTCATGCATTCATTCTAAGGCCGGCGAATCATCCACAGCTGAACCAGCCTTTATAAAGAGGGTAACGGACCTATCGTAAGGGGAAGAGGAGGGGATAATCGAACATTCAAGAAAATAACCCTTGCGATGAAGAACAATACAACCTTACCTCCCTGAGAGATCTTTACTATTTTAAGATAACATTAAAGTTGACTTGACAAAAACAGAAATTTGTTTAAACAAAATTTACGATAAGGTAACATGGAGAAACATGAAATGGAAGGAATTACATCTCCAATGTTTACTCTAAATGGACAGCTCAAGCGTTTGATTGGTGAGGGAGCAATGCACTAATTATTTGCTATCATACTCAAGCTAATAAATCACCCATTGGCCTACGATGATAGTCCTTGTTAAACAGTGATTAGGATAAATTTATGATCCACTAAAATCCATTGATGGCATCCGATCAATACTTATCCACAAGTAAGGTTATAATGAATTTAATCGGTATAATTAAAGTGGAGGTTTGATACGGCGAGCCCAATAATATTTTGTAACTTACTAATAATACGCAAAATTTCTTCTCAAAGACGATTCAGTCAAAGAATTGACTGATTCAGTAAAATGGTAAAAGGAGAAGAACATAGAACCACTGGAGATTTCGTTCATAAGGGCCATAAAGATCATTCAGTAAAATTTGTGTTTTGTTTTAGGAATAAGGATTGAGATCGTGATTCTACATGCTTTGAATTCAAATCTCAACTTTTAACTCAATGATCTGAGTTAAAAACTATTCGTTTCCTCTACGACTCATAGACGGTCTTGGTTTCAGTACGTTAAGGAAGTACGTACAGTTTTTTGATCAACTGTTTCGCAAGGAGACTGGAACTATATCAACCACCAGGCATTTCCTTAATTAATTATGTAATCAAGAACACCAACTTCATAAAGGCTGAGTGTGCCCAAAGGTCAATCCACGGTTGATGTAACAGAAAAAAAAATTACCAATTACAGGCGGATTGTAACTCGGGATTTCGAGCATTTAGAGTGCTGAGTTACCCCGTTCACATCCAATCAAATCAGAATTTGTAAATTAGAAAAACTAGACCCAGCTACTTAAGAAATATTAATATGAAAGGCTGCCTTTTCAACAAGATATGCAGTGATTGTTTAAGTATTTATTATTATCACTCACAGACCAATGGGCTAATGAAAACAATTTTTTTTTTTTGTCCATTTTGGGAAAGACTTCACTCCATCCCCTTTCACATTTTTAAGTAAATTATTTCATAAATACTTTTTCAACAAATTTAATTAAATTTTGTATATTACTTAAAGTAGTTAGTAACTGACAAAGTGAAATTGAAAAAAAAAACTAAAAAACTAAAGGTAATAGAAAAAAACCTGAGGCTATCAATGGATTAAGCAGCTAAAATACATGAGAATCAGTTATTAAAAATTGAAAATTAAACAAAAAAAAATTAAATGTTTAGAATAAGCTATTGGTATGATATTATATATTTAGAAATACATGATTGAGATAGGTATTTGAGAGAAAATAAACATCGGCACAGAGGACAAAAATAAATATAATTTATTTATTTTTCCTTCATTATTTCATTGACTGAAAACCTCAACCAACCTCTCACCAAAAATAATAAAGGGCTAAAAACGATAGGAAGAAAATTATAATAACAGATGCAATCTAATGAAAAGATATAGAAATTAAGGACTATGTTTTTTTTTTTTTTCAAATTATTTAATTTCAGATATATAAATCTTATCGAGAAAATTACTATTTCATTTTCTTATCGAAATAGTTCATCATAAAAGAAAAAAGAATATATTGAGGTTTATTCGGTTACAATGATCTAAGCATTTAAGAAGCTAAACATAATTAGGTCACACTCCAACCGCCATGTTTTTTTAGAGGCCAGATGGAAGATCAGATGCTGGGCCAACAATTCAGACGGGTTAAACAAATTTTTAAAATGTTTGCAGCACTCATATTATAATAATATTTATTTTCAAATTATAATTCTCGTCCACATAAATGAACTTTTTTAAGGAACACGCTGACGTATGTGAAACAAGCAATTTAGTAAACATCAGGGTAAAGTGGAATAAAATAAATTAAACTTTGAATAAAATAAATGAAAACTTTTAAACTTGAATGCACATAAGTCTTTATCGCTGAAATTTTAATGATAACTTAAAATTAAGATTAAATAGGTGTAACAGTATTACTTAAATTTTTATCAGCAAACGGAAATTTATCTTTTGATTTTATAAGCTACTGTGATGAATAGATCTAAAATAAATCCATATCCGCTTACAAATATCCGAATATAATAAATCCCAAATTATTTTTTGTCTGTAATTTTTATATATTAATTATGTCAATACATTATTATTTCATATTCCATTCATCACCTTCCGCTTGAACCCATCAGGTCGTTTTTAAACCCTGCATAAATAGCAGCCCATTGCTGTTGGATTTAATCGATTGATGAAATCCATCGATTAGCGCCGAGTTAGGAACTTGTCCATTCGTAGCACCAAACTAAGACTTTTAGAGGATACTTATGGTTTTGGAATCAAATCATCAGTTATTAATACTTTTAAAAAAAATAATATTCATGATACGTTGATACAATAGTTAGTTACCTAATCGCACATGTTTTAATATTAAAAAATACATGAAATAGACCTTTGGAAAAGAATAGAGAATGGAAGAAAGATAAAGGATTGGACGCTGGATGGGCAGCATGGCTACTGGATTAAATCGATTGATGAAATCCATCGATTAGCGTTGAGTTCAGGAGCTTGCCCAAGACAAAACCACGACCTTAAGAGGCAGCCAATAGAGGATCAAGGAATTAGTAATTTTTATTTTGGGGGGGAGGGGCTGGTTTATTTATTATTTAAATAATAATTACTCTGGAAAAAAAACTATAAAATTATGTTTAAGTGATCCTTGAAGGCCTTGGTAAAAAAATTAATAAATAAAAAAAAAGGTCGGTTTACAAGAACAATCATGCTTTTAGAGATATATTTTTGATATTTATGTCTTGACGCTTGTTTACACTTATTAGCTGAAATACATGCGTTATAATTTAAAAAAGAATATATATTTTGAATTTTTCAAAGTATTTGGCTCACAGAACACAAATATGAACCAATGAAAACAATTCTTTTTTTGGGTGAGAGGGGGGGGGGGAGAGAAAAAGGGGGATCCAGCTCGAAGGCCTCCCCCATGGATTCTTCAGCGAGGACAGCGTTAAAAAATTTATAAAAGTGGTTTTGGAATCCACGCCTCTATTATTATTTTTTAAAAATTTTTTTATAATACTTTTCAAGTTGTGTCGACGCAAAAATTACCTAGTAGTAGGTTCATTTAAGGCTATAGTGTTATTCAAAAACACTTGAAATAGACACTCGGATAAGAACAGAGAATGTAGAAGACAAAGATAGGGGATTGGACGCTGATGGTAGCATTCATCCGAAGGGAGCTGATTGAAAACAAGGGGAAGAGATTATGAGCGGCAGAGCTGACGAAGAGTGAATGCCCCCACCACTCCTCCCTTATCTCCACTTCTCCCGTTCGGATAACCTATCTCTATTTGTTTTCTGATTCAGGGCCGGAGTTCTCCTCAACTCACAGTTCTAAATATTTAGAATTTAACAATAACCAACAAACATTTTACAAAATAACAATACACAAAAAATAAATAAATAAAGGGTAATTCTAAACACAACATGTACAGGAACCTGTACAAGGCTAAACATAATGGGAAAATTATAAAAACAATAATTATATAAAACAACTGAATCCTAAATAATTTTTTTTGGAAATCGATATAAGTATTGATTCTCATGTAAAAACACCCATTGAATGGTGCTATTATTATAAACGAAACTTAATATTAAAAAAAAAAAAATTGTGGTGAGAAAGTAGTTTATTACCGAAACCAGCCATTTTTTTTTCAAGAAATTTAACCAAACCTGCATTTCATTAGTAGGTCAATCAAGTAATCTTAAAAAAAAAAATCATACATATAATTCAAGCTGTTTTAAGTTTTATTTACTGTACCAATATTGTAGACGAAATATATTTCACTTATTACGAAATATAATTTTTTTCTTCCCGAATGATACACCATTTTTTTTTTCTCTACAAAATTAACCCCAATCAAACTTTATTTGTATTAAAAAAGGGACTTAGAAGTATAATTCATTCAAAAACCGACCTATTCAAGTTTCAAATCTTTTAAAATTACTATTAAAATTATCGGATATATCTCAGAAATATGTGTTATAGAAAAAGAAAATTTCTCATTTTATTAATATATATATATATATATATATATATATATATATATATATATATATATATATATATATATATATATATATATAGAGAGAGAGAGAGAGAGAGAGAGAGATTTTGATATTACAATTGGAACAGAAAATATGTTTTTTCGCGCCTCTTGAATAATTGTCAATGATGATTAGAGTCCATTTTGGAAATAAATGACACATATAAATTTACAAAATAAAAACTCGTGTATTTAAATAAATCAATATACGAATCCTACGTAAAACAACAATCGATAACTAACGAACATGTTTATCAATTTTGAAAAACAATGTCTTTATAGGAAGGGGAACACACGAGGAGGGGTTGGCACACATGGCTGACAGAGGTTGGTTGCCTTCAATGCAATCTGGAACAGCTGCCCTCGAACAGAATCTGAAAAATTTGGTCTAATATTTCGAACAATATAAAAGTTGATAAACCGAAAGAAATGTGCCAAAAAAAAAAAAAAAAGAACTACAAGAGTAGGGATAAAAATTCTTGAAAGCAGAACGCATTCATACTGCGCATGATTTAAAATAATAAATTTTAAAATATCTATTCACCACGTGTTTCGAAAGAGGAGTGAGGCACGATCAAATTGTGAATTTACTAAGAGTTTTATGAAAATATGAAGTCAAAAGAGAAAAACGTGGTCACACCCACTCTTAGAACTTGACGAAGTACTTTGAAACAGGACTTAAAGAAAATACTTCAAGTAAAGGGGCGGATTCGCCAAGAGTTGCTCGATAATGAACATCCGAAAGGCCGCAGTAGAATTACAATAACAAATCGTATTGTATACTATATAAACACATCTTATCAGATGTTTAGGTTTCAAGATAAGATTAGCTATTAAACATCTTATTTCTGTAGTATTTTGTTAAATATTTATGTAATATATTTTAAATTTATATGAAAGAAAAGCTAAAAAATAAGAATGCAAAAGTAAAGAATGAATTCTGGATATTATTGATATTGTAAGAGTTAAAAATGCTAGCGTATTTTCTATTCGAGATTTATCGAACGTTCACCGAGTTAATTAAATATTTAGACTGTTCCGGATTAGGTTGATTAAAAGTATATAGGAATATAAGTTGTTATGTTAGCATAAGAGTGATATAAAATAATACATTGAGGAAGAATAAACAAAACCAAAACAAATACATTAATATTTACCTCGTTTGAAGATGGACACGAGACGGCCACAGAAAACGCAGAGGAGGGAGGCTGTGGTGAGAATGAGATGGCTTGGGAGCGGGGAGTGGGGGGTGGAGCGAGTGCGCACGCGCCGCTCCCAACATGGACTCCGTATTGACAACGGCTACAGAGCGACCCTATGATCGTGACGTCAGGCGGCGTTCAACTTTGACGGCGGAAGAACGGTCTGCCATTCTCTAATGGAACAGTCCGTACGGGAGCTTTGGAATAGGGCATTCCAGTCAGGCTATTGATTTTCATCTTGTGCCTGGAATGGAATGAAGTCTACGCTCCAGATGGGACATCTCATCAGCTTCCTCCTTCCTGGAACAGGCAACACATCTCCTTTTTAGGACGAAAGACCATGTTATAATTAATCAACAATGTTTACATGCAAAGTAATCTGGTAAACAAATTTATATGGCAAGTATAACAAATAAGTAGCTTATTTTCAAATTGTATCCTAATCGATTTATTTGGATTATTTTTTGGATAAGTATCGATTTATATGTAAAAAAACCTAATGCATCCGATGGTGCAACCAATTTATGTTCATAAACGAATCTAATTATTAAATAAAGTGTTACACAAAACAAGTTTATTTCCAAAACTTTTTTTTTTAATGTAATGAAACTGGCATTTCTCAAGTATTTTTAATAAAATAATTCTTCATAAGCTTTATTAATCTTATTATTCAAATTAAAATTTAAAATCAATTAATTTTACTTTTAATTAAGACCGTATTCAAATTTCAATATTATTTTAACTAATACAAAAATAAACAGTGATCTTCATAAATATAAGCTGTAAAAAAAAACATTTCTCATTTTATTTTTGAAAAAAAAAAATTGATTTGATATTACAACTGGAATAGAAAATATAGTTTTTCACATTCCATGAAAAATTTTCAGTGACGATGAGGGTTCACTTTGGGGAAAAACGACTCAAATAAAATACATATATATGTAACAAGTACCGCTTGTTATCGCTTGGATATTATTAGATCGCTTTCCTGTAATAATACAAATTCGAATTATTATCTATTTAATTTAAAATTCAAAGAATTACGCTATAATCTCATGTAGTCGAGTTGGTGAATCATTTTATCATTAGAGACCGCAGTAAGGTTAAGCAGTGCTAATGGAGGCAACAACATTTTTTTGTATTTTACCGTTGCTGTTTTTATTTATCACTAAATACACACACTCATATACATATATTCAATTTAATTCTATTAATTTTCAAACTTTCGTAACCTAAATAATTAAATATTAATTAATTCTAGTGATAGATGAATGAATATCGCACAAAAACGTTAGAAGATAGCATGCAGCCTGCTCACAGAGGCCACATGCGGCCTATAGGGCGCAGTCAACTATATACTTTGAATCAAAAACAAAATAATCTATTTTGTTTTATTACCTTATTAGTTTTGTTTTAATTCAGTTAATGTGAACATCAATATGATGGATTAATGATTTACTGGTTTCATTTAGTTTGTTGTGACAAGGATTCACTATTTTAAGGTATTACTACATATTATTTTAATGATAAGTACCATTTCCTTTGATACAAATACAACCAAATTATGAAGTAATTTTATTTTTTTCCCATCCTCTTTAATTCCTGTAATATTCTCGCAAAGGAAATTGACGGCAGTAATTTTATCTAATTTAATTTTATAATCTAGAACCAATGATAATTAGGGAAAAACAATCCTTAAAAAGAATTTTACTAATGACCTTCTTCGCAAATCTAAATTTCGACATTACACTTTTTTTTTTATTCATAGCTGAGATTACCAATAAATTATAATATATATAAATTTTATTGTTGCCGATAAAAACAAGTATACATGTCTGGTGGAAGTGTGAATATATACAGTGCTTTTTAGCCAATTTAATATATTTTTACAGGGTAAGGAAGATTTTGTAAATGATGTAAATTATTTTATAAATTCAGAAAGGCCTTAGGTTATGGATAATTTATATATTGCAGTCAATATATAAAACGTGTAGTATAGGAAGGAGATAGTAATAATCCTTGCGTTACTCCTGCTAAGATTGTTTGACATAAAATAAAGGTCCAAAATTACAAATAAGAAGGCTTATTCCTAATTTTGAGAAAACGAGGTTTGAATTCATTTGTCACATTCATGGCTTTAACTTTAGGATACTTAATACAACAAAATTATTTGATCATAAGTGAAATTTCACATTGTTACATTCAAAATTTTTATTTTGAACAGACGATATTAAAACGTAAAAACAGCAAAACTCCTAAATTGAAGGATTTTTTTTTTTTAGAATCTACGTTAACTGGAAAAAGTTTCAAATTAATATAGAAAGTTAGAGATGTCTATAGAAAAAGTGGACAAGACTTTCTTATAGCTTAATCTATGTCTAGTAGCGACGTGTAGTTAGTTTACTAGTTCAACTTGAACTAAGTACGTTTTAAACATTACAAAGAAGACTGATTGTATTTTAAAATACACCAGTGAAGTATTACTGGTCGACATTGCTATTTGGCCAAATATCGCAGGTCTCAAGTAATAGGAAAATTAAATAATCTGCCCATTCATTTTAAAAATGAATCCTTAGTCACAACAGACGATTCCCTCATATCCTGAAAGGATTAATTGAGTACAAAGAGTAGCGAAGGAAACCAATGAAGAAACAATAACATGGAAAAAAAAATATTTTGAGCAATCTTAAGGAATGATTTAAACGTTTATGATGATTAAACTTCCTCTCCATTTAAGAACAAATTAAATGAAAAAAAAAAGGTTACGTCTGACTCCTATTATAAATGGTTCCTAATTTAAGTTTAATTTGAGTCTTTGCTTATCTATTGCCCTTTCAATTAGGTTGAAATTTAGTAAAAATATTTTGGTCACTGTTAATAGGACTTTTATTTAAATTTTGCATATTAAATAATAATTAAAAAATACAGGAATATCTCGAATCAAGACAAAAAAATTAAAAACTTAGTTATGAAAAAAAAATAAAATTAAGATAAATTAAGACAGCAAGCCATTGAATTCTTGGATGCTGGAAACATAGCCGTTAAGAAGAAAAACCTATCGAAGATTTATAAATTCCAGATGGAATGATTTGGGTAGAATTGCGGGTAGTGAATGCTTGTTGTTAACTTGGTACTCGTTTTTTTCTCTCACCTTTTAGGGAAATTGGAATTTGCATTGATGGTACGCTATTGACGGCCGTTAGCAGACAGATCGGACATTGGAAGGCAAGCAATGAGTGAAATGAGGGAGGTTATCAAACCGCACTGTTTGTGTACGTAACCCGAAGTTTTACGAAGTTTTATTAAATAATTACTAAATGTAAGTAAAACCTTCCCACCTTTAAATCCCGTCATTTTATTCACGTCCCAATTAATATTAAATCGATCTTATTTTTAATCAAAGTTATTACTTCATATATAAATTTATTTATACTAGAAGTTTTTCTGTTAGTTTAAAGGCTAATTATTTATTTATTTATTTATTTTTTTTATTACTTGGTAATTATTTTGTTTTTATTTATTTTAACCTAAGGCTCTAAAGCTTGTTATGTTATTCTAAAGGAAGGTCTCTCTGAAATAATCTATAATTACTATTAAAATTTAAAGATAAAACCGAAAATCGTGGAAATAAAAGTTAAAATTATCTTTAATAAAGACAGAATGAATTGACGATACAAGTGTTCGAAAGACAACTCTTTCAATGAAATATAGTTTTTTTTTGTTGTAAATTTCACTAAAAATTTGCACCGAGAGATACATCTATACCAAAATATGATATTCTTTTCTCAATGATAAAAAAAAATATATGAAATTAACATTGCAATATTTTTACAGGCGCAAATATATTTGTTATAGACAAAAAAAAAAAAAAAAAACATTCAATTCAAACAAAAAACAAAAATATTATCGAAAAATCAGTTTATAGAGATCGAATAAGTTTAAGCGATCTTAATTCGCTCAAAAAAAGGTAATTATATTTTGAGTTTATTTTAAACAGGATCGAAAAGATGTCATTATTTATTTATCTATAAATGATTTGGGCTATTCAACCACCTGGGTCTTTTTCGCCCTATATTACAATTAGATCAACTACTGCTTAGACATAAATAACAAAACTACTGCTAACAAATGCACTTTACAGTTTAGGAAGTTAAAGTTATAAAAATTAAAGGTTCTTTAACTTAAAAGAAGATAAGTTGACAATGACAATTATAATAAAGATTAATGATTTCAAGAGCAAAATTAAGTTTGCATCTAGTCGTTTTCTTTTTTGTTTTGTTTTTTAACGTTACAACAGTAGGTAAATATATAATTAAATAGTTCTTAATTCAATTTATACTTCTAATGTAAAATAGCTGGACCAATTTTATTATTCCAGCCTATATTTTAAAAAATAAATAATAAATGAGGAACATATTTACTTTTAAAAATTAGTCAATTCTTTAAGACAAAATATAAAAGGAAATTAGTATTTCTATATATCACTAATTAATTAATATATTATTCTGATATTCCCAACAATGGTTGCGTGCTAAGAAACAATTTAAAGGGATTACAAGTGGATTTGCCATAAAGCTCCATTAATGCCATACACTTCGGGAGTTTCGTAAAATTAATCCCATGAGTAGACCAATTCGTGAAGGAGTACTATCAAGAAAAACTTTCATGTTCTTAATTTGTTGAGGGATATTGATTGCAAGTGGTGTATGAGAAAGTTGAGTACTTATAGTTAATTGAACTGAAGTACTGAACATAAAAGAGATAAATAAAAATATATATCGTTTTGGAGTTTTATAATTTTACCTAACGACGACAAGGCAGATTGGATTGGTTGGTTTACAGGTTAGCGTTAAAGGATCAAATGCTCTTGTTTTAGTAACATTTTCCCCAAAATAATAGATAATATAATAATAATATAAAACAATATATCATTTAAATTAATTTTATATTCCGTAATTTCAAAGCGTTTTTGGGAAGAGTTTTAAAGCTTTACAAACCAATTTAAGGGAGAAGTTGTTACTGGCTGAATCTTCCCTCCCCCCCCCCCGCGCCACAGTGGCGGGAAGGGAATAAGGGAAAACTTGTGACATCGGCTAAATCTATTTTATTTTTTTTTTTCAATTAAAGTATTTAATAAAAACGGTGAAAAATTGATATCTTTCCCAATAAAACTATTCACGGAAACCACACGAACTCAGCAAAGTATCAATAAAAAGTTTATCTAATTTTTGGAGTTCTAAAAAAAAAAGATTTAGATAGATGTCGCGAGTTTTCTCTTACTCGTCCCACTGTACGCTACCTAGAATTTAATAGATTTTTTTTTCTCTGGTCTGTTCTTGTTTTAACAGTGATCTGAGCCAATTAATTAAACAATTAAATTATTTCATCTTTTTGAATTAAAGCACACGTACTTTAACTACTGAATGTAAGCACTTGTAAAGAAAAACTATAATTTTTTTATTATAAATATTTTATCTTAAAACATAATTGTTTCTATAGTGTATACGGTCAATAAAAAAAATTATCTCTAAAATTAAATACGAATCAGCTATTGTATGAAGCCCTTTCTAATTGGTATGTGAATATTATGTCTATTGTATTAAAAGTTTTTTGTAGGTGAATTAACTTGGGGATAGAGAAGAGCCTTTTATAAACTTTTAATCTTCGAACCCATTAATTTTTTTTTTTTAATTGTTCGCGTTTCTTAAGGTTTCACCTACAGCAGTTTAAAAATTTGTATGTGAATTTTGTTGGTGTTCTATAAGAATATTTTAGTGATCTAGATTTTTACAACTCTTATTTTTTTTAATTTTATTGTTTTTTTTTAGTTTTAAAGTTGTTGTTGTGTTTTTGTTACTGATCTAGTTTATGTAATTTAAATCAAGGAAAAAATTGTAAAATTTTCAAAATCAGTACATGATACATTTATTATATTTTCATCTTTCTGCAAAGAAGTTGGAGAAATACAACTTTAACATCAATAATAGATATCTACTGGTCACTTTTTTTTTTTTTTTCATTGGATTCCCTCGAATTCAAACAAAACTAGTAATTCTCTGAACAGTTGTCCTCGCGAATAAAAAAATATAAAATCTGCTAATAATTGGAGCCTTAAAGAATATAATAATAAATCTTTTATGACTCGAAATAATCCTCAATACACACGTCCTTAAAAGAAATAAACTAAATTTTATGATTAAGAAACTGTGCATAAGTCCTCTTTCACACTACAGCTTGCTCGGTATAACATGAGTTATCGAAAGTTTTTGCGGCATGGTTTATCTCACGCGCCTGCAAGAGTTTAGAGAAAGAGTTAAACGAAGTTTAAAAAGTTTTACCATTTAAATGAAAACGTATAAGTTACAATGTTTGTTTACTTTCATTTTGATTGTAAATTCTATTTTTACATGGTTTTAAGAGTGCAAGTTATAATTTTGTCCATTTATGGAGGGGTTTTTATAACTGTTCGATTGTTTCCAAAATCTAGAAGTTATTTAAAGAGCTCTAACTCTTTGCTGAATTGAATCTTAGAAGCTATAGCTTTTTGGTCCACTTAACTCAATCCATCCTTGATAATATAGTATTAATTATAAATTTATATTAAAATAAATTTACGAACAAATATTAAATAGGTAGTCGATCATTTTATTTTTTTCTCACAAAGATTAACGGTCCTGTATGATGAGTTTTATACATTCAATTGTCGTTTTCTAAAAGCAATATGCCTTCTTCATTGACTGTCCTAGACTTTGGAAACAAGAAAAATGGTGTGTGGAGGAGAAATCGGTAAAAAGGAAAGAGCCTGGAGACGAAGACAAATGGTAAGAAACGTAGAAAAAGAGGGTGGGGATAATACTGTGAAGTGATTTGTGTTAGGAACACTTCCAAAGGCGATGGAAGCCCTATTCATACGACCAGCATATATTCATAAACCGTCCTCGGAATCCTTAAGCTTTCTGATCCGATGGCAATATTCTCTGAACCATTTCACTAAAAATATAACACATAACTTATATTATCACTTTTTTTAGTGATAAGGAAAGTTGATATTCGTTTTTCCTCGACTCGAAAAACTATTAAGAATTTCCACTTAAATTGATTGATTTTTTTTCAATATCCTTTTATTATATGTGATACGAATGTATGATATATACATTACATGCTATATTTTTATTTTCGTATGGAATCTAGACAACAGACCTGATTTTGTGCATGTAACCTTACTATTGATATCCACATGTTTCAGAAAAAAAAAATTATTTTGGAATGTAACTGTAGTATGAGTACGATATCAAAACAATTTGTCCCGACCGAAGAAATAAAGTGGCTTTAAGTATTTTTCTAAGGAGAAATAAAGTTGATATTGTATTTCATTCGAAAAACCCTTCCTCCGATTTGGCTCGAATTTGTTATCCGAAATCACAAAAATATGATATCTTCATATTTGATATTTGAAATGTGATAACTTCAACGTTACTCCTCCTATGCACACGAAACTATCAGAGATTTAGGACACAAATCAGACCACCGCAGACACATTAGGACCGGAGATATAAAATAAAAACATTTTAGGAGTTTTTATTTATTTATTTTTTAAAAAGGGGTTAAATATTGATTTTACCATTGGAGTATGGTATTGATACGATTTGGACAAACAATAATTCAGCTTTCCAACGGATGTAATAACGTTGAAATAGGATAATATCTTGAGAAGTTATGAATGGTTTAGTAAACAAAAAAATAAAAATCCTACCATGAAAATCAAATATAAAAAATTATTTCTAAACAAATTCATATTAAAGAGTTTTAAGGGACACTAACAACGAATCTGAATGGCTATTTTTTTTTTATGACATTTACTTAATCTACATTGATATTGACCTGAAAAATTTTCTTGACTTACTTAACCGGTAGCATTACTTGGTTGGATTTTATTTATTATATATATATATATATATATATATATATATATATATATATTACCCTGTCCCCACAAGGATGAAGGCGCATATCCCTCCCCGTGCTTCCCAAGAAATTGTATTGCTCTTCTCTGCAAAATAGTGAAAGATAAATTAAAATTAGAAAGATTCGGTGTCTGTTCAATGTTATCTGATTTTATCCTGGTTTAAAAATTTCTCCAAATCGAAATCCTATAAAATATGGTTTTAAAATGTACCCACCAAAAATGTTATTGCAAACACCTACTGGACAACCCTGGACCAAGGGTTCAACCATTACTGTTAGGAAGAACTTTTCTTGCTCAACTAAAAGTTGTTGGTGTGCCCCAAGTGTATGTGCCCCAGGGTATACTCACGACTGATAGAACAGAATAAATAACTATCTGTAACAGCTGGAGTCGAACTCGCGATTTATATCCTTCTGCGAAAAAACTGACAATTTCAGAAATTGACAAATTGACCTTTTTAAAAATGATTTCACGAACCAATTTTTTTTCGGCCACAAGATACTTTTAGATACATCGTTATAAAGTAATAAATATAGATAACAAAATTTCTAATAAAGATTGTCAACATTGTTACTAAGATAGTAAAGAAAATTGAATCGTATTAGCATCTTTACACCTGCCATGCACAAAGCTTACTTAAGTTTTTACAGCTTTGAGACGATATAATCTTCCAGTGGAAATAGTAATTACTAAATTTTCTGTTTACACGGTAAGAAAAAATTCATTTAGTGAAGCTGTAAATGGTGGTGTAAAATCGATTGCCAGTATATTTGTTAGATTCAATTAAGATAGGACGGGACCAAAGTAAACGCCATTCCGGTTTAATGAAAAAGGATGAAAGAAAATGGTCGCTCATAAAAATATATTTTTTTAAAATGATATATTGTAAAATAAACAAAGCGTTAATAAGATAATATTTTTACAGGATGAGTCTTTTCACGGGGACATGTTCTTAAAATTGCATGAAAAATAAATATTTACTGTAGTATGAAATTTTTATTTTATTACTATATAAATAGCCAAAGACAAAAAAGCTCAGCCCATTCTTCTCCTCTCTTTCCCAACCGAATGCACGATAAGATATTTTTATTGCATTTTTTTGTAAATAGGAATTTTCATAACATTCGAAAAATGATTTTTTTGCCTCAAATTTTCACCTAGTCAGCAAAATGAGTTCAAATATGTAATTGAAAGATTTTACGATGGATTGTTTTATTTTCCTATGATGTGAATACATGCACATGTAAATGTGAATGTACGAATATATAAGAGTAGAAACAAGACGTTGCTAGGCGTGAGGGAAAAGAGTGCCCCGCGCCGTCCCTTCCTAACTTGATTTTATTTATATAGTCAGTGGAGGAGATCTCTCGTCCTGCTTCTTTTGAGTCTCCTACGGATGCCTTCGAGCATATAGGTTATGACCATACCTCGAATCAGTAACCTAGTATGTCTGTGTAAGTTATTGTAAAATCGTTTGTAGTATGTGGTCGTTAACTGTTGGCATCTGTAGGTCTGTATGTAGAGTAATGTTACTGACATACCAGGGAGTCTTGGTGATGGTCCTGAAAGTTTTAGATTGAAAAGTCTGTAGTTTACAAATGTGAGTATTTTTGGTTGTCCCGTATATCTTTGAAGCATAGGTCCAAATGGACTTCAGTAAGTAAATGTATGTATTCAATTTTTGGCTGTTTTAATTTCGAATGTCTTGAAAGGAGTGAATATAGCATTCGTAGTCTTTGATTTAGTGTTTTTGTTTTGTTCTTGATATGTGGGCCCCATGGCATTCTTCTATCGAATGTCAGTTCAAATTATTTTTAAAGTTTTAATTTACTCACTGGATCTAAATAGCTGTCTCGAAAAAAATAAAATTCATGAACAGAAATCATGAATAAATGGAATTAAATATTGTATACTTAAAACAACATAATAAAATAGGCAAATATACAAAACCAACTTATTATTTCTCGCTACATTAATAATGAAAGGGAAAAAAAAATGTAAATTTAAAAACTGCCTAAAATTGAAATATAAAAAAATACTAAACTTCATCAATGTTATTTTTAGGGATTCTATGCTGGAAACGGAGGTTAGAAGTACATAATGACAGAGGAATATTCGGTTAACAAGCAAGTAATAAGTAACAGTTAGCAACTGAACAAATAAAATCAGTAAAAATAACACATTTAACTTTTAACCCTCTGGCCGTCCAACTCTAAGCTAACAGCTACTTAACAGTTAAATATATTCACAATATAACTTATCGATATTTAGTTCCAATCAGAAAAAAGGGGTTATTTAACAGGATATAACCCTTGGACACTAGTGCTAAATAAATAATAAGTATTCATAACAGGTACTTCAAGAATTAACGCTTACTTCTAGCTACAAGAATTGAAACTGTTATAAGAGAGAGGGCTAGGACACTAGTCGGATAATTGGAAATTATGGTGCTTTTCTGCCAGACTATCAAGATACATTTTGCGGAACCGGCACAAAATAAATATTAACTGATCCGAATGGGAAGCGAACCCAAACATTCCCAACAACGCGCTCTGGAATCCTCTTTCTAACTGCCAAGTAAGCAATTAAAGTAAATAATTGTTAAAAATCTGGTATGGTGTGCGCTCCACACAACGCACTCATTTGATTAGAAATATTCATTTAAAATAAATAATTTTTTGTCTATCCGTTTAACCTGTATTAAATTCCTGTATTTATCGCCACTCTCCAATACCAACTACTTTCTAACGGTATATTATAAATCTGGAGTGCTATTTTTGTATTTGGACATTTGTTTCCCACCTGAAAAAATATTCAGTTTCTGTCTTAAGTTAATCATAAAATTTCGTCGTATATTCCTTCTAACAATGAGATCAATTTATCATTTCAAACTAACAGCCTTAAACATAAAATATCGATGAATTCTGGTTTATTCGAAGCTTTTGTTTTAAGCACAAACTTAATTTATTTGTTTTTTCATATTTAAGGCAATAAAACTTCCACTCTTCTTATTGCCTAAAATAGAGAAAAATTATTAACGTAAGCTTCCTAATAAAAAAGAAAAATAAGAAGATAATTAATTTATTTGGTGATGAGTACAGTCTACAATACAGACATTTTAGTAGTTTATTTTCCTGGCTGCTCGATAGCAATCGGGAAAACTCGTAACCTCTCGGCCACGTTGGGTGCCTTCTTTAATATTATCACCCTCTTTTCCTCGTTTATCATCTAATACTTTAATGGATTATTTTTATCCATTTTTATAACAATTGGAGAAAGTTAATAATTTCAAATAAGCAATATTGAAGGAATAAACAGAGGAATACATTTTTTAGGAGACATAGTTGATGTTAAACAACATTAAATTTTGAGTTGACATAACGTATTTGATCAAAATTGTTAAAGCTGTTTCTTAAAAAATCTGGTGTAAAGTAGGATATGCATAACCCCACTTACGGTAAGTCGATATCAGCCAATAACGTTACCCTAAAATCCTACGCACATGTTAACCTTAAATACGTAACTATAGTTCTGTGCACCTTTTAGTTTTTGAACCAGCCAGTTCAAATACATACGTTAAAGTGGTTTCATCATTCCAAGTGTAAACTCCGCTTGGTTCTTACATATTCCAATCCCTAACAAACAATATACTGACTCATTTCACCGAATACTTTATACCGTGTTCCACCATACACTCATTGAAAACCTGAACCTTAGCAATCAATCGATATATTTACTCCATCACACAGAAGCGCTTCCTTCGATAAATGCTTTCTTGTTTGTTCCTTCTCCTCGTGGAACTCTATCCGTAAAACTTTTTTCCTATTTTCTTGCAAACATCAAATATTTTTTCGTCTCCTCAAGTCTAAAATTACTTGACAGATAAATCATACAGCTCTCATTCATGTTTCGATGTTGTAATTACTACGAGATATGATTTTTTTAAAAGATTCTTTATAAATTTTAATTTAAAATTCATTAAGACAATTTATTTCTACCCTGAACTAAGATAAGAGTCGTGGACCCTCACTTCGCAACACAGGAGCCAGATCCAGCAAGTAGAGATATCATACCTGCGAAAGGGAGAGGGAAAGGCCAAGCGAGATCGAATTACGCATTACTAAGATCCGAGCAAATCCGGAGGTCAAACCAATGGAGCCCATTCTATAAAAACCCAAATTAAGATTGTTTCGGCAGCTTCTACGGAGGGAACAGAGGAGAATTGCTTGTAAAACCTATAAGACTGACTCGAAGAAGAACCCTATAAGAATGGCGTGCAGGGAAGAAGAACCCGAATCTGGCGGGAATTAAGTGTGACAGACGCGTTCCAGAAGCGAGGATAAGAATGGAACAGCAAAAGAGATTTGGTATTAAATGGAGCAGTGAAGAATCATAGTAACAGTACCCCGAAATCGCAGGGAAAAAAATCACGACTGAAAAGAAACTTTATTTGCGAATAACTTAAAAAGTATAATTTTTTTCGTTTGGTTTGTTATTATGATTGAACTACAGTTACTTACCTAAGAAAATGATTTCCTCTATTACATAATATATTGCATTAACTAGTTTCTATATTATATCAATTGTTTACTGGATAATATACTATATAATATTGTTTCAGTTTTTTGCTTATAAATTCGAAACAATGCATACTAGAAAAAACAAAATCACGTAAAGTTATCTTTAACGCGCTCTAGTGGTCAAACAAAAAAAACTAGAGAGCAGGTTTTAGTTTTATTTTCCAGTGATTTTTCTCTAGAATGCATCGTTTGGGAGTTATAAACTGAAACAACTTCCGATATTTTAGGGTTTTTTTTTTTCCATTTTAATGGAGAAGCCATTTCCGAATCTTGAATCCGAAAAAAGCTTGAAAGATCTTTCTCTAATGGAACAAGCTGATCACTAATTATATAATTTGTTGTTATACTTTTAGTGAAGTATGAAGCTGCACCGATTGCGTGTATTGAATAGATTATCTTCTTCATCTTTGTCACTTCCTGCACATCGAATACATTAGCAAAAAGAATACCAACTTAATGCGAGATTTCTCACTGGAGTATACTAGTTGTAATACTTACTTTTCTCATAATGAAATTTGTCTGCTTTGCGAAAAAGTTTTTATTCGCATATCTTCCTTGCTAGATTCATTAATATCGGTAATTCACAATCAATAACTTAGGCTTAAACTGATGCAAAGAACGAGTTGATTACTTTCGGTTATAACCACGTTTTCGCAGAAGTCTGATATAAGTGAATCGGGGAAGGATCCAAGGAGGTATTCCTTGGAACATGTTGCTAACTGGGAAAGCAGTTTGAACCTCGGTGGCTGATTAAACCACTTAAGTGAGTTAGAGGAGAAAAAGCTGCGGGACGGGCTATATTGGGCCTCAGGTTATTAAGGTGGTTTATAGGCTCACCCCTATTTCAGTAATGAAATGATCCAACCCTCCTCTGGATCATCACATCAAACAACATGGGGGCCGCTCGCACAACCTTCCTCTTTAACGCTTTTTTATTTAGCATTAAAAAAATAATTGCTAATTGCTCAAAAGGATTTGTTAATCAGTGTTTGGAGGGGGGGGCATTTAAACGAGCAAGCAAATATCCCAATTGTTCGAGGGAGTTTCATTGTATACAACATTCGACTTCTATGTGCTGAGGGTAAAATATACCTGAAATATAGAAAGCTTTTGAGTGTTGATACACATAATACAGTAGGGACCAGAGACGCTAATCAATTAATTGCAAAACTGTAGAAAATAACTCAAATACAGGTTCTAAGTATGCTAACAAGAGGAACAAACTTTAGCAAGTTACTGAAGGGTAACTGGAGAAGTGAGGAAGATGAGTAGCTGGAAATGGAATAGAGAGGAAGGAGTGGGGGTGTGAGAGATGCTATTTAATAACTGGACAATTTACACATATATCATAGGAAAAAATAAATATACATATCATGCATGCTAAAGTAGGTATTCCAGTTTTCTTCATATAGTTTAAAATATACCGCGCTCATTAAAAACTTAAGACTCTTTCTGTCGTCAAGTTTTACCTTTATTATTTTTTTTTTTCATAGAAGTGTTAGTAACAAAGTTGAAGCCAAAAGTTTATTTATGCTTACTAGGGCTTCGCGTATGATTTTAATTTTTCAAGAACTTATTTTATTTATGATAAACAACCTTATTTAGGTTATTCATATTTTGTTGTGAGCTTTTTTATTATAATTATTGTATTGAATCTATATATGGATATTTCTTTATCAAAACCCGTTTTAATCTCACAGCTTTTTTATTATATATTTAATTTTTTTTAGAAACATTTAAGAATTATTATTTTGTAACGTTTCTGCTAGAAGAGTCATTTTCGAAAATTCTTTTTCTTTTTAAAAAAAACAGAAAAAAACATCAGTTCTATAAAAACTTTGTTTCTAAAAAAGAAAAACTTAAAATATATATGTAAATAGAATACTACTCAATGGTAGTAATTGTTTTATTAAATTTAAAATGTTTTGTTTTATTTTAAAAATGAATCTTGGAACGGAAACGTTAAAAAATAATGATTTTCAAGTGTTAGTAAGATTAAACATAAAATTATCATATTTAGATTAAATATATATCTATTTACATTGTTTAAGACATGAAGTGTCACAACCATAAATTTATAAGCGAATTTAAAAAAACAAATATGATTCGTTTCGAACTTCATCAGGTTTTCCATAACAATGTAAACAGTTTATTATCCTCTTTTGTCCAAAGTGTTCTGGATTATTTCCGCATCTTTCCATATCCCACTTAAAAGAAAAGTAGTAAACGAAATTAAAATAAGCTTTAACAAACCTCAGGCCGTGTTAAAATTGAGAGTTCTAGCTAATTTAACATGCTAATCTTAAATATGTTTCTTGGCTTTAACACATTCAAGAGGTTAATAGCCATATTAAAATTTCTGAAAAGGTTTTCTTGTAGAATGTGTTTTTTACCAACCATCTCATTCTGTCCAGATTTATTTTTATACATTTTGTAGTTTGTTCTTCTCCTCTATTGTAGTTACTGATTTAAATATATATATATTTAATTTTTTAAATTAAAGTATAACTAATCGAATATTTGAAGAAATGAAACAAGGTACATTCTTACCGGAATTCGGAAGATATATTTCTTTATGGCATCGAAGAGGGGGGATTGAGTTATAAAAGCTTGATGCCAAGGGCGGAGGTAAGCTGACATTTACCCGGTTTGACATTTCCGAAACCTAATGCTTTTCTTCCAGCGTTAAGAACTCGATTTAATCTACTCAACTCATATTCCCTCCTGATTTATCTACCGTATAACTCATCCTTTAGGATGTATCGGAAGTTAAATTGGAATTATCTATCGTCCCGTAACAGATAAATTAAGTTCACATAGAACGGGAGGAAGAAACATTTGAGTGTTTCTAAAAGAAAATTGTTGAGAGACCGCGGTAGAGTGAAAAACTCTAGAATTGCTTCATTCCACCGCCTTACTAATTACATAAACTTGTAAGATTTTCTTCAGTCCAGATCTTATTCTTAACCTTTTCCACTTTTCCCTTGACCTGCTTTGAACCTTCTTTTAATTCTGGTACCTTCTTGCCCTGGGTTGTTTGTCTTTTACCTTACTAAAGACTTGAAGAGTTTTTTTTTTATAAGTTCATTCTATTTGAATTTAAAATAAAACAGAAACAAATTCTTTAAAGAAAAATATATCACTTTTGATGTTTTAAAGTACTCGTAAGTCCTGATTACTGGATACTTAATACAGATACACAATTCACCTCAGTTAAAAACAATAAATAATTTTTTCAAAGAAGTTCATTAACAATTTATTTAAATGGAAATAAAGTAATCTGAACAATAGAAAAAAACAACTTAAAATGGAGTGGAAAATATTCATAAAGCCCACGTTAAGACTCACTTATGCAGGTATTTATCAGGGCTATAAAGAAGAAGATACAATTAAAATTGTGGAAATATTTTTATGAGGTTTCGTTAATTACTACAAAAAATAAATAAATTTTTAGCAAAATTTATAGGAAAATTATTTTGACTCTGTCTTAAAATATTTTTTATTTGCCATAGTTCATTTGGTAACTCACATTATTTTGAGATAAATGGGGTTCTACTTTGCTATTAAAGATATAATAGATTATCAATACATGCCTTAAGGAATCGTGCTATAAGTTTTTTCAATGAATGATACGTTCATGAAATTCCTTGTATATAAAAATTTAGTAGCATTATCTATTAATTAACAAATTATCATTATTTAGCAAAAAAGTCATATAAAAATTATTATGTTACACATCAAAATCAAGATTAAACATAAATAAACTGATGAACAAGAGGAAAAACAGATAATATCACATTGTTTCAAAAATTTTTAGTGGATTGAAATAGATGAAGGAACTATTAGCGTGATAATTCAGACGTACAAAAGTACAGTGTATTTTACTGTTAAAATTGGTTTAAAAAAAAAACTACTATGCCCAACTTTCAATTCTATTTTTGACTTATTAAAGTTTTTTGGACAACGTCTGTTCTTCTGAAGTCCTAACCATAATAATCACCTATCTTCTTCCATACTAACGTTAAAAACCTTGGCGTTACCCCAGAATGTTAATATATATTCTGTATTTATAATTTGTTCTAAAGGGATACTAGGCCCAGAATAATAAAATTATTTTCATTCATTCATTCATAATTTAAATTAATCCACTAAATTGTAGAATAAAATAAACCTTTTTCTCCCAATCTGCCATCTCTTCCCCTCTTCAAGCATTACCAGAGTATTCTGAAGGGTTTTCTGGCCTCCTGCAAACATTTAAAACAAAATATAACAAAACCAATAACATAATGATAAAATAACAATAAAGTCTAATATATTTTTTATAATACTTATTATCATAAATATACAGTACGTAGCCATACCAATCCAACATTAAATCATACTGAAATGACAACCAATGATCCAAAATAAATAATTAAAAGTCTTCTTAATGTTTCTAGTAATACGAGACGGACAAATATTAACTATAAAAGGATTTAGTAATTAAATAATGGAAAAGAGTGGGAGAAATATTTTCGTAGATTGCTGAATAAATTTGCAGCAATAAGAGTAGTATTATAAACCGTTAGAAAATAAACATTTCAGAAAAAATAATGTCCATTTATAGTAAATATTTATCTGCTCTTTTATTATTATTTTTTTCATTAATTCAATGGTATGACAATACAAGTAATTTATCGTTCATTTCAAATTTCATTTAGAATTCCATAGTTTATTGTTTGTAGCAACTATTTTGCAGTATTGTGAGCAATATGGCCATATTGTTTATATTATTTCTTTAATATATCTGTATAGTTACGTAAATACTTCTGTTATTATTTAGTTCTTAGTTATTTTTTTTATTGTAATATGTATTTTGGCCAGATGTTATGTTAATTTTTATGTACAAAATTGTTATTCTTAAGGGACGTTGTCCCAGAATATAGTTGATTCTTCTATTCTATTCTTTGAAGTTCCTTGTTATAGTTTGTATACAATATATACATAAATAGTTATAAAATAATAATAAATAAAAAATACTTTACATTTTCATAATGATTAAAATAAAGCAGAAATGATAATAACACCAGTGATAAAACTTCAGGTATAAATTATTAGTGAAATATAGAAAAAAATGTTTTTGGCCTTGACCATTTGACAAAAGTTTTCTAATTTTTAGATTACACAAGATGAAGTAAATTTTATCTTATTTACTATCGAGCAATGTTTAATTACTTAAATAAAATATATTTTAAGTTATCGCTTCCTATTCAACAAAAAACACAAATCTTAAATTTTGTACTTTACTGCTAAAAACTGGGCAATTGTTTATATTAAACTTTTTGAATATGTTAATGTCAGCTATCAACACTTTAAATAATTCCCTCTGCTTGTGGAATACTCAGTATAGTTATGTCTGTGTGCTATTTTTTAATTTTTTTTATCTTTAAGTTTATTTTTATTTTTATTTATAGTCATTGATCTTGTTGATTTCTTCTCCTTTATCTTGCGTAAGGACGTTTGTCAACTTGTCTATTGTATTTAAGTTGTGAATAACTGGGCTAATGAATCTTGATCTGTAATGTTGCAGTATTGGGCATGACAGTATAAAGTGCCATATTGAATCTTATCCTTTGTAGCATAGAGAGCACAAAGATTCATCATTAAATTTTATTGCAGTCACACATTTCAGCCATTGAAAAATGGTGAGCGAATTGGGGAAATAAAATTAATCCAAACAAATCCCAACAAATTAGTTTTACCCTTCGCCGTAAACCTACAACATCCTGTTCCACCGTATCCTTTAACAATATTCCACTGGTCTCTGTCGAACAGATCCGTTACCTAGAACTCCTTCTTGACAAACGCCTTACCTTGCATCTTTATACCAGACTTAAAAGACAAGAAAATGCCAACAGATTCCGACTACTACAACAATTACTTGACAAACGCTCTAATCTTCCAATATTCTACAAAAAATTCATTTACACTACCATCATCAGGCCCATTTGGACATTGGCTCTACAAAAACATCAAATTCTTCCCGTATCCAATCCTTATAATCCAAATCCTCAGTAAAATCCTAAATGCTCCTTATTATGTAACAAATAAAATTATCCATAAAGACTTCAACATTCCTCTTGTGGAAGACTTGGCGCGAACTAGATATAACTCCTTTCATTCCAAACTCTTTGGCAACCCCAATCCTCTAGTTTGTAACTTTTCATCCAACACAATTCCTGACAACCCTCCGAGGCGTCTGAAAAGAAGATGGCCAAGGGACCTCCTAAATCAATTTATCTTTGAAGTGTTACCAATGCATAGCTTCTTCACAAGTACCTTCATGTAATATATTCCTATATCAAATTTACTGGTTGTATATTTGTTTACAGTTGTAAATTTCAATAAAATAATTTTTTTAAAAAAATTATTATGCAGTCTTATGTTCTTGTTGCCGCTTAATCGTTGTTGAGCCATTAGTCTGATTTTGTCTATGCGGATTTTTACATTAAGATACTTTTCACCACTTTCCAGGGAGCTTATAGTTAGAAAAAGGGGATTATATATGCTATTTAGGGCACTTTCAATATCTATACGATGCATGTGGTTTTGCGTTTTTTTCATAAGATTAATGTAATTATCTCTGGTCAGTACCTGCTTTATCTGCCATGTATCTTCTGCTGATGATATCAAATATTTTTTTTAATATTGTTGTCCAGTAAAATGGTTTTGGAACAGCTTTGTTATTCATTAGGATCTTTTTTCTATTCTATTTCTAATTTAAATATTCACAGACTACAACTTTTATACACAAAGATATCATGAATGCATGATAGCAGTTTTATAATTAAATTCTATGAGATCCGTTCATCGTATTTGAAAAATAAAAAAATGGGGTTCGATAATTTTAACACTTCCTGGAAGTAGAAATAAAAAGAGAAAAAACATGGGAACTGGCTGAATCCGACCCCCAGGATCTGATTAAAATTTGTAAGCTCCTATCAGATAAATTGCCTTTAATAATATAACAGAAGGGAGAGAAGCAGAGGAGAGAGCGGGGAGGGGGGGGGGCTTCTTGATATTAGGGCAGCTCCTGTATTTCTTCTGAATAAATAATTAGCGAGGAACGGAGTCGGCTATTCAACGAGGTTCGCCCTTACCGGTGTTTGTTCCTCCTTAGGGCCCAGGCTATTTAATGATCCTGCAATTTCATTATCACTTCCACAACCAATCATTTGAAAAGTGCAAAAATATATTTTATCATTCATACCAATCAAACTCTAACATGAATGTTATACACTACTTATTATTTTTACACAACATGGAACCTATATTATGAGTATTTCAGGGTTAAGTAGCCAAACTGAAAATATGAATTAAGGACCTCAAAACAAGAAAAAAATTCCTCTGAAGTTATGTCCGCAAAGGCTTTGTTTAGGAGATATCCACACCTAAAGGTTTGGGTGAAGTCCATCTGAAATGAAATTTCTCCATACTCTAGTTAATAGTTAATTCTGCTCCAGCTCTTCGCACACTACCAGATGGATTATCATCAATATATTGTAATATGGTCGCGCTCCTTTCTTCATTTCGTAAGGCGACAAAAATACCATCAACACGTGGCATTATAGCAAATGTACCAGTTTCTCTAAGACGTTGAAACATGGAGTTAAAGTCAGGCTTCTATTGTAATCTTCTATTCGGAAATCGCCTAGCATATTCACGACAAGCAGCATTAACATTACCATTGCTAAAACCGTATACAAACACCATATCGGCATATTCACCATTACTATAAATAGAAGGCATAATGATGAGTACTCTGCGAAAGCCTCTTAAAACTGATAAATGCTATTGAGAGTTCCCAATGCTAATTCCAAATAGTACTAATCCTTATGTTGCCAATAGCTTTTATACCGTTTGGGATAAAAGGCCATATTAGTATTCTATCTAAACAAAGCGCTCGCGGACATGCCTTCAGTTTTGAACAACATTTAATATGCATGTTAATGTTTACATTTAATTAATAAAGTAGTTAGTCAATTGTCTATAATTAAATCATTTTCTGTCAAAATTAGAAACCTTTTTAAATGTTTATCATTTGGCTTAAGTAATTAATATTTATCAAATGACACCGCACAACACAAAGAATGCATACCATAAATACTTTTTTATCAACAAGTTTAGAATAAATATATTTAATGTTATAAATGTGTTTTGCCATTTTAAATAGCTACAAAAAGATATATATAGTCCGATTTAGAAAAACTAGCGTCAAGGGAAGTACGTTGACGCATGAACTAGCGATAAAATTTATAATGGACGATTAATGCCTTAGGAATTTGATAACACTTTACCATTAATACAATATTCACCAATTCTTACCTTTAGGCCAACTCTTACGAGCTGATTTCGAAATATATCTATATCGAATAAAATACTCTTTGCGCATGCTTAAGTGAAAGCAGTTTATAGGATTTGATAAAAGCGATAAGGGACTATCTGGGTACAATGCCTGAATATTAAATCGGTAGTAGGTTGTTTGTGATGGCATAAAATGAATTTGACTACAGGCAGACAGACACGAAACAGAATTTGTTTAAAACACAAAACGGGAGTGGAAATTTTCAATCTTGAACGCTCAATTATTCTTTTTTTCCTTCATCCAACAATTAAATAATTATTTGCCTAATTCGTTCTATTCTATCAAGGCTGTCTCATAAGAACCCTATTTCAAAATTTTTAATATTTTTATTTATATATTTATAATATTTTTTCCATGTTAAACAGAACATTGCCTTCTAATTATTGTGGAATAATAAATTTATTTTTTTAATAATCATAACTATTATTCTTCCAAGGAATACCTTTAACAAACCCTTTATACTTTACAAAACATTATATATATTAGGACATTAACAATAAATGAATAAACAATTAACAATCATTATTATTGCCTAAAAACACATTTTATTTATACAAATAAAGAATTTAAAAATAATGATTTTTCAAATTTGATTTATAATTTCCGTTTCTAAGCTGTGTTTATAATAATCCTCTTTAAATAGTGTTAACAATGACAAACTCTACTCTCGTTTAAAGTAAATTTTGTCTAGTTTACTATAGAGCAAAGTTTAATTACTTAAATCAAATATGTTTTAAGCTATCGCTTCCTATTTAACAAAAAACGTGACTGGCTTAAAAAAAAAAAAAAAATCTTAAATTTCCTATTTTTATGCTGGAAATTGGGTAATTGTTAATATGAACTTTTTTGTAGGTGTTGAGGTCTACTATCAAGCGTTTAAATATTTCCCTCTAATTACAAGACACAAAAAACTTATTTAGTATTATTTCATTAATTACTTGAGGATCGTCCAAAAAATAATTTAAAATCCATACAAATGCAAAGAAAACATTATTTTTTATTGGTATATAATTAAATCTGTACCTCTAGCATTTGATAATGATGAGTCTACATATTAATCATTATTTAAAGACACTGATATTTTATATTGTCAGCTTTGTATTTTCTTTGTTAGCAGAAACACACCTCATTTTAATGAAGAACTCAATGTATTTTTTATTATTTTATTTTTCAAAAGAGTATAATTATAATTTTTTCCTACTGTACATAGTCTTAAGTGTTTTATCATAGTTTTAAGTGTTTTGTATATAGATTTTTTTTTTTGTATATAGCTTGTTTAACTAATATTTTCTTTAATTTCTCTTTTTTATTATTGTTTTATTTTGGACAGATGTAGTATTTTAATTATGTTCTATTTTGTTATTCTAAAGGGACTTTGTCTCAGAATAAAGTTATTTTCTATTTCTATTTCTAAAAAACATTATCGTCTGATTTTAACTGCACACTATCCACCATGAGCTGTGAGCTTACACCTCCTTATTATGCTTATAAGAATTAAGAATACTGAATTATTTAAAATGATTTCAAGTTTCGTAAATATTAATAATCAAGCTAAAAAATTATTATTAATCATGCTTATTTAAAATTATAATTTATTTATTATATTGACATGGTATTGCACAACCTCTTTTATATAAGTTTTAAATTTTATTACCTTTTTAGTTATATAAATTGATTCTAGAAATTTTCTTATTTTACTATCTTCTGCACTATTTAAAATTTCTATGTTGCCATAATAAAAAAAAAAAAAGATTATTCTTAATAATGTGCCTTTCTAAAGCTGTAGTATTGGTGACTTGAAATAGGCAAAGTTGCCCGAAGCGTTGTCGGATGCAAACATTATATATAAATGAAATAAACTTCTGGGAAGTATAAAGGGTTTGTTAAAGGTATTCCTTGAATAATAAAATTATATATTCTTGAACATTTAATATTAATGATTTTATGGGAAATAATCATAACTTCCTGCTTAATAATCTAAAACAAAAAGGTTTAGATGAATATACATTTCAGACAGTCCATATGCAAACGCTGTGAAGAAGCAAGAATCAAGTTAGTAGATAAATGTAAAAAAAAAAAAAAAAGCTCCAGTTTACCAAAATTAATTTAGTATTTTTAATCCCTGTTGAACAAATCCGATATCTAGGACTTCACCTGGGCAAACGTCTAACTTGAAATCCTCATACCAGACTGAAAAGACAAGAAACCGCTCGACGTTTCCGACTACTTCACCACTTTAATTAATTACAAGAGACTCACATGCATGACTATAGTAAAACCTATTTGGACTTATGGATTTGAGCTTTGGGGCTCCACTAAACCATCGAATTCCTTTCGTATCCAATCTTTACAATCCAAAATCCTTCGTAAAATCCTTAATGCTCTTTACTTTGTAACAAATAAAATAATCCATAATGACCAGAATGTTTCATATGTTTCCGATTTGGCCGAATCAAGATACCTATCCTTTCATAATAAACTTCATAACCATCCTAATCCTCTCGGTTTTAACCTTGCTTCCTCCTCGATCCCTGATAATCCTGCTAGGCGTCTGAAAAGAAAATGGCCTCGTGATCTCCTAATTTAGAAACTTTATTAGAGTGCTACCAATGGGAAGATTCTCTACAAGCCTTGTCATGTCATGTATTTCTCCGTATCACATTTGCTGAACGTATATTAATTTGTACATTTGTAAATTTCATAAATAATAATAATAACAAAAATGTATTTATAATTTTTAACATAACATCTATACTGTCCTTCATAAGTGAGGGTATTACAGTAAAATATATAATTTTATTTGAGTAGTGCTGGTGATGCCAGTTAAAGAAAATCAAAGTTAATCTTAGTTTGAGCTTGTATTTTATTCTGATCATTATTAATTTGTTATAAGATTTAAGTATTAATAATGTAAAAAGTATATGTTAATTATATTAATAGCTTCAGCTAAAATAAGTATCAAGACTGAATCGCATTTCACGCCATTTGTTGACTTTTAGCTGTTTCTTAGCAACATGACTCCGCCGTATCACGCAAGCGTTAATAGACAACTGGATTATCCAATCCATTTATTCCATGGAATGGACGCCATGTTCTCTAAAAAGTATTCCTACATGTTTATATTGATTTTACTTATTTATTCCAAGTTTTTTTTCATTTAATTTAATGGTCATTAACGTTCAGTTAATATTTGAAGATTTTTTCATTAATTCTTGGATCATCAATAAATTTTCAGTTGCTTTATTATTATTTTTTATCTATTTCGTATATTAAATGATATTTTTATTATCTAATTTTGTTAAAATTTCTAATATTTCTACAGTTAGTTAAATTTAAAGTAATACAAGTTAGGGAAGAGGTACTTTCCTTACTGAGTACTTTTCTTCCCAACAATAAGTTGACAGGCGCATATACATTTTTTATAAAAATTTGTTCATTTTCGTCTATACACTTAAATATTTTTTCATTATTATTTTATTTTATTTATGTTAGTCTTTCTTATTCTGTGATCACAGAATAAGAAAGACTAGTTTTATTAACTTTTTTATTTTTTGTAATTCTACATATTATTACCCCAACTCTTTCTGTGTTCATCAAATTTATAAATTATACATAGTTATAAATAAATAAATTAATAAATAAATATATATATACATATACCAATATTATATTAGAAATTGCGATGGTTAAGATGATACGGTTAACACAGCAAAAACGTTTGAACACCCTGAGACATTAAAGTGATATTAAAACAATCGTAACAAAATTCAGATAGAAATTAAAGCAAGATTATTGGTTTTAAGGTTAATGGTTTTTGTATTATTAGATATAATACTTTTAATTTCTCGGTTGCAGAATTATTTAGTTCCCAGCTACTTTTCATCATACGGAAAAATTATAAATTATGGCTCCGAAACGAGGTCACTTGATTTCGAAAACAAATGAAGGTCTTCGAAAATAAAATATTGAGAATATTCTTTTCGAGATAGGATGAACGTTTTGGGGTATTTAATAGTTGGAGTAAGAGCATTTAAGTGGTTGAAATGGCCTATGGAAAACTATGGATCTCACAGAAGTTAGCAAGATACGACGTAGTAGGAAAAAAAAGAGATAGATAGAACAACAGACTAACTGCAATACTTTATGCAGTATACTGAAAGCAATAGCCCAAGATATTGAGGAGGAAAAAAGATTATTCTGACCACAGGCGAATTTACGGAGCGATGGTGTACTTTCGGGCTGAAGCATCCCTCCCCCCAAATGATAACATGTAACCACATTTTATGGAAAAAAAACTATCTCTTAAAGTATCACTGTTCGTGTAATTACATTTAATAGGACTTCAAGAATCACTTAAACACCATTTCATATAGATAGTTAGTTTTTTTTCCAAAGTAATTATCGTTATATATATGAAAAAAATATTTTCGGGCTGAAGTCTCCTTCCCTCCCCCTAAAATGAAATCCTGGATCCGCTAGTGATTCTGATTAGAATATGTTTGAATATACCATACCAGAAATGGTGTGTTAAGAGGTACTCCTCCCTTAAAAAAAAAATAAAATAACAAGTAAGAGGTGGAGAAGGTTTGTTCAGAAATTAAAAATCAAACAAGATCGGTAAAGCTCACAAATAATAATAATAATAAATTTTCATTTCTCAAAAGAACAAAACTTTACAGGAAGAAATTCACTAAAGTAATTATTACTTCTTTTGGGGAAACATCCTCATTGAAAATAAAACAGAAAATATACATTTACATTTTCAGCACTAAATGATACAATGAAACGAAAGCTTTTCCCGTTTTGAAACTTCCTTAAAGATTCTCTTCAGTCATTCCTTCCCAGCCTAATAATAAGTTTCTTGATTTAAGGGAACAACAGGAGTAATAGTGATATAATTTATTAAAATTGTTTAGTTTCCTACTCTTAAGGTGGCTTTCACACAATTTATAGATAACTATGTGGTACCTACAACCTTCCTTATAATTTCATACAAGATGAGCAATTGCTTAGGAGACGGAAAATTGTGTCTTTTTTTTTTTTTCGTTAATGTGACAGTTTCTAATTTTTTTTTTATCATCATATTTAGATAAGGTTCAATAGTACCTACATAGGTTTAAATGTTTGTTTATGGGACTGAATGAGTTGTACAAGACGAATTCTCTATCTTTACTCAACCGATAGTTATGGGTTCCAGATAGGTTGAAAATTCCATTAAAATTTTGTTTTGATAGGAACTGGTTTTCCACACATTTTTCAAACTCCAACAGTTCTACAGTATTTTATAAGTAACTCTGTTACTCATTTGAAAGGGAGATTGTCAGTCTTAATGCGATTCCTGTTACGTGCGGAGAGAACGAAAATAATGAACTAACGCTATATTTGGACCTTGGACTAAGAAAAAGTTAAAGATTATTATAATAACTCTACCAGCGATAACTTTGCCCATAGAACAAAATATAAAACGCGGTAATAGAAGAAAGATAAATTACATTAAACTCATCCCTGGTTCGAACCTTCGAAACGCGGGAGACTAGGGCTCCAGAGACCGTATTGATTCCCACACCATTTCATACATTTTCAGCTTCCAAAGGCAGATGTTCTTTGAGCAAAGTTCCTATCAATCGCCGGGTCCGCTCTTCAAAGAGACTTATTTACGGTTTCTTTATTGATTTTCTCTTACATCAAATAGAAAAATCTTCATTTATAAGAATTTTCTATCAATTAATAACACAATTCAGAAAATAAGTCAGTGATGTAAATTTACAACTCCTTAAAGAAAAAGTTATTTTAATTTATGTTGAAGTGCTACTTAAATTATCAGTCCAACCACATATTTTTTAGTGTTGCACAAACGCGTGACTGAGACTAGTCTTGGTCTTACAAACTCAGTCCTGGTCATGGTCTTGGTCTTGCGCAAGAGTCTCGCAACAGTCTTGCAGTTACTTATTAGCTCATTAATATAGAGATATTACAGTAATTTTTTAGATAGGAGAAACCTAACTAAGCCCGAATGAAAAATTAGAGGAATTAAATGCAAAAGTATATTGGTTATACCAATTATTAACATATAGTAACTAAGATTGTCAAGTATTAGTAATATTTTGCATTGAGTTTTATTTAATAAATCCATTTTTTTTTTTACCAGTTCTAGTCTTGGTCTTGCAACAGTTATGTGGTCTTGCAAAGTGCAAGACCAAGACCGATTTTGGACAACACTAATATTTTTAAAATTTTAATATATTTTTCTCTATTTAATTATTGAATAATACAACATTCTGTCAGTTGTACATTGGTTATAAGGAGGTAAGATCAGTGTTATATAAAACAGTTTTTAGGAGCTTTCGTATTTTATTTTATTTTAGCATTAGGTTAGTAGGAGATCACAACAGCTCGGCGATTATTTTACTAATTACACAGCTCTTCATTTAATTACATGTGTTGAGCTCCTGTATCTCTCTACTATTACAAAGAAAATATTTTAGACTAAAAACTTGTACACTGCAAATGATTTTTTCTTATATTGATAAAAAACCATACAATCTGAACTTCAGAATACATGTAAATTAAAGTTATACAATTTGAGCAATGAGTAGTACAATTAAACGAACAGATGTATAATTTGTACAATGGGGATCGATCCGCCCTCTGGTGGACAAAGGGTAACCCTCTCTAGTTTAATATATTTCATATTTTTTTTATAATAAAAATATTGAGATTCATAACTAAGCATCTTAGTACGTGACCAAAAAAATCCTACAAAATACCTTGAATTCAATATAATGTAATCTTGAATTTTGGCGAAATTTTGTAGAATTAGATATGTCTGTGATAGTAAGTGGAACGGTGATAGGATATTTTTGTTCTAACAGCTAATTCATTAGTGGTTTGCCGGTATCCAAAATTTTTTATCTAGGTTTTGGCCAAAATATATTCGTTTTCAAAACTGTAATAAATCATCCAAAACATGGCACTGGTATCCCAAATATTGGTTAATGCCTCATGTTTGATCATTCTTTAAATTCTTATCTACAATTTTTGAACTTATTAAATAAATAAATTTTTTTACAGAGCATCTCAGAAAAAATAAGAATGGAAATTTAGAAATATGACCAGTAATTTTAAATTTGTATTCAGTGTTTCAAGTGACAAAATAGTAAAAAAATTGTATTCTTCTGATAAAAAATGAAATATTTATATAAATACATATTGAAACTGAAATAATACTGCAAGATTGACATAATATGGTTTATTGTTACAAATTACGATACACGGAAAAAGAAAGAATATAAGTTAATACACATTTTTTTGGTGCTTGTTCTATATATTTAAAGTCCTTTATGGGGAACAAAATGAAACGTCCTTAAGAAAATATATCAACTTGTCGATGCTATTTCCGTCCATCTTGTTCAGCGTAACTTAGCGTGAGAGACGTCGAAGTCTTGAGTACGAAGTTAGTAAAGGCTTGTACTCAGACAACTCGTACTCAGTCAATAACCAAGTTGCTCGTGTCACAATGCCGACCACAGGCAAATATAGGCAGTCATATAATATTGTCGTGGTAGGACTGAAAGGAATCCGTTTTTAAAGCAATTACATTCCACTTATATTTTGTTTTGTTGTTGTTAACTAAATGAATTTTTTGAAAACAGGAATTTGATTGAATAAACAGTAATATCAGAAGATCATGTAGTGGTGCTGTGCCTATTTATCCGAAATATGAAAGTAATAGGATTTAACATACAATCTGGAAACCCCAGCCATGACAAAACGTTCTAAGATCCTTTTTTTTTTTTTTTTCCAAAATTGTCTTGTAAAGATTAACGAACACTTGGAAACATGTGGATCAACCACCATCCCTCCTCAAATCTATTTAGAAGAAGTCTGGACGAGGCCACAATTGAATGGAAACAATTATCGATAGACGATAGACCCCACTCGCTATCGATAGAAGAAGGGGGATGATGCGCGCTGAGTCAGAGGTCAGTTGGCGCAGACTATAAGACACGCTAGCTCTAATGTAATTACCGAGCAACCGATTAGTCGGGCCATATGCCATGGGGGCCGCCGGGCTAATTGCTCGACAAACCACTCCTTACCGGGTTCGATTCTAGCCTACGCTCCGAATGATCGGCCGTGTTGCGCGGGACACCCTTCCTATATCAAGTTTGAGGCTGATCCGCTAGTTAGAAACTGAAATATTGGAAACAACACTAGAGAAAAATACTCAAGACGTAAGGTAAATGTAATGGTAATAGATACCCTAAGAGAAATTTTTAATTTTAATGTGAACCACAGCATTCTAGTTCGTAGTTAGTTAGCATTTTATTTAGAAGGTGGATATTTGCAAATGGGTTAAATTTACAGCAAATTCAGTATTCCACTAATTTCTTTTCTATACAGTCCACTAGTTAATTATTCATTAAAACTTACTTTCTGTTTACAGTTATTAATTCTGACAACGAATATCGAACCAGTAATAGACACTCAAGTTTTGGGGTCAACAGGTTTGTTTATAAAATTTAAATCATTTCTGTCCAGCTTTAAACTAAGGGAATGGCAAACTACAGGTGAATGATTTGATGAATTTGATTTGGTGAATGATGAATCAAAATTTCAAACGTCTATCCTAAATTTTAAGGATACTATAATGATAAGGAATCCTCTCTGAAACAATTTCCCAACCGTGCTCCATTAAAATTTATTATCAACTATCAACTGTCAATCGGCTACTGTTCAGACCAGAAATGAGCAAATGCTACTCTAATTACTGAGTAGGAACTATTTTACTCAAATACTGGCCTTTTTTGAATAACAAAGAATTTAATTACTACTTCAGTCGATGTCAAAGGATTAACTGAAGTAATGATTGAATTCCCAATAGTGATTCAATTTCAGTAAAATACTTGGTATTCGGTACTCCGAGTAGTATCTGCCCGTCTCTGGTTCATAAGTCACTTTTCTAAGTGCTTTAACTGCAAATCAACACATATTTGCACTCCCCTTTGGGTTCATACATTCTGTCTATTACTGATACATTTATCTTAAATATGCAAAAGATATAATTATACAACTTGTCAGAAATTGTTCACTACTCTCATTCCAATAGCTGTTAAAAAGTTCCAAAGTTTCCCACGTCTGGTTTTGATGGAGGAAAAGAATACAAAAAATTATATTTTTTAGATTTTTGAAAATATATCAACAACTATGAGATTTATTGCAAAGATTGTTCAGTGTAATATTAAAGTACTTTAAACCTCTATCAAGAATCTACCACCTCCCTCTTCTCCCAAGATATTAAGCTCACCATTACTTAAAAATGGAGCAATATAAGGTAAAACTGGAAAATTCGTAGATCATATACAATTACAATGAAGTCTGTTCCATGTTTTCCAGTTGCCCTTTAATCCGAAAATTCATAATCTCACAGAAATTCGCCCCCTTCAAAAATTCAAAAACCTGTCAAAATATGCCTCCTCGAAAATTTTGATGGCTCAACTTGCGCCATGAAACCTCCTTTTGTACCCAAAGATATTTAAGTGATTATATTTATAGAATTTCTACTTTAAGAAAAAATTAATCCAAAACATGAAATTGTTCTTGTTCATAATAGATGATACCATTTCGAAGTTGATTTGGTTTGTACGATATTTTTGATCAAAAAGAGATGAAATGAAAATGACGAGGAACAATAAATATACATAAATGCTTAAACTGAACAGATTCTTATTATAGAATTAAAATACCGCCGATGACCATTTGCGTTAGAGCAGAAAATAAAAATAATAATTTTTTTGTTTATAAAGTGAAAGTATACAAATTCGATGAACTAAACTGTTAATTCGCAAATATCAATTTATATTGGAAATTTTTGAAACCCAGCAAATTGTTAAACTTCACTATCGTTGTTCTACGCTAGTATATTTGTATTATTTTTCCAGTTTCTCTCTGGCCTCAATGTGTAACATGATTTGCAATATAATGGAGACAAAAAAGTTGTAATAATTTTCTTGCACAATCTGCTTCTACTAACTCAGTGGCCATATCAGATAAAGAGCGCGACCAGAAATCGGAGCCTGAAGAAGCAATACAGATTCGAAATGTTGAAGAGTTCGAAGTAATTTAAAAACTATCAAGGAGGCGGCGATGGGTAAAGTCCTCCCTCCCACCTACCCCCCCCCCACCCTCCAACTTCCTCCGAATGTAGATAACTGATAATGGCTCCCTCTATATCGAGTTTCTTCGGCATGAAACATTCGTCATTAACTTTTGACGAGGAGCAAACTTATTTTCAATCATCTCTTATCGTTCGAATCTAAAATCGATTTTAATAAAAGTTATGAAACTCTTAAAGAATTTTGTTACCTGAAGTTTTCACTTGATGGTACAACCAACCATCCACTGAACGAAATACCGATATATTTTTTTACCACAAAAAATAAAATTTTACTCTCTTATTATCAGTATTCAATATGTTTTCAAATAAATTATTCAAAACAACTACATAAAAATAATTAAATTAACCACCGCTGTCTTTAACAACCAAGGTTTGTGCTATGGTGAAAAATATTCCTTTTGATAGAGGGTTATTTTTAAAACGTTAAAACCTGTTTTCTATTTATTTAACGTTATGGTGATTAAAATCAGTGTTGTAATTTAGAAGGCAAGTGATCGAAACAATAGTATAATTTAATTATATCGAAGGGGAAGAATATGTATAATACATAGTTGAGAGGATTGCATCTAGAATTATAATCCTTATCCAAGGTTAGAATCTAAAAAACTTCGACAACAGGATGATTGACCAAAGATCGCAAAAAGAACTGAGTATAAAAAAACATTCTTCTCTCTTTCAAAAGTACTGAAATTTCAGAAATATCAAATTAAGGGTCTACAATGAGATTATAAAGTCAGTTCTGATATTTGACTGCAAAGTATGGACACTATTTAGAACTCGAGAAACAAGAATTGAAAAATTTGAGAGGAAAATCATCCACACGATTACCTAAGCAATCTGGGATCAGAGTATTGACTCATGGAAGAGGACCAATAAAGAATTTGCTTAAAGAAACAGTTCTATTAATATCTCGTGGCGTAAAGGCAAGGAGGTTAAGATGGGCGGGGCATGTAGCTCGGAGTAGCCCATTAGGAAACCTCAACGCAACAATGAATGCATCAACGAATCAACAAAGGTTTTTTTGAGCTTCATGTATATAATTGGAATGAAATGACTCAAGATAGGCAAAGTTGAAGAAGAATGGTTAAGTCGGCAAAAGATCTACTACGTCTGCAATACTAACAGAAAAAAAAAAAATTAAATTCATATTTAAAGTCTTGACAGTTGCAAATCATATATAGAATTGAAATTTAAAAAGAGTGGAAGAATAGGATTAGGTAAAAGAAGGCTGCAGTAATAAGGTAAGGTTCACTGCAGAGGACGGTTGAGTATTATGAATGTAAGGAGTGAAGAAAGAACACAAGAAAAGGAGGTGATAGAATGTCCGGAGGGTTCTAGTTTAAAATTGAAGTAGAGAAGGATTTGAAGGAAAACCCAAAAGAGATAAAACACAAAAGTAATACCAACAATTGTTTCTCAAAACATTTACCTATTTCGAAATGCATAAATATTATTTGTTTATTAATTTAAAAAAAACTTATTAAATAAGAATTGTATTAGAACTTGCTATGTACTTTATTAAACTCCCGGTACAAGGAAAATCTAATCCGATCTCTGGCCCAAACCTTAATGAGCTTAGAAAAATGTGTTAGATGAACCAGATGAAACAAATGTGCGTGGCAAGAAGGCGGATGAATATGTTCCTAATCGTAAAGTTTCCTTGCGTAATGACAGGCCAAGAAACAGTGCTTCTTATCAAATTTTCAGAATGGCTCCTCAATGAATGTTACTATGTTTTTCGAACGTAATTTTTCATTTAAAAATAATTATAACTCGCCACGACCGATTTTTTTTCTGACAAAAGATTTTCATAGTATTTGGATAATGCTAAGAGATATTCAGTGAGAATAAGCTGATGGAGTCATTTTTATAAGTAACAAAAAATTGACGTATCATATTTTTTTCTATTTTAAACATATCGTAAACAAGTAATTCCTCAACCCTGTGTCCGCGAGAAACCTCATGAAGTCCGCGTGTGCACACAGGAAAATTATGCCAGTTTGACATAATCTATAACGACTATCACCAACTGCGGTACGCAGTGTTACTCAACAAATTTTTAAAATAGATATCTAATAAATAATTAATTAGAAATATAATAAAGATTCTTCGAAAATAGCCATTCTTTTATGTCGTATAATTTAAATAATACTTTCTACTAGTCAATATTCATTTCAGAAAGGAAAATTAATTTCAATGTCCATAATTTTACATCCAACGTAGCTAATCAGTAGTTATGAGTTCTGTCATACGTCAAACCATGTCCACAGATTCCTTCAAACAATTCGTATTCCTCCACCTACTACACATTCAAACTTCCACAAACTTGTAAGAATTTTCAGGTTATGTAATTACAATTTCTTGCCAACAATTAATTGATAAGAGCTATTTTACTTTTATTTTTTTACTAGTATTTTTTTTTTTATATGATAATATTTTTCCTACAATTCTTTGTATATATTTGTATTATAACTACATGTCAGACTGATTTGTATATATTTTTTGAACTCTTATACTAAGGAGACTTCAGACACAGAGCAAAATTATTTTTCAATCATTCATTCATAATAATTTTCTCCAATAATAATTATTTATTACGAATTCTCTTAAAAGTAAATACAGTTGTATATATATATATATATTTAACTCCGACCCCTTAAACGACTTTGGTATGGTAGTAACTGGTTTCGCACTTACAATCGATTACGAGGCGAACGGAGGTCAGATAAGATAATTTTAGAGCCCCTGGTCCAATGGTCAGGCAAACAGGACCGACCTTAGATTCGCCAGCTAAATTCACTTGAAAGTTATCGCTGTTTAAACATATTCAAGGCAGCAGGAGTAATTTACATGGAAACCTAAAATATGGAGTTTATTTTTATATATTTGTATCTTAGTTGGTCATTGTTATACATCGTCATAGTCAGGCATCATCCCATAGATAGGCATTTCTAAATTATATGTCTGCAAACTAACTTGTTTTGTTAAAAAAAACAAAAAAAAAAAAAAAAAAACAGTAAAAGTAATGAAAAACTATTTCCGGATGAAGATGAAAATTTCTTCACACCTGAACATTCTTCCTTGCGTGCATTTAATCTCAGGTTCGAAGCCTCGTCCCTAATATTCGTTTTAGAATATACAAGTAATATTAATACCGTTTTAAATAATCCTAATATAAAATATGTACGACAATGGAAGAAATACTCTGAGAGAACAAAGAAAAAATTAAAAAGTATTCAAAAAATTTAAGATAAGAGAAATTTCAAATTTTTGTCTTAATTATGTAAATAGGCTTAAAACTAGAGACAAAATAAACTAACAATCGGTTTACTTGTATATCCACATTGAAAATCACGATCGGAAATCTATGGAATATTTACCATTGCTTGATATTACATTTATTATATTTTAAGGTCGATAGGTATTACTTATTAATGTATTCATTAACACTAAATATAAATGAGAATCCCAAGAATTCCAACCGCTTTCCTATCAACTGATTCAGTAGTTAGTAGAAATATTGAAGGATCAATAAAACTAAAGCTCCATGATAAGTTACTAACATTATTTTACATAAAGATTTAAACATGACAAGAGTTTACGAGTAAATAAATCGACATACTAACTCACTCATACAACCCATGGCTACGCTTAGGAGGGTCAAAAGAAGTTGGATGAGGGATTTTCTCGCTTGAAAATATACTAAAATCAAGAAAGAGATAGGTGCCCCTGGGCACTCCTCTCCCTCACGCGGATCAAGCTACAAGCACTAATTCTCCTTATTATCGGTACTTCTTACATGTGTAGGTGAAGAAATGGACTTAAAAAAATATAGCTATTCGTGTAAGTATAACAACAATCGTATAATATAACAACAATCATATAATGATTACGAATATCCAATACTACAGTATGGAACGATCTACACAACTTTCATAAAACTTCACTGGTATTAAAAGCCATTGGAGGCCGAGCTAGTTGACTAAGGACAGACTGAAAGTTGCCTAGCCACAACGCCAATAAATATATATTCCTAAAAATTTCGGAGCGAGTTCCTTTTCAATTTCCGAAGAAGAAGGAACATATTCAAGGCATATATATATTGCCTTGTGTGATAATTGTACAAAATGTTTAAGACATGATGATTACGTGTTGTTGAAAAAAAGGGAAGAATTTAGAACCTTATAAAGGGTTAAAATTAAGAATTAAGAACTAACCGAATTATCAGATCCAAAGCATGGAACTAAATCCAACTTCTAAAACCATAATACCAACAGGACTGGAACAATTTTATAATAATAATGAAAAGACCAATCGATAATGGATCGAAAACAGACTACCCAAGTCAGTAGACATATATGTACACTGATGTAATGTAATGTAATGTAAATTACACCAATTGCTAAGCTTGTCCGAATCTCAGAAAAAATATATCTGTACCCTGGAGGTAAAAGACACCATGTCATATTTTTGTTTCTGTTCAGGAGAGCCAATTTTCCTCAACTTTGAACTATTAAAATTTGTTTCTTAGTTACTAAATCATTTAATAAATAAAATTAACATGGTGTCCTTTATCTCCGGGGCATAATTATATACTTTAACTAATAATTTGATTCCAAAACCAATTATGAATGTTAACAAACCATAATTATTTATTATGGGATATTTTATTATGCATGTATACGATATAAGTCAAGTAATAATACATACGCAAATTAATAAAAAACAACTAAGTAACAAACAAATCATCGTCTATTGATTTTCATCAAACTATTCTTGATAAAATGCTGAATTTGGCGGATATTTGTATACTCTCTATATCTCAAGTCTGAAAAATATTTAACAGAGTTTTTCCTTTTGTTTATTCTCCGACAGTACATATTACCGGAAAACCCACACCGATTTTGTTTTGCATCGTCAAACTGGAAGCAGAGATGATACCAACGGCAGCGAAAGGATTTGGGATCTCAATCCGAGGGATCGCTAGCAGACAGTTGAACAATAACGAGGAAGAAGAAATGTAGCAGAGTGAGATAAAGGAGAGGCGATGAGGGTTGACAGGAAGGCTGCCCTCGAGGCGATAAGCGGCTGCACAAGAAATCGGACGTGTGCCTCTTGTCCGCCTGCTTCGGAGTCGTTGGGGGCATCTTTCGAATCGGAAAAAGATAAAATATTTATGAAGTTTTTATTTGCAAAATCGGTAGAGAAATAACAACTGCAGTAGAGGCACTCCAGTTCACAGTGGATTGAAGCTATGTACTGATAATTAGGAAATAAAGAAGTTTAAAAAATTGATAATGGACCATGAAAAGAACTGGATAAAACAGTTGGAAACCTTTATAAAAGCGCAGTGTAGTAAAAAAAAAAACTTTTTTGTTGCTTTCAGACATTTCACAAACGATGGAAAACACAATTACCCAACTTTTAAAAATATTTCTTAATTTATTCTATACATCAAGAACAAGAAACAATAATATCAGCATATAACAAAAACATTTAAATATTTCTGTTCTCCGTAGTTTGTGAACAGTCTAAACGCACCTTTAAAAGTAAAAAACAAGTCTTACTCAAGAAGAGAAGAGATCCTATACCATCTCGCAATTGGCTTCTTACCTGAATAATCAACTTTTATTCTTCCGTGAACATTTGGTTACAAAAATAAAAGAGAAAAAATCCCAAATTCATCTGATTTATATTTGGAAAAATAATTAGCGTTAAAGAAAAGTGGTGGGGACGGAACTACGCCAGTAGAATAGAACCATAGCTACGTCAAGGTCAGCACCTAGATCATACCGATGGGCATCTTATACCTTTTATCCCATAATAGTTATCCAATCTTCTAAATTTCTGTCCAAGAAATATCTCTCCGTTTTTTTTTCTCTCACCCAGTCGTCCTCAATAAAAATATTTAATTTAATATGTATTTTTAAGCTTTTATAATTTAGTTTATAGAAAAAAATGAATACATTTAGTGGAAGAGGAGATGGCTGGCCGGGGTCTTCAGAATGGGGATTGGTTTGACCGCGATATTTAGAGCTTAGTCCTGACGTGAAAGGCAACCCTCGTTGGAACGCCTATAGAATATAATATAATGTAATATATAATTTAGCAAATTTATAATCTAGAGATAAGAGATATTGATGCCCTTGTATTTAGTGAATTATATGCCACGCCATGGTGGAATCGAGCCACACTCCCATTCCACCTCCTATATCTTCTACAAAGTTTTTAAAGTTTGTAGCTAAACATAAACCTTTTTTTTAGTTTTAAAATGGATGAAATATTTACTGGTAGACATAACATTGGCTAATTTATCTTTATAAAATTTTGATGTAAAAATTCATGGTTTTAGAGGTTCCATGTCGACCTAATGTTATGCTGATCCACTGTAGACATTCTTGAATCATCGGATAAATATAGAGTTTACGAAAGAATTGAAAATTAACAAACAGCTGGAATAGAAGAAGTTTACCTGCAGGATTCATTAAATTTGGAGAGGAAGATCTCAGCAAAGCTCTTCATACTCATTTAAGTACACTCTAGTGGAAGTCAAGAGAGAGTCTTTTACCAAACAAATAAATCTTTTTGTGTCCCTATGTATATATAACGGTTGTCTTATATATAATCCCTATATCCCTATTGGTAAGACGGTTTGGAAGAACTAACTCTTTCCCAAAAAGATTCTGAAATGATATCTTGAAACTTTAAAAAAATGTAAACCTAGGATAGACCGAGTACCATAATACAATTGTACTACTAGTAATTATGGGGAGAACAAGTACGGCAAGTAGGTCTTTTATTCCTTTATGCCATTCATTGACGCCTACTTAAAGGTGTGCGCCTCATACTAAGCAGAGAATGTCAATGTTCAGTTATCGAGGCAAACAGTGGGAATGGGACCAACAACGTTCCGAACCAAACTCTGGAAATCTCGCTCCAACATGCTTGGCCACCTGGATAATATATAGTGCAGAAAGGAAAGAAAAAGGGAATTGTCAACCGCTCGTCATCCATTCTACTACAACGCTGCTTATGAATGTCCTTCGTCGGGAAATCTACCACTCTGTACATAACCTTGAATTGATTGCAAGGTTTGGATTATTAGAGAACATTCGCCGTGGTTTTTGGCACAGAACAGGATGGCCGAAGACCTTCAGATTCAAGGACTTATGCCCGAATTCGAAGGAATACAGGTCATCTTGCCGCCTTTGGAAGATAACGCATGTTGGGTGTACTGATTTTAGACAGCAAAGAATGCAAGGCGAAGCATTAATTAGCGCTTATAGTTTTGGAAAACATTAATCACCAATCAAGTTTCTCAAGGAAACAGTTGATATGACCCTTTGGAAATAACTCCCTATGAAGAAATGTGGGACAATAAGAAGAAATTGAATCATACCATTCCAACATTAAGCTGTTGAGAATACTTGAAAACTAAAATTTACAATTAATCAGGCATCTGTCCGAAGAATATATGGAGGAGTTTAGGCTGCTGGACAATGGAGAAGATGCTCCAAGTTGGAATCATATGCCACTTTACCAAAACTCAACGTCGTACAGATCATGAAATTGAGCAGGTTAAAATGGGCAGGACATGTGTAAAGGATGGAGAAGGAAGAAGTAGCAAAGAAGCTCTTTAAGCAACCACTTTATAAGAAGGATTGGAAGGGCTTGAGTTTGTTTAATGGTATGACTGAAAATGCAAGAGATATTCTCGGAATAAGGAACTGGATGGGGCCTGGCGGAAGCTGCTGGAAGAGGCCATGACTCGACACCGCACAGTTGAGCCATGATGTCGATGAATCAGACATCTGAATTTTATCAAATTAAAATTATTTTTAATATATAACAATAACGTACTCAACAGCAGAATTTCAAAATGAATTTAATAAAAAAAAAATGAACCTCTAACAGACTTATAATTGATAAAGGGCGATTCCTTATTGTAGTAAAAATAGTGTAAACGTGGGTACGATCTCTTATGGATTTTTTAAGTAATTATTTCATGGTTGATAGATTTTATTGATTTGTGCTAATTCAGAAATCTATTTTTTTTTCGTTATAATTTTGTTGAGTAGGTTTATATAGCTATTAATGACCTGGAATACAATAACTTAAAAAAACAATTAATTCTCGTTTGTTTTGTCATTTTTAGTTAATAATAACCTTTAGCTACACAGAACCGTAAAATCACAAAACGTTGGATAGGTTGTAGTAATTGTTACCTGGGGAGCGTTCAATTGAATTTTATAATAATATTTTAATAACTATAATTTCTATTTTTTATTCCAATTTCATTTATAATTTATTATTATGATAATGTTGAGAAAAATAGAATATATTTGACCAAGTCTAACCAATAAATTACTTCCATTATTTTTGCTGAGCTTGTACAAACTCTCCTAATCAATTGATAATCAGATTCATAATTTATTTAAATGAAGATTATACCTGTAAATGTTGGATGTATATTTAATTTAATTTAAATATTAAAATTAAAAGTTATCTCTAGTGAAGTTAATTATATTAATTGTTTAGCCTTAAATCTACTTGTTATTTCTTTAACGAAAGACGAGGAGAAGACGATGATGCTGTAACACTATTTAAGAGGAAGGAGAGGAGTGGATGTTGAAGAGGTTGTTGCCCGCTAGACCGATCGGCCTCTGAGGCTGGGTCGATATGGCAGGGTGTGGCCCGGGCCCCCCTCCGCACAAACACCCAAAAAAAAACTAATTAATAATATGTTATCCTCCCTTCTACTTCCTGCATTACTCACTCGAGGATCTCTCGACGCCCAAAACGTCCTCGGCCAATTTCCAAACATCAATTTTAACCAAATGAGACGGGAATCATTGCTAACTGTGCCATTTCCGGATCACTAATGAATTTCGGGAAAGGCGACTCGTCACCACTTAGCTCCTCTATATGTCCAAAGTTTTGTCAGAAAAAATATACACCCTTATCAAAAAACATTGGAGCAACAAGTGAAGACCCAGTTTGGCAGGATGGTTAGTAGAATCGGCTGTGCTACTTGTTGATACGTCTTATAGCCATCTCCAGGACCATTTAAAAGTTCTTTTCGTGGGGTGGCAGTGGCGGGACCTGGTGGTGCTTTTGGAAAATACATATACATACAGTGATATAAATTTCGTCTAAATTATCTTCATAGAAAATTCTATAGACAAGCTAAAATATCAACATCAGCATTAATATAAAAATACATTATTTAAGTGAAAATTAACCATATTAAAAAAGTATATAACATTCACTTACATTAAGTCTAAATTGACATAAAAATGAATTCATACAAAATAAATTCATTCCCAACTTAATGTGAGTTTTTAAAGTTTTTTTTTTTGTTTTTTGGTTTTACTTTAATATTTTTTCCTATGATGAATGATTATTTTAATGAAATTCATCTCACCGAGGAAATACGAATTCTACTTATTTTTATTTAATAACAAAAGAAAACATTTTAAAAAGTACTCACACAATTAATTATATTATATAGCTACGACTTAAAACTACACACATTAAAAAATATATATATATCACAACAAAAAATAATCCAAGTAATATTTTAAAAAAAATATTATACGTTCAAATGTTGGAAAAGAATTGCGTACCGCCAAGTACAATTAATAATAATAATTTTAAACTTAAATTATAAAATCTATTCAGATATTGTGAATTCATTCATGACCACAAATTGTTAATGATTTCACAGATGCAATTATAAGTAGACAAAACAATCAAATAAGAAAACATTAACTCTTGTTAAATTAAACAGAGCAGTAATTTGGATTTAGAAATTAAAAAATAAATAAGAAGAGGAAAAAGAAATTTAAACGAAATGACCACGAAACGTTGTATCAAAAGCAAAACAGAATTTTTTGTAGGTTTTCAAATGGAAAAAAAAAATCACTATTTAATTTTTAAAGTGACTTATAAACAACGTCAATGACTATATACGTGATGTATAATAAATGTTGTAAATATATACATTAAACACACATAAACTTGATACAAACACAAAAAAATTCACGATTTAAAACATGGAATTTTGTATAAATTAGCGAAAACGACTTGAAACTGTGCCAATTTAGTATCTTGTGAATAGTAATGGATAGCTAAAAAAAAAACTAAGTTCCGGAAGTTCTACAAAATTGAAATTAAGATTTAAGGAACAACGTATTATATTCAAAGAGAATATAACGATACCACTTTACCATGCGAAACAACGAGTAGATAACCAAAGGAGGATTCGTCCCTACTAGGGATGCCAAACACGTTTATGTTTATGTCTTATGTTGACAAAATGCATGTAAATAATGAAAGTAAATAATTCGTACACGGGATATTGTTTGAAAACACTCAAGTATTAATTTAAATCAAATGTGTAAATTGGCATAGCTAATATATGTATCGGTATGATGGAACAATAGCTAAAGAGGTAAACGGAAGGTGCTACTCACGTGTATGGACAGAGGAGGCGATAGCACGGACGACAGGACAGAGATCTTCAAATGAGAGGCGGTCCAGAGGCGGAGGTGGTTATATAGGGGCGGTCGGGTGGGGGCGGTGGGGGTGGGGATTGCCATGGCGACCGCCCCCGCGCTTCGCCGCCTCACCGATAGAGAGCAGGGCTGAGACTAAATCCACTCTCTCTTCCCCCGCATCGACCGCCCCCGTCCTAGTCCAGCATCTGTAACCATGTCTTGGTCAACGGACTCTACTCAAATTTAGCAATACGAGGTTGTTATATTATCTTTTATACACCTCGCCTTCAAGGACCAATAATAATCACCCCTTAAAACACCAAATACGACACCCGGATTCTATGCATACAAAGTTCGTCTTAATTGATAATAATTGAACTGTAAAAATCACCTTTGCTATACATCGACAGTTGAAAGCATTGATGATGAATCTAACCGTTACAATCTAAACTCATACCTAAAACTCTTGATAATCCTTATTATGTCACAAATAAAATGTTTCCTGCTGAAGTTAATGTCCTGTTAGACCGAAAATAGATACCCATCCTCCCAAACTTCCTACCCACACAGACCCACTAGTTCCTAACCTTGCTTCCTCTTCGATTCCCGAAATCCTCCGAAGCGTCTGAAAATAAGGGGCCTCCAAACCTTCTTAAATGGAAGGTTGTGGATCAGTGGATCATCAAATCATTGGAGTGTTAATAATGAATTGTTGCGTAACATGTTAGAGAAATCTTTGATTATAAGATAATAGATTTTATTTAATTATTAATATAAATACATTTTATAAAATGAACATCATCAGTTTTAGGATGCAAAAGGTTGGATAAGTTTGTCACTATAAAAAAAGGAAATTAATCCATTCAGGATTTGATGAGGACCTGACTATATATATAATATTTAAAGGTTAGGAGGTATATCACGGCTATTTCTTCCTTATACATTTTACCAACTTATTAAGGATAAGATATATAATATGGAAAAGTTTTATTTTTTTTTAGGTTCCCATTTTAAATACACATAAGCATTCTTCATAAAACTGCAGAAAATAAAAATATCACGGTCAAACAGAAAATATGTTTAAAAAACAAAATGATTTTTTTTTTTTGAATCAGAGTAAACAAAAAAAATATTCAAATCACTCATCTTTTTATTGGAGGTATAAAACTAAGCAGTGTGGGCGTTATTCGAATTTTTATCTGGATAACGAATACTTGATACATTTTTTATTCATTCTTCTTCTTCTCGTTACGACCTTTAAACAGATAATTATTTGTTATTCGTTATTTACAGATAACCTGCATTATTTATTATTCGTTATTTAGAATAAAAATATGGTTCTAATAATGTTTTAGTAATTTAAAGTATTTTTTCGATGAAAGGATTCACTGATATGTGTTCGGGGAAACTTATTATCTAAATACTGTCGGATTTAAGATTGTGCAATGGCGCATGGAATATTTGTAACTTTAAAGATTTTTCGATATGTGAGTCCACTTTTGTTGTTCAGGGCGCTTTTTATTAAAATACTGTCGGATTTAAGTTTGAGAAATTGATTATCGAATATTAGTAGCATTAAGGATTTTTCCGATATATGGATCTACTAAATGTTGGGCTTTAGATAAATAAACTTTTATCTAGATAACGAATAATAAATAATTTTTTATTAATTATTCTTATTCTATGACCTTGGAACAGATAATTATTTGTTATTCTTTATTTACATATAATATGAAGTATTTATTATTCGTTATTTGAGATAAAAATGATAAGTTTAGAGGTAGCATATGGGCGTCATGATTTCCGTCCGCTTTTCCTCTTTCGTCTCGTGAATGAAAGCTCGTTTTTTACCGTTCCAGCAATTTTTCAACCGTTTAAAGGCATTACCGTTCCAACAAGCCAATGAAAATTCAGAAAATTTTCTACAGAAATTCCTCATTTTCCCCTACTTCTACATAATCGAAAAATTGTTAAAACGATGAAAAATCAATCATCGATTCACAAAATAAAAGAGAAAAATCGAATGAAAATTTGGAAAAACTGTAACACCATTTTTCTTTTTTGCCAGACTTGCTAAAAGTTAAATTAATCAAATTAATATTTTAAAAACTAGAATAACAAATAAAAATATAACAGATAACTTGGATTTATTTATTCTTCAAAATAAAAGATAAACACAAATATTGGTTATTCGTAGTTGAAAATACGAATAAATCATTCGTTATATATTATCTATTATTTAAGATAAATTTTTCCATACAGTGAACGTGAGCTATATGGAGTATCAGTATTCTGTTAATGTATCGTTGAGGGTAGGTAGTTGACTGATTCTTTAAAATTTTTCTCGTATTGACGTTTTTTAACCTCATAAGCTTATATTTCTTCGAAATTAGATTAGCTTGTTAGAAAGAATATATCCCCTAATTAAAAACCATTGTTGGTTATAAAATTTCTTGCAAAATTGGTTACATTTTTGCTAAGCTGATGAAATGAACCAACTTTTTCAAACATTCACAAATCCGTTGTTATTTTATAGGGAATTCATCTTACCTTCCGAAAACAGGCAACAAATTAATAATTGTTCAGATACATTAGTTCAATTTGAAATTTATGAGAGAAAAGGGTCGCAGTTTCCTTTTCTCTAAAAACTCTTTAATAACCATATCTGGACAACGATTTAAGGAAGGAAGACGCGGTTGGCAACATCGAATACAATTTTTAATAGACTATCTCAGTCTCTCCACCAGTGACACCAATAGGACATAATAAATGTTACCTTATCAGGTAGTGAGAGAACCTAATTTTCTAATAAAAAAGTTTGTTTAAACCTAGTTTTGGAAGTTTTAAATATCTTCTAAGCTGAGTTCCTTCTCTCTCCCTCCCCCAAAAAATAATAAAAATAAAGTGTGTGTTTTAGACGACACGACAGAAGTGAAAACATCAACAAGCCGATATTAATAATATGAAATATAAATTATAAATAACAGTTCATTATACAGAGTATGTAGGAACGATTTTTAGTTTCTGAAATATTTTAATCGATATCTTCAATAAAACTCGTTATATGTTTTTCATCACTACTTTTTTCCTTTTCACCTCTCTAGCGTGGCGATGCTTAAACATACAATTTTGAATAATAGTTCATTACAATGAGGATGAAATGATGCACATTTTCCTCATTAACAATAAGCCGGTCAGATTTTTAGTTTTTGAGATATTTTAATTCATACGTAAAATTAGTCGACTTCAGCGGACTTCATCTCATTCACCTCTACAAAAAAAAAAGTGCAAAGCGAGCCTAAAGAAGTTTTCCCTTCAAAAATGAAAATTACAACGGCATTGAAGTCCGACTAAGATTCGACGAGGAACTTAACGTAAAAGTTCTATAAAGTCTGTGGCGATATCCCTTGTTGGTTGAAAACCAAACTAATTAAGTATATGTTCTAGAACAAACATTGATCAAATAACTTGATTTTTTTTGTATTTTTCTTGTTCCAACTAGATTAAAATAATATTCCGTGGTACAGATCCCTTTTTATCAAATTATTAATATCGGGCTAAAACTTCGAAAATAGTTTCATCTCATCGTAAGCTACAAACATTTTATTTACGAAAATTCTGGGTATTGGGGCGTTTTCAATCTGGAAGTCGGCAAACTTTGTCTATTTAATTAGGTAATAAAAACTTGTAAATATCCTTTTTATTTCCACTTTAATCGTGAGATAACTGGAGCACAATGTCGAGAAAAAAGGTGGCCTTAAAAAATATTGAGCCGTTTGGCCTATATAACCTCGTTATTTTGACAATTTGGGGGTGTAGGTCACGCTAAATATTTTTGAAAGCCACATTTTTTCTCGGCAGTGTGCTCAAGTTATCTTACGATTAAAGTGGAAAGTAAATGGGTACTTGCTAGTTTTTAGTTCCTGATTAAGTAGACAAAGTTTGCAGACCTCCAGACTGAAAACGCCCCAATTCCGAGAATTTTCTTGAATAAAATATTTGTAGGTTGCAATGAGATGAAGCTACTTATGAAGTATCAGGCTGATGTTAATAATTTGAAAAAAAAGGGGTCTGTACCACGGACTATAGAAAAAAACAATATTTGTAGTAACGACATTGAGATATTTAAGGAGTTGTACATAGGACAAATGTAAAAATATTATTCCATTTTATAACGTCCTAAAATGATCTAGGCACTGAGCAAGCAATCGCTTTGTACGATGGTAGCGATTACCCGACAATTAAGGTCGAAACTGTTCCTCTATGGGCTAAGTAGTAAGATAAAATTTATACAGGGTCCGTGGGCTAAGAGGTTGATAAAGATAGGGAGAGAGAGAGCGGAGAAGTTAGGGATGTTGACTGTTTGGCAGATAAGGGAGGGAGGAGGGTCGCGGCACCACCTCCTTAGCTGGTCAACATAAAGCAAATTTGAACAAGCCTTCGGCCTGTCTTTGCACATTCCCCGCCTCCGCGGTCTCCTGTCCATCACATCTATCTGGAACCCATTGATTAATTAGCTAACGATTGTCTCCCTTCATCGAATGTAGTTTAACAGCTATCACTTTCACTTAACTATATAGTAAGAGTAAGTATTGCGATCGTGAAATTTTTCAAATCTGAATTTTCAACGGAAATAAACGTTTTGAGGTTCCCTGAGTCCAAAAACCAAGTTCCGCAAAATGGTATGTGTGTGTGTGTGTGTGTGTGTGTGTGTGTATGTGAACAGCCTAGCTCAAAAACGAAAAGCCGTACGAAACTGAAATTGCATATTTGAGGTTTTAATAATCCTTGGATGTTATAGCAACATTTTTGTCAAAATCAAGTGGTAATTTATATAGTCGATTTAACACATTTTTGCGATTTTCTCAAAAACGGACATGACGATTTTGATTAAACTCAGTATATCAGTGTATTATTAAGCAGTTTTTAATATAACGTAGGTTTTATTCCCATTGATGTTCTCTAAAGGGGCTTAAATGGCTAATTTTTAATATTTGTTTCCTGTAAAGTACCTTTATTTTTTTTTTATTTGGAATAATTAACCATTTCACATTAATCTTTGATACAAAAAAAACTTGTTAAATATAAAATATGAAAGAATTTGATAATTAACTAAAAGATTACAGTTGTAATGAAAGAACCAAAGGAATTCGTGAGCGTCCGAGCTCACCCGAAAGAGTACAACAGGCTTCCATACGTAACATGAGCTTAATATAATATGGACTCCAATAATATTATGTACCTATGCGGTTTTATATGCGGTATAGAATATAACGATATAAAAATTAAAATTTTCTATATAAGAGTATTTTATAGTTACAGGTAATGTAGTACAAATAAAAATATCCACAATGAAATGTAAATAAATATAGCGTCCATAATTTTTACTTTCACTCCCCCTTTGTCTGAAAATACTTATTTCTGTTAAAAAGAGGATGGTAAGTGAAAGTCATGTGCTGCGCGCATCAGATTTTTTATTTTCACCCTACCCTACCCTATTAGTCATAATGGGAGTTACAGCAGTGAGATGCTCCTAGTGCCTAAAATGCATTGATCTAAGTAAGCCATTCAGAATCATCTTGTATGTCACTTAATATCATCTGTGCACACACCCTACGTGTTTTTATCACTCAACTTGGCCATCACCCTTTTACGGTCCTCCTCTGTACGGTGGCCACCCTCGTACAAATCAATTAGTCCATCCCAAATGGAATCAGTATATAAATCTCTTCTATCAATATAAAAAATTGAACTACGAATAATTTTCCATTTCTTAAGAGCTGGGGAAACTTTTCTCATGTTGCTTCAAGCTACGGCCGTTGGAAGGAAATATTTTCTCAAGGTTGCTTCTTCAGGATTCGAAACGGTGTTTTCGGGAAGGATTTTCTTCCATTTTTTAGGTTCTTCAAGGATGATCTGTCCCAACATAACAGAGAGGAGGATTTTAGTCGACACTTGTACTCCCGTAAGTAGAGTTAAAATTTACTTCCAATGAAAGTAGAATTTGTCATTGTTAAAACCATTTAAAGACTTTTTATCGGATAAACTAAACTAAGTACTATTTTAAAAAAACATGAATTATTCACAAATTTTTTTTTAACTCTCCAAGTATACTACAGATTTAGAAAAACTTCTTTGTTTAATAAGCTTCAAATCCACATTAATTAAGGTGAAGGTTTATTAAGAAATAAGTACAGATTCATCTGAAATTGTAAAAAAAAAAGTGGCGATTTGAAATTCTATCACCTAAAAGTACAGTGTTAGCAAAATTGACAGTAATAAATGATTTCAAAGCTTTAATTAATTTTTTTTTACATTACCTGGAGTGTATTATAATAAATACACATTCATTTAATTTTTTTTTTTTAATTCATTCATGATATTATATGATATTATTTAATATTTTCATATAATCATATTATCATTATCATTTAATATTATTATATAATTATATTATCATATTATCATATAATCATGATATTTATTTATTTGGTATTTTGTTGCCTCTACCCTGTAGGGTCATTGGCAACGCCTTTAAATTACACTCTGTTGCAGAGTTTTATCACTTTCGTTAACGATTTCGTCAGGGTCAGTTATAATGTCTTGTCCACTCTTTATACCAGGAAATTTCTTTGTTTTGGAGATCCCCTTAATGCTTTTCACTTAATTCCAGAGCTCCTTCATTGAAATGCTTTGATGTAATGAAGATACAAAGTCTTCCCATGACGATCTTTTGCTTTTCGGTATATATCGTAATCTTTGTAGCTCACTGTTTGAGTTTCTCGTAAGTGTGTTTCTTGGAGACAAACTAGTATAGAGTTCTCTTCGCTTATTGTCATTTTTAGGTGCTCTAAATGTCGGAAAAATCTGTTACAATTCCATTGAATGATATTATATGATATTATTCATGATATTATTCATTATTCATTTAATTTAATTTTTTTTTATTTATTCATGATATTTACACTTGTATTAAAAAAATACATCCAGTAAATGTGCACTCAGGAATATAATTACATGAAATCGCTTGTTGGAAAACCACCCACTGGTAGCACTCAAATATACAAGATCACGAGGTCACCTTATTTTCATATGCCTCGGAGGGTTATCAGGGATCGAGAAGGAAGCAAGGTTTGAAACGAGAGGGTTCGGATGGCATAAATTCATGAATACACTTTTTATTTATGAAAAATATATTTAAAAAATAATTTTTAGAATATTTATCATCTAAAGTGACAATGAAACTGTATTTTTTATTATAATGCCAATTATAGAAAATATATCAGTATATATTACTGATCAGTTAAATGTTTCCAATTCTTATGTTTACGTTTAAAATCAAGAAACCTATTTATAACTTAAATTATTTTCATGAAAACATATAAATATCAGGACTGGGAACATTTAGTTTGTCACTTATGAATACTTATCAATTTCTGTAGAGATTTTAATAAAAAAACGGAATTTGATCACGCTTCAGATGATAAATAATCTATTTTTAAAAATATAAACGAATAGTGTATTTATGAATTAATGTTTATTATAATACATCCTAGGTAATGAGGGAAAAAGTAATTAAAACTTTACAATAATTTATTTTTGTCATTTTCTCTGAAAACACGGGTACTTTCTAATGAAAGAATCACATACTTTTTTACACAGTTTATTTCTTAACAAACCCTCAACATAATTAATATGAAATTAGGCTTATGTCCTCCTCTCTAATTAGGCTCACACCCCTGGGGACACCTTATATATGTAATATATAATAAGAAAAAGTCACGCGATCCTGAAAAATTTCGAATCCTAGTTTTCAATGGATCAAATAAATGTTTAGCAGTCCCCTGTGTCCAAATTACCAATTCGCGCGAAATGATCAGTGTGTCTGGCCGCTTTTTGAACGGTTTAGTTTCATAACGAAAATTCTTATGAAACTGAAATTACTTATCTAATGAATGTCCACTATAATGAAATCTGCGATATCAATCATATCGTAAAAATCGGCTAACTGGAAATATCATTTTTTTTTATTTATTTGTACCTTTAATAGAGTCTTTGTTTGCCTTTTTTTTTAGCATATAATATGTCCCAGAATTGGTTAAATACTAATTATCAATAATATTGATCAAAAATGGTTGAAACACAATAAATAGCGTATTTTATTGAAATGGACCTATAAACAAATACAACAGTTGTGAGAACATAAAATAGTATTCATAACCATTAGAATGTTAGCAATAAATAAAAATGTGATGTAACCTAAATAATAGTCTGTGGTACAGATCCCTTTTTATCAAATTATTAACATCCGCCTGAACCTTCGTATTTTAGCTTCATCTCATCGTAATCTAAAACTATTTTATTTACAAAAATTCTCTTTTTTTAAAACATATTTATGGAGAGATCTTTCACAATCAAGGACACTTAAAATAGTTTTCAAAGAGCACATTCACACCCCATTCACAATAAATAATACAGAAAAATAATAATACTAAAACTAAATGCATATAAACTAAAGTAAACTAAACTTAACATAAGGATACTAAGCTAATGAAAATAACTACTCATATACATATATGGTTCTATACAATATCTAAAAACAAAAAAAACAAAAATTTCATTCACTCAAGATCTCCGAGCCAAGCCTTTCTCTCCACTCGTGGACGGAAAGGCAGGACTCTAGGAGATCCTAGCGCCCCTCACTCAGCCGCACTACTGCTATTAAAGACCAGTAGAGGCTGAGCAGAGGCGCTATATTCACACTAAAAATTCTCTAAATTGCAGCGTTTTCAATCTGGAGATTGACAAACTTTTTAATGAGGTACTAAAAATTCATAAATACCCATTTGATTTTCGTTTGAATCACAAAGTCGAAAGAAAAAAAAAAAAAAAAAGCGGCCTACAAAAATATTGGCTCGTTCGACGTGACCTCCACCCCGAAAAAAGTTAAAACAACAAGGTTATATAGACCAAACATCCCAATATTTTTGTAGATTTTTTAATTTTATTTTTTAGATTTTTTATCTTAAGCTCCAAGTGGGAAGCAAATGGGTATTTAATCTCATTAATTAGACAAAGTTTGCTGACCTCCAGATTGAAAACGCTCCAATTTCAAGAGTATTCGTAAATGAAATATTTGTAGGTCACGATGAGATGAAGAAATTCAAGAAGTTTCAGGCGGATGTTAATAATTCCATAAAAAGAAGTCTGTACCACGAGCTATAAGGTTATTATTGTTAATGAAGTTTTATTGATTTATATCTTTTAAGGAATAAAAAAAAGAGTCCTATTTATTAATTTAAAACTAATTTACTTTAAAAAATATATAATAATACGATATTAGTTGGAAAGACGTATCCTAGCAACGGTTTTTTCTCCAGCCTATTGTGAAGATTCATTTGATATAAAAGAAGTGAACTAATGGGGAGGTACTCGACTTGCTGGTGGAGTGGCCGGAGCAGTTGTACCTCCATGATTGCCTGATATTTTATTCTTCCAGCCGAAAAGTGGTAGTGAAATTGTTTTCTTGAAAGGAAGGGGGGGGGGCGCAGAAGAGAGAAGAGCAGACAATTGCTCCCATCGCTTCTTCATCAACCGCCGTCTCGATGGCCACTCTAAGGCTACTTGACGGTCTCGGCCAACAGTCTGCATTATGCATGTATATTTATACTTCTTATTTATCCTTATTATAGAATAGTCAATTTTCCATTACAAATACATGAGATAAATATGTACATCCAACTATTTTCACCAATGTTTTTCATTTATTTTACATGCCATTCAGACATGGAGGGCTATTAGTTCGTGGTAAAGAACCTCTTAACAAGTTATTAACATCCTCCTAAAACTTCATCTTATCGTAACCTAACATATTTTTATTTACAAAGATTTTCAGAAATCGCGTTTCATAATTAAATTAATGAATTTAATTAGGTACTAAAACTCATAAGTAACCATCCTGATGGATGCTCTATGAATTCTGAACTCTACTGTTAACAGCTGGAAAGATGGTACGCGAAGTTGTCAGAGTGTTATCTTGCATTGACCAATCGTAAATGAATTTTATTGCAACAAGATAATGCTCGTCCTCACACTTCCCGTCGAATCAAAGAAAAGTTTAAAGAACTTCATCGATTCGAACTGTCTCATCCACGATATAGTCCGGATCTCGCACCATCGGATTACTCTTAGTTAGATTCTTGGTCTATTTTCTTCATTGGAAAAAATGTGATAATTTTGCGGAAGTTGAAATCGCGGTCCAACAGTTCTTTTTTATAGCCATCTCAAAGAATGGTATCAGCGTGGGATCGAGCAATTGGCTAGAAGATGGCTAAAGGCGGTTGATAACAATGGACTATACTTTGAGTATTAATTGTATTTTATATCAAAGAAGTAATAATATAAATATTTGGTAAAAAAAAACGGTCATTTTTTTTACGCCCTATTATATATTCTTTATCCACGACAACCGCCCCAGTCGTCTCATACAGGCATGACCTTACATTTTGTGATGGTGGTTAGCAGGACATGAACCCTTTCTTATTGCTTGAAACCTTTCTTTAGCTCTGTTAATATCTGAAGATAGCTTATATCTTTAAGCAACTGAAATAAAAGTTTCGTCAAAACCAATTCTGCCAGTAACTCTAAAAATGCGGAAAAAAACCTGAACAGATAAAAAAATGTATAAGTATAATTTTATTTTGTATATCATGTGATAGACCAGCAATATTATTATTATTTAAGGCGAAACAACCCTGAAGGTCTAAGCGACTATGATTTATATTTTCCTGGTTTCAATTTCTTCCTTTCTGCCCATCTCTGCTTGAGGATATCGCTAAATTTTTTCTTCCCCTCCTCAGTCCACATTCTCCTGGACGCAAGTTCCTTACTGTTCATCACATGCACCACACTTTTCAGGAATTTCTTGTATTCTTTCCTATCCTCACATAATTCCGGTGTTATTCCATGCCTCTGTATTTCCTGTTTTATTTATACCGTATATCCATGGTTAAACTTGTATCCTATAACCCTTCTGAAAATCTTCTTGTTTAACTTCTCCTCGGTCATCCTTTGCATGTGTCCATAAAACTTAAGTCTTCTTACCCTCATTTCCGTTTCCAAATCAGAGGTTTCACTGTAAATCTCCTTATTGGATTTCAGTCTGTATCCTTCTGGTGTTATTTTGGGCCCATGGATTCTTCTAAGAATCCTTCTTTCTATTTTAAGAAGTTTCTCTAAACTGGGAAAGAACATTTGCTCTGTTCCGTACAGTATCACTGGCTTTACTGGTATTGTAGTGCCTGATTTCGGACTTTTTGGAGAGGCATTTTTTATTATAAATGCTACTCGTTAAGTAGCATAATTTGTCCAAATTTTTTATCCAAGATTTCATACTTACTTTCTCCGATAAATTTCTGATGATTATTTCGCCCAGCTATTTAAAGCTTTTAACCACTTTGATTTTACTCAATTCTGTTTTTATTTCTGTCTTCCTAAAGTTGGGGTTCGTGGTCATAAATTTAGTCTTCTGGAAGGAGATTTTAAGTTCAGTTTTCTAAGCTATTTTTTTCAGCGAATATATTCAATTTATTTTTATATATCTTCATATTGTTTTAAAACTAGTATTAAGTGCCTGTAATGGTATAATGATTTACAGAAGAGATATGGACCATAGAAGATGGGAGGATAAGGCGTGAATCCGTCTGTGTGGGAAGTGATTTAGAAGTAGGGAGAGGTATTTCGCGTGTAAACGAGGGTGTTAGGAAGTAACTATGATCCCATCTCGTGGAGACTACTCTAATAAAAGTTTCTCCACCTTATGTGGAGGGATAGCGGCGGGATCCTATGTGTTCTCAAACGAGCCTCAAATGAATCAAGCCCGAGATAAAAGAGGCCATTGTTCCTGGATGTATTACCCTTAGCCTTTTCACAAGCTCTTTCCCTTCTCTCCTGTATACACTGTTACCCTATTAGCACCCTTCAATCATAACTCCCTCTCTGTTTTGTTTTTATTAAGTTGCTGCTCTGGTTAATTCTTTTTTGTTTACTCCCTATCCATACAGTACTTTTTTTTATATTCGTATCGAAAATCAATACAGTTAAATTATATTCTAAAGCAGCGGGTATCTAAACATTTTAGCTTAAAGATCACTGAAAACGATCACTCTTCGTTCCAAAGGCCAAGACTAGTTCATCAAAATAAACATATCTTAATTACAGTTAAAAGTTCAGCTTCGGTAAGTTAAATAGAATAGAGTAGAATAATAACATTATTCTGTGACTTGCAGTTATTCCCTTAAGAATAACGGATGTTTACACCAAAATATAGTTTATTTAAAACAAAAAACCTATAATATCAAATAAATAAAACGAAAAAAAAACAACATAAAATCATCTAAAATATTTACATCAAATGCAGAATGATAAAAAAAAAATTCCTCAAATAGGCTGCCTAATTCTTTCGATTAAAAAGAAAGAAAAATTGATAATAAAAATAATGAATTAACTAAATTAAATGTATCTTAAGTATTTCAAAATATATCGCAACTGGGTGTCATTTATTGCATAAATTTTTGCAATTGATTCTCTCTGTCTTATAAAAGATTTAAATAAGCAACAAGCAACTCATTTGTACAGACTCTACACATTATTATTATTTATTTTTTTTATATGAAGGGAGACGTAAGCAATTAATAAATTCAATAAACACAGTGAAAAATTAATGTAAAAAATCATGTATTTATATTAATATAAACTATTTTTGTAAGTTTTTACATTTATTTTTTAAATTATTTATGTGGTACCTAGTAATTAAATATTAACATTTTTTTCTTAATTTTTTTTTCTGTTGAGACAAATCATAAAAATTAAATTATACGTTTGTAAAATACAATAATGGATCAGGAAATCATAATATTTTTGTGTTAAAATTTTGTTAAATTTATTATAATGGTTAAAGCCTTAAGTCGCACTCTTGCTCAATCTCCACTGGGTTTAGCCCAAGTGACGCGGTTGAGAGAGGAGTGCAGGGAACTCCTGGAGTCATACTTTTCCCTCCACAGTTGGAGGGACAAGTCTGGTTTGGAGTTCTCTCGCCAAATTGTAAATATTGTATATAGGTGTGTACGTGTTCTTTTTATTTATTTATTTTTAGGTTATTTTATTCTTATTTATTGTATATATATATATTATGTTTCTGTATAATTTATTTTATTTACTGTACATAGAGTGTGAATGTGATCTGTGAACACTATTATAAATGTCCTTGAGACAGATTGTAATATTTTTCAATAAATAAGGTTAAAAAAAAAAAAGCCTTAAGTTAACTGTCTCATTGTTCTTATAAACTATATGAACTAACCACTGTATCCATCGTCTTTTCAGGGTAAGAAGAGGAAGTTCAATGTCCCATGAATGCGAACAAAGAAATGGAAATGCTCTCCTGAAAGTCGAACGAAGAATCTACACAACCGTATCATATACAGAGTAGGTTAACTTAAAAAAAAAAAATACTAATTTTGTTCGTATTTCATTCATTTGCATCTTTGTTCGGATCTTAGTATACGAATACTTTAAGGTACAAATAAATTTGATTTTACATATATTGTGAATTTTCATCTGAAAAAAATAAATACAAAATTCTTTCAGAGGATTTACTAGTAGACATTAGCCCATTTATAAAACCATTATAACATTCACAATATATATAAAATCAGATTTATACCTGAAGAGGCGAAAATTTGGATAAATTTCAAATAAAATATTTTAGTTATTGAGACTAAAAAGGTCTTATACAGGTACTTATCAAATCATCTTATCATCATATCAAATCATCAAATCATCGTACTTTCATAAGATCATCTTTTATTAATATAAAATAGCTACAGAAATACTTTTAATTTTTTTATGGGAGTGAGAGATGAAGTCATTGTCCAGGGGAGCCGAAAGTCTAAGGCTGGCACTGTTTTTTTTTTCTGTTCTTCCCTACCTTGCTTTTTAGGCTATACGGGATTTTCCCGGGACAGAGGGTGAGGGCGGGAAATTTAAAATCTCCTCTGGCACCGGGACGCGAACTCGTGACTATTTTCATATCATAGAATCATATATCCGGTTGCCGGGCAACGGCGGTGCAGTGCACACGCATTAGCCCATTCGGCCACCCCGCCCTCAAAGGCCGGCACTGTCTGCAAACATCAGGAAATAGTATACTTTCAAATTCAAAGTATATTTCCCCTACAATCCAAAATCCTTCGTAAAATCGTTAATGCTCCCTACTTTGTCACAAATAAAATTATCCATAATGACCTTAATGTACCACATGTTTCCGATTTAGCTCAATCCAGATACCTGTTCTTCCATAATAAACTTCACAACCATCCGAACCCTCTTGTTTCCAACATTGCTTCCTCTTCTATTCCTGATAAACCTCCGAGGCGTCTAAAAAGAAGATGGCCTCGGGACCTTCTAATATAGAAATATAATAAGAGTGCTACCAATTAGTAGTTTCTCTTCATGTTGTACAAGTCATGTTACTTGTTCATATTTACTTCTTGTATTTATCACTTGATACAGTTGTAAATTTTAATAATAGTAATAAAAAAAATAGTATATTTCAAAAAAGGTGTGAAAGAGACCCTAGAATTTCGCTCCTGGCACCTACAACTTCTGATAAACGAAAATTCATTCTGTTTTGTTCACTTTTAATATGAAAACAGCTAAATCTATGTATTAGTTGGAATTGTAAACATTTTTTTAGCAGCATTAAAGTGCCATTTACTATATTGAGACAAAATAGCAGTCGTAAGAAATTTAACGGACCTTAAGAATCACAGGACTTAAAATTGTGTAATTTTACTTTATCATAGTGTTTCGTATAGGCCTCAGTAAATGAGAACGCTTCTCTGAGGCCAGTTGTATGTGGCCTGCCCCAGAGCCCAAACAAACATCTCACAGTTTGTTTCTCAACGCCTAAGGGGTACGGACACCCACGATAGTTTATCTGGAAAAACACACTTAAAAACCTCTTGCCTAAGAGAATGTAAAGCTAAAAGTAATAAAGTATTTATTAAAAATAACAAAAAAAAAAATTAATATTACTCTTTATAAATGGTACTAAATAAATATTTCATTAAATCCTACCATGCTAAGAGAATGTACTTATAGGTGTACTTCTAGGTACTCAATATATATTCTACGAATATTTAAACTTGGTTTAGTAGTTGGGTGTCTTCCTCCCTCGAACAAGACTTTCGGATGTTGACATGCACCGACATATGGTACGAAATCTACTTGCCAGGAGCCGTAATGTGTAGTAAAAGACACTCGGCTACTAAACCAAGTTTAATTATTCATAAGTGTCAATTGACAAAACAACCTCCCAAGATTTTTAAGTAGATATAAAAGAACATTCTCTTAAGATGGACATGATTTCCCGATTTCTGTAGTCGGTTTTTGTATAAAATAAAAATATTTTTTTATTCATTCATTTGAATTTTCATACATAATTACAAGACATCGTATAAAAACAGAACGAAGATGTGAATGAATAAGCGATAATAAAATATTATATTAAAATTGAAGAGCAGGATGTTTGGGGTGATCGGTCGAATTAAAATTGTAAAAAATAAATAATTTTATTTATTTTTACATTCACCGACGTTTCGGACCGAAGTTCAGGCCTTCATCAGGGCTGCTGTACAAGAAGTAAGGTCAGATACACTTAGACAGCAGTCTGAATTGACTTCTTGTACGGTAATAGAAAAAAAAAAAAATTATTTATTTTTTACCATTTCAATTTGATTGATCGCCCCCAACCATCCTTCTCTTCAATTATTCACCACAGTCAACCATAAGCTCACAATTATTATACTAAAAATATTTTCTCAATTATTGGAGCTCAAAGTGTTTCAAACCATTCACGAGATCTCATTGAGTAAATCATTTGACTCAAAAAACAGTTTAAGTTATTTTTTTTTTATTCATGATATTTACAACTGTATTAAAAAAAATACATCTATTAAATGTGAACTCAGGAATATAATAACATGAAAACGATTGTTGAGAAATTACCCACTGGTAGCACTCTAATAACAAATTTACATAAGAAGATCAAGAAGCCAACTTCTTTTCTGAAGCCTCGGGGGGTTACCAGGAAATGAGGAGGAAGCAAGGTTTGAACGAGAGTGTTTGAATGGTTCTGAACTTTGCCGTTTAATTAAAAAAATCTATCTTGTCCTTCGCTCAATAAGTAGTTACGTACCTTTTAACGGACATATTAGATACATTTTTTAAATGGCTTGCCAGTTTTTAGAGGCCAAGTTGTTTCAAAACACTCACGGGATCACATCGAATAATTTAAGATATCAAACTTGAAAATCAATTTACCTTCACATCATTCGATAAACTCCAATAGTTTCAAAACATGAACATAATTATATTTTGTTATGATCCTATATATTTGCCGGACAAAAAAATTGTTGGACGACTTTAAAGTCAGGTTCAGAATCCAAAAAAAAGGGTCATTGAAAAATATTACTTTTCCACAGTTTTTAAATGTTGATCTTTATATTTTAATGTCTATTCACACTTAAGTGTATGTCTCAAGGTCAGTATATTAAAAATCCAAAATGACTTCTGATAATTATTTATTGTACGTTTCGTGGAATCTGTGCCCCCCTCTTTAGCAATCTTAAAAAAATATACGCCAATATATTTTAGGTTCGATCTAGGTACCAGTCATTACTAACTAAAATATACAACACATAAAACAACTATTTAATATAAATTATTTGACATAAATTTGTTATAAAATATAAGTTACTTACATTTTATTCTTCCCTCAAAAAATTGGATAAGTCAAAATGATACAATAAACTAGATACAATGTCTGATTTCCAACTCGAAAGATTATTGTAACAATTAGGGTTGTAGGTAGGGGGTATTGGATATTAAATGTTATTTTATGGTTTGAAAGAGGGACACAGATTCTCCGAAACGTAGTTAGTTAATTATCAAAATTTATTTTTGATTTTTATTATACTGACATTTGAGGGGTACACTTAAGTGAAAAATATTACATCAGAATTCTTCACTTCATGCCCTTTTTGAACCTAATTCGACTGAACTAAATAGCTATTACATTATGGAGAAATACTGTCTGTTAAGTAAGAAGCTGAAAAGGGAAGGTGCAGTTGGATTTGACAAACATGCATTAGATAGAGCCTTAAAAGATTTACTCCCTGGCTGGCTGATGGTAGGAGGTGGGAGTGGGGCCGCGGTATTGTATGATATAAGGAGCCTTAAGGACCACTACATCTCAATACTTCTCCATTTCAGGAGAGGGGGGGGGGGAGCGAAACTCGACCGAAACTGAAATATCAGCATCCAGGCGAGCTCTTACTTTCTCAGCATAGTCTTTGTAACCAGCTCTGATATCCATATAAACATAGAATCAGAAAACAGACCAGAATCAAATTATCTATGCACCACAATCATGAGTGGCAGAGAATGCCTAAATAATTTGAAAGAAATTAAAACATAATATAATTCAAAATGTCTGCTGAAAATCCAAGAAAACTGATTTTTAAAAATTGTTGTTCTATTTATTGGGTTGCCAAATAAGCCCTTTCAGTTTTTCAGAGTGTAATAAAACTCAATTAATTTTAGACATAAAATTTTCAATCTACAATATATTGACAATTATTTAATATCTCTTTTTACAATCATTCCAGTAACTACATAATGTCATGTTCATAGAATGTCTGAAGTTTATTGTTAAAAAACTGAGTGTTTTTTTTATATTCTCTTCCTTTTGGAATTTCTATCCCTCCATGGAGCTCTGCAAAGACCGGAATTAATGGTAGTCACTTGGAGCTAGGTATGGTGAATAAGAAGAGACAAAAAGTTCCACCCAAGACCCAATAATTTATTGCGAGTGACCAATGAGGTGTGGGGCCTAGTGTTGTCTTGGTGGAACACAACACACTTGCAATCATTCATCACTCTTCAAGATATTCTCCAAATTCAATGTTACTATATTAGTTGGAAAGCTGAATTATTGCTCTTCAAAGTTGAATGTTTTTTTTTTTTTTTTATTTAATGCCTACATAAGGAATAAATAAATAAAAACATCTTATAAGTTTTATATTTTATCTCCATTTGTAGTTTGTTCACGAAGGTCCCGTTGATGTCATTTTGTGTAGTTTATGTGGCCCTAAATTCCTGCTAAATTTATTGTAGATAGCTAAAGTCGTATTGAAGTTATAACATTTCTTGTGATTTTCGAAAAAAAAAATCATGTGATGGACCCAAACATTAAGCCTGGAAATATAGCCGAACTTGTGCAAATGGTTTTCTACGCTAATGTGAGACCCATTTAGGATCTTAGAAATCCCTCGCTCTGATAAGGAGGGAATTTCATTAACAATGGACTTAACATTGCTCGTTTCAATTTCATGTGGGCGATCAGACCGTTGAGGATCATTGATGTAAACATTTTCTGAATGATATTTTGGTTGAGGCATTATCCCCATAAACACTGCAAATTTTTCTATGAGTTTCTGCAGCACGCTTACTTTTTTAAAAAACCACAACAAAATATGCCAATAATGAATGATATTTTCTTCCTTATTCACAGCACAGGCGGATTTACGGGAGGGAGGGGGAGGCTTTCGGGCCGAAGCCCTCCCCAAAACGGTAAAATATAACCATGTTTTATAGAAAAAAATATTAAAAACTATATCTTAAAGTATTATTGTTCGTGTAACTACACTTAATAGGGCTTCAAGAATCACTTAAACACCATTTCATATAGGTAATTCATTTCTTTCTTTTTTTTTTTCAACTTAATTATCGTTATATATATTTTTTTTAAATTCCTCCTTTACTAAATAAATTTAAAAAATAATAATTTTGTGTTATTCTGTGGCCTGAAGAAACAGCCAAAGGTGATTTAACGTACTAGACACTTACTTGTAACAAACATTTTTGAGGGCAAAATTTGAGTAAAATCGTATTTTTAGATTTAAACGATCATCATTACGCCCAACAGACCATAAATTCCATTTTCAGAAAGAACCAGATAAGGGAATGATAAAGGCAACCAGAAAGACTGGAATTGTATTGGGCTTGATGTGAAAACCAATTTTCACACATTTTTCAAATCCTAATAGCCTCAATCAAGTAGGATACCTTACTGCTTCTTTACAGTACCATGATTCCAATATTTGGTTTTTGCCGAAATAAGAGATTCTAGCACGGTGTAAAATGTTTGTCAATGTTACAATATCAATTATTATTATGAAATAATTATTTTCAATTAATTATAGAATAATTATTTTATAATTTAGATGTAAATAACCTTAATGGTAACTAAATTTGAAAATAAATGAACACATTTTCTCACTTATTTCACTAAATGTGACCGTCACACCCTATAGTTGAAAAAAAGGTAACGGGATGATATTGCACTTAAATAAAGGATGCTATTATTCGTTGTGATTTCATACCTAAGTGATAACTTCGTACTCAATGAAGTATGCTTTGTCCTTGAAACAATGAAAAGTTGGTACAAAACTGAAACAACAATAAAATGGCCACTGCTGTTAATTAAGTTGCCTTTTGCCCAAAATATTATTTTCACAAATTAAAAAATAAGTTTTATATTTTATTAATATAAGGTATCGATAGAGAATGAAAACCTTGTAACTCCATAAGTTTTTTTTTATTTAGAAAAAAATACATTTTGCCTCAATTAAGGGCATTGAGTATTTAGGATGAATGAAATACAAACATACCATATATACAATTAAAGAAAAACAAGATTATAACAAAATAAAATAAAACTTGGAGTAACAGAATAAATCGTTCGTGATACAACATTAAATAAAAAAATAAATAAATAAAAACACATTCAAACTTATTTACAATATTTACAGTCAGCCGAGGGAGCTCCGAGTCGGGCCTTTTACCCCGCTTCTCTCTCAGCCGCATCACTGGGATGGGAATCCAGTGGAGACTAAGAGAGGGCACTAAAGCCACAAACGCTCATGACTTGAGTTGAGAAGCTGGCCATCACCATGACTCCAATGACGTCTTTACAAAAGATCTGGAGTCCACTGCAGCTTCAACCTTCGAGGAGGATTGTAGGGATGACTGGAACTGGATAAGGATTGTGCTAAGGGATTAGGATAATGGATTAGGTTCTGATGAAAATTTAAAAATCGGGATGGAATAACGTCAAGGACATAAGGGATGTTAAAGTCATGATGTAAGGTTTTGTTCGTAACATAATAAGGAGCATAATACGGAGGACTATAGACTGGAAGGATTGGATGCGTTTGATGTTCGAAAATTTAGTTATCCCCCACAGTTCAAGTCCGTAGATCCAGATGGGTTTCAGTATAGTCTTGTATATTAATAGTTTGTTTTCAATTGAGAGGTTAGATTTTCTGTTAAGTAGTCTGTATAACTGGCCAAGTCGTCGGTTAAGCTCTTGTCTTTTAAGTCTGGTATGTGGATTCCGTGTTAGTCAACTCCATAAGTATATTTAAACAATGGAATCTTTTTTTTGGAGGTCTATGAACAAGGAGAGGTTTGAAGTTTTTAAGATATCTCTTCGAAATCTTTCCTGAAAAGGAAAGGATACACTTGAAAAGAAAGGACCACCATTTCAAATAAATAAGAGGCATGTCAAGGATATATAGAATGTCATCAGTGCTATTCACTTGATGCTAGATGTAGTTTTTTAGACAAGTGGGAATGGTTGGGTGTAGGAATCTGCATCGATGGGAGGCGGCTGAGTGACTTACAGATGATTACCTTTTAATAAGTAGCAATGCACAAGATATGTCAAGAATGATAAAGGAACTATTTCATATGAGTGCAGCTGTTGGTTTAACACCTAACTATAATAAAACTAAGCTGATGACTAATGTAGAAAAGGCAGCGGATAAGTTGGATAATGTATGCTTGGAATATGTACAGTTTATTTATTTAGGCCAGTTCATTGCTTTTACAGATTAATCATCTAAAGAAATTAACAGGAGGATATCTCTTGGCTGGAAGAGGTATTGGTTTTAAAAACAATTATGAAAGACAACTACAGAACAGAATTGAAGTACAAAACCTTTGAAAGTTGTATATTCCTTGCTGTTATCTATTGCTGTCAAAAATGATCACGGAAAAATAGCCAAAATAATATAATCATCAATTAGCAATGGTCTGTAGAGCGAATCATGATGAATGTGATAAGACAGATCCATATTAAATCATCAAGGGTGAAAAAGAGAGCTGATCTTAGGAACACTACAGATCAAGAAGCTCAAGTGGAAATTGGTAGGCTAGCGGATCCAGGATTTAATTTTGGGTACTTCAGCCCGAAAGTTTTTTGTTTCATAAAAATTACGATAAGTACTTTGGAAAAAAAGAAAGAAACTAACTACCTATATGAAATTATGCTTAAGTGATTCCTTAAGTCCTTTTATTATTATTAAAAAAACACTTTATTCAGAAATATTACAATTTGTCACAGTTAAGGACACTTATAATAGAGTTCAGAGATTGCATTCATACCGTATATACAAAAATATAAATAAATAAAGTAATAACAAAAGAATAAGAAGAAAGAACAAAAGAGTAAAGAAAAAAAATAATATATATACACATAAGTAAATAAAAATAGAAATAAAAGTAAAACAAACACCTTATATAAAACATACATTATTTACAATTTGCCAGGTGATCTCCGAACCAATCCTGTCCCCTCCACATGTGGAGGGAAAAGGGAGGCCTAGGAGATCCCTACGCTTCTCCCTCAGCCACTTCACTGGTATTTTAAACCAGCGGAGGATGAGTAAGAGCGCTACAGCCACAGACACTCATGACTTGAGTGGAGAATCTGGCCATTGCTAGAACTCCAAAATATCCATATTTACAAAAGGTCTCGTGGCCACTGCCGCTTTAACCTACGAAGGGGATTGTAGGGATGGGTGGTGCTTGATAGGGATTGTACAACGGGATTTGGGTGATGAGAAAGGTTCTGGTGAAATTTGGAAAATTTGGCTGGGATAAGATCAAGAATAAATGGGATATTAAGGTCATGATGTAGGGTTTTATTGGTTACATAGAAGGGAGCATTGACTATTGTACGGAGGACTTTAGACTGAAAGGATTGAATGCGTTTGATGTTAGAAAATTTGGCTGTTCCCCATAGTTCTAGTCCGTAAGTCCAGATAAGTTTCAGTATTGTCTTGTAGATCAGTAATTTGTTTTCACCAGAAAGTTTAGATTTTCTATTCAGTAGTCTATATAGCTGGCCATATCGTCTGTTAAGTTCCTGTCTTTTAAGTCGAGTATGTGGATTCCATGTTAGTCGTCTGTCTAAAAGAAAGCCAAGATACCGGACTGTATCTGAGAAAGGAAGCTGGATGGAGTTAAAATAAACTGGTGGGCAGGTATTACGCCGAAGGGTGAAGGTAATGTGTTTACATTTAGATTCGTTTACCTTAATGCGCCATTTCTTACACCAGTGTTCAATCAGGAAGAGGTGCCTTTGTAAGTTTGCGGACGCTGTTTCAGGATCTGAGTTGGAAGAAAGGATAGCAGTGTCATCAGCGAAAGTTGCCAGGAGGGTATCGGGATGGACAGGAATATCAGCGGTAAAGAGAATGTAAAGGATGGGGCCCAAGACGCTGCCTTGAGGAACGCCAGCCTCAATTGAGTAACAGTCGGAGAATTCGGTGCCACAGCGAACTCGGAAGGAGCGGTCGGAAAGATAGGATCGGAGTACTAGGTATAAGGACTGTGGTAGATGGATTTTAAGCTTGAAGAGTAATCCGGCGTGCCATACCCGGTCAAAAGCTTGCGCTATGTCCAGAAATGCACCCGAGCAATACTGCTTGCTTTCTAGGGTTGAGGATATATGGTCAACAACTCGGAGTCCTTGCTGGACAGTGGAATGTTGGGAACGAAATCCGAATTGATGAGTAGGAAGGTTATAGGATTCAATTATAGGTAGGATTCGTTTCAGTAGGATCTTTTCAAAAATTTTTGAGAGGATTGGGAGTAGGCTAATTGGTCTATAGGATGCTGTATTGTTGGAAGGTTTGCCTGGTTTCAAGAAGAGGACGATGGTGGAATGTTTCCATAAAAGAGGGAAGTGGGTAGTTCGTAGGATGCAATTGTATATATATGTAAGAAATGTGATGGCTTTAGATGGAAGTTGTCGAAGGATCTGTGGGGTTAGAAGGTCATATCCAGGAGATTTGCGAGGTGTGATTTTCCGTAAAAGGTATTTGACCTCAGAGGGTAAGTCCTTTTAAATATAATTACACGAACAATAATACTTCAAGAGATAATTTTTTAATATTTTTTCCATAAAACATGGCTACATTTTACCATTTGGGGGGAAGGGGTATCAGCCCCAAAGGGACTGAGGATGACAGAGATGGACAGGTATTAGAAAATTAATTTTAACAAGGAGAGTAAAATAATTGATATTTTAATTGATTTAAAGAGGAAAATAGCATATTTTTGATGCGCCTATGTGCTAGAGAATCAATATTGATATTAATATTTCAAAAAGGTTTATAAAATCGATTACCGATATTTCAAGTCCAATGATTTGATGGTATCGATAATTATTTGGAGATAACAACAGTAATAATATCAATATTGTGCCTTCGATATCCCATCCCTAAACCAAATCTATTTTATCCAAAGTGGATGTGTCACGAAAAACATTTCAACCCGTCCAAACCGGATTCGAATAGGCGCCGCTAGACTGGAGAAGGATGAGGCGGGCAACGCCTCAACATGGTTGGCCATCAGGCCTCAGGGTTGCTTAAACCTATTTACACCATTGTAAATAAATTTTACGAGTTTACGAATTCTACGGATTCGTTGCTGTATAGTAAACGGTTCCCGATCTCTCATTAATATTATTATTTAATTTTTACATTATTCTTTAGTGCGATTTCCACAGCCAACTTGGTTATTCCAGGTATCAGCGAGAAACTGTTAGCCAAGCGCATAACATTAGGGATGGGTGGGGGAAGATGTCAGCGCTAACAAGAACAAGTTGGCCGACTATTGTAATAAGGGCTAAATATTAGAAGATAACCTAACGGGGCTGGGGACATAGCCTGTATTATTCAGGTACTATTACATAGCTTGATAGTACCTTGAATAATAAGCGGTATAGCTCTTACCCGTTCCTTCCTTACCGGTTAACTCCTAAAAGCCATTTTCTAATGGGAAATTATTACGAATTTCCAACCCTTTTAAATTAGTGAAACAGGGATTGAAAGCAGTCTACTACATATTTCTTAAGAAAATTAAATTTTATAAAACTCAACTTAAAAATTATATGTTTTTTTTAAAATAGAAATATTTGTTTTTAAATTTCATCCCATGCTTAGCTAACAAAGTAGATCCTGTGATACTTCAACAGTTCATCTCAGCCGGAAAAGACTTTAAAAGTCTTTTAATTATTAGATACTATCCCTATTTCATTCAATGTTTTAGGATTAATTATAAATATTAGTAGAAAAAGGGCTGTTCAGTCTTGATAAATAATTATTTTATTTCATATTTATCCAAATTTTCGCCTCTTCAGACATCTTCAGGGATAATCTTATTTCATATATATTTTAAATTTTCATTTGCTTATAACAGTTCACCCATTTGCACACTTAGTCAAAGGACAAGGATTGTATTCAATTAAGTTTCATCTTTATTATCATTTTTTATCTCAGTTTTTACACAATAATGTCACACTTATCATCATAGTACAGTTAACCTTGCTCCCAGCTGTGAACTTGAGGTAACAGCAATATTTAGCTTGTACTTTTTTTTTTTTTTTTTTTTTATGAAATGAAAAACGACCAAAAAGTACAAGCTACTAGACTAATAGTATTAGTTTGTACTTTATTATGAAATAGGCCCCAGGTGGAAGGCTTAAAACCAGATTGATAGTTCAAATCAGCAAAATTCTTTCGAGGTGCAGATAATTGTAAACGAATTGCCCAAGATCGGCAGAAATGGAGAAGATTTGTTAAAGCGGCAAAAGTTCTACAAGGTCTGGAAAGCGCACGGGAAAAAATATAGGTATATAAAGCGTGCAACTTTTCTCTTCCGTATATATATTAATTTATTCTGTCCAACGTTTCAGACCCTTTGTCTATCTGACTCACAGTCAGAAGGAACATTATATGGAGGAATATTAAAAACAAAAATTCTGTTTGTTTGGTTCTGCTTCATATTATTGTTTTTATATTTTTTAAAATTATTTTTGATATCAGTCTAGTGGTTATTTAGGTTTTTTATATCCGTTTTATAGTTAATTGTGTTTTCCATGTTTTTGGTGATGTTGATTGTCAAGTTGGATGGCTAAACACATATAAGGGAGAGGAATAGAATGAAAGGATAAGAACAAAGTCCACATAAATAACTAGCATGTGATAATGAAAAACAGATTAAGTGTAGAAAAAACTATTAAATTGAAAAGAAAAAGACAAATGTTAATAACATGCAGAAAATGAAGGAAAAACATTAATATGGTAAATAAATTGTAAATATTATTAAACAAATGTGTAAATATGGGGAAAAAATGTAACAATTATTAATAACATATGATGTTCTAACAATGAATAGTAATGTCCCTGAAGAGGGACAAAGATTCCGAAATGTTGGACAGAATAAATAGGGTCTTGTTTAGGTTAGGCCCGCCAGTTATTCTAGTAACAGTTATTTATTGATAAAATAAAAAAAATGGGCTAAAGAAACATACGATTTATTTAATAGGAACTTTTTATACATAACCAAAAACATTAACATACTTTTGATGAGCTACTCTAGGTACATCTGGAAGCCAAAATTATACTATGTCCTTAAGGATTTTATCAAAAACGTCTTCATTTGAGTTTCTCTGCCTCCAAGTGAATTCACATAAATGCGATTCTGACATAGAGCGATGAGTCTCCCATTCCTTTTTGTTTCTCCTTTTGGCCTTCGCCCACATAGACTCAACTCTTTCAGTGTGAGCGCCATTGTCTTGGTCGACGAAATTTTTGAGTGATTTATAGTACAATGCCTGTAATCCTTTCCAATCATGTAATCCAAACAAGACCCAATAAATTAGCGTTTATACGGAAGAGATAAGTTTCATGCTATATACCTAAATGGTCAATCAATATCCCATGATATGAAGTCACGGTGGCTAAGATGGGCGATGGGCATGTAGCTCGTAGCAACCCATCTGGAATCCTCTACGTAACAATGAATGCCTCAATATAAGGCAAAAGATAACGCGGAAAGACAAAAAGCAGATGGATAGATAAAATCAACAATGATGCAATAGAGAAGATAAATGGAAAGAAACAGCCCAAAACAAACAGAGATGGAGCAGACTTGTTAAGCCGGCAAAAGATCTACGTGGTCTGTAATAACAACAGAAAAAAAAATCCTAGAAAAATTCTCCCTTGAATAAATTATAAAGATTAATAATATAAGTTTAAATTTTGATATGTTTTGTATTATATGTATAGTCCTTTGTGTGAAAGTATAATGTGAAACGTACGTTTTAGATGAGAGTAGAAGGAAACCAAATAACAGGGACGGGAAAAATGTTAGCCACAATTAATTTAGCAAGCCTCAATGGAATATACCTATAGCTCTTTGGCATGGCTAATTATGATCAATCAGCTGTCGTTCCGTTTGGAAGACCATTATTTATTTATTTATTGAATGTTCTTTCCACTTTATAGCGCGCTAACCCCGACCTCAAATATAATTAATTACAAATTGAAATTTATTGAAATTAATGTCCTGTTTAATTTTGATTGATGGATCCGTTATTTGACTATGCAGAGAAGAGTTCAAAACTTTCTTTATGGAAATATTTTTTCTTTTTTTTGAGATACCTACATATATTTCTAACTGAAAGAAAAGATACATACAGTCGCGATCATAGAATTTGCACCATCTATTAATTTTTATTCTTATGCTGGGAACGTAGTTTCCATTGAATGATTCTTGTATTTATTTATTTATTAAGGTGACAAGAAAACTTCAAAAATGTTTCTCAGTTCATTTTTAATTAATGCCAGGATAAAAGCTATAATAATGACATGTATCAAGAACTGCCTTGTCAAAAAACATTAAAATTGTGACGTTACATGAAATAAAGGATTTTTAACAGAAAATAGTAACGCCGATTGGGTACCACCAATCAACGGTAGTCATAGATTTGAAGAAGAAAAAAAAGAAAGGTAAATTTTATTTTGGAATATTTAGTCTCCTAAGAATGATTATAACGAAAGGAAGATGAAAATTATCCGACATTATAACAAAATTAAAAAAAATCTAGCTAACATATCATAATAATTTAACCTTATGACTAAAATTAATTAAGTACAAATAAACATATTAATTTGTACACACATCCACTGGATTTAGCACCAGCGACGAGGTTGAGAGAGTAGCGCAGGGATCTCTCGGAGACCTGCTTTTCCTTTTATAGTTAAAGGGAGAATCCTAGCTTGGAGTTCCCTGCCTAATTAATATTGTATATAGGTATGACTGTGTTTTTATGTTCTTTAATTTACTTATCTTTACGTTATTTTATTTTTTTATTGTACATAGTTTTTAATTATTATTTTACTTTTGTTAATTTTATATTTTCTGTATATATGTGTTTATATATCACTATAATCTATTGTCCACGTGACCGATTGTTATAATTCTAAATAAATAAATTTAAAAAAAAAATTGTACATAAATATAAATGAGTGTGTTCGCATATTTGTTCTGATTAACAATATTGATGATATGTAAGTAACAGTAATATAACAGTCAAATGAGGTTGACAACTCTTAAATACGAAATTTTATCCTTACATATTTTCGGAAGATTGATTACTAAGGAGGTGGAGGAATAAATTTTTAAACAAGGTTAAGGAAGAGGATTTGCGTATAGAGATGTATAAGGAGTACCAAAAAAAAAAGTAGGAGGCACCATAGAGGATTTTTTAAAGGAAACGGTTCTGTGAGAGGGTACAAACAGGTTTATGGACTGAGGCCTCGTGTTAAACCGAGGAACAAGGAGTAAACAAATTTGGAGAGAAAAGGAGCAAAGGAAAGAAACTGGGAGAAGAAAAAAACAAACGAAAAACTTTACCGCTTAATTGTGTGATTGGTTTGAAAATATCGTTTAATAATCAACAAAGAAATTAATGGAGATTTTGAAGATCAGGTGAAATAAAATAAAATTTAATACAAATTTTACTGGGTGATGCAATTTCTATACCCGTAACTGTACACATACAACGTACATGTATGGCAGTTGTCAAGTTTATTAGGACATAAGCAGGTTAAATTTTGGTCTCCATTAAGCTACCCCTAGTATCCAAAATCTTCAATGGGCCTTATTTTCACAAACAGAATAATCCATAAAGATCTCGACGTTGTAGATTTGGTCCGAAATAGATAGTAATCCTTCCTAACGTTGGATCACAAACAGATTAACGGTGGAATATTTTATTTCCTTAGATAAAATGGTCCTAGTAGAAGTACTTACCAATCAGTTTATATATAGAAAATTTATTCATTTTTCCTTCGCTAAGGTTTAAACTTTTCATCCTTCTAGAACATTCCTTCTTGAACTTTTTCCTCCTCCTCAAATATGGGATGGTAAAATAAATTTAGCTTATTAGAATAATTTCAAGCTTACTTGATAGTTTCCCCTCCATTGTTAAACTTCTTATTCATTGAAAGTTAATTTCATTCCATTTATTTCTTGGAAAGCTTAATTAATTTACATCCAGTGGTTCTCCATAATAAATTATTGAAATTTATTCGGATACAAATAAATTACTGTTTTAGAAACATATATATAAAACAATGCTTCATAGTTAATTAAAATCAATTCAATAGATTAGACCAATTACAGCAATTACACCAGCGCATATAATTACTAATGATTAAAATGAAAGTAGTTGACTAAAACATTAAACAACAATAAAATTAGAATGAAAATAACATAACAATATTCAATTAAATTATAAATATTCAAACAACTTGTTAAAATAACAAACACACTACGTTTCAGTTCGGATACTACTGAAACAATAGTTTTAAAACTAAAAAGAAGGGTGGAGCCTTATATTTTTAATTTTTGGAATTAGGGAAAAAATCCTAAGACGTTATGAACGTATTATTAAACGAAATGAAAAAAAAAAAAGTTTACTATAAAATCAAGTCCAAAAATTTATATTTTTCAAATTCAAAACAAATTTATATTTTACAGTTTTAAAGGACGCTAGAAAAGAATCTGAATCGATTTTTCATGACTAAAATTTACTTAGCTTACTTCAGTGGAAGAGTAATTTGGTTTTTGCAATTTATTATACATTTTAATACAATCGGTGGTATGTTTTCCTTATTTTACACACAAAAACAAATCGTCTAATATATTATAACATAGAAAGCCAATCAGATAAAAGGAAGAAAACAAGAATATAGAATAAAATTTTACAAGTTTTTTTCTTGGCTCCTAGAGGGTATAGTCCGGAAACTTAGGACATAAATCAAATAATTTTTTTCTAAGTATTATTAAAAACATTTCATTGAATTTGGCGACTCCCTTCCCATGTAGCACTGGGTTGTTGTCGATGATTAGGTAGACTAGACTTGAAGCTTTTCTTAGAGAAAAACTGAAGTGGCTTGATTTAAAAGCGTTAATTTTAATTTTACATTCATAGACAAACTTTTCAAGATCAATTAAAGGGGTTGGAAGGGAAATAGATGCTAAAGTCGGATTTACGGGAAGACAATATTTCTGTATCCTCAACGAGATGAAAATAGTAATAAATATAAATAGGAAAGTTATTCTATTCATGAAGATCATTGTGATAGGGGAAACCTCAACAAGTATGTAATAAACTTTTCCTGGAAACATTTTTAATTTTTTTTTTGGTTTGGATACGTTCGGAGAAGAAATGTTTGATCTAATCTACTTTAAGCACACCAGTTAATTGTTGAAGTGTTTTTACATTTGGATTAAAATATTTAAAAAAAAAAAAAAAAAAAACTAAAGATCGTACCTGTATACTGTAAGTGAGAGAAATGTCTATAATTTTATCTTCTTTGTAATGTAATCCGTGGTACAGACCTCTTTTTATCGGATTATTAACATCCGCCAGAAACTTCGTAAATAGTTTCATTTCATCGGAACCTATATCTATTTTATTTACGAAAACTCTTGGAATTGGGGCGTTTTCAATTTGGTGGGGGGGAGGGGCAAACTTTGACTATTTAATTAGGTACTAAAAACTCGTAAATACCCATTTGCTTTCTACTTTGTTTGTAAGATAATTTAATCACAAAATCGATAAAAAAGGTGACTTACAAAAATATTGAGCCGTTTGGCGTGAGCTACATCCCCAAATTTCAAAATAATGAGATTACATAGGACAAACGGCCCAATATTTTTGAAGGCTACCTTTTTTCTCGAATTCGTGATCAAACTATCTTACGATTCAAGTAAAAAACAAATGAATATTTGCGAGTTTTTAGTACTTATTTAAATAGCCAAAGTTTGCTCCCATCCAGATTGAAAACGCTCCAATTCCAAGTTTTCGTAAATAAAATAGTTGTACGTTACTATGAGGTGAAACTATTTACGAAGTTTCAGGCGGATGTTAATAATTCGATAAATATGGGACTGTACCACGGACTATTGAGCTATTACTCAAAATTGTATCTTAACGTGATCCCGTGACAGCAAGGCAAAAAGAGATAGAGCTGCTTGAACATATGGATTAAAATATTTCAGATACTAAAAATTTCCATCCTCTTTGTAATGAGCTATTATTAAAAATAGTATCTTAACGCGACAGCGTATTAGACAGGTGAAAAGGGAAAAAAGATGGTGTCACTGTTGCGCTTGAAGTAGAAAAGTGCAGAAATATTATGATTGGCTCAAAATCTGATTGGATTTTGTCTCTGTTTTTATACAAATAAATCACTTTTACATTTATTATTTGTTATTTATTAAAACACTTACCCTCCCACACATAGGAATAATTTAGTTATCATTTGGTTGGTGTTGGCGTAGCAAGACTGAGACCAGTTTTATTGTACTAATTCAAAGAGGGATGGAAGGGCTAGGCAATAAAAACTGAGTTAAATAATGCAAAGGGAATGACACGAGGAAGGGTTGGGCCGGCCATGAATTTCCAAAAGCCCCCAGTTCTGCTTCGGCCCGGAGCCTGACCATCTTGCCTTAAAAAACTTATCACTAATCTAATGCGACCGGCATATGTCATTAGTATTCTAGAGTCCTCTAGTTATATCTTACCGATACGAAGAATTTAACTCAAAAACACTAGCTACTCCTCAAACTATATTTTGCTATTTCCTGAAGTTTACTGACTGAAGTTGCATTTAATGACGACACCAAATCTCATCGAATGCTTTGCTGTTAATAGCGACAAAACGACTATTTTAATGCGTAATTTCTTTTTACAGTAGGATTACTGGAATATCCCCACATAGATTATTACAGTAAGGCTCGAAATCGGTTTTGTACCAAAAGTTCCTTTCATGTTTAAGTACCATGAATGAGGTACCGTTGGATTCAGAATTTCACGGGGGGTTAGCGAATCTTATTCTCCACTTTTGTTTTTCTTTCTAAAATAAATAAAGTCGATACAAACATTTTGCAAGGCTTGAATACTGGAACGGTGGTAGGTCTGTAGATCGATGCGGAACAAATTGGACTTTGAAGATTTTGATGCGTACACCATCCTCCGGAACTACCGGATCCTGCATTTTTATGCCCATAAACGTACTATTTTCGATATAAATTCCCTTCTAAAGGAAAAAGAAATCATCGAAATGGGATAATTTTTAGCTGAGATACAGCTTATTGAAATTTGTAAACATGTTGGTTCCATGCATTAATGAAGATTTAAATTAATTTTTGTTTCGTTTGTCGATTGTATTTATCGATAAAGTAACAATTGATTTCTTTATATTTTGATACGTTGCAGTATTTATAATACTGCAACGTATTTATTTATTTTTGATACGTTGCAGTATTTATAAAAGATAAATTTTGATCTATTTATTAGTAGCACCACTACTCAATTAAGAAAATGTGTCTTTCATTAATATTCTAGAGCTATCCAGTTATTTCTTTTGAATACAAATAATTTAACTCAAAAATACTATCTACTCTCCTATGAATATATTCAGAATATATTTCCTGAAGATTAAGGGCAGAAGTTGCATTTGATGACGACACTGTATCTTATCGATATTGTTATATTGTTCATCGTAACAATACTGCTATGTTAGGCTTACTAGAATTAATTTTTTTTTCGACTGAGAAACAACGAAAAATTCACAATTCATTCATTTGCAACATAATTAGCATTCTTAATATGTATTATGATAGAACTTTTGAAAAGAAAAAGAAATTATTTTAAACATATGATAAATGACCTTATTTTAGTTTTTCGATTCTAATGAGATATTGATTTAATCAATAAACGATTAACATAATAGAAATGACCATGTTGAGTAACATATATATATATATATATATATATATATATATATATATATATATATATATATATATATATATATATATATATGTTATTTGTTTTATCTTATAAAAAACCTTTCTAACAAGATGTTTCACCTATATCATGACGTTTCAGCTTTAATTTTATAATATTCTAAAAGAAATAATAGGTATATAAATTCACTTAGTAGTAATTTTTTTAGGTTATATTATAAATTCACTTGTTTTATTTTTCACTATTCATCACACATCCTATGGCTTTCATTAATGTTGGGAACAGGTTTCTTTAATCACATTTTTTTGAGAACTGATTTTCAGCCACATTTTCATTACTTTTTGCTAAAACAGACTCCTTTTACTTTATAAACTATATCTTAGACTGTTAGTAGGATGTAATATAAATTATAAACTTTTAAATTTATATACTAATTGAAAATTGAATATAAATCAAACTGATTAAGTAATAATTACAATACTAAAAGCAAGTTGCTAATTAGTTGGCAAATGTTTATAATATAATTAAAAAGCAATTAAATTCATTTTATGTTAAATAATAGAAACACATTTATTAAGATTCATTTTAATAAAATTATGAAAGATCTTTTATTTTAACCCTAGAACACTCAGAAATAAAATTCAAATATGTAGATAACCTTAAGAAAGCTCCAAAGTCTATTTCCGATAAATCAAGATAAAAGGGAAAGGCTATATGAATTCGTGAGAAAAATGGAATATAGGAAAATATTGAAATGGATGACGTGTGGTTAGAAGATTGAAACAAATGCCCGTATGCAATACTCTCCCTGGAGCCTGATACATTTCTCTTAAGATATCCGCCCAGTAATGGATACATTGCTTATTCTTTAAGCCCATCTAAATCCATTCCGTAATATTATTGCTACTGTTTCTTCGATTTATACAAAGTTGGTTTGAATAATGGTTTACATGTTTAGATTTCTGGATCTATAAATTAAATAAATGATAATGAAGTAATCAATCAAAAATCAGTAACTCAATAATAAAGCGAAAGCTTGCCATATTTCATTCATAATCTAACAGTTGTAAAATAAAGTAGACAATGTAATTTTTGTTTGGCTTGAAATTAAATATCGTTTTGTTTATTATTACTGAATATTAACTATATTCAATTTACATGATAACATTATTTTATATGCTATCTTCTCCGGTATAAAGGTGAACAAACAAACTCATTATTTAAGAACGAATATCATGAGTTAAAAATTGTTAACAAACAATTGAGTGGCCTGATATCTGAAAAAAAACATCTTTTACTGTCAATTTCAGAAAGTGGATAAAAAGTTAATTTTTGTTATAAGTTCAACTGAAACTGTTTCTGATGATATTATTTTAAAAATGTTCAAGTTGAAACATAAAAATAAATAATTATAATTGGTTAAAAACAGGGTTTGAAATCGACAATTATTTTTTCCATAAAATTAGGTAATAATTATTATACTAGATTTTTAATCTAAAAATCATGCCTGATTTATAAATAAAAATTTAAATCGATCTTTGATGTTTATTGATTAAAATAATGATCACTCAATGAGCGGTACGATTTTACATAAGTAATAGTTGGATTTATTGATAAATATTACAATCTGTCTCAATGAAGGACGTTTATAATAGGATTCAGAGAGCACACCATATTTACAAAATCAAAAAATAAATAAGATCATACATATATAATAATGGTTAAATTGTGATTGAAAGTAATTTTGTTACAAAATTAAAATCACCGTTTATACAAAGTAAATAAAATATGAATATGTTATATTAGTAAATATGAAAATATTTATATGTTTTATTTTATCAATACGTAGGAATTTCAATACATACATTTTTTTTTTTTTTTATTCAATTATAAGTAACTGTTTATTTTTATATATATATTCAAGTAAAGTTTTTTTTTTTTTTTTATGAAATGAACTCATTGTATCTCTTTTTCGTTCTTCATTTCTCAAAGTGTTTGTTTATGTTGTTCAACCCTTAAATATAATTTTGTTCATAGTTCAAGTGATTCGTTCATTGTTTTAATTGTTTTGTTCATAATTTTAAATGCTCTGTACATAGTTTTATCTGTATTGTATATAGCTTGTGCACCTAAGGTTTTCTTTACTTTTTATTTTATTTTATCAATTTTATTTATTGTTTCAACATTCAGGCCAGTAATATTCTATTATTTTGTACATTATTGTTATTCTGAAGGGACTTAGTCCCAGAATAAAGTTTTTTTTCTATCTATTTCTATCATATGTATGTATAAGTTCTTAATGTGCACATCTTTTAACATTATATTTCGGAAATCGCTATAATTGGGCACACATATTGTAAGTCAAAATCTTTAATAAATTTAGGAAATAAAGGTGTTCTGTTGCTAATAGTTTACAACAATATTCACCTATACTCCATACTCAAAATATATCATAGATATTACTAAAAATTTATATCTTTGATTTAAAAGAAAAACATTAGTCAAGAATTATTAATATTGTTAATTTTTAAAATTTTGTTTGAAAATAATAGTCAGTATATGATTTTTATCACTTATGATCAAAAATGAAAATCATCATATGATTTTTAAAAATTAAAAATAAATACTTTGATCAGATTTTATTTTTATTTTTTTAGTTATCGATTTCAAACCCGGGTTAAAATTGAAGCTATGTTACAAACATTGGCCTTTTTAACAGTGATAGATGTCCGTTTTTGTTATAAGAACACTCAATTATTTTACTTATTAATAAATGTTTTGGGCTCTTCAACCACTTCAGTCATTTTATATATAACAATTGGATCAACTACTACATAGGCATACATGACAATACTACAGCTAACAAATACAATTTAAAGTTTAGAAAGTTAATAGTTACAGATAAATATGATAGTACACTTGAATTAAAGTTATAAAAATTGAAAGTTAAAGAGTAAAACGCGATAAGTTAACAGAGACAATTTAAAATAAAGGTTAATGATTTTAAGAACAAAAGCTAAATTACGTTTTTAAAAAATAAAAATTAATATTAATAGAAGAGAAGTTAAAAAAACAGTTTAAATATTAAGAAGTACAAGAAGAAAAGTGGACAAAAAACATTAAAATTAAATATTAAAGATTAGAAAAAAATAAGTTAACAAAACATTTAAATAAAAGATTAATGTATTCAGGAATATAATATAAAAATATGGTTTAAAAAATAAAATTAATATATTTTTTTTTAATTTATTTTAATGAAATTTACAAATGTATTACATGAAAAATACAAGTAAATGTGACATTGGTAACATGACATGTACAACATGAAGAGAAACTACACATCGGTAGAACTCAAATTAAAGTCCAATATTAAAAGATCCCGAGACCATCTTCTTTTCAGACGTCCCGGAGGATTATCAGGGAAGAATTAATATTAAAAGAAGAAAAGTTAGAGAGTACAATTAAATAAACTTATAAACCTTTGCGATAAATATTTTATAATTTAGATTGTATTTGGTCCACATTCATTTAAAATAATTTATAATTTTACCAACAATAAATTCGTGATATAATTCCTTGAAAAATGTTCTTATTTTTGTTAGTTGAGAGAAAAACTCAAATGAGTTTGAAAAAAAAGTGCAACTTTCTTATTTACTTATCTTCATATTTTTCTGTTTCTATTAGGAAGCCTACATTTATAATTTTTTCATATTTAAGGCAATTAAACTTCCAATTTTCTTCATATTTTTTTAATTACATACTTTTACATATTTGTTGTCTCTAACGTTTCGGAACAATTTTCCCATCATCATAGCAATCTTTATCTTTACTTTCTTTTTTTGATGGTGTTACACATAGTGTATCAATGAATATGTGTAACACCAAAAAATAGTTTTAAAAAATGTGACAAATATTTAATTTTTGACAAATGGAGCCATATCAAAAAAACAAAGTAAAGATAAAGATTGCTCTGATGATGGAGAAATTTTCCCAAAACGTAAGACACAACAAATGTAATTAAAAAAATAATATGAAGAAAATTGGAAGTTTTGTTGCCTTAAATATGAAAAAATTTCTTATTTACATATTTCTCTCTTAATAAAAATATTTTGAAATAAATATAGTTTTTTCCTCTGTTTTCATTAATCGCATCCATTCGCGATCATTGGTTGGGATTGAATGAAGGTTTACGAAGTACGTATTCATAGGTTATTTGAGTGTATGAAGGTTATTAGAGCGGCTCAATGATTGAACGTCATCCAATGTCCACCAAAGTTAGTTATGCGGCCTTCGTTATCAACCAGAATCAGCTACACGTTCGATTCTACGTTGAACAATAACTTCTCTATCCCCCAAAAGCTTTTAATTTGCTTATTGGAAAACTTATTGGTTTCTATTTCTAGGTCTCTCACACTGAGAGAATTTTCTCTGGGATGCCAAGAACTAGTGGATATGATGGAGGTATAACAAACTACAACTGTAAATCAAGTAAAACTGTGATGACAGAGTTTTAAAGTGTCACGTTAACAACATCGATTCTCTTATGTTATCTGAGGCATGGTTTTAAACAATAATATCGATATATATAGATCGCGTGTTTACATATCGATTAATTCAAAGATTTTTCTTAACCAAGTCATTTCTGTGTTATCTGTGGAGTAATTTTAAAAAATACTATTGATTTCAATATCTCATATAAATTTATTCAACTTCCAAATGTCCATTTGTTAGAGACCGAGAACCAAATCCAAACCAAATCAAAAGTAAGTTTCTTTTTTTTTTTTTTTTTTTTTTATTGCTTGTTAATGATTTCTACAACTGTATTAAATAAATACATTTAGTAAATTTGAACATATGGATATAATGAAAACAATTTCTCAATAATCAGCCAATGGTAGCACTCTATCTAAAAGTAAGTCAAAATTGATTTCGTGTGAGACCCAGGCAGTAAGAATATTTCTACAATTCTTCACGACGTTTAGGGGCCACAATTGCCTATCTACAAGTGATTTAATTACAATAGAAATATTAACAATAATTATATTGTACATTCATCACTTTATTCACTGCCTATATACCATGTGCCTGAATCAAGACATATTCTTATCTGGTACTTAATTTAAATCGTGTTTTTAAATACATTATCTATCTGTCTCAAAATCGTCAAAATATGCAAAAATATTTTAAAATAGACACAAATGAAAGCTGATATTACTTCATAGTCACTCAGAGATTTTGGCTTAGTTCCCCAATTTATCTGCATATTCTGTTTTATTTGCTTTTCTCTTATTTCTTATAATGCTGAATTTTATTTTAGAAACTTTTTTCATGATTATTAATGGTTTTTTCTATTTTTGACAGTTTTAAGATTTACTGTACGACTAATGTTTTTTTTAAATGTGAATCGCTCAAATTCCTCACACAATTTGTATTTATATTATTTGTCGATTATTATATAAAGATTATATTTAAGTTTTATGCTAAGTCGGAAAAATTTAGTTATGTTTAATTTTTTTGTACTTATATAGAAATTTTACCACACACTTGGCGCTTAAGCTTGTAAATAATACCTAGATATATTAAATTAATTCAGCAGAAACAAATCAAAACTATTATAAATGTAATGATTTAGAGATGGTTGACCGTGATATAATATGAGAAGGGAAGGTTGGGTAATATGAGAAGGGAGTTGATCGGGGGGTGCGGTCAAATAAATACTAAATTACAGAAATAATATTATTTAATTTTTTATGCCGACGTTTCGACCAACTTTGTAGGTCTTTATCAGGGCTACAAAAGATACAATATATATATATATATATATATATATATATATATATATATATATAATTTTATATGTATATATATATTTTATTACTAATTTTTATACTCTATAGTATTACGGTAAATAATATTTACCCCAATTATAAGGTTTTCTCTAAATTATATTGAAAACCTCAATTTTTCCAGAAAAAAATTAACAAACAACGAAATATTAATAATGCCTGCAAGGATAGCCGCCTTATTAGTGAAAGATGAATTTATAAATATATTTTTGTTTATAATTAAAATATTTTTATAATGGTAATTTTTAATTTTTTTATTTTGTACAATTTATAATAATTCATTTTTCTCTACATTTTAAAAATGTTTTCTGTTTTTTTTTAAATCTTTTGTAGCCCTGATAAAGAACTGCAAAGTGGGTAGAAACGTCGGCATAAAAAATTAAATAATACTATTTCTATAATTTAGTATTTATTTTACCGCTTCCCCCCTCCCCCACCGGTCAACTCCTTCTCATATTATAAATGCATTTTTCCAAGCAGTAGTAGCTATTTCTCTATTACAAGAATGAGGAGCTATTATTTGAGCACTTGAGAGAAACTATTTAAGAATGATAAAGATTCTTGAATAATAAAATATTTTGAAAAATGTCCGACTAATTCTCGATCGCTCGATTTGAAAAAAGTAAAGTGGCCCGAAGATCTGAGCCGCCAGCCCCTCGAAAACTGGAAGCAATATGAAAGGATTTAAATGCGAACGGAAAGGGAAAAAGCGGGGACAAAAGAACGGCTAATCTCAGCATTGAGAGCAATAACCGCTCTTACTGACAATCGGCACTCGTTCAAATCTCTCTGCCGCATCAGCCATCGCTCCTCCACGGGCTTACGTCTTTGTGTCGGTCCTGTCTGTCTTTTAAGAACTTGCGGAATCAGCAGGTAAAGGAAGAGTGGTCTAATAAAACCATTCCGTGCTCTAGAGATTTTCAAAAAAAATTATATATAGCACACATGCACAAATAAATAAATGTTTGAAAGACCTTAAGATAGATCGAATCATTCACTTATTCAATATGGGAGTAGCTACTGAAGTAATATCAGTATACCTCATAAAATGAACCTGTCGGGAATTGATTTTATTACACGGATACGACAAAATTATTATAAACGATGTGGACAGGCCTGGCATGCCCGAGTCTACTAAAAAGGAGTTGGATGAGAGACCACCTCATCTGAAGAAAGGAAGTAAACAATGACCAGAAGGAGGTGCTGCTATAGTGACAATCATTCAATTTAGACAACAAATCTGCTGATTGTCACCACCATGGCATGTACGGATAAATATTTGAAGAGGAAAAAAAAAAATAACCTTGTAATTGAAGTAAATATTATTTACCTTAATAATAAAGAGCATAAAAAGTAGTAATAAAATGTATATACATATAAAAATATATATATTTTTTTCTGTTTTCCTAAGATACCAACATTATCGGCTTCTCCAAAATAGATAGGTCTTATACAATAACAATTAAATTTATCTCTAACCCGCTTCGGAATACTTTTTTTTTAGTTCACAATATCCTTATTTCTTAAGTCTTTTATTTATCCTGTCCTTGTTTTTCTTTATCCGTCAATTATCTTGGGACCGTTATGGTATCAACTTTCCGCAAAGGATTTCCTTGTGCTTAATGTCCACATGCCGACAATTTACATCGGTTTTATTTCCGCTATGCGAAACTTTTTCACTTCATTAGAGAATCTTTTCTAATGAATGATATTTCTGAATATATAAAATTAAAAAAAATAAATTAAATACTTTTGTCTTATAGAAAGAAAAAGTAAAAACTGGACAAAAACTTTTCGTTGTTATGAGGAAATGGGATTAGCAAATCTTTGACACGGTTTTTATTCTATTTGTGATATGTATTTTACTTTAGTGACAGTATAATCTGTTGGGATGCCTACAGTTTCTAATATTGTGGTGGATAAAGAAAGAGCACGCAAGTGATTTTTTTTATCTTTTGTACTTCATATCCCTTTGGGAGCTTATTAGCAATCAATGAATGGGCTTTATCATGGTTTGAAAGAAAATGAGGATCTGCTCTACACTTCATAAAATCGTACAAGACTTTATTTAAATAAATAAATAAATATATATATATTTATATAATAGAATCATGAAAAAGAGATAGTGATGGAAGAGTTCGTGAGGGCGAGCGTGTCAAACCGTTGTTCGTGTTTACATACTCGAGTTTAGCGACACCGGTTCTGGCCTAAATATTTAATTTAATGTATGGCCCACAAAGGCATTCTTTCTGTATCTGTTTTTTTTTTCAAAAAGGACAACAGTCCCAGGATAATAAAAACCCATTTGCCTGTGGATTGTCCGTCTTTCAAGAAACCCATGCAACCTATCTGCAGTACGGCTTGGTAAAGCCACCTACTTCCATAATTTCCTTTCTGATGGCCCCGATTCCAAATCCAAATGGAAAATACTCCATTATCTATTCCTGCCAGATTCCAATAATATCAGTTTCTTCTTTGTGTCTCCAGATGATCTCAATAAGCATTATTTATCCTTCACTCATAATCCTTCTTTTACTTCTGATATTAAACATCACGATTTCAATCCTGAAGACATCTTTTTCTCCCATCTATCTTGAAACCCTGCACTAATATTTATGGTCTTAACAATATTCCAGTAATATTAATAAAATCCAGCCTTCCTGTCCTTATTCCCGCGCTTTGTCATAACTTTTCGTCTCTCCTCGGCGCCCTCGGGAAATGATTATGGTAAGTAGGCGAAATAAACCTCAAGGTAGCCGTCAGGGGTTGGCTAAGATGACCATTTGGTACAAATATTGAAAGTAGTTTAAATAGGGGGGGGAGGTGGCCGAATGGGCTAACGCGTGAGCACAGCACCGTGAGTTTCCCGGCAACCAGATAACCTATGTTATGAGAGTAAAAAAGTGCGATTTCGCGACCCGATGTCAGAGGAGATTTTAATTTCCCCACTCTTACCCGCCAACCCGGAAAAATCGGTAAGAGAGAACAGAAAAAAAAAAAACCTGTTTAAATAGAATACAGTAGGAAAGTTTTGTAAAAATCGTTTGACAAGTTTCTGAGCTAGGCTATGGACATACATGTTTTCTCATATTTCACGATTTACAATTAGAAACTGCTGTTTTTCTCGTCAGAGCAATGTAGTCCATGATACAGGCCCCTTTTTATAAAATTATTAACATTCGCTTGAAATTTAGAGAATAATTTGATCTCATCGTAACCTATAACTATTTTATTTAGTAAAACTCTCGGAATTGGGGCGTTTTTTATCTGGAAATCGGCAAACTTTGTCTATTTAATAAGGCACTAAAAACTTGTAAATAACCATTTGCATTTTACTTGGATCGTAAGATAATTTGATCACAAACTCGAAAGAAAAAAAGTGGCCTACTAAAATATTGGCCGGTTGGCCACGGATCAATTTTTTCGAAGGCCATCTTTTTATTTGATTTTGTGCTCAAATTATCTTAGATTGAAGCGGAAAGAAAATAGGAATTTAAGATTTTGAGGAACTTATTTTTTTTAAATTTATTTATTTAGATACATAATATTCTGTCTCGTGGACAATAATCATGCTGAAAAATGAACACATTCACACCATATATACAGAAAATATAAAATTAACAAAAGTAAAATAATAACTAAATAATAATAAAAAAAACTCTGTACAATAAAAAAAATAATAACCTAAAGATAAGTAAAATAAAAACATAAAAACACAGTCATACCTATATACAATATGTACAAATCAGGCAGGGAACCCAAAGCCAGGCTTCTCCCTCCAACTATAGAAGGAAAAGCAGGATTCTAATAGATCCCTGCGCTACTCTCTCATGTACCTTATTATATAGACAAAGTTTGGCGACCGGCAGATTGAAAATGCTCTAATTCTGAGAGTTTTCGCAAATGAAAGAATTGTAGGTCACGATGATATGAAGCTATTTACGAAGTTTCATGTGGATATTAATAATTTGATTAAAAGGGGTCTGTATCTGAACTTGGAAAAAATATTTTAAATAATTTAGTCAGAAGTACTTAGAAAAAAAATAAAAACCAGACACACATAAATCAATAAAGCCCAGAAGATTAAATTGTCCAATTTCGGAAAAGGTAAGGAAATGTAGAATAAAAAAATTGTGGTGGCCACCGGAGGCGGTTAGAGAAACTGTTTCTTTAAGGGATTTATATCGGAGGAAAATATATTTTGAGTGAAGGGGGTGTGCAGGGGATCGCGTCTTTCCGGTTGGTTTGATCTCGGAAATGGCCCAGGCTGGCTCGATACATCAAACCCCCCTTATCCGGCCCCACGTCGGTAACAAACCTCCTCCCTCTCCTTTCAGCTCTGACCTACAAATGTAATTACGATTTTTATCTCGTAATTGCCAAATCTCCAATCGGGATAGTTATAATAATGCTCGGCCAAGTGGGCGGGGCAGATGTGAGCCAATCAGGTTTCAGCTAATTGCGCCAGAAGAGGAGACAATTACTCTGCCAGGCTCGGCCTCTCTTATCCGTTTCAGGTGCAATCGTTTAATTACTACTCCCCCTGTCTCATTAGCTCGTCTGGGTAATCTCGTTTTCACTCCGGTGTAAGACACGAGTGAAAAACATTTTTAGATTATACAATCATAACAACATATAAAAGAAAGGACTGTAATTAAAGCATCATTCAATTATGAAAAAACAAGTGACTAAAATGTTGGGTCACTCCATTAAATTACTTAAGCATCTACTCCGTTTTAATTTTCTTATTGAAACTAACCATTTTTTGAACCATTGAACCATTAAAACTAACCGACAACTCCTGGTTTCCTCCCTTGTGTTCCCCCACCTCGACTATGGCTGTCAGGTGTAGGCGGACTCTTGGGAGAATTCGAAGCTAAACTTAGACGCCTAATGAACTGCGCAATACGTTTTGTTTTCGGAATCTCACGAGATACGCATATAATCCAGTATTACACCAAGTTGAAGTGGCTTATCCATCAAACCGCCGTCTGTACTTCTTTGCTACCTTTCTATACTAAGCCATCAGAACTCAGCGACCTTCCTATATTTTTCACAGCCTACAATTTAAATATTCCATTCAACCCCGTCCCACTAGATCCCGTACGTCTGACCTTTACCCACCTCCTCACCGAACTGCTGCGTTTGACAAATCCTTTATAATTCAAGCCATCTCCATCTAGAATACCATCCCTCCCGATATCCGACATGCGCAATCAGTTTCCTCATTTAAATCTCCCCTTTTTAAGCACCTACTTGTTTCCCAACCCGGCTGATCAAGAAAAATAGATAATACATTTTAAGTTCTCCCAGAAATGATTTTGTTTACTTATATCATTTTATTTTCATATGTTTGTATTATATATATATATCTGTACATATTGAGTGTTTTTGTTTAAATTTACTTCCAATATTTTTATTTTAATGAGAATTGTAAATATTGAATTTGATTTTATGGCCGCACAGGCATTTTCTCTGTATCTACAATTTGTCCTAAAAGGACAACAGTCCCAGAATAATAAAAATCTATTTTCGTTTCTTTTAAATATTTAGGTATATTAAAACTTTTTAAATTTAATAATAATAAAATCTCCCACATTAGAGGGTAATAAGAATCAAGGCTTTAAGTGTTCAATCTTACAATATATACGTATAGTATATAATATTTAATATAACCAGAAATATTGAAAAAAAAAAAGAGAGGAAATAAATAAATAAGTAAAGAAAAGTATATCTTCTTAAACTCATTCATACCTATTAGTCCATGGTATAGACCCCTGTTTATCGAATTATTAACATCCGCCTGAAACTTCGTAAATAGTTTCATCTTATCGTAACCTACAACTATTTTATTTACGAAAACTCTTGGAATTGGGGCGTTTGGAGGGGGGCACACTTTGTCTATTTCATCACTTACTAAAAACTCGTAAATACCCATTTGCTTTCTACTTGGATAGTAAGATAATTTGATATCAAAATCGAGAAAAAAGGTGGCCTTCAAAAATATTGAGCGTGACCTAAATCCCTTAATTTTCAAAATAACGAGGTTATATAGGACAAACGGTCCAAATTTTTGCAAACCGCCTTTGTTATTGATTTTGTGATCTAATTATCTTACGATCCAAGTAGAAAGAAAATGTGTATTTAAGAGTTTTTAGTACCTAATTAAATAAACAAAGTTTGCCCTCCAACTGCAGATTGAAAACGCCCCAATTCCAATTCAATTTAAGAGTTTTCTTAAATTAAATAGTTGCAGGTTTCGATGAGATGAAACTCTTTACGAAGTTTGAGGCGGATGTTCATAGTTGGATAAAAAGGTGTCTGTACCACGGACTATATTTATAATTGCCCAGTAAATTCCGAGCCAAGCTTTGTCCTCCAAATGTGGAAGGCAAAGCAGGATTCCAGGAGAACCCAGTGCCTCTCTTCTCACCGCGTCACTGATATCGGAAGCCAATGGAGACTGAATGATGGCACTAGAGCCACAGTTGCTCAGAACTTGAGTGGAGAAGCTGGCCATTGCCAAGACTTCAAACTGGGAAATCTATATAGGTTATCATATGCAGTGGCTATGAATGAATCAGTATTTATTTTATTCACAGGATCGGTAATAATAAAATAAATTAATAATAATAATAAACTAATTTAATAAAAATTACTTTATTATTGACAAATTTTCTAAATTTCATGAGAACCGCATCTTCTCTATCAATCTCCACCCATCCTTATAATCAGCAATAGATACAGGATTTAATTTTGAAGATTTAGGATTTTTTTTTTAATTACGATAAATAATTTCGAATAAACACAAAGAAACATAATAATGTAATTTATTCATAAGTCCTATTTAGTTTTTCATGTACTTTATATAATAAAATAATTTTTGATATGTCTTTGAAAGGCTTGTAAAAAAAATAAAAACTATTTAATGGGACATTAATCCATTTAGTGATAAATGTTTTCCTTGGAAGGTGCTCACAATTTATGTAATGCGCTATCGTTTAAATACAGTACATATTTTGACTGTTAGAGTATTTACCTAAGATCATTCCATAAAGAAAAAAAATGAACCAATGAAAAAAAACAAATATTTTTCCATTTTGGAGAAGCCCGAAAGAGATTCACTGAACGACTTTCAAGTATGATATGATCACTAGTAATATAAAATATTTTTAAATTATTTTAAGAATTAGAAGATCTAACTTTTACAGGATATTTTTTTTCACACCATTATTTATTGAAAAGATTGGTTTTTGGTCTCCTACGTAGTTTCTTGCCAACTTTTAAGGCATTTATTGTTATTTCGGGGCTTTCTGATGGATTGGTTCGAGATACATTTACGTTCTCGGGTGTTAGTCAAAATCTTGCTGCCGTTTCACAATTGAAAATGAAAGATTTCTGGGGATATCAAGTCTTTGGAAAAGATAAGCTGATTATAGCAATTATTTACTTTTCTGTATACCCTTGTACTGATTATAGCCTCAACGTTTGAGTTACTTGAGTTAAGCAATAGTTGCATCCAATGAGGCAAACAAAAAACAATAAGAAGCAATCATTTTTTACCATTTACCGTTTTCGTGAAAGTTGCTTAATACATTTTATTCATAGCGCTTCACATTTAATGCATATCGTTCCCGATTTCACAGTTAGTCTCTATCATGCAATCTTTTTAAAGAAGTTGCACAGCAATCCGACAACTTTTGATGAGGAGAGGGATGTGGACATCAAATGCAGATCCTTCTTTGATCCCACACGTGGATCAATGGGATTTAGGTCTGGAGAAAGTGGGTCCAAGAGGATCTTTGTATGGTTTGGGCGGAATCAAAGCAAATCCCACGCCACCTTAGGCTTAAGTCTTTGCCTATATATTGAGTTCTGAAACATTGAAGAGACAACCAGCATGGAGATAATGGCTTCATAAAAAAAAACAACTTGATTCTTCCGGAAACATTACACAAGACCATTTCACCTCGTATATCTATGAATATTATATTTTATTACAATAGACTTGTGTGTTAAAAAATTTTTTTTTTTAGCTTTAATGTTTTATTCACACCTGTCATAATGGTAATGACAACTAGTGAATGTGAGATCGATTGCTAAATGTAATGTCATGAAAGGCATGAGGAGGATCATGCCCAGCGGCACCTCACTCGGCGTGATATCTACATTAGGCGAGGAGGTCCCTCATCCAGCTCCTCTTCAGTCTTCTATAGACGTTACCTGGCATATTCGTAGTGGCCATGTCATTTATAAGTGTATTAGGATGTCCTTGTAAGTTGTCATGGAATCGTTTGTAATGAGTTCGTATGTGTTCTTTAACAGTCGGCATATGGAGGTCAGCATGTAAGGTTATGTTGCTAACGTAAAAAATATTTTCTGAAAAATGTTCTGTTTTTTTCTGTTACATATATTCCTATTTATGAGTAAAGTATATGTTATATATTTGCAATTTGAAAATATTTAATTTTTCAAAAAATTCTGTCTTATAAAAGAAAATGTAAGAATAATTTGATAGACTAAGAATGATACAAGACTGATATACAATGTAAGAAAAGTAATGAAACTGACAAAACTGTAAAAATATGAGGCTAATAAAAATGTAAACAATAATGAAGTGGTAAAAAATATTTTTATTATTCATATTATTACCTAGGACTCCACCTGGACAAACGTCCAACTTGGAATCCTCATACCAGACGGAAACGACTAGAAACAGCTCGACGTTTCCGACTACTTCAACACTTACTAGACAAACGCTCCAATTAAACCTTCCAATTAATTACAAAAGACTCATTTACATAACTATAATAAGGCCTATTTGGACTTACGGAGTTGAGCTATGGGGCTCCACCAAACCCTCGTATCCCATCCTCACAATCTAAAATCCTTCGTAAAATCCTCAACGCTTCTTACTTTGTTACAAATAAAATCATCCACAATGACCTTAATTTTCCTTATGTATCAGATTTGGCCCAATCCAGATATCTATCCTTCCATAATAAACTTCATAACCATCCCAACCCTCTTCTTTCTAACCTTGCTTCTGATTCAATTCCTGATAACACTCCGAGGTGTCTGAAAAGAAGATGCCCACGTGATCTCCTAATATAGACATATTATTAGAGTGCTACCAATTGGTAGTTTCTCAACATGTATTTCATGTCCATGTGCGAATTTACTGGATGTATATTTTTTTATACAGTTGTAAATATCATATAAATAAAAAAATTAATCATATTAACTTTAAGTACTTGTATTTCTGTTAGGATGAAATTGTTTATTAGCAGCATATGAAGAGTTTAAATGATAATAAAGTAAGTAAATTTTGCTTTTTAATCATAAAATGAATATTTTGTAATTCATATATTACTAGTATGTATTTAATAATTAATAATTATTTCACTTGTACATAATTTAATAATGAGGACTCGGATTTTTAGGATTTACAATATCCTATAGCGTCTTTCTTGCACTAAAATGTTTTTTTTTGCGATTTTACTATAAAACATGTTTTGCAATTTGGCACAAAAAAATATCTATTGTTGTGCGAATTGATTATATTTATGAATTATTATGTATGCTTTTACGCTAAAAGTAAATATCTAATTATAACAATTAAATGAAGAAAACAATAAAGCCCTCATAATATCCAGATATTTATCTAGAAAACATTAGAAACTAATATCCAAGACAAAAAAAACAATTCAACTGTGTTTTGAGTCGGAAGATGTTTCAATTTCCTACTATCATTCAGAAGTAGATTAGCTGTTTACATACATTTCATTTGATTACCTAATTCGACGACAATACATAACGTGGACAATTATCGTAATTAACATTCTAAAATAAATGAATTAGGCTCCTCTCTGCTATAAATCCCTCACAACGTAATATATAATGCTATTATCGTCAAATTACAAATCTCACAATTGATTTTCGAAATAATTCGGATTTAATATAATTTGGCTGAATTTCGATATTAATTTTTTAAGAAATTATAAATATTTGAGCAATCGATTAAAACACTGATGGCTGAGCAGCTTCACCAACTTTTGGGGTCGATAGATCTGTTGGAAGTAACTCAGAGTTGCTATATCTTAATTGAGTTTACATATTTATATTGGATTTACTTTCTGTCTAAATTACCAAGTTCCTTAACTAAACGAAACACGACGCCATCTATTTACCAAGTACTGAGGTTAGCAATGTGCCCTATTTATATCTGTCTTGAGATTCACCGGTCATTAGGTAGTAGTTAGAAGTAGCTATTTCTTTATACATTTTTTAAAATGTTCCATGGGGTTAGCAGGAAACTGCCCGAAGTGTTAACCTTCCGCAGGAACCCATTTGGTTGTTCCTGAACTGAGTATAAATCGCGGTCCATCGCTAATGGTTAGGATTGATTAATAGAATCCATCGGTGGAATAAGCGACGAGTTAGGCAAATTATAATTTTTATTAATAAGTATTGTTATTTCTTTAAATTATATTTTTTCTAAATAATATGGTTTAACATTATGGTCTCTGTTATTCAGAAAATTTAGGTCTTCAGATCCAAACTCTATTAATGATACATATGTATAGATACATATCATTTAAGTAAATTTACAAAACTTTTAATTACAGGATAAAAATCAAAATTTACTTACTCATTAGATTTTTTTTTACTCTAAACGACATTAGCTATACGCCCTTAAAAATGGTCCTTCAGTCATGGAGCACCGTGGATAATAAATGTAAATTATAATATTTATTATTTCTTGACATATATTAAAACTATTTATTTATTTATTTACCTGTAAGGTGTCTAATGAATAGATTAGGTTCCTGCCCCTGTCAACCTCGACCAACTCGACGCTGTAGTCATGCAGGAATGTTTCCTACAGAACTGACGGCGTTATTTTTAATCCAGCACCCTTATAAAAAAAAAAAAGAAAAAAACGTTCCATACACAAGCCTTTTCTATTGGTAACAAGTAATTTATCTTTGTAGATGGTTTAATAAAATAATATTTTTCCTCTTATTTTATGTAATATATATTAATATTAATCATATTAGTTTATCCAATATAATTATTTCGAAATGCAAAAAACATGTAAAAGACAATGTGAGTTTTTTATTTTTGTCTGTTCAGCTCTTAATACACACCTGTCAATCTACAATAAGTAGATGAGCTGTTGTGAATTTGAAAATCGCATGTTAGCCTTGAGGAAGAATAGTTAGGTTCAACATCAATAATTTAGTCCTTAATGCTGGAAAGGAGATCTCTCATCCAGCTCCTTTTCATTCACCTCCTGATGAACATATTGATTGAGACTATGTCACACTAAATCCTACATAATCAGTTAAGCTTTGGGCCTCCACCACAGGCAGATCTACGGGGGGGAGGTCTTTTGGGCTGAAACCTCTTCCTCCAAATGGTAAAATATAACTATGTTTTATAGAAAAAAATATTAAAAACTATCTCTTAATGTATTATTGTTCGTGCAATTACATTTAATAGGACTTCGGGAATCACCTAAACATCATTTCATATAGATAGTTTAATTTCAAATTAATTATAATTATATATATATGGAAACAAAAGCTTTCGGGCTGAAGCTCCCCTCCCTCTCCCCAAATGGTAAAATATAACTATGTTTTATAGAAAAAATATTAAAAACTATCTCTTATGTATTATTGATCGGGTAATTACATTTAATAGGACTTCAAGAATCACTTAAACATCATGTCATATAGGTAGTTTAGTTTCAAATTAATTATAATTATATATATGAAAACAAAAGCTTTCGGGCTGAAGCCTCCCCCTCCTCCCGAAAATGGTAAAATATAACTGTTTTATAGAAATTTATTTTTAAATCTATCTCTTAATGTATATTGTTCGTGTAATTACATTGAATAGAACTTGAAGATTCACTTAAACACCATGTCATATAGGTAGTTTAGTTTCAAATTAATTATAATTATATATACGAAAACAAAATCTTTCGGGTTGAAACTCCCCTCCCCCCAAAAAAAAATTAAATCTTGGATCCGATAGTGGTCGCCACCAATACATCCAAACTTTAAAAATACTCAACGTTCCTAATTAGGTGGCTAATCAAATCACCCAGAATGACCTTAAACTATATTTCTACTCACGCTGTAATTTCTAATATAACTTCTAAATAGAACTATTAAGACGAGTCTGAAAGGAAGACGTTCATGAGAACTCTAACCTATTTCACTATCACTTTTTTTAGGTACCACGATTTATTAAAGCTTTACTTAGCCCATAAAAATATTAATTACTCAATTATTATTACGATAATTATTTTATAGCCAGACTGCCAAGCGTTCTGAGTATCTTAGTTATTAATCCCGGTGTGAATAATAAAGTGCCATTATTAAACAGTTTTACTCGACAGCGTTTGAGTACAAAACATAAAACTGCAATAAATCAGCATTTAAATAAGCTAATAAAGTAGGACCTATAGGCTGAGTTAGTATCCAACTTCACAAATTCTCATATAGTATAAACTATGCATCGTAAAAGGCCAACTTTGTCCCTGTTGGTATACCTAAAACGGATTAAGTAGTTTAGTAGTAATGACTTAAGGATTTATTCAGGGTTCCCCTACTACCTTGGTTTCATGCATACGTTGGTTTAGATTAATTATTTACAAATATAAAGAAACAGAAAGAAATAATAGTAATTCCAGACATACAACAACGAAGTGTATTTACATAAATCAGAGATGAGTAAGTAGTTGACTGTTAAAATTGTAAGGTTGTTATTAATAATATAAGGACTGTTGAAATTATTACATCCTCTTAATTTTATTTATACGTTAATATTAAATGTGAGACTCTCATAAAACAATCCAGTGATTTCTGGAAGTAAATTAGCGTATCATAATTACCAGTTAGTTCATCCCACATCAACACTTCTAAAAATACTTCAATTTTATTTATTTATTATCACCTTCCCCTGTCTTTCGGCAATATCAACATATGGTAAATAGCGTATGCCGTTTCTTCTCATAATTTTTCATTATTCATGTCTACTAATACTTCCTGGCGTGGAAGCCGAGGCTGCTAAACGTTTTTGCGCGACATTTATTAATCTAGAGTTAGAATAAACTAATATTTGGAATAAAATAATATATTGGTTACGAAAAATATGAGAATTAATTAGAAAAGAGAATAGAAAAAGAAACTTTATTCTGGGACAGCTCCCTCTGAATAACAATAAACAACAAAATAAAATAATAAAAATTCATAACTGGCCAAAGACTGACATAATAAAAATTCTAACGATATATACAGTAATTTAACTAATGATATGGAAACAACAAACATTTAACGACAACAACAAACATTTAACTAATTATATGGAAACAATAAATATATAAAGAAAAAGAAAAACCTGGAAAGAAGACAAAAGAGCAAAAGTAAGTGAAATTTTGCCGTAAAATTGGTTTGAATTTAAATGAATAACATATTTCTTTTAATTATATTAGATATGTATGTTTCTATGATTTCCGACAAAAAAAAATTGTGTTTGGGTGTGCTGAGGAGAAGAATCTTCATTATTAAAACATAAATTAAAAGGTATTTAGAATTTAGAATATTCTATAATACGGTTTCCAAGCTATTTCTACTAATTTATGTTCGAGAATATTTCTATTAATATTTATACAAGACAAATATTTCCAGGTGACCATTAGTAGTACATGTGTTTCTACAAATAATACTGACTTTGAGTCAACATAAAAATTCTAATATAAACATATGAGTATTGTTTTGTCTTTCTACAATATCTCACGGGTTCTAGTTCGAGTCCAGCAGGGGTAGATTATTATTGATTCAGACGTCAGTAATGTATGATCGGCACTGGAGTCTGTAGGCTTTCCTGGGTCACACCCATCCTAGTGAGTACTCTTAATTCGGGTAAAAACATTTCGAAATATTTTCTCGGCTACTTCTAAATCACTTCTTTATTGAACCGTTGCCTTTGGTATGAGGTGGTACAGCTTCTATTGAATTATGTTTCAAAAATCAATAATGAGACATATATCTTTTCAAAGTTTATTAAGTAAATTTTCCACTATTGTGGTTTTCCTTGACGTAAATGTCATTTAGAATAGTTTTCCATACCTAATCTATGGCTTTTTCTTCTCTGGTTCCATGTCTCGCTTGGCTTTCTTCTACCTCGTCATTCCATTTTACCTTAGGTCTTCTTCCAACCCCATACTTATTTTTGGAAATCTTTCTTCATGCCTTCTTTTAACATGTCCAAACCACCTTAATATTTTTTTCTTCAATGACTGCTAGAATGTTCTTTTTCACCTCCATCAGTTTCAGATTTTTTTCATTTTTAATTCCTTCCTTTCTGGATTTTCTAGCTGCTCTTATTCGGAAGTCCATTTCCTCCGCTAGCTATCTTTCTCGGCATAATGACCCATGTGCCCGAGGCGTATATCGTATAAAATATGGCATATAGGCTCGAATAAGATATAATAAGTGAATTTCCGTTGATTATAAATACATCATATTTTTTACCAATAGGAAATCCTAGATGCTTCGATTATGTATGTATCATTGCAGGAACCGTCAGACAGCTATTGAAATATTAAATACCTTAGTAGCCACCATCAAGTGAAGTTTCAAGCAGCCTTGAAACAGGGTAATCTTGGTAGCATGCATATCTAATGTCCACTTAAAGCTAACTTGGCGTTCTAGGAGGGAACAGTTGTAGACAGGTTGAGGTTATAACCGACACCAAAGGAACCTTCTTCCGAAAACATTATTAACGAAAGTTCAAGTTACAGTAATAAACAAAAAAATATTAATGTTCTTTATTCATAAATTCTCTAGCATTTACTACAACATATGCTAACTGTTTTGGTTTATTATTTTCAATAATCGAACATTGTGATCGACCGAAATATTCAAAAACTTAACCCCCTCTCAAAATTTGAGGTTTCACGTTTCAGGACGAGTAGAATTCGAAAAACGAATAAAAATTTTTTGTACGTCCGCCGTCCGCCGTCCGCGCATTTTCTCCGAAACTACTGGACCGATTTTTTTCAGATTTTGATATAAAACCAGAGGGCACCCGAGGATGATCCTCCTTCATCGACATTACTCTCCGCCTCTAACTTTCAAAATGGCGGCCTAAAAACCTGTGGTGATATAGACTGTAGCTATTAAACGAATGTACAGATTTCAATGAAACTTCGCTAAAGTCATTTTCTCGACGCCCTTTAAATTTATCTATATAACATTCTTCAACGAAAAGAAGCTGGAAAAAAAGTTACGAGGGATGATAAAATTAAATTCCGAATAACTCGAAAAGTATACTTTTTTGGGGGATGTTGTGATAAAAAGGTATTTAAATTGCCTAAAAAATAAAAGAAGTTTCATCGAAATCAAAGCAATATTAGTAGAGATATTGCGATTTTAAAATATTTTTACTTTCACTTACGTATATATGTAATATATAGTAAGGGTAAGTATTGCGATCGAAAGTTTGCGGAATTTCCTAAAAAAAAAAAAAAAATTCGTTAAAATCGGACAATTAGGAGCAAAGATATGGTCTCCGGTTTTTTTTAATATGTTCTACTCCAAATGTTATATCCTTGGTTTGGTTTTTAAATTTTGAATGTGTTACTGAAACAATGCTAATTTTTTTAGCATATTACTAATGATTAAAGAAAAACAGTTTAGCCCAATAATTGGAATCGCCTTTTGTTTTTCTTTCTTTGTAACTTGGAAGGTAATGTTACTTTAGATGTATAATTGTTTGGAAATAAAAAATAATTTGCAGTGTTTCTTTTTCTGTTGGCATTACGGGCCATGTAGATATTTGCCGTCTTAACCAGCCTGCTCCATCTCTACCTGTCTCGGGCTATTTCTTTCCATTTATCTGCACGCAGCTTTATTGCATCTTTTTTAATTCTATCTCTCTATCTGCTTTTTGGCTTTCCACGTGGTCTTTTGTCTTCTATTGAGGCGTTCATTGTTACGTAGAGGCTTCCAGATGGATTTCTACGAGCCCATTTTAATCTCCTTGCCTTCATATCATGGTATATTGATTGACCTGTAAGCAGTTCTTTATTGGTCTTTCTTGTCAGAACTGGCTTTATCATAGCATTTTACACCCTTTATTTGAGATTTCTTGACGTTTTTCGGAATTCCAGTAGCTTTAAAGGTAGAAGCAAGTTCAGCACTTCATTTTTATCATCGCTTATAAAAACCACATTAAGCTTTCGACTCGTTTTATTTAAAAAGTTTCAATAGTTATTTGGAACGAGGTAGCATTAGCAATTATTATTATTAGGATTCTCAATAATATAATTTCAGAAAAAAAAAAAAAAGGAGGGCAGACGGAAACTGAGACATGTAAGATGTGTTTTTTCTCTTACCAACAGTCACAGAGGAGTTGGGAAGGGAGACAGAGAGAGCGCAGATAGAATTCTGATTGGAAGGAAAGACAGGAGCCCCGAGGATGGCTAGCGGAGGAAATAAAACAAGGAAATAAGAGGCGAGGAGTGGCCGTATTTACAAGGCTACCTAGAGGTGACACCTCTTCCCAAATCCCAGCCATCGACTCCTTCCTATCCCTCCTCATGCCCTTTACCCACCGCGCGCCACAATATCACCGCCTTCTTTATCCATACGCCTCATATATATTTACCAGGGATATATACTCTCTCAGCCTCGGCAGTAAGTAAACTCAGTACCATATAACCTGTTGTGTAATTCTTAAAAAACGATTTAACAAAACTAGAATGGAGTTGTAAATTAATAAAAAAATATCTAGTGTGTCCACTCACACGACTTTAGAAATAGAAATAGAAATAGAAAATAACTTTATTCTGGGAAAAAGTCCCTTTAGAATAACAAAATAGAACATAATTAAAATACTACATCTGGCCAAAATACAACAATAATAAAAAAGAGAAAGTAATGAAAATATTAGTTAAACAAGCTATATACAAAAAAGAAAATATATACAAAACACTTAAAACTATGATAAAACACTTAAGGCTATGTACAGTAGGAAAAATTATAATTATACTCTTTTGAAAAATAAAATAATAAAAAATCCATTGAGTTCTTCTTTAAAATGAGGTGTGTTTCTGCTAACAAAGAAAAACAAAGCTGACAATATAAATATTCAGTGTATTTAAATAATGAATAATATGTAGACTCATCATTGTCAAATGCTAGCTATAGGTATTGATTTAATTATATACGAATAAAAAATAATAAAAAAAAACAAATAAACAATAGATGCGGTCAGTGGCATTAAGAGCAGGAAGATATTGTAATATCCCTAGTGAAGTTCACAGTATAGAATAGTACTATCGTTTGATGATGACTAGAAATGTATAATATCAAAAGTTTAGCAAGTATCTGACTGTTTTTGGAATAGGAGGGATTTGAATGTGGATATGGAGGGGGAATGCCGAATTTTGATAGGTAGAGAATTCCAGAAATCGACAGCGCGAGCTATAAAGGAATTTTGAAATGAGGCAGATCTGTGAGAAGGGATGTAGAGGTTAGAAGGATGAGATCTTGATGAAAGGGAATGGACTGAGGACTTGAATTAGAGAAGGTTGTAGGCGTAAGAAGGACGATGGTTGTTGATTTGATACAGGAACGTACCTAGGAAATATTGTCTTCTAAAGGAGGGGAAAAACCACCTCATCTTTCCTACCTGTTTCAGAAAAGTTTTTATATCTCTACATATGTTCATGAAGAAACAAAAAAAAAAAATGAATTAGATTTGTTTTCCTGAAAATTGATCAAAGAAAAGATATGAATACGATTTATTTCATAAACTAAAGCGATGTAAACCGGCTTAAGGTAGATCAGTGTAAAAATTTCAATACCTTCTAATATTGCTGATCAAAAAATTTTTGCCGTAACCTAATTTTGTCAAAAAATAATATCTCTTAAAAGTAGAGGTAATAGTGAAGCTTGTGGACGAAGGCAACAGATTTTCTTACTTTCACTAAGTTATCTTTTTTCTCCCATTCATCCTTTTCTGACAACAGAATATGTACCCGTAATCTTACATTTGATATTGAATAGCTGTAATTTCGTTAATAGTTGTCCGAAATGAACGATTTTTATATAGTTTTGTAGGGAATTTTATTTGATCCGTCGAAAACCGCATATCGGAAATTTGACCGGATCGTAATACTTTCCTTACCTACTATAGGTGAAAAAAAACATTAGGATGGGGTCAACTTAACAAAGATATTTATAAATCTAAAAAATAAAGCGCAAATCCGATTATCCTTCAATTAAATCAACATTTTATTTTATATATCATTTCTTTTAAGACGAAAAAAAATTCACACTTACAAGTAGTAAATTAAATGGATTAGAGGACGTTTTCCATAATCGAAATTTTGAAAAAGTCGATTAGATGGCTAAGCTGAGGTCTGGATGTAGGAATCCAACTATTTTCCCACGTTCTATGTATTTATTATTGAAATTGAAATTTATATTCAAAGATGTATATCTTCATGGAGCTACTTATCTTAGGATTTTACGATTCATTCATCTCCACCCTTCCATTTTCTCGTAAAGATTTTATCACATTTGCCGTGTTTTTTTGCAGTCGAGAAAACACGCAGTAAATATAAACTTATTTTAAATGTTTGCCGACCTTATGGTTCAAAAAGTTTTTGCCATAGTCTAATTTTGTCAAACAAATTTTTTTTTAAAAGCAGAGGAAATGGTGAAGCTTGTGTGATGCCGGCAACAGATCTTCTTGCTTTCACTTGGTTATCTTTTTTCTCTCATTCACCAATTTCTGATACCAGGATATGAACCCGTAATCTTACATTGAACATTGAATAGCTGTAACTTCGTTAATAGTTGTCCGAAATGAACGATTGTTATATAGTTTTGTAGAGAATTTTATTACCTTTCAAAGAACAGGCTCTGTATAGATCCCGGTGAAACCGTATATCGAAAATTGACCCGATTGCAATACTTAAAACATGTGTAAAAAATAGAATAAGCTGTATCATCGCTAACACTGGTTCGATTCCAATGATTTTTTGTTTGTTGTGTTTGTAATTTAATTACCTTTCAAAAGATTTTTTATAAATTTTACCATATAATATATACTTAGCGAATTAGGTCCCATAACATTTTTTTTTCTTTATAACTTTTTTTCGTGAATTTTCTCGGGGATTTGGTCTATATACGAAAATTGAAAGGAAAATTATTAGAACATTTTAGTCTATAGTCTATAGAAATTAGTCTATAGAAAAACATGTTTTTCATTTATTGCGCGCAAGCTGTTGAGCATGGAACATCGAATTTTTGTCACAGGCATCAGTAGTCAAAATCCTACAAAGTAAAAAAGGAAGCAACAAAATCGGTTCTGTAGTTCCCGACAAAATCTTGGCAGAGACAGAAAGACAGAGCAATGACTAAAATGTATTTTTCGGACTCAGGGGGCACTGAAACGTATAGTCCGTTCATCCGTCGAAAATCGCATATCGGAAATTTTACACGGTTGCAATACTTAACTTACCTGGTATAGGTAGGAAAGTAAAAAGGTTAAGTATTTAATTTTTGTTTTTAAAGGAAAACGAATATTAATTAGGGTGAACGCACCAGTGATGGACAGGTTGGTCTTTAAATGTAAATAATAAGCTTCCTTGTTGATTTCAAATTAGTGCAGCGTACAAGAAGAGTAGTACGCCCTAGGATGCGATGGCTGGATCGGGTAAGTGAGGAGTAGTGTTGCCCAAAATCGGTCTTGGCCTTGCACTTTGCAAAACCAAGACCAGAACTGGCAAAAAAATCGATTTTTTGAATAAAAATTAAGGCAAAATAGTTACTAATACTTGACAATCTTAGTTACTACATGTAAAGAATTGGTATAACCAATATACTTTTGCATTCAACTGTTCCAATTTTTCATTAGTTCTTAGTTAGGATTCTGCTATCTAAAAAATTATAGTAATATCTCTATAGTAATAAGCTAATAAATAACTCCAAGTATGTTGCGAGACTCTTACGTTAAGACCATGACCAAGACTGAGTTTGCAAGACCAATACTCGTCTCGGTCTCGCATTTGGGCAACACTAGTGAGGAGGCCTGGCAGAAGCTGATCGAGGAGGCTAAGGCCAATTGATGGGCTGTAGCGCTGAGGGAGAAGAAGAAATAGAAGATTTAGACTGATTTTCTAAATAATCTCTAAAATAAATACATAATTATATCATTGAGTTAATATATAATTACAATTTTTCACAAAAAATGAATGAGAAGTATGCTTCTAAAAGGACATATCGTAAGAAAAAAAATATTTAACTGCTTTCATTTGTAATTTGACCCTATTATTGTGGAGTGACATGAATTTTGAAATCATCCACATTCTATTTACATTAGAGCAAAAATAATTAGTACAAGCTAGAGTCGTCTCATAAGAAAGTACAGACAGGTAAGAACTGGCTGGTACAAATTGGACAAGATAAGATGAGGTCATGTGGTCGGGCGGGGAAGGATATTTCTTTATCGGAGCAGAAGAGAGATGGGAAGATAGACTCACGTTCGGGAGGCCGTGCACTTGACATCCGACCGAAGACCATGTTATTTTTGTCCTCCCCCCCCCCTTATCACTCCTCCTCCTCCCCCCTGATCCCTCTTTTCAGGCCACTTTATTAGTCTGTTCACTGCGAAATATCTCAGCCCCTCTTAATATTGCACCTCCGTCCAAATAATCCCCGCTTTAACCCTAAATCTCTCTGCTTTTTAGTTACTCCAGTATCGGTTCGGATCCTTCATCAAATGCTTTGTCTTTAGAACAATTACAATTGAGTACGTAATTTCAAAAATCGCTTGTCATTCATTTAGAATTTTATAAAAATCCATTAAAAAAACGTAAGTAAGCAAATTTTGTTTTTAGAATATTTTGTTGAACTGTCACAAAATACATTAATTTTTTGTGTTATTAAAAACTCAGTTTTGTTTCCTGTGCGGTTTTATTTTTATCTTCTACCATACATTGTTATTTTATTTATGGAAATAATATCTATATTGCTTTGTTTTAATTATTTTATAAGAAGTGTACTTATTTTTCTCTATTGTTGCCAGCTTCATCGAAATTCCTTCGTAAGGGAAAGACTTTTGTCCAAATATTTATACTTATAAAGCTTATTATTATTACAATATCTTATCTTAAAAAAGGGGGGAGGGAAATAACTAGGAGCAGAAGTTTTGACAGTCAAAAATATATCAATGTTTTCAGAGTGTTTGAACAATGAGTTTGAAATATAACTTGAATTTTGAGTTTTAAGTTGTAACATTTGAACAACTATTTCCGTAACAGTTTAAGTAACTGCCAATTTTATTTGGTTCGATTTAAGGTAACTGTTACTTTACTGAAACAGTATCAAAGTAATAGATTATTACCACGTTATTCCTTCGAACGCTATTTAAGATTTAATTTATACCTTGAAGGGAAATTTTTTCCCTATTTAATAATGTCTGCTCATTTTAAATTATATGTGTGGACTGAATAATCATCAGAGATTAAATTCAATTTTTTTTTTTTTAAATCAAATCGATTGGATATTTCACGGTTAATTAAAAGACCATTTGTACATCGATATTGCTTCTTTTTTTTTTTTCAACATTTCAGCTTATTGTGCCATTTTCAACTCTGAAAAGAAACTTTCATAATACAGTTATTTAGGTACATTTATGTCTTATTTTTCCTGTACAATAATTTCATAATTACAATTCTTATTAATAAATTATATGTTATAATTACTATATAAATACATACGTACCTATATACAGTCATCATACATCCATCTACATGTATATATGAGTTGTACATATGAAAGTACATGTATATACATGTAGGTGGATGTAAATGATTGTATATAGGTACATATTTATTTATATTGTAATTAAAACATATAAATTATAAATAATAATTGTAATTGTATAATTATGTACAGGAGAAAAAGGACCAAAATTTACATGAATATTTTCATTACGGACATTTCTTTTCAGACTTAAATAGGTTCAATTAGCCGAAACGATGTAGTTAACCCAGTAAATGATTGAAAATAAAACCATTATTGGTGTACAACGGCTTTTCAATTAACCACTGAAATAATATTCGGCTCCGAAAGAAGATACATTTATCCAAAAAATGTTTTTCGTTTTTGTGAAAAACATCGTAAATGAAAGGATGAGTAGATACAAATTTTTAGTTAATGATCAACAAATAAACAGTTATAACTTTGTTACTTCAATAAAAATGTTACAAGATGATGATCTGAAATTTTAATGATGAATGGTATAATAAATTAGTTAATTTAAGTATTATATTATATTGTAAATATAATATATTTAAAATGTTGGTTTAGTTACAAAGAGCTACTAAGAGCGCGTAATCGTGTAAGTTGAGCATTAAAGGGCGCTAACTAATTTCGCAAGACGGTTGTGGCCTGAATTCCAGGAAAACAAGTATGCGGGATTCTGTCAAAGTCCCCCCTCCTACCTCCTACAATACTACGGTCTTAATTTCATTCACCAGGGGCCACAAAACGCTGCGTAGGATAAACAATTAATTTTATTATAGTTTTCAATGCTAATAAATTTACCCTCAGAAGACATTTTATAGTTCAAATTCGACCAGGGGGCGGAGTGGCCGAGCGGGCTCATGTGTGTGTACTGCAACGCGCGTTGCTCGGCAACCTGATAACCGAAATTAAGAGGAAACAATAATTACGAGTTCGAGTTCCGGTGCCGAGATGGAGGGGACTTTTAACTCTGGCATTAATCCCCACATCCCCTGGCCGGAGAAAAAAACCGTTTAGCCTAATCGTAAGTTGCATCAAGGAGTGGTAAACGGTTTATTTTTTCTTGTACGAGATATGGCTGATATGCATAATCTAAATTTTCGACTTCGGCGGAACATATTTTATTTCTCAAAATCTGCTGTTTTTGCACTTTTTTCGGGTTTCCCTTATTTTGAACATAAAGGGTAAAGTTTTAGTCAACAAATATTCTGTACATTTTTAAACTAAATAAAATTTACTACAATTTAAAACAAGAATATATTCAGTAAATTTAATAGATTTTGAACTATACATTTTAAAAATTTGGTATTTTTTTCCAAACCTTAATCATTTTGAGCTATAATAATTTTTATATTTTATTTTATGCATTTGTCGTTATATCTTAAAAAACTGTCAAATGGAGTCAGTAAAATATTTAACATTTTGAAAAGGGAGGGGAGGGGAAGAAAGAGGAGGAGAGGACAACTTTGATCCTTTTAAATTTAATCCAGTTTTAAAAAGTATAGAATATATACGGAGTGTAATTTTATTTAAAATTAAATAGAATCTGATAAAAACACGTCTGATAAATCACATCAAGTTAAGAACCTAGAATATAACTTATGTAACCTACAATTGTCGTATGCTTACTACCTATTTCATTGCACAACTATTATACTATTGACATTTACTATAAATTGAATTGTTAATCATTTGATGAAATTGATTTCAGATAATTTGTAAATTTTCCTCGAACTATAGCAGATGTTTTTGAAATAGGCGTAGAGAATAAATTACATTTGTGCATGCATAAGTGAAAATATGGGATGGAATCTTTGTTCATATTTATGTTAGATCATTTTTTACTTATCCCTAACTAGCTTCCAGCTTTGAGTCTTATCGAACGAGCTTTTTTGATCAGTGGAATCATACATTCGGAAGCGGAGGCAACTGATGGAATTTGATCAAATTGACATAAGATCATCTGGGTACAAACCCATTCAATCAAATGTCACCATAATCGGATTACAGGTAATATGCTAATAGACGGTATAATTAATATGCCTATCACATTGATTTCACAACAGACAGACACAGAACAAATGTTGTAGCTTCATATTCAATACGTAAAAATCGAATGGACGTTTCCATGAGATTATGAGTGCCACGAATAATTTAATCTTCCGATCAAAAACAAAACGTTCTTACCTTCGTTAACGAGGAAGCAAAATTAAGAATTATTGCATGTAACATTTTTCACAAAGAATAATATAGTAAAAGTATTCTACGTCAAAAGGTTTTGGACTTGTTACATCTTGTCAAATTTTGAATTTAAATTTGAATAAACAATAAAATAACAGGAAGGCAAAACTGCATATTTAATGTAATGAGTGCATGGTTATTTTATCACTATTGATGGAGTAAAGCTTAATGGATTGTTATTATCAAGCTTATTACCTTTCTTCACGTCCTGTTCATGGATCCTCACATTTTAAATTTAATTGAATGGAATTATAATGATCTAAAAATGTGTAATACAACTAAAATGTAATGTGCATATACAATGTTTAATCTATTCTGAAATAATTTTTTTTATTATCGTATCATGTACTGCTTCCTCTCCAAAAATCCTAAGAAAAATAATTGACCTCAATACCTGATAGACCTAATTCACAACAAACGCCGGGCCAGAATATTATTGCAACGTTCAAGATACCCCACCAATCGTCGCTGCTATAATTATACAGTAAACGATTAAAGCAGGTATAGGCCATCTTCAAATCCCAATCTTTCAACTCCTACATTACTTCCCTCTCTGTTCATGGCCATTCCCTTTGGAAGATCACACACAAAATCCTAAAATCCCATCATATTTCCCATTCCCTCCATTGATGCGATGGCTCCTGGGCAGCGTCTCATGATGACATCGAAACTTTTACTTACATAATTTCTTAATAAAAAAAAAATAAATAAAAAAAAATGGAAAACTATTATATTGAAATATTCAGAATGTAGCATAGTTAAAAGACAATATTGTCGAACGGTCCCTAAAGGACATAGCGATATAGAGAAGAGTTATAACCAGCGTAAAAAGTTACGACTCGCTTTCATAAATGTGACAGAGTGTACCTAATAAAACTTATAACGGTTTACAAATACTAAGAGAATATCAAGAAGAGCGTTACAACATGATTTTTTTTTTAAAGTTAAATATTAGTGTATATTAATCTTGAAGAGAGTTAATATGAAAATTGAGAGTTAAAATATATTTTTCCTTATCTTTGAATATTAATCTGCACCTGTTTACAACTGTTAACAATCAGCAGATGGAATCATTAATGTAATGAAACTGACATGTCAGGCATGGGGAAGGATAGCACCCAGCTCCTTTTTAGTCTCCACCTCTTATTGATGGGTATGTCTACTGAAGAGTAAAGTCTCAGATTAGTATGTCTGTATAAATTATTGTGGGTGATAAATATTCAGGACACAGTCATTATAAAAAAAAAAAATGTTTTTTAATATTTTATTTATGCCAACATTTCAACCCAAACACGTGGGTCTAGTGTCATAAGTATTCAACTTATGGACACCCTCAGAGTACTTGAACATCCTCAATGGTCAAACCAAGCCCTGAAGATGACCCACATGTTTGGGTTGAAACGTTGGCATAAATAAAAAATAATTTATTTTTTTTTTTAATATTTATCACCCACGATATGTAGAAAAGTGGACTAACTACTTTCAATAAGTTATTATGAAATCGTTTGTAATGAGCTCTTATGTGTTGGTCAACTATAGACAGGAGGAAGCCTGTATGTAAGGTTTTGTTTGACTCGTACCAAGGAGCTTTAGTTATAAATCGTAATAATTTTGGTTGAAAAGTTTGTGTAAGTGAATCTTTTTACCTATAGAGTATATCTGTGAGGAGTAAGTCCTTAAGTAAATATAGGTATATATTTAGTTTCTGTCTCAGTTCTAGTTTTGAAGATTTGGAAAAAAGTGAGTAAAGTAGTTTCGAGTCGCCTATTGAGAATCTTCCGTTTCATTCTAAGATGTTGGCCTCATATCATCCTTCTGTCAAAGGTAAGATCAAAGTAATGTACGGTGTCTGTCTGAGAATTTTTTTTTGTTTTTGATGAAAATTGGAGAACAGGTATTTCTCCGAAGTATAAAAGTAATGTCTTTCGATTTATAGTGATTTAGTCAAATTTTCCATGATTTGTACCAGTCTTGTAATTTATCTAAATGATGTTGTAATGCCAGTGTGGCTTTTTTAGGGTCATGATGATTTGTGAGAATTGCTGTGTCGTCTGCAGAAGTATCAGTCATTGCCTTATTGTCAATAGGTATGTCGTAATTTATAAATACAGTGTAGTAATAGATTCATGTTTAAATTTTGGTGGAGCATTTTTTAAAGAACAGTACATTTATTCTTCAAACTTGCTTACATTTAAAGTTAAGGTACACGTGTTTTAATTTAAAATGAGAAATATTTTGTAAAATATAAATAAGTATTTCATACAGATCACTCCTATGTAGGCTGATAAGAAAACAATATTTAGCATTTTTTCTTTTCTTTTATTTATTATTATTATAATTTTTTTTTTTAGGGAGCTTCAGCCTGAAAGCTTTCCTTGCATCCACTACTGTAACATATTATTTTATTATTCTCCTTTGAAAATTATTATCACAAAGAAAAATAAAAAAAATAATTCCAATCTGATAAAACTAAATAACATTCTGGAAGTCTATTTGATCCAAAAACATCCAAGAACCCAACACAGTTTTGACAATAGGTTTTTACTTCGGCTAACACTCTCATAAATGTCAATATCTTAATTTTTAAAACCCAAAACTGTGATATGTATCCTATGACAACCACAGTACCTAAGTGGCTATCGGCGAGAAATAAATTTTATCCCAAAAACGGTAACTAAGTCTTAAAGAAACTGAGTGTTAAAAAAACACAATTTAACCTGTCTGGGTCCGTCGACCTCTTGGCTATTTAAATTTTGAAACCTCTCAATTTTTTTCAATGGCTTTTATTGTAAACGTATTTTTTTTCAATAGTAGATTTTATGTTTTGAAAATGAGATTTTTCACTTCTTGGTGAAATTTCCTTTCGTTTGATATCTTATTCATCGAAATTCATCACTCCAGAGAGCCAGAAAAGACTAGTGTATTATATATTGAAGTTTTGCGAAGAGAACCAACCAGAGATTTTTGAAATGAGGTAAATCGTTCTTCTACCAAATCATCAACAACCATCGTCCTTCTTACGCCTACAAACTTCTCCAGTTCAAATCCTCAGTCCATTCCCTGTCCACAAGATCTTGACCTTCTAACCTTTACATGCCTTCTCACAGATCTGCCTCATTCCAAAACTCCTTTATTGCTCGCTCTGTCAATTTCTGGAAATCCCTCATTATTAAAATTCGACATTCTCCATCTATATCCACATTCAAAACCCTCATATTCCAATTCCTATCCCAAAAACAGTCAGATAGTTTCTAACCATTCGACAACATACAATTATTTCATGCCATTAATTGTCAAATATCAATGCTGAATGATAATGTATTTATGTATTAATCAGGCACTTTATCTTGTCAGATTCAGCTTTCTGTTTTCTCAACAGAAACACAAAGCTTATTTTAATAAATAATCTGATATATTTTTATTTTTTAATTGTTTATTGTTTTCTTAATAGTGTATACTAGTCTATCAGTGCAAATAGCTTTAAGTGTCTTGTCATAGTGTTAAGTGTTTTGTCAGTGTGTTAATTCTTTATATTATTTCTTTTTTTCGATTGATTTTATTTTGGTAAAATGTAATCTTTTAATTTTGTTCTATTTTGTTATTCGCAACGGACTGTGTCCCAGAATAAAGTTTTTTTAAAAAGTATTTTCTATCTAAATGCCGCTTATTCGCAAAACTCTAAAACCACTCTTTATTTAATGGAATATTGGGTCATCTCTAAGAGCGTGAACCCTTCTGAAATCTTCGAACAATCTTATACGTTCATACAATTATAGAAAATTATTGGAAAAACCTGGCTTATTATTTCGTATCTATAAAATCTAAATCTGATCAAAAAGAATGGTTTATAGGAAGAATACAATTTTTTTTTTTTGTTCTAAGAAAAACATTTAACCAAAGGTAGTAAAGTGTCGGATGGTGACGTAGAGCGATGCCAATATGCAGCAATATTCAGATGTAAGTACAAGGAAAACAAAGAGAGGAAAGAGACAAACAGGAGGGAGCGGCCGAGGAAGCCAATATAACCGCAGGGAGAAGAGAAAGAGAGAGGAGAACTATAAAATATTAAATATAAATAATTCAATCTTGGAACCGAGGAGCGGGGGGCAGGGAGCAGTAAATGCCAGGGGGTAGTTTAGTACCGCCTGCCGTCATATGTTCCGTGGGCCCAAGGGTGCGCCCCCCCCCTCCAATAAAACCGGGACCAGTCTCTTCTTGTTTACCTCAGCCCAGGGTTGCCCTTTGTCTGTCCTCGCGCGTTCTCAGGGCGTACCTTAGGGCTCAAAGTATGCAAGCCTCAAATGTGTGTTCAATTTTCTTTAAAATATATAATTAATTAAGAATTAAAAATATAATCATTTTGGTGAAGACAAAATCCAAAACAATAATTAAGTTTTATACATTTCAACAATAATCTCTTTAAACTTTTTTCAGAAATGATTTGGGTATTAGTGTAATTCATTATTTCTCGTACATGCCTATCTGAGCGAATATTCCCGTTGTACAAAGCCCTTTTTATAAAATTATAAACATCAGTCTAAAACTGATTGACTTTATCTTATCGTAACCTACAAATTTTGATGTATGAAAATTCTCATAAATGCGTTTTCTCATTAAAATAATTAATTCACCGAGGTAGTAAAATATCATTAATCCCCATATGCTTTTCTCTTGAATCGAAAGAAAATTGAGGGCTACAAAAAGATTGGGCCTTTTGGGCTAAATAACCTCGTTATTTTGATTTGTGGGGAATGTAGGTCAATAGGTTGTAAATACCTCAATATTTTTGTAGGTCGATTTTTGTCTGCATTTTATGATAAAATTATCTTATAATTCAAATGGAAAACAAATGTTCATCACTCCTGATTGAAAACGCCCCAGTTCTAGAATTTTCTTAGATACAAAGTTGTAAATTACGATAATATACTAATTACGATAATATGTATGGCAGCGAACGCCAACCGATAGTGCTCATTTCGCTGAAATTGCTCACGGAATCGAATAATTCCTCTCGTTAAAAATCACAGATTTTAAAATTAAAACGTTACAATTAAATTTAATGGTTTTAATTTGTATTGTAAGAGTAGAAACACAAATTGGGGCGGGTATTTGTTTATGAATTCACAACTTTTGAATAACTTTACCCTAATATTTTCTCCGAAGAACGGTGTCAAAATTGGGGGATTAAAATAAATTCCAATAAATCCCATCAAATCATCTTTATCCTTCGTCATAAACCTATGACTTCCTGTCATACAGTATCCTTTAATAATACCCCGCTGATCTCTGTTGAACATATCCGGTACCTTGGACTCCACTTGGATAAGCGTCTAACTTGGAATCCTCATACCAGACTTAAACGACAAGAAACAGTTCGACGTTTCCGACTACCCCAGCACTTACTAGACAAACACTCTAAGCTTTCAGTTAATTACAAAAGACTCATATACAAGATCTATTTGGACTTACGGAGTTGAGATTTGGGACTCCATAAAGCCATCGAATCCCTCACGTATCTAATCCTTACAATCCAAAATTCTTCGTAAAATCCTCAATGCTCCTTACTTTGTCACTAAGAAAATCTTAGTATAAACGATCTTAATGTTCTGTAGTTGGAGGAAAAAGCTGGCTTGGATGCCCTGCCTAATTGTATATATTGTATATAGGTATGACTGTGTTTTTATGTTTTTTTAATTTACTTATCTTTAGGTTATTTTACTTTTTTATCTTACATAGTTTTTGATTATTATTTTACTTTTGATAATTTTATATTTTCTGTATATTTGGTCTGAATGTGTTTATATATAACTATAAATGTTGTCCACGTGACAGATTGTTATATTTCTAAATAAATAAATAAAAATGTTCCTTATGATTCCAGTTTGGCCCAATCCAAATACCTATCCTTCCATAATGAACTTCAGAATCATCCCATTCCTCCTGTTTCTAACTTTGCTTCCTCCTCGATCCCTGATAACCCTCCGAGGCGTCTGAAATGAAGATGGCTACGAGATCGCCTATTGTAAATACATTTTTTTTTTTTTAGAGTGCTCTCAATGGGTAGTTTCAGTAGTCCTCATTAAGTGTTTTCATGTTTTTACTATCTGTTATCACATTTATTGAATGTATTTTTTCTTAATACAGTTGCAAATATCATAAATAAATAATATTAACTCTAATATTTTTAAATTAATATTTTGAAGTATTTAACAAGGATGCGAGGTGAAAATTTTATATAACTATACGGATACTGATACACTTTATTTTGATTTACATTTACACCTTCAATTTACACCCCTCCCCTATCTATACAAGAATCCATTCGAATCTTCCACTGTCTCAAACAGTGCTAGGAATCTTCTATCAGCTTCTTCAGGATGCCGCTTTCTCTCGGTGAATTTGGGTTATTCCGGTGCATGCATTGTGGCTTCGCATGCATCGCTATAGGAATAGAGCAAAGTATTGAAGATAATAATGTGTAAATATATATGAAATCAAAATAAAAATTTTTACATCATCAATACCGCTATATAAAAACCCGTCTTCGTAAAAAAATGAATAATTTTTTTGAAACAGATAAATCTACTGCGGATTAAGTCTTTTAATACTAGCCTGTACAATGAAGTTGGAAAGAATGCCCCAATATTCTACCGTCTGATTTCTTTCTATCTCTACATATTGTTTCCCTTCCAATAGCTTTTGTATTTTCCATGCAAAGAGTCACATTTGAAAGGATAAAACCTCTCTCAATCAATGGGCATTACTGTTTAATTCAATAATAATAAAGGCTACAGCTTAAGTGATTATTTTTTTTTATTCACACCTGTCATAATAGTAACTAATTTAAAATGTTATGAATTGTAGTTAGTTTAAAATAATAAAATATGGTGCGCGCATCACACGACTTTCACTTACCACCCTCTTCTTAGCGGAATAAATGTTTTCAAACGAAGGAGAAGGGAAAGCAAAAATTATAGAAGTTGTATTTATTTACATTTCATTGTGAATATTTGTATTTGTTTAATTAGCCTTATACATGCAAATTTTAATTTTTATACCGCTGTAATCTATACAATTAAATATTAAATAATACCAACGATAGCATTTATGAAAACCGCGTATGTATATGAACTTAATATTGTCGGAGTCCATATGATATTAAGCTCATGTTACATATGGAGCCTGTTATAAAAGCTCGGGTACACTCGTATTTCTTTGGGTCCTCAATTTCAACAATTATCCGTTACGATATTTTATTTCTCCTTTAGTTAATTATCAATTTTTTTTTCATATTTTATATTTAACTGCTTTTTATATTAAAGTTTAATGTGAAATGGTTAATTATTTAAAATAAAAAAAATTAAAGGTACTTTAGAGGAAGCTGAAAATTAGCCATTTAAGTCCTGTAAGAGAACATAAATGAGAATAAATCTACATAATATTAAATGCTGCTTAATAATTCACTAATATACTGAGTTTAATACCATACTGAGTTTAAGTAAACAAAAGCAATTATAAGATTAAGATTATGCAACAAAAATTATTGTTTTCTTATTTTTGACAAATTAAAGTTTATTTAGATTATATGTATCAGGTAGTTTTAAGTTGTTTTATATTGTTTTAAATAACAAATGGCTGTTTAAGGTTTCCAAAGTTAATTTTATTATTATTATTTCTTTTCATTGTATGTATTTTTAGAGCAACTCCAAGCAAATGTTTCTATAACATTGCCAAAAAAAGTTTTGTTATTAAGAAAAAAAGGAATATGTAAAATTTACATGAAATAAAATTTTCTTTCTATCCATCTATCTACTGAGTTTAATAAAAATCGTTAGAGCGGTTTTTACGAAAAATGTTTTAAATCGATAATATAAAATGCCACTTCCGGTAAGTCAATTTTGACGAAAAAGTTGCTGCAATATCCAAGGTATATAAAAACCTTAAATATCAAATTTCACTTTCATACAACTTTTTGTTTTTGAGTTAGACTGATCACACACACACACACACACACACACACACACACACACACCCACACACACACACACACACACACACACACACACACACACACACACACACACACACACACACACACACACCATTTTGCGGGACTAGGTTATTTGGACTCAGAAGACCTCAAAACATGTATTTTCGTTGAGAACTCATACAAAAATTTTAACGATCGCAATACTTACCCTTATTATACATTGCATATATAGGTTAGTGAAAGTAAAAAATGACCTACTAAAACTTGAGTTTAATGGATCGAACGGATTTTAGTTGGTAGTGGCAATTTCCCTTACTAAATCCATAGAATGTAACAAATAAAAAATTTTCAGTTAAAGCTAATTCTGAATAAGCCTTAGTATGGTGAAATTAGTTTAGTAATCAACCCCGTTTTAAGAGAATTTTGGATTTAGTTTAAAGATCTTCTGAAAATTTAAATAAACAAAATATTCAATAATATTAATAAACCATGTACTGCCGACACCCACATAGTGACAGCACTGATTCATATGGACTCTGTAACAGCATTGATTAGCATACATCGGAATGGCGCGTAACAGTTCTCCCTAAACGAAACGTATCGCTCAAAAATCATTATTGAACACATTTGCATTAGGAGGGAAACACTACCATATTCAAATGTACCACAGTATGTAGCTGTTCGGAAAGTTTACTATGAAAATTATATTTAGTAAACTTGACTGAAATTAATTATTCTTAAGATAATAAGAATAGTGAAATCTTATAACTAAGGTCTGAATTTGTATAGAAGAAAATCAGTATAATATTTCATTAAAATTATTATAATATGCAATCAAATAATGAAATGAAAAATATAGATATTTCGCGGTACAAACGGCTTTTTATAAATTTTTTAACATCCATCTAAAAACACCTTAAAGCTCCAACTAATCGTAACCTACAATAATGGTACTATAAAAAAATAATTTATAATTTTCTTCAAATAAATTGGTTAAAAGTGAGCAGAGCAGCTCAGTGAGCTAAGCACTGGGCTGCTAAGCTCAATGACCAGGGTTCAATTCCGGCTGATGTCAAGTATTTTTTCAGGAGCCGTGGATCGAATCTGCGGTCGAGAGATCCTCTTGGGAAATATCTAGCATCTAAAAAGTGGGTACTCTTAATAAAAAAATAAATTAAGGGAAAAAGCATGACAGTTGAGCCTGATTCTGGCTCGATCAACTCCCAGCGCAAACGTTTTATGGAACCAGTACATTCTAACAGAGTACACTGAACACAAAAACCTTCATGATTTGTATTAGTAGTATAGATATTTTTTTTTATCATTAGGATATCAATAATATTAATAAATAAATATTTTAATAAATAATATTAATAAATCTTATGAAGATTTATTTTTATACTTAAAAAATGCCAATACATTCATTTTAAAAACACGGTTTTAGAAACAAACTTATTTTCATACCACTTGTTGTGATGGTATTTAGATTCGTTTTCGAAAAAATGTTTATACCAAAACATAGGATACTTAAAAAAAAAAAATATAAGAGGTCACTTTGGAAATAAGGGATTCAAATACTATATATGTATGTCTAATATAAGTTTCAATGAATAAAATAAACTTTTTAAAATTAATTTAAAGAAATCATAATTAGGACTTTTAACACTATCTTTATAACAAAGTATAAAAAATCATACAGGTATTTTACACATATTCACCGATATACTAACTTTTATGATTCCAAATTTGAAAAAGATGAAAACTCTGAAAAAAAGGTAGCCATAAGAAGAAACTAGGTATAACTTAGATAAATTACTTATCTGAACAATAAATGTAAGTGTTGAAGTGGTGTTTTAGATAATGGTTTAAAAAACCTTGCAACCGAAGAAAACCTTAGAAAAACAATATAATGTGATAAATAACAGTAAAAATATTATATATTTAAAATTAGTTACTCACATTAGAATGTTCCAATATGGTCTTCTATCTTGAGAAACACTATTTGCCTTATTTTTCGGAGAACAAATTTAGAAACAATAGTTAATACAACAATAATAACACCGCACTGAAAGAAATATAGAGAAATGATACCATCCCTAACACATTTAACATAAAATTACCACTTGATATAGTAACTAATCTAACTAAGAAGCGTAAATATGTCTCTATTGCTGAGAAGGTTAACAGTGAGACAGATGCTTCCTTGATAATAGAGAATAGCACCTGATTGGCTCAGAGCTAGTGGTACCGCCAATTCCAAGGCAGTGTTTTAAAGATCAAGTATACAGTGCTCAGTTAATATCCACAGCTGTCCAAGTTTCTCTTTGTTCACAGGTATTTATATTATTATTTATTTAAGTTATTAACGTTTAAAGAGATATGTAAGTTATCAATTATTACACAAATTATCAAAGCATAAATGCCCTAGTTATTTCATAATCTTATTTCAGAGTGAAATATTAGATATTAGTTAATATTTTTAACCTCATCCATTAATTCTTATTTTTTTCTCAATTCTTGCCAATAGATCATGAATATTATTTTTTTTTAATTAAAAAAATTGTCTACACTTTGTAGGATATAGTTAAATAAACATTAATAATATATTCCACAATAAATGTTATAAAAACAAACATATTTTACTTAAGCGGGTATTACTTAAATATTTTAAAAGCTTTTACATAAAATCTTATTTTTAGAAATTGTTTCTATATATTATTATTGATATTTTTTTGTATAGGGAATGTCAAAAAGTGCATTTTATATATTAATAAATTAGCATTGTGTTGTTATTATATATTTAAAGCAGTATCAAATATTGGAATAAAACATTTTCTGATTTTATGACACTAAAAATAAATTTATTAGATCTTTATGCGTTGCATTTTATTAGTTAACAATTAAAATTAATAAATGTAATTGTGTATAATAAATAAAAGATAACTCCAAAATTCTATTTAACATTATTTCAATTTAATCTTTTAGCTATTAGCTAATATAAAATATATAAAATGCTTATTGAAATGATTGGTTGTAAAATTTAATAAATTAATAAGTTTCTATCATTCTACATACACACACTGTTATCTAACACGTTAATCTTGTTCGATTGGTGACATTCTTTTTTAATTCTTCAAAAACAAATCGAAATATAATTATTTTACTGAAAACAAGATAACTGAACACGATTAATCTGAAAAAACTAAAACTAACACTGTTAAACTAACCTCATCTATTAATTATTATTTTTTTCTCATTTCTTGCCAATAGATCATGAATATTATTTTTTTAATTAAAAAAATTGTCTACACTTTGTAGGATATAGTTAAATAAACATTAATAATATATTCCGCAATAAATGTTATAAAAACCAAAAACAAACAAAGCTTTTAAACGCAATTTTAAAAGCTTTAACATAAAATCTTATTTTTAGAAATTGAATGATTCTGCATGTTATTATTGATATATTTTTTTTGTATAGGTAATGTCATGAAGTGCGTTTGATATTTTAATAAATTAGCATTATGTTATTATTATATATTTAAAGCAGTATCAAATATTGGAATAAAACATTTTCTGATTTCATGACACTAAAAATAAATTTATTAGATCTTTATGCGTTGCATTTTATTAGTTAACAATTAAAATTAATAAATCACAGAAATTGTACTGTGTATAATAAATAAAATATAACTCCAAAATTAGATGTAACATTATTTCAATTTAATTTTTTAGCTATTAGCTAATATAAAATAAATAAAATGCTTGTGAAATGATTGGTTGTAAAATTTAATAAATTAATAAGTTTCTATCATTCTACATACACACACTGTTATCTAACACGTTTATCTTAGTCTATTGGTGAAATTCTTTTTTAATTCTTCAAAATCAAATTGAAATATAATTATTTTACTGAAAACAAGATAACTGAACACAATTTATCTGAAGAAACTAAAACTAACATTGTTAAAATACATTAGTAGGTGTATTAACAAACCTCAACATATCTGAACCGAACCGTGATTATTGGTCGACTGACTGAAGAAAGAGAGGAGCCTTCTGCCATATTGCAGATTGTAAACATGATTATAGATAATTTGATTGGCTGTCAGGCAGGAAGGAGGATAATTGGTTAGGAAAAAGGACATTAGATTACTTTCTCTTTTAGAATTACTTGTTCAATATGTCGTATCGTGGACATTAAAATTTTTCAATATAGTAGTTGTTTTTTTATTCTAATGATTATGAATATTCTTTACTAGTTCAAAAATGCGGTTGTTAACAACCGCGGTTAAAGATATGCCTTTAACCTAAAATTTGGAAATATACGATCAAGTTCTTAATCTCAGCGCTGAATTTAGGAACTTGACCTATTCTACAAGCCCTGTTTTGTTTTTCTAATTTAAATTTAAATTTTACGCCCTTGATGTAGTTCCTTTAACGTCCCCATATCTTTTATTAACTTTATTTATTAATTTATTAAATAATAATTAACTGGAAGATTGCATTTTATATTGATAGGTATTTGGTCTCATTATATATTACATGCGATAATATCTCCGTATAAATACATACTTACAAAGCACACACGTGTCTGAGTTCTCATATTTTAACACGGATAATTGTCAAGCATTGTTGTAACTAATGATTTCATAATTGTTTAGACTAACGTTGTTTAATTATTACCGTTGACTATCGTAATTTATTTTTATTTTTTTAACTAGACAAAGAATCAATATCAATTACCCAATTTATTTTTCAATATAATCTTTTCCTTAAAATGCAAAAATTCTTAATTTGAACAAAATGAAATGTATATAATCTTTTCTATGTGCAATTACTTTCTTAAATATAGTGCAATTGAATTCTTAAATATTAAGGAAAATATAATATTTTTCAATTAGAAGGTTTTCGTCCAATCTTAAAATATAAAAGACATGCCTTTTGCATGTATTAACCGTTGCAGTTGAATCCCTTTATTATCTAATTTTTAAAATAAGAACCTGACCTTTCAGCTATCGTAGCAAAAATATGTAAAAAAGTAATATAATGAATGATACAATAATAAAACGCATCTAACAATAAATGACTCAAATGATGCATGCAAAAGAAGTATGTATGTGGGTTCCGCTCAGTGCCGCTCATAAAAGTTTCCCAGGAAAGTGGGTGATCAATCCATCCATCCCAGCATCAATCAGTCCAAACATCCATCAACTAAATCTCAGATCCGTATTTCGATTAAACAAAGCAAACATTGTGTTCTGTAATTCTCAATTTCTTGTATTGTTAAAATTTCCTTATTGAGATCCTAAATAAACGGTGAAACGTTTGATAATTTTTTTTTTTTTTTGGATGGGGTTAGTGCGGGTTTAATTGCACTTGTCAACTCTTTTGTGATGACAATCAGGAAATCAACTGAATATTAAAAAAAAATAATGGCATGTCAGATATGCGAAATTTTAAGCTAGTGCTGTTGAATTTCTTCAGATAATTCCTGACATTTAGGAAGTTTTTAGATGAACTTTGTCATGCTATGTTCCTTCTATTTGGAACATGTTCTTAAATTTAGTTTCATTAGTAATTATTAAAATGACTTGTATGATAAGTGAAGATTTTTATTAAAACTTCATACGATAAAAAATAGTTTATAATAAATATTTTAATAGTAGAACAGAATATCGAATAAATAGTAGTTTTCTACATATTTGCTAAAACAATTTTTAAAAATTATAATTTATGGTGTTTCAAAAGTTTTTTTTTTAAACTTCTTTATTGAGATATTACAATCTGTCACATTCAAGGACAATAGTAATAGTGATAGAGTAGCTCATTCATACCATACAATAAATAAAAATAATAAACGGCAATATAATAATATTAAAATAAATTGTATATAAACTAAAAGATATTAAACTAAATAATAAACCATAAACTAAATAAATAATAAACCAGTCTAACAAAATTAATATTTAAATTCACACATGCTTTTATACAATATTTAGTCATTCAATATCTCCGAGCCAAGCCTTTTCCCACACTCGTGGAGGGAAAGGCAGGACTCTAGAAGATCCCGGCGTCTTTCACTCAGCCGCATCAATGATATTACCAATGGAGGCTGAGCAGAGACCCTATAACAAGACATACATGGCTTGAGTGGAGAATTTGGCCATTGCCATAACTCCTATATATTCTTACAAGTCTCCGGACCACTGCCGCTTCAAGCTTCGAAGAGGATTGTAGGGATGAGTAGTGCTAGAGAGGGATTGCGCAATTGGATTTCGATGATATGTAATGTTTTGGTGGAATTCGGAAAATTTTTGAGGGATAAGGATATTGATTTTCCTAATAGACTTAGCAGGTATTGACGATATTTTATCACATAAATTTTTAAAAATATCGATTTATCGTTTTTAACCATGTTGTTTTTTGATCAATTATTTCTTGATACCTACTAGTGGTAAAGATGTTTATTTGAACTCGACTGAAGTTGGTTGTATGCAGTGGTACCCATCCTCCACAAGGTCGATGGCGCAAGAACCTACCCTTCCCCCCTCCTCCCAAGATATTTTATTGCTCACATTTTCTTAAAAACAGAAGAAGCTAAGGTAGAATTAGAAAAATCTTAGATCATATATTGGGTTGGCAAATAAGTCCTTTCGGTTTTTCTGTTTATTTTTAAGTCACAATGATACGATTCTTATCTGATGAATTAATCCCTAAGGTGGATTTTTTATTCTGTTTGTAATATGTCAACAACTATATCCGTTAACTCTTGTTGAAACTAGCTTAGTATTGTGTTTGATATTGCATTGTGAATATGGAAGAAAATATCATTCACTATCGGCAGAAAAACATTTTGTTAAAAAGATTTTTTTTTTATTATTGATACAAAATAGTTGGAGTATTGTGGTATTTTATTAATTAAATAGTATTGGAGTTCTGGCAATGGCCAGATTCTCCACTCAGGACATGAGTTATGTGGCCAAAGCGCTCAATCTCCACTGGGTTTAGCCCCAGTGACGCGGTTGAGAGAGAAGTGCAGGGATCTCCTGGAGTCATGCTTTTCCTTCCACAGTTGGAGGGACAAGTCTGGTTTGGAGTTCTCTCACCAGATTGTAAATATTGTATATAGGTGTGTATGTGTTCTTTTTATTTATTTATTTTTAAGTTATTTTATTCTTATTTATTGTATATATATTATTTTTCTGTATAATTTATTTTATCTATTGAACATAGAGTGTGAATGTGATCTATGAACGCTATTATAAATGTCCTTGAGACAGATTGTAATATTTTTCAATAATTCTGTTAATTCAATATAAAAAAAAATTAAATAGAATAATATAATTTTTGTTTTCATATCTTTTCATAGCATTTGTATAATAAGTTTTATTTGGTTGTATCTTGCCTTTCCTCGGCTCTGACGAAGATATAGAACTTTGGACGAAACGTCAGAACGAAATGAAATATTTTTTTTTTTAATTTTTATTTGTTATTCAGAGTGATTGAAATTCCCACCATATTATCACAGTCAAGTTATTTCTCCACTATTAGTTAATTTCTGACCGCTGTTAAATTTAAATTAAATGCTATTTTCCCTTCGGTCGCCCTCGCCCTCACACACTATGACTGCGAAGGTAGACCAGGCAGGCAACAAGCCCTAGATTTGGAAGGAACAAGAGGACGCCGCTATCGGCCAAGTTGGCGAGGACACCGCGACGAGGTGTCCCTGGACAAAGGGTCCGGTATCTGTTTAGGAAATGTCACCGCTGGAAAACAATGAGTGACGTCATATCTGGTTCGAGGAGGGGCGGAAGGAAGCGAGATACCGCGTGATTGACGTGGCAGCCCTGCTCAATGCTCGCTCATTTCCGGCGGCCAGAGCCACATATATAGCCCCTGTCTCGTTTTATTACCCTATCTCTCTCTACAGCGGGTCCAAATTTTTCGCTCGGTATCGCTAACCTGTCTGTATGCCTGTCTTCAACTTATTTCATTCAATTGTCACGGGAATTATTCCCTTGAAATTCGAATATCAACTGAGAATGTTGAAAAATAAATTTCTAGAAAGATAGAACAAAAAAAAAAAATCACGAGTGATTATTAAAAATAAAATTCTGTTTCTAAATATTTAAAAAAAAATATGAAATTATATAAACTGTACAGTTCTGATAATTCCAACACGTATATTACATAGCCTGTTCGAATAATGGAAATTATCGGATTATCAAAGATTAAATTCAAATTATTAGAAACGTTGTCGGTAACGAAAACATATGTATTATTAATAAAGAATAATTACATTGCTAACATCCCCATCCCCACATATATTATTACAGTAAGGCTCTAAATCGGTTTATACTAAATCTAAGCTCCTGTCATGCTCAAATACCATGAATGGGATACCGTTGGATTCAGAATTTCACGAATCGTATTCTCCACTTATTTTTACTTTCTAAAATAAATAAAGTCGATACAAACATTTTGCTAGGCTTCAATACTGGAACGGTGATAGGTCTGTAGATCGATGCGGACAGTTTGCGGACAACCCGGATAGTTTCTATTGGATCCTGCGTTTTTAAGCCCAAAAACGTACTATTTTCGAGATAACGCAAGGCATAGGTTTTGCATCCACACAACTGTTAATTGTACTACTTTCATTGAATACATGTCTCATTTCGTCGGCTTGAGGTCTCTATGATCGAGAGAAGAGGAGTTTATATGATTTATCGATGGCGTTTTTGATCGGCAAACCATATCATAGTTAATTCTTCACCAAATCTCAATATTGAGCCACCAATTTCGAAGGCTTCCTTCTCCTTCAGGTCGGCAAAATCACCTCACACAATTCCAATCACCCCGAAAATTCAGGCAAACATGTTATGAAAGAAAAAAAAGCTTATTTGACAATTTTTAGTAGAGATACAGCTTATAGGAATTTGTAAACATGTTGGTTCCAAACATTAATGAAGATTTAAATTAATTTTTGTTTCCTTTGTCGATTATATTTATCGATAAAGTAACAATTGATTTCTTTATATTTTGATACGTTCCATTATTTTATTTTCTTATTAATTTGGCATTTGAAAACAATATGCTGTGTGAATTTTTCGCACGGGTCTACTAGGAAAAATTAATTCTGAAAATTTTATTTTATTTACTGTACATAGAGTGTGAATGTGATCTGTGAACACTATTATAAATGTCCTTGAGACAGATTGTAATATTTTTCAATAAATAAGCTTAAAAAAAAAAAAATCTGAAAATGACCATATAATGAACGTTGTGTCTCTGATTTCGTTGCTAAAGAAAATACCTGATCTAGAAATTTTTATGAAAGTATCAGGCTTTGTACCATTCCTCTACGTTGTACAAATCGTCCACTCCAAACAAGCATTAAATATTTTTATGGTATTTCTATCACTTATTTACAGCAATAAATAAAATGAGTTTAAAGTAATTTTGCAGTGAAACAAAAATAATATAAATAACGTATTCTATACCAGCTTTTGAAATTATCAAGCAAAATTTTTCTGCACTGTCATACATTTTAAAAAAATATATTAAAGAAAAAAATTTACTTTTCAACTAATATATCCCCAGAAATTGGACATTCTCGCGATGTCTGTTATAAAAACAGCTCACAAAGAGATTCCTTCAACTTCTGGATGACCCCCTAGTTTTAATTTGTTCCGTTTAGAGACAGCAAAATATGATTTCGACACTACCACACGAAGCAATTTCAGAAATATGTACGGAGAAACAGAGCTATATCCATTCCGTCTTCAATCGACTTTAACTTTTTTTCTAGTTAGGATTACTAGGGATTTCGGATCATGAGGTGTTCGGATTATGAAGACCACCCTGTAGTATCAATTATGATATCGAGTATAAATCTATGTAAAAATAGGTAAAAACCAAACAGGTGAGTACATTTTATCTCCTCTGTCTGCAGTCCGATTTTATTTTTTATTTAATAGCTATTGACGATTTTCCGTGGTATAGACCCATTTTTGTGTAATTATTATCATCCGTCTAAAACTTCGTGAATAGCGTCATCTCATTGTAACCTACAAATATTTTATTTACGAAAATTCTCGGAGTTGGGACTTTTCAATCTGGAGATCGGCCAACTTTGTCTGTTTAATTATGTACTAAAAATTCATAAATATCTACTTTCTTTCCACTTGAATCGTAAGATAATATGATCACGAACAAGTGACCTACAAAACTATTGGGCCGTTTGGCGTGACCTCTCCCAAAATTTCAAAATAAAGAGGTTAGTATAGACCAAACGGTTCAATATTTTTTGTTCGATTTTGTGTATATTATCTTATGGTTCAAGTGGAACGTAAATGGGTATTTTAGTACCTAATTAAATAAACAAAGTATAGCGATCTCCATATTGAAAACGCCCCGATTCCGTGAATTACAGTAAATAATATATTTGTTGGTTACAATGAGATGAATCCATTTAAAAGATTTAGAGGGATGTTAATAATTTATGGTTTACGAGCATTATTGATATCGATAAAAAAAATTTGGAAACAGTGTGCATAAATAAAAATGTTCTTATTAGTTTGTTCAAAACTGCTAATCTCCAAAAACTCATCAAAAATGGTTTTGAAATTTTGATAAAACGTTGCAATGAAATTCAGGAGTGTTTCTTATAACCTTCATTACAATCCGGCCTTTTTGTCGAAAAACGTTTGTCGGTATAAACTGTAGCACCAAAAGGGCTCTAATGATTTTGAATAAAACTTGGCTAAAATTTTCTTTTTGAAACCCTGTTAATTTTTTAATACGATATACTTCTTGGAAAAAACGAGGCCGAAAAAATAACGAAGGAATCAGAATTTGATTTGCAAAAATACAAAAAGTGTCCAAATGATATTGAACTGTTATACAATGATCAGATATGAATTTAAAAGAATAGAAAAAATGTTGGAAACGTGTAAATTAATATTTTTTCCTTAACTTCTCAATAATGATTATGGCCGTATTTATACTATAAAACTACAAACATTAAATGGATGATAAATAATCAGGACGCAGTCATTATACAATTTATTTCAATTGTGCCAAAGTTTCAACCCAAACATGTGGGTCATCTTCAGGGCTGAAAATGTTTCAAATTTCAGTGTTCCAGCCATGAAGATGACCCACATTTTTGGGTTGAAACGTTGGTACAAATAAAAAAAATGTGTTATGACTGTGTCCTGACTATTTATCACCCATGATATGTAGAGTAGTCGACTAGCTTCCGTCAATGCAAACATTAAATATTATTACAAGAACTGAGTCAACATTTTGTGATTTATTTGAAGAAAACTTTCACAATGTCCAACCTTAGCATCCAATTTGCACTGGACAGCCAATTCAAAGCGTGGGCGTTTTATAGAAAGGGGTGCATTAAATGGGTAACAAAATGGACTATTTAAGAGGTTTTTATATATTAGTATGGAACTACGTAACCCCTATATTCCAATAAAAAACATTACATGGAAAGTATGGTGTGGACGTCGTACCGACTGACAAAATTTAAGATCCACGTTTTTTGGCCCTTTGGCAAATATCAAGGAAACAACTATTCCTACGAAGATAGTTCTTAGTATCATAAACTTCTTTATGGTGCATTCTATCAGCTTCAATTCGAGACCTAATTGATTAATTAAGGACCACGTTGATGAGAAACATGAGATTTTTCTGTTGGAATAGTGAACTTTATGACTGGAAGCCGGAAGTGTGCTCTACCCGTTTCAACATTAGAGCCCAGAGATGAGGAAAAGTGACAGAGGACCGGAAATTACCCTTTACCTTAAGCCAACAGAGATTTTTAAAAATAATCGCTGGAAAATTCTAAGCTCTTTTACTTTCAGTAGTTTATTGTTACTCAGTCATGCGTAACATATCATCACTCCAAACACATGGTTTATTTAGTTGGGAAGTTAAGATGCATAAATAAATATGTATGGATGAACGAAAGCAGTAAATGGAAAAAATGTTGTATGCATTCATTCCATTGAGGCTTTCGGACGACTAAGCTTCGTATATTAAAGATTAAGATTTGATTACAGCCCTTTCTTTTAAATACTACCCTGACCGGGAATGGATTCCATTTATATACAAAACCGCTTAAAGTAACGTAAGGTTTCATAAAAAGATATACATTTCGGTTGGAGAGAGGCCCCAGCAGAGTCTTAAAAGCTTTTAAAGAAATTGCCCCAACTTGTACTCGTTTTGTGGAAAACATTTGGCCCTCCCTAGGGAAGGATGTTTTCAGGAATGCCTAGTTTCTATGGTGGGTGGGTTACACCCATTCAGGGTTTTTTGTTATGGCAAAATTTTATTTTTGTAGCTGACATTTGAAGGATCATTGCGGCATGTAGATCGAAATGGGGAGTACCGGAGGGTGCGGCAGAGAGGATTAGAGCTGAAGCAACCTCAACCAAAACTTTTTGTTTAAAAGTAAAATAAAAAATTAGAATATATTTATACCCCATTATATATTTATTATTCCCATACAATGGGAAAAATTAGACCATACAAATTAGAATTAATCAAAAAACACTAATGATGCTTTGTACTTGTTAGCAGAAACACAGCTCATTTTAAAGAAGAAATCAATGTATTTTCTATTATTTTATTTTCAAAAGTGTATAATTATAATTTTTCCTACTGTGCATAGTTTTAACTGTTTTATCATAGTTTTAAGTGTTTTGTATATAGATTTTTTTTGTATATAGTTTGTTTACTTGTATTTTCTTTACTTTATCTTTTTTTTATTATTGTTGAAGGAAGTTAGTCGACTGTTCTACATATCATGCGTGGTAAATATTCAGGACTAAAATAAATAAATACATAAATAAAAAATAATGTATATAGTCCATTTATATAGATTTGTAATATTTAAATATTACATATTTAATATTTAAACATTCACCCTATATTTGTAATATTTAAATATTACAAATCTATATAAATGGATTATATACATTATTTTTTATTTTTAGTTTGTATAACTGTTTTAATATGTGTATTACAATATTAATTAAGATTCATGTGCCATCAATCACTATAGTTTATTATTTATAATTAGTGGTCGTATACTATTATATCTCTGATTGTAATTTAAAAAAAACATTTTCAGCCCTGAAGATGACCCACATGTTTGGGTTGAAACGTTGGCAAAAATAAAAAAAAAATTAAAAAAGACTGCGTCCTGAATATTTATCACCCATTTTTTTTATTATTGTTTTATTTAGGCCAGATGTAGTCATTTAATTATATTCTATTTTGTTATTCTAAAGGGACTTTGTCCCAGAGTAAAGTTATTTTCTATTTCTATTTCAAAAAAAATTTCTGATTTCATAAATGGGTGTTTATTTATAAATGTTTTGTGCTCTTCAACCAGCTGGGTCATTTTCGCCCTATATTACAATTTGATCAATTACTACACACATAACAAAACTACAGCTAACAAATACAATTTAAAGTTAAAAAAATTGAAATAGTTACAGTTGAATATGATAGAATAGAAAATTGTACTTTATTCTGGGACTAAGTCCCCTTAGAATAACAATGATGAATTAATACAAAATGAAATACAAATCTCGCCAAAAACTAACTTATAAAGACTCTAACATTATATACATTATTTAAAAAATAGTATGTAACCACTAAAAAATAAACAAACAAAAAAAAAAAAAAAAAAAAAAAATATATATATATATATATATATATATATATATATATATATATATATATATATATATATATATATATATATATATGAACATAAAATCTTCTCAAAATTACTTATTATTGTGATGAAAAAAAAGAAATTACATATTTATATATTCATAACTATACATAGCCTATCTAATAGAATATGCAAACACTAAGATAAAATAAAATCTCAGAATTACTTGTGGTGTAATGGAAAAAAAGAACTGTGTACAATGATAGTACGATTGAATTAAAGTTGTAAAAATTGAAAGTTAAAGATTTAAAAGGAGATAAGTTAACAAAGACAATAAAAACAAAGGTTAATGATTTTGAGAACAAAAGCTAAAAAATACATTTTTAAATAATAAAAATTAATATTAATAGAAGCAAAGTTAAAGAGAGTACAGTTTAAATATTAAAAAACACAAGAACCATTAAAATTAAACATTAAAGATTAGAAAAAGGTAAGTTAACAGTTAACAAGGACATTTAAATAAAAGGTTAATAATTTCAGGAATATAATCTAAAAATACGGTTTAAAAAATACAATTAATATTAAGAGAAGAAAAGTCAAAAAATACAATTTAAATATTAAATATTACAAAAAGAAAAATTGAAAAACCATTATAATTGAAAATTATGATTAAAATATGAAAAATTAACAGCTATATTTATCATTCTTGAAGTTCCTTCAAAAATGTAATCACACGAACAATAATACTTTTAGACATCTTTTCTCTAAGACATGGTTATAATTAGGAACTCTATATGTATTATAATTTAAAATATAGCACATATGGTTATTGTTCTTAGACCACTCACAGTAAAAAATTTGGACCAATGAAAGAAAAGTATTTTTTTCATTTGAAGAGTAACCTACAAACTTAAAAAACTTAACTGGTATTTTTACAATTACAAGATGTGAATAAATTTTGTGAAATATTTTGATTTCCTTAAGGAACAATATTAAGTTTTTAATAGCATTGGGGTCCTTTTGGAGTGATTCTTCAAGGCAATTTCTGAAAACATGTTGAGCTCTAAGAGATTGGAATGCATAACATTCGGTTAGGATATGATTCACGGTGAGAGGTACCCTGCAGGAAATACATTGAGTTTGAGAGTCTTTAAATACTCTTTAAATAAATTAAATTAAATACCCGTGGGTAAGCCAAGTATGTCCGATCCTTAGCCGGGTCAGTACCACTTCTTCCCTTCTGGTCAGCAGGATATTTGGAGTGACTATCCGGACGTATGAATGCAATTAAACTATAAAAAAAGTTCTAGAAGTATTTAGAATACAATATAATAAACCAAATATATTAAATAAATATAATTTATGAACTATATTAGGTTCATTATATTACCTAATTGAATGAAGAAAACTAGAAAACAATGAACAGCATTGTTTTTTTTTGTTTTTTCTACAATATTTTAGTTGCATTTCTTTTTAAAATAATCTTTATTTGAGATCTGAATCATGAGAAAATGTATTGGTTATAGAATAAATAGGATAATTAAAAAATATAAAACAGAAAATAAAAGTGTAATTTTCATTTGAGTTTAACACATTAAAATTAGGATAAAACTTAAAATAGTTAAACTGTGTAATTATACGTAAATAAAGAAAAACATCCTTCTTTTTACAGTTTCATTTAATTTATATTTTGGTGCTCGGTGGTGCTCTCTTTAAAAACATTCATTATACGAATATGGTGTAGTGAACCGAAAGTTCCAAAATATAAAATAAATGAGTCCGTAAAAAGAAGTGTGTTTTTCTTACTTTTACTATTAGGATAAAATTAAAAGAGATAAAATTGAAGAATTTATCTTCAACACTTTGAAAGATTGTTTTTGGATAATCATACTTTTCAATTTTGGAAAGATATGCGACACAGTTATGCATAAATATTCCTATAATGGTTTTACGTTATTGGTCTGTTACTTTATTTTTACTGTTAGCTTTACATACCTATCTTTATCCTTCGCCGCCTGAACCAGCTTTCTCTACCTCTATCCATCTTCGCCTTATAATATACCATGCTATATTCATTTTGTTTAATTTATTTTTAAATTTATAAGAAGTTGAAGCTAGGACTGCCACCAAATGTTATTATGAAAGTAAAATATAATTTATTAAAGAAATAAAATAAAATATAGAAATACCAATAATTTGTAATCATAAGTGGTGGAATATTTTCTGATATATATCTAAGTTTGCATGTGCTTATATAAGATGACATCTTAAAATATCGAAACTTGGTGTAACAGAATGGGGCATTCCGCCACCAAAAATAGACAGAGGCAAGAGATTGATAGAGAGACTCATGCATATACAAATGCATGAGATTGAAAATACCTCTAAAGACCTGTAACGTGTTGTGGAAGGCACAGGCGGAAATACGGGGAGGTGGGGTTGGGAATACTTTCGGACTGACACCTCCCCAAAATGAAAAAAATACTTTTCTTTCATTGGTCCAAATTTTTTACTGTGAGTGGTCTAAGAACAATAACCATATGTGCTATATTTTAAATTATAATACATATAGAGTTCCTAATTATAACCATGTCTTAGAGAAAAGATGTCTAAAAGTATTATTGTTCGTGTGATTACATTTTTGAAGGAACTTCAAGAATGATAATAGTAGATTGATGGTTGCCTGTAGTGACTTAATTGAAGAGAAGTTATTTGTTGTGTTCAGTCAAAAGAGAAAAAAAAGTTAATAGTAAATAATTAGAGGAAGTCGATTGTTCTACATATTCTAAATACTCAAGACGCAGTCATAAAGATTTTATAATTAGGGTGTGATTCTAGCACTGAAAGTATTTAAGTACTGGAAGGTGTTTCGAGTACTTGAATACCTTTAGTGCTCGAACCACGCCTGGAAAACGCCCTGATGATGACCCACACGTTTAGGTTGAAACGTCGGCTCTAATTAAAACTTTATAATAATTGAGTATAATTATTCCTGACAAACCACCTATTCTGAAAATAAGATGCTAAAGGGACATTAAATTAATTTAACGATTAAAATGCTACCGATAGAGAGCTTCTTTGCAAGTTCCTATCACGTTTCATATTCTTATTAGACATTTACTTGTATTTAATTATACTATAAGTATCGTATGGAGTGGGTAGGGCACTGATCTTCCAATGCTCAAGGTCTCAGGTTCGAATCCCGGCACGTGCCAGAAATAATACTTTGTTTCATCAGCCGTGGGGTGAACCTGGGATCAGGAGACCCTCCTGAGGCACACCCAACCCTTATAAAGTGAGTACTCTTTATTAAATGATTAATTATGATCTCAGTCAATTCACCTACTTGCACAACCGTTGACTAAGAAACAGTCAGTACTTTCCCTAAATAGTAATGAACCCAAGACCTTTTATAGATTGTAGTGTTACAGCTTATTTTATTTTATTTTTTATACATATGTATAGAAGTATCGTAACATACTCGGTATTCATTAGCATATATGAGTAATAAAAACGCTGCAAATTATTTCACAATGGCTTATTATTTCTAAACAATTATACATCTAAAGTAACATTACCTTCCTAGTTACAAAGAGAAATAAATAAAAGGCTATTCCAATTATTGGACTAAACTTTTTGTTTTAATCATTACTAATATTCTAAAAAAAATAGCATTACTTCAGTAACACATTATAAATTCAAAAACACAATCAAAGGATATAACCTTTGCAGTAGAACATACAAAATAAAAACTAGAAACCATATCTCTGCTCCTAATTGTCCAATTTTAATGATTTTTTTTTTCAGGAAATTCCGTAAACTTAAAAAATAATAAAATACAATATCGACAAAAAAGTTTACACTTTTTGAGTTATTTGGAATTTAATTTTACCATCCCTCGTAACTTTTTTTTTCCAGCTTCTTTTCGTTGAGGTATGCCTGTAGATAAATTTAAAAGGCGAGAATACAATTGTATTCAGTTTTCATGAATACTTTTGTTAAGGTGGATTCTGTATCTGTAATTATACAGTTGTTAGTAAAAAATGTACTTTTAGAGTGATAAATAATTTCTGTTCACAATTATCCAAAATTCAAACCTCTAAAATATGCTAAAATTTATATGCACATATGTAAAGAAATGTTGCCGATTTCCTCTGATTTTTAATGTTGGTTAGTAAAAGTAGAGGCATAACATTTCGCCATAAACGTTAGTTATTACCGCAGTAGGCTCAGAGACTATTCGAATTCACAGCCCAAAAATAATTCATAAGGAATAAATAGTAAGACCGGGGAAAACGATTTCCCGAGACAGCAAAAGGTGGAATTTCATCAGGCGCCATTTCGAAACAGAAGTGGAACATTTTATTTGAACGTAAATATCCCGGGTTAGGTGTCCTTTTTTACTGCTCGAGCTACCCCAGTAAAGTTGAATTTTTTATAGCAAATTTACTTGAGTAGCTCACCCTCCTAGGAGCTAACCCACATTCGTTCTAAGAACTGGCTTCACTACCTCTAACCTCTCGCCCCCACCCCCCTCCCTTCCCTCAGCCACTTTCCAACCGAAGGTTATCCTTCCCCCCCCCCTCACGAATACAGGACATAGATAAATTGTATTGATGGCATCGAATATATCCTTCGAAGAAAGTAGCCTGGAGACGATTGAAATTTACAAAAAGTAATGGGAAATAATCAAGAGAGTAATTTTATTGGAGATAGCTAGGTTTAAGTCAATATGGATTAATTTATTTGTTATTAATATTACTTTTTATAGGAGTCGACTATACCAATTTAAAACTTTTTTTTTTATTTTTTATTATTTTCTTGAAATTCACAACTGTAAACATATATCGAACCAGTAAAATTGCTATAATATGAAGGTACTTGTGAAGAAGCTACCCATTGGTAACCCTTCAAATATAAATTAATTTAGGAAGTCTCTTGGCCATCTTCATTTCAGACTCCTCGGAGGATTGTGAGGAATTTTGTTGGATGAAAGGTTACAAACTAGAGGATTGGGGTGACCAAAGAGTTTGGAATGAAAAGAGGTATATATAGTTCGGGCCAAGTCTTCCACAAGAGGAATGTTGATTTCTTCAAGGCTAATTTTATTTGTTACATAAGAAGGAGCATTTAGGATTTTACGGAGGATTTTGGATTGTACAGATTGGATACGGGAAGAATTTGATGTTTTAAATTAAAACTAAACCTAAGACTACGACTATTTTACTCACTCCTTGCGAGACATTCGAAATTAAAACTTAGACAGAAATTGAATGCGCATACTTACCTACTTCAGCCCATTTGGACCTCATAGTTCACAGATATACGGGACAGCCAAAAAGACTCATATACGTAAACTACAAACATTTCAATCTAAAACTTTTAGGACTATCACCAAGGCTCCGTATTACGTCAGTAACATTACTCTACATAAAGACCTACTGAGGCCAACAGTTAACGACTACGTACCTACACACTACAAGATATTTCATAATAACTTACATACGTACATAACCTTTGCTTTGAAAACTTTGCTGTCACAACCAAGGCATATAACTATCTTAAATATGTTATATCAGTTTCGAACGACTTTTCGTTTTTGAGCTAGACTGCTAACATACACACACAGAGACCACTTTGCAGGACATGGTTATTTGGACTCAGGATTTCCGTTGAAAACTCAGATTCGAAAATGTTCAAGAATCGCAATACTCTCCCTTACTACATATTACATATATTGATAAGCGAATGTACAAATTAAGAAATGTATTTTAAGATAACCTTGATTAAACTGTAATGTGGAGAACTATGTTACTTTACTTATACTTATGTTTTATCAATTTATTTAGTTATATCAATTATGTTAATAATTGATATGACTAATACACTATTGCACTAAAGACTTAAACTCTCATAACAGGTTTCTAGTTCATCGCTTAAGTACTAAATTTATTAGGAACGTGTGTTGCGGGCCGCGAAATACACGTCTCAACTCTTATTCTACTTAAAAAAATATTTCAACACACTTCACTTCGTAAGTCAATACTAAATTTTTAAATTATTCATATTTCTTATCGATTTTCTCTTATTTTGTAGGTAATCTAGTAAATTTACTACTTCTCATGGGTACAATCAACAAAAAGCGCATAAATAGTGTTACCCAAAATCGGTCTTGATCTTGCACTTTGCAAAACCGATACCAAAGCCTCCTATTATATAGCTTTACTATATTATTATAAATTGGGTATCTAATAATTTAATTATGTATAATTTTTAAAGAGATGAAGATAAATATACAAAGTGTAACTTTTAATGAGGTTATGTTTTAGTTAAGTAACAACTAGATCATCTTACTGAAAAATGGAAGAAGGCAATATTAATCCATAGCTGGTTAAACTTTTAGCCCGGCCATCCAATCCCTCCGAGCCGGTTTCCTATTTCATTTATGCAACCATTTATATTCGGAGGCGGGAGTCCTTCGAGGACGGACGCCTTAAAAGTTAACAAAGGCCCGTATTAAAAAAGAACATCCGGCCGGCGTTTTCCGATTAGGATCCCAACTCCGTCGACCGCCTTAGAAGAAGAATCCGAGAAAAACATAAACATGGATTAAAGTCCCTCTGTTCTGCGGCCTGGGGAAGAGGGGGGGGGAGAGAATACGTTTTTAATGAAGTTCCCTTCAAACTGCACCCCGGGGCTTGCCACAAATTCATAGCCCGCCCTCGATACATTTATCCAAGGCGCCCCCCTCCCGAAAAATTAAATTGATATACTGCCCTTAAGGAGAGGGCAAGGTAAGGAATTATAGCAATTTTACGATCCCTCAGGAAGTGAGTTTTTCAACGAAGCAATGGAATGGTTTTATACGTTTTGTTTATAGCTGTAAGGTTTACGAACCGACAAGAAGCAGTCTTCCTTTGATTCTCGGACTGTAAAATAGATTCATAACTTATAGCATACTTCTTGGCATAGTTGAATTAAATAATTTCGTTATGATACGAAAACTAAAAACATCATCTCATTTCTAAGCTCAATTATTCACTTTGTCTATTATCTCTATGAACAAAGATAACGTATGTTTGTTAATATGTCATTCAGAAAATTTCATCACAATCTCCCATAGCATGCTTCTACTTCTGTCTACTTCCTCTATGATGTTTTCTTTTTCCAGGCCCTCAGATCCAAAAGTCCTCCTTACTATGCGTTCCTCTATTCGCTCTCTAAATCCCATATATAAGCCTGTTGATCTTTATATTTCCTTCCATAAAACCACTTCCTTCAGCAAATTCTTCGTCATTAGTCCTATCTCCTTTTGGAACTCCTTACCTGTCTATATTTCTTATACTCCACAAATTTATTTAAACAATTCCTATTCCACCTATAACCTACCACCTACTTCATATTCAAAGTTTCGCAACTATTTATGAATTATTTCTTCATGTAACTACTAGTGCTACTAACAGTTAATTAATAAGTAGCGTTCAGTATTTCTTCATGCAAGACTGAACTTGTTAGGGGACTTTACTCCAACAGTCAATTATTTCTCATGTTCATGTCATTTCCAAATTTTTTGTTGATCTGATTGTCATTGATGAAGCTTGTTCTGTCTCAAGAATTCAATTCTTTTTAATCCTGATAATTAGTTTTTCATAACGAAAAATCAAACAACAGTTCATAGTTCACAGTATAAACCCCTTTTTATAAAATTATTAACATCCGTCTAAAACTACAACTTTTCATTTACGAAAAGTTTGGGAAATGGAACGTTTTTATTCTGAAGATGGGTAAACTTTGTCTTTTAAGTAAAAACTAAAAACTCATAAACACCTATTTGCTTTCCATTTGAATCATAAGATAAATCGATCACAAAATCAAGAAAAAAAGGTTGCCTAAAAAAATATGGAGCGGTTTGGCGTGGCCTCCACCCCAACATGTCAAAATGACGAGGTTATAGAGGCCAAACCGTCCTATATTTTTGTAGGCCAATCTTTTTTATCGATTTCGTGATCAAATTATATTACTATTCAAGTATAAAGCAAATAGATATTTATGAGTTTTTAGTAGCTCATTTAATTAATTATTTTAATGAGAAAAAGCTCCATTTCTTAGAATTTTGTTAAATAAAAAAGTTTTAGGTTTCGATAAGATGGAGCTCTATTTACGTTATTACTTAATAGTTTTTTGGCCACAGGTCAGCAATAAGATAAGTTCTTATTGTATTTACTTGTATGCTAATGTTTTGGCTTCTCGAGACATTTTCTGATGGGTTTGGAAATGGTTCAAGAAGCCAAAACGTTGGCAAATAAAGAGATACAATAAACATATCTTATTGGAGTGAACCTAAAAAAATTATTTCTTTAAGATATTTTTTATTTATCACTAGAGATAACTAGTAGTTAATGAAAGTATGTACTTATACACAGAAGGAGAAATAAAAAAATTATTGACTCATGTTCAAGACATTAAAGTGATGGAAAATTAAATTAAATAATGGAAGGATCCTATTGTTACCTCCATATTGTAGTGCCATCAGTCCCCATCTTTCGAACAACCAGTCCCCGTCTCTAAAACAATTAAAGGAGAACTGAGAGACGGCAGTTTAATTTCATATCAAGTGCACCTCAATTAATTGACTCAATTAACACTCGTGCTAATTGTTTTCTTGAGTGTTTTATTATTATAGATTCCGAGTGGATCCGGGGAGGGGAATTCTGGGAAATTAGCTGCCGCGATTTAAAAGTGGTATTCTTAATGAATTCAACCCCGCAGTCAAAAGTTAGGGGTAAAACACTTGTTACCTCCCGGCATAATATTTTTCCAGCACCCTCCAGTGGAATAATAATTTCGGAACAACTCAGAAGAAAAGATATTCCTTATGTTCAGAAAACTGTTTACCTCCGCCATCACGAAAATACAGAAAATCTCGTCATGGCGTAAATTCAGTCCAGTAAATTGCGATATTAATTACTTCCAACTTCCTACTTTAATCAATAATTCTTATGCACGTACATAACATATTTATCGTTTTTTTTTAGTAAAAAAAAAAATTAAGATATCAGTTGTTTATTTCTCGTATAATGCATATAAAAATTATTTTAAAAAAATATCCATTATTCTTTTTGTGACTCTCAACAATATTGGAATAAATTAATTTTTTTTTCAAACTCAATATTATATATTATTGGATTTACTAAATGTATTTTTTTTTTATATATTTTATGATTCAAATTAATTTTTTAATGAAGAAGTATAGTTGGATAACCTTAACTCTCGTGCTTTTATGACATTATTTTTTATCAGATAGCTCAGTCTCTGGTTGTAATTCACCTTTTTTTAAAGTTCTGAGTTATATATATATATATATATATAGTTATATATATATATATATATATATATATATATATAATATATATATATATATATATATATTCTTTTTTTTTCATAGCCCCTTTTTATATATCTTCGTCTTTAATCCTTAGATTTTTTTTTTTGTCCTCTTTATAATCCTTTTAATGCTAAAAAGCATTGTAATGTATATTTTGCTTGTTTATATAGTTTCTGTGTATTTTTTGTAAATCTGAAATATAATCGGTAATGGAGCTAATCTCAGGCTTAATTTGACCTTATAGAAAGCTTAGAACTAAATTAAAACACTTATCTTATGTAAGTTGTTTTCAACGTTTTAGAATGTTGGCTGGTAATAAGCTGTTCAAAAGAAAGTTTGCCAATTTTTGATACTTGACGAAAAATGATTTTTTACGTTTAATGAGAAATTCTTCAACTGTAGATAAATTTAGAGCTGCTTGTATATGCAATGTTTTCAATCTTACTATTCTCCTGATTATTTTATTTTGGAAATATTGTAACCTTTTCCCAGTTGCTTTGCTGACATGATCGAACAGAAGTACATATATATATATATATATATATATATATATATATATATATATATATATATATATATATATAGTGGAAAACATTTCTATGAGAAAATATTACTAGTAATTATAGTAAAAAATTACTATGAGAAATGACGTATTTTCAACTTATAACATAGTTTAAACATATATAGTAAAATAAAAAAAACCTGTATCATTATAACCTATGAAGGTGTAACCCTATGAGGATTCAGTACTTTGTAATGAAGTAGTGTTTCTTGGTCAACGGCTGTGCCGGGAGAATTAAGAATTTAGTTTAGAATTAATTAATTAATTAAGAGCACCCACTTTATAGTGGCTGGGTGTGCCCCAGAAGAGTTTCCTGACCCCAAGAATAAATAATTACCTACCATCAGCCGGATTCGAACCCAGGACCTTGAGCTTTAGAAGTCAGTTCCCAAGGCACTCCGCTTACATCAGTAATATAAAGCAATATATTATTTATCATGCCAATCAAATTATTTCAGATAAGTTTATTCAAAATCGGAAAATATATTACCGGTAGATTATTCGAGACAGAATTATAAAAGAGAGATTTAATAATTCCTCACGGGTTTCATATTTTATTCGGGAACCTATTACACATATTGAGCGAAGGGCAATATATACCCAGCAATGCAGGGCACGTAGAGGATCAATCTTGTATTTGAAGTACGCCTAGGAACAGCTATCTTTTTCTTATACTTTCTTTCCAGTCTTTTTTCCCTTCTTTTTTTATTAAAAGGTAAATACTCTGTCTGAATAAGCGTTATGACAAGAGATATTAATGCTAGGGAAACCCAGATCTCTTCAAAGTTATATTTGAGTTTGAATCGGGAAATAATGTTTTTAGTATTCTAAGATTAATGATTCCATATGTTGTTTTGTTTGTCAGTATTTCATTCTCTAATCGTATCTTTAACATAGGAAAAGACAACTTTATGTTTTATGCGTGAATTTAGCTACTACAGTAATACTGTTCAAGGGCACCTAATGTTCTTATATATGGTGTCTTCAAGGAATATATAAGCCGTTATACTTTCATTTTTTTTTTTTTTTTACTTCCAATGCCGTTCGGAGCTGATTAGCTCATTATCAAGCTATCAAAAAAAAAAAAAAATTATCTACTCGAATTTCATGAACAACTATTTGTAGTACACCAAATGTCACAGGTAACTATACTCCTTGTCACCGTGAAATTCTGAATCCAACGGTACCCCATTCATGGTATTTGAGCATGACAGGAGCTTATATTTGGTACAAAACCGATTTCGAGCCTTACTGTAATAATATATGTGGGGATAAATAAAAACCGTATGAGAATAAACATTTTTAGCCTATCAAGAAAGCAACTGAATTAAAAACAACGAATAAAATTAAATTCAATTATTAATTTATATAAAACAGCTTAAGAAACAAATTAAATTCTTTGGGAGACATCATTATCAGGAGTCCCACCAAAGGTTTACATTTTGGGTTGTCATGGGTGTAAGTAGTGCTGGCCTTATACATTAGGTGTCTCCAAACAATGATGTCATTTCCACCTCAAAAAATTAATTAATTTCTTCGACTGTTTGATATTAAATCATACTTGAATTTTATATCATTCAATACGTCTCTATTGAAGGAAGTTAGTTGACTGTTCTACATATCATAGATGATAAATATACATGATACAGTCATTTTTAAGGTTTTTATAGGTACATGTTATAGGTAAATGTACATATAAGGGGGCGGGGTGGCCGAATGGGCTAAAACGTGTGCACAGCACCGCGAGTTGATTACAGATTTGAGAAGATTTAAAAAGTACGAGTTCGCGTTCCGGTGCCGGAGGGGACTTAAAATTCCCCGCTCTCACCCCCCCGGCCCGGGAAAATCCCGTACCTAAAAGGCAGGGTAGGGAAGAAAAAAAAAAAAAGGTAAATGTTTGAGCATTAAGTGATGCTTTCCCCCGTACGGCACTAGCTCGTCTTATTTTTATCTCTTCGTCTAATTTTTAATACTGACTTGATATTCAATATTAAAAATTAAAAGAAAGGAGGTAGTGCCGTGCAGAGGTAGACATTTAAACATTTAAGAAATATGGTGACGAAATTATAATATTGAAAAAAATTCTAGTAGATAAAAAATATTTTTTTTATCTTCTTATTTATCTTTTTTTAGAATTCCTACGTTAATACGTTTGTTCATAGTAAAGGCAATAATACTTCCAATTTCCCTTAAATCCCTTTAATCACATTTATTATCTCTAACGTTTCGGGACAATTTTCCCATCATCAGAGCAATCCTTATATTCACTGAAAGTATGCACATTTTAAATAAACTATTTGTACAGTAGCAATCTACTTCATCTATTGTACAATTATTTACCTTGTTTTTTTGATGTGGCACCATTTGTCAAAAATTCAAGTATTTGTCACATTCATTTTATATTTTTTTTGGTGGTACACATCTTTTCTTATTCATTGTTACATCAACCAACATCTGGCTACCTTCAGTTTCATTACTGTCCTTTGCACCTGTCCTCTTATTTCTTATTATGGCTGTTTGTTGTGTTTTTTTTTGTCTATTTTGTTTTTTAAATTTCAATATAGGATATTATGTCCAAATAGTGTGTACCTAAGTTTTTTGTAGTTTACTGTTCTATTATTGTTTTCTGTTATATGTATGGCTTCCAGCAGTTTCCTATTGTTTGTTTTTGGTTCTATTGCTAATATTTGTGAGTTTTTGAAGCCAAATGTGTGTAGTGATTTAATACTATGGTTTGTTAGGACTGTTTTTTTTTATAACTTGATAATGAGCAAATCAGCTCGAAACATCGTTGGAAGTAAAATTAAAAAAAATGAAAGTATAAGGGCTTAAATATTCTTTGAAGACAGCATGTTAAAAACATAAATGATATTTCAGAAGAAAAAAGTAACCATCTCCTCTTATTTACTTGGTTGAATGAAAATTTCTTATCCATCTCTTTTTTTTTTTATACCACTCTTTACATTTTCGTTGATTTATTCTATAAGCCTAAAGTTATGTCCGTTTTGTTTATCAAGAAATATTACTAGTAAGTGCCGTGTGACCTTATATTGTATATTGACGCCTTTCATCCAGCCACTTAAAGAATAAAATGTACTACAGATATTGTTTTTTGTTTCCCTTTTACATCTACTGATGCTGGTCCAGATGAGAAGAAACTAATCCGACAAGTGGACCTTGTGGTACTTTTTGTCAACCCTGATGGCTACCTTAGGGTTAACCTTTGAGATTTGGCAAAACCTTTTTCACCTCGACCGTTGTGGTTGTCGAGAGACTCCATAGAAACAGTAGGCATTTAATTAATTTATTCAGATATTTGTATTTTTTTAAATATTTAATAGTTGACCGTTGCATTATAAAGGAAGGAGATGGTTCGGGGTGGTGGTCATAAATAGGCTAAATAGCGTAAATAAAAGCTATTTTATTAAAAGCCAACGTTTCGATCCGACTTTGCAGGTCTTCTTCAGAGGAGTTTCACTTAGAACAAATATAGGTTCCTTCTAGCTGAACACACCCCCTTAAGAAGATCTGCAAAGTCGGGTCGAAACGTTGACTTTTAATAAAATAATTTTAACACTATTTAGCCTATTTATGACCTCCACTCCGAACTATCTCCTTCTTGTATTTTTTTGGATTTCAGTACTTCGTTTTAACCTGATTATGAAGTATAGGATTATGTAAACGTAAAGTATCAAATATTTCCATCCTTTTTTGTCATCTTTTAGACACTGATAAGAGATGGATTCTTCTGCTGCATTCATCTTTTTGGGATATTTCAGTGGAAAGTGTCCTGTGAAAATACCTGTAATTGGTTTCAACTCGTTCCTTATCAAACTTGATTATCTTACCTGATTAGACTTGTTGAGATATTGCGAAATGGCTCAGTGTCCAGTCAAATTGTTTATGAACTCTTCCTTTCGAGTTACTGACTTTGAGAAGAGTACACCAGCGGCTCCTATCTTCTGAAGACATCTTTTCGAGGTTTCTTGGACCAGCAGGAGCACAGAGGAGGGCAGACAAGGACCGTTGCGGCCAGAAGACAAGGAGGCAAGGACAGGCTCGGCTAAAGGGGTAAGGGAGAGGAACTCAACTATTGATGAGGACTCCCTGTTTATGGTAGCCGCCCAATTGCCGGGCCCTGATCAAACTTTCACCAACCGGCCCTCCTCCCGCAGAGGTGCATACATTGACCCCTCCCGTCCCCTCGTTGCGCTATTCTTATTTTCAACAATATGGATAAATGTGTAAAACCCATAAATATACCATCGTAGCGCAAATCTCAAAGGACACGAAATGCAAGAACAGACAGCCCTCAGTAAAAACCTCACCCAATATCGTTATCATAATGAATTCAATCTTGGGTGTAGTTTTATGTTTTTTCTAACTTTTGTAATACTTCTTCTTCTTTCAATTTGAAAGGTCTGTGGAGTATATTAAACATAATAATTAGATCAATATTATTTTTCCCACAGTATAGGCCAGTTGACCGCGCGCGTATCATTATTTCTTCGTATTCCTTTTAGCCCAAATTTACTTACTTTTATCACTCGTTTCCTTGTTCCGTTCTTTTATCCAATTCCTTCCTTTGTTTCTTCCTTTTCTACTCCGTGGACCTTTATCTTATTCACTGTTACTCTGAATTTATCTCTATCTAGATATTAGTGTTCCCCAAATGCGAGATCGAGACGAATATTGGTCTTGAAAAATCAGTCTTGGTCGTGGTCTTGGTCTTCCGCAAGAGTCTCGCAACAGTCTTGCAGTTACTTATTAGCTTATTACTATAGAGATATTACTGTTTTTTTTTTTAGATAGAACAAACCTAACTAAGCCCGAATGAAAAATTAGAGGAGTTAAATGGTAAAGCATATTGGTTATACCAATTATTATCCTATAGTAAGTAAAATTTTCGTGTATTTGTCTTAATTTTTATTTAAAAAATTGATTTTTTTTACGACTCCTGGTCTTGGTCTTGCCTTTAGGGTGGCCTTGGCTTTAGTCTTGCAAAGTGCAAGACCTAGACCGATTTTGGGCAACACTACAAGGTATTCCTTTCCTTTTATCCCAAATCTTATTATTTCTTTATCTGGTCAGAAGATGTTTTGTGTTCTTCATTCCCATTATGTTATCAAATATCTGTTTGTTTATTCCATTTTTACTCATTCTCTTCAAGTGATCCAAGAACAAGTTCATTACATTGAATACAGAAACAATTTCTTTGTTTTGTGTTTCAAAAAAAGTAATGTAAATGCAATGAAAAAAAAAAAACCTTTAACCCAAAACAGAAGCTCTAAATAATAATAGGAAAATTGGACTCAAAGGTCAAATATTATAAAACTATTCCGCTATGACTAAAACTTCTTTAAAAATATATTAAAAGGTTAGATAACCGCAGCCAAGTGGTAAAAAGAAACAAATAGTTGTCGGGTTGTTTGGAGCAAAAATTCACAAAACCTTTTCAACTATTTAAGAATAATAGTTACACTGTTTTTACATATCGTTGTCTGCAAATATTTGAATATCCGAAAGCATCAAGGATTTTGGTTTATTCATATCTCACAATAATATTCATCTACATTTCCGGGTAGTATGACTCTCCATCTGCATGATTCTCTTCTATAAATAGCATAAAGAGCTACTGTTTGTTTCGCCTTTTCATCGTTCTTCCGTCAGGTCTAATTCTATCTAGGATTTCCTGGTATAATACTTTGGCCTTTCGATCATCCCTTGCCTGCTTAAGGGTGGCGCAACCGGGTTAATTGCCTCGGGGCGCCTTCAAGGGCGTTCGACATTTATTAGAAATAAATAAAAATACAAAAAATATTAAAATAATTAATTTTAGTCTATCAATAAAGCAACTGCACTAGAGGAATTAAATAAAATTCAAATATTACATAATATAAAATATCTTAAGAAATTAATTAATTTTTTTAGGAGAGGGGATGACGTCATTTTTAAGGGGTGCCGAATGCATAAGATCGACACTGGATCATCCTCTATCCTAATAATTTTATGCATTTAACCTCCAGGATATGAGAATCTATACAAATATCATCTATATGCTACAGGTCTTCGTGTTTCGCCTCAAACGGTATGCTCTATTCTTCTTAAATTAATCTCAATATTTTCCATTCAACTCTATCGAAGACTCAAAATAGGTTGGATTTTTTCTTTGAGGAAATTAATTGAAAAATTAAAATAATTTAACATTTATCCCTTCCTGTTCTTACCTACGCTAGCCTTTATTAAAAATGACGAAAAAGGCTTGGAGAATTCGGAAAAACTAGAGAGGTTTACGAATTGTTTAACGAGCCTGATATAATCAGAATAATAAAGTTAAGTTAAATAAAACAATAAAAATGAATATATCAGGAAGACTGTATCAACAGATGTTTGCACCAACATCAGTAATGAAGTCAGAAGAGCAAATGTGAGTAACTCCACTTTTATTTAATATGGCTTTTACCTCCTTTACCTCCTAGACAAAAGAAAATTTGAAGCGGTCAGGTACCCATTTTCATTAAAATGGCACAATTGAAATGCTATAAAGGGGATTTTGAAGATTGCCTCTTAAAAATTAAAAAAAATAAATAAAATAATGCTGCTAATGAATAATAGAACTCCAACTTGAATGATTTTAAATTTGCAGAAGTATTCCCTCGTCATAAGTTATTTTCTTGGTAAAAGCTAAACAATCTAAGCTATCTGCATATCCTAATTGAATTATTTCAATCAAAAAAGGAATGGTGCAAGTTTGGAGTACCAACCTAATATATTTGACTATCAAATAGAAAATATAATTACTGATCTGACCAATGCACTTCTCGAGTCATTTTGTTACAATATTGTCAGTATAAATAATGCCAAAATATGTTTCCTGATTAAAATTACGAAAACAAAAACGTCTTGGCGCTATCATCACGCTCCAGTGTTCTGGAATGCTCATATCTCTTCCAGTCACCTGTTTGATTGTGTTCGCACAATAGAAAAGGGAAAACGCACGTACGCTGTTAGAAATATTCGTCATAAGAACCTAATAATTTGTTATGGTTAATCTGCTGATGAGGAATCTACAATATCAATGTTAAACAAATAATTTTTTTTTAAATTTTCTTTATGATATTTACAACTGTTTTAATCTAAATACATCAAGCAAATGTGCACACAGAAATATAATCACATGAAAACGTTTGTTGAGAAACTACCCATTGGTAGTTTGGTTAGCACTCTAATAATATGTTTACAAAAGAAGATCACGCAGACATCTTCTTTTCAGACGCCTCAGAGAATTACCAAAAATCGAAGAGGAAGCAAGGTTGGAAGCAAGGTTAGAAACAAGAGAATTCGGATGGTTATGAAGTTTATTATGGAAGGATAGGTATCTGGATTGGACCAAATCAAAAACATATGGAACATTAAGGTCTTTATGGATTATTTTATTTGTGTATCGGTGTGTGTAATAAGATAGAAATATATATTGGATATTCGAGAATTATTTTTTTCATTAATTTTATCATAACCCTCTAAAACTATTCAACTGTAATTTTCATTTTTGTTTGGCACTCCACACGATTTACATACGTTTATTGCATGTGAGGGAAGAGGCAACAGACATCCTGACAGACAGAGGCAACAGCCAAGTTACTGTAAGCTATGACTTGTGGTAAACTACCATTAGTTTCATAACCAACCCCGAATTAATTTACGTCACAGATTAGCACAAATACTCCAGTTCAAGGACGGGGACAATTCTGTCTAAATCAATAGATCATGGCCATACAAGGTCAGCCGACTGGGACATACATGTACGTACGTTGTTGAAATAAAATAAATAATAAATAAAATGTTGGTGGTAAGCGGCCTCATCTATAAAAAAAAAAAATGTAAAATTATTTTTGGTTCAATCAACTGCACAATTGCAATAATAATCAACATTTTTAATTAGTTTGTATTTTGTAATCTTCTAAGCCAGGACCCATAAATTTATAACTCTGTTATAATTCTTAGGGGACTGTAGTCCCAGAATAAAATTATTTTTTCATATTATTTCATTTCTCTCGCTTACTATTATAGACGTGTATTACTAAGAGAATAGGAGCCATACGTGGATGATTTTTGTGTGAATTAAAAATATCAAAAAGCTTCTTTTTATATTATTCGAACTGACCAAAGGATTATTGACCTTTTCAGGATATTTTTAGTTTGTAGAAGACTATCGTAAATAGTAATATTTTAATTTTTAAAACATTTTACAAATATCATCATGATACTATCATGTGACAATAGTAATACTTAGAAGGCTTTTGGCAAGAATTACCATTTTTATTGAAAACTGTATCTATTTGGACATCTTTAAAACATAATTATCCCATCTGAGTTTCGAAACCATCCAAGACTCTTTTTCTTCTGAAATCCCACAATTTTTTTTTTAGCTTTTATTATAATTGCAATAAAGTTTTACGTTTTGAAATTGGACTTCGTCACTTCTCCATGAAATCCCCTTTGGTTTGGTACCTTATATAGCAATTATATTAGACTTTGAATATTCCAAAACAGATTGGGATTGTTACAAATTAAATTTATAACTTCCCAAATCAAATTTATAACTTCTCAAACCAAATGAGTTTTTTCCAAACCAAATTTAAAAGTTTTCCTTTCAAACTATGATTTTTCTTAATCAATTAAAGAATTTTTATAACAGTAAATGGATAGGGTATTTTACTTTTCTTTAAATTCTTCATTTTGACTGTGAGATAAAATTATCTACAGTTTTTTTTTTAAAATAATCACAGCTGGATATTTTAATTTTATTGAGTTTGTACATGTTTAAATTGAGATTATAAATAAATGAATGGAAGAGTTTTGGTTTTATTTGTTTACTGTAAGCATTTAAGTATTTGTTCTATTTTTGTATGGGGTCTATCAAATTAGAGCCACTGCACTTACGAGTGTATATCTTCACCTTAATTTTTATGTAATGAAGATGTCTTCCATGTCGTCCTTTTAGATAAACAACAAATGTCTTCCGATGAGTAAGATTGTCGCCTTCTAATTTACTCATCAAGACGTCGGCTATGAAATGACATTCCTCACCATTGGTTTCGAGATAGTTATATATAGACGTAGTACCCATTGAAAATAATGAGGTTTTGTAATATAAGCATTTTTATAATTTTAAATAATTTCAAATTAAAGTTATAATTTTCTACACATAAAATTCCAAATGCAATTTTGGACTATTTGCACTTGTTACTGTAGATACAGCTTCTGGAATTGGTGTGATGCCTGACCTTATTATTTATAATAGGTATTACGTCTAAGGAATTTCATAAGAATACTAAAATACCCTATCCATTTACTGTTATAAAAAATCTTAAATTGAGTTAGAAAAATCTTAGTTTGAAATGGGAAATTCTAAATTTGGTTGGGAAAGTTCTAAATTTGATTTGAAATAATTCCGATTTGTTTTAGAAAATTCTATTGGAGCATTTCTTCTGGATAAAATATCACTGGTGGTTGAGTAACGTTATTGCCCGATACGAGTTACTTTCAGAACTCCTTATTACCTGGTAATCTCTAAAATTTTATTAAATAGGTTTACTGGTCCCTAACCATCTTATAAAATATTGATTACCGATAGCGTTTTAATTTTACTTTTGTTCTATAATTTTATTTAATTTTTTTACACACACTATCATTACCATGGATTGCACAGTTGCCATGTTCATCAATCGCCTCTAGGAGGACAGAAGCCAGTACATTATTCTGTCCTTCTTTCCCGCCTTTATCCTTCTTATTGTGTTTCCTTTATGCCTAGTTATTAATTTCGGGCGTTCCTCGGCGGTCGTGCCGTGAATATTTTTCTCCCTCCTCCCCCCCGACCCCCTACGGGAAGCAGGAGGAAAGGACTCCCCTAAAGCTCTCGACTTCTTAAGCTCTCTACAGTTCTTATCAGCTAAACGGAATTATAATTCCCATGATGAGGCTGCCTGGGAAAGGGAGCTAATAGGAGATTCTATCTTCCGGAAGCCCCTTAAAAATATTTCAAACCTTATCGTTTCTTCCCATTAAAATCCTTTAACAAATTAATAGGGTGTAGAAAAAAATGACCGTATTTCAACCAAATATTTGTAATGTTGTTTCTTTGATGTAAAATACAATTAATAATCGAAGTATAGTCCATTGTTATATATTGTCATTAGCCATCTGCTAGCCCATTGCTCTTTCCCACGCTGATACTATTCTTTAGGATAGCCGTCAAAGAACTCTTGGACCGCAATTGAAGAAAATGGACCATGGATCTATACGGTTCTGACTATATTGTGGATGAGGCAGGAGTCTCATATTAGAAGGGATTTTCACAAATTCCTAACCTCATAACTGATTGCTGAGGATTAAGTTCGTGAGGGATAAGATTACTACTCTTTTTCACCTACTCCATGGAGAGTAGATGGCGACTAACAGAATCTTTCGACACAACACACTCCCTGGAAATTTCGCGAGTACTCGTGGACGGATTTGACTCAACAGCTTCCTGCAGGAACTCGTCAATATCCATTAATGATCGCCCGGAGCACTTTATATTTCTAACGTCGTTTGTCCACTGCTAAATTTTTCAACCCAACGCCGTGCAGAGCGCTGGTCAAGTACACCTTCTCTTTCCTATGTAATAATTTCATTATTTGCTTCAGCGGCTGTGAATTTTCTTTTCAGTAATACCTTAAAATTATGAGAATTTCGTACAGCACTGCAACCAATAGTGTAAGCTAGAAATAGCATTGCTGTATCAGTAGTTGAAAGTTGTGTTTTGCGTTGCTGATATTTTTCAAAACTTTTCGGTTCAATATTTTCAATAGTGAACTATTCAATAATCGACAAAAAAATAAAAAAAAGTTTGAGGTTTTACTTTCCAGAATACGTAGAATACGAAAATCCATTTAAAGAAATATGTCTGTCTGCCATCCACTGCTTTTCTTTTAAACTACAGGCCCGATTGTTTTGAAATTCAATATCACAGACGGAAGCCAAGGATGATTCTCTAAAGGCGACATTAACACCATCCCTTTCGTTTCAAAATGACGGCCGAAAAAAGAGTGCCGCTTAGTATCACATGTGTGATCCGAAACGACTGTAGCGATTTTAATGAAACTTTCCTAAAGTCTTCCCCTTGAAGCCTTATATAAATTAATGTATATAAAATACTTTACTGTGTTTTCAAGTTTTTATTTTCTGTTATCACATTTACTGAATGTATTTTTTCTTAATACAGTAGTAAATATCATACGTAAACAATAAAAAAAAATCTTGGTCGATTTAAATAACCAAGTAAATAAGAATGAGGAATCAATTGTTATTTTCTTGAGTAATAATCTTATGTCATTTGTTCACTGATCGATGTACTACGTGGATTATTCACTCATCCTAATAAAACAAATAAAATAAAATATAAGTTAAACTCCTTCATACAAGAAATATCATGGCCAAAAAAAGGAGATTTAAAAGTAATAAATCAATAAGTAAATGATATTCAGACGAAGTACCAAGATGTTGGGTTGGCAAATCCTGGCAAAGTCCTTTAGATTTTTATGTCACTATGATATACTTCATATCTGATGAATTAATCCATAAGGTGGATTGTTTATCCTGTCGAAAATAAATTGATAAAAAGTTAAGGTTAATACAGAGTTTTATTTACGAATTACTAAAAAAGTATTTACTTTTTGGTGGATTTTGAGTATGCACTTTTGAAAATCATCAAAATTGGGTCACTTGGTGCAGAGAAATGGTGTTTTGAACTTTTTGCATATGTTTTAAAGCGAAGTCGGTTCCTTTTATTTAATAGCTTAAATATTCTTTTTTTTTCTATGGAAGCAGACGAAATTGTTATATGAAAAATAATTTGATTTTTTAGTTTTTTTTAAAAGATAAATGTATATTAAAACGTCTTAAGAGGGCAACTTTTTATGTAATTTTTCAGAGAATCGGTAAGAAATAACTTAATATAACAAGTCTCACATGTTTCATAAATAGATATTAGTAAATAATAAACTATTGGGTACAAAATCGCTGCGTTTTTAAAAATAATAGTTCACAATAAGTACTAAAACATAATATTGATATTAAAGGAAATTCATGGCGAAAAACCAATGTCTTTAAATTTATCTCCCTAGAAACCTTTATAACTCCATTATTGAAATACCCTTGGGCTAAAGCTAAAGGCATCTAGTTGAGTAAAATTGAATAATTAATGAGCTCATGCCCGGTTTAGCGATCTATATTTTTCATGCCAGCCTCCTACATTTATTTCCCTCTCGTTTATTTCCACCTGAGGGAAAGGAGTTTACTGTTTAGTTGTAAAACGAATACAAATTAAAAATATCGAAGCAACCTGTTAGTGAAATTGGAAATAATTTTAGAGTAGGTATCCCCATCTTCAATATTTCAAACAAATGATTGAAGTTCAATTATCTCCCTTCCCCCCCCCCCAAGAGTTTAAAGTTCTCCAGTTTTTAAAAACAGTTTTGTTGTTTAAACCTCTAAAAATAGAACCAAAAATTAATGGGTCTAACTTCACAATTTGTTCAATTTTGATGACTTTGATTCTTATAATAATTCTCAATGAAACATAGCTATACCTCTCTGAATTCAAACCCCAAAAAAGAGTTCTCTCTATGTCGAAATATGAACTCTAAAAATTAAAAATCTGGTGTGTCCACTCACACGACTTTCCTACCTATTTCAGAAGAGTTTTTATATATTTACATATTTCCATCAAGAAACAAAAAAAGTGATTTTTTTTTTATTTCTTAATGATATTTACTACTGTATTAAAGAAATACATTTAGTAAAATTGAAAATCTGGATATAATGATGTGAAAAAACTTGTTGATTAACTAACCTATGGGAGCACTCTAATGATATGTCTACATTAGGAGATCACAGGGCCGTCTTTTTTTCAGACGTTTCGGAGGGTTATCAGGAATTGAAGAAGAAGCAAGGTTATAAACAAGATTATTGGGATGTTTATGAAGTTTATTATGGAAGGGTAGACATCTGGATTGGGCCAGATCTGAAACATAAGAAACATTAAGGTCGTTCTGGATGGTTTGTAACAAAGTAGGAAACATTAAGGGTTTTACGAAGGATTTTGGATTGTAAGGATTGGATATGAGAAGAATTCAATGGTTTAGTGGAGCCCCATAGCTCAAATCCGTAAGTCCAAATAGTCATAGTCATGTATATGAGTCTTTTGTAATTAATTGGAAGTTTAGAGTGTTTGTCTAGTAAGTGCTGAAGTAATCGGAAACGTCGAACGGTTTCTTGCCGTTTCAGTCTGGTATGAGGATTAAAATTGAATTAGATTTATTTTCCTGAAAATTGATTAAAGAAAAGATTTGAGTACGATTTATTTGATAAACTAAAGCAATGTAAACCGGCTTAAAGTAGATCAGTGTAAAAATTTCAATACCCTCTAGTATTGCTGATCAAAAACTTTTTGTCATAGCCTAATTTTGTCAAACAATAATTTCTGTTAATAGTAGAGGTAATAGTGAAGCTTGTGTGATGAGGACAACAGATTTTCTTACTTTCACCAAGTTATCTTTTTTCTCCGAATCACTTTTTTCTGATATCAGGATATGTATCCGTAATCTTACATTGGAAATTGAAAAACTTCGTTACTAGAACGATTTTTATATAGTTTTATTCCTTACCAAGTATAGCTAGGAAAGTAAAAAAAAACATTAGGATGGGGTCAACTTAACAAAGATATTTATAAATCTAAAAAATAAAGCGCAAATCCGATTATCCTGCAATTAAATCAACATTTTATTTTATATATCATTTCTTTTAAGATGAAAAAAAATTCACACTTACAAGTAGTAAATTAAATGGACTGGGGGACATTTTCCATAATCGAAATTCGGAAAAAGTCGATTAGATGGCTAAGCTAATGTCTGGAAGTTGGTTCCCAAGTATTTTCCCACGCCATATGAATCTATTATTGAAATTTAAGTTTATATTCAAAGATGTATATCTTCATGGAGGTACTTACCCTAGGATTTTATGATTCATTCATCTCCACCCTTCCATTTTCTCGTAAAGATTTTATCGCATTTTCCGCGTTTTTTTTTTTTTTTTTTTTTTTTTTTTTGCAGTCGAGAAAACACGCAGTAAATATAACTTATTTTAAATTTTTGCCGACCTTACGGTCATAGTGGCAGGCCTACATCTTTTGAATAGAAATTCAGAAAACGTTAACCTGATTGACATCTGGAACTTAGAACTGGAACGAAGAGGAGAATGATTGGGGTGATCAGTAAAAAAAAATAGTAAAAATTAATTAGTATATTTATTTATATTTTAAAAATAAATACACTTATTTATTTTTACTGGTTTCTTTTTCATTGAACATCCAAACCATTCTCTTCTTCAATAATTCACTACAGTCAACCATCAATCCACAATTATAAAATAAATAATTGATGGTAGACTTCATGATTAAAATGTACTTGTTGGCCAGTGCGAATAATTCTCATTGTTTACTAGTCAGTGAACAATTATTATATTGAAAGAATATTATATTGAAATAAGTAAATGTAATATATTATAACAGGGGAGAATATTTTTTTCTCTATAGAATATTACAACGGTTCAATATTAAAAGTAAATAAATTAAAACAGGTCGTTTGCACCATTTTAAAGTAACGGATAATTATTTCGATCAGGAAGGCACGGGTGACGCGTGGTTCACAATCATTTCAGTCGCACTTGTTCATGAAATGCTGAATGCATCCGAGTTTAACATTCAACTGTTTTCGGCATTTCATGAACAAGTGTGACCTAAGGGATTGTGAACCACGCATAATTCAAGCGGTCTTGATCCAAATAATAACCAAATAACGAATGTTCAATGATAAATAGACTCACATTAGTTACTTAAATATTAAAGCTTGGTGTAGAATACCAGGTATCATTCACACTTGAATGAAATTCAGGAATGTATTCACTAATTTATATGCAATAAATTGATTTACTTTTAATATGTTCACATATACAGATGCACTATCCAGATATGGATACACTAACAACCCACCAACGTTTGTAATTTGATATGCATATATATATTCGTCTCTTAGTGCAGATAAATTTTTTTCTAGAATTATAAAAATTATTAAGAAAATATTGTAAAAAGGTCTAAGAACAAAATATATGTTAACAAATAAATTCGATGAAGTAAACAAAAAATTAAAATATATAAGTACTGCAATATTATATATATATATATATATATATATATATATATATATATATATATATATATATATATATATATATATATATAAATATATATGTCTTTTTTTATTCAGAATAATTATCTGCTATAACCGGACTCGAACTCGTTTTCAGGACATAGCAGCGCAGTGCCCCAGAATTAAAAAAAAGATTATTTGGTCTTATTCAGTGTTTTAAGATAGTTATCTCAATAGTTTCTGAAAACAAGTATTCTGCGAGGCATATTTTATTTTGGTAAAATTGTTTCTTTTTTGAAACATCAGCATCAAAAAGAAAATAAAGGGATAATATATATGTATATATATGGGCAAGTTCCTAAACTAAGCACTGAACTCAACGGTGCATCTTTTAGCCCAGTTCAGAACGATGACTTAAGGAACATTCACCATGTATTGTTAAATTTTTAAACCTTTTAAAATTATTATATGCATTCAGGGATCAGATGTCTCTCTCTCTCTCCCTCTCTCTCTCTCTCTCTCTCTCTATATATATATATATATATATATATATATATATATATATATATATATATAAGTTAAGCGTCGTCGGACTTAAGAAATAAAAAAAAAGAAGGAAAAGGGAAAAGATGTAACATACACGACTTCTGAAATAACACTGCTTTATTCGTTCCATAAGCCTCCTTATATACACTTAGCCTGTTTATTTACATTACCAGATAGTATTAAGGCTGATACCGCCAGTCTCCGGTCTTTATCTCCCCCCCACCAGTTTACGAACAGGATTTTCGGAAACTTAAATATTGCTAGATCGGAGCCCACGGTGACCAGCCTTAACACTTTACAATTGGTTTTACAGTATATCCTTAAAAGAAAATAAAATAGTTCCACTCAACTGGAAAAATAATAAATAAAGAAGAAATAATTAAAAACACTGAAACTAAACACAGCACTTTAGAACTCCTACCACTTGAGAACTCCTAACAACAACAAAAAAAAACACAATTTCCTCTATACATGAAATAATACAACAAAAAAAAAATCTTTTACAACTTGTTTTGTTTTGACAGCCACAAAAAAAACATATTTCTCTGTTTTATATACAGCGGTGAGGGTACTACGAATCCGTAGGTCTATGTCCCGACTCTATCATTGGGAGCTTTAATTGTTCGATATGAACGGTTCTCCTCTTTCTGGGCTCATTCACGCTCTCAATAGTTACCAGGTTATGCTCCCTAATAACAACCACTCTGAATGGACCCTCGTACCGTAGCAATTGTTTCCCTCTGTTGGTTCCCAATTTCCGGTAAACTATTGTTCCTATTTTTAGTTCCCCCATTTGGTCGCGAACCTGTACATTCTGCCTTTCCACCCGCTTCTGCTTTTCCCGCTTAATTCTCGCCGTTATCTTTCCCCATGTTTTCTCTACCTCTACCCTATTGCTGAGAATTTGATCCACTAACGGTTCGGTAAGCGTAGTTTCCCCATAATCCCGCCTTGGCCTGCGCATCCCGAATAGAACTTCCATGGGTGAAAACCCCGTTACGGAGTGGATCGAGTGGTTATAGGCTGTTACCGCTTTCCTCATTGCCACATCCGGCTCCAACCCTTTTTCACCCTGATATACACGGACGTGGTCGCTTAACGTACTGTGCAGCCGTTCAATACCGCCTCTACCTTTAGGATGTCCTGGGGTGTTATAATGCCACGCAATTTCCAATCGCTTCACCTCCTCCCTAATCGCGGCATTGTCGAACTCCCTACCACCGTCCGAAGTAATCCTCTCGGGGACCCCATAGAACTGCACCCAGGTTTGTAGGGCTTCCGCAACTGCATTGGCTGACTTCTCCATCACTTGGTATGCCATCGCCACCTTGCTGAATATGTCGATTACCGTGACCCACTTAAACCCTTTCCAGGTAAACGTGTCAATCTGAAGGTCCTGTAGCGGCATATTCCCTGTAGGTGTCTCCTCCTGAACTCCTCTGGGGGGGTGTCGATCGTATTTTGTGCGCATGCATATCTCGCATTTCCCAATGACTTCCTGGATGGACCTCTTCATGCCCCACCAGAAATACTTCCGACGCAATGCCTGCAGCGTCTCATTAACGCCTCGGTGATTGGTTTTCCCCTGGTGATATGCTACTGTGATTGCTTGCTGCTGCTCTTCGTCCTGTACCGTCTCCACAGCATACTTGCACCGGATGAATGTCCTGTCCACGCCTATTCGCTCGGACCTCCACATTCGCTTGATCTTATCCCATACCGTATTGTTTCCTACGTATAGGTAGTGCGTTTTACCCGCTTCCGAGGCATCCCTCAGTGCCGTACAGATTTGTTCTTCGCTGACCCCGGGCTGCGACCAAATGACGCGGATCCTACTTCTCCCGTACCTTCTGAAATCGATCTTCATGATTCCGGTTGTTCGTGTCTTCCAAATCACCTGACGGTGTTTGTCGTTCACGATCTCCTCTATTTCTTCCATCTCCGCTGCCCTTTCTTCCGCTGAGCTCTCCTCTTCTGGGGAATCTCCCCTGTCCTCAATCCCTGCGGTGTCATTTGCCCCTTCGCCATCGGGAGTCCATTCCCTCAAGAATTGGCGCACGTCCTGCGATGGTCCTCCCCTGTCCTCTTCAACCGCGTTGATCATGATGGCCCTCGAGAGCCAGTCTGCCACCACGTTTTCCTTTCCCGGCTTATACACCACCTCTATGTTGTATTGGCTTAGGATCTCCTTCCATCTTGTGACCCTAGCTGAGGTTTCCTTGAGTTTTCCTACCCACTGGAGGGGTTTGTGGTCGGTATGGACTCGAAATTTTCTCCCGAATACGTATGGCCTGAAATGGTCGATAGCCCATACTATCGCGAGTAGCTCCCTCTCCAAAGCGCTGTACCTTGATTCCGCACCCGTAAGCCGACGGCTCGCGTATGCTATCGGTCGTTCACCCTCACTCCCCCCCTGGGACAAAACGGCCCCTAGCGCGTATTCACTCGCATCAGTGGTTATATTAAAAAGCTTCTCGAAATCCGGAAACGCTAACACCGGCTCCGTCAGCAACCTATTCATACATTTTCGAATGTTATTCTCCATCTCTGGTGTCACCACAATCTTCGCGCCTTTCTTCAACAAATTGTTAATGGGTACCAAATACTCTGCCATCTCGGGTACGAATCTCCGGTAATAATTCAGCGTCCCGAGAAGCCTACGAATCCCCTTGACGTCCCGTGGTACCGCCATCCGCGTGATTGCCTCCACCTTTGCCGCATCCGGTCTGACCCCCTCGCTAGAGATAGTGTGGCCTAAAAAATTGATCCGCGTTTGTCCCAGCAGAGACTTCTCGCTTGACAATTTCAGCCCGAATTGCCGGAGCCTTTCGAATACTGCCCTCAGATGTCCCACGTGCTCGGTTTCCGTTCTGCTAAAAATCAGCAGGTCATCCATGTATACCTGGCATACCGAGTCATCGATGCCCCTCAAAAATTCGTCCATCAGACGCTGAAATGTTATGGGCGCATTCTTCAGACCAAACGGCATCCTGGTGAATTCATAATGCCCCCTTTCAAATGTGAACGCTGTTTTGTGTTGGTCTTCCGGGTGCATCCGTATTTGGTGGTATCCCGCCTTGAGGTCCAGCGTGCTAAAGACCACGGCCCCACTCAACCTATCGAGTATATCCTCGAATCTCGGGATCGGGTACTTCTCGTCTACCGTGTTATCGTTCAATTTACGATAGTCTACTACCACCCTGTATTTTTCCTTATTATCCCCCGGCGCTGCCTTCTTTTTCACCGCCCACAGGGGACTATTGAATGGTGAGGTGCTATCAACTATGATTCCCTGTTCTTTTAGACTATCTAGCTCCTCCCGAATATGCTGTCTCAACGCCTGCGGGTATCTTCTCTCTTTCACGTAAGTTACCCTCTCCTGTTTCAGTGGGATTTCGTGCACCGTCCTCCCTGTTACTCCTAATACCTCACCTTCCCTGAAGAAGATATCCCTAAACTCCTCTTGTAGCAACTTCCTCCAGTCCTCCACTCTGTCCACCGCTCCTATCCGCACCCTTCTTTCTCTCGCGACCCCTATACATCCGAACTTCCTCTTTCCTAACCTAACGCTCCAGACTCCTCTACGATTTCTAATGCTCGCCCCTACCTGACCTAACAAATCGCACCCTACTATGACTTGGTATTCCCGAGTCATGTTCTCCACCACATGCACCGTTAGCTCACCCTCTTTCCCTGTCCACCGATCAAGCCCAATTGTCGCCTCACCCTCTACACTACAGGGACCACCCAGAGTGATCAGCTGGCAGTCACATTTCTGTATCCGGAGTACCCTCTCGCTCCCGCACCCTTTTCCTAACGCCCTTCGAGTCATAATAGTGCTCGAGCTACCCGTGTCCACAAGACACTTTACTCCCCCGTCTACTTCGATAATTGGCAACCAGCATGGCTTACCTCGGATGTTGTTGCATATTGCTGTGCGGTCGCCTCTCTGCCGACACACTCCTCAGATGTCGTCCCGCTTCCTCCTTTCTGCCGCCGCTCGTCGCTGCTCACTCCGTTGGCTGCGCCTACCTCCTTCACCTCCGCTGCTGCCTGGTTCGTCCGTCTCCGTTCCCGACGCTCCTGACTCCTCGGTTGCCTCCTCCGAAGATCCGTCCCGCTGATGTACCCTGGCTCGTCTTTTCATCCTCTGCACATTCACCTCCATGGGTTCGTCCTGAGGTCTCTCCCTCCTGTGAAATATGTATGGGCACTGCCTTGCTATGTGCCCTTCCGTCCCGCACTCGAAGCATCTGGTGCGCGGACATTGCGCTACTAAATGTCCCGGCTTCCCACACCCGTGACATTTTCTCTCTTCCCTCCGGGGCCCATTCCTCGGCCTCGACGACTGTCCCGATCTTCTTTCCCTCGTCGGGGCTTTTTCTCCACTCGGCTGCCTTGTGTCCCTCTTCTTCCAACCTGTCGGGGCTGTCCATGGTCGTCTATCCGTCACTCGGGTCCAACCCGGTTCTTCCACATCCATCCGTGTCTCCTCCTCTCTGGCACTTAGGTCGATCATCTCCTGGGCGCATTCGAGGAACGATCGCTCTCTGGGCAGTCCGTCCCTCTTCCCCGTTTCTTTAGCCAGCTGGACTTTCAATATTGTCGACAGAAACTCCATCCTGGCTTCGACCTCTCCCACGCTCATTGTTTCCCGCATCTTCTCGGTTATGCGATTGTACTTCGCCACGAGTACTCCCGCATATTGCCCCCTTGACTGTCGTTGGGCCCGCCGCTCCCTAAACATTTGGAATATGTCCTCTTCCGGTGTCCACCTACCTCCTCCAAAAGCCTTCTTCAGCCGCTCCTTAATCACCGGCCACGGGGTCTCCTCGTCCGCTTGGATCTGGTTCAGGACGTTCCTCCTTACTCGGCACACAAGAGCTGCTTTTAGTTCTTCCGCGTCCCCTAGGTTCACCAGGTCCTCCGCCACCTTCACCTCGATTCTTGACATAAGACGATCTCCGCCTTTCAAGAAATGGTTGAGCTCGCCTACCTCGCCTCCGAATCGTTCTAGGTCCGCAATGGCCCTCCGTAAGTCCTGCGTGGTTGTTGCTCTTATTTTCATCCATTCCAAGGCATTGGCGTGTGCTTCTGCCAACGTGTCCCTTGGTAATGGAGGGATCTCCTGGATCTGAGGGATCTGTGCTACCTGAGGGACTTGAGGTATCTGAGGTACCTGAGGCGCGATCTGGGGTACCTGATTGATCTGTGGAATATCCTGAGGTTGAGGAATTTCCGGTACGCTTAGTACTCCCGGTCTAATCAATCCTTCTGTCGGCATTTCACCTTTTCCTTAAACACCAAAAAAAAAAAATATCTACTTAAAAAAAAATTACTTCCCTGACGTTGTCCCGGGTTTCGGCACCAGTTAAGCGTCGTCGGACTTAAGAAATAAAAAAAAAGAAGGAAAAGGGAAAAGATGTAACATACACGACTTCTGAAATAACACTGCTTTATTCGTTCCATAAGCCTCCTTATATACACTTAGCCTGTTTATTTACATTACCAGATAGTATTAAGGCTGATACCGCCAGTCTCCGGTCTTTATCTTATATATATATATATATATATATATATATATATATATAATATATATATATATATATATATATATATATATATATCATATATCTATATCTATATCTATATATATCATATATCTATATCTATATATATCTATATCTATATATATCTATACCATAGATATGACGCCGATGGTTACACTACTTTGAGTTTAAAAAATCTGTAAACATACAATTTATATGCATTTTTACGATTTTTCAAGGAGCATGAGTGCCAAGATTTACGATATTTACAAAAAATTATGATATTATTACTTATTATTGAGGGGTGGCAACACTGGCATCTTCTCCTCAGTATAGTGTCAGTTGTGTACCGATGCGCTTCGTAACAATCATAGTAATTCAGATATAACAAGTATATTGCTGTTTACAAATATTTATAAGAATTTACAAATATTTGAGAAAATAACGAGAAAGCTTATGTATATATATATATATATATATATATATATATATATATATATATAGAGAGAGAGAGAGAGAGAGAGAGAGAGACATCTGATCCCTGAATCCAAGGCTAATGCCGGAAGGTATAGGTAGGGTTAGCGGCTATCCCCCAGTCCCGAGGGTACGATCCAGCCGGCCTTTTCACTGCCATCGTCTTTCCTATACCAAGTCTAAGCCACGGAGTCAACCACAGCAAGGCCCGAGCCAAAAAATATATATAGAGTTCTATTTTGTACTATACCTAATCTAAAATTCAGTTTGGTTGTTCATTCTATTCTGATGTGTTAAATCACTAGGAATCCCAATATACAGGGTGATTCAGTTCTGGACAAACTCTGCTAATAGCTCTGGAGCCAGGGTCCAAAAATCGAAAGTGAATGTTATTATGAGTAAAATGAACCTTATCTGCCGTTCCAGAGCCGCTTCTTTCAAAAATGGCGGCTGATTTAAAGAATATTAGACCAATAACTTGAAGATTTGAAACGGGAAATCCATTGCGAAAAATATGAGAAAAGAGTTCATTTTTTTAACTTTTATATATGGGCGCAGACATTGCTAACGCAGGCCACAGAGGGAAAACTTTTTACAGCCAAAAAAGTGGGATTTTTTCGATTAAATAAGAGGAAAAACCCATCGAATCGAAGTAATAAAGCATCAATTTGCTTCCAATGAGTACCAAATATTTTAATGTAGGTCACCGACTACAAAATCGGTAATCTTCCGATGGTTAGAAATTAGTAATGAAGGTATACGTGATTTTCAATATTTCAACAGTATGGGTATCTATTCTACTGAGTTATTTTTGTTTAGAGGCTGTTACACTCAGTAGATGCCTCTTTTCTAAATCTTAGCAGCGAAGGATTTTAAATGTGTCGAAGGAACCGAATTTCGTAAATAAATAACGAATACTGATTCGAAATATATAATTCACCTACAATAAAAATGTCAGTACTCAGTGGAAGCAAAATTTGATGCACCACAACTTTGTTTCAATGGGTTTTTCCTCTTAATGAACTCTTTCCCAACTTACAGGGCCATTTGTAGTAATTTGTCTCAGATTTTGACCAATTTGCTAAAAATCAGCGTAATACATTTTTCGCTTCGATGCATCGTTTAGAAGTTATGGATGAAAAAAATAGAAATATATCGAAAAAATTTTACTTCTTTGTCTGTAAAAAGTTTTCTCTTTGTAGCCAGAGTTAGCAATTTTGTTTTTTGCATGTCTAAGTCCTTGTATATAAGTTTAAAAAATAAACTCTTATCTCACATTTTTCGCAGTGGGTTTCTCTTTACCCCCGTGAAGTTATTGGCCTAATATTCTTTAAATCAGCCGCCATTTTTGAAAGCAGCAGCTCTGGAACGGCAGATAAAGTTCATTTTACTCAGAATAACATTCACTTTCGTAATTTACAATCTATGATCAGGTCGATTTTAGGGTCTGGCTCCAGGGCTAGAAGTGATTCTAGACAAAATTTCCAATAAAAAAGTTAATTTGATTCATCTGCTGATTTCGAACAGAAAAGGAGTTAAGTCCAATTTCGTGTTTTCTTAAGGTTGTCATGTTTTCTCTTTCATAAAAAGCAATAACACAAATATCATTAAATTTAGGCAATGAACAATTGCTTTACAGAAAACTAGGCAAAGTTTTCCTTAAAATGCAAGTAGATTTTGTCTTTGTCAAAACCATTTACACGAAATTCCAGACCTCAAGGTCCAAGATTCGAATCAGGCTAATGACTACTAATTTTACATTAGCCGTGGATCGACCCTGGGATCAGGAGACCCTCTTGGGGCTCATCCAGCCTCTATAAAGTGGGTACCCTTAATTAAAAATATAATTAAGGATGAAAACCTGTCGTTGAGCGTGATATCAGCCCCACACCTCCCTGCACAACCGTTGGCCTTGAAACAGTACTTCCTCACACTGTACTGCACCCAAGACCCTTCATGGGTTGTAGTGGTATAGGTTATTTTTTTATTTATACAGAATTATCTAGCGGCTAAATGAAACTGAAGTCTTATTATTTGTTACAATAAATTAGGCCATTTTTCACCAACCTTTTATTATTACGCATCAATTTAACGTTTCGACCATACTAAGGGTCATTTTCAAAACTTGATGAGTCCTCCTAATATGTTCATCCTTAATGTTCTAATTAATAAGTTCCGTGAACATTACTTGTCAATTTTTATAGGTGCTTCGCCTACGTCATTTCAGGAGGGACTGAAAAATGAACAGAAGAAACTGAAGTCCTGTTTATCATAAAATCGATGGATAGTTGCGATTTCTTTTAACATTCTTCATATATATAAGAGATACGACTTTCGTAAAAATTTCTTTTTTTAATAAACTTCAGTATGAAGTCCATACTAATTCAGTACAGGTTTGTTTCGGAATAAGTTGATATTCACCTCTACTACCGTATAAAAGATTATTTATTTTGATACGCAAAGCACCAGACAGTATTTAATTAGAGTACGTTTATTTTTAGACAAAAATAATTGCTTTTGAGCGACTAAATTACGCTCAGTTTTGTTTTTCATTAAATCATTGATAATTCACGATTTTTTTTATCATTCTACAACTGGATTACTGATACCCCACTTTAATAAAAACGTCCTTATTTAATAAGCTTTAATTGCACATCTGGTCTAAAAACTCAATTTAATATAATCATGTTACATTAATTAAAATTTAATATTTATCAAAAACACTACTAATTTCATCGATGCTGCTAATATATTGCACCTAAACTAAATACAAGATAGCTCAAAATAAAAATACCTAGAATTTTACTCAAATTTAGTCACTATTGGGATTTCAATCACTAATTCAGTTAATCGTTTGATATCAACTGAAGTAGTAATGAAATTCTTTGGTACTCGAAAAAGGTCAGTATTTGAGTAAAATCCTTGGTACTCAGTACTCAGAATTTGCATTTATCCATCTCTGATCCTTGACAAGAATAGTAACTACGAATCGAATTACTATATACGACCGCTACATACATGTTGCGATATATACACATTATTGCCTATCGATAAATTTAATTTAATTTAAAGTTTTTGAACATTTTGTAATATTTTCAAATTATTATTGTTATGTAAATAACCAGAATGTATGAAAGTCTATAAGCGCTCTCAAGGATGGAAGAAGAAGACTGAAAGTGACCTGTATTAGAAGGGAGGGAGAAGGCTGGAAGACTGGAGGAATCGATAAGGAGCTAATGAATTCTTGGTGGTATTAAATGTTAACAACTGGTTTACAGGGCCTGTGTCAAGACATAAAATCAGCGGAATGGGGGGGAGGGTGTTTGCTTCACTAATTTACAAGCGCTGGAGCAGGATAGTCCAGCTGACGTAACCGCTGGGGATCCTTCGGCTTCCAGGAGAGGAAGACCCCTCTGGAGAATCCAGCTGGAACACTTGTAACAATGTATTTCAATATAGGTGTATTTTTGTCAAATGTCAAATAAAAGTACCTCATAAATGCCATGTAATTTGAAAATAACAGAGATTGCGAATCCAGCGAGACAAAAGTTGGAGATGGTGGTAGGGAACGTGTTTGTACGTTATAGTTCAATGCATGAAAGCACGTAAAAGAACAACTAACTAATATCTTGTCAATTATTTCGTATTTATAAGATAAATTAGTTCGTTCTGTCACTTAGTATTGCACAGTATAAGGATGTTGTATTTTTTGTAGTGAACACTTCTTTAGGAGCGTTTAGCTCTTTTTTTGTGGGGTGTGAATTAGATTTAGCCATCAGATATCCGATGTGTAACGCTCGAGTGAAGTCGGCTGGAGAAAACTAATTGAAGTGTTTTTGCATATGGATTAAAATATCTCAAAAACTAAAAATTGGACCTGTATACTGCAAGCGGGAGAATTGTTCAGCATTTCATCCACTCTGTAATGGGATATTATTCAAAATTGTATCTCAATGCGACGCCGCGTTAGAGAGGCGAAAAGCAAAAAATAGTGTCGAAAACCTGATAGCGAGTTTGATGGAAGATATGGGTTGATATATTTCAACTTCGTCATAATGAGCTATTATTTATAATTCATATTTCATATTATTAATCTCGCCTTGTTGATATTATGACAACTATCGTATAGTCTAAAGAACATAACTTAGTTGTTGTTTTGATGTATTTTTTTCTAATTTTAGACTATTTTAGAACCTACATCAAACAGGAACGTAAACCTATATCGAACACCAATGTGCGACCTTCTTCTGAATATTCTGAATCTTCGTGCCTAGCACCATGTTAAATTAAGAAATATGTTGAACTCAATTACCAGTCCCTACCAGTCTAAAGCAACGATAATAATTGTATTTTGGGAGACAAAAATTTTTGGAAAAAGAATTTAAGTAAGGAATTAAGAAAATGGCGATTTTAACGACCAGGCTTAGGAGCAAACATTTTCTTGATTCAGTGTGTAGATTCGAAATTTGATTTTTGGATAATTGCTCAATGTTCAGAGAGAAAAAATAAGCATTTCAAAACATAGCTTATTATTACGAGCTACACTCTTAGCAATAAGGCACTGAAAAAAGTATAATGAGGATTACTTTTTTCATTATTATTATTATGCTTCATTTTACTGTAAATGTTTTTGAGTCAATTCTAGAGCATACTGATGGCACAAAACATCTGTAAATGATAGTCTTTGAAGTGGCGAAGTTGTTTTTTCTGTTCCCATAAATCTCAAGTAAATTGCTTATCTTCATCTTAATCACAGATATACTACAATTAATTTGAAATTCATTAAGTATGTGTTTGTTTTGTTTTTATATAAAATCTTATCTAGATTCACAAACGCTGTGAACATTTTATTTTATTTTTTACCTATAGTTTATAATTCTATAAATTTTCGAGACTCCTACACTCCGCCCACGAAGCTGAAAACATTTTGTCGGAAGGACGGTGAGGCAAGTTGGAGGAAAAGAGAAGTATTTTAGTATTGAGATATTGATAAGAGGTAAAGGAGGCGGTGGAGGTTAAGATGTATATTTGATGGGGGGGCCGCCCATTACCGGTCGGTACACGTATACTCCGGTTGACTTATACCGAGGAGGCACGCAGTCCTTCCACTCCACAATCAATGATTCAGTTTTATTGTCATAATGAGGGGCGCTCCTCTCCGCTCCTCCGGCCAATTGAATCTCTCACTCAAAACATTTCCGGTCTCTTAATAGCGAAACCTTCTGCATTCATTATTGTCCGGCGAGAGGATGTTTAGGCATTTCCTAACTTGGAACATCTCGCGTGACTTTTGTCTCATCTTTATCACAGCAATGATACAAAAAGAAGCTGTAGAGAATCAAAGCTAAATCGGCGAAATATTAAGAAACACTTCCTTACTTGATAAAAAATATTTTCAAAATACAGGCATTGTGAGTTGCAATGTCGGAACTTTAATCTCATTGGGAAACAGTTTTTTTTTTTATTATGAACTTACAATCGAAAAGCAATCGAATTTACATAGTAAGTACCAAATAATTTTTAATTAATGCTGATTTTTAATTAATACTAAACTATTACTACGGATACCCCGCATTTAGAAAAACTTCCTCACTTAATAAGCTTTTAGTTCATACTACTTAAGTTGAGATTTATTAGGCAAAAAAGGGAGATTCACCTCAAGGGAATTCAATCACTACTTCAGTTAATCGCTTGACATCAAATGAAGTAGTAATTAAATTCTTTGGTACTCAAAAAAGGGTCAGTATTTCTGTAAACTACTTGGTACATCTCTGTATAATGTAGATCTATATAATTTTTCTAATATATATATATATATATATATATATATATATATATATATATATATAAGAGGAATTTATAGGACTAATAGGCAAATTTTCAGCAGAAAAATAAGAAATCCATGTTCTGAGGTTTTTTAAGCGAGTCACGTTTTTTGTTGAATAGGAAGCGATAACTACAAACATATTTAATTTATATAACTAACAATTGCTCTATGAAAACTAGAAACAACTTACTTCAAATGAAAGTAGAGTTCGTCATTGGGAAACTCATTTGTAGAGCACTTACTTACTCGCGTTTTTTTTTTATTATCATCGTCCAACAATACTAGTCTATCAAGGGGACTGCTCTACAAAATAATGAATGCTATGATTGTCGGCAAAAGACCAGCATCGGATACCAAAAAAACAGATGAACCGATGGAATAAATGGATAGCGTATCATAGATACGATTGCAAGGTTATTACCTGTTTCTTAAAATCATTACTTCAGGAGTAGATCTACATTTTTTTCTTCTTCTAATTTACATATAGGTACAGAGTGTCCCGTAAGCAGAAGGGAATTTTTATAGGAGTGATAAACGAGTTTTCAGAAAAAAGTAAAAAATCCAAGATTTGTGTTTTTTTAAGTGAGTCAGGTTTTTTTATAATAGGAACTACAACAATATTTAATTTAATATATAATTTACAACTACAAAAATATTTAATTTAAGTAACTAACCATTGCTCCACAGAAAACTGGACAAAATTTACTTCAAATTAAAATATATTTTGTCATTGGAAAAATCATTTAAAGAGGACTTTTGATAGGGTAAACTAAACTAAGTTCCGTTTTTAAAAAATTCGTAAATTACTCCAGTTTTTTTTTTATTATCCATCGCCCAACAATACTACGGATACTTTAGACAAACTTCCTCGTTTAATAACTTTTAAGTTCATATTATTTAAGTTGAGGTTTATTATTAAACCTAAGATTCACATCAAGTTGTGAATAAAAATTATGTAATTTTTTATCCTTTCACCAGGATAAAAACAACAACAAATAAAAGCTTTGCAACAGTTAATTTTTATCATTTTTGCTAAAAACATGGATACTTTTAGGTGACAGGATAAAAATTCACATCATTTATTTACACAACTTGAGGTGAACCTTAGGTTTTTGCCTAATAAACCTCAACTTAAATAATATGAACTTAAAGGTTATTAAACGAGGAAGTTTGTCTAAAGTATCCGAAGTATTGTTGGACGATGATAATTAAAATAACACCAGTAATCTATGAGTTTTTTTTTTAAACGGAACTTAGCTTAGTTTAGCCTGTCAAAAGTCCTCCACAAATGATTTTCCTAATGACGAACTCTACTTTCATTTGAAGTAATTAGTGTCCAGTTTTCTGTGGAGCAATTTTTAGTTACATAAATTAAATATTTTGGTAGTTATCGCTTGATATTCTACAAAAAACGTGACTCACTTAAAAAACCGGAGAACATGGATTTCTTATTTTTCTGCTGAAAATTTGTCCATTAGTCCTATAAAAATTCTCTCTCTCTCTCTCTCTCTCTCTCTCTATATATATATATATATATATATATATATATATATATATATATATACTCCTGAAGCAGAGATAGGCAAATGTAACTCTGAGTACCGAGTACCAAGTATTTTACACAAATACTGACCCTTTTTGAGTAGCAAAGAATTTACTTACTACTTCATTTTATGTCAAGCGATTTACTGAAGTAGTGATTGAATTCCCATTAGTGACTCAATTTGAGTAAAATACTTGGTTCTCAGAATAGCATTTCCCCATCTCTGTCCTGAAGTAATGAAAAATGAAAATGAAAGAGGTAATAATCTTGCAATCGCATCTATGATTTCGCTATCCATTTATTTTATCGGTTCATCTGCTTTTTTGGCCTCCCACGTGGTCTTTTGACAACTATTATAGCATTTATTATTGTGCAGAGCCCTCTTGATGGACTTGTTTGACCTACATATCTTAATCTCTTCATGATATGAAATATAGACTAAACAGTTTCTGTAAGCAGCTATTTTTCTGATTCAAGATAGCTCAGGTTATGGTGCGAAGGAGCTTATGACGTATTTAAATATTTATTTTTGGAACTGGTATTTTTTTTCCACATAAATTTCGGATGTAGTTCAGCTCATCAGATGGACTTGGTCATAGAAGGGTAAATTGCAAATGGTCGTGCACCCACGGAGTCCTCGACTTCTAGGCTATTTTTTTATTTTACATATACATCTAAAAGAGTCCCCTACTATTGAAGCATTCATAGTTGTTTATTAGGTTTCTAATTGTTCCGAATTACATGTCCTACCTATCTAAATCTCCTTGCCTTCATATTATGAGATAATGATTGGTTAATTTCTGTAAGCAGTATTTTATACATACATCACTCTGCTCCAGATCGCTCCGATTATCGTGCATAGGAATTCCCTCTAAAATCTTACAATCCTTCTTTCTAGAGCGCAGACCTGCACATAAGTCAAGATCTGGCAGATATATAACAGCACTGGCATTATCGTAGAATTTTACACTCTTAATTTGAGATTTCTATAGATGTTTCTGAATTTTACTAATCTTGAAAGAGAGAAGGAAACACTATTTGCAATTTTCCTATCATAAACAAATTAGATATAGACTGTTATTGTTACTTTTCTTGACATACAGAGCCAATATGAAACGTTTACGATGATCCTAGGGCAATAAAAATAGAGAGAGTACTATAGAGGACAAGACTGGAGGACTAATTGAGAAGAGTAGAGAGAACTGAGAGTATGTTTTAAACAATTTGAAGAGGAGCGAGAACAATGGCAAGATCTTTTAAGCTGCCGTTAGCGAGGAGGGAAACAAAGGGGGGTTTTCATTTGGGAAAGCGGCCCGCGGAGTCCCCTCAATGGCGGCTAAAATCTTTTTGGAGGCCCCCTCCTTTGGTTATGTTCGCCTCCCCCCCCCCCTCCTTTGGTTATGTTCGCTTGGACAAAGGCTCTAATGAGAGACCGCTCCCGAGGCCCGCTAATCATACGCTCCTCTATCTCCTATCTCTCTTCCGATTTTAATACAACGCTCCCTTGGCTCCTTCTCTATCTCTTAAAGGTTGAAGAATCGATGTAGCAATAGCCATCGATACCTTCCAATATTACGCGTGTGTTCAAAAGAAAAATCACAAGATATTTTTCAGGCATAACAAAGTCAGTGTAGAAGAACAGCTCATTCTTATCTGAAGATAAAGTATCACATAACAACATTTTTTTAAATTTATTTAAATAAATATATGAGTTTGGCAAGCTTGAAATTCACCATCTGCAAAGTTTCGCAATAAGCAAATTGATGAATATTACAAATTACAAAATCTCTTGGCAATCGCCTTAATAGTCGTTGGGATGGAATGTTCAGATTCTTGGTGGAAATCAGTGTTCAGGCAAATGGGTTCATGTTGTAAGCCAGTCTCTGCTAGAGAAGTTTTTATAGTATTCTGTTGCAGTATCTGAACCTGGATGTTCATGACTTTGTGTAGCATATTATAACAAGACATATATTACAAGAGATATATTACATAAATATACCGTAGATAAAACATTACTTAATGCTTTGAATACAGTATTTATTACAAATCACATATGATAAAATGATTTGATAATCAGGTACATATTAAAGTAATTTAAATTTAATATTTATAATCGTTTATGAAATTGATAAAGACATCAACCAATCATATTATATTTAAGAGACTGCAATATATTCAGAAAATAGAGTTATAGCTGCATTTATGTAATGGCTTAGCAATTAACCCGCAGGTAGTTAGATTAACAACTTACACCTAACAAAATGTCAGGATTCCCAATTCCCGAATTAATCCTTATGTGAAATATGGAAATTGGGTATGTTTAGGGAACATTTCCATTCTCTTGGTCTACGTAACTATCTGAGCCAACACAAATCTCGATCAATGGTAAACACTGTAACAAATAGATTAATATTTTGCGGTATAAGTAAGATTATATGAGGATTTACTTTAATATTCAATATATATATATTACCCCGTTACATTTTTGCAATTCTTACGGCCATAAGATGTCTTATGTCTTAAGATGTCTTACTTTATGATGTTCATAACTTCTTGCACCTCTGAAATCCTGCCATATAGATTTAAAGGGATGGTCATTTTTATGTAAATGTTTTGCGCACCTCTACAAACCCTCTTAATTAGACTCACTTCGTAGTTGTCATAAGATTCATAACACTAGATTGGACTAGACATTTCGCAAGAATATATAGTAACTCACTCCTGAAGAAACCAATTTTTGGTCATATAGAGAGGAAGAGATAAAGAAGATGGACCCGGGTCAGATAGGCTGAAGTGATAGAAACGTACTAAACATAAAATACACTTTTTTTCAATTACGTAATTACACAATCCTGAATGTTAACAGGAAAAGTGGAAAAGAAAAGCAGAATGAAAACTTCATTTTTTTATATTCATTTCTTCACCCATACCTGCCACTAATATTAACAACTAATGCGTAGGCAAGGGAGATGAGTGTCCAGCGGCATCCCTTCCTATTATGATTTAGCATTCATATTTGAGCGAGATGATGCTTTAAATAGTTTCTTTTGAGCCCTACTAAGCATGTTATTCAGCTTGTTAAATGCGGTCATACCATGTATGAATGGTTCATTCTAATATTATTTGATCATTTACCATTTCTTAATGAAGTTATTCGGGTAAAAAAAATATCAACTAATCAATAGATGTCCTAGATAAAAAACCTGAGCTTCAACAGTCAGTTTTCTTAATATTAGTTTTTGTTTTAAACCATGACTTGATTAATATGGACTTAGAGCTTATTAAACGAGGTTGTTTTTCTTTAAACAGTTTAAAAAAACCAACTTTATTAGTATATTGGAAAAATATAATGACCATGAATATAGTTACGATAAAAGTAAAACAGATATATTTCAGCCAGATATATAAAGTCAACAGGAGACAAATTAAAAAAAAAAATATTATTTTCGTTTCTTTCATCAATGCCTATCAGAAAAACAACTAAAATCCTTTTCCTATTCTCTAAATGTTTATAATAAAAATACTGATATGATAGTAAGAAAAATTGGTAGCAGGAATAATTGATAGTAGGAACAATAAAAATAAATAATATTAAACATATACGAATAATAGTAACATTCGTTACGGTTTCATACAAAATCACTGTTAATGATTTAACCAAATGTTTGATAGATATCAAACCTTAGCCCTAAATAAAGATAGTAACTCACCTAGATAGTAAGCCTGTAACATTCATTACTACGTTTTTATCCAAATTTTGGGGACAAACCAATTTTCCTACTTTACATTGAAGTTTTTGAGACAACTAAAAACGGTATCTATAATTCGAAATACTCTCATATAACAGTAAAATTCCCCATGATTAAAAATTAATGAATACAGATTATGTCATATCAAAGCATAAAGAACTTCGTATCCTCACCTTGGAGAAATAACATTCATTACTTTTTTTTTAACATTCACATTGAGCGATGCAAAAATGTGAGACCGAGATGAGTATTGGTCTCGCATTTTGGCAAAATAGTCCAAAACTCAGTTTTGGTCTAGGTCTTGGTCTTGCGCAAGAGTCTCGCAACGGCCTTGCATTTACCTATTACCCTATTACTGTAATTTTTCAGATAGGGAAAACCTACCTAAGCCCAATTCAAAAATTGGAAGAGTTAAATGCAAAAGTACATTGATTATACCAATTCTTTACATGCAGTAACTAAAATCGTCAAGCATTAGTAACTATTTTGCCTTAAGTTTTATTTAAAAAATCGATTTTTTTTTATTAGTCTTGGTCTTGGTTTTGCAAAGTGCAAGACCAAGACCGATTTTGGGCAACACTAACATTGAGATATTTCTTCTTGTGATCAAGGTAGATTTATTTTAATGTTAACATCCCATTCTTTAGAAACAATAGAAAAAACGAATACTATTACTTTTTTTTTCAACCTGAAAATACATGTGAAAAACGAATGTAAAACTCAGGGACATCAAATGGTCAAATAACATCAGAATAACCAAAATATGTAAGAGTGTCCATGTAAGTTATCCTGAAATATTTTGTAGCTTGTGCGTAAGTGGTCACACAAATAACGACGACTGTTGATAGTAGCGAATACAGGATTTAATTTTAGGATACTTTTTTTAAATTTTTTTTTTACGGTATTCATTTGGAAGGAAATGGAAAAACATACAACCTATATGAAGATATGTTTATGTGGTCCACGAAGGCAAAAAAACAAAATAAAATAAAAAAGTAATCAAAAGAACATTAATGTTTTTAAAACCTATTTAAATGTTTTCCTGAAAAGGAGACACGTGATTACATTCAGGCTGCGCCATCAACATTTTTGAGTGTGGCGTATTTTGACGGGTTTTTGAATTTTTGATGGGAATAAATTTCGACATGGTTGTGAATTTTCGGAATAAGGGATGGGGGGAGGGGACATGGAGCATACTGCAGCAAATGTAATTGTATATGATCTACAATTTTTCTAATTCTATCTTAGCTTGCTCTTTTTTTAAGAAAAGGTGAGCAACAAAATATCTTGGGAAAAGGGGGGGAGGAGTAGGTTCTTGCGCCATCGACCTCTGGCGAGATGGGAATCCCTGCTTGCATTTATTAGCTTATTATGCATTATAATTTGAAAAGAGGATTTATTATAATTGTCCAAGTATGATCATGGATGACACACCCAAAAAAAATATGGATCAATGAAAAAATATATATAATTCATCTATTTTGGGAGATTAGTGATCTGGATCAATCTCCGCTGGCTTTAGTACCAGTGATGCGGTTGAGAGAGTAGCGCAGGGTTCTCCTGGAGTTCCCTCGCCTGATTGTATATAGGTATGCATATGGTTTTAGCTTAGTTTTAATTTTCTTATTTTTAGGTTATTTTATTTTATTTATTGTATGTACTTTTTTGATTATTATTTATTGTTATTTTGCTTTTATTTATTTCATATATTTTTTTGTACATATAGTGTGAATGTTATCCTACCTCACTATAACTAGTATCCATGTGACAGACTGTTATAATACTCAATAAAAAAAAAATTGGGAAAAGGCTTCTGTCCGAAAGCCTCCTCCCGTAGATCCCCCAGGGACTGCCATGCGAAGATCTTTATTAAAGTAATATTTGTGACGTACTATGGAGCTTTAGTAATAGTTTACAATTTTGAAAGTTCGTAGTTTACGTATATGGTTCGTTTTGGATTTATTTTTTGCTTTATCAATTATTCTTATTATACATTCTGTGAGTGAGATAAAAAATAGTTACTTTTGTACGTTACTTATTAAGGTTAAAAGTTTTTTTTTACTATATAATTGTTCTCAGAAAAAAAAAAAAAAAACAGGTTAAATTTCCACAAATATATTTTTTTTCTGGAACCATCACTGAACACTGCAGATGAATTTAGAAGAAAAAAAAAAGTGTATTTTCGAAAGTCATTAGTAAAAAAGCGGTCTGTCATATTTTATCTAAAAACAAAAAGTCGCCGCAGACATTTGATTTCTTCTCATATCATTTTTGTATGAAAAATGAAAGAAAAGAAAGAAGAGAAAAAAAAATGAAAGCTTTTTCCTGAGGCAGCTATAAGGAATATTAGAGTGAGGGAGGGCAGAAGATGGGAGAAGATGGGGGGAAGGCATAGACTAGAGGACGGCGGTGGAAAATCTGTGTGAAAAAAATATCAAAAGAGAACCGCCAAGACGCCCTCTCCCCCCCCCTACAATATTTCAAGGGCTCTCCTTTCTTATCATAATTCAATCTGTCCTCATTAGCTGTCGATCGAATTTTTCAGGAATAATTATTAGCTAGGTCGCGCCTTTGTTGGTTTTCTCTTCAACAATCTTGTTTAGTAAATGATATTTTTGCAAACCTCTTTTTTTTAATCAACCTAAACACTGATATTCAAATTGAATTATAGAGATACTCAGGTAGTTGTACATCATGGTATCCTACTTTATCTATCTCAATTCCTCAACTACTATATGTGTGGTGAAAATATAGCAATCGGTAATATATATATATATATATATATATATATATATATATATATATATATATATATATTATATATATTGCCAATCTCACATAATCTAACCACTTTAAGATCCGTATGAATTCGAAAAACTTCACGATAACTCAGTGAGTAAGGCACTCAGGGACCTATCCTCAAGGTCTCAGGATTGAATCCGGCTGTGATAGATAATGATTTATTGACGAGAATGATGTTTGGAGTGATCAGTCAAAATAAAATAGTAAAAATAAATAATTGTATTTATTTCCACATTCGCCGAAATTTTGGCCCAAAGTTGATGCTTTCATCAGGACTAAGAAAAGAACCAGATAACAATAGGTATTAAACAATGAATAATAAGGCATTAAAATTAAAAAAGTGAAAGGTATAGAATAAAAATTTAGGTAGCAAAAATTAAAGTAAAATGAAATAGATATAGTGAACATTAAAGTAAGTAGAATAATAACAGTAACAGAAAACTATAAGAAATAAATAATAATAACGGTAACAAAGCACGGATCAATGAAATAAACATAAGCAAAATAAAGCAACATAAGAAATGAAAAATGGTAATCTTAGAATAAAGTGTAAAACAAAGAAAAGAAACATGAAGTTATATAAGGGAATAATAGATACAAATATAAAATTAAGATATTGCAGAATATATCAAAATACTGAGTACGTATAAGAGAACAAAAAGTTAAAATAATGCAAAAAAAAAAATTGAATGAACAAATGTATCAATACATACAAAATAGGAACGGAGATATGGAAAATAGAATGAGAGAAAGGAGGAAGACAAGAAGGAAGAGATCTCTTCCTATCTCTTTGTTAGCGTTATTATTATTAATTTCTTAGTTCTTTGTTACTGTTATTATTCTATCAACTTTAATGTTCACTGTATCTACTTCATTTTACGTTAAGTTTTTCTACCAAAATTTTTAGTCTATACCTTTCACTTTTTTAATTTTAATTCTTTATTATTCAATGTTTATTGTTTCTTATACCTATTGATATCTGGGTTTTTTTTTCTTACCCCTGATGAAGGCCTGAAGTTCGGGCCGAAACATCGGCAAATGTGAAAATAAATACAATTATTTATTTTTACTATTTCGTTTTGAGTGATCACCCCAACCATCCTTCTCTTCAATTATTCACTAAAGTCAACCATCGACCCAAAAGTAATGATTTATTCTATGACATCAGCCGTGGATTGATTTCGGGATCAGAAATTGGCACACCCTGCAAGGTGATTGAGCGTGATCTCTTACAAATTACTTAATTAGATTAAGATCCTTCATGGGTTGTAGTAGGTTTTTAAAACTTGAGTTTATATATATATATATATATATATATATATATATATATATATATATATATATATATATATATACACCTTTGCAAATATCAAACACAGATTGAAGAATTTCCTTTTCTATTCCAAGAGTAACAAAGTCCAAAAAAATCTGTATAAATCTCATATTATGGATGTACGTTTTTTTTTTTTTTTCATTTATATCTTATGTAGGTTTTTTGAGATTTGTCCTACTGTAAAAAATTAATTTCAATTTTCTACGTAGTATTCAAACCACTGTTATGTCAAGTGTAAGGTTACTACAACCATAAACTTGTAACTTATCTGTATGACATGTTGTAATATATAAAAAAAAAAAAAAATGGATGTACAATGGTATAATAATCGCATATACGTATCCACTTTTTATATATGGAGACGTGGACTCTAACTGGTACCCTAGAAAGGAATATTAAAATATATTTTGTACCCGTAAACCAACTCTTTTTTTGGCTTGATTAATTTGATGTTTGTTAAAAAAAGTTGTCACTAATAAAAAGCCAAAATTAATAAAAATGGCAGATCAAAAATAATTTTTAACTAAAAATAAAATTAAAATATTCACTATAAAATCAAAAACATTGTATGTATGACAACATTATTATTTATTATAATTTATGGGTCTATATTTAAAAATATTATTTCTACCATAAAATAGAGGTATGCGAGTTTATCAAAATTGCATTATAATCTTATATTATTATTTTACTTAACCGTTTTTGTATTATTTTTATTTTATTACCAGATCGATAATAATAAACGAGCACAAACCCACACACGAACCGTCCCAAATCAAACGCTTCAGTCTGATCAAAAGACAGGAAGTGGATCTTTACAAGCGATTTAAAACAATTATAATAATTAACGAATTGTTATAATTATAGTTAATCCTTGAATAAGTGGTGACCAGTCATTTTAGAGAACCGCGATTCAAGAAATTAAGTGGCATTTTTTACTCACGTGGCATAAATCACTGAAAATATCTTAAGGATTTTTATTGTTTACACTCAATATGGGAGAGAGGGAGCGATGTGAAGCCTCTGTTTAAATTTGCATACTCCGAAGCTTTTCCTCGAATCCTATTTTTAGTCCCGTACTTTGCACCCTTGACCTCAAGCTTTTGAATGTCTTCGGAACATTTTGGTACCTCACGCCACTGCAATGTTAAAGCATTATATTTCATTATGTGTTTCATTATGTCACGCCCCCAATATAACTGATACCTTAATAATAATTTATATCTTATTGTTCATAATATCAATATTATAACGTTTTTCCTTACGATTTTACGCTAGCACTAATCCAATGACCTCAGAGGGTCCAGGATAAAACTCAAAACTGGATCTGGGCTAGCGAAGGAATCTCTCTTTATTGACAAAATTCCTGAGCTGCTAGCGCTCGCTAGCTCAAGGTCTATGCACATCACGTCATACCCTTTTGCCATTAACATGTATTGCCTTTTATATTTTGAAAATAATTATTTTTATAACTTTTAAAAAGGTTAATGTTTATTTAATTAATGTATTAAATTATTTCCTTTTTAGTAGGAATGACATAATTAAAAATGGCATGTCTGTCTTGCCAATACTCAATCGATAATTTCATAATTTACATTAGGTAACACTATGTAACACCTTTAAAATCCGCCTGTTCAATCATTTCTTATCCATCCAGTCCCCATAAAATTGTAAATAGTTACTACTGTAAATATGTATATAAATTATTAGATCGTCCTTCATTATTTTTACTTCATGTTTATTTTCAATTTTTTTATTATTAACTGATTTAAATTAGAAAGTAACTTATAATTTCTTATATTATTTTTTTTATTTTGACTATTTACTTACTCTATATATTTGTTTATGTATCTCTGAGGCTCCTTAGCCCACATTTTTGTCATTCTGTATTATTCTAAAGGGACTCGTCCCAGAATAAATAAAGCATTATTATTATTATTATGTCTAGTGCTAATTGATACTTGAATATTTTTTTTTGTAAGGCCTTTTTAATTCATTCAGATAAATATTAAGGAAATTATGTCCAAGAATATAATCACCCATCCAATTTCAAATTCCTTTATTATTCAATGTACAGCGACATTAAAAGCCTATACCATCCATTATCAACCAATTATTATTATAAAATAAAATTAAAAAAAAAATTATTTTCAATAAAAATTTTATTATTAATAAATCATAATTTTACTTTTTGAAAATCAGCCATACGCATCTTGTGTGCCAACTAGGGTTGCCAGGTTTTTAACTGTCCAAAGTATTACAATACTACTATGATATTATAGAATAGCCTTGTCTTACAGGTATAATTTAATAAAATTATTTAATTATTAACATACATTGTTAATATACAGGGTTTCCCGTAAGTAGAGAGAAATGTTTGATAGCAGGCATAAAATAAAAAATACAGATAAACAATCGGCCAGATTTTCAGCAGACAAGTAGTAAATTCAATTTTTGTGTTCTTTTTTAATTAAGTCGTGTTTTTTTGTAGAACAACAAGCGATAACTAAAGAAATGTTTAATTTAAGTAATTAACAATTGATTCACTATAAACTAGACAAAATATACTTCAAATTAAAATATAGTTCGTTTTTCTCACTTATCTCTAACATAGGAATTGAACTATAAGTGACAAACTTATTGTTCCTCATCCCAATATTTACGTTTCCGTGAAAATAATTGAAGGAATCAGCAGATTTTTTTTTTTTTTTAAACGTAAATTTTATGACTAGAAACATTAGTTTGTCATTTATATAAATACAGATCAATTGCTATGATAGAGATGGTGGAGAAAAACATAGTTACATAACCACTTTACTTGAAAATATTTGAAAATAATTATTATTTCTTTTATGAATAAAAAGTGTATTTATGTTTATTATAATACATTCCAGATCATGACAAGATAAAAATCACATCATTCTTTCCACAACTTGGGGTGTAATATTGTATGAATGAGAACTTGTAGCCCTAATGCTTATAGCCCTCCAGCAGTGGCTGATTGTATTATTATTCAATAAACAGACTAAAAAAACAAAAAAAAAAACAACTTGGGGTGAATCTCAAGTTTTTTGTGATAAAACTAAACTTAATTAATATGGACTTAAAGGTTATAAAACGAGAAAATTTTTCTAAAATAATTTTTCCGAAAATGGAGTATCTGTAGTATAATTGGATGATGAAAACAAAAAAAATCAAGATTAATTTTCATTTAAATTAATTAAATTAAATTAAAACGAACTTAGCTTAGTTTAGCCGCTCATATGTCCGTTTTAAATTGTTGTAACAATGATGAACTATTTTTTATTTTGAAGTGAATTTTGTCTAGTTCACAGTGAAGCAATTGTTTATTACTTAAATTAAGTATTTCTTTATTTATCGTGTGTTATTCGACAAAAAAACAGGAATTACTTATTTTAGAATTTGGAATAAAGCTAAAAATTTGTATTTTCTAGTTTTCTGCTGATAATTGGCCAATTATTTATATGAACTTTTTTGAAGTTCTTGGGGCCTGCTATCTTCACTCATATAAATTTTTTTTTTACTTATGGGGCACCATATGTAATAACTACAGAATTATGTTTTGTTTCACCTCAGCAATTGTGAATTTAGTTTTATAATTGTTTTTTTTTATCTATTTATTTCTTTTACTTATAATTTATTTAATTTTGCTACAAAGTTCTGTATTTTATTTAATTTTAACTTTAAGCTACATTTCTTTGGTTTATTATAGTTTTAGCCTTTGTTATATAGATGTATATTATTTATTTTATTTTTTATTGCATTGTATATATGGTATGAATGTGCCTCATTCAGCTTTAGTACTCAGTGCCCTTAAGTGTGGCAAAATTGAAAAAATCTTTAAAAGAAGTTTTATAATTATAATTTTAAGTTTTAATATTTATAATTTATAAGATAATATAATTTCTTTTTCCTAAGAAATTTATGATCTGGTAGATTCTCAGACGGTTATTACCATGAGGTATATCTTCAGCTCTTAGTTGCTATCCATTATACGAATGTAAATTTATTAGAAATAAAAATATTATTAATATTACTGATATAACTAGACTTTTAGAAAAGAATACCTAATTTGATTGAGATCATCAGAAAGTTCGCATATGTTCTTCAAACTATTTTGAAGGATTGTTCATTATATTATTAGTCACAGGCCAATTACAAAATACTGCATTAAGTGACTTTCATGTTAAATTAATCTAATCATGTTAAACTAACATAAACTAATTAAAGTAGAATACGTTTATCAAGAGGATATAGCTCGTGAGCTCGTGGCAAAAAAGGTCTTATTTCATACAAAGGATGGTCCTTATTAATTGACCATATCCACAGGCCTGATGAGAAAAAGCCGCTGGAATACAAAATGGCGGTCATGTTAAGATAGACCCTGTATAGGTATATAGAGAGCAGTCCTAAAGATATAGAAAGCTAACAACCCTTTAAATTTATAGTATTTACTGTCTTTATAAATTAAATAATGGTCAGTTATCCCATACCCGAGGATTTCAAGACAAAAATTTGAATTAATAATTAAAAAAGATCACTTTTAACGATTTTTCGCTTATATGAGTGAAACTATACTTTCAAGTGATAATAATGTTCCATGCAATAGCGGAGATAATTAATTTGAAAAAAAAGAAAGAAATTAACTGCCTATATTGTGTTTAAGTAATTCTTGAAGTCCTATTAAATATAATTACACGAAAAATAATACTTTTTTTATACAATATTTTTATTTTATAAAGATGATTATATTTTATCATTTTTTGGGGAGGAGGAGTTTCAGTCCGAAAGCCCCTCCCCTTCCGCCTAGTTTCGGCTGTGGTTCAATGTAAAATAAAAGCTAACACAATTTGCAATAGAAATTAATATTGCAAAAAATAATCTTTTCATATTACAAAAAATTCATAAATAGTTCTTTTGCATCAAATTTTCTTTAATAATGTATATTATTTTAATACATTATCTTCAACCATTCAAAAGCTAGAGCAATTATAACTTTATGTTTATATTCCGATACTAGGAGAAAAATTTATTTTTCTTAATTTTTGTTATGAAACAGTTTAATTCTTCATGTCATATTAATCAAAACCGCTTAACTAATATAACACTACATTATAGTAGAATACGTTCCTTAAGAGGTTATTGATAAAAATTATTAAGGAATAATATCACAACATTTTATTATAAACTTATAAAAAGTTAGTTATCTAGAAACGGAAACAGTCCTGGAGTTTCCATAAACTTAGGTAACCACGTTCTTCATTAACGATATATCGTATGATGAATGCTATAGGAATATTTTTCAGACAAGAATATTGCGTCTGCAATCAGTTGCTTAAGCAGTAGGTGCAGGTATTAAACCCTAAATATTTGAAGCCTTGAACAGTCTGCTAATGATTGGAAAGGCAGTGGGAGGGGCTGGCAAGTATAAGAGGATTGAAAGAGGCAATTGAAATGATGAGATCAATTAACCAAGAGAGTAGAAAGGAATCCTCAATCAACAAAGTAAAGGGAAGCATTAAGTTGCCTCAGTAGCCAACTCCTCGTATATAACGTACGTTGCTTACAACAAGGGTTAGAATTTGCGAAAAAGGTTTAAGTTAACAAAACCTTAAAAGAAACTCAACGATTTGTATACGGTGAGGATTTCTATCCTGCCAATCGGATCTAGAACACTCAGGATAAAATTCAAAATATCACTAAGTAGATTAAAAAACGACCGCTTAAATAATTAAATTTTTATATAAATAATTATTTATTTATATCAATAGATTAAATTCTATTTTTTTTCTTTATTTTAATGAAATTTACAACTGTATTACATGAAAAATACAACAAATAAATGTGAAATTGGTAACATGGCATGACCAACATGAAAAGAAACTACCCATAGGTATAACTCAAATTAAAGTTCTATATTAGACGGTTCCGAGACCATCTTCTTTTCAGACGCCTAGGAGGATTATCAGGAATAGAAGAGGAAGCAAGGTTGGAAACAAGAGGGTTCAGATGGTTCAGAAGTTTATTATGGGAGGATAGATATCTGGATTGGGCCAAATCTGAAACATAAGGAACATTAAGGTCATTTTGGATGATTTTATTTGTAACAAACTAAGGTGCATTGAGGATTTTACGAAGGATTTTGGATTGTAAGGATTGAATACGAGAAGAATTTGAAGGTTTGGTGGAGTTCCATAGCTCAACTCCGTAAGTCCAAATAGGCCTTATTGTAGTCATGTATATGAGCCTTTTGTAATTAATTGGAAGGTTAGAGCGTTTGTCTAGTAAGTGTGTTTAAGTAATCGGAAACGTCGAGCGGTTTTTCATCATTTCATTCTGGTATGAGGATTCCAAGTTAGACGTTTGTCCAGGTGATGAAGTCCTAGGCAGCGTGTTCCTAAGTAGATTAAATTCTATTTTTTTTTCTTTATTTTAATGAAATTTACAACATGAAAAGAAACTACCCATTGGTATAACTCAAATTAAAGTTCTATATTAGACGGTTCCGAGACCATCTTCTTTTCATACACCTCTGAGGATTATCAGGAATAGAAGAGGAAGCAAGGTTGGAAACAAGAGGGTTCGGATAATTCAGAAGTTTATTATGGAAAGATAGGTATCTGGATTGAGCTAAATTGGAAATATATGGTACATTAAGGTCGTTATGGATGATTTTATTTGTGACAAAGTAAGAATTCTACTTTTAATATTGAGATTCGTGTGCTCTTGAAAAACCTATAAAACTACTTGAATTGCAGAATAAATGTCCAAAAGCTAAGAGAAAGGAGATCACTTACACTGGTCAACCAAAAAAAGTATTTTATTTTTTGCTTCCAGAAAATATGAAATTTTGTTTATTCATTATTGGGAAAAAAAAAAACAGTAAATACAGTTTTTAGTATTTACAAAATTACAACATCCAGTACAAGAAATGACATGTAGACAGTTAACGTTATGTAATACAAATAAACTCACATCCCTATTGTTTGTAAAATACTTCGATTGTTAAATAAAACATTACAAAACGTGGTGCCCATCTACTTCACTATTTAATATTAAAAGGGGCCCAGGACTTTTCTTAATCACCTAGCTTGATTCCAAAGTAATGAAAGAGACTGTTTTTACTGTCTGAGTTAAATGTAGCGCATTCAGTCTTGGGTTTGGTCTTGGTCTTGCGCAAGAGTCTTGCATTTACCTATTAGCCTATTACTATGAAGATATTACTGTAATTTTTCAGACAGGGAAAACCTACCTAAGCCCAATTCAAAAATTGGAAGAGTTAAATGCAAAAGTATATTGGTTATACCAATTCTTTACATATAGTAACTACAATTGTCAAGTATTAGTAACTGTTTTGCCTTAATTTTTATTCACAAAAACGATTTTTTTTTACAAGTCTTGGTCCTTGGTATTGCAACAGCCAGGCGATCTTGGTCTTGGTCTTGCAAGTGCATGATCAAGACCGATTTTGGGCAGCACTATTTAAAAGTAATTTTTGAGCATAGAATGTCACTTCACCGCTTATAAAGGAAATGTTGGCATCACTATTAAAGCGTTTGAGAGCGATTTTCATAATTTCTATGTACAATTCCTCACAAGTTATACAGTATTACTGGCTTTCACAAAACACATGTCGTGGTCAGTCAAGATCTAACAAAAATTAGCAATAATAGCTGACGCAAGCAATTTACCAAATGCACAAAAAATTATTACTAATTAAACACGAAAAGACTAAAATGTACTTAAATTATAGAATTTCTTCAAGATATGAGCTAAATAAATGTGCTGAGCACTTTGTTATAAACACTATCGTCTTCCAGACACTAAGGGCCAAACTGTTGAGAGAATCTGGACTCCATAGTCTCTCAGAAAACGATTTATAGTCAACAATTATCAAATAGTAAACAAGAATAATCACCAGCATTTCAAAGACTTTGTCAACTCATATAAAACGGCTATGGGCCGAGTCCATTTTAACCTTAGAATAAGACCAGCTCCTAGAAGGACACCATTTTAATTATTAAATAGAATTTAATGAAATTGATAATAAGTAATTTACTTACTATTCTCCAAGTTTTGGTCAAATCGAACACGCAGTTTTTAAACTATGGGCGTATCAAATAATACATCCCCTGATCTGAAAGCGTAACCTTTTTTTTTTTTTTTTTTTTGGAGTAATCAATAGGATTTGATAAAATTCATGCGTACTTGATTATATGTTTACCAATCCGTAAGTTAGAGTCAAATCGAACGTGTGGTTTTAGAGATATATACGTATCAAGAAAAACACGTTTGCTCATACATAATAGAAAGTAATAGACAGAATTCAATAAAATTGACGCTACATTAATTTTTCATCAATGTCTACCTTTTTTCAAACTTGAGCCAAATCGAACGAGCTGGTTTTTAAAATATTAGAATATATACAAATATGCGTTTGCGCGTACATAAGCGGAAGTACTGAATGGATTTCGATAAAATTGATATGGAACCATCTAGATTCCAACCCGCATAATCTCTGAAAATTTCATAAAAATTGGATAAACGGCAGTAGGTGTTATGCCCGTTAAATCGATTTGACTACAGACAGACAGACCGAAAGAAAGATAGACAGACACCGAACCAAATTTCATCCTTGATGTCTGAAGAGTAAAACGCGGTAAATTTTCGATTTTGAACATAACATTTTTTTTAGCCTCTCGCACGAATACGATGCTTCCCTACCTTCGGTAAATAAATAAAAATAAATAAGGATGGATAGATTTTTTTTTTTAGTTTTCTGATTCTATGTATCAGAAAACGCAAAACCTCAAATTTTTATGAGGCATTCACTTTCTTTTTGTTGATCGATTAAAATATTTTTTACCATTATATTATTGAAAATAATTAACCAAAACCAGTGAAAGTATTTGGATATTACTCAGTTCTAATATACAATATAATGTTGCAGTAAGCTAAAAACTTCACAGCACAAGCCTAGCAGTTGAGTCGGCTTTCTCATTAACAATAAATATGGAATGTCAGAAAAATAAAGTGTCGATTCTGCAACGGGGCTTAAATGAATATTAAATAAATGTAACGGGATAATAAACAAAGGGGTGAAGGAAGGTAGAGTGTGTCCTCCTTGGGACCTATATAGATAATTATATATAGTGTATAATTTAAAGGGGGGAGGCGCAGGTGGGAAAAGGGTGCGCTCTTAGCTTAATGACCCTGTATTTAGGGCCCAACCCCGGGGGCCTACTCTATCCCCAGTCACCGTTCAAAAATGTGGCCCTGCCTGCCTAAGTGCTCTTTTGGATACTTAGCTCTGCTCTATCCAGTCTGTGTGGTTGGCTAGTCCTCCGGCCCGCTTCGGGGGTGGATATTATCTTATTTATTCACATTAATTGTGGAATAAAAATATACTCAGGTGATTTAAGGACTTCTTTTCTACCAGGATCAAACTATATGAGTTATGTAAGAACTTTAATTCTAAGAATATTGGCCCATACCACAACCAAAATTAAAATTAAGACAGAACTTTTCTTCCTGCACCATACCCAATAAAACCAATTTTGTACTTTTACTCAAATTTTCTGTTCTTCCGAAAAGAAACGCATACAAATACCACAACCTTTCCAAAATATCTACACTGTTTATAATAAGGTAGTATAGATCCCTTTTCGGGTTCTCAGGAGCGATGGAGGTTGTTGAATGAGATATTAAATGAAAGGGGATTTCATGGAGAAGTGACCATTTTGGTCCTTTAATTCCTTCAACATCTTTAATAAAAGTCAATGCAAAAATTGTAAGGTTTCAAAACTCTAGTGGGCGGGGTAGCCGAATGGCTTAACGCTTGTGTACAGCACCGCGAATTTCCCGACAACGCAGATAACCAAAGTTTTGAGAGATTAAAAATAAGTAAAAGTTCGCATCCCGGTGCCGGAAGGGATTCTAAATTCCCCGGTCTCACTCCCCAACCTAAAAGGCGAGATAGGGAAGAAGAAAAAAAAATAATGAAAAAACAAAGGTTTAAAAACTCAAATGGCAGTCAACTAATTGAGACGGTATGGGAGACGAGTCATGGTTATCAAGCGTATTACATTAACGAAGTGTTTCCTTATCTTCAAAGACAAGTCAAGATATTTCTTTTCCATGTTTATATCTGTGTTCCGGAAGTATAACACCATGTCCATTTTTTTTATTAAATAGTTTAGCACCCAAGTAGTACAAAATTTAAAAGCTCGAAGTTATGGAAAATTGGCTTTCTGAACAAATAGAAAAATGTGAAATAGTGTCCATTACCTCCGCAGAACAAATTTAGTAACTCAGAAAGATATTATAACAGCTCAAAATTATGGCTCCCCTGAATAAATGGTAAAATGGACATAGTGATCTTTATACACATGTGATTGTATACCTTAATGAATTGTACTAAAGCATTTAAGGTGGCTTACATGGTTTTGACCGACATCCTCTGATCAATGCTCATGTCCCAACATCTACAAACCACCATCTGACTTGTGGGATTATGGCGCCTTCTGGACTCTGGTTGGCCCCTTCGGGTCTGAGAACGTCTCTCACTTAGTACTCAGTCGTGTTTGGATTGGTGGATAACCAGCAAACCCCAACCAAGTTAAAATAAACCAAAGGGTGTTGATGACCTGACTATTTTACACCCTACTAAACCCCAAAGAAACAAATAATTCCAGACATGTCATTTCCGTCAGGTTATTGAAAGTAAAAAATGCACGATTTCGGACAGTCTAAAGGAATAAAAATTAAGTGTTTTATGATTAATTAAAGTAATGATATCCTGTGATTAAGTTACAAAATTAATGTAATCCTATATAAAGATATAGATATTGATATGAGCCACGCCAGAGACTCATTCTTGGAAGAATCGCTTTTCACAAATTCTTATCAGTGATCCTAATTAATAAATAACTACCCCAACTAGCTATTGATAATAGATATAACTAGTATTTAAAGGCTAGATAAAGACTAAGAATTGGAAGGCAGGGCAGCTAGGGCAAGATGAGGGCAGATGGAGGAGCAGGGATAATGAGGGGGCCCTGCCCATGACAGCCATATCCCTTAGACTTATAATTACACCAATCCCATTCCCTTTGCCCTTCTTTGGCCAAAATCCACCATCAGCCATCAGCTGGGTTTAAGGCATCCAGCCCAAATAAATAGGTTGCAAAGAAAACATTGTTTAATGTTAAGTATAATGTTGAAACTAGTTGAGATTTTGATTTTAAAGAAAGCCTAGTTTAATAATTGTATTTTCAATTTGTTACACATTTTGCATAAACAAAATAAATCGTCGAATAAAGTCCTAAAAAAATGAACTTAAGATTAAATGCAAAAGTGATCTTTGGCAGATCCAACAGTTAAAACTGATTATATTCAAATATATTAACCAATAATTTAATTGATAGTATCATAAAACAGCAGAAATATCTAAGACTACGATCGTCCTTATGACTGGATGATGTAGAACAAGACATTTCTTTGTTGCATTATATTGTAAATATACAAAGTATATTATAGTAAGAGCTACATATTTATTATAAAGATTTCCCGAAACGTTTTAGGCATTAACAAGTAAACATTTTTCAGATTAATCCCAGTGTCTCTGTGTTACTAAACGTTGAAAATTCATAATAAGATAATTAGCCTAATTATTATTAAAAAAAAGATTTGGTTTTTCTCAATTTTCATATTCGCACCTGTCACTGAGGAAAGTGAAATAAGCAAATGGGCTGATAGTCGATGGCAAGCAAGGAAGGAGATCTCTCACCCAACTCCTTTTCAGTCGACTGGCTTACCAGTCGTGAGTACGTAGTTTATAAGTCTATTGTTGTGTCCGTGTAGTTCATTATGAAATCGTGCGAAATGAAATGAAAGAGTACGTATGTGTGTGTTGGTTGATGGTTGTTGGAAGCCGGTATGTAGAGTTGTGTCATTTACGAACCAGAGGACGCCTGATTAGTCTTAAAATTTTGGATTGTAAAGATTGTAGTTGTTGTATGCCCGTCAGTTAGAACCATTATTGGACAGAGAAAAGTTATCATCCAGCAACAATTGTGAAATTGGACTGAATCTTGCAGGAAACTCTTTTTTTTCAGCCAAAAGAGTGCTGTTGAGGGGCAGTTTCTGTGCTGTTTCTAAGCCCTCTAGAATATTTTCCTCTTAATTTCTTACTCGAGTTTTGACGCTAAGAATGAAGTTTTGTGCAATCACCTTGTGTAAATCCTCTAAAACATCACAGAGTTCGGATGATGCCCTCGTTTTACACTGAAATAAATCATTAAATTATCAATTAAATTTTCTTTATTAATGCCTTACTAGATAGACGTGGTCATTTCGCTTAATTTAATTTTTATTTATATTTATATAAAAAGGTTTTTTAAAGAAATCGTTGTTAAAATTAAATTTTTATTCAGGTTTTTCATTTTTCGGTTTATTATTTTCAATAATGAACAATTGTGATCGACCAAAAATTCAAAAGTTTAACTCCCTCTCGAAATTTGAGGTTTCACGTTTCAGGATACGTAGAATTCGAAAAACAAATAAAAAGTTTTTGTCCGTTCGCCGTCCGCGCGTTTTCTCCGAAACTACTGGACCGATTTTTTTCAAATTCGGATATAAAATCGGATATAAAGAGGTCACCCGAGGATGATCCTTTTTCACCGACATTACTATCCGGTCTTTTACTTTCAAAATGGCGGCCGAAAAACCTGCGTAGCTAAAGACTGTAGCCCCTAAACGAATGCACCAATTTCAACGAAACTACGCAAAAGTGATTTTCTCGACGCCCATTAAATTTATCTATATAACATACTTCAACGAAAAGAAGCTGGAAAAAATGTTACGAGGGGTGGTGAAATTAAATTCCGAATAATTCAAAATTATACGCTTTTTGTTATTGATATTACAGTATTTTAAAAGTTTACGGGTGGAAGTAAAATTTTAAGTTTGGAAAGCAATCCTTCATGCCAAACTTTATCGAAAGCTTGACTGTTGTCAAGAAAAAATCCAATACAATAATTTTTAGATTCTAAAGAATTAGAAATATAATCTACTAACCGATGGCATTGTTGAACAGTAGAATGGTGCTTTCTGAAACCGAATTGATGATTTGGAATTCATTTAAAGATATCAAGAGAACCGAGACGACGAAGAATAATTTTTTCAAATAATTTAGAAAAGCAAGGAAGATGGCTGATTAGACGATAGGAATTTGGAGAGTCTAAAGATTTGTTAGCTTTATTTAGATTTTTAAAAAAATCAAAAAATAATCGTCAAAATCGGACAATTAGGAGCCAAAGATATGTTAAGTTTTTTTGCGTGTTCTGCTGCAAAGGTTATATCCTTTATTTTGGTTTTTGAATTTCGAATGTATTTCTGAAGTAATGCTAATTTTTTTAGCATATTACTAATGATTTTAATTTTATAAAGTTATTAAATAAATAAAATAATTTTACTAAGTTTAGTCCAATAATTGGAATCACCTTTTATTTAATTTTCATTGTAACTAATAATAACTAATGTTTGGAAATAAAAAACCATTGTGAAATAGTTTGCAGCGTTTTTTTTTTTTCTGTAACAGAATATCTGTGAAGATTTGTTAGTATTTTAAGCATTCAGTAATTCATTTTATAATTAAACTCATTATTTTTCATGATTAATAAGGTCCATTTAAAAGAAAAAAAATAATTTCTGAGTTTTATCTAGGTATTTAAAAGTTCTATTAAATTACTAAATGAATATGCTGATTTTTTTCGCCATGAAAGAGTAAAGAGGTCAAAACTATTTGGAGTTGATTAAGGTGATAACCGTAAAAAAAAGGTTTTTAATCGTGGCTGGGTGTCGGTATGGGTCTCATCAACGCCCGAGGATGGGAATCACTAAAAGAGGTTGTAATCACCTCCATTTTCTTAAATCGTCAAACCTTATCATCAAGAATGAAATTAGATTCTTCACCTTTAATAAAAACTAAGGTTCCCTCTTTATATTATATTCGATAAAAATAAAACAAAGTAGGCAACACAGTTTCCAAATTTTAATTTAAAAATCGTTTAATTAAAATTATAAGGACTAAAGTGAAATTGAAAGCCGGTGATAAATTTAATGTTCTTACAATTTATAGTGATCATAACAATAAAATTAGTATTGATTATGAAGGAACTGGATAAAGTTAGCTTAGGGTTAACCAAGCAAGTTACTGGTCTGTACCGTTCAAGATACTTATCATTTCTAGTAATATATTCAAAGGAATCGGAAATATATATTATAAACATATTTTATAGTTTATTTTCGATTAATATTACCGATGTATTTCGATATTTCGATTAAATACTCCATCCTAGAGGATTTATTTTTTAATTATTTTTTTTTATAACAGGATCTTTCTAAGCATGTCATTCGCCATTATATTTGTCATTATTAAACTATTAACGAGGAAAATATTTTAAAACAGATTTAAAAGTACAAATCTCAAAGTGTGACAAATCTGCAGCAAAGAAACAAAAGATTCCATATTATTATGTAATGATAATATGGCTAAAGATGGGTAATTATGGCGGTCTATTAATGGATATCTATATAAATAAGTTAAAGATTTGTGTCAGTACATTGAATAGAATCAACCCGTTTTATGATATCTTTCCGTTTCATAGATTGCAGACACCAAATCCATTTTTAAAAAATTTTTTGTCTGTCTGTATGTCCGCATTACAACAAAATTTTGTCAGGAATAAGCTCAGCAATGGCCTATTGTAGACTTTTGAAAATTTGACATCATATTAAGGTTTGCTTGACTTAAAACATAGGCTTTAAATGAATACAAAATATTGAGTAGAATCAAAGTTCTACTATTAGTGAATTCTTCACTAATTTGTCTAAAGATCTCGGTTAATGTTGATGATAAATGTTAATAATAATCATATGTTTATAGGTTATAAGAACATCTATATAAATAAAATAAAGGTTTTGTCTTTACATTGGTTAGAATCAAACCATTTCATGATATCTTTCCGTTTTATACATTGCAGACACCAAATACACTTTTAAACCATTTTTTGTGTGTCTGGATGTCCGCATTGTCAAACAAAATTTTGTCAGGAGTAAGCTCGGCAATGCTAATGGTAAACTTTTGAAGTTTTAACATTATATTTAGGTTTGCTTGACTTTAAATATAGGGTTCAAATTAAAACAAAATATTGAGTAGAACCAAAGTTATGAATTCTTGAGTAATTTGTCTAGTGATCTCGGTTAGGCAGTTACTTACTTCGATTCTCACCCCAACCTAATCTATCGCGAACCACATTTAAAAGTTGTACTACTCAACTGATGGAAAAAATTATCACAGCTCAAGGAGAAAAATCCGGAATACCGAACATCTGTAACGCGTTGTCGCATAAAACAGGTAAAAATCACTCATTTTTTCCACTTTGTCCCGTCTTTACGTTCAAGGTGTCATTTGATTCAACTTACCGAGCCTAACAAATGATGTATACATTTTTAGGATTAACCAAACGGATTAGCCGGGAATCAGGAAAAAAATCCCAAAAATTTCACCGCGCCCGCCACAATATTTAGATCAAGTTATAATTTTACAAGGATGCAGGTGACTCAATGTCCAATGTTATTTTGGTTATTTTACCAGCGATAAACTCTGCAGATTATAAAGAAGTGGAGAGATTACAATTTTTTTTATTAATTTATCGACTCCACAATCTCCTCGCTTCATCATAAATGAAAAAAAAAACACTTAACAATTTTTTATGGATCGACGGTGGTCGGTTTAGTTGTGTGGTACCTAAACAAATAGTCGAATAACAAAGTTTTTGTTATGAATATTGCGAAACCTTCACTTCCATAAGCCCCGCCATAAAAAATTTCAAAACAACCCCCTCCTCCATCCCGACCCAATTTTATGAATTTGGACCCCTCCTCCCCATAATATAAAATCCATCTCAAATTTTAACTATACACCCGTCAATGACGGGTACATCAGCTGGTTGTTAATAACATGTTCTGAATCTGGGAAAAAAATATCTAAAAATTTTACAAAATAATAATAACCAGCTGACACGTGGAAAGCCTTAATAAGTTAGATAATGTTTTTACTAATGAAATAAAATTTTAAAGGGGACCCTACACGGTCAATCGGAATTGCACTAATGACGTTCCGAATTGTCGTGTAAGGTAGTGAATGAAGTACTGATGGTGGTGCGCTGCGGATTTCCGAACATCCGGAAATCAAAGGTTCATTCACGAGAAGTGGAGGGGGGGCTGAGGTAAAAGTAGTGGGGGGACTAACCATACTGCTGGATAGGTTAGGTTACCTAGGTCTCACAACCATTATACATTTCTGATTTTCATTATATGTAAATAGTTAAATAATTTTTCATATCCCTTGTTTATAATTTTAAACCATCTTCAACTATTTCTTTTAAATAGTCAAGTGGGTAACAAATTAAAAAAAAAATGAGGAAACTTCACAATTTACTTTAGGAAAAAAAAACTTTAACGTTGTGTATATTTATCAGTTCTTTTCCCATTTTCTTCAACAAATTTATTATTTTCGCAATACCTTTCCTTAATTTTTGTAAGTAGTAGACTTATATTTTACTAACTTTTGTCAAAACGATATGAGACTAACCTTACTACTAGATAGGTTAGTTTACCTAGGTCTCGTTATTAAGTAAGTAATTTCATAAAAGTAAATAGTTGTTTATATCTCTAGTCTATATTATTATTAACCATTTTCAACTATTTTTTCTTTAAATAGTCAAGTAGGCAATAAATTGGAGAAAAAAAAAAAAGTGGGAACTTCGCATAAGTAATGATAAGTAATGATTGAACGTGTAAGGGTCTTCATGAACAAAGCGATAGCGGCCAATCTTGGAACTTCTTGTGACGTTCATTCATGAATTACTGTGTAGGGTCTGCTTAAGGATTTTAGTTACCAAAATTTGATAAAATAGATTTAAAAAGATTTCCCACAAAATTTGGAAGATTAATTAATGGCAAACTTTTGACTCACATTGTAAATCTACAAAGATAATAACAATAAATAAGAAAATCATCGAAACGAAAAATGGAGGTATATAGATGGGATAATAAAAATACAAAGTAAAATTTTTAAATAAAGTCAGAGGCCTGTAGTTTAAAAATAATGAAACATTTGTTAACCCTGAAGGGGGTCTTCAACGCCGAAACTTCAGCATCAATTTAATCATTTATTTGAATTTAAATAATTTTCACTGTTTAAATTTTAATCGCCACTCATCTTCTAGATTATATTAGTATGTGCCAAAATGAAAACTAAATTCGATTCTATATACTTTTATGATAATATATCATATATTTCTAAACAAAAAGCAAAACTCACAAACAAACTTAAATATTATTTTACGCCCTAAATTAATTTCCAAATAATAACATGATATTATGAGAAATACTCTTTCGAAATAGCATATTTTCCAAAGTTTCTGTTTTCCATATGCATATTTTTATTCTCATAGAAGTTGGATCTACCCTTCCCATGAGATAGAATAAAATGTATCAGACGTAAACTGCGGTTTGGAGCAAGAGGCTCCGGTAACTCGCGTCATAAACGTCAAGGGGATATTTATCTCATGTCCTCTCCCATCTCTTTACTTAGCTACATTTCTTTCAACTTTTTATGGGGACATACCTTTTCGAATAGTACCCTCCTCTCTTACAGAAATATTTTCCTTTTTCCGAAAGATTTAGCTGTATAGATGATAACGTAAACAGTTTTCTGGACACCGTTGAGATGTTTTTCATTGTGCGAAACCTATTTATTCGAAACATAGAAAATACTCTGGGACAGTAATGCGCTGCCTCTACCAATGATTAAAGTACCCACAGGAATTTTCGTACAGAAAATATACGTTTAATGCATGAAACTACTACAAAATATTTTATTCGAAATATGAAGTGTGGCTATTGCATAACTAGACTAGTGCTGTAAAACATTTCATTTTGATTTCATATGTATTAAATTTCTTTCACCATCAATATACACCCCTCCTCTATCTCTACAACTCTCTATGCGAAACTCCAATGGTCTGAAAGTGCTGGAAGAACAGTGCTGGAAGTCGTTTAAGAACGTTAATGAAGTAATTTCCATAAATAGTTTGATTTTCAGAAACCAGTGAAGATGGACAATTCCATGAATATCGAAAAAACAATCATTATTGCTTTGAATTTATATATGCGCGTTAGAGCTTTTTTTGTTTTCGGAGTAGTTGGGCTCTTCCAGACCAAAAATAAACAAGATTTGAGACGGTTTTGTGAAAGAGAAAGTGAAACAGGTCCTCATAGTCCAGGGTACAGACGCTTTTTTATTAAACTATTTCTTGAATTTTATTATTTATTTAGTAATTTAATATTCTTTTACTTGAACAATAATTATAAGGAGATAATGCCACATTCATACCATATATACAGGGAAGATAAAATAAACAGAAGAAAAATAAAAAATTATTCACAATATATAAAAATAAAATAACTTAAAGATATATAAATATCAAATTATTAACATCGGTATAAAATTTCGTGTATGACTTTATCATATCGAAACAGACACATTTTTTATCTACGAATATTTTCACAAATGGAGCGTTTTCTTATTAAACTAATTGATTTAATAAGATACTAAAATTTCATGAATACCCATTGGTTTTCCACTTCAGTCGTAAGATTATTTTATTTTATTTATTTATATTACATTAAGCAAACGTGTTGCCGTCTAATCTGTCTTTTTTATTTTTGATACTTGTTTACATTATCAGTAGGAGATCTTTAGGTACCAGCATTTTTAGTCGTCGTTAAGGCTCACAGGAAACAAGGAGGAAGAGACAGGAAGAATGAAATGTTGTGTATGTAGGATTTTGCTTTTAGTATGCTCATGTCAGTGTGTGTCTGTGATTTGAAATACATCAAGGAGCATTGACAATTTTTCGTAGTATTTTGGATTGAATTTTGTTCAAATGTATGTATTTTGCGGGACCCTAAGTTCTGCTCCGTGTATACAAACATGTCTTAGATGTGACATTTATTTGTATCAACCCTTCAGTTCTTGTTTTTAAAATTTTGTGTTTATGTTCCAGATAAGATTTTGTCCAAGTATAGTCCGAAATACCGCACATGATTTTTGATGGAACTAGGTTGTTGTCCAATGTCGCAGCAGGACACGAAATCTTCCTCAGGGAGAAGCTAACATAACCTCACTTGCTGCCATTTATTTTGGCTTTGCCATTATGTAAGATTACATTTGATTTTGATTACAAAATAGAGAGAAAAGTCACGGCAAGTGGTCCAATACTTTTGTAGGCCACCTTTGTTATCGATCTTTTAATACAATTATTTTAGGATTCAAGTAGAGAGGCAAATAGGTGTTCATGATTTTTCAATTCTTCATTTAATAGACAAAGTTTTACTATTTCCAGATTGAATACGTTCCACATTTCCGAGAAATAAAAAATATTCAGAAAGCCTTTCAGGCTAAACAGTCATCAAGCCATTTTCGTACATTTTCATTAGATGTCGGGCGAAGGCAAGTCTGATGAGTAAGAAGCAAGTGTTGATATTTATTTCCCAACAGAACGCCTCTATTGTTTTCTTCCCTGGTTTTGCTTTGTGTGATAGTGCATTGCCATGCATTAAAATAACTTGGTTTTGTAATATTCAGGTCGTTTTTTACGCAGTATTCGATTCAAATATATGATTTGTTGTTTATATCGTTCAGTATTAACAGTCTCGGATTTTAGCAGCTCATAATAGCTTATATCCACGTTTCGCTATCTTCTCACGTAAAATTTACCACATTTGAATTTTTGAAACCACTCAAAGCACAAAAAGCATTTGGCATAGGCTTCGACAATCACTCGATGCGATTCTGCAGCAGCTTTTTTCAATGGTAACAGAAAACTAATGTATTCAGCTAATTTTACTTATAAAATTCGACATGTTCAATGCCATTAAAACGAAGCTGTTAAATGAAACTTATAACATTATGAGTTAAAAATCATTGCCAGTTATCGAAGAAATAAAATGATACCCATAAGCGGGTTAGCGGTAAATACATTCACTAAATAACCACCTATGGAAGAATTCCGGTTTCATATGTAGTCACCTGGTAATATGTTTTATTAATGGACACCTGTAATTATTCTGCAATATCCTTTTATAATGTTTCATACCTCTGATTCATCTTAATTATGTTAATAATATGAATTCATTCCAAATTATCATTCTAAATAACATATTAAATAATAAGCCCACTCCCTCATGATTCGATCAGCCTCATATGCTTGGAAGGGCGGTTGTGAGGTAAATTGTATTCTGTCATACATAATGCATACAATAATTTCTGTTTTCTGGGCCATGTATCGGCAACTTTTTATTAATACAACTACTCAGTTTTTTCATGGACCTAATAGCGTTGAGAAAGACACGATATTTTTGTCTATAGAATTTTTTTTTTTTTTGTGCCTTAAATTCTTTATCCGCACCTATCATGGTAGTAGCAATTAGCAGAATTTTAATTTAACAAAAGTTGATAATGCTTTAATTCAGTTTACTAGCTTTAAAATTAAATACACACATCACAAACCTTGAAGAATGGTGTCAAAACTGGCAAATTAAAAAAAAAATCCAATAAATCCCATCAAATTACCTTTACCCTTGATTTGTAAACCAATGATTTCCTGTCATTCAGTATCCTTTGACAATACTCCACTTATCCTTGTTGAGCGAACCCGCTACCTAGGACTTCACCTGGACAAACGTCTAACTTGGAATCCTCATACCAGACTGAAACGATGAGAAACCGCTCGACGTTTCCGCACACACTTACTAGACAAACGCTCTAACTTTCCAATTAATTACAAATGGCTCATATACATGCCTATAATAAGGCCTATTTGGACTTACGGAGTTCAGCTGTGGGGCTCCACCAAACCTTCAAATTCCCCTCGTATTCAGTCCTTACAATTAAAAACCCTTCGTAAAATCCTCAATGCTCCTTATTTTGTTACAAATAAAATCATACACAATGACCTTAATGTTCCTTATGTATCAGATTTGGCCAATCCAGATATCTATCCTTCCATAATTAACTTCATAACCATCCCAGTAATCTTGTTTCTTACCTTGCTTCCTATTCAATTCCTGATAACACTCCGAGGCGTCTGAAAAGATCTCCTAATGTAGATATATTATTAGAGTGCTATCAGTGGGTAGTTTTTCAACATGTGTTTCATGTCATTATACCCATGTACGAATTTACTATATGTATTTTTTTTTTATACAGATGTAAATGAGATATAAATAATAAAAAAATTAAATACAATAAAATCTGTATATATCGAATATGAAGGTACATGGGACCTTCATATTCGATTAAGAATCTTGGTGGAATTATGTCGAGAGTTTTGTTTGTGACGTAGTATGGCACATTGACTATTATTGTAAGGATTTTGGACTGAATGGATAGGATATTTTGTTATTCAGTACTGAGTAATATTTTGCAACTTCAGAATATACTCGAAACCATTCAAGAACTTCTTGCTTGATACTAATCATAATATCCAATATTAATTTTCTCAGAAAGTATGTTATAAAGATTACGAGTCCATATTCTACTGTAATAGACTTCATTTAAGAAAATTTCCGTTTCCTCTCAGGTGATAAACTCCAAAATTTTACATCCGCTGTTAATTTTAAATTATAATGAGCGGGCCAATCGAATCACACGCCCCAGCTTCGAGGTTCATATTGAAGGAAATATGGCAAGCGTGCCGAACACATGTGTGAATATGGAACGTTACTTGAAAAGCTCGAGTTTATTAAATCCCGCTGTGGCTTTATTAATCAGACTAGCCTGTTTGTTATGTTTAATACTTAAAACCAACTGGCAACTATTTATCACGAATATATCTCGTGACTTCCATTGCTTCGGGGAGATGGAGGGGGGCGAGGACTAAATTTAGTTCTGGCTTTGGAAGGGGGGGAGGAGAGGGATATACTCCGAGTTTATATTCCCTATTTGATTTAGACGCGGGTGGGGTTAATTATTTGCAATAAGGAACAGTCTCTTACTGCCTCCGTTTCCACTTTAATAAACATAACTTGCACTTTTCCTCGCTGAAAAACGGCCCCGCTGTATACGTGATAACATTTTCATTATTAGATTAAGAGATCTTTTTCCAGCTTTATTTAATTTTTGTTGATACCCTGGAAACGCTTGGGTTATTGATTTACTCTTTATGACTTAATAATATGCAATTTTTGTGCGGATATAAAGGGAAAATTAAACCTCGTGAAACAGTACCTACTGTAAATGCCGTAAAATTTGATTTGTACATTGAATTTAAGAACCTCATGCAAACCAACTAAGTAAATGAAGTTATAGTTAGTGTGCCCTCGAATTCATTTTTTTTTTTTTTTTTTTTTTTTTGTTGATACCACAACGAAAAATATTAATATACATATCCAGGCATTTGTTGAAATGGGCCTTATGATCCAAAAAAAAAATGAATTTATTTTATACTATTACAAAATGTAACTTTTAGATTTATTATTTTCAATAATGAACCATTGTGATCGACCAAAAAATTCAAAAACTTGACTCCTCTCAAAATTTTAGGTTTTACGTTTCAGAAAAAGTAGAATTCGAAAAGGGGATAGAACATTGTTTGTCCGTCTGACGTCCGCGCATTTTCTCCGAGACTACTGGACCGATTTTTTTTCAAATTTGTATTTAAAGTCAGAGGTCACCCCAGGATGATCCTCCTACATCGACATTACTATCCGCCTATTATTTTCAAGATTTTAGCTGAAAAACCTATGTTCCTATAGATTCTAGCGCCTATACAAATGTACTGATTCCAATGAAACTTGACTAAAATCTTTTTCTCGATGCCCTTTAAATTTATCAATATAACATACTTCAACGAAAAGAAGCTGGAAAAAAAATTACGAGGGATGGTAAAATTAAATTCCGACTGACTCAAGAAGTATACACTTTTATGTTGATATCGTATATGGTTTTTTAAAAGTTTACCGAATTTCCTAAAAAATATAAAAATGATTTATAAAATATAAAAATAATTTATAACCTGAACAGCATAAAAGTAGTGTTTTTTTTTTTTTTTTGTTTTTTTCTGTTCTTCCCTACCTCGCCTTTTAGGCTATACAGGATTTTAAATCTTTAAAATCGGACAATTAGGAGCAAAGATATGGTCGCTATCACCTTTTATTTATCTTTCTTTGTAACAAGGAAGGTAATGTTAATTTAGATTTACAATTATTCGGAAATAATAAACCGTTGTGAAATAATTTGTCGCGTTTTTTTTAATTTGCTTTGCCAGGATTTTTAGGTTATTATTTACAAATCGATTTTCAGGAATAAGGAAAACAATATTGCCAACAGTATCAAATAAGTTATAATGCACCATAAATTACAAAAACAAAAGCATGCTTCAAGGAAATTTTCGATAAGAAAAAACACGTTGAATTACTTTTACTTTTCTTCAATTCGATTTATTATAGAAATAATAGAAACCGTTTCATTCCTTTATAAGCGAGAGATAAAGAAAAACTTCTCAAACATTTTCATTTTATAACTTTGTTTTATATTTATTTACGGAGATCGGTTTTATGCCATTTTGTGCGTCATATAGGGCACTAAATCCTTAATAATGGCTTGAAATCATTACAATTTTTTTATTTATCGAAAAAACTTCGAGAATTCCAGCTTATACTGAATTATTGTTAAAACATTTGGTTGGAACTAACTGCAACTGCACTGCAACAGGCATTGAAGGAAACGAAATGGCTGATAGAGGAGCAAAAGAAGCTCTTATCCTCCCAGGCCGCGATAAAGCTTTTTTGACACCGTCTAAACTTGCTCGACCTCAAAGAGAAACTATACCCCAAGAATGGCAAAGACAGTGGGACAACAGCGCACCTAGCAAATTAAAGAAAATAAAGAAAGATGTGCAACCGTGGAGCAGACGCAGCAGTCGTAGAGAAGATGTCATCCTCACGAGGCTGAGGATCGGACATACTTGACTGACACACCTTTACCTCATTACAAAAGATCATATCCCCAGATGTCAAAAGTGTGACCAGTCATATTTTCGAAGAGTGCGCTTTTTACACCGCAAGATAAAAGATCTCGGAATACCCCAGAATATATCAGCATCCCTGGGAAATCAAGAAGAAATCCTTACCAAAGTTATTAAGTTCCTAGACAATGAAAAAATTATGAAACATATATAACAAGTTACTATATATATATATATATATATATATATATATATATATATATATATATACATACCTAATGATCCTTTGTAGATGATTTTTTTAATTGTAAAAGTTCATTGATTAATTAATTTATAACCTGAACAGCATAAAAGTAGTGTTATTTAGTTGATCAGGTGCTGATGACCTGGATGTTTTGCGCCTAGATATCGAAACAAACAAACTAGGACCCCTACTCCTACCCCCCTTCTCTAATAAAACAGAAAGGAGGAATTAAGACCAGAACACCCGTGAACGCAACGTGTCCATAACGTACGTCTTGCTTAACAAAACGTTTGTACTTGTCTTATTCAAACTATTGAGACTAGTTCTAACATCACTATTTCGAGGAAGAGCCAAGTTCAAGTTTGATTTGATTTTTCGACAGAATGCGGTCTCTCTCTGATTGCTTTTAAGTTGGAAGAGGGTAAAATTTGTGCCAAAAGACGAAACCCGAATATTCCTGGTCAGGTTTAGCTAGGCGAATAAAAAATAAAGATAACTATATCCACAGATTATTTACTATTCCGGAGTATATACAAAAACCTTCTAAAATATTCGAAAAAATTTGGTTTCGCTCAGAAATAACAGCTTAAGAATTTCTACAAAATCCAAGAATTATGAACATACTTTTCTTTTCGCTTTTTCCCTTCAGTTTATCATCTAGCTAGTTATCATACACGTCTAAATAATTATCATCTAGCTGTAACACACGTTGGGCTACAAAATCACTATTAAGTAACATTTTTAAAATTAATTATCAACTTAAAAATCCAGACAAGTTGGAGCAGGATGGATCGGAGCCTGCAGGACAGGGATGATATACGGACGGGCTGCGGACAAGGGAGGTTTCATTGAGATGGAGCGTGCTGTCATGTGAGACCCGACCTTTATCTCCTCCAGGTTATCAACCTTTCTAGACAGCCGGAGATCGAGATGTATTCCTTAGGTCAGGGCCCTCGCTCCACTGGGCCGGTACAAGTCCAGGGTCCCTCCCTTGTTAAATATATTTACAGACAGAATGATGTTAACAGAATGATTAACTCCAATTTCAATATTTTTTATTGTTAATTTTAGTGATATTTCTAGTGAGAAAATGATTATCTTTATTCAAGTTCTATATTTCCACACTACAATCACATACTCTGGAATGCACTTATTTCCTGCCTGTATAGATATTGTAATTTTTTCAGCTAGAAATATCACTATAATTACTTTACTCAAAAATGTTGAAACTAGAGTTAATCATTCTGTCAACTGAAAGGTTCATGACTAGATATTGTGAAATTAATTCCACATTTGTTGGTATAAATGACTTATGCAATTAGGTCACTTAATAATTATTCAATAAACTACTAAATGTTTATTGCTCCTGCTGTTTATTCGATTTTCTTTGGGTTTTTTTTTTGTAATTATTATGTTAAACAATGGGATCCTCTTCAATGTTTTAAAATAGAGCCTCGATACCTCAGGCTAGGGACACATCGACAGCCTCAGCAGCGTCCACTAACACAAATATTAACCTATTTCAACATAGCGTCACAAGTACAAGTACAAGAGTAACTTAATATCTGTGCTAGAGGACGGTGCTGAGGCTCAAAAGGAGCTGGATGAGGGATTTCCTCGCTTAAAAATATGCTAAAATCAAGACAGAAAGGGATGCTGCTGGGTACTCCTTTCATCACGCCGATCAATCCACTACCTGTACACTTACCGACAGCAGACCCGCTAATTGTCATTGCTTATGACAGGTGTGGGTGAATAAATAAAGTAAAAAAAAATAAATAAAAAAATAATTATGTTAATATATGTATATTTTTTTTCGGTTGGCGCTATAGACCATGAAGATCTTTTGTCCGCGAGATGTGGTCTCCTAGACCGATTCCCGATTTAATTATACGGAGGTAGTGTCATCAGTCCTACGCCCGGTCGGTGTATTGCCTCCGGTAGACTGATGGGTCTCACATACCCAGGGGGATCTCGGGCAGCGTGGCTTTCTCTGGTGGGTGGTCACCCATCCAAGTGCTAACTAAAGCTCGGCGTTGCTTAACTTGGTCAGTCTTTGTTTGCCTATTTGGACGATTTGCGCTACATCTACACCATTAATAGTTTTGAGGCCTATGCTTTCTCACCAGACTTGGTTTATATTTATTAGTCCGAATATTTTTCAGACAATTCTATTCTCAAATCTAAGGAGGGCGAAGCAGTACCTCTTTTCCGAGATGACTTATCTATTACTTTCGTTTAATATTAACAAGTTAATCTATGAATTCAAAAGCAATAAAAAAATGTGATCTAAAGAACAAGTGGTTTAATAAAAATACTAAAATAAAAATCCACGCTTTCCTCCTATTTCCTTCTTGTTGTTACTCTATAGGTGTATACGTATTGTATAAACAAAACTTTTGTACACGAGTTTCTTATTTGGCTAACTGACAAAACATAGTCCACATTGACTGACTTTGTCCATTTATGGAGTGTCATGTATCGTTTTCTAATGACAGGGAATATTTTGATAAAACTTTTGTTTTCTCCAAGATATAATAATGAGGCTTAATGAACACGGACTTTCGATCCCAAAGCTGCTTTGACAAGTACATTTCTAACACAATCCTCCCATCTATATATTAGGCCAACCTCACTATAACTAATGCCCAAGAGACAGATTGTTGTAATACTCAATAAAAAAAAATATATTAGGATAACTATAGGATATGCAAGTTCATATGTAGCTCCAGCACTGATTTTTGTAAAGATGAAAAAATGAATTAACGTAACCTTGGTATTTTGATTCCAAGAAAACCGGTTTAAATGACTATTTCTATTTTCTCGGTCCATTTGATTACAGGTTCGAGTTTTTAATGAACCACATTCTGTAATCGATTCCTCATTTCTTGGTCTGAATGATTTACGCAATAATTCACCGCAAATATATAATATTATAATCGCTGTAGAAGAGTTTCAACTTTCTCAACAGAAGCAGAACAGTCCTGGAAGAGGAAAGACTATCCTGGAATCAAATTGAAAACTATTTAAGAAATTTCGGCCATCACCTCATGACGTAACAAGGGATTGACAAGTGATGGATCGAGAGCAGAGTGAAAGAGCAGAAAGCCAAGACGATGGTAAGTATTAATGGTTTAGCGACTCGCAGTGTATTGTTTAGAGCAGGAGGGGGGATAATCTGGAGACGGTAATGGGCTGGAGGCATGCCTCAGGTGTAGCTAGCCTAAGTGGGTTTACCGTCCTGTTATTTATTGTCAAAGTGCTCGGCTCGGGGTGCCCTATTAGGACACGGATCCTCTCCCCCAATCGGAAAAAACTTTCAGTAAAAATGGAGGTTCTACTCGGGGGCTTTTACTATAATTGGCCCACCTCCTACCGGCTATGATAAACTCTTGCCCCGCTTCTCTAACTCTACTTTCCTTATTCCTAACATGCAAATCGTAACTTCTTTAAATCTTTTTTAATAAACTATATGTTTTTCCTGTTGCACTTTTTTTATTTTTTTTATAAGGAATTAATCTTGACTCAACTTCTGATCTATTTATGGGCATATAAGTAATATGAGAAAGTTTTCATTACCAACATTAAAAAAAAAAAAGTTTAAAATTATGTTAAGAAATAAGTGGGTTATCGGTAACATTATTCTAAATCCTGTCAAGACAGATGACTAGAACTTAAGAGGTTCAGGAAAGCCCATACAAAAAATACAAACAGCACCATAGCCGGATCAACGGGTGGGGAGGGAGGATTTCGGGATGAAGCTCTACCCCACCAAAACAAAAAAAAAAAATAGAAGAAGATGGTTCGGGGTGGCGGTCATAAATAGGCTAAATAATGGCAAAATTATTTTTATAAAAGCCAGCGTTTCGATCCGACTTTGCAGGTCTTCTTCAGGGCTAGAACGAAGAAGATATAAAAAGTGGGGGAACAAGTATGGTTCGGAGTTCCCCTGGCTGATTGTAATGTATATAGGTATACCTGCGTCCAAGGTGTTTATTTTTAAGTACATTTTATTTTATTTATTTATTTTAATTTTATTATTATTATTTTCTTCCCTCATTATGATATTTTATTTTGTTCTTATTTCGCTATTTATTAGATTATTTATTTATAATTCTGTAAATATGGTGTAAATGTGCTCTCTGAATTCTATCGCAAGATGGAAGACCCCTTGAGACAGATTGTTATATTTATCAATAAACAAGTAAATAAAAAACAATCTTATAATATAATATAATTGACAATACAATATAATATAATTGAAATAGTCTATTCAATAAACATCAATGAAGATTCTTACTTTACTATGATTGCTAAAGGAAAATTTACTTAATGAGGTAATAGCTTGTCGCACTGGTAAATATCCCTTCAGTTTAACTGTTAAGGAATAGCATATAACTTATTGACCTTTCATTTTAATCCATTATTGTACTTCCTCAAGACCAATCTGTTTGGTGCAGAAGAGCCTTAGGAAATACTTAGATGCCCTCTAACAAATAATAAATCCTAAATACAAATAATGATTATAGCATATTCAAAAATATTATATCTATTTCTATATCTATATCTTTTTGTATCTTGTCCGTTCCAGCCCTGAAGAATACCTGCAAAGTCGGGTCGAAACGTTGGCGTTTAATAAAATAGTTTTGCCACTATTTAGCCTATTTATGACCGCCACCCCGAACCATCTCATTCCTTTATAATACAATGGTCAACTATTAAATATTCAAACAAAAAATGATAAAATATTACCAAGTATTAAGAAAAAACTATTTAAAAAATATCTTTAAAAGAACTATTGTTCGTGTAATTACCTTTAATAGCACTTCAAGAATCTTTAATAGCACTTTAAGAATTTTAACATTATTTCGTATAGGTAGTTTCTTTCTTTTTCTTACAAAGTAATTATCGTTATATTAGAGAAAAAAAAACGCTTTCGGGCTGAAGTCCCCTTCCCCAAAATTAAATCCTGGATCCGCTAATTACCAGCACAAATATAAATTCTATAGATCAAAAAGCATCAGCAGTTTATTTTAAAACAAGCCAAACACAATGCCATACATGACAAATAAAATATATTGCATTCTCCGATGGCCGAATTGTTTTGACGTCACATCAGCATTCTTGAATAAGAAGCTGAGACAGTTCGAATCCGGTGTGGGCGCATTATGAAATTTATATTTTGGCTAAGATCTAAAGCAGTACCTCCGGTATTCTCATTAAGTATACCTTAGGTATAATAATTCTTAGAGCTTCTGACCTTTATGGATACCTATTTCGACAATTCTATCTAGCTCATGATATTTGATGGATGTATACATATATTTCCCCTTCACGTTGTTCATCCCCAGTCCCAATCTTGCAGTCAAAACCGTTTTCTAATACTGTTAGATCTTTCTATGTTTTATTATATCTATCCATAATGTTTACATCAACGGTACTTCTAATAATTTGAACAGATCTATTCAGCATGGTTCCCTCTATCTTTATCCAAGCATTTCTTATAGTATTTTTAACGCCATGTTGAAAAAAATATGTCCGCCTTTTCTGGATTTTTTTCAAAGAATATTTTTTGTATTTTTACGTAAATTCATTGTTGCAAAAATTATATTTGACTTTGATCTTTTACCGTCATCAAGGACCATGCGACAATATATATCTCAAATGAAAAACGATACAAAAATTAAAGAATTAAAAAGAAATTCAAAGAAAAATATTACTTAAAAATAAATCAAAATATATTTATACAGTTTGAACAACGTGATTTCGATTTACGTATGGTTCAGTTGATACAGATTTCAGTCACAAGAATTGGATCTTGACCCACCCGCTATCTTTAATTACCGTAGAAATTACCATAAGATATATGTGCCAGAAATTATTATATATGTGTTTCAGGTTCTGAATAGAAAAATAATAGTAACCCTGCCAACAACCTTCGACTCATGAAATATTGTAAGAAAAATTAGAGTACCTTCAGCATTCAAACATACAGGTACTTGAACTAATGAAATTGGCTCTGAAGCTTGATTAGGTAATAGTTAAGTAATCGTCAAAGTGTAATTTAATTGCTTATCACTTCGTCAGGCATATTTTTTTTTAAAGCGTGAGTTCTTAATGATACGAAATTAAATTCCACATAAGCTTGAAATATAATTAACGGTTCAGTTGCTTACAAATAGAAGAAGGGTATTCGATGGCCAACAATACAAAAAAAAAATTACTTTTCGGGCTTAAGAGACTGTTAAGTTATTTGTAGGCAGGAAAAGTTTTTTATCTCTAAGAAAGTAAAGCAAATTGATCATTTATCAGTTCGCTTAACTAGAGAAATAAAAAAAAACATAATAAGGGAAAAAAATTGGTGAAATCTTCAAAAAATTTCTTTTTTTTTTTTTGTTTGCATGAACTTATTTACATTTTGTTAGCAGTAAACCATCTTTTGTCGAACCTCAGTGAAATAATCCATAATTATCGATTCTATATAATTTACTATAAGACTACTATTTTAATCAAAACAACGCAAAGCAATTTAGTAGCGGTTCGTTATTAAGAATTTTGGTTTATTAAGTAGTTCCTAAGATATTTCTATACGGAATTGTTTTATTTCACTTGAAACAGCAGATATCATGGCATACCGCCGGCTTAGGGGGGCATATCATCTTCAACAGCTCTTTGCCGCTCTTAACTGATCCTTGATGAGGAACTTTCAACTTCCTGAACAAAATTTTAAATACTTTCGGGAAATCTCCTTTGTATTTTTTCTTTATTTCTTTTAGCTTTTTCGTAAGTATTTCGTCACGCTGAGTTGCGAATTTCGAATCAGTTTTCCATTTCAAGTTCTTAGTCAAATCGATAGGCGTGTTCTTATTGTTGGTCCTCTTCAATATTTCCAAGTTGCACATGTGCTCCCGTCGGATGAACTGAATCTTGTCCCAGAGGCTTCCTTCAAGTTCTTTAGGGCTGAGTTTGTTGGCCTTGATGAGATACTTCATTATGTCGAACAGTGTAAAGTTGATGAAGGAATAGTGTCTCCATGCTCTTTCGTTCCACAAATGAGCTGCATACATGAATCTGAAAATAAACATATATTTTATACGTGCTATATAATAATTGATAAACCAACCTAACAATGTATTGTACAGACAAACTTAATTAAAATTATAAAATTATTAATTCTATATAAACAATTTTGAATGAGTGTGACTTTAGGACCATAGTCTTATAAGAAATAAATTAATAAAAAAACTTTGCAGATATTTCAAAAAACAAGTAAATAGACAAGTAAAATATGTTTCGTGTCAGTTTTTAAAAATTCAAAAAAAATAAAGAAGTGTGCATCCAGAATGAATCTACTGAAAAAGTCTTGATTGGAGGATTCCCAAATCTCACATTGTTTTCCCGTTGTAATGGTGTGCCCAGAAGGAGAATGCAAGCCACAAGTTAGGCTCAAAATTTTTGAGAGGAGCACATTTTTAGGTTGTTATAAATATTTAGAGGAAACCATATTTTGATACGGTTTCACTTTAGAGGAACGTTCAAAATACATGGAACAAACTCTAGCAAGTATATTTGTATTTCATCTACAATTTTTCTAATTTAACTTTGGTTTTTACTGTTTTTAAAAAGAGCAGAGTAATGATATTTCTTGGAACGCCATATTGAGATACGCAATCGGTTTTGGGAAGATGGAGAGGTGTGCCTCTGATGATATGAATTCGGAATTTTATTTTAGTAAATATCATGGGAACTGATGAATCGAAGATAATTATTAATGACCTCTAATTATTTCTATGATATTTGGTCAAATCCAAAACCGAAAATGACTTACGTGTTTAAAAAAAAAAAGAAGCTTTTATTCAATATTTTTGTCGTGGAGTTTCATGTTGACTTCAAAAAAATAATCTTCAAATGATCAATTTTTACATATTTGGTCCTCCATTTTACGTTGGGAAGATGATTAAAAATGAAGTTAATGATTGACATTAAATTCCACATAGGCCAGAAATATAATTAACTGTTCAGTTGCTAAGTTGCTTAGAAATAGAAGAAGGGTATACGACAGCCACCACGACAAAAAAAAATTTACTTTTTGTGCTTAAGAGGCTGATAAATTATTTGTTGGCAGGAAACGTTTTTTATCTCTAAGAAAATAAAGCAAAATTGATCATTTACCAGTTTACCTAAACATTTTTTTCACATAAGTCAACAAATTTCAACCCGGCTAAAAACAAGCGATATCAAAAATGACGCAATACTGAATTTAAATTTTTATACCAGTTGTAAAATAAACAACCCGACAATCCATCACCTAGAGATGGCATATCTGGATATGGCATAAGTGGATTGCTTCTTGAAGAATATTTGAAGCGGTATGTTATTTTAAGTCTCTCAGTCTTTTTTAGTCTATTGGTGTGAGATGAACTGTCTTTTGTCTGATTTTGTGTGATCGTATATTTTCTGCCTTAATGATGCCTGAATTTACCACTTACTTACAATCATGGTATTCAAAGACATATGGCCTTGGTTTTGGATTCTATTGTAGAGCAGATGTTCTATTTCAATTTGTTCTTTAAAACAAAAACTTACTGTTCTTCTTTACTGATACGACGGTCCAGATCCCTAAGGGCTGTGTCTAATTCTTTCCCTTTGATGTGAAGAAGGCTGGCTTCTTTATAATACCCCTCATGCCGGTCGATTAAGTCTTTGACTAGTATAGCATGCTTCTCCGCTTCCTGCAAGGCAAGAGAATGGTTATCAATAATGGATTATTAATAACTAGTAGGCCCGTGCGAAGGATTCGCACAGCATATTGTTATCAAATGCCAAATTAATAAGGAACTAAAATAATGCATTTGTAACAAAAGATAAAGAAATCAATTGTTACTTTATCGATAAATATAATCGATAAAGCAAACAAAAATTAATGTAAATCTTCATTAATGTTTGGAACCAACATCTTTACAAATTACAATAAGCTGTATCTTTGCTAAAAATTGTCCGATTTCGATGATATTTTTTCACTTTTGCTTGGAATTTAGTAATCTTTTATATAATCATGGGCATAACGGAAAAGTTTGTAGTTTTTTAGTTATTTGCAAATAAAGTTTGTTTTCTTTCATAACTTGTTTGCCTGAATTTTCGGGGTGATTGGACTATTTTGCCCGCCTGAAGGAGAAGGAAGCCTTCGAAATTGGTGGCTAAATCTTGAGATTTGGTGAAGAATTAACGATGATGTATATGGCTTGCCGATCAAAAACACCATCGATAAATAATATAAACTCCTCCTCTCTCGATCATAGAGGCCTCAAGTCGACGAAATGAGACATGTATTCAATGGCAGTACTACAATTAACGTAAGGTTGTGTGGATGCGAACCCTATGCTTTGCGTTATCTCGGAAATAGTACCGTTTTGGGCTTAAAAATACAGGAATCCGGGTCTTGCTGTAGGCATTAAAATCTTCAAGGTCCAATTAGTCCCGTATCAATCTACAAACCTACCACCATTCCTGTATTGAAGCCTAGCAAAATGTTTGTATCGACTTAATTTATTTTAGAAACAAAAACAAAAGTGGAGAATACGATTCGCTAACCCCTCGTGAAATTCTGAATCCAACGGTACTCCATTCATGGTATTTGAGCATGACAGGAACTTATATTTGGTACAAAACCGATTTCGAGCCTTACTGTAGTAATATATGTGGGGATTCATGATAAGATAAATAATTTTGTAACTGATCTCATCATGGCATCAATCGGTTGTCTAATTTTGCACAAAAAATTGAAATAGATGCACATCAATTGCAACAGTGTGCTATATCCTAACATGAATATATCTTACTCCCACCTCTGAGGAAAATCCTGGATTTATCAATCAATGAATGTCTCCATGGACAAACTCTGTTGATCCTTTAAGACTTTCATGTATGGAGAGGAGGAAGAGTTTGATCCGGGCTGGGCAAGCAATCCACTAACAAAGAGCTTTTTTTAAAAATAAACATAATGGCTGACCAAGATGGCGAGGCGGACGCCAATTGGCGGCGCACCTGTAGCTGCCTCCCCCCCCCACTCACCTGCCACGCGGCGCAATCATGCCTTACCTCGGCGGGCTAGCCAATGGTTCTACGAATCACTGCCACCTCCATCAGCCTCAAATCGTCATCGTTGGTCCTTGTGTTATGGGCACTAGCGGATCCAGGATTTAATTTTGGGGGAGGGGCTTCAGCCCGAAAGATTTTTTTTTCATATATATATATATATATATATATATATATATATATATATATATATATATATATATAACGATAATTAATTTGAAAAAAAAAACTACCTATATGAAATGGTTTTTAGGTGGTTCTTGAAGTCCTATTAAATGTTATTTTACTAAGAAGAATACTTTAAGAGATAATTTTTAATATTTTTTTCTGTAAAACCTGGTTTTATTTTACTATTTTTGGAGAGGGGAGCTTCAGCCCGAAAGCCCCCTCCCCCGTAGATCCGCCTGTGGTTATGGGTGATTCTTATATTATTTGACCATTTAGCATTTCTGGAGCTATTCAATTCGGGCTAAAAATCTAGAAACGTAAAACCTCAAATTTTTAAAAGGATGTTAAGTTCTTTAATTTTTTGGTCGAATTCGATTGAAAATAATAAATCAAAAATATTTTAAAATCGCGATATCTTTACTAATAGTAATCTGATTTCGATGAAACTTTATTCGTTTTTTAGGAAATATAAAAACTTTTGGAAAATCTTATTATAAATATTACAAAAATGTGTATACTTTTTGAGTTATTCGGAAATCTAATTTTAACACCCCTCGTAACTTTTTTTCCCAGCTTCTTTTTGTTGAAGTATATTATATTGATAAATTTAAAAGGCATCGAGATAGGGATTTAGGCCATAAAAAGACCAAAAACAAAGAAATTTTAAAACTATATTTTAAAATCTTACTGCCAATAAAAAAAAAAAAAAGAAAAACATTTATTTTCATTAGAGGGTATTGCCTGATTATGAGATAATTTATATGTTTACTATATAAATGAGTACAGTAAACTTTTTTTTTCATGTATTTTACACGATTAGGATGGCTTTTATTACTTTTCAACAATTATTTATTATTACTGTAAGAAATCATTTATTATTATGGTTTCTTACATCTTTATTATGGTTTCATGGTCATAAGTTTCATCAAAATATATTATTCTATACCATTTTTTATATTTAAATTTCAGTATGCCAGTATCTAAGATGTTAAGTTTACTTTTTAAATGTTTTTTTTTTCATTGTGCAATTTATTTTGTTCTTATTTCTATGTATTAAATTGTTGTTACTTAATATATTTATTTATATTTTTTAGAAATACGGTGGGAATGTACTCTCTGACCTCTATTATAAATGTCCCTAATTAAGATAGCATGTAATATTTCCCAATAAAAAAGTTTAAAAATATATTAAATTTCAAAATAGAATTTTTTTCATGAATTTGGGTTATACAAAAGCGGTTTCTCTTTTTACATCCCATTTTTAAATTGTATTAAAAGTATTAACCTCTGCTGCATTACAGATAAGAAAATGTCGTAATTATTTTTTTTACATCTTTATTTTATACTAATATTCAGCAATTGGCATATATGTTCACTTCTACTTGGTATTTTTTACTTAAGTATCGCTAGTTAATTTTAGTAAAATAACTAATATTAAACAATAGATACAAAATAAGTTAACTTTGAGAATAACGAAATATTTGATAAATCTGTTACAGTTCTAAATAAGTGACAATAAGTAACTGGTGATAGTTAAGTAAAAAAGACCCCTACTTCTAAGTATATGCCTACTAAATTTATGCCTAAAATTGTACCTTAAAGTGACACCGTGTTGGAGAGAAAAGAAAAAAACAGTACCGAAACCAAATGATAACGAGGTTAGTTGAGCATATGGATTAAATTATTTTAGATACTGAAAATCGGACCTGTATACTGTAAGAGAGGAAAATGTTCAGCATTTCATCTTCTTTGTCATGAGTTATTATTTATAATTTATATTATTAATCTCGGCTTGTTGATATATTTACTTATACCGTGTGGTCTTTTACTCCATTTAGTTTTTAGTTGATCCAATATTACATGAATACATTCACACGATTTGTGCAAGTTACACAGTAATGAAAATGTGATTTAACTGAAAATATGTTAAATAAAGCTTTTATAACCTCTTTGGCCTCTTCTCCTATCTCCTTCCTCAACTTCATGAGTTGCTGATACCTCCAGTGAATATTATATATCGTCTCGTACTTGTCGTCGCACCCTCTTAGCACTTCCTTAACGAATTTCGCCGAATCTTCGTAAGTTTCGACAGCTTCTTCCATGCTGTCTTTTATGTAAAGTAGGGTATGGCAGGCCAGGATGTACCTCTTATAAATCTTTTTCAAACCTTGGAAAGTTTCTAGATCGTCGGCTATCATCTTTATGCATTTAGTGGTTTGTTGTTTATTGTTGACGATCATCTGCTGGTAGCTGAGTAAGGTATCCTTAATTTTCTTTTTCGCTTCTATGACCTCTTGTTTGACTCGTTCGGTAACGATTTCTAATTTCTTTTGTTTCACCATATCGGCATGCTTTAATGGATCTTCTAATTTACGTCTGTAACAAAAAACAAAACATTTATTTTTTATTTTGACTAATTGTGAGTTTCACCTATAATAAATAAGAAGTCATATATCCAAATAGATGGAGTTATTAAAATCAATTGTAGACGTGGAGTTCTTATCTTGTAAATGATGGGTCACAAGTCAAACTTTATTCTAGATGAAGCCCTGTTATCTGTATGGTATTTGGAATGAACTTTAAAAAAAAAAATTATTCATGAAATTTACAACTGTATTAGAATATAAACACATCTAGTAAATGTGTACACAGTCATTTTTTATATTTTTTTTTCTAAATATTATGTAACTTCCATAATTCTTTATATTTTTTGTATCTTGTCCGTTCTAGCCCTAAAGAAGACCTGCAAAGTCGGGTTGAAACTTTGGCTTTTAATAAAATAGTATTGCCACTATTTAGCCTATTTAAGACCGCCACCCCGGACCATGCCATTCCTTTATAATGTAACGGTCAACTATTAAATATTCAATATATTTAATTGTTTTTTTTTTTTTGTTTTTTTACTCAACAATATATTGTTTTTTTTTTGTTCGAAATTTGTAGCTTACTAAATTCTGTTGGTTTGGGCAAGTGTTATCTCTATTATCCTCCACAGTATTTGCAGTAAATGCGTACACAGTAAATATAATCAATTAAAAACGCTTGTTGAGAAACTACCAATTGGTAGTAGCACTCTAACAATATGTCTATATAAGGAGATTACGAGACCATCTTCTTTTCAGGCACCCCGGAGGGTTATCAGGAACCTAAGAGAAAGCAAGGTTAAAAACGAGAGGGTTCGGATGGTTCTGAAGTTAATTATGGAAGGTTAGGTTTCTGAATTGGGCCAAATAGGAAACATACGGAACATTAAGGTCTTTATGGATGATTTTATTTGTGACAAAGTAATGATCATTGAGGATTTTACGAAGGATTTTGAATTTTAACGATTGGACACGAGAGGTATTCGATGGTTTAATGGAGTCCCAAAGCTCATGGAATTTTTAATGTCATTTTTTTTTTGTCTTTAGGGGTCCTCTAAACTAAACATGTCTAAGGCTCCACTTAAGGGTGCCCCAAACCTTTTATTATTTTTTAGTGATCTTCTAAAACAAATCCACCTCGGACCCCAAATAGCCCAAATCTCTCACTGTTAGAATAATAACACTAAATGAAGGCCCAGATACAGTTTTAGTAGGCTAGTCTCGATTCAGAGGAAAGCTCTGCTTCGGGTCACCAGAGCATACCGGACAACTTCGCATGAAGCGGTGCAGGTTCTCGCGGGGGTGGTGCCTCTCGACCTCCTCCTACTAGAAGAAGTGACGAAATATTCATACAAGATAGAAGGCTCTACAGTACTTTCGGACAATCTACAGGTGAGGATTATGGAAGCGCCTAATAGGTGGAAGAAGATACTCCGGGAGGATACAATTGAAGCATGGAACCGTCAGTGGGTAGCAACCCCTAAAGGAAGTACATTGAGGAAGTACTTTCCTACAGTACAGTCAAGGCTTCAGGCAAAGTGGGTCCTCCCGGACTACTGGATTTCCCAGTTCCTTCACTGGACTGGGCATGGAGGATTTCGAGCTAAACTTCACGGTCTGTGCATTGATGTAGATTCTCTATGCCCAATCTGTAGTGTTCCGGAAACTGTACAGCACATGGTCACGACCGCATATGAAACGTTAAAAGCGACTATGACAAGAGCCGCGGGAATCTATGTCCTCACTGAAAATGAGTTTCCTCAGTTAGTCAGTGAGGAAAATTTAACGCGGGTTGAGGATTTCATATATGGATGGAAGACGGTGGTGGTGGAGCCCGCTCACTTCCGTATTGGTGCCCGCAGAAGAAGAGGACAAGCGCCAGGAAGACCTCCAGATTCTGGAAACTAGGCCGAACCAAGAAGAAGAAAGAACAGAAGAACTGCAAGATGTGAGCACATCATGTTAACTGGTAATAGTGTGTTATTAAGCATGCCTAATAGCACACTATCGCAAACACCGTATTTGTCCATGGGAAGGTGGAATAAATAAATAAATAAATACAGTTTTAGTTTAGATTGAAATTAAGCTAGATGTAGTTGTTATTTTATTTATTTTGTTGATTTATACAAGGTCGTCTTAATATTCATTTTTATACATATATAACCATTTCTGTTGCAAACACTCATAAATATAATCTTAAAGAATATTACAATATTTTCATTGCTTTAATAAGTACTTAATAATTTTTAGACCAGTTTTGAAAAGAGGTACTAACTGGGAAATTCATTATAGTTCCTATCGCCATAAAGAGGGTGGAACCTTTGCAGAAAACGAAATGAGGTCATCCTTCCGATGTCGGAATGCCGTTGGGTACAGCAAGCGTACCGATAAATTATCTTTTATCAGTCGGATGATAAGGCCCATGATGAGAAGTATATTCTAAGGGCCCCGCCTGGTCCCGATAAAAAGTCATAATTCCCAGCCCATATCCTCAGACCGTTACTCCAACTATATGTTCGATAAGGAGCATTAATAGCACTTTACAGAGAACTCAATGCTCCAAAAATGTTTTCGAACGCTTAAGTACTTTGAGAACTACTTCTTTGTGCATTGTTTCTGTATGAGCGTTTTTCCTTAAAAATAAAAAAAAAATAATGCTATCCAAGAAAACATGGATAACTAAGAAGCACAAATATGATAACTACAAATTCAATAAGAAAAATTATTTGAAGAATATTATTGCCTCTTCATCGATTATTTGATAATTGATCATTATCTGTATTTGAATTATTATATGAGTGGCTTCGAATCAAGGACTGTGTCATTTTTAAAAAGTCGAGATTTGATAGGTAGAGAATTCCAGAAATTGACAGCGCGAGCTATAAAGGAATTCTGAAATGAGGCAGATCTGTGCGAAGGAATGTAGTGGTCAGAAGGTCGAGATCTTGTTGAAAGGGAATGGACTGAGGACTTGAATTGGAGAAGGTTGTAGGCGTAAGAAGGACGATGGTTGTTGATGATTTGATAGAGGAACGTACCTAGGAAATATTGTCTTCTAAAGGATGGGAAGAGCCATCTTAACTCAGTGTAGTGGTGAGAGACATGGGAGTACCTCGGGGTACCAATAACAAATCTTATTCATTAATCTTTTCAGTCTATCACGGAGCTCCACCGACAGGCCATCATATAGCACACAGCTGTAGTCAAAGTGGGGGAAGATGAGAGAGTAAATTAGGAGTCAACGGGTATGTTTAGGTAGGAGATGGCGGAAGCGATGAAATAGTTTAACGGTAGAAATTGTCCTACGGGAAATTTGAGAAATATGGTAGTTCCAGAAGAGGGTTTGATCTATGAAAAATCCTAATTTTTTAACAGAGGAGTTACCAATACCTTCTGACTGGTATTTCTGACGATTCATTCTCAATCTGATTAAGCATTTTTTTTTCCCTCCTATATTAACTCATCAAATTCATTCAAAAGTTATATTTGAAGTTAAAGATTGAAAAGTTTTTATCAACCAAATATTATCTATTTTAAAACGAGTAATAATGTGTGGATGGGAAACCCTTCATTGTTGAATAGTTGTCTATTTACTATGATTTAAATGTTATTTAAAGAAAGATTTAAATGTAAATAACTTACGCACATGATTTGTAGGTCGAATAAGTAAAATTGGATGGTGGCAAATATCGATTGTTTTGCAATCTAAACCCAGAAGACGCTTCCTTCATTTCGAGCAAGCTAGAAATGAATTCGCCTCGCTTAGTAACTGGCACTGGCCAAGTGACTTTCCGTTGTAACTTCATTTCCTGAAAGCATTAAAAAAATATTGGTATAAATATTTTTTAATAATAAAATATCAATTATTAACACTTTAATTGTGATTCTAAAAGTTGATGATTCTAAAAAATTGAAGTTATCCAAGTCATTATATTATTTTTTTAAGTACAGCCAAAATATTAATTCTTGGATTTCTAAAAACTCTCAATTAGTTAAAGGGAACCATACTGTAGATCTCGCAGTTATACATAACAAGTAGAGTTTTTTTTGTTTTGATGTTATTTATATTAGCTATAGCATACCAAAATCCTTGGAATACCAACCAAATATTTCCAAAATTTCAGTTTTGGTCTGAAGTGGAGATGACCATTAATGTAGCAAGTTCTTGAATTAATAAATAAAATAACATTAAAGCCAAAGTTCTAGCCCACTTTTTAAATATATAACTTTAAGCCTAGTTCAAAGATACAAAGACAAGAAAAACATTTAAAGTAATTAAAATTATGGAGCGTAATTGTTAGCTCATAATAGGTCTGTCAATTTTCGTGATAGTTAAAGATAATTTTATTATATTATCGCAGAATTTTTTAGTTAAATACATAAATGAGTTCTAATACAAAAAAAGGGGGCGGGAGAAATCTTCATTCCTCTATCTAAAAGTAGAAAATCTCTTCGTATTAGATGTTTACAAAGCATTTGATTACGTCAGTTACAGAATCCTTCTTTCCAAACACCAAAATAGCGTTTTAAAATGGTTCCTTTCCTTCTTATCCCATCGTTCCCTAAGAATTATCATTCTTAATAAATATCCTTCCCTTCCCATTCGGCTAACACTAGATGTTCCTCACAGTTCAACACTCCCACCAATTCTTTTCACGATTTAAAGATCTTCCAGATATCGTTCATCACTCACATTACTACTTATACAGATGATATTCAAATTTATCAACCTTACTATCCTACCAAGATGCTTGAGACAATCAATAAGCTATAAGAAGATATTGACAGTATCAACGGATAGGCAGTAAAGAATGGGCAGAGGCTGAAAATGCTATGGTCATTATCATCGGTTCCAGGCACCTTTCTGATTTCCTCCCTTACTACTATCATCTACTTTACCTCAATAATTGAATCCTTCGTTTCCACTTGACTGTAAAAAAAAATTGTAGTAAATCTTTCATTAGCACTTTTCCTAGGAGAACCATATTTCTCATATCAAAAGAAAATCGACCCTTGTCCTTAAATAATTCCTAAGATCTCGTGACCCCATTCCCCAAAATACCCGGCAGCTCCTAGTACCCTCTCTTGTGTTGTTATACCAAGTTGAAGTGGCTTTATCCTGTTTTCTGGTGGTTATAGCTCCTAGGTTTGCTCTACCAGATCCTTAGAGTCGAAAAAACCTTCCAACATCCAATAGCTTCTCATACCACATTCCATTATTCGCTCTCTTAACACGAGATCTCAAACTATTGATTTATATATTCCCTCTTATAAAACCACTTCCTTCAGCAAATCTTTCGTCATATGTGCTTCCTCCTTCTGAAATACTCCATCCATTTTTATTCGTCAATTCTTCTTCTCATATTTCTTTAAACACAATTTATTTCTTCACATAATCCAAATCAAACTACCGCACTAACGTAAGTAATATTAATTTCTATAATTAATACTCTTAGATATTTCTATAGTAAACATTAAGCCAGAAAATGTATCTAAAATCTTTTTTTATTTATTTTCATCTGCTATATATGAGTGTGTATGCACTAAAACTTACATATTATAACCAACCTGAGCCTAAATAACATCCTTGGATAATAGAATCCATAATAAATGTAATGAGAATACAGAATAAACCTTAAACCCAACATTTAAGAAAAAATATATAAGAATTCAATAGTTTACTGAATAAAAACGATGAACAATAAAGCATCTTAAGCTATGACAAAATTTCATCATTTAGAATTTATCTGATCGGCACATCGATTCGATCAGCAACTATTCCTAGAAATAATTGGGATAGCATTATCATGAAGTGCCCTGAAAAAATAATTAATTGAAGAACCCATCTCTACTGTATCAAAAATAAGTGGATTTCATTGAGGCAACAAAGTTATAAAGCAAATTAAATATATATATATATATATATATATATATATATACAAGTTGTTTCCTGTGCAATCAATTGCCTGGGTATCTCTTGAGACAAAGCGTGCGTCAGGATTTCAAAACTTATATTTTACAGGTAAGAGCTTTGCATGTAATTTTGAGTAGACAGCATATCGGTCCTTCACCAAGAAATTTTATTGCTCTCCTGTTATTAAAATCAAGGCAAGTAAAATAAGAATTATATAAAATTTTATTTATTTTTCCCTCTGCTCCTTGTTTTAAAAATTCTTCCCAATTAGTAATCAGCAAAAATAGGATTCTCACAAAAAAAAATTCATCCCTAAATATATGCCTCCTCAAAAATTTGTAACCTTGTAAAAAAGTGTCCCTCTCAAACATTCTAATGGCGCAAATGTCACATACATGCTACATGCATAAATACATGCTACCCCCTTCTGGGCTCCCATGGATACATATCAATAGATTTATTACTAAAAGAGGCTGTCATCTTCTGTTGATAATTGCCAGACGAGAAAGTGCTAAAATTATTAACAAGGTGAAAATAAAAAAGTTAAAAATTAATCCCCAAGTAAGCCATTTTTACTCTCTTCTCACGAATTGTCCAAAACATAATTTCGTAACATTGTCTCAAATTTTGAGAACTGAAAATTTTTTTGTTGTGTCGCCTCACCGAAGGCAGTCTGTGATGCAAGCCTTTTTTAAAGACAGATCGAATGCGAGTTAGTTTATTGTCGTCCATTCTATGCAAGCTTTCAGGTCGTAATCCGACGAAAATCGTTCATGACGAGAGTGCGACGATTCTTAACGCATAGCATGGACAAGCTACCTGTCTTTCTGTCATTATTATGTTAAATATCGGCATTATTAATATTTGATTTGAGTTGAAATTATATCATGGCTCTCGCTTTCTGCTCGCAATTTCCCCTAAAGAGACAATGTTCAACAACAAATAAACAAGCAAGAAATAAGGATCATATCCAGTAAGGAAGCCGGCAGTGTTTTAACGGGGTAACCAGATGTGTTTTTACTTTCAAGCCAGCGTAGGAGAAAAAACTACAATGCCAGTACAATTTGAAACATATTTTCAATAAAAAAAAAAAATTGGACAGATATATATAAATAAAAATACGAGTATAATAGAAAAAAATAATTGATTGGCTATAAAGGGATCCATATTAATATAATCTCACCTCGACTTAGAGTTGTCCTTTTATGGATTCAAATCAAACTAACAAAAACTTTTATAACTTCTACAGCTGTTTCACAATAAAATCGATACTCCAGATGTTAATGTTTTTGAAACATTATGAAAGTTCTAATATTAATATAATTTAATGCTTTCGGTAAACTGTTTCTAGAGATAACTCTTGGAATAGTATCAACGTCAGAACGCTCCAAAACGTCCACAAATTACCAAATTTAATAATCTAAAGAAAAGTGCGATTTTAGTGGGAAAATAAAGTGCATTCTCGGTGATTACACTATTGTACGGATTGATGTAGAACCTATATCATAACTTTTCTGCATTTCCGTCACGTTATGATCTTCATTTAATATGATCCAAAGCTGTTGAGACTTTGACTATCAAAAGCCAATGAGGTACAATTTCCCTTTCGTTTCTCCAAGATTATTAACACGAAAATTATGAATAACAATAATTTTGGCTAAAAAAAAATATGGCACTATGGATTTTGGTAGGGATAAAAATGTTCTCTCTTTCATATTATTCTATTTTTTCTATAAATACTTATTGTCTATCTTTCCCTCTCTATGGGGGTGGAAATTTCAATTTAATTTTAATTGAACATTCAAATGAAATAAGTTTTTTTTTTCTGTGACAGCAACCCAAACTAATTTCTCAATAATATTAATTATTAATATTTGTATAATAATGATTACTAGTTGGCCCGTGCGAAAAATTCGCAGACAATTTTGTTTAGTGAAGAAATAGTAAAACAATATGGAAATAAGTAGTTTCTATGTATTATGTTAGAAAGGAATTAATATTTTTTCTTTGGTCGATTACAATATTCCATTAAACATAATAGACAAATTTGTACAAATTGCTATGCTAGGAACAATTTTTAAACGCTGACTGGAAATAAAATAAAAGTAATATAGACAAAATAATGCCCTGATCACGGGATATTCTAAATTATTAAAAAAAATAAAATGTAAGAACAATCAAATGTCTTTAAGAAATAATAAAGTTAGTATATCAGCCAGGAAAAAAAATGTAGTAGAGTATTCTATTCCTAAATACTATATCTTTAAATCGGAAGACAATATTAAGTATACCAAATCTAATGGACTTTATCTGTAGTTCTTGAGTTATTCACAAATAAAGTTTCTTTTCCTTCATAACTTTTTTCCCTGAAATTTTGGGGGAATGGGAATATTTTTCGCATGTGAAGTAGAAGAATATCTTCAAAATGAGTTGTTAACCATTGGATTTGATGAAGAATTGACGAAGTTCTGGCGTACCGACAAAAAAACACCTTTTAGTAATAATATATAGGATACATAATTACATTTATTATTATTAGCATATTGTGTAGTAGAAAAACGAGCTACATCAACTTATTTTTTAGCAGAAGATATTATCTTTAATATAATTTCACATACTGGAAAAGTGAGAATATCGTCGTTTAATTGCAAAAAGTCACTAACAAGGAGAAGATACAGTCTGTGGGTCAACGGTTTCAAACATTTTTTTTTTTTTTGGTGGTACTACTTAGAAAAATATTGGACACATATCCCGGCGTTCTTTCCAGTGGGTCCTAGGAGCCGTGAAAAAAAAATTATATAATTTGAAAATGTATGTTGTTTATTTTTGCCTTTGCTTTATCCGGATTTTCAGGTTGTTATAAATCAATACTTTTGTTTTTTTTGTACAGAATAAGAAAAAAATATTACCTATTGTATTGAATGAGTTTTATAATATTTCGTGTAGCATATACATGTGGATCGGTGAAGCCGTTATTAACAAAATTTCGAAGGGTCTAAGGGTCTAGCCTAAATAAAAATTTCGTGCAGAAAATTTCAATTTTCCGATTATCAAATCCGTCTGCATTTAATAGTTTTTTGGTGTTTGAAGAACGAATATCAACTTTGTATTTCTCTAAAAATTATTTACTTCCAAATTGGTACGTCGCGTCGGTCCAGATTGTGTTACTGTAGCCGTTTGCCAAATATAATATTTATTAAAAAGCTCTCTGGTATTTATAGTAAATGATTTTATAGGGAGAAGCAAAGTTAATATTCGTTTTTCACACCTTTAAAAAACCTCTGCACAAAGTTTTTTCCTAGGCTGATATCTTCGAAATTTTAGTGGAATTTGGCCTGTATAACCTCGCAATTTTGACATTTTGGAGTTGGAGGTCACAATTTTTTTGTAGGCCACCTTTTTTTTTCGTCTTTATGATCATATTATCTTAGGATTCAAGTTGAAAGGAAATGGGTATTCATGTGTTTGTTGTACCTAATTAAATAGACATTTGGCAATCTTCAGATTGAAAACCCCAATTTCGATAATTTTCATAAATAAAATATTTGTAGGTTGTGATTAGACGATGTTATTTACGATGTTAATAATTTCATAAAAAGAAGTCTGTACCGTGGACATATAGAAATCAGATTTTAAAAGTTGAAGTGACAAAATTGTTTATTATATTAAATTTATTTAATGTATTGCAAAGAAAAGGCAAATATTGAATATGTATGTCATTGGTTATACTATATAAATTAAGAATCGGTTGATTTAGCAAGCAGTAATATTTATTTTATAATTTGAATAGTACCTTATTTCTGAATTGCAGAATAAAAGTTTCCATTACTTTCTTAAATAGTTTAACAATCTTTATTGCTTAGTAGATGTCAATAATATGACTGTCATAAGTCAAATATATGAAATTAACTCGAAGTAGTGTAACCATCGATGTCATATCTATGGATAAAATGATACAAGAATATTAATACTGGCAAGTTAGTAAAAGTAGGTATAATAATTTTAAAAGGTTTTAAATTTTAATAATACATTTTACAGTTTCTTAACTTAGCGCTGAATTCATCGTTCTAAACTGGGCGAATATATGTCACCGATGAGTTCAGCGCTGAGTTTACGAACTTGGCATATTTATTGTTAAATATTGTTATTATTCGAAATATTGTTATTTCGAAATTATAATACTATTACTATCTTACAAGTATTAATATTCTTGTACCATTTTATTCAAAATATTTTTAAAAAGTTATTATAATATTATTTGTTATTGAGGGGTGGTAACACTGGCACATTGCATCGTCACTTCAGTTCAGTCCCAGCTGTGTACCGGTGAGCTTCGTTACAATCATAGTAATTTAGATATAACTGCAATATATATACCTCTATTGCTGTTAATAAGAACTTTACAAATTTACAAATCTTTAAAAAAGTAACGAGAAAGCTTCTCAGTTATTTCAAAATAAGGTACTAACGAATAAATGTTTGTTTTTAAATTAACAATACCTCAATGAATAAAATTATAAAACTAATAAAATTTACATAAATAATTATCAATCTTTCCATGACTTGTTAGTAGAGAGAATAAATTTAAATTAAAATATTCTCTTAGAAACCATTGTTTAAACAATGGACTGTACAGGTCTGTGCCAGTTCGAAAATTGTACTTCGCCCTCACGAAGCTGTGAACCAATGCATTTCGCTGCAATGAAATTTATTCATTATTGTTTATTTTTTATTTAATTCTTTATTCATTTTGAAAAATATTAATTGCAACTCCTAAACAATATTAATTGCAATTACTACGTTTTAGGTATCTGAGAAAGAAACATAAATGTTTCTATGCGTTATAGGAATAAGGTATTGATAAAAATTCCAAATAAATTATTATTTATTATTGAAAGTTCGATTAAACAATTATTATTGAACTTATATATCTGTATAATTTCAAGCATGTACATAAATTCAACAATTTAACTAAACATAACATAACCTTTAAATAAAGGTTACGACAATTTAACAATTGTCTATGACGTGAAAGAAAATAATTAAAATTCTTTATTTTTCTATACTGTACTACTTAGAACACAAAAGTACCATACTTCATTTACTTCTATTAGTATTTATTGAAGTGCCAGGTTTGTACCTATCCACATCTTTCTATTTATTTAATTATTTCTATAAATCTGAAGTAAAACTGCATCTACAAATAAATCATCATTTTAAAACTATTTGAGAAAGGAATTGAAATGTCTTTCTGATGTTTAAAAATAAGATTAATTTTTAAATTTTGAATAAGTGTTGCTGCCTATTAAATTACTAAATTATTGATATATGTATGAAGAATGTTGAAAGTAAATGATAAACGATTGAGTAATTATTTAGTTAAAGATGTATAGGTCACGCGTTGTTCACAATCACTTCGATCACACTTGGAGTGCCGAATGCATCCGGTTTTAACTGAAAGACTGTTTTCGGCATTTCATGAACAAGTGTGACCGATGTGATTTTGAACCACGCGTAGCTTGTGCGGTCTTTATCTAAATAATTACCAACGATTGTCCTGTTGTATTAGAAAATAAATAAATTTATTTTAATTTAACTCCAGTAATTTGAACTTTGGACACCACGTGGTTGTGCCAATTGGAACAAGGTACTTCAAGGTGTAGTTCTAGCTCCGTAAAGATGAAGTTTTAAATTATCATAACTGTTTTTCGATGTATCAGAAGTTAAACTGCGCCAATTAATCGATACTATAAAATATTTAAGAAAGCACCTGACAATTTACGCTGAAGTTAAACATAAGGTACTGTTTAAACAAACAAACAAAAAAAAAAACTTTCTGCTTATTAAATTCTTTATTATTAATTTATGCACTACAAGTATGGATATGAGTATTTAATAATTGTTCTATTGTATTTAAAAATAAATAAATTTCAAAATTTTAATATAACCCATTACTTTGAACATTGGACCCTAGACCCTGTACTTCGCCCTCAGTCAAGTCTTTGTTCTGTACGACGCACTTCGCAATAACTGTTGTAACTCTTTGATATACCAGAAGTTAAACTGTATCTACTAAGCAATAGTGATTTTTAAACTGTTAAAGAAAGTATGGGAAATTTTACGCTGCAATTCAGAAATAAGGTACTGTTCAAATTATAACATAAATATTACTGCTTGCTAAATTAACCGATTCTTAATTTATATAGTATAAGCAATGACATACATATTTAATAGTTGTCCAAATATGTTATAAAATAACTAAATTTCTTTATTTTCTATATGCGCACTACTTTAAGCAATGTACTCAACACTTGTACTTCTCCCTCAGTCTAGTCGCAGTTCTCATATAATTTTAATAGCTTTTGGTAAATCAAAAGTTCAACTTTATCTACAAATGAATAGTGGCTTTTAAACTATTTAAAAAAGTAATGAAAATTTACGCTGCAATTTTGGAAAAAGGTTCTGCACAAATTATAAAATAAATATAACTGTTTGTTAAATTAACCAAATCTTCATTTATTAGTTACAGTCATGAGCATACATATTCAATAATAGTCAAATTATATAAGGAAATAAAGAAATTTTTAAATTTTAATATAACCCACTACTTTGAACATTGGACCCTAGACCCTGTACTTCGACCTCAGTCAAGTCTTTGTTCTGTACGACGCACTTCGTATAATTGTTATAGCTCTTTGATATGCCAGAACTTAAACTGCATCTACTAAGCAATAGTGATTTTTAAACTGTTTAAGAAAGTATTGGAAATTTTACGCTGCAATTTAGAAATAAGGTACTGTTCAAATTATAAAATAAATATTACTGCTAGCTAAATTAACCGATTCTTAATTTATATAGTATAAGCAATGACATACATATTCAATAGTTGTCCAAATATGTTAAAAAATAACTAAATTTCTTTATTTTCTATATGCGCACTACTTTAAACCATGTACTCAACACTTGTACTTCTCCCTCAGTCTAGTAGCAGTTCTCATATAATTTTAATAGCTTTTGGTAAATCAAAAGTTCGACTTTATCTTTAAATGAATAGTGATTTTTAAACTAAGAAAGTAATGGAAATTTACGATGCAATTTTAGAAAAAGGTACTACTCAAATTATAAAACAAATATTACTGCTTATTAAATTAACCAAACCTTCATATATTAGCTACAATCATGAACATACATATTCAATAATGGTCAAATTATGTTAGATAATAAACAAATTTTTACATTTTAATATAGCCCCACTACTTTGAACATTGTACCCTACACTTGTACTTCGCCCTCAGCCTAGTCCTTTGTTCTGTACCGACGCACTTCTCAATGAATGTTACAGCTTTTTGATAAATTAAATATATAACTGCATCTACGGAAGAATATTGATTTTTAAACTGTTTACAATGCAGTGGAAAGATTTTTCTACAATTTAGAATTCAGGTATGGTTCAAATTGTAACACAAATGTTATTGTTTGTTAGTTAAATCTATTAATTTACGTACGTACAAGCACAAATATGCATATTTAGTAATTTTCTGTTGCCTTGAAAAAAAAGATATATTTTTTTAGTTCATTATAACTGCTTCGATACTTCGAACTTACAATTTGTCTTGCCACAGCTATGTATCAATGCAGGTCGCAAACTTTATTAATATAATAATAGTTTGTTAACACTTAATTCGTTAATGTTCTTAACTATCCTATTAATAATATAACGTTTTCAATCAGTATAAAACAATTTACTTAAATTTAAAAATTAGTAATGCGGCTTAAATTGATATGTTTATTTGTATAAACGCTTGCGCGTGAATTGCAAATATTTAACAATTTTAATTGAACTTTAAACAATAAGTAAGTTAAATTATGTTCTGTATAAATTATAAATTAAAATATTTGAATTCTGAGTTCCACTTGACTAGTTAACTTGGAACATTGCACAATGTCTCTGTTTATTTTTAACTTTTTACAGATATAGTTTTTAATAAGAAAAAACGAAGTTTTTTTTTTTTTTGTTATTTGTCTATGGAAGCAACACAATAATCTTTTATGCAATTCAGAAATGAGATGTTGATTTAGTTTGTGTCGATGTAGTTCGAAATTATCATTACTTCGTTGTTTATTACATTATTATTTACCATGAATAAAGTGCAATGTTTATCTTAGAATGTCTTTGTAAGTAATAAAAGGTACCAACTAAATATTAATAATCAAGTAAAATTTACTTGATTATTAAAATGTACATTATATAATGTAAAAAATGTACATTATATATATACATTTAGAAAATCATTATTAAAAATTAAATTATTTTTAAATCTCTTCTTTTTAACGTACCTTCAATGTTCATCACAACTTTGATTATTGTTTCCTTACTATTATTTATACCTTATTCTCTATTATCTATTCATTATTGCTTCCCATGTTTCCTCACTTTAACAATATTATTCTTTGTAGTATTGTAGTGTGTTATTATTATTTAATAGGTTTTAATTAATATTTTTTACTTTGCAGGATCAAAATCTACCACTGATCTACTTTCTTCAGGATCAAATCAAATGTCTCTGAAAAAGACACAACTATGTACGATTGGTGTTGGTTGAGCTGAGTTACATCGGATGAAGTAAGTGACTAATACAAATATATATTAATATTTTAAAATTCATATCTTAAGTAGCCTACATTGTTCAACCTTATTTTTTATTTATTTATTAATAATATTTTATTATAATTTAAAAATCACCAATGATTTTTACTTGGATAAATATATTTTACTTAATAGATAAATGTTGTTTTAGATGTTGCTTAGATAGGCCCATCTAAAACATATCTCATAAAATCATCTTTTCACAAAATGATTAATTTCAAATACAAAATTATTAAATAATTAATTGTTTTATTTATTTTTTCTGTTCCTAGGAATCAATGGGAGGCCAATTCATACGGCCAAATCTAAGAAGCTGGAAGCCTACAGGTACTCTTTACCACTGAGGGTGGAGTATTCTGTAGAAGAGCTGCGAAAGATTCTTCGACTCACTGGATGGCCGAAGATTTTTCTCAGTGGACTGAACGATTCGCTCTCTGGAGGACCTGGCAGGCCATCTACTGAAGTTCAGCTCATTCCCTCGTGAGTGTTGAGCCGTCCTCGATCTCACAGGGTGGTCGAAAGGTTCGAATCCAGCTCTTTGGTGTTCGGCTCATCTCGGAAAGAGTCCACAGTCATCAGCGTTCTTCAAGTCCTCAACTTCCTCTGGACTCTTCGCTCCGGCATTTTTCTCCTTTTCCCGGATCTTCCTGTCTCCTTCCCGAGTCTATCTCTCGAGGTTACTTTTACTCGACCAGATGTCGTGCTGTAGCAGGAGAATCGAAGGAAGAAGAGATCGAAGTACTCTGCGATCCGTCGTGTTTGGGAATTCCAATCGCATCATCGAAGCGATGTCGCTGCTACTGAGCAGTTCTCGTGTCACAGTTGTACACGAAGGAGAACATCGCTCAACTAGTGGGAGTTGAAACTAATAATTGTTCTGTGGTGGTTGTTATTATCTTATTTTAGGGATACATTATTTCCATAGCTGTTGGTTAGATATTCCCTTCTGGCTCTTTTGTGGCCATATATCCCTTAGCAACCGAAGGCTTTTATATTAGCCTCACAACAATCACCGCAACCACCACTACTTAAATTTCACTGGAGTTATATCTGCATCTGCTGGGATTTCAATATCATCTATTTACAATTGCAGATGTATCTTTTAAAAAGTAGCTGTAGAAAACTATATATACATAAAGAAATAGTTTATTTCTTTTCACCCCAAACATTTGAGAGCTCGTTGATGCTCTATTCCCAGCCCAGCATTGGCTTTTATTAGTCATGGTTCAAAGTCTCATTTTTCAGGCGCTAAAGGAAATCAAACCAAGCTAGATATAGTGAGAGATATTAAATTTGAGGGATAGTTTGGTTTGATGTTTTACTAGTACCTGAGGATGAGCTGTTTTCCAAATACACTAATAGCTTAAAAGCCAATGACCTAAGAACTATCTTGTAATTATTTATTTCAGATAGTTACCTATTCAGGAGGTTTAGTTTCAATTATGAGTAATGTAGATTCATACTTTTTTTATTATTTCTGCCTCTAGTTCCAAAATGGATATAAATAATGAAATAGGAAAAAAATATAATTTTTTTAAGCACTATCTGATCATAATTCTTTAAATCAAGGAAATTTTAAGATTCCGTATTTTAAACAAAAACGCTAACAAAAATTTGGTTTAATTTTTTTAGTTTATTTTTGACTTCTATTAATTGAGCGATGTTCTTCTACATGAACAACAATGACACGAAAATCGCTCAGTCGGTTACATCACTCCGATGATGCGATTCGAATTCCCTACCTGGCGAATCGTAGAATACTTCGATCTCATCTTCCTTCGAATCTTCTGTTACAACGCAATGTCTTTTCGAGTTTGAGTGGCTTCGAGGGAAAGGGTCGGTTTGGGGAGAAGAAAATCCGGGAAAAGGAGAAAGATACTGGGATGAAGCGTTCCGGTTGGAGGTTGAGGACTTGAAGGTCGTTGATGACTATGGACTCCTTCTCTGTATGGACCGAGTACCGAAGAGTCAGATTCGGGTCCTTTCAATCATCCCGCAAGAGCGAGGGCCGCTCTCTGCTCGCGAGGGATGAGATGGATTTTAGAAGATGGCTTGCTCGGTCCTCAAGAGGGAAGATCGTTTTATTGGCCAGGAAGAGTTTTTTGTCGTCCAGTGACTTTTTTGTCTTAGAATCTTCTCGAGTTACCTCCGCAGAATATCACCCTTTGTGGTCCAGAGATACATATCTTACGACTTAAGACTTTTGGTAGATCGAAAGAATGAAAAAGATATCAGAGAAGAAGAATGGATGAAATGTAAAATTAAGAAATTAATCTTCACACCGGATGCAGCTTGAATAAGGTATGTTGTTTACATTATACTGAATTGTATTCTATGATAGATTATGGTAACATTTTTAAATTATGTTTTAGTATGTTGCAATAATCAAATATTTTCATATATTTTCTTCTAATCAATATTAATAACTTACCTTCTACTTATGGACTTGTACAAACGTTCTTGGTCTCTTATTAACTTCATTGATGGAGCTATATTTTATTTTTTTTTGTCAAACCTTCATAAGAAGTGATAAATCCAAAAATTTCCAAAAGCAAAAAGTCAAGGTGTGAACGTTAGCTTTTACAGGAGGCAGTGATGGTCACTTGTATTAAAGTTTTGGCCGTTTTAATATTCTCGAATCTAGCGGATCGTTTTAACCCAGCCTGGGTGGGTTTAAATTAATTTCTTAGTGTACCCACGGAATGAATTTTGACTTTTCCTCTCTGGTTAGAATAGGTTTAGTGTTTCTTCTTGAACAAACTCCCACCTTTCCTTATACTATAAATTGTGAACGAAAAAAAATGGTTAGGACAGTTAAAAAAACAAAATAAAAAACTGTCATAAAACACTGAACAACAAATGAAAATAAGGTTTCTGGATTGGAAAACAATATATAGAAACAACAATCAATGTTATAAAAAAAAAAATTACGTTTGAATATTTTTTTTTCTCTATTATATCTTGTCTAATTTTTCTTTGTCTTTATATTTTTAACCAAACGTTAATATTTACATTGGTTTAAATGTAATGTGTAAGGTTGTTAAATATAATGTTATTCAATGTATAATGTTGACGAACCACAAAAGTAGCTGTAAGTCGGAAATGGCTGCTATAAGGAGATTTATATTCAAATAATAAAAATACGACTACAAATTGATAAATTACTTTATTTTCGAATTTTAGAGAATAAATCATTTCTCTTTTTTAAAACAATCAAACTTCTGTAAATCTATTTAGCACTTCGTATTAGCAACCCATATTATGTCGTGTAGAGACAAGCTGGGACTCTGGAACTATTGGTGGTGAGAATAAAAAGCAGTCAGCCAACCTTATATCAACTAATTCCGCTTTGCACCTTCTACATTCTCAATATAACTTCATATTAACAATAATAATGTCATATCAAAACAATAATGATCCTGGCTGTTGATAAGAAACAGGCACCACTCATATCAAAAATAGTTTTTAAGATATTGCTTTACAGGTTTTTTAGTAGTTCTAAATGCAATTTAAAAAAAAAATGTTTAATAATATTGGCCGAAGAGGAAGTGGTTCATCATCATTAGAATTAGCAATTATTTCAACATTAAGACATTTTTAAATATTCTATACATTCTTTATTTTCCATTAAATTTATGTTTTCCTACTTTAACATATCCTCTTCTGATATGAATAACAAAGTAATTCTTTTGTTTGTGTGTGTGTGTGTGTGGGTGTATGTAACTCAATTGGAATGGTGGTATGTTAAGCTGTTGGTAATTTTTCACTTAATATACTTGAATTGTTAAATATGAATTATTTACAAACAAAAAACACATTAATAGATTAAGTGGGAAATTGTTAACAATTTCAAGCTTATAAGCATTTCAATCGAAGTCTTCTGGAATACAAATTTTTTTTATCCCTTATTCTAGCCGAAAGCATAGTACACAAAAACAATTCTATAAAGCTTATTAAGAAGGAAATGAAAGATCATATTTTTTCAACCTTTCATGTTTCATTATTTTCCCCTCTCATTCCTCTTCTTTCTCTTCACCACATCTTTACACAAGAAAGAGAATTTCATGGAGTAGAGACGACCCTTAAATTCCTACTAGAGCTTTAATAATTTAGTAAAAGTCATTCTAAAAATAAGGTTTTAAGATTCAGAGTTTTTTAAGCCGAAAATGTACGAAAAATGACGAAGTTAATGTAAAATGACGAAGTTATTACGGGATACTATTTTTTTTTCGCAGTTCGAACGGGCTTTCGTCAGGTAGATGAACTATCACCCATGTTGCTCGACTTAGCCCTGGAGAAGGTAATAAGAGCAACATCACAGGAAAATGGAGGGGTCCATGTCGGAATGAATCATAAAATCCTTTGATACGCAGATGATGAAGCTGTCCTTGGAAGTAATGAAGAAGACATCGAGAAACTCGCTACAAGAGAGACAGTGCAGATCAGCCTACAAGTAAATGAATACAAAACAAAATATATGATAATAAGCCGAAATTTCCTCCCCAATAACAGGATTTGCATAGAAGGAAAATCATTCCCGAAAGTAGAAAAATTCAAACACTTAGGCTCCACAATAACATCAATGAATGACCTACTGGTAGAAATAGACCAGTGTATAACTAGCGCAAACAGAGCTTTCTTCTCTCTCTCTCAGGTGTTGAAATCCTTAAAAATCTCAAACTAAGGGTGTACAATGCTATGATAAAGCCAGTTCTAATATATGACTGTGAGACCTGGACACTAACCAGCACCCTAGAAAAAAGTGTGCAAAGATTTGAGAGGAAAATCCTCCGCACGATAACCGGAGTGATATGGGATCAGAGTGCTAACACATGGACAAGAAAGACCAATATAGAACTGCTTACAGAAAGTGGTCAATCAATATCCCATTACATGAAGGCTCGGCGGTTAAGATGGGCGGGGCGTGTAGATCGAAGCAATCCATCTGGAAGCCTCTACGCAACAATGAATGCCTCAATAGAAGGCAAAAGACTACGTGGAAGGCCAAAAAGCAGATGGATAGATAGAATCAACAAGATGGAACAGAGCTGCCTGCAGATAAATGGAAAGAAATAGCCCAAGACAAGCAGAGATGGGGTAGGCTTGTTAAGGTGACAAAAGATCAACATGGTCTGTAATACCAAAAGAAAAACAATTTTTTTTCATAAATGTTTTTAAAAATTAAAATGCAGACCAATTTAAATACGCAATTTCGTATATTCGGCTAGAATTAGGAGGAGTATCTCAAGGCTGTTATATCACACCATTGATATACATTGTAAACACTTATGCACATACACGTCATACCATTTCCAACAATTTTATTATAAAATACACAATATACACATATATATATATATATACCTTTCAGCTTTTTCTTGTTCTACCGAAAGGCACTTCCTACCTTAACATGCCTACAAGAAAAATGCAGAAACAAATATATATATTGTAATTTTATAATAAAATCATTGGAGAATGAGGATAATTTCTAAATCATTATTAGAATAACGGCTTTAGTGATAAAAAATAAATTATAGCTGTTTTATGTTTTTTGTGGATTGCTTAAAATGATTTAGCGCAATATAAAATTAGTAGAATAGAACTTTTCCAAAGTATATATTTTGGTATTGTTATATATAGTAACAATATACTATGATATTATATAATAAAATAATATCATAAATGATGTATAATAGTATTTCATAGTGTAACAATACAGTTTGATAAAATATAATAACAAAAATAATATACTTATATTTAAAAGTATTTTTCATTACAGGTTCAAGAAATATATAAACAAAACTGCTGTGATCTTCAGGTAGTATTGTCTTCGCAGGTCATCCGATTCCACGCAGTCTCCAAGATCATCGGCGTCATATCGGCAGCGAGGTAGGAATTAGTTATAAGTATACATTTTATTACATGGTTACATGTAATATTAGTGGTTCCTAACAAATGAATCAGACATATAGAGGGAAACAGCATAACTAAGGTTGAATATGGTAAACCCTCCCATATGTGGTATTTGAGATAGTTCACGCTAAAATATTAATCACTAAATATTTATTGTCATATATTAAAGTCAATTATAAAGGTCCGGGATAAAATATTATTTACACTTTTTGTTATAATAATTGTTTATCCTAATTAGCCTTCCCTTGTCCACATCATCTTCGAGTTTTAATATTCAAACATTTCGGAAGCGGGGTCCCCGAGTGGGTTAACGCGTGCTGCCAGGTAACCATATAAACCGAATTTTATGTGATAATAAGTTAGCGTCTCGGGGTCGGGAAGGGCTTTTAACCCTCCATTAATTTCCCGCCCTCTCCCCTGTTCCAGGAAAACCCTGTACATTCTAAAATGTGAGAAATGGGTGAAGAAAAACAAAGAAAATTCAAACGTTTCCCCACTCATAAGTCGCTAGTTATCTTTCGGTCTCTTTTTCTACCAATTTACGATGCGGGGGCGGGGGAACCGTGCGGATTAACGCGTGTGCACAGCACCACGTTGCTCAGCAATATGATATAAGATAATTTGATAAAAATAATTTCTAGTTCGCGTCTCGCTGCCGGGGGCGGGAGAGAGCTTTTAACCCTGATATTTAATACACCGCTTCATCACCGGTCCGGGAAAACCCCGTATAGCCTAAAAGGCGAGGAAGGAGAGGACCGAAAAAAATACTTACTATGTGGCTCATTAAATCAATTAGAAAATAAATAATATTTATTGTAACAATATAATATAATATGATATAATATAGTATAATACAATATAATAAATAACAAAAGTATACCGAGTTATTGTCATATTTAAATTGTTTTTCATTACAGGTTTAAGAAACATGTGCACGAAATTGCTGCCGTCTTCCGGAAGTATTGTCTTCGCAGGTCATCCGATTCCGCGCAGTCTCCGAAGTCATCGGCGTCATAGCGGCAGCGAGGTAGGAATTAGTTAACTAAACATTATATTACTTGGTTATATTTAATATTGGGGGTTCCTGACAAATGTATTACAAATCTGAGTTATTGTTATATTTAAATTGTTTTTCTTTACAGGTTCAAGAAACATCCGCACGAAACTGCTGCAGTCTTCCTGAAGCTCGTAGGCCGCCATCAGATTCCACGCAGTCTCCGAGACTGATCGCATCATTGCGGCAGCGGGGTGAGAATTAGTTGTAATATAATATATATTATAATACTTTAAAAAACGTAGGTTCCTTAGTATAAGTGGAGCCGTAGTAACCTTAACTATTGAAAATTATCTTTCGTTAAAAGCTTCATTAACAGTTACTGAATAGACTATACTTGAGGATGAGGTGGAGAATTGGCTAGAAAAGAAAATAACTTATATAAGTTAAAATGCCTATAACTTATTGTTTTTATTTTATTTTAATACATATTTATTTGTGTTGCAGGGCTGAGAACTTCCAGTAGATCTTCAGGACTCCGTAAGCAGCCCTCGTGTGCCGCGAGGTTAGTGGAACAAGTTCTAAGCATGCGCTATGGTCCATAGCTCAAACATTATAAGTTATCAAATCTTTTTGGAAATAAGTTTTTTTTTATCAGATGATTCATACTGTTTTATTTATTTTACATTACATGTTTATTGAGTTAATTTCTTCTCTCTAAAATTATGTTTGATCTGGACCATAGTCTCTGCCCACTTTGGACACTGCATGTGCACGTGTTTTTTTTTTTTGCATGATAATTGTCATGTTCATGATCATTATTGTCTAAAGATTTAGGAGCAATATTTTTTCTGTTTTCGTTATACTTTGATATTTCATTCAAAAGCTTTTTATTTAGTTATAGACTATATATACATTTTATCTATGTTCCTATTAAGGCTTTAGTTTCTTTAGATTTTTGTATAATACGCATTGCAATTATTTGATAGTTTAAAGTTAAGTTCATTATTAGATTAATGCAATAATTAAAAAATTTAAATTTAATAAATATATTTTCTTTAATAATTAAGATATGAACATAATTGCCATAAGATCATATATTCCCTAGTGGGCAGTGTTTGTTGCATGTAATATATTTTTATATGTACTTCGGCGACCTCCTCTCACAATTCTTAGGTTTATTTATCATTTTTTAACTTACTGTTAAAATTTAACTAATTTATTTACTTTTTTAAATGCAGTAAAAGTATATATTAATCTATTATCAAACAAAACATTTATATAAATGATTAAATTCATTCAACTGATTATAGAAAAAACAAACTTATAGAAAAACAAATCTATAATGAATTACAAACAGTAGTTAAATATTTCACAGTTATTTATTGCAAATACTTTAATTTATTTTTATTTAAGTAAAAATTTATATAACTATTAAATACAATTAAATTTGTATCACTTATCATTATTATTATTTTTATGTGAGAGAGAGGGTTTCAGGATCTTCAGTCTACAGCAGCGGGCTCCTCTCATTACACACACAAATTTTCTTATTGGATAGTAATTTTTTCTTAATTTAATTAAATTAATGTTTTTAATTTTTATCAAACGAATAAAAAGTTTATACATTTTTATTTAATTTTAATTATAAATACTTTTTAATAATTTAATTTCAATATATTCATTTTAAAATTACATAATAACTAGGATAATATTTTTATTTGCTTATGAATCAATATTTTTTAATTTTAAATAATTATAAAGTTAAATAAGTTAGGTACACATGAGAGTCGAGAGCGACATTCCGGCAGAGCAGCACTACAAACATAAAGAAACATAAAACGAGTGAGTACGGCAGCATGCTATTTTTTTGTTTGGTTTTATTATTATATTTTGTATATTTTATGTACGATTCAATATGTAAACCTTTACTTTTAGTCATTAAACTATCAAGTGCTTTACTCATATTCCAGCACACAAATGACCAATTAAATAATATTTAATTAAAATTAATTCATAAATCATATTATATATAGGTTTAAGAAAAAATGCTATTTAATTTACGGAAAATTTAATTATTTATTGTAATATTAAAATCGTGATTTGAATATTTGATGTTTTGAAATTATTATTTAGGATTTGAGGGGAATAAAATATTTTATGCAGTTTTATTCGGTTTTTTTCTTTAAGTTTTTTTTTACGAAATAATATCACTAGTTTAATAACTTAAAAATACATTGTTTTAAATATCCCGCCTTATTATATTTTATATACTAAACGGTAATAATTTAAGATATCTTGGTACCAATATCTATATTGTTCACAACCGTTTTAAAAATCTGGTACCATCATCAGGATGTTGAAGGAATGCCTCACTGAGTTGTCCTTCAAAAAGAACTACCTCTCACTATATCCAACTTAGTTTGGTATCCTTCTGCATCTGAAATGGGGCATTTTTACCCAAATTGGCTTTCACCCAAAGATTACAGTCTATATTTTAATTGGATTTAGCACCCAAAGCTGTAAGAATGTCGCGTGATAGGACATACTTGCAATAATTTTCTAAATAACTTTCAGCGGGTACTCCTTAAAATTCCAGTCATTAATATCGGATACGATTTAAAACATCTTAGTATTAGTATAAGGCAAATCGGTGTTCAACGACGTTTTCAAGACATTGGCGCCATCCTCAGGATGTTGAAGGAATACCACGCTGAGTTGTCCCTCAAAAAAATATCTCTCTCACTATATACAACTCAGCCTGGTACCTTTTTGCACCTAGGATTGGGCCAATGTCTTAAAAATTACTGGGGCTAAAAAAAATTACTTATATAAGATTTCTTTTGTTTTCAATAATTTTATGATCTAATAATTTCAAGACATTTTTAGTTTTTTGTAATAATAATAGTTTGGAATTCAAATCCACTTTCAAGTCCAGTAATAATTATTTGTGTGGAATATTTCAAAGAAAATATGATTAAAAATAAAATAGTTTCATGACTAAAATTATTATAGGTAGATATTTCGAATTAAATAAACTATCTTAGATGTAAACCGGAATACGATTTATATAGTTTTAACTTCGAAAAAAGCAATAACAAATACTTCGAAATAAATTACTTCGTTCGTTAAATTAGAAAAAACTTCGATAATTTACACAAAACCTTCGACTTCTTCGTACGTCGAATACTAGTAGATTTGATTTCTTCTACGGTATTGTATTAGCTTAGGAAATCTTCAAGAAGGTGTTATTATCTCTTGAAGACTGTAGGTTAATTGTGGACTAGGCCTATTGGGGAAACCACAATAAAAAAAACGCACACCCAGCACTCTACCTCAGCGGTGGTGTGGAAAGGAGTGCATTATAAAGTCAGGTTCAAACCATTTTTAATAGAAGTACTAGAACATTAATAGTTTACCCAAACAAAGATCATTTTCTAGAAAAAAATAATACCGTAGAAATGGGGTTACGTTTTAGTATAAATTTCGGCATTTCCAAATGGTTTTGGCCCTTATTCCAGTTTTTAAACTTTTGTCCATCTCTACAGCGGTTCTAAATTGAGTTTGATGGTTGAAAAATAATTTATGAATTTAGTTGGTGTTAAAGGCATCCCATTAGACGCTCTCTATATTTTTTCCTCACCTTTGCCATTTTGATCAATTTGATTGAAAATGAAACTTTAAATAATAAAAAACAACGGTATGTGCTTTAGACGACATGATAAATGTCAATAATTAGAAAGTGTAAACACACAGAAGGTAAATTAATGTATCGTCATAAGCGTTCAGGGTTTCGTTGTGGCCTGGAAGACAGAAGAAGATGCTAACTAAGAACCCACTTATATTTTATGTGGAGGAGGGCGTCTAGAAGGCCACTTATTTTGGAGTTTTGTTCATATAAGGGAAACTATCCATCGCATCGACAAAGATGTTATATACAAAATTAAAGCTGATAAAATTTTCCATGTGATTGATTGTGTATCTTTTTTCGCTATCTCGCTTAGTTCTCGAGATATTCGTCCTCAACTACCGCTAATTTAGGAAAAACCTTTTTAACTCATGTTTTTTATTGAATTTGACAAGCTAGACTCTCGATTAATTCGTTCGACGATTAAGTGGTAGGGAAAAAAATTTAATAACTAAATGTTTTTCAAGAATATAGAATAGAATACAAAATAATTTTACTCTGGGACGAAGTCCCTTCAGAATAACAAAAAAATAAAAAATTAAAATGTTGTATCTGGCCAAATAAAATCAAACATAACAAGTTAAAGTAAAGCTAAATCAGTAAAGAAAATATTAGTTTTACGTACTATATACAAAATAAATAAAAAATAAAAAAAAGTCTATATACAAAACTCTTGAACCTTGTCAAGACACTTAAAACTGTACAATTGTAAAGTATAAATATATACTTTTAGAAAAAAAAGAAAAAAAAGTCGAATCTGCTAAGTATTTCAGTTATGAGCGATATGTAAATACATTATTATGAATAATATGTAGTTTTTCATACACGGTTAGTGGGTATCTGACTGTTTTTGGGACAGGAATTGGAATAGGAGGGTTTTGAATGTAGACAGGGATGAAGAATGCCGAATTTTGATGATAAGGGAATTCCAAAATTTAACAGAGCGAGCTATAAAGGAGTTTTGGAACGAGGCAGATCTGTGAGAAGGAATATAAAGGTCGAGATCTTGTGGAAACTATATATATATATAATTTCACTAGTTTGTCTCCTACGATTCAAAAATTAGATTAATTATAACTTTATATGTTAATTTCCAAAAATTTGAAGAAAAAATTAATTTTAAGAAAATAACTCTTTAATTTGATTTTTTGAAATAAATTTTAATAAATATTTTCAATATACAGACGATATAACTTAATCTAACCTAAATAATACGTTTAAGCCATGCAGCTTATTCGGATTTAAACATGATTGTCTATTCTCGCCAAATTTCGGCATTCATCAGTAATTTGTGAACAGTGTGGTGATCTTGAAACCGGCCGGCATCTTGGAGTAACGAAAGGGAACTAGTACCGTCAATTATTTATATTAATTTAAATTGTCTTGGCTTTTTTCAATTTATCCTATAATATTCTAAATAATAACCAATAGCCAATCTTGCAAACTCAGTAATATACCAAAAAAAAAAGTTTCGAAACGATACTTCATAAATAATACCGTTTATTAGGAAAAGGATATACTTGCAAAAAATAATTTCTCTTTGCATTAGATTGAATCAAAGAATGTATAATAAGAATGTTAAGCTGAATCCTGAACCAGAAGTTCCTTGTTGTGAAATTTAGGGAAAATGAGGGGCGCTATGCATTGGTAAAGCTGATATGCATAAATGAATAGGAAAAATTCCAAAGAGGCTTATAAGCGTACTTATCCTGTAAATAGGAAGGGCAGATGGTGTATTAGCATGGGGGGGGGACAGTTATTGTTCCACTTAAGGAACACTTGCCAATTGTTTGGCCAACTTTTTCACTCTGCTCCACAAATCTGAGCCGTTTTAACTTTCTCTCCCTTCAAGTCCCGATTAGGATTTAGTCTTCCCTTTATCCTCCTCAGCTTCCACTTTCAGTTAAACTATAATGAAATGAAGTCGGTTCTAATCCCTCCGCAGCGATATTATACCTCCCCTTCTTAAACCAAGTCAATTGATTATTTACTGAATGGTTTATGTTATATTATTAAGTTAAGATTCGATCCCCTTATTCGTTTAATTACATTTAAGACATCTTTTGCAATAATAATTGTATAATATATTGCTATGTATCGAGGATACTGACGTGTGAATTGAAATATATTTCATGAGTTATACAAAAAAAAAAAAAAAAAAAAAATTAAGGGTTTTCAGGAGGTTCAGTAATATTTAAGGAAAGTACTGTTTCTTAGACAACCGTTGCGCAAGGAGGTGATTTGACTGAGATTACGCTCAACCGCCAGGTTTTCCCCCTTAAATAATTATAGATAGATATGCATGTATTTTTTTTTTTTTTTTTTGTCTAGTTTTAATTTTCTTATTTTTAGGTTATTTTATTTTATTATTTATTGTATATACTTTTGATTATTATTTTTCTTTTATTTCTTTTATATTTTTTGTACATTTAGTGTTAATGTTATCCTACCTCTCTATAACTAATGTCCAAGAGACAGATTGTTGTAATACTCAATAAATAAATTAAAAAAATAAAAATAAAAAAAATTAAGGATTTTCAGAAGGTTCTGTAATATTTAAGGAAAATACTGTTTCTTAGACAACCGTTGCGCAAGACGGTGATTTGACAGAGATCACGCTCAACCGCCAGGTTTTCCCCCTTAATTAATTATTGATAAGTATGCATGTTTTTTTTTTTTTTTTTTGTTTTTTTTGTCTAGTTTTAATTTTCTTATTTTTAGGTTATTTTATTTTATTATTTATTGTATATACTTTCGATTATTATTTTGCTTCTATTTATTTTATATTTTTTGTACATATAGTGTGAATGTTATCCTACCTCACTATAACTAATGTCCAAGAGACAGATTGTTGTAATACTCAATAAATAAATTTTAAAAAATAAATATTAATTAAGGGTACGCACTAGGTAGAGGCTCCTGATCCCGGGGTCGTCCTCTCGCCTTTTCGGCAAAACGGGGTTTTCCTTGGGACAACGGAGAGAGTGGGGGATCAATGCCAGAATTAAATTCCGGGCACCTGTACTCGAAATCGTAATCTTCAGGATTAATAGGTTACCAGACAACACGTGTATTGCAAATACCTTAGACCCTAAAAAACCTGAGATATTTCAAACATCAAAGCCAAAATGATTTTAAAATTCAATAGAATAATATTAAATTTCTACAGAGAAGTGGACGGGGTACTTCCTCTATTTAAAAAAAATTTGCTAATAGGGAAAGTCTAAAAAAGAATTTTTGTTTACAAGGCATCATCTTATATAAATTTCATTCAATGGTATAAGTTCACTTAACACGATGCTTATTGAACTATGTATGTTAATACATATCCATCACAAAAAGAGGAAACCGAATATTTTTGAATTGTTATTTTCAACAACGAACCATTGTAATCATCGATCAAGAAATACAAAAACTTAACCTCCTCTCTTCTAGAAATTTGAGATTTTACGTTTTAAAAGCAAAAATGTCCGTCTTTAATTTTCCGTTTTAAAAATATTTTTTGTTCATCCCTTCTTCGCCTTTTAGAGCGATTTAAGGAAACCCTCCCTAACCATATTTAAAACCTCATGAATGCTCTTTTGTTTTCTACTTGAATCGTAAGATAATTAGATCACAAAATCGTCAAAAAAAGGTGGCATACAAAAATATTGGGCCGTTTAGCGTGACCTTCATACTCAACAGGTCAAAATAACGAGGTTATATAGGGACAAACAGCCCAATATCATTGTAAAGTTTTTTGTTTTGTTTTTCGATTTCGAGATCAAACTATCTTACGATTCAAGCGAAAAGCAGATGAATATTTATGAATTTTTAATAGCTCATTAAATTATTTTATCTAATGAGAAAACTCCTCATTTATGAAAATTTTCATAAATTACACGAAGTTTTAGCCGAATGTTAATTATTTGGCATATTGTTCATAGGTGTGAATGTGTTTTATTTATTTTGTTATCATTCGGCTAATCTGTTATTTTACTTATCTTGTATATTGCTTTATCTTTTTATTTATGTATATATTTTTTTTCTTTCTCTTCTTACTTGGTTATTTTTACTTTCCTTTCTTATGTACATATTGTGAGAATGAATACTATAGCCCTAGTACCAATGCCCTTCAGTGTGGCAGACTGTATTAATACTCAATAAAACAATAAAAATAAATTAAAAAAATTATTTGAAAAAAGGATATATACCACGGACTATAGAGTTTAAAGTATAAACCACTGCAATAATTAGAACTTTTTTTTTATTTATTTTTTTTTTTTTATCTGAAACAAAAATAAAGGAAGATGGTCCGGGGTGGCGGTCATAAATAGGCTAAATAGTGGTAAAATTATTTTATTTAAAGCCAACGTTTGGACCCGACTTTGCAGGTCTTCTTCAGGGAGGTGTGTTCAGCTAGGAGTTTCACTTAGAACTCAAAGAATTAGAATCATTTCTAAGTGAACTCCTAGCTGAACACATCTCCCTGAAGAAGACCTACAAAGTCGGGTCCAAACGTTGGCTTTTAATAAAATAGTTTTGCCTCTATTTAGCCTATTTATGACCGCCACCCCGGACCATCTCCTTCCTTTATCCGTTTTCGAGAAACTTGCAAAAATAGTTAATTTTGTCGGACATGGTTATTTGGACTATACAGATCTCAAAATATGTATTTCTGTTGAAAACTCGGTTTCGAACATCGCAAAACTTTCCCTTACTATATATTACATACGTAAGTAAGTTTAAATATAAAATTGAATATTATAGAGTAAATTTGGTATAATACAACTGATATTGATTCATTTATTAAATATAAACGCATACCAGTTGACATAAACACAATTTCTTTAAACACCTTCACAATTAACATCCCTGAAATATCTTGCTTGTCAAATTTTCAATGGCCTCAAATAATAACCGGTTACCTGATCCTAAATCCGGCATCAATTATAGTGTTGGGCATCCTAGACTTCCCACAAATTATCCTTCTATTATGAAAGCTGTCTACAGACCGATAAACCAGATGTCTACAGAGATGCCGTGTACTGTTGCTGAAATATGGACCAATCATAAACAACTTAGAGAGGTAAACTTTTGGTGTCTTTCTAAACCTCAAATTTTAATTTATTTTTTTTAAACATATCTACTATTAAATATTTAATATGACACAAAAATAAAAAAATTATTCCTTTTTCTGGAAGATTCTAATACTTATAAACCTTACAATGATGATCACCGTCAGTTTTAAAAAACACTATAAACCTTTCAAGTGAAAGAAAGTGGAAAAAATGAAGATAATGAAAAGTAAAGAGGAAGAGAACGATGAGAGGGTTGAAAACTGGCGGAAGATTGTAATAAGTTAGCAATGACTCCGACTGTAGAAGGTATTTTTCTTCTTCAAGGAGAAGTTGTGTTTTTTTTTTTTTTCATTTGCTAGAGGGAGCCTGAGGCCAAATTAATACATCAATGTCCATAGTGGGCCGGAGAGTTGGCTGTAATTTAGAGCGGGGAGATCATGCAGCGCCACAATGAGGATTCTAGTACCACCACCACAAGGAAGCGCTTAAGACCCTCTTCCCCGCGCCTTTTATCATACTGACATCTGTTACTTTCTATAGAACACGCTTCTTTTAGCACTTCTTTATCTGCTAAAAAATATTTTTTTAAAAAATGTTATACATTGCTGAGCAACTAAAAAAAAAAATATTCATAGTTTTAAAAAATTCCCAAATTAAAAAATCGTACCTCCGAAACTGGCTAAATAGTCCAGTCAATGAGGGTTGTTGAAGGAAATGGCTGGGAACACAATTTTATATACATTCTATATTATTGCTAATGTGGAAAAAAAAAATGTATCTCATGTTCCTTACTGTATTTGGATTGTTTTTTTTCTAAGATTAAGTCGTGTGGAAGAAAGTATTTAATAAGTAAATTTTCTTCAAGAATTTGTTAGTATATGTCATTGAAGACAAACTAATAAAGTCATCTTTACTAATTTTTCCTTCAAAAGTTAGATCCATTATAACTTTAAATGTTAAATTCGAGAATTAAAGGTTAAGGCGATTAAACTTCCATTTTTTTCTTTCATCTTTTTTAATCACATCTGACGTTTTAGGATAATTTTCCCATCATCAGAGATTCCGTTGTATTTACTTGACTTTGTAATGTGGCATCAATTGTCAAAAATTACAATAACTGTCATATCTATTTTTCTATAATACTTTTTTTGGTGTTACACATTCATTTTCTATAAGTAACTGTACCAACCAACACTTGGTTATTTAACAACGGAACATGAGAGAATGAACCATTTTAATCTACCAAAAACCCAAAATTTGAGGTTTTATGTTTCATGATACGTATAATCCGAAAATCGAATTAAAAAACTTGTCCGTCCGCGGCTTATCTATACCATTTTGTTTATTATTTGGAATCAGTCAGAGGTCGCCTGAAGATAATCCTCCTACTTCGACATTATCATCCGCCCTTTCCTTTCAAAATGGCGGGAAAAAACTTGTGTTGGAGTAGACTGTAGTGTCTAAACAAATGCCGGAATTCAATGAATCTTGGCTGAAGTCTTCTTCTCGAAGCAATTTAAATTTATCTAAATAACGTACTTCACCGAGAAAAAAAAATTAGGAGGGGTGATAAAATAGATTTCTGAATAAATCTAAAAGTATACATTTATTTATTTTTTGGAGGGGGGGATGGTGAGTCATTCAAAAATCATTCAAATTTTATAAAATTCCCTAAAGAACAAAAAATACTAAGGTGTGTGCTTTAGACAACACGATAGAAGTGAAAACATAAATTAGGTTGAATTAAAAATAAGGAATATAAATTATAAATAATAGCTCATTATAGACAGAATGAAATGTTGAACAATTCCCCAGCTTACAGTATGCAAGTCCGATTTTTAGGTTCTGGGATATTTTAATCCATATCTTCCTTAAACTCGTTATTATTTGGTTTTCGACACTATTTTTTTTCTTTTCTCCTCTCTAACACGGCGTCGCGTTAAGATAAAATTTTGTATAATAACTCATTACAAATAGGATGAAATCATGAACATCTCCCTCTCTAATGATATGCAGCTTCGATTTTAAGTTATTGATATATTTTAATTCATATGCAAGAACACTTCAATTAATCGCCTCCACCCGAGTGTTACACATCGAAAATCTGATGGCTCAATCTAATTCATTCTAAAAAAAAAGTGAAAAACGCGACTAAATTAGTTTTCACTTAAAAAAAGTAACCGTTGAGATCTGACAATTTGTTATAAATATATGGTGTTCTAAATATTTTCTATATGATTTACTGCAAAGCTACAATAATGTTACATCAATTGAAGAAATCGGTATGCTTGTCCATTTTTCTTAGCAAATTAAATACTAATGATGAAAAAAATATGTATATATTTAGTCCGATATTAGAAATCACTTTTATTTATTTTCCTTTATGTGACAAGGAAAACAATATTATTTTTTATATATAACTGTAAGGAAATAACTAACCATTGTCTAATAATTTGCCGCGTTTATTTATTTTTTTTATTACCCGAATAAAAAGACAGAAACTATATTTATTTATTTTATGTCCCTTTGCCTCTCGAGAACACGGATTTTCGGTAAAGAATCGCTGTACTTCTACCACTTATTCTCCAACTTTTCTCTCTTCGAATTCAATGGAGGAGGTTGAAATGGTCTGGTCCCACCTGTATGTCCCTCCTCTTCTTGTATCCAACCAATGGTACTTAGTAAGTTCTTGCTTTTTCCCTTAACAGTTGATATTTACACAAGAATCACACTGAACAATTACACAAGGATATTGCCAGGGCACAGTTAGCTTTCTGGTTTCATAAATTTAATGAACATAATTTTTTTTTTAATGATTATAAAACTATTTTTGAGAACGTGCTACACTTTCGATAGGAAACCTATGTTTAAAAAATAAATCTATATCTTCTTTTAATTAAGAATTATTAGGAGATTAGAATTAACTAAGAGTCCTATTCCATTTATAGCACATGTATTAACTTTGAATAATTGTTTAATGAAATCTTATGATTTTTACTAAAATTCCATAAATCCTCATCCAAGAGCCAGCCTATTGGAATAGGAGCAGACAATTTCAGATGATATACAAACAGATCACATACTGAACGGTCAACAGGTTCAGTGGTCCAATCCTCAAGAACAGGAGAAACATGGAAAAGCATTAGGACAGGGGAGAAGAAAAATGGAGAGGAAATGTAACCTGGATTGGAAAGGAACAAGTTGAGTAATAAGATTGGGAGGGCTACCAGCTGTACAAGGAGATCGGAAGAGCTACCAGCTGTACAAGGAGATAAAAAGACAAGATAAGCCTTCGAGTTTGTCTTGCCGGGCACGGAACAAGCTCAGGTGTTGGTTCCTCCGGGGCTAGCATCTCTTCCAATTACAACGCTCCAATCTCTTTCTTATAAATGCTGATCATCGGAGTAACGCTTCCGTCAGCAGTCGTCTCCGGGGACGCGATGCTTTAGCCATACCATCTGATGACTGCTCCTCGTACTGCACCGCCGAAATACCAAAGCACCAGGATGCTATACCGCCAACGCCTCAGCCTTAGGAATATTGAATTCATAAAATCAAGAATACAATCTGTTTTTTAATAAAATGGCTGAGGCAAATACATAAGTAAAAATCGGTATTGAAGATTGGTATTCATAATCCAATTCTATCAAGTAATACTGAGTGTCCATTCATAAATCTATATCCATATTTATATCCGAAATCAATAAATATAAGACATTTTAATAGAAATTGCTTGAGTATTAGAGTGAGATATACAATTGTTTTTATGATATCTTAGGCCAAACCGTCAGAATTGAGAAAATAAAAAATTATATATCTTGCTGAATGTAACCCTCAACCGACTTCGCCTACGAAACGCGGTTGAGGTCCGGTAAAAGCGCTTAAATTGCTTAATTTGTGGAGAAGGCACAAGCTTGTATCAAACGCCACAATCTAAACATAAGTATGACATATAGATAATGCTATTTTACTTTAATTTTTTTTTTTTAATTTATCATATTTGTTTAATGATATTAACAAATATATTAAAAATGCAAAATACATTTATTAGATGCGAACAAATGAGTAAGATAACATGAAAATACTTGTTGAGAAACAATCCACCGGTAGCACTCTAATAATATGTCTACAGCCAGAAAAAGCAGGAATAGAAACGAGAGGTTCGAGATGGTTCTGAAGTTCATTATGGAAGGAAAGGGATCTGGATTGAGCCAAATCTAAAGCATAAGGAACATTAAGGTCGTTATTGTAACAAAGGAACATTTTATTTGTAACAAAGTAAAGAGCATTGAGGATTTCACGTAGGATTTTGGATTACAAAGATTGGATACGAAAAAAAATTTGATGGTTTAGTGGAGCCATATAGCTCTATTCTGTATTTCCAAATAGGCCTTATTATAGTCATTCATATAAGTATTTTGTAATTAATTAGAAGCTTAGAGCGTTTCTCTAGTAAGTGCTGAAGTAGTTAAAAACATTGAGCGGTTTCTTGTTTCGGTATGTGGATTCCGAGCTAGAGGTTTGTCCGGGTGGAGTCCCGTGTATCAGATTTGTTCAGCAGGAATAAGTGGGGTGTTGTTAAAGGATACTGTAGGATAGGATGTCATACGCTTACGACGAAGGATAAAGATAATTTGATGGGATTCATTGGAATTAATTCAAATTCTCCAGTTTTGGCACCATTCTTCAAGGTTTGTGATGTGTGACTGAAGAGTTTGGGATGCAATTGATGAGTCGTTGTTAACTGATAGGATGAATGTGTCATCGGCATTGATAGTCATGACAGTGTAATGAATGTCAGCTGCATAAACTGTGTAAAGAATAGGACCTAGGAAACTACCTTGAGGAACACCAGCAGATTGGGAAAAGGGGTATGGCAAGGCATTGTGATTTACTTTGAAGTATCTATCAGTAAGAGAGGAACTAATAATTAGGAGGTATGTAGATGGTAAGAATTTACGGAGTTAGTACGTAGTTAGTAGTTATCAAGCCCGGGTGTCAGAATCTATAAAACGCTTTTAATTTATTTAGTGGTGATTTTTATAAGATAAGGGTTTGGGACCGGGACTAGGACTTCCGCCAGGAAAACAAGTATAGCTTAATTTTGTCACTCCTTTCGCCATTTTCTCCTCTCCTCCAATAAAAGACAATTTTACAACACTATTTTAAATAATATATTTTGAAATAAACAATATTATTGTATAGCATTAACCAATTTTATTAACATTATTTTTTTCCGTCTACCCTCTACTCTACCTCACCATTTCTGGCATATGGGGAGACGAAGTTGTTACATATTTTAACCATTACGTGGGTCCACCACGAAATGAAGCTCAACCCACTTAGGCCGATTTTGACAGAATTAAAAAATAATTAAAAAGCAGAAACACATATTTCTTACTTAAAAATAAAAAACTAAAAATTGAAAAAAAATAAATAAAAACGCTCGACACTTGCTGCCTTCTAAATTTCAGCATCAGGGGCAAGCACTCCCTTTGCCTATAATAATCTTATGGATTTATCTCCTTTTATTTGTTCATGACAGTCAAAAACAATTGTTAAAGTCAATAGTTGACATTTCATAACGTTAAATAACTAGGGATTTTGATCAATTTACCCGTTGTAAAATACGAAAAATGTGCGCTTGTAGTTTATTAAATAAAGGGTTTATGCCATCGAAGTGTATTTAATATGTTTTTTTCTCAATACATAAAATCGAATTTCACAAAAACGTTCTTAAAAGTTCAGATCCATCAAAAATGTACTTCGTGACTTTTTCAATAAACCGACATTTATAATACGCAATCCAAAATACATTAGATCATAAACTAGTTTTTTTTATAAAATACTCTTTTCATATGCATGAATATGTAAGATATAGATAGCTTTTATTGTTATTTATTAATGAATCCTTCTTTTTTCGTGTTCATATCAGACCACAAGAAGTTTCTCGTTCATTCCTTAAATCAATGAATATTATTTCGGAAGGTTACTGAGAGATATAAGTAACATTTTAATTATAAATAACATAACCGTATACTAGAAAGTAGAAATTCCTTTCTTCATTGTAAAAAAAAAGCATTTAAAAATATATAGCAAAATTTGTGGAGCAGAGAATGGAAGGAGAGGAAGAGCTATTGGGAGAGAGCATTTTTGAGCTCTAATGATGGCAAACCTTTCCCTTTCCATTCTTCCTCTTATTTATTCTTTTTTCTTTGAAGAGGCCTTAATGATTATAAGACTTCTGATTTTTTTTCCTTCTAATGCATTCAAATGTGAATACTTCAACGTTAATTATGATTCAAAACTTTCGCTAATGATATATAAAATATTTCCCTCACTGCGTTTTATATACCTACTAGCCCTTCAAACAACATTATGTTGGGCGAATTCAAAGCATCTTCATTCCAACTGAATATATAGTGTTTGAGACCTTTGTAAAACATTGACAATTTATTATATGAAAAAAAAAATCTGTAAAGGTATGTAACGATTTCTTCAGCGAAAGGCCCGAACAATTGTTACGTCACGCTTAGACAGTGAATATTTTGAAACTATTTCAGCTATAAATAGTAATAGAAATAATTTGTTGTGTTCTAACACACAATATGTAAATTTATGATCATAAGCTAATATAAATATAAATTTATATTGTTATAAGTTAGCAACAAAATAATCAAGAGACAGAACATAAATGTTAGGTTATTATTGAAAATATTCCAAACCAATAACAGCCTTCTGTCTCTAAAATGCAGGCAAAGAAAAACTTGCCAAAGTTTTGCCAGCTCGGCCATAATCATGACAGAAAATAGCTAATCGAACATTGCTTCATGAAATCCCATTGCATACTGAAAGGAAGGGAAGTTTACAACCAAACAGCTGATAAGGGAAACAAGCAACTAATAAAAATTGAGCAATATCTAATCAAAAATCATAAATATGTTATAAAATAAAAAATAAATAAATAAATAAATAAAACCCTGTACCACTACAATCCATGAAGGATCTTGTGTGCAGTACTACGTGAGGAAGTACAGTTTCAAGGCCAACGATTGTGTAGGGAGATGATGGGGCCGATATCACGCTCAGCCGCCAGGTTTTCCCCCTTAATTATTTTTTTAATTAAGGGTACATACCTTATAGAGGCTCGGTATGCCCCAGGAGGGTCTCCCGACACCAGGGTCGATCCACGGGTAATGAAAAATTACTAGTCATTAGCCGGATTCGAACCCAGGACCTTCAGCTCTGGAAGTCAGCGCTCACCCACTGAGCTACCAAACTCCCCATAAAATAAAATTAAATAAATAAAAATAAGTAACCTTTTGACGTTGTTTTTTATGTATAATAATTTCAGTTATTAATTTTACTATTTATTTGTTTCTCATTATTACATCTTTTCACTGGAAATTTGTTTTATTGATTTATATTTATTTATTTTATTTTATAACATATTTATGATTTTTTATTAGATATGGCATCATTTTTATTAGTTGTTTCCCTTATCAGCTGTTTGATTTTAACCTTCCCTTGCTGTGTTCTCTCATCTTCCTTTCGGTATGCAATTGGATTTCACGGAGTGGTTGTTGGATAAGCTATTTTTCTGTCCTGATGATGACTGAAATGGCGAAACGTTGACAGGTTTTTCTTTGCCTGCATTTTGAAGACATAAGGCTGTATGGTTTAGAATTTTTTCAAACAATAACCTAACATAAATTTATTATAATTTGCGAATAGAAACTAACTTTTTATTAAATTAAGAAAATGCAAACATAAAGTTTTTCTTTTTTAAAAACAGTGATTTTTTTTTCGTTTAATACACTCTATTAATCCATCTGCATTCTAAAACAAGCAAAGTATGAGAGTCGCCTAAGATTGGTTTTACAGATTTACTTTACTTAATGGTACTTAAACGATGGTTTCTTTTCCAAACCATTTACATTATTTACGACTGTGCTTGACAGCTAGAGTAACATCAATTTCACCGAGAGGGGTTGAATAATATAGGTCGTAGGGTGTTCAGTAATAGGATAATACCACAATACTTTTTTACAATTCAGTTTTTGGATTTAGAAGGCACTAAAATTTGTCATTACATACAACATTGTGAGAAAAAATTATTACCTATATGGAATATAAAATCGTTTCATTTTCGTATCCACTAGATAATTGAAATTCAATTAATTCATATAGAATTAAAATATTTAAAGTCGAATTACTAGAACGTAGTTTCGTAATTTCTAACTTACTTTCACTATACCATTGATTTTGAAATTTCAAGCTGGAGAATAAATTTATTTATTTTTACTGTTTTATTCGATACTGAAGTTCATTGTCATTTATTCTTCAATAAGAATATAAGAATGAATTCTGTTTTATTTTAAAAATTTATACCTCCAATAACATAATTTTAGAACTGAATGTCAGAAAAAACCTAAATATTTTACTCTTTTCGAATTAAGTACTCGTTTCTTCTGTAAAATTAATTTAAGTCTATCGAAAATATAGAAAGTTCTGACGAGGAAAAATGAGTGCTTTGTATTCTCGTCAACATCAACTGGTGTAGTTGTCTCTCAAGTATTAGTTTCTTAAATTTCGTTTAAACTAATTTATATCCGAATTTCGGAAAGTATATGCAATTTGAGAAAGTATTTAGAATTATATTCGAAAATTCAGTTGGATGTACTAATAACAGTTTTAATCGTTACTCATTAGTCCATGAGAGTAACGAGTACAATCGTATGCAGCATTTATGAATACTTTTTTCAAGAGGTATTCTGTTTTTATAATTGTGAATACAATATGTCCCAATATGAAAAAAAAAAAAAAAAAGTTCAGTATTTTGGGCTAAACTGTTTCAAAACACTCACGATATCTCACTGATTAATTTGAATCGCCGATCTTAAAAATCGGTCCCACCGTTCGTTAAATAAACAGTTATACTTTTTATACTTCATCAGTTCATACTTTTTAGTGGTCAACAAAAAACAGATATCCCTTCGTTCTGGTTTCGCTGTAGTTGGGTAAAAAAAACTTACACTACTGCAGCGTAGGCGATATTTTAGTTCTTTCTCTATATATTATAAGTAAATACTGGTTTTCTCGGGACTACACATAGTTGTCCCGTGGGAAAACGTTTTCTCATAAGTCGACTCCAATAACCTAAAAAGTTTTAACCTGCGCTCTATTTATAGTGCCACGATATTTGCTCAAAGTTATGTTTATAATTTTCTACAGTTTTCCAAATTGATTGACATTTGTGCTAAATAAGCTGACGGTTGAGTGGAACCCTGGCCCGATCACCTCCTTACACAACCGTTGGCCTTGAAACATTACTTCCTTACAAAGACCCTTCATGGGTTGTAGTGGTACAGGTTGTTTATATTCGTCAAACCGTAACAAGGTTCAAGATACGCCGCATCCATGGTGAACTCATTGCAGAGATTACAGTTAGAGGATGTGACATGTAAATGTTTTTTTCAAATCATCATCCTGAATTCTACTACTCCGTCTCTTCGCGGTTTATCTATTGGTATACGCCCATCTTGTTGAAGTAATACAGCCTATTGTTTACCGAAATCTGCACTTCTCTGCTCTTCAAGTAGTTTCTCTGTTAGAGATTTCTCTATTTTCATTGCTTGCTCGATGTATGTTAACTTGTTCTCTATCTGGCATTTTATTGATCCTTCTATCCCAAAGCATCCGTCATATCAATACCGTGGAGTCCACAGGCCAGGGATCAATTCTAGTATAACCTCTCTCTTCTTTTATTGTAAAATAACATAAAATATATTTCTTTGAAATACTAAATAAATACAAGTATCATTAGATTCTTTGAGAAAAAAAAAAGATCTGCTTTGGAAATGAAATTATTTTCACGCCACTCATTTTAATATTTTGGTTAGTTTTTAAAAAAAATAATATTGCTAATCGGATTCATTATGTGATTTTACATAGGTATCAATACTTAAAACGATTCCAAATCGATTATGGCTCGCTTCGCAAATAAGTGATTCGAATATAATACATTTTTTTATTTATTTAAAAATTATTTATTTAAGTCCAGATGCCGGTTGTTACGGAAGGGCAGGAAGTGGTTCGGTTCTGGGTCTATCGATTCTAGTACCGTTTGCGATAATTAATCACAGTTGTGCCAACTGACGCCATAATTAATGGTGAAATTTCCCTCAGCCCAACACACTTAATTGCTGGCCCCTTCGGAATAGGTGAGCATTCCTTGACCATTTAATTCAATTTTACTTTTTCTAGCTGTCTTCTTAATCCTATGTTTTTCAAAAATACAGATCATATTTTCCCTTTGAAAAGTAAAAAAGATAAGTGATTATCGAATTTTCAATGGCTCAGAGAGCTAAAATAACTTTCAGTATCCACAATTATGTTACACAATTGCGAAATAAAATCTGTGTAAACTATCTATTTTAAAATAATTGATTTTATTCATTATACATATGAATATCCTTTATTCTGAATCAAGGAATCTTTAATTTTATTTGAAGTTTATATTCATTTTCGGGAAAAAAAACTTGTCTAAATTATCATATCAAATTCCACACATCCTGAGAATTAAAAAAAATTAACTATAAATCATGTTATGTCTTGAGAGTCAGCGGCTCTAGTATCCTCTTTCAGTTTCAACTGGCTTCTAATTCCAGTGAAGCGGCTGGAAGAGAAGCACTGGGATCTCCTTAGTCCTGCTTTGTATCTTACGTGTGGAGGACAAAATTTGGTTCGGAGTACTCTGGACGAATGTTAATATTGTACATACAGAAGTATAAATATAAGAAGATTCATTATATTATTATTTTTTAATTACTTATATTATTTAATTACTTATATTAATTTTCCTCTTATTTATATGAAATATATGAATGAAATTATGTAGCCTAAATACTTGTTGCTCTTCAATGTGGTAGATTGAATTGTCATTCAATAAACTAAAAAAAAGATCGATCGATCAAAAATATACTCATTTTCAGAACCACGCATCTGGGTCATCTTCAAAGTAATGGTTATTGTATAGTCAAGCAACAAGAAGTGTTAGTTCTTGAGAAAAGTGACCATTATCCTGATGCTTTGTTAGAAACGTCGGCACGCCTAATATCTATAATAAAATAAAATATAATATCTAGATTCCAAATCTTAGCATCCTCAGGATTTTAAATAATATTCAACAATATATCCTTCTCTATATTTAGAAATAATTTTAAATAATAGCAATTTGTTGTTGTGGTCCACTATTTCTTCTACTCGCTCTCATAGAATTTGTATATTTTTAATTAAACGTTTGGAATATGCTAGTCAGCAGTGAACCTTAAGAATGCTAATTTAACGACTTGAGCCGACTTTACCCGAATGAGCGTTACATGTCCGAGTGTTGCGGCTCAGTATCATTCATTATCCACAAAAAAGTGCAAAGCTCACCTAAAGATGTTTTCACTTAAAAAGTTAAACAATACATTTACAATATTTTTTTGTTTTTAAACCGAGACCAGAATTATCCTCGTCAGTTTGTTACTTTTATAATCGACTTATAGTTAACTTGAAAATAATTTATTTCAGCAGCTATCAATTCTATAATTCTGGTATGTCGAGAATGATTCAATTAATTATTACAGATGTATTCATAGGCTAATAGGAGCTCGCGTGGAGGGGTCTCAGTCCCCAACAAATTGCTATGAACCACTAGCGAATCCAAGATCTAATTTTTGAGGGCCTTCAGTCCGAAAAAATGTGTATATATATATATATATATATATATATAACGATTATTACTTTGGAAGAAGAAGAAATAAATTGATCGTCTATATGAAATGGTGTTTAACTGATTCTTGTAATAATAATGTAATATATATAATTACACGGATAATTGTTTAGTGTATCTTTCATAAGACATAATTATATTTTACCGTTTTGGTGGAGGGTTTCAGTCTGAAAGTCTTCTCCCCCCTCCTCATCCATAGATTATGTGCTATGAACTTCATGAATATGTCGATAGTGTACATTACAAAGGACTTTATCTATTCACTAGTAGATTTAGTAGAATTTATTTAACAGTATTTTGGATTTATAAACTCAACTAAACTGTAAAAGGAATCATTTATTTCATCATTGTCACCCTCTTCCCTCCCCCCTTGATCCTATAGTTCGCCCCCCCCAATAATTTTCCTAAGTTGGCACCTATGGATATATCAATTTCTGTGTAAAATAAATAATTTGTTATTTAAAATATGCTGAAAATCAATTTAAACAAAATCTGTTAAATAATTTTTTTTTATATGAATAAATTTGTGTTATAAGCCAGCGGTTAGCTGTGTTAATGCAGGTTTATCGAAATCATTCTGCTAGTGTTAGACTTTAGAATCCCTATTGAAACTTCCCCATAAGCCGCTTAGCCAAATCAGGATTTGAATACTTGGATGCTCCTGCTTTGTTCCTGAAAGCCAAGCTCGGGCTTTAGTCAGCCTGTCATTTGTCATATCAAGAGGTTGCGAAATAATCGAATATGGCAAAATTAAATGTTACTCCTAAATGTAGAAATTGACTAACCATCAAACATCTTAGAAGAAAAAAATAAACTTAATTCTGACTCTGTTGTATAATCCATTATGGCAATATGATGACTTGATTATTCAAAGTACAACTCTTGCAAAACGTCATTCACGTTATAGAACTGGAAAAGTATCGTCCGTGATAGAGACCCTTTTTTATCAAATTATTAACATCCGCCTAAAACTTCGTGAATGGCTTCAACTTAGTGGCTTAGTAACCTACAACTTTTTTATCAACGAAAATTCTCGGAAATGGGGCTCATTGAGTTAATAAATTTTCGCTAATAGAAAACAATCCGTGAACTTGAAAATATCATTTACAGTGGGGAATATAATATTAAAAAAAACAGTCGAAATATATATTTTTAAAACTTTTTTTTTTGTCCCTACATGAAAGTATTTGTTATGCAGAAAAGAGAGGCAGATTCGAAACTATTCATAAATTGAATGTTATAGCCCAAGAAATTTTGGAAAGACATTAATCTAAGTTTTGGATCATCATCGGTCTTCGATAATATTTAGGAATGTTGCCGTCGTTCTCTGTTTCTAGGTGCAAAATAAATATAATTAAATAAATTGAATATGGCAGCAGAGTAGCTCAGTGAGTGAGGCACTGTACTCATATTCTCAAGAAACCATGTAATTCTGGCTGTGTTAAGTAATTATTCATTTTGATACATTCTTTTGGGGTTGACTCTGCCTTTATGATGTGGGTAGGCTATTTTCGGAACTTTATCTATCCACAAATTTTCATATGACTTATTTACAAATCAAACAGTAATTTATCAATGAGGTACTAAAAATTCATAAATACCCATTTGCTTTCCACTTGAATCGTAAGATAATTTGGTCACAAAATCTAAAAAGAGGTGATCTACAAAAATATTGGGCCGATGGTCTATATATATAACTTCGTTATTTTGGCATGTTGGGGGTCGAGGTCACATTAAACGGTCCCATATTTTTGTAGGCCATCTTGATTCTCATTTTTTAGTTACCTATTTTTACTTTACCTAATTAAATAGACAAAATTTGCCGATCTCCAAATTGAAAACGCCCCAATTCCTAGAATTTTCGTAAATAAAAAAATTGCATTTAATAAAACTTATATGGATATACGGAGTTGAGCTATATACTTGCTTATTTTACATAATGCGATCTAAAATACACTTGTTAAAAACGCAATAGGCTGTGTTTCTATAATAAAAGTCTAGGGAAATATGCCTCTATTGAAGAAGCTTTGCTGCTCACGTTTTTCTAAATTTTATTTTCTAATTTGGTATTCCGCTGAACCTTTTGAGATTTGAGAGAGAAAAGAATAATTAAAGTTGAGACGGGTGAGTAGTCGGCTGTTGACATTAAGGATGAAACAATATTGTCAAGAATTTCAGTTAAAATTTCTTTAACGAGTTAGTCGACATTTCGACCCAACATTTAGGGTCATCATCAGGTCTAAAAATTAATAAACCTAAAATAACATCAGGAAAATGACACCAGATAATTAGTGTAAATAAAACAAGAACAAAAACAATTCAATAAATAAGAAGTTTACAAAAACAACGTATATAATGTAACAATATTATTAAATAACAACGTATGTGGTTTATCAATTCTTACAATTGATATATTTACTTCTTTCATTTATTTATAACAAAAAATTATTTTCTAATCATTTTCAATGTTTTTATTAAAATCATGCTTATATGACCGTCATCGCATTTGTACGTTTCCCCTTTTTATTTTAGCCCGTGGTACATTTTATGAAATTATTAACATCCGTCTGATACTTCATGAATTTCTTCATCTCATCGTAACCTATAAATATTTTATTTACGAAGATTCTCGGAATTGTGGCGTTTTCAATCTGGAGGTCGGCAAATTTGTTCTATTTAATTAGGTACTAAAAACTCGTAAATACCTATTTGCTTTCCACTTGGATCGTAACATAATTTGATTACAAAATAAAAAATATTGGGCCCTTTGGCAACTTGACAATTTGGAGGTGTAGGTGACTCCATATGGCTGAATATTTTTGGAGGCCACCTTTTTTCTCGACTTTGTACTAAAATTATCTTAATATCCAAATGGAAAGCAAATTGGTTTCAAGGAAAGCAAACGAGTTTTTAGTACCTAATTAAATTTGTCGACCTCCAGATTGAAAACAGGAAAAACGAGAATTTTCGTAAATAAAATATTTGTAGGTTAAAATGAGATGAAGCTATTTATGAAGTTTCAGACAGATGTTAATAATTTGATAAAAAAAAAAAAATGGTTCTGTACATTTACATTATAAGGGTTCCTATTTTACATTTATCATTTTTATGATTTTATTTTTCATTCTTATTGCTATTATCTTACTTATTTATTCTTATTACTATTATGCTGTTACTGTTATTCCCCATTCTAATTACTCTTAAACTTCTAAACTTATCTTTTTTCTCCCATACCAGAATGAAACGACTAGAAACCGCCCGACGATTTCGACTACTCCAACACTTACTGGACAAACGCTCTAAACTTCAAAGAATTACAAACGACTCATATACAGGGATTAATTCATCAGATAAGAAGTGTATCATAGTGACATAAAAATAAACAGAAAAACCGAAAGAACTTATTTGCCAACCCAGTATGTAGTATCTATATGTTTACTTAGATTTAGAGAATTTTTGAGCATATTTGACTTGGTACAATAATAAACTTACTACATATGACTATAATAAACATATGACTATAATAAGACCTATTTGTACTTATGGAGTTGAGCTATGGGGCTCCACTAAACCATCGAATTCCTCTCGCATCCAATCTTTACAATCCAAAATCCTTCGTAAAATTCTCAATGCTCCTTACTTTGTCACAAATAAAATCATCCATAAAGACCTTAATGTTCCGTATGTTTTCGACCCAATCCAGATACATATTCTTCCATAACAAACTGCAGAACTATCCAAACCCTCTCGTTTCAAACCTTGCTTCCTCCTCGATCCCTGATAACCCTCCGAGGTGTCTGAAAAGAAGATGGCCACGGGACCTTCTAATATTGAACTTTAATTTCAATTCTACCAATGAGTAGTTTCTCTTCATGGTGTACATGTCATGTTACCAATGTCACATTTACTTGTATTTTTCATGTAATACATGTGTAAATTTCATTAAAATAAATTTTAAAAAATTTAAAAATCATTTTTCTTATATTATTTTATATTTTCTTAGTTTTTAGCCCTGATAATATCTTTATGTTTCGGCCAAAACTTCGGCTAAGTCGTTAAAGAAATCTTTACTGAAATTCCTGACTATTTTTTTTCATCCTAATAATCAAATTACTTCACAGAAAGCTGGACAACCAAGTTACGTGTAAAAAAGTGTTGGGTAAGTAATCTAATTTAGTCGATAAATAGAATTAGTTTCATATCGAAAATCAGTTTTTTAAAAGAACATTTCACTTTCAACTCCAATTTGGATTGGAATTGTCCATCTCAACTGATTGGAAACTTAAGAAAAATGGATTGGGCACGAGCGTGGCGGTAGCATCTGGTTCGTTAATAGCAAGTTGCAGGATTGGCGTTAGGCCTCTCTTGGATGGGAGCCAATGACAAATGAGCCGATATCTTCCCTGTCCTTCTTCCATCTATCCTACTCACTTCCTTCTCCATTAAACTCTATTTAGCATCTTTTTTCTCTTCCCTTCTTCGAGGTCCAAAAGGATACGAGAAGTTCCTCGGACGATGGAAAAAAAAGTTGGTTGGGTCAATCGGTGTTCGAAGATAACTAATCAAGTCTCGCTAATTTTGGAATCATCAGGACAGAAAAACGTAAGGCATGTAGAATCAACGTAATATATCGTATATCTACAGTATCCAATAGAACAATTTAAATGAAGAAAGTACTTTATTCATAACGACAAAGCATACAGTAAAAGAAAATAGAGCTAACATAAGACTAGCTGAGAAAGGTTAAATGTATATTTAATGTATGTTGTATGTATATTTAAACAACTGATCAATAACATAGTAAGCTCCTAAACTCAGCGCTGAGCTCATCGATCTAAACTAGCCGGTACAATGAAATGGATGAATTTAGGAACTACAACCTTTTCTACCTGACGATACCTCCATATTAGTCAAGTCGCAGATACCAATTTTTTTATGTTTTTCTTCTTTTCTTTTTTCTTGATGGATTTGTTAGTAATAAAAAAAGAATAATTTTGACGTATACAATGTTTTTTTAATAATATTAATAATTATTTAATGATACATAAAAAATCTACAAAAGATCTATTTTTTTTTTATAAATAAATATAGTTCCTAATGTTAATGTGAACTTTGTACTGTATTTTATATATTAATGCTTTTAAATGGTCCTAAATTTGAAGAATATGATAATGATGTTGTACTTGACACATTTTGAGATTAAAATTAAAAACTAATTTTAAACCATAAATTTAATGACGTACATATGAGTTTGTAACTTTTTTAAGATACATTACGCTATATACCAACATTTTTCATACAGGTTTCGGTATTCAAAAAGGGAGGGGGGAGGGGGTAATTTTGATGATCGACAATAAATATTGTTAAAATTACATAATAAAAAATTACTATTTTCAGTAAACACGGTTATATTTTCAATTAATTACTTTTTAGATATGGGTTAGTTCCTAAACTCAGGGCTGAGCTTATCGATGGCATTGGAAATAAATTTCATATTTGTTCGATGCAAGCCAGCAATGGAATTCAGCACGTTCCATTATTTTTCGGATGAAACACTGATGGCCTAGCGGTTTCGCTGGATGTAACCTCTCGATGATATTTACTTTACATATTTACATTCAGTTTACTTTTTATCTACATATTTTTTATATTTGTTCCAAAACTTGTGCTGTTGTATATTGTACATCGGTCATCATATTTATATCTGTTCTTAAAAATATTTGTATGATACATTTTATGTATATGGAATTTATATCATATTTTATCTATATTATAAGTTGTATTATTATATTACAGTACATTGTTTTTACTCATTACTTGTCTTTGGTTGATGTTTGAAGAGAATGTTGAAATTGTAATCCAATATATTGTTATTTTTACATTAGTTGTTAAATGTTTGATATATTATGAAGTATATTATAATGGTTGTCTACTTCATTTGTATGGAGTATTATCCAAAAACAACCAGAAAATATTCATTCACTCATTCATATTTATTTTGTAACCTTCCAGGAGTGTTACTCTCCGCTGGAATCCATCAGGTCGTTCTTAAACTCAGCATAAATTGCTGTCGATCGCTACCAGATCCAATTGATTTATGGCTTCCATCGATGAATTAGTGCTGTTTAGAAACTTGACCTATATGTAAAAGGATTTTTAAACATATCCTAAAAGTTATATATACATAAATTCTAAGCACTTCATAATGAAGTTACCAGCTGTCTAAATATAAATAAGAATTTGCTGAAATAATTAATTGTCAGTTGGGCATCGACTGGAGATATAAAAAGCAGATGCTTTAATTGCTTCGTCCCTTTATAACATCTGTTTGGTTAAAAGTACCCTCATCAAAGAATAATTTTCACTGACTGAAGGCATTTGTTTTAATGAATTCATCTTTCCCCGTTGCAAAGGATCATTCGTTATTCCAGAGGGTTTCTTCTTAAACAGGCAATCAGTAAAGCAATAAATTTATATTTAATTCCCAAACATCTTCTGAAAGATACTCGATCAACGTCGAGGCATTCATGAAATTATGTTAAGATTTGTCATAACAGAAAACGAAAATTAATTAAACTATGGTTTAACAATAAACTTATGGAATGAATATTTTTAACCTAAGCGCATTTTTTAAAGAATATTATATTGGAATTATTTTATAAATGGAAAGTATAAAGCCATGAATCTGTAACATAAAGCTGAACAGTTAACCTCCCAACTCAGGCATCATCAAAACAGAAAATCCATGATCAGATATGTACAGAAAGAAAAAAAAATTATAAAAAGTAAAGAAAAAAAACAATCATCAAAAAAATACCTCACCTAGTCATCCAAATACATAATTAAAGAAAACAGAAGGTTATATTAACTCAACAGAGGAAGTTATATTAAACAACTTCTTAGCAGAGATAAAGGGGAAAAACCCATACCTAATGTAAAATTAGACGAAAAATTTCTAAATCCAGTTGAATAAAAAGCTGTTATAAAGCTTTTATTTCTTGTTTTTCCGTGATGTGGGGTATATAGTAATAAACATAATTACTTAAAAACTCATTTTTTTATACAAATTAAAAATTTCAAAATAATGAGGTCTCAAATATTTTTCTTGTAATGTGATTATGAAACTGTGTTTTTCATACAGATCTCTTTTACAGGAATCGATCTGAATTTATTTAGTAACGAAATGTTCCTGACCCTAATATTTAAGTTTAATTGAAAATAATCGAAGCAATGAGCATGTTCCTTTATTTCAGATGTAAATTTTAGCACTAGAAACTTTTAGTTTGTCACATATAAAAAAAAAAAAATAAAACCTGTACCACTACAACCCATGAAGGGTCTTGGGTTCAGTAATATTAAGGAAAAGCACTATTTCTAGGTCAACGGTTGTGCAAGGAGGTGATTTGACCGAGATCACGCTCAACCGCCAGGTTTTCCCCCTTAATTAATTATTTAATTAAATAAATAACTACTGTAAAATAATTAGTATAAATACGGATCAATTTTCTATAATAGAGGTCTGGGTGAAAAAACAATTTAGGATTAGGAACATTTACGGATCAGTTTCCTGACTTTCTTAAAAAACACAAAACTTACATTTTCTAATTTTCTGCAGAACATCAGGCCAATGTTTAGATACATTTTTTTGTGTAGATATTAAGGTCTGATCCCTCCTGTAAATATTTTCCTCTACTTACGGGATGACCTGTCTATCTTTAGGGATCACAGGATCACAGCCTGTTTCGGCTTCTTTATTTCTTCTCAATCAAATGTAAATTAATTACAACATAATGTAATAAACTAAATTTAAAAATTATGAACTCACCTTAAAAGGAAATGCACGTTACGTTCTGCTCATGTAGGGATCGCGTTCTGATTAAAAATACACGGCTACTACGGTAGGACCTGGAATTAAGATATTTAGCTCCTTCTATATGGGATTATCTTAACTTGGCTTTAAAAGCAACTTGACTCGATTACTAATTAATTTAAACGTATTCACACAATATCCCCCCTGGCCTAGGTGCTAAGTACAAAGGACGTTTAATGAACAAGTTAAGACGGAGGCACTTTAGATCCTCCTAAAGTATATTTACACTAAAAGGAGAAGGCTCCAAGTTGCGGACGACTTAGCCCAGGATAAAATACAGGCTAGGTCGGTGACTTTGCCCGGTTATTAACATTCTATAAGGTCTCCCAACCAGCTCCCCCTCGGCCCGGGGTCTACTAAATCAGCCCATTTTAAGGTTATAAGCTTCCGAATAAACTTTACTTCTATCCCCCCCCCCAGTAATGGTTTTCCCTCAAACTCAACCAACGTCCGAAACTTGTACAACAGTTTTTTTTTTTTCGTTTTTTCTTGTATTATTAATGCAGCCGTGTGATTTATTATGCATACTCTAAAGTGAGTGAAAGCATTAGTGATCATCACGGGCAGGAGTTTTATTCAAGTGAAAAAACTCATATTTATTTTGCATATTTATGTATAAATGCATAAACTTTAACATACTGATATAATTTGTTTTTAATTGTTTTTTTAACTTATTTTTATTATTATATGAATAAATTTATATATATATATTTTTTTTACGTTTTCTCAACCACACTAAATATTTGTATTTATAGATAAGTATATCACTAATACATAACATTTTAGTACCTTTAGATGAGGATATCAATTAATTAAAATATATATACATTTTAGCTGTGTCACGACAACCCTTGGTTGGTTCGGTACTTATGTAAGGAAATACAGTTTCAAGGCCACTACAGGAAGGTGTTCAAGCTGAGATCACACTCAAACGTCAGATTTTCGTCCTCAATTATTTATTTATGATTACTCATTTTATAGAGGCTGTGTGTGTTCTAGGAGGTTCTAGCGAGTCCAGAGTCAATCCACGGCTGATGTAACCTGGGGAAGACTGCCTTACCAACTGTGCTACCACAATAAGTTAATATATATCAGAGACGGGCAAATGCTACTCTGAGTACTAAATACCAAATATTTTACTGTATATATATACACACACACACACACAATATGTACACAACGAAGCATAAAAATGGGGGTGGGATGACCGACCGGGCAAACGTGTTCCCTGGCAACATGATAAACCGAAGACTAAGGGTTCTTCGTCCGGGGACTTTCGGTCGTGTATAATGTAAGGTGTCGGGGGACTTTTAACTCTGGTATAATGTACTCTCTCCTCCGGCATGACAAACTCCCCGTATAACCTTAAAGGCGAGAAAGATGAGAAAAGAAAACTTTAAAAAATGACTAAAAAGTGTTTTATAAGTATCAATGTATTTAAACTAATTATAAAGATTAATTGTTTTATCATACCTGAGGATGGCTTGTAATCCGAAACATTTAATGATTAAAAAAAAATCACGAGAAATACATCTCAGCTTTCTTCAACCACTCACCTTTCCAGTATATATATTTATATATATATATATATATATATATATATATATATATATATATATATATATATATATATATCCTCGTCGAAATGAAAAAAAAAAAATGCATTTTTCCATTTTTTTTTTCAAGAAAATTCTATTTAGTTTCTAAACATATTTTTAGTTCCTATTCAATATTCTATAATATAAGAGTACAGACAATCAAAAGTCACTAGCTTTTTATCCTCCATTACCTTCTATGACTTGATATGTTAGATACTTATTTTTATAAATCTTAACATTTATATTGATATATTATATTACCACTTTTATAAATTTCTGAAAATTTGTTCGCAACCTGCAAAATTAATGCTCCTGTTATCACCTTTAGTTAGTTATCAACTTGTTTCAATTTGTTTTACTACTAAAAATGAGAGACCTTCAGTAATTCCTCAAAAACAATATTAAAAGTAAGTTTGAGGAAGACATTTAGCCATTTAAATCCTCTCAGATTACATCAACTTACCTGATACCTATCTAATACCTGAGGATCAGACCTACATTTATTTCCGTGACCATTTAGTTTTACATCGATATGAGAAGTTCAGTCAAAAAGGCATTTTCGAGAAAATTGTAACTGCCTAAAATCGATTATATAGTGGTAATTCTGGTTAAGTTGATTTTAGCGAAAAAATTACTGAAATATTCCATAAATTAATTAAAATGAATACTTGATTTTAGTGTCGTGAGTCTTTTTGTTTTTAAGATATGATGTTCACATACATAAACACCTTATTGTATTATTATTATTATTATAAATACCTTATTGGAAGACTTGGTCATGTATTTCGACTTTGTCATTGGATTTCGTAAATGTAAATATGGACTTATTTACAATTTACATTGATCAAACTTTTTATTTATTCATTTTGTATCTATTGGGCAAAGGTCTTCTCTTTACAAGGAACTACAAGATTTCCCTGCTTAATTTATTTTCCCACTGAGTTCTATTTTGGGCTTTTCTCATCACTGTAGTGCCTTCTTTGTTTTTAATTCATCCACCCACCTTTTAAGAGGTCTTCCAATTCTTCTTTTGTATTAATAGTGGGTCCATTGTATAATTTTAAGAGACCAACATTTCTTCTTTCCAAATGCCCAGTCCATCTCCATTTAAGAAATTTTATCTTTTGGTATGTATTTTTGAAGTGAAAAGTTCTTTAGGCACGTTTGGCACTTTTTTGTGGAGAATGAATTAGATTGATCCGTCAGATTTCGTTTGGCAATAACGCTCGGTTAAAGTCGGCTAGAGTCGACTAATTAAAATATTTTAATCTTAACGCGACGCCGTGTTAGGGAGGCGGAAAGGAAACAATGGTGTTAAAAACCAAATTTATTATTAAACACTTTATTCAGAAATAAAGTGTCACAAGTTGTGTGGTTTGTAAAAGCAGATGGAGTAACTAGATTTTTATTGTCTACCATCGATATAATAAATACACTTTTTGTAATTTGAATGGTCTTAATGATTTGTTATCTTTAAGCTTTAAGCTTTAGCTCCTTTTAAAATGTACTTCAACAATTTTATAATCCAACATTGACAGAAAATAATTTCTATTCAAAGTAGAGGGGTAAGTGAAAGTTGTGTGGTGCGCGCACCAGATTTGTTTATTTATAGTTTTTTTTTTTTTTACATGCATAAAGAAATATATATACAAAAATTTCTAATTTCTTTTTATTGCCCAAGGGCATTTTAAGGTAAAAGGGCTTTGCACACTGTATGCGTACTTTGCATCTGTGGCCAGAGGCCTTTTATACCACTGGGCGTGGAGGGTTATTATAGCTAAATACATTCACTATTTTTAACTGAATAGAAACTAAAGATTAGAGTGAGTAGCAAAAAATAAGTTTTAAAATACATATTGAGTTTTCTTTTTTAATTTATTTTACTGGAATTAACAAAAACCAAATAAGGTTATTTGAACACATGGATTAAAATAATTCAGATACTAAAACTCGGATCTGTATACTTTAAGCGAGGGAAATGTTCACCATTTCATCTTCTTCGTAATGAGTTATTATTTATATTTTATGTTTCATGTCATTAATCCCGCCTTGTTCATGTTTTCGCTTATATTGCGTGGTCTAAAGCACAAACCTTAGTTTTTTTTTATTTGAGTCTTTTCCTCACTGTTTCGCTAGTGAGTAATCGTGGTGAGAAAATAAAAAAAGATATATGGTTGTCCGAACAGTTCTTAGAAATTTAAAAAAAAGGTTTATTTTTATTCTTCCACCACAAATCTTCAATGCATTATTTGTGTTTACATTTTTTATTTGTCAGTATCAAGGATCAGTAAGTCCATTTTGCCACTAGAAACATCACTAAAATTAATAATAAAGAATATTGAAATTGGGGTTCACAAAGGGAAAATTATTCAAATTATTCACCAATTTAATTTCCTAAAAGGTGCACTTAATGATTTTTTGGAATAAATGGCCTACAGATATCCAATTATATGAATATAATAGCATGTCTAGAGTTATTAAACAACAGTAAATGTATTTAAGGTTATAAACATATCTATGAAATATTTTTATGTTTCACTTCTTCTTTCTCACAACTACAATGAAATAGTATTTTAAACAATTAGAAAAGAATTTAAAAGTTTACATTTAGTAAGGAAATTTCATTTAATTTCCTTGAAAACGTGTGATTTATGTTGAATAATTTTAGTTTTCTGAAATTATTCGTCACTTTCCGTTACCTTCTACAACTAATCAGTCACCTAAAAGTACCGTGTTTTCAACATAAATGACTACAGTTAACTGTTGTAAAGCTTTTATTTCTTGTTTTTCGTGATATGGGATATATTGTAATAAACATAATATAATAAAAATGCATTTTATTTATAAAAAAAAATATTTAAAATAATAATTTTCAAATATTTTTCATGTAAGGTGGTTACGAAGTTGTGTTTTTCTTTCCTAGCCATAATACTTACGTTTTCATGAAAACAATTGAAGCAATCAGTAGATTTATTTATTTCAAACGTAAATTTTAGTAAGAAACATTAAGTTTTTCACTGATAAATACAAATCAATTTCTTTTATAGATACAAACGTAAATTTTAGTAAGAAAATGTAGTAAGGAAAATATAGTAAGGAATTTTAACCTACTTTTCTGCTGAAAATTGGGCAATTGTTTATATAAAATTTTTAAAAAATCTTGATGTCTACTATCAACCTTAAATATTTTCCTTTACTTACGGGACACCCTGAATAGTATTATATTGTTCGTTTTACAATTATGGTGATTATGTAAATTATCACTCATAATTTACACTTTAACCAAACTTTAATGTTTGTCAAAATTTCTCTACAAACTTATTACTCCGTGGTACAGACCCCTTTTCATCAAATTATTAACATACGGCTGAAACTTTGTAAATAGCTTCATCTCATCGTAACCTATGAATATTTTATTTAAGAAAATACTCGGAATTGTATAAATAATATAAAAAAGAGAAAAATAACAATAATAAACAGAATAATAAATTAGGAAATTAATAATTAAATTAGAGATGGGTAAGTAGTTGGCTGTTGACATTATAATAATAACACAATATTGTCAGAAATTTCAGTTGAATTATCTTTAATGAGTTAGCCGACATTTCGACCCAAACATTTAGGTTTACCATCAGGACTAAAAATTAAAATTACACCAGATAATTAGTGTAAATAAAACAAGAACAAAAACAACTCAATAAATAAGGAGTGAGCAAAAACAACGTACGTAATGTAACATAATTATATAACAACTATGTGGTTTATTAATTCTTTCAATTCTTCAACTTTTTTTATTTATATATAACAAAACATTTTTTTCTAATCATTTTCAATGTTTTTATTAAAATCATGCTTATATGACCGTCATCGCATTTGTACGTTTCCCCTTTTTATTTTAGCCCGTGGTATATTTTATGAAATTATTAACATCCGCCTGAAACTTCATGAATTTCTTCATCTCATCATAGCCAACAAATATTTTATTTAGGCAGATTCTCGGAATTGGGGCGTTTTCAAAATGGACGGGGTCAAACTTTGTCTATTTAATAGGTACTAAAAGCCGTTAAATACCCATTAGTTTTCCACTTGCAAGATAACATTAGAACGAAGTCGATAAAAAAGGTGGCCTTCAAAAATATTGAGCCGTTTGTCGTCAACACCTTCAAATTTTTAAAATAACAAGGTTATATAGGCCAAGCGGCCAAATATTTTTTAACGCCACATTTTTTATCGATTTTTTTATTAAATCATCTTATGATCCAAGCGGAAATTAAATGAGTATTAACGAGTTTTAGTATCTAATTAATAAGACAATCCAGAATGAAAACGCCCCAATTCCGAGAATTTTCGTAGAAAAAATATTTGTAGGTTAGGAAGAAATGAAGCACTTAACGAAGATTCAGTCGGATGTCAATAGTTTGATAAAAATGTTTCTGTACCATTGAGTATTACTCATTTTTTTTTTTTAAAGATGTTACAATCTGTCTCAAAGGACACTTATAATAGTGTTCAGAGATCACATTCACACTCTATGTACAATAAATAAAATAAATTATATAGAAAAATAATATATATATAATAAATGAGAATAAAATAAGCTAAAAATAAGTATATAAAAAGAACACATACATACATATATACAATATTTACAATCTGGCGAGAGGACGCCGAGCCAGACTTGTCCCTCCAACTGTGGAGGGAAAAGAATGACTCCAGGAGATCACTTCTCTCTCAACCGCATCACTGGGGCTAAACCCAGTGGAGATTCAGCGAGAGTGAAATTACTTATTAGGAGTTAAATATATTAATAACTCCACTAACTACCCTTTATACAGAATGCTATGCAGTTACAATGCTTCTGATCCTGAAACGTATCTTACATTCAAAGTCCGCATAAAGAAATTGAGATGTGTTAGTCAATTAAGAGTTGCAAACCCACAACACATCAGAATCCATGCAAAAAAACGATTGAGTCTCAAGAAACCTGTATTTCATGCAGCCAATTTATCTACAATAGTCTACATCACATTCTCCTTCACTGCCCGGCATACAATGACTATAGACAAAAATTCCTTCAAAACTTCATCTCAGAATCTTCTGATAACCGCAACGTCGAATCCATACTGAATATCGATTGTATCGATAAATTAAATAAAGTTTACTATTATATGATGGGAGTACACAAAGTGCATACACAAAATTGTTGATCATACCCATGTTCTATTATGCGTTTGTTTTTAGTTTATCTTAAGAGTAATATTTTGTTTATATTTATAAATATTTTTATTTTGTATTGTTTCTATCATAGTAATTGGTTCATATAACCAATATTATGCAGTAATCGTTTTATGTTTCTAATTTTATTGTTATTCATGTTTTGTGAAAACCATTCTAAACGTTAAATATTGTAAATTTTATTTATATTTAAATTATATGTATGTAAATTTCTAAAACCATATTATTGTACAATAGCCAAGCTAGGCTCTATTTGTATGGGGAACCCCCTTAAAACAAATAAAAATATCTATCTATATATTAATAACTAGGAAAATAAAAATAAAACATGTAATGTTCATCCAAAAACAATTTTCAACTGCATCCGATGTGTTCAAAGGATTTTGTTCGGAGATATTTTATAATTTGACAAAAAAGGGCCTGTACAACGGATCATATTCCAGGTACTTGAAGAGGTGAATATTGGAAAAATACCTGTTATTCTAAAAAAAATAACTTATAAACCGAAAAAAGAAAAAGAAACCGCTCGAGATTGAATGGCGGAGGAGAGGACAGAGGGAAGGCAAACCGTTCATTATGGAAAGATGGATTGAGGACTCCGCCGCCGCAGGGGGCTGTGGTCAACCACACTCCCTTCTAATCAACCTCCGCCGTTTTAATACCACAGTTGAAATCATTTGTATCCATCTCCAGTCGCCGACCTGTCCCGATATATCTAGCCATCTTCACCGTTCGTTGTAGTGGAGAAATATCATATGGGGAACTATCATTGTGTGAAGCAGTTTTAAAATGTTTCGATTGAGCACTAAAATTATGAATGAGGTAATCGCTAGGGGATGGATTTATATATACAGTCTATATATCACTAGTTGAACATAAAGGTTCCTTGAAAAAAAAAAATCAATATTTATATATACTAACGGCAGACTTAACCCATTTTCCAAATTAAACAAATTAAATCGGTTTATGAAAGAGAGAAATTGTAAAAGAAGAGAATAGTTAAAAACTTACATCCTGAAAAGTTAAAAAAAATCTTATCTGGGATTAGGGCGCAGTATCCGTAAACCCGCACCGCGGATGTGCTCTGCGTTCATTCCATCGTATATGTAAAATCAAATTAATAGTCCGATTTTAAAGATTTTTTTTGGTTGCTTAGGAAATTCCATAAACTTTTAAAAAAACATAAAATAGCGACCAAAAAGCGTATACTTTTTGAGTTATTCGGAATTTAATTTTAACATCCCTCATAACTTTTTTTCCAGCTTATTTTCGTTGAAGTATGTTATATAGATAAATTTAAAGGGTATCGAGAAAATGGCTTCAGCGAAGTTTCATTGAAATCGGTACATTCGTTTAGGCTCTACAGTCTGTAGGAACGCAGGTTTTTCTGCATTTTTATTTTTTTTTCCCCCTTTATTAACTTATAAAATTCTTTCAAAAGTTATATGTAGCATTTTTTTGTAACTCTCCATAATGCGAAATGGTTTACTTTTTAAAATAATCCATATTAAAGGTACTTTAGAGGAAGACGTATATGATCATTGGGCATTTAAGCTCTGTAAAGTGACATCAACGGGAATAAGACCTAAATGATATTAAAGACCACTTAATTATACCGAGTTTGATCGAAAGCGTTTGAGTCGTTTTTGAGAAAATTGTAAAAATGTGTTTCAGCGTTCATATAAAGTGGCACTTCCGGTTAGCCGATTTTAACGAAAAAGTTGCCGTCTCTTCCGACTTATATACAAACCTTAAATATTTAATATCAGTTTCGTACTACTTTTCGTTTATCAGCTAGACACACATACCATTTTGCGACACTTGGTTATTTGAACTCAGGGGACCTCAAAACATGTATTTCCATTGAAAACTGAGATTCGAAAATTAATAAAGGAGAAAAAAAATAAAAATGCAGAAAAACCTGCGTTCCTACAGACTGTAGCGCCTAAACGAATGTACCGATTTCAATGAAACTTCGCTAATTTTGGCCAGATGTAATATTTTAATTTTGTTCTGATGTAATATTTTAATTTTGTTCTATTTTGTTATTCTCAAGGGACTGTGTCCCAGAATAAAGTTATTTTTCTATTTCTATTTCTATTTCTAAAGTCATTTTCTCGATACCCTTTAAATTTATCTATATAACATACTTCAACGAAAAGAAGCTGCAAAAAAAGTTACGAGGGAAGTTAAAATTAAATTCCGAATAACTCAAAAAGTGTACCCTTTTTGTGTTTTTTTTTTTTGAAAGTTTATGGAATTTCCTAAAAAAACAAAGAAAAAATCGTTAAAATCGGGCAATTAGGAGGAAAGATATGGTCTCAAGTTTTTTTCTCTGAAGAGGTGAAAATTTGGATAAATTTAAAATATATTTTTTTAATTGTTGAGACTAAAAAAACCTTTTTTCTACAGATATTTAATAAAGTGTCTTTCCTAAGAACATCTTTCATAAGAAATAAATATCTAAATTTATACTTTTATTCTTAGTTCTATATTTCAACACTGCAATCACCACCTCTGGAATCAACTTACTCATTGTGTGCATAGATAACTTTTTCAACTAAAAATATTAATAAAATGACATCACTCAAAAATGTTGAAATTGGAGTTAGTCATTCTGTGGTTTATAAAAGTAGATAGAGTGAATAGATTTTTATTGCCTGTCGTCGATATATTAAATAGTCATTTTGTAATTATAATGGTCTTAATGACTTGTTATCTGTAAGCTTTAGCTCCGTTTAAAATGCACTTCAAAAAATTTTACAATAGCCCAGCATGGCCAGAAAATAATTTCTATTCAAAGTAGATCGGTAAGTGAAAGTTGTGTGTTGCGCGCACCAGATTTTTATGTAATAGATAGATTTATGTCATATTAAAAACAATTAATATATATGTTTTTTTCTTCAATTCTTCATCCGCACCTGTCATGGTAGCGACAATCGGCAGATTTGTTAAATAGAAAATGGCATGAAAGGCATGACGAAGAATGGAGCCCAGCACCCCCTCTTCCGCGGTCTGTTTACATCCTAAAATCAGGAAAGGAGATTTCTCATCCAGCTCCTTTTCAGTCGCCCCCCGATGAGCATTTCAGCGGTGGCCATGTTGTTGATAAGTACATTATGATGTCCGTATGTTTTAAGGAGAAATCGGGAGTAGAGTGTACGAATGTGCTGGTCAATGGTTGATTTTCTTAGGTCAGTATGTAAAGTCTTGTTGTTGACATACCAGGGAGTTGCAGTTATCATTCTTAAAATTTTAGATTGAAAAGATTGTAGGTTTTGTAACTGAGTCTTTTTTGCTGAACCGTAAATCTGTGAGGTCTATGTCCAAATGGGTTTGAGCAGAGAAGTGTATGTATTTAGTTTTTGTCTAATTTTCAATTTTGATTTAGCAAGCAGTGAGTATAGTATTTTCAGTCCCTTGCTCAAAGTCTTTCGTTTCATTTTGACAAGTCATCCTTCTGTCGAATAATAGCCCGAAATAACGTACAGTGCCCGTCTGAGGAATTTGGTTGTCGCCGATATAAACTGGTGGGCATGTGTCTCATAGAAGTGTAAGGCTTGTTTCAAACCTCCCCGCCAGTCGGATAAACGACATCGGGCCGGCGCCGGACTTGAATTTGATCGCTTTCACAGTAGCACGACTGCCGGGTAAACGACATTTGGACGGCATTAACACATGTTGAATATTCTTATTTTCGCTTTAATTAAATAATACTCTTATTTAAATAGTTAACCATAAAATTAAATTTCTAGCAAATATCTCAGTGAAAAATGAGTAAAAATATAGTTTTCATAGTGGACACTTTCACAGCGGTGTTACCGCAGTTTATCTGAATAAATGTTTCATTCTGTTCAATATGAGTGGCTTCATATCAAAGACGGACTTGTCATTTGTAATAAGTTGAGTCTGTGGTACCTTTTTATCGAATTATTAACATCTCATCGTAACCTTATCGTAACTTCGTAATTCTATTCTATTCGTAACCTACAACTATTTTATTTACGAAAACTCATGGAATTGGGTTGTTTTCAATTTGGAGGGGGACAAACTTTGTCTATTTAATTAAATTTATTTATTCAATAATTGTATCAATACTCAGATGTATCATTTTGACTGTGAGCCACTGTACATATTCTGAACAAATACTGCCAAGATGAAAGAAACAGTTTTTTTACAGGATTTCGTACCCAAAGCTGTATGAAAAGTTATGGGAGTGGACACATCAGGGAATTTCCATATGTTTCTTTCAAACAAGCCATGTCTCCTCTTCAAGCAGTCTAATTAAGGGGAAATGATAAAGGCAGTGTTAAGATAACAGCTGCTTGATAAAGTTATGAAGAGAAGGGCCGAAGCAAATAAAAGATGCAGAAAGAAAGCCTGAGGGAGGGCATAGAAGGGCGGAGCTATCTATATTCAGGCTTAAAGAGGTATACATTTCCCTAAGAGCCGGCAATGCTAGGGCTGCCCCGGGCAGTCAGTTCACGCCCGCGGCTAAAGTGGTCAAGCCTACGTGAGCCGACTACCTCCTCGATATACCGCTATTTGTAATCCCCTTTATCCAATTGAATTCGTGTACGTCCTAATTTCTGCGTCCGAACGGCTTCGAGGAATCAGTCCAAGATCGAAAACAATCTGCAGAACGGGATCATCTCTTGATAGAAGCTAAAGGCCTACAAGAAGCCTACTTTTCCCAGTGATAAAAAAAGTATGAGAAATATTTTAGTTCAGTAATGTGTGAAAACTAGGGCAGCAATAGGGTCTGTTATTTCAATTTGTGCTAAATCAAAGCTGAGAACGTGGGATAGCAGAATAAAAGTAAATGATTCAATTGCAATTAGTCTCCTTCACTATAATGCTCAATTATGGGGTCTCAGGTATATTGAGAAGCTAGAAACTGTAAGCTCAAAATTTTATAAACGTTTACTCTCTGTAAATAAAAATTGTCCCTTCTGGTTAATGAAATTGGAATTTAAAATACTTCATTGCTCAGTTGCGATAATGAAATTGGCGCTGTCTTGGATTTTAAAAATGGAAAATGATAGATTTCCTAAAATGATAGTGGCAAAGTGCTATGTTCCTGGCCTCGCCTTTCTACGGCGAGTAGGGGGTTCCAGGAACCGCATTTATTTGTATTTAATACTTATATATTTGTATTTATATCGGTCCCAGAACTTAACCGATCAACTTAAAAATATATTAATGATGTATTTAAAGGTTAGATATCACAGACCCTCTACTGTAGTATCCTAGATTGAACCATATAATTATTATTGGATTTCTTTTCTAAAGGTATCATGTTTTTAAATTTACTAGCTGTTTCCATTACTAATTGGTGGCATGCAAAGTAGAATGTAAAATTACTAAGATGGTTTGCTAACTATTATATTTACAAATTTAAATAACCAAAACATATATACAATGATAATGAACAAACCTATATACATAATAATAGTTGAGAATCATACTGGAGGAGAATGCTTGATATTTGATTAAAGTTACATGTGTTCTATTGATTCTATTAATTAACGATTTATGGTTGCCAACACAAGTTTACATTAGTATAACTAAATGCTTGTTATTACTTAGCTGGTGAGGGGTGTTGTCGCTATCTTTAGCTGTTCTGGCTACCTCTCTGGAAGCTCCGTCGATCTGGTCCTCAAGTCTTCATCTTGCTTCCTCCGGCTGTGTCCTAGCCTGAGTCCCAGTTCTCAGTCCATATCTTGCTCACTCCACCTCTCCTGATCAAGTCTCCTAGCCTGAGTCCCAGCTCTCAGTGTTCAGTCCCAATTCTCTATTTCCCACCTTTCTTCATCCCCCTCTCTTTTGGTAGTCTTTTCTGAATGGCTGAATATTCCTAGCCTAAGGGATGACCACGCCCTCTCCCCCAGGCCAAGGTAAAGCAGCAGGTACAGATTTACGTATTTCTGGTGGAAGGTGTGAAAGGTCTTTCGGGATCCTGTTTAAACACTCAGTTGTCGGTCTTGGTCGGTGGTTCTTAAGGGTTTTTATTACCACTTACAAAAGGTTGTCCTCGTGGGTCGATACCCTCGCTCAGGTATCGCCAGATGTGAGCACTTATGATATTTATTTATTTATACCTTTAAAATAATTATTTCACCGGCGGTCTTTACAATACATAGCAAAAGGGAGTCATAAATTCAATTGGTTCAATCAGTTACTGTGCTATGTAAATAAACAGTTCATTCTGGGGTTAGAAGACGCAGGTGTATTCCCGGTAGAGATGAATGAAACGATAAATCTGTTTAAAAGCCATATAGAGGAACTTGATAAACAAAAACTGATTACCGCTACTAGGTACAACCCAATGTATCTCAATATGTATACAGCGAGCGATAAGCATCAGCCTTATCTCGTATTGAATGCCCCGTTCCATATGACGAAAACACTAACACAGATTAGGTTATCTGGAAATTATAATTTTTTTTTTTTTTTATCTCGATTCTTCAACTCACAGCAGTCAGAAGTTCCGACAATCAGCGAGTGTGATGTCAAGATGAAGAGATTGGTCTTGGAATAGGCGTGAGGGAGAGGAGTACCCAGCGGCGTCCTTCCTGTCTTGAGGGTAATTTTTATAGTTAGTGGAGGAGATACCTCATCCAGCTTCTTTTAAGCCTCTTTCGGGTGCTATCGGGCATGTTAGTTGTGGCCATACCTTGAATCAATGAGTTGGTATGTCCGTGTGAGTTATTATGAAATCTTTTGTAGTATGTTCGTATGTGGTTGTTAACTGTTGGCATCTGTAAGTCTTTATGTAGAGTAATGTTACTGAAGTACCAGGAAGTTTTGGTGATAGTCTTGAAAGTTTTAGATTGAAAAGTCTGTAATTTACGTATATCTGTGAAGCGTAGGTCCAAACAGGCTTAAGTAGGTAAGTATACGTATTCAATTTCTGTCTAAGTTTTAATTTCGAATTTCTTGCAAGGAGTGAGTACAATAGTCGTAGTCTTAGATTTAGAGTTTTTGTTTTGTTTTTTATATGTGAGCCCCATGTAATTCTTCTGTGAAAATTATAATATTAAATTAACATTTAACAATATTTATTACCATTTCAAGCCAAAAGAAATTTGCACGCTTTGTAACCTAAATGAATTGGAGAACCTTTATCATATTTTTGTCCGGTGCCCGATTCATGCTCACTTCCGCCAACACTTCCTCCCTCATTCCATTAACATGACCAGGGCGAATTATTTGGAATTATTCAAAACTGACAATGAAGTCTTGCTCAAGAACCTGTTTTATTACACGAGGCAATGTTGCAGATTGAGATCCTTTATTTTCTATGAATAACAACATTATATATATTTTTCCAAAACTTTATTTACTTTATTCTGCATGTGGTATTTATTATTCATGCATGAAACATATTTATATGCCTATCGTGTTTTATTGTATCATTTGCTATTTACTATTGACATGTTTATATATTATATATTGTATACTATGCCTATATTTATCTTTATTACTAGTGTTATTTATTATTATTTGGTATAGAGTGCTACCATTGGGTAGTTACTCAGCAAGTGTATTCATGTCATTATATCAATTATGTCCAAATTTACTTGATGTATTTATGTAATACAGTTGTAAATGTCATAAAGAAATAAAAAAAAAAAATTATTATTTGTCATTTTATTGCTCGCTATATTTAGATGTATAATTTTGAATTATTGTATAATGTATAATGTGTATATTATATTCCAATGTTTATATTTAGGTATTGGATTATATTAGGCAGATGCTTAGTTGTTATCAGGAGAGGATATTGTTAAATCCTAATGAATTTTACTTTGTATATAAGTTGTAAATGTTTTTCATATTAATTTGTTCATTGTAACCATTATAGCCAACTCTATTTGTATGGGGCATTCCACGAAAACAAATAAATAAAAATAGTTTAGTAATGTTGATTAATAGTGTCTAACTCATTGAATTTCGGTGCATGGATTTGCGCTTCGTTTTTGGATTACAAGTAAAAAACCACTGTTCGTCAATCCGCATTAAATGTAAAAAGATTTGAATTTTCGACAAAGGAGAAAGCGGCACGCGTCCTGAAGAAGCTGAAAGAAGATTTCCTGCACTGGGTTTCACACAATGTAAGATTCGGATGAATCGATGAAGGGGCAGAGGAGAGATATTAAAGATCATAATCAGTAAATATTAAATCAAAATAAATCGATCAATGAGAATAAAACCTACACAATATTAAAAACTGTTTAGTTTTACGCAGATATAATGAATTTATTCAAAATTGTTGGGGCCGTTTTCGAGAAAATAGTAAAAATGTGTTTCATCAAATACATAAAGTGTCACTTCCGGTTAGCCGATTTTGACGAAAAAGTTGCTGTAACATCCCAGGTATATAAAAACCTTAAATATGCAATTTTACTACTGTACGACTTTTCGTTTTTGAGCTAGACCTGCCACATAGACACGTGCACGCACACAAATACACACCCTCACAGACCATTTTGTGAAGCTTGGTTATTTGGACTCAGGAGACCTCAAAACTTGTATTTTCGTTGAAATAGCAGATTCCAAAATATTCACGATCTCAATACTGTTTCTTACTATTCAAATAAATATATATTTTCAAATTCAAAATATTCAAGTTTGGATTTTATGCACAGGCAGATCTACGGGGGGGCTGAAACCCCCTTCCCTCACCTCTCCCCAAAGAGGTAAAATGTAGCAATGTTTTATGGTAAAAAAATATCTCTTAAAGTAATTACATTTAATAGGACTTCAAGAATCACATAAACAACATTTCATATATGTAGATCGTATCTTTCTTCTTTTTTTCTAGAGTAGTTATCGTTATATATATATATATATATATATATATATATATATATATATATATATATATATATATAGAAAAAAAAATCTTTCGGGCTGAGTCTCTTCCCCAAAATGAAACCCTGGATCCACTAGTGGTTCTTAGTAAAAGAGAAAACTACAAACCTAGGCTTTGCACTAGACAAATGAATCTTGAGTTGAACGGATACCTGTGCCTAACCAACAAACTATTTAACTGAAGGACTAGCTAATCACTTATTAAGGAAACTGCTACATTAACAGTAGTGGTAAAGTATGAATCTTTACTAATTGTGTATCTACATAGTATTATATTGTATATAGGTATAATAAGAAATTTTCGTTCAAGTCGCTCATACGATAGTTAACGAATCGGAGGCAGTGAAGACTTTATTTTATAAGTAATGGTTTTATTCATAATGTTACAAATGGCATCTAAAATACAGAGTAATATACTATGAATAATAAGTTGACTAGAGTTTACTCCAGGTCTCCTACAGTGAAGAGTGTGACTTCAAGAATGTAACTGCATGAGTGATTTGTTCTTAGGAGCTTTATGTACCCAAGGATAGTGAGGGGTGAAGGTAAGAGTGGGAGAAGTCGAAAGAGGACGGCAAAGGAAGTTATCAATAGTTAATATTCTTAAGATGTCTGTGAGAAAGTGTCTTTTGGCTGAAATCGGTTATTGTTCCCTTTTGATAATGGGTCTTCTGTCCCGTCGGTACATTCTTGATATCTATTTCTAAGCTATCAGAGATAGCTTGACCTGGCTATCTAGGGCTTTGTGGTTTTATGTTAGAATCTAAAAGATAATACATGATTCACCAATTAGGATATTTAACAAAATAAAAGATAAATTAATATTATTATTATTATTTGTTAAGGGCTAAGACTATTCCGTAACTGATGAATATATTAAGGACGTATCTAATGCGACATATCCTGCTCGAATAATACTTGTATTTTGTTCCAACTCATGCTACAACTTTAAGGAGGGAAGAAGAAGTGAACATGTGAGGTTTTTGTTATGAATAATTTATATGATTGATTAAACAATCTTGTGGAGTTCAGAGTTGGGTTATCGCTTTGAGTTCTTAAAATAACAACTCAAGTGCTTTTATATCAATAAAGATTGCACACTAGATATTATTCTTAAAACAAATTAGTTAATAAATAATTTTAATCTGAAATAACTTATAAGGTCCTGTATTCCTTTAATTATTTTCAATTTATGAACAATATGGTTTTATAGGAGCTAGTTGTTTCGCAAATGAAATAAAAACAACATTTGAATTAAATTTTATAAAATTTGGTTCAAATTGATATTGATCCATTTAATGACGAAACGGGTTTTATCTCGGACGAAATTATAACTTGATTTTTTTTTCCATTTTACAGATATAATGAAATTATTCCAGGGAAAAAAGGAGCGGAACATTTTAATTGTCTTTGTTTTTAATTTTTAATTAATTGAAAAAAGTCTTCAGTTTTATTTGAACAAATCAAAACCTACTCCCTTTTATTTTATTCGTGTTTGTTTTAACTTCAATCGTTCTTAAGTCTTAAAAGCAAAAATTAAAAAAGTTGCTGTAACATCGACTTTTCGTTTTGAAGCTAAGCTATTTACTCAAACACACACACAAGATCATTTTGCGAAACGTAATTATTTGTCCTTAGAGAATCTCACAATGCTTATTTCTGTTGAAAATAATAATAAATAACGAAAGGCTTAGGGTTCCCGAAGGTTCGATACCGACACCATCAATCGCTGTTTACACACTTCCCACCACCGGTCGCCGTTTAAACCTCGTCCCTTCAGATCGGCCTAAAGGAAATCTTCCCACCCTCGCTTCGGTCTACCTCTCGAACGTTTACCAGTCGGCACAGCAAATATTAACCTTTTAGAAATTCTTTCGTTACTAAGTCTAACAATTTTAAAAGACCATTTGATTCGCCGCAATATAATTACCTCAATTATATTAACCGAATACAATTCACGCAATTCGCCGTTGTCCGTTGAAAATACGGGTTCGAAAATTTTCCCGATCGTAATAATTTCCCTTATTACGTATTTCATATATAGGTTAATGAAACTTTGAAGATCAACTTTCAATTATCGCTCTACTTTAAATAGAAATTATTTTCTGGCAATGTTGGGCTATTATAAAATTTTTTAAGTGCTTTTTTAACGGAGCTACAGCTTAAAGCATACGGCTAACAAATCATTAAGACGATTAAAATAACAAAAACCTTAATAATTATATCAACGGTGAGCAATAAAAACCTCGTTACTCTATATGTTATTGTACACCACAACTCGAATCTCTAAGCTATACATACATGTCTAGAGAGATTTGAAAGTAAATCTGTATATTCAACCTATAAATCATTATGGATTGTAGTTATTATTATAAATGATTAGTTATTGAACAGTTATTTTCCATTGTAAAGTTTACTAAAATGAAATTACGAGATTCTCATTGCCTGTCATAGATAGTTCAAAATTAGTCACACTAATTTTAAGTGGATGATGCTGTAATTTCACAAAGGGAAAATTGATCAAGTTATTCACTAATTTAATTTCCTAAAAGATAGCATGACGATTTTTTGCCATAAACGGACGTTGATGCCTAACTATTTAAATATAATAACAGATCTAGAATTATTAAACTACATTAAATATATTTAAGGTTATAAACATACACCTTATCTACATGAAATATTTTTATATTTCACTTCATCTTTCACACAAGTACAATGAAATAGTTTTTTAAACAATACTACATACTAAAACAAATAGTTTTTAGATAAATTTCAAATACTTTTTCAAACTTAAAAAAATTTGAAAAGTTTACGTTTAGTTTAAAGGAGTTGAATGAGGGTCCTACTAATGTAGACAACAAAAGTTTGCTGAATGAAAGAGGGATACATTGCTGGGTGCTGCCTCATTATAATATATTACAGATCTAATAAAATATTTAAGTAAAAAAAAAATAATAATCTTACAAAAATAAAGAAGCAAAGAAAAATCGATTGAAATAACCTTGAAATCTTCAAAAACGAATATGAAAATTTATTGAAATTTACTAATTTCATTTAATTTCCTTGAAAACATGCGATTTACCTTAAATAATGTTAGTTTTCACAAATTATTATTTGTATTTTTGTTGTCACTCTCCGCTACCGTCTACAACTTTATTTATGAGATATTATTTTTTCTAAAATTATCCGCTTTCCAACGATATATTATACCTATACCTTCTGACTAGTATTGCCGAAGATTTATTTACTGAATAAAGAATTTCCTCCATGTTCTCCATTTTTCAATTATCAAGTTATATTTAGCATTTTTTTCGTAACTCCTAACAATGAAAGATAGTTAATTATTTAAAATAAACCGAATGAAAAGTACTTAGGAAGACTTGTTGAACATAGGTTATTTAATCCCTGTAAAATGGTATCAATGGGGATAAGACCTAATTGATATTAAAAACGACATAATTATGCAATGATACACCGAGTTTAATCGAAATCGTTGTAGCCGTTTTTGAAAAAATTGTAAAGATGTTTATCACCGTTGATATAGAGTGGCACTTTCGGTTAGCCGATTTTAGGGAAAAAGTTGCTATAACATCTGAGGCATATACCTATCTTAAATACGTAATATAAGTTTCGTACGACTTTTCGTTTGTTAGCTAGACTGTTCACATAAATACACACAAAAGATTTTGCGGAACTTGGTTATTTAGACTCAGAGGACCTCAAAATGTGTATTTCCGTTGAAAACTCAGATTCGAACATTTTTACGATCGCAATACTTTCCATTACTATATATTACATATATATGGAAGTGAAAGTTAAAACCAGGTTCAGACCGATTGGTAATTACTCTTCTTCTTGCAATTAGTCAATTTTCATTGCGACTATCTCTTCATTGGATGAAGTTTCTATAACAGTTCTACTCAGCTCCTCGTTGCTCTAAGAATGATAACCTTCCATAAAAATTAAAATTATAAAAACTATTACACAATTCGGATATTGCGCATATATAATTTATATCTAATCTGGAGAGCACTCTCTACGATAAGAGTTTCCTCTTAGACTATAAATATCGGTTTCGCAAGGATGAAGTGACTCTCGCTGTAACTGTCACAGGAGACTACTAGAGCTGTAATATTACTTTGCAGTAAGTAGTTGGTTAAGTAATTTTGATATCTATTTGATAATATAAGATAATACCGTTCATTAGCGGGTCATCATTAATATAAGCGGGTAAGCGCACCAGTGCACAGCTAAGGAAATGGTCTTTTTTGGCATATACCGCCAATACTATATATTATTATAGTTCTTCTTCTTTGTTGGACATTTAGAATCTCTAGGATCTTCTTTTTCTATTTAACAAATTAAAATTTAAAAAATATTCAGTTTTGTAGGTGTAATATCAAATTAAAACACCTTTTTATACTAGTGATGGACACCCCAAAATTCAATTTTGATTGACAGAGGTAGGTAACATTAATGGGCATACCTCAGAAAAAGTCTAAAATCTTTATTAAAATATAAAAAAACTATAATTACTGTTATTTTAATTAATTAATTAGTTTATCAAGTAAACAAATATATAATTAACCATTCATTCTTAACATGCTTACATAAGAGGTACCTAATACCTAATGCACACTGCCTTATTTTCAAATTACTTTTATTAATACTATAATGAATGTTCAACAGCAAACATGTATACTTTTGGGAAATTGGTAACGCCGGTTACCTTCATTTTCGAAAACTAATGGTTTAGTTTAGTTACTCCACTACTTTCAACAAATATAGCCTTCAGTCGATTACAAGAGTTCATTTGATGAACCTTAATGCCTGTATCGCTCAATTTTTCTATGACCCTAGAATCAACTTTTGTTCTTGTAAACAGATAATCAAGTATGGAATTTTATCGAATTCTATCTACTGCTCAAAAAAAAAAAAAAAATACTTCGGCTTTGGAGGCTGATTGGAAAATAGTATAGAAATTACCTAGTATCTATTTCATCGAATTCCATTCAATAATTAAGATTAATGTTGTCCTTGAGACAGATTGTAATATTTTTTAATAAATAAAAAAATATATAAATAATGGTTAAAAATATAATGCCTGTGATATGTGGAAGGCATTGATCACATGGAGTGGAAATTAGGTTAAGACAATATTTTTATGGGTTATAAAGTTTTAGGCTTTTATACAAAAAGTTAATTTATGCTGTATTGTTTAGCCGATTCCAAACTTTCCTGGCATGACACTTACTGCTATTACTTAGATTTCATGTAATTTTTAGTAAATTTAAATTAACTTTTACTCTGAATTTATTGAAAAAAAAGTCTTCTTCGTGATTTTGTTGTTTTCTATTGAAGTTCAACCAGCTATGATTTTCTACTTAATCATGAAAATATTGTAAACTTCAATCATATTTTTATATTCCAGCTTAAATTAGTTTAGATCTGGCTGGGGAAAAAAATTGGTCTCGTTAACTCCGAACAAAAAAAGTTTCAATCTTTCCATGGATTTTTTGTTCTATCAGTTTCACTAGTGAAAAATTACCTATATATATATATATATATATATATATATATATATATATATATATATGTAGGTGGGAAATGTGCTATTTAACAATTTTCCATTTTTATTCTATTGGTACTAAAGCTGACGTTTTTTAGTTTATAACTGCTATAATCAGTCTGCTAAAAAATAGAATAATGGAAAATAGCCGTGGGCAAAAAAAATTAAATTATATTAATAAATCATAAAGAAATAATTAGTTTTTATGCTCGGATGTGAAACACTCAATTTTTACATATGATTTTCTGCATGATTTTCGTAATATTACGTACTAAACATGATATTCATGTTTAGTACGTACTGGATTTTTTTTTTAATCGCGAATCATCAAATATACAATCTGCAAATTCGGAAATCGCATTTTAGTATCCGCTGATAAACAAAACCCGTGGACATCTAACCTGTATATGCTGAGGGTTTTACTAAATTTCCCAAAATGGCTTCTCTCAGATATTTTATTCCAATAAGAAAATTTTCAAACCTTGTAATATAGATATATATTAGCCAATAAAAACGGTAAGGAAGCAATAATGATCTTACTTGGCAGACGTTTTCCTCTAATAAATCTCAACTTAATATGGGTGTGAAGCTTGTTAAACGAGGAAGTTTTTCTAAAATTGTGGTATCTGCAGTATAGTTGAAAGATGATGACAATCGCAAAAAATTTATGATTTTGTTTAAAAAAGAACTTAGATTTGTTCAGCCGCTCAAAAGTCATCTTTAAATGGTGTTAATAGTGACAGTTTTGACGGAGTATGGCACGCCGAGCTTCTTTTCAAACTTAGAACCCATCTGCCTCAGTCTTTATATCTTGTCCTCCGCTCCTAGCTCTCTGATCGTACCTCCCGAGTTCGCTGTGGCACTGAATTTTCCAATTGAGGCTGGTGCTCCTCAAGCTAGCGTATTGGGTCCCGTTCTTTACATCCTCTTTACCACCGATATCCATGTCTATCCCGATACCTTCCTGGCAACATTTGCTGATGACACCACCATTCTATCATATGACTCAGATTCTGATATAGCATCCTTAAACCTTCAAAGACACCTCTCCTGATTGAGCACTGGTGTAATAAATGGCGTATTACAGTAAACGAATTCAAATACCAACACATCACCTTCACACTCCGACGCAGTTCGTGTCCACCAGTACACTTTAATTCCATCCAGCTTTCTTTCTCAGACACAGTCCGGTATCTTGGCTTTCTCTTAGACAGACGACTAACGTGGAACACTCATACTAGGCTTAAAAGACAGGAACTGAACCGACAATACGGCCAACTATACAAACTACTAAATAGAAAATCTAAACTTTCTATTGAAAATAAAATACTTATCTACAAGACAATACTGAAACCTACTTGGACATACGGACTTGAACTGTGCGGAACAGCAAATTTTTCTAACATCAAACGCATCCAACCCTTCCAGTCCAAAGTCCTTCGAACAATAGTCGATGCTCCTTTCTATGTTACCAACGAATCCCTACACAATGAACTTCATATCCCATTTGTCCTACGCCTTATTCCAGCAAAATTCTCCAAATTTCATCAGAACCTTACCCATCATCCGAATCCCTTTGCACAATCCCTATCCAGCACCACCCATCCCTATAATCCTCCAATAAGGTTAAAACATTTTATAGTTTTGTAAATATTGGATTTCTGGCAATGGCCAGATTCTCCACTCACGACATGAGAGTATGTGGCTAAAGCACTCTCGGGTTTAGCCCCAGTGACGCGGTTGAGAGATAAGTGAAGGGATCTCCTGGAGTCATGCTTTTCTCTCCACAGTTGAAGGGGCATGTCTGGCTAGGAGTTCTCTCGCCTAATTGTAAATAGTGTATATAGGTATATGTGTGTTCTTTTTTATTTATTTTTTAGGTTATTTTATTCTTATTTATTATATATATATATATAATTTATTTTTCTGTATAATTTATTTTATTTATTGTACATAGAGTGTGAAGTTATCTCTGAACACTATTATAAATGTCCTTTGAGACAGATTGTAATATTTTCAATAAACAAGTTAAAAAAAAACAAAATAACGGCAATCTCTATTTTCATTTGAAATTTTGTCTGGTTTACAGTGAAGGAATTGCTAATTACTTAAATTAAATAAATAAATTATACTTCACTCAAATCTATATGATATTATAAGATTTGCATAGTTTCATAATAAATATAGTAAATTCTATAACATCAAACAATGGTGTATTTTTTTTATTTATTATTATTTTTTTTTATTTTTTTGAACAGATGATGTTGAGCCAACCAACGAACAGATTCACCAACCTGTGCCGCGAAATCCTATTCAGCAAGATGTTGTCCGCTGCGGACTACGGAAAGGAAGCCAACATCTATAGCCCTTCGAGCATCGCCGACTTTGAGCTCAGCACCCAGCAGTGTCTCCTGCTGGCGCTACTCCACTCCTTGGTGACGGGAGACCTCATGTCTTCTATATTCATCGCCGAGATCTGCCACCGCATCCCACAGCTTCGCTCGAGGCATTTACGTGTGTGGCTTCTAGAAGACTTCCATTTTCCTCGGACTGACATCGAGACGGCAATGTCTCTCCTGGGTCAGCTGGTGGCCAATGGCACCTTGAAGTTACCCTCGCACGTGATGAAGATAATGACATCACTAGCCAAAAATTACAGGATCACAACTGAACAGCTGGAAACGGAGGTATCTCTTTCAACTGTTTAATATATTGACATCCATACTGAAAAACCTCGTAAAGACAATTTTTTTGGAAATATATTAGCTTAGAGCCATAATATCTAGTGAAAGGAACCCGATCACAACCTACATATATATTTTTTACCTCTTTGAGTTTAAGTTATTATTCAGTGTTGTCTTCAATGGAAATAGTCTCCTGAAGTTCGTATTGAATAATAGTATGATTTTACTTATGTATTTAATTTCTGGATAAATAGAGAACTTCTTATATGTTTTTTTAAAGCTTGTATCATTTCAAAATTATAATTAACTACTATGCTAAAGATGTCCATTTAGTTCAATTTTAATTTTTGTTGAGTAATCTGATGTTTTTGTTTCAGGAATACCGCCGCGATTTGGCAATTCTACTTGAGAATGCAGTCGCAAACAACAGCCCCAGAGATATCTTCGAGCTGGAGAGTGAAGGAGCAGACGTACGTGGGTCGACTCAGTCCGGGGACAGCCTTCTACATTTGGCTGCAAGGACCGGAAGCAGTGCTTCCATCGAAGCCCTTCTTTTTCTGAAGGCAGACTTGGAAGATGTAAACACCAGTAATGTCACTCCCTTGGAGGAAGCAATGAGATACAACTGCGCATCTTCAGTTAAGGCTCTGTTAAAGGCAGGTGCTAAATTGGACAAGCGTTTTATTGGAGGGGACACCTACCTCCATATTGCTGCTGCTGGAGGTCATAATGAAGCACTCGAGGCCTTGTTAGAAGGAGGATTGGACGTGAATGAAAAGAACCAACACAGCGAAACACCATTAGCTCAAGCTGTTAGAGTGGGCAATATTAAGGGTGTTTCATTGTTACAAGAGAAAGGAGCAGACTTTAGTGCTCTAACGGGTGTCAGGTTGAGCAATGGTGACTCGATTGTCCACTCCTTAGCTCAATCAGGAAATATCGAAATCCTTGCATTATTGAAGAATAAGGAGATAGCAGCAAATACTAAAAACCAAGACGGTCTTACACCATTGCATGTCGCTTGTAATCCTTCGGTTGTGAGAATACTGCTCAGAATGGGTGTTGAAGTGAACTCACAGGATAACACTGGCAGCACTCCTCTGATGATCGCTGCGAGAAATAGCAAGGCTGATATTGTAAATTTGTTATTGGTAAATAGGGCTGATCCATTCATAAAAGACAATGATGGGCGGAACGCGCTGCATTACGCCGCTGAAGGCGGCTGTACTGGCTCTGCCACCATTCTGTTAGATGCTAGAGTCAAGGGGAATGAAGAGGATAATAATGGCTATACTCCAGCTTTCATTGCTGCTGTAAATAATAAACCTGCAGTCCTGAAGCTGTTAGTGGATAACGAATCTAACCTGGCACTGAGAGAAAGCAATGCCGATGGGTTATTACATCGCGAGGCCCGCAGAGGACAAGTCGAGGTTGTGAAAGCGCTGCTTGAAGCTGGAGCAGCAGTAAATATGAAAGGAAAGAGCCAGATGACTGCCTTACATTATGCAGCTAAGGAAGGTCAAACTGAAGTGGTATCAGCGCTTATTGAAGCAGGGGCGACGGTGGATATGGAAGAAGAGGCCCAGTGGACTGCCTTACACCATGCAGCCAAGGAAGGTCACACTGCAGTGGTAATAGCGCTGCTTGATGCAGGAGCAGCGGTGGATCTAACAACTAAGAAACATGACACTGCCTTGCATTGGGCGGCATGCAGAGGGCACACAGCAGTGGCGACAGCGCTGCTGGACCACGGAGCGGACCTGACACTCAAGCAAGCTAGTGGCTACACGCCACTAATCGTAGGCGCATATTGGGGCCACTTGGCTGTAGTGCAGCTCCTCGTGGACCGCGGCGCGGAAATTAATGCTAGGAGTAATGAAGGACAAACTGCCTTTTACTGGGCTAATAATAAATCCCACACAGCAGTTGCAGACTACCTCAGGTCCAGGTGCGGGGTCCAGTGATGTCACAGCCTGGCTGTAGTAGACTGAGCTCAGCAAAACTCAAGTGTGAATTGTTTTTTAACGCAATGCATTTTTTGATACACTAGTACAATTCTACTTAAGTGACTATATTTTTATTTTTTGTTTTATTTTAATAGTTATAATAAACGAATAATATCTATGAAATTTAATTACTAATCCTTTATTTATTAGTATTAATAATATCACACTGTCAGTATAAATGAATAATAATAGTTTATTTTTTTTATATTATGTATTATTATAATTTTCTATATTCCTTCAAATACCTACTATGGCTTAGAAGTTTTCACAAATATGTGCAGATTATCTAGGCAAATAAACTTGTTTTTCAAAAATAAGAAACAATTTAATCAATAAGCTAAATAAAAATAACTTATAGGTATACTAATTATTATTATGATACTAATTATATTATAGTATATAATAAGTTTACAATGAAATAATACTTTAAGAACTTTAGTTAAAATTATATTAAATATAAAAATTTCTACAGTTAATTTCTTATAAAAATAATGATTTGACAACTCAATATATTAAGCGCATTCACATTACCGGCTTTAAAGGTGGACAATCGCCACGAGGCGCCGTCCTGGAGCGGCGTCCGTTGGGTGTGCCGGACGATATTAATGGACGCTCGTTTATTTATTATTTATTTAATGAAATTTACAACTGTATAAACAATACAGCTAGTAAAAATGCACACATTATAAATCATGACATGAACAGATTTGAAGAGATACTGCCCGGTGGCAGCACTCCCTATTTAATTCTAGGTGAGAAGATCACGAGGCTATCTTCTTTTCAGACACCTAGGGGGATTATCAGGAAACGAGGAAGAAGCAAGGCTGGGAACAAGTGGATTCGGATAGGACTGGAGTTTATCATGAAAATATAAGTATCTAGCTAGGGCTAAATCAGCGGCATATGGGACATTAAGGTCTTTATGAATGGTTTTTTTTGTGACAAAATATGGGGTATTAAGGATTTTACACAGGATTTTGGATTGTAATAATTGTGGATTGGATGTGATAGAAATTCGATGGTTTGGTAGAGCCCCAAGGCTCAACTCCGTATGTCCATATAGGTCTTATTATGGTTAAATAGATGAGTCTTTTGTAATTAATTGAAAGTTTAGAGTGTTTGTCTAGTAAGTGTTGGAGCAGTCGGAAACGTCGAACAGTTTCTTATCGTTTCAGTCTAGTATGCGGATTCCAAGTGAGATGTTTATCCAAGTGGAGTCCTAGGTAGCGGATTTGTTAAACAGGAACAAGTGGAATATCATTGAAGGATATTGTAGGACAAGAAGTTGTGGGTTTACGACGAAGGCTGAAGATAATTTGATGGGATTTATTGGAATTTATTTTTATTCTCCAGTTATAACACCATTCTTCAAGATTTGTGATATGTGATTGGAGGGTTTGGGGTGCAATTAAAGGGTCATTATTAACAAATGAGATGCTCCCTTAAGGAACACCAGCAGAGGGACGCTCGTAACTTGATAGAAATAAAAAACTAAAACCGTATTAAATAATTAATTTTAGCCCATAAATAAAGCAACTGTATTAGAGAAGTTTTGAAAGAAATAAAATTCAAATATTACATAATATAAAAGAGCTTAAATAAAAAGAAATAAATTTAATTTTTTAGGGAGATGTCTGGGGGGAGGCGCCGAATGTCTAAGGCCGTCGCATTCACATGATTATTATAATTAAGAAATAAAACAAGAATATGTTATATGACTTGTATGGTTTTGTACCTCTAGAGGAGTCCAGTCACTGTCAACTGTAACTGCCATATTCCATTAATGGATTCAGATTTTTTGTTTCAGAGCAAATAAGTCACCACGCCTGGTTTAATTAATTTATAATGAATAATTAATTATGTTAACAGAAAAAAATATTTTTACACTGCATTCGTGATTCTCCCTCCTTCTTCGTGAGTATCCCAAAGATGGATCTTATGAAGCAAGTTTCTTCAGTCTCGCCTCCAATCCTGTGGACAACCCTCCATACACCAGGCAACTTTAGTCAAAGTGGGGAAAAACAAGCAATGTTACAAGGAGCTATCTGGTTTTTTTTTTTTTTTTTTTTGTTTTTTGTTTTGTGTTTTTGGAATGGGATCAGAGAATTGTAGGAATTGTTTAAGTATAGTTATGGATTTACGGGTAATCTAGGGTAGCCTGGGGCATCTTTGATAGATGGAACGATAGGTAAATTTGTAGATCGTCTGCATGTAAGTGATAGTGGGAGACACGACAGAGTCAGGAAGGTAGCTAATATAAATGCTGAAAAGAGTTGGAGAGAGTGAGGAGCTCTGAGGAACACCTGGTGTTAATTGAATGGACGAGAAGGGAGATTTGTTAAGAATAACAAGTTAAGAATAACGATTGGAGAGATGGGATTAAAACGAAAGGAGCCATTTCAGAATGCTATTCGATATGGGCAGGCTTAGAAGTTTGGAAAAGAGAATATTATGATTGACAGAATCGAAGGCTTTTGAGAAGTCGAAAAGGAGTAGGATGGAGATTTTCTGTTTGTCTGTGGATGGATTGGAGGTCTTGGCTAATCTTTAACAAGGGAGATTGGATGGAGTATTGGAAACAGAAACCGGATTGTTGAGGATTAAGGAGACGGATTTTCTCGAGGAAGTTATTCAACTAAGGGTGAACTAATCTTTCTAGAGGCTTGGATAAAATGAAAATGGGTCTCAAGTTGGAAGCTAGTGAAGGAACAGGAAGTTTGTTCAACGGCCGGACAAGACTTTTTTCCAGACGTTAGGAAAAATGGATTTGGGAGGGAAAAATTGTAGATGAAAATGAAAAAATAATTTTATCTTAAGATGTGTATCAATATAGGAAGAGAGAGTGAAAGACAGTTTGATGAATTTTACAGGTCGTTGGTTGTGGATTTAAGGATAGTAGAGAGTAAGTCAGTTGGATAGATATCTAGAAAGTAAAACTTATTTGTGTCAAAGGAGGTTTCAGTGATGGAAAAAGGTAAGAGGTCAGATGTGAATACAAAAGGAAGATGGTTTGCGAAAAAGGAATTTAGTTCGTTCGGATCTACTGGATAAAGTGGAGCCAATCGTGTCATTGCATTTCGGTCACTGCGTCATCGTAAAGTAACTGTACAATTGACTTATAGAGTAATAGTCACGAGAGAGGTGGTTGGGATTGAGAGATGTAGTGGGGGTGAAGCTCCGTCCTTATTTCTCAATAAACTGTAAAGTGATTGCTTACCTTTTTTTTATTAAGCAATAATAACTAGAAATATCACCAAAAAAAGTCAATAATTAGAGCTCTGATAATCTTTAATAAGTGTAATAAGAACTATGAACAACACAACTTGTTATAGCAACTCTGAAAAACAGAAGAACACCGATGCTGCCAGTATAAAGGCTAGAGTCAGACTGTGGCCAGACGGATAATGTGGACCATAAGGTTTTCAGGATCACCAACAAAATTCGTGATGATGCCGAACAATCCCTCAAGCAACGGAAGGCGAGGGTTCGACCAGTCCCATGGTGGACGCCAGCCTTAACTGTTCTAAAGAAAGACCTCAACAAGGCCCGAGGTCATATCGGAGGTACAGATGCGACGAGAGGCGCACTGTACTTCGTAATGAGTACAAGACAAAAGTCAGGATATACCGAAACGAGGTTCGCGGAAGTCTTGGGATGATTTCATCATTGAAGAGTCTTTGAAGAATCCCTGGGACATTCCGTACATGGTAACAATGGGTAAGTTGACCCCGCAGCAGACAATTGCAGTCTTGCGGTGTCATAATACTCAGGCAACCAACCTAAAAGAAACTGCCAATGTTTTCATTGAAGCAACATACACCAAAGATTATCCAACCCAGGTTAGCGAATAATATAATAATAGCATTTGCTAATCGATGATTCGGACTTCGCCAACAGTTTGGAAGGAGTTTGTTTTCCAGAACTATCAAAATAAGACTGTAATCAGGCCGTTTTCTAAAAGTCATCAGCGAAACCTTTCTATATTGGAAAGAACGATTTTGCGACGTATTTATGGTCTATTAAGAGAGAACGCAGCATGGAGAAGGCGAACAAACTCCTTATTAAAGGAAACAGATGTTGTTAAAATGATAAAGCTTGGCAGGCTTCGATGGGCAGGTCATTTGACCATGATAGTGCATAAGGAATTCTAAGGAAACTCCTCAATGAAGAATTACATGGAAAACGAGCCCGTAGGCCGTCCCAAACTACGATGGTCTGATGGTATAAATGAAGATTCGAGAAACCTGCTCGGTGTTCGAAGTTGGAGGTCAGCGGTACTTGATCGAATTAACTGACAAAGCTGCTTGAGGAGGCCAGGACCCAGTGATGGGTTGTAGAGCCGATTGATGATGATGTACGGTTTCTATAAACGCTAGTGCTGGTATTATTTAATGTTTAATTGTATAGATTACAGTGTTTAAACAAAAAAATCTCACTTTACTGACACCCTGGTAAAAATTCGTGATACCTAATTCTTTATTATAAATAATTAAAATATACAGTCGTAGAAGTAAATGTTTACTGACGAAAAACGCATAAATTTAATATATTAGACGAGAAAAATATATAGTAATTAATTTTTTTACATAATGTTTTGTAACCATCTATGATTTTTTATTTCAGTTACTACCAGATAAATACTTTAATTGTGGTATTACTTTATCACGGGCGCCAATTAACGACTTAAATGTTATAAGCCTAAAATATCAAATGATGAAAAGACCTACTTTTAATCAAAGTAGGGTGGTAAGTGAAAGTTGTGTGATGTGCGCATCGCACCAGATTTTTTTGTTAGACTTTTGATTTACGTCATTAGCCAAAATTTGAAATAATAATTATTCCATTTCCGTTATTCCATGTTAAATAATAATAATTTGTTTCATGTGAAATAATAATTATTCCAAATGATTATTTTGCTCGATCATTAACTAACAGCCTTTATTTTTTATAATTCAATTCCTGTAGAGTTTGAAAATTAACACAACGCTTCCAGAACAGAATTAGGATTTGTTATTATATTATCATAAGATGGAATGTCTTTATTTATTTGAGTTTTAATTTTATTGACGAAATGGTATCTCTCTGCAGCACAGGCGGATCTATGGAGAGAGGAACTTTCGGGTTGAATCGCTCCAAAATGGTAAAATATAACCATGTCTTTAAATAAAATATTAAAAAATTATCTCTTAAAGTATTATTACTCATGCAATAATATTTAATAGGACTTCAAAAATCACTAATATACTATTTCATATAGTTTCTTTCTTTTTTTTTTCCAAAGTAATTATCGTTATATTGAAAAGAAAAAAGGTTTTCGGGCTGAAGCCCCCCAAAATTAAATTCTGGACCCGTAAGTGCTCTGCAGCATATTTAATGCATAACATGAGTATATGTTTCGGGTCTTAACTTCACACAATTCACAATGCTCTGTTCCTATATCATGTGTAGATTTAGATAGCATGATTAATTCTCAACCTGCACATTATTCTTATTCAAGTTCTAGGAGCTTTGCTATTACCAAACCAGGGTTCCATTGTTGCAAGTGGGCAGTGAGATTTATATAACATCGCTTTATCTTCTTTTTCATTAATTTCGTGCCACTCTGTCTTTATAGACAGTTTTAATTCATGTATGATGTCTGCAAAAGATATGTGATATTTATCAAACCGTCTTTTTGTTGCTTCCTTAACTAAGTAATCAACTTATGTATTACCTTTCAAGCCTGCGTGGCCCAAAAGTGAAAGTTGTGTTATGCTCACCGCATCAGACAAACAAACCAACAGATTATCAAAATACGATATTGAAAAGTTCATAAAATTACATTGCACTAAGAGTTCCTTACAACTTTGGTAGTAAAAATATAATAATCCTAAAATGACGTAAGATCAGTGAGACATCTGAGGTTGATAGTAATAAAGAGGAACGATAATAGGTCAATTTTATGTCGTGAAATTTGATGGGTTCCTCAAAGTGCCATCGCTGTAACCATTTTAGAAACGGACTAAGAGCATTAATTGGAAAAGGTGGGTAATAAGTACATTTATAAAGGAGGTGTAAGGGAAGGCCTGCCTCGAAGAGATAACGTTACAACGCCATATTTAGCCAACCACCCATCAGATACCCACCTCTCTCTGTTTACATTATTAAACAGAATGGCTCGTTTTTACGCCTCGCACCAAATTCAATTTTTTACCAATCACCTTTTTCAAAAGAGTTCCGGAGGCAGGTTCGAAAGGTAGATAAGGCGACCCACTACATAATGTAGATTCCAACTTGAGATAGTTAAAAAAGGGAAAAAATAAAGAGGCAACATAGCAGCTGCCGAGGAACTAATGAAATAAAAAAAGATTAATGATATAAAAATTTATAAGTACTAACAATGACGAAGCTACAACTATTCTTTTTTTTAGGGAGGGTAGGACGAATGGTATCAAATTACTGGTTATTTATTGTTAAAACCTATATTAAGGCTAAAGATATAGGTATAATCTTCTGTTTCAGTTTGAAAAAGTGAAGGAATAAAAACAAAAAAATACTTCATATAAGCTCCTATTTCGGCTGTTCTTCTATTAACGTTTTAATTTATTTCGGGGAAAGACGTGGGTTTGTAGTACGCGGCCAACCTTTCCTTATCGACATTACGTCTAGAATCCTAACATTATTTTTTACAATGGATTGTTTTAATACTCAATACAATTTTAAACAAATCGTTTTTATGGGAGGAAACTGTATCAATAATTTCACCTATCATTACTAATACATAAAACAGAAGTATGTTTGGACAAACTAATTTAAAGAATTATTATTCCGATTTGTGTTAAAGCGTAAACTTCAACAATGTCCAGTCTAACGACGCCGGATCAAACCCGGCTTAGGCAAATTGAAATTTATTTTTTGGCGGACCCACGTAATGATTCTTGGCCTTCCAACTTTGGTTAGAATAGGTTTGGTTGTGCACACAGGCGAATTTACGGGGGAGGGGGGGCTTTCGGGCTAAGCTCTCCCCAAAATGGTAAAATATAACCATGTTTTATGGTAAAAAATATTAAAAAATTATGTCTTAAAGTATTATTGCTCGTTTATTTACATTTAATATGACTCCATCACTTAAACACCATTCCATGTAGGTAGTTAGAATCTTTCTGTTTTTCCAAAGGAATTATCGTAATATATATGGAAAAAAAGCTTTCGGACTGAAGCCCCCCCACCCCAAAATTAATTCGATCCTGGATCCGCTAGAGGTTGTGCATCTAGACCATCTCTTCCCCCCCCCCCCTCCCCTTGTACATCATTAATGGCGAGGTAAGGACTATATTATGAAACATAAGAATGGAGCATTAATCATTGATACTAATCAATCTGGAAAAATAATGGTAACACAATTTTTAGTTGAGTTATTTTCGTTTTAAGCTTTTATAGTCAGTATATTTTGTTTCAAGTGTTGTTCATAGTCGGCTAAAGATAAGTTTTTTCATGGACAAATCTAAGTGGGCTTATCTTACCCATACCCAGTAGAGAGAAAAACTAGAAGATTCTTGTACCGGAGGGAGAAGGGAGTTACTTATGATATAGATTACTTTGAAGTACTCAAACTTTTCTTTAACATAGACCATTTAGCAGTAACATTCCGATCCAAAAACAGACCCTTACATCGCATACCGACTTGTTTTAAGGCGGTGGCTAGAGACTTATTATTAGTTAACCTCTCAAGGAAGATTAGCTTAATTTCGCTAAAATATATATATATAATATTTTTTTTAGTTTGTTTTCCTTCATAAATTGAAGTTTCCTCTTCACCCTGCTCTTTCACACCTCTGCTCATCTCTTCCTCTTCTTTTAATCCTGGACCTGACATTCTTCCAGTCATACTTCTCCAACTAACAGGAGGCTTCCCTCATCTTCACCCTGGATAGCCATCTTTGAAATTCTTTATATCTCTTCTGAAACTCCCACTCAATTATCCTCAAAACCAGCTTGTTGGAGTGATTTCCAATGCAATTTGGATGAGACACTGTTAATAGACCTTTTATCTTTAGCTAACCTTATTTTGGGCTCTGATGACAAAAAGGTTCCCCACAAATGACACAGAGCATTGTAGGAATAGAGGAGAGTTATTAATATGTATGATGTCAAAATAAAATGTTTTAAATCTTCAGTCTTGTTATTTAATAGTCAAACTAAACAAACCAGTCCCTTTAATCATTTCTTTGTTGGTCTTTCTCCTCCATGCCATGATTTCTCAGACTGAATTTTCTGTCATCAAACAAATAAAAGCTGGAGTACCTCAAGGCAGTGTCTTGGATCCTCAATGGACCCCCCAACTTATGACCTATCCATGGCAGGCAATGAAAATTTCGTAATATCATTTTAGTAAACTTTACAATGGAAAGTAACAGTTTAATAACTAATAATCCTACAATCCATAGTAATTTATAGATTAAATATTCATTTATACTTTCAAATCTCTCTAGACATACATGAGCCTTTTGGTTGACAAAATGACTAACTCCAATTTCAACATTCTTTATTATTAATTTTAGTGATGTTTCTAGTGGCAAAATGTATACCTTCATTCACGGTTCTATAATTCAATACTGCAATCACCTCGTCTCGAATTAACTTACTCAATGTCTATATAGATACCCACCTTTATGCCGACGATTCTCAAATCTATCCTTTTCTCCCGCTGAGTTACTGGTGGCATTTGCCAAAATTCAAGAAGATTTAGATGGAATTAGTTCCTGGGCCAACTTAAATGGATTAAGGCTAAATGCTGCCAAAACTCAGCCCATTCTCATTGGTTCCAAGCCCCTCCTTAGATCCCATACCAACTTTCCCTCACTCTATCTAAACAACCACCCCATCACCTTCTATCCCTTTGTTAAAAATTTAGGCTTTCTCATAGATCAAACCCTTTCCTGGAATCACCATATCTCTCATATATCCCACCGTGCAATTTCTACCCTCAAACTATTCCATCACTTCCGCCATCTTCTACCCCAAAATACCCGTAGACTCCTAGTTTCCTCGCTCATCTTTCCCCACTTTGACTACAGCTGTGTGGTGTACGATGGCCTCTCGGTGGAACTCCGTGATAGACTCAAAAGACTTATGAATAGCTTCGAAAGATTTGTAATTGGGACCCCGAGACGCTCCCGTGTCTCCCACCACTACACTGAGTTAGGGTGGCTCTTCCCCTCCTTAAGAAGACCATATTTCCTAGGCACTTTCCTTTATCAAATCATTACCGATCATCGTCCTTCTTATGCCTACAACCTTCTCCAATTTAAGTCCTCAATCCATTCCCTCACTACAAGATCCCGACCCTCTGACCTGTTCATCCCTTCTCATAGATCTGCCTCATTCCAAAATTCCTTTATAGCCCGCTCTGTCAACTTTTGGAATTCCCTCCCGATCAAAATTCGACATACCCCTTCCCTATACACATTCAAAAACCTCCTATTCCAATTCCTGTTCCAAAAACAGTCAGATACCAGCTAACTATTAATATTATATATGTATTGAGTAGCAATCATATAATCATAATACTTGGTAAGAGATAGTACATGCATTTCCTACTATCGACATAGGAATTTCAATACATACATTTTTTTTTATTCAATTATAATTAAATGTTTATTTATATATATATATTCAAGTAAAGTTTTTATTTTTTTTATTTTATGAAATGAACTCATTGCATCTCTTTTTCGTTCTTCATTTCTCAAAGGGTATGTTTACGTTGATCAACCCTTATATATAATTTTGTTCATAGTTCAAGTGATTCGTTCATAGTTTTAATTGTTTTGTTCATAATTTTAAATGCTCTGTACATAGTCTTATCTGTATTGTATATAGCTTGTGCACCTAAGGTTTTCTTTACTTTTTATTTTATTTTATCAATTTTATTTATTGTTTCAAACATTTAGGCCAGTAATATTCTATCATTTTGTACATTATTGTTATTCTGAAGGGACTAAGTCCCAGAATAAAGTTTTTTTTCTATCTATCTATCTATAGATATAACTTTTCCAACTAGAAATATCACTAAAATGACATTACTCAAAAATGTTGAAATTGGAGTTAGTCATTCTATCAACTTGAAAGGCTCAGAGATTGAAGTTGTGTGGTTTGTAGAAGCAGATAGAATAACTAGATTTTTATTGCCTACCGTCGATATAATAAATACAGTTTTTGTAATTTGAATGGCCTTAATGATTTGTTATCTGTAAGCTTTAAGCTTTAGCTCTGTTTAAAATGTACTTCAAAAATTTTATAACAATCCAACATTGACAGAAAATAATTTCTATTCAAAGTAGAGGGGTAAGTGAAAGTTGTGTGGTGCGCGCACCAGATTTGTTTATTTATAGCTTTTTTCTTTTCTTTTTTTTTACATGCATAAAGAAATATATATACAAGAATTTCTAATTTCCTTTTATTGCCCAAGGGCATTTTAAGGTAAAAGGGCTTTGCACACTGTATGCGTACTTTGCATCTGTGACCAGAGGCCTTTTATTATACCAGTGAGCGTGGAGGGTTATTTATAGCTAAATACATTCACTATTTTTAACTGAATAGAAACTAAAGATTAGAGTGAGTAGCAAAAAATAAGTTTTAAAATACATATTGAGTTTTCTTTTTTAATTTATTTTACTGGAATTTATCAAACGTTCAGTATAATAATCTAACAAAAAAGATATCAATATGACCAGTTATTTTGTATCCCTAATAGTGACACCACAGTCCTACATTCTAGTCTTGAGACTGAATTCAAATACAGAATAAACAATGTGACAAAACCTGTCCACGGCCATGAATTGATTTTAAGCATGAACACAAGAGAAGAGTTTTAGCTATCCCCTCTTCATAAGACCTTGGCTAAACTAATAATTTTATAACTAGACAATTCTTGAAAATAAACTGGAAAATGTAAATAATTCATGTTTGAAAACGTTGTAGAAAAAAACTAAAGCAGTTCAAGATTTTTTCATATTCAAAAATACTGTATATATATATATATATATATTTCAAACTAACATACTTTCTAATTTGATGTAGATAATTTCTCAATAACTAAACTGGCATAAAACATTTCTAGATTTTTTTTCATGGAAGTACACTTTACTTCCTGATTATAATGTAACATGCTTTTAAACTTAATTAGACGAATAATAAAATTAGATAATTTAGTGTATTTTGTAATACATTAAAAGGCCCAGGAGTGTATCAACAGAAAATTGACAAATGGAAACAACATAACCAATCTTTATCAACTTAATTGATGACCTCAGAACACCTCCTGTTAAACAAAATGTAGTAAAAATAAAGTAAAGCTGAGTTTAGGTGACCTATTGGCCTTAAGTGAACATTTTCACGCTGGATGTAGAAAGATGGACAGAGATGATATTAGTCGCCTGCAAAGAGTGATCTTTGCTTGAAACAAGCATCTAATAATTTGTTGCCTTTTATTCATGAAAAAACTATTAGGATATCAAACGCTTAAAAAACTTTCTTTGCATTCAGTACTATATCTCTATAAAACGATTCACCAAAAACTATACTTCAAGGATGATCTATCAATAATATAATAGGTCAAGATCAAGAACTAAAAAAGCATTAACATGTAAACCTGGATTTCAATCTTAGTATCACTAAGATTTTTTTTTTATACAACCCACTTTTCTTTTCCTATACAATACAGAATAGACTCTCACAGAACCACCTTCACAATAATTGGACAGCCAAATAAACACATATGTAAAAAAAAAAAACTTCTTTACCTATTTCTCTTCAACCACAATGAAAAAGTGAAATAAACCATACGAATTTTTTAATTATGTATTTATATTTGCATGTATGTAATCAATTTTTCCATTAATAAAAAGTTATTTTCAAGTAAACTATGGTGGAAATTAATATTTAAATACATACTAGAATTATATAGGTGGCCTCATATCAAAAACGGACATCTGTTCATTTTATAAGAGTTGAGAAAAAGCCAATTTCTGTTTTTTAGTTTCAATTTAAAACAATTCTAATGATTTCTTTCCATTATTCAACTGGAATTTCTTAAATAAAATCATCTGAGATGCCTTGAGTTGAAACGATAAAACCAAAATTGACCTTTCCCCACTTTTTAAAAATGACCAATGTACATCTTTGATATGAAGCAAGTCATATAATTTAAATTTTATGTTTAACTATTGATTTAAAAATAACAATATATTACCCAATCAAGAGTTAGCATTAAATGTTTTTTTCTGATTTATTGTAAAAATCACTTGCCTGGCATAGGAATCAAATTATGTCATGGGCATAAGTCACTAGACATCACAGTAGAGGAAAAATTGACTAAAATAACAGAAAAAATCTTCTTTAGGCAAATGATTTGATGTAAAATTATGAAATTTATCATAAACATATAATTACTCTTATTTTTCTTTATTTTGTACATATCCTTGTACCTGGAACACCCCTTTCCTCATTAATGTAGATATGGATGAGTCTATTGTAACTATGAAATTAAGAGTATGTTACACTTAGGTTCAAAATATTGAAAGTCTTTGGAGGTTTTCTTGTAAAAATTCTTTTCATAATGCAAAATTGTTAATCATTTTTCATTCTATGAATGTATAAATACTTCCTTTTATATTTTAATTAAATATACTATCAATTTTCTTGGATAGGTAATGCAATTAACTGAGGAAATAAAACAAAATATTTAATAGTAAAACCATTCGAATAACAGATGAAAAATACAAACTAAACAATAACATTTTATTTATTTTTCATAAGACAATGATAATAAATAAAACACTACTAGCACTCATAATTGGCTAAATCAATGTCTTGAATACACTATGATACTCAACCCAAGTTTTTACATTCTTCCAATTAGTCGAATATATAACGACCATCATATTTTGCTTTATATTGAGGAAAGTCATCGGGAAGTTTCTCGGAAGCACCTGGATAGACTTCAGGTTTTGGAGGAGGAGGTCTGGGGCGAGGTGAGTCATGAACTTTTAATTCTGAAAAGTAGCCCCAGTAAGGACGCTCAATATTCAACTTATCCAGCATACACTGATCATAAACTCCTTGTGTCTTTCGGCATCTAAAAAATTTATTTATATTTAGAAACAATAAGCAATCCTATTACAAAAATTACAAACATAGCAACAAAGAAAATATTGGTTTTTAAAAAAGCACTATAATAAATAAACACATTATTAAAAAAAAAGTGGTTATAAATCATAATGAGACTTAACTGATGTTTTATTCAGAGTTATTTAAAACACAATAATAACTTGAAAACCTATACATATACATATATAATGTAAAGGCCAGAATTCTGGGGCAGGTGACATATATTTAAATTTATGTTGTAGGATGATTAGCACTTCGATGGGTGATTAAAAATAAGCTTACTGGTTTACATAAATTAAACACTAAATAAATTTTGACTTTCGACATATGACTAGCTTCATATTAAAGACGCACATCTGCCATTTTTAAAAAGTCAAGAAAAAGCAAATACATTTTTTTACCATAGCTTCAATTTTAACCTATTCTAATGATTTTGTTTCATGATTCAAATTGAATATTCTTAAATAAAATCCTTATAAAAAGTCTGAGTAAAACCTATAAAACAAAATTTTATTTTTCTATCCTTTCTTTGACATGAGGCTACTTGTATGACAAATAGTCTATTATATCGATATGGATCTATTACATCGGAATTCTGTCAGATCAGGGGTACCAGTGTTTTCAGAAAAATAATTACAATAATTTATTTAAAAGATTTTTTTTCTGTTACCTGAATTGGAATACATCAATTACTAAAATATCACTATTAATTTACATTTACATTTATATCTATTTATATTTATTTACATATAAACAATATGTAAAAATAATGTTGCATTTTAAAAAATATAAATTAAATATGCAATTAACATTCATTACCTGAAGTAATAGTATATATATATATATATATTTACATAATCTTAATTATGGGGACTGAATTTCACTCAGATGAACAACTAAACATTCTTATTGTACTTCTAATAACTATTTTTCATGGAAATAATTCAGGCAATTGAAAGATTTAATTTTTCAGAAATGTTAATTAATAATAATAACTCTAAGTTATTATTTTAGGTCAGCATTGATTGCCACTTTGTATTGTAGAATAAGTATTTTTATTTGTCTGATTGTATTTCTGAAATTAAATTTACTATTCCCCTTTTAAATGACCCTAATTCAGAAAAAATACTCTCCCAAGGAAATAGAGATTCTTTCCTTGAATTCTTATGCTCCTTATGCTTCAATTCTGCATCTGAATACAGCATTCATTATCAAGAGGGCTTAAATTCCAATCAAGGTAAGAGCTTATAGAAAAGTATTAGTCAACTAAAGCTAACTCCTTCAAATGACCAAACAAGGAGATATACTCTATCCATCTAGGATGTAGCCAGCTCAAAAAATAATTATTTTTTTATTATAGTAGTTGTCCTTTTTTTATAATTACAGGATGGTCTGGATAATCAAAACATTTGGTAATCAGAACAAGAAGGAAAAATATGTTAAAGTTGACTTACGAGAGTTTCTAAGTACATATTACTGGAATTGTTTGATACGGTAGTATCAAGATTGTGTTGTGGTGTCTCTGAACTGTGACCATTAAAATTAGGCAGTCAATCAGAAGTTTAGGAATCTCTTTATATGTATAATTGGTAATCGGTTGACTGTCGTGGATAATGAAGAGAAGAATGGTTGGGGTGCTCAGTCAAACAGGAAGGCAAAAAATAAATAATATTTTTTTTTTTTTTTTTACATATGCCGACAGGTTAATATGTATAAAATAAATATTATTATTTATTTTTTGCCTTCCTTTTTGACTGAGCACCCCAACCATTCTTCTCTTCATTCTCTGTATATGTAGTTTTTGCAGCAGAGATGACGAGAGTATCGAATTTCTGGGGATTTTTTTAAGAAAGGTGACAGACTATTTTAATAACAGTAAAGGTCGGTTTGATAATTTCAAAAACTGGTATGCAATAAGTTTTTATATTAATTTTTATTGTAGATAATCCATAGAAATGCCAAAAAGGTATTTAATACTTGCCGAGATTGGACAAATAGATACAACGTTGACCACCAAAGCCTTGGTACTTTTAAGGCATTTGCGAGATAAGGCATTTTCTTTAGCAACAAAATCAGAGACTCAAAGTACATCATATGATCATTTTCAGAAATATTTTAAGTGCAATATATTCAGATTTAACTTATGATACATGCATTTTTGTTATCTTGTGCATTTTTTCCATCGTTTTAAATTTAATATTTGATAATCTGAACAGGCCATGCAATCTATGTGTTCGGTATTATCAAGACCAACCTGTACTTTCTGTCTAAATGTTGAAATACTACAAATCAACCTGTCACTATCATTAACCTGTCTTAGAAATTAGTTATGTACCCTGGGTACGCCCAAGTTGCCTATAATTTTTATGAGTGTAATACAGAAAATGTACAAATAGAACACTGAAAAACCAAGGACGGGAAACAGAAACAAGATCCCAGTCGAAACACAATCCATTACATTAACAGATGATGTGATACTGATAATCGATTCTAGATAAGTGTCTAGGAATCAGTCAGTTGATAGATGGAGGAATTTTAATCAAGAAGAATATCCATAAACACAAAAAATAAAGATCGGGTTAAGAGAAATGAACAAATTCTTCAGATAATATGAAATGAGTAGCTTTTTCATCAAACTGACTCATACAGCTATCTAAGTATAATACTAAATAATGAATAGAGCAGAATGTTTTGAAAAGGATCGCAATACCAAAGACTCTACCAAATATCCTCAAGAATTGTAGGAAAGTTTAAGTAAAGCAGAGCTCGAAATACCTTTTGAAGGACTGAAACACACGATATAACCATATTAACTAAATAAAAGCTATATACGAATTTTTGAAAATAATTAAAAAATTGAAAACTTTGAAAATACCAAACAAAACCTAAATAAAAATAAACCAACTAACAATTACAGGAAGAAGCCTTCTTCAAATTATGGGAGTTTATGAAAAAGCCAGATGATCCTAGAAAGCTAAAAAGAAAAGAAGACAATCTAGAGGAAAGCCAATACTGACCTACATACCTTAATTCGTTTAAAGTATTAAGCAATATTGATAATAAATCACACGGATGTCTGCTTAAAAAACATCATTGGCAGTGAGCTACTGAACACATTACAAATAATTAGACTAAAGTCATTCCTTCTAGATAGGGAAATTCAAAAATGCATATCAAAATACTTTTCTTTTTTAATTTGATAGATAATTGCAATAAAAGTATGCATATATTCATGTAAACTAACTACATTTCAAAATTAAAAAACAGAAGATTTCTTTCTATAAATTGACCAAATTAAAAACCAAAGTACTTATCAATTGTATATCAACAGCAATTAAATTATATAACTTACAAATACCTTCATATTTAAGACATTACAACATAAAGAAAGATACTTACGGAGCAAATTTAAAGTTAGTACTTGATTTATCAACACAGTTGGCATATGTTTCAAATTCTTTGCGACAATTAGCTTTCATTTTTCTAAAGAAATCTAATGAGCACCTTGTAACTTCCTTTCCTTCATTTATACATTTTCTGGGATCAGTAGGATATTCAGCCTTACAGAGCATGAACTCCTTCATAACATAAAGATATAAAATTTTCATTTGTATGATAAGTATTGTTGTTAATCGTTAGTAAATAAAAATATACTTACATTATTTACGGTTTCACAATGTTTTCCTAAATGAAAAGAGGCTGCTCTGAGTATAGCTGATGAAACATTCACTTCAGGAACTGTTAATTCCTCTTCAGTTGGCAAATTAATATCTTTAGTTACAACCATTCTGGCTGATTTTGATGATAATCAGACAATACTCTTGGTTTCAAACCAAGAGTAAGCGCAAAGTTTCAAAAATCAAAAAAAAAATTCTTGATGTAACCTTCCTACGGGTAAAAGGTTATGGTAGAAAACAGCTGATAGCAAAGAACCCCATTTCATCTATTTCCCAAAGAAGATCTATTTCCTGAACAAGCCATTTCCATTTAATATAAACTTTAACTAATGTAAAGTATTCATAATCATTATTGTATGTGCCAGATTTCACTGTATTCATTGACTCTATATAAAAATATCACATCTTATTGGGTATATTTATTCGAAGAAAACACAGCCAATACTCATTCTTAACATATAAAGGACTTGAAACTTTTAATTTATACCAAACATGGGGCTATTGTTATCCTTTTCATTACTACAATAGTACTATTTGTTTGTTGGGTTCAAGATAAATATCCTAATATACAACATAATCCTCCATTTATCATTAATTAATATTGCAATTACCGTTATATCAACTCGTTTAATTACTTGGCAAGTATTTCCGATCAATCTTTATCCATAATTAAGCATACTTTTTTTTTCTTTTCAAATTTTAATCCGCACCTGTCAGGAATGTGACAATAAGCTGATGTGTTGGCATAGTTAATTTGGAAAATGGCATTATAGGTTTTAAGAAGTAACATACTTATCATTGTGTAACATTATTCTTTAAGCACCTGTATAAAGAAGCACGTCCTCTAAAGTGTATGATGTTATATTGGCTAGATGAGCTAAATGTGCTCAGCGTTGAGTTGAGGAACTTGCCTATTTCTTGTATCAGTTTAGAGCTCATCGGTAGCATCAGAAATCCATCAGACTCTTCCTAAATCCATCGATGGATTTTTAGCACATTTCTTTATTCATCGACTATATCGCCGATGGTTCTATGGTTCCATCGGCTTTTGAGGTCGATGGAACCGCTGAATTAAAGGACTAGTTCTTAATTTCGCTCTGATTAACTCTAATATTAAACTTTAAATAAACTAACAGCTACAATTAATAATGTTTTTCCTATAAAGTTATTATGGTTTGGGCAAGTTCCTTACTCCCCACTGAATCCTTCGATGTAAGCCATCGACATAATACTGCGCATTCCTTTATTCATCAATCGAATCCCCGATGGTTCAGCGGTTCCATCAAACGTTTGGGGTCGATGGATTCGCAGGATATAACCTCACTATAATCTAGGTGTTGTTATTTCTCAATTTACTTTACATATTTATATTCGGTTTACTTTCTATCTATATTCATTTCTGTTTTGAAAAGCTACAATTCAGCAGGTAGTTGTTTCCTTACATATTTTCCATTTTTAGTGCGTTTTGTAACATTCGATGAGGCTCTATTTTATGCTGGAATCCATTATGCCGTTCCTAAATTTAGAACAAATCACTGATTCAACAATTGATGGCATTCATCAATGGAAATAGCACTAAGTTTAGAAACTTTTTCTTGCCTTATTATAGTATCTGTGTTGTCATTTCTTAATTTACTTTACATATTTATGTTCAGTTTACTTTCTTCTTACATATATTTATTTCTGCTTTGAAATTCAACAATTCACTAGATAAGTATAAGTTTTTTTTCTCCGCTGAAACCCAGTGTAAATCGCAGACCGACGGTGCTACATTTAATATATTGATGAATTACACTATGAAAATTGCTCCTACACACATAGTACGATATGGCTCAGTGATAAAATATTCGTGTCTGCGGCGATAAGGCAATGTAGTTGTATTACTCTGTCTACTGCATTACAGCAGCAACACAGAGCGCAATAATTCACAGTGATGCCGACAAATTGTATCATATCAGAACATATCGCATTCTGTGTGTAGGAGTCCAAAAATCTCAGTTTAGGGAATCAGTTAAATTAAGGAACTTGCTCGAGTTCTAAAAGTACGATCTATTACAGTGAGCATGATTCAATTTGTTCCATTCATGTAATGTTAATAAAACTATATCTTAATTCTAAAGAAGATTTGATTGTAATTTATTTTTTGATAATATTTTTAAAAAGTTACTTTTACTTTTAATTCAAGAAAGTTCTAGTAGAAACCATTTGCAACCTCTTTGGCCCGGAAAATTTGAATGGATGATATATTTTTCCCTCCAAAATTGTTAATGTCATTTAATCAACAATCTTGACTACTATTTTGTTCCCTACCATATCATTAATTGGTTGTCAACTATGGTCAAGTGGGATGACATTACAGTTGGATATGATTCTAATGAAGAAACTGTCAACTTTGGAACTAGGGCTGTTGCTCTTACTGAAAATGGAATTTATGAAAGTGAAACTTTAGCCACTATACATACTTCTGATAAGGTATTGAATATTACCTTTCCCTTTTTAAATGTTTATTTGTGGATACATGTCTTCATCACTAGGTTTTTGGTATAGGAACTAGTTTAATTTTTTTATTGACATTTTAATCTAATTTTGATGGTGAACTTATTTATTGCTCTCATTTACCAAATCAATTATAGATAAAGGTGTATACATATGTATGTATATATATATATATATATATATATATATATAAAATATTTACACCACTTATTATCAATGTTTTAGGTTTAATCCTTTGACAATGGGATGTTTTTATTACTAAGGTTTAATTTCGTTTCTGTGTTACAGATTGAATGTAATATATTGCCTCATTGTAATGCTATATATAACAATAAAGTTGGAGTATCTGTGGCTAGTGATAAATCATTTACCTTATTTGATTTAAAGTTTTCAACAGTTGTTTTTAACAAATCCTTCAAAGACAATATTGAGTGCTTTCAAATATCAGAATGTGGAACATTTGCCTTCATAGGTCTTCAAAATCTAGACTTCATTTGCTTATATTTACCCATCCAGGAAATAGTGTTTTCAAAGTAAGTATATATTTTAATTATTTACCTTGTTCTTGATACCTTCTTTGTTCCATCTACCTGTTTACCATATAAATGTATTGTTTCAAGTATAACGAAAGGGAAGTATTTTTATATCAAGACTAAAATATATATATATATATATATATATATATATATATATATATATATATATATATATTTCCTTTCTTTTTACTTCCTATATTAATGACCTTCATAAATCAATCCTTCACTGTTCCCATCACCTTTAAGCCGATGATTCCCAAATTTACCTTTCCTTCACTCCCTCTGAGTGGCATGATGTGTTTACCAAAATATAAGAAGACCTAAATCGGATCTGTGCCTGGGCTAACGGAAATAGTTTAAGGTTTAAAGCTGCTAAAACCCATGCCATTGTCATTGGTTCCAAACCCCTTCTCAGATTCAATACCATCATTCCTCTCCTGTACCTAAATGACCAACCCATCACTTTCAGTTCTTCAGTTAAAAACTTGGGCATTTTCATAGACCAAATCCTCTCTTGGAATCTGTTCAATTTCTATCCTGAAACTATTCCATCGCTTCGACCATCTCCTATTCATGTCCCCACATAGACTCCTAGTATCCCCCCTCATCTTCCCCCACCTTGACTAGGGCTGCATGCTGTAAAGTGGCCTCTCACCGGAACTCAGAGACAGACTGAAAAGAATAATGAATGGTTTAGTAACACTTTTCAATAGAACCCCGAGACGTTCTCGTGTTTTCCAATACTACTTGGAGTTAAGATGGCTCTTCCCCTCCTTCAGAAGACAATATTTCCTAGGCACATTCCTTTACCAAATAATCTATAATCATCATCCATCCTACGCATACAATTTCCTTTAATTCAAGTCATCTATCCACTCCCTTTCCACAAGATCTCGTCCTCATGACCTTTACACATTTCGCGTGTGTTAAGCTTTAATTCCGTTTAAAATGCTTTTCAAAAATTTTATAACAGCCCAACAAAGCCAGAAAATAATTTCTATTCAAAGTAGATAGTAAGTGAAAGTTGTGTGTTGCACACACCAGGTTTTTTTATGTAAAGCATTCATCTATATATTTTTCTTTTATGAATATGGAAAAGAGTTCCAGTCAGTATTCACTGAGGATTGGTTTTTTTCTATTTATAAAATTTTAAGTCTGAAATTTATTTAATTTTTTACTAATATTGAACACACTCCTTTATATGTAAATTATCTGTTCTGTTTTCTCCTATCAATGTACCTCTTAGTGTATAGATTATAAGATTTTTGTAATTTTTATAATACCAATATAAGTACTCATTTGAACACATTAAGAAACAGATGTAAATCATTTATTGTAAATATTTATCTTTATTACTACAATAATTTGCCTACAAAAGTAATTTATCATTATTTTCCAATTCCATTTAGTTATTTCTTAATTTATTGTTTGTAGCAGCTATTTTGCAGTATTATGACCTTATTGCTCATTTTCTTTTTTCTTTAACATATCTGTATAGCTATGTAAATTCTTCTCTTATTACTTATGTTTTAGTCATTCTTTTATAGTAACAGTTATTTTGGCCAGATTTAATGTTAATTTTTATGATCAATACTATTATTCTTAAGGATCTTTGCCCTAGATCAAAGTTGATTCTTCTATTATTTATATATTTAACATTCACAGTGAAAATATTGAAGATTTATTATTAATAAAAACAAATTTAAATTAACTCAGTTATAATAATGAAAAAAAGCACACACTGCTTAACAAGTGTTGCCCCATAATGATGTTCTCACTTTCCTTGACAGCTTTTCCCTATGCTTCATGTCCACCTGTAATAATTGGCAATAACCCAGAAATTTCCATCAATTGTTTGATCAAATTGCCATCTATACAAAGGAAAAAAAAAGAAATCGCTTAGAACATGAAAAAAATGTATATTTTGGAACTGAAGTCCCATAAGATAACATTAATACTAAATTAAAAAAATAAGAATAGACAATACAATCAACTGCCACATCTCCGAAGTACACTTTCTTAAATCAATACTACTATACCAAGACTTATTAGAAGGTATGGAATAGATTTTTGAAATTCACTAAAACATGATCACACAACTAAATATCAACAACATTCCAAAATACTTCAAAAAGTTGTTAAAACTCTATGGTTTGGTTCAGATTACACCATATATAACAAAATGAATATTCCAATAGTAAAATCTAACTAATAGTCAGACAGAAAAGAATTGCATACTTTTAATTTCATTTCCCTGTAAATGTAATTGTGATTTAATTTCTCTTCTTATAGGAATCTAGCTTCAGATTTTGGATGTCCTCTAGAAGACAAGTTAAATTTTATCAATATTATATCTAGATGTACTGAAGACCATTTTGAAGTTTATGCTTTTGTTAATAATGGTCTTATTGTCAGGCAAGTATTTAAACTATATTATTCTTTCTCTTTATTTTCTTATTTGGTTTGATTTATTTATTATATATATATATATATATATATATATATTTATATACTTAATATGTATATAGTTACAAATTGAGAATTTTTTTAAAAATGAATTTTGTATTATGGGGAGGAATCCAAATTTAATTTCATAAAATTGGATGGGAGGATTGTTTTGAATTATTTTATGGAGAAGTTATGGAATTCAAGGTTTCGCAATTGTCATAATAAAAACTTTGTTATTCGGCTATTTGTTTAGGTGCCACAGAACTAAACCAACCATCACTGATCCATTGAAATTTTTTAAGTGTTTAATTTTTATTTTCGATGAAGCGAGGACATTGTGGAGTCAATTGAAATAATCAAAAAGAGTTGTAGTCTCTCCACTTCTTTAAACTCTGCTGAGTTTATCGCTGGCAAAGTAACCAAAATAACATTGGACATTGAATCATCTACATCTGTGTAAAATTAAAACTTGATCTAAATATTGTGGCGGATGGGATCAACTTTTTGGGAGTTTAATTTTTAGCCGATTTCTGGCTAATCCGTTTGGTTAATCATAAAAATGTATACAACATTTGTTAGGCTCAGGAAGTTGAATCGAATGACAAGGAAGATCTGACAAAGATGAAAGTGTGTTATACCTGTGTTTTAAACGACGTCTTACAGATGTTCGGGATTTCGGATTTTTCTCATTGAGTTGTGATAATTTTTTCCATCAGTTGAATAGTAATAATAATAATAATAATAATAATACTAAGGCTTAGCGAACCCGAAGGTTCGATGCCGACACCACCAATCGCTTGTTACACACCTCCCTCCAGCGTTCGCCGTCCAAACCCAGTCCCTTCAGATCGGCTTTGATGCAATCTTCCCACCTTCGCTTCGGTCTACCCCTCGGACGCTTACCATTCGGCATAGCAAATATTAACCTTTTAGGAATTCTCTCGTTACTAAGCCCAACAACTTTACAAGCCCATTTGATTCGCCGCGATGAAATTACCTCAATTATATTACCCGGATACAGCTCACGCAATTCGGCGTTGTGTAACCGTCTGAACTCTCCGGTTAACTCATCCTTCTTCGGTCCGAATATTCTACGCAATACTTTATTTTCAAAAACCTTAAGACGCTGCTCATCCCTTAATGTAAGCGGCCAAGTTTCGCATCCATAAAGGACTGTAGGCAAGATAATTGTTTTATAGATTCTAATTTTTAAGTTTCGGGACAAGAGGCGCGAACTAAGTAGTTTTGTCATAGAAAAATAACAAGCATTCCCCGCCTTCAGTCTAACCTTAATCTCTTCTTCAATTTCGTTTTTTCTAGTTATCGTAGAACCTAGATACCTAAATTTATCTACCTGTTCAAACATATTACCATCTATATCGATATCACCAGTAGGATCGCCATTTTTGCAGCTAACCATATATTTTGTTTTATCCACGTTTATTTCGAGTCCTAGTTCTTTACCGGCTTTCATTAACGTTTTCGTATTTAGTTTTATAGTTTCAACATCTTCGCTTAACAGTACCAGATCATCAGCATAGCCCAGCACGGATGTTGTCCCACCCAGATCCAACCCTTTCTCGGTTCGCATTACCTCCCTAATGGCATGTTCTAATGCCAAATTGAACAGGACAGGCGAAAGAGAATCCCCCTGTTTTAAGCCAGAACGAACCTCAAATTTTTCGGACAAATTATTACCGATTCTAACTATATTGAGTGTCTCCGTCAAGCACATCCTGACTAGATTTACTAGTTTTTTTGGAATCCCCTGCTCGATTAGAATATTATCCAGTTTCTGGCGGTCAATAGAATCGTAAGCCTTTTTAAAATCTATATACAGCTGGTGAACAATACCTTTATACTCCAATTTTTTCTCTAATATTTGCCGTAAAGAAAATATTTGATCGATAGTCGAACGGTTCCGTCTAAATCCGCATTGGTAGTCTCCGATAATTTCCTCGGCGTATTCCGTGATTCGACTGGTTAAGATTAAAGTGAATATTTTATAACATACCGGAAGGAGTGAAATTCCTCGATAGTTATTACAATCCGTCCTCGGACCCTTTTTGTGAATCGGAATAAGAATAGATTCTTTCCATTCTTCAGGTAATTTCTCGTTCACCCAGATCTTTTTAACCAACCGATGTATTTTAGAAACTCCAGCTTCCCCGCATGCCTTAATTAGTTCAGTAGGAATATTATCGATTCCCGCTGCTTTATATGATTTTAATTTTCCGATAGCTACTTCAACTTCCTCTTTACTTGGTCCTTCTATTAACGGTTCAGCACTCTGGTACTCAGAAGGAGGACACAGATCATAATTTCCCGTATTTAAAATATTGTCAAAGTGGTCCTTAAACTTATTCAATATGTCAACCGGATCGGTCAGAATATTGTTATTATCATCCCTAATTCCAGACGTTACAGGCCCTACATATTTACGTGATCTGTTTATACCTTTGTACATGTCTCTTACGTTATTTTCGATTCTATTAGTTTCTATTTCAATTATTTTATTTTTAAGATACTCCCTTTTTTTATTTTTGAGCAATTTTGTCGTTTCGTTCTTTGAGATTCGGAAGTGTTCCAGATTGTCTTTGCTAGGATTATTTAGAGCTTTTAATTTAGCGGCTTTTCTTTTTTCACACATGGTTAAGCAATCTTCATCAAACCACGGTTTGTTATTCTTATTTTCCTTTTTTCCTAGACACGAGTTACCGACCGCTTTAATATTATCCCTGATCTCTACCCATAACTTGTCAATATCCTCGTGGTCTTCGTCAGGAAGCTCTAAAGCTTCAAACCTATTCTTAACATCTAGCTCGAATTGGTTTCTAATTGATGGATTTTTTAATTTTTCCAAATTAAAATTCTCAAAATCGAAACGGTTTTCTTTTCTCTTTTTTATATTAAGTTTTTGTCGAAGTTTTGCGATTACTAATTCATGATCCGACCCACATTCTGCTCCGCGATAAGACCGTACATTGATTATACTGCTTTGCCAGCTGTGTTGTATCAAGACATGATCGATTTGATTTCGTGTTTGCGAATCCGGTGATGTCCAAGTATATTTATGAATATCCTTATGTTTAAACGTCGTACTTTTAATTATCAGGTTTTTCGAGATGGCAAAGTTTATCAGACGGATCCCATTATCATTACTATATTCGTGCAAACTTTCTTTACCAATCGTCGGAATATAAACTTCTTCTCTTCCTACCTTTGCGTTCGCGTCACCTACAATCATTTTCATGTAGTTTCGCGGTAGTTTATCATAAACCCATTCGAGTTTATCGTAAAATTCACTTTTGACTTCATCGTCACTGTCTTCGGTCGGACAATGTATGTTTATTAATGCGATTTTAAACCAACGTCCCTGAAATGTGGCTACCGAAATTCTATCACTAAAGAATTGTACGTCCCTCAAAGCGGATAGTAATCTACTCCTAATTAGAAACCCGGTACCTAAACAATGATTCCCGCTTCCTCCGTACCAAATAGTGTACTTTCCTTCCCTCATCGAGCCCTCCCCTGGCCAGCGAACCTCTTGCAGAGCCACGACATCCAAGTTGTACCCATTTACCTCATTCGCGACCGATTTTAGCCCCCCTGCTGTGTTTAAACTCCTTACGTTCCACGTACCAATATTTAAATCCCTATATTTCAACTTGCACCATGAATCCCCTAAAGCAGTCCCCACCCGGAGACCCGAACGGGGGACTAGTTTACCTCCGGATAATGAGCGTTTTACCTTAGGGAGATCCATGACTTTTTGTGGTGTTGAATAGTATCAGTTGAATAGTAAAATTTTTAAATATGGCTCGCGGTAGAGTAGGTTGGGATGAGAATCGAAGTAAGTAACTGTCTAACCGGGATCTCTAGACAAATTAAAATTATCTCTAAAGGGATCTCTAGACAAATAGCCGAATAACAAAGTTTTTATTATGACTGTTGTGAAACCTTGACTTCTATAAGCCCCCCATAAAAAATTTCAAAACAACCACTCCTCCCACCACCCAATTTTATGAAATTAAACGAGGGTCCCCCTCCATCATACAAAATCCATCTCAAAAAAATATTCTCAAAATATACACCAGTCACCAGTATACTATACACCACAATGTCGAGTACATGAGTTAGTTGTAAAATAAATTGTTCCAAGTATTGGGTTTAAGTTAAATTGTTATTGGGGTTAAGAGAAAAAAAAAAAAAGTTTTGTTATAATTGATCAGTTGAATAATACAACTTCTAAATGTGGCTTGCGGTAGAGTAGGTTGGAATGATGATCGAAGCCCCTAACCGGGATCTCTAGACAAATTACTCAAGAATTGATAACTTTTGTTCTACTCAATATTTTGTTTTCATTTAAAGCCTATGTTTTAAGTCAAGAAAACCTAAATATAATGTCATAATTTCAAAAGTCTAACATTAGCAATTGCTGAGCTTACCCTTGACAAAATTTTGTTGGACAATGCAGACATACAGACAACAAATTTTTTAGAAGTGGATTTGGTGTCTGTAATGTATGAAATGGAAAGATGTAATGAAACGGGTTGATTCTATTCAATGTACACACAAAACCTTTATTTTATTTATTTAGATTGTCATAAACATTCTATCACTTTCTAACTTTTTTTATGAAAATGAGTTTGATATCTTCCTTCCTTAATATTTTCATACCCAATTTAATGTTACCTGTTTCAGTAAGTCACAATCCTTGAAAACAGGAGAAAAATTACTAGTAACAATAGCACACTATCATTATCATAATAAAAAACTGTTGTGATGATGTATCTATTAGTTGATAAACTTAGATTGTTCAGTTGAAAGAATGGCTGAATTCAATTGAGAAAATGGGTACCAGGACCTTAAGCTTAAGGTATAATTTTGCTGGTACTACCGATGCTAGGGACCACTATTTTGTCTATTTCGCTGAAACTACTCACTGTAGTTTAAAAAAACAGTCAAATCCTCTTGATTTAGCATCCTAATTTAAAATATAAATATCAGCCTTAAATAGTGATAATTAGTATCAGGACAGCAATACCATAAACGATGATGGCAGAGTTTTGATCTTATTTAATTAAGATACGCCATTTTTTCTGGTAGTCGATGTGGAATAATAAGGTTGGGTTATGTTTATCTTTCAAAATAATGGTTGTTTGTAATATTATGAATAGTAAATATCAGCCACATGACAGAAAGAAGACGACGAAATATTATTAAAGACAAATTGCTTTTTGTTTCCAATTTTTAGTCTTAATATATGTTATATGTAGTTATTATTTGAATATTATTTGAAATTGGAGATAAACTCAAGTTTTAATGAAATAATTACAATTTATTGTTCTGTAGGATAAGTATTTCCCTTATACTTCTATTTTACAATATTGGGATAAGGATGAATACATACTTGTTCAGTAAATTCAGATATTCTGTCATTTAAAATATCAATCATTCCATTCATTTATTTTTTATTTTTAGAGTTTCAGGAAACAATCTTAAACTTGTAAATGGATTTAACAATGATAACTATAAAGAAAAGATCGAGAAATATAATGCTGAGCTTTTATATGAAACTGTTAGAAAACCTTGCACTATTGTAAGTCTAAAAATTGATAATAGTGTTACTAGTGATAAAATAAATATCAATTTATTATACTTTGTCATTATATATGTATGCTCTACTACATTTTTTAATTATTTCTTTTATTATTGTCTTTCATAGAATATTTTTCTTTTGATCGACAACAATAAAGCAATAACGATAAAACAAAACAACTATCAAAAAGTATAGTTTTCTTATTATTAATTTATGACTTTTCACTCCATTTTGTGATCTATTATCAATTAATCAATATTTATTTTATCCTTAATTTAAATATATTAACAAATCAATTACATTGATTATGGAATGTTACTCTGTACCAAGGGTCTCCAACCTATGGCCTGCGAAAGTTTCCTTGATTCCATGGTAAAATTTTATAAACTACTTAAAAAATATTAAATTTCGTAAATTACTCAAAAACCAGACTAATACAACACTTATTGCATGAGTTAATTCTTTTAGAAAGGTTATTTCTCAACTGAAGAGTCGTTTATAGATCAAGTTCTTTTTTCATCTCAAGCCATGTCCTGCGGGACTTAGTGGAGACCTCAATGCGTCCCGTGAGACTTAATGAAGGTACCAATTTGTCCTGCAGGTCAAATTTGGACACCCCTGCCTTATACTATCTTATTGTCTCAACAGTGTGATACAAAGAATAGCTTAGATCTATTTACCAGATATTATTAATTTATGGATGATAGTTAACAAGAGAAAGTGTCATAAATTAATAATATGAAAAACTCAATCATAAGAAATTTGCCCTGAAAAGGGATTAAAAACCCGAACATATGAAACAAAAATTTATTTTAAATAGTGGTAAAACTATTTTATTAAAAGTCACTTTTCAACCCGACTTTGCAGGTCTTCTTCAGGGAGGTGTGTTCAGCTAGGAGTTCCATTTAGAACTCAGTTTCTCCTTGCTGAACACACCTCCCTGAAGAAGACCTGCAAAGTCGGGTCGAAACATCGGCTTTTAATAAAATAGTTTTACCACTATTTAGCCTATTTATGACCGCCACCCCAGACCATCTCTTTCCTTTATAATGCAATGGTCAACTATTAAATATTCAAAAATTTATTTTAAAAATATATATCAAATTTGTTCATAAAAAAACACCCCAAGTATCCATTTATTTTTTTTTTTAATCTTAATATTTTATTTTATGGTACTTAATCTTTTAAGTGTCTGTAATGTGCATTTGGTAATATTAGGGATTGTGTGCCTGTCTGAAACAGTGTCTGTTATTTGTAAAAACAGATCTGTCTTTTGTGTTGTATTCTGTGTTTTGTGAAGAACTGACCCCATATATCATAGATGGTCTAAAGACTCCAATTTAATCAATTTATTTTTATTAAGAGTCAGTGAATTTTGATAAAACAAGAAATTCTTGATAACTTTAATTTTAAATTACTAATTGTTTACATTATTACTTATAACTACAGTTAGTGTAACCCATAACAAATAAACTAAACTGAAAAGCTTAGTTAAACCTGTTATGAACTGAAAAGCTTCTGTGAAATATTGTTTTATTTAAGGATTGTATACTGTAATGATTAAATCAAAATTGACATCATTAATTGGATTTATAATCTCTTAAGGTATTGTTTGTTATAGGTTTCAAAATTTGCTGTTTCAAATTTCCTTCAGGTCTATGATAAAAATTTGTTTTTTATTTTTGGTGATAGTTTTTCTACTTGGACAAAAGAAGATGGAAAAACTGATATCATAAAACTTACTACAGATCATAATATTAAAAAGTTGGGCATTCCGTCTTCAGGAAAGTAAGAATTTATATGTTTTTCCTTTATAAAATGATTTGTCATTCACATAGATATTAGCTAAGTACTAGGAATTGGTATTAGTGCTGTTTGTGGTAGAGAGGACTATGTCTACAGGTAAATCTATTGGTCATTTCTGCCAACTCCAAAAGATGGCCACCTTATGATTGTTGTTTATTCAGAAGAGAGTTTTTTTACTGCTGCAGTTTGTCCCTTCAAGCTGTAACAAGGAAGTTCTTTAACATTCTTTTTCATTTAATAAGCTTTGCTTCTTGTACTTTCATTAATGGATGTTTTATATTAACATGCACTAGCAGATCCATGATTTAATTTTAGGGATACTTCAGCCCAAAAGCTTTATATATATATATATATATATATATATATATATATATATATATATATATATATATATATATATATATATATATATATATTTATAAAACAATTATTACTTTAGAAAGAAGTAAAATAAAGATCGTAATTACCTATATGAAATGGGATTTAAGTGATTCTTGAAGTCCTATTAAATGTAATCACACTAACAATCATACTTTTAGAGATAATTTTCTAATATGTTTTTCATAAGGCATGCTGATATTTTACCATTTTTTTTGGGGGGGGGGGAGGGAGGGAGAGAGGCTTCAGCCCAATATTTAATAAAAATATATTAAATTTTAAAAAGTTGAAACTCTTCACTTGGCTGTTAGATTGTATAGTGTATTGTTCAAAAAATACTACTACAACACTTGCCAAAAAACTAGGTTTTAGTAGCAATAATATTTTTACAGATAAAATCGTATTCAATAGAATAGCAGGTTGATTTTCAGATGAGCGTTTTAAGGTCTTCTTAAGATTTTATTATTTACATAAGTATAAATTCCTTTATAAGAAATTTCCAGAAACCTAATCAATTGTATTTTTATTATATCATTGTTTTCAGTGTAATAATCTGCCTATCAGAAGAAGGATATTTCCTTCTCATTTGTCTTCACACATTACAAGTCATTACTACGTGGAAAAAAGAAAAAATTAAAGATTTCACATTTGTTGATACTGTGGAACACAAAACAGTTTTTTCAAATTTGCTGGTCATTACTGAATCTGATGTACCAGATCTTTGTCTTATTGAATTACCAGGTAATTTTCTTATTTTACTATTCCTTTATTAGTATATTTTCGCTATGTTGACCAATCAATATTGATTTAGTGTTTCTTGTTCTTGTGGGCGCATGTTTATAATGCGGCAAAGTGTTAAAATAATAAAAAAATTAAATTTTAAAATGATAAAAATCAATTAACAAATTACTTTAGTTTTTAAAATATTGGTAGTGAAATATTTGCTAATATATTCACTGACTGACGATTTTGTGTTCTATTAGTCAAAAAGTGTTTGTTATCACCTCATGCTGATGTTAACTCGTACTGTTGTCACTACATGCTATCGATGTGTTATTTTTTTTTAGTATTATAGTTAAAGATTTTTTTGTACATTCTTTAACTGAGTTTTTTTGTTGGAGACCAAGATGATTAATATTTTATATTTTGAATATTGTTGTTCATATTAGTTCACTTATCTTCTCTTTTATGAATAATCCTAAATCGACTTTCACACCAAATAAAATATATAATGATTATATGTTACACAATTTAAGTTAAAATAAAATAACTAATTCTTTTTTATTGATTTATATTTTAATCAGATCGTACCCACCTCTATTTATGCAACCTCTAATGCAGTCATGTCATAACAAGTTTGTAGAACCCTTCAATTAAAGTATATTTTGAAGCAGTTCTCTATATCTTGTTGTCCTTATGAAAAATATTTATTTCAAAGAAATGTAAACTTCTAAAATGTTTTTACAGTGAGGTATAATATGAGAACATGTATCACAAGACTATAAAAGGCATTCGTAATTATAATTTAAGAATATTGCCATAGCGAATGCATATTTAAGAAAAGAGAGACAATAATTTAGGAAACAACTATAAATTGTATTAAGCCTTGATTTTTTTTTCCCATTATTTTACTATATCTTTAATTTTATTCCAGTATTCAAAGTAAAACTACGCTTAAAAATATCCTCTCCTTCTTTTCTTGTATACAATCAATCAAGCTTAGAAGACATTTTATTTATTGATGGTTTTGGAGAAATTGGAATTGATACATTACGAGTAAAAGCTGTTACTGAAAGTCAGCCTGAGTTTAGGTAAATATTTATATTTCAAGTCCAAGCATTTTTAATATGTGTCGTTTGATGGTTTATTCTTATATTTTTCTAATCAGGTTAGATCGATTATTACAACGAAGGAAATTTTCCGAAGCTGAAAAGTTTGCAAGAGACCTCAGTCTGTCTTTGGAAGAGGTTTATAAATCCAAAGTTTTATGGTTAATGGGTGAACTTCAACTGTGGATTAAAACGCCCTCAGAACTTATAACTGAATACTTTCAGCAACTTTGCTCTCTTTTGGAAGAAATAAAGGTTACATTTTTATATACCTCACTCATGAAAGATAGTAATCCTAAAGCAACAATGATTTGATCCTCTATTATATTAAATCTTAGTATAAATTAATTTTAGTGAATTTTGTATGCTATTTAAATATTTCATATATTTGATGCATATTTTGTTCTTACAGGACGTTGAATTTGTTGCTGAATGTTGTTTGAAAACGGTAGCTCCGCATCTGAAAATGATTCATTATCTTCTTGACTATGCTGGGAAAAGACTTCGACATCTTAAATCATCTGTAAAGAACTTATTCATACATACTATAAATAATATAATGATGTAGAGATGGTTGACCGTTGGTATAATATGAGAAGGAGTTAGTCGAGGGTGCGGTCAAATAAATAAAACAATTAAAATAATTAATATATTTTATTTTTTTTATTTATTTGACCACACCCTCGACTAACTCCTTCTCATATAAATAATATATATTTGTTTGATAATTAATATTTTCAATACTTATGAAACATTTATTTATTTTATTTTTTTCTAGTCTGATAACATTTTAAAACTGATGAATGATGTGAACAAAGCCACTGTTACTCTTGGAACATTTATTCAAATTAGTGAAGATACCACATCACCTGAAAATTGGCTCATATTTTGTAATTCTAATCCAATTATGATCTGTTTAAAGTACCTATCAAAAGTGAGTTATTTACGTTACATAGATTTTCGGTTTTTATTATGAACCAGTTGCTTTTTAAAAAAAATAATGAAACAAGTTAGAAACATCATATAGTTTCAGTCCTGATTTTTATCATTTTGAGTTTCTTTTTTAAAAAAACTTTTTATTTAAAATAACACAAGCTACAAGGGTCCATTCATACCACGTCTAAATACTAAAGAAAAATAAATATAAACATTTTGTTTTAAATAAATAAGAATAAATAATACATGTACTTCACATATAAAAATGAACTGATAAATTAAATAAAGAAAATTTAAGCAAGTAAGAATAAAACAAAAATCTTTGAGCACATTTAACATATTTATGATTCATATGTCTTAACCTCAACCATAATATTATTTTTTAGCTGTATTATACTCTTGAGAAAAAATATGAATATTTATAAATAAATAAATTCTGCAGGCCATAAATAGGCAGTGGGTGTTTGCTACTGATTCTGCACCCTCTTGTTATTGTTCAGAGACATTGCGATAGCAGCTGTACTCGAACAGATTTGTTATTTGTCCTCCAAGTTTCATCTACTAATTTTAAGACAGAGTGGATACTGGAAGTACTAAAGCAAGGCTCTAACTCTCCTCACAATTGAAAATTTAATATGTTAATCATGATTCTCATGTTTTGTGAAAATATGTATACGTAATATTTAGTACGAATAATTACTAGCTCATTGCTTTCTAAAAATGTCAGTAGTTTCATTGAAAACAATAACAAATTTGGTTTAGTTACCTGTGCCCCATTCAAATATAAAAAAAAGAGTACACGATCAAACATCAAACAATAAAACATGAAATTAATTCACATATATTATGAAAATCAACTACTATTAATCTAACAATGTATGAATAAAAGTGGTTAAATCCATTTCCTACTAACAAAAACAATTGAAATTTCAAAGAAATATCATAAAGATTATTAAATAATTAAAGTATTTAACTTCAAGTCAATTTTAATCGGTAATTAAGACATGGCCAAGAGTTGAGACTTAATTAACACACCTCACCATGTTCTTCTTAGTCATTCAATTTCATTAAATTAAAATCAATATGTTTTGAATTATATTACAATAATATTCTATTGAAAGAAAGGAAAATATATACATTGATAATAAAAATATAAGAAAAAAAAATAGTATGCTACACAATTCCTTAAAGGTTTATGATATTATAAAAATTTATATTTTCCTGTGTTTTCTTTTCATCTATAGCTTTATTAAGAGTAATTTAATGAGCTAGAATAAAAGAAACAAAAGAGAGTATATTTGTATCACATTGTGTAATAATAATAAATTTTGTGTTCTAGGCAGAAATCAGTAAAGCTGTAATTGTTTGTAGAAGGCACGAAGAAAGAATACGTAATGAACTGCCTACCGGAGTAGCAATAGATCTTTTTGAATCAACTCCTCTCTCAGTTCCAGTAGAAGGGGTCCTCAAATGGTTAAAAACATATGTTCCAGTACTTCTTAAAACTCATCCTGATTTACTTGGCCATTTAGTGCAATGGATAATTGAAAGAACCAAGTACGTGATTATATACTATTTTTTGTGTTGAAGTTTACAATATTGTTTTGTCTTTAAAATAAAAATGTTGAATAATCAAGACAGACAGCTAGTTTCCAAAACTGTGAACGAATCACAGAACACTTCTACTTACCCCATGACTATTGATACTATTCCATTACAAATCATACTTCCAACGTTTGAGCAGATTATTTTATTGTACATTTAATCTCCCTATTCAATTTTATTTTCTGTATAACTAGTTTTTTTTTTATCATTATAGAATAATCAGAATAAAAATTAATATAACGAAAATTTGAAAATAATTATAATTTATAAGATATTCAAGATTAATGATGAAATAAAAACCTCAAATCTATTTAAAATTGAATTCTCCTAAATAATAAATCTATTACCTACTTACTAAAATTATGCATTGTTTTCTATGTTATATTTTTATGAAAGCTTATCTATCAAATCATAATTTAATAAGAACCTTATTTTGTTAAGTGATTTCTTACCTAAGGCCACCATTAGCTGAGCCAGGGCCTAGGACAAAATAATATTGCTCTATTACTTTCTACAGTATTACAGTATCTATGTTTCTTTCAAACAGATTACTTTGATAATAGTATACATATGGAAATGGAAGGCTGTTAAAGTTCAATATTTAAATTTTGTTAGAGATCTTAAATGCTTAGATATAAAAAAAAAAATTAAATATTATCCCTATTTATTATTTTGTCAGGAACATTTTTCTTTCATCTAACTTCATGAAAATAATTATATCCTACAATTGTAAATTGTAAACTAGTACATAAAACACATATTATCTTACAATATTTTAGAAATAGTAATAAGTAATTGTAGGTAGTGGGATAGCTCAGCGGAAGGGAACGAAGCTTAAGCTTCCAATGCTCAAGATCTCAGGTTCGAATCCCGGCTCATAGCAGTAAAATTATTTATTTTGTTACATTGGCTGTGGAGCGATCCTGGGATAGGGAGACCCTCCTGGGGCACACTGAGCCTCTATAAAGTGGGTATCCTTAATTGAATAATTGATTGAGAGAGAAAACCTGGCGGTTGAGCATGATCCTGGCCCAATCCCCTTCCTGCACAACCGTTGGCCTTGAAACAGTACTTTCCCTAAATAGTACTGAACCCAAGACCCTTCATGAGTTGTAGTGGTACAGGTTTTTTTTTGGGTTTTTTTTTTTAATAAGTAATTATTATGTGTATTATAATTATTAACGTGGGTAAACACACACAATTTTTCCATAATTGACCTGGTAAAACCAGAGAATTCTATAATGTTCTGGCAAACATCTTGATTCCATAAAGCTTTAAGAGGTATTTTTTTATTTTTAGGACATTAGAACTTCAAGATACCTCATTTTGGCCAGATAAGGGTCTTAATTTTGTGAAGGATATCATGAATATTATATATGCCCTTCCTTCATCAGACCCTCGTTTGGAGTTACCTCCTCTTCAGGAAAACTCAAGATTTGCTTTTTCACCCATTTTTAGATTGACGTCCTTAGCAAAGCATGTGTATGAGCTATCAATATTGAAAAGTGAATATTCAATATCTATTGATTTTGATGAGTACATAACTACAATAGAAAGAGAGGTATGTATTAGATAAATTAATAATGAGTAGTTAATTTAATATCCCCTTCCGATTTTGTTCTCACTATTTCCATTTATTTTTGTTTATGAACAAAGCAAAAAGAAATAATAAATAGTTAAAATGCATGCTCATTTAGGTTATTGGGTTTTTTATTTTAAATGATTCAATTGAATTCTTATTCAAAACTGCCCCCACTTCAGACTCTCCTTCCCTTCATATGGAAGGCCCTAGCAGGAATTTAAGATCAAATTGGGTTTTTGGAAACCAATATTGGTTAAGAAAAAATGTGATAAATAAACAAATATCCAAAGATTTATTTTCAATAATGATATTGATATATTTTGTTGAAATTTAGTTAATAAAAGTTTTTAATAGTAATAATTTTTTTATGATAAACAACCTTATTTAGGTTATTCATATTTTTTCATGAGATTTTTTAATAATTATTTTATTTAATCTATATATGATAATTTATTTATCAAAATCCTTTTTAATCTCGCAGCCTTTTATTTTACATTAAAAACATTTCTAGAAACATTTAAAAATTATTGCATTTCCTAATTAATTTTTATTTTCAGAATGGTATTCAAGAAGTTGTTTTCTTGATATTAGACAATGTATCTCAAAAAACTATTCCATCTTTAATATCTGGATTTCTTAAGAAGTTTTGTACTGAGCACTTCCTTGAATTGGATTCCTTGTTATCACAGTATATTTCTGTAAGTATTACAACTATAAACTTTAATTGTATTATGTAGTTTGAAATGTATTAATATAACTTCTTTACTCCTTCTAGAGTTTAGCAAGAATTTCGTCTAGTTGGGGTGATATAGAAAGTTCTTGGGAGTCACGTGCAATTGCCTTTATTAACTTAATTAAAAATGTTCATGTGAGTATTAACAGTTTAAGTTACTTATAAGTTTTAAATATTAAATAAAAAATATATTGTATTTATGCCCATAAGCAGAACATTTATCTTGTACAGATTATTTCATGGTTTTATCATAAGCAATAAAAAACTAATTGGTTGTACGTTAGTTTTACTTTCATTACTTTTTATAGTTTGTTTTCAGTAGGCAGGGAATGTCTCTACCCAAAGCCCGATAAAGAGACTGCCAACTCTCCAGCTGCTTTACTGTTTATATGTTAAACAGCCAGACCTGAGACAGTGTAATATACACATTCAGGCTACAGCATGACTCCCTTCTCCTTTTTAACCTTTAACCGAGCTTGAGACCAGCTTTGACAGAGTTGATAATCATATATAAAAACACATTCCTTCCGATATTGTCACATCGTAGCCAGTGTATTGTAAACTCAGAAAAAGTTACTAAAACTAATAAAAGTAACTCCAGAACATAGAGATGAGTTATTTAAGAAATATTGAGGAAAACCAAGGCTAGACAGAATTAAAAAGTCAACGATAAGGACCAAACTGTAATTAAAATCAGCCATGGAGGTCATTGAAGAACATTGACTCAGGTGGTTTGGATATATTTTAAGAATATCTGAGGAACAAGTAAAAATCAGGCAAAAATAGAAGGGAAAAAGCTGAAGGAAACACCTTGTTAAATCTTGCAGGAAAGGTATGGAACCGAAATTCTGATGAGGTTCTAAAAGAGAGCCCCTCACAGAGCAGCAGAAAGGTTGGATTAAGAAAATTATAAGTAATAGATCCAAATCTGTAGAGGTCACTAAAGCGTTGCCCTCTCTAATATTCTTGAGTATAGCGACGTTGACTCCGACCTGTGTGGATTGATATTTATTTTGTGTCCATCTATTGAATGAATCTCAACCTTATTTTGTTGAGTGGTTTCTTACCTAAGACCGCCATTAGCTGAGCCAGGGTCTAGGGCAAAATAATATTGCTCTATTACTTTCTACAGTATCTATATTACTTTCAAACAGATTACTTTGATAATAATATACATATGGAAATGGAAGGCTGTTAAAGTTCAATATTTAACTTTTGTTAGAGATCTTAAAAGCTTAGATATAAAAAAAGAAATTAAATATTATTTTAATATTATATTATTATTTTGTCAGAAACAAAACATTTTTCTTTCATCTAACTTCATGAAAATAATGAATAAATTATATCTTACGATTGTAAATTGTAAACTAAATTGTAAGGTCTCAAAGCACCCACGTGTGAAAAATGTAATAACGTTCCACAAACAGTGAAACACTTACTGGAAGAATGTCCTCAATTTGAAAGTTATAGATAAAAAACAGGCTTAGCCAAAACATTAAAAGAAATCCTTCAAGATACTGAAGAAACAGTCAATTCCTTGTTTAAATTTTTGAAGTTTATAGAGTATTACAAAAGAATATAAATCATAGTAAAACGCCAATGACCCTTGAGGGAAAGAGAGAAAAAAGAATTGTAAACTAGTACATAAAACACATATTGTCTTACAATATTTTAGAAATAGAAATAATTGTAATCCCACTTAGATTGGAATAGGTTTGATTATACCTGTAGATGTTTTCTGATCTCCTTAACATACTAATAATATTTTATTTCAACTAAAAATGTTTCTTTATCTGTTGAAATGGCCCTTGGCCACAGGAGTGAGCTGCCACTTCTCAAATCATCCATTGCTCATTCATTCCATATTTTCATCTAACTCTTAGATGAACTTGTCATTAGTGAACATTGACTCATTATGTCCTGTAAATCGAGTTTTACTCCGTTTCTTGTGTAAAGCTTTCATATTTGGCAGTCCTAGTTTGTAAAATGTCAAGTAAAATTATATTGTATATAGTCATGTCTTTTATCACTCTTTAATTTTTCTTAACCAATTACTCTTGTTTTTTTTCCTATTTAATGAATGTTTGAATGGATTTTCTGTTAATACTAATTTTTTTTTCCTATTCAGCATAAAATGAGTGCGATTGAAACTACTGTTGCTAACGTCACTGTTCCATGGAGTGCTGAGGTCAATATGCTTGCGAAATACGCTATCAGTGTTGATCATCCTCTTGCTGAAAAAATTTATTTGCATGCAAACAATGTTCCAAAAAAAATTATATTTAAGAAGTATGGCCTTACTGATGTCCACTACTTTCATGTAAGTACTTAATCAGCTTTACATATGTTATGTTGAGATTTATTAGTAAATATATACCTGAATGTGTTTATTTAAAAACCATTATGCTTTTGTATAAAACACATTTTAGACCACAAATGGAGTTTAATAAGCTGTCTCTGTAATTGACAAATCTATTCCATATATAAATAGAAAAATAAATTTAAAACTATTATTATATAAGCTGGATAATGAAATTATCTAGTAACAGTGGTATTTTAAGTGAAAAAAAAATATAATTTTATTACATCCTAAATTAGGCTAAAATCCTTTAAATTATTTTTTATAATCACATCTACCAAAGTAGCACCAAAAAATCAAATTGGAGTACTATTTAAATCCATATATTTAAGTTTTCAAACCAAAATTAAAGTTCTTTTAAATCCTTATTTTTATTAAAGACTTATTAAAGTTGTTCCTACGAAATATTCTATAGAATCCAAGAAGCAAACTTTGTTTCAGCAATTAAATATATAGCGTCTTTTAATATTCTCCCTATTAATGGACATTTTATGAAATAAAACAATTTTAAACTTGTATTATGTTATATTGCAATAGCTATATTTTATTTCCTTTGATGAATTCTACAGGTATATGGTTTAATTAAATATATTTACAAACAAGGATATGAAAATATGATTGAGGATGCTAAACAGCTCATAACATCTACTGGCCCCTCTGCATTTATATTACCTTATGTCTCATATCTTTTACATACTACAGAATCAGGGTATGTTTTTATATTTGTTTTCTTTTGTCTCCTTGTTTTATGAATTCTAGTATATTTGCAGAAAAATAAATGTTTGTGTTTTATCTTCTTAACATACTTGATAGTTTTGTAGTAGTAAGTAATGAGATGTTAATAAAAATGACTGATTTTCTTATTAAGAAATGATTTTATTTTAACAATTTTTGTTTCTTAATATTCAAATTATATATCATAGTGTCCTATGGTTTGTAGCCATCTTAAGAACATTCTTTGGGTTTTACAAGGAAGAATTGTGTAACTCCATTTTGAATTATTTCCATAAAATCGAAGGTTTTTTCTTTAAGGTTTTGTTGAGTCGTTGGCAAGATGAAAGTGAGAAGGTTCTAAGTCCAAACTATAACCAGAGTGAGTGAGGGAGAACCTCAATTTCTTACAATTATGAATTTTTTTGTTTCATATTTCTGAACTTGAGAATTTTGTTTTGAAAATAGAAGTTATCTTACTAAAACAAATCCTGATTAATTTTTACTAATTCTGTATAATGTTCTGCATAAATGCTTTATAATTCCTAAGTAAATAGTCATTGTATTTTTTTTCTAATTGCCCTTGCTTAAAGATTTGCCCTAAAAGGCTAATTGAAATCTAATCATTGTTTCTTTGTCTTAAGGTTTATCAGTTATATTTCCTTCCATTACACCTGATTTTGTCCACTCTTTCTCTTATTTCCTTTTATATAAAAATATCTGCCATAAAGTTGCAATTTTTGAGTTGGATGTTAGTATTCAAATTATTAAATTTCCAAGACATGTCTGTTCTTATTATAAATAGTATGCAGTCTTATTTTAACTTTTTTGACTTATTATTTGTTGCTTTTACTGTACATAGTTTTTACTTCATTTTTGTATAATCCTTAGTTTGGAATTACAAAAAATTAGTCATTTTTTATGGCATACTTCACTTCTTTTGTCAGATTTTAATTTATTAGTTATACATTTATTGAATATGTTAATATTATTCAGCAAGCATTATTGATCAATTATTTGGTCATAATAATAATTCTCAAAGCCATATTACTATGTTCTTCATATTGTCATATATTTTGAAGTAGCAAATTGACTGCAAAAATAAATTTAGAAATATAATTGTAGATTGATGGTTGACTGTAATGAATAATTGAAGAGACGGATGGTGGGGGGTGATCAGTCAAAATAAAAAATTGTAAAAATAAATAATTAGATTTATTTTTATATTTGCCGACGTTTCAGACCGCATCAGGCCTTTCTCGGGTCTGGTCAATTGAAGAAACATGGAAAGACCTTGAACCTTCTCCGATTGACCAGCCCTGATGAAGGCCTGAACTTGGGACCGAAACATCGGCAAATATAAAAATAAATATATAGTTTTTTGATATTATAATTTTTCTGACTCTATAGGGATTTACTGAATTTGTGATTTTTTTTGTGATTTGATTTTCCTACACTAGTGATTCTTATTTTATTAATTGTAGTGAAATAGAAAAAGGTATACAACTTTTAAAATCTGAATTGGATTCTGAACAAATGGAAAAAGTTATTGAAAGAACGCTGTCATATTTAATTTGTTTACTCCAGAACAGGTAAGTTGAGTGAATGTTCTATGAGTTTTTATGTATTACACATGAGCAGAAAAATATATAAATGCATACAATTAAATAGAAATTAATTTATAATTTTCTCTAATTAGAAATAATTTCTTGGATATAAAAATATGAATTTTGTTCTGTACTAATTATTTAATTATCAAGCACTTTTATCAAAATACTTTTTAAAAAAATGTTCTGTGCCACTACAACCTATGAAGGATTTTGAGCTCAGTGCTTTGTTAAGAAGTACTGTTTCAAGTCCAACGGTTGTGCGGGGAGGTGATCAGGACAGGATCATGCTCAACCACCAGATTTTCTCCCTTAATTAATTATTTAATTAAGAGTACCCTCTTTATAGAGGCTGGATATGTCCAGGGGGTCTCGCGATCCCATTTTCGAAAGCTGTTGAATTTGCTCTTCTCACAGTAGTAATATATTTTTTTTTACATGGTTGAAGGAATGATATAAGAAATAGAAAGTGTGAAAAAGGTATAGACATGAAGGAAACTAGAAAATAATTAAGTGTATTGAATGTCAGAGAAATTCTGACCTATAATGAATAAAAGATTCTAACATCCTCATGAGTATTTAAATTCCCCAATGGGGTAATATTAAATATTAGAATATTTTAATAATATAATGTAAAGAGAAACAACAGAACATAAACCAGGGTTGATCCACGGCTCATGAAAAATTCCTTAAACTTACAAGGGTGACTCATTGATAATTTGAGGCTTATAAATTCAGGAATTAAATGACTAAATTTAATCAATTCTTGAACCAATTAGATATCCAAAAATTACTTAATTTAGTCAATTAATAGTATTTTGAAAATAACCAATAACTATGGTTCGAACACAAGTACTTGACAGCCTAAAGGCAATTTCATGTGGCTCAATTTTTTCCCAAAATTTGTATTATTACTTACAGAAATTATAAGACTACACTTATTAAAATACAATATTGTAGTCTTCTAATTTATCTATAGATTTGTAAATTTTTTAGTTATAAAATAATAAGTAATATCGGGAGTTAGGGAAAGAAAAAAACAAAATGTGAGTTTCCAACTTCCTTGAGGTTATGGAAGAAGCAAAGATCCATCCTAAACTAACAGTTTTAACGAAGATGACAATGAGGCAGACCAATTGTCAAATAAGAGTGAATAAGGAATTGTCAAAATCCTTGGAAATAAGGAATGGATTGAGACAAGCAGATGCACTGGCTCCTTTGCAGTTCAACTTAGTTCTTCATACGATTGTTAAGAAAGTAAGGATAGAGGTTAATAGCATAGTCATCAATAAATCACTACTACTCGTGACCTACACAGATGACAGTGATTGTGGGAAGAAGCAGGCAGACAATCGAAGAGGCATTTGTCATTTTTAAAAAGGGAGGCAGGAAGAGCTGGCCTTGAAATAAATGCCAGCAAAACCAAACTGCTGATTGTAGAGAGAATGAGGCATTAATACCCACCTTACTATAACTGAGGCGGAGAAAACGTTGAAGTAGTATCGGCATTTCCGTACCTGGGATCATTGATGACTAATGAAGCCAATGAAACAAGAGATCAAAAGAAGGATTCTGGCAGGAAATAGGACATATTATGCTCTTGGACACCTAATAAGAAATAACCTAATATCTCGTGAAAAAAAAATCAGAATATACAATGCTCTAATCAGACCAATTGTTAGTTACGGTGGTGAATGTTGGGTAATGAATAAAATAACCTTTGACAGATTTGCTATTTATGCTGCGAGGAATGTTTGATGGAGTTTTTGACAATGGAGTGTGGCGAAGCAGAAAGAATAAAGAAGTATATAATATATACAACGATCTATCTTAGTCAAATTTTATACGAATAAGCAGACTGAAATGGATTGGCCATGTCAACCAAATGAATGATGACAGACAGCTGAAGAAGGTATATAAAGGAAAAGTCTTCGCCACCAGAGCAAAGGGTCGACAGTGAAAGGAGAAGATGGAACAATACATGCAACAGTTGGGCATCTGTTTGGTGGAGGACAGAGCTCTGTGGCAGCAGCTGTTGAAGGCCAAGAACCACTTCGGTCTGTACCGCCAGAAGAAGAGTTTCAACTAATCACAGTCGAGTTATTGACTGAAAACTATTTTTGAGGTTATTTTTTAAAAAATGTTTTTCGTTAATAAAATCTTTACCATATTAGAGTCTAAAAATAAATAGGGTTTAGTATTTAAATGTAAAATTAATTTTTGATAGATATGTCCATGAGCATGATAAGCAATTCGAAGCTCTGTTCATATTACATTCTTCACTGATGATTACTAATTCTCCACTTGCCACGGAGTTGGAAGAGAAGATCAAATTTATTTATGCACTTCATACTTTAAAGGTATGCAATAAATTATTGTATTTTTCTGTAAATAAATGTCAAAGATAATTGTAATATCACCTTAATTATTTTATTTTTAGGCAAAATATAAAATGGATGTTTCATTTAGTTCTTTATTTCAAAGTGCTTCTAAAAGAGAAATGTACTTGCAGGAATATATTACCAGTTTGAGTGAGTTTTATTTATTTATTTTTTAATGAAGTATAAAAGATAGAGCTTTAAGTTCTGACATTTAAAAGAAAAATAAACAATCCAGATCTTCATTTTTTAATTTCTTTAGAAGTTTTAGGGCACTCATCATTGTTTTGGCTGTTTTTTTTTCTGGGATGGACTACCTTGTATGATTAAGAAGTTTCTTTGCTAGATATATCATAACAGCCAAATTTAATTACTGTTGTACTTAAAGGGACGAAAATGTATAGCATTTGAGTAAATTTAAAATGAATTTTAATTTTTGACTATCCACAGTGATTTTAGAATTGACTTTTCATAAATAATTTCTGAATTTTATAATTTGAGGAGATAAATGTTACAATATTTATATAAAAAATTATAATTATATGGATTATATAATAATGATAGAAATATTCTAATTGAAAATAGGCAAAGTTGCCTGAAACATCATCGGTAAATTTAGATGAATTAAAGCATGGAATAAATGTATAAAGGTGAAATAAAACGTTTTTCCTCTATATTATAAATATTATTATTAATATATGCCATTGAAAATTTAATAATAAAAAAAAAACATTTCAATCTTCTCTTTACCCAAATTTGTGAAGTGAAAATTTTTTTAGGTGCGTTTTGCACTTTTTTGTGGAGAGTGAATTAAATTGATCCATCAGATTTTAATGCTCAGATAAAGTTGACTAATTGAAATGTTTTTACATATTGTTTAAAATATCTCAGAAACTAAAAATTGGGCCTAAATACTGTATGCGAGGAATGTTCAGCATTTCATCCTCTCTGTAATAAGCTATGATTCAAAATTGTGTCTCAACGCGACGCTGTGTTAGAGAGGCGAAAAAGAAAAAATAATGTCGAAAATTAAATGATAACGAGGTTAGTTGAATATATGGATTAAAACATTTCAGATAATAAAAATCCTATCTGTATACAGTCAGTGAGAGAAATGTTCAGCATTTTGTCTTCTTTGTAATTAGCGATTATTCAAAATTGTATCTTAACGATACAATTTATTTATTGTATCTTAAGCGATTATTCAAAATTGTATCTTAACGATACAATTAGTTGGAGAGTAGGAGAGAGAAAAACAGTGTCCAAAACCAAATGACAATATATAGCACAAATGCTAATATTATTACAACATTGAAATTTTATTTTGACAGCATTATTAACAATATATAAAAAATAGAAAGAGAAATGATATAAATGATAATAATAGCAGGAATTCTTAGCCATAATGGAAAATATATAATAATATAACATTATATAACCTTCCAACTGGAGATTTCCACATAAATATTATACAGTCCTTGGATACAATACAAACTAGTAAACATCAATAATTTAAATAAGTAAATTATAAATCATTAAGGACATTTTTATATTTACCTTGCTTTGATGTTTATATTTTATACAATACACTTTATTATTAACCTTAAAAATTTCTTATTAAACTAATTAACTCTAACTAAAATATACCTAGAATACATGGATTAGTAAATTTACATAAAAGTGGTGCTCCATTTAGTCCTGTCATCAGTAATATCGATGGAGAAACTGAAAAATTTGGCTAAATATCTCAATTCCACACTCAATAACTTAAAATAGTAACAATGATGTAAAAAACTCAATGGAGGTGGATCAAATGCTTGAAATAATAAATAAAATAGACAATAGGTAAATATTGTTTTGATGTAGAAAATTTATTTACCAATATCAACTGGAAAGATGTAATCAATGATCAAGAGATATAATACATAGTTGGTAAAATTGAAAAATATCAATTATTTTGTAATTTTATTTATATTCATATTTTCAAATTATATCGAGGAAAAAAAAATTAACTTCTTTACTGAAGCATTTTGACAAATATATAAAAAAATAGGTTTCAATTTTATAATATTTAATAAACTTAATAAAAAGTTCTATCCTTGAAGAAGAGGCGCATTCCATTTTCCTTTAAAACTTTTTCATTAATTTAAAGGTTTTAACCCTTTTCAGGCCATGCTGTCCAAATGGATACTACTACTTTTAATTTATCTTACATTGCAGAGTAGTTCTAAAAAATACATCTGATATAAAAACAGGATACATAATTGGTAATTGGTTGACTGTCGTGGATAATGAAGAGAAGAATAGTTGGGGTGTTCAGTCAAAAAGGAAGGCAAAAAATAAATGATAATATTTATTTTTTACATATGCCGACGTTTCGACCTGAAATTCAGGCCTTCATCAGGGCTAAGAAAATAACCAGATAACAAGGTATGAGAAACATAAGTAATGATGGTAAAAAAGATAATAAAAAAAATAAATAAATAAATAAATTAAAAAAAATTATTAGAAAAATAAAATAGATAAATATAAAGTAAAATGAAATTGTTAGAATAATGACTAAGAACTAAGAGATAAATAATAAAAACCGTTACAAAGTGTGGAATGATGAAGTAGGCATAATCAAAAAGGGGTGACAAAAGTGTTACAATGGGAATCTTAGAAAAAAATGTAAAACATAAAAAAGAAATATAAAGTTATATAAGAAATGAAAATAAATAGTAAAATTAAAAAATTGAGAATGGAGTAGTTAGATAGAAGTAAGTAGTATAGTATAGTAGGTAGATAGAAGTAAGTAGTAACATCATTGTTACTATTTTTTTAATTTTACTATTTATTTTCATTTCTTATATAACTTTATATTTCTTTTTTATGTTTTACATTTTATTCTAAGATTCCCATTGTAACACTTTTGTCACCCCTTTTTTATTATGTCTACTTCATCATTCCACACTTTGTAACGGTTTTTATTATTTATCTCTTAGTTCTTAGTCATTATTCTAACAATTTCATTTTACTTTATATTTATCTATTTTATTTTTCTAATAATTTTTTTTTTTTTATTTATTTATTTTTTTATTATCTCTTTTACCATCATTACTTATGTTTCTCATACCTTGTTATCTGGTTATTTTCTTAGCCCTGATGAAGGCCTGAACTTCAGATCGAAACGTCGGCATATGTAAAAAATAAATATTATCATTTATTTTTTGCCTTCCTTTTTGACTGAACACCCCAACTATTCTTCTCTTTATAAAAACAGGATAGTATACTAGACCATATGGAAGCATTAACTACTCCATGATTTAAGAGAAATTAAAATAAAAATCAAAGTAGTGGAATTCATGTGGATACCGTGGCCTAAATAGGGTTAATAGTGGGTCTCAATATGGAAATGTTCGGGAATACCAAGTCTAAAAGAACTCTGCATTAAAAAAAAACAAAGATATTTCTACGATCCTATGTTTTTATGAAAGTCGTGAATAACAAACTATTTCATAGGTTTACTTATCAAAACTGCTTTTATATTATTTTGTTTTTTAATGCAATTTGTTTAGTATTGTGTCTGTCTTTATTTTTTCAGGTCTTTCAGACGATTGTAGCAAAGTGAAACAGATTACCGAAGATACATGTCATGTTGCATATTTGCTTAATCTACCTAAATCGCAAGGTTTATTATCATTAGGTTTCTATTGCGCAGAATCTCATCTAATCAATCTTGGTGCTTATGTTGCCAGGTATGATTTATATTTGATCTATTTAAGTTAAATTAATATTTTATCTCTAAGTGATTGTTTTTCCTCAGGACATTACTGAAAAGCGAAACACAATTTTTTGATTTACATGCTGATAAAATATTGGAATTTATATCTGAATTTCTTCAAATCACCATTAGCCAAAATAAAATTGATGAAAATGTAGGTTCAGCTTGTTACAACCTCCTGAAAAAGATTGCTCTTTTCTGTTCATCAAGTATGTATTATTTTTTCTTCTATTACATATACTTTTTATTTTTTTACTTTATCTTTGTAATCAGAAAAAAATATTCATACCAAGTAAAATCTACATTCTTTGTAACTAATTAATAGTTATAATTAGCTTTACATGTCTATGACCACAAGTGATATACTTTTGCGCATAAGAAAATGAATTAATCTCATGAATTGAATAGAAGCAATATACATACGTGAGTTAGTTCCATATTTGTGTATCCTTTGAAATTTTATGATCAGTATGAGGCAGAGATGTTCAAAATGAGAATCGTTGATTACTGAAAATAAAACAATTTTATATTTGATTCAATTACACTATAAATATAGCAAAAATGTGACCTGATTACAATCGTAATCGGAAGCCTGATAACTGTAATTTCGTAATAAAGATCTCTGTAATCGTAATCTTGAATATGAATATGCCCATCTATGGTATGAGGTTATCATTCGCATATAAAAGATTTTATTTACTAAAGTATAGTTCTATCTACTTTCGTTATAAGTTATTTTTCCAAGGTTAAGGCAAAAATTACTTCCATTTTTCTTCAGTCCTTTTAATAACATCTGTTATATCTTACGTTTCGGGACATTTTCCTATCATCAGAGTATTCCTGTTTATTTTGTGATGTGGCACCAGTTGTCAAAAATTTAATAATTGTATCCATGGAGTGGAGGGAACTGGAGATAGCCAGATGTTAGTTGGTATAATAATGAACAAGAAATGAATGTGTTACACCAAAAAATATTAAATGGATATGACAATTATTAAATTTTTGACAACTAGTGCCACATCACAAAATAAACATTGGAATACTCTGATGATGGGAAAATTGTCCCGAAACGTAAGATATAACAGATGTAATTAAAAGAACTGAAGAAAAATGGGAGTAATTTTTGCCTTAACCTTGGAAAAATGTATAAACGTAGGCTTCCTAAAAAAAAAAAAAAAAAAAAAAAAAAAAAAAAAAAAAAAAAAAAAAAAAAAAAAAAAAAAAAAAAAAGTTATTTTAATTAGGCTAGTAAAGATATAAAGTTATTTGAAGCTAATACAACACTTGTTTTTTAGTTTCAGTTTTTATTTATTATTTTTCCTTGGATTTTGAGAAAAATTATCTTACAAATTGAAAATATTCAATTTTCTCCCATGTTTACAATTATGACTTCTTAAGCTTTTGTTTGTATTTTAATTTTAGTATAAAAGGTCAAAAATTTAGATATTAGTAGTTAATGTTTTTGTGTGTTATTGTGGAAAGTATTTATTTCTTTAAATGGGACTGAATCTGTAACTTCTTTATTATGTTCTACATTTTTTTAAGAATCTTTAACTTTCCCCAATCCAAACCTAAGCTCTTTAAATTTAAAAGTGGAAATGAATAAGTTTTCATTATTATATTTTAATTAAGTTCAGCAGTTCTTTTATTAATGGGATAGAAATATAAAGTCTTAGGTGATCTCATTTGCTATCTTCTGAGAAACAGCTCACTTGAAAAACTGATGATAATTGCTTAAAGAAGTATTAGGAAATCTATTGAAGGCATTCTTTAAACATTCTCAATCCTACTAGTTATTCCTTTGGCACATGTCTACATCAGATAAAAATTAGCTTCAAAAATGTAATTACCCTTCAAGTTTACATAGTAATGTATTTAAAATAATTTTTAATTTTTTTTTTTATAGGAAATGGGAAAAAAGTCTTAGATCTTATTTCATTAGCAACTCTTTCCTATTGTTCAAAACCTGTTATGGTTTCTCAAGTTTTTAAACATATGTACACTGAAACAGAAATTACCAGCGTTCAACCTTCTCCGGTACTATGTCAGAAAGTATTTAAAGGTAATCAATTTACCATTTCTATTGTATTTATTTTGTTATTTTTAACTTGAATTTAATTGAATAATTATTTTATATTTATTCACTTTTTCTTATTCTTCTATTTCTATAGATTTAAATATTTCCTAGCCCTAAAATTTTTTCAGAAGGATAAAAACTGAATGTTTGTTTTCAACCCCTTTTTATTCAATATCCATTTCTCAAATATCTGATAATGACTTATCTATTAGTAGACTTTATGCTCTCATATTTTGATTACCATTTGGATTTGAACTAAACTTGTTTGTTGTATATATATGTAATACTCATATATAGCAATTAAATTTCAACTAGTTAAATTTATTTTCACTTGCATTCCAATCTAATGTTTTACTTAGTAAATTGTACTATTATATAAATTATTTTCAATCCCAATCAACGTGTAAAGGGCAAGTTCATAAACCCAGTACCGATGTACAGCAATTTATACTGAGTTCAGAAATGGCCTGCGATCGAGAAATATCTACCTAGTGAATTGAAAACAAATAAATTTATATAGAATATAAACTAAACATAAAAATGTAATGTAAATTGGAAAATAACGATACTGAGGTCAGAGGTTACATCCACTGGCTCCATCTGCCTCAAAAGCTAAATGTTTAACTGCCCAATCATCGGCGATTCAATCATTGAATAAAAAAACATGCTGAATTCCATTGATGAGTTTAGGAATTGTCTGATGGATATAAATAATATATGTAGAATGATATTGTGACATGTATAAATAAATATCTTGATCCTGTATACTATCTACTGAATGCATATATGGTTGTTATAATGGTTTCTTTATTTTATTTTTTTACAGTTAACTCTGGTGATAAAGGAATAATGGGCCAGGATTTTATTCAAGAAGTTGAGGTACCTTGATAAATCTTATAAAGCATAAGATTTTAGTTTTTATAAAAATATTAATACAGATATAGAAACAAGTAATATATAAAAACTTTCGGAACACTATTTGAATAACTGGGACTGTTTAGTTTCAGTGAGACTTATCAAGTCTTTCACACAAATCTGTTGGAATGAATGTGGTATTAAAATTTTATTCTCAGGTCCAAATTACAAGTAATAGTTTATTTGTTGTGATATTTTTCGCCATAACGTAATATTCATTAATATTTTTTGAAAGGTTATATCTAATCATGTTTTGTTATTATTAAGATCTGTTCAAAATATTCACTATTTAAATATATTTTGACTAAGTTACATTTTGTTTAACTTTTGCCTAAATGTATTTTTTTGTTTTTGTTTTTTTCAGAGTACATTTCGTGATTTACCATACAACTTAACTTCTATTTATAGAATTCAGACTATCATTTGGACATTACTTCCATTTGAAGTGAGTATTGACTAATCTCCTATAATGCTAGCAAACAATATTTAAAAAAAAACATTAATTCATTGTTAAAATAACAAGCCAACTAAGCTTATGTATTTTTTATATTTATAAATTATTTTATTATCTATGTTTTATGGGTTTTGATCATTTTGTTTACAGCTTATTTTAAAATTAAAATTTTTTCAGGCTTTAACAAATTTAAAACAAATGGAATTTTTAATGGAAGATAAACTAAGTAATGTCCTAATTAGGGTTGTTTTTTCGAGGAATGTTGATTTACAATTAGCTTTGAGTCTTTTCAGTTTATTCCAGCAAGAAAATGCCTTTAGGTGGCTTGATACCTACAAAAGGTTTGATTATATTTTTAATTTTTTTTGTTTTCATTTATGTGTCTTATTTATTTTCAATTTTCTTGAATTAATTATTATTATTTATAATTGGTAAATGGTTGACTGTCGTGGATAATGAAGAGAAGAATAGTCGGGGTGGTCAGTCAAAAAAGATGGCAAAAATAAATGATAATATTTATTTTTACATATGCCGACGTTTCGACCTGAAGTTCAGGCCATCATCAGGGCTAAGAAAAGAACCAGCTAACAAGGTATGAGAAAATTTTTATATTTCTCATACCTTGTTATCTTGTAAGATAATTATACTTGTTCTTTTCTTAGCCCTGATGATGGCCTGAACTTCAGGTCGAAACGTCAGCATATGTAAAAATAAATATTATCATTTATTTTTGCCTTCTTTTTTGACTGACCATCCCAACTATTCTTCTCTTCATTATTATTTATATTATAATGTTATTCTGTATTTTTTATTATTATTAAATATATGCTCACACACATATTATTATTATTTATAAGTTATGTTTCACTTCATTTTTCACTAACAAGAATAAAAATTCTTTACCCTATTCATTTTAAGCTTTAGTTGTCAATATTTTTTACAAAGAAGTATCATTTATTTCATTGGTTTTAAATTAAATGAATTTAAAGTTGTATAGAACGGAATTCCAGATTTAAAAATATTGATTTATATAGCTATTTGGCGCATAAGAATAATTCACAAAGTAAATTGGTCAGTGAACAAATAAAAATATTTGAACCCACTACAAAGTGCAGTGATTCAATTCTGTAGGATTAAAGGAACATTCCTTCGGTCGGTAAAAATTTTTTTAACATTTTACTCATACTATCGTTATATGCCAAATAAATGGGTTATAATACAGCTTTTTTAAAGAATATAAACCAAAAATAAGAATAATAGAAAATAATAATAATAATAAAAATCTAATTGGAGAAATTACGATTTCAATGATTTTTTTTTCTGCGGGAGGGGATTTTAGCAACCTTTTAAATAATGATCATTGAAAAAATAATGATAATTTTTGAGTTATTAGCAAATTATTTTTCTTCATAAATTGTTTGCCTGAAATTTTGGGGTGATGTGACTATTGTTCCTACCTGAAGGAGAATGAAATCTTCAAAATGATGACTCAATTATTGGATTTAATGAAGATATGGTATATCGGGGGGAAAAAAAAATGTTTGAGAAATAATATAAACTCTTCTTTTTTTCATAGCAACCATCATTAGTTATGTATCACATGGCAGCAATACAATTAATGTGAACTTGTGTGGCTGCAAATCCTTTATCTTGCATTATTTAAAACGCTGGGCCTGGTAGTTCCACAGAACTTAACACTCATAGTGTCTCATCACTATCCAACTTAACAATGTCCCAATATTGAAGTCTAGCTAAATATTTATATTGACTTTATTTATTTTAAAGAAAAAGAAAAACAAAGACAGAAAGTATGATTCACTAACCCACCATGAACTTCTAAATCCAATGGTATGTCATTTAAGAATGACTGGAGCTTATATTCAGTACAAAACAGAGCCTTGGAGAAATAATATATGTGGGGATAGAAATTATTTCTTGATTTATTTTATCAATATTGATTTTTGTTTTCAGAAATCAAATAGGAAACTTGAAAAATTCCTCATCGGTAGCTTTAGTCGGGAAGTATTATTCAATGCTCACTAAAAAAAAATTTAACTATAGAACTTTTGCTGAAACATACTTGAAAAGTGAATGGTTTAGAAAGTTACAACGTTTTGGAATTCCACCTAAAGGTAATTTTTCTCTTAATAGTATTTTTAACTGTTATTTTTATTTTACCTTATCTTTTAATTAAATATCAGGTTTTACAGATTTCATCTCCAAATTGTTTTGAAATTAAAATTATTAGTTGGATCCATAAGGTCGTTCAGTTTTTGAAGGATTGAAATAAAACATGTTTCTTTCATACAAAGAATAAATTTTATTCTATAATGTATTTACCGTTTTTATTAATGACTTCTTGATATCTTTCTAACAATTTCATTATTCCACTCTCGTAAAACATCTGGGGCTTAGAAGCAAAAAAACTGATCTAGATACGTTTTCACATCTCTCGATTTCCAGTTGAGAGTTTTTTGGAGGGGATGGAATTAGTGGTAGTCGGAAGGTGCAAGGTCTGGTGAATACGGTGCATGTAATAAAACATGCCAGCCAAGTTGCACAACTTTTACTGTGATTGTTACCGCGTGTGGTCTGACATTGTCTTGTTAGAATATAACACCATTGCAATTGACTATTTCTGTACGTTTCTGTCGCAATGCTTGCTTGGTCCAATTTCATTAGGTGAGTGCAATTGATCTTCAAATCAATCCTTTTTCCTTGTGGAAGCAGCTGGTAAAACAGCACGCCGCGATAGTTCCACCATATGTAGAGCAAAATCTTTTCCGGACTTCAGGGTGGCACTAGGCGACTCATCAGTAGATTGATATTCGGTTGGCCATGTTTGCCTCAGTCAGTTTGTGTGATCCCTAAATATCAAGGCGCTATACATAGCCAAGCTGTTTTAAATGCCTTTCAACGGTTTCAAAACCTATTTTCAGTGTCTCATACCTGTAGTTACTGATCTTGTTCAATTAGAGCCTGGATATCACTTGCATCAACCTCGGGGGCCGACCATTGCGGAGTGCAATATCTCTGAAATGGAATTTGAAGAAATTACATATCTTTCAGTGGACCTCCGAAGCTCACTTGCCTTGTTTGAAATAAAAATGCACTTTATTATTTGACATATTTACTACATTGTAGCATAAACAAAACTAATACCAATGAAACCAAACAAAACGGTTTCAAAGTGTAGACTTTGACATTTCCGATAAGTATCGTTATTGTCAGATAAGGCAAAGAGAACTGGAAATATTTGAAACCATTTCGTACTACTAATAAAAACTGAACAAACTTATGGATCCACCCAATATTATTAAGGTGCATTTGCAAACCAAATAAGCTTTAGTAACTTTTATTTTTAAAACTCCTAATATTGATTTTGATTTATATAAGTTGTTAATATTTTAATATTGTTCTTGAATGTGTTTTGTTTTTACTTCAGTGGCAGATAGTCGTTGTGAAACTCATGAAGGCAAAAGAACCCTCCTATTGAGTTTGATGAATTGTCAGGGAATTGATTTAGCATTGATTCATAATTTTTGTAAGGATATGAGTTTTAGTTTTCAAGAATGTCTTAAGCTATATTTAGAACATACTCTACTCACATGGAAACCAAAATTTGAAGAAGTTACAAATCCCAAAACTGGAAAGTCAGGTACTATCATTGTCATTAATAAAAGTTTTATGAAAAAAAAGTCAGATTTTTTTTCTTATTCATTACAAGTAGAACTAAATTAATTTAACTGGAAAAATAATTTTATTTAGGATAATACAATGAAAATTGGCATACATCTTAGTTAAGTATAGCTATAAAATTTAAAATGAACTTGACAGTCTGTTAATAAAATTAATTTCTATCCCATCTGAATAATATTTTGAGAAAAGTCCTGTACCAATATAAATCATTAATTTTTGTGTACTCAGCAGATGGTAAAGAAATAATACTGTTCCTTTACCTATGATTTGTAATGAGCTTTTGTGTTTTGCATTCATTCCCAATAACCAAATTTTTCCCTGAAGGACTAGTTATATAAAGGGATGCCCCTGGAGAATCTCTAGCTAAGCTAGAGCTGATATTTTATAAATAACTTTTCTGCCAATGTCAGACTCGAACCCAGGCCGTTAGTTAAGATTCCAATGCTTTATCTTACTCCTCGATGTTTGAGAAAACAAAAACTTGTGTGATCTACTTTGTAAATTATTTTTTATTTATTATTATGGATACATCAGTACCAAGAAGAGCTTTTGCATATTAATTGCTCCTGTCCAGAACTTATGCTTTTCAGACCTGCATTTTCAGAAATTTATAACACAAATATCTACGAACATTGCCTCCTTATCACAGACCAATTCAGATGATATTGGCTCATTTTATATAATGTTAAAAACAGATATTATTTTGACTTTTTTTGTATTGGTTGTAATTTGTAGCTTAGGTCAGAGATCAGCAAAACCTGGCTCCTGACAGATTTAAGAATATTTCTGAGATTCTTTGAAAATAAATATTTTCATTCACTTTACCAATAAAGTATTGTTGGTGAGGTCTTAAGATCAGGGCCAGCTACCAAACCTCGTCATAAACAGATTCTTTCAATTCAAAGAAAATGGCTTGCGAACTCAAATGACCTTATCCTATGTTTTGTTTGCAAAGAATAATTTATAAGTAATAAAAAGTGCAGATTTTTGCTTTCTAACAAACCATGGGTTATTTAAATTGCTTAGATAATTATGACAAGTGTATTAAAAGTTGCTTTATAAATTTTTTTAAGACACTTGTGGCAAATTTGTAAACAAAAATATTATCACTATTAGATGTAATTTATTTAGATATACATTATTTACAAAACTTTCTATTTTGGGTGAATTGGTTATTCAATGAATTGTATTTTTTTAAAATATTTATTAATATATAACTTTAGCTATTTAGCTTCTAAAGTTTACCGACTCTGAATATATTAGTTATTAGTTTAATTTAATGATTAATCTTTGCGATTTCCTCTTAAACAAGAACATTTTATCACTCTACAGTTACTTAAATTTTATTATTTATAGAATTGCAGCTTCTAACAAAAAAGGATGATTTATTTTTAAAATGTTCTCAAATTGAAGCTCTTATAAGAAATAGTGATGACCTGGTAGATTATCTTAAAAAAAATGTTCTTCAAAAGGTAATTTATTTTTTAATTTATTGAATTTACATTTTTAGCATACTTTAAATAATTATTTTTCTTATAACCAGGTAAATTTTTACTATTATGAAGTTCATATAGTGATTGTTGATCTCATCATTAAGTTGTCACCAACTCATCAAGAATTATTCCGTCAGCACCTGCAATTATTATTATTCCTAATGTCATATGAAAGAATTAGGTTAGTATTTTAAAATATATTTATATAGTTCAATAAAAATCATCAAATATTATTTTATTTTTTTAAGTATTTGAACTAGTTTAAACATCAGACTTTTTTGTTGAAAAAAAAAAACATATTTGGATTAAAACATGATGTTATCTTCAATAAATAAGTATTCTTAGCAAGTAAATACTATTTAAACGCTGAGGAGTAGTAAGTTAATTCCATCACCAATTAATAAAGTTTAAATTTCAAGATTTCCTTGACAAATTCTGATCAAATTTTTAAATCTCTTGACCACAGATAATCTGTGATTGGGCCAACAAAGTTGCAAAAGTGTATATAGAGATTTCATTTATCAAGGATTTTAAAAAGAACTGCCTAGAGCACTGTGGTCCACCTCAGCCCCCTTGTAGCAACACCAGTAGGCAAATGAGCCTCTGAAGTTTTTGTTGAGTTACATGAAAGCAAACATTTTTTTAAAATAAAAGTAGCTATTGATTTAATTAGTTATTTCATATCTGTCCTCACTGTAATCATTACAACTTGATTTTTTAAATCAATATTCATTAGTTTGCATTCTGCAAGCTCAGTCTTTTTTGTAGAAAAAGTATTAGGATTGCATGCAAAAATTTAACAATCTTTATAACATTAGGATGTACTCTAATTAGTTTCCCCCTGGAAACAAACAAGAGTCAAGCCATGAATTCATGGATTCAGTTTATTTGGAATGCTGTTGTCCCACAATGTCTGCTAATCTTGGTATATGGCCTCTTTCAGGGGTCACCCTAGTTAGGACTATCTGTCCATTAAAATATATATGTAACAATTTTTTGAGCAAACAACTCAACCAATTTTTGAGTTTGATGGCCCAAATTACTTGGTGGTAGCCCTTAAATGTTTTGAAGCAATTTGAGCTCAAAATACTCAAAAAATATTTTATTATATTTAAAATATTCTCAAACGTATTTAAGTTTTTTATCATATCATGTGTAAATTTAATTGCCAATATTTAAATAACTAAAAACGTTAACATAATTATTTTTTAAAAATACCCAACTAGAGAAATAACTTTATCCAATCTAAGTGAAATGCACTTGCATATTTTCTTAAACTCATTGGTAAATTGACATCATCATCCTTTTCACCATCTCAAAGAGTGTTGGGTTTTTTTTGGAGGAAGAGAGAGCAGGTAAAGAGCATCCAACTACAATGCCTAGTTTAAATATTCGTAGATGTCACATTACTTACAACTTACCAATATGCAGGTATATTTCCCTTATATTGGATAGAATTACTTCCATAGGAGGTTATTTTTAATTTGAGACTTATAAAACTGAATATTTTCTGCTTTCAGTGTTCTTTCTAGTGAAGAAACAGATAATTGGTTCCATTACTTTCCTGATGTCTCTACAGTGCCTCAGATTTCAAAATATCGCCTCCCCTTTGCACCATTGCCTCCTGACCCCTGGAAAATAATAAGTTAGTATCTTTGGTGTAATACTACGTTTTTTGGATTAACGTTGGACTACTAGTCCACGGTACAGACATCTTTTTATCAAATTAACATTGTCTAAATTGTCATAAATGGCTTCATCTTATTGTAACCTACACCTTTTTTATTTACAAAAATTCTCTGAAATGAGACCTTTTGAATCTGGAGATTAGTAAACTTGGTCTATTTAATGAGGCATTAAAAACTCATGGTCACTCTTCGCTTTCTACTTGAATCATGAGATAATTTGATCACAAAATCGAGACAAAAAAAAGGCCTACTAAAATATTGAACCATTTGGCGTAATCTCCACCACTAACTTATCAAAATAACGAGGTTATATAGGCTAAATGACCCAATATTTTTGTAGGCCACTTTATTTCTCTTATTTTTTTAATAAAATTAACTTACGATTCATGTGTATAAAAAATGAGTATTCATGAATTTTTATGAATTAGAAATTATTAAAAATAAAAATAACATTTCTATCCAGTTTAACAAAGTATTATTCTTTGGAATTGAATTTCCGAATTTTTAGGTAATTTTAATGAAAGTACAATAACCCTGTCAAATTTCTTATCATATAGTTTTCTCAATATTAATGGCTAAGTAAATAATAAATACTAATCGAATTGAAGATATGAAATCCTTAAAATATATTATTTATTAAGTGAAATAACCCTTAATACATTTTTTTATTTTACAGAACCAGAATTGAGCCTCAAAACATATAAATTATGGTTAGACGCTCCCATGTGGTTCAGTGTGTCTTTGGACAAAGATGTGATTTGTTCCTTCACTATTATGAACTTGGTATGTTTTATGTGGATTTAATTAAACAATTAAAATTATTCAAATGATTAATAATTTATCTATTTACGTTTAGAAAGGAGAAATACCGAATAATTCTGAATGGAATCTACATTTCCAATATAAATCGCTCATGAATGATATAGAAGAATGTATTTGTAAGATAAAAAATATAGAAACTGCTGTGGCTGCATCCTATTGTGTTGTAAATTACATAATGCCACCAGGTACATTGGAATACTTAAGATAAAAATGAATATTTGAACAAATCGTTTCTTATCGTTATTAGAAAATATTGAGTTTATTATAACTTCCAGGTGCGGATCGAGTTGATGCTGCTCAAAGATGTTATCTCAAAGCTCAGGAATGGTACTCGATGGAAAAATCTGAAAATGCTCGTGTTGGATTAGTAAAGGTATTATTATAAATTTGCATGTAGGAATAATGTTAGTTTGCTTTGAAATTCAATCAATATACAAATTAAAGATAAAATAATAATTATAAAAATAATCAAATCTACTTTATACATTGTATAAAATAGTTACATAAGTAAGCATCTGTTTTTGAAAATATGGCATTTGATGAATCAAACTTATGTCTTTTAACTAATTAAATCAAATGATTATAGCTTGGAAGTGACATAATCACTAAACATATATTATATAACTATTTAAATAAAGTTTAATGGATTTTTTTTATTAGGCTGAGAAGAAATACTTGACAGTTTCTACATACCATATATTATACAAATATCAGCTTGCAAAACCAGAATACTTATCTGTGTCATTACAGCCAGTGAATCTCATTACTGCATTATATCATGATCCTTCAATTGTTACCAGGACTACAGACTTTACTGCACCTAAACCAGGTTAATTATCAATATCAGTTATTGATACTTACATTTTCTTCATTTTATCACCATATTTTAAAGAAGTCTTAATCATGTGTTTGTATCTGAGTTTAAGGTTCCATAATGTTCTAGCTATATCATATTTGTTATTTCTGTTTGTATGTGGGTAAAAAAAATATAAATGAGGTTTTATTTTATTTTAAATTCATTTATTGAACAAAATATTATTTTCTCCCATAGTTCTCTGCTTTAGAAATAAATTGTTCCTGATGAGAAAGAAGATTTTTTAAATTAAAATGGCATTGTAGAATGAAGCTGGTTGCATCTGGAGCTAATTGCACATCAATCCCTCTATGCCTTTGTCATTTTTATAATCCATTTCCTCCTAGAGCTTCTTTAAGGCAAATGAGCAATCTAAAGGAATGGTAATCTCAGAGCGATATGCAAGGGCTGTAAGGAGGATGACTAAGTCGAGTCCAGTGCATTTCCTGTGTTTAGGAGATTGTTAGAGCTACCATATGGGGCCTGGCATTTTGGTGTGTATGCAGGATTTCATTTTCCTTCTCTATATTTGATGGACAACAGGAAACAAAATGGCATGGATACAAGTCCTTCACAATCTACTAACACTAAAAACAAAAAGTATTGTAGAAGTTCATCTAAATATCAAGACATACAAGAGTAACTTAAAATTACAAATTCGATATAAAATTTGATTTTTATGCAAATTCAATTTTTTTAATGAATGTTATATACATATGTTCCCATATAAAGAAGTCGCATACATATTTTAAGTTTTAATATTTTTAATATTGTTAGTAGTTTTCGTGAACACTTTAAAACTGACTGTTTTTTTATTCACTTCGTTAAATATAATTAAAATGTTCTACATAATTAAAATACTCCATTAATCGGTGCTGAGATTTTTTAAATCTTAAAACTATTATATACCACCTTAATAATCAAAACATTTATAAAGATATTTATATTCACTCCATAAATGATGTTTTAAATATTCTAATTTCATGAGTACTTTATGTTTTTCAGATATTAATAAAGCTGTGAAACGTATAGCTGATTTATATGACATAAAATTGACGTCCGTAATAACTGAATTATTAACAGATTGGTTACAGCCTAATAGTTCGTTGAATAATTCTTTTGATGACAGCTTTGCTGTTCCTTCATCTGCTCTTCAGTATTCAGATAATATTATCAGGTATTTATTTTTTTTATAATTACATCCCTACTATTAATGAACTTAATTTCCCTTATAACATAAATATCCATGCCAAAACATAAATCTCTCTTGCTTGTTACAATACCTCATGTTCCTTTATAAAAAAAAAAAAAAAAAATATAATGACAATGAAGCATGAAGGTATAGTGTTCCATTTAAATTTTTAACTTCATGCATTTTTCTTCGCTGTCCATTTTCTTTTATAATTATGTATTTTAATTATTTATTTTGTTATAATAGTGGCACAAGTGTTTTTTAGTCTGGCAAGAAAGCTACAGTTAAAACATTTTGAGAAATGCTGGTCTCATTGACATTGCACCTCAGCGAGAAACCTTTCTATTACTGTTGATATTTTTATTTGTTTAAGCATAGGTACATAGAAAAATTTTAATTTTCATATTGTCATAACCTATCTAATCAAATGAGGAGTTGTTCAGGGCGTAGCGATTAAAATGCTATTTTAAGAAGTTAGTATTTATTTGTTGGTTTTCGATCTCATCTGAATAGTCCTTATTTTTCCATTATTTAATCAAAAATTCATTTATGTTTTATATTTAAAGTTACAATTTTAAAGCATTAATTATTTTAAATAAACAAATTTAAGTGAGAATAATACTTTCCAGATATCAAAAATCTATAATGAAGTTTAATCAAAATCATTAAAGATCTTTTCCAGAACATTGTAAAATTAATTATGTAAAGTTCCATTTCTGGTTTGTCAATTTTAGAAAAAATGTTGCTTAATGTTCCAGGTATATATCTACGTTAAATACATAATTTTTGTTCTATAGGACAAAAGAAAAAAATCAACATTTTATATATACCTATGTATTCAGATATTAAAGTGGTATGTATATATTGAGTTCCCTCTTATTTTGTATATATTGAGCCGTTTCATTGAAAATAATCTTCCTAAATTTTTCATTAATCCGGATACACTCCTGCAGTAATTATTTTTACTTATGAAATAGTGTAGGGATTGGCAGTTATTTTATTTAAATGTTTTAAGCCCTGATCCTTGGAAACTATCGATTGTCAAAATGATCCCCAAACCCAAAAAGCCACCTGAATACCCATCCTCTTACCGTCCTATCTCTCTTTTACCAATCATGGGCAAAATCCTGGAAAAACTCATCTTCAAAGGCCTGTACCCCATCCTAGATTCTAATAATATAATCTCTGATCACCAATTTGGATTCCGCACATCTCATTCCATTATTCAGCAGTGTCATCGTGTGGTAGACGTAGTCTCCTCTACACTACAACGCAAAATGTACTGTACGTGAGTCTTTCTCAACGTTGAACAGGCATTTGATAGTCTGGCACTCCGCTGTACAAACTCCGTAAATTCCTACCACCTACATACTTCCTCTTTATCCATTCATACCTTACTGATCAACACTTCAAAGTAAATCATAATAATGCATGTTCATCCCTCTTTTCCCAGTTTGCTGGTGTTCCTCAAGGGAGCAAGGGCCTCCTGATCTTCAAGTCTGTTCATGTCATTATTTTTAATGTATGAATGTTTACTAGTTGTATTGTTTATACAGTTATAAATTTCATTAAATAAATAACGAAATGTTTTAAGTGAAACTACATAGCCTAGTACCATTATCATTGTAATGCCATATACTTAATGAAGTGAATATTTGCTAAAAATTACTGTAAATCGAACTTCAGTTATTAAGATAACTAGACTATGAACTGAAACTTCTTAGAATGCATTATGAGGTTATAAATGTTGATTAGCTGGCGAAAAGTGTTTTTTTTTTTTATAATGAATTATTAGAGAAACAAATCATTGTCTTTTTCTTTTTTTTACACTTGTTTCAATATCAATACTTATGCTTCTAGGGCGTGCTATATTCTCATCGGTTATAGTGAAATCCGCCAATTGGAAAACCATCTTGTGAACATAGCATTTGGTCAAGATCAACGAACTAAATCGGCCGGAACAAGATTAAGGGCCCTTCAGTGCCTTAGAGCTATCAACAGCAATAAAGATTTGGAAATTTTGACAGCAAGAGATATTTCTTCTATAAGGTACTCTAATTGCTTTTAACTTTTACTCTATTTATACTTTGAAATATCTTATGTGTTGTGTAGACATATGTGAAATATCCTATGTGTGGCTAATCTTTTTTACATTATATTGCTTCATGTCAGTTACTGCTGTGTTTGGCATTATATTAGGAGAAACAGAAAGTAATGTTGTTTGCTTTCATTAAATTCAAATACAAAAATTCTTAACAAGTTTTTATTTTTAATCATTGGGAGAATCACACTCATTGTCAACAACCTTTTGCGATCTAATGTACAAATTTTCAATGCAAGTTCGATAAAAATAATTGATTTTTTAGCAAAATAATTAGAGATGGTATTTTGGACATCATTTAAATTTGCAAATCTTTTGGCACTTAGAAAGTGTTAAAATGATCCGAACAGATGGAAATCCGATGTTGCAACATCGGGTGAATATGGTGGATGTGATAGTACCTCCCATCCCAATTCATTAATTTTTTCCAGAGTTCCTCTTACACAGTTTGATCTTGAATTTTTGTGTTGCAGAATGAATAAGTTCTTTTCAGTTGACAATCGCTGGCCACTTTTCAATTAAAGATTGATTTACACGACCCAATTTTTCACGATTAAGGTCTGCATTCACATTTAGTCCATGTTTCAGCACTTCAAAATGAACAACGCCACGAATACTCCACCAAACACACAAAAGGTGTGTAAACCAGGCTTAGCAGTACTTTGTGGCTATTCTCTTTTGGAGAGAGCCACTGCCTTATACGTTTTGTATTACCATACAGGAACTATTTTTCATCTTCTGTGATCAAGGTATCAAAAAACATTTCTGTATTGTTTCGTTGAAGCAATAACTTGCATATGGTTGTCCCCAATCTGCTGCAAATGCTCTGGGATGGTCAACCAAGGTTAGTTAAAGCTGTTTGACAACTCTTAGATTGTCTGACACAGATTTGCTTTGACTTCTGCCCTTAACACGTCATAGTCTAACATTGTTGGTCTTCTTGATTGATACAAGTCAATAAGATCAAAATTACCGGATTTGAACTTGAAAAACCACCTTTGGCATTTACAAACGTAATAAATAAAATAATAAATGATAAAAATTTCAAATGTTTTTGATAGCAACTGTTGAGTTACTACCCTTACGAAACTTAAAAAGCATGAAATGTCAGATATGTATCTCTTCTGTTATTTGGCTGACCATTTCATCAAAAATTTAATTTAATTAATTTCAACTATAGTAGTCTCTAAAACCTTAAAATGTCTTTTCAAATGTACACAATGAGCTACCAAGTGACAGTCAAATAGTGATATGCTCAGAAACGACATTACTTTCCGTTCTCCCTAATACAACAGTAAATAAAGAAAATTATTTGTTTTCAAGAAAATCTGCTTTTAATATTTGCTTGTTTGTTTTGTTTTTCAGAGATTATATGTTAACTTTGGAATTCATATCTGAGTTAGAAAAATTTGCTTTGGATTATTCAGTTGCTGGATTTGAAAGTTGCTCTAAAGAACAAATTGTTACAACTTTAATTAAACGTTCATGCCCTGGAGCAATTTCACTTTCTGCGAAGATTTGCATAACTTACAAAATATGGAATGCATCTCTTTGGGAATCACTGCTAATTAATATGACATCTCTTAGTATGGTATGAAGGAATTTATTTTTATGATTATGTTAATTTTAGTTCTGAAGACAAACTATTTCCTTAACTTATGAATAAACAGACAAAAAATAAATTGATTTTTCACGATCTATTTAAAAATTGATTCAAAATCTTTAGCGATTTCCTTTTATGTATCCCATAAATGTGTTCTTATTTAACTGTTATAAGTTACCTGAGAAGTGTATCTTCTTACACTTATCCTAAGTTATTTTCTAGGATATTTAATTGAACTTGAGTGAAGGAAGTATTGTTCCTTTAATTCCTAATTTTTATATTATTTCGCAATCTGCGATCATTTGTTATAATCCATCTATGATAGACCTGTGTATAACAAAAAGCATGGAACTTTGTCTTCACTTCCATTGATCTTTTCCTCATATCTCTAAAAGCCTTACAAAGAGTACATATTAAATAATTTAATATTCACTTGGCATTTGATAAACTCTAATATGCGTATCTGACTTTATAGCATATAACCTTACCATAGATTATAAATAGTCATAGATCACAGTCATTTTTAAATTTTTTATTGGTGCCGACGTTTCAACCAAAGTATGTGGGTCATTATGAGGGCCTGTTTCGAGCACTGAAGGTGTTCAAATACTCAGTATGTATCACTTTTCTATTTATCGCCCATGATATGTAGAACAGTTGACTAACTTCCTTCAATAATTCTTCTTATTTTGCTACCTCCTTGGTGCCATCAGCATGGAAGAACAGCCTCGACCCATCTCGTCCACTGATGACCCATTCCCTACCACTGGCCCTTCTCATATCCACCATGGTGCTACCTCGGGCTCACCTGAGTCTCTCCATGTAGTCACAATATAACAGTCCGGACCTAAGTCAAAGTAGCCTTCCCTCTGGTGTTGCTGCTTCTAGGAACCATTTTGCCTTTCAGTTGGTGCTCCATGACTTTTTTACAGGCCTTATGTTCAGTTCTTCGCGTTCCTTCAGCAGTCTCTTCATGTTTTTCCAAGAACTCTCCTGAGGTATCTCATTTCTATGGCCGTTACTTTACTTGCATGTTTGTCTACGACCGTCCAACTCTCTGCACCATACAAAAGGACAGGTAGAAATACTGTTTTAAACAAAGCTAGTTTTGTTTTCTTCTTTACCTCCTTTTTCGCTAGTATTGTAGTGCAGATAGAGTAAAATACACCATTGGCCTTCTTGACTCTATTTAAAATCTCCTGGTCGATCCTCTGCTCAAAATCATGCCCAAGTACTGGTAGTTATCTACCTTTTCTAATGGCTCATTATTATATTTTATGAGAACTTTCTCTTCGACATCTCGGCGATCGAGCATCACCTTACTTTTTGTAGGGTTTATTTCCATTCCCTTCCTCTCTCGTTCTTCTGATCATTCATTGACAGTCATTTGAAGCCTTTCTTGGGTGTTGGTAATCAGGACCACGTCATCTGCATAAAGGAGCCTGCACAGGAATTAAATTCCTGTACCTCACTGCTCCTCTGGGTGTCCTTTGCTTACAAATCTTCCATATTTCATTCATGCATATGATGAATTGTAGTGGGCTTAGGCTGTCACCTTGCTTGAGGCCTTTATAATACCCAAATGGTTCTGATTCAGATCCGTTAAGCGGCACAATTCCCTTGGGATCCTGGTATACAGATTTGATAGCGCTGATAATATTAGATGCCACCCGTTTTTTCTGTAGAGAATTCCAAAGTTTTTGGCGAGGAATCGAATTAAATGCAGCCTTCAAGTCCAGGAATGCCATAAATAGCCTTCTTCCTCTATCCCATGCTTTCTCAACAACCATTCTTAATGAGAAAATATGATCCCTGATCTAAAGCCAGCCTTCTCCTCTTCCAGATCATGCTCCACCAATCTCCTGAGCCTCTGTTCCAATATTCTTGTATATAATTTTTAAACTACAGAGGATAGGCATATTGGTCTGTAATTCTTGCAACTTCAATAATTCATATAAACTCAATCATCTAAAAAGAGAATGGAAGTTCTCCAATTCTTCTACTTATTGGCTCTTGAGTAAACTGTTTCTATAGCAGATCTCTAAAGTCTTTTCGTAATTAACTGTGTGTGTAACAGGTTGTGGCATCCTGAACAAGTAGTGCCACAAGCAGTTCTTTAAATTTCTGATTTAAATCTATATATAGAAAAAAATTTAATTTAATTTAAAGCTCTAATTTAAATTTCATATAAAAACAAGACCAGTAGTAATTTTTTCCTGCATCAGTTAATCGCTAGTCAATATTTTAGTCCAAACAAAGTTGAGTAATACAATGGTCATTGATAGTTTACATAATTAATAGTCAGAACAGTTTGTGAAAGAATGATGACATCCCAAACAAAGCTTTAATGAGAATTTTATGTAAAAGCTAAACCTGAACCGCTACAACCCATGGAGGGTCTTTGGTTCAATGCTATGTAAGGAAGTACCGTTTCTTGATCAACAGTTGTGCAAAGAGGAAATTTATTTTATTTATAGAAAAATATAAATAAATTTTATGCTTAAATAACATCCTCTCTAAGAATTGTGCCTAAAAACTTAGTTGAGTAATTTTCCAATAGAATAAAATTGGGTTTTTAACATTTAACAATAGATTTGTAAAATATGTGCTCCTTTATTGTTTTATTATATTAATTGTCTTCTTAAATAATTTTAGGTCAAGGTTTTAGAATTTAGTCTTCCAGAATTATCTCATATGTCTGATCAATTAAATGAAAAAGTATTGATATCTGCTTGGGAGTGTTTGATATTTTCTTTACTATTGAAAGGTAAGCTACATTTTCTAATTGTTCAGTTAATTGCATCCTGAAGTTTTATTTTGACTATGAAAAATAAAACTTCATATATATATATATATATATATATATATATATATATATATATATATATATATATATTTAAATCAGATAAGTTTTACACATCCGAGTTAGTGAGGTGAGGTCTAAATATTTTCCTGAATGATCCAGGATTAAAATATATTATATTTTTTAAACTTTTATGATAAACCATTTGATTATGATTGTTCATTTTTAGTGAGGTCCTTGTTTAATTTTTTATATAATCAAAATTTGATTTAAGTTTCCTAAGACCATAGTATTTTCAAAAGATAGTAATGTCTAATAAAAAATATTTTTAACAAGATTTTTATTTTAACTTAATTTTCAAAACATCAGTCAAAAATCTGAAAATTCCATATAATATAGCTCTCGATGGCAGAACCATATTATCCACTTTGGTGAAAAAGTTCCCTTTTTAGGAAAATTCCAAGGTTGGGAAGGAAAAAAAATTATATAAATATTTGAACAGAAGGGGTTTTTAAGTTCATTCTGTGGGAGAAAAAAGGGAAAATTTGACTGGCCAAAAGAGAAATTAAAAAAATATGGTGGAATCACTGATTGAGGCATTCATTTTTGTGTAGAGGTTTATAGATTGGTTGCTCCCATATGCCCCAACCATCTTAACCTCCTTGTCTTCATGTCATGTGATATTGATGGACCAGTTTCTGTAAGCACCTCTTAATTATTATTTCCTCTATCTGTGTTAGTATTCTGATTCTATTTATCGTGCGGAAGATTTTTCAACGCTACAACTTAAAGATAAAAATAAAATTAAAGTTTTTTAGGTGTGATAAATAATCAGAACGCAGTCTTTTTTTTTTTAATTTTAATTTTTATTTATGCCAACGTTTCAACTCAAACATGTAGGTCATCTTCAGGGCGTGGTTTGTTGTTCAAGTACTGGGTAAACGTTGGCATAAATAAAAAATTTAAATTTTGTTTAAAAAAAAAAAGAATGCGTCCTAAAAAATTTAAATTTTGTTTAAAAAAAAATACTACGTCCTGATTAATTATCACCTATGATATGTAGAACAGTCGACTAACTTCTTTTTAAAATTTTTTACATAGTCTAGTTTTTTTTGTCATATCTTCTTTAGCATTTATTTATTTTATCATTTATTACCTAAGTGAGTGAAAATGAAAATGTGACTAAATTAAAAAAAAACTAATAAATAACTAATCTTGAAAAATCTTTAATTTTATATTTATCTTTAACATTTACTGCCATTGAGTGATATCTTTATTGTATTTTGAAATTTATTATTGTTTTGAAAATTAATATGTTTGACAATGATTTACCAGCTGAAATATCATAAATTTAAATTTAAAACATTTTATGTAAGAGATTTTTATTAATAAAATATGTTGTGGGATAAGCTGGAAACCTTAATCTAATTTTGATTAATATGAAAATAATAATCATTTAAAATTAATTTTCAATTATTTTATAGTTCATTTGAGTTTGAGTTTTGTAAAATAACATCATACTTTTCTGTTTGTAGTAAGAGGTGGTAATGAATATCTAGAAGAAATTGATAGGTGTTTTGATCTTCTCCAGTCTTGCCCAGTAATGTCTAATTTAAATTTGGACAAAATTCTTTTACTCTTCAAAGAATTGAATCGCCATGATCTCGCTGATTATTTAGCGAAGAGTAAGATGTAAATTATTGTTTATATGAAAAACTGTCATTGTAAATTTGTAAAAACACAATATATTTAAATTATTATTTTATATGTAATTTTTATCTTAAAGTTATGCTGGAAATATATTTTTTAAATTGAGAAATTTATACAAATAAATATTCTAAAGAAATTTTATAAATGATTTGTCATTAGTCATCAGTTTTCTTACCTATTTAGATTGCCAAAATATTTAATCAGGATTATCATTGATTTCATCTTTGTATTTATTTTTTACTCTTCAGAATGTATATCTGTAAGTAGCCTTTCCCCAGTTTTTTGGGCTCATCAATAGATGAGTAGGATAATGACAGAACTTATCCAGGACCATCTGTGTTATAATTAATCCAGCTTTAATTAATAGATAGATTGAGTTGTATATGAGAATGGCGAATAAAACAGGTGAATCAGCTGTACTAGTTAAGAGAGCGCTCTGAGTACCGAGTACCAAGTATTTTACTCAAATTGAATCACTATTGAGAATTCAATCACTACTTCAGTTAATCGTTTGACATCAATTAAAGTAGAAATTAAATTCTTTGATACTCAAAAAAGGTCAGTATTTGAGTAAAATACTTGGTACTCAGTACTTGAGAGTAGCATTTGCCCATCTCTAATTTATACCAAGCTGGAACTTTTTCAAGTTGGAAGTAAAACTGACATTTTTACAAATATGAGATTATTGTAGATTTGGTTTAGAATAGCAATATCGTAATTTAATTTAATTGCATTATCATAATGTAATAAATCTGTTCTTCACAAAAATGTCAGTTGTCCATTTTTACCTTCCACCTAACGATATGTCATCATCATCATCATAATCTATCCTCTTGAACCGCATTAAGCAGTGTGAGGAGGAAGTTTATAGAGCCTTCTCCAGCTCTGCCGGTCTTCAACAGCACGCCTTCTATCGTTTCATTGAAGACCTCTTCTCTGGAATATCGCTCTTTACTTCATCCTAACGATATCTAGTTTTGAAAATGACTTGGTTTTCATCCAATCAGAGTGAAGATTCAATTTGAACACTCAATATATATTTTATTTTTTATTTTTTTTAGTGTTTTAATAAGGGTGTGTGGTACACAGTGAGTAATGGACTCAGCTCCTATTCTCTGTTGTCCTGGGTTCAAGTCCAGCTGTGGTAGGTTATTATTTATTCTGTTTCATCAGCTCTGGATTCACAACCTCCTGAGGCACACCCAGCCTCTATAAAGTGGATACTCCTAACTAATTAATTTTTTTTTTTAATTCTGTATTGAGATATATTACAATGTGTCACATCTAAGGACAATAGTAATAGTGATAGAAAAGTAGTTCATTCACTCAATGTACAATAAATAAACAGCAAAATAATAATACTAAAAGTAAACTAATCAAAATAACTACTTAAATACACACATGCTTTTATACAATATTTACAAAATTCATTCACTCAAGATCTCCGAGCCATGCCTTTCTCTAAGCAAAGGCAGAACTCTAAGAGATCCCAACACATCTCACTCAGCCGTATTACT